>OY728162.1:10000000-14800000 GCA_963277665.1 Viscum album
AATATCTTTGGACTTACTACTATCATGTCCTACGTACCTAAGGATGTTGGTATTCAATCGAACTACAGCAGAGTCCCGATCTTTCCAAGACCACATGCATTCTTACAACTTAATGTTTGCATTCACGTCCATGGGTGGAAAGGTAGATAGGTCATTCAACAACGGTTGAGGTCTGTTTATATTCAGACTACATGGACAAAACTACCATCGCATTGGTAGTTTATGTCCACCTGATGGACAACCGCCACATTTTTCACAACTATACGTGTATGATACTGCACATGAATGTCATAACAGGGTCCGCAGAATTGGGTATTGGTCTATTTCAACATTACGTACTAAATTTTCAAACCATTCATCATTTAATATTAGCTAATAGTGTGATTGATGCAGATTTTATGCCAGTAATCAACATTCGATTATTGACGACAATATTGTACTTAAACTACAACATATGCTACATGAGAACAATGATTTGGCATGAGAATTCATAAGTTAAAGGGATGTTCTTAATCATCATGAGGTACCAACATTAAATCTACAGCTACTTAAAAGAAGACATAAAAGTGAAGCCACATATAACCTCCCGAACACTTCTAAAATTGCTATGCTGATTGTCGGTGATGTTGAAGATCTCAACCAAGAACGTGATTATGACAACCCTGCTTTTTATTACAACTTAAACATGATTTATTAAATAAAACTTCACTTGATACAACAAAGGAGATCGAGAGGTTTAGTGTATTTGGGGATTATGATCATTACATAAAAACTTAAAACATGAAATACAACATCTTTATTGAGAACTTTCTTTACATGACCACTACATTCCCTCGTACTTAGCATTGCATGGGATAACCTAAGGACATGCATAAGAAAAGGGTGAGCTATAAAGCCCAGTAAGGGAGTACACATGGAATAACATGAGGAGTAAAATACATGTTAGACAATAGGCATATCAATAGAGCATAAGAAAAACATGAACATAAAGGCATGATAAAGCATGATAATCATAACATGGAAATGTGGCAACAACACTTAACATGGAATTAGCATGAGCCAAGGCCCATTGCACATGGAGCATGAGTAAATCCTCATTGCACATAAAGCACGAGTAAACCCTCATTTCACTTGAATTAGCATGAGTCAACACTCATTGCACATGACGTATCATGATACTATACTTTACCCAATGCATTGGAGCGCTATAAGGGTGCACCCTTCTTAAACATTTCATTTCATGCATAAGTGTGCCACATGGATCATAAAACATGGATTCATAAAACATAATCATTTATTACACGATAAAGGAATGTGGAATTCATACATGAAACTTTACAATCAATATGTAAATGTGCATAAAGGTGAATACCCTTGATGGAGAAATGGGCATGGTATTCACTATACAATGACATTGGCTTAGAAAATCAGTGCGATTTCGGCAGCGTAACGGCGTGACATAAGAATTCATAAAAAAGGTTGATGATAGAGAAAGGGGTTCCTCATCATATTTACATGTAATGTACAGTAAGGAGGTCATATAGATACATGTCCCAACAATTGTAATGGAATTTAGATTCATGATACAAAAGTATTTCTTGAATGTAAAAGAGGAAAGAGACTTCCTTTTGGAATTTCGGCATAGTAACGGGTGTACATGAGAGGCATTTAATGAGAGAGAAAGGGTCTCCCATCATTCAAAAATAAATAGGGAAGTATGAGGGAGGTGTGAAACCATACCCCAACATTTATAATTGAAATTAAAAGGGCAAAACAACTTAAATAAAATTGGACAAAAATGAGAAAGGAAGAAAAAACCCTTACTTGGAAGTGTGCTTCCAAAGGCTAGAGAGAGGCTTGTGAGAGGATTCTTGGGAGCTTGGGGCACCTTGGTAGGATTCTAGAGAAAGTAGGTCAGAGTTTGGACGAACTTCAAGGGCTTTGAGTGAGGAGGAAGTGGGAGCTTGGGTGGGTTTATATAGGAAAGGTGAGGGAATTCTTTATTATTTAGGTTTGGGACCCCTTATATTAAATTAATCCAAACCACAAACCATCCCATGGTTTTTGCCCATGGTTTTTGAAAAAGGGAATAGGAAAAAAAATATTTTATAAGGCCAAAGTCCGAACTTCTTAAAATAATAAGGTTGCTTATGTGGAGGTGAGTCACACTCCCATGGAAATTAATTTAAAGAGGAAAAGTGTTGAATAAGTCTTGAGGGGTCCATTAATGCTTTGAAAAGTAAGTCAAACAATCCCAAAATAACATTATTTTAATGTTAAAACATATATTGGTCAAACATAAATATTATAGTATTTTATTACATCACTATTGGGTCATTATTATGTCATAAAACACATTATATATTTAAACGGTATTTAATTTTTACCCAAAAATTTGACTATCTCAGAAAATTATGAAAAATTCACCGTTAGATAATTTCGACATCCTGATTCCAAAAATAAAATTTATTTTATCTAAATAATTTTCTAAATATGTGAATTTTCACTTTTAAAATAAAAACCGACATTTATCGAAAATTCACAGGTTTTGACAGAAATGGTTTTCAAACCTTAATAAAAAATTTAATTGCATTCATAAAATTATAAGATCATTTATATTTAATAAAAATTAATTTAATAATATTATTATTATTTTATTAAAATATTATTTAATTTAAAAATACCTTAATTTAATAAAATAGATTTCTTAATTAAATAATAACTAAAAACACCATTTGTACTTTAAAAACTATTTACAATGTATCAAAAATGACTAGAAATTATATTCATTATTATATACAAAAAATAATATACATGAACATAGTACTACTTATTTGTTACATAACCCCTTAAAACAGACGCATAAGACCTAAGGGTAAGGTGTGCGATGGTGACAGACTCTTGGGGTGGCTCAGATAACATCGCTTGAGTGGTAATTTCAATCAACTTCCACTTTTCCCGTAAATGGTCACGTTCGAGCTTGACATGATGAAGCTCAGCTTGGGATTGGTCAAGAGCGAAGCCCAAGGATGCCACCTCTTTTTCGAGCTCCTACAAATGGGCTTTGTATGGAGCAATTCTACTGGACGAGGCCATCGCTTTTTTGTCTGAGTAAATTGGATTTGTTAAAGTCCTATATTTATACTAATCATGTGATCACTGTTCAATGGCTATATTAGCAACGGTCAAAATTCTTAACATAAAACCAATGAAGTTGACACTTTATATAAACATAAAGAGAAATTTAATTAGATCAAGAGGGATTTACATTAATGAAACTTTGGGTCGTTACAGTGATATCATCATTCAAAGGAAAAGTGGTGATTTACAAAGAGTAGATGTGCTTTATCCATTATATCTCCATTACAATACCCCTTGATTTTTATATGAGGTTAGGATGGATATGTTGACAATGTATTGCATCGAGATACTCCTTTCACAACAAGTACTGCACTCAAGAAGGTAACAATGAGAGATTACTTCTCCTTTCACTTTCAATTTCGTCAAAACAATAGCTCAACTTTATTACATTGTAGAAGATTGTTGCAGCAGTTTATTGTTGATGATTATACAATGATTGAGTCTCAAAGACTATCTTTCATTCGATTCAATCAAAAATGGTTGAGGGTTGAATTATACATTGGGTTTCAAGATGCGTTTCTACGAGGTGACTGTGAAGGGTTATCCTGTGGCAAGCGTATCATTTTACCTTCATCATTTATCAGTGGACCCAGGTATATGATTTAGAATTACCAGATGAAATGTCTATTTGTAATTGGGAAGGGTATCCAGATCTATTTCTAACATTCAAATGTAACCCAATGTAGCCTGAAATTACTCGATTTGTTAGAAATAACAATCTTCGTCCAATTGACTGCCCTCAGATATTATCTCGAATTTTCAAAATTAAGGTTGATAATCTTATGAAAGATTTAAGAGAGGGCTGTTTATTTGGAAAATCACGAGCAGGTAATGATCAATATATATAATATTTATAGTTTTTTAATTCATTTCTTACATTATATCATCTTCTATTAACGTTCTATAACACTATTTTTCCCATGTAGTTGTTCTAACCGTGGAGTTTCAAAAATGTGGCTTGCCTCATGTCCATATCCTATTATTTATTTGCCATGAAAACAAAGTTAACACTCTTGCAGATGTTAACAGAATATTTTGCACTGAAATTCCAAATCACTGTGCATACCCAAAGCTTCATGAAGCTGTTACAAAATTCATGATGCACGGCCCTTGCGGTGATGCCAATCGTTCCTCCCCTTGTATGAGAAATGAAAAATGTACAAAATTTTATCCAAAAAAATTAGCACACACACTATAGTTAACGAGGATGGTTATGTGATATATCGTAGAAGATATGATGGACGTACGATTTTTAGAAATGGTGTGCCTTTGGATAACCGGTTTGTGGTACCATACAGTCCTGTTTTTCTTTTAAAGTATCAAGCTCATCTGAATATTGAGGTTTGCAATCAATCATCTTATATCAAGTACCTCTTCAAATATATTAGCAAAGGGAATGATCGTGTTACAGCATCACTCTATGAGAGAAACAATAGTGACTGTCCAGACAAAAATGTGGATGAGATAAAGATGTACTATGAATTCCGGTACATAACTCCTTTGGAGGCTTTATGGAGAATATTTTCTTTTGATATCCACTATATTATCCACCCGTTTAGAGGTTAAGTTTTTATTTACCAGGACAAAATACAGTTACTTATAGCGACAATGATAATATTGAAGATGTCCTCAGTCATGGAAATATTACTGAATCAATGTTCACTGCATGGTTTAAAGCAAATCAAACTCACTCAGAAGGTAGATGTCTCAGTTATGAAGAGTTTCCAACTAGATTTCTCTTTCACTGTAATGAAAAAAATGGACTCCTCGAAAATAGGGATTCGGTATTAGTAGACTATACTATGTCCCTCCAACAACTGGAGAGTTGTTTTACTTGTGGTTACTTCTAACAAAAATAAAAGGAGCGACTTCATATGATGATATGAGAACAGTGAATGGTATTACTCATGGAACATTTATAGAGGCCTGTTATGCTTTATCATTGTTTATTAAAATTTCTCATTTGAACTTTTCACGTATTGATTATTAAAACCAATCTCTTCTCATTTGAGCTTTACAATAGTCCTCAATGAAATGAACTAGGAGATGGTCATGAAGGTTCATACAAACATCCAGTGCTTTAAATAGTATCCCGAACAGTATTGCAGCTACTACCACGCTGATGATGCCTTTATGTGCACATTTACTGCTTTGTATTACATTTTATTTGATTCTATGGATGGTTTGTGTGAGGTAAAAAACTCAATAGTTGAGGTTTGAGTTATTTATTGCTTTGGATTTGATAAATGCATTACAATGGATGTATCTTACTAGAATGTAACAACTTGATTACTATTGGTAGAATGGAGTGTTTACAGTAATAATTTATTGTGTTACTGTTTTATTTTAGTCCATTTGTGGTTTATTCTTTATAATGTTGACTCATAATAAGCAGTCCGAAAGTTGTTTTTCTTTGAAATAGAGATACAGTACTTTATTTAAGCAGTTTCAGCAACTGTTATCCATTTTTATGCTTACTTTCAACTTCTCTCTGCTCCCTATCTCAGTAGCCCAGCTCAAGCACATAATTAAACTATTTATCATTAGCTCAACTCAAACTAATAAATAATGTTTAACTTTTAGGGGAGGATAGAGAGAAAGGGGCACATGAACATCCTGAAATACTATTAAAGCATTCCACAATAGGATCTCGCTAATAGACTCAAGTATAGAAAATCTTCAGCTGACCAAACTAGTATGCATGTAGAAATATATGAACCAAACACATGCCCTATAGTAAGGGACAATTGTTTTTCACACCACTAATAGCAACAAGGATGTCTTTAGTTAAGGATAAAAAATTACATGCATATCTCCTCGGAATTGGTCCTATAAGAAGAATACCTGAATTCAAATCAATCATGATGACATTTTATATAGTACCCAGCCCATCAATTTCATCCATGTTGCAGTCATTTTCACTGTATAGAGCATTGGAAGAATGAAATTCCCACACAGGTTGCTTTGCATTCTAATATGTATTATGTTATTACTATAAGATAATATGTTTTTCAATCTAATAATTTCATCCATGTTTTGTTGTTTATAACTTTATGTTCTCAATTACATCATCATTTATCATAATTATCAAAATTTCAAATGTCAATTTCAATGTTCTTTTCATTCATTGAATTCAAATCTCCAAACTAAAAATCATTTTTTATTTCTTATTGATTCTTCTATATTTTTTCAAATGTATTTATCCAAAATGTAATCTACTATCATAATGATGTTTCTATATTTTGTCTTATTGTATTCTAATAATAAGTATCATTAATTTTTTATTTCAAAATATTGAATATTTATGTTTATTATTAACATTGAAATGTTGTATTATCTTCTTAAAGAAAGCATTGAACCATATCAATGTGTGAACGCATAATCTATGAATTGTGTTATATCACCGTGTGAATGCACGGGCGAGTACTAGTTCTATTATAAACTTTGAATAAACGCATTTATCAATATTGTTATGTGTAAATCCATTATATAATATAATAGAATCAGATTTTTCATGTCATTGATTTGGATAATGTTGAAGGCTATAATGTGATTTAACTAGTTTACATACTTTATTTTCATTACCTTGTAAAACAAACCCTTCTGGTTAATCAATGTAAATCTATTCATTTAAATCTCCATTCAAAAAAGAAGTTCTAAAATACATTTTTTGGGCATACAAATGATTAATTTAAGATAATACAAACAAAATCCTTAATGAATTAATTCGAGCTATAAGGGAATAAGTATCAAAATAATCAATATGTTTTTTCTGAAACCTTTGGCAACCAATATTGCATTAATCACCATAGGACCAGTTTTAGTTCTTTTAGGATTAGTAACTCTATAGTAAGCTAAACACTCCCACAGTTTAAAATATGAAAGATTAGATCTTCTACCTATCCAAATCTCGTAAGAGTATAACTTAGTTTTCCTAGAATAAATCCTATTATGAGTATGACATGAAGATAATCAAGCTTCACCCTATAAATTTAATGGTAACTTTGATTTATTAATCATTCAATTTACCATTTCTACTAAAGTACGATTTTTCCTTTCAGTTAATTCATTTTTATGAGGTGTATAAGGAGAAATACATAGATGAATTATACCATTTTCTTTACAAAACTCGCTGAATTAATTCATAAAGTATTCACCACATCTATCTAAGCATAATACTTTATTCCTTTTATTTAATTGGTTTTCAACTTCAGCTTTATACTTCTTAAACATATTAAAGGCTTCATGTTTTAATCTATGAAGATATACATGTAAATATCTATTGTAGTCATCAACAAAAGTAATAAAATATCTTTTTCCTCCAAAAGTTAACAAACTATTTAATTCACAAATATTAGAATGTTATAATTCTAATATATCGGAATTTCTCCCAACACTTTGAAAATGTTTTTTTAACTATTTTTGATTCTACACAAGTTTCACATTTATTAAATTCATTGTTAAAGTTAATTAAGTTCAAATTATTCATTACTTTTAATGAATTGTATTTAACATGTGTCAAATGATCATGTCCTAAATTAGAGGACTCAAATAAGTTAGTGGAAGATTCAATCATATTATTAATTGATAGTTAATACATGTCATCACTAGAGTAACCCTTCCATACAAGCATGTCTTCCTTTGAGAAGATAACCTTTTCAAATTTGAATGAAACCTGAAATCCCTTCTTACAAAGAAGATTTACAGAGACTATATTCTTCCAAATCTTGAGTACATTCAACACATTTGGAAGATTCAACTTCCTTCTGGAAGTAAATACTAGTTCCATGCTTCCTTGACTGATGACAGTGATGCATACATTATTTCCAAGGCGTTCTTCCTTCGTGATAGTAATTTCATCAAAAGTTTTAAACATTGATTGATCCTTACACACATGCACCATTGATCCAAAATAAAGTCGTCATCCCATCTTCATCGAAGTCATATTGACTCCAAACATCATTGAAACTATATTTTCTTCAGTCAGCATATTTGCAGCGGGTTTGTTTACTTTCTTTTGATAGCGACATTCTCTTGGAAACTGTCTCGGTTTTCCATAGACAAAACATTCTCCTTTATCTTAGAAGGATCGTCTTTCTTCTTGAATTATTTACTTTTCTTCTTAACATGAAAGGAACTGTCTGATGGTGCTTTTCTATCAACAACACTAACCTTGGTATCAAATTGGACAATCATAACCACATCTCTCAACATGGATTCTTCTTCGATGTGAAGAATCTTTTTTAATTATTCCAAGAAAATGTCTAAGATTCAAATTTTGTTACCTTATCCACATGCCTTCTAATTTTACACCATTCAAATGGATTTGATTCATCCTCATTTGTTAGTGTAGGGTTCTCGGTGGAAATTTGTAACTCGGGCCCGCAGGCACCCTAGTTGTCCTGCAAACACATGTTGTCTCATCTATGGGGCCTACCCACATGCTTGAACAGGTCATCAGACTAATGTATTTCTTCACGAGACAACACATGTTCTTTCTAATTCATTTTTTCATCACTTACACGCATTTTGGGAAACTTATCAGGAGGTCACCCATCTTGAAACAATTCCAGGTCAAACCTCTTTAACTGTGGAGTTTTAATCAAGTAGGTTCTTGAAAGAAAGGTGTGCTTTGTTAACATGGGTAGTAACATTGAACCTTTTAACCCATTAACATCAAAGGGTGTTGAATTCACCCCCCCCCCCACTTCAGAGTACAAGATCCTCGTTGTGGACCCTACATCTCAACCCAGACAATGTTACCACACTTCTGGATGGATTCCTCCTCTGATACTTATGTAACAACTTGGTCTTGTCAGCACCCCAGTTGCCCCGCAGACACATGTTTTCCCCTCCTTGGGCCGCACCCTTGTGACCGAACGGGTAATCAGACTAATGGTTGTCCCCTATTTCCAGTATATTTTGTCATCACTCGCACACTCCATGAGAAACTTCTTAGGAGGTCACTCATTGTAACACTAGTCAAGGTAAAACCTCTTTAACTATGAAGTTTTAATCATGTAAGCTCTCGAAAAGAAAGGTTCACCTTATTGACATGAGTAATAACATTTATTTTTTTAACCCTTAACAATTTGGGGTGTTGAAATTTTTCCTTTAAGGATTTCACCAATACTTCAGGAACATCAAACACCAAAAACTGATAGCCCCACACTGGCGATGTTGGAAGAATATCTATGGAGAATTTTGGATCGAGGAGATTAATTTATCGATATCGACATTCCACTTATTTATAGATTAAAATCATGTGATTCACATTGATTTGATCTCACTGTTTCGATCAAAAGACATTTTGATTCGATTGAAACAAGCTAACTTTTGGAGGGAAGCAACCAGTCGGATTTCTTATATTGAAATCCAGTCGTCACAACTGGTCTCGTCATTAGAAGATTTTAAAAAAACATTTTATTTTATTTTATTTTTCATTGTTTTTTCTGTTATATATATATAATCTATATATATAGATTATATATATATATATATATATAACATTTTACTAAAAAAATATTTAAAATAAACTTTTTTATTTACAACACACACAAGGAAGTAAAACCGATTTGAGGACTCGACCTCACGACCGCCACCCCAAACCCCAAACTCCCTCTGCCACCACACCCACCTGCGTGGGGCTATATATATATTTAAAATACTTTGAAAGCATTTTGACATATATATTTTTTATGTAAAATTTACTATTCTCAAGGACTCTATTTATAGGGGGGAGACTATGGGAATAAAAATCCCACAACCAATGTGGGATTCTCAAAACCAAAAAATAATTCCCTCCAAATATTTAAAAACTCACTCGTCTTTTTTTTCAAATGGGACCACCATTTTAATAAATAAAATCATAACAATACATTCACACATAAATGCACGTACATCCACATTCATACACATACTTATACATACATACACATACATATACACACACACAAACATACATGTACACATAAACATACACATGCACAAATATACATTGATATAAACATACACTGACACACACACACACAGAACTCATATAAACTCATACAGCACATATAAATGCATACATGCATATATAGATATCCACATACATCCACATACATCCACATGCATATATGTATTTAAAAATATATGTGCATATTTTAAATTATTTAATATGGATATAAATTTATAAATTCAAATATGAACTATAATTAAATAAATATACATTCATTTATATGTTTATATGATTATTTGAATAAAATAGTAATATATTATTTTTATATATACATTCTGCAATTAATGTATATAAATATACTATCAAACATTTTTATTTATTAATATAAAGTTGATATTTTTTTATATACAAAATAATGAAAATAAGACTGATAATGATTTTTTATTATAATATAGCTATATAAATCATATTTATATATTATATTTACATATATATAATTATTGTAAGATAATAATAGGTCGATAATATCCTTCATCGCGGAACATAATGTTTGAAAGAAAATCACAGTAAACATGCAGTCCCATGAATTTGAGCCCGCGACCTACACCTCACTCCCCAAACCCATACAACTCCCACACTAATTGTGCATTTTATTAACGCTTTTTAATGGTGTTAAACACGTAACTTTTATCAGCCCTATGAAAAACAATGATAATGGGATACCTCAACAACACCATGTTTTGGACAATTATTTAAGTTCATTTGTGGTCAATTTAAATTTAAAACATTATATTCTCCTATATTTTGGACCTCAAGAACACTTTTTTTTCTTAAAAACTGAAGTAGGGGTAATAAATTATATGGAAATATGTTTTTTATTCATGTTTAATTCAAATAATATTTGAATTTATCTCAAGTTTTATACTTTATATATCGAGATGACTCGGAGTATAAAAAAAAACAGATTATCATATTTATTTTTCAAAAATATATTTAACATCATTGTATATAATTTTAACATTATAAGTTTAGATTAAAAAAACATTATTCAAACATTGTTTCTATCAAATTGATACCACCTCGTATAAATAAAATAAAATAGAGTATTTATTATTAGTAGGTTTAAAATATTATATATTAATGAAGAGATTGACTCTTGGGGGAGGGATAGACGTGGAGTCACGCTATTGGCCAGAGATAAATGGTGTGACCCGTGACAACTGCTGTTTTGACATCGGGTCCACCTTCATTACTGGAGGGCTAGATTTTTAAAATTTTAATAAAAATAAAAATAATCTCCCACTGTTTGTAATGTGTATTTTATTATAGTATGTTAAATTAAATTAAACATGAGCATGTTGCGGTAAAAGTGCACAAAGTCCTTTTTATATTAAAATGTTAGTTGTACTCTTAATTACCACATTGGAGTAATATGTACCAATTTTTTTTATACATAATGGGATGTAATTTTATATATTTTATCTGGAACAATTATATTTATTATTTTTCAGTGAATCCTACATACTTTTTGAAAATTAAAGATTAAAATTAATTATTTTCAATTAAATTTCATTAATTTATAAAATAAAAATTATACCAACACAAGAGTGTGTTAATTACAGTTTTTTAAGACTTATTTATAGTAAATCCATTTTCTAGATCCAAAAATTTCATTATTTATTTGAATTGTGAATTGGAACTCCGGATAAATAAATTTAAAAGATAAATTTATGGGTGAATGATACTAATGTACAATATAAATATTGATGAAAAGCATTTATCAATAAAAAATGTGCTTCATACTAAATATTTATAACTTTTATTTAGCATATATGCACTTCAAATTCCCTTAGGGGTTCACCATAGTTGTGCATCCGCGGGTCTTGCGGGCAGTCTCATGGTCGAATCTCCCCGAATACCTGTAGGCACAATAGATTTCTTTGTTTCTTTGTAATCTTCATCCTCCAAAATGTTGTAATATATACGCATTTCAAATATTTATTAACTAATGAGGTTTATTTTTAAAATATTTATTGCATTAAGAAAAGTTCAATGCTTTTGGGAGACTATATTTTTAAGATCATATTTTAAAATTATTTTTTCTCATTTAAATTATATTTTTTAATGGTTAGCATATGTCACTTTTCTTCCTCGGTGAGAAAAGGTGCGCCCTATTTTCTCCTACAGTTTTTCCCTTTTAATGATAAATAATCTCATATTAGATTCTTATAGGTATGTTTTAGATAATCACTCATTTTAAAAGTAATCTATATAGAAAAATATAGAATACTTTTGTAATAAGATATAATTACCATCGACATTTGTTTTAGAATGCCATGCCTTAGTAAAGTACTGATCATGTTTTAAATTTGTGGGATTATTTAAAATAAAATGATCAATTTATGCATTTTGTTAATTTTGTTTCATATTTGAGGTTTTGACAAAAATTAAGGGATATAAAATGACGTCTCACATCATTTATTTGATACTGTACTCAGTTTCTTGTCCATTATTAATTCCTCCATAAATCTCTCATGCTTATTTGCTTGATTGTATGTTTTTTGCTTGCATCATTAAATCTCTAAAACATAAATTATTATATATATAATTTGCTTTTTATATAAATGAAAATTATTAATTATCATTTAAAATAGTAAAATATATACACCATTGTTATATTTGAAAACTTTTAACCATCTATGACTATATGCAATGTATGAAAATTATTTAGATAATTTTAATATATAATACAAAAATGATGATTATTTATATTTTTTTGAACCAAAACCACGACCAAACCCATTATAATCAACGCCCTTCCTAGCACATATTTGAACCCTAGGTCTCAAATATATCTTGCAGAGTCGTATCAAGTAAAATTGCATTTCCACTCTACCTTGAACCGTTGAGGTCTTGAATTATCTAGGCATGTTACTACGACGCTGGGGTGCAAACCACGGAGTCGAACCACCATGTGTGTAATGATTTTTTTAAATGAACACACACACATGTGAAAGGGTTATGCCATGAATCCAAATATGGTTTTACATATATTGTACAATAAGTTGTAACATTAGGCGTATTATATGATTTATATATAAAGGGACAATGCATTATATTTTTTATTGGTAACTCAAATTTACCACATAACTATACAATAATTGAGTTAAACATCATGTGATGATGCAGAATGTAATGAACCGAACTGATTCAACCTAGCACACCACTCAAGCTGGCCCACCATAAGAATTAAAGTACATTCTCGATTGCCATAGACCGACAAAAGGTGTTGAGGGCATCAATAATAGATTTTTGGGAGCAATTTCACTCTCTAAATCCAATAATTTATCACATTAAATTCTTATCAAGAACACAACATTTTGTATCTCTAGATTGGACATCCATGCAATCAAATAATTAATTTCCAATGAATAAATCCATCCAAACAAGGCATAAGCAAAATAACTCATGTAAACATCCAAGATAGGCTTCATTGACAAAATGTATAAAGTGATAAATAGTATACCAAGTTACAAAAGAGACCAAAACGAGAGAAGTTAATGTTGGAGTTGGTGCCCTAGAACCAACTTCTTTGTAATTTATGATAAACATATATTCATTGTTTTGAATATTAATAAACTACTTATCACATCATGATTGTTCTTATGCATGACATAGTATACGATAATGTACTAAGACTAGTTGTCACACTAAAAGGTCATAGTAGTTCCCCACTATGATAAGAACCCAAAAGTTTTATGACACTATTCTCGAATATATGTTCTATAGTAGGATGATATCATTTGCGGGTCACAAATGATATAGACTATCAGGGGTGGAGACTCTTAGGATTTTGAGGCACCTTCTCATGATGTACGCTCTTGGTAATATCCAGTAGGATATTTTGAGAACAGGACCCGCCAGTAGGAAATCCACATCCATACGTGTCATTGGATGTTCCTATATTCAAACATGTGTATTAGTCCTTAGACTTTAAGATTATTGTTAATTAGTACTATGAGTCGCACACTTAGATGTATTGATGAAAACCGCGATGATACATTGGGTGTGTCACGAGTATTATTACATTAATGAATAATGCGAGAAGGGGTTTATCCCTTCTGTTCATTGACGGATGTTAATGTCTTAGACCCTTTCACTACTACAAAAACAGGCTTTATCAGCGCTCAAAACGGGTTTTATCAGCGCTAAAAAAGCTCTGTAAAGCTCAGCACTGATAAAGGGGGTCACCTTTATCAGCGTTAAAAAAGCGCTGATCAGTGCTCTGTCTGCTGCACAAAAAAATTCTGCAGCAGCACACCCAAACAACACCTACCCAAACATCACCTGCAAATAATTCAGCATTTCAATAACTATACCCATACAAAATTAACACATAAATCATAAGCTAATTACACCAAGTATACTCATACACCATTAACACATAATTCATAAGTTAATTAAATACATAAAAAATTTTATTCAGAATTCAAGGGGTTGGGGGGGTTATTCAGGGGTTTCGGGTGGTTGTCCAAGGGGGGGTAGGGGTGTCTGGGGGGATGGGGGTGTCCAAGGGGGTGGGGGGTGGGGGGGGGGGTCCAGTAGGTTGGGGGGCTGTCCAAGGAGGGTGGTGGTGTCCATGGGGGGTGGGGGTGTCTAGGTGGTGGGGTGGTGTCTAGGAGGGGGGGTGTCCAGGTGTGTGTGTGTGGGGGGGGGGGGGTCCATTGGGGTGTCTAGGGGGGGTGGGCTGGTGTCCAGGGTGTCGGGGGGGGGGGGGGGGGGGCTTTCCAGGGGGTGGGTGGGGTGTCCGGGGGGTGGGGGCGGTCCGGGGGGGTGGTGGGGCTGTCCAAGTGGGGTGGGGTGGTGTCGAGGAGGGTGGGATGGGGGAGTCCGGGGGGATCGGGGTGTCCCGGGGGTGGGGGTGTCCAGGGGGGTGGGGGAGGGGGAGGCGGTCCAGGGTGTTGGTAGGGCTGTCCAAGGGGGGTGGGGTGGTGTCCAAGGAGGGGGGTCCAGGTGGGGGGGAGGACTGTCTATGGGGTGTCCATGGGGGTGGGCTGGTGTCCAGGGTGTCGGGGGGGCTTTCTAGGGGGTGGGGGGATGTCCCGGGGGGGGGGGGGGTCCAGGGGGTTGGTGGGGCTGTCCAAGGGGGGTGAGATGGTGTTTGGGAGGGTGGGGGTGGCCGTCCATGGGTGGGGGGTGTCCAGGGGGGTTGGGGTATGCAGGTGGTGGGGTGGGGTCAAGGAGGGGTGGGTGTCACGACCCGTCATCGGGGCCCGTGCCGTGACTACCCCAAGCCCGCCTTCCATAGGCCAGGGGCTGACGACTAGCACCAAGGCGTAATTCCCGGTAAAAAGGGAAGGGATTGCCTTTGTAAAGTAAACAAACACCACAGAGCAAGCAAACAGTATAAGTAAACACTAAGTAAAAACTGGGTACAATAGTAAGTGCGGAAAAGTAAGTGGGCCAGTATACAAACCCAAATTGAAAGTAAAGTACAATTGGAAAGGAAAAACAACAACTGAAAGTAAAGCCGCAACGTCGAGCCGTCCACTAGAAGTCCCACCTGAAGGGTGAGTACAAATAGCCTCCACAGCTCCTCGGGTCCAGTCGTCCGCTCCGAGTATGTCCCGCCCAGTGGTCCACCTCCGGGTACCGTCCTGCTCCACAAGCCTCAACCACGATCAGCGCTGTCCGTCGTCTGCAACCAACACAACGTAGTGCGGGCATAGCCCGTGGAAGGGTGAGAATAAGCTACTCAGTAGGGACCCCGAGTCCCCCGAAGATCTCTCAGAATCCACAAAGGATAACCCACAAAGGAAAGATACAATCACGAAGTAACATCCGACACTACGTAGATATATGCTCATACATATACCTAAGTCATCAATTCCAGTACGCTCCAACTTCCGAGCCCAAGTACAACCCAGTCCACACAAGAAAGCAAAACGTAAATCCACACAGGATAGTACAACACAATCCACATATGAAAGCAAAACAGGATTCAGCTCACACAGGTATACTTCTTCGTATGACGATAGAGATGATCAGATGTAGCCACTGATTCATCTAATCCGTCGGACCCACAAAGGATCGTTAGGTACTAACCCCCGCAATGACCCACAAAGGATCGATAGGTAACTAACCCCCGCAAAGACTCACAGAGGATCGGACCCACACAGGATCTGTAGGCGCTGACCCACACAGGACCGCTGAGCGCTGACCCACACAGGATCGGACCCACACAGGATCTGTAGCACTGATCCACGTAGGATCGCTGAGTGTTGTAGTCGTTGCCGTCGAATCCACTGAGGATCTCTGTACAGTCGTTGTCGTCACAGTCGCAGCCAGCACTAGGGTTCCCGCACACAGCAAGCTCATTCGGGAGGGTCCGCTCCACGAGCCGAGAGGTTGATACATCAACTGACACATAGTCCAGAGTTGATGTATCCAAAAGTTCCGTATCGTCAACAAGAACTCAACGTTGCAGACGGCGCGTCAATCAGACGCCCAGTCTGAGAGTTATTGGCCTTTTCGTCCTAGGGGTCCGGTTGGTTTTTAAGTCAAAACCAACCCGACCGTACTCCACCTGCATCCAAACCTCGGGCGGAGTAAGCCAAAAGATCCGTCTCACTTAGAGGAATCCATCAAAGTCGACGGCACGTCAATCAGACGTCTGGAGCTCAAGTTATGAGCTTTTCTGCTCCGAGGGCCCGGTTGGTTTCGTGTACGAACCAACTCGGCCGAACCCAAAGTATTCCGAAACCTTGAGTGCAATATACCGAAATGACCGTCTCGATCCAAGGATCGCATCGCAACTGAAGGTGCGTCGATCGGAGTCCCGTAGCTCAAGTTATAAATGTCCAACCGGAAGAGGTTCGGTATTAAGGGGTTCGGGCCCGGTCCGACCCGACCCGATACCCCCAGGGTAGGCCCAAACCGGGTCCGGGTCCGGCCCGCTTGGGCGTGGCCCGGCCCGGTTGGCGCGGCCCGACCCGTCCTGGGCGTGGCCCGACCCGGCGGACCGGCCAGGCAGTCGGCCCGGCCTGGGCGCGCTGGCCAAGAGCTCGGCCAAACGGCTGAGCCGTTTGAGGGGGGGGGGGGCACCCGCCCCCCTGTCTTTTGTAACCGCGACCCCCATAATGGGGGGCCGCTTGAGTTGGCCGCCGGGGGTTTGTAACCCCCGGCTCTTGACCGGCCGGCCCGCTCTGGCCGGTCGGCTTCTGCCGCCACGGGACCGGCGACGGCCGGTCCCCCCTGCTCCGATGCCGGCAGCCCGGAACCGGCCGCCGGTCTCCCTGCTCCGCCGCGGCCCGGAACCGGCCGCGACCTTGGTTTGTCCGGCGCGGCGCGATGGCGCCCCGCCCCTCCGCCGCGACCCCGCTCCGGCCACGGTTTCTTCGGGTTTTTCTGGCGCGGCGTGACGGCACCGTAACTTGGTTCATCAATCAAATGCGCGGCGCGACGGCGCCGCGCATCTTTGTCGCTCGTCCCCGCGCGGTGCGACGACACCACGTCACTTTCCTTCGAACCACAATCACAAATAAATAAAAGGGAGGAGGGTCGGCTGTGTTTGTGCGGTCCGACCCCCTCCCGTTAAATGATATTAAGTGGTTCCAAAGAACGAGGATAGGTGATGAAGAAAAACGCGGGAAGTAATCACAAAATATAAACGCACAAACCCCTTCCTCGTGCGAACAAGTTGGGTGAGGATTCGTCGCGGAGATAACCGTCACGGAGGGAGATGTCGCGGAAGGAGATGTCGCGGAAGGAGACGTCGACCTCCGAGAAATCCGGCGTTCTTCGCGTTCTTCATGTTTTTCGACGAAGAAGATGAAGTTTTTCAAGCCTCCCTTAGCTTTTCTCCCAAAGCTCTCAAGCAACAAGCCACCAACCCAAAATAAAATAAGTCCCTTACTTATTTTATTAACACAACTTAAGTTTGAAAATTCAAAAGTTGAATTTAATCCACACAGTTAATTAACTCAAGTTGTCAAATTAAATTAAGGGTTATGGAAGGTTAGGGGAGGTGAAGGGGTAGGGTTCGTGTGGCCCCCACCACCCTCATAACCTCCAAATGGAAGTTGGGTGGTTTCCCCCAACTTCCACCCAAAGCTTTAAACCACTTAGAGGAAAAATAAAATTGATGCTTAATTTTATTTTACCTTCCACAAAAATTTAACAATTTCTCTCATGTAAACGCAACTCCGGAAAAGATGTTTCTAAGAAAATACCGGCATTGCGATTCCATCGGTGCCCTCAGAATTCGATTCCGAGCACCGGTTCAAAAGTTAGAAAAACCCGCTCGTTCGTTCACTGAACGTACCCGAGCCAAACTTCGGAAAAATGATTCCGGGCACACCGGGCCTCGGAATCAGGTGCCGTCAGAAACTGCGTTCTTGTAAAATCTCAAAGAAAATTAAGAAAAAAATTTTCCTTGAATTTTACGGGTCTTTACATTACTCCCACCTCAGGGCTTTACGTCCCCGTAAAGATACATCGAAAACTAGGGAAACAAAAGTGGGTACTGAACACACATCTGAGCATCCCGCTTCCAAGTGCTCTCCTGGTGTTTCTCATGCTGCCATCTGATGCGCACTAGAGGAATCAACCGTCCACGTATGACCCGCTCCTATCGATCCTCGATCTTCACCAGAACCTCCACAAAAGTCACCCCATCATCAACGTCTAGCTCCCCATGGTCAATGATATGCGACGGGTCGTGCACGTATCTCCTCAGCTGAGATACATGGAAGACGTCGTGCACCCGGTGCAACTGAGGTGGTAGAGCCAGGAGATAAGCCACCTCGCCAATCCTGCTGAGGACCTGGAATGGTCCGATGAAGCATGGAGAAAACTTGCTGCCTCAGCCAAATCTACGTAATCCATGTCGAGGTGAGACCCGCAAGAAGACATGGTCGCCATCCTCGAACTCCAGTGGCCTCCGCCTCCTATCAGCATAAGACTTCTGCCGGCTCTGAGCTGTCCTCATCCGCTCCTGGATGACCTGGACCTTCTCTGTCGTGGCCTGGACCATTTCCGGTCCGACAAGTGCTGACTCCCCAGGGTCTGTCCAGCACAAAGGAGATCTGCAAGGTCGGCCGTACAACGCCTCGTATGGTGCCATCCCAATGGTGGAGTGGTAGCTGTTGTTGTACGCGAACTCCACCAAGGGTAGGTGGTCCTCCCAGCTGCGACCAAAGTCGATGACACATGCGCGGAGCATGTCCTCGAGAGTCTGAATGGTCCTCTCCGTCTGACCATCCGTCTGAGGGTGAAAAGCGGTGCTCAAACGTAGCTGCGTCCCGAACGCCTCCTACAACCCCTTCCAAAGCCGGGAAGTAAAGCGAACATCTCGATCGGAGACGATAGATGATGGCACACCATGGAGCCGCACAATCTCCTGAACGTAGAGACGTCCCAATCTCTCCACTGAGCCCTGCTCTCTGATGGGTAAGAAGTGAGCCGACTTGGTGAGTCGGTCGACAATCACCCAAATGGATTCATGACCTCTAGAAGTGCGTGGAAGTCCAGTCATGAAGTCCATAGATATGCCGTCCCACTTCCACTCTGGGACCTCCAAGGGCTGTACCAAGCCTGCTGGTACCTGATGCTATGCCTTCACCTGCTGGCAGGTGAGGCATCGAGAAATGAACTCCGCCGCAATCTTCTTCATGCCCGACCACCAGTGCTGTCGTCTGAGATCCTGGTACATCTTCGCCACTCCAGGATGTACCACCAAAGGAGAAGTGTGAAACTCTCTCAGCACCTCCTCCCGTAAAGCAACTGGTACCAAGGTACGTCCTCTGAAAAGGACATCGTGCTATCCTCCTAAGGAGAAACCATCAGGTGCCTGTCCTGAGGATATCAGTGCACGCCGCGTCTCACAGTCGGCGTCCCCACGCTGTGCCTCTCTGACCCGCTGTAGTAGTGGAGGGGTGACTGTGAGAGACTGAAGGAAGGCTGCTCCATCTCTATCCACGAAGGATATCTGCAAAGTGGCTAGCTGCTCTGTCGCCTCCCCAAGTAGCTGAATGCTCGTCCTCCTGCTGAGAGCATTCGCTACCACGTTCCCCTTCCTAGGAGTATAGACTATCTCAAAGTCATAGTCCTGGAGGAACTCGAGCCATTGCCGCTATCTCAGGTTCAGGTCCTTCTGAGAGAAGATGTACCTGAGACTCTGATGGTGAGAATAAACTGTAAAGCGCTTGCCCATCAGATAGTGTCGCCACATCTTCAGAGCGAAGACCACTGCTTCTAACTCCAGGTCATGGGTAGCGTAGTTCTGCTCATGCGACCTCAACTGACGTGATCCATAGGTGATCATTGCCCGCTCCTACATCAGGACACATTTGAGTCCGGTCCCTGATGCATCGCAGTAGACTACGTACCCTACTCCCTCCTCCGGCAACCTCAAGATAGGTGCGCTGGTCAATTTCTGTCTCAGCTCCTAGAAGCTCTGCTGACATCTGTCTGACCACACAAAGGGTTTCCCCTTCTTCATCAAAGCTGAGAGTGGTGCCGCAACTCTGGTGAAGTCTGGCACAAATCTCCGATAGTATCCAGCTAGACCCAAGAAGCTCCGCACCTCAGTCACACTCCTGGGTGGCTCCCAAGCTAGCACTGCCTCGATCTTCGCAGGATCCACCACAACTCCCGCCTCAGAGATGATGTTCCCCAAGAAGTGGACCTCACATATCCAGAACTGACACTTCGAGAGCTTACCATAAAGCTGGTGCTCTCAGAGTGTGTCTAGTACAACCCGCAAGTGGTAGGCGTGCTCCTCCTCAGTGGTCGAGTAAATCAAAATGTCGTCGATGAAGACCACGACAAATCGATCGAGGTATGGCTGAAATATCCTGTTCATGAGGTCCATGAACACAGTTGGAGCATTGGTTACGCCGAATGGCATAACCAAGAACTCATAGTGGCCATACCGACACCTGAAGGCCGTCTTCTGCACGTCCTCATCCCGAACTCTGAGCTGATGATAGCCTGACCTGAGGTCTATCTTTGAGAACCACCGTGCTCCCTTGAGCTGATCGAAGAGGTCATCAATCCTCGGTAGCGGATACTTGTTCCTCACTGTCACCTGGTTCAGGCGACGATAGTTGAAACAAATTCGCAAGCTCCCTTCCACCTTCTTGGCGAACAAAATCGGGGAAGCCCAGGGTGAAACACTGGGTCAGATGAATCCCTTTCCCCGCAAGTCCTCCAACTGTACCCGTAGCTCTCGAAGCTCAGCAGGGGCTATCCGATATGCTGGAGTCGATATCAGGGCTGTCCCGGGGTATAGGTCAATATAAAAGTCTACCTCTCTGTGAGGAGGTAGCCCTGGGACGTCGTCGGGGAAAACGTCCGTATACTGATCCACCACTGCAGGAAAACCAGGACTCCGCACGTCAACTGCTCCTAGGATGAGGCTAGCCAACTAATGAGTGATGGGCTATCCTCTTCTCTGCGAGAGTCCATCCTATGCTGCGAAGGCTCCCTTCTCGCCGGTGAAGGTGAACCTTCTCCCGTCGGTGCGTACACATCGCACCTTGCGCCTAATACAGTCGATCTAAGCATGGACTGTAGATAACCAATCCATGCCCAAGATGACGTCGTAAGGCCTCGACGCCGCTACAAGAAGATCCCAGCCGAAGCTCTCGCCTCCTAGAGTAAGCTCACACCGCCGGAACCAGTGCGTAATCGTCGAGTATGCTCCCATAGGAGTCTCTAGTCGTAAGGATCGAGCCAACGACTCTGTCGGAATCTCCGAGCTCCGAACAAAGGAAGCAGCTATGAAAGAATGACTCGCTCCTGTGTCTATAAGAACTGCAACAAGGGTGGAATAGACACAGATAGTACCTCGAATCATCTCAGGCACACCGTGGTCGTAGGCCTCCACTGCCTGGAGCTGTGCCTGTCTCTGCCCGCCAGCTCCCTGTGGCCGGGGTGGACCTCCTTGTGGTGGTGGTGGTAGAGTCTCAAAGCGTCGCCCACCACCTGCTGCTTGGCCAGCTCCTCTACCTCGTCCGCCTGCTCCCTGCGGACCGCCACGGTCGACCCTATGCATCTGCCTGGGTGGCCCCTCAACCATTTGCTGCTCCTTGGCACGGTGGGTCGGGCAGTCACGAGCCATGTGGCCCTGCCCGCCGCATGTGTAGCACTGCCTGCCTCTCGAAAGACCGGCTCCGTGCTGTGTGCCCCGAACTACTGAGCCAGTGTCCTGAGGTCGTCTGCCTGAGGGTCTGGTCTGCCTAGAACCATGAGTCATCCGTCGACTGCCAACTGCAGAAGACTCTGCTACATGCCGCCCTGCGGTGGGTCTCGCCGCTGGTGTAGACTCAGCAAGAAAGATCTCGATCAACAGGGCTCGCTCCAGTACTCCTGCATGAGTCGAAATGCTAAGGGAGATCAACGATGCCCTGATCTCATGCCTCAATCCCTGCTCAAAGTTCCGGGCCCGGAAGAATGGGTCCCGTACCATGTCTGTCGAGTAGCGCGAGAGATCGGTAAATCTCGCTGAGTACTGGGCGACCGTCAAGCTGCCCTGCCGTAGCTGTAGAAGCTCGTGGATGTGCACAACACGGAGGGTGGCTGGGACGAACTTCGATCGGAAGAGGTTCTCAAAGTCCGTCCAGAGGAGAGATGCCTCATCGTGCACCTGGAGCATCAAGCTCCACCATCTGCCTGCTGCCGCGTGCAGTAGGCTCGCTGTGAGGATCACCATGAGGTCTGCTGGTGTCCTCACTAACCTGAAAACCCGTACCATTGCCTCCAGCCAATCCTCAGATGCCCGGGGGTCCGTCTCCCATGGAACCTGGGCGGTTGCTGGCGCTGAAACTCGTGTAGTACACTAAGGCGATGTGCATCGTCAGCGGTTGGGGCTGGTAGCATCGGTGGCTTGGCGGGTAGTGGTACCGCCGGTGCCTCTGCTGTCAAAGGGCCCTACACCAAGGCCTCGTCGCTTGGTGGGCTGTCATCACACACAACTCTCGGAACCCTAGCTGGCTGCCGTCGTGGGGCCATCATGAAAATAAACAGGTGCACCACGGTCAAACAGTATACCTGGTGAGATGACATAAAGTAACCACAAAGAAAACTTGAAACACACATGCAATCTATGTTTTCGTGCATTAAGTCGGAAATCAGAAGTCAGGGTCCTGGTGTACAGATACGTTGGCCGCCGCACCAACACTGGACTCCCTGGACTGATAACCACACCCAATACGCTTAACACTATTGCTTCATATAGAAAAAGATCAGAGTCCAAAGTTCTGCAGTAGAACCCACCTCCCTCTGATACTAATTTGTCACGACTCGTCCTCGGGGCCCGTGCCGTGACTACCCCAAGCCCGCCTTCCATAGGCCAGGGGCTGGCGACTAGCACCAAGGTGTAATTCCCAGTAAAAAGGGAAGACATTGCCTTTGTAAAGTAAACAAACACCACAGAGCAAGCAAGAAGTAGAAGTAAACATTAAGTAAAAACTGGGTACAACAGTAAGTGCAGAAAAGTAAGTGGGTCAGTATACAAACCCAAATTGAAAGTAAAGTACAACTGGAAAGGAAAAACAACAACTGAAAGTAAAGCCACAACGTCGAGCCGTCCACTGGAAGTCCCACCTGAAGGGTGAGTACAGATAGCCTCCACAGCTCCTCGGGTCCAGCCGTCCGCTCCGAGTATGTCCCGCCCAGTAGTCCACCTCCGGGTACCGTCTTGCTCCGCAAGCCTCAACCACGATCAGCGCTATCCGTCGTCTGAAACCAACACAACGTAGTGTGGGCATAGCCCATGCAGGGGTGAGTATAAGCTACTCAGTAGGGACCCCGAGACCCCCGAAGGTCTCCCAGAATCCACAAAGGATAAACCACAAAGGAAAGATACAATCACGAAGTAACATCCGACACTGCTTAGGTATATGCACATACATATACCTAAGTCATCAATTCTAGTACGCTCCAACTTCCGAGCCCAAGTACAACCCAGTCCACATAGGAAAGCAAAACGTAAATCCACACAAGAGAGCACAACACAATCCATATAGGAAATAAAAACAGGATTCAGCTCACACAGGTATACTTCTTCGTATGACGATAGAGATGATTAGATGTAGCCACTGATTCATCTAAGCCGTCGGACCCACAAAGGATCGTTAGGTACTAACCCCCGCAATGTCCCGCAAAGGATCTGACCCACAAAGGATCAATAGGTAACTAACCCCCGCAATGACCCACAAAGGATCTGACCCACAAAGGATCGATAGGTAACTAACCCCCGCAAAGACCCACACAGGATCATACCCACACAGGATCTGTAGGCGCTATCCCACACAGGACCGTTGAGCACTGACCCACACAGGATCGTACCCACACAGGATCTGTAGCACTGATCCATGTAGGATCGCTGAGTGCTGTAGTCGTCGCCGTCAAATCCACTAAGGATCTCTGTACAGTCGTTGTCGTCACAGTCGCAGCCAGCACTAGGGTTCCCGCACACAGCAAGCTCGTTCGGGAGGGTCCGCTCCACGAGCCGAGAGACCGATACATCAACTGACACATAGTCCAGAGTTGATGTATCCAAACGTTCCGTATCGTCAACAGGAACTCAACGTCGCAGACAGCGCGTTAATCGGACGCCCGGTCTGAGAGTTATTGGCTTTTTCGTCCCAGGGGCCCGGTTGGTTTTTAAGTCAAAACCAACCCGACCATACTCCACCTGTGTCCAAACCTCGGGTGGAGTAAGCCAAAAGATCCGTCTCACTTAGAGGAATCCATCAAAGTCTACGGCACGTCAATCGGACGTCCGAAGCTCAAGTTATGAGCATTTCCGCTCCGAGGGCCCGGTTGGTTTCGTGTACGAACCAACTCGGTCGAACCCAAAGTATTCCAAAACCTTGAGTGCGATATACCAAAACGACTGTATCGATCCAAGGATCTCATCTCAACTGAAGGTGCGTCGATCGGAGGCCCGTAGCTCAAGTTATGGATGTCCGACCGGAAGAGGTTCGGTATTAAGGGGTTTGGGCCCGGTCCGACCCGGCCCGATACCCCTAGGGTCAGCCCGCTTGGGCGCAGCCCGGACTGGCCGGGGCGCGGCCCGGACCGGCCTGGGCGCGGCCCGGCCCGGCGGACCGGCCAGGCAGTCGGCCCGGCCTGGGCGCGGCGCGCTGGCCAGGAGCTCGGCCAAACGGCCGAGCCGTTTGAGGGGGGGGGGGTGCCCCCTATCTTTTGTAACCGCGACCCCCATAATGGGGGGCCGCTTGAGCTGGCCGCTGGGGGTTTGCAACCTCCGGCTTCTCCTTGACCGGCCGGCCTGCTCTGGCTGGCCGGCTTCTGCCGCCACGGGACCGGCGACGGCCGGTCCCCCCTGCTCCGACGCCGGCGGCCCGGACCGGCCGCCGGTCTCCCTGCTCCGCCGCGGTGGGACGGCGCCGCGCCCCTCCGCCGCGGCCCCGCTCCGGCAACGGTGTCTTTGGGTTTTTCTGGCGCGGCGCGACGACACCGCGACTTGGTTCCTCAATCAAATGCGCGGCGCGACGACGCCACACATCTTTATCGCTCGTCCCCGCGCGGTGCAACGACACCGCGTCACTTCCCTTCGAACCAGAATCACAAATAAATAAAAGGGAGGAGGTTCGGTCGTGTTTGTGCGGTCCGGCCCCCTCCCGTTAAATGATATCAAGTGGTTCCAAAGAACGAGGATAGGTGATGAAGAAAAACGACGGAAGTAATCACGAAATAAAAATGCACAAACCCCTACCTTGTGCGAACAAGTTGGGTGAGGATTCGTCACAGAGATAACCGTCACGGAGGGAGACGTCGTGGAAGGAGATGTCGCGGAAGGAGACGTCGACCTCCGAGGAATCTGGAGTTCTTCGCGTTCTTCGTGTTTTTCGACGAAGAAGATTAAGATCTTCAAGCCTCTCTTAGCTTTTCTCCCGAAGCTCTCAAGCAACAAGCCACCAACCCAAAATAAAATAAGTCCCTTAGTTATTTTATTAACATAACTTAAGTTTGAAAATTCAAAAGTTGAATTTAATCCACACAATTAATTAACTCAAGTTGTCAAATTAAATTAAGGGTTATGGAAGGTAGGGTAGGTGAAGGGGTAGGGTTCGTGTGGGCCCCACCACCCTCATAACCTCCAAATGGAAGTTGGGTGGTTTCCCCCAACTTCCACCCAAAGCTTTAAACCACTTAGAGGAAAAATAAAATTGATGGTTAATTTTATTTTACCTTCCACAAAAATTTAACAACTTCTCTCGTGTAAACGAAACTCCGGAAAAGGCGTTTCTAAGAAAATACCTGCGCTGCGATTCCATCGGTGCCCTCGGAATTCGATTCCGAGCACCGGTTCAAAAGTTAGAAAAACCCGCTCGTTCGTTCACTGAACGTACCTGAGCCAAACTTTGGAAAAATGATTCCGGGCACACCAGGCCTCAGAATCAGGTGCCGTCAGAAACTGCGTTCTTGTAAAATCCCAAAGAAAATTAAGAAAAAAATTTTCCTTGAATTTTACGGGTCTTTACAGTGGGGGTGTCGTCCAGGGGGGGTGGTGGTTGTCCAGGGGGGTGGGGGGTGTCCGGTGGGGGGGGGGGGGGCTGTCCGAGGTGGGGGGGGGGGGGCTGTCTGAGGGTGTTTCCAGGGGGCGTGGGGGTGTCCAGGGGGTTGAGGGGGGCTTTCCAAGGGGTGGAGGGTGTTCAGAGGGGTGGGGGTGTCCAGGGGGTGGGTGGGTGTCCGGGGGGGGGGGGGGGTCCAGGGGTTGGTGGGGTTGACTCTTACACATCACAAAGGACCCATGAATAGTTCTCATAAAGGATCAAGACAATCCGAATGCGTTTGGTCAGATTTTTGTAGGTCAGTTGTTGTTTTCACTTAAAATTGTGTCCAATTTAAACAAAAGAGAGACCCTTTGAGTGGTACCAGCCACACCGTGGCTCGGATTGAGGCAGAGATGACTCATACACGTCACAAAGGACCCATGGATCATTCTACTAAAGGATCAATACAATCCTAATGCATTTGGTCGGATTTCCGTAGGTCAGTTGTTGTGTTCACTTAAAATTGTGTTCATTTTAAACAAAAGAGAGACTCTTTGAGTGATACCGGACACATCGTGCCTTGGATTGAGGCGGGGATGACTCATGCACGTCACAAAGGACCCGTGAATCGTTCTCCTAAAGGATCAATACAATCTGAATGTGTTTGGTCAGATTTCTGTAGGTCAGTTGTTGTTTTCACTTAAAATTTTGTCCATTTTAAACAAAAGAGAGACCCTTTGAGTGATACCGGCCACACCGTGCCTTATATTGAGGTGTGTATGACTTGTACACGTCCCCAATGAACCCATGGATCTTTATCTTAAAGGATCAACACAATACGAATGCGTTTGGTCGGATTTCCGTAGGTCAGTTGTTGTTTTCACTTAAAAATTTGTCCATTTTAAACAAAAAAGAGACCCTTTGAGTGGTATCGGACACACCGTGCCTTGGATTGAGGTGGGTATGAATCGTACAAGTCAAAAAGGACCCATGTATCGTTCTCTTAAAGTATCAATACAATCCGAATGCGTTTGGTCGGATTTCCGTAGGTCAGTTGTTGTTTTCACTTAAAATTGTGTTCATTTTAAACAAAAGAGAGACCCTTTGAGTGATACCCGCCACACCGTGCCTCGGATTGAGGCGGGGATGACTCATACACATCACAAAGGACCCGTGGATCGTTCTCCTAAAGGATCAATACAATCCTAATGTGTTTGGTTGGATTTCCATAGGTCAGTTGTTGTTTTAACTTAAAATTTTGTCCATTTTAAACAAAAGAGAGACCCTTTGAGTTATACCGGCCACACCGTGCCTCGGATTGAGGCGGGGATGACTTGTACACGTCCCCAATGCACTCATGGATTGTTATCTTAAAGGATCAACACAATCCAAATGCGTTTGGTCAAATTTCCGTAGGTCAGTTGTTGTTTTCACTTAAAAATTTGTCCATTTTAAACAGAAAAGAGACCCTTTGAGTAGTACCGGCCAAACCGTGCCTCAGATTGAGGCGGAGATGACTCTTACACGTCACAAAGGATTCGTGGATCTTTATCCTAAAGGATCAAGACAATCCGAAAGCGTTTGGTCGGAATTCTGTAGGTCAGTTGTTGTTTTCACTTAAAAATTTGTCCATTTTAAACAAAAGAGAGACCTTTTAAGTGGTACCAGCCACACCGTGCCTTGGATTGAGGAAGGGATGACTCATACACATCCCCAACTCACCCTTGGATTGTTATCTTAAAGTATCAACACAATCCTAATGCATTTGGTCAGATTTCCGTAGGTCAGTTGTTGTTTTCACTTAAAAATTTGTCCATTTTAAATAAAAAAGAAACCCTTTGAGTGGTACCGGCCACACCATGCCTCATATTGAGGCAGGTATGACTCGTACACATCACAAAGGACCCATGGATCGTTCTTCTAAAGGATCAATACAATCCAAATGAGTTTGGTCAGATTTCCGTAGGTCAGTTGTTGTTTTCACTTAAAATTGTGTTCATTTTAAACAAAAGAGAGACCCTTTGAGTGATACCAGCCACACCGTGACTTGGATTGAGGCGGGGATGACTCTTAAATGTCACAAAGGACCCGTGGATTGTTTTCCTAAAGGATCAATACAATATGAATGCGTTTGGTCGGATTTATGTAGGTTAGTTTTTGTTTTCACTTAAAATTTTGTTCATTTTAAACAAAAGACACTAGTGCAGAAAACGTTTATTACATCACCATTTTTGACGTCAGTTATATATAACCGACGTGATAATTTTTAAAACGTGTTTTTTTACGTTGGTTATTTTATAACCGACGTAAAAAATGCGGTGAATAAATTTTTAACATCGGTTATTATAATAACCGACGTTAAAAATCGTGCGCGTTCATTTTTTACGTCGGTTATAAATTAACCAACGTAAAAAACCAAAGCGCGGTGTTTTTTATGTCAGTTATTTGATAACCGATGTAAAAAAAGCAGTTTTTGAAGCCTTTTTGACATCGGTTATTTAATAACCGACGTAACAAAAAACCCGCAGAAGTTTTTTACATCAGTTATACAATAACCAACGTAAAAAACTGTGATTTCTGATCTATTTTTTACGTCGGTTATAAAATAAGCGGTGTAAAAAACTGTGATTTCGGATGTATTTTTTACGTAGGTTATTCTATAACCGACGTAAAAACCAAGATGCAGATTTTTTTTATGTCGGTTATTTTATAACCGACGTAAAAAAAGCCGTATCTGATACATTTATAATGTCGGTTATTATAATAACCGACGTTATAAATGTAAAAAAATAGTTTATAACGTCGGTTATTAAATAACCGGCATTATAAAACATTTAAAAATTTAACAAGGCCCGTGGATTGTCATTTACGATTTTTCGATCGACAGTCCGACGACTCATCTCCCTCACGTAGTAAACCCTAATCGACTCGTCGATCTCGCTGCGTTAAACTTGTTTTGACTTCATAGTTTATCATCTTTACTCTACTCGGATCTATTATCTCAACTCGCAACACTCAAGTAATCCTTCCATGAATTTATTTCGTTCGTTTTTTTCCCGGATAGTCTATATTTATGTTTTGCGATTATTGTGTTTAAACTAGGTAAGATTCTTCGATTTCAAACCCTCTTACCTCTTTTTTCCATCATCATCTTATTTATAATCCCCAGATCTATTAGATCGACTCGCAATATTCACATAAGCCTCAAATACTTCTATTTAGTTTGTTTTTGTTTCGCGAATGCCTGACATTGATGGTAATTTATGTTGTAATTGACAACTAATGATCTCATTCACCTTTATTATTGCATAGAATGGTTATTGATTAAATGTACGAATTCGGAAATGATATTTCATGTGTTGTTGCTGCTTATGTTTATCCTCTTTTATATGAGAATCTTTTAGACATATAATGTAATGGCTGTTGAACTCTATGGCCCTTCGATGCATCGCTATGTCTCATGATTCCAAATAAAAATGGGTTCTGCTGAGGGCTTACCCTAGTATTTTTTGAGGCCTTGGCCAAGGCCTTGGCAATATGTTTAAGATTTCTAGAATTATCCATTACCTCATTATGATATTAGTTATCGATAAAACTTGTGATCATTTGACTAGTTGAATATCAATGGTTATTTTTAATTATCATACGATCATTTAATTAGCCATATTTAATAATATTTAATTCCATCTATTTCATGCTGCCTAGTTTTTATATGTAAACCATTGTTTGGGGGGTTTTCCGGGGGGTGGGGGGATGTCCAGAGGGTTGGGGGGTGTCCGGGGGGGTGTCTAAGGGGGTGGGTGGGTGTGGGGGGCTGTCCAAGGGGGTGGAGGCCTATCCAGAGGGTTTTGGGGGGTTGTCCGGGGGGTGGGGGGCTATCCAAAGGGTTGGGGGGTGTCTAGGGGGGTGTCCAAGGGGGTGGGGGGTGGGGGGTGGTGTCCAGGAGGGGTGGGGGGTGCTGTCTGGAGGGGTGGGGTGCTGTCCAGGGGGTGGGGGCATGTCCAAAGGGTTGGGGGTGTCCAGCGGGGTGTCCAAGGAGGTAGGGGTGGGGGGTGCTATCTAGAGGGGTGGGGGGCTATCCAGGGGGTGGGGGGGGGGGGTGTCCAGAGGGTTGGGGGTGTCCAAGGGGGTGGGGGGCTGTCCATGGAGGTGGGGGCCTATCCATAGGGTTTTGGGGGTTGTCCGGGGGGTGGGGGGCTGTCCAGGGGGTGGGGGGCTGTCCAGAGGGTTGGGGGGTGTCCAAGGGTGTGTGTGTGTGTGTGGGGGGGGGGGCTGTCCAAGGGGATGGGGGCCTATCCAGAGGGTTTTGGGGGTTGTCCGAGGGGTGGGGAGGCTGTTCAGAGGGTTGGGGGGTGTCCAAGGGGGGTGGGGGGCTGTCTAGGGGGTGGGGGTGGGGGGGCTGTCCAGAGGGTTGGGGGATGTCCAGGGGGGTGTCCAAGGGTGTGTGTGTGTGTGGGGGGGGGGGGCTGTCTAAGGGGGTGGGGGCCTATACAGAGGGTTTTGGGGGTTGTCCGGAGGGTGGGGGGGGGGGGGGGGGCTATTTAGAGGGTTGGGGGGTGTCCAGGGGGTGTCCAAGGGGGTGGGGGGTGGGGGGTGGTGTCTAGAGGGGTGGGGGCTATCAAGGGGGTGGGGGGGGGGGGGGCTGTTCAAAGGGTTGGGGGGTGTCCGGGGGGGGGTGTCCAAGGGGGTGGGTGGGTGTGGGTGGCTGTCCACGGGGGTGGGGGCCTGTCCATAGGGTTTTGGGGGTTGTCCGAGGGGGTGGGGGGCTGTCCAGAGGGTTGGGGGGTGTCCAGGGGGATTGACTACTGCATCGTGGTTTCTGAGATTATGAAATGATGATTGTGCTGTGATGATTGGCTTTACATTGTGAATTTCTCTATTTGATTTTTTATTTTAAATATGATTTGATTCTCAGGTTTACTCCATTTTCTCTAATTTTCTATCAACCATGTAGGCGCCATTGTTTTCTTTGATTCAATGGAATTTAAAACTATTATATCTAACTATATTTTGTTTTAAAAATAATATTCAAGCATATTTTTTTAAATACGCATAGATTTGTTTTATATTTCAAAATTGTTTTACATTCAAATTATGATTTTTTTCATATAAACATATATTTGTCTTATATTAAAAATATATATATATTTGATATTTGTTATAGGTAATAATGAGTCGAAGTTGGATTATGGCACATCGAATGGGCAATGAATATGAGGAAGGTGTTGATGCCTTTTTGGAATTTGCTAAACGAAATGTTCCAAGTAGTGATATTTTTTTCTATCCATGCCTGAAATGTTTGAATATGAAGAAGTTGAAAAGTAGAGAGATAAAAGTTCATCTGATTTGTCATGGTTTTAATCCAAGTTACATCCCTTGGATTTGACATGGTGAAACTGAACGGAATGTCACTGATGATGATTATTCGCAAGATGGTAACTCCGATGGAATTGAATAAATGATTCGCGATATTGTAGTAGAACAAATTGAGATAGAACTGGCAGTTGCGCATCTATATGATGATGCTGAAAAACCATTATATCCTGATTGTACAGATTTTACGGTTTTGTCGGCGGTGTTAAGATTGATTAACCTGAAGGAGAAACATGGATGGAGTGACAAAATTTTTACAGAGTTACTAAAATTGATGAAATACATTCTTCCAAAAGATAACGATCTTCCATATTCACATTACAAGGCCAAGAAAATATTATGCCTGATGGGATTGGGATACAAGAAAATACATGCCTGTCCGAATGACTACATTATATATAGGAAGGAATATGAATTTCTGTCAGAGTGTCCTAAATGTAGGAAATCACAGTATAAGGTGAAAGAAAAATCACAGGATGATGTAGAGATTACAAAGCTCCCTTCAAAGGTATTTTGGTATCTTCCTATAATTCATCGTTTCAAACGTTTATTTGCTAATTCACATGATGCAAAAAGGTTAAAATGGCATGCTGATGAGCAGGTATGTGATGGAAAAATACGTCATCCAGCTGATTGTCCACAATGGAAGAAAATTGATGTGCAATATTCTACATTTGGAAATGAAATTAGAAATCTCAGACTAGGGTTGTGCACAGATGGAATGAATCCATACCGAACCCTAAGTAACACACATAGTTCATGGCCTGTTTTATTGGTAATTTACAACCTCTCTCCTGAAGTTTGTATGAAGCGTAAATATGTCATGTTGAGTATAATGATCTCTGGTCCAAAGCAACCTGGTAATGATATTGATGTTTACTTGTTACCGTTGATTGATGATTTGAAACTGTTATGGGCTGATGGTATTAGGGTGTATGATTCTTATAAAATGGAATATTTTCAACTGCATGCAATGCTTCTGTTCACTATAAATGACTTCACAACGTATGGAAATTTGTCTGGATACAGTGTTAAAGGGCATAAAGCATGCCCAATTTGTGAACAATAGATGTCATATTGTCAATTTCATCATGGGAGGAAAACAGTGTACATGGTTCATCGAAAGTTTTTGCCTATGGATCACCCTTATAGAAGACTAAAAAAGGCATTCAATGGCTCACAAGAATTTGATACTACTCCAAAACCTTTATCCCCTGATTTGTATTCTGAGAGGGTGAAAAACCTTGATGTGACATTGGGAAAGACACAAAAATCTGGTAATTATAGACATATTTGGAAGAAAAGGTCAATATTTTTTGAGCTACCATATTGGAGGTATCATAAAGTTAAACATAATATTGATGTCATGCATGTGGAGAAGAATATCTGTGATTGTTTGATTGGAACATTGTTATATATTAAAGGAAAGACAAAAGATGGGTTGAATGCAAGATTATACTTACTATCAATGGGAATACGTTTGGAGTTAGCTCCCACTCCTAAATGAAGATGAACATTTCTTCCCCTGGCTTGTCATACATTATCGAAGATGGAAAAAATTAGCTTTTCTCAGTGTCTTTATGATATCAAAGTGACTAAGGTTATTCTTCAAATGTAAATTTTTTTGTCTCATTGAAGGACTTGAAGTTGATAGGTATGAAATCACATGATTTTCACATCATGATGCAACAAATTCTACCAATTTCATTGCGTGGAATATTTCCCATTCGTGTCAGAAAGACTATAATGAAGTTGTGTTATTTTTTCAATTCAATTTTTAACAAGGCAATTGATGTGAATGCTTTGAACATTTTGGAAAAGGATGCAATTTTTATACTTTCTCAATTGGAAATGTATTTTCCTCCAACTTTTTTTGATATAATGGTGCATTTAATGATTCATATGGTTCGAGAAATAAATCTTTGTGGACCTGTATATCTTTGTTGGATGTATCCTTTTGAAAGGTATATGAAAATATTAAAGGGGTATGTTAAAAATCCATATCGACCTGAAGCCTCCATTATTGAAAAGTATATTTCTGAGGAGGTAGCATAGTTTTGTACGAGCTACTTGGATGTGGCGCAACACATAGGTTTGCCTCCATCTCTCCATGAACGAGTTAATAATGAGGGAAAGGGGATTTGTGGCTTGAAAGTCAAATCATTTTCAGCTGAACAGATGAAGAAGTTAGAATCATACATCTTGAATAACATAGCTGATGCTCAACCGTATATCACATTGCATATTAATGAGTTGAAACAATGTCATCCAAAGAAGAAATAAATGTGGATTTTGAATGAGCACAACAAAACTTTTTTGTCATGGATTAAAAAGACTTTGCTTGGTAGATCAGATGTATCAGAGACATTAAAATGGATAGTGGGTGGTCCATGTTTAAATGTGATAACATGGTCCGGTTATGACATTAATGGCTATACATTTCATACGAAAGCTCAGGACAACAGAAGTGCAGTTCAGAATAGTGGTGTATTGGTGTTTGCAGAAGCAATGCATTTTTCGAGTGCTAAGGACAAAAACCCAATTTCTGCATCAAGTTCATATTATAAAGTTATTGAAGACATATGGGAGGTTGATTAATTTAAAATTAAAGTTCATGTTTTTAACTATAAATGGTTTATTGGTAACAACAGTGTCAGACACGATGAATTTGGAATGACACTTGTTAATCTGAATAGATTGGAAGACACAGCTGATTCTTTTATAATGGCAACACATGCAAATTTTTTTTCTATGTAGTAGATCAATTAGATATGCAGTGGGCTGCTGTTTTACAAGGGAAAAACAATATGTTGGTGAGGATAAACTTGATGAAGATGCTGATTTATGTGAGATCCCTACTTCCATGGAAATATTAACAGAACATAATGATGAGCATATTGAAGACATGGTTTGTGCCATAAGGAACGATCACAACGAAGGAATTTGGGAAAACAATCCATTTGTACATTCCTAAAATTACAGGTAACATATGTTTATTTCTTGTTTACATTTATTTTTTTCATAAATGTTAGATATTGTAATTTTTTTATTTATTAAAACATGTTTTAATACAAAATAAGTATAAGTTTTTGTTTGTTTTAAGTTTGTTTAGTTTACTTTATCATGTTTACCATTACATGAATTATATATATATTATTTTTGTTTAATGACAATTACTTTACCATGTTTACCAGGTTTACCATGTTTACCATCTTTACCATCTTGACCATCTTTACCATTGTTTAATATGCTTACCATATTACCAATGTTTACTATTACGTAACTTAGTACACTTTTCTATTTTCTGATTACAGTAGTATTAAAATATTTGAATTTGTATATTTGTGAACTAACATTTGTTTTTTTTTGATTTGAAGGATAATGACAGATCATTCAGTTGATCAACCACATGATTCTGGAGATGAGCATATTGGTCATACCTCTGGGGAGGAACATTCACATGCTCCTATTATGATAAAGAGTTCAAAGGTTAGTAAACATGGGTGGACACGTTTACCAAAATTATCACTTGCCCGTACGCAGGATCAGAGGATAGTCGTTGAGTTTGATTATGATGATATTCCTAGAGGTCCAAATGCAAAAGATTTTAAGAGTTTTGTAGTAACTCAGGCTAAGAGCAAAGTAAGCATTCCGTATGATGATTGGAGAAGTGTGGATAAAGCGATAATCTCTCAGTTGTGGGAGACGATTTTGGTAAGATATTTTTCTATTTTTTGACTATTATTTAAATGTTTCTATTATATATAATATGTTTAACCTCTTCTTTATCAGATGAAATTTGATATTCCTGACACTAGAGGAGTCAGGAAGAAATTCTTATCGTTGGCTGCCAGGAGATGGAGGGATTTCAAATCAACCCTCTCATATGATTTCATTTATGGTCATAGGAGTTATGACAATCCATGTCGTATATATCCTTTTATAGACGAAGACACATGGAGACCATTTTTTGAAAGTAGAAGAAAAGAGTCATTTTTGGTAAGGGCAATGTAATATTTTATAAGCTTTCTTATATAAATGATCTTATTAATGTTTTGTTAATGATTTTTTATTCTTAATTTACAGAAAAAAAGGAAATCTCATCAGGAGATCCAATCTAAAAATGTATACCCTCATAGTTTATCTCAGGGATGGTATGCATTTTTGGAAGAACAAATGATGGTAGAAAAATTTCAACAACTAAGAGCTGAGTCTTCAACCTATGGAGAGGTGGCCCCTCCATCCCCTCCATCTAGACATGAAAAATGGAAGAGAGATCGAAAGGGCAAAAAATGGCAATATCTTTTGGAAGAATCAAGAATCGTACCTGAGAGGATTCTAAGAGATCTATTTTATTTATTTAAGTTAACTATTTTCTTCATATAATTTCAATCATTACAAAAATGTTCAATTAATTAATACAGGACTCTCTTGAGGAGTAGAGTTCACAGGGGACATTTATAGCTACTGGGAGGGAAGATATTTTATCTGTAGCATTAGGAAGGCCCGAACATCCTGGTCATGTAAGAGGATATCCGGCAGGTGTATCGGTAAGAAAAGTGTTGCCACGTTCTTCAACTTCTAACATTGAGGGGGTTTATAAAGAAAAAATAGAATCCCTGGAGGCTGAAGTTCATAATATTAATGCGACGATGGAGGACAAGATTAGAGCGTCGGTGCATTCTATGTTTGCAGACATGCAAAGACAATTTCAGACTACAGCTCCCACTCCTCCACCTCCCCCTGCAGACCCCATTATTTATCCTCCACCTCCGCAAGTAGCTCCTACTCCCCCACCTCAGCCTTCAGACCCCATTTTTTATCCTACTCCTCCGCCGAAGCTTCCTACTTATTGCGAGTTGTATGTTGATGATTCTCAACATCATATAGTAGCATATGGGTTGGTATATTGTATAAGAGATACAGTGCATCATCAACAATTAGAGGTAGAGAATCAAAGGGTCACTGCACATGATATTATAGATAGATCAGCTCGGGTACCATTACCTATAGATGAGGTGGCTACAGTTGGACATAGTATCGACCATTTTTTAATTTGGCCATCCAGACTTCTTCGACTCATTACTATAGAGGTATGAATGTTATATCTTTTATTTTATTTTTTTATTAAAGTTGTTTTATCATTTGAAAACTAATATATTTTTCAATTTATTTTTACAGGAATACTTCAAAGGTAAAGAAATACTATATAGACAACAACAAAGACAAATGGCTATGAAATCATATACAAATTCTAGTAGTCTTGACAGATTGTCAAGATATTCAAATTTTTTGGCGGGTCATTATGAGTTTCCAATGGAAGCTCATGTTTGTGGACGTGAAATAAGTGTGGGGATTATGAAAACTGATATCATGGAGCTTGTTACTGGAGATAAGTTGGGTGTCAACGTGGTGAAAATTTTTTCCATGTAAGTCTTAACACCTTTTACCTGCATTATATTTATTAAAAATGTATACTTATGTCTGTTTTGTATTAGGTATATTTATAAAATTTGTGAGAGGAATGAGATTACATATGTATATGGATTCATAGACCCGCAATTGATTTCCCCTGAAGCATGTGCATTGAATGGGGAACAAAGAATGATTTATATTGTTGAAAGACTTGAAAAGAATATAGTCACACAATGTTGGATGATTCCTTTTTGTAAGAGGTATGAAACACATCTCTCTCAAAGAGTTAATTATCTTTTAATATAAAAAAACACTAACGTTAAATTTCCTTTTATCAGTGATCATTGGATTTTAGGGGTTTTTTTCCCAAGGGAGAAAGCACTTTATTGGATATGCTCTGTCCATGATGATGTGCGAGAAAGTTTTAATAATATATTGGAAAAGTAAGTTTCAATTTCTAAATAGTTTTATATATTATAATGAATTTTAAATTTACCCCATTCGTATTATTTTCTAACAGGGCATGGGCCTACTTTCGAAAAAACACAAAGAAAAGGAGTGCAAAGATCAAATATGTAAATGTGAAGGTAAATATCCATTTATAATTTGTACTTTTTGATTTATTACATAAAAACAATATATTGAATTTACACTCATTCAAACAGAATTTTCATGAACAAAAAGACGTCATCGAATGTGGATATTATATGTTAAGATTTATGTATGAAATAATAACAACTGGGACAGTTGTGAATTTTTACCTGGTAAGATTTCCTCTTAAACTTTGCCATAATATTTCAATTTGATTTATTCATTATATACGTTAACTACTATCCTTTTAATTTGTAGCTTTTTGATGACCCTCAACCCTATACTGCTGAAGACATCAAACACTTACAAGTGGAGTGGTCAAATTATTTTACAGGTTTGATTGAATTTTAGTTGTTTGTAATGTAAAATGTAATTTTGAATATTGTCGTTGTAATTGTGTATTTGGTAGTCGTTTAGGTTGGATTTAGTTTTTTTGAAGTTGAAAGTGTAAGTTTTGAATGTTATATATGTGAATATTTAATTTTGCTATACTTCTTATTTTGGTCTACTTATGATGGTTTTTCTGGTATGGATTCTGGTTTGGGGGGAGGGGTTCCAAGGGTGTGGGGGGGTGTTCAGTGGGGTTGGGGGGTGTCCAGGGGTCTGGGAGGGTTGTACGGTGGGGTGGGGGGGCTGTCCAGGGGTGTGAGAGGGCTGTCTAGGGGTGTGGAAGTGCTGTCCAGGGGGTGGGGGGGGGGGTATACATGAGGGTGGGGGGGTTGTCCAGGGGTGTTTGGGGCTGTCCAGGGGGTTGGGGGGCAGTCCAGGGGTGTGGTGGGGGCTCCAATGGGGTGGGGGAGGGCTGTCCAGGGTGTGGGGGGTATACATGAGGGTGGTGGGGGGGGGGGGTGTCCCGGGGTGTTTGGAGATGTCCAGGGGGTCGGGGGGCAGTCCAGGGATGTGGTGGGGGCTGTCAAGTGGGGTGAGGGGGTGAGGGGGTGCTGTTCAGGAGGGTGGGGGGGGGGGGGGGGTTGTCGAGGGGTGTTTGGGGCTGTCGAGGTGGTCAGGGGGCAGTCCAGGGGTGTGGTGGGGGCTGTCAAGTGGGGTGAGGGGGTGCTGTTTAGGAGGGTGGGGGGGGGGGGGTTGTCGAGGGGTGTTTGGGGCTGTCCAGAGGGTCGGGGGGCAGTCTAGGGGTGTGGTGGGGGCTCCAATGGGGTGGGGGAGGGCTGTCCAGGGGGTATACATGAGGGTGGGGGCTGTCAAGTGGGGTAAGTTTTATATGTTATCAATGTAAATGCTTAAATTTGCTTTAGTTCTTATTTTTACCTCCTTCTGTTTTTTGTGGTACGAATTCTTGATTTGGTTTCTGGTTGATTTTGGGGGAGAGCAGAGGACTTCATTCGATTTTAAAAAAAAATTTGTCTTCCACGTCGGTTATTTTATAACCGATGTGATAAAGAAACCGGGAAGGGTTTATCACGTCTGTTATTTATTAACCGATGTGATAAAAGACCTGGGAAATGGTTTATCACGTCGTTTTTTTAATAATTGATGTGATAAACACTAGTGGCATGGTTTATCACGTCGGTTAATAAATAACCAACGTGATAAACGGCCTGGGAAATGGTTTATCACGTCGGTTATTAAACCCCCCCGGTTTATCACGGCGGTTATATAATAACCGACGTTATAAACCCCGCCCCCCCCGGTTTTTCACGTCGGTTATTAATTAACCGACATGATAAACACCACGATGTTAGGTTTTTTAGTCGTTTTTTAAATAACCGACATAAAAAATGTTATTTATAACATCGTCTGTATTAACTTCGGCTAAAAACCGATGTAAAAAATGAAAAATAACCGACGTAATAAACGTTATTTACACTAGTGAGAGAGACCCTTTGAGTGATACCGGCCACACCGTGCCTCAGATTGAGGAAGTGATGACTTGTACACGTCCCCAACACACCCATGTATCTTTATCTTAAAGGATAAACACAATCTAAATGCGTTTGGTCAGATTTCCGTAGTTCAGTTGTTGTTTTCACTTAAAAATTTGTCCATTTTAAATAGAAAAGAGACCCTTTGAGTAGTACCAGCCACACCATGCCTTGGATTGAGGCAGGGATGTCTCTTACACATCACAAAGGACCTTTTTATAGTTCTAATAAAGGATAAAGACAATCCGAAAGCGTTTGTTCAGATTTCCGTAGGTCAGTTGTTGTTTTCACTTAAAAATTTATCCATTTTAAACAAAAGAGAGACCCTTTGAGTGGTACCGACCACAATGTGCCTCAGATTTAGGTGGGGATAACTATTACATGTCACAAAGGACACATGTATTATTCTCATAAATTATTAAGACAATACGAATGCGTTTGGTTGGATTTCCGTAGGCCAGTTGTTGTTTTTACTTAAAATTTTGTTCATTTTAAACAAAAGAGAGACCCTTTGAGTGATACCGACCACACCATGCCTCGGATTGAGGCGGGGATGACTCGTACACATCCCCAAATCACCCTTGGATCGTTATCTTAAAGGATCAACTAAATCCAAATGCATTTGGTTGGATTTCCGTAGGTCAGTAGTTGTTTTCACTTAAAATTGTGTCCAATTTAAACAAAAGAGAGACCCTTTGAGTGGTACCGACCACACCGTGCCTCTGATTTAGGAGGGTATGATTCTTACTCGTCATAAAGGACCCATGTATCATTATCATAAAGGATCAAGATAATCCTAATATGTTTGGTCAGATTTCCGAAGGTCAGTTGTTGTTTTTACTTAAAATTGTGTTCATTTTAAACAAAAGAGAGAATCTTTGAGTGGTACCGGCCACACTGTGCCTCGGATTGAGGCAGGGATGACTTTTACATGTAAAAAAGGACCCTTTTATATTTCTCCTAAAGGATCAATACAATCTGAATGCGTTTGGTCAGATTTCTATAGGCCAGTTGTTGTTTTCACTTAAAATTTTGTCCATTTTAAACAAAAGAGAGACCCTTTGAGTGGTACCAGCCACACCGTGCCTCGGATTGTGGCAGGGATGACTTTTACACATCCCCAATGAACCCTTGGATCATTATATTAAAGTATAAACACAATCCGAATGTGTTTGGTTGGATTTCCTTAGGTCAATTGTTGTTTTCACTTAAAAATTTGTCAATTTTAAACAAAAAAGAGACCCTTTAAGTGGTACCGGAAACACCGTGCCTTGGATTGAGGTAGGGATGACTCTTACATGTCACAAATGACCCATGGATCATTCTCCTAAAGGATCAATACAATCCTAATGCGTTTGGTCAGATTTTTGTAGGTCAGTTGTTGTTTTCACTTAAAATTGTGTTCATTTTAAACCAAAGAGAGACCCTTTGAGTGATACCGGCCACACTGTACCTCGGATTGAGGCGGGGATGACTTGTAAACATTAAAAATAACCCATGTATCATTATACTAAAGGATCAACACAATCCGAATGCGTTTGGTCGGATTTCCGTAGGTCAGTTGTTGTTTTCACTTAAAATTTTGTCTATTTTAAACAAAAGAGAGACCCTTTGAGTGATACCGACCACACCGTGCCTTAGATTGAGGCAGGGATGACTTGTAAACGTCCCCAACGCACCCTTGGATTGTTATCTTAAAGTATCAACACAATTTGAATGCGTTTGGTCAGATTTCTGTAGGTCAGTTGTTGTTTTCACTTAAAAATCTGTCCATTTTAAACAGAAAAGAGACCCTTTGAGTAGTACCAGCCACACCGTGCCTTTTATTGAGGTAGTTATGACTCATACATGTCACAAAGGACCCGTGGATCTTTCTGCTAAAGGATCAAGACAATATGAATGCGTTTGGTCAGATTTCCGTAGGTCAATTGTTGTTTTCACTTAAAATTTTGTCCATTTTAAACAAAAGAGAGACCCTTTGAGTGATACTGGCCACACCGTGCTTCTAATTGAGGCGGGGATGACTTTTACATGTCCCCAACGCACCCTTGGATATTTATCTTAAAGTATCAACACAATCTGAATGTGTTTGGTCAGATTTCCGTAGGTCAGTTGTTGTTTTCACTTAAAAAATTGTCCATTTTAAACAAAAAAGCGACCCTTTGAGTGGTACCGGATACACCATGCCTCAGATTGAGGTGGGTATTACTCATACACATCACAAAGGACCTGTGTATCAATATCCTAAAGGATAAATACAATCCTAATGCATTTGGTCAGATTTTCCTAGGTCAGTTGTTGTTTTCACTTAAAATTTTATCCATTTTAAACAAAAGAGAGATCCTTTGAGTGATACTGGCCACACTGTGCCTCAGATTGAGGTGGGGATGAATCGTACATGTCCCCAATGCATCTATGGATCGTTATCTTAAAGGATCAACACAATCTTAATTCATTTGGTTAGATTTCTGTAGGTCAGTTGTTGTTTTCACTTAAAAATCTATCCATTTTAAACAAAAGAGAGATCCTTTGAGTGGTTCATAATTCTTGCATGTTTTTGGTGCATATCATATGTTAAAATGGGAAATTGACTCATTATAGAAAGGATGTTTTATTTAATAACAATTACAATATTCCTACGAACATTTACATACAACAATGTGTCATCTTTTGATCCCTTAAACCCCTCTCAAAAATGACCGCCAATTGTACATGTCCCCAAGTCAGATATTTATGTTATTTGTGTACAATCTGTCATCAGGTATGCATACCACTCATTTCTGAACATATCTATATCGTCTTGTGAGTATGAGTCTTTTCGGCACTCAGAGTAATACTGCAAAATATAAAAAAAAGATTTAATAAATAAATTAAACGAACTAGTAGTTGTTTTTGAAAATACCTCTTTAGGGATGCTTGTTTATTGATGAAAAATGATCTCTTTCATAAATTTACAAACATAATAACCACAATCATTATCTTTTGTTTGTTTTGGAAATTTCAAAAAATTTATCATTAGGAGAATAAGTAACTTGTGTTGATATGTGTTTGGATAGTGAAATTTTATTATATATACCCTGATATTTGTCCAGACATAGTACTTGCTCGCCTCCTTATGCTTAGCCCCTGTCCTCATTCCTTTTTTTAGATGATAATGATATACTTCCCTATCATAAAATAATCCTCAGTAAAAGATAATATAAATTATATTATATGATTTTTAGACCTAAAACGTAGGATGTAGTGTCTTACAAATTCACAAACTCCATCATGTGTGGTCGGTTTGATGAATATCCTTTCTTTGAATCCAGAAAATAAATCTTTGGAGTATCCAAGTTTGCTGCAATTAGCATCCAATGTTTCCTAAAAAAACAAAAAGGAATAAGTAATATAAGAAGTCAAAATATAATTGATATGCTTTAATTGTAGAGTGTTACCCCTGCATGGTTGGTATTAAGAAGTGTGTGTCATCTGTAATCTTGCTTTCAAATGTTTTCAGCAATCCATTCACTATTTCATTCTTTTTTGATGGTTCTATTTTTGTTAATTGTGATGATGTGGTATGAGGACTAACGAGTCCAAATTTTGGCTCATGGAAAAATTCCTTCAACTGTTTTTCATATATACGTCTATAAACAATATAAAATGCATTTAGTCATAATTTTCACATTAGATCAGCTTTTAAAAAATCAATTCACAGAAACATACCTCATATATATACTTACAACTGTGACGCTTAGCCAACCGTTTTCAAGGATCTCATTTACATTTTCAGCAGCAACAAAATCTTGACTTTCCACACCATATATATTCTCTTCTAAAACCACTATATAAACACTACCACCTCTTAGCTTCGTATCCACATGACTCTTCAATGCTAGTAAATGTGGATAGAGAACAAGTGGTGTTATTGTGCTTTCAGTAGCTCCTTGGGATCGGTTAGTCGATCCTTTAGATAGTTTTGAGCAGATGTTTGTCACCCCCTTCCCTTTCTCCATCTATAATAACATTCATTGGTTCAGACCCCTTTTTCATTAATTATTAAAGGTTTATCTTGAAAAAAGGAAATAAACACCTCTTTGGCCGCATGTACTCTTACAAGTTGTGATGGCCATGCAATGAATGTTCAAATAGACCTTTTGACCATATGAATATCATCATCATCAAGTGGAATAGGTAGCTCTGCATTTGGCTCATGATCTACAGTAATCATCACTTTCAGATGATCTTTCAGAAGTGGTCTATTATGAAGTGTGTCATCTGGGATGTTGAACACTGTAGCCCTTGCTACAAGGTGATAGGTGGGTGTTGACAGATATAAATCACAATCATTATCACCCTGTAGAATATCTATACAAAAAAATTATAAGTGTTTGTCTAATTCACATTTCATGGGAACAATTATTAGAATATTGATTACCACATATAAGATAACTCTTTGAGGGGAATGGCTCGCCTCAAAGCTGGTGGGGGGTGGGGCGAGATCTTCACGTGCTGGTTGTTCCTGAGTTGTGTCTTCTCCTTGCTTCACACCCATAAAAGTTTCTATCAACTATCCCTGCCATTGCAATCGTTCTTCAAGGGTTGCTAGTTTTTCACTCATTTGTTTCAATGTTTCATCTCTATCATCTATTTTTTTTCTTCTCAAAATATACTCAGGGTGTCACCCCAAACCCTGCACCCCTGACCTGACCGTATTTTTCTGGCTGCTTCAAAGCTGTCGATAATAGGTCTGCATCCACTACAGGAGTAGCTGATTCCTGTGGCTTTCGGATATAGAAAAATAACTAATTATTTTTATGTAATAGAAATTAAAAAAAAAATATTTTTATCGTCGTGTCATACTTACAAAAATTTCCTACAATTTTTGTGTGTTTTCATCTACTAGCTTCCCTTCCTTATTCACATGTGCCTCCTTCCAAAGCACATGACGTGGGATGGAAGTGTATTTGGTTTTAGACTCATCAATCTACATATAAACATAGAAAGATAATTATGATGTTATTTTTTGGAACCTAACAATATTACTGTAAATTTAAAATACGTACCATTTTCTTTTCTAGTTAAGCGTACCCCATCCTTGCTTTACGATAGGGGTATGTTGGTTTTGATGGATGTTCCTTATTTTCTTTACAGAGTTGATGTTTCATAAATGAAATATTGATAATCAAAGTGATGAATACACATATCCTCAAACAACGTATTATCACCCACAATGTACCTGAAACTTCTCATCCCCACAACGACCAATAAATGCATCCCATTCTTCTTGGGATATCAGGTGAGTGTAGACAATGGGTGGGTGCGGGTTTATTTTACCTTTGGAATATTTCAGGTGACATCTTGTTAAAATAGTGCGAAAACCTCGATGAATCCTTCCTGTAAGCCTTAGTACATAATCCTTGTGTGAATCGTCTACTATAAATGTATTCTGCAAGAGATTGAGAAGAGTAAGATATTGTTTCATTATTTTATTTGCTAGTAAATTAAAGAAATAAATTCATAATGTTACCGTAATTTCTTCCCAGATCACAGCCTTCATCCCGGACAAAACATAGTGCCATGAATCTATGTCAATCGGCATGCGTTGCCAAGTGAAAACTCCAATGTAACTACTAAACATAGCCTTGTTGGGATTCACATATTGGCCTCGTGCATTCCATCTGACTTCAAATTTGATGCCTTTGCTTTTCGCCTTAAGAAATTTGGCAAACACCGTCAAACTACGACGCACCTGTGTTTTCTGCGATGTCGATCCTTCATTCCCGACCATTTCATCAATATCAACATCATCTATATGTTCATATGAAATGGTAGCAACAGCATGTGATGATGGTTGTTGGACCTCAACACTAGGAGTAGCAGGAGCCGCATCAACAGGAGCAGCAGGAGCAGCAGTAGGAGCAGCAGCAGCCGCATCAGCAGCCTCAACAGTAGCTTGAGAGACTTGTTCAACCTCAAGGTTAGGAGCACCATAATGTGTAGAAGTCATTATCTGCAAAAGTGGTTGAACAATTAATTTATATTACATAAATTATGTAATGATAAGATAATAACATGAGATAACAAGATCTATATTACAAACAAAATATAACCTGTTTATTGAACTCTCTTTCTTTTTTTCAAAGGCTGAAGGGATTTTACACCTCTATCGATTATCCAAATCTCTTCATTGTGGTCTCCTATAACATACAAAACAACATATACATTGGGACCGCTCCGAAATGATTGTGACGTACCACTAAAAGGATCATCCTCAACTGAATTTTCATCGGAACCTTCAGTAGTTTTGGACGCTAACAGAACAATCGACCACTTTCAGTTTTCGGGATCTGGAACATACAAAACTTGTACCACTTGTGATGCCATTATAAACTGTTCGTCGTTGTACCCTTCTTTACTAAAATCAACATTCACAAATCCCCATTCATCTATTTTAACACCACTTTTGTTATCAACCCATTTGCATTGAAAAATCGGCAATTGGAATGTCGTATAATCCAACTCCCATATTAGTTTGATAATGCCAAAGTATGACATATTTTCATAAATTGGATTTCTTTCCTTACTACTAGAAACATGTATCACTTCAGCCACTAGTGTAACTCCACTATTTTTCATGGTACTATCTTCATCATGTTCATTTGTATAGAATGTATAACAATTAATTATATAACCATTGTAAGATAATACATACACACTTGGTCCATCGGCTAGCCATCAAAGTCTTTCTGAAATTGAATTCGGATTTTCATCCAACTGCTTAAAAATATGGTCCTTGATGGATTCAACTGCCTAAGAATTTCTTTGTGAGTTTCAATATATGGAGCAACCTCCCAACTGTTATGCAAAACATAAAGGTGGGCCTGCTCTTGATCTGTAATGCTGATTGTCACAACATCTCTTCCAGAAATTCCCTCACCCTCAATGCGTCCAGTGTGATGAGATTTTGGGAGACCAATTATTTCCACATCACATAGGTATTCGGTACAAAATTCAATGGCTTCCTCAACAATATATCGCTCCACTATACAACCCTTTGGTCGACTTTGATTTTTGACATACCCTTTCAAAATCTTCATATACCGTTCAACAGGATACATCCATCTATAGTGCATAGGACCACAAAGTCAAATCTCTCTCACAAAGTGAATCATCAAATGAACAATCATATCAAATAATGTTGGAGGGAATAACATTTCTAATTCACATAATATGATGAAAATTTATTTTTCCATAGCTGGAAATTTCGCCGGGTCTAAAACTTCGCTACATATAGCTTTGAAAATGAAATAAAGTTTGGTTAACGTATGATGAACATTCTTGGGAAAAATGAAACGTAAAGCTATAGGAATTAGATCTTTCATCAAAACATGGTAGTCATGTGATTTCAAACCTTTTAACTTCAAATCATTCATTGACACAATGTTCTTGATATTTGATGAATACTCCATCGAGCGTAGCATTCATTTAGATTCATATGTACAGCTTGGGAGCTCATTATCTTTAGGGAGCATGTCATTCAAGAGAGTAAGTAGTTCCGTAAAACTGAAATCACTCCATCCATTGCCTACTTTAAATTTATACAACTTCAGTACAGCTGACGATGTTTTATACTTGGTGCAACTAGCATACAATGACGTCTATACACAACTCTTTAACTTCTCAAACAATTTTGGGAAATCACGGAGTTCATATTAAATTGTATTTGTCATTTCCTCAATACGATATTCATCATCATTGAAATATGTAATCACATGCTCCATACGGTCTTCTTCATTATCCATATTTTTATTTATATCTGATGATCCATAAAATGCAGTTTTATCCCAGCCAGTAGCTACATTCACTTTTTCTCCGTGTTTATTCCAACATTTATAACTATGATATATTCTGTGACATATCAAATGTTCTTCCAACTCCTCTAGAGTAAGCAGTCTAGAATAAAAACAACGTAAACATGGACAAAGGATTTTAGAAGGATCCTTTGCGTGATCCTTTGCAAATTTGATGAACTCTTTCACTCCGTTCTCATACTCTATTGTCAAATGATTAGCATCCATCCAATCTTTATTCATCTTCATCCTATTTGAATCTCAAATATTAGTATTTATGGTTCAAGTACACAAAAAAAGACTTCCAAATACAGTAGAAGATAACCAATTCCTTATAAAAATAGAGATTAATAGAGCGTAACCATTAGTATTTATTCATCTTCATTAAATATAATTACTTTAGATTCATTATAGTTTCCTCAAATCACCCTAGTCCAAAAAAAAGAATAATAAAGAATGATACATATAACACTCCTAGGTCTCTTCCCTACATTCAATATCATCATGCCTAAATACCCATATATCCACACATACACATGTCACAAACACATAAAAAACCATATCCACACCAGAACCAAAGTACCAATATGGATTTCAATCAGGTTACTAGACTCAAGTGGTGGTGTGTAAAAAATAATAAGAAAATATAATAATTATATAGTCACACATAAATCTCAAACATGTGTTAATAATCCAATAAACCCAAGGTATCATTCCATCTATCAGAATACTCTGAAGGAGCCCATATGCGACAGTAGTCCCAGGTGGTGAAGGTTCCTGAGGAGGAAGGGGCGAACACACACTTATCGGGGTTCGAGGTCAGGTCACTGAGGTTGAATGTGGCCCGATACTCCTACAAGGGTTAATTACATATTTCACAAACCATGTTGTGGTACCCCAGGATGTTAACCCACTGCTGGTGGAAGTGAAACCATTCCTGATGATCATGCCAAGAAGAAATGGAAACCAAGAGAGGGGAGTGGTTCAAAATACCTCAAGCAAGATGAAAAAACATGGTATTTGAGAATAGGTTAGTGGCTTTCATGTTGTCTAAAAACCTATCCAATAGACTCCAAAAGTGGTGATGACTCCTGCAGTTGTTGTACCAGGTGAAATTGTCACCTAAGAAGCTGGGATCAATGAGGTCCTTCCCAACCATGAATTGAACAAACTCCATGATGGACTTCCTCTAGAATGGGATTCTACCTTTACTTTTCTTTGGGTTGGAAATGACATTAAAGTCACCCCCAACAAACAATGTATGGTGTCTGAGATCAAAGGTATTTTTTTCACTCCATAGAGATTCCGTTTGAAGAGGGTCATAGCTTCCAAAAACAAAAGTCATAAGGAAGGAGGTGTCACCGTTGGACACCTTGGTAGTGATGAATTGATTGTAATCTTAAACAGTCTCAAAAACATATTTATTGTGCCAAAATACCCATTTGTGTCTTTTGGAGGGGTCATAGTGTAGAAATCCATGCAACTCAATCTTCCAGGAGAATTCTATAATTATTATAGGGTTTTTTGTGTTATTTGACAACAACAACAACAACATTATGATTTTTGATTTCTATGGTGAGGAAGTCCGATTTAACATGGGAACTAAGACCATGAGAATTACATGTGAAGATAATAGTGATGGTTAGGACAAGGCTCTAGCATTGGATCTAGAGCTAATAGCCTTATTGAAGTGGGAGGATGATCTCTCATTGTGGTCCCTGGATTTTGAACATGTTCATAATCCCTTCTGGTTGGTAAGATTCATATGAGTGGGAGATGAGGATCCAAAGGGGCAGGGGAAGGATGGGTAATGAAACTTGGGGGATGGTGAGGGAGTTATCTCTGGATCAATAAGTATTTGGAGCTGGATGACAGGCTCAGAGCCAAGGGAGACAAAACAAACACTGCTAGGATGGGGCCTGACCACTACAGAGAAGTAGTCAGTAACCCCAGCAAGGGAGAAGTACAGAGATGGAGGTAGGGGTGGCAAGGCTAGAAAGCTTGGTGGTCTGGGCATCATGCCATACAAGTGCACTTCCAGACAAAGTCACTTAGATAGCATGAAGGAAAGAAGGGGGGAACCCCTCAAAGAAAATAGGGTTTAAGCATTGAATGACCTATAAATGAATCAGAACCGGGTGGTGTTGTCCTTAAAGAAAAAGGTTATCCTTCATTCCATACTTTATGGTGAAATGGTGTTGGATATAAGGGAATCGATGTTACCTAGGAGGAATCTAGTGAAACTAGAATCCAAGTGGGAAGGAATTTAAATTTTTCATAAACTTCACTCTGATAGTATAAACTCATTGATCGCCATTGATGATGAGCATATCAATCTTTCCACCAATACTAGGTTTCTCATGAGATATTTTACATGAATAAACCATCCATTTAGTTTGAGATATATGGATTTGAACTAAAAATCCAACATCCTAGTTATATGTTGTTTTGTGTGGTGTTGAGCCGCCACAAGCCCCTTCTCACATCAGGTCGTTATTCTTGCATGACACACCAAAAATTCTGGGACACACCCCCTTTGGTCCATGAATCATAAACTTAAACCTTTTTCATCCTCTACCCATATTTCACATGGTGTAGGGACTCTATGGATGGAAAATTCACCTCACCTTCACTATATGTTCTAGTTGCATGATATGAAACCGTGTGACATTTTGGTAAAATATATTCAACCTTAAAATACATTATCATAATCCTAATCACAAGATATTAAAATGTGTGTCCAATGTTCTCATTGAATGAAGTTAAAAAACATGGTTCATGTCTCTATTATATGATATAAAACTTTGAAATGAATTTATCCTTCAACCGAGAGGGCTCCCTCTTTCTGATGCCGACCACTTACCACACCATGTTGGAGAACTAAATAAGGATTTATTCCCATTTAATATCATGGGATATCAAGAGACTGAAAAATTATATATCATTGGATCAGATCACTCATTGAACTACCTCAACACTTCCATCGATGAAAACAAGTTTTTCTCTCACTCACAGATGCACTCCATCTAGGTGCGTTCTGACATGTGGTGGAAAAAAACCAAGGTTGTTAAACCTTCACTCAAAAATTTCACAAAATCAACTTCATGATGTAATAATCCTTAAACATAGGTCCTCATAATTCTAGAAGAGTATGTGTAATAGGGGACCAAAAAACATTTCACACCTGGTCTGGCAACACGAAGATTGAGGGCGGCGGAGGTCCGACAATGCAAAGATCGAGGGCAGTGGAGGTCCGGAACGTGAAGATCAGGGGCGGTGGAGGTCCGGCAACACGAAGCTCAGCGGGCAGCGGAGGTCTGGCAATGAAAAGCTCAAGGGCGTTAGAGGTCTGGAAATGCAAAGCTCAACAGGTAGTGGAGGGGAGTTGCAGGGTTCCAGTACCACGAGATCTTTAGGTCGCGATAAAACAAGGGCACTATGCGACCGAATTTATAAAAAAAGGGACTATGGTTTTATCAGTGCTAACAAAGCGATGATAAAGACTACCTTTATCAGCACTTTTTTTAGCACTGATAATGTTCCTCTTTATCAGTGCTAAAAAAGCACTGATAAATCCTTCCTGTATCAACGCTAACATTTTAGTGCTGATAAAGGGATTCTTTATCAGTGCTTTTCTAGTGCTGATAGAGGTATACTTTATTAGTGATAAAATTTTAGCGCTGATACAAGGTTTCTTTATCAACGGTTTTTGCTTAGCACTGATATAAGGTGGCGATTCCCTTGCCCGTTTTTGTAGTAGTGTTTGATGGAAATGATATAGCCTAAATAAATCCATAACCATGGTGTTATATAGATAAGTTATATTTTTGTAAATTCAAAGAAAGTGATATTGAGAACATAGGTTGATGACACTGGCATGAAACCTGCCCAATTAGAGATATTGCGATAAAGAGATTATATTTTACAGTAAGTGTTCATATGAGGTGACATGTCATTGCGACATTAACTTCTTTCTCTATGGGTGCCTTTCCATGTTGTTGGACACTAACCTTGGACCACATGCTACTTCGCCTAATGCCACCGACAATGTGGCCTAGAGGGTCACACACTAAGGGTATCCAAAATCTCAGTTAAATAATATATTAATATTTATTATTTAACATGTCAACTAAATGGTTTAATAATTATTCATGTATGATTGATCGCATTTATTCAATCACTATTTATTCAAGAGAATATATTCTAAGAGGAATATTTAATAAATATTTATTTTTTGTTTAGTGATTATAATATTTATTTATTTATTGGTGAATAATGCAGTGTTATTTATTTAATAAATAAATAGACATTGTCCAAGGCATGATAAATATTATGAAGGAATGACAGACCAAGTTTAATGGTACGATGAGAAATAATAAATATTGAATATTATTTAATTAAATAATATTTAATTATAAATTTCTAGTTATGTGCATGTCGAGAGATAATAATATTACTATTATTATTTCACATGGGGTTTTGTTAGGATTAAATAAATAATTAAGGGCACTTGTGCGATTTTTTTTATTTTAACCCTAGAAATATAAATACCCAATTATGTTATTTTCTCAATATTGAGTTCTATTGTGCACAATGATTCATGGAGAATACTCTCAAGTATAGAGAGCTACCTTCTCCAAGAACGATCTCAATAATGGTGAGAAATCCTTCTCCACCAGATCAAGGAGGACGATTTGGAAGCGATTCTCGAGGCAATCAAGGCGGACGATGCAAGCACAAAGATCTTCCATGCTAGCACCTGATCATTCCTTCAGCAACATCTGAAGATTCCTGGAACATGTGTGGATCACCAATAGAGGAAATATACACATCGTTTATACAACGCAATGACAGTGCACCGCAGATCTGTCGGCAGACTCAACAATAAAGAAATAATTACTTAGAGGTAATTCTTTATCTAATTAAATTAATTATAAACAATATTTATTGATATCCTCTCCTCTCTCTCATCTCAACATGATTAATGTTATCTATATTTGATTCAATTCCATTGATCACAGTGATTAAACATCATATAGATCTTGGATTGATCATCGATTATGAAAAAAACAATGTTGGGCACTGACCATCGCACGATTCTACTACTCCCAGAACCTACAAGTGGTATTAGAGAAGACACATAATTGTTTATAATTATTTACAAATCATTGATGATTCATGCATTTATAATTCAGTTTATCAATTCAAGTTTAATAATTCTTTTAATCTGAATTAAGAGATCCTTTTCTTCCTCCTTCATTTCTCGTAGATCTAATTGAGATGATTAATTTTATGATTAAAATAAAATCAGGGAACTCATATGGAGGTGCCAAGATTTCTGGTTGGACAACACCAGACTATACGCTATGCTATTGGAGTTACACATCGTGTAGTCATGTACAACACATCAAGATTGATTCAAAAATCAATTTGAGATTATGCGTTAATTACTACATTAATTACACAATTAATTCACCTGTGTGTTGACTAGAATTATATGGCACATAGTCAACCAGACTACATTCCGTGTGGCCTATTGGACATGACGTGTAATCCCTTTGGGTTAGAGATTGGCTGTGTAATCCTTATATGGCCTACCCAACCGGTGACCGTGTAACACAGAGTCAACACAACATGTGGCCCATAAGAAATTCTGTGTACTCAAAAAATTTCTAAGGTACTCTTAACACGCCGAGTCCCTAGGTGTGTACCTTGGATAGAAAGTGAAATATGTATATTCCATGTAGATCAGATTTACATGCTGTGCACTTATACCAATTTACACAGATTTCAAATTTATTTATTTTACTATGAAAACCTTGAGACATGTACTTGTGTGTGGTTTTAAAGATAGGACACGCCATGTGATAGGTTTTAATATATATAAATATATAAATATTTTATTAATATCTTTTTAATGTTTAGATCTGCATATCATGTATGAGTTGTATTACAAGTTGTTACTCTACGTGTATTGAAGCATAACACATGAATGAAAAATCATATAATTCATGTAATCATCCATGAAGTACACATTGTGAAATTATGTGATAAGTCATGTATTCCATATGTCACAAGAGCAAAATAGTATATGAGTATAATACGTGTTGGGTTGATTTTAATGGGTATTCAATGTGTTGCCTCTAAGGTACATTTATTTGCAAGGTTAATTTTAAATGAATTTATTTATTTATTTTTAAATTATAATGGATGAGAATCTCTAGAAAATTCACATAAGGATTAAGATAAAAGGGTTGATTAATTAAAGATAATAATTAATCGATTCGATATCAATTTATATTAAATAATAATGATTAAGAATTGAATAATAGTTTTATTAAATGCATAATTTTTTGCATGCATGTGGATGATCATGAGCTAGAACAGACCTTTTGTATGTGATTGGTTTCATTTAATTTGTTATTAAATTAAATTGTGGTCTGCATGCCTTCTCTCATCATTATTATGTAGGGCCTGTGTGACCATGGTTTCTTTTATGTAAATACTCTTTTCCCCTCACCACCGTGTGAGTAAAAGACATATGTAATGGATGGAGATTCCAAGGCAGTGAAGGTGGTTCAAGTTAGGATTTGAGGTGAAACCAATCCAAGGAGATACAAAGTTAGACAGGTGGAAAGTTGTAAACATGAACCTCAATTAGTTCAAGGTGTTTCTCCCCTAGATCAATGGTTAGTTTATCAATCGATAGATAAAATAACCATTAGTATAATCTCATGATCATACCCATTATTTTATTTCTGTGAGTTGCATGGTTATTTCATTATGGATGTCTTGTCACAATCATATAATTAATGAATTAACAAACATGCAAGATGGAACTAAAATAAACTCGATTATGCATAACTATTATCAAATACATGATTAATCACTTAAATAATCGCACTTAATATTAAAAAGAATGCGATAAAGATAAATATTGGAAATTTATGCATAAAAGTATAAAAACCCTCAATAAAATATTAAGTTGGTATCGCCTTCCATTAATTCAGTTAGAATAGAACCATAGTTCAAAGTGCTTGACCAACCAAAGTTGGGGTTCTTTCAATTATCAGGGAATTATAACATGAGGTTTTGAGTTGACTTAACTTGGTTCACATCAAGGGTTGACTTCCAAAGTAGGACTTAGTGTAACTAAGAGGAAAAGGTTGAGTAAATTTAAATTAATGATTTCATGATTAGGGAGTCCACTCAATAGATCAATGAACTATGAATTAATGCAATTGGAATTTGGAATGCATACCTAAAACCATTTGAGTTTCTTTACCAACCAAAGTTAGGGTAATGAGAAAGGGAATATAGATCATTGACACTAGAATATCCAAGAAACATGATATTTTTAATCCAATGGTGAGGGATATTGGGTTTCAATAAAATAGGGGGAGACTAATAAATATAATACTTATTTATTTGTATAAATTTTATCAGATAAAGTACTAAAGTTATTCTCATCTTATTTTTTAGAAACAACAACAAAATGATATCAAACATATCATTGCAATCCATACTTGAGAAGAAAAATCTTATCATTGGCATAAATTTCCAATAGTATAAAAGGCACCTACGTGTCATCCTTCACCATGAAGGGAAATTGCATGTGCTAGAAGAACCTTTACTAGTTTTACCTAGAAATGAGGCAAGTGATGAAGAACTATATTTCTATTAGAAACATCTGAATGATTCTACATATGTTCAATGATTCATGCTATCATATATGTCCAATAAGCTTTTAAAGCGACATGAGAATATGGATGCCTATAGCATGATGTATCACCTTTGAGATCACTATCAAGAGAAGGAGAGACAAGAGACGTATGAGATCTCCAATGCTTTGTCCACAAATATGCTTGGAGAGTCTATGCTAACTGGGCCTCATGTAGTAAAGATCACTGGCTACATTTAATGTCTGGACATATTAGGGATTAAATTCCCGAATGAGTTGCGTATAGATATCATACTTTTAGCAATGCCTAAGACCTTCCTCTAGTTTTATTGTTAATTAAAATATGAGCAATAAAGAGAAGATTCTTCTAAAAATTATTACTTTAATTAGCCTAGTGGATAAGGAAATGGGTCACAAAAAACCCACAATCCTTATGGTGAATAAGAAAAGGAAGGATAAGGCAAAGGGGCCCAAGGCCATGACATAATGAAATTTCATCATATCATAACTTATATGATATCCATTAGTAAATTTAGTTTTTATATGGGTATTTTTTATGATCTTATTTGAAAAAAATATCTAGAAAGGAATCAAGGAATACTTATAACATATATAGTAATCCTAATAAATCTACCTTATACCATTACTATCTATATGATGTGAATAAAGTAATGTGAGTTTAGGAAAACCTTCACTCAACATTTAATGATCAATGAATACTTACTTAAAACATCCTCTGACATAATAGCCTAGATGATCCTATATCTTTTACCAAGTGAATTCATTACTTTCATCAACCATTCATAAAATTTCTTAATGGAATTTAATTATGTATATGAATTTACCTCTAGTTTCACATTGGAATTATTCATGCTATGTAGTTTAATAAATTCCAAAATATTTTTTCCATACCTTCATTTTCAAATATTCTTTTGTCTAAAACTCAATATGTATGTTGATAATACCTAATGTGTTTTTAGCTTCAAAGATACAAAATACTCTTTTGGGTATATCTTTGAAAGAAAATTTTAGTTTAACTTGACAATGAATTATCTTGATACAATTGGATATGAATCTTATAATTTATATTCACTATATATTACAAAGATTTTATATCAATGATTATAGTATCATTGAACTATTAATTAGGTTTAGAATACCATAAAAAGCATAATTTATAAATAAATAATTTCATATTATTCCCAATATAAATATGAGATAAATTTATAGGTAACACTTAATACAATTCACAGTTAAACAAGAATATATCCACTAGGAAATCAGATGTTACAAAATTATGACTATTGAAATAGGAATTACCATTTTCAACCTTTAGTAGAATTCATCATTAATTTAAGAAGTCATGTTATTCTCTTGACTGATGTAGGAATCAACCCTCCTTAGATCATATGAGAATACACCATAATTTTAATAATGCTTCATTCTTGGTTTAATTATTTTAAAAATAAAATAGTATATAATAACCAATAAGTAAAATAAATACATTATAATCCATGATGAATATATTTGAATTAGATTAAATTTCTTTAATATTCTAAAATTTTATTTCAATTATTATTAAAATGAACCTTTTTTTCATATGAGAAGAAAATAAACATATATTCATCGTATTACCTCTAAATATTTTGTCTCAATAAAAGACATTGTAAAGGCACCATTTACTATAAAAACAACCATAGTATTTTTAACCCATGCCTTTCAAAGTTGTTTAATATAAGTTTTTTGGAACTAAGTTACCTAAAACCCTTATTTCCCTAATGACGTTTAGTCAAAAGATTCCCGATCCATTCATCAATACTCTTTATCTCATAATCTAGATGAATACGGAGAACCTAAAATATAAGGATGATAATATGAGATTAATGAATATTTTCTCATCTATGTGGAAGCCCAAACTTCAATAATTGATTAAATTACTTAAATATATTGAAGACAATATCAATAGGTAACTACCATTTTCTAGTTTACACTAGTATAGTGTATCAACAATCTCATTTTTCTAAAGCCTCTCTTTCTCCTTCTGCAGGATAGGAGATGAAATGTCATCGTATAAACATCCAAGTCCTTATTTTTCATTATCAGTTGTATGGACATAACTAATATCCTGACACAATAGACAATAAAATTATACCCATGTACCCACTACAACATCTTTCTCACCATCACTTTCTTGGTGAGGTGGATGAACAATCATAGGGGATTTCAGCACATAGTATAAATTTTGTTGATATAGTTTAGTGTATATAAACCTATACTACACTTGTAAATATGCATCAGTAGAGGACATAAAATCTATCCAAATGATCACAATGTTACTAAAAGTTCTCTTGAAATATTCAATATTAATTAAAAGAATATTTTAGTTTAGTCATGATTAAAAAAATATGACAAAATATTTATTTTTATTTTTATTAATCTCCCAATATTTTCTTGAAAAGAAATGGTCCTCACCATTTGTTTTGGAATACCCTGTCACATGGATATTCCACTAGAGAGGATCCATATGCCCCTTATCACTAATTAAGTGAGGGAATAGTCAATTCCTCAAAGGTATTTAGGTAGGAATGTCTTTTCCAACTGTATTAACTCGTAGCTCCTTTTTCCTTTGAGTGGTCTCACAAATCCAGAAATCTTTTGTTCATATTTCCTCAACACTTACCTCCAAATTTACACCAAATCTAGTGAAACATACCCCTCTTGATGTGAATTTGGTTAATTCAACCCAAAAAATTTCTTTAGAACTCTCTTTTAAATGGTAGTGTTAAGAAAGTCCTAGATCAAACACTATGATCTAGTGGTTGCATTTTAAATCAATCAATGAAAGGCTATACTGAATTAATATTTAAATTTGAGGGATTTTATATTGTATATGTAAATTTACCATTATATATTTTTACATTCATGTTAATATTAATTGTATTTTACTTAAGTGATTAATAATGTCTTGATAAAATTATGCATAATCCAATTTATTTAATTTTATATTTCATTATTGTCAATTAATTTATTTATTATGATCACCATATTTTCAAATAAATAACTAACCATGAAACTAATGGAAATAAATAAATAAAGTGGTATGATCATGAGATTTATCTAATATTTGTTTTATCTAGTGGATGATAAACCACCTATAACCCTAAGGGAATAACTCCTTGAACTTTCATTGTTTTGTGTTGTAGCATTCAACCTATCCACCTATACACCTACTTGATTAGTTTCACCTTAGCTCTATCTCGAGCCACCTTCACTCACCTAGGATATCTATCCATTACAAAATATTTACTCACATGTAGGTGATAGGAACCAAAGGATTTGTTAAGGGGGTTTACAAAAAATAAATCATGGGAACATAATCCATTTACATATTAAGAGGAGGTGAAAAAATTTGGGCTATGATTTAATTTAATAAATTATTACAAAAACATGCAATAATAATAAATTAAAAGAAACTAATCATGTACATAGGTCTATATAGGATCTTGATCATCCACATATATGAAATTAATAAACATGTTCACATTATCTAGAATTTACTTCAATTCAATCTTTAATTGGGATAAAATTGCCTCAAATTAATCTAATTAACTAATTAATTAATTCATTCATTTTATCCTATTGTAACAGTTCTGGAAATTCCATCACACATCATTTAAAATAAATTAAATAAATTAATTTTATTTAAAATAAACAAGTACAATGTACGTACACGGAGGAAACAAAGAGAGTAGATCCTCATTTAACACAGAATTAACTGGGTATTTAATATTGTTTTAAAAATTCTGTACAACATGTATCCTAGTTTAATCCCATAATTAATTTTATTTCTACATAAATTAATTAACACATGTACAACCTAGAATGATGTGCACATCACATAAAAAAATTAATTACACTATGTGTATTAAAAACCCAACATGTGTATTAATAATACATAGCATGAGAATTAAAAAAATAATGTGTGAATTAATTAATTATATTATATGTTAATTAATTAAAAATCACACATGAATTAATTACACATAATGTGTAAATTAATTACACATTATATGTGAATTAATTACACACTATATGCGTTAAAACACACAATAATTAATTAAATAACCACCACATCATTTGTATTATATTCTTTACATGTGTATTGATTACATGACCATCACATCATGTGAATTAAATATAACACATGTGTATTAATTACATGAACACTATGTCATGTGCATTATATACCATGTTTCTTATTTGTTAGTCACACGTTTTGTGTAATAACAAAACAACACGACTTTGAATATTCATTTTCTATTGAAAAAATGCATGGACCACATGATGCATACATGGGTCACATGCTGTGTTTTTTGATATGTCATGTGCCATCATGGTCGGTCAAAAAATGGTGTATATTTAATGTATCCTATGTGCATTTACTATACAATAACCCATATTTCTCATGGTTTATCCTTGTGCTCTGTACACGGGTACATGATGTGCACCAATAGGCAAGATGTCATATAATCTTAGGCTAACTGGCAAGAACTCTTTCAATCTCCTGATAGAATCTTAGAATATTCTTTGTGTACTTTTAACTAGTTCTTGGTTACATGATCATGAATGAAGAAAGAGAAGATAAGAATTCGAAGTTAAGATTTAAAGAAAGAATAATCTAGAAATGGAAACTAAATACAAATTAATATAATTAATCAATTATTAATAAATAATTAAAAATTAATTATGTTACCACTTTGATACCACTTGATGGTTTCTGACACAATCGAAGCACCTTTGGGTTGTAGCCAATTCAGATTTTTGTCGTAATGAATGAATAATCTGAGATGTATGTGATGACGAACGTCCCGACCAATGGAATTAAATAAAATATTAATTTAATATCATATTGGAACAAAACATAAAGGATCATCACATATAATTTATAAATAATTGATTTGCATAAAAAAATACCCTGCATTGAATTTCTTTCTTTATTGATGAATCGATAGAATACATGTCATTCCATAATTGTAGTGAGAGGAATCAAGAATATAATCCCTATAGAGGTGATCCATATGTGCACCATGAACCTATGAACGTCACCATAAAAATAACCATGTGATAGTGAGGAAGATTAATATTCTTTCATTGTTCATTGATGACCGCCAGAAGAATAGCTTCAGGTGGATGGAATCTTCTTGATCTCTATAGTCTTGAATGGTTGGTGGAGGAGAACCGCTCTTAATTTTTGAGATCTATCATGGATAAAATATCTCTAAGGATTGATTAAATTATCTATAGATTTTCATTATGCACAATAATGATAAGGTTTAGAAATGAAGTAATCAGGTTTAAATAGATATAGAGTTAGACAAATAATATGTTCACATTGTCTTTAATGAATGAAGTTTTATAAATGAAATTCTATTTTCAAATAAATAAATTCCTTATTAAGTAATGAGGTTATAGAAAATACATGAACTAACTTGGTTATTTTGGACCATTATAAGTTATATCCTATTGGATTTAAAAGAATGTTAAGCATCATAACCATTGATAATATATCTGTTGTATAGTGAACATTATTATTAGTATATAATAAGAGTCATGATAAAATCCAATTAACACAAAATAAAGAAGCAATGACCTCAACCAGTAGGATCATAACTTATGAAGCCCATTTATTCGAGATTTTGAGGGAGATGACATCACTAAGATTTTACCTTGAACAAGCCCAAGCCAAGATTCAAAAACTAAAGAATGAGTAAAACCATTTATGGGATAAGTTCAAGATCATCGAGATCATGGCCCAAACTATGTTCACCGAACCACCCCAAGAAAGTGTCACCATAACACACCTTACCCTTAGTGTGTACGCTAGTGTAATAAGGGGTTAGGTATCTAGACACTAATAGTATGATTTTTATATTTTTTAATAAAAAAATGACTATATTTAACACTTTTATTATTAATTTATAAATGATTAATTACTTTTATAAAAATTAAATTTTGATATGAAGAAATGAAAAATTGTATTTTTTGAGAAATACATATAGTTTAAATTAAGACACTCTCTTTGGGTAAATTATAGAATTTTTGAAATAAATTTTAATTCAATAAAATATTCTTATTAACTAATATTTACTTTAACATAAATGATAATATAATTTAATAAAGTCCAATATAACCTCTAAAAGGGTAAGAAAACTATTATTGTCATAAAAACCAATATTTTTTCATTAAAAGAGGATTTTTATTTAAATAGGTAAATTATCATATTTAGAGAATTATTTTTATAAAATAAAGATTATTTTTGATATCATCACAACAAAATTATCCAATATTGAATTTTTCATAATTTTTCAATATAGTCAAATTTTTGGGTAAAAATTAAATATGGTATAAATATACAGTATGTATTATGAATCATAAAACCCAAAAGTGATGTAATAAATATAATAAAGAGTATCCAGGACTAAAATTATCTTTAACTTTTAAAATAATGTTTTTAAAGTTGTTTTATTAATTTTATAAACCCTTAATGAATCCTCTTAAACTTGTATTTTATTTTAAGGTATTAAAATCAATTCCTTATGAACAAGACTCACTTACACATCACTAAAGGTATTATTTTTAATGAGTTTGGTTCTTAACCTTATAAAATATTTAAAACCACACCTATTTGATATAAATCATGGGAAAAAACCATGGTAATGTTTGTGGTTTTGATTATTTGATTATATAGAGTTTCAAACCTAAGTTTAGAAATTAATAAAGAATTCCCATCTATTTTCAATAAAAACTCACCCAAAATCCCATTCCCATTCACCAAAAACCCTTTGAGCAAGAATTTAATCTTCCTTTATCTTTCTATATACCTACCATTGTGTTCCCAAGCTCTTAAAAATCCCCTATCAAGCTTTTAGAAGCGACCTCTCAAGGTAAGGAATCCTCTCCTCTCCCCTTTTATTCCGGGTACTCTCTTTGTACTAAGAATTTTTATTTCCAATTATTAATGTTTTAATGTGTTTTTACACATCAATTTTATTGTAATTATGATAAAAATTTAATGATATAACACCTTTCACTCTTAATAACCCCTTCCATGAACCTTTATGTACACTCGTTATGCTGCTAAAATTATCCCATGATTTTCTATGCCAAAATTTTATATTGCGAATACCCATACCCATTTACACTAAAGGGTATTAACCTAAATAGAAATATACTTCATTTATTGGGTAAAACCATATATGTAACCCACACTCCATAATCATGGTATTAAAAGCAATGAAATATGTTCTTATGTTGTATGATCTACGTTGCACACAAATGCATGTTCATGATATGAATGTGATAGGTGGGACCAAAATTATATATCCCTATGATGCTTTGGGTAATGTTTGTATATCATGATATACCATTTATTGTTCACATGAGTTTATCCTAAGAACACTATGTTATGATGCCTCAATGGTCAGTCTGGAGTTATGATTATGATGTCATGTTTTATGTTTTTTCCCATGTTTCCTTGATGTTATCATCTTATATCATACTTTATTGTTAATTTTTATAATTATCACCTCCTTTTATGTCACTTTGATATGAATCTTAACTCACATATATTACTTTTATCTTGTATGATTTTATTATTCCCTTAATGTGATTTATATCTCACCCCTTTCTTATATTCATCCCCAGGTTATCCCATGCAGTATTAGAAGATCGATGGAATATAATGGCATGTTTTGGAGTTTTTAAATAATTTCAATGTATCCTTGTATCATGTTATTATTCTATGAATGTAATTTACAAAATACACTAGGCTTATCAATCTTTCAATATTGTATTATGTGTATATTTATATAATAAATCATGAATTAATGTGTATTAATGATATGGGTTTTCGTAGTTGGTATCAGAAAAAAGTTTAGTAAATTTTTTGTGGATTAAGATTATAAAAACTCATTTAAAGACATAATAATAATACTAAACATATTAAAACATCTATAAATTTTGGTAAATTATATAGTAAGTGTTTTCCAAGCAACCAAATCCCTCTCTGGACACTACAAGTGGATGTGGATCTGGAATAATTGTACCTAGGGGTAATAACCCAGAAAAGGGTGCATTGGGATTGAATCAATTGTCACCTAATACATAAAAAATAGGCTTTATTTCACACCAGGTTTGATACTCCTGGGGGATATGATTTGGTAAATTCACAATCTCTTTATGAACCATTATGAATGGGAAAAAAATACCATAATATTTTATATTAGGAAATAGATCATGGATAACTTATATTGAAACCCATAAATTCATAGGTTAAAGAATATATGTCATTTAGGAGTTATCTCTTTAATGTTCATGATTTTCTATTTATGTGTTTAATAGTTTAAAAATTATCATCCCTAATATTACCTTTATTTTAGTTAACGGATGAAAATAGGAGAAACTGAGTCAACAATCAATGTGAGGGGCAATGTGATGAGTTCCCAAAGGAGATGCCAAACATGATGGAATTAACAATCAAGAAATTCATGATGAAACTTTCTCAATTAACAAAAGTTTTTATTAGAAACATGAATCATTAGGAAGAACCACACCCCCTAGGAAATATAAAGTTGTAATTTAGACCTTTACGAGATGAAGGACTCCAACTTTTTGTGGATATCATGATCCATTAATCATGGAACAATGCATCAAATCCATTGATAATATATTCTCCATCCTTAAATTATCCTAGAAAGAGAAGTGTGTGTTGGATATTTATTGTATGGAGGGAGAAACTGATCAATGGTGTATATTGATAAAAAATATGAATCTCGATGAGGATTTCAAATTGATAGAGTAGAAATAATTTTGTAAAATGTTTTTCAATAAATATTTACTTTGCACTCTATGAATTAAAATAGAGATCTATTTCTTTTCCCTTAATAAAAATTATGACAAATCCATCTGGGATTATGAGGCAAACTTCACAAGACTTGCATGATATGCCTTTGGATTTATAACCATCCCTATAAGTAAAGTTGACTACATATTTGGTGGGCTAAATCCAAGTCTATAAAAAATATTTGGTGATTCTATATTTTTAAATCTATAAGGAAATTATCAGATGTTCCCTCAAAGTAACAATAGAGATAACTGAATCTCAAGGTCTTCATGGGTCTGGAGATAGGAACCAAATAATGGATTTTAATTTTATTGGTGTTATAGAGAAATATCATGGGGTAAAGAAATTATAACACCATACTTTTCAAAAGTGTGGGAAGAAACATACTGGAATGTTCCTAAAGGGTAAAAGAAAATGATTTAGGTTAGGGAAGCAAGGGAACCTAGATAATGAATACTTAAAGTAGAAACCCACCAATGTGATGGATCAAAAGAATAATCTAGTTAACCTTTAGACTATTTTATAATATTTCAACTACAAGGAATAAGGAAACTATGTGAATAAACACACCAAGCCAAAGGTTTTCGATGATAAATGATGACAACAACCTTTAAGGCCTAAAGAGAAAGGATGATCTTATTCCATCACAACTACTAAGGTGGATCTCGACAAAAAAGTGGTGACAAGTACTCTATTTATTCATTCAAGGATAGTGAATGAACTATTTGATTTCTGTTCTAAACATTCTTTCATATAATGAAAGTTTAGCAGAGCTACTGAAACACCACCTCAAAACATGGAAGTTGAGTTTTCAATGAAGATGAAAAATGGGTGAATTATTTCATCCCAATAATATAAATCATACCCTATAAAATTTTTTGGGATGAATTTATCAGCAAACACCACGATACTACCTTTAGTGGAATTCAACACTATTCTAGGCATGGATTGGATTTACTTGTATAGATCCAACATAAATTTCTAAGATAAGGAGATCACCCTTCGTATCAGAAATTACCCTCCGATTGTATACAAGTGTAATGAGGAGGATGAATCTCCTTTTGTATCATCATACCAAGAATGGATATTATTTCTTTATGAGATTGAGTATCTAGTTAAAATGTTTGGGACTAAGGAAAATATCATCCTTGATTACATGCCTTTTGTAAGGGAATAGATTGATGTGTTTCCAAAAGAATTTCCTGATCTTCCTATAAGCTGAGAGGTTAAGTTCTCAATTTATCTTATACCCAAATCATTGACAATATTCTAGAATACCTATAGAATTTACACCATTGAACTTGAATATCCAAATAAGAAACTATATAAAAATACAAAGAAAGGGTTTTTACACCCAAGTGCTTCACCATGGGGTGCACTGATCCTAATCATCAAGAAGAAATATGGGTCAATGCACCTTTGCATTGATTATTGTGAGCTCAAAAAGATCAATTTAATGAAGAATATCCCCTGTCATGGATTGATGACTTGTTTGATCAACTATGTAGAGCCTAATAATTTTATAAAGTGGATCTTTAGTCAAAATACTATCAAGTAAAGATGAAGAAATAAGATATCCCCAAGACTGATTTTTATATAAGGTAAGGCACTATGAGTTCATAGTGATTCCATTTGGACTCACTAACGCTTCATCTATCATCATGGACTTAATGAATATAGTCATTAGGGAATACCTTGATAAATTTGTAGTAGTCTTTATATATGATATTCTTATCCACTCTAAAAGTAAGGAGGACTCTGAGAAGGATTTAAATTTTGAATTGAAGACCATGTGAAAGGAAATTTTATATGCGAAGTATAGTAAATATGAATTTTTCATAGATTAAGTGACATTTCTAGGGAACATTATCACCCAAAAATGGATATTTGTGGATCTTTCTACAATATAGGAAATTGAAGGATGAACTAAACCCACAACTATGATATATATATGTAGTTTTCTTAGATTATATGGGTATTATCATCTAATTTTAAGGAATTTATCATGATTTTCAATCCCACTAACTAAGATAACTTGGAAGGGGGTGAAGTTTGTCTGGAATGATGAATGAGAAGAGAGATTTAAAGAGATAAAGAAGAGGCTAATCACTACACCTATGCTACATTACTCACCAGTGGGGAAGGATTTGTTATGTACAATGATACATCTAAAAAGGAATTGAATTGTGTACTCATGAAATATGGAAAATTAATAGCTTATGACTTCCACCAATTAAGTATATATGAGTATAACTACCCAATAAATGATCTGGAATTTGCTGTAGTGATATTCATATTGACGATTTGGTGATATTATCTCTACAGAGAGAAGAGAGAAATATATATGGATTATAAAATCCTCAAGTATATATATTCACACAAAAGGAACTCAATATGCACCAATAAAGGTGGTTAGAGTTGATCAAATATTATGATTGTTCAATATATTATCATCTTAGGAAGGCAAACAATGTGGAAGATGCTATGAGTAGAAAGGATCTTGCAACCCAATCCATGATGAGGATTGAAATGGATCTAATATTATAAGACTTGAAAAGGATGTAAATGGGAAAAATAAAAGGAATTTCATCATACCTTACATAAATAACCATGAAACCATCCATTCATGAGAGGATTAAGGAGGCCTAAAAATATGATAAGGTGCTATAGAAAAAGGTAGTGAATTTTTCAGAGTTAATATTTTATAGTGATAGAGTTATAAGGTTTGGAACTTAGATACATGTCCCATAAAAACAAAAAATGAATAGGGAACTTCTGGATGATGTGCATAGCTCATCCTTTTATATTAATCTAGTAATCACTAATATGTATAGAGATCTAAAGCAAAACTTCTGGTGGGATAACATGAAAAGGGATATTAAAAAAATTGCATCTCAATTCTTAGTATACCAACAATTAAAGTCTGAATAATAAAAGTCTAAGGGTATGACAAAACCATTTCCCATACTAGTATGGAAAATGAGAAAACATAACCATGGATTTCATCACAAGACTCCCCTGGACATCCAAAGGAAATAAAACCATCTAGGTGGTAGTCGATCTTCATAAAAAGTTGGTGCATTTCATTTCTATCAAGAAATATTTCTCTCTTAAAAAACTCTCCAAGATATACATAATGTAAGTGGTAATACTTCCTTGAGTTCCACTCTTCATTGTGTATGATCGAGATTTGAGGTTTACCTCGAGGTTCTGGAGAATCCTTCAATAAGAATTGGATATAGAGATGAGTTTTAGTACTTCTTATCACCCTCATATGGATGGTCAGTAAAAAAGAACCATTCCAAATCTGGAGGATATGTTGAGAACTTATTCAATATATTTCCAAGGATGTTGGGATCAATACCTTACCCTAATGGAGTTTTCATATAACAATAATTTCTATTCTAGTATTCAAATGGAACCTTATGAGGCTTTGTATGGGAATGGTTTTCAGGATCTAACATGTTGGGATGAATTTGGAGTGCATGATCTTATGGGACTTGATCTTGTCTAAGATATGACATAGAAGGTTCAAAATATTCAATATCATATGAAATACACATAAATTTGAAAGAAAATCTATATAGAAAATTGTTGATGTGGCCTAGAGTTTAAGGCTAATGATAAAGTATTCCTTTATATATAACCATGGAAGAAATTCATGAGGTTTGGTAAAAAGGGAAAGATTAGTACTACATACATAAAACCCTTTGAGATCCTTGATCACATCAAAAACGTGGCTTATCGACTACCACTCCCACCTAACCTATATCAAGTACATGATGTGTTGCATGTATCCCTCTTGAGAAAGTGCATACCAATCCCCTCACATGTACTAAATACATTTGTTGTACCCTTTTATAATGATAATTCACACAAGTAGAATATAGTGAAGATATTTGATCATAGAGGAAAATTTCTATGAAATAAGACAAGTCACCTGGTCAAAGTGCTATGGTGAAACCATAAGCTCGAGGAAGCAACTTGGGAACCAAAAGTGATGATGAAACAGATGTACCCTCCCCTGTTTTAGCATATGAAATAAATTTCCAAGGGTTAAGTTTTTAAATGGAGAAGAATGTAATGACTATAAGTTTTATAAATGAAATGACCTTTTTAAATAAACAAATAATTTATTATGTAATGAAGTTATAGAAAACACATGCATTACTTTGGTTATTTTGGACTGTTATAAGTTATATCCAGTCAGATTTAAAATACCATTAAGAATAATAATCATTGATAATATAGAAATTATATAGTTACCATTATGATTAGTATATATTAAGGGTTATGATAAAATCCAATTTATATAGATAAAATAAGTGATGACCCTAACCAGCAGGATCGTACCCTATGAAGCCCATTTATCAAAGCTTTTGAGGGAGATGACATTATTGAGATTTTCCCTTGACCAAGACCAAGCCGAGATTCAATAACTAAATCATGATTGAAACTATTTAAGGGATAATTTCAAATTATTGAGATCATTACCCAAACTATGTTCACCAAACCACCCGAATTAATTGTCACCATCGCACACCGCACCCTTAATGCATATGCTAATGTAATAAGTGGTTATGTATCTAGATACGAGTAGTATTAATTTTTATATTTTATTTTTAATAAAATAATGATTATATGTATCCCTTTAATTATTAATTCATAAATGATTAATGAGTTTGATAAAACTAATATTTTTATATGAAGAAATCAAAATTTTATTTTTTGAGAAATATATATAGTTTAAATTAAGACAATATTTTTAGATAAATTCAAAAGTTTATGATTTTTTTATTTTAATTAAATATTATTATTAAATAATATTTATTTTAATAAAAATGATAATATAATTTAATGAAGTCCAATATAATATTTATAAGGGTCAGAAAACTATCATCGTCATAAAAACTAGCATTTTTTCAGGAAATGTTGATTTTTATTTTAAAGTGTAAAATATCATATTTAGAGAATTATTTTGATAAAATAAATATTATTTTTGAAATAATCATGTTGAAGTTACCCAATGGTGATTTTTTCACAATTTTTTAAGATAGTCAAATTTTTGTGTAAAAATTAAATACGGTATAAATAAACAATATGTATTATGTCATCATAAAAGACCAAAAGGGATGTAAAAAATATATTAAAGAGTATATATGACCAAAATTATCTGAACACTTTAAAATAATATGTTTTTAAGTAATTTTATTTATTTTATAAACCCTTAATGAATATTGTTGTTCCCAGGTAGGATCAGGACCACTGAGAGGGGGGGGGGGGTGAAAGGTCGAGTACCATAAAAACAGCTTGCTAGGGACGTGTGGTGCGTAGGTGGTGAGGTTTCACCTATACCTCATTACCCAAATACACATTTTATGATTTTTAGGTGGTGTAGTTAAGAAAGGTCGAGGGCCATAACTCAGTGTTCGGTGAGGTATGGGGTTCGATTCCTAGGAGGCCACTCTTGGGGTAATTTCTACCACCCATGCTTTACTCACATTATAAGGTCACCTGGTGTCTCACTGTGTGGGTAGAAGTGCACATACCACCTAGCTAATGGATTGCTGTGTTGAACCATCACTGATCGTACTGTTACCCCATGGGATGCTCTTTCATCTCAGCTAACAAAGACTCCTCCCTGACTGGGGATTCTTCAGATGACCTCTTCGTGGGGGGGGGGGGGGTTCCTAGGTGTGGAGGGTTTGAAAAGGACACTCACGGGGATTCCCTTTTTTTATAAAATATAATAAAATTTTCCTTAACATCTTTTAGTAAACTTTGTTAACCTTTGAAACCTGTTAAAGTTACAATACACTCAAATATAACTTCTCAACCTCACTTTTCATATGAAAAAAATATAAAGATAAGAAAACACATGATATTTACAAGATTTGGTACAAATACTTACTCCTTTACATGTTGGATAGTCCCACCAATATGGATTCTTTCACTATATTTCTTTTTAGAATACAAAAGAACAAGTAGTAAACAATTATACAATCCTAGTAGCAACTTTCCCACCATTGTTGGTTATACCCCCAACTATCATTTTTAGTATCCACTTCCCAAAAATGGTTATACAACCCAGTAAGATAATCCTTTTTGGTAACTAGTATGTATCCATAGTTATAAGATTAAATTTTCTTCTTCTTTTCTGATCCACTTTATAAAGTATTCACTTCCTCGAAAAGTAAGATGAATCAAACTTTACCTACATACAATCTTCAAGAACATCAAAAATTCTCTATATAAATTTTTGGTCTTGAAACTTATTCGATAAACTCAGTCTATAAATATTAATTAGAAAAAGTTAATCCTATCTTCCTCAGTGTGGTACCCTCAGTTTGATGGGATCCGTCCGATTGGTCTTGATCTAATTATACTTCTGCTCTTCCTTCTTCAATTGAATAATAACACAATTGGAAGCTCAAAATTCCTCCATTCGATAGAACTCAGTCCAATGGGACTCTGGTGGACTTGCTCCAATAGAACATCATCTATTGTAACTTACTCTGATGATCATATTGAATCCTCACTCTAATGGACTCATTCCAATGTAACTTCCTTAGCTTCAACCATAAAAAAAAATTTGATTGGAAACTGAATACCTAACAAAAAAATGTTAGTTCTCTTAGCACAATTCAATAATTCAAGTTTTTTCACACAATAATAATGGCCCGAACTCTTCTTTTATAGGTACCCCAGAATGGAAAAGGTAGGAAAACCAATTTCCCTTCTTTCTTAGTGAAATTCATAATCTCAAATTTCTTACTCATTTAAGACTTAATGTTTGAATTATTCAAACCTTCTCAATACTCCAGACTTCATCTATTTCTTCAGTCCCATTATTCAGTCCAATTCTTCATTATGATTCATCAATACGATTCTAAAATATGTTTCTTTGAGCCAAATAATAAACATATGGAAAACATATATCTTCTCATTATGATTCTCATTACAATTATTCATTATAATGAACATTATCAGCTCCAGTCCAATGAGTTTTCATCTATTCTTGAGAAATAATCAATAATTTTATTCTTTTGTTCTTAACCCAATTATAATATGAACTCTTGTTTTTATTTACCCAATACAATTAAACATTTCTCAAACATTATTCCTATGATAAAAACTACCATCTGATATACGAAGGATACCAACAATATGTATCGGTGTCAAAATCCATTATGATGGTTCAGTGGAATACCGCTTCTGATGGACCGGTGATGGCAGTGACTTATTTTCTTCCGAAAGATATTTTATTCTATGATTATAATACCAATGAATTTCCATACTTATGATGTTTTCATGCCGATGATTATCATACTAATGATCATCATACTTCAATGTTCGGTGTTCCTCACACCAATGAGTAGCAATAATAATACTTCACATCATATTATCCTCTCTTCTAAAAACCTCTTCTTATATCATGACTTCCATCATGAATTTGAATATGTTGAAGATAAGCTTTAGAATTGTATGAAATACATTGAAAAGTATTGTAACATATTATCATTTCAACAACTTCTTTCATTCCAACTGAGCCTCAATATAATTGGTAGTAACAACACTCCCCTTTCCTTCATAAGGATAACATCATAATTTTCCCAGACGACTTATGATATTTTTGAATTACAAATCATCAAAGCATTGTTAGATTCACATTGTAACCATTCATACTCTGAAAAGCTTCCTAATTATAATCACCACTTTCATTCCATATTGAATATGATTTTTAGTAGCTTCTGAATTTTTATTAACATTCCAATCCAATGGATCGTATTGACTTATTCTTATGGTCAAAGTTCTATTGTTTGGATCTAATTGTCATGCTAATGGTTCTAGATCGAATTGATAACTTAAATCAAGATTTCCATTACCTTCTTCTATATTCATTATTCATTCAACATAACCAATGTATTGATCTATTTACAAAAAATACAACCAAAAATCAACTAGGGTCTAACAAATCCTTTAAAACCTATATTATATTTCAATATTTTAAAATTAATTCATTATGAACATGATACACTTATACATAATTGAGGGTATTAATTTAATGAGTTCGGTTATTATCCTTATAAAATATTTAAAAACATAGCACTTTGCTAGAATGCATGGGAAAAAATTATTGAAAGTTTTTTGGTTTTGATTATTTAGTCATATAGAGTCCAAAACCTATGTTTAGAAATAAATAAAGAATTCCTCTATCCTTTTCTATTAAAACCCACTAACCTCTAATTAATATTTTTAAAAAACCCTTTGATAATTAATTTACTCTTCCTTTACTCTGTAAAACCCTCATAACGTGTTCCTAATCTCTTAATAAGTTCCTCCTATGCTTTTAGAAGTTCCCTCTCAAGGTAAGGGATCCTCTCTTCCCTCCTTTTATTCTAAGTACTCTCTTTGTACCAAGCCTTTTGATTTCTAATTTTTCATGTTGTAATGTATTTTTAAACATATCTTTTACTATCCATACGATACACATTTAATTATAGAACACCTTTCACTATCATTATCCCCTTCCAGGAACCTTTATATACACCTGTTATGCTTCTGGAATTATCCCATGATTTTACATGCTAGACTATTATATTGTTAATACCCATCCCCATGTCCACCTAAGGGTATTCGCCTAGATGAAACTATCATTAATTTTTTGGGGAATTCCATGTATGAAATCCACACTCCTTAATCATGGGATTAAATGTGAATAAATATGTTCTTCTATTTTATGATCTATGTCGTGCACAAATGCATGTACATGATATGAATGTGATGGGTGGGTTGGAGGTAAGTAAAATGGAAATAGTGGGTGGGGGTGAATTTATATTTAAAAAATTAAAGGAAAACAATCCAATTAAAGAAATTATCTTTAAAAAATTTAATAAAATAAAATCCTTTTGAAAATAAATGAATCAAAGATGAAAGCACAATAATAAAATAAAAAAAGTGGAAGATTAAAAACAAAAAGTGATTTAAAGATATCTAGATATAAAAAATGATTAAGTGATTTTTATAAAAATGATTTAAGATATTAAGAATTATTTTATGGAATTAAATAAAAAATTAATAAATTAAATATATACATAATTAAAATTGTGGAAAGTAAAAGAGACATGGTATTTGGTAAGGAAGTTCGATAATATCTCTAAACATTTCCCCTTAATCTACCACCCTAATCACCTGAGTATTTAATGTATTATTACCTTGTCTTTATTAGTATCCAAGAGACAAAAATTATCCCTTATTTTTTTAATTTATAACAAGAAAATAGATACAATAGAAACTATATCATTAATGGTAAATGTATGAATCTCAAAATAATTAGTCCCTTGCCTTTTAAAAAGAAAATGGAAGGAAAACCATGGACCAATACTTTAATGGTAGTAAATAAATTTATAATAAATATGAAGATGAGGTTGTTTATAAAAAGTAATAAATTTTTAGCTTATTATCAATTCTCTCAAAGAATACAATGAATTCTATAATATAATGAGAATATTATAATGGAGTGAAAATATATACAATTTTTTCACACACTCTAAAATGAGAGATATGACTTAGAAAGATAAATATTTGAGAGGAATTAATCGCATTAGAATTGAATATTGGAAGAGATAGAGAGTATTTGTTTCATTATATATATTTCCAAGGCCACCCTAGGACTATATTTATGATCTAAAAATCCTTTAGAAATGTTTTGGAATCCTATAAGGGTACTTAAGATTGATAAATACATATTTTATATATTTTTACCACATTAAATTAAGTCCTCAGATTATTCTAGATGATTCCACTGGGTACGTAGTAGCCTCCATCAGGAAATTGGTAGGCTTCCTACTACTTGCTGCTTGTTGCCTATTACCACTGGCTGGATGGTGCACCTATACTAGTTGGATAGTAGGATCTTGTAGATGAAATTCCCACTATTAATATGTACCATCTATCTATTTCACATTTACCAAGTAGCTAGTGGGGCTATGATGAATAGGGATAGAGATGGGCATGCCACCGATTGGTCGATGGCACTGCACCAGTTAGCTAGTGCAACCTGTGGTGATGCACTTCACAAAGTGGCCTCCCACCTTTCTTTAATGTGTATCCATGGTTCCTTAAGCCTTCTTCTAAGGCTTATAAATATCTATTAAGATATATTAAAGTTTCCTTAAAGGCGTTCTATCATGATGTCATCAAGATAACTACACATCACTTAAATGAAATAATTAAACACTTTAAGAGTGTTTGTGGTCATTAAAATTAAAGAACAATGAGAAGTAAAAAATATACCCCTTTTTGATGACCACAAACACTTGAATAATAATTAAATTAACAAAGGCATATAAAGACAAATAGTTTCCTTGATATTGAGAAACCAAGATACCAATATTATCTCCCCTATTTAAAAAAAGAGAAAACTTCTCCCCCACAAATAGTATTTAAAAAAACAATTATCCATATATAAAATATAATATCTATCTATATAAAACTATAAATGTTATACCCTTTTATATTATAAAAAGTGATTAAAAATAGGGTTAGGTAATTAAGAGAAAAATTTAAAAACATTTTTTATCATCATTAATGATCCTCCAAGAGAGATGGAAATAATGTTTTGAAAATATTTTGAAAAAATATCAATTTTTTTTTGAAAAATATATTTTTAATAATGATCAAGATTTTTTTTAAAATATGATTTAAAATTTAAATAAAACACTGAGAAAGGTTTTTGAAAAATCTAAATAAATTTTTTTAAAAACAAAAACAAATTTTAATCTTGGAAATTGACTTTGAAAAATAAAATTCCTCTTCTAGGATCATTTTAGTATTAAAAATACTGATTCCCCCTCAAATAATGAATCAGGAGAGTTTAAAGGGATAATAAACATCAATCAAGACCAAAATAAATAAATAAAAGTCTTAAAAAATATATATTTTGAAAAATAATTTCATTATTATGGTTTAGTAAATATTATATTAATAAACCATATAAAATTACATGGGACTATTAATCACAGTGTGCAGTAAAGGCCCACTCAACGTTCCTAGGATAGAGAATGGGTTAAAAACCCAATAAACTATTTGTAGTAAAAAACCTATAGGATCATCTAAACTAGAAAAAAATTCACTTCTTTGTTTCCTGAAACAAATGTTTTTCTTAGAGTATCATACTCACTTTACCTTTCAAAAATTATGAAAAGTTTTTAAAAAAATGTGATAAATTTAAAATCCACTTCGGATTTTTTTTTTATTTTTTAAAGAATTCTCAATCTTTCTAAGTGATTAAGAGATAATCATACCAAGTTAATCATCTATAAATAACCTTTAATGAAGTCAAAGTGATAAAGAGGAAGGGGTTTGGTGAAGATATCAGTAAGTTGGAGGTTGGTGAAATCAAATTCAATAACGACATCACCTTTATGAAAGTGATGTTATAGAAAATGGTGTCTCAAGTCAATGTGCTTAGTGAAAAAGTGTTGGAAAGAATTTTTAGAAATAAAATTTGTACTAGTGTTGTAACAATTTATAGGAATTTAAGAATATGTTATCCCAAATCCAAAAGAGTATGATTCATCCATATAACTTGGGAGTAACAAATACCAGCATCTATGTATTACTCATTTTCTATATTAAGAGAGATAAAATTCTTCTTCTTACTACTCCATGTGATGATGGATTTTCCTTGTAGATTATATATTCCTCTAGTACTTTTCCAATATAGTTTAGATCCTCCAAAATTTACATTAAAAAAAACAATAACATTCAAAAGAGGATTCCATAGGATAAAATAATATATTGTTTTTAGTTTCTTTTAAATAATAGAAAATTATTTTGAGGTATTTAAAGTGGTATTATTTTGGATTATATTGAAAATGATCACAATATCATACACTAAACATGATGTTAGTAAGGGTAACTGTAAGGTAAAGTAGGCTTCCCATCATACTTTGATAAAGCCTGTTATCGACCAATTTATTGGATTCATCAAATTTTAGCTCATATGTTGTACTCATGGGTGTTCTAATTTTCATAATATGATCTATTCAAAACTTATTTAGAAGTTAATTAGTGTATTTACCATGGTTTAAAAAGGTTCCATTATAATTTTGGTAAATTTGAAAACTAAGGAAGAATTTATGTTCTCCTATAAAACTCATTTGAAATTATTTATTCATTAAATTGAAAAATTCATTGAAAATATTTTCTTTAGTTTAACAGAAAATAACATCATCAAAATAAATTTTAAATATTAATAAATCATTTTAAAAGGTTTGTAGAAAAAGGTTGGAATCATGTTTTCCCATTTTGAAATAATTTGATAAAATAAATTCAGTTAACCACTCATACCTAGCCCAAGGGGATTTTTTTAAACGTTATAAAGATTTAGTTAACTTGAAAATAGAATTTAGAAATTCAGGATTTTAAAAACCAGGTGCTTGGACATTAAAAAATTTCATAAATAAAAGAAATTATAAAATAACTTTTAACATCCATATGAAAAAGTTTTAAATTAAAATGAGTGGACAATGCCAACAAGATTGTAATGGATTTGAGTCAAGATACGGGTAAAAATGTTTCAACATAGTCAATATATTCTACAATATTATAACCTTTAGTAACAATTTTAGCCATTTTATTGATAAAATTTCCTTATTAATTATTTTTGTTTCAAAAAATCCCCTTAGTTCCAATAATAGGATGATTATAGGGATATTCCATGTGAGTACAAACATTGTTCCTTTTAAATTGGTTCAACTCCTCTTGCATGGAATGTATCAAATTACCATCATTAATAGTTTCATCAATCAAATAATGTTCAAGGTGAGAGATAAAATATTTATGTTCAACCTCATTTAATACTAGCCTTCTAGTATGAGTTTTGGATTTTAATTATCTAATAATATTCTCAATAAGACATTATTTGGATTGAATCCAATATTTTATTAAATAAAAGGATGTGGATTCTAGAGTTCCTTCAATTAATTTAGAATATTGAGGTTTAGGAAGGGTCAAACTAGGTTTTTCAACATCATAATCACATTTTGGATGTGATTTATGAAGAATCTCATCGAATTTTATGTGCATGGAATCTTCTGGGGTATTGGTCCTCTTATTTAATACACATAAGGGTTTAATTGAGTTAGTGTATCCAATAAAATTTTCATTATCTAATTTAGGGTCAAAATCTCCTAAATTAGTCTTGGTATTAAGGATAAAACATTTATAACTAAGGGCTCTATGGAAGACAACTTTTGGAGTCTTTACCTTCCAAAGTTCATATAATGTTTTTCTTATGATGGGTCTTGTGAGGTCACTATTAATGATAAATTAATTGGTATTTTCCACCTTAGAAAAAAATAATTAAGGAAAAGAAAATTCATTAGGAGAGTCTTAGACATTTATTTTAGGGTCCTATTTCACCTTTTGGAAACCCCATTTTTTTGAGGTGTTATAGGAGAGGAAAAGGAGTGATGATAACCTTGAGAGGCACACAACTCATAAAAGTATTTGTTATCAAATTATCCACCATGTTCACTTATAGTTGAAAAGAGTTTATAGCCTTTTTTTATTTTTGAATTTCCTTGAAAATTTTATAAAAATATTACAATCCTCATTCTTATAATCTAAGAAGAAAACCCATGTAAATCTAGTAAAGTCATTGATAATTACAAAATTGTAATCTTAACCTTTGATACGTGAAACTTGAGTAGGTAAAAAAGGTCAAGGTGTACTAGTTTTGTGGATTTAGAAGAGGAAACAATATTTTTCAGATGGAAAGAGAATTTTTGTGTCTTTCCATGTTGGAAAGGTTCTCAAACTAAGTTATATTTAAAATAAAATTTCTTTAAATATCATAATAGTTTATTAAAATTGAGAATTATAAGAGAATGAATATTACAATATCCAAGGAACTGATTCTAAATACAAAAATCATTATCTTGTGCACTTAAACACTTAATATTTTTTATTTGAAATATATTGTAAATCAATAATATGGACATTTTAAAAATGGGATCCGATAAATAAAGGATTTACTTTAGAATTAAAAACATTAAAAAACATTTTTAAAGGTAATTTTGAAACCACTATGATATAATTGACTAATACTTAGTAAATTATGCTTTAAGACTTTAATAAATAAAATATATTTAATTATAGTAGAATTAGAGAAACCAATCATACCTATAATACAATTTTACCTTTTGAATCATCTCCAAATGTGACATTTCCTCCATAAAAATATTCAAGATGATTAAATTTGGAAGGATCACCACACATATAACTTTATCACTCATAATCCATATACTATGTAGATTCTGGAGGTTTTCTCTTGTTCTATAAAATATTAATAAACTATAGCTTTTGGTATCCAAATCTTGGGTCCAATTAATTTAGTTAATAAAGATTTTCGATTCAACATTTTTCTAGAGAATGTTTTTCCATTTGAAAAATGAGGAGAGATGAATTATTTTCGGTATTCCACATCTAGTATTTTTACAATTGAATTCATAAACTAGATACCAAAATTTATTGTAATAATTATAAAATTTATTTTGAAAAATCCCCTTTACAAAAGTTGTCCATTTAGATTTTTTAGGGAAACTAGAATTTTTTGAATAACCAAAACCATGGAGATTTTTAATAGGTTTTAAGTAACAAAAATCTTATTTAAATTTTATTTCCCTTAAGGAAAATTATAAAAATATTTTTTAAGATCTTTTATTTGAAATTTGAAATTTTAAACATTTGGTTAATTTTTAATTTTAAAATAAAATCCCCATTTTCTTTTAAAAGATGATCCTTTTTGGAAACAATAAGATTTTATTTATTTTTAAGATCTTTGAATTTTGAAATAAGATCAAAAAACCATTTTAAGTCAATTTTTTTCATGGATAACATATTCATAATTTATAGAAGAGGTAGAAAAATAAGAAAAATAATTAATAGAACACTAAATTTACTTCTTCACATACCTTGACATTGACCATCAAGCATATGAGACTTTCATCACTTGATTTGTATATTGAAATGGATTACTCTCTAGTCTTTTAATATGACACCTTTAAATATTTCTTATCCCGTTTTTTATCTTTCACATTTTTATTATTATAGGGACAATATGGTTTGATATGACCCTTTATTTTGCAACAGAAGCAAGTTATCAGGATTATTGATTTTTATTTTGGAATTTTTGAGTGGATCTATTATTTTTTTCTTGTAAATTTTCATCATCTTGGTAAAGTTGGAAATGTCAGAGTAACTCCCAAGAGAGTAATAATTTTTCTTCCTTGAAGGAAATGTAATTTTTAGTTTCTTTTACCACCCTTATTTTATTTTAAGTGTTCATTCTAATTTTAATATTATATGTCATGAGAGAGCCAATGATTTCTTCAACCACCATGTTTTTTAGGTCTTTAGTTTCTTGCATTGTAGTTAATTTAGTTTCACAATTACTTAGTAATACCTAAATTATCTTCTTAGATAGATTTTATATAGAAATAAAATCACTAAATTTTTTTCATTGATTATAAATATTAGAAAATTGAATAAAAATTTCTGTGATAGATTCACTAGGATGCATGGAGAAACTCTGAAATTATTGTCTAAAAATATCTCAATGGGTATCTTTGAATTTTTTAGTTCCTTCACGAGTTACTTAGAAAAGTTTCTAAATTTGATGACCCATTTTTCATGTATAATTACAATTAAATTCAATTTGGTATAATCTAAAATACAAGGCACTAATTGATTTACCTCCTAATTCAAAAGCAGAGATTTCATACAAGGTATATTTATCTTCTTTTATAGTCGTAAGAGTATATCCATGCATGATAATTTTAAAAATAGGTTATCCAACAGATCTATGGAAAGTATAAATGTGATTTTTCTAATAACCATAATTATTACCATTAAAAAATAGCACATGACATCGGTATTTTCCTTTCAAACCACCATGAGTGTTGAAAAAATATATTAAAAAGATATTTATATGAGAAACTAGTTAAATATTTCTAAAAAAATAAAAATAACATTTAAATCATTTTTTAAAAAATAAATTTTAAAATCAAAACCCCTTTGATACCAAATGTCGGTTTTATATGAGTAAAATGGTAGGGGGGGGGGGCTGAATTGCCCTTTAAAAAATTAAAGGAAAACAATCCAAGTTAAAAAATTCTATATAAATGATTGAACATAAATGAATTAATGTTTAAAGTGTCATAATAAAATAATAAAAGTGTAAGAGTAAAAAAATTGGTGGCTTAAAGTGATTTGAATATAAAAAAATGATTAAACGATTCAAAGAAAAATAATTTAATAAATTAATTATTATTTTATAGAATTAAAAAAATAATGAATAAATATAAGTGATAAATAATTAATATTTCTGAATGTAAATGGGAAAAGATGTAATGCCCCGACCCCAGTTACCCAGAGTCGGTGCATTATTACATAACATTGGCATGATTACAAGGAATTAAGTCCCGAAGGACCGATCAGTTTAGCAGTCTTGGAAAATAGATTACATACATGAATGTTACATTGCACTTTAAGACATACAAAAAAACATAAATAATATTTATTAATTCCTTTATTCCCTTGGCTTAACCCTGCATATCAATCATAATACACTTTTTCGAATCCTGGGAAAAATAAAACATATAAAGGGGCGAGCTCAAATGCTCAGTAAGGGTAAGCAATACAACGGAAAATTTCATAAATAAGAATAAACATTTAAGGGAATGTATAACTAAAACAAAATCATTTTAAACTTGAACTTCAACATAATATGTAAGAAATAAAATGAAATAATTCCATTTACTTATTCACATGGATATTCTAATAATCGAATAATCACATGCAATATCAATAACCACTTTCATAATGATGGAATGCATAATGCCAGACTATCATAACCACATAGCCAAGGCCTCGTGCCAAGACTACAAATAAGATTTTGTCAAGGCCTTGTTCCAAGACCCTAGTTTGTCTCATGAGACCTACCGATGCATCTAAGAGCTATAGAGGGCTCCACCCTTCACTTATTAAGTCCAATGCATTCCTCATATGAACAGGTTTAAACATAAAATAAACATTCTTATTAAAACTAGAATACAAAATTTCAATACTTTCTCTATAAACCACGAATGGTATAAAAATAACACATCCACAGTCAAAAATATCATAACTCATTCAATACAATAAGTAATATTGTATTATAATAAATCAACCTCAAACCAAAATAATATCTAGTAGAGGGTGCTGACATAGTTGAAAATGATGAGTAAAATTTTTTGAGAGAAATATCCTTTTTGTAAAATCATTTAAAAGTCACACAATTATAAAGTAAGTAATTTAAAAGATATTTTTGAATAAAAATGTACCATACCACTTTGAAACTTTTGAAAATAATTATCATTTCAAAACATTCATGTCCATATAAATAAATCCTTAAAATCATTTTGAAAACATAGACATTAATTAAAAATATTTAGAAAGATAAATCTTTAAAACATTTGAAATTATGATCTTGATAAAGAGTACCTTTAAAAATCCTTAAAATCTTCATTTTGAAATCATTTTTATGAAAAATGGACATGGATGATAAAAATGTCCCAGTAAATACTTACACATAAACAATCTCAGATAATAATGAGATTGAGGAATTAACCCTTACCAATTTGGCAACTTACGAAACCTACACCCCATGAAAGAGGTATCATACAATTAATATTTAAATACACATAGATTAAAGTGTATTATACAAAGAATACAATTATGGTCAGTACATACACAACAAAAAAGTTAATAGTGGCAATATGACATGAATCTCACGGGAATAAGGAGTGAGATGAAAACCCCTTACCTTGCAATTTCCTTTAGTCGAGGGTATGTTTAACCTCCTGTACGAAGATCATAGTATGTTATTAAATTATAAAAAAACAATATTAATATTTATGATATCATACATGACTCATTTATGACTTTATACTACCCATTTAATAATAATTTCAATGTTAAAATAACATTTTGGGTAATAATCGCTTTCTTTATCGTACGTGTTTTAACATGTTACTCTTGATCGTATCACTTAGATCATGATTTAAATACTTCCAGAATATAAAACATGATAAATATATCATATATATTTAGAATATAAATATGTATAATAGACATATATAGGAAATGGAAAACACCGTTTATGGAGACGGTAGTCCGTACGTACGCATAAACGCTGTTTCTATTTTCATATAGTATTGAACGGAAGTAAGTGAATAAGATATATTTAAGTAAATAAATACTTATATATATATAAATATATATATCTCCAGTATCATTATTATTTCATATATTACATACTTATTAGTAATATATATTTTTATAATCGTCGATGATTGGTGAACTTGGAAATGAATCTCATCGCGTCGTGGAGACGGCAATCCGTACGTACGTACGAGCAAAAATATCATTCTTTTGATATTAAAATAATACATAATTGGATGGTATATCATATATAAAGAATAATTATCATGTTATATTTATTATTTACATGAATTATACATCATTATTATAACCATCTAAATAATAATATATTGAATAACAATTACACCACAATGTGGAGACGGTAGGCCGTACGTACGCACGTATGGCGACATGTCATTCAAGGGATGGATAGAATAGTGAACTTGTTTGTTACATAATTATAATAACATCACAGTATATATAAGATACAAGAGTTATTATTTTATAATGTAAATAACAAGGAAAGATGAAGTTGAAGAAGAAAGGAACTTTAAAGAGGGTGGTGAAGACGTTACCTCTTCTTCGGGTTCTTCCTTTTGATTTGATCAAAAGGGCTCCTTAGGTTGGATTTATGATAGAACTATGGCCTCTAGGATGAAGTGAGGAAATTTGAGAGAGTATTTGGTCAGGTGTTGGATGAACCAAAAGGCTTTTAATGTGTGAATTAGTGAGAAGGGGAAGTGCCCTTTTATAAGAGGGGTGAGAGGCACCTTTGGAAAAGCTAGAAATATTATTTTATAATAAATTAAAATTTGGTTTATAATGGCTCAAAAGTAGATTATTAAATGTATAAGGTGGGTATGGGTCGAAATAATTTCAACCAATATAATTTAGATAGGTTTGGGTCATTATATTAACCTTATCTTTTAGTTTTAACTCTTAGTTAATTAGTTTGACATTTACCATGTCACTTTGTATTTTTATATTATATAGTTAATAAACTTACTATATAGATCCAAGATACACCGAAGTGGTCCATTAATGATAAACCTATCATGATATAAGTCTCTTGGCCTAACCTTAGATTTTTGGTAATTTAATATCAATTAATAATAGAATATTTGTTTTAAAAACTCTTTTATGTCAATTTTGACACTATTCAAAAATTGATTTTTTTAAAGTCATAAAAACTTTATTAATTCAAAAAAAATTAATTTAAGCAATAATTTAATGTCATATTAAGAAATAAAATTCATGAATGTAATCAAAAATTTCAAATTATATTAATTTTAACATTTATAATATCAATTATTTGATTCTTTCATTAATAATGAAAATACTGTATCATTATTGTGTCATAAATAATATTAATTATTAAATGTCTAAAAATTATAAATAAAATTCCATTATGTAGGAAATAGTTTTATATTTATAATGAATATTTATAGTTAAAAATCCAACATATATAACCCTATGTAAAAATTGTTTTACTAAAAGATATATGCTTATGTCATTTTTGTATTTATTTTAACTTAATTAATATAAAGTGTCATTATCACTTACAAGTGGATCCATGGGGTCCAAAAATCGACCCAAAGATTCCCATGGTCGGAAATGTATCAACCAATAAGGTTAGAACACCTTTTAGGGTAATTTATTATTATTATAATATTATTTGTTTACCCTTATTTACTGGATTTACCCTTTAACCATGGTAAATAAAATATTTACCGAAGTAATTATTCAAAATGTATAAAAATAAAAGTTACCTATTTACACAATTTGGACATACTGATTCCAAATATGGAATCCATTTTTTCTAAATTCAAAACACATAAGTGGCATAAATCAATTTAAAATTAATTCCCGTTGTTAAAACAAAAAGCGTGTTTTTAAGAGATAATAACTATCAAAAGATTAACACTTGTTTATGTCCGGTTTAATTGTGAAATTATGTACAATGACCAAAATTGTATTAAATGGTAAAAATATATTCTAAATATAATTTAAAACCACTCAAATTCATAATTTATCACTATTAATTATTTCGATTAAAAAAGTTGTTTTTAATTAAAATTTAGTAATTTTCATTATTCATCAAAATATAAAAGTTATCCGAAAAGTACCAAAATTTCACCTTAGACTAAATTTGATACTCTGAATCAAAAAATGAAGTCCATTTTGAGATATAAAATTTATAAAATTTCAAAAAGTAGGTATTACTATTCATAACGGCTAGTTTGATTGGTTGTGGTGTGTGTTAGAACTCAAAGTTGCGTATAACACACGCTACTGTATTATTCAAAGAGAAGCATACCATGGAATCTTGGGGTGTTACATTGTAAATTTTTGATGTCCCCATTCTAAATAATAAATTTATTTAGTCAAATTGAATATATAAAAGTTTAAAATAATGGATTTAAAAGGGCTTCACTATTAAAAGTTGGTAAAAGTGCATTTTTTGAAAAATACTTCTTTTATCTAAAAAAAATGAATTTGTTCTTACATTATGTCTAAGAAAATAATAATATGGATTCTAAAATTATAAGGATTACATAAAGTTCAAAATTTAGTTAATACTATTAATAACCTCTTTCGAACGGCTTGTTTGGTAAGTCATGGTGCGCTTGAACTCGGTGTTGCGTGTAGTGAAAGTTATTGAATTATTTTGAAGAAGTAACACACTATGAAATATTGGGGTATTAAATTATTCCCTCCTTAAAAAAAATTTCTTCCTCGCAATTTGATATTTTTCTTCAAAAATAAAGGTTGAAAATAGAAAATATCTTTGTGGGAAAACCCACATCAGAAATTTGGTTAAAAAAATTTAGTCTTAATAAGAGGAAAAGAGAAATGAAAGGTTCACCACCAAATTATGATCTCGATTAGGAGAACATTGGTGGAAATTAGAGACATATAATTAGAGGAAAAACGTAAATATTTATAGGTATTGATTGAGGTCATCAATCACAAACAAGTTTAAAATTGAGGTCTTTAAATTCATCAATCTGCTATGATTTAAAATACCATCGGTTCAACAAAACATAAGGTATTAGGATAACAGTTTTTTGGTTTTAAGATTCCTTCAATAAAGTATAAGAATTAATTTCTTCATAGAATAAGAGGAGAAGAAAGATATTTACTTGACAAGTAGAGTTCTATCCTTTAACTAATTTCTATAACAAACTCATCTTTCACTCTAAAAGATAATAGAACTTAAAAAAATATATTCTATTTATCATATTCGTTTGGGGTAAAAAAAATGAATTTATAATTCATCTACTAGACCTTATTAAAATAAACTACATTATTTTATCCAGGACATCTCGTGGGCCAGTGGTCGGTGATACACCCTTGTCGCCCTTCGGTTGCGGGTTCAAGTCTCACAGCCTTGCCGGTCGCGACGGGTTGCAGTTCGACCTCCGGGTTGTCCTTTTATGGCAATCCAAAATTAATCTCAAACTAGAATTATCCAAAATACTTATGTCCAAACTCACAACACAACATTTATAAGGAAGTTAAACACAATGAAGATCCTTTTTTCTGCGTAATAACATGTGAACACCTTCATCATGTATTCTTTTAAAACACTACAATATCCTGAATTACCATAAATCCTTATTGATTACATTCATGATCCCTTATTACTTATAGAATAATGGATATAATCCTTATATCCAAAAATTTTGTAAACTCCAACAATGAAAAATCATTAATCAGTTTCATGGTAGTCAAGAATATCCAATACAATTTATTCAAATCAACCATCTCTTATTCCAAAATCACTACCTCATCATCGGGACCATATTAAGGATTACCTTTCCTTAAACAATGTATTTTCAAAAAAAGTGTAGCTTACTATTAAGTCACTTTACATAGAACCATATAATTTCAAATCCTCAATAAAATAGTACTGCATTACAATCCTTATTTATCTCCATAATTCATGCAACCAGTATATTATTGATACAACACTCAACTAAAATAATTATATAATAACAACATAAGAACACTAGTCATTCCTCTTCATATGTGGTAGTATCATAACATGATTATTATCCAATAGCATCATTTGGTTTATACTCTGATGATTTGTACATTGGTTTGCATAGTTTCCCAACTCCCTGTAGATGAAACATTGTACATTTGAAACCCTTTTCTTACCCTTGCAGTCACGTACATGGTGTCCTTTTTCTTCAAACTTATAACAAACTCCCATTCCTTTTAGGCAAGTTCCAAGGTGTTTCTTCCCACAGTTATCACATATGGGAAAATTCTTCTTTTCCCTCTTCCCTTTATCCATCTTTCTCTCTTCCATCCTTTTCTTCTCTTGCTTACCTTAAAATCCATAGGACTCAGTAAATTCTTTACATATCTTATCAACACATGATACCATTTCTTCATATCATGATAATACATGGGAGACTATTTCCCTTCTAAATGATGGATTAATACCATGAAAGATATGATCCTTATTCTTCTTTGGATCATACGTATTACTGGAGTTCACATTCCTTCTACTGGGCACCATTTCTATCCAATAGCATAAACTAGATTAGTTTATGAATTGCGATAAATAATTCCAAACTTGTAAAATACCTAACGCAAATTGAACAGTTTATAGATATAATCCATAATCATAAAAATGTTTTCTTTGAGTAAGTATATACTCATGATCACTTTATAATGGTTTGTAAAGAAAATGAGAGTTATCCTAAGCATATACCCCGAGAGTGTCGTAACCAAGAGTGTAACAAGGCCTGTTGTCATTCACCAGTTCCCATTCGAGTCTAGCTCAAAGTGGTGTTTTCGGGTTTTACCCCTAGGTACATCTGTGCCAGAGCCGCCTCTACCTGCTCGTATCCAGACAGGGATGTATTTCTCAGAAAACTCACAAAGTCTCTACAATACCAAAATTTTAGGAAGTTCTTCTATACTAATCCTCAAAGTCTATCTTAGGGCTATGTTCTCTAATCAGAGTTTATCTAAATCTAGATTCCAAGGTTATTGCTAAACTTCCTCTGATACCAACTGTAATTCCCTGACCCCAGTTACCCAGAGTCGGTGCATTATTACATAACATTGGAATGATCACAAGAAAAATCAAGTCTCGAAAGACCGATTAGTTTAGTAGCCTTGGAATAACTAGATACAGTCATAAAGTTTACACTACAACATAAAATGAAAACTACAACAATATAGTCTCCATATTCCACACTCTTATCCCCTCATAATATCCCTGCAGGTCATTCATAAAATAATTCTTCACATCCTGGGAAAAATAAAACATAGAAAGGGGTGAGCTAAAATGCTCAGTAAGGGTAAGAAATACAGCAGAAACTTTAATAAATAAGAATAAACATTTAAGGCAATGTATAACTAAAACAAAATCCTTTTAAACTTGAACTTCAATATAATATGGCATAAATAAAATGAAATAATTCCATTTAATTATTCACATGGATATTCTACTAATCGAATAATCACATGCAATATCAATAAACACTTTCATAATGATGGAATGCATAATGCCAGACTATCATAACCACATAGCCAAGGCCTCGTGCCAAGACTAAAAATAATATTTTGTCAAGGTCTTGTGCCAAGACACTAGTTTGTCTCATGAGACCTACCGATGCATCGAGGATCTATAACAGGCTCCACCCATTACTTATTAAGTCCAATTCATTCCTCATATGAACAAGTTTAAACATAACATAAACATTCGTATTAAAACTAGAATACAAAATGTCAATAGTTTCTCCATAATCCATGAATGGTATAAAAATAAAACATCCACAGTCAAACATATCATAACTCATTCAATACAATATGGAATATTGTATTATAATAAATCAACCTCAAACCAAAATAATATCCATTAGAGGGTGCTGACATAGTTGAAAATGATGAGTAAATCTTTTTGAGAGAAATATCCTTTTTGTAAAATCATTTAAAAGTCACACAATTATAAATGAAGTAATTTAAAAGATATTTTTGAATCAAAATGTCCCATACCACTTTGAAACTTTTGAAAAGAATTATCATTTCAAAACATTCATGTCCATATAAATAAATCCTTAAAATCATTTTGAAAACATGGACATTAATTAAAAAGATTTAGAAAGATAAATCTTTAAAACATTTGAAATTATGATCTTGATAAAGAGTACCTTTCAAAATCCTTAAAATCTTCATTTTGAAATCATTTTTATGAAAAATGGACATGGATGATAAAAATTTCCCAGTAAATACTTACACATAAACAATCTCAGATAATAACGAGATTGAGGAATTAACCCTTACCAATTTGGTAACTTACGAAACGTACACCCCATGAAAGAGGTATCATACAATGAATATTTAAATACACATAAATTAAAGTATATTACACAAAGAATACAATTATGGTCAGTACATACACCACACAAAAGGTAATAGTGGCAATATGACATGAATCTCACGGGAATAAGGAGTGACACGAAAACCCCTAACCCTGCACTTTCCTTTAGTCGAGGGTATGTTTAACCTCATGTAAGAAGATCGTAGTATGTTATTAAATTATACCAGAACCATATTAATATTTATGATATCATACATGATTCATTTATGACTTTATACTACCCATTTAATAATAATTACCATGTTAAATTAACATTTTGGGTAATAATTGCTTTCTTTGTCGTACGTGTTTTAACTTGTTACTCTTGATTGTATCACTTAGATCATGATTTAAATACTTCCAGAATATAAAAAATGATAAATATATCATATATATTTAGAATATAAATATGTATAATAGACATATATATGAAATGGAAAACACCGTTTATGGAGACGGTAGTCCGTACGTACGCATAAACGCTGTTTCTGTTTTCATAGAGTATTGAACGGAAGTAAGTGAATAAGATATATGTAAGTACATAAATACTTATATATATAAATATATATATATCTCCAGTATCATTATTATGTCATATATTACATACTTATTAGTAATATATATTTTTATAATCGTTGATGAATGGTGAACTTGGAAATGAATCTCATCGCGTCGTGGATACGGTAATCCGTACGTACGCACGAGCAAAAATATCATTCTTTTGATATGAAAATAATATATAATTGGATGGTATATCATATATACAGAATCATTATCATGTTATATTTATTATTTACATGAATTATACATCATTATTATAACCATATAAATAATAATATATTGAATAACAATTACACCACAACGTGGAGACGGTAGGCCGTACGTACGCACGTATAGTGACATGTCATTCAAGGGATGGATAGAATAGTCAATTTGTTTGTTACATAATTATAATAACATCACAGTATATAGAATATACTATAGTTATTATTTTAGAATGGAAATATCAAGTAAAGAATAATTTGAATAAGAAAGGAACTTTAAAGAGGGTGGTGAAGACGTTACCTCTACTTCGGGTTCTTCCTTTTGATTTTATCAAAAGGGATCCTTAGGTTGGATTTATGATCAAAATAAGGCCTCTAAGATGAAGTGAGGGAAGTTTATAGAGTATTTGGGTAGGGTTTGGCCGAAACAAAATGATTTGAATTTGTGAATTAGTGAGAAGGGGAAGTGCCCTTTTATAAGAGGGGTGAGGGGCACCTTTGGAAAAGCTAGAAATATTATTTTATAATAAATTCAAATTCGGTTTCTAATGGTTCCAAAGTGGATTGTTCAATGTCTAAGGTGGGTATGGGTTGAAATAATTTCAACCAATATAATTTAGACAGGTTTGAGTCATTATATTAACCTTATCATTTAGTTTTAACTCTTAGTTAATTAGTTTGACATTTACCATGTCACTTTGTATTTTTATATTATATAGTTAATAAACTTACTATATACATATAAACTTACTATATTCATCCAAGAGACCCCAAAGTGGTCAATTAATGATAAAAATATCATGATATAAGTCTCTTGGACGAACCTTAGATTTTTATTAATTTAATATCAATTAATAATATAATATGTTTTTAAAAACTCTTTTATGTCAATTTTGACACTATTCAAAAATTGGTTTTTGTTAAAGTCTTAAAAACTTTATTAATTCAAACCAAATTTATTTAATAAATCCTTTAATGTAATATTAAGTAATAAAATTCATGGATGTCATCAAAAATTTCAAATTATATTAATTTTAACATTTATAATACCAATTATTTGATTCTTTCATTAATAATGAAAATACTGCATCATTATTGTGCCATAATTAATATTAAATATTAAATGTCTAAAAATTATAAATAAAATTCCATTATGTATTAAATCGTTTTAGATTTATAATGAATATTTATAGTCTAAAATCCAACATATATAACCCTATGTAAAAACTGTTTTTCTAAAAGATATATGCTTTTGTCATTTTTGTATTTATTTTAACTTAATTAATATAAAGTGTCATTATCACTTACAAGTGGATCCATGAGGTCCCAAAATAGACCCAAAGATGCCCATGGTTGGACATGTATCAATCAATAAGGTTAGGACACGTTTTAGGGTAATTTATTATTATTATAATATTATTTGTTTACCCTTATTTACCGGATTTACCCTTTAACCATGGTAAATAAAATATTTACCGAAGTAATTATTCAAAATGTCTAAAAATAAAAGTTAACTATTTACACAATTTGGAAATCCTGATTCCAAATATGGAATCCATTTTTACAAATTCAAAACACATAAGTGGCAGAAATTAATTTAAAATTAATTCTCGTTGTTAAAACAAAAAGCGTGTTTTTAAGAGATAATAACTATCAAAAGATTGACACTTGTTTATGTCCGGTTTAATTGTGAAATTATGTCCAATGACCAAAATTGTATTAAATGGTAAAAATATATTCTAAATATACTTTAAAACAACTCAAATTAATAATTTATCACTATTAATTATTTTGATTAAAAAAGTTGTTTTTAATTAAAATTTAGTAATTTTCACTATTCATCAAAATATAAAAGTTATCCAAAAAGTACCAAAATTTCACCTTAGGCTAAATTAGATACTCCGAATCCAAAAATAAAGTAAATTTTGAGAGATAAAATTTATAAAATTTCAAAAAGTAGGTATTACTATTCACAACAGCTAGTTTGATTGGTTGTGGTGTGTGTTAGAACTCGAAGTTGCGTATAACACACGCTACTGTATTATTCAAAGAGAAGCGTACCGTGGAAGCTTGGGGTGTTACATTGTAAATTTTTGATGTCCCCATTCTAAAGAATAAATTTATTTAGTCAAATTGAATATATAAAGGTTTAAAATAATGGATTTAAAAAGGGTTCACTATTAAAAGTTGGTAAAAGTGTATTTTTTGAAAAATACTTCTTTTATCTGAAAAAAATGAATTTGTTCTTACATTATGTCTAAGAAACTCATTATATGGATTCTAAAATTATAAGGATTATATAAAGTTCAAAATTTAGTTAATACTATTCATAACCTCTTTCGAACGGCTTGTTTAGTAAGTCATGGTGCGCTTGAACTCGGTGTTGTGTGTAGTGCACGTTATTGAATTATTTTGAATAAGTAACACACTATGAAATCTTGGGGTATTACAAAAGATATTTGGTAAGTAATTTTGGAAATAAATCTAAAAATACCCCTACATATTCCACCCCAATCACTTGAGGATTTAATATATTAGTCACTTGGATTTATTGGTGGCCGAGATACCAAAAAATTTTCATTATTTATTAGGTTATAATAAGAAACCATATATAATAGAAACTTTACCTTTAATGGTAAATATTTAAACCTCAAAATAAGTAGTATGTTTCCTTTTTAAAAAGAAAATGGAAATAAAACCATGGTCCCTTACTTTAATGGTAGTAAGCACTAAATTTAGAAGAAAGAGGAAGATGAGTATATTTCTAGGAAGCAATCTCTTTGTAGATTAGTATTGATTTTATCAAAGAATATTATGAAAACTAGGAGATAATGAGAATATGAGAAGAGAGTGTAAATATATAAAATTTTGTCACAACTCTATAATAAGATATAAGATTTAGACAGAGTGAGATCTTAGATAAATTGAGCTCATTTCCCTTAGAGATCAGAAGAGAAATAGAGTATTTGTGTCATTGTGTAGATTGTGAAGGTCATCCAAGGTCTCTATTTATAGGATAAAAATCCTTAGAAATTTTTTAGAGTCCTTTGGGGGTCTTTAAGATATATATTTCTATGTTCAATATATTTTTTCCACATTAAATTCTATCCTTATATTAGTCTGTCCAATGCCACGGGTAGTCAGGGGGATTTCTACTACTTGGTGCTTGCTGTTTATGACCACCATGTGGATGGTGAACCTCCATTAGCTGTCCAGTGGAGTCTTGGAGAAGTCCTTACCAATATCCATTTGGATTGGCTATCTGATTCACCTCCACTGGGTAGCCTATGGTGTTCTACTAAATAGGGAAGGAACTGGGCATTCCACCAGTTGGACGACAACATTGCATCATCTAGCCGGTGTATCCTGTGGTCATACACTTCACAAAGTTGCCTCCCACCTTTATTTAACATTCCTCATTGGTTCCTCAAACAATTTTATAAGGGTTTTAAATATCCATTAAGATATGTTCAAGGATACTTCAAGGTGTTATATCATGATTCCTTAAATCTATATGCACATCACTTAAATGAAATAATTAAACACTTTAAGAGTGTTTGTGATCATTAAAATCAAAGAGCAATTAGAAGCATACTAAGGAACCCATAGATAAAGAAGTTAAATATTTAAATGAAAATAACCACATGTGAACATACGCTGTGAAATATCATCCCTTTATCACAATATATCTAGTCTTGTAAATTTCATGTTGGCGTCACCAATGTATGTGTTCGATGTCACATTATTTGACTTTTGAAAAATAAACATGAAAACAGAACACCATGGCCATGGAATAAATATGGAATTTCCATTCACATCAATGGTCCCAATATATCAACTTTTATTAAAGAACATAAGGGATGAATCATTTCTTGAATCATGCATTAATGAAATATCACTCATGATACACCCACCATATCATATTTCACCACGAGAAAATTTCATCAGAGTTTTCATCAATACAATAAAGTAAATAGATCATGAAATTAATTAATTATAATCATAAAGTATAAGGAAAATTACCCATATCCAACGATAAGAACATCTAATGAGACATATAAATGTGGATTTTATACTAACAAGTTATGTTCTCATATGCTCATGATCTAATGATTACTAATGGCATACACCATATTAAAGTGTGTCAAAGTTCTATAAGTCTCTACCAATGATAGCCTATACTATTTTTATCCAATAAAATGATATCACCTGGCTATAGAACATTAATTTAAGAATAATATGATGAATCTTCTAGATTATCATCATAGAGGGGAACTACTATGAACATTCAATTTGAAAAGTACCCAAGAACATTATCACATAGATGTCACTCAGAAGAATTATCATCACGTGGTAAGTAAATAATTAATACTAAATATTATGAATATTTTTCTAATTGAATGTATATAATAGTTGGTTCTAGGGAACTAATTCCAACATGATGAAATCTTATAGTCACAAATGCCAACTTACCAACATTAGCCTTGCTGGGAGGCAACCCCCTAACCAAGGAATGAACTAAAATAGGGTCACACTAGTCAGAGTGTAATCATAAATTAGAAAAACACTCATCCTTGATTTCTCACATAGCTACCCAAGGCTCCCATGATAACCCAATAAATCTCAGTATAAATCCAATAATGTACATAAAAAATATCATATTAGCTAAAAATTTCCCTTTAAGAAACCTAATTTTTTTATTAAATCCATACCATAATAATAAACATAAAAAAATATAATAATTCCATCAAGAATATAATGGGAGAAACAAGAAATATACCAAAATAGACACTAAAAATATAAATTATACCAAACAATATTTTAATAACCATAATATAATTTAAAATAATATAAATCCATTTATAATAATCAAACATCACTCAAAAAATAACTTATAAATCGATTTGAATCAAAATAAGGCTCAATTTGTTTTATGAACACATTTTGTGCATGAAATATGGTTTTAAAGACCCAATACTTGAATACCATTGAAATATTTTTTTCTCTAAATTTAAAAAAATATGAAAACATTAGAAACCATTTAAAATTCCATCAAAGATCATTTATATATATATATATATTAATTTGATAAATAAAATACATAGAAACCACTATCACCAAGATCATGTGAAATATAAAGAATTATATATAAACATACACCTCAATTCAATTGAATCAACATTCCTTCTTCAAATAACACTATTTTAGTTCTAGATAGAACCTTAAAAATCCATTTAAACTTGTACCACCAATTTACCAACCATATAGCACCATAAATTTCCCCATTGATCATTTATGTCTATGAGTAATTATAAAAATAATAGTAAATGTGAGAATGATAATAGAAAAATAAATTAGAGGGGATTTACTGTAGTGAAACATATATAGGATTAAGGTCGAGCATCAATGGAGCAAGGGGAAGAGGGGTAAATGTTCAAGTTAGGAAGAATATGGAATGGTCTTGAGTGAGTGAGGGGGAAAAGGAGGTTTTACTAAATAAAAAGATATAAGAAAATACCAAAAAATAAAAAACTAGATAGATTCATAGAGAGGGAAACCATGGGTTAGCTTTTCATTTTTTATTGGAATGGGAAACCCCCACATGGTAAGGTAACATGGTTACTCTTAACAATGATTCAACCATTCATTCCAGACTATCTTTCAAATTTTCACTTTTCAAATTCCAAACTCAAAAAACATCAAGAAATGAATAAGTAATATAATAAATACTTACCCATGATATCATCAGTGTTAAAATTATCCCACCATAAAACTTTTTCCCTTAGAATGTCATTGGTATTTTGGATCAATAAAAAATAATATTATTTATACCTCATCAAAGTCCTCACACTCTCAAGTCTCATGGACATATCTTCTATGTTTCCATAGAATATGTAAAAATAGAATAAATTTCACTTATAACACATTGCTCTAATAATACACAGTTCATACCAGCTGCTCCACCACTGAGGCATCAGGTTCTAAATCCAAGTATTCCCATTCAACCATGTGGTATGGATTAATATGACACTTCTTTAATTAGGATATATTAAATACATCATGAATTGATTTAAAAAAGGAGGATAAGATAGTAAGTATGCCAAATTATATAATCATTACATAATTTTAAATGGGTTGAAATACCTTGACATGAGATTACCTTACTTTTACACCCTTTGATGCACTAGTCAAGGAGTGAATTTGAGAAATAATAGATCACCAACTTAAAATTCAAGAGGATGATAAAATCAATCAAAATATGATTTTTATGACTCTATTTTATCTTTAATATTTTATGAATCAATTAAATATTACTTCTTGTAGCTGGGGTTTGGATTGAGTGGAAAATCACCCCATAATACTATATCTTAAGGAAGGTTCGAATCCTACTAGTTTCCATTTATGGGGGGAAATTTAAGGGGTGGTGTGTCAAGGAAGATAAATGTACAGTGGGGGTGGCATGTCAATGGGGAAGAATGCATGACAAGATTCCTAGGAACGTATTTATTCTACAAGAGTGAAATTCAATGATGAGGAACCCTTCTTGATAGTAGGGATAAGTGATGTTGGTGGGTAGCCACTATAGTGGAACATCAGCAGGTGGTCTTAGATGACATTAACACCCATGGAGGCAACAATGTTCAGGACTAGTGTGGTGGCCAGTAGTGGAAGGGAGGCACCATGGTGGCTATGGAATGTAGGTCCGTTATAGAGGCTAATGAAGGTGGTGTAGGGGAGACATACTGGATGAATATGGCCTTTGGCTTCTAGAGTATAGATAGGGATGGGCTATGTGGTGGCGGTGCTGGTAGTCACAGGATGCGCCTGGGATTTTGGTATGGGTTGGACCCATGGGTTTGGGTCTATGATCTTGATGTATTATTGGCAAATAATTCCCTCTAAGCCTATAAAGGTCATGTAATGAGATCCCTCTACCTAGAATATTAAGAGGGGTGTATTTGTTTCAATAAAAAGTGGGATTTCCCCCTATACGTAAAAAAAATCCCACTTCTTGTATTTTGAACAATTCTCAGTTCCAATAAAGAGAATTCACCTACATCAACCCAATAGAGAGGGTGCTTCCATGGTGGACTATAAAGATCCAAAAATATAGTCATTTTGATCATGATTGGTAACTTTTATTATAATGAGACTCAATCACTGGTAACACTACTAGAAAAGTTAACATTAGTGATGGGTTATTTGCGACAAACAACCCTTCGTAAAAAACAATTGAAAAATATTTACTTTTTTAAATAAGTAATAACAATGGATATGAAGTCTATCACTACTATTCATGGTGGGAAGGTTATTAAAAACATATAATATAGTTATTCGTAAAAGGTTGTGTGATATTATTTTAGTGATGAATAATCCTTCACTATTATCCCATTGAAAAAACCTTTAATAAAAAATCATCCAAACCATTTTCTCCCCCCTTCTTTACTCCCTTTCCCATATCACACAACCTACACCCTTTTCGTGCACCCCTCCACCATCCTCCTCCACTGCAGACTAAATTTTTTGGCGATTGAGGCTTAAATACCCTAAGTACATACTCCACTTCTCTCCTCCTTATTTTTTCAATTCCCCCTTCCCTCTCATTATGATTGGTTTGGCCAAAGATTAGGTCAAAATATTAACCTAATTATTAGGGTTTATTCGGTATTTAGGGTTCATATAGGTTTATTCTCCCCAATTTTGGTGTCCACTATAAAAAACGACATGTTCCAGCTCCACACGGGTTGATTCCACTTGATTTGATATAGTTTTCCCAATTTTTAACCTTTATATTTAAGACATTTTTCCTATTTGGTGTTCATATTTGTTTCTTTGGAGTTTTATAAGTATTTTCAATCTATATATGGTTTCAAAGTTGTTTTGAATGGTAGTGTACATGGTTTTTAAGATTGTATTAAAATTAAATTCTTGTTCGGATTTTTTAAATGACTTGTTTGCATAAACTACATGTTTTGTTTGAACCTCATATTATTATTTCATATTAGATATTGGGTATATTTTGAGTAGTGAATGATAGATTTATGATTATATAATTCAAAAGTGGTTACTTACTAAAGTGTGTGAGGACGTGAGATAAAGTGTTGAGATTAAATGAGCAATCCACGACACCTTATTATACAATAGAAGCCTTATGTCATTTACCATGATGGTTTATTGATATGTTTACTTATAAGATTATTTTTATGTTTGAGTTATTACAAAGTAAGATATTTAATATTTTAATTTATTCTACATATTCATGCTTCTGGATTGTATTAATTATTTTAGCATTGCATATCATTCATCAATGATATTCAATTGTTATTCATATGGAATTTGATATTTTCCCATGTTTGAGATTAGTTATCATGTCTTAGAAATACTTATTATAATTGTATTTATAATTAATAAATAATTAGTATTTCATAACAAATATTTGTAGTAAATACTAAATATTTTGTAAAAAATTGAAAAAATATATAAAAATACTAATAGTTATTAAAAACTCACAATAATTAGTAAAGATGCAGTCATAATTAAAATGTTAGTATTAATTATTAAAATATTTTTAATAATTAACTAATAAATAGTCAATATTATTAATAATTATTAAATAGTAGTAAATTACAATAATTAGTAATAAATTGTAAAAATATATAATAAATATTAATAAATATTGAAAATGAGTAATATTTATTAAAAACTTAGTTATAATTAATGAATAATTAGTATTAATTAATTAATAAAAATTAATAAAAATGATTAATAATTAATAAAAATGTTGTAACAACTTGTAAAAATATATAAAAAATACTAACAATCATTAATTGTTTTTAAATAATTAGTAAAAATGTAGTAATAATTATTTTTTATAATAATCATTAAATAATTTTTAATAATTCATAAATAATTATTCAAAATTTGTAATAATTTGTAAATTTTATTAATAATTAGTAAATATTAGTAATAATTTTTAAATATTAGTAAATTATGATAATTTGTAAGAAATTATAAAAAATAAATATGAAATACTAATAATTATTAAAATTAGTAATATTTATTAAAAATTTAGTTATAATTAATAAATAATTTGTATTACTTGATAAATAATTTTAATAATTATAAAAAATTAATAAATATTACTAATAATTAGTAAAAATTTATAATAACTTTTAAAAAAATGTAAAAAATAATGAAAATTACTAATATTTTTAATAAAAAGTAATAATTTGGTAATAATTAAAAATATTACTAATAATTATTAAATAATATATAATAATTTATAAATAAGTAGTAAACATTAGTAATAATTAGTAAATGTTACTAATACTTAGTTGATAGTAGTAATAATAAGTAAATATCAGTAAATTATGATAATTTGTAGTAAATTGTAATGAAATATATAAAAAATACTAATAATTATTAAAAATTCAAAATAATTAGTAAAATTTTATAATAATTTAAAAAATTATTAGTAATTATTAAATAAATTGTAATAATTAATAAATAATTAGTCAATGTTATTAATAATCAGTAAATGTTAGAAATAATCACTAAATATTTTTAACAATTTGTAAATATTAATAAAAATTATCATAATTTATAAAAACTTGTAAAAAATATAAAAAATACTAATAATTATTAAATATTAGTAATATTTATTAAAAAATTAGTTATAATTAATAAAAAAAATAATATTAATAAATAAATATTTATAACAACTATTAATAATTAATTAATACTAGTGATAATTTTTATCAATTAGTAAAAATTCGTGACAATAAGTAATAATTATCCATAATTAAATTTTAATAACAATTTTAATAATTATTCACAACGAGTAATAATAATAATTATTTATGTTGTTATTTTAGATAACTATGAACCCAAGAAGTAGAAACCCATCTATATTATGCGATTGTAATTATATAAATCATGGAATAAATCCTAATGGATTTGGAATAAATACTATCTATATTGAAGGTGTTGAAACATTTATATCATTTTCATCATTATATTCAGATTTTTTTTCTGAAGGGATAATTATATGTCCATGTAATAAATGTGATCTTTTAAGATTCAAAACCTTTGATAATTTTGGACTTCATCTAATACATTATGGTTTTTGAAAATATTATATTTTTTGGTATCAACATGGTGAATGAAATTTAGTAGAAAATATAATTTTTTTGGCTCTTGATCCATCATGTCAAAATTTAGTGTATGAGGTTGTTGGACTATCTATTTAGAAAACAACAACTGAGAATAATAATTCAAATCCTGAATTAGATCCATATCAATTTAAGAGTTTGTTTTAATTTGCTAAGGAGGCCTTATATTTACGATGAAAGATAAGAAAACATAAATTTATTAAAAAATTTATGGTTATTAAATAAAAATTCGGAATGTTAAATAGTTATTTCGGTCAAATATTTTCTTTAGTTAAATCATTATTTCTAAAAAAAATACATTACCTACAAGTTTCTTTGAAATAAATATGTTGGTCCATTATTTGTTCTTAGTTATCCAAAGATCCATGCATGTTCAAATGATTGCATCTTATATTATGGTGACTATGAATCATTATTTAATTTTCAAACAAGTGTAAAATCAAGGTATATAAATGCAAAATATGGAATGCCCAAATTTCCTATGAAGAAATTGATATATTTTCTAATTACACCTTATTTTTAGTGTTTATTTATGTCTCACAACACAACTGCATTGGTGAAAATACATAAATCAAATATTTTCTTCAGTAAAATCATAAACCATATATGTGATGGTGATTTATAGAAACAATTTGATGAGATATGTCCTTATTTTTCTTTAGAACCTCATAACGTATTCTTGAGTCCTTATACTAATAGTTTTTTTCCATTTGGTGTTTACGGTAGTCAATATTCTTATTAGCCTATTTTCATAACCCTATATAACTTACCTCCTTAGATACTGATGAAACAACCATGTATATATTTGGAACTATTAATTACATGATATATAAAGAATAATATCAATGTTTATTTAAATACACAAGTTGATGATTTAATTTTGATATGGAATTATAATGTAACAAGATATGATATAGTTAGATAATAGAATTTTACACTGAAAGTTTCATTAATGTAGAAAACAAGTGAATTTATGGTGTATGATAAGTTATTTAGATAGAGTATACATGGTCTAAAATCATGTCCATACTTCATGGATAATAATAAATAATTTTTTCTTTTCAATAGAAGAAATAATAGTTACTTTGAATTTCATCGGAGATTTCTTCCCGAGAGTCACACTTTTCGAGGGAATAAAAATAAATTTACAAAATGTAGAATTCAAAGAGAAAAACCTTAAATAGTTCTCTTAGGTATTTAGGTAAAATCAATCATCCCTTCATTACCTCCTATAACTTTTGTACCAACTATAAACAAATAAAAAATATATGGTTTTGTAAGAGATTATAATTGGATAAATCAAAGTATTTTTTAGGACCTACCATATTGGTCTAATTTTTTGGGTTTTCACATATTATATGTAATTCATATTGATATTAATTTTTTTCATAATATATTTATTCCATGATGAACACACCCAGTAAGACCAAAGATAATATAAAGGTGTGGCTAGATCTTGCCTGAATTTATATGTATCCCAAACCTGAATTATTTGAAAATGAAATCTCACACAATTTAATGAAGCTAAAATAATATTAAACAATTTATAAAGAAATACATTTATTATTATGTTAATGGATTAAATATTTGAGTTTACTATATTTTTATGCTTCTAATTTGACTCATTGTATAAAAAATGGACATATTATTGTGTTAAAATGTCACGAATGTCATTTCATAATGGAAACACTAATGACTGTTGGTCTTAGAGGTATGTTGAATTCTTCAATATGGAAATTCTTGACCAAAATATCATATTTATTTCAAGATACTTGTGTAGAAACATCAGATTATGATGAATTGAGTATTATATAAATAGATGTTGTTTTATTTTTATGTATGTTAGAGAAAATATTCCCATAACCCTTATTTGACTCAATGGAACATCTAATATTGCATTTTCCATATGAAGCTAAATGTTTAGGGATGGTATAATTCTGATGGATGTACCTATATGAGATATATATTAGAAATTAAATAATAAAGTACATAATAAGTCATTGGTTAAAGGGTCAATTACAGAAGCATACTCATAGGATGAAATTTAAAATTTAAACTCTTATTGTTTTGAATATGAATATCTTTAAAAACATATTCACATGGGTCATGAGACACATTTTTATGATGCCAGAGAACATCAATTGTCATATTTTAATTATTCCAAGCTTGGTTTTGGTGGATATTGTGAATAATGGATTTTAGATGAAGAACTATATAGAGCTCATATATATATTCTACTCAATTGTAAATAAATGACATGATTTATGCAGTAAGTACTACCTTTTATTATTTTTTAAACTTTTTTAAGAGATAAATTTATTTATATTATTTTTTTGTAGACTATATGATGACAATGTAAAAAAATTATTTATAAAAATTACCCCTACTGCTCTTAAAGAACTTCAAAAAAATTATTTTTCAAATTGGTTTCAAATACTAGTAAGTTAATTTGTTTATAATAGAACATTAAATCAATTTTGTAATGATATTGATTATTAATATTTTTTTTTATTTACAGAAAACAAAACATGAAAGTAAAATTGATAGTCAATTATGTGTGCTAAAAAACCCTCTATCTAAATTTGTAAAATATTATAATGGGAATGTGGCTAATAGATTTTGAATTCATACATGAATATATAGAGTTTCAAATAAATCAATGAATAATGGTGTTTTTTTGAAAGGATCTCATTGTAAATAAAGTGAAGTTGACTTTTACAGCATGATAGATTAAATAATTGAGTTATTTTATATGGGACCAAATTATGTAAGAATGTTTAAATGTAATTCGTTTGATATCGATCGAGGGCTGTGAGATCATCCATGATATGGAGTCATTGAAATTAAATATAAAATTCTTCATTCCATAAATGAACCATTTATATTAGCGTATCAAGCACATCAAGTTTATTATGCAAATTTATGTGATGTTTTAGAGTTTTAAATTAATGTTGGAGTGTGATAAAAATAAAATCTCATGAAAATCAGTTTCTTGAAAATTAAAATGGTTATGTGGAAGTGCAACATATTGTTTTTTTAATAAATATCTTTAAATACATATCTTACTCAATGGGAAATAAATATCGATGTTGAAACCACCCCCCATTTAAGGGTCAATGATATTGATAATGTTGATGAAGTAATAATGGATGATGAAACTGAAAGTTTTATAGAAGTTGATGATGCAGAAGGGAAAGATGAAGACATTATCATCGATCAACATGAGGATAAATACAATGAATGATGTATTATATCCTGTTATTTATTATTTTTTTATATTTGATATATATATTAATAATTATTTACATGTAAGATTAATTGTTTTATATGGATGGAGATGTTCCCAATGGTATATTCCATTCCATCACTGGTACCAAGATTCTCGATGATGAGACCAATGACCATTAATCTAACCCATAGGATACTGACACAATATCACCTATTAGGAGGGGAAAGACCATTCTAGATTGACGATTCAAGACCCTATTCCTAAAATATTTCCATCTCTTTATTTCAATAAATTTTTTTAGTGTAATTTTCATTGTTTAAGTTATTTATTTTATATTAAGTTTTTTTATTAATTTTGGTAATAATATTATGAATTTTTTAATTTTCATAGTGTTTCAAATTTATCTATTGAGCAGTCTGGTGAGATTACATGAAATTATTTTTCTATGCCATGGGTGTCATGGGATCGGGTACCCATTGATGTTAAAAATCAAATGTTGGACCAATAGATTGTATTTTAATAAATAATATATTTTATTATAAATTTATTTAATGAGTAACATTTTTTTAATTATCATGAAAAATTTATGGCCTCTGATTGATGATTGCATGAGTGCTCCTATTAAGAGGCATGTGATATGTGAATATTTTTGTTAGTTTTTACGTAACCTAAAAAGGAGATCCATGGATAGAGATTCCATTATTATTTTCAACCATTTTTATTTCTCTCATTGACCTGAATATATCTCAGTACAAATATGTGATGGATTATGCTCCTACTATATAAGAGAGAATTTTAAGAATGGGTTATCATCTATTCAACATAATCGGGGGAGGCAGGAAGTCACACAAAGGGATGAGAGTTGTATATTTAGTATACATCTATGATATATGGTAAGTAATATTATTTATCAATGTAAATATACTTTAAATGTAAATTTTTTGTTATATTATATAGGCTACTACTAAGCCCTATATTATGAAGTTCTAAGTATACAAGATGATATACACTAATCCCAATACAGGATAACTTGTCCACAATATACAAAATTGGATTGTGGTTAGTTTTTTTTAAAATTTACTTAAATTAATATTAATATTATTTTAATTTCTAATTATATTTTAAAGAGATGTATAAGACTTTGCCTTCTCATTTAAGAGAGATTCAAGCCAAGACTAAAGAAGATTCCATGTGCAAGTCAGGTTTTGATGCATGGACATGGATACAAGTTATTATGCATGGTTTCAAGAAAGGTTTGGTGACTAGTATTGGTTTACGACTGTCTCCTACTAGATATTATGGTACTTACATGATGTATGTGTTTATCTCAAAGGGAGCTTATACAAGGTCATCATTTTCTTCTTCATAGTATGAAGAGAGGATGAAATATTAGGATGAGATTATACAGTGCAAGAAAAGAGAGCTGGAGGAGGAGCATGAGTAATAATATCAGAGTGATGAGAAGATGTTGGAGTACATGTGATGACTTGTACATGGTGTCGGTATGGAGTCCCCCCTAACCCTTCGGGTGATCCTCCCTCCGATACTAGCTGATCCACATTTCTTGTAGTTTATATCAAGTATTTTGGTTTGATTGAAATATTATTTGTGAAATGGTAAAATTATTATATAAATGGTTTTTATATATTTATTTTTTCTTCTATTTTTTATAATTATATTTCTTTAATTATTGATTTTATTGATTTTTTAATATTTAATGTATTGTAACAGATTCAAAATTCATCCTAATTATTTTTTAAAAAATTTACTTTCTTTTTTATGATATAAAGAATGAACTATCACAAATATTTTTTTTTCTGTGATGGACCATCACTAATACTCATATTTGTGATGTCGTTTTCTGTAATGTTTTTTTTGTGAAGATTAACCATCGCAAATGAATTTTATAAATTTGAATACATCACTAAAAACCCATAAAAAAAGGCTAAAAATATAGGCACGTAAATAGTTCTACAATAATCCTCTAAAGTCAAGCACATAATCACATATTACATATTTAAAAATATAAATAAATTACTCCATATAAACATTAATCTGTCTATGATATGCTATGACCAATTTCAACTATAAACCCATAAATTTCTGAAGAAACTTATAAAATCATAAACTAAAGAGAGGGACATAGTTGGAAACTATAATATATAGCACTCAATATAACTTTGTGATCTCTGAGACATAATTATTTCCAAGATCATCCACTTTCTCACTCTCCTTTATAGAAAGAAAATGAAAAAAATTCATGAAATGATCAATAAGGAACCACATTGCATTAGTTACCTATAGATAAAGTTAAAATAATTACAATATCCATAGAAATATTATCCCACTTCCAAACAAAAATATGAAGCATTTATAAAAAACTAGCAGGTTTTTTAATTCCTATCCTTCAACATTTAAAAAGTGTTGAAACCATGAGGTTCTGTGTTGTTTTTTTGACAACAACCATTAGATTAGTTGACAAGTAAGTCAAGTTTGAATACATGGAAATTTTTAGAGCACGAAGATGCTTAGATAAAGAGTGTATGGCTACCAAATAGATGGAACCACATTTGGTGGGTAATATATAAAAATTATGAATGGATATGAATAAATATGATATATCTTATGATGAATTATTAGATCCACTATAGTGGTGACATGAATAATGCTATGTATAAAGGAAAAAAACTTGATATTTCTATATATAAATGTCATGGAATAATTATATCCTGATTTAGGGAATAATGATGAATATATAAATAGTATAAGTTTGATGTTCATAACAAAACTTATTTTGGATCACTAAGATATTAGAGGAAATATGTGCTTGAATAGACTATATTTTCAAAATATAGAAGTCATTTCATGACTAAATAAAATAACACTACTATAAAAGTAACCATACCATGATACAATCTCATATGAGACTAATATAGGGGCTGTTTAAGGATAAATATAGAGTTGGTTGAATGAAAGTTCTATGGAATATATTATTATGCTGCAGGAGGTGCCATGTAAGAATAATCCTAATTATATATAAGGTAAACATAGGAGAATATTGAAAGGATGTGAAATAAAGGAAAGAATAACAATATAAATAGTTCTATATCAAAATAATATAGAAGTTTCATATGGATAGTTGTGCCTTGAATTGGATGATGACAATGCAAATCGTTGATAAATAAGAATGAGTTGTAATGTTTGAAAGATATATTAGATTAATCGGTGATATTCATATAATCTACATGGTATTAAAAAAACATGTATTAAGAAGTTTTGTTCCATGAATCTGAGGATCAGGGTATAATAGAATACATATAATAATGAAATAAATGGTGAAAATAGGGATTTAGGATGAAGCCACTCTATAGTGAGAGTCTGTAAGAATAACAAACAACACTATTTTGTGAAAAATTAATGGATCATGTCACTATAAGATTATTTACTTTGAAACTTTTCAAATACTAAGAATAACTATGATATGACATAGAGGTTTCACCCTGGGGATGTGAGTTTGGAATAATAAAATAAATCTAGCTTTGAGGATGATGCATAGACTAGTGTTATGAGGAAAGATGTGATGACACAAAGTGTTTCAAGATTAGGGAGGATTCATGGATATTTATATGATCACTCAATTATATTTGGATTAATTTTAAATGAAAATATATTAGATTTTATGGATATGGTATTTCAATTAGAACCCCTTCATAGTGAAGGAGAGCACACCACAGAGTGGATAGAGCTGATGCATATCACATAAAAGTGAGGAGTATCACACCATGAATGATAAATTTCCACAATATATAAAATATTTAGTTAGAATTTAAAATTATGAGATATTGGATTTTTTTTGAGATAAACTAAACACAGTTTTATGAATTTAACCATATTAAATCATGTGGACACATAGAATAATCTTAGAGAATAGGGAATGAATCCCAACCATTATATCAACGATTTTTAACTTGGATGTTCTAATAAAAATTTCTCATATTTTTTATAGAATTGTATCCTAAACTTATTGATATATCTTTTTTAGAGAAGAATAATAGGGGAGAGACACAAAGTATTTTCATTGGAATATCTGGTTCTTTGAAGATATAAATCTTAGAGTAGAAGATAGAGGTACACTACTACATCTGATTGTTGGAGAAGGTGAATAAAAAGAATAATTCACTTTATGAATAATTCTTTATTTGGTGGATTTTGTTCTATGGTTTTCATGTGAAAGACAAATAGATCATCTTTAAATTAATAGGTTACTCAAATTTTTCCTTGAAGGGGAGGAGTACAACAAACATGAAGCTTAATAAAGAATATACCTGGAGATGAGGATGAAAGGAGACTCATCTACTTATAATGATATGAAAGATACCATCATTCTTATAAACTATTTATGATACTTAGAGGTATATAAACTAATTTTTCTTTCATTGAAATAGTATGCAAAGGAGAAGAAGAGGGAGTGACCCTAGGATTTTCACACCCCGGTCTCCCATTACCTTGTATTTATTTATTTATTTTTATATTTATTTAATATTTTAGGTTATATATTGGATCATTAATGTATTTTTTGTAACTCATTTAATATTTTGAAGTGTTTCATGTTTTTTTAAAGTTCTATAAATTTTGGGCCAACTATAGGCCACACCAAGGCCATGAGACCTCATGGTGTAATTGGTTGTAGGTAAAATTTTTGAGTTGAGGGTGATTAAAGATCATGTTATGGCTAAGGTAATCATGGGGTTATGGGAAAATATATGAATTTATGCTATCGAGTAAAGGTGGAGGTCATGTCATGATAAGGGGAGGTCACACCATGACAAGGTGAGGCCATTCTATGACCATGTGTAAGGATTTGAGTGATGATTAAGGTTTTCCACTTTGCATGTTTTCCCCTTAACCCTTTATGTAATTACTCAATCCAGTCATTTCATGACCAAATTCCCAACCTTGAATAGTGAAATACTAAACTCTCACACCATAGTGGGTGTGAGTGACACCATAATGTGGGTACCGTAGGTGATGCTAAATTGTAAACCTAGGTTGGGTAAGCTCTTTAAATCATGATGGAGGAACACAACACCATGGTGGATAGGGGATTATATTTTTTGGTTATACTAGGGTAGATGTGCTATACCATGACCAATAGGATCACACTATAATGGGTTTCTGGAAAGGGGAGTCACTCCATGCTAGATAGTGACACACTATGAGGTTATTATTCCTAAATTTTAATTTTTTGTTTTTCTGACATTACCCTTGTCAAATTAAAAAACCATTTAGGGTCTTCTAATCCCTCATTCATTCAACCCAATATGAGGGGATCTTTAGGAATATCTCTTAGTCCTTATTCAAGTATGTGATTCCCATCATCATTAATTTATTCTTGGTTTCCCTAGGCTATACCTTTTTATCTCTTTATTTATCTTATTTTCTTATTTTATTTAAATTTATTCTTCCTTATCTCATATTAGGGCCAGGGTAGCTATACTATAGGTTAGGTTTGCCTAATATCCATTTTTATTTCTTTATAGGGTGTGAAAATATCTTCTTTGTCCCTTATCTCTGTATATTTAAAGGTTTCATGCAATCCATGCAATACCTATCTAGGTATTTCTACGTGAAACCATTTATTTTACATGACTTGGGTACTTGAGTTCTCTAAACCCTTCCTTCTTCTAGAAATATTTTAATTATGAAAGTTTTAGTGCTGATATATTTGTTTTATTCTCTTGGTGAAATTAAAGCATCACATAAATAGATTTTAAATGGTATGTTAGATGAACAACATTCTATTTCACTCTATGTGTTTGTGTAAATTCCTTAGAATACTTTTTCATGTAAAATAACATTTTAGAGGTATTCATAAGTTACTCATGAACTTGAAATATTTTATAAAAGTAATAACTCAGAATTATAATTTATTTCCAAATTAAAGAGTTCAGTTTGAGGGGGATTTGATTGTTTATTGAAAAATTGTGATCTTTTGTTATTATTTTATAATTCTTACAAATTGAGATGATTTGGTGTTCTATAATGATATCTTATGTGATGTTCATACTCCCTTTTATGTCTATTTAAATTCATGGAATTGAATTTCATTTTGGTTTAAAGGACTTATTCATTATAATTTGAATTTTATTTTGTCTTTAAAAAATATTTTTAAGTCATTAATATTAGGATAAATATTTAATACCCATTTGAAAATATTTGAAAAGGGGATTTCTTGTTTTGGTTATCAATGAAGCCTCAAATTCCCTATCGATACATTATAAAAAAATGATTTTTATTTGTCCCCCTTTATGCTACATTATAATTTGATGTTGAAGACTATGTGAAGTGAGGTGATTTTCTTTTGTATTGTGTTATATATAGATAAAAGGATCTGTTTTAGTGTAGAGTTTTTGGAGGTGTGGTGAGGAATGTTTTTATATGTTATTTAGATTTTATGTAATTGACTTCCTGATTATTATTTATCACCTTTTGTTGATAAAGGGAACCTTAAGAACTTTTACACGACCTAAGAAAAGTTATTGATATAAATTTAGCTTCTCTTCCTATAATTAAACTACATCAATAAACCTTCAAGGAATTAATACACATTTCCTAGCTCTGGATCACAACACTACACATTTTAGGCATTGATACATTCTCCCTAAATTTGGATTAAAACACTATACTTGAAATAAATAGATATGTTCTCCCTAGACTTGTATCAAAACACTAATTATAATACTAATTTTATTGGGATGTGATTTTATTGCTAGTCATTGAATATTCTCTCCTTTGTATCCTGCACAAAGTTAGATATGATAGAGATATCACTTCACTAGCTAGGAATTGACAATTCTCTCCCTAGTGGGCCTATATAAAATTGGATATGATTGTTTTAAAAAAAATAGTATAAGGATCTTTGTGTACCTTAACCTTAGTTCCCTATTTTTATTTATTTGAGTGGATTATATAGATATTCACCATCAATTTACTGAAATATTTATTTTCATGTGGTGTGGTTTATATATTCATTATTTGCAGGATTTCTTATATGTGTACACTTTATGTTTCTCATCTTATTCCTTATGTTATCAATTTAAAACCTAGTTTTCAAATGTTTTTGTAAGCTAACCAATAAAAAACGATTTAAAATAAATGAAAAACTACACATAATCTTAAAATAATTTCTATACATTATTTAAAGAGGGTATTTAAGTGTATCTTCTAGAACTCATCAGTTTTCAACTGATATTTTGGTTTGATTTAAAAAAAATAAAGTATGGATTGAGATATGTGGGTTGGTTTACTTAAAATTATAATTTTTTTTTATTTTCATAAAATTTATTTCAAACAAGAATTACTGAAGTGGCATATGAAAATAATTGTATAGATAATTTTATTTGTAACATCCTACTTGGAAACTTTGCTCACACCATACTTATATCATCTCGTGTTTATAGGCTCGGTGGATTTTTCAGGTTCATGTTTAGGTTTAGGTTCATGAGAATCTTATATTTATGGACCTATTCTCTTGGGTTATCCCTATATTATGACTTGGTGATGGTGTTGGATGGTGACCTCAATTTATGAGGATATTTCTAGTTTAGTGATTTGGGATTTTTTTTATTTGGTATCATGAATGTGGTGACCACTTTTTCATTCACGTGTTTTGGGATATTTGTATTAGTCTTGTTTTTTTACTTTCATTATTTATGTGTTATTTGTGATGTTAATTGGGTGTTTACTTCTATTTATGCCTTTTTTATTTTGATTATTATTTAAAACTATTCATTTGGTTTCACATGGAAGTCCAATTTATACACACACCACATTAGATTATTAATAATAATTTTGAAACCTTTTTATTATTATTTATTGCGTTAAATTATTCCTAAGAGTGTATCCCTGATTCCTAAGTACTAGTTTACATCCCACGAGGATTGAGAATGCCCATCGGCCCAAGTCACAGGTTGGATTAGGTACCCAGAATAGGGGTATCCTGGGATGGGCTTGTTTGTGACCAAATGGTTTCAAAGTTCCCACTTATTATCTGGATAGTAATAATAAATTGTAGATTGGAACATCATAACTCAATAGGTAGGTGAAAGAAGAATCTAACTAGATCTTTCTCATTCAGAGCCTTGAGTTAGCATGGCATGTCAGATTCCGAGTCATGAATTTTAAGCACATTCATCACTTATTCAATTGTATTTTGATCTAGATTGATGTTGTTTTGAATTACATTGATGTTATATAGTTTTTATAGTGATTTTTTAGGTTTATGGGTGATAAACGGGAGAATAAATAGTAGTACAAGGTCCGGTCACATGGTTTGGAAAACTATGTGGAGATTATGTGAATCATTCTAAGTATCTACCCGTGGAAATTGAATGAGTGACATATGGTCTGCAAAACGGTGTGGCCAAACTATACAAAACCATAAAACAATTTAATTTTTATTAAAAAATACTTTTGTTTCCTATTTGATCTGGGATATGATTGTTTACCACTTGGGATAAATTAAAAATAGGTTTTATGATGTTTTGATGTTACTTGGTTGGATTTTGTTAATATTTTTTGTTAGAAAACATAGTTTAAGTGGTAAAAGTTAATTTATGAAATTATTATAGAAGTTTTATAAAATATATTTTGATGAGTTAAATGTTTTTTATCCATAAAATTATCTCAAAGATGGATTTTTAAATTGAAATTGATTTTTGAATGGTTTTTTATGATTTGAAAACTAAAGTATGTTATTCGAAACATTATTTTGAAAGTGTTTCAAAGGAGAGGTGGTAGTATTCGTGGGTTCCATTGGAAATGAAAAAATGGGGATATAGTATTTAATGATTGTTCACAATTAATTTTTTAAACTGAGATGAAAATTTTATAAATATCACCTTAAGTATGTTAGATAGGTTAAGATACCTAAGAAGAATAAAAGGAACTTTCCCAAGTTGGTCTGTGCACACACCCATGTGCACTAAAGGCTCGCACAATACCCCTATGTGGCATAGAAAGGCAGGAAACACCTTCTCAAGTTAACTGTACCTTGTACCTGTGCTATGGACCTGTGTGGGGAAACTCCATTGACTTGGGTATCCTATTTTCCTATAAATATGACCCCAATGCTCCTCATTTGAACAACTAGAAAATGGAAAGAAACCCCAAAGCACTTGTCGCACAACCCCTTTTCCTAGGTCCTCAAAAATCCATTAGGAAGCCCTATAAAACCCAATAAAATAGGTAATTAAGGGGGATAGTGGGATAAAAGTCCCTCTAGTGTTTGAAATAAAAGACACCTATGTGAGGACCCTATTTCTCCCTAGCGGACAACCACTTTCCCAAGGCCCCTTCCCAAATCAGGGACCTGTGTGAGACCCATATAGGAACACATGAAGAGACTTTTGGTGCATAGGATAAAGCCTTACCCATGATTTGTTTCCCAGGTGGTCCCTTACCCATGGCATATGTAGCTCGTGCATGCCTATTCCCCCTGCGTAAATCACTTCCAGCTCATCCGAGGTCCTGCAGGAAGCACCTTTTCTCTCCAAGATAGGACTTGTATAAGCCCCCATTTGAACCCTCTTTTAAGAAACCAATGGAAAGGATAATCTTTATTTAGATATATTATCATAGATAGACCATATTGAGACCTATACTAAATCCTCTATACTTTTAATACCTTTGTAGGAGGCACACCAACATGTATACTTGTAGGATCTAAATAGTGATGTAGATGCTTAATATACAAGAGGGGGGTGAATTGTATACTTTTAAAATTCATTTGGAACCTTTAAAGTTAGTTACGATTAACTATGTTTTCCTTAAGCAAAGGAAAGGGCTAAGTTTAACAAAGTTAAACTAAGAAAATTCACAACACCTCTAACACCGAATGCAAACTTGGAATGAGATTCTGAAAGGGGGTTCCAGAAATATGATTCCGGAAATTGAAACTTAACAAAAGTTACAATATGAGATTCTATCTTAAAGCGTATAGAATCTAAATGAATCAGAGTAAGTAAGGAAGTATAAGAAAGTTATACTTTCCTTAAGATACAAAATGCAGCGGAATAAAAACAAGTAGTTAAACTACAAGTAACAAGATATAAGTCTTTTAACCCAAAGAGAAGGGTATCCAACAACCTTGGATAAAGGTCCCTTGATTTATACTTTCAAGCAAGTCTATCTTACCCACACCAGGGTAAGCCCTCGATACAAAGATCGGAGTCTCTGTCTTGCTATCCCTGCAAGCCCTCAACTTCAAGGTAGTTGGTAACCTCTGTCTTCCTCAGCAAGGAAGCCCTCGAACTTCAAGGTAGTTGGCACCTCTGTCTTCCTATCTCCGGAAGCCCTCGAATGTAATCACCAACATTCGGAGTCGCACGAAGCTTTGAGAGTTAATAAGAGCCTCTCTCTCTAGAAATCACATCAACAACATGTAGGCACAAAACCAAGTTGTTCATCTGTCATCAGTATTCGTAATGAGAATTCATCATCAGGATTCGTAATGAGAATTCGTCATCAGAATTCGTAATGAGAATTTGTCATCAGAATTCGTAATGAGAATTCATCATCAGAATTTGTAATGAGAATTCTTCATCAGAATTCGTAATGCAAATTCTTCTTCAGAATTCGTAATGAGAATTCGTCATCATAATTCGTAATGAGAATTCTTCATTAGAATTCATAATGCAAATTATTCTTCAGATTTCATAATGAGAATTCGTCATCAGAATTCGTAATGAGAATTCTTCATCAGAATTCGTAATGAAAATTTTTCATCAGAATTCGTAATGCAAATTCTTCTTCAGAATTCGTAATGAGAATTCGTCATCAGAATTCGTAATGAGAATTAATCATTAGAATTCGTATTGAGAATTCGTTATCGAACTTCATAAGAATTCGTAACCTGAATCTGGAATAGAACTTAGTCAGAGTTCATATCCGGAATTCGGAATGAAACTTTCTTATAGTTCTTATCCAGAATCCGAATCCTAAAACAGAATGCTTCATATCACAGTTTCAACGATTCCGAGAAAATAGAAATGAATCCGAATCTCATACTTAATAAAAATATGGATGAAAATAAGATAAGGATAATTTTTCTTATAAAAGCGATTTTCCTTATAAAAGCAATTTTCCTTATAAAATCAATTTTCCTTAAGAAAGCAATTTTCTTAAAGATAAGGTGTTTGTGATTTTCAAAACAAGAAGGAATGGAAAAGTCATAAGGAAAACCTTATTGACTCAACAATCTCTCCCTTTTTGGAAAGCACAAACATCCTTACGAAAAAGAAATTCTAAGAAGAAAGAAAAACATTAAGGCTTATCTCCCTTTGCTTTAAGGATATTGATGAATACGACTAACTCCCCCTTAGGCTTTGAAACTCTAAGGATCGTATTCAGATTTCCAAAGTGATAGATAAGTATGTCTTCTTTAATGAAAAATATCCCCCTTAAACAAACTCTTATTAGAGTTTTTCTTTTTCTTAAGGATCTTTTTCTTCTCCCCCTTTAATAAACTCTTATTAGAGTTCTTCTTTTTCTTAAGGATCTTTTCCTTCTCCCCCTTTGTGATTTTCAAAAAGAATTGGAGGGAATGGAAAAAAAATAACAAAGTACCTGAAAAATTAGTAATGAAAACAATAGAAACGACAAGCACGTCTTTCATTAAATTTGAAATCTCAGCAACAAAAAGAATACAACAAAAAGATCGGATTTGGTTATTTCGGATCTTTTTCCTTTGTCATGAGCCCCTTTAGAATAGTCTTGATCTTCTTCAGGTCTTTATGATCTTCTTCAGCTTGCTTCTCTAAGACAACTATTCTTGCGGATTGATTCAAGTCAAGCTACTGGAGCACAGGTTTCTTTATAGTCTATTCCTTCTTGCTGAATATAGCCTTTAAAAACAAGTCTATCTTTATTTATTAGTATGACTCCATTTTCATAACATTTATTTCTGAAAACCCATTTTAATCCAATAACAGAAGTTTCCTTAGGTCTTTCAACCAAGGTCCAGACTTTATTCCTTTCGAATTCATTTAGTTCATCTTGCATTGCTTTAATCCAATCATCATCACCTAAAGCTTCATCAGTGCTTTTAGGTTCTAATTGAGAAAGAAATGCTAGATGTTCTACTTCATTTCTTAAGGAACTTCTAGTCCTTATAGGTTAGTTTACATCACCAATGATACTATCACTGGGTTGATTCTTAAGAAACATCTGATTTGGGTTTTGTAAAACCTGTTCATCAACATAGGGTAGAAAGTCTTCTGGGGTAAATGTTTCAGAAGTATATTCTTGAATAATTTCCTTATCAGAAGGTTCTTCTATCAAAGGTTGACAATCAGTTTTCAAAAACACATCCGAAGATGTAAGTTGAGATGGTTTAAAAACAAAAGGATCTGACTCATCAAATTTTACATGTACTGTTTCCTCAATAGTGCAAGTATTTTTATTAAAAACTCTATAAGCCTTAGATGTTGTGGAATAACCTAAGAAGATTCCTTCATCAGATTTTGGTGAGAATTTATGTAGGTTATCTTTAGTATTCAAAATAAATACTTTGCAACCAAAAACCTTGAAGTAGGATAGTCTAGGTTTTCTACCATTCCATAATTCATAAGGAGTTTTATTAAGAAAAGGTCTAATCAAAACTCGATTTATAGTATAACAAGCAGTACTTACAACTTCAGCCCAGAAATGTCTAGCAGTAGAATATTCACTCAACATGGTTCTAGTTATTTCTTGAAGAATTCTATTTCTTCTTTCAACTACACCATTCTGTTGAGGAGTTATAGGTGCTGAAAAATTGTGAGTAATACCTTTCTTACTACAAAAAGTTTCAAAATCTAAATTTTGAAATTCTCCTCCATGATCACTATGAATAGTTTTCAATGGAAGGTTTTTCTCATTTTTAACTTGAGCTCTAAAACTTTTGAAATAGGAAAAAGCTTCAGATTTCTTTGCTAGAAAATAGACCCAAGTAAATCTAGTGTAATCATCAACTAGAACAAACACATAGTGTTTGCCTCCAATACTTCTAGTTTGTGTTGGACCAAAAAGATCCATGTGCACTAACTGTAATGCATCGGTTTTTGAGACTTCACCGATTGACTTAAAACTAGATTTATGTTGCTTTCCATATTGACAAGGATCACAAACTTTAGAAGAATCAAATCTAAGCTCCGGTAGATGCTTAACTAGTTTCTTCTTAGAGAGTTTACATTGGTTCCTAAGATTACAATGACCTAGTCTTCTATGCCATAACCAAGAATAATCTTCCATTGCACTTAGGCAAGGTAAATCTTGGCTTTTGAGGTCTTCTAAATTCAGAGTGTAAACATTCTCTTGCCTATTGGCTGAGAGAATAAATTCTTTCTTGGAATTGTGAACTAAACACTTATCATTCCTAAAATTCACAAGGTAACCTTCATCACATAACTGACTTATGCTAATGAGGTTGTGCTTAAGACCTTTAACAAAAAGAACATTTGAAATCAAGGTTTTACCAAGAAGAACAATATTACCAATACCAACAATCTCTCCCTTAGCATTATCTCTGAAATTTACCTTTCCTCCTTTTATTTTGATAATCTTTTTAAAAAAGATTTTGTTACCAGTCATGTTCCGGGAACATCCACTATCCATGTACCATGTATTGTTGCTGGTACTCTCTTTATTTTCCTGAAATCAAGAAGAAAATTAGACTTTCAGAATCCAAACTTGTTTGGATCCGAGATTTCCAGACAATAAAATTTTAGGAACCCACATCTTCTTAGAAAAGTAGGCTTTGTGAAATCCTAGAGATTGGGTTTTGTTTAAGGAACAATTCTTTGCCCAGTGACCACCACATTGACACTTGGTACAAAATGGGGAACTTTGAGGAACAAAATAATTGTTACTGAAAATAGGTTTTGCATGGGTATAACCAAATCCGGATTTATTTCTTAAAGGTCGTATTTGGGAATACATCTTATCAAAGTTTTCTTTACCATGGGTAAAGTTTGATAAACAATTCTTTAAGGAGAAAATTTCGGACTTGAGTTTTACAACCAAGTTTTTATCCTCAAAATCATTAGTTTTTGAACTAGAGTTAGGCTCGAAAATATTTTTCTTAGAAATTACTTTTTCTAACACTTTAGAAAGTTTGTTCTTCTCAGAACTTACTTCCTCAAGATTTTTTGAAATACTTTCAAAATCAGCATTTTTCTTATTAAGATCTTTAGAAAGATCTGATATCGCTTTTGTAAGAATAGAATTCCTAGAGTTTGCCTTATCAAGTTTCTTATTGAGTTTGGAATTCTCAATCTCAAGAAGTTCAGCAAACCTAGATACTTCTTCATAAGTAGGTAAAGTATTTTCCTCATCAGAAGATGATTCTTCATCAGAAGAGTTATAATACTTACTATCATTAGAATTAAAAGAAACATTGGTCAAAGATTCAGTATTTCGTACCTTAGCCATAAGACAATGATTATCAACAGGTAATCTGGCTATAAGACCAAGATTCTTCTGTCCTGAAGATTCATTATCAGAAGATTCATCTGAAGAGTCACCACCACTGGCACTCCGAGTATCATTAGCTTTCAAACCTTTCTTAGCTTTAGCTTTATAATACTTCATCCTGTTCCTGTCTGAATTCCTTTCTTTTCTTTCTTTCTTTTTGAGCATAGGGAAATCTGGTCTTATATGTCCAGCTCTCTTGCATTCATAACAAGTAACTTCTCCATCCTTCTTATCTTTCCTTTCCTTTTTCTTATATTTGGATTGAAAATTCCTTTGGCCAGCTATCTTGTTCATCCTTCGAGCAAGATTGGCTAATTCATTTTCTGAGACTTCACTCTCACTTGATTCAGATTGGAAAATAACTTTCTTAGACTTAGATCTGGTTACCCTCTCAGGAGTCTTAGCTTTCATCTGATTTGAAGTTATAGTAAAAGCAATAGTACCATTTCCATTCTTTTTCTTGATATTGTCAGCATCTCTCTTCATTCTGGTTTCATGTTGTAGAAGAGTTCCAAATAATTCATCTAGAGTAATTTGAGTTACCTTCCTGTTCTCATCTATAGCTGTTCTCTTGGATTCCCACTCATTGGGCATAATATCAATTATCTTGTCCACAAGAGCTTCATCATCTAAAACTTTTTCTCCCATAGACTGTAGGCTGTTGACGATAGTCATAAATCTCTGTTGAACTTTACAGATAGGTTCACCATAAGGAAAATTGAAGCCATGATATTCAGCTCTAAGCATAGCTCTTCTAGTCTCAATCACTTTAGAAGTTCCAAAGTGTGTAACTTCTAACTTCTTCCATATACAGTTAGCTGCTTCACAAGAAGAAATTTGGCTATATATATTTCTGGTCATTGAACATAGTATAGTATTGCGTTCCTTATAGTTGAGTTGATATTCCTGCTTTTCCTGGTTAGTAAAAGTTATAACTTCCTTGTCAGGAATTTTGTAATCACCAGTAAGCATAACAAAATTATCTACTCCAGTGTTGATAACAAAAGTCTTCATGCGATCTCTCCAGTACTCATAGTCATTACCATCAAAGATTGGTGGTCTTGTAGGATTTAGATTATCAATCGAACCAACATTAATTCCTGCCATACTAGAAACCTTGGATACACAAACTTGTTAGTAGCAAAAGATTCGTAATAACAAAGTTCGGATTGAAAATTTTCGGAATAGAAAAGTTCGGAATCGAAAAGTGAGAAAGAAAAACTTATTCGAAAGTATAAGTATTTCAGAGACCTCCTTTGATACCAATTGTAGGATCAAAATAGTGATGTAGATGCTCAATATACAAGAGGGGGGGGGGTGAATTGTATACTTTAAAAATTCCTTTGGAACCTTTAAAGTTAGTTATGATTAACTATGTTTTCCTTAAGCAAAGGAAAGGGATAAGTTTAACAAAGTTAAACTAAGAAAATTCACAACACCTCTAACACCGAATGAAAACTTGGAATGAGATTCTGAAAGGGGGTTCCAGAAATATGATTCCTGAAATTGAAACTTAACAAAAGTTACAATATGAGATTCTATCTTAAAGCGTATAGAATCTAAATAAATCAGAGTAAGTAAGGAAGTATAAGAAAGTTATACTTTCCTTAAGATACAAAATGCAGCGGAATAAAAACAAGTAGTTAAACTACAAGTAACAAGATATAAGTCTTTTAACCCAAAGAGAAGGGTATCCAACAACCTTGGATAAAGGTCCCTTGATTTATACTTTCAAGCAAGTCTATCTTACCCACACCAGGGTAAGCCCTCGATACAAAGATCGGAGTCTCTGTCTTGCTATCCCCGCAAGCCCTCAACTTCAAGGTAGTTGGTAACCTCTGTCTTCCTCAGCAAGAAAGCCCTCGAACTTCAAGGTAGTCAACACCTCTGTCTTCCTATCCCCGGAAGCCCTCGAATGTAATCACCAACATTCGGAGTCGCACGAAGCTTTGAGAGTTAATAAGAGCCTCTCTCTCTAGAAATCACTTCAAGCATGTAATCACATGAGTCGAAGATCGGTCAGCCTTTTAGCACTTCAACAACATGTAGGCACAAAACCAAGTTGTTCATCTGTCATCAGTATTGAGCTCTTTCAAATGAGCTCCTATTTATAGGTAAGGTCGGCTCCTTCTCCAAAGGTCACATTTTCCTTAAAGATCGGAGGGACCTGTACATGTGTCACTTAGACAATGGTTAATTTATAACAAAATGGACGACCTCGTTTTATAACAAAACAAGTGTAACAAAATGTACGACATCGTTTTAATTCTAACTCAAAAGTTCGAAATGAAAACTTCGGAATGAAGATTCAGAGTGTAATGAAAATAATAAAGAGTAAACAAATTTTAGAAGTGTAAGAAATATAAAAGTTCAGAGTCTAACTAAAATATTTTTCGGAGTCTGAATTAACTCAGAGTGTATAAAACAAAGATAATCAGATTCTGTTTAATAGGTGAATTCAGAATGCGAATTCGGAATGGGAATTCGTCATCAGAATTCGTAATGATAATTCTTCATCAGAATTCGTAATGCAAATTCTTCATCAGAATTCGTAATGAGAATTCGTCATCAGAATTCATAATGAGAATTCTTCATCAGAATTCGTAATGCAAATTCTTCTTCAAAATTCGTAATGAGAATTCGTCATCAGAATTCGTAATGAGAATTCTTCATCAGAATTCGTAATGCAAATTCTTCATCAGAATTCGTAATGAGAATTCGTCATCAAAATTCGTAATGAGAATTATTCATCAGAATTCGTAATGAGAATTAATCATTAGAATTCGTATTGAGAATTCGTTATCGAACTTCATAAGAATTCGTAACCTGAATCTGGAATAGAACTTAGTCAGAGTTCATATCCGGAATTCGGAATGAAACTTTCTTATAGTTCTTATCCAGAATCCGAATCCTAAAACAGAATGCTTCATATCAAAGTTTCAACGATTCCGAGAAAATAGAAATGAATCCGAATCTCATACTTAATAAAAATATGGATGAAAATAAGATAAGGATAATTTTTCTTATAAAAGCGATTTTGCTTATAAAAGCAATTTTCCTTAAGAAAGCAATTTTCCTTAAGAAAGCAATTTTCCTTAAGAAAGCTATTTTCCTTAAGAAAGCTATTTTCCTTAAGAAACCAATTTTCCTTATAAAAGAAATTTTCCTAAAGGTAAGGTGTTTGTTATTTTCAAAACAAGAAGGAATGGAAAAGTCATAAGGAAAACCTTATTGACTCAACAATCTCCCCCTTTTTGGAAAGCACAAACATCCTTACGAAAAAGAAATTCTAAGAAGAAGAAAAACATTAAAGCTTATCTCCCTTTGCTTTAAGGATTTTGATGAATACGACTAACTCCCCCTTAGGCATTGAAACTCTAAGGACCGTATTCAGATTTCCGGAGTGATAACTAAGAAGGTCTTCTTTAATGAAAAAGCTCCCCTTAAACAAACTCTTGTTAGAGTTTTTCTTTTTCTTAAGGATCTTTTTCTTCTCCCCCTTTGATAAACTCTTATTAGAGTTCTTCTTTTTCTTAAGGATCTTTTCCTTCTCCCCCTTTGTGATTTTCAAAAAGAATTGGAGGGAATGGAAAAAAAATAACAAAGTACCTGAAAAATTAGTAATGACAACAATAGAAACGACAAGCACGCATTTCATTAAATTTGAAATCTCAGCAACAAAAAGAATACAAAAAAAAAGATCGGATTTGGTTATTTCGGATCTTTTTCCTTCATCATGAGCCCCTTTAGAATAGTCTTGATCTTCTTCAGGTCTTTATGATCTTCTTCAGCTTGCTTCTCTAAGACAACTATTCTTGCGGATTGAGCTTCAATTTTTTCTTCCTGGGCTTTCAGCTTTTCTTCCTGAGCTTGGATCTTTTCTTCCTGAGCCTTCATCCTTTCTTCAAAATCAATCTGATGATCCCTTTCAAACTTCCAGTTTTGAGAAACGGAATTCAGCTTCCCATTCAGATCTCTCATTTCTTGAATCCGGAAGTTCTTTTCTTCTGTCAACTTCTCTTCAAAGGATGCAGTTAACTCATTTATTTTCTTGTCCTCGGTTTCAAAAGCATCTTTAACATTGTCTTGAAACTCATCGAACAACCTCATCTCTTCCACGGTCTTCTTCGACCAGTTTGTCATCCTCTTGCAAGATCTTCTATGAGCTTTGTAACCAACAAAAAACGTTTTGAACTGAGCCTCAATCTCAACGCACTTGTCCATAACCATAGATACAGAGTCAGTTTTCTGATTCAAAGCATGTTGAAGCATCTGACATCTTGAATCAATACTAGAGAATGTCGGAATGGTTCCCACCAACTTCTTTAAGGACTAGACAACAAAATCATGCCCCAACGATGATGACTCCGAATCCGAAACTTTACTTGGAGAATTTTCTTCCTCAATAAGCTCCAGCTTCCTTTTAGATGAATCACAAAATTCCCTTTTCTTGCTAGCCACTGATTTCGGAGTTTCAACAAGGAGTTGATTTCCCTTGTCTTTTTTCGGAATTGATTCTTGATCAGGAGTTTTCTGCTCGCCAGTAGACACTTGAACAATCTCATCAACAACTTTCTGAACAACATCTTCCTCATTCTTATCTTTCTCTGGAGTTACTAACTTAGAGGATTCAGCCTCTGAAGTTCGGAGTGATAGATGTTCCGAAGGTGATCTTTTATAATCATCCACTTGTTTCAAAAGATCTCCTGTTTCACCACTTCCTTCAGCAACTTCTTCTTCCTCACCCACTTGCTGAATCTGCTCGATTTGCTCAACATGCTCAGCTGTAGTCTCTTCCGAAAAATCAAGGTTTCTTCCTGGAGTCTCAGGTAGAGATTCCAGGGAGAAAGATCTCGGAACTGGGATGCTTCCGGATACTATTTCATTAAACTTTAACAACGCTTGGACTGCCTCGGCTTCAGTCATATTTTTCTTAAGCTTTTTCTTCTTTACTTGTTTTTCAAGCTCATCAGCAGTTCTCTCCTTTAATTCCTTAGCTTCCGCAGGGTTCAATCCGAACTGCGGATCCCCTTCTTTCCTTTTCTGTTTATCTTCTCTCCACTTCGCAACAACCTCGTCAGGATAGGTCTTCTTCTTCTTTGGTTTGGGAGGTGCGGTTTGAGCTTCCTTAGACTTAGGATCTTCAACTTCAGCTGCAGCTTCCTTCAACTTTCTTTTCTTTACTGGTTTGGATGATTCCGGTTCAGCAGCCTTCGGAACCGCTTCTTATTGATTAGGCAAATCAACAAACTCACCAATATCCTTGTTGAAAGCCACATCCATCCTCTTAAGGGTGTCATCACTAACCAACAAAATTTTACAAACCCTTGGCTTAGATCTGCAGGCTTCCTTGAAAGATTCTAGGCACCGAACTATCAACTTTGATAATATTGCTGGGTACATTACGATTTGTGCTCTGAGATTTCCCTTCTTAAGATTATCAATGGTTATAAGAATGTGCCTCATGAAGTTAAACTTTCTTAGATTTATCAGGAAATCTAAGATATAGATTTCAATCTTCTTCAAGCTGTCTTTATCACCTTTCCTCAGTATGATAAGTCCTTGCACCCACAACTCTAGAATCCGGAAGTTTGTAGATAGACTTGCAATCTTCGGAGCCTTGTCATCAGCCAGTCCGAGAGTTTCTAAGGCTTTTTCCTTGTCGAAGCTACCCTTAGAGTCCGGCAATAGATGAGAAATAAATTCGGATTCTCCTTCATAGGACAACCCTACCAAGCTTGCTGCCTTGGTATAAGAAAGTTTGTAGGTCCTTCCATACGACTTGAAAGAAAATTTTTCCCTATTATCTTCCTGGAAGAAGGAAACTGTTTCATAGAACTCAACAAGTAACTCTGTAAAAACATCTTCTTGAGTCCCCGGTTTGGATACAGCAACATCTTCCCAACCATTCAACTTAATGTTCTTTGAAATAAGAGAATCATAGTTGTTGAATAAATCCGGATAGACTAACCTTTCTCTGTAAACTAACCATTGCGAAATAGGCTTAGTGGATGACATTTCTTGAGACGCTAACTCCGCAGACATTCAGATCTGTAATCTTTTGAGAAGTTCGGAATGGAGACAACTGTAGTTCGGAGCGGCCTTAAAACAGAGGGGCAGAGCTTCGGGATGCGAGAGCTTGAAACCGATGTGGGACGAGTATTTGGATCCCCTTTATATAGGCAATGAAACGACGGTTCGACTTCCTTGGTTGATCTAACGGTTAGAATGAGCTGAGATCATATCTGATGGTTGAAAACTTGAATCCAATATTTTTGAGGTTTTTATTAAAACAAGGAATTAAGAAAACTATACTCCGAAATCATAATACAAGAAAATGCCAGCAAGTAAAATATGACTACGAAAACTTGAGTAGGGAAATTATACCTTTCGGATTGGCTGAGGAGGATTATTCGTAATGGATAATATAAAAAGATGATTACGAAAAAAAACTTTATTATGAAAAGACAAAGTTCTCAAAAATTTACTTCAGAAAACAATCTTACTACGAAAAAAAACTCAGTACGAAAAAGTCAATACGAAAAACACATTACGAAAAAAATTCGATACAAAAAATCTGGTTATGAAACTGCCAGTACGAAATTTTCCATTCTGGATGTTTTTAATACGAATACTTCTATTCTAGTAGTATTCTGTACGAAAATTTTCATTTTGAAAAATTGTAGTTCCAGAAGCTCCATTCCATAAATCTTCGTTCCAAAAAGTTGGAAAACAAATTTTGAAAAATTTGTTAAACTAACAATCAAATGTACTCCCCCTATGAAAATGAGTTTATTACTGTAAGGAGACTTTTTCAACAGAAAGTTAATTAAGGAGGATTAACTTACGGATATCATTCCTAAATTCTGCTTAATATATTCAAATCTATCAGAAGGCAAAGATTTTGTGAAAATATCAGCAAGTTGATCTTGTGTTCCAATAAACTGAAGAATAATATCTCCTTTAAGTGTGTGATCCCTAAGAAAGTGATGCCTAATATCTATGTTTTTTGCACGAGAGTGATGTGCAGGGTTCTTACTGAGGGCAATGGCACTTGTGTTATCACACAAAATTTGAGTTTTAGAAAAACTCAGGCCATAGTCTGTGAGTGTGTGTTGCATCCTCAACACTTGTGCACAACAACTTCCAGCTGCTACATATTCAACTTCAGCAGTGGAAAGTGCTACAGAATGTTGCTTCTTACAGGACCAAGAAACTAAAGAATCTCCTAAGAAATGACAAGTTCCGGATGTACTTTTTCTATCCATTCTATATCCACCAAAGTCAGCATCAGAAAAGCTTTTTAGAATAAAATCATTTCCAGAAGTATAAAATAATCCTAGATCCATGGTTCCCTTAAGGGAGCGAAAAATTCTTTTTGCTGCCTTTAAGTGAGATTCCTTAGGATTGGATTTATATCTTGCACATAAGCATACTGAAAACATTAAGTCTGGTCGACTAGCTGTTAAGTAAAGTAGACTTCCTATCATACCTCTAAAAGATGTTTGATCCACTGGTTTCCCAGCTTCGTCAAGATCTAAAGAGTTTGAGGTACCAATGGGAGTACTTATACTCTTAGTGTTGTCATAACCATAATTTTTAAGAAGATCTTTAATATACTTATGTTGATATATGTAGGCTCCTTCTGGTTTTTGAGAAATTTGAAAACCGAGGAAAAATGTTAACTCACCCATCATACTCATTTCAAACTCAGATTTTATTAGACTTGCAAAAGAGTCAATCAAAGATTGCTGAGTTGAACCGAATATGATGTCATCAACATAAATTTGAACAATCAAAACATTTTTCTTATCTTTATTTATAAAAAGGGTTGGATCTGCATTTCCCTTAACAAAGTTATTTTGAAGCAAAAATCCAGTGAGTCTATCGTACCATGCTCGTGGGGCTTGTTTAAGGCCATACAAAGCTTTGGTAAGTCTAAAAACATGATCAGGATGTTTTGTATCTTCAAAGAAAGGAGGTTGTTCAACAAAAACTTCCTCTTGAACATAACCGTTAAGAAAAGAACATTTCACATCCATTTGGAAAAGTTTGAAATTAAAGAATGCTACAAAGGAAAGTAGAATACGGATAGATTCAAGTCTAGCTACTGGAGCATAGGTTTCTTCATAGTCTATTCCTTCTTGCTGAATATAGCCTTTAAAAACAAGTCTAGATTTATTTCTTATTATGACTCCATTTTCATCACATTTATTTCTGAAAACCCATTTTACTCCAATAACAGAAGTTTCCTTAGGTCTTTCAACCAAGGTCCAGACTTTATTCCTTTTGAATTCATTTAGTTCATCTTGCATGGCTTTAATCCAATCATCATCACCTAAAGCTTCATCAGTGCTTTTAGGTTCTAATTGAGAAAGAAATGCTAGATGTTCTACTTCATTTCTTAAGGAACTTCTAGTCCTTATAGGTTGGTTTACATCACCAATGATACTATCACTGGGTTTATTCTTAAGAAACATCTGATTTGGGTTTTGTAAAACCTGTTCATCAACATAGGGTAGAAAGTCTTCTGGGGTAAATGTTTCAGAAGTATCTTCTTGAATAATTTCCTTATCAGAAGGTTCTTCTATCAAAGGTTTACAATCAGTTTTCAAAAACACATCCAAAGTTGTAAGTTGAGATGGTTTAAAAACAAAAGGATCTGACTCATCAAATTTTACATGTACTGTTTCCTCAACAGTGCAAGTATTTTTATTAAAAACTCTATAAGCCTTAGATGTTGTGGAATAACCTAAGAAGATTCCTTCATCAGATTTTGGTGTGAATTTATGTAGTTTATCTTTAGTATTCAAAATGAATACTTTTCAACCAAAAACCTTGAAGTAGGATAGTCTAGGTTTTCTACCATTCCATAATTCATAAAGAGTTTTATTAAGAAAAGGTCTAATCAAAACTCGATTTATAGTATAACAAGCAGTACTTACAGCTTCAGCCCAGAAATGTCTAGCACTAGAATATTCACTCAACATGGTTCTAGTTATTTCTTGAAGAATTCTATTTCTTCTTTCAACTACACCATTCTGTTGAGGAGTTATAGGTGCTGAAAAATTGCGAGTAATACCTTTCTTACTACAAAAAGTTTCAAAATCTAAATTTTGATATTCTCCTCCATGATCACTATGAATAGTTTTCAATGGAAGGTTTTTCTCATTTTTAACTTGAGCTCTAAAACTTTTGAAATAGGAAAAAGCTTCAGATTTCTTTGCTAGAAAATAGACCCAAGTAAATCTAGTGTAATCATCAACTAGAACAAACACATAGTATTTGCCTCCAATACTTCTAGTTTGTGTTGGACCAAAAAGATCCATGTGCACTAACTGTAATGCATCGGTTGTTGAGACTTCACCAATTGACTTAAAACTAGATTTATGTTGCTTGCCATATTGACAAGGATCACAAACTTTAGAAGAATCAAATCTAAGCTCCGGTAGATCCTTAACTAGTTTCTTATTAGAGAGTTTACATAGGTTCGTAAGATTACAGTGACCTAGTCTTCTATTCCATAACCAAGAATGATCTTCCATTTCACTTAGGAAAGGTAAATCTTGGCTTCTGAGGTCTTCTAAATTCAGAGTGTAGACATTCTCTTGCCTATTGGCTGAGAGAATAAATTCTTCCTTGGAATTGTTAACTAAACACTTATCATTCCTAAAATTCACAAGGTAACCTTCATCACATAACTGACTTATGCTAATGAGGTTGTGCTTAAGACCTTTAACAAAAAGAACATTTGAAATCAAGGTTTTACCAAGAAGAACAATATTATCAATACCAACAATCTCTCCCTTAGCATTATCTCCAAAAGTTACATTTCCTCCTTTTGTTTTGATAATCTTTTTGAAAAAGCTTTTGTTACCAGTCATGTGCTGGGAACATCCACTATCCATGTACCATGTATTGTTGCTGGTACTCTCTTTATTTTCCTGAAATCAAGAAGAAAATTAGACTTTTGGAATCCAAACTTTTTTGGATCCGAGATTTCCAGACAATAAAATTTTAGGAACCCACTTCTTCTTAGAAAAGCAGGCTTTGTGAAATCCTAGAGATTGGGTTTTGTTTAAGGAACAATTCTTTGCCCACTGACCACCACATTGACACTTGGTACAAAATGGGGCACTTTGAGGAACAAAATAATTGTTACTGAAAATAGGTTTTGCATGGGTATAACCAAATCCGGATTTATTTCTTAAAGGTCGTATTTGGGAATACATCTTATCAAAGTTTTCTTTACCATGGGTAAAGTTTGATAAACACTTATTTAAGGAGAAAATTTCGGACTTGAGTTTTACAACCAAGTTTTTATCCTCAAAATCATTAGTTTTTGAACTAGAGTTAGGCTTGAAAATATTTTTCTTAGAAATTACTTTTTATAACTCTTTAGAAAGTTTGTTCTTCTCAGAACTTACTTCCTCAAGATTTTTTGAAATACTTTCAAAATCAGCATTTTTCTTATTAAGATCTTTAGAAAGATCTGATATCTCTTTTGTAAGAATAAAATTCCTAGAGTTTGCCTTATCAAGTTTCTTATTGATTTTGGAATTCTCAATCTCAAGAAGTTCAGCAAACCTAGAGACTTCTTCATAAGTAGGTAAAGTATTTTCCTCATCAGAAGAGGATTCTTCATCAGAAGAGTTATAATAATTACTATCATTAGAATTTAAAGAAACATTGGTCAAAGATTCAACATTTCGTACCTTATCCATAAGACAATGATTATCAATAGGTAATCTGGCTATAAGACCAAGATTCTTCTGTCCTGAAGATTCATAATCAGAAGATTCATCTGAAGAGTCACCACCACTGGCACTCCAGGTATCATTAGATTTCAAAACTTTCTTAGCTTTAGCTTTATAATACTTCTTCCTGTTCCTGTCTGAATGCATTTCTTTTCCTTCTTTCTTTTTGAGCATAGGGAAATCTGGTCTTATATGTCCAGCTCTCTTGCATTCATAACAAGTAACTTCTCCATGTTTCTTATCTTTCCTTTCCTTTTTCTTATATTTGGATTGAAAATTCCTTTGGCCAGCTATCTTGTTCATCCTTCGAGCAAGATTGGATAATTCATTTTCTGAGACTTCACTCTCACTTGATTCGGATTGGAAAATAACTTTCTTAGACTTAGATCTGGTTACCCTCTCAGGAGTCTTATCTTTCATCTGATTTGAAGTTGTAGTAAAAGAAACAGTACCATTTCCATTATTTTTCTTGATATTGTCAGCATCTCTCTTCATTCTGGTTTCATATTGTAGAAGAGTTCCAAATAATTCATCAATAGTAATTTGAGTTACCTTCCTGTTCTCATCTATAGCTGTTCTCTTGGATTCCCACTCATTGGGCATAATATCAATTATCTTGTCCACAAGAGATTCATTATCTAAAACTTTTTCTCCCATAGACTGTAGGCTGTTGACGATAGTCATAAATCTCTGTTGAACTTTACAGATAGGTTCACCATAAGGAAAATTGAAGCCATGATATTCAGCTCTAAGCATAGCTCTTCTAGTCTCAATCACTTTAGAAGTTCCAAAGTGTGTAACTTCTAACTTCTTCCATATACAGTTAGCTGCTTCACAAGAAGAAATTTGGCTATATATATTTCTGGTCATTGAACATAGTAGAGTATTGCGTACCTTATAGTTGAGTTGATATTCCTGCTTTTCCTGGTTAGTAAAATTTCTAACTTCCTTGTCAGGAATTTTGTAATCACCAGTAAGCATAACAAAATTATCTACTCCAGTGTTGATAACAAAAGTCTTCATGCGATATCTCCAGTACTCATAGTCATTACCATCAAAGATTGGTGGTCTTGTAGGATTTAGATTATCAATCGAACCAACATTAATTCCTGCCATACTAGAAAGACGTGCTACAGGGTGCATACTCACATGAACCCTGTAAATCCGATCTTTTTATTGTATTCTTTTTGTTGCTGAGATTTCAAATTTAATGAAAGACGTGCTTGTCGTTTCTATTGTTGTCATTACTAATTTTTTAGGTACTTTGTTATTTTTTTTCCATTCCCTCTAATTCTTTTTTAAAATCACAAAGGGGGAGAAGGAAAAGATCCTTAAGAAAAAGAAGAACTCTAATAAGAGTTTATAAAAGGGGGAGAAGAAAAAGATCCTTAAGAAAAAGAAAAACTCTAATAAGAGTTTGTTTAAGGGGGATCTTTTTCATTAAAGAAGACATACTTATCTATCACTCTGGAAATCTGAATACGATCCTTTAAGAAAATTGCTTTTATAAGGAAAATTGGTTTCTAAAGGAAAATAGATTTCTTAAGGAAAATAGCTTTCTTAAGGAAAATTGCTTTCTTAAGGAAAATTGTTTTCTTAAGGAAAATTGCTTTTATAAGAAAAATCGCTTTTATAAGAAAAATTATCCTTATCTTATTTTCATCCATATTTTTATTAATTATGAGATTCAGATTCATTTCTATTTTCTCAGAATCGTTGAAACTTTGATATGAAGCATTCTGTTTTAGGATTCGGATTCTGGATAAGAACTATAAGAAAGTTTCATTCCGAATTCTGGATATGAACTCTGACTAAGTTCTATTCCAGATTCATGTTACGAATTCTTATGAAGTTCGATAAAGAATTCTCAATACGAATTCTAATGATTAATTATCATTACGAATTCTGATGACGAATTCTCATTATGAATTTTGAAGAAGAATTTGCATTACGAATTCTGATGAAAAATTCTCATTTCGAATTCTGATGAAGAATTATCATTACGAATTCTGATGAAGAATTCTCATTACGAAATCTGAAGAAGAATTTGCATTACGAATTCTGATGAAGAATTCTCATTACGAATTCTGATGACGAATTCTCATTACGAATTCTGAAGAAGAATTTGCATTACGAATTCTGATGAAGAATTATCATTACGAATTCTAATGACGAATTCTCATTACGAATTCTGATGACAAATTCTCATTACGAATTCTGATGACGAATTCTCATTACGAATCCTGATGATGAATTCTCATTACGAATTCTGATGAAGAATTCCCATTCCAAATTCGCATTCCGAATTCACCTATTAAACAGAATCTGATTATCTTTGTTTTATACACTCTGAGTTAATTCAGACTCCGAAAAATATTTTAGTTAGACTCCGAACTTTTATATTGCTTACACTTCTAAAATTTGTTTACTCTTTATTATTTTCATTACACTCTGAATCTTTATTCCGAAGTTTTCATTCCGAACTTTTGAGTTAGAATTAAAACGATGTCGTACATTTTGTTACACTTGTTTTGTTATAAAACGATGTCGTCCATTTTGTTATAAATTAACCATTGTCTAAGTGACACGTGTACAGGTCCCTCCGATCTTTAAGGAAAATGTGACTGTTGGAGAAGGAGCCGACCTTACCTATAAATAGGAGCTCATTTGAAAGAGCTCAATACTGATGACAGATGAACAACTTGGTTTTGTGCCTACATGCTGTTGAAGTGATTTCTAGAGAGAGAGGCTCTTATTAACTCTCAAAGCTTCGTGCGACTCCGAATGTTGGTGATTACATTCGAGGGCTTCCGGGGATAGGAAGACAGAGGTGCCAACTACCGTGATGTTCGAGGGCTTCTTTGCTGAGGAAGACAGAGGTTACCAACTACCTTGAAGTTGAGGGCTTGCGGGGATAGCAAGACAGAGACTCCGATCTTTGTATCGAGGGCTTACCCTGGTGTGGGTAAGACAAACTTGCTTGAAAGTATAAATCAAGGTACCTTTATCCAAGGTTTTTGGATACCCTTCTCTTTGGGTTAAAAGAATTATATCTTGTTACTTGTAGTTTAACTACTTGTTTTTATTCCGCTGTATTTTGTATCTTTAGAAAAGTATAACTTTCTTATACTTCCTTACTTACTCTGATTCATTTAGATTCTATACGCTTTAAGATAGAATCTCATATTGTAACTTTTGTTAAGTTTCAATTTCCGGAATCATATTTCTGGAACCCCCTTTCAGAATCTCATTCCAAGTTTGCATTCGGTGTTAGAGGTGTTGTGAATTTTCTTAGTTTAACTTTGTTAAACTTAGCCCTTTCCTTTTTCTTATATTTGGATTGAAAATTACTTTGGCCAGCTATCTTGTTCATCCTTCGAGTAAGATTTGATAATTCATTTTCTGAGACTTCACTCTCACTAGATTCGGATTGGAAAATAACTTTCTTAGACTTGGATCTGGTTACTCTCTCAGGATTCTTAGCTTTTATCTGATTTGAAGTTGTAGTAAAAGAAATAGTACCATTTCCATTATTTTTCTTGATGTTTTCAGAATCTCTCTTCATTCTGGTTTCATGTTGTAGAAGAGTTCCAAATAATTCATCAAGAGTAATTTGAGTTACCTTCCTGTTCTCATCTATAGCTGTTCTCTTGGATTCCCACTCATTGGGCATAATATCAATTATCTTGTCCACAAGAGCTTCATCATCTAAACCTTTTTCTCCCATAGACTGTAGGCTGTTGACGATAGTCATAAATCTCTGTTGAAATTTACAGATAGGTTCTCCATAAGGAAAATTGAAGCCATGATATTCAGCTCTAAGCATAGCTCTTCTAGTCTCAATCACTTTAGAAGTTCCAAAGTGTGTAACTTCTAACTTCTTCCATATACAGTTAGCTGCTTCACAAGAAGAAATTTGGCTATATATATTTCTAGTCATTGAACATAATAGAGTATTTCGTACCTTATAGTTGAGTTGATATTCCTGCTTTTCCTGGTTAGTAAAAGTTCCAACTTCCTTGTCAGGAATTTTGTAATCACCAGTAAGCATAACAAAATTATCTACTCCAGTGTTGATAACAAAAGTCTTCATGCGATCTCTCTAGTGCTCATAGTCATTACCATCAAAGATTGGTGGTCTTGTAGGATTTATATTATCAATCGAACCAACATTAATTCCTTCCATACTAGAAACCTTGGATACACAAACTTTTTAGTAGCAAAAGATTCGTAATAACAAAGTTCGGATTGAAAATTTTCGGAATAGAAAAGTTTGGAATCGAAAAGTGAGCAAGAAAAACTTATTCGTAAGTATAAGTATTTCAGAGACCTCCTCTGATACCAATTGTAGGATCGAAATAGTGATGTAGATGCTCAATATACAAGAGGGGGGGTGAATTGTATACTTTAAAGATTCCTTTGGAACCTTTAAAGTTAGTTACGATTAACTATGTTTTCCTTAAGCAAAGGAAAGGGATAAGTTTAACAAAGTTAAACTAATAAAATTCACAACACCTCTAAAGGTAAGGTGTTTGTGATTTTCAAAACAAGAAGGAATGGAAAAGTCATAAGGAAAACCTTATTGACTCAACAATCTCCCCCTTTTTGGAAAGCACAAACATCCTTACGAAAAATAAATTCTAAGAAGAAAGAAAAATATTAAGGCTTATCTCCCTTTGCTTTAAGGATATTGATAAATACGACTAACTCCCCCTTAGGCTTTGAAACTCTAAGGATCGTATTCATATTTCCAGAGTGATAGATAATTATGTCTTCTTTAATGAAAAAGCTCCCCCTTAAACAAACTCTTATTAGAGTTTTTCTTTTTCTTAAGGATCTTTTTCTTCTCCCCCTTTGATAAACTCTTATTAGAGTTATTATTTTTCTTAAGGATCTTTTCCTTCTCCCCCTTTGTGATTTTCAAAAAGAATTGGAGGGAATGAAAAAAAAATAACAAAGTACCTGAAAAATTAGTAATGACAACAATAGAAACGACAAGCACGTCTTTCATTAAATTTGAAATCTCAGCCACAAAAAGAATACAACAAAAAGATCAGATCTACAGGGTGCATGTGAGTATGAATCCCTTCAGTCATGAGGACCCTGAGCCTGGGGTCAGTTTCAAGGATCTCTTAGTATTAGAGAAATTGGTTAGAGCCTTGTGATTTCTATAATGACCCAAAATTTTATCAATGAAAATTCCTCTTGATCTAATTAAATGTCTTATTACGTGAAATGGTTATATAACATATGCACTTCTTTTGTTTTATGTTTTAAAATACCATTAAGAATTTTGACCTTTTCTAATACATCCTTTGAACAATGATCACATGATTAGTATAAATACAGGGCTTTAAAAAATCCAATTTACTCAGAAAAAGGAAGTGATGACCTCATTCAGTAGAATTGCTATATACGAAGACCATTTTTAGGAGCTTGGAAAGGAGGTTGATTCATTGGGATTCACTCTTGAACAATACCATGTAGAGCTTCAACACGTTAAGCTCGAATGGAACCACCTATGGGAGAAGTGGAAGTTGATAGAGATTACCACCTAAACGATGTTATCTGAGCCACCCCAAGAGTCTGTCACCATCTCACACCTTACCCTTCGATCGTATGCGGGTGTTATAAGGGGTTATGTAACAAGACCTTAGCACTATGATTATGTGCATTATTTTTGTATATAAAAAAGAACATAAATTCATTTTATTATTGCTACTTTGTAAATAGTTTTTGAATCAAAAATAGTATTTTTTAGTTAATATTCAATTAAGAATTCTATTTTGATGAATTAATGGATTTTTTAATTAAATAATATTTTAATAATGAAATATTATTAGTAAATTTCTTTTTATTAAGATATAAATGATCTTATAATTTTTATGAATACAATTGTAATTTTTATTACGGTTTGAAATCTGTTTTTGTCAAAACCCATGAATTTTCAGTAAATATCAGTTTTTATTTTAAAAGTTAGAATTCAAATATTTAGAAAATTATTTAGATAAAATAAATATTATTTTTGAGACCAAGACTACCAAATTATCCAACAGTGAATTTTTCATAATTTTCTAAGACAACCGATTTGTTGGGTAATCATTAAATACTATTTAAGTATATAATGTCTTTTATAAAATCATAATGAACCAATGTTGATGTAATAAAATACTATAAACATTATGTTCAGCCAATATATGTTTTACCATTAAAATAATCTGATTTTAGTTTTTTTGATTTATTTTACAAAGCATTAGTGGACCCTCCAAGACTTATAAAACATTTTAGCTTTTTAAATTGATTTCATTGAGAGTGTAACTCACCTCCATATAAGCAACCCTATTATTTTAAGAAGTTAGGCCATTGTACTTATAAAATATTGTTTTCCACTCTCCTTTTTCAAAAAAACTAGGGGAAAATCCAAGGGATGGTTTGTGTTTTTGATTTGTTTAATGTGTGGTGTCCCAAACCTAAATAATAAACAATTCCCCCTCCTATCTTATATAAACCCACCCAATATCCCACTTAATCTTCACTCAAAGAATTTTGAGTTTGTAAAACCTCTTCCCTAATATTTCTAGAATCCTCCCAAGGCTCCCCAATCTCCTAATAATTCTATCTCAAGCCTCTCCCAAGCCTTTGGGATCACACTTCCAAGTAAGGGATTCCTTCCTTTCTCATTTTTATCCATGTTTCTTAATGTTGTTATGCCCTTTTAATTTAAATTATAAATGTTGGGGTATGATTTTTCACCTCCCCCACACTTCCCTCTTTATTTTTTAATTATGATAGACCCCTTTCTCTCTCATTAATTCCTCCCATGTACACCCATTACCATGTCGAAATTCCTTAAGGAATTTCTCTCTCCTCATTTACATTCAAGAAATTATTTTGTATTATGAATCCAAATTACATTACTTATGTTGGGACATGTATATATATGACCCCTTACTATCAATTTCATGTAAATATGATGAGTCACCCCTTCCTCATTCATAAAACATTTTTATTAATTCTTATGTCACGTCGTTATGCAGCCGAAATTGCACCATGATTTTCCAAGTCAAAGTCATTGTGTAGTGAATGCCATGCCGATTTATCTATCAAGGGTATTCACCTTTATAAAAATTTTATTATTTATTATACAATTTAATGTATAATTATACATTTCTTTTTTGTGGAATAAATGATGATGTTCAATGAATCCAAGTTATATGATCCAAATGGAACACTTATGCATGAAATGTAATGATTTAAAAGGGTGCGCCCTGATAGCGCTCCAATGCATTGGGTAAAGATTAGTATCATGATACATCAAGTGAAATGATGGTTTAATCATGATAATTCAAGTTAAATTAGGTTTACTCATGCTCTATGTTCCATGATCCTTGGCTTATGCTAATACCATGTTAAGTGTTGTTGCCATATTTCCATGTTATGATAATCATGCTTTATCATGACTTTATGTTCATGTTTCTCGTATGATCCATTGATTTTTTTTTTCCTGAAATGTATTTTATTATTCATGTTATACATTGTTTAATCCATTATTGGGCTTTATAGATCACCCTTTTCACATGTATGTCCTCAGGATATCCCATACAATGCTAAGTACAAGGGAATATGGTGGTTATGTAAAGGAAGTTTTCAATAAAGATGTTTTTTGTTTTATTCTCTAAGTTGTTATTTAATGTTACTAAGCCCCAATGACACTATACCTCTTGATCTTCTATGTTGTATCAAGTAATGTTTATGTAATAAATCATGTTTAAGCGTGTAATAAAAAGTAGGGTTGTTATAGTTGGTATTATAGGATAGGTTTATTTATTTTTGGGGTTAGGATTAGAAAACCTTATTAAAGCCTTATAGATAAGACTAAGTATAATAAAGACATACCTAAATTTTGGTGATTATTGAGTAAGTGGTTTATCAAGAAAATACATCCCTGTCTAGATACGAGCAATTAAAGGCGTATTTGGAACATATATACCTAGGGGTGAAAACTCCAACAAGGAGTTTCGGGCTTGACCCGGGGTATCCTGGTACATAAAAATGGGCCTTTCTGCACTCTTAGTTATGACACTCCTGGGGGATATGCTTTGGTAAATTCACAAGCTTAGTATGAACCATTATGAAGGGAATTAAAAAAATTCCCCTAAGAATATATATTAGAAAGTAGATCATGGATACCATAGATCGAATCCTATAGATTCATAAGTTAAGGAATAAATGTAATTTATAAGTCATCTATTTTTTTCCTTGGATTACCCTTTATGTATTACCCCTAATTTTCCTTTTATTCCAGCCAATGGCTGGTAATAGGAGAACTCAGGCTAACAACTTATGCGAAGATCAATGTGATGACTGTTCTAATGATATGCCCAATCCAATGGGAGTAGGAATCATGCAATTTGTCACGATACACTCTCATTTAACTCAAGATTTGAATAGAAACATGGGTCAAGAGGAACATTCAAACCTCCATAAGAAAGAACAAGTTGTAATCAAGAGATTCATGAGACAAAGGCCTCTTACTTTTAATGGAACATTTGATCCCTCAATCGCCAAACAATGGATCAAAACCATTGAAAAGATCTTCTCTATCCTTCAATATTATGAACAAGAGAAGGTTATTATGGATGCTTATCATATGGAGGCTGAAGATGATAAATGGTGGACATTGATTAAAAATACGAAGCCTGAAGAGGAGATTGAATCATTAGAATGGAAGGATTTTAGAAAGATGTTTTTCGATAAATATTTTCTGTGCACCCTCTGAATTAAGATTTAAAGGGACTTCCTTGACCTCAAGAAAAAATACGAAGAATCCATTGGAGCATACGAGGAAAAATTCACAAGTCTTGCACGATATTCCTCTAGCTTTGTCGTTACCCCCAAATTCAAGGTTGACTGCTTCTTTTGTGGGATGAAAGCTAGCCTACAGAAATCCCTGGTGATCCGTGACTTCGATAGCTTTGGGGAAATTGTCCGATGTGTCCTTAAGGTCGAAATGGATATCAATGAATCTTAGGGGTGTCATGGGGATAAGAAGCATTAGGTGGACTTTAATTTTGGCGGTCTGATGGATAAATCCAATGGTGCTATGAAAATACAACACCCCACATTCCAAAGGTGAGGAAAGAAGCACCCCGAAAATTTCCTAAAGGGGACTAGGAAATGCTTTAGGTGTGGAAGAGAAAAAAACCTAGCCATTAACTGCCGATAAGAAAAACCCGCAATTGTGATAGAGGAGAGGAATGATCCATTCGAATCTCAACACATTGTTAATTGCTTAAATTGTAAAGAACTAGGCACCTTGAAAATGATTTCCCTAAGACAAGGGTTTTTGGAGGCAACCGACAACCTCCAAAGCAGAATGAGAGAGCTTTTTCCATCACTACCGCCGAAGTAAACCCCGAAAAAAAGTGGTTACAGGTATACTAGTTATTCATTCAAGAATAGAGAATTTTCTTTTTGATTCTAGTTCTATGCATTCTTTTATATACTAAAAGTTTAGTATAACAATCCCAACACCAACAAAAATAATGGAAGTAAAGATATTGGCGAGTATGGAAAATAGGGAAATAATTACATCCCATGAATATATCTCCTCCCCTATCGTAATTTGTGGATTGAACTTCTTAAAGAACCTATTCATCCTCCCTCTGGTGTAATTTGATGCAATTCTCGACATAGATTGGATTTCCTTATATAGAGACAACATAAATTGTTGTGAGAGGGAAATCACTCTCCATATGGAAAATCAACCCTCGATTCTATAAAAGTGCAAGGAGGAGGATGAATCTTCTTTAGCACCATCATCACAAGTATGGATATTAATTACCTATGAAAATGCATATCTGGATCAGATGATTGAGTCCAAGGAAGAAACCATCCTTGAAGACATGCCTATTGTGAGGGAGTTTGCTGAAGTGTTTCCCAAGGAATTGCCTGGTCTTCCTCCTAGAAGAGATGTTGAATTATCAATTTACCTTATATCTGGGGTGTTAAAAATATCTAATACTCCATATAAAATGGATGTTGTAGAGGTTTATGAGCTAAAGAAAGAACTATAGGAGAATCTGGATAAAGGGTTTATATGCCCAAGTGCTTCACCATGGGGTGCTCTAGTCCCCTTCGTTAAGAAGAAGGATGGGTCAATGTGCCTTTGCATTGATTATTATGAGCTCAAAAAAATCACGATAAAGAAAAAGTATCCTATTCCTCAAATTGATGACTTGTTCGATCATCTATGTTGAGCACAATACATCTCCAAGGCGGATTTGTGGTCGGGATATTACCAAGTAAGGGTGAAGGAGGAGGATATCCCCAAGACTACTTTTTGTACAAGGTACGAGCACTATGAATTCATAGTAATTTCTTTAGGGTTTACTAATGCTCCAAAAATCTTCATGGACATGATGAATAGAGTCTTTATAGATTACTTAGACAATTTTTTGGTAGTCTTTATAGACGATATTCTAATATACTCCAAAACCAAGGAGGGACATGAGGAGCATCTAAGAACTGTACTAGAGACCTTGTGAAAGGAGAAGCTCTACAAAAAGTATAGAAAGTGTGAGTTATGGTTGAAGGATGTCTCATTCTTGGGCCATATCATCACAAGTAATGGTATATATGTGGATACCTCCAAGAAATCTACAATTAAGAGATGGTCGAGGCCAACATCGGTGACAGATATCCGTAGCTTCTTGGGGTTAGATGGATATTATCTCCGATTTGTGAGAAATTTATCATGATTGTCCAAACCTCCTGTCAAGCTAACTTGGAAGGGAGTAAAGTTTGGTGGAGTGATGAATGCGAAACAATATTCAAGGAGTTGAAAAGGAGGCCTATCACTACGCCTGTACTCACACTACCCACAAGTGGAGAAATTTTTATGGTATTCAGTGATGCTTAAAAGAAGGGCTTGGGATGTGTGTTGAAGAAAAATGACAAATTAATTGCCTATGATTCAAGGAAATTGAAATTTCATGGGCAAAACTATCCAACACATGACCTGGAGTTGGCTGCAGGTATATGCACTTTGAAAATTTTCCGGCATTATCTCTTTGGGGAGAAGTGTGAAATATATACAAATCACAAAAGCCTCAAATATATATTCACACAGAAAGAGTTGAATATGCGCCAATGAATATGGTTAGATCTGATCAAAGACTATGACTTCTCAATCCGTTACCACCCTGGGAAAGAGAACAAGGTGGCAGATGATATAAGTAGAAAGGACCCAATTATTTTATCATTGATGAGAATTGAAAAGGATCCAATATTCTTAGATTTGATTAATATGGACATGGGGATCATAAAGAAGGGAACATCATCTATCCTTTCACAAATGATTTCTCAAAATTCCCTTTTGAAGAGGTTAAAGGATGCTCAAAAGGATGATGTGGGAATTCGGAAGAATGTGTAAACTATCAAAAAAGGGAAATCCTTGGAGTTCAATGTTAATGAAGAAGGAATTTTGAGATTTGGGAAAAGAATATGTGTTTCATCACATCCAGAGTTGAAGAATGAACTTTTGGATGATGCACATAGTTTAAATTTCTCCATTCACCCAGTAAACACAAAAATGTATCGAGATCTTCGAGAACATTATTGTTGTGATAACATAAAGATGGATATCACTGAGTATACATCAAAGTGCTTGGTGTGTCAGCAAGTGAAGGATTATAGGCAGAAGTATAAGGGGATGATGCAACTATTTTTCATACCAGCATGGAAATGGGAGAAAATCACTATGGAATTTGTCACCATACTTCCAAATAAATCCAAAGGAAACAATGCTATCTAGGTTGTTATGGATCATCTTAAAAAGGCTACACACTTCATTGCTATTTGGGATGATTTCTCACTGGATCAATTGGAACAAATATACATTATAGATGTCGTAAGGCTACATGGAGTACCACTATATATTGTATACAATCAAGATCCATGATTCACCTCTATGTTTTGGAAGAGTCATCAACATGCTCTGGATACTGAGCTAAACTTCAGTATGGATCATCATCCTCAAACTGATGTCCAATCTGAGCGGACTATCCAAACACTTGAGGACATGTTGAGAGCATGCTTAATGGACTTCAAAGGTGGATGGGATCAACATATTCCTCTTATTTATTTCTCATACAATAATAGTTTCCACTCGATCATCCAAATGGATCCTTATGAATTCCTTTATGGGAAGAGTTGCAGAACACCGCCATGTTGGGATAAAGTTGAGGAGAGAAAACTCCTAGTTCCAGAGATGGTCAAAGAAATGGTGGAGAAGGTTAAGACCATCCAGTATTACATTAAAGCTGCTTAGAGTCAAAAAAAGAGCTATGCTAATAATCATCTATGAGACCTAGAGTTTGATGTTGGAGACATGGAATTCTTCTTCATATCACCATGGAAGAGAGTAAAGAGATTTGGGAAGAATGGAAAGCTTAGTCCAAGGTACATCAGCCCTTTTGAGATCCTTGATTGCATTGTAGCAGTGGCCTATCGACTAGAACTCCCACCAAAGCTATCTCAAGTACATGATGTATTCCATTATCACTATTGAGGAAGTACAAATCGGACCCATCACATATACTCAATCCAGAGGTGGTACCATTGGAGAATGACCTCTCCTATAAAGAGAAGTCGGTGAAGATATTAGATCATAGGGAAAAAGTTCTATGAAATAAGATAATGCCCCTCGTCAAGGTATTGTGGAGAAACTAAAAGTTTGATGAGGAAAAGTGGGAATTAGAGGAAGTAATGAAGTAGAGTTACCCACATCTATTTTAGTGTGGGAAAAGTAAATTTTGAGGGAAAAATTTCTTAAGGGGGGAATATTGTAACGACCCAAAATTTTATCAATGAAAATTCCTCTTAATCTAATTAAATTTCTTATTATGTGAAATGGTTATATAACATATGCACTTACTTGGTTTTATGTTTTAAAATACCATAAATAATTGTGACTATTGCTAATATAGCTATGGAATAGTGATCACATGATTAGTATAAATCTAGGGCTTTAACAAATCCAATTTACTCAGACAAAGGAAGCGATTGCATCATCTAGTAGAATTGATCCATATGAAGCCCATTTTTCAGAGCTCAAAAAGGAAGTGACATAATTGGGATTTTATCTTGACCAAGCCCAAGATGAGCTTCAACACGTTAAGCTCAAATGTAACCGCCTATTGGATAATTGGAAGTTGATAGAGATTACAACCCGATCAATGTTATCCGAGCCACCCTAAGAGTTTATCACCATCGCACACCTTACCCTTCAGTAATATGCAGGTGTTATAAGTGGTTATATAACAAGACCTTAGCACTATGATTATTTTCATTATTTTTGTATATAATAAATAATATACATTAATTTTATTATTGTTACTTTGTAAACAGTTTTTAAAGAAAAAATATTATTTTTTTGTTAATATTCAATTAAGGATTATATTTTGATGAATTAATGGATTTTTTAATTAAATAATATTTTAATAATAAAATATCATTACTAAATTAATTTTTATTAAGATATAAATGATCATATAATTTTTATGAATACAATTATAATTTTTATTAAGGTTTGAAAGCTGTTTTTTTCAAAACCCATGAATTTTTTATAAATGTCAGTTTTTATTTTAAAAGTAAGAATTAAAATATTTAGAAAATTATTTAGAAAAAATGAATATTATTTTTGGAATTAGGATGTTGAAATTATCCAATGGTGAATTTTTCATAATTTTTTGAGACAACTGATTTTTTGTGTAAAAATTAAATACTGTTTAAATATATAATGTGTTTTATGGCATCATAATGACCCAATAGTGATGTAATAAAATAATATAAACATTATTTTCGGCAAATGTATGTTTTACCATTAAAATAATGTGATTTTAGGTTTGTTTGATTTATTTTAAAAACTTTAGTGGACCCTCCAAGAATTATAAAACATTTTAGCTTTTTAAATTGATTTCTTTAAGAGTGTGACTCACCATAAGAAACCCTATTATTTTAAGAATTATGGGCATTTGAATTATAAAATAATGTTTTTCAATATCCTTTAGAAAAAAACCATGGGAAAAAACCATGGTATGGTTTCTGGTTTTGATTAGTTTAATGTGTGGTGTCCCAAACCTAAATAATAAAGAATTCCCTCTCCTTTCCTATATAAACCCACCCAAGATCCCACTTCCTCTTCAATAAAAGCCTTTGGGGTTCTTCCAACCTCTTCCATCCTCTCTCTAGATTCCTCCCATGGTTCCCCAATCTCCCAAGAAGCCTCTCTCAAGCCTCTCCCAAGCCTTTGGGATCACACTTCCAAGTAAGGGATTCCTTCGTCATTTTTATCCAAGTTTCTTAATATTGTTATTCCATTTTAATTTCAATTATAAATGATGTTGTATGATTTAAAACCTCCCCCATATTTCCCTATTTATGTTTTAATTATGATAGACCCCTTTGTCTCGCATTATTACCTCTCATGTACACCTATTACCATCCCGATATTCCGTAAGGAATTTCTCTCTCCTCATTTACATTCAAGCAATTATTTTGTATTATGAATACAAATTCCATTACATATGTTGGTACCCATATCTATATGAACCCCCTTACTGTAAATTTTATGTAAATATTATGAGGCACCCCTTACTCCCTCATCAACCATTTTTATGAATTCTTATGTCACATCATTATGCTACCGAAATTGCACCGTGATTTTCCAAGTCAAAGTCATTGTGTAGTGAATGCCATGCCCATTTCTCTATCAAGGGTATTAACATTTATTCACATTTTCATATTGATTATAGATTTTCATGTTTGAATTACACATTTCTTTATCGTGTAATAAATGATTATGTTCAATGAATCCATGTTGTATGATCCATGTGGAACACTTATGCATGAAATGCAATGATTAAGAAGGGTGCACCGTGATAGCACTCCAATGAATTGGGTAAAGATTAGTATCATGATACTTCAAGTGAAATGAGGGTTTACTCATTCTAATTCAATTTCAATGAGGTTTTACTCATTTCTCATGTGCAATGATCCATGGATCATGTTAATACCATGATAAGTGTTGTTTCCACATTTTCATTTTATGATAATCATGCTTTATCATGCCTTTATGTTCATGTTTCTCTAATGCTCCTTTGATATTACTATTGCCTAAAATGTATTTTATTCTTCATGTTATACCTTTTTTAATCCCTTACTGGGATTTATAGATCACCGTTTTCACATGTATGTCCTTAGGTTATCCCATGCAATGCTAAGTACGAGGGAATGTTGTGGTTATGTAAAGGAAGTTTTCAATAAATATGTTGTGTGTTTTATATTCTAAGTTGTTATGTAATGTTCCTAAGCCCCAAAGACACTAGACCTCTCGATCTTCTATGTTGTATCAAGTGAAGCTTATGTAATAAATCATTTTTAAGCGTGTAATAAAAAGAAGGGTTGTTATAATTTCCACATATTCTCTAAGACTAGGGACCTCTGGTTCGAGGTGAGGAGGGTGAGGATCACATTACCTTTGAAATGGAATCAGATCCTCCTCTCTTCCCCCAGAACCAATTTTAGGGCATCCCTCCTGGAGTAACCATAGTCTTTCTTTCAGGACCTTTCCTACTTCATTCCTTCATCCTTCTCCATGCCTGAAGGATGTAACCATATGGGTAGTTAGATGTGACTATCCTGGGTTTGACAACATGTGGTAAGGGACCCACAAAAGACCTTTATTCTTATCTCATATCCCCAGCCTCTTCCACCAGTGGGAGGAGGATTGCAAGGTTTTCCAAATCTTTAACTTTCATTTATTTCTCATATCGAGCATAACTCACATGGGAATAGAGGTTAGATATGATCTTTACATCCACACATTCAGATTCAATTTGTGGCATAGAATATTTTTCAAGATATTCCTCTCACCTTCCTTTAGAGGGCCTCCATAGGCGTGGGCCTTTAAATCCATGTGGCAAACCTTAGGGCCTCATATTCTGTATAATCACCAATCATATCCAAACAAACCCAAATCACTAGGGTATCCTCATTAGGAGTAAGACCTTACCAAATCTCTCATATCATTAGGAAATCATCCTTAAGAGTAATCCCCAATTCAATCCTCTCAAATGGAGATACTCCCTTGTGAGACAAACCTTCAGAGGGCCTCCATAGATATGGTCCCTCAAAACTGAACTATGTGGGATTTGATTCCCATCCAAATTGGATATGTAGGAATCCTCCTTGAGTTTCAAACTCAACATCCCAAATAAGCCCTAATTATCTCTAGGTCACATTCCCAATAAAGTCCTATTCAACATGGGAGTCCATATCCCCTCCAGGATCCTTGTCCTACTTTGGCATAACCCCTACACCAAAATTTGACTATGCACCTTTTGCCTAGATGTTAGTACCGTATTTCATTAAAATGTATTGTTTGGTCCTTATCACATAACCTTAGAAGGTATGATGTGCTCCATTATCCAGAAACAAACTATGTGGGTTATAATTACTTTCACAAGGATACATAGGAAGCCCATATTATGGGTCTGATCCCAACATCAAAACAACTCACACCTCCTTGGACAATGATACACTTCAGAGTGCCCCAATGTGTGGCTCAAAACTAGTGTTGTTTTAATAAATTAAAAAATAATCTCTAATTAGTACATAAAGAGGGTACAATTGATGGAGAACCATAGATAAATACAAAAATTTCCTTTGATGAAGAACCTCATATACATATATCAGATTTTAAATTCTATACATGCTAATAATTTATTGTTAATTCAAGGGTGACCCATGCCATACTTGGGATTTAATTAAGGATTCATGAAAATATATTAAATCTATAAGAGAGTCCCATAGTAGGAAATAATTCCCCTAAAAAATGTTTGATGAGCCTAACCACCCATCCTCTTGACCAATGTGAGTTCTTAAGTATCATTGGACTAGTGTCCATATGTGAACTTACCTTTTGAAAGTATATCCATGAGTTATCATAGGTATAAAACCATTGAGTGTTTTTGACTCCACAAATGAAACCCATTAGAAGCAGTTCAAAAATGAAAAACCTGACGTGAAGGATTTTATACAATTCAATCCCCCATAATCAATCTTCAGGCCTATGATTTTCATCAGAAACAAAAAATGGTGAACCCGCTGTGAATACTTAACCAAGATGATGGTGTCACCCACTTTTCAGACACCTTTTTCTCTCAAAATTAAAGAGAGCCAAGTAAGAAAATAAATCATGCACATGTTAATTTAATGAGGTTATTTTTTATGAGGTTTTCTTATTTGTGTTTGTCACCTATATTTCAGGAACTTCCAATAGGATCTCCCTTTAATCTAAATGACATTGTACCAACTCTCACAGTTGTATGCCCCAACTACTATTCATGTTGCGTCTTCATCCAAGCAGATGACACCGTCACCAGCCTCGCATCTTCAATGCTGGGTCTCAGATGCATTGGTCTAGGAGTATCACTAGAATAGTGCAATCCTAACCCTGGAGGTTGACCGATAGGCCCTCCAGCTTTCAAAGAATCATCGGTCATCCAATAAGTGATGACTAGTGGTCTATAAGTATACAATAACAAATGATGTCTTCAACCATTTTGGGAGCTTATCCTTAGAACGCAACAAATAGTACCTACCTTATCTTAGGAAGGTGGATCAAGAGGCCACCTATGGCCTCATCTAGAAGACACAGGGGTATTTCCAAAAGGTTTCTACCAGTAGTTTCCATCGCCAATGTTTTGTGATAGTACACCCTCATCATGATAATGGTTCCATCCTTAGTAGTCTGACCTAGGTCATCTAGACCCAGGCACGCAAGAAGGATCATCATAGATAGAAACCGATCAATAAGGAACATGGTAACACTTATTTCCCCTAAATAGAATCCCACTAATCCAATTCAGTGGAAAACTACAAGTGGGCACATACACCTGCCTGCACTGACTAGGCCTAGCTGCAGCCTCATCTGACAGTGTACAAATAAGTCCACCGTTCACATTCGACGGTAATCCGTGAGCTGGTAGAAAAAACAAACCACATAAACCAAGCCCTATTGAAGCCCCATTTGGTGGTTTCCAATCATTTCCACCAAAAACATTAAGCAAAAAACCATGAGTATGTATACACACATACCTTCACTTATCAATACTACCAGCAACCTCGTCAGGTAGCACTTGAAGAAGTTTGTAGGAAATTCTTGGTGAATAATGGGGGGTAGAATCGATTCTTTCCCCCCAAACTTGAATACTATCAGTATCCACTAGTAGGAAATGATGGACTAGAGTAGGAACATACCCCTACTCCATTTGTGGAATGGGAATATATCCTTGTTCCAGTCATTGAATTCACCAATAAAATCCTGAAAATGGTGAAAGGGTTGATGAAAATCCCTAGACACATCCTACATACCTTCCAAGACATCATAACAATGAAAATAGTAGTGATAAAATGGAGTACACATAGCTCTATCCCCACAAGTTGGGTGGATCATAATCATGTCATTACAGAATAGACACATACCTGTACTCCCATCCAGGAGGATCATGGAGAAAAATCCCTCGTGTTTATGGACAATTGGATTGGGAATAAACACCCATTATAATAGGATGTAATTGGACTATTATAATGGCCACTCCAAGGCAGGCAAAAAATCATTATAAATTCTAAAAATCCTATAAAAAAAATTCTAGAAGCAACATAGGATCTATCAAAGTAAGATTCCATTCCTAAAAACCAATTTACCCAGTAAGTTTCCCTAGTCATTCAAGAGAAGGCATCCAAAAAGAAGCCTCACCAGAGAAAAATGGGAAATCTAGAGATGATTTATTATCTTTATCTACTTAATTCTGGGTTTCTTGAAGCCCTAATATGATTATTTATGATATCTCATGATCATACTACCCCGTTACCAAATTACAGGAGTAGTATCCATAATTCTGAAGGTCCTCCCTAGACACTTCACCATAAAGGCTTGCTTCATTTTTATAATCTGATCGATCTTGAGAGACCATATCCAAAAGATATTCATAGTATCTATCCATGTGTCTAGAAGATCAAAGAGCAAGAGGGTCTTCCCCTTGCTGTAATCCACCATTTTAGTCCTCCCTGTGATGACATTTAATGTGAAGGTTCTCTCTATAGTAGTGTTTAATTTTTTCAAAAGGGACACCCACATGGGGATTTAATGATGAGAAAGCCCTACTACCATGAGGAACTTGTGAAAACAAGTCTAGTCATTCCTAATGCCTTGTCATTGAAAAGTGAAATTCTTTCTCAGCTGGAAGACATCCAAAGACGTCAGTCATTTTATGAACCCTCTTGGATCACATTCCTTCCAATATCATAGAGGAAGTCCCTAACAATCTTGTTATTTATGATTAAGTAGTGGGAAAACGTCCACTTTGGTCAAACTAGGTTAAGGAAACTCTGGAAAAATATAAATAAGACATGATAAACATGAGGAAACATCTGGATAAATATTACATACTAGTCATGTTCTATCCTTTAGGTACCCCTCAATACAACATTCCAGAGGTGTTTTCAGAAGATTTTTTGTATTAAATCGACCTCAATATATGGATAACTCTTTGTCACTTGATAGAAAAAGTATTACCCTATGATGATAATTATTGTCACATCAAGGTAATAAAAGGGATACAATTCCAAATTGAATTGGCACTTCTCCTGGATATATGACATCCAATGTTTGGGAAACATCAAGGAGACCTTCAATGCGCATGAATTTTCACAATAAAAAGATTTCAAAATCTAATTTGAGATACCATGTATGGTGTTCATATCAAAGGGTGGGGTGAACATGGAGCATTACATTTCACTGCGCTCCCCAAATGGTAAAGCCCTCTAAAGGTGGTATCATGAAATATTATAGCTTTAGGAAAACCTCAACAAATGGACTCTATTCACAATCAATGATATGGTCAACAAAAATAGGCATTTAATGACTCTCACTGAAATAAGTCTAGAAAAGGGATGGCTATTGAAAGACCTTTGTGTCAGGAATCTGAAAATATCAAGAAAATATACCACTTAAGGGAAGTAAGTCAACATATAGTGAAAATTTTGTAAATTACACAATGATTTTAGGAAGAAGGTGTTTTAGGTTCATACCAAATGATACACCCATCCCATGTTTTAACAAAACACTATAAAATTAGAAGGGAATCTATGATAGTAGTTGTCATGAAATTACAGGAGAAACCCTAGCTCGTAGGGTTGGGGAATTTTTTAACACAACCTTAGAGGTTAGAAAAATAGATCCTAAGAGTTTCGAAAGTGGAACGGGAATATCCCCATCCCTTAGGGTAGGGGAATTGTTCACCTCAACAACCTATTTCTCAGGGGATGTCAGTTTTCTATCAATTAGGTTGAATGTTTCAGAATGAATCCTCCTAATTTTTCCCATCCCATGATTCAATATACTATTTATGAATGTGATATTCTCTTTGTATTAATATCCTCCAAAAAACACCCAGATAATTAGTGAAGGAGAGGAAAAAGCCTTACTGAGGATGTAGGAAAAGTTAGACATACAAGTAAACTGATAAAATTCCTATATGCATTATGCACCAGTCAATGTCATTAAAACTACCCCTATATACCTTACAGGACATGTTAAAAATATAGAGGATTTGGAGGAGGATTTTTTAGTTCAAAAATATGATACACACTAAAATTATTGAAGGAGGCGTGCATACCCAGAACTAGAGACTTTCCCAAAATTTGGGTATTCCCTTAATCTCTCTACCACTACCTCATTAGAGAGCACCCCAAAATGGAAAGGGCAAAGGTAAGTTCACTTACTCCATGAATAGGTTGAACCCCTTACACTTGAGGAAATATTTTCTCAACAAGAGGAAGATATAAATAAGTTAAGGAGACTCAATACAGAACTATTAAGAGTCATCCTTTCTACTGGATATGCTTTGAAAGAAGATCCTCAAGTCGCACTCCCAACCAGCGTACCTCAACAAAGAGGGTTCACTGTAGTGACAAAGTGGAGATGAAACATCCAATAAATCTAGGTTATCAACAAACCATATACCTAGATTTTTCAATGGAAAATTTAGAGTCACCTCTACTGGGTACACAATAAGAATAGGGATAGGTGTATCCTTAGATAAATTCCCCTATTGGTTACCCTTGGGAGATACCAGCAGTGCCACCATAAATAGACCTATAGGTTTACAATATTATTCAATATCATGCCTAGATAGACATACCTCAAGGTATCATGACTACTATTGAGTCACTAATGGATATATTGGAACCCATGGAGGAATTTTTTGCATTGGTACAACCAGAGAACAAGGCGTACCCCAAATGGGTTGATCTGTCTCTTCCCCTACTGAATTTTAGATACCCTACATTTTTAATTTTTACTAGATTAGGGGATCCGGGGTAGAATCTGACAAATTTCATGACCCGCTTTGATCCCATGATGGGAAAAACTAAAGAAAAAGGGGCATTAAAGCTCAGGTGCTTCATGAAATCACTACATGGGCCAATCTTTTTATGGTACACTAGTTTTCCAGCTCTGTCAATTACGGGGTGGGAAGATCTCCATTGATACTTTCTTTTCTAATTCAAATTGACATTATAGTATAAAAAAATCCTTGAACTCTCAAACTAAAAATAACAGGAGAATGATAAAATTTAAAATTTCATTGCTCGGGGGAAAGGGTTGACATACTTCTTAAACCCACAACTTCCTCAAGAAGACTTGTTACCCATCTTTATAGAAAATCTTCACGATGAGTTACGCCCACCAATCATCCCTGTGAAATACATAGGAGGGTTTCAGGACCTTTCCATGATTTCCCAAAGATTTTAAGACTCCATCACACAAACCAAGGATATGTCTTGAGTAAATCCATTATTTCAAGTAAAGATAAAGGGGAAATCATAGGCTGTCATTGTTACACTTAAGTAGGCCCCTGTACCCTCTCCTGCTCTAAAGCTTTCACCATATCATAAAGATCCACATCCTAATCATCATAAAAAATGCCTACCTCTTCACAATGATCACATAGAGAAGAGGAAAAATAGTTTGGTGAGATTAATAATAAGTTTTATTCTTTCCAAAATGACCAAGTCACCAGATAATTTATCTCAACATTAGAGAACAACTTGATCAAGTTTCCAAATCCCAAGAAGCCTAGCGAGGATAGAGAAGAAGATCTACCAAACCATTAACCCTTCTATAGATCATTGGAGAAAAACATCTAGGAATGTTTCATTTTCAAAAAAATCCTATAAAAGATGGTGGAATCCATGAAAGTGAAGATGGGAAAACTACCTGTGCAAGTAGAATGTGCTTCCACCACTAATTAGAAATAGGATAATGAGTGATAGGAAGTTAACAGAAAGGGTATTCATAAGTTTAGTAACTAGATGGTCAGAAAGATGATCAACCAAGATCATTACATCCTATGATTACAATTGAAATAGCATGTTGTTATCATGGATGTTTCCTTGGTGGAACAAATGAATTTGATGGTGTGATCATCTTTTGAAATCTAGTCTTCCAAAAAGCGACATGGACGAAAGAGTAAGAAGAAAAAAAGGAACACAAGCTTATGTCAAGGCCAAATTTATCTTTTAGCTTAGAAAAATTCATGCCTACAATATGAGAATCATGGGCACCACCCCATAAAATGGTATAACAAGAGTCGACCCACCAGACAGAATCTTCCTCAGATGAGGATTTGATCTTCAGTTCCATTAATATTATCCACTTAATGGCCCCTTTCTCAGATGATGAGTGTGATTATGAAACCTAATTACCTAAAATTGATTAGTGGATTGGGGTAAGAGGTAGTTAGACTAAAGGATATAGATTAATATGTGGTCGTTCTAGGAGTCACTACTCTAACCGCCTCCCTTCTCGAACTATCTACATGGTCTAAAGTCAAAGGAGTTCTCTCTAGTGATCTCAACAGAGGAAAATAAGTTCCCTAAACATTCAAGGGAATTACCTCAAATGATAATACTAAAATATAGTCTAGATGATATGTAATCACCTAATCATACTTGGTGTGTAGATAATCCTAGTTGACATAATCCTTCGAGAGTAGAAGCACATTCATCTCCTATTCCAAGGGACAATCCATCCACATAAAGTACTTCAGTTCATAAATCACCTATGAAAGAGCATACACATGCTGGGAAGCACATAACATGGGACAAAAAATGTGTTATTTTAAAGAAATTATCCTTGGTACCAACCAAGTTGTCAATCTTGGATGCCTTAATCCTATTAAAATATCTCCAGGAAGCACTCATAGAGGCCTTGTCATGCCCCCAAGAATTTGATGTCGATGTCGCTACTGTAGAAGTATATCATATAGAGAATGATCCTATGGAATTCCATATGTTCATCTCTTTTATATAACATGATATGGTTTCTATTATATGGGGACATGTTAGAACCTTATATATATCTGGAAGCTTAAATGACCTTGATATCTGACAAGCCTTCATTGAAAACATCCTAGGGGTCAACCTCATTCTAATCCGAACACTTCATCAATAGGGGTTCAATGAATCTCACTTGTCCCCATCCACTTTAATGTTACAAGGTTATGAAAAGATTGATAAAATGACTCTTGGTGAAATAAAACTCAAGACTCTATTTGGGGATCTCATGTCTAACTCATAATTCATGGTTGTTAGGAAAGATACGACCTTTAGCATTATATTGGGAAGAAAATGGCTACATTACCATGTAGATATCCCATCTTCTTACCACAAATTCCTCAAATATTGGATCAATGGTCAAATTGGGACATTACATGGTGACACATATCTATTTAAATCTTGTGAATCATAGTATAATGATGTAAGATTCTACTAGATGGAAGGTAAACAATCTATGACCGACAATGTTGCTCAAATAAATTCCATGAATGATATTAAAATGATTCCAATTAATCCTTTCAATAAACTCATAACAGAGTACATTATTCTAATCAACCATATCAAATAGGTGGGACTAAATTTTATCACACATTCGGAGAATTCTGTGATGTCAGTCGTGAAAACTAAACCCAACAACACTGGAGAAGTTGTCAACTCTCTGATCAGTCATGAAGTCCTGGATGAAAATGTCTTCATTCAATCCCTCGAGATTCAAAAATATATTTTCCTTCAGCTAGGCTAGATGAAGTTATCATGTCAATGGGAGAAAACAAAGATTCTCATTCTCAGTCCCCCATATCCTCTTCAGAGCTCTGAAAAGACTATATACCATCAATTGAGCCATAAGTAATTTCTTCATCTTCTGAATGTCCAAATGTCAAATCCTCCCCTAACATTGAGAATATTGATTCATCACCTACATCCCAAGTAGAGCCATAAGAGGTAAATAATGAGGGAGAGGAAGAGTAGGAAGACCATAGGGATTCCCCTCCATTATTTTATGAAGGTGTCACTACCATTGTTGATGAGCTCAAAGAAAAAGATATGGTCATAAAAGAAGATCCATAATCCAATTTGATTAGTGTAACCATAAATGTTGAATAAAAATAGTTATATAACTCCTTCATGAAGAAACAATGATATATGTTTTATTAGAATTGCAAAGAGATAACATGACTTGATTCTGAGGTGGCCACCCACCACTTGGGCTTTCTAGAAGACCACTGAAGATACAAATATGCATCCAAAGGGACACACTCAACTCACGCCTACAAAATTGAGTCTGAAGTGAAAAAAATGATCATGGATGACTTCATCTGGTAAGTTTAGTAACCAAAATTGCTAGAAAATATCATCCTAGTAAATAAAAAAATTAGAAAATCAAGGTCTACGCCAACTTCAGAGATCTCAACCGGTATTTTCTGAAAGATGAATTCCTAGTTCTTATCATAGTATTACAGATTTATGCGCTGACTGGTTATCAATACCTATCCTTCATGGTTGGATATTAAGGGTACAACCAAATTTGTATGGCCCCAAAAGATAAAGAAGTCACCACCTTCAGGACCTCCAAGGAGTATTCTACTATCAGGTAATTCCCTTTGGAGTGAAGAACACTGGTGCCACATACCAATGTTCTATGTACCAAATCATCAAAAAATTCATGGGTTTGTTCTTCAAATTCTATGTGGATGATCTAGTGGTTAAGTCCTGACAATATTATAGCCACCTGGATGATCTTGAGACCATCTCCCATAAGCTACGACATCATAGCCTGAAAATAAACCCCTTAATGTGTGATTTCAAGGTAACCTCAAAAAATTTTATTAGCTTCTTCAGACACCATCATGAAATCAAAGTCAACCCTGAGAAGTAAAATGCTATCATTATCATGTCGTCTACTCAAAATCTTAAAGATATAAGAGGACATTAAGGACACTTGGCCTACATCCAACTGATTATAGACAACATCACATGGATTTTTTCCCCTTCATCCAATTATTGAAGAAAGGAGTCACATATCAAATGAATGATAACCGTCAGGAATAATTCGATAGTCTCAAGAAATATATCTTGATACCACCAGTATTAATTCCACTCGTTGAGGGAAATATTCTCATTAAATATGTGAAATCTCTAGAGAAATAACTATGTTATTTCCTCACACAAAATAATGATTCTAGGAATGAAAACAACATTTATTATCTTAGTCTAACTATGATTTATGTTGAGACTCATCATTCTGATATCAAGAAGAGCTGACTGTCGTTAATCTTCATGGTTCAGAAATTGAGGCATTACTAGCAGTACCAAAAGGTCTATTTTCTCTCTCATAATAACCCGATCAAATATATCCTTAGTTATCCTATATTTAAATGATGTTTGGAAGAGTGTGTTGTTATCTTATAGCAGTTTGATATACAATTTGTGCACTAGAAAGTAGTGCTTTGGTGGATTTTCTTGTAGAATACCTGTCTACATAAACAACATCGTTGAATACTGAACTACCTAATGAACAAATATTTTCTATTCAAGACATCCCCAAATGCAGAAGATATATTTTGATGGCACATCTGATATACCAACAAGGAAAGGAATGGATGAACCTATGCTAAAAAAATCTGGGTTAGGGATCATGTTCATTTCCCTAGTGAAGGTAGTTTTTCCTTACTCCTTGTTTTCAAAAGGTAATACAAATAAGGAGGTAGAATATCATACCCTCATTATAGGCCTAGAAATGATGCTCCAAATAATATCATAAAACCTGGAGGTGAATGGAGACTAAAAGTCAGTAATCAAATAGACTAATGAGGATTAAGCTATCATAAAAGAAGATCTAATCCCTCTACATGACTTTGTATGAGGGTTAATGGAAGATTTACCCTCAAAACCAATATTGAATCATATACCATGATCACATAATGCCTAGGAAGATGCATTGGAGAATGCATATACAAATTTGGAAGACCCAAACTGGGACAAAATGATCATGATCATTTCCTATCACCGAATGATATCACATTTTGTTTAAGTTAGAATGGAAGAGATCAAATAAATTATCCATGTCACCAAAATGTTTGGTCATTCCACTGGCTAAATGATACTTATCATAGACTAACTCTAAAATAGATTACTCCCATCACACATATATAGGAAATAGAAAATCTAATGATGATCAACCAACTTCACTCATTATGATATCCAAAATCACCATAAAGTCCTATATAAATGAGGCTTTTTTGGGGTACTTCTCAAATAAATTGATTGAGAAGAGACTGCTGCTATCATAAAAGAAGTACAATCAAGAGAATTTAGTTCCCACTAATTAACATATAGGATTTCCAACCAACACTAAAGTCTTGGATACTTTTGGCCTTTGATGATGAAATATTTCATCGAATTCATAAAGAAATTTCATTCCTACCAAGTGTATTCCAACTTCATTAATTAACCCTAGATCTTCTACATACATCCAAATACTCCTAGCCATTTTCCATATGAGGAATGTATTTTGTGGGGACATACCCTCTATTTATGTGTAACTAGTTCCAATATATCCTAATTACTACTGATTTATTCCCCAAATGGGTTGAGGAAATACCCCTCAAAGAATTCTGGACCAAAAGTATTGTTAGCTTTGTGAAAGACAACTTAATTACCAAAATTGTTGTCCCTAATACAATACTGATGAAAAATGGCACTATTTTTTATTCTTCTGATGTGGAAAATATATATCAGGAGTATAATATTGAATCATACCACTCATGCCACTATCATAGAATGAATAATGGAGAGATAGAGGCCTTTAACAAGACCCTATCAAAAAATACTCCAAATGATGGTAGATAAGGATAATAAGTCTTGTTCTGATAAACTCTTGCATGCCTTGTTGTCTTATCAGACTATAACCCATATTCCCACAAGGGTAGCCCCATATTCACTGGTGTATGGGATATAAGCAGTTCATCCCATTAAGGCCCAATTTCCATCACTCTGCGTTGCCATATGTGATCGAATATCCATATATGAGAAAAAACAAAAACAACTAGATGAACTAGAGTGACTCAATGAGAAAATATTACATACCTTAAATCACTTAGAGGCCCATCAAAATTAGATAGCATGAGATTTTAACAAGAAGGCCTGCCTTCATTCATTCCTCCAAGGAGAATTAGTATTGGTCCTTTGGAATACAATTATTCTAGGAAAGAATCCTCCAAATATTGAGATAAAGTGGGAGGGAAATTACTCCATATACAAGTTCCACTCTAACAGATCTTATACCTTGATGTTAATGGATAGAGAGGTCAATACAGACCCAACCAATGCAAGGTTCCTGAATAAAATTTTCATGTAATGTCATAACACCCATCCTAGGTACATAACATTAAACTAAAAAACACTATATATAGTCCAAGATATAAGACTCTAAACTTTGTAGTATATCATCCCGACCATAGGACGTTAAACTAAATGGTTTTCATCCTTTTTTCATCACATAAAACTATCTAACAGTTTGATATGTGTTTGAGCGGATCACAATATTCGGTGTTGATACCCCACCATACCTTTATTCAAGAACTATGTGTGGCTTGATTCCCATATATAGATATATGTAGTAACAACTAAACCTCATGTATTAGTCCCCACCATTATTATAGAAAATATAAGAGTCCCCTTTCCCTATGTCAAAACCTGATTGATGTGGGGAGGTATTTTCAAGAACTACGTGTGGCTAGATTCTTGCTCTAGTAAGATACGTAGTGACAACTGGGTCCGATCCCATAGTCTAGCCGAAATATTCCTTTCCACTTTGGGTGAACCACATCCTTACCAAAAGATGGTAAAATATGCATTTAATATCCTCATTTCATGATGATAAACTACACGGTGATTCTGAGAACAACATGTGGCTTGATTCTCATGTCAATGAGATACGTAGTGATGCCTGTATTTCCATACCTAGGTCCAGTCTCAATAAAAAATTCCCCACTCCCTATTTACGAGTTAGACCTACAAAGGTAACCATTTAATAACTATATGTGGCTTGATTCCTTCAATCATAGGATACATAGTGATACCCATATTTCCATTCTTGGGCCCAACTGCAACATTTCCTGTCTTTCCCATCAGGTCATTTTTATCCTCACCATATGATGTAAAACTGCATGGGATTTCATGTAATACTAATGGATTGATTCTCATTATAATGAGATACATATAAATGGTTGTATCTCACATCTTATTCTAGGCACCACAAAATCTAAATGCCCTATCATTCACTTGTATTGATCTTGTGTGGTGGAAGAAACCTTCACCACTCCATGTTTCTCACACAAAGAATAGGTCACGTGGGATTATGAGTTTTTTTTATAGAAATTACCTATATAATTAAGGCGTATCAATTTACATCAAGGTTGTAATGGTATTGTCTACAAGACCATAAAATTCACGCTAGATGTATTTTTTGCATGACTTTAAACTGCATATATTCTTCAAGAACTACATGTGGCTTGATTCTTATTATAATGAGATATATAGTGATTCCCAAATCGTTAATCCTGGGCCCAAAAGAAACAAAATATGGAAAATTCCCCCCCAATATCCTATGTAATAGTTGTATCTATATAAGAGGATTCAATATGGTGTCTCACTCCATACGTGGGGTCGTATTGAAAAACCCCTTTTATCCACACATGAATTCAATCAGTCTAGGGAATATTTTCTAGAACTACATGTAGAATGATTATTTCTCTAATAGGATATGAAATTATTCCCATGTCCTATACCCTGATCTTGTCATAATATCAATTTTTCAAGTTGAGTCACTTTCATCTTTACCACACGACATTAAACCAGTTGGATGATGTCCTCACCGTATGACTTTAAATTGAAAGAGTTCCTTAAGAGAAACATGTGGATTTATTATCATCCCAATTAGATATGTATTGATTCCAAGGACTCATGTATTAGTCCAAGACATGGGGTAAAAAATTCCCCCTCTCATAGGTACAAACAAAGATCTAGGTAGGATATCTTGATTTGGGTTCCCTCATTCAAGGGTCCACTAAGGAAACATTGATGTACCCTGTATATATATGAATCATATCTACGTAAGGGACTCTACAAACCATATCCAATATCATTCAAATTTATTCTTTTATGCTTAGATGTATCCCTTCCACACTCCATACTCTTAATCTTGGACACTTTTAGATCTTCATAATCTTTCTTTAGCTAACGATAATAGAAAATTTGATAACTGAGGACTACTTTGTCAGACTATGTTGTAACATGCCCCAGTTGGATTTTCATAAGTTGACCACTAAATGTTCCTTTCAACCAAAGGATTCCACTGTTTACTATGCAGTAACATTCCCCAGTTGTATTTTCATAGAGTATCCCAAATAATGGGTTTTTCATCCTATGGTAACTTCACCCTCAGGAGAAGCCCCTTCCATCTCCATAAGATTTAATGGTATTATGTTAGAACCCACTATTTGAATTTGATCCATGGTTATCCCCCACATACTTTCCCTATATCATTTCTCTCTATTTGTGAACCTCCAAGATCATGGTTTACAATTTCCTCTCTCCTATCTGAAGTATGTCAGAACAATATTGGTTTGGTAGGCCATATATTACCTATCATTTCCATAATATATGGTCCTAGTAATATGAGATAAAACTATAGGAACCATATTTCCCACATTTGGATCAGATCTTCATAGAAAACCTTTTCCTCATTATTGAATAATTTTTTCATAGAATACTCCTCCCATATTTTGGCACTTTCCTCCCACAAACTAAACTACATGTCTAGGAAAATACGAATCTCTATAAACTTCCTTTTTTCCATCAGCAATGGAATGTCATAATTCCCAAGAACTCCTTTTTTAAGTTTCCCAGTCAGGATCCAAGTATCACTGATAGGGGGAGGGGGTGAACCAGTGATATCTTTCTATTTTATGTTTCCTTATTTTTAAAAAAACCTTCACCTCCTATTAAAGAGTTATTTCCCTGCTAAACACAATCAAAACACACATCCACTGGAACATAATATTTACAAGGTTCAATACTCAAAAAGAGTAGTTACGTCCTTGGTATGGTACATAAAAAATCCAATACCAAATAATCCACTAGAAAAAAAATCCTTTGATGTGGAATACAATGATTTGGATATACCCTTACACCCGTGTAGCACTTGGAAAATAATCCTCAAGCGCGTGTTCACCATCTTATCACAAATAGGGGAAAAAATGTTTCAGTGCTTCTTAATTAGCTTTCACTGTTTGATCTTTCAAAAAAATTATTCTCTTTCCTACCCAGAAGCTGGTAAGAACTAACTTGCACAAAGCTTAATGCCTATACCCAAATCAAATATTTCATGCACCCTTTTAGGTGTATTTCATGAAAATTTTATGTTTCGTGTATAATATTTGACTTTTTTCGTGTAAAACCTCTTGCATGAAACTTCACTCTTTCACGCAACTCTCTTCTTGCATGAAACTTCTCCTTATTACGTGCAACTCTATTTCATTCACATAAAACCGTTTACATAAAATTATTCCATGCTTTAGATCTTGGTATTTCTCAAAGTGTTGAGATTCCAAAACAATAGGGGGTCACCCCTTATTTATAGGCATCACCGACCCCCCATGCGCAAAAACCCTGACGCGTCGCGCAAGATCCTGACACGTCGCGTAAAACATCATTTGACACTACGTTGAGCATGTAAGTATATTCCGTGAAAAAATCATCTTTCACTAACTTCTTGAATATTTCACGCAATTCACGCCTTTCCCATTTTTCAATGTTCTGACCTCAAATCATGCCTTGTGCGTAACATTACAAATTCCCTCCAATCCTGCACGCAAAAACCAATATTTTTCGTGAGTATTTCCATTGCCAGATTTTTATATTAAGATCTTAGAACTAAACTTGGGTGAAACATATAATTCCATATTCAAACATTCACACACATTATTTTCCAAAATCACATTTCTATATCAACCAATTTTCAACCACAAAAATTTGGAAAACATTGGAAAATGGTGCCACCTTAAAATCTGCTTCGACAAGAACACCAATACTGCTTCACTATCATCTGGCTTATTCAACAAAAAACTGCTTTCATCATGAACCTTATTTTCATGATATATCATTTTTGATCGAACACCTTTAGCATCATTAGATTTTCAATGGAAATTCTGACAACTTCCCTGTCTTCCAGCAACATCATTCTTTACAACCAAAACTGAATATGATTGGAATCAACTTTTCTTCCCCTTTCCTTCATAAGTCTTGAATCAAAAGTTCTCAAAACTTATGATATTTGGGAAATAAAAATCACCAATCATCGTCTGGTTTTACAAGCCTTTTACAAAGTGAGTTGATTTATCCTCTTTGACAACAAAAGACAAGACTCTGCAAAAGAAAACTCTTCTTACATCCTTCTCCATCCAACATGGTCCCAACACTTTTTCTACCTATGTTATAACATTCCCTAGTTTTCTTTGTATAGGTTTCCCACATAAAGTTCCTTTCATCTAGAGGATGTCACTATTTGACTATGATGTAACATGCCCTAGTTGTCTTTGCATAAATTCACCCACAAAATTGGTTTTTCAACCAGTGTTATCTTTGTCCTCAGGAAATACCTCCTATATCACTATAATCCCATTTACTTATAACACTATTAAAATATAGAGATCCTAATACTATAGCTTACAACATTCCCCTCTTCATACCTTAATGTAATGGCATATTCCCAAATAGATTGTCATGAAAGGGGAGAATTATTAACCTTTCGGTCAAAGCTAAAGACCTCAAATTAAATCCACCCAATTTCCATAACATATGACATTGAACCACATAGCATAATTTCCTTTCTATACCATATTAAACTAAATAACATAAAATCCTAGTCATAATACATTAAACTTTACAAAAATTACATCACCATAAGATGTTAAACTGTAAGGTCAATGTCCTGGTCACAATACATTAAAGTGCATGACGATTCAACCCTTGCCAGAAAGGGGATCCTCCTAAAATCATTCATTTAACAAAATTTACCCTCTCTGAAACAAGCCAAATTCATGTAGGGGTAGTCTCCCATTAATATCCAATGCCAATATAGATATTACCTCAATTCCTAGACATCTTAACATGGAAAACCACCCTTTGTGGTCTTGAGAAATCTAAATTTTCACAAAATCCCCGACCATGGTAGTAGAATGTTAGAATTCTTAAAAACTCCTCTATCTGACTATATGGTAACACACCCATGTTTTCTTTGCATATCTGACCCACATAAAGGGCCTATCAGTTGGAGGATTCCACTGTTTAACTATGCAGTAAAACTCTATGCCTGGATTTGCATAAAGTCACCCAAAAAGTGAATTTTTTTGACCAATGATAACTTCATCCTTAAGAGACACATCCTCTTCCCATTATCCCTAACAATATTGTTCTAGAAACCAATTTTTGAATTTGGTCCATGCAAAATCCTCACATACTTGTCTCATATTATGTTCTATATTCAGAAATCAAAAACTCATGACTCAAAATTCCCCTTGGGGTATCTGAAGAATGCTGAAACATTATAGTCCCACAAACCTTGTTTGGGGCATTATTTTGAAACTTATGGTCAAAGTTGTTTGAACTAAAACACTAGTATTGTAAGAACCCGGTTCTTATTTTTGAGGTATGGGTTTCTTTTTTTCTCTTTTCTTTAAGTGTTTTGAGAAAATAAGGAAAATGGGAAAAATCCTAAATTTTGGGACTACACGCCGTGTAATTTTCCACACACCATGTACTTTGGCCATGTGGGATGAGTACACATGGTGTGTAGCCTTGTTGGCGACTAAGTGTGTAAAAACCGACTACACGCCGTGTAGTGGTACTTTACACGCTGTGTAGTCAGTTAGTAGACGAAATAGTAAGGCGGTGGGAGTAGCCTCCAGCTGGGCGACAGTACACGCCGTGTAGTTGGGAATACACTTCGTGTACTCATGTCAACGGATGAACAGTTTGGCGGTGCCGCCAGAGGAACAGTTAAATGATGGAAGTAAACGCCGTGTAGTCAAAAGTACACGCCATGTACTTTGTTTTTTTCGCTTAAAATGGGAAGTAGCCAACCCTGTTCACAGGATTGGCTTAGAATCAGACGGGAGCTCGGGAGAGGATGGCCGAACCTTTGTGGATCTCCAGATCGAGCGTCGGGAATCCGTTTCCACTTCTGTCGATCACGTTGGAACCCCATGGGTAAGCCCTCTCCTCTCCTTGTGTAGTTCTTGCCAATTCTTCCTCTAATGGAAGTTATTTGAGTTTGAATGAGTTTTCTTCTATGTCAGATCTACGTCGTTCTTTGGCGTTTCTCGAAGCAACGTTTGAGTATACTGATCAGGGTCGTTTAATGTAGGTGTCTTGGTATTTAATTTCCAAATTTTGTGCCTTTGTGTAAATTGTTATGCCATGAACCCATGTTGGGGTATCGTGTGGCTGAGGACTTGGCTGTTTAAGTACCTATAATTTCATAGGTAATTAAATGTGATATTAAAATGTTGTTTGGGATCGCCGCTTGGATCCAGGACCACCCTTGGGGTACGTTCCTTAGTTTAGCTGTTTGGCCAGGATACCTAAGGGTATTCCATGTTTATTTTGTGCATTACTTTTGCCTTGAGAGGAATTGTATGTGTATTGCTTGTTTATATGTTGGGCATGACCCGGTTACTTGTTTATCCTGAGGGCTTGGTGATATTTAGCCTAAGGGCATGACTATATTAGCTTGAGGGCATGTTGATATTTAGTCTGAGGGTGTAGTTCTATTAGCCTGAGGGCAAGGCCTAAGGGAAAAATTCTGATTACCTGAGGGTTTCATTTCAGTTTGGCCTGAGGGCAAGATTCTATTCCGCCTGAGGGAAATTCCTAAGGGCAAGGTACTATATATCCTGAGGTCAAGCCTGAGGGCGTGGTTTTACTATATTATCCTGAGGAAAAGATTCTATTTCACCTGAGGGAAAAGCCTTAGGGCATGGTTTTACTATATTATCCTGAGGGAAAGATTCTGATTGGCCTGAGGGCTTGGTTCTGATGAGCACAGAATGTTATTAAATTAAATGGTTAAAACGAAAATGGCAAAGAAACTGGTAGTGATAGTTACTTTTGAGTACTTACTGGTTTACTGCAGTTACTTTTTCACATTGTTGTTGCATGTTTACACACAGTTGAGCACAAGCCTTTGGTGGGTGCCTAATGAGATTATTTCTCACACCCTGTTTGGGGTCATGTCTTCGACCCCAAACAGATTACTTTTTTGTAGGTATGGATAAGGGAAAGGGTCCCTATATAGGTACTTGATTGTTGCTGAGGAGTAGGGGAGCATGTGACCGGGATTAGGCTCGCGATGCTACCAGCTTTTGTTTTGTTTTGGTATACTCTTTATTGTACGGTACTGTATTGTTGTGTAACATGTTCTGGCTGTTTTTATAGAACATGAGACATGTTGCATTATATCTATATATCTGGATGGTTATCTTTTACTACAGTTGTTATATTAAATGTGTATGGTTTATTGTTTCTGCTATTGTTGTATGCTATTTATCTATTCCGCTGTGCTACACTATGACAAATGAGGGCATAGTTTCCCCACTATCACACTTGGGCCCTCGTTACTAGTCGGTAGCCTCTGGCATTTGGGGAAATGCGCTTGAGGTCGTGTGACCAACTGGGTTCGGGGAATCCGTGGAGTGGCACCCAGATCCGGGACGTTACAAAGTGGTATCAGAGGAGTTATTTTCTTTGACTTATTATTTAGAGCCTTAATCAGGGATAGGACGGAAACAATAGTTGGTAATAAGCTGTGCATGGGCACAACTAACCCGTGTATAGGGAAAATCCAGTCTACCTCGTATTTTTTCAATTCTTTTGATTTTGCAATTTTACAGTTGAATTGATTTTTACCGAAGGGTGACACACTTATATTGTGCTGTTTATATTTTATACATGGGTTCTATTTAGTTGCAACCCGATGATATGAGGGTATGCCATCTCATGCATCATTTAGGAACATGCTAGAAATCACATGCCATGCATAGTTTCCATGCCATTTAGGTGCATTAGAAATTGCATGTTGTTGTGATAGATGTTGTACTAGTAAACGCATGATGTTGTGATAGCTGCTTGGATAAATACCTGCTGTTTTATAGAGTATTATTGTGTGATCCTGTTTATAGAATGGATTCAAAACTTTGGTTTTTGGGGAGTATGGGCCCTCATTGACCGAAATTTGGTGGATCATTGGCTGTTTATCTGGTTATAACACATATAAGATGACAAACTTTGATTCGCGGGGAGTATGGGCCCTCACAGATCGAAATTTGGCACTTAGGTGTTTTTTTCAGTATTTTTTGGGTTCCGGAGAAGTTTCTGAGACATAATGTCCGGAAACCCAATATACATGCCGTGTAGTACCTTAAACACACCGTTTATGTCCTTCTGTTTGGGAAGAAAAGAAAACTTTTTGAGTACACGCCGTGTAGTCTCTTATCGTGTCATAGACCGTGTGGGCGGGGACACGGGGAAGAGAAATGCATGGGGCGAACACGCTGTGTATCGGATTTACACGCCGTGTAGTGTTGACCCCGAGTCCTCCTGTGTAACTAACAAACATAGACGGAGGAGACCTTAAGACATACACGCCGTGTCCACTATGGAACATGCCGTGTAGTCTGACCTGGGGAATCAGCCGTGTAAATAACAAACACGGGTTGGTGTAATCCTTTCATGTACACGTTGTGTGTATATAGAACACGCCGTGTAGAGTGAGCCGTGTGTCTGGCCGTGTGACTAACAACACGGGTCGGCGAAGCTCGTCTAGTACACATCGTGTACCTATGGGACATGCCGTGTGGTCTTGTCTGAGGACAGACCGTGTGGACTTAGCTGTGTGGCTGGGAAGAAAGAGTGGTGTACACATCATGTGCGGGTGTAACACACTGTGTAGTATAAAGATAAGTAGTCGGCCGTTTCACAAATGACATAGGCAGTTGGAAAATTACACCATAAACACCGTATAGATTATATATAGGCCGTGTAGTTTTGTTTAACGGGAGTCGTGTGGATTGGACATATAGAAGGACCCGGGCAGGGGAAGAAAAGTCAGGTACATGCCGTGTAGTCAGTATAAATGCCATGTAGTCTTGTTGTGCAATTTTAAATTCCTTCTTCCTCATGTTCCCTTTTTGGTCCCTTCATTTTAAGTATTTGATAATCTGGATCTAAGGTGTGCATTTGACCTTGTAGTGTCATGCCACCGAGATGACCACGAGTTGTTCGCCAAGAGAGTGGAAACGATTATACTCCAGAGATGGTGGGCCATGGGCTACCAGTGGATCCTCCAGAAAAGTTAGATGCGACACCAAATGTAATACCAGACACAGGCGCGGAAGCACAGTTCCATGAAGGCTTTATGTGGTTCATGCAGACCTTTCAGGAAGCACCGCTGGCTGCCACATCTATGGCCGAGCTGACTCGTATCTTCCAGCAGCAGAATCCGCCTATGTTTTCAGGGGATGGTGTTCCACAGTTTGCGGAGTCTTGGTTGGGGTCGATGCAGACTATTTTCGAGCATCTTGAGATGCCTCCAGGGCGGAGGGTCAAGCTCGCGACTTATATGCTGCGTGATTCCACCAAGAGGTGGTGGGATGTTACCACCTAGTCAGAGCATCACAGAGAAATGGCGTGGGAAGATTTCTAGATAGAATTCTATGACTTCTTCTTCCCAGAGACACTGAGGGAAGATAGAGCTCAAGAGTTCATGAATCTGCAATAGGGCACTATGTCGGTGATGGATTATTCTGCTCTCTTCACCGAGCTTCAGCATTTTGCACCCGTTCTGGTGGGCGATGATATGCTGAGATCCAGATGCTTTGAGGATGGTCATTGGTATGACATCTGAGTGCTGGTGAATGTTTTTAGGTTGCCTTCAGTGCATGCTATTGTGAACCAGGTGTTGATTACAGAGAGGAACCTGCGGGAAGCTAGTGGTGTGGGCCAGGGCGGTTCAACATCAGTTTCTGGTACTATCTCTGCCGGTAAGAGGAAGAGACAGATGGACTTCTCTTAGGGTGGCAGTACCAACCAGAAGAATGTTTCAAGTGGCCAGGTCATGTGCTACCAGTGTGGTAAGAAGGGGCACAAGAGACCTCAGTGTCCACAAGACCCAGTGGAGTGCCGAGCTTGCGGCAAGATGGGTCATCTGCAGCGCTTTTGTAGGGAAATTCTACCAGTGACTAGTGAGAGGGGTTCTATGCAGACTCCACGTGCGGGAGTAGGACTAGTAGCTTCATACAAGTTAGGAAACTGGAATACGTCAGGGCGTGCAGGCAGAGATAGTGGTCGTGGCCATGGTATCCAGACACCAGGATCTCAGAGGCAGTAGGGTGAGATAACTCAGGGTAGCCAGGTTGTGTCGCATGGCCATGGCACTGGGTAGACATATGCAGTGCAACAGACCCAGCAGGAGTAGGATCCCATACCTTATACTGTCATAGGTACTATTCAAGTAGCTTCTGTCTTATCTTCAGTACTTTTCGATACGGTTTCAACACATAGTTTCATATTTATGCCTGTTGTGGAGAGCCTTGGGCTCTGTTTTTCTTTTTCTTCTACTGTTATGACGTTGGACACTCCATTGGGGACTAGAACAGCTAGTGTGTGTTAGTGCAAGGAGTGCCCCCTTGAGGTTGGTGGGTGTCAGATTCTCTGGGACCTATATGTATTAGAGATGAAAGCTTATGACGTCATTCTCCGGATGGACTGGTTAGTTCCCTTTCGAGCCTTTGTAGACTGCTATCTTTGTAGGGTGCATTTCGCGTCACCAGAGGGTGGAGAGTTTCTATACAAGGGCGAATGGGATGTCCAGGCGAGTCAAGATAAACCAGAGCATCATGGGTGAGGTGGAGTCACAACCCATATTGCGAGCTTATATCTGGATGACTAGGGGACTTGTCAGACGGATTTCCCTCCAGTGGTTGATCGTTTTAGGGATGTCTTCCCGGACAAATTTTTAGGTCTACCTCCAGAGCGTGAGGTGTATTTCTCTATTAATCTTGTTCTAGGAGTCGCACCTATGTCCATTCCTCCTTATAGGATTACTACACCGGAGTTATAGGAGCTCAAGAGACAGTTAGAGGAGTTACAAGAAAAGTGTTTTATCCGACCCAGTACTTCTCTGTGGGGTTCTCCGGTCCTCTTTGCGAAGAAGGTGGACGGTACCCTCAGACTCTGTGTGGATTATCAGAAGTTGAACCAGTTGATGGTTAAGAACCGATATCCCTTGCCAAGGATTGATGATATTTTTGACCAACTTCTTGGGGAACGAGTGTTCTCGAAGATTTACTTGAGATCACGATATCATCAGCTGCACGTTAGACCATTTGATATACCTCTCACAGCCTTCAGGAGTAGGTATGGTCTATAAAAGTATACGGTTATGCCGTTCAGACTCACGAACGCACCAGTAGTTTTCATGGCTATGATGAATCATGTGTTCCATCCTTATCTGGACTCTTTTGTGGTAGTATTCATGGACGATATCTTGGTGTACTCTCACACTCAACACGACCATGCCACCCATCTTGAGATCATATTGAGTACACTAAGAGAGCATCGACTATATGCTAAGCTCTCAAAGTGCCACTTTTGGATGGACCAGATACACTTCTTGGGTCATATAATCTCAGAGGTAGGAGTTGCAGTAGACCCAGAGAAGGTGAGAGTAGTAGTTTCTTGGGAGCAGTCTAAGAACGTGTTTGAAATATGGAGTTTCTTGGGGCTGGTTGGTTACTATAGACGCTTCATCCAGGACTTCTCCTGCTTAGAAGCACCGTTTATGGGTTTGACTAAGAAGGGTGTGAAGTTTGTTTGGTCAGAAGCTTGCGAGACAGCCTTCCAGGTGCTGAAGGGAAAGTTGACATCATCACCGATCCTGATACTCCCAGAGCAGGGGAAGAGCTATACAGTTTACTGTGATGCATCAGGTATTGGGATGGGAGCTGTGTTGATGCAGGGAGATTGAGTAGTTGCCTAAGGGTCTTGGCAGTTGTAGCCACATGAGTGGAATTACCCGACGCATGATCTCGAGTTGGCTACAGTCGTTCATGCGTTGTGCTGTTGGAGACATTATCTCTTGGGAGAACATTTTGTGGTGTTCACGGACCACAAAATTCTCAAGTACATCTTTACCTAGCGTGACTTGAACCTGAGGCAGTGAAGGTGGGTTGAATACCTTCAGTCCTTCGATTTTGAGCTTGCCTATACACCTGGTAAAGGTAATGCAGTAGCTGATGCACTGAGCAGGAAGAATCAGATATAGGCAGTGCAGGAGGCCAGTGGTGAATGGCAGCTGATGGATTTATTATCCAAGATGCATCTAGAGGTGCACGACAGTCAGGGGCAGACCTATCTTTCATCTTTAGCTGTGACCTCTACCCTCCTGGATAGAGTGAGGATGAGATAGCTATCCGATTCATAAGGCCTAGTTCTTCAGGAGTCGGTGGAAAGTGAGGACCCTTCTCCTAGTTGGATGATAGGCGATGATGAAGTTTTTCATTTCCATGGACGAGTGTGGGTTCTAGGGGATATACATGAGGAGCTGATGCAGGAGTTTCATGCTTCAGTCTGGGCAGTTCATCCCGGAGTTACCAAGATATACCGTGACTTGAGGCATTAGTACTGGTGGCCGAGTATGAAGAGAGAAGTAGCTGGTTTTTTTACGAGATGTTCCACCTATCAGCAGGTGAAGGCAGAGCATCAGAGGCCAACCGAACTATTATAGAAGTTACCCATTCTAGAGTGGAAATGGGATGATGTCGCGATGGACTTCGTGACGGGGTTGTTGAGGTCACCTCGAGGAAATGATGTAGTGTGGGTTGTTGTGGATAGACTCACAAAGGTATCTCACTTTTTGCCGATCAAGGAGACCTTCGGTGTTGACGATCTAGAAAAGTTGTATATCCGAGAGGACGTACATCTTCATGGGGTCCCTTTTTCTATCATTTCAGATAGGGATGCCCATTTTACATCTCGTTTCTGGCAGAGTTTTCAGAGGGCACTAGGTACACAGGTTCTTCTAAGCACAACTTACCACCCTCAGACTGATGGTCAGTTAGAGCGTACGATACAGGTGCTTGAGGACATGCTACGTGCATGCATCCTAGACTTTGGGGGATCTTGGGATAAGCATATACCCCTAGTCAAGTTTTCCTATAATAATAGTTTTTAGGAAACTATTAATATGGAACCATACGAGGCTTTATACGGTAGGCCATGCCGATCACCCTTGTGCTGGTTAGAGGTAGGTGAGGCAGTTTTAATGGGACCACATCTCGTGTAGAAGATTTCTGAGTAGGTCCAGTTGATTCAGAAGTGGATGACTACCACACAGTCTCATCATAAATCTTATGCTGATCGCCGTAGACTACCCTTGGAGTTTGTGGTCGGGGATCAGGTTTTATTGCGTGTTTCACCGAGGTTGGGACACAGGCGGATCAGGAGACATGGTAAACTTTTACCGAGGTATGTAGGGTCATTTGAGATTCTGGAGAGAGTCGGGCCGGTTGCCTACCAGTTACAGTTACCATGGTGGTACTGAGCCATGCACGACGTCTTCCATGTATCTCAGTTGTGTCGCTATCATTTAGACCTGTCTCACGTCTTTCAGCCCGAGGAGGTTGAGCTTGAGGTAGATGCGTCCTTTAAGGAGCATCTGATTCATATTGTTGATAGGAGCACGAAGGTTCTCCGAGGCCGGTCAGTTCCTCTCGTATGGGTGCTATGGCAGCATGGCTGAGTGCATGATGATACCTAGGAGCGGGATACTAACATACATGCTCAGTGGCCAGAGTTGTTCACGACTATATCTTCACCACCCTTAGAAGGGAAATTCGGGGATGAATGGATTTAATGGGGGAAGTTTATAAGAACCCGATTCTTATTTTTGAGGCACGAGTTTCTTTTTTTCTCTATTCCTTAAGTGTTTTGAGAAAATAAGGAAACTGGGAAAAATCATAAATTTTGGGACTACACGCCGTGTACTTTTCCACACGCTGTGTACTTTGGCCGTGTGGGATGAGTACACACGGTGTGTATCCTTGTTGGAGACTAAGGGTGTAAAAACTGACTACTCACCATGTAGTGGTCCTTTACATGCTGTGTAGTCAGTTGAAAGATGAAACAGTAAGGCGGTGGGAGCAGCCGCCAGCTGGGTAACAGAACACGCCGTGTAGTCGGGAATACACGTCGTGTACTCATGTCGATGGATGGACAGTTTGGCGGTGCTGCCAGAGGAACAGTTAAATGAGGGAAGTACATTCCATGTGGTCAAAAGTACACGCCATGTACTTTGTTTTTTTCTCTTAAAATGGGCAGTAGCCAACCCTGTTCACAGGATTGGCTTAGAACCAGATGGGAGCTCAGGAGAGGATAGCTGAACCTTCATGGATCTCCAGACCGAGCGTCGGGAATCCGTTTTCGCTTCCATCGATCACGTTGGAACCCCACGGGTAATCCCTCTCCACTCCTTGTGTAGTTCTTGCCAATTCTTCCTCTAATGGAAGTTATTTGAGTTTGAACGAGTTTTCTTCAACGTCATATCTACGTCATTCTTGGGTGTTTCTGGAAGCGACGTTTGAGTATACTGATCAGGGGCGTTTAAGGTAGGTGGCTTGGTGTTTAATTTCCAACTGTTGTGCATTTATGTGAATTTTTGTGCCACAAACCCATGTTGGGGTATCGTGTGGATGAGGCCTTGGCTGTTTAAATACCTAGAATTTCATAGGTAATTAAATGTGATATTAAAATGCTGTTTGGGATCGCCGCTTGGATCCAGGACCACCCCAGGGGTGCGTTCCTCTGTTTAGCTGTTTGGCTAGGATACCTGAGGGTATGCCATGTTTATTTTGCACATTACTTTTTCCTTGAGAGGAATTGTATGTGTACTTTTTGTTTATATGTTGGTCATGGACTGATTACTATTTTAGCATAAGGACGTGGTGATATTTAGCCTGAGGGCATGACTATATTAGCCTAAGGGCATGTTGATATTTATCCTGAGGGCGTAGTTCTATTAGGCTGAGGGAAAGGCCTGAGGGAAAGATTATAATTACCTAAGGGTTTCGTTTCAGTTTGGCCTCAGGGCAAGATTCTATTCTGCCCGAGTGAAATTCCTGAGGGAAAGGTACTGTATAGCCTGAGGGCAAGCCTGAGGGTGTGGTTTTACTATATTATCCTGAGGGAAAGATTCTATTTCGCCTGAGGGAAAATCCTGAAGGCGTGGTTTTAATATATTTTCTCGAGGGAAAGATTCTAATTGGCCCGAGGGCTTGATTCTAATGAGCATATAATGATATTAAATTAAATGGTTAAAACTAAAATGGCAAAGAAACTAGTAGTGATGGTTACTTTCGAGTACTTTCTGGTTTACTACATTTAATTTTTCACACTGTTGTTGCATGTTTACACACAGTTGAGCATGGGACTTTGGTGGGTGCCTACTGAGATTATTTCTCACACCCTATTTGGGGTCATGTCTTCGACCCCAAACAGATTAAATTTCTACTGGTATGGATAAGGTAAAGGGTCCCTATATAGGTAGTAGGGGAGCATGGGACCGGGCTTAGGCTCGCGATGCTACCAGCTGTTTGTTTTGTTTTGTTGTACTTTATATTGTACTGTACTATATTGTTGTGTAACATGTTCTGGATATCTTCTTAGAACTTGAGACATGTTGCATCATATCTATATATCTGGATGGTTATCTTTTACTACAGTTGTTATATTAAATGTGTATGGTTTATTGTTTCCGCTGTTGTTGTATGCTATTTATCTATCCTACTGTGCTACACTTTGACAAATGAGGGCATAGTTTCCTCACTATCAGACCTGGGCCCTCACTGCTATTCGGTAGCCTCTGGAATTTGGGGAAATGCGCTTGAGGTCGTGTGAACAACCGGGTTCGGGGCACCTGTGGAGTGGCACCCAGATCCGGGATGTTGCAAGTATCTTTAGTCTAGTTTTCAAGACATTAAAATGACCAAAAAGAGACATAATTCTAACCAGTTTGTAAATCTAAGAAGGGAGCCCTAGATAAAAGTCAAGTCTCAGCTTACTAGACCTATGATCTATATGGTTTAGGAATGAATAGAGCAGTGTAAAGATAAAAGGCACAAACTTATTAGGTTGAAAACTTGCAATGGTTTTCCTAAGAAAAAGCCAAGTCTCACCCGCTAAGTCTTCTTCATATTGGACTTAGGAAAAAAATAGTGCAATAATGAAAAAAATCACAAAGTTTGTAAGGTTTACTATATAACATTATAAATAGTTTAACTACGCTCTCTAGGCACCATGTATTAGGAAAATATTATAGAATTCCATCTCCCTTGTTATTGTAATTATAATATGATGAAATTCAATCAAATGAGTCATTTTCAATGTTGTATTGAAATTAAAACGAGGAAAAAAATTCACGAACAATTTATTGGAAACAAAAATCCTTTTCATTTATGTTTCAAAGAATAGGGGAACTTCTACATACTAGAGCCTCTCTGCTAAATTTTTTATTTTTTCCTCAACATAGTCTTAGATAAGTTGAACTATAGCTCAAGAATTTTCCACATCTTTTCGGATCCCCCCTGATTGTGTAGAAGAAACCTCCTCAGCATTATGGAGATTATTCTACTCTGAAGCAACATCTATTCTTTGTTCCAAATCCACTACCAAGGATCGGTGGAGTTAGACTATCTCTCCATACATGAAATTTAATTCTTATTTAAGGAACACCATTTGAAGAGATTAATCATCAAGTCTATATTGATACTCCTATAACTTATTGGTATATATGAGCTTATCTTGGGGCACATAAGCCCTGAGATTTTCAAACTTACATGCTAACTATGCCTTAGCCCACTGTGATCTTCTCTCTTCTTCCCTTTGCTGGATGATTAACTTAACCATAGAATGGATCTTGTAGTAATCAAATATTACATATCCTAACATTCAAAACATGAACAAAAGTTGATGAAGTCATGATAGATGGTATTAAAGATGTGTCTCCCTGAATATCTTCCAGATGTATCACCAGACAATGAGGCACAACGTGAGAAGAGCATCATGCATCTCCTAGTCCAATTAAAAGTCTCTCTTAGAGGGAGAGATGTATTCCAGGATCAGTGAACTCAATGAGTCACTTTGTTCTTCTTCCTCTGAAACAACATCAGTTTCACCTACCAATGTTGGTGGAACATTCATAGAATCCCCCCTCTCAAGTTCACTCTACGAAGTAAATGGAATTTAATATAAGACCACATCTCTCATCAACATCAGGTGGTTAATAGACAATAAAGGTAGTGAAGTAACTAAAGTGGACAATAATTCTTACCCATTAATGTATCAACCATTGGGATCAAAATCTTTCCAGCCCTCCCATCCTTGGTTCTTGGAGCAAGGACCTTATGACGAGGAGAACCCTCCTGAGTTTTATCACCGAATGGGATCAAGGGTTCTCAAGGATACCCCACTACAGAATTCCAATTTTTCACTTCCTCAGCAATGGGAGAAGTGTGGAATTGGGTTCTTTGTTCATGAAGATCCTTAGTAACATTCTCTACAAAAAAAATGCAAAAGTTGGTCTTTGATGTAAAACATCAGATGAAAGGAGGTCAACTATATTTGGAAAATAAAGGAATGAAAAAACTCACATATATTCAATTACCTATTGAAACCCACAAAATCATTATGGGATCCTGAGATATCAATGCCTAGATTAAATAGGTCCATCATTTCATGATACATGGGGTCAAATATCACAACATCCTCACTAGTAGGGGTATCTGAGATCCATTTATTAGGACCCAAATTGGATCTTTTGTCAATACCCTATGCTTAATTCTCATTAGGCACAATATTATTAAGCCCTAAGGATTCAGGTTCATCATCAACACCTTCATCGAACCATCTGAGATCTCTGTCATCCTCTTCTAGAGCGACAATGGGGCTACCTTTTACTATTAAGAGGTCCTCTAATATAGGAAAATGATTTTAAACAGAGGATAGGAATGTTAAAAACAACACATGACACATTATGGTGTGAATATGAATTTATCATGGATCTATACCCTCTCTGTATGAATGAGGGTAGATGTGGATTCATCTCTTGATTCTTCATCCTTCAAGATGATAGAATCATCAGTAAGGGTATATGCCTCCCCTTAGGTGTACTCCCCAATCATTAGAGCAATAGTGATAGATCCATTAAGGGAGGAAAACGATGCATATTTTGTAAAAGGCTTAAAAAATCAAAAGAATATGTCAAGAAAGTCATGTGATCAAATGAAAACACAAAAAATTTATGAGGCGCACACACTAGACCAACTTGATTTTCCTCTTTCACTTTCACTCTCAAGAAAGTGAATGGACCATACCAGTTCTATTGGAAACGAAACTTGAAGTAGAAATTGAGGATTCCCCCCTCCATTTCCTCCATTATCATTCTCTAACCTATGGATAGTTCCATGGATTCATGATGATTGTACACTACTCTGATGGGGGTTCCCATGGTCCCATTTTTTTTGTGATTCCAGTTCCTTTTCAACCGGTTCTTATTATTCTTATTCTATAAACTGAAATATAGATCCCCCACCAAAATTAATGATATAAGATGAAAGAGAATAAAAGGTAAGAGAGAAGATAGAAACACATCATCAATGTCAAGGTAGTCATTCTATTCCTCTTTAGTGTGATCAGATACCCCCTCAAGTCTTCCTTGATCTAGAATGTTAGATACCCGCATTGTGGTCAGGATCTAATCATCAGTTGCGTAAATGAACATCTAAATCTCTTAAATATATTGTTCTACCTCGGTAAGATAGTAGTCATGGTGAAGTGTGGAGGTTGATAATATATCTTCCAACTATGGAATGCATAAGTGATCTTGGAGAAATTTCCATGTGTCTCTGATGTCACGAAATATTCTATAGCATGCTCAGATCACTAAGGGTCACAAGTAATTTGACATGGAAGCCTTTTCAGGATTCTATTCTCTCATAGAAGAATAGGTAAATAGAATATGAGTATCCTCCTAAAAATGACTTATATACTACCTTGTCTCAAAAGATGTAGTTTTCTCAACCTTGGTGTACTCTGTGGCCTTTTCCTGAGATCACCTCAAAGGCTCCATAGATTCATTATCATCAACTTTAGTTTGAACCTTTCTACACTACACATTCCACAACTAGTAGTTTTCATGGATTCAAACTAGAAAACATCTTTCATTAATACCCCTTGATGGTATGAATAGATCTACACAATGAAATACCCATCCTCCATCCAGATTGATGCATCTGACAGAGGAAGCATGATTGAAATTTTCTACACCTCCATGTCCATGAGGATAAAAAACTATCAGGATACCATTGGATGTTTCTCAAGAATAAAATTCATAGGAGTAAAGACACATAACTATAATATACATTTGAACTTGTGAGTAAATTGATATGGAGAATATTCCTCACAGATGATCTCACTATCAATGAGAGACACCAGTACACTATCTCTGAATGACATCATATACACCCTTAGTTCATTATATTTTTCCTTTCCATCATCGGTAAGCATCACCATTAGTGGTTCACTATATGGAAATAAGTTGAATTCTCCCAAAACTTTCATAATCTTTAGTACTTCACTGTACTTCAGGGAAAGAGGCTGGATTCTAGAAATAGATTAAAAAAATGGTTTAAATCAGATATCAAAGACTTTAACTAAACATAACACAACATAAGAACTGGAGTTTACTTCAATACACCCCCACCACACATAAAATGGACCTAAAATTATAAACGAAGCCTTCCTATTGTATGCATGTAGAGAACACCTATAAATTATCACCTAGATAGGGGAAACCAACCCTACATGACTCCCTTATTCTAGTTTGTCTATAATAACAAAAGTCCCTAACCTCATTCTACCATTGGATTCATGGACCATAAGCAAGTAGATAATCCACCACATTGTGAGGAAATTGTCTAGACGAGTATTCTAAAAAACTTTAGGATTGGCCTTATAACCTCAATATGTATAGTATCCATTCTCCAATATAGGATAGAATGTTCCAGGAGCACCCTAATTATCTAAAGTGGGGAATCCTGTTGGGAACTGGAAAGTGGAACCTTCTCCTCTGGCTTAATGAAAGGCTTCATCCACATTATAGAATAGATGTCACCCTTGGGTTGAGGATATTTAGTCTCCACTTTTTTCCACCATAAAAATATCATGGTCCAAGGGTAGTGTCCTTTCAACATAATCCCATATTTTATTTAGTGGGACAAACACATCATACATTTACCCAAGAATAGGGGCTCCAGAAATTTTGTTGACATCCCACAGGATAATGCCAACTTCACTATGTGTTAGGTGAGAGGATTTTTTTGAGGAATCCTTCAACTTAGTATATTAGGGATGATTTTAGGGTTCTTGTAAATGTATGTTTTCCTTGCCTAAATAGCCTCAAAGATGTTGAAATATTGAATCTCATTTTTGAATTATACACATGTATAGAAAACCCAGTACTCTCACATCCACTCAGGCCTAACTCCTCCTCCAGAACAGATATCCCAATCCTCCTTCCAACATTACATCTGATCTGTCTGTGAAACATGGAATGCTAAGTCATAACAGTGAGTCTTTGATTCCTGGATATAAGGATTTAGATTAAAAGTGTAGTAGTTTTGATGCATGAAACAACCAGTGGGGTCCATTCTTCTATTGATATAAACACCAGTAGAAGAAATGTTGGAGAAAGGTTAGTTGGTGTGCTTCATGAACCGGGACTTCAGAAAGTAACTCTGATCCCCATGGATGAATGTGTACCTCAGAATTATGTAATTATAAAAGTAAGATAATATATTCTGGGATACTAATGTTGATATGGTTCTAAGTGTTTTTATAGATCTGGAAGAGTAGGTTCAACTATGTCATAGTAATCTATCCAAATAGCTTAGATTATATCGAAGGAACATGTTGAAACTTTTTTAAGATAATTCATCAAGGATTCCATTGAAAATATGAAATAACACATCATTTTTTTTCATTAGAAAAAATATTGACTTAAAATAATTCAAAATTTTGGAAAAGGAAGGCCTTCACACAAGCCCCTCGGCTAGGTATCTCACACATTCCCTCCAATCAAGTACTTCACACAAGGCTCCTTGATATAATTTTTATATGAAACATGATCTCTCAAGTGTTCATACCATAGGAAATTATTTGGGATACCTTTGTGAAGATAGAAGAACGACACGATAGGGTGGACGACCTATACGATGAGAGTAAGAGGTGCAAGTGAAAAAATGGAAGAAATCAACAAAGGGTTCATTAGTATTTATAGAAACAATGGCCTGTACATGGATCATGTGAACCAGACCTATTATATAGACATACACACTGAATCTGTGCACCAAGACTATGCCTCCGACCTGCACGAGTAACCTACATAGCAGAGCAGTTCCACATTCATAATCTTTTCCCTATTCTACCTTAGGACTAGTCCCTTTTCTTTCAATCAGATCCAATCCTGAGGGTGGGGGGGGGGGGGGGTCTTTTTTGACACTCTTTTTTGTAATGTGGGATGAAAATATTATGAAGAGAAACTCAATTATGTTATATAGGTGATGATCCCCATGAATAATCAAAGGAACTTTCCTATGTTGGACTAAGCATACACCCCTGCGCACCATAAGGCTCTCACATCCCCCCTTGCCTAACACAAAAAGGTATGATACACCCGAGCTAGGTACATATGCCTTGTACCAATTCCATGGACCTGTGTGGGGGTAATTCCTTTGACCAGGGTCTCCTATTTACCTATAAATATGACCCCAGGGCTCCTCATTTGAACAACTAGAAAATCAAAAGAAACCCTAAAGCTCTAGTCGCATATCCCCTTCGCCTAGGTCCTCCAGAATCCATCAATTATCCCTATTCATTCTGAGAAAAGAGGAAGTTTATAAGGTTAGTAGGATCAAAGTCCCTCCAGTATCTGAAATACAAGACACCTGTATGAGGACCATATTTCCCCTTGAGGAAAACCACTTGCATGAGCCCCTTCCCTAATCACTGACCTACATGAGAACATTCCAGAGACACCAAAGGATATCCATGTTTCCTAGGATAAATCCTATCCCATGTTTTTTTCCCAGGTGGTCCCTTTCCTAGGGCATCTTTCACACCCGATTTTTTTTCAAGTCTTGGTTTTGATCTAGTTTGTTGGAAATACTGACCCTTTTATTGGGTTTTTTGTGAGATAAATGTTTAGTTTTGAATTGAAAAATATTTATAATCATCCTACCTTGGGTTCCCCATAACTTTTCTGAGATTTTCTGGAGAAATGGGTGGTTACTTTATAATTTGGGCCAACCGTGAGCCCATTTCCAAATTTAAAAACAAAATTTGTTTCTTTTATAAATCCTATTTTTTTCAACATTTTTAACTCATTAAACTTCCCAATTGTCCTCCCTTGACCTAGTCTAACCACCATAACCTTTTTTACCCCCTAGGAATTCATAATCATGGTGGATTTGGGTTATTTATTCAGGTATTGGGCCAGCCCGTGAGCCCATTTCCAGTTTTTAAAAAATAATTTTTTTATTTTATATCTTATTAATATTTTTATATTTTTCAGTGATTAAACATATCAATATAGCCCAAGAACCCTAAGAAAACCTCCAAGTTCTATTTTGCCTCTTTGGAGCTCATATTAGTTGTGGATTAGGGATAAATTTCTCAAGGATTCTCAAATATTCTAGATTTGGTAAGGTAGTCTGTTTCACTCATGAATCATTCTCTTTTTCACTTTTATATGAAAATATTATTTAAATTGTTATTCTAGACCTAAGGATCCTCTCTAATAAGTTACAAGACATTCTATTTCCTATAATGGTGTACATATAAGGGAAGATGAAGAGTTCTCCAGTTTCCAAGGTGAGATTCCTTCTCCTTTCTCCTCCCTCTTCCTTCTCCTTCCACTTTCATTTGGTTTCCTCTTATCCCATAGACATGAAAGACATAGGGTAATTTATCCCATAATTTTTATGGGTTTTTGGTTTTCTTAGGGCTGGTATTCATAGATCTATAGTGTTGGGAACCGCAATGGGTGATATCGGGTGTGTGGTTCCTTTCCACCATGGTTTTGAGGTAGTATATCCCTTGCACATGACTTTATCATTTAATTTTCATCATTTTATTTCTTTTACCACCCGATATATATTTATAGTATTGTTTTTTATCCTTTGTATAATTTTCTTGGTGTGAAAAAATGGTTGTTTAATCCTTTTTTTTGTGAAAAGTAGTGTTGTTTTATTATAAACGTGTACATCGCTTGCTTACTTAAGTGTTCCAATAGCTTAAGAACCTGGTTTATGGTATTTTGAACATGGTTAAATATCATGAATAAATTTATTTCATGAAAATGGTATTTTATCCTTTTTCAATTACATAAAATAACATGTTTGTTTAAAAGTGCATGCTATGTGTTCAGTAAATTGCCCGATTGGCTTTTATGTTCTTAGAGAAAATTAAAATGATTTGTTTGGATTTATAAATACATTTGAATCATGAAAAATGGAATTTTTGGTTCCTTTAATGTATTTCCAAAGTATTTTTGGTTTTATAAACAAATGAGTTTTTGGTGGTAAACATGTTTTGGCCCGAGTTGCTAGAAAATAACTCGCTTTGCATCCTTATAAAAATGGTTGTGATTTGGATGTGTAACCTGAATTTTTTAAGGGATTTGTGAAATTGTTTTTCTTATGTAAGTGGTTTGTATACACCTCTTTATTAAAAGTGAAATTTTTATCTTCAGAAATTTTTAGTTTTGAGAAATGCTTAAAGGCCTGTTTGGTATTTTCCTTGTAAAAACGGTTTCCATGTGTATTTCATGTCATATCATTTTGGACCATTTTATGGTCCATGAAATTGATTTATTAAATTTTTTTGGGGATTCCAAATATGTATTGATATGGTATTGGTGGGTTTTTTGCGTTAAAATATCATTTTTGAAGGAATTTTATGTGCAAGACCTCGTTATACTTCTTAAAATTGTTTTATGAAAACTTCTGTGGTTTATTGATCTGTGAAAGAAATGAGAGACATGTGTGTGGGATGTTTTATGTGTGAATTATTTTTAAATGTAATATTTATGATAAAATGGTATTTTATATATGTGTAACTTTTTTGGGAACAATAATGGAAAACCTGGGTAACTAGGTGGGTGGGCGTGTACTAGTATGCTAGTGATCTGAGGGGTTTTGTCACTGTTTCGCGTAGCATGTTTAACGATGACAACACTAACTAAACTATGATGATGATGATGATGTTGGGGACCACTAGGTTATCAATTATTCTCTTACTAGTGGCTTGTGTGCCCAAGAACATATATTTGTTATTGTTACGTTCACACCGAGATACGAGGTACCAGGGGCCCACAACGAACTAGTGCCTATGGGTGTTCCTGTGACTTGTGCTCATTGGATATTTTGTACTCACCGTCGGTACAGCATTTGTTTAGTTGGTAAATTAAGAAGAATGTGTGTTTTATTTAAATGTTTACATTCTTTAAATCAGACCTCTTGGAAACTATTTTCATTTTGAAGTTGCACAATTTTGAAAAATTGTTACTAGCATTATTTTTTATAAAACATGAAAGTTTTTGTATGGTAATTTTTATAGCATGGAACCTCATTTGGAAAAAATATTTTTATATATTTTATCTCAAAATTTAAAGTGATGTTTCTTTTATTTTAAAGTATGTTCATTGAGAATAGAATATCGGGCTAACCTACTGAGTTTTAATACTCACGCCTATAGTTTTCTTCTATTTTTAGCCATTGTTTAGGTTTCAGCTTGAGTTCAGTCACTTTGGGAAATGAGTATTAGTTTTGTTAGAGAGTGAAAAGTGGGGTCACATGGTGTTAGTTTTCTCATCAGTTTTGGTTAGTTGGTTGTATTGTTTAGTTGTACTTTCTATTTCTTTTATAAATAATGTTCAGTTCAATTTTATATAAATGTATATTGGGTTGTCATTTTTTTTACACTTATTAGTTCTTATTTATATTTTGGAAAAATTGTTCCCTTGAGTACTCTATTTATTCCCTTGGTGCTTGTCACCGTCCCATGAGGATTGAGTGTGCCTATCAGGGCTTATCGTGGAGTGGCCTAGGTGATAGGTTCAGGGTTGACTTGGGCTCATTCATGTCAAAATGGTATTAGAGGGAGGTTGTCTCCTAATAGAACTTTCTTTTTAGAGTCCCCTTTGTTATTTGAGGATTTCAAGGTATATGGAGTATGATTTTTGGTAATTTATGTGTAGGTTCGGGAAGAGCATCACAAACCCTTTCTTGTTCCGATCCTCAGGTGTCCATGGGATGTCCAATTTTATTATTGTCTTTGGTTCTTGTTGATTGTTTGGTGTTGGGATACGACAAGGGGAGTTCGACTAATGGTCTCCTAGAGATCGCAGGGCCTGGAAATCCATGTGAAGATGGAGCATAGTCTTAATAATTCTCTCTATGTTGGTGGTGTGATTGACATATGTCCGCCAACCATGTGGTCAAGTCACCCAACGAAGTTAATTCTCATTTTTTTGGGTCTCTTAGACCTTTCATGAATTATGAATTTTGTTTTGAAAATACTTGTGTGAGAATTGTGAAAATGGGTTTTAAAGTAATTATTGGTTGCTGAAAAGTGGAAAATGGGTTTTTAAAATTTAATATGAAAAAGTTTTTGTAATGTGGGGTTTTATGAAAAAAATCTGGGGGATAAAGAGGAAATGATTTAACGAGATTGAATTTCCTTATTCCAAACTTATGGTTTCTTAAAATGAAATATTTGGAAAGCTTGGATTATTTTAAAGTGATTCTGAACTTTTTTTTAAATGGGGTGTTTTGCTCTGTTTAAAAGTGTTTGAATTTGAGGAGTTGGTTTTGAAAATTTGGTTTTGAGCGGCTGGTGCTTTTTTTAGAAAAGAGTTTTAGCCTTTGTGGTTGTCAGATTATGAAAAGAGACCTTGCTGAATTTTTGAAAATGGGAAATGGATATTTTTAATAGAATGTTTATTTTTGGAAGTTATATTAAATAAAATGGATTGGGTTTTTAATAATATGGTTATTGATGAAGTGTGGTTTGTTTTGTGAAATCTAAAAATGGTTTTTGATTTGGTGGTTAATGTACCTTTGGAAGGTACATGATTATTTTTGGAGTGATGATTGTTTTATTTTATCCTTGGTATTTTTATGGGTGCCCACATGCATGGTTTTATGGATAAATGGATGAATGAATGGTATGTAATGGTGGTTGGGTGCCTGAGGTGACACAGAAACGTGCATATGAGTGAGACTTGATGAAACACCATTGGTGAATGTGAAAATAAACCAAGTTGGTTTGTTTATCAAAAGACTATTAAGCTGAAAACTTGTGTTTTTTGTTATAAAACGATGGTTATGTGGCTGGTTTTTCATATATCATAGAAATTTTGTTTATTTGGTATGCTTCCTTGCGATATGGAAGTCATACTCTTGTTGTGTCTTGATATGGGATCTCATTGGTGGCAGGGTTTTAGAGAAATGATCAGTGGGTTTCTAAAGATGTGTTGGATGTTGTGATGTGTCCATATATGGTTCTCCTTTGGAAGTATTTCTAGGTGATCAACCTAAGTATTCATTCCAAATGTTAAATCTTCCTCTTCAAATGATTCCTCAGACCGTTTATTGAAATTGAGAGCTTTGCAGGCTCAATTTAAAGTGCCTTTTCCATTATGGTGTCCCTCTATATTGGGGTATTTGTGCTTAGTGAGGTTTATTTGTTTCTATATGTACCTTTTCCCTTCATCTCCTCATTCAGAGTGAGAGAAAATAGTGTTGTGCATCTCCATGTTATTGTTTGGGTAAAAGTGCATTGTTTGAGGAAGAGAGTTTCATAGTGTCCCTTGATCTGTTTTTTCAGCCTAGGAGTGTTATGTGTCACCATGTGTAACTAAGGGGAAGAGTTTAAGTTAGGGATTACAAAATACTGACTACAATGTGGGAGATGCTTCATCCATCAGAGCTTTATCCACAGGTCTCAGAGCAAAGATGGTGCATAGTCAGGAGTGCCAGGAATGTGTGTAGTATTGCTAAGCTCACACCTCTACCATTGTATTGAGGTAGTTCCTTTATTTATGTTGTGGTTTCAATGGCCCAATGATTGGGTACCCTTTCCCCCCACCCCATGTGGTGGGGGTTTGAATTTGTGCAGAGAGTGTTGGCCCGGTTATTATCCATTTTTATCGAGAGTGGGGGGTTTAAATGTTCATGTGGTGTTCCTCTTAACATGGGTTGGTAGGTTGTTGAGGGAGAGTTTTGGTGGTCCTTTGTGGTATATACCCATTACATTTTCATGTTTAATTCTCTTTTGGTCATTGACCATTGGTTCTAAATTTTAGGGAGAATAACCACGGGTCTCGTAGAATTTCCTCATAATAATTTATTGAGTGATAATCATTTCTTATTGGTGGGGAGACCATTAAAGACTCCCATGGAATATTTGTTTTTTTGAGTGATATTTGGTTTGGGTGATCTTTGGGTTTATTGGGAGAATTATCAATAATCTGGTTCTTGGTTTGGTTGAGGAGGTAGTGACTCGATCTTTCGGTTGATTCTCAGGAAGTGGTTGGGAGTTGGTGTTTTGGTTGAGGTAAGAGGCTTAAGTTCTGTTAATAGTGGATAAGGTGTCATTTGATTTAGATAATGGAGAATATTGACATGTAATACATAGGTTTTGATCAATCAGCTGGAATGTGTTGTGGCTTTCCGAGGGCAGAAAGCTTTAATGGTGGGGAGAATCGTCACACCGAGTTTTAATTCATGTCTTGGTTTTGACCGAGTTCTATAGAAATTATGATCATTTTCTTGGGTTTTAGTTGATATTAATGTTGTGTTTTTAACTTCCATCTATGTCTAATAATCCTGCCATGGGTTCCCCATATCTTGTTTCTGTGTTTTTGGAGAAAAGGGTGATTACTTCATGATTTGGGTCAACCATGAGCCCATTTCTAGATTTAATTTTTTTTCTTTTATAACTCATTAGATTTTCAAAATTTTTCACTCATTCTAATTCCAAATTGGACTCCCCAAACCTATTCAAACCACCATATCCTTTTTTACCCCCTTATAAATTCATAATCACGGTGGATTGGGGTTATTTATTTAGGTATTGGGCCAGCCTGTGAGCCCATATCCAGTTTTAAAAAAATAATTTGTTTCTTTTACATAATTTTAAATTTTTTATATTTTATGTTGATTCTACCTCTTACTCAAGCCCAATATCACAAGTCTCACCACCCAAGTTATAGTTTCCCTCTTTATAGCTAATATTAGTCTCAGATTTTGGGCGAAAATTTCAAGCCTTCTCAAATCATCCAGATTTGGTAAGGTAATTTATTTCTCTCATGAATCATTATTTTTTTCACTATTTTACCCCAAATATTTTTTCCTTTGTTCTTATATACCTAATTATACTCTCTATGAAGTTTCATTCCATTACCTTTCCTCTAAGGGTGTAGATCCAAGTGAAGATGAAGAGTTCTCTAGTTTCTAAGGTTAAATTCCTTCTCCTTTCTCCTACCTCTTCCTTATCCTTCCACATAATTTAGGTTTACTATTCTCCAATGGTAATGAATGTCCTAGGGTTATGTTATTTCATGATTTTTGATGGTTTTTTGGTTTTTTTAGGTCTGGTCTTTATAGATCTAGAGTGTTGGGAACCGCAGTGGGTGATATCGGGTGTGCGGTTCCTTTCGCCATGGTTTTGAGGTAGGATATCCCTTGACCATGACTTTACCATTTAAGTTTAATAGTTTTATTTCTTCTATTACCTGATATATATGTTTATTATTATTTTTCAGCCTTTGTATAATTTTCTTGGTGTGAAAAATGGTTGTTTAAGCCTTGTTTTGTGAAAAGTAGTGTTGTTTTGTTATAAATGTGTACACCACTTGCTTACTTAAATGTTCCCTTAGTTTACGAACCTGGTTTATGGTATTTTGAACATGGTTTAGTATATTGACAAAATTTATGGAATTTAAATGTCAATTTATCCCTTTTTAAGTGCTTAAAATAAGTTGTTTGTTTAAAAGTGCATGCCATGTATTCGGTAAATTGCCCAGTTAGATTTTATGTGATTAGTGCGATTTATAAGGATTTTTTTGGATTTATAAATACATTTTTAGTGTGAAAAATGATATTTTGGGGTCCTTTTATGGCCTTTTAAAGTAGTTTTAGTTTTATAAATAAATGATTTTTTTGATGGTAAACATGTTTTGGCCCAAGTTTCCTGAAAATGGACCGTTTGAAATTCTTATAAAAATGGTTGTTCTTTGGATATGAAACATGAATGTTTTAAGGGATTTATGAAATTGGTTTTCTGATTCAAATGGTTTGTATACACCTCTTTATTAAAATTTAAATTTTTACCATTGGAAAATTTTAGTTTTGAGAAATACTTAAAGCCCGTTTTTCATTTTTCTTATAAAAATGGTTTCCATGTGTATTTCATGTCGTATCATTTGGGGACATTTTATAGTCCATGAAATTGATTTATTAAATGGTTTTGGGGCTGAAAAATATGGTTTTATTGGGAATTGGTTGGTTTTTTCCTTAAAATATCATTTTTGAATTTATTTTATGTGCAAAGCCTCATTATACTTCTTGAAATTGTTTTATGAAAACTTAGGTGGTTTATTGATCCATGAAAGAAATGTGAGACATGTGTGTGGGATGTTTGAAGTGTGTATGATTTTTAAATGGTATCTTCATGAGAAAATGGTATTTTATCGATGTGTAACTTTTTTGAGCACAAAAAGGTAAACCTCGGGTATCTTGGTGGGCAGACGTGTACTAGTATGCTAGTGATCCTGAGGGGTTTTGTCCCTATTTCACATGGAATGTTTAACGATGACAACACTAACTAAACTATGATGATGATGATGTTGGGGTCCAATAGGTTATGTATTATTCTAAAACTAGTGTCTCATGTTCATGAGAAGGGATATTTTTTATGGTTACTTTTACACCCATATATGAGGTACTTAGGGCCCACAATGAACTAGTGCCTAGGGGTGTTCCCGTGACCGGTGATCATTGGCTATTTTGAGCCCACCATCAGAATAAGTTTTGTTTATTTGGTAAATTCATAAGTGTGTGTATTTTATTTAAAATTTTACATTCTTTAATGCCACCCTCATGAAAACTATTTTCATTTTTAAGTTGAACCTCTTTGAAAAACTGTTACTAGCATTATTATTTGTAAAACTTGCAAGTTTTTGTTAGGTAATTTTTATGGCATAGAATCTCATTTGGAAAAAATATTTTTATATATTGTATGTAAAAATTTAAATTAATTATTCTTTTATTTTAAAGTATGTGCATTGGGAATAGAATATCAGGCTAACCTACTGAGTTTTAATACTCACACCTATAGTTTTATTTTGTGTTTATCCCTTGTGCAGGTTTCATCTTGATTTCAGTCACTTTGGAAAATGGTTATTAATTGTGTTATATTATGACCAGTGGGTTCTCTTGGTTTTATTTTGGTCATCAAGTTTGGTTTGATGGTTTTATTATTTAGTTGTACTTTTAGTTTCTTGTATAAATAATGTTCATTTAAATTTTATATAAATGTATGTTGGGATGTATGTTTCTTTTTGCTACTTAGTTCTTGATTATATTTGGGAGAAATAATTCCCTAGAGTACTATATTTATTCCCTCAGTGCTTGTTACCATCCTGGTAGGATCAGGAACGCCTATCAGGACTTGTCGCGGAGGAGCTCGTGCGACCGCTTCAGGGTTTACTCGGGCTGGTTTGTAACAAAATGGTATCAGAGGGTGGTTGGATCCTAGAAGACCATTATTTTTAGATTTACATTTATTATTTAGGTATTTCAAGGTATATTGAGTAAGATTTTTAGGACTTTAGGGGTAGGTTTGGGAAGAGCGTCACAAACACTTGCTCGTTCCAATCCTTGGGTGTCCAAGGGAAGTCTGCTTTTGTTAGTGTCTTTAGTTCTTGTTGATTGTTTGGTGTTGTGATAAGACAAGGGGAGTTGGAATAATTGTCTCTATGAGCTCGTAGGTCCTGGAAATTCTTTTATATCTAGAGCATAGTCCTAATAAGGATCTATATGTTGGTGGTGTGTTTGACATATGGCTGCCAACCATGTGCTCAAGTCACCCACTAACGCTAGTTATCCTTTTTTGGGTCGCTTGGACCTTTCTTGAATTCTGAATTTTGTTTTTAAAATCCTTGTGTGAGAATTATGAAAATGGGTTTTAAAGGAATGGATGGTTGTTGAAAAGTTGAAAATGGGTTTTCAAAATTTAATAAGAGAATAGTTTTGGAATGTTGGGTTTTATGAAACATATCTTAGGGATAAAGAGGAAATGATTTAAGAGGATTGGATTTCCTTAATCTAAAATTATGGTTTCTTGAAATGAAATGTTTGGAAAGCTTGGATTATTTTAAAGTGATTATTATCTTTTTCTTAAATGGTGTATTTTGGGATGTTTAAAAGTGTTTGAATTTGATGAATTGGTTTTGGAAATTTGGTTTTGAGTGTCTAGTTTTTTTATGGAAAGGGGTTTTGGCCATTGTGGTTGTCGGATTATGAAAATAGACATTGATGAATTTTTAAAAATGGGAAAGGTATGTTTGAAGTAGAATATTTATTTTTGTAATTTCTATTAAATGAAATGGATTGGGTTTTTAATCGAATGGTTCTTGATGAAGTGTGGTTTGTTTTGTGAAATCTGAAAATGTTTTTTGATTTGGCAGTTAATTTTCCTTTGGATGGTACATGATTCTTTTTGGAGTGATGATTATTTTATTTTATCCTTGGTGATTTCAGGGGTTCTCGCATGCATGGTTTTATGTATATATAGAATAATGGCTAGTATGTCATGGTGGTTGGGTTCCCAGGGTGGCATAGAAACATGCATATAAATGGGACTTGATGAAACACCATTAGTGAATGAAAAAATCCACCAAGTTGGTTTGTTTTTCAAAAGTTTTTTTAGTTAAAAAATTGTGGTTTTTGTTATAAACTGATGGTTATGTGGCTGGTTTTTCTTATATCATAGAAGTTTTGTTTATTTGAAATTATTCCTTGAAATATGGAAGTCATACTCTTGTTTTTTCTTAATATGGGATCTCGTTGGTGGCTCAGTTTTGGAGCAATGTTTAGTGGGTTTCTAAAGATGTGTTGGATGTTGTGATGTTGCCATGGATGGTTGTCTGTTGTCAAGATTTCCAGGTGATCAACCTAATGATTCATTCCAAATGTTAAATCAACCTCTTCTAATGATGCCTTAGCCCGTTTTTTGAAATTGATAACTTTCTAGGCTCAATTTAAAGTTCCTTTCAATTATGGTTTCCCTCTCAGTTGGGGTAGTTTTACTCGGTGAGGGTGATGTGCTTCTCCATGTACCTTGTCCATGCTTCCCCTCATTTAGATTGAGAGAAGATATTTATGTGTATCTCTAAGTTCTTGTTGGGGTAAAAGTGTGTTGTTTAAGGAAGAAGGTTTCATGGTATCCCTTGATCTATTGTTTCGGCATGGGAGTGTTATGTGTCACCGTGTGGAACTAAGGGGAAGAGTTCAAGTTAGGTATTATCAAAGCCTAACTATGAGGCAGGAGATGCTTCATCCATCAGAGCTCTAACCATAGGTCCCAGAGTGAAGTTGGTGCATAGTCAGGAGTCCCAAGACTAGGGGAAGTATTTCTAAGCTCATCCCTATACCATTGCAATGAGGTAGTTCCTTTATTTATTTTGTGGTTTTAGTGGACCAATGATTAGGTCCCCTTCCATCACCGCCCCATCTGTTTGGGGTTTAGATCTGTATATGGAGTGTTGACCCAGTTCTTGTCCCCTCCATTCGGGAGTGGGGGGTTTAAATGTTCATGTTGTGTTCCTATTAACATGGGTTGGTAGATTATTGTGGGAGAGTTTTGGTGGGAATATATGGGATACAACTGTTCCTAGTTCATGTTGAATTCTTTTTTTGTCATTGATCATTAGTTCTTAATGGTGGGGAGAACCACCACGGGTCTCATAGAGTTTCCTCCTAAGAATTTGTTGAGTGTGAGTTTTTTCTTAATGGTGGGGAGTCCATTAAATACTCCCCTGTAATCTTTGGTTTTTGTGAGTTCTCTTTGGTATGGGTGATCTTTGGGTTCATTTGGAGAAATCCTAACAATTTGGTTCTTGGTTGGGTTGGGGAGTTAGTGACTTGATCATTATGATGATTCTCAGGAATTGGTTGGGAGTTAATGTTTTGGTTGAGGTAAGAGGATTAAGTTATATTAATGGAGGATTAGGTTTCATTGTATTGATATTATAGACCATATTTACAAGGAATACTTATGTGTTGATCAATCATCTGGAATGTGTTGTGGCTTTCCGGGGGCAGAAATCTTTAATGGAGGGGATAATTGTCACAACCGGTTTTTTCATGTCTTGGTTTTGATCCAGTTCGTTGGAAATCCTGATCCTTTTATAGGATTTTATGTGAGATTAATGTTGAGTTTTGAACTTCAATATATTTATCATCATCCTTCCATGGGTTCCCCATATCTTGTTTGGGAGTTTTTTTTGAGAAAAGTGTGGTTACTTCAAGATTTGGGAAAACCGTGAGCCCATTTCTAGATTTAATAACAAATTTTTTTTCGTTTTATAAATCCTTATTTTTTCAACATTTTTCACTCATTAAACTTTACAATTGGCCTCCACTAATCTTTTAAAACCACCATATCATTTTGGATCACCTTAGAAATTCATAATCATGGCGGATTTGGGTTATTTATTCATGTATTGGTCCAGCCCGTGAGCCCATTTCCAGTTTTAAAAAAATAATTTGTTTATTTTTATATATTATTCATTTTTTATATTTTTCTATGATTCCAACTATCACTCGAGACCAAGAACCATAATCATACCCACCATGTTCCATTTTCAATCTTTAGAGCTCATATTTGTCGCGGATTAGGGTGAAATTTCTTAAGGAATCTCAAATAGTCTAGATTTAGTAAGATAATTTGTTTCCTTCATGAATCATTATTTTTTTCTATTTCCCCCCAAATATTATTTAATGGTTCTTAAATGCCTAATTATACTCTCCAATAATTTCCAATCCATTCCCATTCCTATAAGGTTGTAGATCTAAGGGAAGATGAAGAGTTCTCTTGTTTCCAAGGTGAGATTCCTTCTCCATTCTCCTCCCTCTTCCTTCTACTTACACATCCTTTTGGTTTCCTCTTATACCTTGGTAATTCAAAACCTAGGGATATGTTATCCCATGATTTTTATTGGGTTTTGGTTCATTTAGGGCGGGTCTTCATAGATCTAGAGTGTTGGGAACCACGACGGGTGATATTGGGTGTGTGGTTCCATTCCGATATGGTTTTGAGGTAAGATATCCCCTGCACATGGTTTTATCATTTAAGTTTCATAATTTTATTTCTGTTCACACCTGATATATATGTTTAGATCTTTTTTTCAGCCTTTGGATAATTTTCTTGGTGTGAAAAAATGGTCGTTTAAGCCTTGTTTTGTGAAAAGTAGTGTTGTTTTGTTATAAATGTGTACACCGCTTGCTTACATAAATGTTATGTTAGATTACACACCCATTTTATGGTATTTTGAAGATGTTTCAATATATTTAATAAATTTATGGCATGAAAATGGTACTTTATCCCTTTTCAAGTGCTTAAAATAAGTTATTTGTTTAAAATTACATACCATGTATTCAGTAAATTACCCGGTTGGAATTTATGTTCTTAGTGTGATTTAAAATGATTTGTTTGGATTTATAAATACATTTTAATCATGAAAAATGTTATTTTGGGGTACTTTTATGGCCATACAAAGTAGTTTTATTTTTATAAACAAATGGGATTTTGTTGGTAAACATGTTTTGGCTTGAGTTGTCATAAAATGACCTGTTTGGCGTCCTCATAAAAATGGTTGTGCTTTGGATGTGTAACCTTAATGTTTTAAGGAATTTATGAAAGTGGTTTTATGATGGAAATGGTGTGAATATGTCTCTTTATTAAAAGTGAAATTTTTACCTTTGGAAAATGTTACTTTTGAAAATGCTTAACAGCCTGTTTGTCATTTTCCTTATAAAAATGGTTTCCTTGTGTATTTCATGTGGTATCATTTGGTACCATTTTATATTCCATGAAATTGATTTATTAAATGGTTTTGGGGATGAAAAATCATTTTGATATTGTATTTTTGGGTTTTTGGACTTAAAAGATCATTTTTAAAGGATTTTATGTGCAAGGCCTCGTTATACTTCCTGAAATTGTTTCATGAAAACTTAGGTGGTTTATTGGTTAGTGAATGAAATGTGAGATATTTGTGTGGGTTGTTAGATGTATGTATGATTTTTAAATTTCATATTCATGAGAAAATGGTAATTTATACATGTTTAATTGTTTTATCACAAAAAGGGAAAACTTGGGTATCTATGTGGGCAGACATGTACTAGTATGGAAGTGATTCAGATGAGTTTTGTCCCAATTTCATGTAGAAAGTTTGATGATGACAACACCAACTAAAATATGATTATAATTATGTTAGTAACCACTAGGTTATGGATTATTCTCTTACTAGTAGATCATTTTCATGAGAACAAATATTTTTTATGGTCACTTTTATACCGAGATATGAGGTACTTAGGGCCCACAACGAACTAGTGCCTAAGGGTGTTCCCATGACTTCTGCTCATTGGATATTTTGTACTCACTGTCATTATAAGCTGTGTTTAGTTGGTAAATTCAGAAGCATGTGTGTTTTATTTAAAATTTTACATTCTTTAAAGTATCCATATTGAAAACTATTTTCTTTTTGAAGTTTCACCTCTTTGAAATTTTTTTACTGGCATTCTTGTTTATAAAACATGAAAGTTTTTGTCTAGTAATTTTTATATAATGGAACCTCATTTGGAAAAAATATTTTTCTATATTGCATCTCAAACATTAAATTTATGTTTATTTTATTTTAAATTATTTTCCCTGGGAATGTAATCTTAGGATAACCTACTGAGTTTTAATACTCATGCCTATAATTTTATTCTTTTTTTAGCCCTTGTGCAGGTTTCAACTCAAGTTCAGTCACTTTAGATGATGAGTATTCATTGTGTTGGATAGTGACTAGTGGGGTCACATGGTTTTAGTTTGGTCATTAGGTTGGGTTGGTTGGTTTTATTGTTTATTTGTACTTTTGGTTTCTTGTATAAGTAATTTTTAGTTCAATTTTATGTAAATGTATGTTGATCTGTTCATTTATTTCCGATGCTTAGTTCTTGGTTATATTTGGGATAAATCATTCCCTTGAGTACTCTATTGATTCTATCGGCGCTTTTAACCATCCTAGTAGGATCTATATTGCCTCTTGAGACTTGTCACAGAGCGGCCCAGGTGACCGGTTCAGGGTCGACTCAGGCTGGTCCGTGACAGCTTCTCTAGCTAATGTATGACTATTTCCACAATGAGAATCACTACCTACTCCTACCAATCCCTATGTGAAGAACCTTTTATATCTAATCTAGGACCTAAGTTATCCCCCCTTTGATCCCTCTTCCAAGACACCAATGGAAAGGATCCTCTTTATTTGGATCCATCATCTGAGAGGAACCATATTGAGACCTCTACTAAAGCCTTTGAACTTGCATGACCATGGTAGGATTCATTAAAGAATGTCTCCCATTTGGGTATGCATTCCTTAGGTCAGTGTTCTCTTTCACTTGTCTTATATGATGGGTAGGGTTCTCAGGGTGCATGTGAGTATGAATCCCTTCAGTCATAGGGACCTCGAACCTAGGGAAAGTGTTAGAGATCTGATAGTATTAGAGAAAAGGATTAGAGACGTTTTATTCCCATGTAATCTCTAAGACCAGGGACCTCTGATTCTAGGTGGGGAGGGTGAGGATCACACTCCCTTTTATATGGAATGATATCCACCTCTCTTCCCCAAGGATTAATTATAGGGAATCCCTCTTGAACTAAGCCCCTAGACTTTCTTGTAGAACTTATATTGCTTCATTCCTTCCTCCTCCTTACTCGAGGGCTATAAACATATGGTAGTCATATGTGAGTATCCTTGGTACAATTATATAAGGTAAGGATCCCGCCAAATCCCTTTCTTCTTCTTTCATATCCCTAGCCTCTTCCACCTGGAGGAGAAGGATTTTGCGGTTTTTCAAATATTTTACTTCCTCTTATTTCTCACACTGAGCATGACTCACATGAGATTAGAGGTTAGCTACAATATTGACATCCACGTGGTTAGATTCATGTCATGGTAGATAATTTTTTTCCATATCTTCCTCTCACCTTCCTTCAGAGGGCCTCCATAGGCATGGGCCCTCAAAACAATGGGTCTAACCTTAGGTTCACTTATTCAGTATAATCCCCAATCATATCCAACCAAACCCAAATCATTATGGCATCCTCCTTAGGAGTAATCCCCAACCAAATCTCTCAAATCACCATTAAATACTTCATAAGAGTAAACCCCAATTAAATCCTCTCAAAGGTCTATACTCCCATGTGAGACAAACCTTCATAGGGCCTCTATAGGCATTGATCATCACAACAAAACTACATGGGTTTTTGATTCCCATCCAAATAGGATATGTAGGAATCCTCCCTAAGTTTCAAACTCAACAACCTAAATAACCCCTAATATCTTCAGGGTATTTTCCTAGTAATGTATTATTAAACATGGGAGTCCATATCCCTTCTAGGCTCCCTGGGATAATTTGGCATATATCCCACACCAAACTTTGACTAGGCATATTTTTCCTAGACGTCCTTGTTGTATGAGGTTACGTTGCATGGTTTTGTCCTTATCACACGACCTTAAAAGGTATAAATTTCCCCATTAAATGGAACCAAACTATGTGTGTTCTGATTCCTTTCATAAGGATATGTAGGAATCCCATCTTATGGGTCCGATCTTGACATCCAAACAACACCCACCTTCCTGGATGGTGATACACTCTAGAGCTCCCCACTGTGTGGCTCAAAACTAGTGTCATAATAATAAATGAAAAAATAATCCTTGATTAGTACATTAGAGGGTAACATTGATGGAGAAACTCATACACATATACAAATTATTCTAAATCACATAAATGCTAATAATTGATTGTTAATTCAAGGGTGACCCACATCATACTTGGGATTTAATGAAGGATTCACAAAAATATATTACATCTATAAGAGAGTCCTAGAGTACGAAATAATACCCTTAAGAAAGTTATAATGATCATAACCTCCCATCCCATCTACCAATATGATTTTTTAAGTATCATTGGTCCAATTTACAAATGTGTACCTACCTTTGGAAATAAAGATCATCAGTTTTCATGATTATTGAACCGTTGGGTGTTTCCGGCTCGACAAATGAAACTCATTGGAACCCATTAAAAAATAAAAAACCTAATATCAATGATTGTTAACAATTTAAATTTCCCATAATCAATCATCGAGCTTATGATTTTCATTAAAAAAATTGACATCCCTTAATATTTTCTAGTATTTTAGTATATACATGCCTCAATGATATCATATGATTGGTTTCTATCATATAATATGATGGGTATATGATATCACATGCATGGATTATTCCATGTATTCTGGATCAATTCCCTTTGGTAATGAATAAATAAGATTGATTCATTCATTTTTATATATTCATAGTATATTTATTGAAGTGTTTAATTAATATACAACACCAACAGGTAGTAATGTATGTTGGCTACTATGAGATGGTAGCCGATACTCCAATTGTCTGACTCTATTCATTTAATTAAGAGAGTATTTTAAAGGTATTAAATCCCCCAATTTATGAGTACTATGATGCATGCAAGCCCAAACCAAAGATCTATTTAGTTCATAGTTCATAATTTATCTTCATTGAGGATTGGTCTAACACACTAATGAAAAATAAGATTCCTCCCATTATAAATAAAGATCCAAGGCTGATGTAATTACCTTAAAGGTATGATACTTTTGGTTATTGATTTGGTGAACCCTATAAATCATAATCCATTGAAAAGTAAAAATGGAGATTTCAGTAGTAAAGTTACACATATTCTTATGTTATTCATTTAACATGTTGGTTTTTTTGATTCTATATCAAGTAATTTCAGGGGTTTATTTCACTAAAAAAATAATTAGTTGATTATTAAAACCCATCAATTTTATTTGATCCATATTAATTAAGGATAAAAATGTTTTTAACCGTTTTTTAAATGAAAATTTTTGTAATATGGTGTTTGGGGCTATATTTTAGTGTATAATATATTTGATTTTTTTCTTATTTATATTGTATGAATACCATATATTATAGGGAATGTGTAATGGCCTGAATTTTACAGGTTGTTTTAAATCATGTTAAATTTAAATTTTTTGTCTTAGTGTTACAGACACTTTTTTAGATCATGTTTTAAATGATTTATAATATGTTTTAAGGGTGATAGTTCAGTGTAAAAATTATAGAAGTGATTTATATGTAATTTCCAGATGAAATTATATTGTATCCATCATGGAATGATACAAGATATTCACAAAATTATGCTTATATGATCAAGGGATCACACCATATCCATCAAGGTACCATAGTGTGAAGGATAGAAGAAGGAGGAGTTCATTCCATGTCCTTGAGGCACCATGACATGATGGCTTATGTAAGGGAGGAAGTCACAGTGTGGTAGAGGGGTGTGATGAAATGATACTTGGATATGTTGATTTTGGATAAGTCTTTATATGTAAGGTTTTGATACTATCATGCCGTGACCCAAGGGGATCACCCTAGGATAGTATGTAATGTTTTTGAGGTTTCATAAGGTTTTTGAAATTGAGGGATTTTGATGGAGGATCATGGTGATAACATGGTGGAGGGAACCAAAATATGAAAATATATTTGTAGGTATGCATGATGATGGGGTTCCAAGACCTATATGTGGGTAACTGCAACTTTTGGGCACCCTCGGGATATTCCCGCATGGAATAACCACTTTGGTTACACTATGGTGGTGTTTTAAAAGTAGGTTGGTCCCTGTTTTTGGGGTGGTGGTCACACTTTGACCTAGAGGGGATACACCATGGAACAACATACCAAGGAGGTTCTATAATGTGATCATAATATTTTACATTGTGATGAAGAACCTAGGATATATTTTTAAGAGGTCCATCCGGTAAACTTATAGGGGTCCTATTTAGAACACCCTAAGAATCCTTTAGTTACAATCACTTGAAAGAGGTATGGGTGGGGTGGGGGAGAGAACCCTCTATAGCTCTCAATTATTCCGCCTCTAGTATCCCATCAACTTGGATAGATAAAAAGTGTTTCATCATGTGAATTCAAGGTAATATTTATCCCCTTACCCTTTTTGTTCCACCACTTTGTTTTATTCCAGATTTTGGTTTATTTGTTTATTATTTCATGGATTCTATTCCACTGAGGCATTATGGAATCATATCGCTTTATGAGGATTTGGTGTGTGTCTTATAAAATAGGTCCCAAGAGGGTATGTTCATGCCTTAATTATTCATTTGACTATAGATATGTTCTCTATATATTTATTTAGGGTTTTGTGGAAATATAGGTTTAATTGAAAATTGATTCAAGGATTTAAATTGGGTATTTTATGTGGATTATGTTTGAGTGCATGTCAAAAGTGGAACACACCCCATTGTTTATGGTTATAATTCCATTATACACCCAATGAGTTTGGCGTCAGTTATTCAAAATTTGGATTTTGGTTTTAAATGATTAATTTATAATTTTGAAGGTATTTATAGATGTGATGAGTTTTCTTAGGATCTGAAGAGGTCAGTATAATATTGGGAATGTTTTTGGATTATCAATTGAGATTAGTGTACTTGAAATTATCATGTTTCTTATTATTTTATTATTTTATATTTGTATGACCTCATTATAATCATTTGTCAGTATGTTTCATACCTAGTATGATCTTTCCTCATAGATTAGGATGGGATCATAGTTTCTTAATATTCAATAGGGTCTACATAGATTGCTAAATGGTTCATTGGTAACACCTTGGTCGAATGAGTACCGGTGGTCCTCTTTCTGGATGTTTGGTGGAATTCTTCAAATTTTAAAAACAAAAATGAATTTCATTTTTAAAATTTGATTTTTAAAAAGGGTTTATATAAGTGGTATTTCAAAGGAAAAATTAGTGATTTTTTAAATAGGTTTTTAAAACAAAAGTGGGGTTTTTTAAGTAATGTTTTCATCAGGATTTTTGAACAAAGGCGCAATGTGAGTAATATGGAATTCAATAACTTTTTTAAATTTTATAAAAATGGTATTTGGACTAGATTTTAAGGGAAAAATAAAAGGGATTTGTTTGAGTGTTTTTTTCCATTTGACCTTGTGTGGGTAATGCTCTATTTTATAAATCTTGGTTTCTTGATGTGATTCTTGATTGAGTTTTTTCATGGTGATGCATGATTTTTTTTGCTATCCTATGATTTTTTGTAGTATAAAAGTTATGGGTTGATCTAGATTGATGTGGTTGACCCCTTAGAGGGTAGATATGGGTAGATGAATTTTGTTTTATGGAACCATTCCTAGTTCCATGAAGTTAGGAGGAGTTCTCTTCATGATAAGAGTAGTAGTGGGGAAAAGAGGACGATGAGACATGCTTAGAGGTGTGGGTCCAGGTATTGAGTTACTAGTACCTTGGTGATGAGATGGTGAGATTATGGTATGGGATGCATTCCTTTTTTGTAGTTTCTTCCATGGTCCTTGTTATGTCTATGATGAATGCTGATAGATATCCTCCCCAATAGATGATGGAATTTTGTACAAATTTTTGTGTGGAATCTTTGAAATAAGTATGGATTGGTCTATACACGTTCACCCTAACCTACATTAGAAGGTCATAGTTGGGAACTTTATGTGAACACTCCCCTAATGATGGGCCATGTTGGGTACTTATTATGTGGAATCTATTGAGTGATAAGGGATAATGAATGAGATTTTTATGTGGAATCCATTAAGATATAAGTGATGTACATAGAAATATTTTATAGTATCCTTTGATTGAATGGGGATTCTAAAGGAAAATATTTTGCGACATACCTTGAGTGATAAATTATAACCAAAGAATTATTTTTTCTCCCTCCGTTGATGGGGTCAGACGATGTATTATTTTTGTGCCCTCCCTTGAGGGGTTTGGGTGGGGTACTATTTTTTAATCTTCCCATAAGGGGGTTGTGTAGGATACTATGAATATGTGACTCAATATCTGTATTCTCTCAAATATATATTTGATGGAGGTATAGTCAGGTGTCATGGTTGTTAGGTTATTATATTAAATCCTTACACACATACTTGTATATTCATTGCGTGTTATGATTCTAAGTTGGTTTCTTGAAAGATAATTAATTGTACAAATTATATGTATTTCATGAACAATTTATTAATCAATATAATACTCAATATTTTTGAGGTATTATGGATTCATATCGGGTCATTGGACTCAACCCTACCTGTATACATGAAATTGATTTCAATGTATGTGGGTATACTGTTTTGTTTTCATCCTGAGAAAATGTATATCTTGGATCTAGACATGTGTAGTGGCTGAGGATTTTTTATGATGACTATGTGAGTTGGGATGGAGGTTATTTTATTTTATTTTGGTTATTGTTTTGCATATGTACTATCTATCATGTCATTATTTTATTATATGATGATTCCTATTATTCCTTGTTTTTTTACTAATATTCTGTTATATTTTGTTCTGTCATATACAATATTTTTACTACTTATTATTCTAGACTATAGAGGGCCTCTTGGATAACTTTTATATCCATAGGTATTTTTGTAATGTCCATTTTAGGGACACGACATGCCAATTTTTTTGGTAGATTTAGGTATTACCCTTAATATTTAAATTTTTAGTGCATTATCTCCCCATAAATATTTTAATCCCTCACCTCTAGTAAGAATCCTTTGTAATATGAGAAGGTGAACATGAGGTTATATGGGGACCTCACTCAGGATTTGTTTAGGTGATCCAAGTTGAGGCATCAAAAAATGGTATCACAGTATATCTTGGGATGAGACAATATTAGTTAGTTGCAGTGATAAATTACCAGGACTCAAGAGATAGATTGGGTGCATGCCTAGCTAGAATGACATCGGTTGAAACACATGTTTCCAGGGGATGTATAGTGTTGGGACAATAAAATTAATGGTGAGTGAGGTGTTGGGCCATGAATCCAAATTTGGGATATATGAGACTCAAGATGTGTCATATGGATTAGTTTGGAGCTAGGGATTTTTTCATTCATCACTATAGTGGCTTGATTAGTGAATAATTCACACACTTATGTGAAGTGTTGTTTGACATGATTCATTATAATAATATAGAATTTATTGAATCAAATAATATAATATTTTTATATTTAATGAATATATTATAATGGGTTGTTAGATTAAAAAGGATTAAGGTTTTTTGATTGATTCTAATTGTGATTGTTTATATTCCATAGGGGAATGATTTTTGGAAAGTTTGGTTTTTGAGAAAGAATCAGTTTTGAAAATAAATTTATGGTGTGACATTATGTGTTTGTAAATGTATTTATAAGTTAGTTTTACAGTAAATTGACCTTAGATACCATGATTTTGAAAATGAATTTTAATTTATGGGTTTTGATAAAATATGAAGAAAAAGTGTTTTGGAATTGGATTTCAAAGTATATTTTGAATATGGGATTGGATTTTAGGGAATAGATATAGGATAAGGATTTTTATATTTTAGTTTTAGTGAAAAATACTTTAATTCTATGGAATTATTAGAAACTCAGGTAAGTTTTGGTATTTTTAAAATAATTTAAACTAGTTATTGAAATAATAAACTAGAACATATGTAAATCGAAATGTGTGGATTTTTGTGGATTTAATGGGGTGATCCTAATACTTTAAGTTGTCTTCTTGGATATGTGACATGTTTTATTAGTAAATTACATGTTTAATTGGTGGGTTTTTACTTGGTGTGGTCAGATGTTGGAAAAAGAAACTGGTTCCTATTTAGACCTAGTTTTCTTGTTTCTTAGTGATAGAATGGGGATAAACTGGGTGGTTGGATTATTAATTCAATAGGTTTTCTATAGTTATTTCATTGGAATAATTAATTTAGTATTATGATGAATTATTGGGGTTGATATCAATTACTTGTCTATGATTTTGACGGGTCTGTTGTTTGAACTAATTGATTTGGGTTTTGGTAGGTCATTTTTGTGAGGTGGGGGTGCACCATTAGATGGAATTGACCTTTATGAGTGGATAATAATTACAGTGAGCAAAATAATCCTATAAATGAGTTAGTTTTATCAATTTTGTGTCCTGGTATTGAAAAGAGCATTTTTGCACCGAATTGGTGTTAGTAATGTATATTTCATGTTAGTTCTTGGGTGTAACTGGAGAGGTTAACCCCATAAATTAAATTCTATATTGAAAAGGGTGTGAGTCATGAAGGCCTGGTGTTTTCATTTAGTGAGGAAAAAATGAGAATACTCATATGGTGTGTAATATAAAATATTTCATAGATTCAAGCACCTCTTATTTATTTGGATTTTGGATTCTATGGAATTCATATGTGTTTTAGATCAAAGATTATTTAGTCATAGGAGGAGTACGCCTATGGATTTGGTTTTATGAAGATCCAACTATGGAATTACACCGACTTTTTCATTTGGATTTCAATGTGAGAGTTTTCATGGTTTTTAATTGTTTTTGTGTGTTAAGTCATCTTGATCATAATATATGAAGGTGAATCAGTTGGTGAGGCCAAGTGTTTTTGGGGAAGGTCATCCAAAAATGGACTGGATGGTGTTGTGGCATGGATTTAGAGGAATTGATATAGAACTTACATCCAGATAATTTTCGGAAAAATTAGAATTAAATATTTCCAAATGTGAAATGGTGGCCATAGATAGAGTTGTGTGATGCATGGTGAGTGGGAAACTCAACTTTTTATGAGTAGTAAGTTTTTGTATTTGGGGTTGCATAATTAAATCAAGTTGGGAATTTAGTGATGAAAAATATCTTTTTAATAGTGAATCGATGATTGTGAATGTTTGGGATGTATATTTGGAGTACTGTCATGGCTTCTCAACGATGATCAGTGTTATAGTGGAGAGTTTGTAATGATATTTGCTATTACGGGTTTGTGAAAGTTAGGGTAAATTTGAAATTTTGGTTCTAGAGAAAGGGATGGGAGTTTAGATCATGTTTTTAACTATTTATGATATGTTTGGGGGGTGTTTTTTGGTGTAATAATGTCAAAATAGAGTTCTAGAGTGTTGGTAGATGAAATTTTATAATAAGTGTATCATTACCACATGATGTAAGGGACTTATGAGGTGAAGGACGACTGATCCATGGTTCATGTATTGTCCAATGGGGTTCTACGACATGAAGGATATAAGAAATTGGAGGTCACTCTATAGCCTTAAGTTACAATGAAATGATGGTTCATGTAAAAGGGTATATCATGGCATGGAAAATTAGTACCACGACATGATGCTTGGATGTATTGATTTTGGATAACTCCTCATACACAAGGTTTTAATAAAGTCACAAAAATTTATTAAGTGGATCATTCCATGAAGATAAATAAGGTTTTAGGGATGGTTATGGTTTTTAATTTAGGATATTTATATGGGAAATCATGGTCACAATATAGAAGAGGGTGCCTCCTAATGATGGTTTTCATAGAGATAGGGGAGAAGGTGGAGTTACATGGTCTGGAGATTGAGAGAAATGGATTAGTGGAACCCATTGTATGATCCATCATGTAATTACCATTTTAGTCACACCATGGAAGTGTTTTGATAGGGGGTTAGACCCTTTTTCTAGGCGTGGTCATTCTATAACCCAGAGGGCCCACACTATGATGTGGTATAATGAGGAGGTTCCATGACATGACCGTTATTGGTCATGTTGAGACTAAGTGCTTAGTTTTTTTTCAATATGTCTTTTTGGTAAATTCATAGGGGGTGATATTTGGAAACTACTATGCCTAATTTAGTTCTAATTTCTTGGAATAGGGGTGTGGGGGTTCCCTATTTGGATATCCATTCATTTACCTTTTCCCCCTTCTATTTGAATGGTTCTAGAGGATTTAATCACATGATTACAGGGTAATATTTATCCCATTCTTTTCTTTGTTCTTCCCCTTGTATTCCCCTAATTCTGGTTCACTGGGTTTGGGTTTTGGGGTGTTGTTTAAAAGAATGCATGGTGGAATTTTCCTTTTTTTAAGGGGATTTGGTGTGTTTATTGAAAAGGATTCCCACGAGGGGATGTTCATAACACCATTCATAATTTTACTTGAGGTTTTTATCGTATATATTTATTAATATTTTTAGTGAAATTTAATCTTAATTTCCCACTGGGAACTAATTCAAGGATAAAAATTTGTTATTTTTTGTGTATGAGGTTTGGGTGCATGTTAGGAGTGGAACATACCCTGTTGTTTGTAGTTTTAGTGATGTTATGTCACCTCATGAGTTTTTGGAATCTATTATTACAAATTTATATTTTGGTTTTCCATAAAAAATTTATTAATTTGATGGTGTTTATATATGATATAGGTTCTAATAAACTTTGAGGAGGCCAATTAAACCTAGGTATTGATTTATGGATTTCCAGTTGAGGTAGGTGGACTTGGAATTTCTGATTTTCTAATTCTTTTAGGGATTAAATATTCATATTCTATCACTATAATTATTCATCAATATGTTTAAATCATTGTGTAATCTTTCCCCATTGATTGTGTTGGGATTATATCATCCTAATAGTCAATAAGGACTATATATATTGTTAAACACTTTATTGGTGGTGCCTTGTCCAAATTAGTGTCGGGGGACCACTTTATAGTTGTTTGGTGGTGTGCATCAGATTTAAAAATAAATTTCCTTTTTTAAATTTTATTTTAAAAAATGGTTGATTAAAATGAAATTTAAAAGGATAAAGTGTTGATTTTAGGAATAAGTTTTGAAATGGAATTTCAAAATAAAAGTAGGTATTTTCAATTATTTTTCAATGTGTTTCTTAGACAAGGGACTAGTGTGTGTAATAATGGATATAATTCAATTTATATATATTTTAATAGGGGGATTTGACTTTTATTTAAGGGAAATATGGAAGGGATTGGTTTGAGAGTGTTTTAGTTCATTTGAACTCAAATGGGTAATTCCTTATTTTCTAAAGAATAATTGCTTGATGTTCTCCTTTATTGTGTTATATAATGGTGATTCAAGCTTGTGTGTGTTGGATTATGATGTTTTTTTGGTATCAAATTTTCAAGTTGGTTTAGATTGACGTGTTTGATCCCTTAAAAGGTATATATGGTAAGATGGATTGGGTTTGATGGAACAATGTCTAATTTCATGAAGTAAGAAGGGGTTATCCCCATGATAAGAGTATACTACATGGATAAGAGGATGATGATACATTCTTTGAGGTTTTGGGATAGGTATTGAATGAATAGAACCCTAGGGATGATATGATGAGATTATAGGATTGTCCACATTCCCTGTATATAGTTTCTTGCGTGGTCCTGATTCTATATATCCTGGATGATGATAGATGAACTGCCTATTAAAGTTGGGATAGTATGGACCTTTTCTATGGCCACCTTTAGAGTGGTTTGACTTGGGTACTATATGTTTGATCTACCATACATAGATGTGTAGTGGTTGGGAACTTTATGCGATCCCTCCCCTGATGAGGGGTTGGGTTGGTTACTTATTGGGTGAAATCCATTGAGTGATAACTAATGTCTAGTGAAATTATTATCTTCATCCCATGAGTGATAAGGGATGACCCAGGTTCTATTTTCCAATATCCTTTAAGTGATAGAGAATGAATAGAAAAATTATTATACAACATCCCCTTAGTGATAAGGGTAGTTAGGGAACTATTTGTGAACCCTCCCTTGAGGGGGTTGGGTGGGGTACATTTTTTGCACCCTCCCCTGAGGGGGTTGGATGGGGTACGATTTATACACCTTACCCTAAGGAGGTCGGGTAGGGTACTATGAATTTGTGATTTGATCACTACATTCTTTTTGGTATGGATCCAAATTAGGTATGGTCAGGTGTCACGGTGTTCTGGTATTCACAAGAAAACCTAACATGCATGCGTGTATTTGACTTGTGCGTTACATTTTTGAGTGGGTGTGTTATACCATTATGAATTATATAACATATATGCATTGCATGAACGCCCACTTGATCATGAAAATACTCAGCATTATTGATGGATTAGATATTCCTATTTGGTTGTTGGACTCACCCCTACCAATGTACATGAAATGGGTTTGATGTACATCGGTAGAACTTAATGTTTTCTTCTATGTCATAGGCATCACATGGATTTTGAGAAGTGGTTTAGGTTTAGTAGGATATGGAGGCTGAGTATTTGGTATAATTACTATCTGAGTTGGGTTGGAGACCGATGTAATTTTTTTTGTCATTGTTCAACATGTGTACTATCTAGTATCTCATTATTTTATCATATGATGATGCATGTTATGAAATGTTTATTTTATACTAAATTTTTATGTCGTAGTGAATCATATAGACTATTTTTACTACTTACTAATCTGAAATGTGGGGACTCTCTTATCCCCCCTTTATGTAGATAGATAATTTTTTAATGTCCATAATATAGATATGTAAGGATAATTTTTTAGTAGATTTAGACATGAACCTTGGAATTTATGTTTGGGGACATAGTCTCCCCATGAATATTTTTGGCCTTATCCAATAGTTAGTAGCCTCTTTCATACAAGGAGGTTCCCCTAAGGCCATGTAGTGCCCATTATTAGGTACCGTTCAGGTGAAACAGGTTGGGGCGTCATAATATAATATATCAAAGTCCCATGGATCAAGGGGAAATTTATATTTTTTGTTGGGAAAAAAACATTTTTGGGGTTGAGTGAGAACTCGAAACAACCAACAATAGAAAAAAGGAATTAAACATCATATGTCACCACAAAATCATTCCAATTTTTTTAAAAGGATAGTGCTACACAACCATTGGGAACTCCAGTCAATAGAAAACTACTTCTTATTTGGATAATATTTAATAATGTTCTCAAAGAAGTATCCCATTTTATACCATGTATTGATGAAATATTCCATGATAATATTAACTTTATTGAAAATGTGGATTATAATACATTATTGAGTATTGATCTACGATATTTTTTCCTCATTGGTGTCAACTTGAAGTAGTCTTTCATAAATTCTGTTTACATTCTCTGCTGATGACTTTAAATTCAATTCCTTTGATTCTATATTTTCATTTGGGTGAAAAAACATCTCCAAATTAGAGGCATGTGAATGTACCAATAAATTTCTATTAACACCTCCCTCGCAATATTTAAGCTACAAATCATGTAGCATCATAAAATGTTCCCTTACTCAAAGGGGAAATATCTTCACCTTCCTCAATTTTTAGGGATTTGAGTCTAGGACTACCTGGCCACTCTATGGTCATTCCATCCACCCTTTTCATGGTATCTTCAGAAAAGGGTTGGCCATTTCTTATTGGAACCTTTGGATGATTAAGATCTTTATTTTTAGTTTTTTCACATCATCATATTTCATCATTCTTTCTCACCGATCTAGTGACCATTGGGTTTGGTAGGTTGGAATAGTATTTCTTTATTCTAGGTTTTCTCCCATTATTAACCATATAATTCCTTGAATAAAAACCTCCCTTTTGGAATTCTTCAAATATGAATAGAATAAATAATTAGCTTATATATACTATTAATAATATTAATTAGTCTATAATATATCCACTATTCTTTGTTGGTTAGGTTTAGAGGATCCTCTCTCTTTTCGTCGCTTTATTCTATCATCGTTTGTACTCTTCCCATGAGTCTATTTCATCTTTGATGGTCATAAACCGATAATTATCTGACAAACTTTCTTAATATTACACTTTTCCTTTTCTAATCAAAACCCATAAAATTTCTCATTACCCACAACATAATTTCCTAATAGAAAAAACCTATACTATAACCTAAATTCTATATCATTCTCCTTCACACATGATCCCAATATTGTGTAAAGAGTTCCTTGATACTAAAAAACATGTAAGGGGGGATTACATGGATTTAAATTGAGACCCATTGATCTATTCTAGGGTTACAAACCATAATTATTACCATCATTATAGTCCCTACAATAATCAGGGTCCAACACAGTACAAACAATGGTTGCGTAAGACAACTTGTTTCAAGTGTCTCTTGTAGTCAATCTCAAGGGAGGGATCCTCCCACCCAACATCTATTTTACCTATGAGTTATAATATGGAATAAACATAGAATCTATAATATTATAATTCTTTTTTGAATATATCAAGATGAAATTGGGTGGGTAACAACATTCATAGGTATCATCTTCTTAGGTTCAAGACTATTGGATTGATAGTTTCCAAATTCAATTGAATCAACCACACCCTTATAAACATTCCCATATACAGGGATAGGATCCATAATAGTTATATCCTGAAATAGACTTAATACATACATACTACCTTCAATTAAATGAGTAACTGGTTAGGAAAAAGACAATTATGATTGCATGTTGGAACCTCATTAGTAAGTCTGGTTATGATGATCCGACCTATTATAGGAATAATAAAACTCACAAAAAAATAGAATTACACATTCAAATCCCATATGTATTCTTCCCAGACCTCAATATATATTTACTCCACTAGAGGATTAGTGATATAATCCTCAATTAAAGTTCATGGAGTATTGGGATGACATCTAACTTTTTTCATACTATCAAAGCTCAAGAAATGATCTACTATATTTCCAAGCATGTATAATATAACTGTGTAATGACCCAAAGTTTTTCAATGGAAATTACCTTCTTATAAATATGTCATAAATTAACATGAAATCAAAACATAATAAACTAATAAGTGATAAGTGACCATTAAATATAATTTGGTCACTTCTGTGTTAGGAATTTTGAAAATTTGACATACACGGTTGTGTTCAAGATGATTTTTGGAGTCTAATGAAACAAAAATAATTTTTGGTGAATAGTAACCTAACCTTAGGTATAGTAACATACCCTTATGAATAGTAATACGACCCTTATGAATAGTAAATCATCCATCATAATAGTAACATTACCTATGAACAATAAAATAAAATTTAGACATCTTAGAAAGTGACAATTTGACCTTAGTAAACGTTTTGGTATTTTATAAGTCATAAATAATTAATTATAATTAATTAATTAATTAATTTAAAAGAATATTTATTTCCCTGAAATGTATTCATAAATTATTGAATCAATGTATAATAGTTTTTAGATAATTTTATAAGACCCTACGTAATTTTTGAAAGAACTATAAAATCAGTTTTAATCTTAAAAACTGTTTTTTAAGTAAATTATGATTTTAATTAAATATTAAATTAATAATATTTAAAAAATATTTTTGAAAAATGGACTTCATTTTTGGATTCTACAAGTTGAAAAATGGTTGGGGTAAAGTTTTGGGATTTTTCTGAGATACTTGAATTTTTGATGAATAGTAGAATCCGATAATTCACAATAAATGCTAAATAATGTATTAATTGAGTCATCAATGATGTTCTGCAGATGTAAGCCCAATTTTTTTGAGATTACATTATAAAATTACTATTATTTGTCATCAAAGACTCACTATTCCTTTTCTTAGGGGAAATTAATAAACTAATGAATTTTATATTAAGGAAACCCCTCTCCCCTCCACAATAAAAGCCACCCTTCACTCCCTCATTTCCTCACACCTCTCAAGCTCCAATCCTTCTATAAACTCTACCCAAAAATATTCCCTAGCCCCTCCCACACGTCCAAAAGCTTAGGTTCTCATAAAAATACCAATACTAGCTTCCTTAAAGAGGATCTCAAGAGGAAGATTTAAGAGGTAATTTCTCTCCCTCTTCTCCTTTAATTTCCTTTCAAGTTCAAGTTCCTTTCTTGATCTCTCCCCACCTATATTCATCCAAATTGTTCTGTAACTCCAGTATTATACATATACTGTAATTTTGTGATTCTAATGAGATATTATATCACCCCATACCCTTTCCCTCTTCCTTTTATTTTATTAAAGAGAACGTTGTTCATGAGGTGTTAATTTATCACCTTCAAAAACGACATGCTCTCTTCTTCCATTTCTAACTTCAGATCTGGTCATGAAACCATTTTTATGGTTGAACCAGAATATGTTATATTTATTATGTTCTATTTTAAGTTCTGTAAATAACCTATGGCCATATTACTAAGTGAAAAGTTAAAAAAAGTTCGTTGTGATCCAAAAACCGCTCAAATTAACCCAAATAATCATCATTTAATTCTCATCTAATGATTCACCCACATGGATGTAATATAATTCATTATAAAATCATTAAATCTCCTGTAATATCAATAATAACATGTAATATCATTTATTGATGTTTACCCGTGATCTACCTGAACTTCAATTTAAGAATACAAGTGAACCACCCAAGAAAAACCATAAAAAACGAGCATCCCCAAACAATGTTTTTTGAACTCTATATATCCTCCAAAAGAAGATAATATGAAATAATGAAACCAGAATTAACCCTATTAATGTACAAATGGTTCTAGATTTCTAATTAATTAATATAATGTCATTATATAGGACATTAAAGAGAAGGAAGCATTCAGGTACAAGGTAAGGGGAAATATGGAACCCAATTTTCTTCCTTCGGGTTCTCCCTCTTTCACTCCATTTTTGATATGGTTACTCCTAAAAGATCATTTTTTCATCATTTACTCTACTTTTCTGGGATATACATGATTGTCACTGGTTTTTATGTCCAACAAAAGTTTTTCCAAAAGAACTCTTCTTTTAAGAACACCCCTTTTACTTCTCACTCAAAGTGAACGGTTCTTGTAACATGTATGTTATTCCATCTTTCTTTTGGGAACCCAAAGCTTATGAATATATTATTATGAGATAAAACACATTCCTTTTCATGGGTTCATTATGTTAATTTATGTTATATGTTCATTGTGGAAATCATGATAAATTATAATGTTATGAGGTGATGGGTGCGCCCGGAATTATATAGCACAATATGAATGTTTAAATGTGACGGGTGTACCCAGAATTATACAGAGCTCCAATGCATTGGGTAAAGTGATGAATCTCATGTGTAAATGTGAAATGATGTGTGAACAAGATTTTATCTTGGTTCACAAGTATGTGTGGTAGTTAACCACTAAGACATGATGTTTCATTTTTATGCATTGCCACATTTCAAGTCTATTATTTATGCTACTCTCATGTTCATGATCTTTTTCCTATGTTATGATTATGCTCACCCCATGATATATTATTCTTATCTATCATCTTACTGGGCTTTTAGATCACCCCTTTTGATGTATATCCTCAGGTGTCTACATGTACTAAGGAGAGGACAAGTTCCAATAAGAAGCTGTAGAAGAAGAAATGTTTATGCTTGATGTTGTATTTGTTATGTATGGTCCTAGTTTTCCCAAGACACTAAACCTCTGGATCCTCTATGTGTAATAATATTATGTTGTTTATCTTTAGAATTATGTAATAGTAATGTAAGAAAATGCTGGGTCTCTATAGTTGGTATCAGAGGCAAGGTTTAGTTAATTTGGGAATTTGGATTAGTGAAACCTAGAGAAAACCTCTAGTATGAGATTAAGTACAAATATACACACTAGAGTATTTACCTAGGGATACCATATGTTATGTTTTTGGTATAAATTGTTTATATTAATAAGTTATTCATGACTTGTTTACTTATGTTTTTTTCTAACAATTTCTATTTTAGAAAATGGTGGGAACCAGGATAAATTAGGCCAACAACTCATGTGAGGGCCAATGCAACAATTGCCCGAATGACATCCCCAATGATTTGGGAGGTAGAGTTCAAAACTTCATGGCTATGCTTACCCAATTATCTCAGGTTATGAATAATAACCATAATAATGGGGAACATCCTCCTTCACCAAAGAGGGAGCAACTAGATATCGAATGTTTTATGTGGCAACGACCACCGATGTTTTTTGGATCTTCCGAGCCACTAGTTGCAGAATAGTGGGTCAACTCCATGGAGAAGATCTTTTCTGTGCTTCACTGTTCTGAGACAGAGAAGGTGAATCTAGCCGTTTATCATCTAGATGGAGAAGCTGATCAATGGGGGTCTTTGATTAAGAACACCAAGCCAAGGGAGGAAATTAAAGAGATGGAACAGGAAGACTTTATGATAATGTTTCTTAATAAGTATTTCCCAAGAACTCTTCGCACGGAGATGGAGAGAGAATTCATAGAGCTCAAGAAAAAATAAGGAGAATCTGTCACAACCTATGAAGCGAATTTCACAAGGCTCGCAAGGTATGCTTCGGGTTTTGTTATCAACAATGCTAGAAAAATTGATAGATTCTTTAGTAGATTAAAACCACAAATTCGAAAGGATCTTGCAATTCTAGAATTTGGGAGTTATGAATAAGTTGTTCGGTGTGCTCTCAAAGTGGAGATGGAGTTTGGAGAATGGTCCCATGGCTATGGCGATAAGAAAAGAAAGATGGAGTTTCAAGCTGGTGGATCTAATGATAAAGGTGTGAAGAAAAATCAATGACCCACATGCCAAAAATGTAGGAAGTTGCACCATGGGAACTGTCTCAAAGGGATAGGGAAATGCTTCAAGTGTTGGAAAGAAGGACACCATGATCAAGAGTGTCAAAAAGACATGAAAAGGAAGGATAATGTAGCCGATGAAAGGAGAGAACTGCCCATGGTTCAATGGTACAACTGTAGGGAGATAGGTCACTATGAAAACCAGTGCACTAAACCTCGAATTATCGAGGGTAATCAATGTCAACAACCACAAAAGCCAAAGGAACAAGGGAAGGATTATGCCATCACTACTACGGAGGTGGATCATGATAATGAATTCGTACAAGGTACACTTCCTATTCACTCAAGAATGGAAAAATTCTTATTTGATTCTGGTTCTATGCATTCCTTTATATCTTGAAAATTTTCTATAACTATAGAATCGAAGCCCCGAATCCTTGAAGTAGAGATATCTGTAAAAACACCAAGTGGTGCAATAATTGAAAACCAAGTGTTTGACTCTTCTCCCATTGGCGTATGTGGGATGATTCTTTTGGAAAATCTCGTAATACTTCCCTTGGTGGAATTCGACGCTATAATGGGAATTTATTGGCTCTTGTTATATAGAGCACATATCAACTATCGGGAAAAGCAAATATCTTTTCATATTCTGAACCATCCCATGCTCCTCTACAAATGCAAGGAAGATCATGAATCTCCTTTGAAAAATCCTTCAATGGTGTGGGTGTTGATCCCCTATGAAGAAGCATACCTCACCCAAATGGTTGAGTCGAATGAAAGTTCCAACCTTGAGGAAATTCCCATCATGAGGGAATACAACGATGTATTTCCCAAAGAGTTACCTGGAATTCCCCCGGATCGTGAGGTAGAGTTCTCTATTGAACTCATACCTGGAGCTACTCCTATCTTGAAGTTCCCCTATAGGATGGATCCTATCAAACTAGAGGATTTAAAGAAGCAACTGCAAGAGTATCTAGACAAAGGGTTCATATTCCCTAGTGCATCGCCTTGGGGTGCGCCAGTGCTCTTTGTGAAGAAGAAGGATGGAACAATGCGGTTGTGTATCGATTATTGGGAACTCAACAAGATCACCATAAAGAAAAAGTATCCTCTTCCAAGGATTGATTACATGTTCGATCAGTTAAGAGGAGCTTAATACTTCTCAAAGGTGGATCTTCGTTCTGGATATCATCAGGTAAAGGTGAAGAAGGAAGATATTCAGAATACTGCCTTCCGTACAAGGTATGGGCTCTATGAGTTTTTGGTGATGCCCTTTGGACTTAATAATGCCCCTGTAATCTTCATGGATTTGATGAATAGAGTCTTTAGACATTACCTCGACAAATTTGTGGTAGTGTTTATCGATGATATTCTCATCTACTCCAAGAGCAAGGAGGAACATGAAGAACATCTAAGACTTGTGTTGGCGACATTGAGAAAGGATAAGTTGTACGCCAAGTTCAGAAAGTGTGACTTTTGGATGAATCAAGTCACGTTCTTGGGACATGTGATCACAAGTGAGGCAATTTTTGTGGATCCTTCAAAGACAAAGGCGATTGAGGAATGGCCCAGGCCCTCTAGTGTCACAGAAATCTGTAGTTTTCTTGGATTAGCTGGGTACTACTGACGTCTTGTGAGAAACTTCTCACGATTGTCAAGAACGCTAAATAAGTTAACAAGGAAAGGGGTAAAGTATGTATGGATGGAAGAATGTGAGGGAAGCTTCAAGGATCTAAAGAGAAGGCTGATCACTGCACCTGTTCTCACACTACCGAAAAGTGGAGAAAGTTTTGTGATATAAAGTGATGCTTCAAAGAAAGGCTTGGGTTGTGTACTCATGCAAAACGATAATTTGATAGCCTACGCATCATGACAGTTGAAGATCCATGAGCAGAACTACCCGACACATGATCTAGAGTTGGAAGCTGTGATTTTTGCCTTGAAAATCTGGCAGCACTACCTTTATAGTGAGAAGTGTGACATATACACTGACCACAAGAGCCTAAAATATATATTTACACAAAAGGAGCTCAACATGTGTCAAAGGAGATGGTTAGAGCTAATCAAGGATTATGATTTCTCTATTCACTATCATCCTGGAAAGGCGAACAAGGTAGCTGATGCTCTAAGCAGAAAAGAACCTGCTACTCTATCCATGTTGCGGATTGAGAAAGACCCTATCTTCATGGATGTGCAAAGGATGGATTTGGGAATCATAAGGGCAGGGGATACATCCTACCTTGCCCAAATTATTGCGCAACCATCAATCCAAGAGAAGATTAAGGAATCAAAAAGGGATGATGTAGAGATACAAAAGAGGGTGAATGCAGTAAAGGAAGGGAAGCTGCAAGAGTTCCATATCAATGATGATGGTGTGATTCAGTTTGGAACGCGGCTTTGTGTGCCTTCATCACCCGAGATAAAGAAGGAGCTATTGGATAATGCACATAGCTCAAATTTCTATATCCATCCTAGGAGTACCAAGATGTATCGTGATCTTCGAGAACACTTTTGGTGGGATAACATGAAGAAGGAGATTGCGGAATATATATCAAGGTGCTTGGTATGTCAGCAAGTTAAAATTGAGTGAAAAAAGTCCAAAGGTATGATGCAGCCATTGCCTATACCCATGTGGAAATGGAAAAATGTTACTATGGACTTTGTCATAGGTCTCCCAAAGACATCAAAGGGAAATAATGTGATATGGGTGGTGGTTGACCGACTCACCAAGACTGCCCATTTTATCGCTATTCGGGAAGACCTCTCTCTTGAACAACTTGAAAAGATATATGTGAAGGAAGTGGTGAGACTGCACGGTGTTCCACTCTCAATTGTCTCTGAACGTGATCCAAGGTTCACATCTAAATTCTGGAGGATCCTTCAACATGCTTTGAGTACTGAATTAAATTTCAGCATGGCCTATCACCCCCAAACTAATGTCCAGTCTGAAAGGACTATTCAGACACTTTAAGATATGCTAAGATCTTGGTCTCTAGAATTCAAAGGTGGATGGGATTAGTATCTCCCATTGGTTGAGTTCTCATACAAAAATAGATTCCACTCGAGTATTCAGATGGCTCCGTATGAAGTTATTTATGGGAAGCAATGTAGAACTCCAACCTATTGGGATGAAGTTGGAGAAAGAAAGCTACTTGGGCCCGATCTTGTTCAATAGATGATCGAGAAGGTTCAAGTCATCTAGAAACACATCAAAGCTTCTCAAAGTCGGCAAAAGAGCTATGCTGACAACTGTCAAAGGGACTTGGAGTTCAACGTTGGAGATAAATTCTTCCTTCGTATATCTCCATGGAAGAGAGTCATGTGATTCGGGAAGAAAGGGAAGCTAAGCCCAAGGTATATTGCCCCCTTTGACATCTTTGTCCGCATAGGAGTTGTGGACTATCGTCTAGAACTTACACCGAATATGGCTCAAGTTCATGATGTGTTTCATGTATCACTACTGAGTAAGTACATACTAGACCCCTCACATGTACTAAACTCAGAGGTGGTGCAGCTGGAAGATGATCTCTCTTATGAGGAGCAGCCAGTAAAGATTCTGGACCAGAGAGATAAGGTTATACGCAACAGGACAACCCATATTTTCAAAGTGTTGTGGAGGGACCATAAATTTGAAGAAGCAACTTGGGAACCAGAAGAGGTAATGAAAGAGAAGTACCCTCACCTGTTTGTGTAAAGTGAAATTTTAGGGGAAAAATTTATTAAGGAGGGAAGAATGTAACGACCCAATGTTTTTCAATAGAAATTAACTTCTTATAAATATGTCATAAATTAACATGAAATCACAACATAATGAACTAAAAATTAATAAGTGACCATTAAATATAAGTTGGTCACTTCTGTGTTAGGAATTTTGAAAATTTGACATACATGGTTGTGTTCAAGATGATTTTTGGAGTCTAATGAAACAAAAATAATTTTTGGTGAATAGTGACCTACCCTTAGGTATAGTAACATACCCTTATGAATAGTAATATGACCCTTATGAATAGTAAATCATCCAACATAATAGTAAAATTACCTATGAATAATAAAATAAAATTTAGACATCTTAGAAAGTGACAATTTGACCTTAGTAAACGTTTTGGTATTTTATAAGTCATAAATAATTAATTATAATTAATTAATTAATTTAAAAGAAGTTTTATTTCCCTGAAATGTATTCATAAATAATTGAATCAATGTATAATAGTTTTTTGATAATTTTATAATACCCTACGTAATTTTTGAAAGAACTATAAAATCAGTTTTAATCTTAAAAACTGTTTTTTTAAGTAAATTATGATTTTAATTAAATATTAAATTAATAATATTTAGAAAATTATTTTTGAAAAATGGACTTCATTTTTTTATTCTACATGTTGAAAAATGGTCGGGGTAAATTTTTGGGATTTTTCTGAGATACTTGAATTTTTGATGAATAGTAGAATCCGATAATTCACAATAAATGCTAAATAATGTATTAATTGAGTCATAAATGATGTTCTGCTGATGTAAGTACACTTGGTTAAGGATTAAATTATAAAATTACTATTATTGGTCATCCAAGACTCACTATTCCTTGTCTTAGGGGAAATTAATAAACTAATGAATTTTATATTAAGGAAACCCCTCTCCCCTCCACTATAAAAGCCACCCTTCACTCCCTCATTTCCTCACACCTCTCAAGATCCAAGCCTTCTCTAAACTTTGCCCAAAAATATTCCCTAGCCCCTAACCCACGTCCAAAAGCTGTTGGGCTCATCAAAATACCAATACTAGATTCCTTAAGGAGGATCTCAAGAGGAATATTTAAGAGGTAATTTCTCTCCCTCTTCTCCTTTAATTTCCTTTCAAGTTCAAGTTCATTTCTTGATCTCTCCCAACCTATATTCATCCAAATTGTTTTTTAACTCCAGTATTATACATATACTGTAATTTTGTGATTATAATGAGATATTATATCACCCCACACCCTTTCCCTCTTCCTTTTATTTTATTGAAGAGAACGTTGTTCATGAGGTGTTAATTTATCACCTTCAAAAACGACATGCTCTCTTCTTCCATTTCTAACTTCATATATGGTCATGAAACATTTTTTATGGTTGAAAAATAATATTTTATATGTATTATGTTCTATTTTAAGTTCTGGAAATAACCTATGTCCATATTACTAAGTGAAAAGTTAAAACAAGTTCGTTGTGATCCAAAAACCGCTCAAATTAACCCAAATAATTACTATTTAATTCTTATCTAATGATTAACCCACATGGATCTAATATAATTCATTATAAAATCATTACAGATCATATAATATCACTAATAAAATGTAATATCATTTCTGTATGTTTACCCATGATCTACCTGAACTTCAATTTAAGAATACAAGTGAACCACCCAAGAAAAACCATAAAAAATGAACATCCCCGAACAATGTTTTTTGAACTCTATATATCATCCAAAAGACGATAATATGACATAATGAAACCAGAATTAACCCTATTAATTTACACATGGTTCTGTATTTCTAATTAATGAATATAATGTCATTATATAGGACATTAAAGAGAAGGAAGCATTCGGGTACAAGGTAAGGGGAAATCTCGAACCCAATTTTCTTCCTTCGGGTTCTCCCTCTTTCACTCCATTTTTGATATGGTTACTCCTCAAAGATAACTTTTTCATAATTTACTTTACTTTTATGGTATATAAATGATTTTCACTGGTTTTTATCTCCAACAAAATGTTTTCCAAAAGAACTCTTCTTTTAAGAACACCCCTTTTACTTCTCATTCAAAGTGAACGGTTCTTGTAACATGTATGTTATTCCCTATTTCTTTTGGGAACCCAAAGCTTATGAATATGTTATTATGAGATGAAACCCATTCCTTTTAATGGGTTCATTATGTTAATTTATGTTATATTTTCATTGTGGAAATCATGATAAATGATAATGTTATGATGTGATGGGTGCGCCCAGAATTATATAGCGCAATATGAATGTTTAAATGTGACAGGTGCGCCCAGAATTATACAGCACACCAATGCATTGGGTAAAGTGATGAATCTCATGAGTAAATGTGAAATGATGTGCAAACAAGATGCTATCTTGGTTCACAAGTATGTGTGGTAGTTAACCACTACGACATGATGTTTCATTTTTATGCATTGCCACATTTCAAGTCTATTATTTATGCTCCTCTCATGTTCATGATCTTTTGCCTATGTTATGATTATGCTCACCCCATTATATATTATTCTTATCTATCCTCTTAATGGGATTTTATCTCACCCCTTTTGATGTATATCCTCAGGTGGCTATATGTACTAAGGAGAGGACAAGTGCCAATAAGAAGCTATAAAAGAAGAAATGTTTATGCTTGATGTTGTATTTGTTATGTATGGTCCTAGTTTTCCCAAGACACTAAACCTACGGATCCTCTATGTGTAATACTATTATGTTGTTTATCTTTAAAATGATGTAGTAGTAATCTATGAAAAGGCTTGGTCGCTATAAACTGGGTATTAAAAAGGTAATGGTAAATAAGAAAATGTATCATAGATTTCTATAATCAAGGGGTCCCTTCTCATATAGAAACAAAAGGACTATTATAAAATAAATAACCAAAATCCATCAAAGATATGTTTACCATTAAACTAGAAAAGGGTGAGGTTATATTCATTAGTGATCGAAACCATAAAATATTTTGAGTTGTGAAACCCTACCATTTCATGATATTTGAACCCCCCAAGAGGTGTTAAAAAATTAGTGAAAAGAGTTTTTCGATGCCCTTTGTAGGAAAAATTGAGCCACTAAGGAGTAGTGATGGAGATATTAGGATTCCATGAATTCCAAAGTACAGATTGGTAGTTTTGAGATACCATTTTAAAACCTAGGGACCTATTGTCTTAATGAAATTAATGAAAAAATTGGTGGGGGAGGGTATAGGGGAACAATCGTTGCAACTAGGGTATGGAGAATCCTAGGTACCTTTGGCCTCAAAAAGTGTCTCTCCTAGGTTCAATCCCATTGATTTTTACTATACTGTAAGATAAAGTATATGTTATGGTAACTTATGATTGAATCCTTGGTTTTAAGAAAAACCTAGCATTATGTTGTATCAGTGATATAGGGGATATTGTCTGATATGACTACAACCTTTCAATAGTTCCAATCATAAGCTATAATCTCAATTGTAGATTATAATTGATAATCACATTTTTAGCCATAAATAATATTATATCCTTAAACTAATAATTTTTATTATATAATTTATTATATTTTATAAATTTTTTAAAATTATAAGTGTTAGGAATTATAAAATGTTTTTTATGAAAAAATTAAATATAAAATGTTCATATTTGTATCTCATGTTTGTAAAATTAATAAAGTGTTTATTTTTTTATTCCTTTGAAATATTCATATTTATAAAGTTTTTATAAAATGTGAATATTATATATTATTGAATTTATGTGATGAATGGATTCTTATAAATTTTCCAATAGATGCATGACATGCTCGGTATAGAAATATAGGATTTAGTTTTCATCTACCTTGATCTCAGTTTGTAGTTAAATTTATTTTTTGAAGTTTAGTTATTGAATATAGTTTATGAATATCAAGTGTTAGAGTTATGATGAATTGAATTCTGTGTTTAGTAAAGAATACCCAGGTAGAGTGACTTTGTGTTGGACTTCCTACTATCCTGGAGGCTTATACCTTGTTCTATAAAGGAGTGGGTTATAAATCCATGGATCTAGTCTTACTCATGTGAATTTTATAAATTTTATTTAATTCTAAACCACTATATGAAGAGTTCTTGTAACTTATACATAGGAGTCATATGGATATGTGTAAATATTTTTGTCTTGTATTTTTGGGGATGTAACAAAAACTATAGGTTTTGTAAAGAGTTACACATTAATATGGTGTGAACATATTAATTTAGAGGATGAAATAGGGATTACAAAACTAAAACATTAGAGGCATGTACACATAAGGGAATAAAAATGAGATAACAAATATTTGATAATATATAATAGTTATGTATTTAATATGCTTTTGATATATATTAAATTAATGAGACTTTAAGAAAATCAGTTGGTGGATTACATGAGTGGTAAGATCCCCATGATCCTATTTAAATGACCAAAGTTCAAATCTAGGTGGAGGAGGATATTTGTGGTATTGTAGCACTATAGTAGTGAAGGTACTATAAAAGGTACTATATCAGAGTACTGTAGTAGTATTACCATTCATACAATTTTGGATTTTGATCCATGTATCTATCCCTTCAAGAAACCAGTACTTTACCCTATTAATGTATGGCCTATTATACATCAAGATAGAGCCCCATTAGTTAGATAGATCTAGTTTTGTTTAATGGATTTTGTGATTCATTAACATTCACTGGTGAGATTGAGGTGTAGGAAGATCATATGTGCAATTGATCACTGATTAGATTCAAAGGCTATTGTAAAGACCCAGACCCTAGTAACCTAGAGTTGGTGGTTACTTTAATACATTAGTAATAGATAAAATATATCACATATCAACAGACCAAATAGTTTATTAGTCTTGGTAAACTATATATATACTTGAATCTCACATTAAAATTCAAAACAAAACAACAAAACATAGTGAAAGTAAATAGTCTCTATCCATGAACCCATTCAAATATTCCTCCTTCATATCCTAGGGAAAGGAAATAAAATAAGGGGTTAGATAAAATTCTCAAAAAGGGTTACATACAATGTAAAATATCACGATTAAATAAGGCATAAACAATATAGAAGGGTAAATAACTGAAAAAAATCTCATTTAATAAATAACTTGGACAAGAATAATAATATGAAAAAAATAAATGAAAATAAAATAATGAAATATAACTAATAACATGAGCATTAAAATTATCTATGAATATCATAACTATTTAAATAATCATATGCAAATCAATAACTAATCTTATAATGATGAAATCTATAATGTTGGATATCATAAACATGCCTTCAAGGTCTCATTCTAAGATATCTTATAAAAAATAGTAAGACCTCATCCGAATACCCAAACTAGTTTTTCTCGTGAGATATACTAATGAATTGAGTGGATATAATGGGCCCTTATTATCACATAAAAAGTTTAATTCATTCATTATATGAAAGGATAGAATAAAAAATCAATACATTATTAGTATAAATATTCATATTGGAAAACTAGCATATGAAATGTTAATATTTACCTAGTCAAACTAATAATAAAAAATCCAAAATAAGAATAAGGATGGAATCATTTCAATATATTATGAGTAGATTAAAATTAAAATAAATGGTTATGATCATTAATTAATAGAAATACCATAAAAATACCACTAATAACATTCTTGACAAAAATACTCTTTTCACTTTGAAAATAAATTTTAAAAACTAAAAATTTACAAAATATTTAGAATGTTTTTTTTTGAAAAGAATCATGGAAAATTTTAATGTAGTATTCAAAGTAATGAGTGGTCATAGTAGTGAGAAAATTCCATTAATGCTAAGTATGTTAAAACAAACATTCATTTCATATTTTCTAAAAAAGTAAAAAAGTATCTTGTTTGGAAAACAAAAAGAAGATTAATTTTAAATGATTTTGTAAAAACTATAACATGAGAGAATTTTTTTTAATAATTTAGGGATAATATTAAAAATATTATTTAAAATATTATAAGTAAAATATGGATTCTGAAGAAAAATAATCCCAACCGAGTAGAAAAACAGGTTGATTTCCCTTAAAAACTTTATTTTGGTATCTTGAGTACTTAAAGATAGAAAATTTAAATGATAACTTATAGTTTATAGAAATAAAAATAGGAGAATAAAATATATTTAATTTAATATATAATTATAGAATAATTTCCCTCAATGGAAACATAAATATAAACAATCTCGAATAATGATGAGATTATGAAATAAACCCTTACAAATTTATTAACATTTGAATCGTAACACCAATGAAATAAATAGCTTAAAATGAAACATTATATACCATGGATATAAATATATTCATGATATAACATACCAAATGGTATTAGATACACCTTATAAAAATAAACATATGTATAATACCAAATATGTATCAATGGAGTGGAAATTGAGAAAAAACCTCTTACAAAGATCATACTATTGAAGTGAGTATTAATCAATGAAATGATAATGAGTATCAATTGTGAATACAAAAAAATTAAATAAAACATAAAATAATCAAACTTAATTACACACATAATCATAGAATATCAAAGATAATGAATATGTAATATAAATTAAATAAAAGAAACTGAGCTATGAAACCCCTTACCACTTGGTAACTTTCAAGTCAAATACCCTTGGATGAAATAATTCAAATTAAAACTTCAAATATTATGAATTATGAAGGATTCATTATATAATATGTTAAAATTAATTATATACACTATATAAAAGTAATTAGTGCATAACATTAAAATATGCTTCAATGAAAGGAAATTGAGTTGGAATCCCTTACCTTATGTCCGAATTGTCACATACGTTCTTTATAATAATAAATAATAAAATTATGTTAACTATTTAGTTTAATAAGAAACTTTTTCTTGTTTATTATTTTTATTATTATTTTATTTATTACCATTTTATATTTAATTACTTAATCAATTAAGTTCATGTTGAATGTTTTAATGAAATTCGATTCATATGTCCAAAATGACTTCAGTAGGTTGAATATGGTAAGAGAGGTATTTTTACTTCATATAAATAATAATAATGATGATATACTTATCATTTTTATAAATAAATTTTAATTTTAAAACAAACCATGAAATATGGTTTTAAAAAATGAACTACATTACAATTATGGAGATGGTGGGTCGTACGAACACCTGAGTAACGTTTCCATTTTTAAAAAATCATAATGGAAAGGAGGTAAGTGTTATTTTATATTTATTGAACTATAATTATATCTTAAATATAATATTATTTCTTAAAATTTACTTATACATACCATCTATATGATGTGGTAATGGAAAACAAATCACGTCGCTTCATGTAGGTCGTAATCCACACAAACACACGAGTTGCATTATCATTTTTAAATGAATTCAAAGGCAAGGAATTATATGATATTTTATCTTTATATAATGATTAATATTTAATTATTAATATATATATATATGCTAAATATATCATTAAAACCATCCTTGAGTGGTGGTTATGGAAAATGAATTACATCGGTTTGCGATGCAGCAGTCTACCGTACACATGAACAATGATTTTGTTTCCCATTCGATGGAAGAGGAGATGGATGCATGTTGTTACATTAACATAATAACCTATAATTATTTGTGATAAAATTATTTTTTAAAATAATCATGGTTGAATAATATTTTAAGGTAGTGGAAAAATAAATAAAACAAAAAGAAATGCTTGGTTAAGAACAATACCTCTTCTTCAGAAAACCTATTTAGTTTTACACTAAAAGCCTTCCTAGGAGGGTTTTATAATAAAAAAAGAACTATAGGATGTGAGAATGGAATTAAGTAAGGTATTTGGTTATATATTTGATTAACCAAATTTTTATTTAAGTGTGAATAAAATAGAGGAGGAGGTTCTCTTTTATAAGTCACGTGAGGTGAAATTTTGAAATTTCTTAAAATATTAAATTATAAAATAGTTATATTTAATTAAAATAATTCTAAATATCCAGGAATTATATTTTTATAGTATAATTTTTAAATACATATATAATATATGATTTAGATAATTTTAATTATAAACTAACCCTTATATATTAGTTTAACCCTCGATAAACCTGTTTTAACCTTAATTATGATAATAACTTTTTTCTAGTTGAAAGGGTTATAATTTTACTTATAAAATAAAAATTGGATCATAAATATAAAATAGATTAAATTTTAGACCATTTATCATTCTAATTTTCTACTTTCATGATTTTTAGTATTTTTAAATAATTTAATAAAATATTATTTAAAAAAATATCATTAATGTCATTTTGAAACTATTCATTTAATTTGAATTTAAATACATGAAGATAATAATTAATTTAAAATATAATCTATTTAAACCTAATTAATTAATCATTATTAACTATAAATTTTTTTTGAACAAAAAATCATCCCAAATACATTACTTTTAATGTTTTAAAAATTATTTACCTTGGGTTTTCCACTATTCTCATAAGCGTTGTATTATTATTGTATATACATTTAAGGTAACTATATAATCAATTAAAATAATTTCATTATGAAAAATAAACTTTAATATTCATTCACAAATTATTTTTATCCCTATGTGAACATATAAGAGATATTTAAATGAAATGGAGTTACATTTTGTCCTTTTCTTTTACTTAAATTATTATAATGGTAAATTTCATAAAAAGTGTCCCATAATCAATTTAATATTGATAATAAAGTGATAATGGTAAAAATAAATTCAATAAATAACAATTAATATGAAAAATGGTGGCCTTATCATTTAGAGTTAACCTAGGTTATCTCGATTAACCCTTTTACCGTGGTGATAATTTCTTACTATTTTCACTATTAATTATGAAAAAAATTAAATTAAAATTATAAACTAATATTAATTAATATAATTACAGATATTTAATACATTTTATAAAATTAATTTCACAAAATTGGTATAATTTAATATAAAAATTAACCCAAAAAATGTGTCAAAAAAAGTTTTTTGAAGAAATGTATTTTCCAAGAATAAGATGATCTTACAATAACAATATGACTGGTATAATAATTATATTAATTTAAATTAATATATATATATATATTTATAATCTATAAATTTTATATAAATAATTCCTAATTATTTTATATTTTAATTAATCAAAATGAAGAAACATTATGCACTTAAAAACAATTTTTAACAAAATGTGTTTTTTGACTAAAAATAAACTTATCCCAAAATAGGGTATAAAGATGATTAAAATATAATTAATTATATTAAATATAAATAAATAATAATTATTTTATTTTAAAATCAAATTCAAAGAATAATGGGTATTTTAAATTACTTAATTTATTAAAAAGAAATGACAGTTTTCCAGAAAGTGATATTTTTCAATATTCACTGAAAAATAAATATTTTCAAAAAACTCCCAAAATTTCACCCAAAATTAATTTTTAATAGATTATTAAAAAAATAAATTTCAATTTTTAAAATTAAATTTCTAAAATTTCTAGAAATTAATTATATTATTTTCTCACAAAAAGGAATAAATTTTTTTTTTGATGAAAACTATCTTTTTAAAACATGTAAAGACTTTACTAAATACTAATTCATAATTTACCAATATACTTAATTCATATAAAATATATATAAACAATTTTCAAGAAGTGACTATTCTTATTCATACTTCCAATTTTAACAGTTAGGTTATAATAGTCACATTTAAATAGAATATCGTATTTCGTTTAGGCTTGGTGTTGTATGTCGTATACGATATCGAACAAAATGTTCTTATTTTAAAATATTAGGGTGTTATAGCTATTACAAATACTTATGGTATGGATATGATGGGGTATGAATAAAATTTTGTTTATTCATGCAAGAGGATGAATGAATGAAGAGATAGTCTATTACAATTAATTCTAGGTTTCTATTAGCCTTCAGGCATGTTTCTTGGGGATTTCTAGCCATCAAATGTATAAAATCTATTCCTTTTGGCCTCCATTATATGTAAGGGTTCCCTATAAGGATAATTAATAATGGTATTATCTAAATAAAATAAAAATTTAAAGGTCTTCAATCTATGGAAAAAATAAACTAAAATAATATATGTGAGAGTTCTTATAAAGAAAACACATATAAATACCTTAATTATCCAACCAGGTTGGTTCATGCGAAATATTGGTTCCCATGAATTATCTTGTATAAGTCTTTTTGGAAATGGATAACCTAAAAATTTATGTTACCAAATACAGTTATGTTCCTTGAGTGACACTTATCTAGGAAACCCATAGAGTTTGGATACAAGAGGAATATAGTTGAGTTTATATCCATATGATAAATTAAATAAAAGTGTTTTACACTTGACTATCAAAGATTTATATGTGATATGATTAGAAAGTTATCCCTCCTAAATATTTAATATTTTAGAGGAACACTATAGTGGACTCAAAAAATAGTGAAATATTGATATTGAATCACTAAGTAGATGTGATGTATGGGATCATATTTTTTAGTGGGTGTACTTTCATAAAATTACTTGAGGAAAAGATATAAAACATGATTCATACCCATATATATGTCCTTGTTATAGATTATGGAATTCATCATTTATATAATTTGAGATATCTTATAGATATGACCAATAAAAATATTCTGGATTTGTATGTTAGGCTGAGAAGTGTTCTCAAAGAGAAATATTATGAACATTTGAATGTGAATATTATAAAGATCCATTTCAATAACTCTAACTCATGAGTATTAGATTCTGAGTGTTCAACACACACCTGTGCTAACAAAAAAGACTTAAAAATATAATATAATTAAAAAAGGTTGAACTAGATCTTCATATTGGTAATTAAGTAAAAATTTAAACATTGAAAGTCAAAACTTATGATATAAGTATACATAGTGGAATACTTTTAGAATTATTGATCGGTTAATTTTTTCTCACCATAAAAAATCTGATTTATGTATATTTTTTCAATTAAAATGATTTTTTTATTAAGAAATATATTTATTCTATACATATGAATAAAATGTTTTATGGAATTGGGAATGTGGTAAATGGTTTACATATTTTAGTTAAGGATAATCATATTTATAACATTAAGAATAAGAAGGTAAATGTTGATTCTAACTCTAGTCACCATTGGCGGTGGTACCTTGGGAATATAAATGGAAAAAATAAAAATAATTTATAGCTATGGATTTTTAGAATCATTTGATTATGAATCATATTTATTTATAAAAAATGACCAAAGAACCTTTTAGTGGAAAAGGTGAAAATGCTAGCAGACTATTGGATCTCAGACATAGTGATGTATGTGGGCTAGTGAGTACCGAATCATGTTATGGGTTTAGAAACTTCATTACTTTTAATTATGATTTTGTTTGGTATGGTTACGCATTTCTAATGATATATAATTATGCAAATTTTGAAATCTTCAAATAGTTTCAAAATGAATTATATAATCAACAAGGAAAAAATATTAATATTCTCCAATCAGATTGAGGTGATGAATACATGATCTAGGAATTCACTGGAAATATGAGACATTTTGGAACTATTCCATAACTAAATCCTCTTATAACACCATAATTAAATAGTGTTTATGAGAGGTGGAATTATACCTTGTTAGACAAGGTTGGATTAATGATGAGTTCGCGTAAGCTTTTTAATATATTCTTGGGATATACTCTTTAGATTTCAATATTCCCACATAATAATTTTCAACTTAAAACATTCATAAAAACACCATATGAGATTGGGAATGGGAGAATTCAAAATATTCAATTTATTAGAATTTGGGGTTGTGAGGCATTTGTATAAAATATAAATTTAGATAAACTCAACCCTAAATCAGAGACATTATTGTTTATTGAGTATTCCAAAGAGAATATGGGATATTAGTTTTATAATCCCACTAAAACAAAATTATTTATGTCCTGATGTAGTGTTTTCCTTGAGAAGGAACATATAAGTCAAAGATTCAGTGGGAGGAAAATTGAACTTAGGAAAGTTTGGGACCAACACAGATGAATTTTTCTAGACATAGAAACTGAGCTGCTTCCACAAAGAGTTGTAGAAGATAAAAAAACTTAGGTTATATAAGAACCTCAAAGGACTAGTAGGATTTTTTAGGATATCAAGAGATATTGATTTCTTCTGGAGAATGATAATGAAGTAATGTTCATAAGTGATAAACCTAATATATACTAGGAGTCCATTGAGAACTATGATTCCGTGAGACAACTAAAATTAATAGAATATGAAATATAATCCATGTATAATAACCATGTTTATAACTTTGTGGATTCACCAAAATTGGTGGTACCCATAGGGTATAAGTATGTTTTCCAAAAGAAAACTCACATAGCTATTATAATGTTTACAAATAAATCACTCTTGGTGGAAGAGGTTTAAAAAAAATCCATGGTATTGACTATGAAGAGATCTTTTCACCAGTTTCTATGAAAAAGTATATTTGTATATTTATTGACGTAATAACTCATTTTCATTATAAGAAATATCAAATGGGTGTTAAAATTTTGTTCTTTGATAGGAATTTTTATGTGGTGTATATGATAGAACATGAAGGTTTTGAAGGTCTAAATGACTATACTAAGGTTTTCAAGTTGAAATGATCCATTTTTAAATTGAAGAAATCATATCAGTGTTGGAATATATAGTTTGATGATGGAATATTTTTTTTTGTTTTATCAATAACACACATGACTCTTTGGTATACAGTTGGTTTAGTGGTCATGCAGTGGTACTTATGATATTATATGTGATGACATAATTCTTATTAGAAATGATGTCCTAAAATTATTTTCTTTAAATATGTGTTTGGGAAAATGCTTCTCAATGAATGACATCAGTGAATCATCCTACATACCGGGTATGAAGATCTATAGAGATAGATCTAAGTAGTTAATTTTACTGAGTTAGGAAACATATATTGGTGTAGTGCTAAAGTGGTATAAAATGGAGAACTCCAAAAAGTGGTCTTTACCAGTAGTTCATGACATAAATTTTAGAAATAATAAAGATAATTATAAAGAGTTAGAAAGGATGGATATTGTTGCAACCCACCTTCTTCAAGATGAGGGAAGGAACAAAAAATTGTCAGACCCTTCCTTCTTCAATATGAAGGAGAGATAATGAAACCCATGTTCTTCCTTCAAAAGGACCCAGAGTGGGGATTAGAACCAAGGGTATAGAATATCACACACAATGGAAGGCATTACCCTTTTTTATAGAACAATTTTGGGAGATAAGATGGTAAATCTCAAACAACTCCAAGTACTAAAAGTAAAAGTAAAGCCAAAATCCATTCCCACATGCATGTTCTAAAGTGAAACTAATACAAGGTAAAATGAAAACACCAAAGTAATGTATCAAAGATAAGAGTCTAAGAAGAAATAATAGAAAATACTAATTCCTGAGCTAGTAAGGTCCAGCGTGGTCCTCAAAGTCCTCACAAAAATCTGAAAAATGTTTATATATGTAGGGTGGGAATACAAGTATACTCAGTAGGAAAACTAAAGATTCTCATGCACAAGTGGGGAAACATAATAATGATCATGTGGGAAAATAGTAGAACCACAAGAACCTACCAAGGAATACTAACCAACCCAACCTCACCAAATTAGAATATCCAAATAACACAAGTAAAGTAAAGTAATAATATAAGAACATCGATATTTGGGTACCCTAAATCAATTTACCATTGGTTTACTGCTTGTCCCTAACAGATAACATCTTGACGCTACTACTCTTCCCATATTAAGTCCCACTTCCATAACCTACCCACACACACCTGGGCCTCAACCACACACAATCCCACCCGCATACACCTATTCCACAACAACCATGTCTCTTGCCTAAAGACAGTTGGGCCTCATCCCAAAGATACATGGGAAAAAACCCCGGCCCGCAACCACCCAAGCCACAAAAATAGAACCACTCACCCAAAGACACCTAGGACACTCATCCAAAACAAACCTTTTCCCAAAGAATATTGGAATATGGTAAGACTCAAGCCATTACAGCCTTCCTAGATACATCCGAGCGATAAGATCTGAAAGAGGGTGCGAGTAAGAAAGACAGTAACCAACAATACATCCTCCCACCAAGATGTTAGGAACAACACCCTCCCCCATGAAATGGAGGTGTTTGGCATGTAGTTCTCAACAAGGGTGGGGTGTGTATAGAATCACAATGAAATAAAATTTATATATATAGGTAAGAAGACACTCATCCCAATGTATAGATTTCTGAACAACAATTAAATCATACAAAACCACATTGCTGCTACCCCTATATGGAAAACCACACAACAACCACTACCAAGTCATAATTACAACACCTTTTCATTCAACCCATTGCTAATTGTTTATTTATTGATTCACTTTAATTATTTCAGGACTACCTGGAAACTACCAACCATAACCATATCAAAAAAACAATCAAAAAAATACTTGTAGTCCCACCGCATGAACAATTCCCCAATGCAGTCCCACTGTATAACGATTCCATAACCACACCTCAGTCCCACTGCCCGATGTCGCTTCACAATCACAACACAACAAAAGGCTGTTCAACTACCTACAAGTTCATCCATTCCTCAATCAATAAATCTCTCGTAATGAAATTCCATCACACTTCTCATGTACCACCCCACATGCAAAGCCCACTACAACTATCATTTCAACCAAAACCTGACTACACAACCATACCGTTCCCTTATCAAAAAACTAACTCCTCTGTCTAACCTTGTACCTATAACCATGCTACCAAGAGTAGCACCACATAACACAAACAAGATTACAAATTAAGAAGAAAACAACACTCAACCACACCTATCAACATGATACATATACATTCATATTTTAACCAACAAAGGTTCTTTAATTCCACTGGATTATAACCGAAGTGATCCTAGTACAAGTTTGATCTTGGGGCATTCAATTATATAACCAAGTGTACGTGATTAAATAGATTTAATTTTGAAGTCATTGTTCAAGCATCTCAACAAAACAGAACATCACTTATGCGCAACAAATACTACCAACAACCATGATTTTTAGAAGGAATATAGCCATGGAAACCATAATATAATCAAAGATAACAATTAAAATAGGTGATCAACATCAAACTACTATCTGGATATTATATTATTTACCCCTGTTATTTTTAATAAAATCCAATTCTTATCTATTTCTTGTTTTTAAGAAATATATCAACGGTTATTCATAAGGGTTCATTAGAAATACACCCCGCATGATGCACAATTAAATAGAAGCAAAATAAATCCCTACTTGATGATAAAAGGATTTAATTTCCTCCTTATGCCAAGAACAGGGGATCGTGCGAGTCGCAAGGAAAATCTTCAAGAAAACTGAGAAGGAGAGCTCTGGTAGAGGCACACAACTCATCTAGGGAGGAAGGCTATAGATGAACCATAGGAAATGAAAAGGAATGAGGAAAGAAGAGATCTTGGTTTATGAAATGGAGAGATCCTTAAAATTAAGGAGATTATTTCAAAGTACTTGAAAATTGGATCTTGGTTTGACCATGCGGCCAGTGGTTACAAGGTTGGTGGGATGCTATAAGATACATGATATTTAATAATTCCCTTTGAAAATGGTGGATACAGACCAGCACATGGGTGTGAGTTGATGAGTTACCATTTCAAAAAGATAAATATGTAATAGGGGAGAAACTGGAAAAACTGGAAAAAACTGAAAAACTAGATTTGAGTCACCGATGGGTGAGTTAACGACATTGAGCCTTCGACGAGCGATCTACCGATGAGACGACCTACCAACATAGACACCATTGGCTCACTAACATATCGACCTACCAAAACCCTGACCTACTGACACCCTGACCTACTGACTCCCTAAACTACCGATACTGATGCTTTTGACTCACCGATACTGACACCCGTGATCTACCAATACTGGTGCATTTTACTCACTGACACTGATGCCATTGATCTTCCAATACCGATGCCTTCGACTCACCGATGCTGACACACTGACATGCTGACACACTGAAATTCTGACAAACTGACATGCTAATGCATTGACATACCGATGCACTAACATGCCGACTCACTGACATGCCGACCCAAAAACTAGAAAGCTATAAAACTCTTGAAATGAGCCACTGTTGCCTCCCAGAACACCCTAAACACTGGATTTTCACAAGGAAAGGGTCTGGAGAAATCTAGGTTTTTATATAAGATACCTCTCAAACTATTCTCATCCTTGATAATTTAAAACTTACCACAAATAAAATGGGTCTGAACAACCATCCCTTAAGATACCTATCAGTAGTAAACCACCTTGGGTTTTCTAAAGCTAGAGTGAAAACCTTGACATAAGAGGACAAATCCTTGACTTTTATCTTTTGAACAACTATGAAACACTATTTACTAACACTTCCCTAAACAATCACAAATACACCAAGGTCATAGTGTCCAGACATATGAATTAGGTAGATACTTATTCCATGTCAAGATATTATCCGCTTTGGTTGGAAATAACTCTCCCACACGGGTTTAATCGCATCCACATTAATGAATCTTGATTAGGGATCATGTTCTCCCCTCCCCATAGTCAAGAAGTTTCATACAAAAATAGAGAACCGGTAAACAACTTATCATACAACAAATAGGGTCAAACATTACATCATAAGCAAGGCACAAAGCAAACATAAGAGAAAAATTTAGAACAACTCTGGGTTATGGGCACACATCTATGATTCTCATTCCAAGGTACTCTCCTCAAGACAACCAGGCCTCCATAACACACGAACCAAAGGAATGGTTTTCCCACACAACACCTTCTCCTCACGACCCTCGATTCTTACCTGTCGCTCTAAAAACATTGTATCATCCTCAATATCTAACTATCACCAATCAAGGACATGGGAGTCATCGTGTAGATATCAATGGAGCTAAGAGACATTAAAGATTTCTTGGATATTCTCCAACCCTGTTGGAAACTCAAATTGATATTCCACCTTGTGAAATCATCCCAACACTTCAAAAGGTTTGATGAACCTAGGAGAAAGATTTCTCCCTCATCCAAACCTTTTCTATCCATGCTGACGAGAGTCCATTAAGAACATGTTCCCCTAACCACGAACTCTTAAGGCCTCCTCTAATGATTAAGATATGACTTCTGCCAGTCCTAATCCACCTTCATCCTCTCACGCACAAGCTGAACCTTTTCTTTTGTGCTCTGCACCAACTCTGTCCAGCACATGGGTGAACAAAACGGTCTTCCGTAAAAGGCTTCAAATCGTTACATGAAAATGATATAGTGATAAATATTATTGTAAGAAAAACTTACTAGGGGAAATTGTCATAACCCTGATCCTATGAATTCTAAGACACACGCCCACATCATGTCCTCCAATGTCTGGATGGTCCTCTTTGTATGCCCATCTGTTTGAGGATAGAAAGTGGTGTTAAGGCGTAACTGGGTTCCAAAAGAATGTTGCAATCCCCTCCAGACTCATGAGGTAAACAGTTCGTCTCGATCCGAGATGATAGATCTTGGAACTCCATGGAGCATCACTACCTCATCCACATAACACTTTTCTAAGGAATCCGTTGCATTTGAATCCTTGATTTCTAGGAAGTGATTTGATTTTGTTAATTGATACACAACTACCAAAGAGAATCACATCCTCCCTAAGATTTGGGTAAACTTATGAGGAAATCCATTGATATGTCATCCCAATTCCACTCAAGAATATCTAAGGGCTGCAACAGACTATCAGGAACCTGGTGCTCAACCTTCACCTACTGACACACTAGGAATCTTGCCACAATCTCTGCCACTGAATGCTTTACCCCTGGCCCCCAAAATTATTCCCTCAAGCCTCGATACATTTTAGAAACTTCCTGGATGCACTGCTAGGGGTCAGCTATGGAACTCACAGAGAACTCCCTCGCATATTTCCACTGGGACAAATAGCTTCCCATGAAACAACATCTGATTCTGGCTATCCTTCGACCATCCTCTATGAACATAACCCTGGACAATGCGATCACACATCACCTTAGCCTCTATGTCTCCCCACTAATCTCATCTACCTACCACACCATGTAGGACTGCACTGTTAGTTGAAACAGATATCCTCTACCACTATATTCCGTAGAGTCCAATTGACAATTAGCCAAATCCCCCATTTCCTTTCAAGACTTTGTATATTTCCAAAATACCTCTTTTTGTGACTTATTTCTCAATGCATCAGCCACCACATTCCCCTTTTCTGGGGTATAGAAGATCTTGAATTCGTAATCTGGGAGAAACTCCATACACCTTCATTGTCACAAGTTTAGGTCTCACTGGGAGAAGATATACATCAGGGTCTTGTGATCCATGAAGACCACAAAGCACTACCTGATGAGGAAATGCCACCACAACTTCAGTGGAAACACAACTACTGCAATATTTAGATCATTGGTGGAATAATTATTTTCGTGAGGACATAAGTACCTAGACCCATAAGATATTACTCCTATCTGCATCATCAACACACTTCCCAATCCAAATATGGAAGCATAAAAAAACCCCAAACAACACCCCTTCCTTTTGAAACCTAAGCACTGGGGAACTGACCAGCTTCCCCTTCAGATATCTAAAAGCAGTCTAAAACTACTCACTCCATATGAAAGCATGGTATTTTCTAGTCAAAGTTGTTAAAGGATCTACAACTCAGGAGGATTCAGGTACGAAAATCTAGTAATAGCCTTCCAAACCACATAAACTATGACCCTTAGCCACATTCTTGGGTGCTACCAAAGAAACAAAAGCTTCAACCCTTGACAGATCCACTTCTATCACATGCTGAGACACTATATGTCTGAGTAAGTGCACCTATCATGTTTAGAACATGCACTTGGGCAAATTTCCATAGAGATGGTGGTGTCATAGGACCTCCAAGATAGTCCTCAGATGGCCGGTGTGCTCCTCCTCCGACCTTGAGTAGACCAAGATGTCATCAATGAACATGCTGACGAACCAGTACAAGTACTCATGGACAACACATTTTATGAGTCCCATGAACACGGTTGGTGCATTCATGACACTGAAGGGAATAAACACGAACTTGAAGTGCCCATAACTATACCTAAAAGTAGTCATGGGATGTCACACTCCTTTACCCTCAACTGAGGATATCCAGACCACAGGTCGATCTTAGAGAACCAAACTTCCCCCTTTAGTTGGTTGAAAAGGTCATTGATCCTCATGAGGGGGTAACGGTTCTTGACCGTCATCTTATTTTGTCTCTAGTAGTCTATGCATAGTCTTAGGACACCATCCTCCTTCTTTAAAAATAATACTAGAGCACCCCATGTAAACACAATTGGCTAGATAAAACCTTTCTTCATCAGGTTGCCAACCTAAATCCTCAACTCCTGCAACTCAGAAGGAACCATATGATAGGGATCCATTGAAATTGGATGGGAACTGGGTTATAGGTCTACCCCTAACTCAACATCACTTCGAGGTGGTAGAGTCACAAACTCTTTAGGGAAGACACCCAGTAACTCTCTAATAACTCTCAGAACTTACACGATCTCTATATATGATGATTCCACTAACAGTTCAACTAACAAGGAATGAAGAGTCTCCACATGCCGACTGCTCTTCAGAAAAATCCTATCACTAACGAAATATGCATGTTGACCACCCATATATGATAACGTGACTCTCCTCTAAAAGAATTCGATAACAACATGCACATAAAACAACCAGTCAATTCCTAGGATGACGTCATGTTGCTTCATCTGTAGTAGAAGAAGTTCCCCACTAGACTGAGGTAGTTCCAACATCATTCTACACCCTCGACAAACATAAAACAGACTACTCTGACTTCCAACTGGTGTACTCAATACCAGAGGAACGGAAAGTCTCTCTACTTCTAGTTTGAGGGCATGGAATTGATTGGGTGTACCAAAGGAGTGCAAGTCTCTTGAATCAAATAAAGCACAAACAAGAGTACTTATCAGAATGATCGTACCTGGAACAACCTCTAGCCCTACTCGAAGTGCTACCTCTACGGTGTACAACTACCCACACCCAGATCCTCTTCCTCTCCGCTATTGACTACCTCCCCGACCACACCCTGGTCGAGGTCCATAAGGAGCACGCTAAGGTCGGCCTCCCCCAGTAGCACTTACCCTCAGGGGATCAGGAGTCCGCTGCTCTTACTACTGGATGGGCCTGATTGAAAATTGATGCTGCTGAGGTGGGCGTTGAGCCTGCCCACCCCCACTGCATAGAACTCGAATTGGGTAGTGGTTTCAAAGATGACCGTGGCCTCAAAAGATAAAGCAACTTGGTCCTTGTCCTATGAGGAAAGGGTAGGAACCTAGAGATCAAAACTAGAACTGTTCAGTCCTACTTCCCATTGGTCGAAACCTGGAAGACCCTGATGCTGGAGAGCTGCTGCTGACATACTTTCCCTTTGACAAACTCGACTGGCTCACCTCTCTTGGAACACCTCCCAACATGTGCATCCTCTCCACTACTTATTCCTTCTTCTGAATCTCTAAGTATGTTTGTAGAGTGAAGGGAGTAACAACATACCAAAGAGAAGGTCGGAGTACCTCCTCTTAGCTTCTCATTCTGGACTCCTTGTCCGAGAAGAGATTTGGTGCAAAGAGCATGAGATATTTGAACTTGATCCATAGTTCCCTTACCAACATACTCATATTCTAGAAGGATAGTAGCTGTTACCTCTTCTCATCATTCATCATGGAAGAAAGGAATTCCTCCCAGAACTCCCTCTCAAAGTCAACCCATGAGATCTTAGTTTCCTTCCTATCACTGAGGTAAAGAGTCCACCACTTACATGATTCCCCTCATATCAGGATCAATTCTAGAGGAACGCAGTACTCTGTTGGAGCTCTGATCAAGTTGAAAGTGATCACTAGCTCCTCGAGCCATATCTCCATCTCTATGTTCGAGATGCTGCCCTCATACTTTCCCAAAGTCTGTCGCTAGAAGGAACAAATCATCTTTTGCAAGTGGCCATCCTCCTCTTTTTGATCGGACCTCTTCTGATCAATTAGGTCAACCTGTCAAGACTCAACTACTCGTACCACATGGGGATGACGTCCGTGTTCCATTATTGAAAATAAAACAAGGAATTACTAAGCTCGAGTAGTGTGAAAAACTTCTTTTAATTTTTTTTGAACTCTTAATTTATTTTAAATTACAAAAACACCCAAGACACACAAGAAAAAAATTCATTATAATTCATGTACGTTTCCTTGTGTCTCTACCTTGAAATAGGCATAGCCTCACTTGGTCGTTCGGTAGGACCAGATTCCTTGAATTGGATCACAGGGGGGCTAAAATCCTTTGTCTTAGTCGGTCTTACCTAGCCAATCTCATGCACCAAGATTAACTAACACCATTTCCAAACCATCCCATGAAATACTCACTGTGATTATATCCGAACTCCATCCTATCTCTCAAAATCTAAAAAACAAAACTCAGTATCCTCTAATACCATTTTATCATGACCCACCTTCTTCAAGATGAGGGAAGGAAAAACAAACTCCCCAACCCTTACTTATTCAAGATGAAGGAGATATAATGACCCATGTGTCCCACCTTCAATAGGATCTAGAGTGGAAACTAGCACCAAGGGTATAGAATCTCACAAATAATGGAAGGAATTAACCTTTTTATAGAATAATATAGGGAGATAATATGGTAAATCCCAAAAAACTCCATGTACTAAAAGTAAAAGTAAATACAGAATCCATTCCCACATGCATGTTAAAAAGTCAAACTGATACAAGGTATAATGAAAACTCCAAAGTAAAGTATCAAAGATAAGAGTTTAAGCAGTAATAGGAGAATATTCGGATGCCCCAGCTAGTAAGGTTCAGCACAGTTCTCAAAGTTCTCCCAGAAACCTAAAAAAAGTTTATATACATAGGGTGAGTATACAAGTATACTCAGTATGAAAACTAAGGCTACTTGTGCACAAGTGGGGGAACATACTAATTCCCCTATGAGAGAACAATAGAACCTCAAACCCCTATCAAGGAATACTAACCAGCCCAACCTCACCAAGGCACACTCTCTAAATAACACAAGTCAAGTAAAGTAATTGTATAAGCACATCGATATTTGGGTACCCCGCACCACTTTCCCATTTCATGACTGCTTGTCCCTAATGGCTAATATCTTGATGCTAACACTCTTCCGATATGCAGTACCACTGCCACAACCCGCCCGCACACACCTAGGCCTCAACCACACACAATCCCGCCTGTATACACTTTGGACACAACAACCACATCTCTTTCCCAAAGACACCTGGGCCTCATCCTAAAGATACTTGGGAAAACAAACCCGGACCACAACCACCTATGCCACAATAACCACACCACTCTCCCAAAGACACCTAGGCCTCTCATCCAAAACAAACCTTTTCCTTAATAACATTGTACTATGATAAGCCTCAAGCTATTAAATCCTTTCCAAATACTCACAAGTGGCAAGTTCCAGAAGAGGGTGTGAGGAAGAAAGTCAGTAACGAGCTATCCTTCCTCCCACTAGGATGTTGTAAAAAACACCCTCTCCCATGAAATGGATGTGTTCGGCACATAGTGCTCAACAGGGGTGGTGTGTGTATAGAATCACAATGAACTAATATATATATATGTAAGTAGACACTCAGCCCAACCTATGAGTTTCCAAACAATGACCAACTCATAAATAACCACATTGCTGCAACCCCTATATGAAAAACCACACAACAACTACTACCAAGGAATAATCCTGACCACTTTTTCATTCAAACCATTGCTACTTTATTTAGGGATTCACTTTAATTATTTCAGCACTACTGGGAAACTACCAACCATAACCATATCAAAACAATGAGAAAAACCAGACCTCTAGTCCCACTACACAAAAAAATTCCCAAATGAAGTTCCACTGCATAGTGAGTCCATAACCACACTGCAGTCCCACTACCTAACTTTTCTTCGTGACTACAATATAACAATAGGTAGTTCAGTTGCCTAAAATTTAATCCATTCTATAATCAATCAATCTCTCGGACTAAGATCCCATCACACCTCTCCTATACCACCCCACACACAAATCCCATTGCAACTATCATTTCAACCACATCCCTCGATACACACCTATACTGCTCCCTTCTCACAAAACAACTACTCTTTCCAAAATTGTACCTATAACCATGCTCCTAACAACAACATCACATAACACACATAATGAAACAAACTCAAAAGAACACAACACTCATCCACACCTATCAACAAGAATCATATACATTAATATTTTAATAGGTAGTGGTTATTTAATTCCACTAGATTATAACTGGAGTGATCACAGAACATGTTTGATCTTTTGGGATTCATTTATTTAACCAAGTGTATGTGATTAAGCATATTTAATGTCGTAGTCATTGTTTAAGAATCTCAACCAAACATAACATCACTTGTGCACAACAAATACCACCAATGTCTGTGATTTTCATTTGGAATATAGCCATGGAAACCATAACAGAATCAAAGATAACAAGTAAAACACGCGATCAACATCAAACTACTCTCTGCCTGTTATATTATTTTCCTATGTTATCTTTTAATCAAATAAAATTCTTATCAATTTCTTATTTTTAGGAAATTTCTCGACCGTTATTCATAAGGGTTCATTAGAATACCCACCCCGTATGATTCAAAATTAAAAATAAGCAAAAAAATCCCTACTTGGATGATCAAAGGATTGAAGTTATTCCTTGCACAAAGAAAAGAGTATCATGCAAGTAACATGAAATATCTTCATGAAAACTAATCAGGATAACTCTGGTATAGGTGCACGACTCGTGTAGGTAAGAAGGATCTATATGCACCATGAGAAATGAAAAGGAATAAGGAAGGAAGAGATCTCAGTTTATGAATGGGAAAGATCCTCAAAATCAGGTAGATGATTTCAAAGTACTAGATAATAAAATCATGGTTTGACCAAATGGCTGGAGGTTACAAGGATGGTGGTATGTTAAAAGATATGGGAAATTTAATAATTACCTTAAGAAATGGAGGATATAGACCAAAACATGGATGTGAGTTTATGAGTTACCATTTCTTAGAGATAGATACGTAACAGGGGTGAAACTAGAAAAACTGGGAAAAAACTGGAAAACTAGAAATGAGTCACTAATGGGTGAGTTACCGATGCTAAGCCACCAACGAGCGCGCTACCAACACGAAGACCTATGGATGATAACACCCCTAACTCACCAACATCTCGACCTATCGACACCCTGACATACCGACACCATGACCTACTGATACCGATGCCTTTGACTCACCAACATCGATACCCTTGATCTACCGATAACGATGCCTTCAAATCATCGATGTCGATGCACTAACATGCCGATGAATTGACATGCCAACACACTGACATGAAAACGAACTAACATGAAGATGCACTGACCTGTCTTTGCACTGACATGACAATGCACTAACATGATGACGCACCGACATGCTGACCCAAAAATTGGAAAACTGGAAAACAATTGAAATGAGACACCATTTCCTCACAGAACACCCTAAAAACTGGATTTTCATAGGGAAAGGGCCTAGGGAAATCCAGGTTATTACAGATAAAATTTTATATACATTTACTATAGGATCTATCATAAATTACATGTTATGTACTCAACATGATGTTTCTTATGATTTGGTAATTTCAAGTATATACCAATCCAATCCTGGTGTGAGTCATTGAATTAATATCAAGAACACACTTAAGTACTTAAAAAGAACTATGTATAGGATGAGATCTGTGTAAGGTATTATACTATTTTAAGTTCCCAATCCAATAATGATGAAAAGAGATCTCAATCTAGCTTTGTGTTTTCCTTAAACAACAGAACTATCAGTTAGAAGAGTTCTTAAAAAACCATTGTAGTGGACTCTAAAAATATACATAGTACATATTTGCATAATATACTATAAAGGAAGCTATTTGGATAAAATATTCATTTATTTAGCATGTGGTTGTTCCTATCCTCAATAGAGTAATACAATTTACTATGAAAATAAAGGATTCATTATTTAGGATAAGAAACCTTCTCACCAAACAACCCAAAACAAAATTTGAAAATAAATTCCCATTCAATAAATCATTGAGAGTGGTAATTTAAAGATATATTGGGTAGATTTATAGGATAATACAATGGTTCCATTGATAAAACCATTACCATAGAAAAAATAACAAGGTCCATATTGAATCTCTTAGTATAAGATACAAGATAGATTTGATGTAATCATTGTATAATGTATCATGTTTTTATGATAAAAAAATATTCATTTATTATTCCATCATTAATGATTTGACTTATTTTACATGAAAAATGGAATGATAATACCCCATAGAAGTATGAATTATTGATGATCATCATGGAGTAATACGAGTTGTGATGATTTTTTAAAATTATCAAGAGTGGTGGACTCCTGTGGTAATAAATAGAGGCATATTATTTGGAATAATCTACCAAAGTATATTTCAAAGAATTTCATACATTCATCAATATACTTAGGGGTGTATTATTATTATAATTATTTTTACCTATGTTTTTTAACCTTCATATTTGATACCATTATTTCATATGACTTGAGGCTTACCTAATCAGGAGTGGTTGAATATGATTTTGGTCGTGCCATCGGTTTGAGCTCAACCATGATGGTATTTCTCCTCTCATATTATAGAAAAATACATTTGTACCTCGATTGAATTAGAATAATAAAATTAATGGACATGATTAATTGAGTGAAATGTGACATTTTCATCTAATTGGATGTGGAATATATGATGTTTTCATCTTCTAGATGAATTCCATGTGACGTAGTCATGGACTTGGTCAGTAATTTTTTGAGAATCAGGAATATGTGAGTTAACCTATACTAAATTAAAATGTTCCATGCCTAGTGGACACTTTATGTTATGGTAAAAGAGAAAATATAGGTATATATATGTGATGTATATAATAAATCTTGTGGTGGATATGATCGTATATAGGTATGATTACGTTTGATGGAGAACTCACCAAACCACATTTGTAACATGAGCATCACTAATACTTTTCTAGAGGATTCTATTTACTTACATATATGAAATCAAGATTTTATATTTTTTATTAACACTAAAAAGGCCTGAAAGGCTCCACAGTTATAACATGGGATAAGGATTATTTATTTGAAGGTTGTTTTTCCAAAATTAATATATTTTTGATAATATATATCCAAAAGTGTTTTATATGAATTCATAAAAAGTTGTGAAGTTTTGTGTAAAGTCCATATGATTTTTTTATGAAATTTGAAGATTTTTTTGAAATGAAGAAAGGGGATATCATATTTTATGATATCCTTAAATCATATCTTTATATTGGGAATATGGATGCCACATTCATATTCTATGATTAGTTTCCATTAAAGTGTATGATGGGCATGTGATATGCAATATCACATGACTGTATTATTACATTTATTCTTGATTGGTTACCTTCAGTTATAAATAAATGATATCAATTCATTTATCAATATACATTCATAGTATATTTATTTATGTGTTCAAAAAATATAAAACACAAATAGATAAGTAATGTATATAGACTGCGATGATATGGTAGTCGATGCTCTGACAATCCTGATCTCTTCATTTGATGAAGAGAGTCCAGAAAAGGGACATGATCCCACATTTTATTTGTACCATGATGCATGAATGCCTAAGATTAATCTCTCTTCAATTCCTCTTTCTTCATTAATATTCATCAAGGAAGGTGATAAAACACCTTTTTAGAATATGATCCCTCTTATTACAAATGTGGATCGAATTTTGGGGTAATTACCTTAGAGGAAGGAGTCTTTTAACTATTTCTTCATTGATATATATAAATCCTTCTCTCTTAAAGAGTAATAGATAAATATTTCAATAGTAAAGGTATACCTATTTTTAAATTCTTCATTTAACATGTTGGTTCTTTTGATGCTAGATTAGGGTATTTCATGGATTTATTTCCCTACTAATTATCATTATATGATCCCTAAAACCCATAAAGTTTATAGTGAGTGATGTTTCCCATGATATGTATATGAATTTTTCTTCTTATTTGTGTAAGGTTTTCATTTTTATTTAAAGTATGTATCCCAAAAAAATTATGATGAATTGTGGTAAGTCTACATCATGGGATACTCTATTGATTTATATCTCTTAGGGTTTTGGTGTAATATTTGTGATATCCAACCCTAATAAGACTATAAGAGTAGTGGTAGAACCAAAACCTTATTGGTTCTTAGACCATACCCAAGGACAAGTTGTTAGTATTCACATATCTTTCATATCCTTTGTTCAAGACATAGTTTGGAAATTTTCTCATCTAGTATGGATATATTTGGAGATGCAACACAACAAGATTTTAGTATGTATTTTACTTTAATACTATGTTGCTGATAACTTACAATACATGAAACCCTAAACTAAAAAAACCATGATATATTGATATAATATATTATAATTTAAGCTAAATATTAATAAATTATGATAATTTAATACGAAACAACATTAAGAAAACTACAAGAGGAATAAAACCACAAGTAAATAAAAAGGACACGAACATGAAATACCTATCTACATGGTTTTCATTGAAAATTATACCTCAAATTATTACTATGTAAAGAATGAAAAAAATTAGAAATATAATATACATGTTAATAGATAAGTAAATGAAAAAGATAAATTATTTTATTAATGTATGTAAGAATATATATTGTAATGAAATATGAACATTATATATATATGGTCGTTGGACATATGGTCGTTGGGAATATGGCCATTGGATATATGGACATTGGATGTGTGGTTGATGGGTATACATATACCCAATACACACAATGAATTTATGTAATTTTTAGTTACAAATTAAAGGTAATATAATTCATCAATAACAAATAATTGTTGAATAAAATAAAAAGATAATATTTAATTAACATATTTTATTATTTTTATATGTTACATATTATTATTATTTTCAAAAAAAGAATAATTTATTGTATTTATAAAATTTAAATAAATTTTCTAATACCAATGGATTAATAAATTCAAGTGGTTATAAGATAAATAATTAATTTTATGGGGATGTGATTAAAATAATTTAATATTAAAAGTAGATATTTTTCAAAAAATTATTTTTTATGAGTTGTGTCTTTTTATCTTAACAAATTAAATTAATCAATTTTAAATGATTAATATAATAAAATGTTTTAATATATAAAAATATATATATTAATACTCATTTAATTTTAATTACTATGAAATTGGATTAAAAACACTTAAAATATAAAATGTCATTTCCATATAAACATATTTTTTCTATATATTTTTGGTTTTAATTAAAAATATATATTAATTATATTTATATATTTAATTAGATTTAATGGAGTCCAAGTTTGAATTTTTTTAGAAATTTGGATATAAGGTGAATTTCATTTTTAGGATTAAAAATATGTTACCGAGGTAAAAATTGAGTTTCCATAGTAATGGTAAAATGAGACAAAATGTGTTAAATTAAGTTGAAAATTATTAAAATATAATAAAATATTATATCTAATTTTTATGGATGGGGTGATTTATGAACAAAATCCATTATTGTTCACTTTTTATCCACTTTACTTTTAAAATGAAAACCATATACATTATGGAATGAATATTTTCAGAAATGCCACTAAAAACTCACCTATAAAAGGAACCCTCCTCTACCCCTCCCAAAACACCCATTAAATTTGGTTGTCTCTTGAATAAATTCTCATTTCCATCTCAAAAATCTTTATTATATGTTTGATATCATCTTTTTCCAATAATTAATCCTAGATTGTTCATTCTAAAGGAACTCATTTCAAGAATGAGCAATTTCATAAATGTAATTACCTAGTTTTTCACAATCTATATCAATTACATTATCATATCCACTTTTCTAAATATCATTATCCGCTATAATGATGTTATATATACCTCATTATAATTTTTATATAATGAAATTATTATTATGTGAATCTATACTCATACTCATTCATTAGTAAAACATGTTTTTGTTTGGGTCGGTTCAACCATCTACATAAATGATCATATACTAAAATCATCATTTTCATCATAAATAAAAAACATAACATAAATACGGGTGATATATGATATTAATAATTAATTTTTTTCATGAATATTATTCTATAAGGATAATGAAAAAATAAAGGTTTTTATAATGTAACTTGTTTCTATAAATAAATTATATGATGCAAGCTCATTAATTATTTTTATTACAAGCCACTCCCATACATACCATTGAATTAACATGGTATGAATTACCAAATTAGGTGAAACTAATCTGGTTCCCTAATCCAGTTCATCATAAGTCCTCATGTGTGCCTCCCCATACACCAAAGGATACTCACTAGAAGAGAGGGTCTAGTATGTGATAGTGGGGACACTCTGACCTCATATCAGAGTTAGAAAAAAACATAAATAACTAAGTTTCATACACAAAAATAAAATAAGTAGGGTGAGAAACTAGTAAATAGGCTAAAATAGAATCATTATGTATCGATAAATGGAATACAACAAAGGCCCGAATTCCATGTTATACAAAAAACACTGATCACCCACAGGTCCGACCATACATATTTATGAGTAAATAAAATAAATAAAAATAAAAGTAGAATGATATACTACATACACCAAGGAATACAACATACCTGATCTCTACAAACATATTCAATCCATCTAGCTTGATTATTCCCCAACCTAAGCCCATACTATGCCTACAACCAAGTGAATGTCTGATTGGGTACCCCAGTGTAGTAGCAGCCTCAGTAGGATGTGAGTAAAAAACTTAACAGACCACTAGAAATGTGGTCCCATACATCGACAGTAAATTGAAGTGAATTTAAATTTGATCTACTCAACTTGATATCAATAATAAACACAATTTAAAAAATAAACACAAATATGGATGTAAATAATATAAACCACAACCGATCCTCGGGTCCATGATCTCAATATACCATACCTGCTTCGGCCTAATCTAGAATGTATTTAAACAATGTGTCATGATAAATATATATACATGAATGTTTATATATAACCCCTTAAATACACACACAAAATATAGATATATATGATTAAGGTTAAAAATAACATAAATAAAATCCAACCATATTCAATCCATGGGTTTGTAATCCTGATTGACAAATACCTAATTCAACCAGTGCTAGATAATTCTCTGAGAAAGTTATGTCACTAAGGGGGATATATGTACAAGCCCTGGGATCTCTCGTACTCACCTCCAATCACTATAATGAAGGATTTCACATATTGATGAACAATCCTATAAATATGGTACTACATCAATTCAGGCCTAGCCAGATATATCAAGTATGATACCTATGAGGGACATGACCCAAGGCCATTGAGAAAGGAATCCTATTCAAGTACATGAAGCATATCCATAGATAACTTAGTATAATATAGGCCTACTAGGTCCATGACCTAGTTCCATTGATCAAGATGTCATATTTGAGTCTACAGAGTGAATCCATATAAAAATTGATATACTACAGACCTATATTGGCCAGGACCCAAGTCCATTCACCAAGGAATCCTCCTTGAGTCAATGGAGAGAATCCATTGAAAACCCAATATATGGTTCCATACCATGATATCCATATATATCAGTAGGGATTGGAATCTATGTTCCATCTCATACCTCTGGGCATCCTTTTCATGTACTGTATCCCATCAGGCCCATCAAAGAAAAGCAAGGTAGAACCTATAACATTCATAGCTGCATAAATAGTAACTATGTGAAGCATAAATAAAAGAGTGAGGGTGGATGAATTCTTAAACCCACCAGCACTACCATAGCCTCTTGTCTTTCATGTTTGGTATAGGTTATAGGTGACACCTGCTACCATCACTCCCCAAACCTTTACACACTGGTTTGTGGTTGATCAACCATCGAGGTACCCACTATGGCCCCCTCGATTAATACACCAAATAGGAATCCAACTCAGGATCCTCTAGGTCTATACATAATTATAGATATTCCTTTTGGGATGCACTAAGTTAATACCATGGTTACTCTAAGATGGTCTACACACCCAACAAAGTTTTGGTTTTCCCAAGGTTAATACACCTAGTCCTATACGAAGGCTGACATGCCTTACCAAATGTAGTTTCACCTCCTAAGAGGTATAGAGGATAATCAATGTCTTGAGGGCTATGTATCCACCACTATATTAAAAAGCATGAGGTGAGAACACATGGGTTGTTAGTGACCCCTAGCATTAGTCCACTAAAATTATCCAATTAATTTATTAAACAAGCCATAGAATAAATTGAATAGGAGGATTTTACCTCATGGGGGAGATCAATAATACACATAATAGTATAAACACGCATAAATAGTAAAAGGGTAGGTATGATATACCACTTACCTTTAGGAATATCTAACCATTTATAATGAGCTCTCAGTAGATCTTTCTAGGATCACTGCTATCCGAGCCAAGCTACATCCACTTTGCAGTCTCTAGATAACATAGGGTAGGTCAAAATAGTCTAGAAAATCAATTATGACATCAAATAGTTTAATATAAAATAAAAAAAATGAGGGATAACATGTGATAACTCACAATATGACCATCACTCAATGAAAATCTGAGCTATTATGATAAAAATGTGTCTAGGGTACCCCAAAACCACTCCTAGGAAAATCCTTATCCAATGACATCAATAAATTTATTAAACAATTTTAATTAATCTTTAAATATTTATAAATTCATCATAGTGATGTACCTTAATGAAATGACATATGGAAAAGTGAAGACAACCCCACGAGTCATCCTCTTCCAAGGAAGAGTAAATTCCCTATCATTTGTATCCAATTACACCATGCTCTGATGGAATGAGAATTGAAAAACATAACTGGGGAAACTAAGACTCTAGAATGAAGAGAGGAGGAGACCTATTAAGCTTATATAAGGATAAAACATACCTTATAATGACATGAAAGGCTATTAAGACACCCCCTTGATGGGGTTGTAAGAGAGGAAAGAGAGGAGGGAGCCGCCTGAGTCGAATGAGGAAGAAAGGTGAAGGAAAGAGGGAGATACCTCCTTAAAGATCATAGGGGAAAAATGTTATTTCCCAATTTTTAAGTGATCCACATGTTTTGGTTTCCCAGTTGGCCAAACCGTACACCAAACATACACCTCTACTATTCGAGGAACACTCCACCTCACATGTTTGCAACACACGATTAGTCAAACCGTGTGCGAACCATGAGTAATGTCTACAAAAAATTGAAGTCACCCCACATGGTTTCCTCTAGCCTACTATACAATTTCTCAAACCATGTTCTTTGACAAGAGGTCCTTCATGGTTAGGCTGAATGGTTAGCACTGACCATGTTCCAACTGTGGTCCATGAGCCACATCTTTCCAAAACATTGGTTTTAGAACTCAAACCCCTAGGACACTAACGAAACTTCTAAGATATAAACAATGCATCATTATTCATATAAAAACATTTTCTAGAGGCATTATAACCATTTTATTTATATTACAAATCTCTAATCAATATTCTACCCATCTAGAAATTGAAAATTCAAAATCCTTTAGAAATTTCCAACTCAATAAATCATGGAATCTTATAGCCTCCCCAAATTAAAACTTCTCATCCATAAGATTCCTTAGTTGGAATCAAAATGAACACCCCAACCTACATGGGTTGTGAATTAAGTTTGAAAGTCTATGTTGTGTTTCTAAACATCCAACACACTTCCAAGAATTACTTTAATCATACGAGGCATAAACACTGAAACTGAGCCAACACTTATAACTATTATCGAGACACCAAGATGAAAAATACCCAAGCCATATAAGACAAGATATTATAACATCATAATCATCTGATTTCTCAACCAGCCTAGGGTTCTACTTGCCAAATGTTCTTACTTCCAAAGGCCAATTCTGAACCACAAAACTACTATAAGAACACATTGTTAGGTACAAATCCTTTAATTTCCATAAAATTTTAGTTTAAATGTTTAAATATGGCCAAATATGAATTCCCTTTGAGGGTGTAGAGGATTCATGGGTTTCTAGGGATGGTTAGGAACTCGAAACCCATGTTTTGGGGTGAAATAATCCTAGCTCATAGTCAGTTCAAATCGTGTGGGGTAGGCCACACGGTTAGATAAAACCATGCGAGGTTGGATAGTGGGGAGCTATAGGACTCAAAGTTTGATCAAAATATATGGTTTTTGGTGCATGGTCATGTGACCATGTTTGTAATTTTTATAGTGGGGTTTTGCATGGTTTCCAGATGGTTAGTCTAAACCATGTGAGGAAACCATGTGCGGTGCCTTTCACTACAGCTGACCATGCATGGTTGGTTCACAATTTGGAAACGGTGTTCCTAAACTATAGAACCCTATAAATTTGGAGAAATTAAAAACTAACCTCATTTAATCTGTTAAACAAAACCTAATTCTTTATTTCTTCACCCATTAGATATAATCCTCATTTGAAGCCCACTTTGGTGTCTAAACTAGGAATTTCTCTAACTCTCTATCCGATCTCTGATTCAAGAACCATTTATCTTATTAGACCCACATTAGTGAATTATTAGTTACTTTTGTGTCATTCCTTATTTGAATTCTTTTTGAATATTCTCTTTAGGTGAAAGATAATGTTCTCTATTGTTATGTACATTATCCGTTATTCTATTTTCTCCAGATTTGAGTCGATTCAAGAGCTGATACTAGATGAGCTATTAAATACATACCTATAGTAGGTGGTCTCATGAATTTATTTAAAATTATTAGTGTTTATATATTGTCATTGTTCCGTGCACCCAGTTCTCTGGAAACACCTTGAAATGAATTTAAAAATGTGACTTAAGTTAATAGGCATGGCCTATATATTTAAAGAGGCCTGCTAATGGATGTTTATATGTTGAATAATTTAAAATAAAAACCATCCATTTTGGTGTGTTGTTTTTTTAAATAGACCATTTGATGGATTTTGATTTGGATACCTTTGAGATGTGCCTATTTACCCCTTGCCTTGGGATGTGATTTTTGAATTGAATTGTGAATCAATTGATGAATTTAATTAGGAATTGATATGCATTTTGAATTTTTAATATCAATTTTAATTGAATTTATGAAGAGTGGGGAATTGATTATATGGACCTAGACCCTTTCCATGTTTTGGATATTTTATCATGAGATGCTTGATATAATAAAATTCCCATGTGAGTAAAAATGAAGGATATTCCTTGTAATATTAGCCATGCCTTTAATGAATGAAACATGGATTCATATGAGAATGAAAGGGATGGAATCATTTGGATTTGACCTTGCATATTCATGAGTGATTATTATACAATTTATATAGATTTACAAGGAAAGGCATAATAGGAATTTGACTATATACGCCATTGGTGATACTCAGGCTCCTTAGTGAACCACCAAGCACTATAAAAAAATGAACACATTAGAAAGGGTTATGTTTTACATTAGAAAGGGTTATAACCTCTTCTAAAGACAATAGCGTCGGTTGTGGGAAACCGCTGCTAATGTGCCCACCTATTGTTAGTAGAGGCGGTTGTGAGAAAGCGCTGCTAAATTCATAGTGAATTTAGCGACAGTTACATTAGAGGGGGTTTAAACCCCCTCTAATATCGCTCAAAATTTACCACATTAGAGGCAGTTAAACCGCCCCTAATGGTGATTACATTTAGAATTTGGGGCATTAGAGGCAGTTTTCAGACAACCGCCTCTAACCAGTTGACACCCCGGGCCACCCAGCCCGCCCCCTTAACACCCCAGTACACCCCAACCGCGCCACCTTGACACCCAACCGCACCCCCTTAACACCCCAGCACACCCCAGCGCACCCCCTTAACACCTGGGGATAGCCCATCACACCACCTCGACACCCCAAGACACCCCAACATGCCACTTTGACACCCAAACCCTCCCCCTTGACACCCCAAGACACCCTGGCGCACCCCCTTGACACACTAGGACACCCAGACGCGCCCCCTTGACACACCGGGACACCCAGTCGCGCCCCCTTGACACACCGTGACACCCCCTTGACACCCCATGACACCCAAAAACGCCCCCTTGACACCCCAACATGCCCCCTTGACACCTCGGGACACCCAAACGTGCCCCCTTGACACCCAAGCACGCCCCCTTGACACCCCGAGACACCCAAACGCGCCCCCTCACACCCCGGGAAAACCATAGCACCCCTTGACACCCTGGGACACCCTAGTGCACCCATGTTGACACCCCAGTGCGCCCCTTGACACCACTTGACATCGGTTGACACCATCGGACACCCCAGCCCTCCCCCTTGACACCCCAACACACCCCAACCGCGCCACCTTGACACCCAACCGCGTCCCCTTGACACCGTTGACATCGGTTGACACCATCGGACACCCCAGCCCTCCCCCTTGACACCCCAACACACCCTAACCGCGCCACCTTGACACCCAACCGCGTCCCCTTGACACCCCAGCACACCCCCTTAACACCCCGGGACAGCCTAGCGCACAACATTGACACCCCAAGACACCCCAACGTGCCACCTTGACACCCAACCCCTCCCCCTTGACACCCTGAGACACCTTGGCGCACCCCCTTGACACACCGGGATACCCAGACGCACCCCCTTGACACACCAGGACACATAGTCGTGCCCTTGACACCCTGGGACACCCCAGTGCACCCATGTTGACACCCCAGTGCGCCCCTTGACACCAGTTGACATCGGTTGACACCATCGGACACCCCAGCCCTCCCCCTTGACACCCCAACACACCCCAACCGTGCCACCTTGACACCCAACCGCGTCCCCTTGACACCCCAACACACCCCCTTAACACCTCGAGACAGCCTAGCGCACCACATTGACACCCCAAGACACCCCAACGTGCCACCTTGACACCCAAACTCTCCCCCTTGACACCCTGAGACACCTTGGCGCACCCCCTTGACACACCGGGATACCCATACGCACCCCCTTGACACACCAGGACACCTAGTCGTGCCCCCTTGACACCCCAACACGCCCCCTTGACACCCCATGTCACCCAAACACACCCCCTTGACACCCCAGCACGCCCCCTTGACACCCCAGGACACCCAAACGTGCCCCCTTGACACCCCCGCATGCCCCCTTGACACCCCGAGACACCCAAACACACCCCCTGACACCCCGAGACAGCTATAACGCCCCTTGACACCCCGGGACACCATAGTGCACCCATGTTGACACCCCAACGCGCCCCTTGACACCAGTTGACATCAGTTGACACCATTGGACACCCTAGTGTGCACCACACACGCTCCCTTGACACCTCGCGCACCCCTGTTGACACCCCAACATGCCCCTTGACACCGGTTGTGCCACACCCATGGTGTAAAAAGGATTCTGGCGGGTTTTGAACCCTATACTTGTTTGATCCAGCGCACAACAACGAACCACTAGGCTATGCACACTTATGTGTATAATATACAATGCATTATATTTAATTAAATCCTGAAGTATTATATATATATATATGTGTGTGTTTATAAATATAAAAAATATAATATATTTGTATAGATATAACATATTTCTCTATAATATAATATATATTTATGTATAATATTTATATATAATATGTATTTATGTATAATTATAATATATATGTGTGTAATATATATATATACACATATTTGGGTATATTTAATATATATAAATACTTATTTATACATATATTAATAACTATATTTATATTTATGTGTGTGTGTGTATTTTTGTATTTATAAATATAATATAATTATAATATATATTATACATATATTATATTAAATACATTTATATTATATATTAATGTATTTAATTATATACATTTATATTATATCACGAACACACATATATATACGCACAAAATTAAATGCATTCATATAATTGGAAATAAATAATATAATTAATATATATATACTTAATTAATTTATAATTAATATTCTATAATACAATATACATTAAATAATTATACAATACATATAAATTTATTTATAATAAATATTTATAATATAATATATAATAAAAATTAATAATATATTTATATTTATATTTATAATTAATTTTTTCTAAATTATGTAGATTAGTATACATAATCTAATATAAATGTATTTATACACAAGTATACAATACAAATGTATTTATGTATGCATGTGTGTAACAATAATATTATTAATTATTATATGATATATATATATATATGTACTAAATTAATTTATAATTAATATGACAATATACATAAAATAATTATATAATACATATACTTTTTATTACAATAAAATATTTATAATTTTATATATAATATAAATAAATAATATATTTATATTTATATTTAATTTTGTCTAAATTATGTAAATTAGTATACATAATCTAATATAAATGTATTTATACATAAGTATACAATACAAATGTATTTATGTACGTGTGTCTGTGTAACATTAATATTATTAATTATTATATGATATATATATATATATGTACTAAATTAATCTTTAATTAAAATGGTATGATACAATGTATGTAAAATAATTATAAAAAATATATATATATATATAATTAAATATTTATAATATATATAATATAATTATTTAATATATATATAATTAAATATTTATAATATATATAATATAATTATATAATATATATATATGTTTATGTAAATTTATATTTAATGTTGTCTATATTATATATATTTGTATCATAATATAATATAAATGTATTTAAAAAAAAATCTACAATAAAAATGTATTTAATATAATATATGTAATGCCCCGACCCTAGTTACCTAGAGTCGATGCATTATTTTAATACATTAGCATGATTACAAGGAATCAAGTCCTGAAGGAATGACCAATTTAGCAGTCTTGGAAAATAGATTACATACATGAACATTACATTACATTTTCTAACATACAACACATCATAAATAATCCTTTGAGAACGCCATTGTTCCCTTAGCTTAACCCTGCATCTTAATCATAAAACACTTCTTGGGAACCTGAAAAAAAAATAAAACATAGAAAGGGGTGAGCTCAGATGATCAGTAAGGGTAAATAATTTAGCGAAGGATATAAACTTTTAAGGCAAGATGTGTAATAAAAACAAAAGCCTTTTTAAAGATAAACTTGAACATAACATGGTAAAAATAAATCAAACATTACCGTATAAAATGCACATGGATATTCTACTAATCGAATAATCACATGTAATAACTAATTTCATAATGAGGGAATGCATAATTCCAAACATTAATTTTTGTGTCAAGGCCTCGTGCCAAGACCTAAGGGATAACTGTAACCCGAACCCAACATGGAGAGCCTCTGTAACCGGACTCCAACCCGGAGTGCCTCTAATAACCGGACACGAACCCGGAGTGCCTCTAATAACCGGACACCAACCTGGAGTGCCTCTAATAACCGGACACCAACCCGGAGTGCCTCTAATAACTGGACACCAACCCGGAGGGCTTACTTTTACCGGTCCCCAACCCGGAACATACTAGTCCAACACATTCATATTAAGAAAAGGTTGAGATATAACATAAACTTTCGTATTAAATCTAACTTACGAAATGTCAATACTTTAACCATAAACCATGAATGACATAAAAATAACTCATCAACAGTCAAACATATCAAAAAACATTCAATAAAATATGGATGTTTTGTATCATAATAAATCAACTTCAAATAAGCTTAAAATACCCAAAGGATGTTGACATAGATGAAATCAAAACTATTCTATAGAAATATGTCTTTTTTTAAATCATTTGAAAATCATATAATTATATAGAAAACCATTATTTTGAAAATATCCTTATAAGCTTGTAAGAGAAGCTTCAATGGTGTAATAACGGTGGATAATAAATGCACCCGCCGTATAAGTTAAAAAAAATTCTTACCTTAATTTTGTCGAAAAGGTTATAAAGTACCTTGTTTGGAAAACGACGAAAAGATTCCTTTCAAAACATTTATAAAGAGTCAAACAAGGGAATAAATTACTTTAACCCATTGTCTAGTAAATAGTAAAAATGTTTTGAAATACATTTTTAAGAAACATGGATGTGGATGATAAAGATATCCCAGTAGATAATTACGAATAAACAACCTCGGATAATAAAGAGATTGTGAAATTAACCCTTACCTCATTGTAATCAATCGAGTCATATGAAAAATAGTCAATAACCACCAAACGAATCATATAATATCATGAATATAAAGAGGATCATGATAATACATATAAAATGTTAGTACAAAATACACCACATGCAATAAATAAGTGGTTAACAATGGAAATCTCATGGAATTGAAAGTGAGATAAGAAACCCCTTACCTTGTACTTTCCTTTAGTCGAGGATACATTTAACCTCCTCTTCTTCGGGTTCTTTCTTCTGATTTGATCAAAAGGGATCCTTAGGTTGGCTTTCTGAACAAACTAAGGCCTTTAGGTTGAATTTAGGGAAGTTGGGAGGATATTTGGGCAGAGGTTGGCCGAACCAAAAGGCTTTGAAGGTATGAATAATTTGTTAGAAGTGGTGTCCTTTTATAAGGGGGAGGAAGGGCTCTTTTGGAAAAACTTAAATTATTATTTTATAATAAATTTATATTCAGTTTATAATGGCTCCAAATGAATTTATTTCGAGCCTTAGGTGGTTATGGGTTGAAATATTCTCAACCAATAGGTTTTAGACAAGTTTATGTTACCATTTTAACCTTATCTTTTAGATTTACCTCTTAGTTAAATAGTTTAACTTTTACCGTGTCTTCTTGTATTCTTACTCTATATGGTTAATAAACTTACTATAAACTTCCAAGAGAACCTCAAGTGGATCATTAATGAAATATATAATATTATTTATGCTCTTTTGCCAAATCTTACATTTTTAGGAATATTATATCAACCAATAATATAGTATTTGTTTTAAATATCAATTTATGTCAATTTTGACACTATTTGGTATTTTGTTTTTTTGAAAGTCATCAGAACTTGATTACTTCGAACAAGATACATTTAATCATCCCTAACATGTTCTATTCACCTATAAAATCCATGTATGTCATAAAAATTTTGAAATTATATTTACTTTAATATTTATAATACCATTTATTTGATTCTTTCATTAATAAGGTAATTACTGCATCATTAGTGTATCATTAATAAATTTAATTATTTAATCTATAAAAATTATAAATAAAATATAATTATGTAGGAAATCTTTTTATCTTTATAATGAATACTTATAGTCAAATTTATCTTATGTGTAACCCTATATTAAAAATGTTTTAGTTATTAAACATTGAATTTAACACTTTTAACTCTTCTTTGAATTAAATAATAATAAATGTCATAATCTAATTCAAGTGGACCAAAGAGGTTCATATTTTATTCTAAGGTTGTTTTTAGTCTAATTATACTTATCCAATATAATTAGGACATGTGTTAGGGTAATAATAATATCATTTTTACCCTTAATTACCCTATTTACTTCTTACCGTGGTAAAAAAAAGTAAAAAGTTACTATTCACTCAAAAATATTTTTATCTTATTGAACCACATTTTACTCCTTGATATTAACTGTGTCTCTTGGATTTTCTAAATTCCACTCATAAAAGCGGTAAAATTAAGTTTTATGTGAATTTGCAAATTCTCCTAGGAGGTGAGTAAAAGACTGTGAAAAGTTCAATAAAATTTTTATATATCTAAAATTATTATAAACTGACTCCGATGAATTAAATTGAACATATATAGGTAGTATGTATCTATTTTTTCATAAAATAAATTTAAATAAAATAAATAATTATTTAAATAAAAATTCGTTTTTAAACTATAACTCAGTGTTTTTCACTATTCATCAAAAATTAAAAGTTTTCAAAAAAATACAAAAAATTTACCCTAAGCTAATTTTGATATTCCAAATTAAATAATAAAGTCTATTTTACCAAATTAAAAACATAGAAGTTGCATTTATTAATTTAAAATTAATTCCCACTGTCAAAACAAAAAGCGTGTTTTTAGGAAACAATAACTATCAAAAGATTGACACTTGTTTATGTCCGGTTTAAATGTGAAATTATGTCCAATGAAAAAATTGGATTAAATTGTAAAAATATATTCTAAATATAATTTAAAACCACTCAAATTCATAATTTATTACTATTAATTATTTTGATTAAAAAAGTTGTTTTTAATTAAAATTTAGTAATTTTCACTATTCATCAAAATATGAAAGTTATCAGAAAAGTACCAAAAATTTACTCTAAGTTAATTTCGATATTCCAAATCCAAAAATGAAGTCCATTTTGAAAGATAAAATATATAAAATTTCAAAAAGTGGGTATTACTATTCATAATGACTAGTTTGATTGGTTGTGGTGTGTATTAGAACTCGAAGTTGCGTACAACACACGCTACTGTATTATTCAAAGAGAAGCGTACTGTGGAATATTGGGGTGTTACAATATATGTATAATATAAATCATAATATAAATGTATAGTACTTATAAAACCATATATAAATTTTATAAATTCGAATAAATATATTTATAATTACATTTATATTATATATATTAGTATTTATATATATGTATACATTTTTGTTTATATGTATATGTATTTATTTAAAATATTTATATAATGTCCTTATATATATGTGTTATAAAGTATTTAAATACATTTATATAATGTGTTTATGTAATATATATATACACACACATGCACACACCCACATATATATTAATTTTTTTGAATTTATATGAGATTTACTTTAGAAAATAAATAAAAATTTAGATGGAGTTTAAAACCCACTCTAATCAAAGAGATTTCCAACGGTTCATAACCACCATCAAATTTCATGAATTAGAGGGGGTTAAAAACTCCCTCTAATGTCATAAATTAGTAGGGGGTTCAAAACCTACTCTAATTTCTTAAATTAGAAGGGGTTCAAAACCCCCTCTAATGTGATCAATTAGAGGGGGTTCCAAATGTAAGGATCCAATATTTTGAATAATATTTGTTTCCTAATTTTGTGTGTTGTTTTATTTTATACTCAACAAAATTATATTCTTTAATTAACGAATTGAATATAATTAAAATGAGACCATTGGGTTTCGACTGTTATATGACCATTGGTCAATATGACAATTGGAAACTATACTCTTAATGATATAATTATTGTTTATAAAAACAAGTGATCTTGGTTAATTAATACAAAAAGAAGATTGAATGGCCTCATCCAGTAAACTTGGGTCATACGAAACCTATTTGTCAGAGCTTGGGAAAGAGGTTGCATCACTGAGCTTTTCTCTAGACCAAGACCAAACCAAACTTCAACATGTGAAGCTTGAACGAAATCGCTTACTGGAGAAGTTCAAGCTGATAGAAATCACCACTCGAGAAATGTTGTTCGAGCCACCCCAAGATTCTATCACCATAGCACACCTTACACTTAGGTCCTATGGTGGTGTTATAAAGGGCTATGTAACGAGACTTTAGCTACTTTGTGTAATCTTTTTATATAAATAAAATTTTTATTTATTATTATGGTAAAGTTTGTGAATTTCAAATGTCCGGATAAATATAGGATATATATTATTGATGAATTTTTTAAAAAGGGGTATTTGAAAATATTTATGTAAACTTTAAATAATTAATAATATGAAATGATTTTCAAAAAATGGTCCTCTACAGTTGTGACTAGCAAGAAATTTAGAGTCTAATAAGATCAACTTAATTTTTAGTGAATAGTAATGCATGAATAGTAACATACCCTTATGAATAGTAAATAATAGTAATTAATAGTAAATTGGCCAAAAAATAGAAACATCACCCATGAATGTATAAATATAATTTAGACATCTTAAAGTGAAAAAATGATCATAGTATAAGTTTTGGTATTTTTGTAGGTCATAAATATTTTATTTACAATTTTATAATTAATTTAATAATTTAAAATGGAAATTTATTTTCATAAAATGTAATCATATATTGTTACTTTAGTGTCTTATGCTTATATGATAATTTTATGGGACATCGATTACTTTCTTAAGGTGTTACAAAATGAGTTATAGTTTTAAAGTTGTATTTTTGGAATAAATAATGATTTTATTTAAAAATTAAACTAAAAATATTTATAAAAATATTTTCATAAAATGAATTTCATTTTTGAATTCAGATCATCGATATTAGGTTAGGGTAAATTTTTGTGTGTCTTCTGAAACAGTTGTATTTTTGGTGAATAGTAAAAAAATATAGTTTTGAGTTTTGGGTGATTAATGAAATTATTGATGATATAATCATGATGTAATAAATCTGGTAGACCTTTTAATAGTAAGATATGTCATGAGGTGTCCCAAGTGGTCAAAACCATGGGCATATAGCTTGGGAAAGCCAATGGTTTTTCCAATACCATCGATGAGGCATCCCTTGGAAATTAATTAAATATTCCCTCACTTTTCCTATAACACTAAGCCATTACCTCATTAATTTCATTCCAAAATCCTCCTAAACTATGTTATAGTCTTTTAACCTCACAAGGAGTCCTCCCAAGGTTCACTCAAGCCCCCCAAGGTCCCAACATTCGAGCTTTCAAAGTCACTCTTCAAGGTAAGGGAACCTTTCACCCTCCCCTTTTAGTCATGACTTTATTTATGTTATGTATTATATTTTCCATTATATTGTGTGGGGGTATGTTTTTATATATTCTAATTACTGTCCATTTATTTTAAAAATGATTATATAACCTTTCTGCTCTCATCAATTTATTTTCTGAAATTTTAAGTGATGCCGTTAGGCTGCCGAATTTTCGTAAAAGAAATCTCATTTTCTCTTTTCTTTAAAGTTTTATTTTCATGTGGTATGTCATTAAAATATCCATACCATGTTCTTATATCCATTTTATTATGATCTTATACTGTATAATGTCTCTCTTATGAATGGGTGAACTATGTACCCTCTCTTTTTAATGTTTTCTAAAACCATGTTGTATAGCTGTTATGATGTAGAATTTTCGTCTCAAAATCTCTCTCTTTTTTTCAAGAAATTATCTTTTTTTATTTATGTGAATACCCAAATATATTTTCACCTTTAAGGTTATTCATAAAGACATAAAATTTATCTATTTTAATCTGTAATTGACATATATATATATATATATATATATCCCTCATTTCCTTTCCATGGTTTATAAATGACATAATGATCTAATTTTTAAGCACTTTTAAAAACATCAAGATTTTGAAATGAAACCCATTTCTTTTACTCTCTGTGGGTTATTTATGAAATGTATGATTATGATATATGTGTATCACATGAAAATAAAGACATATTATGTGTAAGACTATACATTTCTCTAATGCATTGATTAAATGATTAATCTCTAGAGATGAAAAGTTTCACAATACCTTGGTGAGTAACCTTGGTAATTGTTTATGACACCTTGGGGATGAACCTTGGTGATATGTTCATGAATGTATAAAAGGAATTTTGTAGCCACATATTCAAGTTATGATCATGCTCTTTTTATTATGATATTCCTCCTTTTCTATTGCTCACGTCTTTATGTTTTTCATCAAGTTCTTATTGATATCACAAGTAAACTGATTCCCTTGCTCTCCTTACTAGGCCTTATGATCACCCTTTACATTGAATATATGTCTCCAGGTTATGAGATGAAGTAATTGTACATAGGATAAACTTTTCAATAAGTTTTTCAAGGGAATTTATAAGAGTGTTTTATTTTTTCATGTTTTATTGTTCCTGATTTCCAAGACACTAGACTTTAAAGATCCTCTATTAGTAAAATGTAATGAAAAGTTATGTAATAAAAAGGAGGTATTCCATAGTTGTTATAAAAGGATAGTTTAGTTATTTATGGAAATTAGGCTATGAAAAATTTAGAAAGAACCCTATATAAAAGTTTAAATATAATAAAACCTTTTGGTATTTTGGTGAATATTGAGTATGTGGTTTATCAAGAAAATACACCCCTCTATGGATATGAGCAGGAAGAGGCAACTATGGCATAGATGTATATAGAGGTAAAACCCGAAAACACTTCTTTGAGCTAGAATCGAATGGGAACTGATGCACAATAATGGGCCTTTCTACACTCTTGGTTTCGAAACTCCCGGGGGATATGTTTGGTTAATCGCATGATTTTTATGAATCATTATGAATGATTTATAGAGAAATTTAATTGTTTAATCATGAAGTTTTAAGACATAAAATCCTTTATTGTTAAAAGATTCACAAATAAAATAAGCTTCTCACTAAGGTCTTATTCTTTTAGGAAATGGCGGGAAATAGGAGGAACCGTGCAAATGGTGACCGTAATGGAACATGCGCTGACGACCCTCTGATGGAAGCCGGAATGGAAACATTCATGCGAATGATGAACCAAATAACTCAAGTTATGAGAATTAACTTGATTAAAGCTGAGAGACCAATCTCACCATGAAGATAACAACATTCTGTTGAGTCCTTTATGCATCAACGACCACTAACCTTCAGTGGATCGATTGACCCATTGATTTCTGAATAGTGGATCAACTATATAGAGAAAATCTATTCTGTGCTCTACTGTTTAGAGAAAGAGAAGGTCACCCTGGCTATCTATCGCTTAGATGGAGAAGCTGATCAGTGGTGGGAACTGATTAAAAACACGAGACCAAGAGTGGAGGTTGAAGCTATGGAGTGGGAAGAGTTTAGAGGAATCTTATTCAATAAGTATTTCCTTAATTCCATGAGAACAAGAATGGAGAAGTAGTTTCTCACGCTAAAGTAGAAGGAGAATGAATATGTGGAAAGCTACGAGATAAACTTCACAAGGCCTTCACATTACACCTCTAGCTTTTTTATGGATGAATATAGTAAGGTTGATATTTCTTCAGTGGATTGAGACCTCATCTGTAGAAGAATATAACCAACCGAGACTATGATAGCTATGAGGAGATCGTGCGAAGTGCGATGATTGTCGATCTAGAGTTTGGTGAGAAATAGTGGTCTCATAAATCCAATGATAAGAAAAGATCAATGGATCCCATATTAGGGAGGAAATTTGATCAGGGAAGAGGAGGCAAGCAAGTGCAACGTCCCACATGTAATAAATGCTGGAAGAAGCATTTGGGGGATTTCCTTCTCAGAAGCGGGAAGTGTTAAAAGTGTGGAAAAGATGGCCATATCACACAGAATTGTCGTAGTGAGGTGAAGCCAAAAATTCCCAACACTAATGACAAGGGGAATATGGTGCCTGACCTACCTGATGTCTAATGATATAATTGTGGACAACTTGGGTACTTTTCCAATCACTGTCTAAATCCGAGTGCAGTAGAGGGGAACCACCATCAACCTTAGCAAAGGACAAGAGAGAAAGGTCATGATTTTTCTATCAATACAGCTGAAGTTGAACCTCCGAATGATGTGGTAGAAGGTACTCTTGTTGTTCTCTCAAATCTAGAAAGTACTTTGTTTGATTCTGTTTCTACGCATTCCTTTATTTCCTACAAGTTTGCAAAGAATTTATTATCAAACCCTGATTTTCTAAACATTATCAGTCAAGACTCCTGGGGGGATTATCCAAGCATCGTCATTTTTTAGAAACTCTAGTATTTAACTTAGTAAGAAAAATCTTATCGCAAATCTAGTAGTCATTATCATGCTGGAATTCAACATTATACTAGGGATGGACTGGCTCTCAAAGTATAATGCTAAGATCAAATGCATAAGCAAGTAAATATCAGTTGTATTGAATGGAAAACCTACAATTATCTTCCCAGGAGAGATATCCCAACCTGATATTTTTTTATAAGAACCTCCTATATCCTTTTTTATGGAGTTGATCAGTGAAGAAGAAGAAGGAGATGAGAGTTTAAGAATATAAAATTTCCCCATCATCCATGAATACATTGATGTATTTCCTTAGGAGTTACCTATACCTACCATAGAAAGAGAGGTAGAGTTCTCCATTGAACTCATACCGGGATCTCATCTGATATCAAAGACCCCATATAGGATGGAAAATGTAGAGATAGAGGAATTAAAGAAACAACTCCAAGGACTTTTGGAGAAAGAGTTTATCCAACCAGGTGTGTCTCCTTGGGGAGCTCCTGTTATCTTTGTGAAGAAGAAGGATGGATAGATTTGGCTATGCATTGATTAAAGAGAAATGAACGAGATCATAATAAAGAACAAATACACTCTTCTAATAATTGATGACTTATTTGACCAGCTTTGTGGGGCTCAATTCTTCTCTAAGATTGATCTTCAATCTTGTTATCATCAATTGAGGGCGAAGAATGAAGATATTCCAAAAACTACCTTCCGATCAAGATATGAGCATTATGAGTTTGTTGCTATGCCCTTCAGATTGACTTATGCACCTAATATTTTTATGTATTTGATGAATAGAGTCTTTAAGGAGTACCTTGATAACTTTGTGGTAGTTTTTATTGATGACATTCCAATATATTCCAAAAGTCATGAGGAGCATGAGGATCATCTAAGTGTTATTTTTCAAACTCTATGGAAGGAGAGGCTTTTTGGGAAGTTCTGCAAATGTGAATTCTTGTTACAACAATTTGCTTTCTTGGGGCACATTTTTACCAATGAAGGAATCATAGATGACCCTATAAAGACAAAAGTTATAGAAGAGTGGCCTTAACCTACAACAATAACTGAGATTCGCAGTTTGCTTGGATTATCAAGATATTATAGGAGGTTTGTGATTTTTTTTCAGAACTTTCTAATCAATTAACCATGTTAACTTGAAAAGGGTTCAAGTTCATCTGGAAAAAGGAGTGTGAGGAAAGTTACCAAGAGATAAAGAAGAGATTGGTTACTGCACCCGTGTTAACTTTTACCTCAAGTGGAGAAGGATTCATTATTTTTAGCGATGCATCTCTGAAAGGGATTGGGTGCTTCCTCATGAAAAATAACAAAGTCATTGCTTATTCATCTCGATAGTTGAAGAATCATGAGAAAAACGATCCTATGCATGATCAGGAGATGACTGCAGTCGTTTTTTCTCTGAAGATATGGAGGCACTATATTTATGGGAAGAAATGTGATATATACACAGACCATCAAAGTTTGAATTATATTTTCACACAAAAGGAATTTAACATGAGACAAAGGAGATGGTTGTTACTTCTTAAAGACTATGATTGTTCAATTAATTATCATCCCGAAAGAGCAAACAAATTTGCTGATACATTAATTAGGAAAGACCTAGTTGTTCTTTCCATGATGAGGATTCAAAGAGATGCTTTGATAAATCACATAGTAAAGCTGGACATTAGAATTATAAGGGAAGAGGTATCATCAACCCTAACCCAAATGATATCTCAACTATCATTACTAGAGAAGATCAAGAAAGATCAGAAAGAAGATCCTTTATTATAGAAGAAGTTTGAGGATGTAAATGATGGAAAGTTTCTTGAGATCAATATTGATAAAGAAGGTGTACTAAAATTTCATACAAGACTATGTGTTCTATCTATTCTGGAAATAAAGAAGGAGCTGATGGATGAAGCTCATAGCTCTAATTTCTCTATACATCCTGGGAGAAAAAAATGTATAGGGACCTTCATGATCATAAATGGTGGGATAATATGAAAAGGGAGATTGATGACTACACTTCAAGGTTCCTTGTATGTCAACAAGTTAAGGCATAGAAACAGCTTCCTAAAGGGGTATTGAAACCACTATCCATACTAGCATGGAAATGGGACAATATCACTATGTATTTCATAACTGGTCTCCTGAGAACTTCAAAATTAAACAATGCAATATGGGTTATTGTGGACCGTCTCACCAAGACTGCCCATTATATCTCCATTCAAGAAGATTTCCCTCTTGATCAACTTGCCAAGATTTACATGAAGGAAGTGGTAAGGCTGCATAGAGTTACACTTTCTATCGTATCTGATCAAGATCTAAGGTTCACATCAAAATTCTGGAGAAGTCTTTAACATGCTATGAGCACTGAATTGAATTTAAGTATGACTTATCACCCCCAAACTGATGGACAATCTAAAAGGACTATTCAAACACTCAAGGACATGTTGAGACCATGCTCAATAGAATTTAATGGTGGATGGTATCAACACCACCATTTAGTTGAGTTCTATTACAACAAAAACTTCCAGTCATGTATTCAAATGGAACCCTATGAAGCTCTATATGTGAAGCGATGTAGAACTACTACTTGTTGGGATGAAGCTGGTGAGAGAAAGATTCTTGGGCATAATCTTTTGCAATAGATGACAGAAAAAGTTTATGCCATCCAGCAACACATTAAAGCTTCTTAGAGTCGGAAAAAGAGCTATACCGATAACCATCGAAGAGACTTAGAGTTTGATGTTGGTGACAAAGTCTTTCTTCGGATTTCACCTTGGAAGAGATTCATGAAGTTTGGGAAGAAAGGGATGCTCCACCCTACATACATTGGCCCCTATAAAATCCTTGATCGCATGGGAGCAGTGGCCTATCAGCTTGCACTTCCTTCAAATCTAGCACAAGTTCATGATGCCTTCCACTTATCCCTCTTGAGGAAGTATATACCTAACCCTTCACATGTACTAAATCCAGAGGTGGTACAACTAGAGCATGAACTCTCTTATGAGGCACAGCTGGTGGAGATCTTGGATCATAGAGACAAGGTTCTATGCAATAAGACTACGCACCTTGTGAAGGTGTTGTGGAGGAACCTCATATATGAAGAAGCCACATGAGAACCATAGGAGTCTATGAGGTAGAAGTACCCACATATTTTCTCTTCTGAGGGTACGAGTTAAAACTTTTGGGGACGGAATTTCTTAAGGGGGTAGAATGTAACGACCCGAAATTTTGAATAATATTTGTTTCCTAATTTTGTGTACTGTTTTATTTTATACTCAACAAAATTATATCCTTTAATTAATGAAGTGAGTATAATTAAAATGAGATCATTGGATTTCGACTGTTATATGACCATTGGTGAATATGAACATTGGAAACTAAAATCTTAATATTATAATTGTAGTTTATAAAAACAAGTGATCGTGGTTAATTAATATAGAAATATGATTGAATGGCCTCATCTAGTAGACTTGGGCCATACGAAGACCATCTGTCGGAGCTTGGGAAAGAGGTAGAATCACTGGGATTTTCTCTAGACCAAGCCCAAGCCGAACTTCAACATGTGAAGTTTTAATGGAATCACCTATGGGAGAAGTTCAAGATGATAGAAATCACCACTCGAGCAATGTTGTCCGAGCCGCCCCAAGATTCTATCACCATAGCACACCTTACACTTAGGTCCTATGCTGATGTTATAAGGGGCTATGTAACGAGACATTAACTACTTTATGTAAACATTTTATATAAATAAAATTTTTATTTCTTATTATAGTATATTCTATGAATTTCAAATGTCTGGATAAATATAGGATGTATATTATTGATGAATTTTGGAAAAAGGGGTATTTTAAAATATTTATGTAAACATCAAATACTTAGTAATTTGTAATGATTTTAAAAAAATGGTCTTCTATCATTATGACTAGTAAGAAATTTAGAGTATAATAAGATCAACTTAATTTTTAGTGAATAGTAATGTATGAATAGTAGCATAGCATTATGAATAGTAATGAATAGTAAATCAGCCAAAAAAATAGAAACTTCACCAATGAATGTATAAATACAATTTAGACATCTTAAAAGTAAAAACCAACAATCATAGTATAAGTTTTGGTATTTTTGTATGTCATAAATATTTTATTTAAAATTTTATAATTAATTTAATAATTTAAAATGGAAATTTATTTTCATAAAATGTAATCATATATTGTAACTTTATTTTCTTATGGTTATACGATAATTTTATGGGATCTTGATTACTTTATTAAGGTGTTACAAAATGAGTTATAGTTTTAATTCAGAGAATCTATATTAGGTTAGGGTAAAGTTTTGGGTTTTTTATGAAATAGTTGAATTTTCAGTGAATAGTAAAAAATACAGTTTTGAGTTCTTGAGGATTAATGATATCATTGATGATGTAACCATGATGTAATAAATCTGGTTTAATTTTGAATATTAATATATTTCATGAGGTGTCCCAAGTGGCTAAAACCATTGGAAAACCCATGGTTTTTCCAATACCACCAATGAGGTGTCCCTTGGAAATTAATTAAATATTCCCTCACTTTTCCTATAAATACCAATCCATTCTTTCATTCATTTCATTAAAAAATCCTTCTCAACGAAGTTATTGTCTTTTCACCTCCCAAGGAGTCCTCCCAAGGCGCCCTCAATCCCCCAAGGTCCCAACCTTCGAGCTTTTGAAGTTATTCTTTAAGGTAAGGGGACCTTTCACCCTCCTCTTTTAGTCATGAATTTCTTTATGTTATGTATTCTATTATCCATTAAAATGTGTAAGGGTATGTTTTTATATATCATAATTACATTCCATTTCATTTCCAAATGATGAGAGACCCTTTTCTCTCTCATCAATTTATTTTCTGATTTTTTAAGTGACACCATTAGGCTGCCGAATTTTCATAAAAGAAATCGCGTTTTCTCTTTTCTTTAAAGTTTACTTTTCATGCAGTATGTCATTATAATATCCATACCATTTTCTTATATCCATGTTATTCTAACCTTATACTATATAATTACTCTCTTATGAATGGATGACCTTTTTCCCCTATCTTTTTAATGTTTTCTAAAACCATGTTGTATAGTCATTGTGCTGCAAAATTTTCATCTCAAAATATCTCTCTTTTTCTCAAGAAATTCTCTTATTTTATTTATGTGAATACCTAAATCTATTTTCACCTCTAGGTTTATTCATTAATAAATAAAATTTATCCATTTTAATCTATAATTGACATACATATAACCCTCACTCCCTTTCCATGGTTTATAAATGACATAATGATCTTATTTTTAATCACTTTTAAAAACATCAAGATTTTGAAATGAAACCCATTTCTTTTACTCTCTATTGGTTATTTATGAAATTTATGTTTATGATCTATGTGGATCACATGAAAATAAAGATATACTAAGGGTGTTCCCTGAAATTTCTCCAATGAATTGGGTAAATAATTAATCTCCAGATATGACAAATTTCATGATACCTTGGTGAGTAACCTTGGTAAATTTTTTATGAAACCTTGGGGATGAAAATTGGTGATATGTTCATGAATTTATAAAAGGAATTTCATAGCAACATATTCAAGTTATGATTAATGTTATTTTTATTATGATATGCCTCTTTTTCCATTTCTCATGTCTTTATGTTTTTCATCAAGTTCTTATTGATATCACACGTAAATTGATTCCCTTGTTTTCCTTACTGGGCCTTCTGCTCACCCTTTCCTTTGAATGTATGTATCCAGGTTATGAGATGCAGTAATTGTACATAGAATGAAATTTTCAAGAATCTTTTCAAGGGGATTTATAAGAGTGTTTTAAGTTTTCATGTTTTATTGTTCTTGATTTTCAAGACACTAGACTTTAAAGATCCCCTGTTTGTAAAATGTAATGAAAATTTATGTAATAAAAAGGCAGGATGCCATACAAAAACCCTCTAATATCTTCAATTAGAGGCTGTTCAAAACCCCCTATAATTTCATGAATTATAGGGGTTCCAACCCCCTCTAATGTGATGAATTATAGGGGGTTAAAAGCCCACTCTAATGTCATCAATTAGAGGGGGTTAAAAACACCTTCTAATTTCATAAATTAGAAGGGGTTAAAACCCCCCTCTAATCTAAGGGATTAGTGGTGTTTCATGAACCCCTTCTAATATCTTAAATTAGAGAGGGTTGTGAACCCCCACTACTTTCTTTAAAAAAATTAATTATATATATATGTATATATATATATATATCCAAATGAATGTTATATATGTACAGATCCTCTAAAATTCAAAAGAATATATATTTCCACTATTTACTAAATTAGGAGTGGTTTTGATATAACCTGATCTAAAATCATACCAAATATTAAAAAAACAATGCTAACAATTTCAAAGGGGGTTGTGCATAATCCAACTCTAATTTTTATAGAAAATGAATTTAGAGGGGGTTTATAACCCCCTCTAAATTTAAGGATTAGAGGGGGTTGTGTAGAACCCCGTATAATGCTATAGAATATTAATTTAGAGGGGGTTATGAAGAACCCCTCTAAATAACCCCTTCTAATGTACTGTTTTTTGTAGTGAAGGATGCAATCGAGTGGAAATTATGTTATACAAAACCTAGAGAGATACCTGGGTTCTTGAGGATCTCCATGGATGGGATCGTATGGTGTTGGTTTATATTAAACCTAGAGCAATACCAAGATTCCAAATTAGGAATTCCATGGATGGGCTCAGGTTCATAAATTAATAACAAAGGAAATGGTTGTTACAATGTGTCTACCAAGCCAAAGCACAAGATTTGATTTAGTCGTACATTACACTTTATGGATGGCTTGTTTAGGCATCCTTTGAGAAAATAAATATGGGGGATGTTGAGCTATGTGCCAGGTCTCGAGACATATTGACTAAATGTGATTGAATGGTTAATTGAACTTATTTATAAATGACACATGCGAGACTGCTAAATCTAATACTTACCTTCTAAATGAAATTGATAAAACAAACTTGATTATAAATGAGAACATGGAATTTATAGGATGTTTAATTTTAGTACTTCTATTACTTATTACATTACTTACTATATACTATTGTTATATATATACACTAACTAGATGGAATAGAACTTGGGTGGTTTCCTTCTAGGATTATGTTACACACCCTGTTTGGGACACCTTTGTGCACCCAAATAGATTATATGATTGAAGGAATGGATAAGGGAAAGAACCCTGCTACAGGTTCTTGATAGATTCTTAGGAGATGGGGAGCATGGGAGAAACCTAAGGCTCACAATCATAGTGGCCTTTTTTTTGTCATTTTGTTTACTTTTGATACATGTTTTTTATTGTACTACTATGTACTTGTTTTGGATGTTTTTTAGAGACACACGACATGTATCATCATCATCATTTTATGTGAACTTCTTTTGATTTTGTTATATATTCCTACAAGTTATATATTATTTGATTATTATTACTACTTTAGATACTTGTATTCTATTGATATAATGCTATGCTACAATCTAGTAATGAGGTTATAGTCTCCCCATGGACCCACCTAGAACCTAGATACTAGTTGACAACATCTAAAATTTGGGGAGATGCGCTTGAGGTCAGGTGGCCAATTAGGCTCAGAGCACTATTGAGTGGCATCTAGGTTTGGGACGTTACAACTACCACCATTGGAATTTCCTATCAATACATACCCCTATAATCCTAACAATTCTATTGGAACATTTCTCAACTAAAATAATATAATCATGCATAAGTATACATACCTTGATCATTGATTAGATCTAACAGTCAAACTATAATCATCCAATATCAAAGTACTCACACTGAATTTTCCTAAAAAAGATTTGGATAACCCATGAACTATACCCATATCATCCCAATGACATACCACTTGCATTTTCTCATCAACCTTATCCATACATAGAATAGAATTTAATCCAAACCAAATTTGGAAAATTATTATCAAAAACACTCATCTCTCATAGCCAATGTTCCATCTAAACCCAACCCCAATGGATTTATCCCAATGCATACTATGATAATTCCAAACACACTCACTAAATCCCATAACCAACTTATGGTGACATTTTATGGCTAAACCATCTCGTGATCAAACTTCTATTGTTTCGTATCACAAGCACTGGTACATACTAGATCCAATATACATGGATTGTTATAAGATACTCTGGGCTTAAATCCTATACTCAGAATTCAACCAATTCCATATTTAAATATGTACCTATAATTTTCTAAAGAATCCAATAATACATTAGTTCATTTTTACAACTACATAAAAAAGTAAAATGACCATCCAATGACCAGTCTCATCGTCCCATGACCATTCTCACTGAGGGTTACCCACTGGTGACTAATATACCATGGCCCACATTAGGAGAATCCTTGTGGCCACTCTAATGAAAATAGAACACAGTCATCACAACCAATGCACTGTCCTTTATGGAAAAACAATTATCATAGATTATAACCTTCTCATCCTGAGAATCAATGAAAACATTGACCTCGACTCGTTCCTATTTCCTGAGAATAGTTTCCATGGTGATCACTAAAATTAAAAACCAAATGAGTGTCACCACACTCTAATAACCAATGGTGTACTAATAACTAACTGAATTACTTTATACTTCTCCTCATGTGAAATCTTTGTAGGTTTATCATGAAAATTGAAAATTCATTTAGTTATATCTCTGTGTATAGTTGAAACTCTCTCAGTGTAATAAAGATTATGTCAAGATATTTGGAATGATAAGCTAGGAGTATGCTAAGATTCCATTGATATATGTGTGTATTTCCCCTCTATTACATGCTCACATATAAACATGATATACCATACTTTAACTAACTCTAGATGTAATGACTCTCGAATATGCATGTACAAGTCCAACTATAGGTCAATTTAATTATAAAACCTGATTTAATTTCAATTTATCCTCTACCATAGAGATACATTTCACATTGAATTCACAACTTATGGGCAACCGTTCCTGTAACATTTCTTTAAAACCATCAGTCCTAAGATCTTACCTGGCCACTCACTAAATTACGATTTTTAATGCACCATGCATAACCGACGTGTACCATTATCAACCAACTCACTCTCTTGTGAGTCATCCATAAAAAATTCCAAGATGACCGTGCTATATGGAATATCAGTCTCATTAAACTAGATTCTCCCTTGTAAATCCTCTTCAAAATCGGGTATCTCACATGTGGAATGGTATATTTCATGGTCACACATCACATGACATATTTTTCAGTCAGAAGTGTCTGTGTATGATATGATTATTTTTCTAACTACAAAATCACCACCCAACTAGGCTAATCACTTGAATAGTTATGCCTATTAAAGTTAGTCTTAAAACTCAGGCACCCTAGGTGCTTCGTCGAAATCCAAATGCGTCAACATTCTTATAACAAAAAACCTAAGCACCTCCCATGCATTGATATCAACAAGAGAATATTAATATGATCACTACCTAAAAAGGTATCCATAAACTTGGGATAACCCTACTCATAGATTACCCTTGATCAAACATAACATCAACCTATAAGGGTTTGAGTCAAAACTAAGGGCCTCTTGGTATCTCACATATCCCTACCAATAAAGTCTCATAACATGGTAACTAGGTATGACCACCTAAAACAAAGGTCAAACATCTAAAAAATCATACATCAAATAGTGTATAATCCGCACAAACATCTTGTAATAAGGCATCTAACATACCAATCAACTCTCTGTGTCTCTCTAAAAGAGGTAAATAAAACATCAACCTATGAGGGAAACAATTTCAATCATTGGACTACTAGGGCCATAATCCTCACTGATCGTCCTCATAAGGTACTACCCCCTGAAGTATCATAATAAAACATAGAAATAATTGTGAACTAACACTCATCGGGTGTCCTTATATGGTAACACCCCCTAGAGGCCCAGCTCATTATTAATGTTTAGGTTTCTATCAACATCGTACAAAGAGAACCGACTAGATCACTTAAAATGAAAGGATAAACCCATAATGTTTTTACTATAAAATCATCATATGTTGACATACACCTAAAAGGGGAATAAATAAGTAAATAAAATAATACCAATGATCCATGTCATACCACACATACAGTCTGGTTAAGTAGAATGTCATTCCAATCTATGCAGAAAAAATGTATATGTTGTTACTGACACTTTAAATAAATAAACCTAAGTGAAAACACCGTATAAGTGGTTCACCACATGGGAATCATGCCCTATTGACTTACTAGGGTCATTGAAACTCTTGTATATGAGGTCTGATTCACTTACCTCACCATCAAACATCTCACCATGGATCCACATAGCCCGCCATCAGAAGGTAATATATACAAGTTGGATCAAGTTAGTAGAATGAAAAAAAGAACATATATGGGAAAAAGCATTTAGTTTATAGTTTAAAAATTAAAAAAATTTCCCCTTTCATTAGTAAAATAACACACTAGAGGTCCTATAACATGTGTACCCTACATTCCAAATATGATGCATGAGATGCCTCTTGCATTTTTTGGCCTAGAGTCAAAATCAATCACTGGCCTCTATCTGACTATCCAAGAGATATAAATCCATAATAAATCATAAAATACAAACATCATGTGTGTAACTCAAAGTGAAAATCATATACAATTGTAACATCTCATATTTAGAACAATAATCCCATATCCCTAAAACTGGGAATTATTACCGGAATAAGTTTTATTGATGCACTAGTCTAATATCCATCAATGGTTCTGACACATTCTTAATACTCCTATCTACCATATGAAAATAGTAAAGTAATAGGAAAGTAACTTCCTATAATACCACTTTGCGACATCCTGAACTGGGTTCCACTAATCCTATACCTTGTTCTGGTTCGTCACAAGGCCTCAAGTGAACCCCCTCATACACTAGAGGCTGTTGGCTAGTAGTGAGGGATTAGGGTGTGATAGTTGGAAGAAAATGACCTCATATCAGAGTAAGAAAATAGTGTAAATAAGAAAGTATCATACACAATAGTAAAATAAGAAGGGTGCAGAAGTAGTAGATAAACTAAAATAGAAGCATTATATAATAGTAAATGGGATGTAGTAAAGTCCTAAACAACCATGTCATATAAAAAACACTGTTATCTCACTAGACAGACCATACATATATAGAAGTAAACAAAAAAATAAATAAAAGTATAAGGATTTACTACATACATTGATCCATACAACATACCTGATCTCCACATACACTTCTGATCCATCCTTCTCGATTAATCTCGGGCCTCGACCCATCCTATGCCTACAACCAAGTGAACATCTTCTCCGGTACCCCAATGAAATGGTGGACTAAGCAGGGTGTGAATAGAAAACTTAGTAGGGAACCACTTATGCGGTTCTGTACATATATAGTAAAATAAGTTTATGTAAATGTGTCCTACTCAATAGGGTATCAATAATATATAAAACCAAAATGATAAATACAAAAAAAGACATAAATGAAATAAACCAAAGTTGATCCTTGGGTCTACGATCCTGATCGAACATACCTACTTTAGCCTAAGTTAGAATGAATCTAAACAAGGTGTCATCATATATATATATGAATGTGTATATATATCCCCAAAAATATATATACACAAATATATAGGCACACACACAAATATATATATATATATATATATATATATGAGTAAGGAGATAAATAATATAAATAAAACCAAACTATAGTAGATCCTCAGATTCGTAATCCTGATCAATAAATACTTGCTTCTAATAGTGTCAGGTAAGTCTCTAAGCAAGTTACGTTACCAAGGGGGATATATTTCCCAGCCCTAGGATCACCCATACTCACCTCCAATCACTATAATAAAGGACATTGTACACCTTTAGACAATCATGTAAAAATGGCACTACATCAATTGTGGCCAATACAGAATGTATCAAGTACAAAATCTACAAGGTCCAGGACTCAGGGCCATTGACCAAGGAATCCTATTCATGTACATGGAGCACATCTATAGAAAAATTAGTATAAGATAGATGTACTATGACCAGGACCCAGATCTATTGACCAAGGTGTCCTCTTTGAGTCCACAGAGTGCATCCATAGAAAAATCGGTATAATATATACCTACATGGTCTTGGATCCAAGTCCATTGACCAAGTAATCCTCCTAGATCCCATAGAGTGAATTCATAGAAAAATTGTTATACTATTCCATACCGTGATATCCATATACATCAATAGTTCTGAGAAGCCGGATCCTTGGAAGTACATTTGGGAATCCTTGTCATGGATCATATCGCATCAATCCCATTGGCCACAAACCAAGAAGCACATTAGTAATTCATAGATTCATCAATATTAACTAAGTGAAGTATACATAAAAAGTGAGGGTGGATGAATTCCTAAACCTACCACTACTATCACAGCCTCTCATCTTACAAGTTCTTTACGGGTTCTAGGTGACACTCGCTACCATCACTCCCTGAACCCGTATGCACTATGTTGGGGTTAGTAATCCATTGGTGTACCCACTGAAGTCCCCTTGATAAATACACTTAATAGGAATCCTACTCATGATCCTTGAGGTCCATAAACAAGGAAAGGTATTCATCTTGGGATCCTCTAAGTCAGTACTACAGTATCTATGGGATTGTCTACACACCCAAACTAGTTTGGGAGTGACTAAGGTTCATCCACCTAGGCCTATAAATAGGCTGTCATGCCATTACAATTGAAGTCTCACCTCTAGAGAGTTTTAGAGGATACATGATGTCTCTAGGGCTAAGTCATGACCAATACAAGATTTTTCATGAGGCTAGTATAAAAGGGTTTTTAGTGACCCTTTTAATTCTTCCAATATAATTATCCATATAAATTATTGAAAAATACATTGAATAAATTGAAAAAGAGGCATCAAAATCAGGGGAGAGCTCAATAATACACATAATACCATAAAAAATAAAAAAATACTAAAAGTTAAAGTATGATAGACCACATACCTATTGTAATATTTAACCATTTATAACTAGCCCCATATAGATCCATCTAAGTTCACCACTATCAGAGTCAAGACATATCAACTTCCAAGTCCCTAGATAACATATGGTAGGTCAAAACAGTATATAATATCAATTAATACATTAAAAAGTTTAATATAAAATAAAAACCAAAGAGGCATAATAAAAACTAACTCACCGGACAGCCGTCACTTGATGAAAATGTGAGAAACTATGAGAAAAAGGTAACTAGGGTACCCTGAAACCACTCTATGGAAAGTACCTTACCAACAACATGAATTTTTTTAAAAAAATTTAATTAATATTAAGATGTTTAGAAATTCCCCATGGTGATGTGTTTCAATGAAATGAATTAGAAAAGTGAAGAAAGCCTCCCAAGTTATCCTCTTTCTATGATGAGAAAAATCCCTATCATTGATATAAGATTTCACCACGATCCAGTGTAATAATAATTGAACAACTAAACTGAGTAAACTAATAATCAAGAATTAATAGAGGAGTAGACCTAGAAATATTATCAGAGGAGAAATCATTCCTTAAAACAGTATGAAAAGCCATTGAAACACCCCCTTGATGGGGTTGGAAGAGAGTAAATAGAGGAGGGATCTACCTAGGTCACATGAGGGAGAAAGGGGAGGGAAATAAAAAGATTTTCCCTTAAGGCTTGTAGGGGAAAAATTTTATTTCCCCCTTTTAAGTGAGTTGCATGGTCAATGACATGATTTTTTAAAATGTTCACTAACCATGTGCCTCTAATGTCCACAACACACTCAACCTCATATGGTTTCATCACATGGTTAGTCAAACCGTGCGTCTAATCTAAATCACATTTATAGAAAATTTTAGACCACCACACCATTTCTTATTTCTTGCTACATAGTTTCTCAAATTGTGTGCCTTCACAAAATGGTCTGCATGGTTAGGCCACATAATAACACTAACCGTGCGCCAACTGTGCACTATGAGTTGTATCTTTCCAAAACACCTATTTTAGGCCCCAAACCAACAAGATGCTCCCAAAACCTCTAATTTAGAAGCAAATACTCATTCCCCATATAAAAACATTATATATAAGACTTCCACCATTTGAATTTCCCTTTCGAATCCTCGATCAAGACTTGACCCATCCAGTAACTGAAAATTCAAAATCCATTGAAAATTTCCAACAAAAAAATGGGGCCTTACACATTAGACAAAATAAATCAATGTAAAAAATAAAATTAGTACCTTGACTAATCTGGTAATGATAAAATTGGAATTAAAGAAGGAGTATAAACATCAAAATTATGAAACTTGTACGAAATAATCAAAATTATTAATGAAAATAAAAATAACTAATTAATATATGTATAATGAGTTATTATAATTCAAGGTTATAATAGTTAATAAGGTTTAAGATATTTATATTTATTATATATGGGGTTAAATTTCTTTTGTAGAAGTTGGGAGTAAATGTCATGGTTTAATTTCCAATTTCACTTTGAAATTTAATATTTTTTATGTTTAAAAATCAACCAGGATAAGTTTTATAATATTTATATCTACAAAAATTTATATTTTATTTTTCTATAATTATTTTTGTTTTTTAAAAATATTTTTACCATTTTATCTCCCTTTTTTTCGAAATTCTATAAAGACTCAAGTTTTTATGGGTTGTGAATTGAAGAAGAAATTTGATTTTTTATACCAGTGCAAGGGCCATTTTGAGAATTGGGATTTGGATGAGTATTCCAAAGATAAAAATTCTCTAAGAGATAATTTGGGATGTTTATTAAGGAATAATGAGTGCTTATGGTGCCCAGTTGAGCATTGGGGAAGGGATTTGAGTCTAATAGTTGAAATTTAAATTATTTGCAGCACATCACACCGCGATGGCCGAAGGTTGCACTGCGACGTCTTGTAAAGGAGGGAGTTTCATAATGTAGTATAAGCTTCAGTATATGATTTTTGAGGAAGTATAGGTGTAAAAAAGAAATATTATATGATATATTTCTCTTTAAATAAATTTTATTTATTTGGTATCATGATTTACACGCAACACTGAGTTTAAACAAATCATGATATAAATTTTATTATTTAAAAATGAAAGATATAACATAGCCATTAAAATTGGTGGTTTGAATAATTATAACCCTATTATGAAAAATATATATAAATTTTTCATATAATTTAATTTAATTGACAAATAAGTACTCAATTTTCAGTAAAATAATTTTATGCTATGAAAAAAATATCTTCTTCAAGAAATAGGTTTTATTGATTTTTGTGAGAAAATATTATTATTAATTTATATGAATTTTAAAAATTTTATTTTATAAAAAGGATATAATTTTTGAAATATGTATATCTATAATTATGTTTGGGTGATTTTTTATATTTTTTCTAAAAATATTGATTTTATAGTGAATAGTGAGAAATAATGATTTTTATTGAAAGCTATCTTTTCATTCCAATCACTTAAAAAGTAACATTTAGTTTTAAAATGATTAAAAAGTAAAATTAGTCCATATATATTATTAATAATCTAGTTAAGTTCATTTTAATCAATTTTATGTTTGATTTTAGTTTAAAAATGTTGTACACTTTTGAAATTCTTTTTCCTGGAAAACCACTTTTCATCACATTTTACTAGTTCAATTTTAAATTAAATTATTCTAATTATTTGAATTGAATTTGATAAAATGTATTCCTTATTTTAAATAATAATAATAAATATAATTTAAATGGGTAAACTTAATTTTTCATCATTATGAGTATTAAATATAGTAGATTTTTATCACCTCGGTAAAAAATGTAAAATTAGGTTACAATAATGTGGTAAAACATTGAAATATATCTAACATATGACTTTATCCTATTTTATGAGTGGTTATTTACTAAATCTATTATTAATGAGTTATATAATATATTTTAAATCAATATTTTGAAATTGGAAAACAAAGATTTACTTTTGTGAAGATAAGTTATATTTTATTCAAATTAATTTTTTTTGGGTCTTTGCATTTAATGGCTTGGTTGGAAGATGAAATTAGATGTCATATTGCCTAAAAATTCCGAAAACCTTTAGTTTTTTATTATTTAACCAAAAAAATTTATGTAATAAAATTTATTAATTTACCTAAATGATAAAACATTTACTCTTAAATTAAGTATTTTCCTAAAAACTATTTTTCATTAGTTTTGTATTCTTATATAAAAAGTAATTTCTACCACCTATAAAAAGTAAATCTAATAAAATGGATTCTCAATTTGGAATCATCATTTCCAAAAAAAAAAATTAAATCCCCCTTTTAATTTTGCTCATATAATTATGTTATCATGGTAAAAACATTGAGTTATCACATTTATGGTTAATATGGGATTAAAGTGATTTAAGTAGAAGGAGAGTTTGGAAATGTATGAAAAACATTCCCAAATTTGATTGAATGTAAAGACCTTGACCCTAGTATCATAGATCTGGTGGTTACTTTATTTCTTTATAATATTATATAAGAGATTTCATCCCAAAGAACGAAATAGTTTAGAAGTCTTGGTAAACTAGATACATACTAAAATCTCACATTATATTTGAAAAAAATATTGTGAAATTAAATATTATATATCCTTGAACTCAGTAAAATATTCCATCTTCATATCTTAGAGAAAGGAAAAAATAAGGGTGAGATCAAATGATGAGTAAGAGTTACGTTCAATGGAAGCTCTCAAGAATAAATAAGGTATAATCAATATAGAAAAGAAAATATCTTAAAATACATTCCATTTAATCAATAACTTAATCATAACGAATAAAATAACAAGAAAAAATTATGATTAAATAATTACATATAAATAGTAAAATGAGCATGAAACGTATCCATGGATATCATAAGTAATCAAATAATCACATTGAGATCAATAACTAATCCCATAATGAGGAAATACATAATGCGAGACATTATAAACATAACTACAATGCCTTGTGCAAAGAAATATGATATAAGAGTGTAAGGTCTTGAACAAATACCTAAGCTAGTTTCTCTCATGAGACATACCGATGAATCTAGGGGGTACAATGGGCCCTACCATAAATTTTTAAGTGCAATTCATTCGTCATATGAAAGGGGTGAAACATAATCCATGTCAACAATCATATTGAAAAACTAATATATAAAAAGTTATTTGTTTCCCCAATCAATAAACATAACCATAAACCATATAGAGTAATATGGGAAATAGTATCAAAATAGTACATCCTTAACCATAAAACATCTGGATAAATAATAAGGATAATATCATTATAACATATCCCTAAAATATCATAAGCACTACATAATTTTATTGTAATTAATGAATAGAAATATAATGAAAATATCATTAAAAAATTCATAAAGAAAATATACTTTTTACATTAAAATTACATCATTAAAATATAAAAATTTCAAAAATATTAAATAATTTTTTTTAAAAAAATAATCTTGGAAAATTGTAGGGGGATTTTCAAATCATTTAGTGTTAATAATTGTTGTAAATTTCATACATTCCATATAAGTTTAAAGAAAACATTATTTTCACTATTTTGTATAAAAATTAAAAATATACCTCATTTGGAAAATGAAAATAATATTATTTTTAAACAATTATGTAAAAATTTAAACACAAGTTAAAATTAATTTGAACAATTTTTTAAAAATAGTAAAAATATTCTTGAAAATATTTTTTGAAAACATGGACATTGAAGAGAAATATTCTAGAACAAGTAGAAAAATAAAGTCGGTTCTCCTTAAAAACACGTTTTTAGTGTCTTGAGTACTTAAATACTATAAAATGAATGAAAAATTATAATTCACATAAATAACTATAGGAGAATAAAATTTATTGGGTTTAATAAGGAAAGATTACATAATTCTCCCAATCCTGACTTAAACATAAACAATCCCAAATAATGATGAGAATGTGAAATAAACCATTACCACTTTGGTAACATTTGAATCATAAATACCATGAAATAAATAAATTTAAATTTAAATTTATATCCCTTAATTTTCAAAAGAATAATCATAAAATATATTCATGGGTAGTATATATTCCACAGAAAAGAAACAAGTGTTGAATATGGAATGTGTACCACAAAAATAAAACTGAAATGAAAATCCATTACCTAAGGTCCAACTTCCTTCGAATGTGTTAGAAACTGATGTACAATGAATATATATTTATTATACATATATTAAATAAAAATAATATTAGATATCACATCTTATATGATTTAATTATAATCTTTTATCACCCATTTATTTGTAATTCATTGTTAAAATCACTATTTCGGGTAATACCTCCTTCCTTTTTCATATATGTTTTGGTTTAGTAGTTTTGGTACTTATACTTGTATCATGTTCACATAACCTTAATAAATTTAATCATTATATAAATATAATATATATTCATTATACACATATTCAGGGTCATCTATAAAAGGTAGAGATAAAAAATGAATTACACCATTCATAGAGACGGTATGTTGTACACACACATGAATGTTGTTTCCATTTTTCAATGGATGGAAAGAAATAATGGTAACTAATAAATAAAATTTATATAATAAATATTATATCATATATAATCTTTTATATTCATTAATTATATCTTCATTACCATGTTTTTTAAAATAAAATGAAAAACACATCACATCGTTTTGTGGAGGCGGTAGTCCACACGTACAATCGAGCAATGTTATCATTTTATAAAGGATTATAAAGTAACAAGGTATATGTGATAATATAATTAAAAAGTATAATTATATCATAAATATAATATATATACACTGAATAGATCATTATACCCATCTGTGATCGGTGTTGATGGAAAACGAATTGCATTAGTTCGCGAGGCTTTAGTCTGCCATACACATGATATACAATTTAATTTCCCATTTGATGGAATATGGGATGAATATATGTTATTAAATTAACTTAATAACATATTTTTATATGTAAATTATTGGTATTATTATTTTATCATATTTGGAGAATATTTAAATGGGTATAGGAGTAAATAAAACAAATATGGATGGTTAATAACTATACCTCTTCTTCGTAGAACGTCTTTAGGTTTATACATAAAGAACTCCTAGGATGGTTTTAAGATAAAAAACGAAATATAGGTTATTTTGAGGGATGTAATTCAGGAATTTTTACAAGTATTTTCTAAACCAAAAGTCTCTTGAAGTGTGGATAGGAGAGGAGAGGAGGTGTCCTTTTATAAGTGGGGGAGGGGACCCTCTAAGACATTTCTTAAAAGAATCCAAATGACAAAGTTATTACTATTAAAAAGGCTTTCAAATGGATAAATATTTGAATTTGGGTCATTTCAAGGTCTAAATATGGCAATAAAGTAGGATTTATTCAAGTTTTAACAGAAAAATTACCCTTATCTTTTTGTTTACCCCTACTAAACCCATTTTAACCTTACCCATGACAATTAATTTTTTACTTTTTTCACTAATTGTTATGAAAAAAAATTAATTTCATATTATTAAATATTATTAAATATTATTATTTCAAATATGGAATCCATTTAAAAAAATTAAATTAATGTAAGTGGTATAATTTAATTTAAAATTAAACCTAAAAGCTTGATGAAAATGTGGTTTTCCGAAGAAACGTTTTCTTTAGTATAAAATGTTTTTATGTAAAATTTAAACATAAAATTGATTAAAATGATATAAATTTTACTAATAATAATATAATTGAACTAAACTTAAATTTAAAATAATTTAAAACAAAATGGATCTTTGTAAATTACTTAAATGGAAAATTAGTTTTTAATAAAAATCATTATTTTTCACTATTCATAGAAAAAATTAATATTTTCAGAAAATTATCAAAAATTCTCTCTAAAATAATTTTTAAATGATGATTTGATAAATTTAATTAATTTTATAGATAAATTTTCAAGAAGGGATAAAAATTAATTTTAAAATAATCACACAAAATGAGATGAAATTGTGTTTTAGAAAAAAACAAAATTTTAAGAATAATACATGGTTTGTTCTTATCTCCTAACTAGGAAAAATATTATACGAATGATAAATATTTGATTGAATATACATAATATATAAATTTCATAAATATTTATTCAACAATATTTATTAATTAAAAAACAATGTGTGTATAATATTTTTTGAAAAAAACATTTTTTTACTTTCAAATGATTTCTATATTAATTTATAATCAATTGATAACCATTGTTTTTTTTGTATACGTGTAAACCATTTAATTTTCATAATTTTTTTTCTCATTATTAAAACATGCCAATTTAATGGCTAGGTAATAATGATATACTATATTACAGTTCATTTATACTTGGGGTTGTGTGTATCACAAGCTATGAGAAAGATTAAATTTATTTTAAAAGAAATATATCTTAAATTCTTAGGGTGTTACATTATTACATCCTTCAAACAAATGTCCTTACTATTTCTATCATGTCACTAATGAACAAATTTGGGCAGTCCTTCAACATAATTTCTTTAGGTTTCCGCTCCACCTATTCTGTCTTATAATTTCTCCAAAGTACCTTTACCAGCCAAGTTGTTTTATTCCCCAACACTTGTTAAATGGTGTTAATAATTTGTATAGGATCATTATAGTAAGATAAAATAGTTTCCAATTATATTTATTTATAGGTGAGCACATGAATTTGATCAAGCATATCCTTCCTGATCAAAGAGATATGGAACACATCTTGTACTTTAGAGAGCCTAGGTGACATTCCCACATGATAAGAAACTACTCCAATTTTTTATATGATTTTAAATGTCCAATTTACATAGATCTTAGTTTCAATTTCTTACCAAACCACATAACACCCATCTATGGAGATACTTTCAATAAAACATGATCTCCCACTTGAAATTCGAAATCTTTCCTCCGGTTATTGATATAGTTTCTTTGCCTGCTATGAGCTACTTTGATATAGGTTTGAATGGTATTTACCTTTATTTTTGTATCCTCCACTTGTTCTGGTCCTACAACATTTCATTCAAAAACTTCACTCCAACAAGTTTGAGTACAACATATTTTACCAATGAATACTTTATACAAAGACATTTTAATACTTTAATGGAATCTATTGTTATAAGTGAACTCTACTATAGGTAAATAACGATCCTATATTCCTTGGAAGTCAATATATCATGACATCAATAATTATTATAATGTTTGAATATTCATTTCCGGATGTCCATCAGTTTGAGGTTGATAAACGATGCTGAAATTATTCTCAGCATCATGAGACATCTACAATCTTTTCCATAATTTTGATGTATATCATGGATCACGATGAGACACAATTGAAATAGGTGTATAATGAAGTCTTAAAAATTCATTAATATAGATTAGTATGAGGCACTCAGGAGGTAAATCTTTTCTTATAGTGAGGAAATGTTCATATTTGGCGAGGTAATCAATAATAACCCATATTGAGTCATTCTTTTTGGGATTATTTGGTAATTGAGGGAAAAAGTCTTTACTAATGTTATCCCATTTCCATATAGGAATAGTTAGATATTATATGACTCCTCTAGGATTCTATCTCTAATTATTCACCTATTGAAAAACTAAACATCTTGAAACATTATTAGAAATTTCCCACTATATATTATACCACAAAATATGATCCTTTATAAATCTCTATACATCTTAGTGATACTTGTGTGTATAGAGATATTCAAGCTATGATCATCATCTAATGATTTCTTATTAAACTTAGGTATAGACAAAACGCACAATTTCTTTCCAAATTTCATAATACCACCTTCATATATGATGTTGGAAAATTTACCATCATTCAAAGACTTAATTTTCTTTTGAAAATCCGAATCCTTAGGATGATATTTTTTTTCTTTTTTAATGAATATGGTTTGGAAATCATTTGAAAAAAGAATGATGTTTCCCCTTCCTTAATAATTACTAGATACATCATTAATAAATCAATGAATATACCTTTTAGTCCTCATTTTGGTTGGGAATATATAATATTTCTCTCTCAATGAATCCTCCAACATATTTACCTACCATGAGTTATAGTGTATTGAGAATTAATAATCTTTGAGTAGCTCGAGCCATAATATTTTCCTTATGTTGAGCTATTTTTATGAAAATTTGGATTTTGAAATCTTATGATCCATGTATATATTAAATATTTTTCCATATATATTACTTCTCTATATATTCAAAGAAAATTTTATTAATGATATGTAAAATCCATGGGTTTGATAGTTTTATTCACGAATATTTAACTACCTTGATGCATAGGCAATAAATTTATCATTATGTATAAGGAAAAAACCATGTCCCTTATTCAAAGCATCATTATATGTCTAAATATATCATTTCTTGAGGGTAGAGTCAAAATTAGTGCATTCACCATTCTCCTTTTAAATTATTCAAAAAATTATTCACATTCAATTTTACACATAAAAATAATCCCTTTACTAGTAATCTTAGTTAACAGGTTATCCAATTAGGTAAACTTTTAAAAAAACACTAATAGTAACCTACCAAACCAATAAAACTATATGAATTGGTTATGCTCAATGGTGTAGGACATTCTTGGGAAACATTTTCTTTTGCAGGATCAACTAAGATTCTTTTTCATTGAGATAATATGTCCATGGAAAGAAACTTTTTGAAGTCAAAATTCACACTTATTAAATTTTATATATAACTATTTTATTCTAAGAGTATTAAGAATGATCCAAATGTGATTCTCTTGGTCCACATAGCTCTTAGATTGCACAAATATATTATTAATAAATAGCTCAATAATATCAGCAATATATTCATTGAATATTTTATCCATTAGATCTATAAAAATATAGAGTGCATCAGTCAATCCAATTTTCATTACTATCAAATAAAATATATATTAATATGTTGATTATATATTATGATAAAACTTGGTAATAACCTAAATTACCATAAATAATTTTATTAAAACATAAATTCTTCCAAAAATTAACTCTCTCTTTATTACTTAAAATAAAATCATATATTATTGAATATATTCTATAAATCAAAAAATTTTGTAGACTCCATCAAAGATAACATAAAACACATTTCCATTAAACCATTAATTAGTTTCAAGGTCATCAATAATATCCCATTTACTTCATCAACTTAAATTATCTCTTTATCACAACTAAAAATTATTAACTCAACATTATGAACATATTAAGGGTTATCATTATCTAAATCATCTTTTATAAAAAAATATCACCTTTACACTACATCACTTTTTGGTTATCACTACTATTCAATATATTCTTGAAAATCCTTGATTAAAACTTTTGTATAATAATACATAAATGTTCCATGATTCTTATAACCATAATACCATTAGTATAATATAATTATTGAATCCCAATACATAAATAGTTTAATCGTTCCACTTTAAGGATTGGAATAACATAAAACCTTTATTGGTCTAAGAGTTAACCTTTAGAAGAGTTAATTGAATCAGATAATCCCCAGGTTCCCCACATTTAAGACAGTGAACAATAAAAGGATCTTTAAGATAAAATTTTATTCCTTTTATAACACTCTTCATTTTGACTTGGAAATTCATTGATTTATGACCTTCATTTCCACACATAAAATTTTTTCCCATTCTTTTGGGAAATTGTCCTAGGCGTCTCTTTCCAAATTTCTATCATGAAGAAAATTGAGCCATACTTCCTCCATGGTCTCCACCACTCAAACTCTCAGTGAAATTCATTATTCTCTTATTTGGTGATTCCTATATTTGGGTAAGGTATTAGTTATTAATCACATATTGTGATAGCTAATTACAAAAAATCATGATATATTTCACTCTAGTCGTCATTCCATTTAGTTTTTTATAATCACCACATTGTCCATCACTTTCAGTGTTAACATGATTACATCTGGTTCTACCATTGTTTAAAACCAAAAATCATAGTGTGAGAAACAATTATCATAGCGTAAAACCATATAATCCTTTATATGATATATAAATCATGAAACATTAATTTCAATATAAGAAACCTTAGGTTTAACTTAGGTCATTTGTTTTCATCATCCATTCAAATCATTCATAATTGTTCATAAAGAAAATGTGAATTAACCTAAGAATATCCCTCAGGAGTGTCAAAAAAGAGTGTACATAATTCCCATTTTTACGTACCAGGCGATGATCGAGTCAAATACCAATGAATCCTTTTTGGAGTTATTACCTCTAGGTACAACTGTGATTGATCCAAATCCACTTGTAGTGTCTTGAATAGTATGTATTGATACTAAATCCATATAATTTCCACCTTAATAAAACATTATAATGTTAAACTATACTTAGAATTATCCTAAAATCCTTTCAAAGGGTTATGTTCTCTAATCTATGAATTCATAAATCTAATTCCCAAGGTTTCAACTAAACCTACCTTTGATACAAATTATAAATACCCCTACCCTAGTAGCCCATAGCTGGTGGTTACTTTATTACATTTTCAAAAGATATAAGACACTGCATCCAAAAGGACCAAATAGCTCAGTTTTATTGTTAAACTAGATACATAATTAAATCCCACATTATATTTGAAAACATAAAATATAAAATAGTGAAAGTAAATACTCTGAATCCCTAAACCCATTCAAATATTCCTTATTTATATCCCAGGGTAAGGAAAAAAATAAGGGTGAGAGAAAATGCTCAACAAGGTTCACATATAGTGAAAGCTATCATGGATAAATAAAAAATAAAAAATATGTAATGGTAAATATCTGAAAAAACCTATTATTTAATCAATAAATTGAGCCTAAAGAATTCCATGGTTGGAAGAGATGATGATCAAATAATTCCTTATAAATAATCACATGAGAATGAAACTTATAATAGATATCATAACTAATAAACTAATCATAAGTACCTCAATAAATAATATCAATGGGGTAATTCATCATGATAGGAATAATAAAAATACCGTAAAGGCCTCATTTCAAGTCATCTTAAATAAATGGGTAAGGCCTCAGCCAAATTCCTAGGATAGTTTATCTCAGGAGACCTATCAATGCATCAATGTGCTATAACTAGACCTACCCATCACATACTAAGTCCAATGCATTCCTCATATGAAAGGGGTGAAACATAATCAATATAAATATTTGTATTGAAATATTATCATACAAAATGTTAGTACTTCCCCCAATTAATAAATCTAATCATAAACCTACTTGAGTAATATAGAGAATGGTATCAAAATAGAACATCCCCAGTAAAACAAATCATAAACCATCTAGAGAAATAATAAGGATGGTATCATTACAACATATTTCTAGTAAATAAAAATCTATATCCTAGTTTTTTCTTCAATGAATATAAATACCATAAAAAATCATTAAACCATTATTAAGGAAAATATCCTTTTCATTTTAAAATAAATTCTTTAAAATATAAAAATTTAGAAAATATTAAAGATTTTTTTTTTAAAAATATCATTTGAAAATTTTAGAGGAATATTTATATAATTAATTATTCATGATGGTGGGAAATTCCATGCATGCTGTATAAGTTAAAAGAAAACATTTTTTCACTATTTTGTATAAAATTTAAAAAAGATCCTCATTCAAAAAATGACAAGAAGATTACTTTTAAACCATTTATTAAATATTAGAACATGGTTAAAAATCAATTTTAAAAGTATTTTGAGAATATTAAAAAATTTCTTGAAAATAGTTTTAGAAAACATGGACGTGGAAGAGAAATATTCCCATATGAGTAGAAAAATAAAGCTGGTTTTCATTAAAAACATGTTTTCAGTATCTTGTGTACTAAAATAGTAGAAAATGAATGAAAATTATAATTTCTATAAATAACTACAGCATAATAAAATATATTGGGTTTAAGGCATAAATATCAAATTATCCCCCAATATAGACTTAAATATAAACAATCTCAATTAATGATGAGATTATGAAATATATGCTTACCACTTTGGTAAGTTTTGAATCATAAGACCAATAAAAGGAATACAATTTTATGAATATTTATATCCCATTATTTTCATTAAAATAATCATAAAAAAATTCATGGGCAGTATATACACCACATAAGGGAAATAAGTGGTGAACATGGCATGTGTCCCATGAAAGTAAAAGTGAGATGAAAATCCATTACCTAAGGTATGAATTCCATCGTATGTTTCTAAAAAATCTATATAATAATTATATATTTATCATAAATATCTTAAATACCCATAATATTATATATAATAACTTTTATGATTTAATTATAATCTTTTATAACCCATTTATTAACAATTCGTTGTTAAAATCACTATTCTGGGTAATAATCGCTTCGTTTTTCATATATGTTTTGATTCAGTAGTTTTAGTACTTATAATTTGATCATGGTTGAATAACCTACATAATTTTAATCAAGATATCAATGTATTATACATTCATTATATAAATATTCAGTGTCATCTATAAAATTTAGAGTTAAAAAACTGAATTACACCGTTCATGGAGATGGTAGGTTATATATATGCGTGAATGTTGTTTCTATTTTTTGATGGATGGAACGAAATAATGGAAAATAATATTTAAACTTTAAATAATCGTTATTATATAATATATATTATATAATAATTTAATCTGTTCTTATTATCATCCATGTCGAAATTAATGAAAAACATATCACATCACTTCGTGAAGGCGGTAGTCCACTTGTACGCACAAGTGACATTATGGTTTTCCAAATGATTGGAAGGTAAGAAGTTAGGTATGATATTATAATTATAAAAGTATAATTATTTCATAAATATCATATATATAAATTAAATCCATCACTATACCCATATTTGAGAGGTGGTGATGGAAAATGAATTACATTGGTTTTGAGGTGGTAGTTCGCCGTAAACACAATCGATGGATTTGTTTCCCATTTGATGGAAGTGGGGATGGATATAATTTCTTACCTTAAAATAATAAAATGTAATTATATGTAATATAATTGTGTCATTATTTTACCATGTTTTGAGATTATTTTATCGGGTTACAAGAATAAATAATATGAATACGCATGGTTAAGAACTCCACCTCTTCTTCGTAGAACCTCTTTAGGTTTATACTTAAATCCTCACTAGGATGGTTTTATGATAATAATATGGAATATAGATCATTTTTAGTGATTTAAATAAGGTATTTGGGTAAGTCTTGTGTGAACCAAAATTCTTTTTATGTGCGTATAAGTGAGGAGAGGGGGTGTCTTTTTATAAGTGGGGGAGGGGACCCTCAAGTAAATTTCCTAAAAGAATACAAAATGATAATGTTATTACAAATAAAAAAGCTTCAAAATGACTATATATTTAATGGTGGGACATTATAAGGTAAAAATAAAGCTATAAAAATGATTAAGACATGTTTAATTTGAAATACTGCCCTTATCATTCAATTTAACCCCTGATAAACCCATTTTAACCTGAACTAAAATAATTTCTTTTTTAATGTTTTCTCTATTATTTCTGAAAAAAATTAATTTTAACTAATTAATTAATATTAATTATAACTATTTAAAATATTAAATCCATTTTTACAAATTAAATTCATATAATTTATATAATTTAATTTAAAATTAACCCCACAAGCATGATGGAAATGTAGTTTTCCAAAGAAATGTTTTCTTAAGTACAAAAAGTTTTTATATAAAATGTCAACATAAAATTGAGTAAAATTATATAAATTGGATCAATAATAATATAATTTTACTAATTTTACTTTTAATATTTTTAAAACAAAATGTAACTTTGCAAATGATTTAAAGGAAAAGGCCGTTTTTAATAAAAATCTATTTTTTTCACTAGTCATTGAAAAAATTAATCTTTATAGAAAATTATAAAAAATTAAATTTAAGATATTTTTTACACGATTATTTCATGAATTAAGTTTATTATTTAAAATAAATTTTCTGAATTTGGCGAAAATTAATTTTAAAAAAAGTTCACAAAACATAATGAAATAAATTTATAGAAAAAAACCGAGTTTTCGAAAATACAACTAGGTTTATTCTTACCTCATGAAAAGGAAAAATATTATTTGAATGATAAATTTTTATTGAATATATATAATATATAAATTATTTAAAAATTTTCTCTAAATTTGATTAATTTTAAAAAATAAATTTTGTGCGTAAAAATAGATATTCAGAGAAAACTTTTCTTTTACTTTCAAATGATTTATATTTTCATTTATAATCAACTGACAACCAAAGAATTTATTTTATACTTGTGTAAAAAATATATTTTTCATAATTTAGTTATTCATATCCATGATTTCCAATTTAATGTCTAGGTTGTAACAATATACTATATTAAAGTTCATGTAGAATCAGGGTTTTGTCTATCACAGTCTATCGAAAAGAATAAATTTATTTAAAAAGAAATATATTGTAAAATGTATTCGAATTACATTGGTTAAATTTATTTTGAATCTATCACATATAATCTTATAATTTTTTGTTCCGTGGTTCCACTTTACCTGATTATGATATAAATACTATTTAGTATTTTATGTAATTCCATGTGTGTCCTTTCCCTCCCTTATAAAAGGATAACAACTGTCCTATTTCCTCTACACATCATGAGTCAATCCCTTCCATAATACCTTCTTATATTATTCACTCACATCCTATATCTTCATGTATTTCTAAAAGACCTCCTTTTCAATGCTTAATGTGTAATCCACAATAGTTTTCTCAACAATGAGGTGATTTAAATGTGTACAAAGTAAGACAAGGCTTGAGGTAAGGAATTTATGTTCAAGTAACTTTTTAATCATGATTATTTATGATTGAATTTACATGGATAAAATTTATTGATAATTATATTATAAAACCTTTAATTTTTATTCTCTTTTTGTTATTGAGGAAATTTTGAAGTAATAGTACCATTTTACACTTTTTGGTACTCAAAATGATCTGGAAGATGTTTTTAAGAAAAATAGAATTTATTTTCACATTAAAATAGAATATTTTTCTTTCGTGTCCTTATTTTATTTAATATTTTTTTATGAATCTTTTTTATATTATCATGTTATGGTTTAAAATTATTTTTTACACATTTTTTGATTTCTATAAAAATGTTTAAAAGGATCCTTCTTTTCATTTTACAAACAAGGGATTGTTGAATTTTTACTTAAAATGTAAAAGAAATATTTGTTTTAATTAATAAAACACGAAAAGAATTTTCCCCCATCATGAATGATCTAGGAATTTCTGATTCCTTTTTATGTTTTTATGGTTTTTTAAATAAAATATTTTCCTTATTTTTTGGAAATATTTTGATTTTAAATAAGTGATTTCGAAATGAAAGGGTATTTTCCTCGAGAATTATTGTAAAGAATTTTTGAAGAAAATTTTTATGTATGAAAACATTATTAATGTTAATAACACTTTAATGGGGATGTGATCCAATGATAATATAATTATAATTTCATTAAATAATATATTATTATGATGATGAGATCCCATTTATTTTATACGAGGTTTTCTATGATGATATGATGAATAATTTATGATCTTGTGACATTTATATGAATGAATTATGATTATCTGATGGTTGGATCCATTATATCCCTCCAATGCACTGGGTATAGTGACATTGATATCTCATGAGATAATGATGACAAGCGTAGACATTATTACAACTAGGATTGTTCATATATTGATGTGTGAGTATGATTTCGTATACCCAGCCTCATAGGAATATGTGTGGACATGACCTTGAATAGATCTGTTCATAGTTTGATGTGTGAGTATGATTGATTTCTAGAAAAACTCACAAAATTCTTAGGGTATGAATATTTTATATTCAGAACATGCACTTGAATATGTTATCATACCTTTATGATCATATTATCCTTTAATGATTGATATCTACAATGTTTACCCTTATTAAGGATCTTGTTAGTGTTGAAACACTACGAGTTTTAGTAAAATGTTTTTTATGTTTTACTAAATTTAAAATACTCTCATTTAATTATTCTATTTTTATTGAATATAATTTAATTTTATTATTGGAATTAATGATTTACTTTAGTTGAATAATTCTAATTTTAATATCCATTTCATTACTTTGGTTCATTATAAATTGGATATTTTAATTAAATTACATTTGATATTAAATTGATTACATTATTTTATTTTTTGCACAATTTATTATTTTTATATTAATTTTTTCGCAGTTAATTTTTATTTAATTTATTAATTATTTATTTATTCTTATCATGTTTTTTATTATTTTTTGTTAAATAATAATTTTCAAAACATTTTACCTACCCTTAATTATTCTATATATCTTGGGTTTTACCCGTATATGAGTTTTGAAAGTCTCCTGTTAATTTTATGTAAGTAGTATTATATTCTATGTAACTTTAAATAACTACCTTTATACCCTTACAAAATTTTTGCTTACACTTACATGAGATATAATTTACCTTTACACAACTTTGTAGTTAACTTATATAGGTAGTGTATTATTCTGTTTACCTTTTCATAGTGTTATAGTTACCCTTAAGTAGGTAGATTATTCATCTATTTACCTTTGTGTATTGTTATAGTTAAAGGACCCTGGAACACCCTGAGAGGGGAGGGGTGAATCAGGGTGTCAAATTTTTCTTTTACACTGATGGATCTTGTTCCGAAATAGGTAAGAACCTGTTAAACCTATCTGAAGAGGAAGTTCTAAAAATAAACAATCACATGAAATGCAATGACACAACAATTTAACATGGTTCACTATTAAGGGCTACATCCAAGGAGTATACATCGACAGTGTGTCAGTGATACCAAAACCACTAATATTCACATGTTTTGGATTACAAGTGTTTAGTATAGTAACTCTGTTCTAGGTGCATTGCCTTTACAAGGTTTTATGGATAGCACACTACGTCCCTCAGATCACTTCCACTGACCCCCTTGCTCACTGAATTGGAAGAATATTCACTTAGTTTAATGACTTGAAGTTCACTTCAATGGTTTAGAATTAGATCATACATCCTCAACTATAAATGGATGATTTTCTGAAGTCCTATAATCACCCATATATGTAAGTTATTTTCCCATACACTAATATGTTATGGAAATTAATTCCACAAATTGATTTGGTGAATTTTTAGTATTCCTTAGGTGTTCTGTGTACTGCTGCTGTTTCCACGTACTGCTACTGTTTTTGCATACCATCCAGCTCATTCATGTACCGTCTAACTCCTCTGTGAACTTCCGTTCTCGACTTCCTGCCCTACTTTGCGTACTTATCTACTCCTCCACGTACCATCCTACCACGCATACTGCCTTAATCCACCGCGTACTGTGAGAGCTTCCTGCGCAAACCACACTCTGTTCCACATACTGTTTTCCTTACACAAATGATTCTCTCCACATATCATCTTCTCATCTATGAACCTATTTGGAATTCACTAGATTTCTTCCCAAAAATTTAATCTCCAATATCGTATCTTAACAAAGGGTATTACAACTCCTTAAATAGGCACATAACTCCACAAATTCTTCTAATCCGATTTACCCAAATTTTCAATGCGAGACAAGATTAACTCCATCTGTGTATTATTATCCTCCACCACATACCTATCCTATTTTGAGAACCGTAGTAATCCCTCCAACCTTCACCTGTCTGTGTACCACATGTCTTCAATGCGTACCATTTCTGTAAACTGTTTTCAATACCATTCCTCAAAAAACCCACCTTCATCACATACCATCGCTACAAACCGTTTTTCAGTTCTGTGCACCGTTCCACATACCTCATGACTCACCGTATACTGCACACCATCGCCTCATGCCATTCACATTCACCTCATACCGCATGCATTCACCACGTACTATTTCTATGATCTATCACCAAACTTTCAATTTTTGAGGTCCAAATATTTGGAAAACACTAGGAAGCTACCCCAACTTCAATACTACTTTCAACCTCAAAGGTATGACCTCATTCCTTGCAAGCTCCCCATTCATCCATATGTAGATTGACAACAAACACAAAACAAACTCCATTATTATCAACAAAAATCCTTGGTTCCAACAGTAGTTACCCTTACATAGCTTTACTCTACCCTTACAGAAATAATTTTAATTATTCCTTTCCCTTACGAAACATTGATTTAATCTTACATAGGATGTTTATGTTTTTTTACCTATACATGGGTTAGATATATACCCTTACACATGTCCAGTATAACCTTACATATTTATTTTTGGACTCCTCATGTATTAATCATGTTTTAATGATCAGAAATATTATTACTATTAACTAATCTCATTATTATTTACAAATCTTATGGATGATCACAAATCTCACTTATCTTATCAATCCTATGTATTTATGTTTCAAGTTCTCTTACCTTATAATGGTTAAGCTTAATTAATATTATTAATATTACTATTTATGTTTGAATATAGTGATTTTTCTAAGTATCAAGACACCGTGAAGTTTGACATAGTAAGACAGACTGTGTGCAAGACACAGACACCGTGAAGTGTAAGACAGACATAGTAAGCCCGACACTGTGAATTCTAAGTCTCACACACCATGACTCAGAAACCGTGACATGGAGACACAGTTAAGGACACACTGTGATCCACATACCATGAATGTCATACCGTGAAGGACACATTGTGAGCCACATACCGTGAAGGTCTTACCGTGAAGGAAACACCGTGATCCACATACCGTGAAGGTCATACCATGAAGGACACACCATGAGACACATACCGTGAAGGTCATACCATGAAGGAAACACCATGAAGGAGACACCGTTTTTATAACTACTGTGACACCGTTTCTTAACCTTTTGTCAATATTATTTAAATAATGCTAATAATCATATTTGATGTTTTTAATGCATTTAATGTTATTTAATGATAGTTGTTGGCATGTCAGGAAACCATACCTTGTTTCTATATATAGGAATTCATTTTTACTGCCAGAGCTAGTGGAATGTAAGGAAGATTGAGCTTCAGTAGAGAAGCACGTGTGCCATAAGAACATACATATGCAATGAGAGAAACACGCGAGTGCACTGTACTGAACAGAAGAGAAATCCTAAGCACAACTGAAGAAAACATTTCAATATCTTCAAAGAAATCTCATGAGTGCAATCCAACTCAACTGAAGAACACACGAAGAATCAAGAGAACATCTTCATTCGTGAAAAGCACAAGCTGAACCACGACACTTTGTTTTTCCACGTAAAACCAAAGAAGGACTCAGAAGCATTTTTACTGAATCCAAGGAGTCCAGAGCTGCACTACCAATCACTAGAGCTTTCTAAACTTTCATATACTCTCTCTAAGTGATTAATTATTTACTTTTTCGAGTAGTGTGTGTACTCTGAATATCTTACACACACACACACACTGTCTCCTACGCTGAACTGGAGGATATTAAAATCCTCATACCAAAATGTTTACTCTTGTTTACCCACGATAACTGTGGAAGAGGTCCTTGTGTGGCATGGTCTTTATTTTTGTTTCCCATGAAGAATTGAGGTAGAGGTCCCTGTGTGACCTAAACAGTCTTGTATTATTGTTAACCTCGATCCTGGGTGTGGATCAATTTTATATATGAATTTGAGAGGACTAAGTCTCGACTTGAGACTGAACCTCTTGGTTATATCTGGTGTGAATTTTAGTTTTAGTTTAAAGTATACTATATATATATATATATCTTTTATATTCCGCTGCTATTAATTTGAAATACAAACTATTTTAAAGATACTTTTATAGTTAATCTAGCAAGTGTTTGTAGTATTGTAAATCAGTAGGTTAGTTTCAAAAGCTAATTTAATCTTCTGATTAGATTAACTAAGACCTAATCAGTCATTTGAGAATCTAATTGAACCTTTAAAGTTTTACAAATTCACTGCAGTTTAACTTGTTTTATAAATTGGGGATTTTAATAGAAATTATTTTTAACAGAAATTTTAATTGGAACTCAATTCACCCCCTCTTGAATATCCACTCCGACCAACATTTGGTACCAGTGGATTGTTTTTGTTAAAGGATTTTCAAAATACTCTATTTTTTCAACTGTGGTTTTAGTTGCATATTTGAAGATCTTAAATTTCTATTAGTTATAAATTTTATCTCTTTAAATATCTTTTCTAAAATCTAACTATAAAAAATAGATTAGAGGGTGCTGCTACCAACATGCCACCTTTCTTCAATGGTACAAACTTTTCCTAGTGGAAACTTAAAATGAAAATACATTTATAAAGTATGGGTTTTGATATATGGACTTCTATATAATATCAATATGAAATTCCAGAAACTGAAAGAACTAATTGGGATGAACCTACTAAAGTAGCTTACAATAATAACTATAAAGCTATGAATTCCATGTATTGTGCATTAGGAGATGAGGAATTTAACAAAATATCTTCTTGCAAAACCACATATGAAATATGGGATACTTTAGGTGTTTCTCATGAGGGAACAACTAATGTTAATGAAATGAGATTAAACACTTATACTATTAAATATGATAATTTTAAAATGAAGACCGATGAACCTATTTCTGATATGTATCTTAGGTTCAATGATATTGTCAACACTATGAACTCCCTTGGAAAAGCTGTTCCAGCAAAGGAACAAATCATGTGGATACTGAGATGTTTTCTAGACCGATGGAGAGGCACTTCTGTTTCAACTAGAGAATCATGTGACATTGCTGCTCTTCCTATCAAAGAACTTATTGGAAAGATTATGATGTATGAGGATGAACTCAAGGTAAATAAGGAGGAAGATGATGAACCAAAAAGGAAGTTAGTGGCATTTAAGTCCACTTCTTCAAAGAGTAAGGACAATGAGAAAGTTCAAATACCTACTGATAGCTCAACAAGTGAAAGTTCAGATTCTGACTCTGATGCTGAAATGGCTCAAATAGCCAGAAGGTTTAAGAAATTCTATAAGAAGAAGAAATTTTTCATAAAATCAAACTACAAAGGTAAATATGACAAAAAATGACACTGGAAGAAATATTAGAAGAAAGCTGATAAGAGTGATGAAGTTATCTGTTATGAATGCAAGAGAAAAGGTCACATTAAAGCAGACTGCCCAAAATTGAAGTTCAAGAAGAAACATGACTACAAGGATAGTAAGTACAAGAAAGCAATGAAACCTACTTGGAGTGCTTCAGAAGACAACACAAGTGAGTCTGAAGCGTCTGAATCTAAAAAGAATCATGACAACATGTGTTTCATGACCAATACTTCTGAGGAACCTATTTCCCCTATGAAGAATGATTATTATTCTGGAACTAATTCTGATTTTGAATATGAAAACATGTCTAGTGAGGAACTATTTGAATATTGTAACATGCTAGAATAAACATTTAATTAACTTAAGGACAAATATAAGTAATTAAAGAAACATCATTCTCTCACTGCCAATGGTAAATCATCCTTTGATACAGAGGAAAAGAATTCTAAACTATTAAAGGAAAATACTGAACTGAAAATGTCTAATGAGAAACTTAGAGAAGACATAGAAAAGTTCACAAATGGAAAATACACTATAACTCAAATTCTAGGAAATAAAGTGGCGCCAAAGTACACTACTGGAATAGGTTACCAACCTGAAAAAAGATAGTTCACTAAAACTAGATTTATTCCTAAATCTGAAGAGAATACTACTAGTTCAAGTTTTGGAAATTCATATGCTTAAACTGGTTACCCACATAGTTATAGATCAAATAGAGTTTATCTTTCAAAATCTTTTGATTCTGTAAAATATATGAGACCCATAAGACAAATTTGGGTACCAAAATCATTGATTACTAACTTTTCTGGACCCAAGAGAATCTGGGTACCAAAATCATTCTCTGTTTAAAACTGTTTTGTAGGAAACCTGTTTAAAGAGTTCCTATAGGAAAACATGGTACTTGGATAGTGGATGTTCATGGAACATGTCTGGATATTATTCATGCTTCAAGAACTTAATAAATGTTGATGGAGGCTATGTCACCTTTGGTGATAATTCTCAAGGAAAGATCATTGGCCTTGGTCAAATTGGTAACACTAACTCAGTTTTGAATTCTAAAGTTTTGTTTGTTGATGGACTTAAATTTAATCTGTTAATTACATCTCAATTATGTGATGATGGATTCAATGACGATTCTTGTAATTTTTTTAATTCTAAGAATGTTTTAGTATTTTCTGCTTTGAGAAATGAAAATTTTTATACAGTTGATTTGAATTCTTTAGCTAAACAAAACATTACTTGTTTAAATGCTTTTAATAAAGAATCTTGGCTTTGGAATAGAATATTAGGACACTATAATATACATTCACTTCGAAAAATAACTAGGAAGAACTTGGTCAGAGACTTACCCAAACTTGAGTTTCTAAATGACAAAGTTTGTAATCCCTGTCAAAAGGGAAAGCAACACAAAATCTCTTTCAAACCAAAGAAAGAAGTGTCAACTTCTCAAAATCTCAAGTTTTTTTACATGGATTTGTTTGGACCTTCTATAGTTTCTAGCTTAAATGGGAAGAACTATGTCTATGTCTTAGTAAATGACTTTTCTAGATATACATGGGTATATTTCTTAGCTCAAAAAAGTGAATCTTGTTCTCACTTTGTTAAATACTCCAAGTCTGCAGATAACCTTAGTGGACTTAATATTAAGACCCTGAGAAGTGATCATGGCCATGAGTTTTAAAATCATGATTTTGAATCTTATTGATCACACAATGGCTATAGTCATAACTTTTCTGCACCTAGGAAACCTCAGTAGAATGGTGTATTAGAAAGAAAAAGTATAACCCTTCAAAAATTGCTAGAACTATGCTTAATGAATATGATCTTCCTATTTACTTTTGGGATAAAGCTGTAAATACAGCTTGTTATATCATTAATAGAGTCTTAATTAGACCTATTCTTAGAAAGACCCCTTATGAGTTGTGGAATAATAGATAACGTAAAGTTAGTTACTTTAGAGTCTTTGGTTGCAAAGTCTTTATTCTTAATACCAAGGATAATCTAGGCAAATTTGATTCTAAGAGTGATGAAGGAATCTTTTTAGGATATTCAATTTCTAGAAAAGCCTATAGAGTTTTCAATAAGAGGACCAAATGTGTGGAAGAATCTATTCACATCAAATTTGATGAAACTGATCCACCTGAACCTAAATCATCTCTTGAAAATATTGAAGAATATTTATCTATTCTGAACCTTAATGATAAAATCAATGAACCGGTTGTAATGACAACCAGTTCTGGAAATATTTCAGAATCTGATCCTAATGAACCCAAACCTAGAGAAGAACATGAAATTTCTAGTCCTACCTTCACTAGATCAACTAGGATTCTAAAAAATCATCCTTTAGATGCTGTTGTTGAAAATCTGGATAGAGGGACACAAAATAGAGCTTCTCTTAGAAATCAGGTTGAACATCAAGCCTTCTTGTCACAGCTTGAACCCAAAAACATTGATGATGCTATTAGTGATGAATTTTGGGTAATTTCTATGCAATAAGAACTCAATCAGTTTGAAAGAAATAAAGTTTGGAAACTTGTTGAAAGACCTAAGGACACTTTCACCATAGGCACAAAATGGGTGTTTAGGAATAAAGTAGATGAATATGGAAACCTAGTTAGAAACAAGGCTAGATTAGTTGCAGAAGGCTATAGTCAAGAAGAATGAATTGACTATGAGGAGACTTTTGCTCCAGTAGCCAGATTAGAATCCATTTGGATCTTACTTGCCTATGCTGCACATCTAAATTTCAAACTATATCAAATGGATGTTAAAAGTGCATTCTTAAATGGGTATATAGCTGAGGATGTTTTTGTTGAACAACCACCTGGATTTACTAACCCTCATTTTCCAAATCATATTTTCAAATTATCAAAAGCTTTATTTGGTTTAAAGCAAGCTCCAAGAGCTTGGTATGATAGATTAAGTACTTTTCTAATTTCCAAAGGTTTTACAAAAGGAATAGCTGATCCTACTCTCTTCATAAAACGAATTTCTAAAGATTTTTTAGTTGTACAAATTTATATAGATGATATTATTTTTGGATCTTCAAAAACTTCATTATGTACTGATTTTTCTAAAATGATGCAAAAAAAAAATTGAAATGAGTTTAATGGGTGAACTTAAATTCTTTCTTGGATTTCAAATATTTCAAAATAATGATGGAATTATTTTAACTCAAAGTAAATATACTAGAGATCTTTTAAAACGTTTTGGATTAGATAGCACAAAAAGTAGTGACACTCCCATGAGTACCACCTATAAGTTGGATCTTGATGAAGATGGAAAATATGTTGATCAAACCACTTATAGAGGAATTATTGGAAGACTACTCTACTTGACTGCTAGTCATCCTGATATTATGTTTAGTGTGTGTATGTGTGCTCGTTTTCAAGAAAATCCTAAAGAATAACATTTAAATGCTATAAAAAGAATTTTCAAATATCTTAAGCATACACCAAGTTTAGAACTATTCTATCCCAAAGGACAATAATTTTAATTAGTTAGTTATTCAGATGCTGATTTTTCTGGATGTAAGTTAGATAGAAAAAGCAGCTTTGGAACATGTCACTTTTTAGGAAAGTCACTAGTATCATGGTGTAGTAAGAAACAAAATTCTGTTGCATTATCTACTGCAGAAGCTGAATACATTGCTGGTATAAGTTGTTGTGCATGAATTTTGTGGATGAAACACACATTACTAGACTATGGATATCAATTCAGACATGTACCAATAAATTGTGACAACACAAGTGCTATTAAAATTTCAAAGAATCCTGTTTCACATTCTAGGACAAAGCATATTGATGTAATGTAACGCCCTGACCCTAGATACCCAGAGTCGGTGAATTATTACATAACATTGGCATGATAAAAAAGGATCAAGTCTCGAAAGACCGATTAGTTTAGTAGTCTTGGAAATACTAGATATATTCATAAGTCTTACATTACATCATAAGGTAAAAAAAACTACAACAACATCTTGTCTTCATATCCCCTCATACTATCCCTACAGGTCATTCATAAATTACTTCTTCATAATCCTGGGAAAAATAAAACATTGAAAGGGGTGATCTCAGATGCTCAGTAAGGATAACATTATAGCAGAATCTTTCATAGATAAGCATAAACACTTAAGGTAGTTTATAACTAAAATGAAAGCCTTTTAAACTTGAACTTCAGCATAAAATGGCAAAGATAAAATAAAATAATGCCATTTACTTACTCACATGGATATTCTACTAGTCGAATGATCACATGCAATATCAATAACCACTTTTATAATCATGGAATGCATAATGTCAGACTATCATAAACACATAGCCAAGGCCTCATGCCAAGACTACAAATAAGATTTTTCCAAGGCCTTGTGCCAAGACACTAGTTTGTCTCATGAGACCTACCGATGCATCGAGGAGCTATAGCGGGCTCCACCCGTCACTTATTAAGTCCAATGCATTCCTCATATGAACAGGTTTAAACATAACATAAACATTCGTATTAAAACTAGCATATGAAATGTCAATACTTTAACCACAAACCATGAATGGTATAAAAGTAGAACATCCCCAGTCAAACATAACTCATTCGATACAATATGGAAGATTGTATTGTATCACATTAACCTAAATCTAGAATAATGAAGGATGTTGACATAGATGAAAATAATCATCAAAACTATTTGTGGGAAATATCCCCCTTTTTCTTGAAATCATTTAAAAGTCACACTATTTGTCAAGAATCCATTTAACAATAGATTTTTGAATCAAAGTGTCCCATACCACTTTGAAACTCTTTAAAAGGAGTTTTAATATCTAAACTTTAATGTCCATATAAATAAATCCTAAAAACCATTTTTAAAACATGGACATTAATGAGAAAGATTTAGATGAATAAGTCTTTAAAACATTTAAAAATGGTATTTTAGTTAGAGATTCTAACCAAAAGAGAGACACTTGAATACAAATAATTGAGGTAATAAAAACTTTTTAATATCATGAGAATAAAGGGATTCATGATATACTATGTCAAAGTACATTATATACACTACATAAAAGTGATTTGGTGTATATCAACAAAGAAGTCTCAATGGAATGTAAATTGAGATGAAATATATCATAAAGGCCGTATCCTTAGGTTAAAGATAAATCAACGACATAATTATGTGTAACAAATATAAATACACTAAATATTATTGGATATTCAGTGTAAAACAATCAATGGATATTCACACATATTCTTGTAAAAACAACACCAACGAATTGGATGTTTAACTCAACAAATGGTGAATGAGTTAAAATCACTCTTATCAAATTCATATCAATGACTTGAGAATTATAAATGGAGTGATTATGTGTATCAAAAGTATATCCACAATAAGGTGAGTGGAAATTATGACATAATCAAATTAATAGTGATTCCACACAAATTCTTGGGGTAATATAATCAATGAAATATGCGTAAATCCAAATGGGTGGAAATTGAAATCTCAAATTACCTTATCGATTAGGTAACTTACAAAACATACACCCATGAAAGAAGTATCATACCATGATGATGTAAATACCCATAAATCAAAGTATATTACACAATGAATACAATCATGGGCAGTACACATACACCACATGCAATAATTAAGTGGTGAACAATGGAATTCTCACGAAATTAAGAGTGAGTTAAGAAACCCCTTAATTTGTACTTTTTCTTTGGTCGACGGTAGGTTAACCTCCTGTATAATGGTGAAATAATTTTTATTGAATTATAAAAGAATCATTTACTTTAATATGATATCATATATGATCTTTTAACATTGATTTGTTAATAATATCTTAGAATTATCGTCATTTTGGGTGTTAACGGGTTCATTTTACTTTATATTCTTTGTTATGTGAGCCATATTCATTATTAATGGGATGTATATTATTCATATCCAGAATTATATCAAGTCCTTAGATACTATTTTTAAATCATCAAATTATAATTATACTATAATTGATATGATGGAGAATGAATCTCATCGCGTTCGTAGAGACGATAGTCCGTACGTACGCACAAGCGACAATATCATTCTTTTGATATTAAAATAATATATAATTGGATGGTATATAATATATAAAGAATCATTATCATGTTATATTTATTATTTACATGAGTTACACATCATTATTATACCCATCCAAATAATAATATATTGAATAACGATTACATCACGACGTGGAGACGGTAAGCCGTACATACACACGTATGGTGACATGTTATTCAAAGGATGGATAGAATAATGAATATGGTTGTACCATATTTATAATAACATCACAGTATATATATGATACTGGAGTAATTATTTTATAATGGTAATAACAAAGAAAGAAGAAGTGGAAGAAGAAAGGAACTTGAAAAGGTGTGGTGAAAACATTACCTCTTCTTCGGGTTCTTCCTTTTTATTTGATCAAAAGGGATCATTAGGTTGGCTTTCTGATCAAACTAAGGCCTCTAGGTTGTAGTGGGGGAAGTTGAGAGAGTATTTTGGCAGTGTTTGGACGAACCAAAAGGTTTTTAAGGTGTGAAGAAATGATAAGGAGGAGTGCCCTTTTATAAGAGGGGTGAGGGGCACCTTTGGAAAAGCTAGAAATATAAATTTATAATAAATTCATATTCGGTTTCTAATGGCTTAAAAGTTGATTATTAAAAGGTTAAGGTGGGGATAGGTCGAAAACCATTAATACAATAGAATTTAGACAGGTTTGGGTCACTATATTAACCTTATCTTTTAGTTTTAACTCTTAGTTAATTAGTTTGACATTTACCATGTCACTTTGTATTTTTATATTATATAGTTAATAAACTTACTATATACATCCAAGAGACCCCCAAGTGGTCCATTAATGATATAAATATCATTATATAAGTCTCTTGGTCTAGCCTTAGATTTTTAGGAATTTAATATCAATTAATAATATAATATTTTTTTTAAAAACTCTTTTATGTCAATTTTGACACTATTCAATAGTTGATTTTTGTGAAACACATAAAAGAATGATTAATTTGAAAAAAGGTAATTAAATCAATAATAATATGTCATATTAACCTATAAAATTAGTTTAATTCAATAAAAGTCTCAAATTATATTTATTTGGGTATTTATAATATCAATTATTCTAATTTTTCACTATTATGGTAATTACTGCATCACCATTGTGTCATAAATAAATTAACTTAGTTAATGTCTAAAAATTATAAATAAAATATAATTATGTAGGAAAGCTTTTTAGATTTCTAATTAATATTTATAGTCTAAAATCCTACATATATAACCCTATGTAACAATTGTTTTTCTAAAAGATATTTGCTTGTGTCATTTTTGTATTTATTTTAACTTAATTAAAATAAAGTGTCATTATCACTTACAAGTGGATCCATGGGGTCCCAAAATCTACCCAAAGATGCCCATGGTCGAACATGTATTAACCAATAGGGTTAAGACATGTTTTAGGGTAATTTAGTATTATTATAATATTATTTTTTAACCCTTGTTTACCGGATTTACCCTTTAACCATAGTAAATAAAATATTTACTGAAGTAATTATCCAAAATGTTTAAAAATAAAAGTTACCTATTTACACAATTTGAACATCCTGATTCCAAATATGGAATTAATTTTTCAAAATTCAAAACACAGAAGTGGAATAAATTAATTTAAAATTAATTCCCGTTAAAACAAAAAGCGGGTTTTTAAGAGATAATAACTATCAAAAGATTGGCACTTGTTTATCTCTGGTTTAAATGTGAAATTATGTTCAATGACCCACATTGTATTACATGGTAAAAATATATTCTAAATATACTTTAAAACCACTCAAATTCATAATTTATCACTATTAATTATTTTGATTAAAAAAGTTGTGAAAATTTATTAATTTTCACTATTCGTCAAAATATGAAAGTTATCCGAAAAATACCAAAATTTTACCCTAGGCTAATTTCGATATTCCAAATCCAAAAATGAAGTCCATTTTGAGAGATAGAATTTATAAAATTTGAAAAAGTAGGTATTACTATTCATAACGGCTAGTTTGATTGGTTGTGGTGTGTTAAAATCTCAAAGTTGCGTATAATGCACGCCATTGCATTATTCGAAGGGAAACATACTGTGGAAGCTTGGGGTGTTACATGTAAGACATCACTTTTTGAGGGATCATTATCAAATGGGTGACATCACTTTAGAATTAATTGGTACTGAATATCAACTTGCTGATATATTCACAAAACCATTAAATTCTGAGAGATTAGACTACATCATACATGATCTTGGCATGATAAATCACAAATAGATATCTTACTGGTCTTACTGTTTAATATTTTTCTATAATTTACTTTACGGTTTCATGCTCACTATTTCTCAGTTACCGTTTCATGCTTATAGTCTCACAGTTAACACCTTGTGTTCACAGTCTGTCACTAAACTGTCTCACCATGACGGAACAGTTCACTCACTGTCTCACCGTGACTGCACAGAATAGCCACTATCTCACCGTGATGACCACCAACTATCTCATCGTGACGACTAATTTTCATCGCACCATAATGCCTATTCACAGTCTCACCGTGAAGATTATTTATGCCTTTATTTTAATCCGTATCACGGTAATTTTTATTTCACCTCTATTTACTTTCCCGCGTTTTTGTTTTTATGACGTTTGACATTCCCAAATGATAAAACAAAAGGGTTTTCACTCGATTCATCACCCAAGCTCTCTCCTACTCACTCTCTCGAACCCTCTTTACCTTGAAAACCTTCTCTTCTCTCTCGCCTGAATCTTCAGTGGATGCCAAGGATGAAGCGTCCATATTCACCCTCATCTGAGAAGTGTCGATCTAAGAAACAGAAGAGGGAGTCAAGGATAGCACCCGAATTACCTCTAAATCTGAACCTAGTAAGCCGTACTATAGTTCTTGAGAAAGAGATTTTCCCTGAGTTGCTACTGTCTAGAAAGTCTTTGGTTCTAAAAATCTTATGAGAACAAGGATAGATCAGATGGTTCTCTCGAAGAGATAGACCCATTTACATGAGGTTGGTATCTCAGTTTTACCAGTATGTAAAGTTTTCCTTTAATGCTGGAGAAAGTTGTATGGTAACAAGCTGGATCAATGGACAAAAATTCTCATTCTCTTCGAGACTATGGGCTGCATGCCTAAGGATACCTCATGAAGGGATTTGTGATGATTACCAAAGAGACCCTCCTCCTTCAACCAACATCTTTGATCTAGAAAATTCCTTGGAAATCTTAACTGGAAATGGCACCAAGCGGAGGTCCATAGCTGTCGAGTTGTATGGGGAGACAAGGCTCATGTTTAAATTTGTTCATAATTTGATTAGCCCAAGGAAGGGTGATTTTTATGTGTTGAAGTATCAGGATGTGTTCCTGATTCATCTGACGAAGAATGGCCATAAGATTAATCTTGAAAATATATCATTCGCCGCATGTGTGAACTGATTAAGGTCACTTCCAAATCCACCTCCTTGTTTTACTCAAGGATGATCTCAACTATGCTAGTTGCCAAAGGAGTGGTTGGACCAAATGAGGAAGTAATCATGGATTTTGATTTTTGTTTGTCCAAGCCTACCATCAGAAGGATAAAGATAAACTGGAACCCCTGGAAAAAGTAGTTGGTTGAGGATAATGATCAACTGTAGAAGAAGTATAATCCTGTTGATTATCCAAGAAGGCCAAAGAACATTACTGATCCTGGTTTGGAACCAGATGAAGTGGATGAGTATCCAGAAGAAGAAGAAGAAGAAGAAGAGGTAGCTAGAGCACCACCTAGATAAGAGGCTGAAGTACCTCAAAAGGAAGAAGCTCCTGTTGAGAAAGAAAGGACTGCTTTCCCTGCTGATGTTCCTGCTGAAATAACTCTTAGAGAGGAAGTGCTGTTGTTCTTAGAGAAGAAGAACCTTATATTGTTTTTAGAGAAGAATAATCTCCTGATGTTCTTGGAGAGGAAGAAGCTCATGCTTCTAGAGAGGGTGTTGATCCACAAACCCAACCCGAGGCTGCAAGAGATTTTATTATCCCTGATTTAGAGAAGCAATCCATGGAATAATATAGTGGTGCAGAAAACCTCCCTGCAATGCTAGAAGCTAGTCTAGAGGAACTCCCTGTTGAAAAAGAAGAAAGTCTGGAAGCACAACCTATGGAAAAATCTGTTCCTGAGTATATAGCTTCTGCTGAAGAGAGGATGGAAATTTCCATTCAGTTGGCGAGGCAGGAAATGGATGAAGAGAATAGAGCTGATCCTGTGGATCTTGACCATGCTGCTGAGCCTATAGTTCCTGAAATGGAAACACCTGTTGAGGGGGAGGAACTTCAAAACCTTGAACCTAGTGCATCTGAGTCTGATGAATCTGAATCTGAACCTGGTGATGCACCTCCTTCTACTGAGTCATAATCTGTGTACACTCGGTATGAATTCCCCAGTTTCTATGATGTGAGTGAATCACAACAGGTGACTGCAACTGGAATGGATCTCTCCTCTTAGTTTCAATTGAAATCGGTCACTCACCCTGAACCAGAACCTCAACCTCAACCAGAATCTGCATCAGAACCTGTACCACTACCTTCACCTGCACTCTTACCCAAGAAATAGTCATTTTTAACTAAATATGATTTGAAAGTATTTGGAGAGACTATCTTGGCTGTAATGGAGAGGATCTTGTCCTCTCAACCTTTTCCTATGACTCAACTAAGTCAGGAAGATGCCTCGATTATTTTGGAAAATATTATTCTGCATATTCAACCAAGGATGATCCGTGAAGTTCAAGAATTCAGGGTTGAAAACAAACTGCTTAGTGCTGATGTTGCAACTTTGAAAAGTATGGTGGTCGACATGAAAAAAGAACTATCTTCAAGATCAGAGCTTGCACCTGTTGTTACTTCTCCTGAAACAAATTTTTCCAACATTTCTAGAGATATTGTATCTCAGATGCATCCCTACATGTTGTCGTTTGATGAGAAGATTGGATAAAGGCACACAAAGATGCTATAATGCATGAGAGAGCTTGTAGAAAATCTGAATGAGCTCACAGATGAGTACACTGGATGCCTTCAAAATGTTTTGAAATAGCTCAAAGCTCTAATTGTAGTTGTAAAGGCTTATCCTAGATCTGGTCAACCTTTTGTTCCTTCTTCGGATGATTCTATGCTGAGATCCATAATCAAGGAAGAAATTCAGAATGCCCTTAGTGGTTTAGATTTGTCTTCTTTATCTAAAGTTGTGATGAACAATGATAGAGCACTTGACTTGGTTCACATTCATTCTAAGATTTCCAATGATGCTCAACAGAAGATCACCAAGAAGCTAGACTTTTATCTCACCCGTATTTTCTCGAAAAGTGACATGACCAATCACTTTAAGTATATTGTGGAGAATATGAAAATCCCCCTAGTGACTCACGTTTTTAAAGCTCAAGTTCAAAAGCTTATAGAGTTCACCAGATTGTTGGAAAAATTAATGGAGAATAAGGACGATTTTGAAAAGGCCATGCAATATGGTGGAGAAATCATTACAGATTTCATCAATATTTTGAAGCCGTATCTTCATGTGCAGAGTATAGCTATAGTTGCACCAGCTGCTGCCCCTCTTCGACCTGGTCTACCTGCCCTAGCCACAACGGCTATGTCAGTCAGCCAAGCCCTTTCTCAGATCAGACTATTCATTCTTGACTGACCACAAACTAGATCTTCTATAGCTCCTACTTTGGACCCCTCCATATTTCAAGGTCTACCTTTACCATCTTTGTCTACTAGCTCCATGCCTTCTTCTACATCAGCTCCAGCTTCTGCTGCTGATAAAGGCAAAGAGAAATCCAATCTGTGATGCCAACCAATGATTATTAATTTTTGATGGGATGTCTTCGATTGTTTCCTATTTTTATTTCACCTGTATGTTGTATTTTGAACATTTTTAATGACAAATGAATTGTTTCACTCCATTCTCTCTACTTTTTGATAATCCCAAAAGGGGGATAAAAAGTGAGAAGAGTTATTTCTTAGTCTTTTATCTGTTATTATTATATATGTTATTTTATCTAACGTTTCATTTCATTTATACTTCAACTATACATGATTTGTGATCATCAAAAAGGGGGATATTGTTGGACTCCTCATGTATTAATCATGTTTTAATGATCAAAAATCTTATTACTATTAATTAATCTCATTATTATTTACAAATCTTATGCATGATCACAAATCTCACTTATCTTATCAGTCCTCTATATTTATGTTTCAAGTTATCTTACCTTATAATGGCTAAGCTTAATTCATATTATGCATATTACTATTTCAGTTTGATTATAGTTATTTGTCTAAGTATCAAGACACCGTGAAGTTTGACATAATAAGACAGACTGTGTGCAAGACACAGACACCGTGAAGTGTAAGACAAACACAGTAATCCTGACACCATGAATTCTAAGTCTCACACACTGTGACTCAGACACCGTGACATGGAGACACCGTGAAGGACACATCGTGATCCACATACCGTGAAGGTCATATAGTGAAGGACACACCGTGAGCCACATACCGTAAAGGTCATACCGTGAAGGAAACACCGTGATCCACATACCGTGACGGTCATACCGTGAAGGAAACACCATGAGACACATACAGTGAAGGTAATACCGTGAAGGAAACACCATGAAGGAGACACCGTTTTCATAACTACTTTGACACCGTTTCTTAACCTTTTGTCAATATTATTTAAATAAATCTAACATTCATATTTTATGTTTTTAATGCATTTAATGTTATTTAATGACATTTTTTGGAATTTCAGGAAACTGTACCTCGTACCAATGGAAATGAAATCATTCCTACTGCTGGAGCTCGTAGAATATAAGGAAGATTGAGATGCAGTAGGGAAGCACATGTTCCAGAAGAACATACATACGCAATGAGAGAAACACGCGAATTCACTGTACTGAATAGAAGAGAAATCCTGAGCACAACTGAAGAACACATTGCAAGATCTTCAATGAACTCTCATGTGTGCAATCCAACTCAACTGAAGAACACATGAAGAATCAAGATAACATCTTCACTCGGGAAGAACACAAGATGAACCAAGACACTCTGTTTTTCCACAAAAAACCAAAGAAGGACTCAGAAGCATTTATGCTAAATCCAAGGAGTCCAGAGTTGAACTGCTAATCACTAGAGCTTTCTAAACTTTCATATACTCTCTCTAAGTGATTCATTATTTACTTTTTCGAGCAGTGTGTGTACTTTGTATATCTTACACACACATTGTCTCTTACGCTGAACTGGAGGATATAAAAATCCTCATAGCAAACTGTTTACTCTTGTTTACCCATGACAGCTATGGAAGAGGTCCTTGTGTAGCCTGGTCTTTATTTTTCTTAACCACGAAGAACTTTGGAAGAGGTCCCTTTATGACCTGGACAGTCTTGTACTATTTTTATCCCCGATCCAGAGTGTGGATCAATTTTATAAATAAATTTGAGAGGACTATGTATCGGCTTGAGACTAAAACTCTTGGTTATATCTGCTGTTCATTTTAGTTTAAGTTTAAAGTATACTATATATATATATATTTTATATTCTGCTGCTATTACTTTGAAATACAAACTATTTTAAAGATACTTTAATAGTTAATCTAGAAAGTGTTTGTTACTATTGTAAATCAGTAGGTTAGTTTCAAAAGCTAATTTAATCTTCTGATTAGATTAACTGGTACCTAATCAGTCTTTTAAGAATCTAATTGAACCATTACAGTTTTAAAAATTTACTATAGTTTACCTTGTTTTATAAATTGGGGATTTTAATAGAAATTATTTTTAACATAAATTTTAATTGGATCTCAATTCACCCCCCTCTTGAGTATCCACTCCGACCAACATGCACCCTTATGTTGTTTATATAAACTATTTTTTACCTTTATGTAATTCTTAAACATACCTTTACACATCACAATTAAGTTAAAGTCACCCTATGTAGCTAGTTAAAAATATTTTTTACCTTTACACATGTTTTATAAATAATTTTATACCCTTACACATGATCTATTTTACCTTTATGTATGAATTAAATATATTTAATCCCCATTACTCAATTACTATATTACCTTTACACAAGATTTATAGTTAAAAGTTTACCATTAAATATGTTATACAGTATATGTTTTCCTTTATGCTTGGTATGAAATTATTGAGTTACCCTTATGATACATTATGAGTTACCCTTACATTACATTAAATGTTTACCATTATATATGTACAATTACATAAGTTACCCTCATGTTGATATAAAATTTCCTTATTAATTGTATAAATTATGGGACATCCATGTAAGCATTTTCCACAATGCAGTTGTATAGGAATAAAGATTGAAGACTAAATGGTTAAATTTTCCCATGATATTAAAATACAGGTAATGTGATTCCACGTTTGTTTTTTTAACTCTTTGATTTTGAACATGTAATTGAAGAAATATTAAACACCACATAGGGAAGATACATGATATTTCTACATCTATTAGGGATTTAGTATATTAATAAGATCCGAGGCAAGTAGAGAAAAAAATATTAAAAAAATATAAACACAATGTTTATTAAATGCTTCCAATTTTCTATTCTTTTTTAGTTTCTTGGGACTTCCCTTATTCTATGTTAATTTTAAAAGGTACAAAATTCATCATTACACTATAGTTTATTCATTAAAACCTTCATATATTTTAGTAAGTATTATTGTTTTTTCAGAAGTGTTTTTATTTTATAGTCTTCACACATTAGTTACACCTCCTTCAAAAGGAAGTGTATGAAAAGACCCAACAAGATCTGTGTAGTCCCCGGGAGGGGAAGGTGGTGAATCAGTGATCTTTTCTTATAAAATTTATTTCTTTTAAAGAAACCTTAGTCTTCTATTATATATATAAATTTATTGAAGAAAATCCCACAAGCATATTCAATAGGAACATAATAACTTACAAGCATTACAACATAGTAAGAGTAGTGAGTCTTCACCATGGTTTGTAAATAATCCAATACTATACAATCAAATATAAAAAATCCTTTTTATGTGTTACATCATATAGGGAGTATCCTCATACTTAAATTATACTATTTTCAAAACTACATTGCATGTTATTTTTTCATATATAAATATGTAAAAAATATTTCATAAAAACATTTAGAAACATTCACCAACAATCTTAGAACATTTTCATTGTGCTTCTTGTACTTCTTCACTTTTTCTGTTCCTACAAAATATTCTATTCCCCTTTATTTCCTAGTAATAGTAAAGAAATTACTTCTTATAATTCATCACAAAACTTCCATCATTTCATTAACCATCCCATTTCTTTATATGAATTTTCCATTCGATAATTCTGTATAAAAGGTTTTTATGAAAATTTCATCCTGAAAGTTCACCTAGTGCCTTCTGATAATTGACACGACTTTCTTCCACTTTATTCATATGATCCTACATGATATAAAATATTGTTCATTTATGTATATCTACTACCATAGATCATAAAACCTTTAATCATCACTAACTTTTTCTTCTTCTTCAACCAATACATTCCTTGGTTGGAAACTTCCCTGTTCAAGCTTTGGTTCTTAGAAGTCCATCTGGTAACACAGTACAAATCAATTTCTATAACACTTTTTATTTTTCATAAATAATTAGTAGATGACCCTAACTATACTTATATTCAATTTATAGATTCATGAGAAGGATAAAATTTGGGATTCTAATTTTACTTTCCCATTCGATGAAAAATATAAATTAAAATCCCCCACTTAGTAAAATTCACTCATAATATTCTAAGGACTTATAGAGTATTCCCAAGGCATATAAAAAATTTGAATAAACAATTCCTTTAACCAAATTCCATCAAAATTGGTGAGTATCAAAAATTTCCCTCCATTGATTTTTTAAATTTAAACAAACAACACATCATCATCACATTTGATAGCTTTACGAAGAGTTTATAAAGAATTTTGAATGAGTAAAAAAAATTTTAAATTTTTTTTCTGATAAAACTTTATAAAAAAATCCATCCAATGATAATATTCATCTGACTATTCCTATATAAACTTCCAAGTTACATTTTAGAAAAATTCCATAAACACTTTCTTTGTCCAATGACTTATATCAGAAAACATTATTCTCTAATTTCATACACAAACTTATATACCATGATATTTATACCAAAAAGAACATTTGATCATCATGTAATAAATTTAACTTCACAAATTTATAAATGTACATCTGATGGAAATTGTACAGAATTGTTTTTCATTTGAATTCATCTGATTTTGATTTATTCAAAAAATTTCTTTTTTTTTCACCACACTTCATAAATATTCAACATTAAATTTTTATAATGAAAATTAAACTTACATAGAATAGGGAAATTGGATATTTCCCACACAAAACATTCTCAACAAATCTTTAAAAATAAATTAAAAATTTACCAAAACAATTTTATCTCAAATAAAACTCTATTCGGTGAGCTTCCAATGATCTTCATAGAAGGAACATTGTACACCTGAAGAAGTTTCTCAACCTTTATTCAAAATTCTTATATTAAGAGATATTTCATAACTCATGATGTTGGAAACCTTAAAAATAAAAAATAATTAAATATTTTATTTTCATTTGAAACATTCTCCAATGATTTTATAAGAATAAGGATAAAAATTTATAATATTTTCAAATCTAGGAAATCATTATCTTGAAACCTTTGTTTTTTTGATGGACTCAGTTTTGAAAACATTAATAAATTTTCTTCATCTAGTCACCTAATTTATTCCAATCAATTTTTTTAAATATTATCAAAGTTAAGTGATTTTAAAATTGATTAGAAAAACTAAACCTTCAACTAAACTTTCACACAACCACCATCTCATAAACTTCTTCTAATTTTCTTAAAGAACATCTAGTAGCTTAGTCCCAAAAATACCCCCTTTGGATTTATTTTTCAAATAAGAATCATAAATCACTAAACCTTTCTAACCCATTTAATGGATTATATATCCTAAAGATCTAATCTTATATTATTTGAATTAATTTTTTATATAATAATAATTAAGAAAATATACCATGTTATCCATAATCACTGACTTAGGAACCATTTTCCTTACACCTATTCTTCTACTTGATGATTCATCACAAAAAAACCTTTCCAATAATATCAATATTACTTTACATGTTATTCAAATTGTAAAAATAGGTCACACATACAAAAACTACACATGCCGAAATCATGACTTACACTTTTTTTAAACACCCCCAAAATAAATGATATTCTTAAAATGTTAAGCATATACTAATGGATATATTTATGTTATAAAAATTTTTAACCTTGAAAAATCTATCCATAGACAATATGGAGAGGGGATAGATAACACATGCATTATCCTTGAAGTGAGAGAGGTTGAACACCCATTATATATATCAACTTATGAAATTTTACCTTCAGAAGTGGTTTTGTAAAGATATCAAAAGCTTTCTCCATTATAAAAACAATCACAAACTTCAGTTTATTCTTCCCCACATACTTTTTATGAAGTGATAGTTTATATCAATGTGCTTATAATGAGAATGTTATATTTTATTTTTAGTGACATTTATAGAACTTTCATTATCACATCCTAATATAAGGATAATATTCATATCAACAAATAGGTAGTCCAAAACAAACTTCATCCACATTAGTTGTGATGTTGCTTAAGTGGAAGAAACATACTTAGCATCTTCTGTACCTATAGTTACTATTTTTTTATTTGTATACCAACTAAAACTTATTTATCCTAAGAAAAATAATCCAAAAGATATGGATTTTATTTCATTAATACTTACTTCCAAATCTGTATCTATATAACCAAAAAAATCAATATTTCCTTAATTATAATTTTTCAACATAAAATTATGTGTTCCTTTGATATATTTGAGATTTCATTTTTCATCCACAAGAAAAGATTATTTTGGATCAATTTGATAACTAGAATAATGTGTAAAAACATACACTTTATATGGTCTTGATTCCATTAGATATATTAAACTTCCCACCATCTTTCAAACTCTTTAGGATCTATATCTTTTCCTTCACAATATTTTTAAATTTTTTTCCCTCTAAAATTGACATGGAAACTAGTTTTGATTATTCCATGATAAACTTCATTAGAACATCCTTAGTATACTTATATTGAAATTAGAAAATATATTTATTCTTTGATGATATTTTTTAACAAAAAAAATTCATTCTTCCAAACATGGTCATCTCAAAAAGCTTCTTCATTTCCTCAGTAATAATTTCATAAATTTCGTTATCATTCCAAGCAATGATAATATCATCAACATAAAAAATAAAAATTAAGAATGCCTCAAGATATTATTTTATGTAGAGGTTTCTATCAACTATTCATTTCAAAATGTTTAAATTTCTTAAAAAAGTATCCAATTTAGAATACCAAGCTCTTAGAGTATGCTTCAACCCATATAAATATTTCTTCAATTTACACAAAAAACTTTTATCTTTCCCAATAACAATGCCACATAGTTGTTCAATATATAATTATTATTTGATATCGTTTTTAGTAAAAGTTTAATTTATATCCATTGGAAAAAATTTATATCTCCATTTAGTAGTGATAACAAGAAAGATTCTGATAGTTTCTAATCATTCCACTATAGAAAAATTCTCATAAAAATTAGTTCATTAAATTTGTGAGTAACATTTACAAACCAAGCATGACTTATTTCTTACCACATAACCATATTCATTCAACCTGTTTTGGAACACCCAATTTTTACAAATAATATCCTTATTGTTTGGTTAGGGTATATGTTTAAAAGTATCATTCTCCTCAATTCACTCCATATCTTCATTTATATTATTAATCCACTCTTGATGTTTAAAGTATTTGTTGAAATATTTTGTCTGAACTTTTGAATATAAGGATGGTTATGAAACTAACCCGTATGTTCTTATAGTTTTAAATGATTGATTTTGATCACAAATTATGTTCTGAACTTCCACTTACTTCCTGAGCCTCACATGAGATGTACTTATTGTTTCCTCATTACTTGACAAAGTTAAGTCAGAATCATCATCTTATGAATCATCAAAATTGTTACTATCATTAAAAAAATTTCATTTTTCTCAAGTAAAACCACCTTATATTCTCCATCATGTACATATGATTCTATTTTTAAAACGTTTTTATCCTATTATCCAGAAATTTTATATCTATATAGTTAATTATATTTCTTGTTTCTATATTAAAACATCTGTATCCTCTACCCTTAAGAGAGTATCTTAGAAAGATTCCATCAACTCCTATTTGATCAAACTTCATAATATTTACAACCATTAATTTTATGATGCAGGGACCACCAAACACTCTTAGGTGATTTAGACTTGGGGTTTCATTGTAAAACATTTTTTAAGAAGCCATATCTTAGTATGGTGTATGGAAACTTTGATTTTTAATATAAACTACTATATTTACAACCTTCCTGAAAAAATAATGGGAAGTATCATGTTTAATCAACATTGGTTTCACTATTTCCACCAAAGTTATATTTATTCTTTCAGTAACACCCTTTTCTATAGTGTGTATAATGTACTAAAATCATGAAAAATTCCATGTTTCTCAAAATTGTATCTAAAATCATTATTTTCATATTATCTACTATTATCAATTAATATCTTCTTCATTAACTATGAACATTATTTCTCTATGCTTCTCAAGAAATTATTAAAAATTTTAGAGCCTTTGAATTATGTTTCAAAAACAAAATACTTATAATTAAAGTAAATTCATAATTGAAATAAAGAAATTAATTATCTCCATGTGTTTATTTTTTACTCATTTGACCACAAATATGAAAATATATCATCTCCAATGTATGAATTGAACGGGTATCAAATTTATTATATACTTAGTTTTTAATATTTCCTTTCCAAAAAATGGAAGAATATAAATATCTTCTTCTTATCCTGTTAGGAATATCACCAATACTATATCTCTTTTATAGTTTACTCATATTTCTCTATAACATATGTCCTAGCCTCTTATGTCGTAGATGATTCCTTTTCATTATGCTTAGATAACATGATATTTTGGCATTAACAATCTAAAATAAGTTTCCCTTAGTTCAATGGCCTCTCATAACAACTTTACAATCTTAAAATATATTTAAAAAAACCATCTTTTCTAAAAAAACTTTATTCCTTCATCAAAAAGTTGTGAAACACTTAAAAAAATATTTTGTTTTAGCTCATAAAAAACAAGTCACTTTTGGAGTTAACCATTTCTTCTACAATGATTGTAGATTCAAGACCTTTGATTCAAAACGACTAATAATTTCCAAAAGTAAAAATACCTTCATCTAGATCTTTAATATTCTTTAGCATCTTTATATCTCTCATAATATATGTAGAGTAAATTCTATCTAAAATACAGGGTCATTCTCCTTTTGTAGAGTTAAGATAAGTTTCAACAACAAGATGTTTTTCCTTTCCTTTTTCTTTATTCACATCTAAATTTTTATATTTTTCATAAAAATATTATTATTACAAGAACATTATAAGACATAAATTTTCAATATGTCCAGGCTATTTACACATTTCATAAATAGTTTACAAGGTTGAGAATCTATTTTCATTCTTCACACTGAATTTCTCAGGAAACCTTCATTGAGTGGTTTGAATCCCACTCAAACCTCACTTCCATTTTCTCTTGGAATTATTATAATGTTTATTATTAAAACTAAAAATATTTTCTATATTTCCAAATCCCCCAAAATACCAATAGTGACAATACAAAGAATATTTTACACTGAATCTTTTCTATAGTCTAGTGTTGTTTACCCACTCCCCATAAAATTTCTTACTTTACACTTTGGAACATTGTTGCAAACAAAACTATTTTTATCTTATGAGATTTATTTCTTCAATGTAGAATTATTTTCATACCTAATAAATTCATCAGTTGTGGTCATTTTTTTTAGAATTCAAAATTTTAGAAACATTATATTTTTTAACTCTGTTCGTTTTGGATATAAACTTGGTTTTCTAATATTTCTTATTATTTTAGACAAACTCATCTTCCTTATCAAACTTTGAAGATATTTTTTTGTGATCATTTTGGATTTGAAACTTTTAAAATCTTTATAAATCTTTAATCACTAAGTTTTGGAAGCTTATAAGTCATTTATTATCTTCAGAAAGTTTTTCTTTAATGAGTTCTAAATATTTTTCCATCACTTTTAACATTTATTGAAGATGGATACTAAGGATATTATTTTTATCATGAATATTCTTCAAATAATCACTATCTTTTATCAATGTAGGCACTAAAAATGTTTCCACAAAAAATGGATAGTTCTGGATGAACCACACATGTAAACAACCCTAAAGACATATTCCAGGGATGAAGATCATGTTTCATGAAAAATTAAATGAGTTTTCACAAAGATGTGGTTATTCACACAATGTACTAATAAACCAAATGTGATGTTGAGTCCCACAAATTCCCTAGTGTTCAAAATTATTCCCAAGGCCCATGCACACAATGAATAGTCATTTCACGGGAATATTTTAATTGCATGACCCAATAGTCGCACATGAAAGGTGATGGTGATTCCCACATGTTGCGTAGTTAAGGAACCATCACCCAAGGAATGTGTGCACATGGAATGAGGGTTACGTGAAACCCATCATTTAACTATCAAGTTGTGTGATAAAGGAAATGCTGGGTTGATGGGGCTGTGTAGCCATGATCAAGGAAAAAAGGATGACTGTGTACGGAACCCTATTCTATGGACAATGTAGCTACGTGACCCGGGATGAGTGTATAAGCTATAAATTGAACATCACACCCCACCTTGAGGGGGAACTTTGAAATATGAAGTGATTCTCCCATACATGAAAATACTCCTATTCTGCGACAACATGCAATACCAAAGACAATGGACCCTCAAAGTTATATAAATTTCATTAAAGAACTCTCATGGGCCTAACAACGAATTGGAATGTTGTTAAGTGATTCGTGCACAACACCTTCCAAGGATGTTTGGGTATGCATAAGTGAATATGCATTTGAGAAACCCTATAATATGAAAAACTAAAATTATTGCGTGCAACTACCCCTCTAGAATCCATCAGTTTCCCTTCTATTATATCCCCTTTATCTCACAACTCTTTCCTGTGATACAAAAAAAATTGCACGAAACAACTTTGTAGTCCCTAAAATAATGTTCTCTACGCCTCTAGTGAAAACATTACCCTACTTGTTTCTCCTAATCATCGGTAAAAAAATTCCTATCACTAATAAAAATAGGCACTGTAACATCAAGCCTCCTAATTTCCACTCCTCTAAGGAAGTTCCAAATCCATACCCCACCCAGAGGTGAATGGGTTATGGTCATGTAAGCCCTAGAGGTGAAATAATTTATAGAAAATGAACACCTATATTGGAATGTATTACATAAGGATAATCTCCCTCAACCTTGACACGCCCCCATTAAGGAGTGAACCCCAACCACATCCGAGCTAGATTAAATAAAATTCCTCAATCCATGTCCTAGCCATACAAAATTAAACTGTATGACAACTTCCTTGAGACATGACATAAAACTGTACCCTTACCCTATGTGATGAAAAAAGGATACCCCATGAATGATCATCATGGGATGGAAACACCTCCCCCACCCTGGGATGAAACTCCACCTTTGGACAAATTCCATGTGTATGACCCGCACCATCCTTCCCTACTAGAAGATGTGACACCCGCAATAGGAAACATTCACATGGAAGCACCACAATATCCTATCTCTAGGTGGGGTGTGATACTTAAAATAGGAGGATTCCATGCATAAACCCCACAAAATTCTCCAAAGTGTGATCCCATTGAATTGGGAGGATTTTCATGCATAATCCCCACACCATCCCTCTATAATTCTCCTTTCATGATATGAGAATCCTTACAGATCGACATTAAATTGCATGGACCAGTTTTGTCACCCGACCTTAAACTATGGAATCAAAATATGTGGTTTTCGATCCTTGTCTCCCAAGAAGGGTATGTAGGAAGCCTCTATAAGGTTCAATCCTAAAAAACATCACATCAAAATGTGAAATCCTTCTCCCCTAGGGACATATTTAACTACTCGATCCATCTCAAAAGGTCATTCGGATCCATCTCCACAAGATGTTAATCCCGTTACACTATCCATATCAAAAGGACATTCAAATCAATATCGAAAAAATGTTACCCCAATTACCTGATCTGTGTCAATAGGATATTCTGATCCTTCTCAAAAATACATTAATCCCATGACTCTATCCTTCTTAACATGATTTTATAGTCCATATCTGCAAGTCATTAATCTTGTGATCTGATCTTTATAAAGAGGATATTTTGATCCATTTCCATAAGATGTTAATATTGTGACATGATGCCTCTCAATAGGACATTTTGATCTATCTATGAAAGTCTTTAATCTGACATTTTAATTCAGAATCCCTATCCCATGCAATAAAAATGGTATGCCTAATGTAAAAAACCTCAAAATACACACACCCCTAGTATCAATTATTTCATGATCTACATATGATTAATTAGTTTCCACACCTAATATACCTCATTCATGTGATTCCCTAAAAAAGAGGAATAATTTACATGTTCCCAATATAACCAATGAACATACATGCTCAGATGCGCCCAACCTAACTACTCACACTGAATCAAGTTTTCTTCCCTTTCATGATAGAAGTAGAATAATTAACTAATGTCCACCCCAAGATGGCACTGAAAATGAGTTCCATGAACATGAAATAAATCTATGAGGGAGACCCATATTTGGCCATAATCTCCAAGGAGGAATCCATATAAGGAAGAACCGACATCCCATCATCAATTTGGATCGTGGAGTAGAAATCATAGATGAATGTTATGAAAGTATCCTTCCTTTGGAAAGTGGGAATTCAAGGAAACAATAATCAACATGTTATCCCCTAGGTGAAAGGATAGCAAGGTGCCTTGGTGAAACTATCAATAATAGAAGTCGTGAAATTGATGTGAAACTATCCTCCTCAACCATGGGGACTTGTATCTTCAGGGGCAGCAATGAATTTTCCTATCCCTGGATCAAGATATTCTACACCATGTCCCACCAAGAAAATAGTGGTCCTGACATGAAACTACCCTATGAATTGTGGTAGATAATGTTAGAAATCCTCAATCTGTGACATCGTCAATGTAGATCATTCTCTACTATGGGAAGATTGGAAGATGTTGGGGAATTGGGAATTTCTTTCCATATATCTGTATTAATAGATGAATCCACATGCCTTATAGGACTCAATCCATAGGAAGAAAGAGACCTCACACCAACACACGCTGGGGTAGGGGAAACATTAATGCAGTAATCCTGCATGATTGTACCCCTACCATGACTTCCACATCGCCTTTGGTAATAACGCTCCCACACCCTGGGTCACCCTTCGAGATCATCCAAAGGAGGGTTATCATCACCCTCCTACAATGATATGAGAAGGAATATGTCATTCCCACTAGCGAGATGGTCCAAAAAGACCATGAGGTCTCGATGCCTCACCAACACCACCACCCTCAAGGGATGCATAGGGGGAAACCTTCCCTCAATCCAATGAAGAACTATATCCAGATTCTCTTCCCATAGTGCTTTGACATCTCAATCTCCCATTCCGAGGAGGTCAGGGTTGTTCGAGCCATTCTTGAATTGAATACCATTCATGGTCCACGTAAGAGGGATCATACAGGCCGCACCAGTTCTAGAGCCAACTAGTCCCATAGGCGGAACAAGTTGATTTCATCCCTACCATGCTTGCCCTGGTCCAGAGCACTCGATGATGACATCAAAGGTAGGACCAGGACACTACTCAATAAGGGGAATCTTCAATTGATCATATAGACCGTTACACTATCGACATATCCCATAAAATCCCTATAATAGGTGAATATGGATCCATATTTTCCCTTCTAGGTATCATGACCCGAGCTGACTCATAGGAAGTATAGTTGACTCTCTTAGTATTTGGAACCATCATGAATTATTATAGAACATCCCATAATGAGGAAAATAAATGCGTAGGTCCTCTATACACCACTACCAATCATAATGGAGGTCCTCCCCATTTCCCAACATTCAATGTGGAGGTCCCTAATATATCAATAACCAACAAAGAGGTCCTCCCCCTACTCTCATCAATCAACATGGTGGTCACCCCATGTTTCCATCAACCAAAGAGGAGGTATTTCACAATAAATCTCAAACTGGCTCAGAGGTCCTCCCCATGTTGGAGACATACCATGACCCGAGTATCCATTCCATATAAGAAGGGGGAACAATTTCTACAAGAGGAGAAACTCAAGGAAGCACCACATAGTCCTTGAACTATCAGATATAGAGGTAATAGATGATTAAAAAATTGAACCTTAACCCCAACTACCTGATTATGGGGCATACGCCTAGCAGTTGAGGTTTTTAGTCCAAGAAATCGAGGCCTACAAGATCCTAAGATTCCTCCATTGGTACTTATTGGAGGAATATGTGTTGGAATCCTTCCAAGGAATAAATGTGAAGATATCTATGTCAATACTAGTTTCCCTCCTATCTAACTCTACAAAAGAAATCAGAGAGACATCAGGTACATGGTTTATTCCCTTAGATGATGATCACTCTACTAAGAGACAAATGGATGCATCTGCACTTTAACATGGAAAAATGGCGAACAACCCATCATACATGGACATGGACATGATCTTGATGTTGCGTCTTCCTCTAAGATACATCCTAGTATATACTGAGAACTTGACCCATTCAGTGCCCATTTTCTTGTAGAAAAACCTCAAAATATTTCTACACTAGTTCTACCTCCCATCTCTCAGCCTGCATCAATTATGTCAAGGGATGACCATGTATAGGGACCTTTCTCTAAGTAAGAGGACCAGTGAGAGGTTTTGACCACTAATCATCTATCGATGGTGTTCTAGTTTCTGGAGACACTTAACATTTTCATCCTAATCCATCACAGAGGACTAGGTAGTGTGTTTCTTCCATATTATATGGGTGATGTTCCATCGCCTCTATAATTGATAGCTAACCTACCTGGGGAGTTATGAGCACCTTGGGGAAATCAACTATTAGTTAACAAGGATTAGATCACAACACTCCAATTGGATTAGAACCCTGATTCATATAGATACCCCGAGATCCTTCAAAAAAATAGCATTAAGAGCCTCAAAATGCTCCACCAGGTCATGAAAGGGATGTCTCTTCACATAAATATTAGTGGATGAGGGTAGTATGTTGAACTCCATTTCATCTCAATCCCACAACATTAATAGGAAGGATAGTTTGACCTATCTGCTGATGATGAAAATTCCTCTCTGAAAATCACCATGGAAAACATGGTCATCATCGACCTTCTAGGGGATCATAGGAATAGGTCCATCGATGCAAGGCATGGTTGGGAAGATCCACCTGAAGGGGTGACATGTTATTGGGAAGACCCTCTAGAAGGTGTCCTCACTCATCAATATAGATAGGAACCAAGCCTCACTATTCCTCCCAATGAGATGTTGCGGCCTACTTGTCATCATGTTGACAAAGACAAGGGACATGTTGGATGATCTGAACTATCTATGGTTCTTCTGAAAATAGAGACGAAACCTACAATAGATTCTATGCTCCTAAATCTCAAGGAATAAAAGTGTTTTACCACTACTATAATTATTGGGTGACACCCAAACTATAAAAATTCCACCAGTGACCCTATCTATCCTCTAGAGGGGAACCCAGTCCTCCTCGGCCAAATGCCCCAATTCAAAATTTGTGGCCCCACACACCCTACTAGGGTAGAAATTGGGGGATTTAATAAGTGACCAAGATATGAGTCACCTACTCCACCATAACAGTATGAACAACATGGTTACCCACCTCAGTATCAGGGTTGTTTTGATCCTCATTTTGACAAGCCTACCAACTTACTAGTGGAAAAATAACCTCACCAAGATGATGTGATAGCCACTCTCATTGAACTTATTGAGGCTCTAAAAACATGAATGGTAGAAATCCCAAATGAGGTAAATCCATACCCGTCATGGTGAAAAATTTCCAATCACCTCTGAAGTTTGGTAATCCAAGCCTTACTCCATTCAATGGGATGGGTGACCATCTATTTCATCTATCCCAATTCACTTCAAGGAGTATCCCAATGTTGGGAAACCCATAATAGAAGTGGATGCTAAAATTTGATGCTTCATCTAGATATCAAATAGGACAACATTTTTTTGGTAAAACTCACTACCCATAGGGTCTATTGTTGACTAGGAGAATCTTTGATGATACTTACTTTACAATTTCATCTCCACCACATGATGGATGAGAATTTCCAACCTATTTGAGTGAAAAAAAGACTTATGAGTGAATCAATGACTTTTTCACTTGGTTGAAAGGACTCACTTACTCACTCGATATTCCTTTGTCCTATGAACAACTACTCATGATGAAAATGTAGAATGTTAGGAATGAGATGGTCCCTACTCTCATCTCCTAGAATTACCCTACTATATTTTAGGAGTTATATGAAAAGGATTAATGTTTGGAAAAAGTTTTGAAGTGGGTAAGAAAAAAGTAGCACCCGTTACCCCTTCCTGAACCAGTGATGAGACTTGTGAAAGTAGAGTTAACCATACCTATGAATATGAAGGTTATAGAGCGGATACACTAGTTGTCCCCTTTATCCGATGAGCCTCCTCGAGTGAAACCCTATCGAGCACTGCCTCTACCATCTCTACCTCACCCTATGTATCCTAAATAAGCACAACCACCATGATATGAAAATGTGGCTCCATATCCTCATCAAGTCTAGGCTCCTAGGGTGACTTTCCTAGATAGAAGAAATAGGACCTATTCATTCATGGATTAGCAGGTCTTGGGATACTTCATCTATTCCTTGGAGAAGAGAATCCTAAAATTTTCAGAGTGAAATATACCCCAATAGGTTGGACTCACTAGCCATATTAGCTATTTCTATTGTCACTAGATCCTCAAAAACTCCATGAAGGAATAATTAATGTTTAAATATTACCTCAAAGACCAAGTGGACATTAGATTATTCATGTTGGGCGACATTACATTGCAAGTGACACATGCCCCCACTGAACCTGATAATGGGAGTGAAGGTTTTGGAGTGTGGTAACAAGAGAATATCCATAAGACATATAAGTATGATGATTGGTTTGATCAGAAGGTAGTTTCTCATTCCATTTCTATTATCCAATCCCATTTGAGTAAGGCCAAACCTCCTGTGATTTCCATGCCTCATCAAAATGATACCCCCACATATGTGTCACATCCTTCCAAATCTCGATAGAACTAACACTAATAAAGCAATGGAAATTAGATTCCCCCACCTATGCTAGAGATATCTCACACTCTTGGTAATTTCATGCCTCCTGGTTAGGATATGATCCTAGATCACATCCCTTTAAAGACTATTCCACGAATGTGGTATAGGAGTTCACCATTGTGAATGCTATCAATCAAGTATACCACTTCACAATGCCTGATAGTGACCTAGGTGCCGCCTTCCAATGTCATTAATGATGAGGAAGAGGACACAAACACACAATTAGAATTATTAGTATAGTCCTTCTAAATAGGATGCTCATGATGAAAAGTCCCAATAATAGGTTTTGTACAAAGATCAGTAGGCACAAAACTACCGAGAAGCTCCATCTGGTATGCCTCCATAATCGATTATATTAGTAGACCACGAAACTCAGTTAGGAATATGTTGATTAGCTGTGTCCTATATGGTATTAAACATAGAAAATTTAAAGTTAGGTGATAATTGTTAAATGTAGGATAGCTAGTTAGTATTAGAATATTTGAGCACTAGCTAGACTCCAGCAGTTTAACCAGTAGAATCCACTGCAACCTCAACTAAAGAGTGACCCTACATGGGTAGGAACATTCCCCTGGAATGGAAATATGATGTTATGTAGCCCTTTTCTTGTATACCCATGAGGATTTTGATCCTAAAGTCTCTCTTCTTGTCAAAGTAAATGAATGAGGCCCTCAATTAATCCTTGATTATCCCCCTCTAGTTTGAGGAAGTGGTAGCTACCATTGAGGACTAAAATATAGAGGAGCCCGAGAAAGAGGAATACAAAGCCATCATCTCATTTTTTGGGGAATATGAGGGAATCATCATGTAGGGGAATATATGCCCGCTATAGATAACAAGCTAGTTAAATGGAATGGAGATCTGCCGATGACTCTTGGATTCTAGCTCTGAGATCAAACTCATCCCAACCTAAATCCTTCACATGCTAGGATTAATGAAAAAATTGCTGACTCCTTCGCATCTGATGATTCATGTTTATAATAAGATTGAGAAAAAACTGTGTGGAAAAACATGGATGAAGACCCAGTTTGGTTGATTTTTATCAAGCACCAAATTCATGATAGTCTCATAGGACACCATCTATAATGCGTTTCTGGGAAGTCACTAGATTCATTTGGATGTAGAAGTTCCCTATTTGTATCACCAGTTCCTCAAATACTCCCTTAAAGTTTTAGTAGGGGTGATCTAGGGTGATACATATCCATTTTAATCCGGTGAGGCCTACTATCTAGAAACTGGTTATTAAAGAGGTGAGGTAAGAAGGTTCATAGTAATAGGGTTGAGTGTTTCAATGTTTCTAATGATCTAGCAGCCACTACAGAATATCCTTGGGTAGACTATAATGATTTTTTTCTTTCTCCTAATTCATTTATTGGATCCAAAAATTCCATACTTGGTGGGTTTCTTCATTTTATTCAAGAAAAATGGATTTTAAATCTTTAATAAAAAATAATACTCATATATTACCTTATAGTATTACATTAGAGAGGCATAGATGATACAAAAATCCCCTAATCCTAGGAAGTACTGATAATCCCCACCTCGGGTCCATTGATTCAAAAAATTCTTCTATGCCATGTAAAGAAGTTTTTCCTTGATGAAGAAAAAATCTATACCATTTCCTTGACATCAAGAATTGAAATCATGTTTAGAATCTAGACAGAATTGGATCGATAGCTTCTGTCATAAATGTCTCCATAGAACGGGAACCCCCATTAAGGATTACATGTCTTCTAGAGAATACACTATTGATTCCCCCTAGATCGACTAGACTATAAGAGACTTATATTTCCTCCAGTTCTCATATCCTTGATGAAGAAGAGGATTTTGAAGATTCCCCTCCTGTATTTAAAGAGGGTGTCTCCACCATCATTGATTAGTTGATCCAGGTGAACCGCGATGCCAAGGAATATCTAAGGTAAAAACTGATTAATGAAACCATGTTTTAAGAGGACATCAATAATATGTGAAATTACTAAAATAACACTATGACATATTCACCTCTTTCTATGATGAAATTTCAGGTCTAGATCCTCAGGACAACTTTCATTGTCTTGGAAACCTAGTGAGTCATCGTGGGTTCAATAATCCTCCCAAAATATGAAAACCTCCCATGATGCTATGGACAGGGCCGAATTTGACAATATTATCAAACCTAACTTTGTCAGGGAGGCCCAGTACCCAATGTGGAAATCCAACATTATCCCAGTCAGGAAGAATAACAAGCGGATTAGAGTTTGTATCAACTTTTGGTTCCCCAACTTCCATTTTCCTAAGGACGTTTTCCCCTTATAGTGACATAGTTTTTGATTATTTACATAGTTGGGTTCCATGCACTCTCTTTCATGGATGGATACTCTGAGTACATCCAGATCCAGATATCCCTTGAGGATGAGAAGTATACTACATTAAGGGATCCCCAATGGAAATTCTAATATCGAGTGATGCCCTTTAAGTTGAATAATTCTTGAGGAACTTATCAGGGTCCATGAACCACATATTTAATACAATCCTTGTGACATTGTTGGAGTGTTAAATGAATGACTTGGTGGTCAAATCCCACTAGATCTAGAACCATCTCAAGCATCTTGTGAAAGTGTTTGGCTACCTTTGCTCTTGAAACTTTAAGATGAACCCATTGAAGTGTGAATTCAAGGTTACCTATAGAAAATTACTCATATTATTTTTAAGATACAGAGGCATTGATATTGACCCAGATAAGATAAATCCCATTAATAAAATGCCTCATCTATGTAATCTCTGAGAGCTGTGAGGCCTCAAATCCCACTTATCCTACTTATGCCTATTTATTGAAAATCTATTCAACAAGTGAAATACCTTATCGAAGATTATGAAGAAAGGTACCATTTACCAGTGAGATGGGGAGTGATAAAACTTCTTTGAGGATATCAAAAAGTACCTACTACAACCTCAGATTCTGATTCTAGTTATCTCACAGAGTCCTTTGGTCCTCTATGTGACCACCCAAGTATGGTATTTTTATTCCCTTTTATTGCAGAAAAATAACGAGGGTAGGAAAAATAACCTATAATATCTTAGTCAAATTCTCCTTGATATGGAGTCCAGCTAATCACCCATTGAGAAGAGATGCCTCACTTTTTTTTTTCACAATGAAGAAGTTGTGAAATTATCTACAGCTACATGTGATACAACTGGTGTCTTAAGTAGACTTGCTGAAGTATATCCTCACTCACTCCACTCTAATGGGATGATTGGAATGATAGGATGTGAAAATATAGTAGTTTGACATCATATTTTTCCCACATAAGGCCATCAAAATAATGGTTTGGAAGATTTAATAAATACGCATATGAACCCTCAAAGAACTACCCATATATGTTGATTTCCCAGTTGATTCTATCCTATCAATGGATCAGGACGTGTCATGTTGGAATATGCATTTTGAGGGTACACCCCAGAGCCAGAATGGGAGAAGTTTGAACAATCCCAAGATTAACGGGGTCAGCATGGGAATTGTCTGCATCACTATAGCTCAAACCGTCATTCCATACACATTCCTATTGTCATAAGGTTGCACCAATAACAAGGTAATGTACCAGGGTCTCATTACTAGTCTCTCATTGGCTCTAGAGATTTATTTACATAGTTTATATGTGAAGGGAGACTCAAATATAGTCATAAAATAGATCAAAGATGAATACATCATTAGATAGCAAGAGATTGTTCCCCTATTAGATCATACCCCTCACCTGATGGCCCAGTTTTCTGCCCAACCAAAGGTGACTTATGTTTCTCAATTGCATAATGGTCAAGACGATGCATTGAAAAGTTTATCCGCGTCCCTTGAAGAACCCAACCATGTTGATTTGGTTATTCATGTTTTAAAATGAAGTTTCATATCCCACAAAACATTAGATAACTGAAACTAAAAGTTAATCCAATTGGATGCTGATACTTTTTTTTGAGGACCCTCAAGTACCTCCATAGAAGAGGAAGTGCTCGATTGGATAACTAACTACATCAAGTATCTCCAAAAAGGAATTCTCCTGCTAGACTAGGACAATCCTAAGTGAATCCTCCATCATGCAACATAGTTCACCCTCTAGAGTGGACCTATCCTAGTGAAAACCATCTACAGACATTAGTTTAATGAGATTATAATCCTTTTCATCCAAATAGAAAAGATTAAATAGGTTATTGAGGAGGTCCATGAAATATCCTATGGTTATAATCAGGTGGTATTGAAGCTATCCTACCAAATTTGGAGGTTGGTATAGTAATGAACAATAATATTCTGTGATTGAATTGATTTATTCAAGAGGTTTCATGCATGTTAGATCTATGAAAACGTCATGCATCTACTTACATATTTTCTCCACACCTCTAAGTACACTTGGCCCTTTTCAGTATGGGAACTTGATATTGAGGGGCTATACCCACTAGTGACAGCTCAAAAATGTAGATTCATCTTGACTGCAACCAATTTCTTTTAAAAATGGACAGAAGTAGTTCCCCTCAATGAAGTAATAACTCAACCTGTGATAAAGTTCATAAGATCCCAGATCATCCACCGATTTTGAGTCTCTGATGATATTATCACTAAAAATGACACCAAATTCGATGCTTCTGTGCTGAAGAAATATTATGGAAAGTACAAAATATGGTCCAACCATACTTTGTTCTACCATGCGTAGGAAAATGGGTAGATTGATGCAATAAAAAAGACCTGATCTAATAACTTTCAGAAAATTATAGGCTAGAATAGAATGAGTTAGCCTAAAAATATCTCTAACACCCTATAGGCCTATCAGACACTGACTCAAAGTTGTACCCTAGTGAACCCATATTCAACAGTATATGGAACAAAGGTATTCCCTCCCACTGAGGTTCAGTTTGTATGGATCCAAATATCTATCTATGACTAGAAGGTTCCAGATAGAATTGAAGAATTCTTTCTATATGAGTTATAATACCTTAAGGAAAAAAGGATTTCAGCCTTACATAACTTGAAGAGGCACCACAATAGGATAGATAGTGAATTCAATAATAAGTTTCACCTAAGATCCTTTCTCTAGGGTGATATGGTACCTCCCATTATAATTCTAATGATACATGCCAAAAATATTCCAAAAGTTCAGCCCCAAGTTGGAAGGGCCTTACATTATCCATAATGTCTATTCCAATAGAGCATACTCTTTGATCACCATGTATGGAGAGAGTGTCAAACCTCCCATCCTTTCCAAGTTTCGCAAGTAGTACTTCATGTGAGGAGGACTATGGTCTAGAAAATACAACCTTAAACCATTTGCAACTATGGTCCAAATTTTATGTCCTTAAACTAGGTATCGTAGTCTAGGAAGTACGACCATAAAATATTTTCAATGGGTTTTAGATCAATGAAATTAAACTAATAGTATCCCCATGGTCCAATAATTATGACCTTAAACTATTTTGACCCTTATATTATGATATATATGACTTTAAACTAGCAGTAGCCATAGTCCGAGTTGTATAACTTTAAATTGAAAAGATCACCAACCTTAGATCATGAGGATAAACTATGATCTTACCCCTTATACAACTGTGATACCTCATATGATTTGTGAATAATCAAATCAACATCCATAACGCATGAAGTTAAACTATTATCTTACCCCATATAAAACTTGTATGCCTTATACACTAAGTATGTGATGATCAAGAAGAATTACATTGTATAAAATAGAGATGCATCATATAATGGATATGAGATTTTAACAAACCAACATCATCAGCATAAGATGTTAAAATATAGCCTTACCTTGTGCAATAAATACTTTCTTCCTCATATATCAAATATGGGACGAATAAAAAGGTTATCATCCTTAGCACATGATTGAGAGATGGCATGATGAACTTGTTAGAAAGGGTTTCTCTCACTTCCAGTGTTGGTATCCTACCACAATGTGTCTCAAAACTATGTATGGATTGATTCCCATACTCATAGGATATATAGTGATGCCTAGACATCTTGTCTCTAGGCTCATCCAGAAATTTACCTACCCTCTAACCCTTTTATTCCATTTACTATCCAATCATTATAACCATAAACTATGTGTAGTTCATCTCAAGGTATTTATGTGGTATGTGGGTCTGCATGCCCTCCTTTCACATCTGATTTTACCTCTTCCTTTATATACAAATACCCTTGAGGAAAACATCCAAATAGTCCAAGCATCATGACATTAAAATATTTTCCATGTTTTAGGCCTTACGACCCTAAACTGTGTACAATAGGATTTTGGACCACTTTACATGGTGCATGGCCTCCTTAGCTTCTTTCACATTAGGTTTTAACCCGTTTTCACCATATGATCATCCTCAAATAACTCACCCTTGGCCTGAGAGCTACAACCTTAAACTAAAATCCATGGTCCAATAATTTTGACCCTAAAATATATTCATTCTTCTATTATTGGCATGGATTAAATCATCCCTAGAGTTCCAGCAAGACTACACTCCACATATTTATAGAACTAGGTGTGGCATGATTTCTATCCTCATGGGATACATAGTGACACCTATACCTTCTGTCTCTAGGACCAGCCACATATTCACCACAAAACCATCCATTACCCATGGTGTTATTTCCCAAAAATACTCCCCTAGACATCCCCTTTAGGTATAAGCCCTGTTTATATTCCTTAACCCATTAACGGATTGAGATTCCCTTAGGAATATATGTGAGGAAAAAAATAATGGGAAGATCAATGCATGATATTCTATAGTGTAGATTGATTCCCATCTTCATGGGATACAAAGTGATGCCTATATATCTCTTCTTGGGTCGATCCCCCCTCACCAACTCATTAAAGGGTTCTTCTCCCCCCCACTTCATGAGGTTGAAATGCAGAACATTTTTTCAAGTTTTTTCTGGAAAATGGTCCCTTTGGCCCACCTTTCACATCAGGTTATCACAATTTTGTGCCACCCAAGCCCCTTAAGGACACCCATACCCCCTTATATCCAAGATCCATGACCTAAAACCTACAAGTAACCCTTTTATTTGAGCTCCGTGTCCATAAACTAGTTTCATTGACAGTTAAGTTGTATGAATTTAAACTATAAAGACTAGTGTCCTCAGAAGATGATGTCAAACTGTATCCTTACCCCATATGAAAATAGGATGCCTCATAGGATAAATATGAGATGAACTGGAAACAAACATACTCAAGACATGCCGTTAAAATGTATCCTTAATTGATATAAAATTTGGACGATCCATATGATAAGTGTGGGATAACCAAATAAAATTACCCTGTATGAATCTAGGATGATTCATAGTTTGAGATCGCTTGATATCCCTGCTAAAGAGTATAACACCCTTTTGGAACTAGTCTTCGACCATGACAAATTTTGAAAATACATATGGATTGATTCTCATTCTTTTGGGATATGTAGTGATGCCAATATATTTCATCTTATTCCCAACCATATTAATCGAATCATTTCAAGGTCTTCTCCCCTTGGGCCTTGATAGATTCTCACATACCCGCAATATCATTCAGTATATTTGAGTGCATGGAAGAATAGATCCCAGGGAATCTAATATTCCCTATGGTATAGTCCCTACTTCCACTTACATGATTTTCACTTTCAATGATTTGGATAGTGATCACCCCCTGGTCAGAACAGGCTCCCTAATGGAATGGTCATATTCCACAATGGATCACTTAATGTCATGGGATCACACCTCAAAGGATCTTCAGTAACAAATAGAGGATCTTATGTTTCAAACATGGTGAGTGTTCGATACCACATTTTCACCCCTTCCCAACTTGACATGAGTTTAGAAAAGATATTTCAAAAAATGGTCAATAGTTGTTCCCCATCCATTGGTTATTTTCCCTTCACTATCTAGATCTTGAAAGTCCCAATATAGCTCATTATATTTTGAGGTCAATTTCACCCCTCATTTTGGGCCTTCCCCTACAAGAAATGAGATCTATATAAAATTAATATTTTCTCACACTGAGCATGGATCACACATGATTAGGGGTTGGGGGATGTTTCCTTCAAGAAATGTTGATAAAGTAGAGTTCCCATGGTCTAAACATTATGACCTTAAAAAAGGTCTTTGTATAAGAATTATTACTTTAAATTGTGTTCTAGTAATATGAGGAACGTGTTTTCTAGTGTCTGGCCTTCTTGGACTTCACTTCACATCGGTTTGTCACTCCACCATTCCACATATATCCTTTTGGGATGCTTAACCCATGGTCTATGTTTCACGACCATAAATTATTTTCAACTTTCAATTGGTATTAAATCTATTATTATAAACCAAGAGCCTACGGTCCATGAATCAAGACCTTAATCTATTTGAATGTTTTATTATAGATGTTTCATGAAACATAAAGTGACCTTCTTGGCCCCTCCTTTCACTTTGAGTAATATTTATTTGATATTGTTCATGTTACTTCAAGAAACATCCTTATGGTCTAAGAATTATGAAATTAGACTTTTTTTTCATTTGGTCCAAACTCTAAAACCTTAAACTAGGATCCCAAGTCCATGCATCACAACATTAAACTATGTGAAAAATTTCTTCAGGGTTTTTTTGTGGTAGAGAATCATATGCTCCTCCTTCACATCGAGTTCTCTCTCCCCAGTGCTACACACATATCCCCTTTGAAACATACATCCCCATGGTCTGACCTCTACAACCTTAAAATAAGGGTCCAAATTCTTGTTCATAAGATGTTAGACTATATGGATTGACATCCTAATGATTATAAACTATGCGATACACCATCCTCATCATATGATGTTAAACTGTGTTTTTATCATCCTCATCGCACGATGTTAAACTATGTTTCCATTGTCTGTATTTCATGATTTTAAACTGAAATAAATTTTATGGAATTTTTTGATTATCCCATCAATCCAATGTTGGTCACCTAATATATCATTCATGTTCCTTGACTATTACTTAGAATCTGATATGAAACTCCCCTTAGTAGATGAGTCCAACCCTTGTCCAGGCTGATATGCCAACCAAATGTGCACAAATCCCTGGTGGTATAATTCCCAAAGTGTTGGATTCCATTCAAACATAATATAAATTCATATCTACACATAATGTGTCTCTATATTGGGATCCTCAACCTCCTACAAATTCAAATTCCCCCCTTGATGGTCTGGTCCCATGCCACACTGGCTCATCTAGCATTCTAGGCACAACACCGAAATAATTTTTAAGAAACTTTGAGATAGGTTCTGTATGTTAAACATAGTCAGTGGTCGAAATTCATTTTTTGTACCCACCCTCATAAAAATTTAAATGTATGAAGTGTTTTTGAACATGGTCAACAATTATCCTCAATTTTTATATCACTCCCATTTTATTTTAGATATTTATCGTCTCGATTCATGCTATTCATTTTCCTTTATTCAGGTAGAATTTAGTTCCCCTAGAATTACCCCATTCTTAAACTCATGTGTGTTAAAAAATAATGTCAGTTATTTAGAGGGATACATCCTATAACCATAACCCTTATTTTCTAGGATGATCTCACTATCCAGTAAATAAATTAAATCCCAGAGTGTTTGACAATTTCTTGAAACTCTCTTATGAGTGATCAATCTCATGGTCATCCCTTGTTTCTCACACCAAGCATGACCCATATGAGATTAGGGATTGATATTTTTTTATCTCATGAGTGTAATTTAAGTGGTATAGATAAAATGTTTGAAAAAAGAAACATGTCCATGTATATGAAATGATTTTAAAAAATAAACTTGAGTCTGTGAGGGTCATCCATATGGAGGATCCTCTTTGTTGTCCCAACAAAAACCCCCTATGGATCTGACTTGATGATCGAGTGAACCATCACATATAGCCTATCGCATGTGGCCTCAAGGACCTGATGCAACATAACAAGCTCTGCCTCCTCCTTCTTATCCTTGGGGAATAGCTCATCATCCCTAATCCATATCCAGTCCTACTCATACTCATACACAGTTATATGAGATACCACCTCCCCCTCTTGACCCTTGACTACTTCCGGCTGATCCTTGAATGGATTAATAGTCTATTCATGGGAATTGATTAAGGCCACATTATATTTTACCTACTCTTACAAACATTGATTTTTTTTAATCATCCTCATTTAGATTTCTGATGCCATAAAATTTCACCTTGTTATAGGAAACGTGAAATTGTTGACTCTTTTGATGCACCCATTAAACAAGGAAATCATGAACCTAGGAATGGAGAGCATGAGCATCTACCCATCTAGTGAAAAGGTTTCAAATACAGTCATGAAGGTACCCCATATAGATTAAAATGTATGGTTCTAGAGTGTGAGTGTTGAAGTGCCACAAGCTCCTCCACACCCTTCACCAGAATATGTGGTTCTCTTCAGCAATGTAAGAAAAAGAATATTTGAGTTCCTCAGGAGGTGTAGGCTTGTACTTTGGGAAGACCGTAAGGATGAAATTGATAGGTTACTCCTCTAGGATCCTATAAGTTGGTTTAGGATCCATGTCAAGAGGGGGTATGTCTTCATATAACCCTTCATTGGTAGCATCGCCTCCACCAAACTCAAGCTCTGACCCTTTATAGGAATCACCAGTGTCCGTAGTAGGATCCCCTCCTGAGATCAAGGCTAGGTCAACTTGGATGAATAACTCCCCAATAGTTGGAATAGTTGATGGGATGTTCCGCAGATCCCCAAGTCATAGCCTTTTACTGGGAGATCACCCTCTCAATAACTTCTTGATAAAGAATCATGTTATTTTGTGAGAAATTATAATTATTTGGTTAATCATAGATCATATAATAGTGAAATAATTAGAGAGGGTGGGTGTTTGGGAGAGTTTTCATCCTGGAAATTTGATAGGGCGGTCCACCACCAGAGACCCCTTGAAACCATTTAGTGCTTCTAAAACTAACACCAGAACCCCCAACATCGGTAGAGAATAGATGCATGAGAAAAAACAGAGCTAATGATGTGTTAAACTCAATAGATCCATGGAAGTTTGAAAAGAGATTCAAGTTGATCGATATTTAGTCTTACCCCGAGGAATAGAGATCTCATTGATCAGTCACCCTAGGTAGTCTGCCTCATCAGTAGTCAACGCAATCATAGGGATGATAGGGCACAGTCACCTATAGATGATAGGGAGGACTATGAGTTTTGAAAAAGCCACTATGATTCCCTCATCAGGCCCTCTATATGAAAAAATCAGGTATAAATTATGAGCGTTTCCCACTCATACCTGATAGATCACCATTTTCCCCTCTAATCAGGACCCCCTGTTAATCCTTATCTTTCTCATGCACAAGGAAATTATCAATTAGAGCCTTTGAAAAAAATAAAAGTGAATGAATAGAATTATAAGTGAGTTAATAAACTAGGATTGCCTTGAGAATCTTGAACAAGTCGATATCATGCATATGGGTGACTTCACAGCTCTCTTGGAGGCTCAACAGATCATCTTCCGACCCACAAGATTATTCATCACCTGAGCCTTGCATATATTTACTGGATAACAGCTCCTATACTGATTCTTCATTAGATTTGGTCTCCATAGGATTAGGCTCATTTCTAAAAATCACATCTACAATTTTAGAAGAAAGATATGGTGACCCCGTTAGTGTGAGAAGGCATCCATAGCCGTACAGTATGAAAAGATCTCATGGAAGTGCATTGAGATAATGATCTAGATGAGCCCCACCTATGGACACTCGATTCCATTCGGGGTTAGCCTCTTCTACAATTTCACTACTATCAGAGTAATCCTCAACATCCCCCAAGACTCCTAGAGCATGGGGAAATAGGAATTAGAAGTTGGATGTAGTAGATAATACATCATCATTCTAAGGACCTCCCATGATCCACTTTTCCCAAAATGATAACCCTATGTTTGCTCCCGTGGCTATTTCTAAGGAAGGAAATCCCCTTTAGAGGGTGGGGGGTGAAACATTACCTTGTGTCGCCCCCACTATAGCCTCATATTAAGCCACCAATGGTTGGCCAGCCCCTCAAAGAGAAGATTAATTACTGCCCTGTTTAACATATACCTTTCTTGTTGATGCAATCATCCTCATGCACTAATGCAGAATCATACCTAGGTATTCTGTTACCAAGTTGATGACATATGTATGAGGAAGGCCAACATTGACATTTTTCGGTGGAAGCATGATGACCTCCATTATTCCTTCTCCCATGAACACCCACCATAGCTGAAAAAGGATATAAGGATTCCTATCCTCATGTACCCCTATGTAGACTCACTTAGTTGGATGCTGGATGCATATAAACTATTGGGAAAATCAAGATGAAGTATACGACTCACAATATGTGTTTCCATCTATCATAGCCACCAGTACTTCATGTCATAAGGGCTTTAGGTATTCCTGCTTCTTTGGTGTCCCCTCTAGGTTGTCCACTATCTCTCCAAATGGGGTTAAAAATGTTGGAAGTTAAAATTTTCAATGTTAGTAATGCTATCCATGATCCCAACTACATTGAGTTCCACTAGATGAACCCCAAAAATATTAAAAATCAAGTGACACAAAATGGAATTTCGAGTGGTAATGAAATTTAAAAACTTAAAGCATCAAAATATTTCTAAAATCCACATATGTAGGAACTGGATTGGACCGAAAATTTACCTAGATGTTCTCCCCCTAACCACATGACCCAAATGGGTATAGATCAGTTCTAGCACCAATACCCCCAAATTTTCCCTTCTACTAGATGCAATGATCACCGCCATCATGAGAATCCCTGAACACGGCCCACACATGAATCCATAACCAAGAGTAGCCATCCAATGAGGAAGGTGGACAAGAATGAAATTAGGAAAACTATCAGCTTACAGTCATCCACTATGCTATTTCATCACTAATTCTAATGCCACTACCAAGATCATCTGGAAGGATCCCATATTCCACCTTTGATTTACTATCAGACACTACTTCGACCCCCCTATAAATTTCACTGTAGAGTCCTTGTTTAGAAACATCCCTATCAATGTCTTGAATTCTATGTCTTGGTGGAAGTAGGAAGAATGTCTCAGTACATTCATCAACTCATCCAGAAGGTGTTGTGCTAGGAGCGGTGTCTACTACCTGTTAACCCATGTGCTAGGTGCTCCTAGGAACTCATCGTACTGAAAACATATCGGTTAGATGCCACAAATGTAGGGAAATTCCCATAAGTTGATCGCCACCTCCCCATTATGGTAGTGAAAGGTGGTGGTATCTATGGGCTAATGGATGAGGAGATCTAGTAGTAGATCCTGTTGGTGATATGCATGAAATTGTGATGTACACACTACCTCTTAAAAGCTGATATAGTGCATCTTGGACCAATACTCCTAGAAGGTGAAGTATACCCAGTATTCCCAGGTTCACTCATCTCTGATGTTTCCCCCAACCAAAAGATCATATTCCCTATACCAACCCTTACTACTATCTTGGATACTGGATTTGAAGACTCTCACATAGTGTGATAGAAAATCCTCAGTCTCTTGTTTCTCCCCTGGCCAATAACATTTCACATCCATCATCTCATGTTTTAGATGATAGTGTCCCCATGCCCCCGAGAAGGTTGTGAAGAATGGTGATATTTTAGTGGGAGAGCTCATCGTAGTGACTGAACTAGAAGCATGACATGTTTACTTCAATGGCTAGAATGAACACCTCATCCATCAGCCCGAATTTGTACAATGATAGATGGACACTTAGTAGATAATTTATTTTATCATTAGTTAGAAAGCCCATGAGCACCAAGTTTTCAGAAAAAACCAATATAGATCAATGGATTTTTGGGTTCCCTACCATTTCTCCTTTCAGGTGATGACAACAATGTTGATTTTGTCTAAGGTCACTTGGTTGGCCATTTCTTGAAGAATTGTTGGTTCTATCTTGGATCACACAAGTCTTGGAGTTATTAAATAAAACTATTAAATATTTAAAAACATTGGGATATTTCAAAAAAAAAATCACCTTAGTCATACAAGTATCTTCGAGAAATCAAGAGTTGCGTGACAGTTATAGGAAACGTTCAGGATTTTGTACAAATGGCGAGTTTTGTGCATGAGAGACATATTATCACATGAATAAGTTAGAGTAATGTATAAGGGGACACCTCACCCTATTTATAGACTCCACATACTAACTTTCACAATGTACAAAACGTTGTTATGTGACTAGAAAATGATTTTACACAAATGCTTAGAAACCATCTCTTCTCTTTGGAGTTTCCCTTTGAACCTAACCTTATGGTTCTCTATTAGCTCTAATTCTTAGGGGTGGAATTTTTTGGCACTGAAAACATGTCTCTCATCCAAAACATATAGTCTTAGATGAACCAGACATGAAACCCACCCCGAATACATATTATAGGGCTGAAGTACATGTTGTTCACAAAATTAAAATAGTTCACTAATGATGTGGTTCCATGTGCAAATGGATTTTAGGAGAAAGGTGATGTTGAGTTCCACCGATTCTCTAGAGTTTGAAATTATTCTCAAGGTTCAAACAAAAAAAATAATACTTTCATGGAAAATATTATTTTGTGTGACCTCGTATTTTCATGTTAAAGGCTACGAAAATTCTTACAAGTTTCATAGTTAATCCCCCAACACATAAGGAATTTTTGCCCAAGAAATTAGGGTTGCATGAAAATCATAAAAAACTATCTAGTCGTATGAGAAAGAAAATTTTTAGATAAAGAGGTTGTGAGGAAAAGCTATTGTAGAAAAGGATAAAAGTGTGCACAACCCTATTCCATGCCCAGTGTAGTTATGTGACCCAGCCCTAGGATTTCACCTATAAATAGGATCCCACCTCCAACCTTGATGGATACCTCCATATGACAAGGCAATGCTCTTATGAATGAAAATACTACACTTATATGATAGGACACAACACTAGAGACAATGGACCCTCAAATGTGGAGAACCTCTATGAAAGACCTCCTATGAGACCAACCACGACTTATCGAATAGTTGAGTAATATTAATACGACATATTCCAAGGACAGTTGGATTCACACAAGTGAATCTTCCTTCACAAAACCTTATCTAGTGCGAAAAATACAATTATTACATGAAACTATGCCTCTTGAATCCATTAGTTTCCATTGTGCTAGATCCATTTTCTCATGAAACTCTTATGCGCAGTACAATAAAGTTACGTGCAAGAACATCTTGGTACCTAACCCAATGTTCCATATTCCTCTATTGCAGCCATTACCCTACATGTTTCTCCTAATAATAGGTCCCCTAATGCCAATATCTCATAAGCATAGGTACCCTAATTTTGGGCCTCCTGATTTCCACTCCTCCACAGTAGTCCCAATTCCATGGACCACTCATAGGAACATGAGCAGTGGTCACAAAAGACCTAGAGGAGGCATATTTGAGGGAAACCATCCACCTGTCTCAGAATAGATTCCTTATGCATAATATTCCTATCAACTTGACATGGCACCCCTCAGTGAGTAAACTACAACCACATTTGAGTTTTATGATGTAAAACTTCTTAGATCCAAGTCCTAGTCATTCAATGCTAAACTACACGACAACGTCTTCATAATATTATGTAAAACTGTAGCATTACCTAGTGTGATGAACACATGATGCCCCATATATGATCATAATGGGATGCTAACATCTCCCCCCCATAGGATGAAAATCCACCTTCGCCAGATTCCATGTGTAAGCCCCATGCCATCCTTCCCCACTAGGGGATGAGACACCCAAAATGGATAGCTTTCCCACATAAGCCCCACACAGTCATCTCTCCAGGTAAGATGAGAAGCCTGAAAAGGGAATCTTACATGAATAATCCCCACACCATTCCCCAAATAGCGATTATATTACATTGGGAAGCATCCACATGAAATCCCCCCACCAACCCTCATCGATTCTTCATTCCTTGACATGAGAATCCTTATCACATGATGTTAAACTACATGGACTATTCCTATGACACAAACTTAAACTAAAACATTAAACTACATGGGTTTTGATCCTTTTCTCTCAAGTAGGTTATATAGGATGCCTCTTGGAGGTTCAATCTCAATGACCATCACATCTGAGTCTGAAATCATTCCCTCTCAGGGAAACACTTAACCACCCGATCCATCTCAATTGGACATTTAAATCCATCTTCAGAAGACATTAAGCCTATGACCGGATCCATCTCAATAGTAAGTTCTGATAATTCTTCACAATATGTTAATCCTAGGACCCAATATATCTTAATAAGACATTCTAATCCCTCTCCATAATAAGTTAATCCCATACTCGATCTGTCTCAACATGATTTTTTGATCTATCTCTTCAATATGTTAAGCCTTTGACCTGATACGTCTCAATAATAAATTTTGATGATTCTCCATAAGATGTTAATCCCATGATATGATCCTTCTCAATAAGATGTTCTTATCTTTTTATAAATGTTATTAAACTCATGTCCTGATCCAGAATCCTTACCCCTTATAATAAAAATTGTAAGCATGAGGTAAAAATCCTCAGAAGACTTACGCCCTCGGCATCAATTACCTTGTTATTGATAAAAGATACCTTAGGTTCCATGAATAATATTTCTTATACATGATATTCCCTCTCAAAGAGGAATACTTTATAGGTTCCCAATATTCCCAACATCCAGACATGTCTGGACATTCCCAATTTGAATACTCACCTTGACCGAAGGTTGCTGCCCTTTCAAGATACAAACAACCTAATTAACTAGTGTCCACATAAATATGGTAGTGTAAATGGTCTCTATGAACATGAATTAAATATATGAGGGAGACTCAGACTAGGAAATGAGCTCCAAGGAGGAGTCCATAAAAGATGGAACCAACATCCCATCATCTTGTTTTGATCAAGGGGAATACATCATCAATAAATGTGATGAAAGACACTCACCTTTGGAAATTTGAAATATGGGGAAAGAAGAAGAAGTGCGTCAGCCACTAGGTGGAAGGAAAATGCTACACCCTGGTTAAAGTGTCAGATGTAAGAAACTTGGAATTTTCATTAAGAAAATATTATTGATTGTTTGGTGTAGGATTCTATGTCTTCAGCTTCTTGTTCCCCCTTTCAATTTTAAAAATATTTAAAAGACATTATTTCAAATATCTTTTAAACCTAAACTACATCTAAGTCTCTTATTCTATAGAATTACTTTCCCCATCATTGGTGAAATTTTCATCACTCACTTCTGCAATAATTGTACTTTCTGTAGCATCATTGCTGAAGTTATCAGGTTCTTCTTCACTATCTTCATATTCATCAAATCTCAACAAATAGTTTCTTTTTTTATATAGATAACTTATTATCCTTTCCCCTCATATATGATTTGGGTTCCTCCCCCTCTTTCATAAATAATCTTCTTTACTTTTTTTTCATGGTCATCACTTTCTTCATATTCCTTTTTTCCAGGATAATTTATAGAAAAATGACCACTAACTAAATAGTGAAAATATTTTAGCCGTAAATTACCTTTGTACTTTTTAATGCCTCTTTTAACATTTTTGAAAAATATATAAATTTATCAAAAATTTTACTAATTTCATTTTTAATTTTAGATTCATAAACTTATTCATCTTTGGGAAATTTGTTAGATTTTTCATTCTTTGAAGCTTTAAAGAAAATTTCTCGATTATCTTTTTATTTATTCTTTATAAAATTTTATCTTATAATTTTTTTACATGAGAGTTCTTTAAAGATCATCCAAAGTTAGAATTTCAGGATCTCTATCTTCCAATAATGAATCTTTAGCATCAACTTTATCAATAATAACTGATAATATCTTTTTAATAATTGTTGAATCTTAAAAATTCTCCCCAAGAAATCTTATGGTACTTAAAATACCATTCAACCTTGTAAATAAATCACTAAAAGATTCACAAACACCCATTTTATGATCTTAATACTTCAATGTCCAAATTTTTATCTTTGCCTTATTCTCTTTTATATTTAATTCATAAATGTTTTTCAAGTTCTCCTTGAAACCTTCAGTTATTTCAACTCCTATAACTATAAAGAACATTGTTTCATAGAGTGAGGAAAGTATATAATTTTTGGACCAACCATAATTTTCCAAATTATTATTATCAGCAGTTATAAGGGGAAAATTATTAGCATGATGAGGAAATCCATATGTACAAACTTATAGAACTTCATAACCAAGGGATATAATATATAGTAACATTTCATCTTTCAAAATATTATATTTCTTTACATTTAAAATAATAACACATTATTGTTCAAAGAATTCTATACATCTATAACATCTTCCCTTTTCTTCAAAATTCATCAGAGAGTCAGTTAAGGGAACCTTCCCTATGATACCACTTGAAAAGACCCAACATGACCTATGTGATCAATAAGAGGTGGAGGGGGTGAATTAGTGACTATTTATTCTTAAAATTTATTTATTTTGAAACAACATTCACCACATGTTGATGAGTTATAATTTTTTTGAAAATAATTACACTATCACATTCTATAGGAACTAAAGAATTCAAAAGGTTTACTACTCAGTAAGAGTATCTAGTACTTATTATGGTTTAAAATAATCCAATTCCTCACAATCTACTAGAAAAAAATCCTTTTTATTTGGTTACAAAATAAGGTTGTATTCTAACACTTTCATTGAAATATTATCAAAACTATATTGCATGTTCTTTTTGGAAAGATAAAGATGGAACAAATATTTCGTAACAAATTTTAGAAAACATCACCAATAGTCTTAGAATATTGTCACTTTAATACATTCAATTTTCACTTTTTTTGTTCATAAAAAATATTCTTGTTTAATATATATATTTTTTTTAAAAAAATTATTTCTTGGAATTTAGTACACAACGATTTTTAGTTCACAGTTCATTCAATTTCTTTGTTCGATTTATTCGTTCGATAAATCCGTCTAAAAGGTTTGTTTAGAAAGTTCATATAGTTAATTATAATAATCAACACAAAGTTATTCCATTTTTTTCATCATATCCCAACTAATATAAAATATTTTCTGGTGATTTCCACAAACTACATTTTATCAATACCAAGTTATTATTATTCTTATTCTTTAACCAAGAGATTCGTTGGTTGGAAACTTCCCTCTTTGATCTTTGTCTCTCAAAAGTCTATTTAATATCCCCATCTGAATTAGTTTTTCTAGAAAATAAACTTTTATATGTGTGAATAGTAAAAAACCTATGCTATATTTTCATCCTAGTAATATATTTGTGAGAAAGAGAATGACATGATTCCAATTTTACTTTACCTCTCAATGTAATGTCAAAATTCAAATCACCCGCTCTGTAAAATTTGCTTGGAATATTCATAGGATTTTTTAGTATTTATAAGGAATATTATAAATTTTAATAACCAATTCCATTATTTGATTACTTAAAACACGGTGAGTATCTTATATTCCCCTTACTATGATATTTGGAACTTCTAATAAACAAAAAATTATCACCACATTTGATATCTTTATGAAAAATTCATTAACAAATTTGACCCAGTAAAAAAATACCATTGAAACATTTTCTAGAAAAAATTTTGTTAAAAAATTTTATATAATGAGAATATTCATTCAATAATTTCTGTATAAACTTCTTTGGAACTTCTTAGAAAACTTCCTTAAACACTTTCTCCATCTGATGGCTTGCATCAGAAAAATTCATTTTCTGAGTTCATAAACCAAATTATGTACTACAGTCTTTATACCAAAAATCCCATTCATTAATATTGTATCAAATTAAACATAAAAAATTATTATATGTATATCTGATAGGCATTTTACAATAAAATTTTCTGATGGACTTTGTTCGATTTGGATTTCTTCAAGAAATTTCCTTTGTTTTAAAAACTTAAAAAATATTCAAAAAAAACTTCATAGAATGAAATTTACACTTATATAACTTTGAGAAATTATATATTTACCTTTTATAACATTCTAAAAAACTCTTTCGTAGTACTTTAAGAATTTAAAAACACAAAATTGTCTTATCCAAAAAACCCCGTCCGGTGAGCTCAGAGCTCTTCAGAGAATGTGCTTTTTACACCTGAATATGTTTTTACCCATTTGTTCTAAATGATGGGATCATGAGATCCTTCATAACTCATGATGTTGAAAATATTAACAAAAAAATGAATATCCTTATTTTATTTTCTCTGGAAACTTTTTTCGACTCTTTTTTAAGGAAATAGATAAACATTCATCGCATTTCTAAAGACAAGAAAACATTGCTCAGAAACCATTGTTTGTATAATGTAACTGATTTGTAAAATTAAAGTCAAATTTCATTATCTGGTTACCTAACTTCATATTATCATATTTTCTTGAAATATTATTAAAATAAAGTCATTTTAACATTAATGAAAAAACCAAACCATCAACCAAACTTTCATACAACCACCATATCCTCAACCTCTTCTAACATTTGTGGAACACACTCAAGAGTTTGGTCCCAACAATGTCTAATTATTCTTAACTGATCAAAATTAAGTCACATATGATTGTTTTTTCTTGTAAAATAGACTGGGTTATTATAGATCTCAGAAAAGGTATGTTAGGTTATGATTGCTCCTTTATAAAAATCATGGAAGGTTTGGTCTATCTTTATATTTTACTAGGTACATACTATTCCCAAAAATGGTAGGTATGGTCTATTATAGCCTATAATAGGCTAGGTTTAAGTCTACACCTATAAAAGACTTATTCTTTTTTCTATTTTTTTGGATACCGTCCTCTCAGTAAGTTAGATGGGATTAAAGAGTGAACTAAGAGCTTCGTGATTGAAACCACTATAAATATCATGGTGTTCTTGATCTATAATTTAATTCCACTTCTTAAATGTGTGGAATGAACACTCATTATCATTTATTAATGAGTTTTCATAAATATTAATATGGTAAATTTATAATAAAGTTTAAGATAATCAATGGACTATTTACCGCTTGAGTCCATCTTTCCATAGATAACTTGATCAAACAATTAGTATCAGAGGGGGTTCCTTGAAGGACATTTAGAAAGTTAACACTATCTTATACTTAATAGTGTAAGAAAAACTATTTTTTAAATATAAATTCAAGAAAATGAAGTCATACATCCTCTTAGACCACCTCACCTTAATGTAAGTGATTATTCTTATTAGAAGGATCATATGTAGATAGTTTTATAGAATAATGGTATAGAATATTGGAATTTCATAGTTAAACAATATAAATATCCTATAGTGGATTTGGAGACTCTATCGAGGATTGATGCTTCCAAGTATGTTCTAAATTATAAAATTATGAATTTACTTTTTTGTGCTTTTAGTAAAAATCTGTATAGTCATATTTCATCTTGTAAAATTAGCTATGAAATTTGGATGAAATTTAAATTCACTCATCATGGAACTCATAAGTATAATTGAACCAATTAAATCATGTAGAATTTCTGAAATTCAAAATGCATGATCATTAAAAAATTAGTAAGATGTAGAACCAATTTACTAAGGTTTTGAATGGAATGGTTTCTATCAAGGAGACTATGAAGAATGAAGTAATCATTGAGAGAATACTTTGAGCATTACTTTTGAATTAAAAGTAAATAAGGTTAAAATTGAATAAAGCAAGGCCATCACTCAATAAACCTTGGATGATATGATTGGATATCTTCTTAAATATGAATTAGAATTGAAAACCAATGAGAGTGGAGTAGTTAATGAAAATAAGGGAGTAACATTTAAATCTTCTGAGTATATTTAATTTTATTATTCTAATAAAAGTACATGATCCTCAAGTAGTGAATAATGTATTGAGTTGAATAAAATTTCTAAATTTTTGAAACTACTTGTGAATAAGGAAAAAATTTAAAAGGAAGGAATGTCAAATAAGGATAAGAATCATTTCAAAAATAAAAATATTTAAAGGAAAATCCAAAATTATTTTTTTTGTGAATATTGTTAACATAACCGTACTAAATATGATTTTTATAAACTAAATAAGCAATGTAATCAAAATAAATATAATAAATAAATAAATTTTGTTTATCATATTGGTTGGAAATATACTAAGGTGTCAATATCAAGTAGTGAGGAATTAGAAAGTGAGAAGCAAACATGTAATGTTTATTTAATGGATATACATGATGAGATACCTAAATCTTTCTTTCCAACTTTATTAAAGTCTACTAGTGTTACTACAAAATATGATTCTGAAACAAATTCTGAGTCAGATTCAAGTTCTGGTGATGAAAAAGAATCTAAAATGTTAGTTATAAGGAATTAAAAGAAAATAATTGAAAAATAAGATAGGTTTAAATAATGTATATAATTTTTCATGAACAAATTAATGATAAATATTTCAAAAAAATAATGGAAAAAATTTATTTAAATATAACAAGAATTATAAAAATTCCGATTCATGTTCTAATTATAAAGATCTAGAAATTATACAAATAGAAAATTAGAATTTAAGAAGTGATAATGAAATACATAATGATTTTATGTTTAATAATAATGAAGATCTATAAAAGTGACTAAAATTGGTTTTATATAATATGTATAAATTTGAGAAAGAATTCAAGAAGCTAAAGGATTAAAATAATTAACTAATAAATTCACTATTCAACTCAAATATTAAAGTCTAGATAACTATGGAAAATATTTAAAAGGAGAATAAAAATATTAAAAAAAGTTTTTTATTTAGAATAACCTCTTTTATATTTTTTATAAGGGAAAGACATGTTTGATAAAATGATATCCATGAATAAAATAAATAAAGATAGATTTGGATTCTATTTTAACAATCAAATTCTTCGGATATTAAAAATGTGTTTATTAGGAGTAATAATTGGATGGGTTCTAATGTTCATGTTTTAATTTTGAAAAGTTTTGACACTATGCTTTTGATTTTACTTTGAATCATGTTCAATCATTAAAACACAACAATGTATTTCTCTTAGACAATTATTTCAATATTAATGGGGATAATAATTACAAAACATGTGTGGCCATATTATCATATTCAAATAAAATAGGTCCCAAGATAGTCTACATTACTAGGTAAGTGTTTTTATGATGACCAACATGCATTTTATATCATTGTTATAAAATATGCCTTATTTTCATGTATTAAACAGTTTTTTTCTCTTTAGCTAGTTATCATGTTCTTATTTTGTATATTATGGTTAACTCATATATGATTAATATGTATTTTTTTAAATTTTTCTTTAAATATATTTAAAATATATTGAATATTTATTAAATATGGATAAATTTAAGGGGATAAAATATGCTCAACATATTTTTATTATTATATTTCATCAATTTAGAGGTATTTTTAACTTTAGTATTAATTGTTTGATGAAGGTGTTTTGAATATTGATTTTTGATACTCAATTGATATTTATGTTGGCTATTTAATTTCATTTATTTAAGTATGTTCATGTATAGTTACATCCATTTCTAAATTTGAATGTATCTTGAGACTTAATATTTAACATACGTATTGTGAATAATATTCACGGTAGGGAAGTATTCAATATTTATTTTTTGTTTATTTATTAGTAGAGGATGTTGATTTTAAAAAGGGGGAAAATTTAATTTAGTGTTTTTTAGTCATTGATAGATTTAAAGTAGAGGGATAATATGTTTGAGGAGAATGTTTCGGTGTTTTTGAATTAAATGGATTCTTTTTATTTTAAAAAAGGTAGAGATTGTTAGTGTTGAGAAACTGGGAGTTTTGGTGAATTTTTTTACATCATTCTAAATTAAAAATCCTCTCACTTATCTACTCTATTTCTATTAAATATTTTTGAATTTTATTATTAGAATTAATGATTTACGTTAGTCAAAGAAATGCAATTCTAAGATATATTTCATTATTTTGAATCATTATAAATTGGATATTTTTATTAAATTAAATTTGAAATTAAATTTATTAAATTATTTTTTATAAATGAGTTATTATTTTTATAATAATTTTACTAAATTTAATTTTCCTTTAATTTTTTTATCATTTATAATTATAATTATAATAATTATTATTAGGAAAAAATAATTTGGTGAACATTTTTTATTCCCTTATTTATTCTGTGTATCTTGGTTTTTACCATTACATGAGTTTTGGATGTCTCATTTACCTTTACATATGTAATTTAATATTCTGTTTACCCTTATGGAACTAACTGTGTACCCTTAGGCATATTGTATTTACCCTTATGTGAGGTATACATTACCTTTATGAAACTATGAAATACCCTTATGTAGGTGGCGTATTCTTCGGTTTACCTTTACGTGGCGTTATAGTTACCCTTACGTATGTAGTGTATTCCTATGTTTACCTTTACATAATGTAATAGTTAACCTTTCATAGTTTTTTTCAACCCTTATGTAAATATATTTAATTACGCCTTACCCTTAAATGACTTTGATTTACCCTTATGTAGGAAGTTTATATTTTGTTTACTTTTAGGTGGTATATATATATATATACCCTCACACATATCCAACATACCCTTATTAAAGTCTAATGTACCCTTACGTAGAATATGTAAATTGATGTTTACCTTTAAAAATATTCTAAACATACCTTTATACAGTGTATTGAAGTTATAGTTACCCTTGTGTAGCTAATTAAAAATGATTATTACATTTACACATGTTTTATAAATAATGTTCCACCATTATGAATATTATATTTTACCTTTATGATTACCTAATTAATATTGTATTACCATTACGCAGTTTCTATTTCAATTTTACACAACCTATATAGTTTAAAAGTGTAACTCCCCAAGACTTTATAATTTATTTCATTTTAAATAAATCCAATCTCTTCGATAGCTTACGATGCACACAACACGAGGTTTAAATGAAACAAGACACCCTATTAAAATAATACTTAAACATGACCATTGTAAACTAGAAATTATGTTATAGGGTATTAATAGGATTAAAGAAATTATGGTACTTTTGGTTATATATTTATTATAAATAAAATTAAAATCATTTGAATGTAAAAAATAATTTTTTTTCTTCTGAAAAACTATTTTTTTTCAAAGAAAACTGGTTCATTGCTTCTTTCACACTTATGATAAAATTATTTTTTGAAACTTTTCGAAATTTTATTTGAAAAAATTAACTTAATTTTTTAAATCATAATTTCTAAATTAGATTATGGGGATTTTTGGTATTTTTTGAAAAGTCTCATTTTCGATAAATAGTAAAAAATACAAATATTTACTAAAAAAATCCTTTTCATTTAAATTATTTACAAAGTAAAATTTTGTTTTAAAGTAAAATTAATAAAATTATATTTATAAAAATAAAATTTAGGTTATTTTAATCTATTTGATAATGAATTTTGATATTAAAACTTCATATACTTATGATAATTTCCTCTTTAGAAACCCACTTTTTCATTGCATATGCAGTTATCATTTTAAACTATATTATTCCAATTATATGAAATGAATTTAGAAAAAATGGATTCCATATTCTAAATTATTATAATTTTTACTATCTAATAATGTCAACTAAACTTTCTACCATTATAAATATTAAAATAAGTAAAAATTAATTACCGCGATTAAGGTAAAAACTGATTTATCAGGGGGTTAAACTAAAATGATAAGGCTTAAAATGACCTATAAACTTTTAAAAAACACATTTATGGAAATATTTAGACTTTAAAATCACTAATATTCTATAATTACCCATTTTGGCGGTTGTTTCCTGATAAATTCATTGTTCAAATTGATTCTTTTCAAACATTCGATGCGTATCCTTTCCCCAACTTATAAAAGGCCACCCGCTCTCCTCCCCTCTTCACACATCCAAATTCATATGTTTCATCCCATAACAACCAAAATAACTTCCTTAATCCCCTTTTAACATTCTATATCCCCTTGTTTTATCTAAAATCTATCATATGAAGACTTTTTGGTGCAAACCTAAAGAGTTCGTTCAAAGAAGAGGTGTTCTTAAACGTTTATTTTTATTTTATTTCTTCTGAAAACTCTTTAAAATTTTATTAAATCATGATAATATAATATCAAAAAAATTTCAAAAACAATGAGATGTTATTTTGTTAATGTAATAACCTATATCTATCTCCTCTTCCATCAAATAAGAATTGAAATCATCGATTGTGTGTGCGGCAGACTATCCCCTCACGAACTGATGGAACTCATTTTCCATCAACACCTCTCATAGTTAGATTTAATGTTTATATAAAATAATTTTTATATAATTATACTTCTTAAAATATTATATAATTTATACATTCTTACATTCCATTTCATTTGAAATATAACGATGTCGCTCGTGTGTATGGTGGACTACCACATCAGGAAGTAATGTGATTCATTTTTCACTTATTATTTGTATGGGAGGTAATAAGTATATATTTAATGAATATATTTGATATATATGACATGATATAAATTCTATAGAATTAATATGTCATACAATTCCTTACCCTTTCACCCATTAAGAGAATGATATTGTCTCTCAAACGTACGTATAACCTACCATATCCACAAAGCAATGTGATTCATTTTCTATGAACAACATTTTAAAATGGTTATAATAATGTATATTTGGAGTAAATATGATATTTAAATATTTTTTGTAATTATAAATATTATTTATTTATATCCTATGTACAATAAACGAAACCTTCATGACAAAACAAGTCTGTGAAAACAAGACCATAAACACATAAAACAATGAAAATAATAAGATATTATTAAGAAATGGGTGGTAAAATGTTATGTGAGGATCATATATGATATTATAAATATTAATATGGTTCTGTTATAAATTAAAAACAAGCTTAAAACCATTATACTGGAGGTTAAATCACATTTAACGAAATTGAAGCACGATGTAAGAGATTTCATCTCAATTTCCATTTCGTTGAGACATATTTATTAATATACACCTATTCAATTTTATGTGGTGTATTTGCTGAACTATTTTTGTATTTTATAGGAATAACTATTTATTCATCATTTTTGAGGTTTTGTTTTATTTTTATTCTTCAAGGGGTTATAATTTAAAAGTTACCAAAGTGGTAATTTTGTTTTGTACAATCTCACTTTCTTTTTTTGATTGTTTACTTTCTAGTAAAACAATCACTTTATTGTGATCATTTTAATTTGAAAATAAATTTATATTAAATATCCATATTATTTTATAATGGATATGATTATTTTCAAAACCACATATAATATTTACACATGGTGTTTACTTTGAAATTTATTTGATTAACTAAGGATTTATTGATAAATATGAATCCTTTACTCAATTGATAAATCTATTTACTAGATATTTGATGATATAGAATATTTATTCATGAATTAAATTTATCATTATATATATAATAATTTTTTTGTACATGTTGTTATGGGTGGGTCCCAGTTATAAATAACCCATCGATGCATCAATAGGTCTCATGATAAAAATTAAATGGCCAAATCAGAAGGATTTTTACCCATAGTTTTAAACTATATTTTTAATGGTCTTGATAATATAGGTATAATGATTCTTGAGATAATAATGTATAATAATTATGCATTTCCTTTATTTATAATTCAGTTAGTATTATTATCCATAATATTTTCTTAATGATATTATCTCTAGATACATATTATTCTCATTCCATTGATTAAATGATATGTGTTTTTAATCATTTATCTTACCATATTGGTTATTCATTATCCAATTATGATATTTAAGTTATTTATTAAATGGAATGTGTGGTATGTTATTTTAATTTTCATATCGATTTTTCTTTATTGATTCATAATAAATTCTACTATATGTAACACTTATTAATCATTTGAGATCTCCTTTATTTTATTTCCTTTCCCCATGATTTGAATAATAATTCCTAGAATGAGTTAATGTGTGATTTTTTCCATTACTATACTTTTTAATTTTTTTTATTACATAAAATGGGTATTATGTATGCATCTGGTTCTCTAAAACAGCTAAACTAATCACCCCTTTGGGATTTGACCTCTTGTATTTATGCCATTGTAATAAAGTAGGAAACAACTATGGGTCATTTGAGTTGGGGTTATTATAAAAGGTTACCATTAAAAATGATATAATGTTATTGAGTCACACTTACACTGTATTGTGAGTTACTGTTATGTTGATCGCATATCGATTCACTTTTCATTTCCACCCTTGCACTATTGTTTTAAACTATTTTTGTTATGAATATTAGAAATATAATAATAAATTTAAATTCATGTTTGATTCAATTAATTAATGCTTATCACTATTTAATAGGGAAATTTTACTTGTTTCACTGTTTACATTGTAGGAGGAGGTGATTTGGAGAGCCCATGATGGAATTCAAGCAAAATAGGCCAAACTGCACAAGAGACCAAGAATGCATGTGGATATAAATATGTACTATGGACAATACATGAATCCAAATGGGATAAAAGTGGGTTTAGGAAAGAAAAAATATGTGGGATACATTTATCTAGAAGAATATGAAGCCAAAGTTTTCCATTTGGAGGCCCAAATTAGGCCCACAATGTGAAGAAATTTTGGGCGGGCCTTATTGGACAACCCTTCTTTATTTGGGACATAACTGGGGCCTCAAAACTTCAATTTGGATTATTCCACCTCCATTGGATAGATAACTAGAATTACCACCTCTCCACATAATTTTAAGTCATTTTAACGTGTTTGGTTAGTCAACCAACCAGATAAATAAGGAACAATAACTCTTCCTTGAATAGTCTCCTAGTCCCTTAGGCACTTGACTTATTTTGTGGAAAGTGTGATTTATTTCTCCATAAAATATCTCCTCACCATCATTATATCATGTTTCCTAACTAGGGGTAAGTTTAATTAAAACTTTCGAGCTCTATTTATATATTTTAGTTATCTTCTATTGCATGTACTTCTAAGCATCTTAGTTATCAATTTGGGGGGTATCCTTAGTTGTAATCCTGAGCTCCACACTTATAATCTTCATAAGGTAATCGAATTTACGGGTTTTTTTCTATTGTTCTTCATTTATATCTTATTATTTTGTGTTTATTCAGGTATGAATATATACAAATCAAAGGAAAACAATTCTTTACGATTTCATGCATAACTTGGATCTTTTGATGATTTGAGTGTGTTCGTCTCTTTTCTCACCCCTTCCCGTACACAAGTATGCATATGGATCACATCAATGGATAAAAAATAGAATATATAACCATTGAATATGAATTTTTTATCATGTGGAAATACTATCATTAACACAAATCTGGTCATTTCATCACATTATTGATGTGATGCCTTGATTGGGATCCATTTTTTCATCGATTAAATACTGTTGATTTTGGGCGGACGTTGATAATAAAGATAATTGGTTGATAAAATAGTAGGTGGTAAACTAGTATGAACTCACATCACCCACTGGTTTGTGTGTGTATAAAATCAAGGAATTAATGATCCTTCCCATTCCCTTGAGTATGATGAAAGATTGAGCATCAAGGGACACCTACTCAGGTTGATCACGATTTCTCCACACTATTTGTCTCACTTAGTAATATTGTTTCAATTTCAATTTTAAAATAAACAAACCCCAAGTTTTATAAATTCAAATTTCCCTTTTATTTTCAAAATCAAAACCTTTTTTAATTTGATGATCTAAGGCTCCGTTGAGAGACGACCTAGGGTTGTTGCTATACCACTGAAATCCTAGTTAAATATAAACATCTAATTTGACGTGCTCAATAACATGATCAAATTTTGGGACCATTGCTGGGTATCCAAGATAATTTTTTTCTTTTTTACTCTTTTATTTGTTTTACTCCTTTAAATATCCCCCTTACCATTTGATTGTTTTAGTTTTAGTTTTTTATGTTCTCTTTCTCTCCCCCTCTCTCCTTTTCTCCTCTATCTCTCTAATTATGTAATATATAATTCTATTTTATTTTATCATTTAATTATTATTAAATATTTTTAATTTATCAATAACCCATCATAAGAATAAAAAAATAAATTAATAGAAAACAAAAAAATTTCACAACTTATTTGCGTGACCTGATCTGGAAAAGAAAAACTCTTTGAAATAGCCCCTGAAATTGAAAAGACACTTCACTCACGAATTAGGTCATAAAAAGTATGATAATCATGTAAAATATGGGAAACCATTTCTAAACCTCAATTAGTCCCAATTCAATCAAAAATTGAACCAAATCTAACCTAAGAAAACATGGCTGTAAATAACCAGACCTTAAAAGAACTGACCACCCCAGATGTGGAGTACCAAACTACGTACATCCAATATTCCGAGGAAGAAGCCAACTTTGAGATATGATCAGGAGTCATCCACCTCCTTCCCAAATTACATGGTCTTCCTGGTTAGGACCATCACAAAAATTCCAAAGTGTTTCACATAGTGTGCTCCAACATGAAAACCCAAAATTTTTATAAGGACCTAATTATGTGCAGGGACTTCCATTTCTCCCTTGATGGTGTATCCAAAGACTTGTTATACTATCTTCCTAACAAAATTTGTTGATGGAATGACCTGAAAATTCTCTTTCTAGTGATGTTATTCCCTGCATCCTGAACTACCTCAATTAGGAAATAAATTTGTTTTATTAGGAAACCACAAGGAGAGACCTTTCATAAATACTGTGAGAGATTCAAACGACATTGATCAAGCTCCCCCTACACCAGATTAGTGAACAAATATTAATATAATACTTCTATGAGGGGATTATCCCCATGGATTGTGGAATGATTGATGGTGTTGTTGGTGGTTCCCTAGTTTATAAAACTCCTTCCTCCGCTCGTGACGTAATATCCAACATGTCTCAAAATGCACAAAAATTTGGTACATAAGCTATTGCACCAACCTGAGGAGTTCATGAGGTAAGTCATTCATTACTAGAATAAATGGTAGATAATAAACATGATGAGATACATACCCTTCTAAGGAAATTATCTGAAGCACAATGTAAGTCACACTCTTATTCAGTTCCATTACATAGTGGTATTTGTTATGACAATACTCATTTTTTACCAGTACCCAGAACTTTAAGATTCACTTGTATCTTGTGCAGTGGTTTTCCCAGGGTGTCTATTCCCACAAAAACATCCCTTCAAGAAAGAACCATTCAGACCAAATCCGAACCCAGAGTGGAAAGAAAAAACTACACTAACAAAAAAGCGAAAACTCAATCTACCCCAAGAAGAATTGGTATCAACAAGAACAAGGTATGTAACCTTTTTACCCTACACCTTCTCAAAATAATCATCCTCTTCCTCTCAAATCTAAACCAAGCCACAAGGATATGATGAAGAAAATTGAAATCCGATACCTCCAATTAGAATAGACCACCCAATCATCCATTCAATACCTACAAACTGAAGTGGGATAATTAGAGAACACCATCGGTGAAATAAAGATGAATGGTTCTGGAAAATTACCTACCCAACCAATTGAGAATCCAAAAGACAAAGGTAATGTTTGTCTAATCACACTTCGTAGTGGTAAGGAAGATTCTTCGTTTAATGATTCTAAACAACATGTATGTACCCCTTTTGAAAACACTCTTTCTCTACTCATAAAAGACTACAATAAAGAAAAAAAGGGTAGTCAAATTATCATTGATAATTACAATGAACAATCCACTCCTCTTCATTTCCCCCAAATTCTCTCTAAATATAAGAAGAATTTTAATAACATGGTTGAAAAAGAGATAATGGATAGATTTAAAAAGGTTCAAGTTATCATTCAATTATTGGATGTAGTTAAACAAATCCTTTGATATTCCAAATTTCTTAAAGAGATTTTTAACCATAGACGGAGGTTGAAGGGGAATTAGAGAGTCAACATGGGAAGGAATGTCTTGGCCTTGAGTCAACCAGCAATGCCTACCAAATTCAAGAATCTATGAACTTTCAATATACTTTATACCATAGAGTGGACATTCTTTTTAGATTCTATGATAGATTTAGGTTCTTCCATTCATGTAATTCCTCACTCTATGTATACTTCTCTGTAGGTTGAAGAGCTCAAAACGATAGATGTTTTCATGAAAATCACCAACCGTAGCACTACACACCCAACATGAGTGATTGAGGAAGTCCTTGTAAGAGTGAATAATATCATATTCCCTGCTGATTTATACATTCTTGAGATAGAAGATACTCGAACCCAAGGACACACTCCTCTTATACTTGGGAGTTCATTCCTTAAAAAAGTAAATAACATCATTAATTTTCACAATAGTATGTTGTCCAAGATGTTCAGTGGAGAAAAGGTATGTTTTAACATCCTTGATGCAATGAAACACCTCATTGAAGATAACTCAAATATTCTTGTATATTCAATGGAAGTGATCTATAACGACACAAAAAAACACAAAATTCTCTCCTTGACCCGTACTTTGACTCATTTTCCTCTTCTTCACCCCTAGATGATTTGAAGTTTGATTCATGTTTTGAGTGTTGTGTGGGTTCTAAAAAATGTAAATTTGGTGATTTAATTGATATGTGTGTTCATTATAATGTAACCATAACCATCAATGATGATTCAAATCTCATTTAAATAGATCATCTATCCTTAGAGAATAAACATGAGTAGATAGATAGTTTCATAGACCTCACCCCCCCTAAACCCCTCCCTCAATCCAAAAACCATCACTATTGGAACTGAAACCACTTCATTCTAATTTAAAATATTCCTATCATGAGGGTATTGACCAATTTCCTTTCATTATTTCCAATAACCTCTCTCTACATCAAGAATAAAAAATGATATACCTTTTGAGACAGTATAAAAAAGAGATAGGATGGACATTGAATGATATTCCAAGGATTATCCAATATATTTGTATGCACCATGAACTTTTATATGATGAGGCTAATTTGATAAGAAAATCTCAATTATGGTTGAATACAACTCTCCTTGAGGTGTTAAAATTCAAAGTTAGTAAATTACTTGCTTCTAAGAAAATTTATCCTATATATGATAGTAAATTGGTTATCATAGTGCAAACTGTGCCTAGAAAATTGGGAAAACATTTTTGTAAAATTAACAAGATGAATTGGTCCCAAAACATGTGAAAAATAGTTGATGAGTCTATATTATCTACCGTTGACTGAATCAGGACAAAAAAGGAGGACATTCTTCTACAATTCATTGACCAAATGTTAGAGTGATTGGTAGGTAAGTCCCACTATTTCTTCCTTGATGGATATTCAGGTTATTTCCAAATCCATATAGCCACTAAGGATCAATAAATGACAAAATTTACATATCCATTTGGTATATTTTGATATAGAAGAATTCCTTCTGTTCTATGTAATGCTCCTAGTAATTTTTAGCGATGTATGTTGAGTATTTTTTGTGAGTACCTTGATAATTGTTTGGAAGTCTTTATGGAAGGTTTAACAATATATGGATCTTATTTTGATTATTTTTTTCCACACAAAGGTTATTTCCTCTTCCAATACATTGAAAAATATCTTGTATTATATTATGAGAAATACCATTTCATAGTTGATAGGGGGATAGTTCTTGGGAATCTTATTTCAAATGATGGAATTCAAGTGGATAAATCAAAAAAATGAATTAATTTCACCCCTTCCATATCCAAAATGTGTTCGTGAGGTATGATCTTTCTTAGGTTATGATAGTTTTTATTATCAATTCACTAAAGACTTTAGTAATATCGCACTTCTGTTGTCCCAGTTATTACAAAGAGATTTTGAATTTTTGTTTGATTAAAATTGTGGGGATGAATAAAATTCACTAAAAGGGAGTCTCACATTACCTCCCATAATAAAACCACCTAAGTTGTATCCCCCATTCTATCTTATGTGTTATGCCTCAATCTTTTTAGTTAGGGTAGTTTTATTACATTGATTTGAGAAGGATTTACATGTCATTGCATATGCCTCGTGTACCTTTGGCCCTAACCTGGTAAAGTACACAACCACTAAAAATGAACTCCTTTATATTATGCCTGCCTTGGAAAAATTTCATTCATATATTCTTGGGTGAAAATTCATTCTGTTTTCTGACCATACTGCCAGTCTATTTCTCCTATAGAAACCTGAAGTTAAGCCCTGGCTCATTCAATGGATGATCCTCCTCTAAGAGTTTGACTTTGATATTAGAGATAATAAGGGAGTGGAAAATATTATAGCTAACCAAATTAGTAGGATTTCTATAACACTGGACCACCATGTTGACTCATCCCTCCCCATTGAAGAATTCATCCCTTATGAGAGCCTTTGTGATGTTGTGGAAATTACCCCATGCTATGAGGGCATTGAAAATTTTCTAGAAACATATAGGGTCCCCACTAATTTCAACACTTCACAATACAAGAGACTTAAAAGCATGATTACCGATGGTACATTTGGGAAGACCAATATATGTATAGAATTTGTAGTGACCAAGTGGTTCATGTGTGTGTTCCTAACCAGGATGTCACCTCTATTTTGACCTTATGAGAAACTTTGGCTTGTGGGGCCAATTTGGATCTCAACATATTGCTAAAAAGTTCCTTGACTGATGACTTTATTGTCAAACATTATATAGGTATTCCCATCAAATTTTCATGTCATGTATTCATTTCCAATTCATAGGGAATATCTCCAAGTGGAATAAAATTCCCCAACATCCCATGCTATATTGTGAAATATTTAATGCATGGGGAACTGAATTCATGGGTCCTTTTCAAAATTAATTTGGCTGCATGTACATCTTGTTAGCTATTGAATACATGTATAAATGGGTGGAATAAAAGACTAATAGGACCAATGACTCTTGAGTTGTTTTTTATTTTGTGATATCCTATATTTTCATAAGGTTTGGTTTCCTGAGTTTCATCATTAGTGATCAGGGTTCACATTTTTACAGTTGAAACATGCATAATTTTCTTCGTAAGTATGGGGTTGTTCATAAAGTCTCTAATTAATATTAGTGTAACGCCCCGACCCCAGTTACCTAGAGTCGGTGCATTATTAGATAAAATTGGCATGAACACAAAAGATCAAGTCTCGAAAGAACGATTAGTTTAGTAGCCTTGTAAGCACTAGATATATTAATAAAGTTTTACATTACATCATAAAAATGAAAATTTCAATAACATAGTCTCAATAGTCCACACTCATATCCCCTCATACTATCCCTGCAGGTCATTCATAAAATACTTGTTCACATCCTGGAAAAAACAAATCATAGAAAGGGGTGACCTCAAATGCCGAGTAAGGATAACAATATAGCGGAAACTTTCACAAATAAGCATAAAAATTTAAGGCAATGTATAACTCAAACAAAGACTTTTAAACTTAATATTCAACATAATATGGAAAAGATAAAATTAAATAATGCCATTTACTTATTCACATGGATATTCTACTAGTCAAATAAACACATGCAATATCAATAACCACTTTCATAATGATGGAATGCATAATGCGAGACTATCATAACCACATAGCCAAGGCCTCATGCCAAGACCAAAAATAAGATTTTGTCAAGGCCTTGTTCCAATACACTAGTTTGTCTCATGAGACCTACCGATGCATCGAGGAGCTATATCGGGCTCCACCCGTCACTTATTAAGTCCAATGCATTCCTCATATGAATAGGTTTAAACATAACATAAACATTCGTATTAAAAATAGCACACGAAATGTCAATACATTCTCCATAAACCATGAATGGTATAAAAATAACACATCCATAGTCAAACATATCCCAAAACCTTCAATACAATATGGAAGTTTTGTATCATAATAAATCAAATCCAAATAAACTTAGAATCCATCAAACGATGTTGATATAGATGAAATAAAAAATCTTTTTAGAGAAATATCTCTTCCTATTTTGAAATAATTTAAGAGTCATATATTTATAAAATAAGAAATTTTATTTGAAAATATTCTTATAATCTTATAAGGGAAGCTTTAACGATTTTATAATGGTGGAAAATAGCCGCACCCGCCGTATAAGTTAAAAAAACATTATTACCTTAATTCTGTCGAAAAGGTTAAAAAAGACCTTGTTTGGAAAATGACATAAAGATTCCTTTATAAACTTCTTATAAGAAGTAAAAAAGGTTATAAATTAATTTATCCCATATTCTTTAAAATATTAATAATTATTTGAAATACATTTTTAAGAAACATGGATGTGGATGATAAAGAGGTCACAGTAGATAATTACGTATAAACAACCTCAGATAATGAAGATATTGTGAAATAACTCTTACCTAGTACTTTTACTTGGTTGAGGGTAGGTTAAACTCATGTATAATGGTTAAATAATAGTTATTAAATTATACGATAATCATATACATTAATATGATATCATATATGATCTTTTAACATTGATTTGTTAAAAATATCTTAGTATTATCATCGTTTCGGGTGTTATCAGATTCATTTTCCTTTATATTCTCTGTTATGTGAGCCATATTTGTTATGTATGGGGTGTATATTATTCATATACAGAATGATATCATGTCTCTAAAAATTATTTTTAATCATAAAATGAGAATTATACTTGAATGGATACGATGGAGAATGAATCTCATCACGTTCGTGGAGATGGTAGTCCGTACGTACGCACAAGCGAAAATATCATTCTTTTGATATTATAATAATATATAATTGGATGGTATATCATATATACAGAATAAATTTCAAGTTATATTTATTATTTAAAATAATTAAACATCATTATTATACCCATCCAAATAATAATTTATTGAATAACAATTACACCACGACATGGAGATGGTAAGCCGTACTTACGCACGTATGGTGACATATCATTCAAAGGATGGATAGAATACTGAATATGGTTGTACCATATTTATAATAACATAATAGTATATATAATATAATGGAGTTATTATTTTAGAATGGGAATAACAAAGAAAGAAGAAGTTGAAGAAGAAAGGAACTTGAAAAAGGGTGGTGAAATCATTACATCTTCTTCGGGTTTTTCCTTTTGATTTGATCAAAAGGAATCCTTAAGTTGGATTTATGACTAAAGGAAGGCATCTAGGTTGAATTGAGGGAAGTTGGGAGATTATTTGGGCAGGGGTTGGACGATCCAAAAGGCTTTGAGGGTGTGAATTAATGAGAAGGGGGTGTTCCCTTTTATAAGATGGGTGAGGGGCACCTTTGGAAAAGTTAGAAATATTATTTAATAATAAATTTATATTCGGTTTTTAATGGCTCCAAAGTGTATTATTTAAAGTTTAATGTGGGTATGGGTTGAAAAAAACTCAACCAATAGGATTTAGACAGGTTTGGGTTACTATATTAAACTTATCTTTAAGTATTAACTCTTAGTTAATTAGTTTCACTTTTACAATGTCTCTTTGTATTTTTATATTATATGTTTAATAAACTGACTATATACCTCCAAGAGACACCCAAGTGGTACATTAATGATACACCTATCATGATATAAGTCTCTTTACCGAACCTTATATTTTTAGGAATTTAATATCAATTAATAATATAATATTTGTTTTAAAAACTCTTTTATGTCAATTTTGGCACTATTCAATAATTGATTTTTGTAAAAATCATAACAGAATGATTAATTAAGCAAAGGTTAATTAAATCAATCATAAAATGTCATATTAACCTAGAAAATTATTTTAGTTCATAAAAAGTCTCAAATTATATTTAGTTTGGTGTTTATAATATCAATTATTTTATTTTTTTACTATTATCATAATTACTGCATCATCATTATGTCATAAATAAATTAAATTATTTAATGTATAAAATTTATAAATAAAATATAATTATGTATTAAATCTTTTTATATTTCTAATGAATATTTATAGTCAAAAATCCAACACATATAACCCTATATAAAAATTGTTTTGCTAAAAGATATATGCTTATGTCATTTTTGTATTTATTTTAACTTAATTAATATAAAGTGTCATTATCACTTACAAGTGGATCCATGGAGTCCTAAAATCGACCAAAATATGACCATGGTCAGAAATATATCAACCAATAAGGTTAGGACACGTTTTAGGGTAATTTATTATTATTATAGTATTATTTGTTTACCCTTATTTACCGGATTTACCCTTTAACCATGGTAAATAAAATATTTTCCGTGGTAATTATTCAAAATGTCTAAAAATAAAAGTTACCTTTTTAAACAATTTGGACATCCTGATTCCAAATATGGAATACATTTTTCCAAATTAAAAACACATAAGTGGCAGAAATTAATTTAAAATTAATTATCGTTGTTAAAACAAAAAGCGTGTTTTTAAGAGATAATAACTACCAAAAGATTGACACTTGTTTATGTCCGGTTTAATTGTGAAATTATATCCAATGAAAAATATTGTATTAAATGGTAAAAATATATTCTAAATATACTTTAAAACCACTCAAATTCATAATTTATCACTATTAATTATTTCGATTAAAAAAGTTGTTTTTAATTAAAATTTTGTAATTTTCACTATTCATCAAAATATAAATGTTATCCGAAAAGTTCCAAAATTTTATCCTAGGATAATTTAGATATTTAGAATCCAAAAATTAAGTCCATTTTGAGATATAAAATTTATAAAATTTCAAAAAGTGGGTATTACTATTCATAACGGCTAGTTTGATTGGTTGTGGTGTGTGTTAGAACACGAAGTTGCGTACAACACACGCTACTGTATTATTCAAAGAGACGCATACCATGGAAGCTTGGGGTGTTATATTCTCTCCTCCTTCAAATAATTTCATCCTCAAAATTTCTAAAATACTACCACATGAAAAGACTCGGGTGGTTCTTCATCATTAGTTCCTCGGGTTCCCACGTTGCCTCTTCCATCTCATTATTTCTCTATAGAACTTCTACCCGACGAGTCATCCGGTTTCTCAACACTTGTTCTCTGGTATCAAGAATCCTGATGGGCTCTTCACAATAAGACAGACCAGGTTCCAGTTCTAATTCTTCATAGGTGAGTACATGCATTGGGTCAGGCATGTATTTCCTCAACAGAGATACGTGGAACACATCGTGAGCTTTGGAGAGACTTGGCGGCATTGCCAATCGGCAAGCTAAAACCCCAATTCATTCTAGAATTTCGAAAGGTCCGATGTACCTGGGACTAAATTTACCCTTCTTTCCGAAACGTATAGCTCCCTTCTATGGAGATACCTTCAAGAAAACATGTTCTCCTACCTAAAATTCCAAATCCTTCCTTCGGTTATCGACATAGCTCTTCTGCCCACTTTGAGCTGCTTTGATGTGGTTTTGGATTATCTTCACCTTTTCCATCCTTTCCTCCACCAGTTCTGGGCCTACAAGTTTTCTTTCACCAACGTCATCCCAACAGGTTGGTGTGCGACATCTCTTTCCACATAACGCTTCATATGGTTCCATCCAAATACTTGAATGGAAGCTATTGTTATATGAAAATTCTACCAAAGGTAAATATTGATCCCACATACCCTGAAAGTCAAGTGATCATGATCTCAACATGTCTTCTAAGGTTTGAATAGTCCGTTTTGATTGTCCATCTATTTGAGGGTGGTAGGAAGTGCTCAAATGAAGTTCAACATCCAAGTCTTTCTGAAGACTTTTCCAGAATGTTGAAGTAAAACGAGGATCACGATAAAAAACAATCGATAAGGGGTACTTCATGAAGTCTCACAACTTCATCAATATATAGTCTTGCTAGATGTTCCAGTGGTAGATATTCTCTTATATCAAGAAAATGTGCTGAATTGGTAATATGATCAACAATAACCCATATTGCATCATTCCTTCTTGCAGTCTTTGGTAGTCCCATGAAAAAGTCCATCGTGATATTATCCCATTTCCACTCAGGTATGGGAAGAGGTTTCATGACTCCTCCAGGCTATTGCCTTCCAGCTTTCACTTGTTGACAAACCATACATCTTGACAGAAAATCAGCAATCTCCCTCTTCATGTTGTCCCACCAAAAATGTTCCTTCAAATCTCTATACATTTTGGTGCTCCCAGGGTGTATAGAGAAATTAGAACTATGAGCATTGTCCAACAATTCTCTTTTTAGATCAGGTATATCGGGAAGACAAAGTCTCTTCCAGAATTTCAAAATTCCTTCTTCATACACAAAGTCTCTCAATCTCCCATCATTCATAGCTTTAATATTCCTTTTAAATTATTCATCATTGGTCTGAGAACTCTTAATCCTTTATAGTAAATATGGTTTGGCAACCATTTGAAAAATCATTGATGTTTCACCTTCCATGGTTATTCCCATGTCCATCTTTACTAGATCCATGAAAATTGGATCCCTTTCAATTATCATATTTTTCAAAACTCCATGATCTTTTCTGCCCAAAGCATATGCCACCTTGTTTGCTTTCCCCAGGTGGTAGTGTATCGTGTAATCATAATCCTTGAGTAGTTAAAGCCACTCCTTTGCCTCATGTTGAGTTCTTTTTGTGTGAAAATATACTTCAAACTCTTGTGATCAGTATAAATCTCACATTTTTCACCATAGAGGTAGTGTCTTTATATCTTCAAAGTAAAGATCACAGCTGCTAACTCGAGATCATGAGTAGGATAGTTTTACTCATGAATTTTCAACTGTCGTGATGCATAGGCAATAACCCTATGACTCTCCATAAGGACACAACCAAGTCATTTCTTCGATGCATCACTATAAATAATGAAACCATCATTCCCCAATGGTAGAGTCAATATAGGATCATTGACTAATCTTATCTTCAGTTCTTCGAAACATTCTTCACACTCTTTTATCCAAATAAATTTAACCCCTTTACGTGTGAGCTTTGTTAATGGGTTAGCCAACCAGGCAAAATTCTAGACGAAACGTCCATAATAACCTGCTAAACCAATAAAACTGCGTACCTCAGGTATACTTGTTGGTGCTGGCCATTCTTGGATTTCCTTGGTCTTAGAAGGATCAACAGAGATTCCATCTTTAGAGATAATATGGACAAGAAAAGAAATCTCCTGAAGATAGAATTCACACTTTCTAAACTTCCCATATAATTCATGTCTTCTCAGAGTCTTCAGGATAATGCGCAAGTGATTTTCATGATCTTCATAGCTTTTGGAGTATACCAAGATATCATCAATAAATACCACCACAAAATCAACGAGATATTCCATGAAAACTCTATTCATAAGATCCATGAATACAGAGGGTTCGTTAGTCATCCCAAAAGGCATTACTGTAAACTCCTAATGCCCATACCTGGTTCGAAATGCTGTCTTCAGAATGTCTTCCTTCTTCACACACAACTGATTGTATCCAGACCGAAGGTTAATCTATGAAAAGTTTTGAGCTCCATGCAGTTGGTCAAATAAATCATCAATGCGAGGTAAGAGATACTTGTTCTTTATTGTTATAGCATTTATTTCCCTATAGTCGATACATAACCTCATGAATCCATCTTTCTTTTTAACAAATAGAACAGGGGCTCCCCATGGAGAAACACTAGAAAAAATAAGTCCCTTATTACTCAATTCCTCTAGTTGTTTCTTTATTTCAACTAATTCTAAAGTGTCCATTCTATAAGGGGTCTTCGATATAGGCCTTGATCCAGGAATTAAATCAATGGAAAACTCAACTTGTCGTTCCGGAGGATATCCAGGTAAATATTCCGGAAACACATCTATATATTCTTTCACAATAGGTACATCCTCTATTTGAACATTCCTTTCCTCACCCACAGTAATTTCATTCTCTTACTCCCCAATAATTGAATTTAGTTGAGCTACTGGGGGTGGATCTAGATAAGAATTAAGTGGTGACGATTCTGCTCTAAAGATAAGGTGTTCCTTATCATCATCATCAAAAATCTTAAACTCCTTCTTCTTACAATAAATATTAGCATCATGGTCCAAAATCCAATCCATACTGAGGATTATATCAAACACAATCATAGGTAAGATGATGAGATCAGTAGATAAAGAACATTTATGTGCTCTAATGGGGACTGATTCACAAAACTTTGTTGCAATGATACATCCCTTAAGAGTTTTAACTGACAACTCCCTTATTAAATCAAATTGGAAATATCTAATTTTCTTAGCAAACTAGGAAGATATGAAACAATGTGATGATCCAGAATCAAATAATGCATTTTCTAAACTTGAGGAAACCATTAAATTACCTACCACCATGTCTTTCGGAGCTTCTACCTGAGCAGTAGTGATAGCATAAGCTTGACCTTGATCCCTTGGCCTTTTCTATGGTAAGTTCCCCTGAAGCTTAGGACATTCATTTTTATAATGTCTCATCTCCCTGCAATTGTAGCATTGGACATCAGTAGCTTCCTTCTTCCCCTTGAAATCACGAGCTTGGTGTCCTTTTTCACCAAACTTGTAACAGACTCCCTTTACTTTTAAGCAAGTACCAGGGTGCTTCTTCCCACATTTGATGCAGGATGGATATTCAGATTTTCCCTTTTCCCCCTTATTTCCATTCCCAGATTGATCAGCAGATCTCTTCTTCTCTTGCTTTTCTTTAAAGTCATAAGACTTATAGAATTCCTTTTCTGTCTTGATTGCACATGAAACAATGTCTTCGTACGATGAGAAGGATTATGAGACTAATGCTCGATGGAGAAATGGTTTTAACCCATCAAAGAAATGATCAATCTTACTTATTGGGTTATGTATATAATCTCCAGCATACCTTGCTAACCTTGTAAAGTTAGCCTCATACTTTGTAACATTATCATCCTCCTTTTGTCTTAGACTCAGAAATTGTCTTTCCATCTCTGCTCGATGGTCACGAGGAAAGTATTTTTCTCAAAATAGAACTTTGAACTCCCTCCATTCCATATTTGATACTTCATCGTATTCCTTCATGTTCTGAATCAATGACCACTATTTATTATCATCTCTAGTGTGGCGGTAAACTGCCATGATAACTTTTTCCCTTTCACTACTCCCCAAATCCTGAAATATTTTCTCTAGGGAATTTATCCACTGCTCAACTACTAAGGGATTTTTAATCCCATTGAATGTTGGCGGTTGTTGCCTCATGAAGCGATCTAACATTGGTCCTCCACGCTGTGGATCAGGGTGCTCCATACGGGTGAGGTTATTATTCATAACCTGAGCGAGTAGTCCCAGTATGGTGATTAGCTGATCAGCACCAGTTGCATCACCAGCTCCACTATAATTATCTTGATCAGGAGGGAAATCCCTACACGGAGTGTGTGCATTGATAAGGTTTCCATTTCTTCCACTAGGCACCGTTTCTAAACAATGGCATAAACTATATCAATTTATGAATCAAAATACATAATTCCATACTTATAAAACACTTAACATAAATTAAACTATTTATAGATATAATCCATAATCATAAAAATGTTTTCTTTGAGGAAGTATATACTTATAAAACCTACATAATGATTTTTAAAGAAAATAAGAGTTATCCTAAGCATACCCCTTGGGAGTGTCGTAACCAAGAGTACAACAAGGAACGTTTTCGTGCAACAGTTCCCGTTCGAGTCTAGCTCAAAACGGTGTTTTTGGGTTTTACCCCTAGGTACATCTGTTCCAGAGCCGCCTCTACCAACTCGTATCCAGAAAGGGATGTATTACTCAAAAAACTCACAAAATCTCTACAATACCCAAATTATAGGAAGTTCTTCTATACTAATCCTCAAAGTCCATCTTAAGTCTATGTGCTCTAATTAGAGTTTATCTAAATCTAGCTTCCAAGGTTTGTACTAAACTTCCTCTGATACCAACTGTAACACCCCGACCCCAGTTACCTAGAGTCGGTGCATTATTACATAACATTGGCATGATCACAAAAGATCAAGTCTCGATAGACTGATTAGTTTAGTAGCCTTGGAAGAACTAGATATATATTCATAAAGTTTTACATTAAATCATAAAAATGAAAACTACAAAAACATATTCTCCATAGTACACACTCATATCCCCTCATACTATCCCTACAGGTCATTCATAAAATACTTATTCACATCCTGGGAAAAATAAAACATAGAAAGGGGTGAGCTCAAATGCCTAGTAAGGATAACAATATAGCGAAAACTTTCACAAATAAGCATAAAAATTTAAGGCAATGTATAACTAAAACAAATCCTTTTAAACTTGAAATTCAACATAATATGGCAAAGATAAAATGTAATAATTCTATTTACTTATTCACATGGATATTCTACTAGTCGAATAACCACATGCAATATCAATAACCACTTTCATAATGATGGAATTCATAATGCCAGACTATCATAACCACATAGCCAAGGCCTCGTTCCAAGACTACAAATAAGATTTTGTCAAGGCATTATTCCAAGACACTAGTTTGTCTCATGAGACCTACCGATGCATCTAGGATCTATAGCGGGATCCACCCGTCACTTATTAAGTCCAATGCATTCCTCATATGAACAGGTTTAAACATAACATAAACATTCGTATTAAAAATAGCATACGAAATGTCAATACATTATACATAAACCATGAATGGTATAAAAATAACACATCCATAGTCAAGCATATCACAAAACATTCAATACAATATGGAAGTTTTGTATCATAATAAATCAAATTCAAATAAACTTAAAATCCATCAAATGATGTTGACATAGATGATATAAAAACTCTTTTTAGGGAAATATCTATTTATATTTTGAAATCATTTAAGAGTAATATATTTATAAAATAAAAAATTTTCTTTAAAAATATTCTAATAAGATTGTAAGGGATGCTTTGACTATTTTATAATGGCGGAAAATAGCCGCACCCGCCGTATAAGTTAAAAAAAACATTCTTACCTTAATTCTGTCGAAAAGGTTAAAAATGACCTTGTTTGGAAAACGACAGAAAGATTACTTTATAAAATTATTATAAAAATTCAACAAGGGTATAAATGACTTTATTCCATAGTCTTTAAAATAGTAATAATTATTTGAAATACATTTTTAAGAAATATGGATGTGGATGATAAAGAGTTCACAATAGATAATTACGTATAAACAACCTCGGATAATGAAGAGATTGTGAAATAACCCTTACCTTGTACTTTTCCTTGGTTGGGGGTAGGTTAAACTCCTCTATAATGGTGAAATAATTCTTATTAGATTATACAAGAATCGTATACATTAATATGATATCATATATGATCTTTTAACATTGATTTGTTAATAATATCTTAGTATTATCATCGTTTCAGGTGTCATCAGATTCATTTTCCTTTATATTGTTTGTTATTTGAGCCATATTTGTTATGGATGGGGTGTATACTATTAATATCCAGAATGATATCATGTCTCTAAAAATTATTTTCAATCATAAAATGAGAATTAGACTTGAATGGATACGATGGAGAATGAATCTCATCGTGTTCGTGGAGACGGTAGTCTGTACGTACGCACGAGCGACAATATCATTATTTTGATATTATAATAATATATAATTGGATGTTATATCATATATAAAAAATCATTATCATGTTATGTTTATTATTTACATGAATTACACATCATTATTATTCCCATCCAAAAAATAATTTATTGAATAAAAATTACACCCCGTCGTGGAGACGGTAAGCTGTACGTACGCACGTATGATGATATGTCATTCAAAGGATGGATAGAATACTGAATATGGTTGTACCATATTTATAATAACATCACAGTATATATAATATACTAGATTTATTATTTTATAATGGTAATAACAAATAATGAAGAAGTTGAAGAAGAAAGGAACTTGAAAAAGGGTGGTGAAATCATTACCTCTTCTTCGGGTTATTCCTTTTGATTTGATCAAAATAACTCCTTAGGTTAGATTTATGACTAAAGGAAGGCCTATAGGTTGAAGTGAGGGATGTTTAGAGAGTATTTGGGCAGGTTTTGGCTGATCCAAAAGGCTTTGAGGGTGTGAATTAATGAGAAGGGCGAGTGCCCTTTTATAAGAGGGGTGAGGGGCACCTTTGGAAATGCTAGAAATATTATTTTATAATAAATTAATATTCGGTTTTTAATAGATAAAAAGTGGATTATTTAGAGTTTAAGGTGGGGATGGGTCTAAAACAACTCAACTAATAGGATTTATACAGGTTTGGGTTACTATATCAACCATATCTTTAAGTATTAACTCTTAGTTAATTAGTTTCACTTTTACAATGTCTCTTTGTATTTTTATATTATATAGTTAATAAACTTACTATATAAATCCCAGAGACCGAAAAGTGGCCATTAATGATACAACTATCATTATATAAGTCTCTTGGATGAACCTTAGATTTTTAGGAATTTAATATCAATTAATAATATAATATTTGTTTTAAAAACTCTTTTATGTCGATTTTGATACTATTCAATAATTGATTTTTGTAAAAATCATAACAGAATGATTACTTCGAAAAAGGTTTATTAAATCAATCATAACATGTCATATTAACCTATAAAATTAGTTTAATTCATAAAAAGTCTCAAATTATATTTATTTGGGTGTTTATAATATCAATTATTTTAATTTTTCACTATTATGGTAATTACTTCATCATCATTGTGTCATCAATAAATTAAATTATTTAATTTCTAAAAATTATAAATAAAAGACCATTATGTATTAAATATTTTTATCTGTCTAATTAATAGTTATAGTAAAAAATCCAACATATATAACCCTATGTAAAAATTGTTTTTCTAAAAGATATATGGTTTTGTCATTTTTGTATTTATTTTAACTTAATTAATATAAAGTGTCATTATCACTTAAAAGTGGATCCATGGGGTCCCAAAATATACCCCAAGATTTCCATGGTCAGACATGTATCAAAAAATAAGGTTAGGACACGTTTTATGGTAATTTATTATTACTATAATATAATTTTTTTACCCTTATTTACCGGATTTACCCATGGTAAATAAAATATTTACCAAAGTAATTATTCAAAATGTCTAAAAATAAAAGTTACATGTTTAAAAAAATTGGAAATCCTGATTCCAAATATGGAATCTATTTTTCCAAATTCAAAACACATAAGTGGCAGAAATTAATTTAATATTAATTGCCGTTGTTAAAACAAAAAGTGGGTTTTTAAGAGATAATAACTATCAAAAGATTGACATTTGTTTATGTCCGGTTTAATTGTGAAATTATGTACAATGACAAAAATTATCTTAAATGGTAAATATATTCTAAATATACTTTACAACCACTCAGATTCAGAATTTATCACTATTAATTATTTTGATTAAAAAAGTTTTTTTAAAATAAAATTTACTAATTTTCAGTATTCATCAAAATATAAACGTTATCCGAAAAGATCCAAATTTTTTCCCTAGGCTAATTTTGATATTTATAATCCAAAAATTAAGTCCATTTTGAGAGATAAAATTTATAAAATTTCAAAAAGTGGTTATTACTATTCATAACGGCTAGTTTGATTAGTTATGGTGTGTGTTAGAACTCGAAGTTGCATACAACACACGCTACTGTATTATTCAAAGATAAGCGTACCATAGAAGTTTGGGGTGTTACAATCAGCCAACAAATAATGGACAAGAAGAAAAATCAAATTAGGAAGTTAGGGGAATCTTGGAAAAAATGGTACAACCTTACATGAAGGATTGGAGTTTGTGCTTGGATGAAGCACTTTGGGCGTACTGTACAACTTTTAAAACCCCAACCGGAATATCAGAATACAGGATTATGTTTGGAAAGTCTTTTCACCTCCTGGTGGAGGTATAACAACATGCATATTGGGCTGTTAAACAATGTGATATAAATATTTTAGAGGAAGGTGAGCATATTAAGCTGTAGAATCAAGAGTTAGAAGAAATGAAATGTGATGCATATGAGAACTCCTAGATCTATAAATAGAAGACAAAGGACACCCATGATAGCAGGATTCAAGAATGAAAGTTCCATGTTGGTGATAAGGTCCTAGTATACAATTCTAGGCTAAAGCTCCACCCAGGTAAACTTCATTCCTGATGGCTCGGTGCTTGTACAATTATTAATGTTTACCCTTTTGGTTCAATATAGTTTTTGCATGAGTAGAGTGGATGAAGTATTTCCATCAATGGTAAGTGACTTAAAAACTTATATGATGATTTTCTAAAGAATAAGGTGGAGGAAATCCACCTTCTAAAAGAAACATACCAGTGAAACACACCAGGTATTATCCTTCCTTATCACATTCTCATTTATTATATTGAGGACACTGCACATTCTTGGTGGGGGGGGATATATTATTGGTTTCATTAGGATTTTCACTATCTTCATTATTTCTTATATTTTCTCCTTTTTTATGATATTTTTATTTTTATCTTTATTTTTGAGTTCATTAGGACTTTCATCGTCTTTCTTCTTTCTTCTCTTTTTTGCCTTCAATATGGAATTTTTACTTTCCCTCCCTCTTCTTGTCACCAAGTTGTGGTACTTACTAAAAATGCATGTAGAAATTTTTGATTCCATGTTGTTTTTACATTTGATCAAAACCTATCTCTATTTTGGTATAAATATTTGTATGAATTTAACACCAGGGAGTGATTTTTAGTCAATTGGTTTTCTTTAAATAATATAAATGGTTGTATCTCTATGAAACATTTGAGATGATGATACCCCTTGTGTGAGTCGTTTTTGAAAAAAATGCATCACTAATATCTTCACACATTTTTGCACCAAACTAAAAAGTGTGAATATTCCTTACATAATAGAACATAAATATATGTTAGTTTAATATTTATTAGCATTCTAAAATGATTCTTCCTTACGTTCATTCCTTATCTGATCTGTTTCATTACTATACTAGATTGACCTATGTGTGTGTACCTGATATCCAACTATTGTATGCCATAAAAAACAAAAAATGGGTTATGTAATAGGTAGGTCAAAAACCACTCCTCCTAAAACTTTGATCTTTTTATAACTATTATAAGTAGTGGCATGAGGAGATTAAACAAGGTTTGAGAGATGAGTGTTATATTTGTTCCAAGTGAAACTTTTGAAAAACAAAAAAGAATAATAATAAATGAGAGGAGTGATGAAATGTGAAAAAATATGAGGATATCTAGTTTGGGAGCTTAAGTATTGAATTCCATTAATTCTTAAGTTGATGGGTCTTGAAATATTATTTCGAAGGATATAGGGCAGGTTCGGTGGAGAAAATTATTTAACCTGAAAAATGTTAAAATGGCCTATATTTGCTGGATAACATGTGGAGAGAATAGCATGGAATGGTTTTCACACACACACACATAGTGAGTTAGTGTAAAATGTCCTATATTTTCTGGATAACATGTGTGATCTCACAATGATTCACTATTCATTTCCACCCTTACACCACTGTTTTGAACTTGTTTTGTAATGAATATTCTAATTATAATAATAAATTTCACTTCATTTTTGATTCAATGAATTAATTTTTATCAATATGTAATAGGTACATTTTACTTGTTTTAGTGTATACATTGTAGGAGGAGGTGATTTGGAGAGCTCGTGATGGAATTAATGAAAAATGGGTCAAACTGCTCGAGAACCAAAGCATGAATATAGACATAAATATGTACTGTGGATAATCTGTGTATCCAATTAGGCTAAAAATGGGTGTATTAATTAAAAAATGTTTGGGATAAATTTATCTATAATACCATGGAGTCCAATTTATCCATTTGGAGGCCCAAAATAGGCCCCCAATGTGAAGAAATTCTGGGCGGTCCATTTTTGACCGCACTTGTATTTGGGCCATAAATCGAGCCTCAAAACTACAAGTTGGTTGAATCAACCTCCGTTATACATATTTCAAGATGGTACCCCTCAAAACCTAATTTGAAGTCATTTTAACTCATTTTGGTTAGTATATTATCTAGATAAAGATACAGGAAGAAGTCTTCCATGAATAGTCAGATTGTCCCTTAGGCACTTGACTTATTTTGCAGAAATTGTGATATATTTGTCCATAAAATCACCCATAATCGTCATTATATCATGTTTCATGACTAGGGGTAAGGGTGGGTAAAACATGAGAGCTATGTTCACCCATTTGGGTTCTATTCTCCCTCATGTACTTCTAAGCCTCTTAGTGATCAATTTGAAGGGTGTCCTTTGTTGTAATCCCGATCTCTACGATTATAATCTTCATAAGGTAATCGAATTACCGGGTGTGTTGTATATTGTTATTAATTTATAAATTCTGAATTTTTGTTTATTCTAGTATGAAAAGAAACAAATCATATGAATAAGAATCCTCATGCTTTCATGCATAACCCAGATCTTTTGATGATTTGAGCATATTAATCTATTTTCTCACCCCTTACCTTTCATAAGTATGTGGATAGATCACATCAGTTGATAAAATAAAGAATATATAACCCATTAATATGAATATTTTTTATCTTGTGGAAATATTATCATTGGCACAAATCTATTCATCTCATCACATTGTTGATGTGATGCCTTGATTGATTTCCATTTTTACATCGATTCAATAGTGTAGATTTTGAGCGGTAATTGATAATCAATATCATTGGTAGATAAAATCCTAGGTGGTAAATAATTAAGAACACAACACTGATTTTAGTGTGTATAAAATCAAGTAATCAATGATCCTTCCCATTCCCTTGAGAGTGACAAAGGATTGAGCATCAAGGGACACTTACCCGGGTTGATCACGACTTCTCCATTCTGTTTCTCTCACTTAGTAATATAGTTTCAATTTGTATTTTAAAATCAACAAACCCCAATTTTTATAAATTTTCATTCCTCTTTTATTTTCACAATCAAACCCATTTTTTTAAATTTTATGATCTATTTCTCCATTGAGAGATGACTTAGGGTTGCTTCTATACTGCAAGAATTCTAGTTAAAAATAAACATCTGATTTTATGTGCTCGACATCACAATTATATGTTACATTTCATGTTTACCTCTATTTAAGTACCCTCATGTAAATTAACATTATGTAGAATATAAATTTTCCCTACGAAATTTATAAATTTGGGGACTTCCACAGAAGAAGCTTCATTGATGAAACTATATTTGAATGAATCACGGGGATTAAATAGTTGAATTTGTGCATGATATTCAGTTATAGGACACTTTAATTTTGAAATGTGATTCAAGAAATATAAAACACCATATAGATAAGATACAAGTTTTTTTATAGCCATTAGGTATTTTGTCTTTAAATAATATTAGATATAATAAAATAAAAAATAGATTAAAAAGATAGAAACAATATATTTATTCAGTGCTGCTGATGTTTGGTTGTTTGTTGGTTGCTGGAGACATCCCTTGTTCTACCTCAATTTAAGAAGGCCCAACGTTCAACATTTCACTATAACTTATTCATCAAAACCTTATGATATTTTAATTAGTTTTATGATTTTTTAATAAGCATATTTATTTCATAGTTTTCATAGAAAGGTTATTCCTCCTTCAAAAGGTAGTGTTTGGTTATACTTACCTGATGAAAAGGCAATCATATACGATTAGTATTTCTTATATAATAGACTAGGTTATTTATTATCTCTGAAACAATATGTTAGGATATGTTTTCTCTTTATTAAAAATTAGGAATGTTTTGGCTTTCACTTAAATTATACTTGGTTATTCTTGTTCCCGAAATAGATAGGTAATGTATGGTCTTACCTATAATAAGCTAGGTTAAAGTCTTTATCTCTAAAACACATTTTATTATCTCTATTTTAGTGGGTATTATTCTTCTCACTGAGTTAGAGTGGACTAAATAGTGGACTAATATCTTAGTGATCATAATAACTATAAAAATCATGGTGTTCTTTATCTTTAATTTTATTCTTCTGCTTAACTTTTTTGAACACCACAATAAAAAAATTGTTATTTCGTTTTCATAAACATTAATCTATTAAATTTATAATTATTTTTAATATTTTAAATGGACTATTCACCCCTATAGTCCATCTTTCCATAGATAACTTGATCTAAGAGATATGATCTAACCCTTTATTATGTTTTCCTTCCCTAGGTTTTGAGGGAAGGTTCTAAGTGTGATGAGTCTATAAGGGTTCTTTATGTAAATAAATTTTTTTATATGATGAATATTATACCTAAATAATATGTTTATGTATCTAGTATCCAAATACACTAAACCTTTATGGCCATCATGTATGTATTACTATGAAATATATAGAATATTTATCTAAAATGATGCACCTTTTATTTATGTTGTACTTGGGTATCCTCAGTTGGTATCAAAATAGGATTTTGTTAATATTTGGAGATTAGGGTTTGAAAACATTGGGTAAATCATAGGGATACATATAAGTATATGAAACCATCCTAACTTTTTAACGAGGAAGAGGTTAAATTTTTTTCCTAGAAATACATAACTGTATGGATGCGGTAAGTGGACATGGTTTTCGCACAAATGCATCTCGGAGTAATAACCAAAAAATGAATTGGTCGATTATATATAAACCATCTTTCTAGTATGTGGTGAGTATTACCTTAGTGTGCAATTGTTTTGACACTATTTATATATATTATTGGGTTAACAAAAACATTATTTATAAACCATTATGTTGGAATTAAATAAATTATTTCCATGGATGACCTAGGTTAAACCTAAGGTGTTATAGGTTGATAATAAAGTGTTAAAATTTAGGAAATTTTAGGAGTCCATTTTCATTAATATATGTTTTTCACTCGGATTATTGTATGTTGATGCCTGTACATTTTTTTGTGGTTTAATTCAATGGTTGTAACCTAAATAAATTTTGTAAATAATGAATGTGATAGTCAATGAAATATCCATTTTCAAGAGAAACCAAATGGATAGGGAGATGGAATGAAAAATCCTTTTACTATTCTCACAAAACCCTCTCAAGTTATGAATAGTAAATCAAATCATTTTGAGATTATAAAAGCACCAAGGAGAGAGAAACATGCCATTTAACCTTTTATAAGACAACGTACAACCACTTTCTATGGGCGTTCTATTCTATTAGTTTCTTCTAAATGGATCAATATAATGGAAAATATTTTTATAGTTCTTTAGTGTTTGGTCCATGAGATGGTTTTCATAAGATTTTATCACTTGGAAGGTGAAGTTTATAAATTATGTACTCTTATTAACAACAAAAATAAAGTGGAAGAAATATTTTTTTTTGGATTGAGTGGATTTAAAGAGGTTATTTCTCAATAAATATTTTTACTGAACACTTATTACTAACATGGAATGAGACTTTTTGGATCTGAAATAGAGGTATAACAAATCCAATTGTACCTACTAATAAAATTTTACAATACATTTAGGGTATTCATATAGATTTATAATCGACCCTATAAGAAAAATCCATCAATTATTCAGTGGCCTGAAGCCTAGCCTTTAGAAGGTGTTATCCATAAGAGACATCTGTAACTATGAAAAAATAATTCAATGTTTCCTGTTGGTAGAAATGTAGAGTAGAATATCCAATTATGTTTTTTGGTTTTAGTGGTAAGAGGAGAAAAATTAAGCTTTATAGAATCTCAAATGGTAAATATCAAGGAGGAAACAAGTTACAACCACCATAATGTAAAAAATATAGGCGTAATAATTTTTAATATTATCTAAAAGGAAATGAGAAATGATTTTATTGTGGAATGGATGGCCATCATTCCGGTAATTGTCAATAAAAGATGATAAGTTCAAAAAATTCAATATAGGAGAATAAGGATTCAACTAATGAATTTCAATTCTTAAGATATTGTTATATTCTTCATTATGTTAATTAATTCCTTAATCCAAGATATAATGAAGAAAGTGGGCCTCAAAAAACCCCTAATAAATTTGATAAAGGAAAGGAATTTACTTTCACAACTAAAATGGGATAAAAGAATGATGCAGTGAAAGGTACACTTACCATGAACTCTTGAATTAGAAATGATTTATTAGATTTTGGATCTAACCACTCTTTTATTTATAAATAATTTTATACGGGCAATATATCACCACATTAATTATCAGATATTGAGTTAGCCATAAAAAAATTTAATTGTATGATAATCATATCTAAAGTTTATAGCACCCACTATGTTGATGATTTTATGTATGTGCTTCCTAAAAATCTTTTGATTCTATGTCTAGTTTAATTTTATGTGATTTTAGGAATGGATTGGATCTCTCTTTATATAAATCCCATATGAATTTTGAGGGAAGGAAAGTCACATTTGATAATTCAAACCAACCCATGACCATATTTTGGTGCGAGGATGAATACAAAATTACAAAATATACCACTTCAATATTATGGGTCATAATCCATATACATGAAGGGTTTTTATCTCCTATAGTTGTGGAGAAATTCAGCATTTAGGATATTACTATTTTATAGGAGTTTTTTGATGTATTTCCAAAAGAGTTTATTATTCTTCAAAATTGTGAATTTTTGTTTTCAATATAACTCAGATTGGGTACTACCCCTATTCTAAAGGCTCCTTATAGAACAACCCCAATTGATTTAAAGGGATTAAAGAAGCAACATTAGGAGAATCATTATAAATTATTCATACATGCTAGTGTGTCACCATGGGGTGTACCAACTATTTTTTTAAGAATAAAGATGGGTAAATGAATATTTTTCATTGATTATTGGGAACATAACAAGATCACTATCAAGAACACGTATCTTCTACCCCATATCAATGATCTGTTTGATCAATTATGAGGATCTATAAACATTTCTCATTTTGAACATTATTCTAGATATCATTAATTGATGGTTAATAAGGAGGATATACCCAATATAGTCTACTATGTGAGGTATGTAATTTATAAATTTATAATAATTCCATTTATACTTATTAATTCCTTATCCATCTTCATGAATTTAAGGAATATAGTATTTATATATTAACTTGATTATTTTATGGTAGTTTTTATTGATGAAATTATTATATATTCAAATAGAAATGAATATTATTAAGATTATTTTAGAATTTTTCTAAAGACCTTGGGGAAGGATAAGTAGTATTCCAAATTTATCATGTGTGAATTTTGTATTCAAAAAGTTTCATTAATGGGTCATATAATTTAAATTTAGGGTTTTTTTGTGGATCCTTTAAAGGAAAAAGTTATTGAGAAATGGCCCTGACCGACCATAGTTACTAAGATCAATAGTTTTATTTGGTTGGATAGATATTACCGATGCTTTGTGAGATATTTATCATGAATATATAGTCCAATCACCAGGTAGATTTAGAAGGGTTAATGTTGTTGTGGATTGATGAAGATGAAGAGAATTTCACGGAGTTGAGGAGAAGGTTGGTCAGTGCACCTATACTCACACTATTTTGAAGTGGAGAATGGTTTGTGATATAAAATGATTCATTAAAGAAGGGATGCGGGTGTTTCCATATACCGAATTAAATGGTGATATCATATTCCTCACAGAAATTTAAAATACATGGTAATAATTACCTAATATATGATTTTTGAGTTTGTGGTGGTAATTGTTACATTAAATATTGGGAGGAATTATATTTATTGTGAAAGGTGTGACATATAAACAAATTATAAAATATTTAAGTATGTATTAACAAAGACATATTTGAATATACTCCATTGAAAATTTTTGTAATTAATTAAATATTATGACTTCTCAATACATTACCACCTTGGGAAGGTGAACAAGGATACCTATGCTCTGAGTCGAAAGGACCATTGGTTTTTTTCCATTTTGAGGATTGAAAGAGATCCAATTCTTAAGAATTTTTATAAATTAGAAATTGAAATACTAATGAATTGGGAAAAACTATATATTAATCATATGTATGTTTAACCTTCTATCAATGTGAGGATTAAAGAAGAAAAAAAATGAAGATATATAATTAAAAAATAATGTGAAAATTTTCTTACGATCAACCATGATTATGTTGTAATTATAAGGTTTTAGAGTCAAGTATGTGTCCCATCAATACTAGATTTTACAAAAGATATTATAGATGTAACTCATAGGTCATTATTCTCTATTTGTCATGGAAGTATAAATATATAGAGTGTTTTGAAAGAGTATTTCTTATGGGATAACATGAATTGGGTATTGTGGACAATTAATCTCGATGCCAAGTATTTTAGAAAGTTACGGATGATACATACAGGTTTAATGGATTATTAAAACTCTTAACCATAACCAAATTTATATGGGAAAAAATCGCCATAATTTTTTTCATCAAAATCCTCAAAAGGTCTAATGGCCATCATGCTATTTGGATTGTAGTCGTTCACCATTTGAAGTCAGCACGAATTGTAGTTTTCAGTTAATATTTTAATCTTGATCAACTTTACTGAATATATGTTGACTAAGTGGTATGTTTTCATGTAGTACCATATTCTATTGTTTATGATGAAGATATGTGTTTACTTCAATGTTCTAGAAAAGTATTCTAACAAGCTTTGGATTCAGAGTTATGTTTCAGTATTACTTATCATCCTAAGTTATATGGTTAGTCTGAGAGAACCATTTAAACCCTAGGTAATATATTGAGATCTTGGTATCTGGATTTAAAATGTGGTTGAGATCAACACCTTCATATGCTATATTTTTTTCATACAAAAATAATTTTCTCTCAAGTATTCAGATGCCTCCTTATGAAACCCTCTATGGAAAGAAGTGTGTAAATCCAACATACCAGGATAAAGATGGATAAATAAAGTGATTGGGAAATGGTTTATCTAAGGAGACAATGGGGTATGTTAGTTCCAATAAATAACACATAATGGTAGCTCAGAGTCAATAGAAAAGTCATGCTGAAAATCATTAATGAGATATAGATTTTTAAGTTTGTGACAAGTTATTCCAATGGATATATCATTGTAAGAAGGTTATAATATTTTTAAATAAGGGAACATTTGGTCCTATATGTATAGTTCCATTTGAAATTCTTAATCATATCAAGATGGTATATTATGGTTTGGAACAACCATCACATCTCTCTCAAGATCATGATGTTTTCTATGTATCTCTGTTGAGGAAGTACAAACTTAATACTTCACATGTACTAAACTAAGAGGTAATACGACTAGAACAAGATCCATCTAATATGTAACAATTTTTGGATATTCTTGATCATATATAGAAATTGTTATGAAACAAGGCTACTCACATAGACAATGTTTTCAGGTGAAACCATAAATTAGAGAAAGCTATGTGGGTACCCAATGATGTGATGAGGCAAATGCATACTCATTTGTTTGTATCAGAATGATAGAATTTCAAGGGTAAAATTCTTATAAGGGTATATAATTTAACACCCTTAAATTTTATGATATATTTCCATTTTAATAAATTTTATTTCTTTGAGATCTTTTTTTACACAATAGAAAAAGTTTAGATGAACCACAATATAAATTTTATTATTTATGCATGATCATTAAAACCTATCCAATAATTTTTTGTTATGAATAGTAATAACCACATTATTAAAAATACGTATAATGTTTTTATATAATTTAAATTCATTGACAAATAAAAACTAAATTTTTAGTAAAATCATTTTATGCTTTAAAAATACATTTTCTTCAACAAATGGATTTTATTGTTTTTGTGAGAAAGTATTATAATTAATTTCCAAAAAATATTATTAATTTTTTTATGATAAAACTAATATTTATTTTTTTATTAGTATTTCAAAATTATCTTAAGGTGAATATTTGGGATTTTTCTTAAAATATTGATTTTGAAGTGAATAGTGAAAATTTATTTATTTTTATTGAAAATTGTATTTTCATTCCATGAATTTTACAAGGGATATTTCATATTAAAGTTATTTAAAAGTGAAATTAGTTAATTTATATTATTAATAATCAATTTAAGTTTTTTTAATCAACTTTATGAATTATTTTTGTGTAAAAACTTTCTATACTTAATATTTTTTTCTAGAAAACCGCTTTTCATCACATTTTTCTTGTTTAATTTTAAATTAAATTATATAAATTCTTTGAATTAAATTTTATTAAATGTATTACATATTTTTAATTATTATAATTAATATAATTTAGAAGGTAAATATTAATTTTTTTTCATTATGAATCATAACCATAGTTAATTGTTTATCACCGTAGTAAAAGAGGTAAAATTAGATTAAAACCATAGGGGAAGGCATTAAAATATATCTAACACATGAATTTATCCTATTTTATGTGTGATTTTTGACCAAAGGTTTTATTAAGAAGTTAAATATTATATATTAAATATTTTTTATAAAATTTGGAACGCATGTTGAAATTTTTGAAGATAAGCTATAATTTATTCAAATTAAAATCTATTTTTGGGTATTTGCATTTAATGGCATGGTTGGAATATTCCATTCGGTTATGGATTTACAAAATATTTAAAAAAACTTAATTTTTTTATTTAACCAAAATATTTCATGTAAACTAATCTATTACATTACATCAAGGTTAAATGATTTTTCTGTTAAATCAATCATTTTTCTTAAAAAAATTCATACATTTTCGGTTCTTATATGAAAAGTAATTTCTATCACCAATATAAATTAAATCGGATAAAATGGATTCTAAATTTGGAATAATCATATCCAATTTTTTGTTTAAAAATTTCATTTTTATTTTTTTCATATAATTATTTTATCATGCTAAAAAAATTGAGTTATCACAGTTACGGTTAAAATTATTTTAATGTGTTTTAACTAGAATATAAGGCTTAAAATGTATCCAGAAATTTACCAAATGTGATTGGATACGTTTATTATAACCCTATGAAATAACATAATTTAATTTTTTTCCCTTTTTCAAAATCTACATGATTATTATATGTATATTATTTAATCTTTTAAGTAATTTCAAGTGTATCCTTTCCCTCCCTTATAAAAGGACACCACACATCCTCAACCATATCTTAAATCTTATTTTCTTTCCAAAATAACACCTTTTCAAGGTTTAATTTGTATGAAATTAGAGTTTTCTCAACAAATAGGCGATTAGAACATGCACGATGTAAGATTATATATGAGGTAACAGATTTATGTTTCCATACCAATTTAATCTAGTTTATTTATGATTTAATTTATATTTAGAAAATTAAATTAAACTTATCTAATAAATCACTTTCATTTTTATTATCCTATGGTTATTCATGAAATTTGAAATCAAGAAAACAATTTCCCTATCTTTGGCACTTAAAATGGACAGGAAAATGTAAGGAAAACAAACTTTATTTTCTATTTGTATGAGAAAATTTTTCTTACATGTGTATTTTTTATTTAAAATATTTTGAATAATATTTTTAATATTATCACATGCTTATTTAAAAGTATTTTTTACCCATATTTTAATTTCTCTAAAAATGTTTTAAGAGATTATTATTATTATTATTTGAATATTGTATTTTTGAATTTTTATAGAAAATATGAAAGGAATATGTGTTTTAAATACTATAACATGGAGGAGTTTTCCATTTTCCATGACCAATTTATGATTTGAATATTACTTTTAAATTTTTCAGTGTTCTTTTATAAGAAATTTTTTTCCTTAATATTTTTTTGGAAATATATGGATTTTAAATAAGTGATTTCAAAATGGGTGTGTATTTTATTCAAGAGTTATTCTAGATATTTTTGAAGAGAATTTTCATCTGTGATAACACCCTTCATTTCAAATATGATTTATTGGGTATTTTCTCTAATGATACCATCCTTATTATCTATAAGTATGGGCTATTATTGTGATGATGATATGTTTATGAAACCCATTTATTTTTATCAAACTATACTGTCATCATAAGTTTTATGTTTTGTAGATCTTATGACATTCATATGAATTAATTATGATTATTTGATAACTGGTTCAGTTATACCCCTACAATGTATTAGTTAAAGTGAAATTTATATCTCATTAGATGTTAATGATAAGCATAGATATGATTTAAAATAGATTTTTTCACATATTGATTCATATGTATGATTTATCCCTGATACGATAATAAGTATATGTGTGGACATGATTGCAAATAACTTTTTTTACATTTCGATTCTTGAGTATGATCAATTTTTCTATTAATCACTAGATTATTCATGAACATTATATCTTTTATCTATGTTCTCATGATTATGTTTTATTATTCTTATTATGCAACATTACTATGTTATTACCGTCGAATGATGATTTATACTTTAACACATTTATTGATCATAGTTATAAAATTAATTGATTTTTGTGATTATGATCCATTATTTTCTAGGAATGAATATTATACATTGAGAACATAAAAATTGAATATTTTATCATACATTTATGACCATATTATCCTCTAATGATTGATATCTGCCATTTTTACCCTTACTAAGGATCTAAGCTCATTCTTTCTGATGTTTTCCATCCTCTAGTTTTAAAGTAAGATTCTAAGTGTGATGAGTCTAGTAGGATACCTTATGTAAAGAAAAATGTTTTAGATGGTTAATATTATACTTAAATAAGATGTTTATATATATAGAATCCATAGATATTAAGGATTTAAAGTCCTCAATCAAGTATTATTATGAACTATTTTGAATATTTATCTAAAATGTTGTTATACTTACATATTTTATGCTTGATTCTCTTCAATATGTGTGTTTTTTCTAGGAGCACATTTCACCGAGATCATAGAGGGCTATTCCATGATTGAGGTTAGCTAAGGGGATGTCCCCTCTACCTAGTGGTGTCATACCTCAAGTGGGTTGGGGTGAAAGAGGCTATTCCCTAAAGAATAATAGTTTATTGGGTGACGCATCTTTCCAAGGATCCATCACACTATGACCCATATATTCACACTATCATAGAAACTTGAGTATTTTTTTCAGGGTTTGTCCCATATTTTTGGGGTTGATCTCCTTTGTGGTTTAGGGGAAATGGAATATAATGGGGGGGGGGGGTTCCATTCTGGACTAATCCTCCCCTATCCATCCTTCTTTGAACCCCATGATAGGGGTTGTTTTTAATTAAAATTGGTGGTGATTTATAGAATGTTTCTCTCATTAATTCTTCCATTTTGGTTTCCATTATAACTATTTTCTTTGGGTCAATTCAAGGCTTGGATTTGGCATCAATTTTATAAATACTTGGTGGAACCAGGTAAGTATGATAAGGATTTTGTGCATCTAGGCTAAAGGAAATCCAAAAAGTTTGAACACATGCCATTGGGTGTGATTTATTTGAAGCAAAATTTGTCCATAAATTTCAATTAATATTCCTCATTTAAATTAGGTAAATAATTAATTATAATTTTTTAAAGCTAATTATTTGGGTTTAATGTCATAAAATAGAAATTTAGGTGGAAGGAAGATGATTAATTGAACTTGGAAGAGATTGGGTGTGTGTTATTAGGTTGTGATTAAATGGAATAAATCCATGAATTAGGTTGGTTGGATTTATATCTTTTACATTGTTTTATGTATATTTTGATGTGGCATGCAGTCTCGATAATACATAAGTTAAAACATTTATTTTAAATTGAAGAAATTTTCATGAGTTTTGATGGATCCTTCAGCACTTGATTAGTGCCTTGATCACTATTGGAAAATTGATTAACTATAAAATGTTCACCTTATGACATGGATCCCATAGGGGTGCACAATAAATGAAATAAATGAACACAGTGCACTTGGATAGGTCCTTAGGGGGTTGATATGAGATTCTCATATAATGGGTTAGTTCCCTAAGGATAAATATGCACATGTGAGAGGTTTTAGCCTAGTGGTGAATATAAGATGTTTATATATCTCGTGTTTGATGGGGAAACCTCTGTGAGGTTGGATTAGACTATTAGTGAGTGATATTAGGGGGATAATTCTTTCATAACTAGATGATATGTGACAAGGGGGGTTTCCTTGTGGTTACATGGATAATAATTCTATTGGGGGGAGGGGGGATGTGGTATGGGACCTAAGTATGGTTCATTGGACTTATATAGAATAATTGACATGAAAATTCCTTGGAAATTTGAGAAATTTATCTCGGGACGATGCTTAGGTAATGAGACTGGATTGTAATGAAATATTTTGACAAGATTTTGGACCAAACTCTTGAGGCTTGGGTAAGATAGGTTATTTAGGATAAGAGAACACTTAATAGTGTCAGAAACAACTTGGTTCCAATGATAAAGGATTTGGATGGGTCTAGAGGACCCTAGTGGAGGTCCAGTTGGAAATATGGTGATATATTTGGTTTGAGAATGTGTGCTTGTCCAAATGAGATAGTCTTGATAAGATTAGCCTGAGTGGATAGTTGGATATAGAGACTTGATTTGGGATGTAAGGGTAAAACCATGTGTCTAGCACCCTGGTGATAAGATGATGATATTAGGGATAATATGTGATACCTGATGTGTTTGTGTTGTGTGATTGAATAGGGGAGAGAGGATTCCCCTAGGTGTAATATATGATCTATATGAGTTTCCTATTAATGATATTAGTCCCCTAATTTACCAGATAATCTATATACGTTTATGAGTTAGGATAGTATTCCCCTAGGTTTAGGATGACCTGTCACTTGTTTCTTAGTAGGGTGAAAACACCACCTAAGCTTATAGATAATATACTATTTCCTATGAGGGTACAACATAAGTCATGAGTGGTTAGATGATCTATTTTCTGGAAGGGTAGGGTAACCCCGGAGTTTATAGATGATTCTTATATTTCCCAACAAGGAGAGTTTACCCTTTGGTTTTATATGATTTTATTTTTGGTTGGATATGGTCACCCCCTATGTTTCTAGATGAATCTACATAATGTAAATAAGGTAGTGTCTCCCCATGGGTTCTAGATGATGTGTTTTTTAGAAGGGGAGATTCATCCCCTGAGTTTCTAGATCATGCTACATGTTTCTTAGTGTAGAGTGTCTTCCCCTAAGTTCTATAGGAGGTTAATTATTCCCTATCAGGGTGTGCATATACCCTTGGGTTCCAGATGAGGGTATTATTCTTAGAGACACTCTGAAATTGGTTGAAGGAGGTATATTCAATCTGAAGTGTCACCTTAAAAACTGATGATCAATGATGGTTATTTTATTTTTCTTTATAACTTTATGTTTTATTCTTATCATATAAAATGTGGATGAATAGTATTTATAAGTTATATTTGAGACTCTTCTGGTGGTTCCCTTCTGAGTTATATGCACACCCTACTCGAGTAGGCATAGAACATGGGTGACCAAGAAAACCACCTTTTTAAATGTCTAGGTAGTGCTGAGGCCATGAATTAGATCTTTCAGCTGGGAAACATGGATGGGGATTTAGATATCATGATGTGATAAGGCTTAGGTATGGTAGTAGAGCCTCTATTTATCTTATTTTATTTTATTTTTTATTTTTTATTTGTGGTCACTCCAATTGGTGACACGTTTTGGGTATTAACAACATGCTTCATCATTTCATTTGTTATTGAATGATGGTTTTTTACTGCATTTAGTTATTGGGATGAGATAATGATAGCCAGTATGTTTAGATAGGGATCCAATTATGTAATTTAATTATGGGTAGGGTTTAAACATCAATGGGCATATTATACAATCACAATATTCCTTTAAGATCTAAGGCATCATGATCATGTGATGTTATAACACATCGGTGTGTGCAACAAAGTGTTTTTGAAAAAATTTGGACATATGAAGATTGAATAGTTTTTTAACCAATATTGTGTGTTTTGATATAGAAACCCAAATAAGAATTTCATTTGACCACTAAGATTAAATTTTTAGTAGGAAATTCTGAAGGTGGGTAGTAACATGGGTAGAAATCAGCACTTATGAGTTGAGTCTTATAGTGGGGAGAACCATAATTCTAAGAATTAATTAATCAATGAAAACTTATTACCTTGGGATAAATAGGTATGGTGAGAACCATATCAATGTTGGTAATAGTGAAAATAGGGTAGTTCATCCATTGGTGAATGGTGCACCTTAATGGTTGGAGTTATTCAGTGTATAATAATTCTACATTTTGGTGTAGAATATGGTTAGTTGATTGTGAATTGATGACCTCAATAGGTATAGATTAATTATTAAAAGAACACCAGGACTTCTTGGATTTTATAATTGATATAATGGGGAGGTTTTAAAGTCCAACATTTTTTTGGATTATGAGTTTCATAAAGATTATGAATTTTTGATATCAAAGTAGGTTTCATTTTGAGAATTGGGATTTGGATTAGAATTATAAGAATCCAAACATATCTAGTAATTATTTTTTGATATGGGATGGGGATCGATGATTTGGGTACAAGACTGTGTTTTGAGAAGACCTAGGAGGTCAGTAGTAAAAATTCCAAATATCTGTATAACATTACACCATGATGGCAGGAAGTCATTCTATGACATCCTATAGAGGAGGGTACTTCACCACTTAGCACAATAACCACAAGAAGAATATGGTTTTAGGATGTGGATGGTTCTACCAGGGAGTATGTCATGCCATGAGTCTGTACGGTCACTCCATAATGGGGGAAATTCACTCTTCCTAGTGGTTTCATACCATGATAGCTGAGGGGTATAAGAGATTATATTGCAAAGGCTAAGAAGGCATTGATTTATGCCTATTTCTAAGTAGGGACTACACCATGACACCTATGGTTAGACCATGACTTAATCCTAGGTTATTTATTTTTATCATCGGAAGACCTATATATTTAGTGTTGGACCCTTCCATGAGAAAAGGGAAAATTAGAGTATGGGGGTTCTATTCTCAGTTAACCCTCTGCCTCTATATCCTCCTTTGACCCCTATAGAGTGGGTTAGTTTTAGAAAGATTTAGTAGTGATTCTAGATATGTTTCTCATCTTCCTTCTTTATATATTTGTATTCATTGTATCCCTTTGAATTGGGTCTATTTTAGGAATGTATTTGGAACAGATTCCAAAAAATAATCGTGTAATCTAGAAAGGATGATTATTGTTTTGTATGGACTAGCTAGAGGATGTCCCGAATGGTTTAATGGATGATTTTTGGTGTGGTTTTAGTTATGAACAACTTATTAGAGAGTAAATAATGATTATTCTTCATCAAAATTAAGTTAACTAATTAATTATAATTTTTCTAGTAAATTATTTTTCTTGTATATAATGAGATATAAAATCAAGTGGATATTCAATGACCAGTTGGACATGGATGAGCTTGGGTGAGAGTCACCTCGTTATGATAAAATTAAATAACTCTACGAATTAGGTAGGTGGTCCTTGAAAATTAATCTTGGTTTATAAATATTTTTTTCATGGAATATGATATGAAGTACCACTAATGCGGGTGATAAAAAAATTATTTAATTGAATTATTTATTTAAAATAAGATGCCTATGTACAGTTGAATGTATCAAGGGACATGATGAGCCCTTGGGAACTAGATTGGTGATTCAGTTTCTGATGGATGGGGATTTACCATAAAATGAATTCCTTATGGAATTGACCCTAGATGGGTATTTATTAAATGAAATAATTGAAGATTATATACTAGGGTAGGACCTTGGGGTTTGAGATGAGTTATACATAGCCCATGTCAATTCCTTAAGAATATCAATGTAGGTGTGGGAGGATTAGGACTTGTGGTGATGATGAGATGTCAATATGTCACTTGTGAAATGGGGACATCCATGTGTTGGTGGATTGGACTCTTGTTGAGTTCCTTGAGTGGGATAAGTAATTCAAGACTATATGAGATGTCCTTGGGATGTTTTCCTTAGGGAAATGTGCATGAGAGTGCTCCTAATGTGGATGTGGTGTGGGACCCATGTATGGGTCATGGTACTTTTATGGATGTCATAGAATAAAAATTATGAGGGTCCTGGAGAGATTTAGCTCGAGATGATCCTTGGGTATATGTATTGGATTGCGATGAAACAATTTTATGAGTTTCTGAACCAAACTCTTGACATTAGGTCATATAAGGAATTCAGGTTGAGATAACACCAAATATTGTTGGAGGTTGATTTATACCAATGAGAAGGAATTTATATGCATCTCATGGGGTATAGTGGATGTAGAGTGTGTGAGATGGTGATAATTATGGTTTTAACATGAGATATTTGCGAGATTAGGATGATCTTAAAGAGATAATATTACGTTAGTAGGAGGAAACATATGTGTGATTTGGTATGTGGTTCCAAAACTAAGTGTCTAGAACATTGGTGATAAGCTGGTGAGCTTTGGGATGGGTATTGATACCTGATGTAATTGTAATTTATGATATACCACATGAGAGAGGATTCCCTAGAGTATAAGCTATAAATTGTTTGTGTTTCTTAGTAGGGAAGGTATTCCCCAAAGTTACTAGATGATCTATATGCATTTCATGGAAGAGAGAGTCTTACCCAAGGTTTCAGATGACCTATTAATTATTTCTTGTAAGGGTGTGGGAATAACCATGAGTTTCAAGACGATATATTGTTTATTGATAGGGTGTGGACATGCCTCTAAGTTCTTGAAATATATGTTTCCTGTGAGAGAAAGTTCACCCCTAAGTTTTTAGATGAATTTATGTATTTACCATTTTATAGAGTATATCCATAGGTTTCTGGATGATCCATTTCTGGTAAAGGGAGGTTCATCCCCAAAGTTTCTAGATGATGCCTTATGTTTCATAGTATAAATAGTTTTCCCTTGGGTTCTAGACTATCTATTTCATTGTAGGATAGAATCACCCCTGAGTTTCTAGAGGATGATCCATATTTCTTTGTTGTGAGTGTATGCACCATGATTTTTATGAGTCTACTTATTTACTAACAGGTTAAATTTATGCCCCTATGTTTTAGTTTAGGGTATTAGACTTAGAGAAATTTCAACAATGGAAAAAGAAGGTATATTAGATCTCTAGTGTCACCTTGGAACCAGAGTATTAATGATGAATATTTTATTATGATTCACATTGTATGTTTTATTATGATCATATCATTTTTAAATGAACTATAAATTTTGGTTATGTTTGGGACACCATTGGTGGTTTCTTATTGAGTTACACTCACACCGTCATTGGGATTCCATGAAATTTGCACTCCAAAATAGACCTCATAATCATATGTTCATATTGGAATGATGCCCATGATTATATAGTTTATTTGGATAGTATGGTCGAGGATTTGGTGATTGGGATGTGATGAGGATCAAGAAAGGTAGTAGAGCCTACTTTTAATTTATTTATTTATGGTTAATTTTGTACATGTTGTCTTCCCAATGGTAAATCACTTCTGGTGGATGGATGTATACTTATATATTTTATTTTTCATAGAATGGTTATTGTGATTTTCTTTTTCACACTCTAACTCTTTATTTATTATGTATGTTTTATTCTACCGTGGTTGTAATCTGATATGAGGGTATAGTCTCCCCATTGTGAGACCATATAACTATTATTCAAGACAATAGCCTCTAGTGCATGGGAAGGTGCACCTGAGGTCACATAACACCCACGGTTCTGATACTGGTTAGTGTTCCTAGGTTTTGGGAAGTTAAAAATTCTACTGAAAGGATGTTTCTAAGTGGATACGACTTTATCTCTTCTTTTTTTCCATGAATCAATCTCCTCCATGTCCACATTATTATCATTGTACTTATTTTCACTTCTATGACTGATTAAAGTTTTTTCCAAGGTATTGGTTTTATTTACAAAATAAATCTCCTTTTAAAATTTTCAATGTGGTCATTTCTTTCCGACATTGAGTTTCTTTTCAAAGGTGTCAAGGAAATAACTTTTCAATTTTTTTTCACGAAATCATTATCCCAATGTATTTTTAAATTTTCCTTAATAAAATTAATCTATATGTTTTTATGTCTTTATAATGAAATTCCTATTCAAAATATTTTCAAAATTATTTTATTAAAAAAAATAAAAGTACTAAAAAGAAATTGTTATTTATTCTTATTTTTCAATGAAAATTTCTAATTATATTATAAAAGTATTCTCCATCCATGTCAACTTTATTTAAATTTTCTTATGATTAATTGAGTATATCCTATAATGATAACATACAACATATTTAAATATATGGATTATAATAACATCTTATTTAATTATTCAAGAATTTCATTTATTTATCATGGGTTAATGAAGCTATGATATGATTATAAATTATATCTTATTCAAATGGAACACATATATGTTGTTTATGATTATATGTTGTGTGGGTATGATATATATGTCAAATTAATTTGGTAAATCCTTATATATCATGAGATAATATTGAATGTACATTATTTTTATGTTCAAATATCAATGTGTGGGTATTATTATTAGGCTATGCATGGAAATTATTATTATCTTCACAACTATATGTGTATACATTATTTTTTTGTTCATAACCTGATTCATATACATTATTTTTATGTTCAAAACGTTACACATGGTCCTTTTTAAGGAAATTTGTTTCCTAAATGTTATGCTTTTCTATTTGTATTCTTATGTTTTATATTTATATCATTCCACATTTATATGTTATGTTTCATGGCTAGTGATTATTGTCTCATTTTTTTCATTCTTAAACCATGGAAAATGTTATACTTCCTTGATGATTTCCTTGAGGATATATTTCATTATACTAGTATTATACGTAATTCATATGTATCAAAGTTTTTATAATTAGATATTTCTCCAATGATCTTGTTTATCATATGATTATGAATTAGTCCTTTATGACAAATTGATAGGTTTTTACCTTACTGATCATTTAAGATTACTCATTCTTATGTATACATTCCATAAGTAATGAATGAGAGTATTAAGTGTGATATGTCTAGAAGGATAACATGTGGGCATGTTAACTGTGGGAGATGATGAATAAATAATGTAAAATAGTACATAAATGTAGATGATCTTCAAAGAAACTATATATTTTTGATCTTGGAATGTGTGTTTATTTTTGAGTTGTAATTTTCAAATTATAGAAATGATTTAAAATATATTAATTCTCTTATCAAGTTATATCTATTGGTATTAGAGGGGGGGGGGGTTAGTTATTTTTCAGAATTAAGTTACAAAGTTTAAGAGATCCCATCCTAAACAAATCTTGGTTGAACTAAAATCAGTATAAGATAAAATAAAGGTGTCATTGAGTAAGATATATTAGGATAAAAGTTTCTTATTAATATGATTATTTCGACGAATTTTCTTAGGATATAATATTTTATTAATTTTTTTAATCCTTTAGGTTTTAGTAAATTGCTGGAACTTGGATGAATAGAGTTAACAATGAGTGCGATGGAAAATGCAGTGATTATACCAATGAGAAACCTAATGGACTAGGATATGGAGTGTAAAACTTAAGGGGAATTGTATCTTAGGTTATGAGTAATAACCAAACCATTCTAATCTCTAAAATTTACCATATACTAAGAAATATGGAATTGAGTATTTTATGCCTCAATATACACCTTACTTTAGTGGGTCATCTAATCTACTAATCTTAGATTAGTGTATTATTACAAAAAATAAGATATTTTTCTTTTCTTCAGTGCCTAGAGCATGGAATGGTAGTTTTAGCAATTTATCATCTAAAAGGAGTGGAAGATAAATGGTGGAACCTTGTTATGTATATGAGGCCAAGGAAATAAGTTTACTCTATTGCTTGAGATGATTTTAATTCTTTACTGAATATTTGGATCAAAATGTTGTAATTAAAATAGATAAATAATTTATTTAGTTAAATAAAAAGGAGGATGAATCAATTAGTTTATATGGACATTTTTTAAAACCCAAAATATGTGCATATAATTTTATTATTGAACTTGAAATTAAGATCCATAATTTATTTAATGGCCTAAAACTAAGTTTTCATAAGGCATTATCCATAAGGGAATTTGGTAGATATGAATAAATTGTTCAATGTGTACTTAATGTGGAAATATAAAATAGATAATCTCATTCTGATCATGGATTTGGTAATAATAAAAGGATAATATATTTTCCTTGAAACTAAAAAAGGTAAAAAACATAGTGGAAGTAAAATTCACGCACCTATATTCCAAAAATGTGGGAGGATTCACTCAAGAAATATCCTAAATGGAATTAGAAAATACTTCAATTATAGTAGGTGTATACATTGATATCATAATTCTCAAAGAGAGAAGAATAGGGTAGTCAATATAATGGAGGATAACAGGGTCCCTACTAACTGACCACCCAATCATCAATTCTTCAAATAGAAGGAATTTGGGAATTATTCAAACAATTCATTAATACAAGGGATAATAGGGGAAATATACATCAACAATATCCAAGACCAAGGGAATAAAGAATATCCTATGAAATCATTACAACTAAAGTGGATCATGATAATAATGTGATGAAAGGTATAACTATTCTTCACTATAGATCCATGAATGTCTTATTTGATTTTAATTCTTCACATTCTTTTATATCATTCAATTTTTCTAAGAATGTTGGTTCACCATGTCAAGATTTTGATATTGAATTATAGATGAAAAAAACTAGTGGTGTGATAATTTCAACCAAGGTATATAAATCCTTTCAGATGGATGTTTGTTGGATTATACTTCCTATAGATCTAATTCTTATCCCCTTAATAGAATTTAATGAGATAGTGGGCGTGGAATGACACTCACTAAATAGAGATCATTAAATTGTTAGTATAGTGAAATCTAATTTCATATCCCAAATCACCCCATGATAAAATATCTATGAAATTATAATTATGGACTCCATTTATACAAAAATTCCTTAATACGAGTCTTGATTCCCAATAATAAGGGATACTTGGATCAAATGGTTTAGAAGGAAGTTAACTTTATAGATGTTCCAAATGTAAGAGAATATATTTATGTATTTATTGAATGACTATATGTTATTCCCCTAAAACATGAGGTTGAGTTTTTAGTTGAAATCATACATGGTTATATGCCTATATCGAAGAGTCCTTAAAGAATGACCCCCATTAAATTAAAAGAATTGAGGAAGAAACTTGAGGAAATTTGGAAAATGTTTTTATACATCCAAGTGCTTCAACATGGGGTGTACTAGTACTCTTTGTTAAGAGTAATGATGGATCAATGCATTATTGTATTTATTATCATAGAACTAATAATATCATGGTTAAGAATAAGTATCCACTACCTATATTGATGAATTGTTAGATCAATATCAAGTGGATAAGTATTTATCAAATATTTATCATCAATATAGATATCATCAACTAAGTGTCAAAAGTGGGTATATATCTATTAAAACATTTTATTCAAGATATATACACCATTAATTCCCAGTGATGCTATTCAAACTTACAAATTCCTCAGTTATGTCTATATATCTAATGAATATAGTCTTTAGATATTACCTTGATAAATTTTTGATCACCGTTAGAGATTATATTGTTATATATATATTTTTTAAAAGTTGGATCTGAATCCACTTTTTATTATGTAAGAAAAGACCTCTTTCTATATGGGTATAGGGAGACCCATTATTTAGACTGAAATCCCAAGGACAAGTGGCCCATGAACTAGCCAAAAGTCCCAGTGCAACGTCATGCCTGTATCACCAGGCTTGAGGCATGCCTATATCAGTACATGCCTATGTCACATGACCACGTCACCACCTACATCACCACCTTTGTCGTAAATCCCCCAAGGGGATTTCGAGGATTCAAACCCTTATCTTTTTGATATAGGGATATGAGTTTTACCACTCAGGTGCCACCCCAAATGTATATATTATATTATTATCTAATCTAATAGAAATTAAGAGAATGAAGACCATTTTAGGATTATTCAACAAAACTTGAGTAAGGAGAAATTTTATTCTGAATTTAACAAGTGTGAATTTTAATTTTATAATTTAAAATTATTGGTTCATGTAATAATAGTACATGGTATATCTACAGATCCATCAAAGAGAGAGGGGATTGATTAATGTCTGATAAAAACCGTTGTATCATATATCCATAGTTTTCTTGGATTGAATAGATAATAATGAATATTTTTGAGAAACTTCTCACAACTAAAAAAAATCCTCTAACGAAGTTCACATGGAAGGGAATTAGGTTCCTATGGATATATGATTTTGAATAAAATTTCATTGAACTTAATAGATGTTTTAGTCTCTGCACAAGTACTCTCATAGTCCTACAGTGGAGAATGGTTTTGGATATACTATAATGTATCATATAAGTGATTGTGATGTTTTATCATAAAAAATGACATGGTGGTATATTATGGCTCATTTAAAATTATATATTCCTAGTAAAAATTAATTGAACCATAATGTGGAGTTATTATTGGTGATATTAACATTAATGTTATAATTTCACTATCTGTAGTGATATTTTTGAAAAATTTACTATCTACAAGAGTTTAAAGTATATATTCCCACAAAATGAGTTGATAATACACCATATGAGATGGTGGATCTAACCAAAGACTATAATAACTTATTACATTAACATCCTAGGAAATCCAATAAGGTGGTTAATTCCCTAATAACGAAGGCTTGTGCTACCCTATCCATGATGAGGATTGAAAAATACCCAAGAATTGTGAATTTTAAAAGGAAGAACCTTAAAATAATAAGGGAAGGGAAAAAATGATATATTTTATAAAAACATTACAAACCATTCATGCACGTGAAGATTAAAGAGGCTCATAAGAAAGATATAAATCTAAATAAAAATGTAAGGAATATTCAAGAGTTGAAAATTGATAATGATGGATGTATACGATTTTATAAATGAATATTTGTTCTATTAATACATGAATTAAAGGAGATATTGGATAATTAACATAAATCATCATTATCAATCCATCATAGAGTCAAAAATATGTATAGATATCTCAAGAATAATTTCTAATGGGGAAACATGAATAATAATATTTTAGAGTATATATATTGATTCTTAGTGTTCCAATAATTATGGTTTAATGTCAGAGTTATAAGGGTATGATAAAACCATTATCCATACATTTATGGTAATGGTAGAATATAACCTTATATTTCATTATAAGTTTCCCAAGTATTATAAAGGTTATAAACAAATTTGCTTTATTTTTATTAGCTTATAAATTTAGTGTATTTCATTTCTATTTGAGTATATTTCTCACTCGATCAAAATGATAATATTATATAATGGAAGTGGTATTGATTTTTAGAATATCAATATCCATAGAATCTGATTAGGATATGAGTTTTACCTCAATTATCAAGATAATTATGTAACAAACATTGGATACAGAGATGATCTTCAAAACTATATATCATACTCAAATTGATGATTAATCAGAATGGACCATCCTATTTTTACATGATATACCGTGTTCCTATTCAATGGATTTTAAATTATTTTGGAATAAAATATTTCACTATTAGAAATCTAATATAAAATAAATTTCCATTATAGTATTCAAATAGAACCATATAATTCTCTTTATGGGAATATGTGTAACACTTGAATGTGTCAAGATGTAGTTGGAGAGTTTATTCTTTTGGGACCCGATCTTGTTAAAGAAAATATAAATAAGGTTTAAAGCATTTAGTAGCATATGAAAATATAAAAAATTATACAAAATTGCTATTCTAATAATCATCAATTGTATTGTAAGTCTTAAGTTTCTAAGAAGGAATTCATTCTAATGTTTTTTTTAAAGGAGGGTGATGAGATCTAGGAATAAGGGAAAGATGATCCTTAGATACATTCATAACTTAAATATTCTTGACTATTTAGAGACCATATCTTATAACTTAGCTCTTACTTCATTTCTTTAACTAGTACATGATTTGTTCTATGAATCTCTTTTGAGTAATTACATACCTGATCCATCATTTATACTGAACTAAAAATCTATAAAATTTGAACATGATCTATCCTGTGAGGAGAAACTGGATGAAAATTTGGACTATAGAGATAAATTATAATGGACAAAGGCCACTCACCTAGTTAAAGTTATATAGAATAATCATAAATTTGAGGAATAAATGTGGAAAATCGAAGATATAATGATTAATAAATACTGACATTTATTTTTATAAGAGAAATGAAATTTTAAGGAAAAAATTATTTTAAGGGGGTAGAATGTAACACCGTGAGATTTTAGTATGTATTTACCTTTAATATTGTGTGTTCAATTATGATACATAAAACAATGAACTAAAATAAACCTTGATATATTGAGATAAAACAATACAATGTAATATAAACATCAATACATTTTGACAATGAAATATATAACAAAATTAAGAATAATATAAGTGTAATAAAATCAGCTGTAAATAAAAAGTCCATGAACATGAAATTCTTGTCCTCATGATTTTCATTAAATAGTAGACCTCTCACTATAACAATGCAATGATGAAAAAACATTATATTTATAACAGACATGGTGAGAGTGAAGTAAATTAAAAGGGTGAATGGTTTCAGTAATGCATTTAAGGCTATATATTGGAATAAAATATGACCATTATATATATGGTCATTGTATATATGGCTGTTGGGAATTTGGCCACTTGATATAAAATCATTGGATATGTTGTCATGGGGTATACATATACCCAATAGATACATTGAATTTATGTATTTATTATTAATGAATTAAATATAATATAGTTCATAAATATTAAAGAAATCAAGAATGGAATAAAAATATAATTTCTAGTTAAAATGTTTAACTAATTTTATTCGTTATATATTATTTTAGTTATTAAAAAAATGAATTTATGTCACGACCCGTCCTCGGGGCCCATTCCGTGACTACCCCAAGCCCGCCATCCATAGGCCAGGTGCTGGCGACTAGCACCAAGGCGTAAAACCCAACAAAAAGGGAAGGAATTGCCTTTGAAAAGTAAACAAGCACCACAGAGTAAGGAAGAAGAAAAGTAAACACTGAGTAAAAACTGTACAAGCTGTGATGAAAGTAAAAGGGGCCGGAAATACAAGCCCAACTGTAAAGTACAACTGAAAGGAAAACAGCAACTGAAAGGAAAAGCCGCAGCGTCGATCTGTCCTCTGAAGGTCCCACCTGAAGGGTGGGTACAGATAGCCTCCACAGCTCCTCGGGTCCACCTGACCGCTCCGAGTACGTCCCGCCCAGTGGTCCACCTCCAGGTACCATCCTGCTCCGCAAGCCTCCACCACGATCAGCATTGTCCGTCGTCTGCAACCAACACAACGTAGTGCGGGCATAGCCCGTGCCGGGGTGAGTATAAGCTACTCAGTAGGGACCCCGAGACCCCCGAAGGTCTCCCGAAATCCAAAAAGGATAATCCAAAAAGGAATGATACAATCACGAAGTAACATCTGACATGGCTTAGGTATATGCCCATACATATACCTAAGTCATCAATTCCCGTTCGGCTCCAACGACCGAGCCCAAGCACAACCCAGTCCACACAGGAAAGCAAAACGTATACCCACACAGGATAGCACAACACAATCCACAAAGGAGAGTAAACAGTAAATCCACACAGGATAGCTCAACACAATCCACAAAGGAGAGTAAACAGTAAATCCACACAGGATAGCTCAACACAATCCACAAAGGAGAGTAAACAATAAATCCACACAGGATAGCTCAACACAATCCACAAAGGAGAGTAACAGAAGATTCAGCTCACACAGGTATACTTTTTCGGATGACGATAAAGTTGATCCCTGATCCATCTAAGTCGTCGGACCCACAAAGGATCGATAGGTAACTAACCCCCGCAATGACCCACATAGGATCGGGCCCACACAGGACCTGTAGGCGCTGGCTCACACAGAACCGCTGAGCGCTAACCCACACAGGATCGGACCCACACAGGATCGGGCCCACACATGACCTGTACCACTGATCCACGTAGGATCGCTGAGTGCTGTAGTCGTCGCAGTCCACTGAGGATCTCTGCACAGTCGTCGTCGCAGTCCACTGAGGATCTCTGCACGGTCGTCGCCGCAGTCCACTGAGGATCTCTGCACGGTTGTCGCTGTCGAAGTAGCAGTCGCAGCCAGCTCTAGGGTTCCCGCACATAGCAAGCTCGTTCGGGAGGGTCCGCTCCACGAGCCGAGAGGCCGATACATCAACTGTCACGAATTCCGAAGTTTATGTATCCAAAAGTTCCGTATCGTCAACAGGAACTCAATGTCGCAGACGGCGCGTCAATCGGACGCCCGGTCTGAGAGTTATTGGCTTTTTAGTCCCAGGGGCCCGGCTGGTTTTTAAGACAAAACCAACCCAACCGTACTCCACCTGCGTCCAAACCTCGGGCGGAGTATGCCAAAAGATCCGTCTCACTAAGAGGAATTCAACAAAGGTGACGACACGTCAATCGGACGTCCGTAGCTCAAGATATGAGTGTTTCCGCTCCGAGGCCCCGTTTGGTTTCGTGTACGAACCAACCCGGCTGAACTCAAAGTATTCCGAAACCTTGAGTGCGATATACCGAAACGACCGTCTCGATCCAAGGATCATGTTACCACTGACGGCGAGTCGTTTAGAGGCCCGTATACCAAGTTACAGGCATTTGAACGAAAACTGTCCGAAGAGGGGGGGTCCGGGCCCGGGCCGAGCCGGCCCGACCCCCCTGGGTCGGCCGAACCGGGTCAACCCGGTCCGACCCGGTCGGACCCGGTCCGGCCCGGCCAGGACGCGGCCCGGCCGGCCCGGCTCGGCTTGGCCGAGCGACGCGGGGGGGGGGGGGGGGGGGGAGCCGCCACCCCCGCGTGACACCCCCGCGGCACCCGCAGGGTGTCTTCCTGGCCAGCCGAGCGACGCGGGGGGGGGGGGGGGGGGGAGCTGCCGCCCCCGCGGCACCCACGGGGTGTCGCTCGGACAACCGGACGCGGCTTCAGCTGCGTCCCGCGCGTGCCAGACCCACGTGCCCGCGGGTCCGCGAGTGCCGCCGCCGCGGCTTCTGCCGCGGCGGCCTTGTCCGGCGGCGCGCCGGGGCGCCGCCGCTCCCAGCTACCCGCACCGCCGGCGGCTTCCGCGGGCCACCGGAGTCGCTCCGGTGGTCCGATTTTGTTCCTGTCTGCGCCGCTGCTCCTCCCGGGACTCACTCTTCACTGTGGAACCATCAAACTTCCATTGCGGCATGTTTCGTCATCGCCCGTCAAATCCGCACAAAACGAAGAACGGCGGAGGGTCGTTGGGCCGTGTTCGTTTGGCCCGCACCCTCCGCGTTAGAGATAAACAACGAGAGGAATAAAGTTCAACACATGAACGCATATCCGAAAACAATTTTTAATGAAATAAAATTGTTTTATAAATCGGGTTCCTCTTTTTGAATGGAAACAACATGGGAAATAAGAGGCATTTCCAAAAATAAAATCCCTACCTCGTAGTCGTCACTCGTGAGCATTCTTTACGGAATTATTCGTCACAGAAGAAGGGGATCTTCGCATCGTCGCGGAAGGGCGTCGCGCCGTCGCGGAAAGGCGTCGCATCGTCGCGGAAACCGGCGTTGAGTCGGCGAACTCAACGGGCCATGAAACAACAGATTTAATTTAATTAATTAAATCCGTGTTTTGGTAAAAACCACAAAGGAGATTAAAAAGAAAATCTGAGACTCTTACCTCAAGCAGTTGATCGAAGATCGGGGCGGGGAAGGACGTCTCGGATGAAGCGTCGTCAAACTCCGAGGGTGACGGCGTTCTTCGCGTTCTTCGCGTTCTTCACGAAGGAGGATGGAGGTTCAAGAACTCTGACAAACCTCTCAACGAGTAGTCCTCTAAAAGACTGGTTGGTGTTATTTTATTATTATACGAACCAACGAAAAAAGGTAAGTAACGACCCATCAATTCATTGTATTAATTCAACGAATGAAACAACTCATTTAATTTATGAAATAAACCGCCCAATTAAATGGTCTGTTAAGAATTTAAGAAAACGCGTTAATTGACTTTCATAATGACGGGTTTTCACGGGTGCGTTACTTAGCAGAAAGAAACAGAGGGGCTCGTGCGGGCCCCACCTCACAAATATCCTACCAAGAGGGTAGGATATTTCTGGATAGTACCCTATCTGGTTCAACTCAGTTTAAGCCGCTTTTAAGTGGCTTCAAGTGGCTTAAGTGAAATAAAATAAAGTTGTCGAAAAATTATTTTATTTCTTAACTTTAAGCCCGAAAATTAAAAACCACACCCGAGAAAACGCAACTCCGGAAGAGGCGTTTCTAAGCGAATATCGGCGCTGCGATTTCATCGGTACCCTCAGAATTCGATTCCAAGCACCTGTTCAAAAGTTAGGAAAACCTGCTCGTCCGTTCACTGAACGTACCCGAGCCAAACTTCGGAAAATGATTCCAGGCACACCGGGCCTCGGAATCAGGTGCCGTCAGAAATTGCGCTCTTGTAAAATTCCAAAGAAAATTAAGAAAAAAAATTTCCTAGATATTTACGGGTCTTTACAATTTATGTGTTTATAGAAATAAAAAAAAATATATTCTAATATAAATGGTATGATAAAATTAAATCTTTAGAATATGCATAAATAATTCTGAGGTGATACAAATAGAATTATTTAATATTAAAAAGGTATATTTATCAATGAATTATTTTTTAGGAGTTTTGTATTTTAATATTAATAAAATAAATTCAGAATTTTAAATTTTTATTATAATAAATATTTAAATTTATAAAAATATATATTAACAGTAATTTAAATTTCAATTTATATGAAATTTAATTATTAAAATTAATGTATAAAAATTCATTTTTCTATAAAAAAAGTTTTTTCTATATATTTTATGTTTTCATTTAAAAGTTATAATTATCTTATTCATTAATTTAAATAAATATTTAGATTAAAAATTATAAATAATCATTTATAAATTAGACAATATGATCAATTTCATTTGAGGCATAAAAATAAGCAACTGAGGTAAAAATTTAGTTACCACTATAATGGTAAAATGAAGTAAAAGGGCTTAAAATAAGTGGTAAATAATTAATATAACATTAAAAGTTTACTATAAAATTTTTAGATAATTTAATTCACTATGAATGTATATTATTGACTACCTTTTTCAACTTTCCTTGTAAAATGGCAACCATATCCAATAAGAAATGAATATAACAAGCAACACTACTAAAACTTCCCCTATAAAATGACCCCTCCTCCACCCCTCACAAACCAAATTTTTCCTTTGGATTTATCTTAAATATCTTCCCATTTTTACTCCCTAATATTCTTATTTGATTTTTTCGATTCTATTTTCTAGATGGTGTCATAAATCCTTCTTTCCAAAGTAACACATTTTGAGAAGGAAAATATTCATCAAAGTACTTAGTTCTTCCCAATATTTTTAAATTACAGACTCATATAAACTATTTAAACATATCATTATATAGTGTAATGATATTATATATATATCTTTATTTTTATATTAAAATAATAATATGATTATATAAATTTATATTCTTACTTATTCATTAGTATAGACTGTTAATGTTTGGGTCAGTTTAAATTCCTATATTAACGTTATGAAACCCAAATCATTATTTTCATCATGAATAATAATTAATCCATAAATATTGGTGATATATGATATTAATGAGTAATTCATATCATGAATATATTTCTAGAAGTAATATAAAAAATAGTGGTCATTATAAATGAACTTTTTATCATTGGTAAATTACATGAATCATGGTTCTCAAGGATTGCGCTCTCATGAACCATATCCATAAATTCCAAAAAATGATAGTTGTAATAAATAAATTATTGTAAAAAATATTAAAAATACCTTGAATAATTTTGCAATTATGATCTTATTATCAAGGAATTAGGATCAACAACACCATTATGTATCTTGAATAAAATAATGAAAATTAATAACGTCAAGGTTGAGCATAAAAAACAACTAAAATATATGCAATGAATGATTATAATTACATATTATAAATGGCAATAATATTGTTAAGTAAGTAACTAATGTGGTTCTATTTAATATACTGGGGGTTAAAATATTGTTTTTGGAATTTGAGAGTAATGTTAATGGTTTATTTTCTTATGTCACTTTGACAATGAGATTGGTTGTGTTTAAAATTCAATTAGAAGAAATTATATTATATTTATCTCTAGAACAACACCTATTTTCTTCTCATATGGTTGTGTATAGGATTTTAATATCTTATAAATGTTTCATTTCTAATTGGTTTATAATTTGAATAAAAACATATTTTTGAGTGAATATGACCTTATCTATTTATTTTGATCATGAATTATTCTTCTCCATGTCTATATTTTTCATATTAGCATTATCTCTACTTAAATTACTTTTATGGTCCTTTTCAATGTATGTGACTTTCTTTACAAAATGAATATTCTTTTAACATTTTCATCGTGGCCATTTCTTCTAACTTTGACCTTATTTACTATGGTGTAAAAGGAATTCCTTTTTAAAATGCTTTCCACATGAAGAAATTTTACTGCCATATTAGTCTATTTACTTTCAGAAAAATTATCTATAAATTTTAGTTTATTTAAAATTAATTTCTCTTACTATTTTTTTGTAAATTATTTTCTTTTAAAAAGAAAATTCATCAATAATAAAATGGTATTTCTTATTATTTTTCAAATTCATTTTTCAATTATCTTACAAAAGTGATTTTTATTATCATCAACATCCTTTAATGTTTCTTATGATTAACTATGGATATGATCTAATAATACAATGAAACTTATTTATCTATATGAATTATGATAATATATTTTTTAAATTTTCATTAAAAACTTTTATTTTCCATTTGTTAATCAAGATTGAAATTATAAATTTCTTCATGTTTAAATGGAACACATATGTATAATTTATCATTATATTATGTGTGAGTCTGATATATCCCCATAATGCATTGGGTAAATATTTATATCTCAATGGATAATGGTGAATGCGAGTTATTATTATGTTTACAACTCTATATATATACATTATTTATATGTTCCAAACCATTTGAATGGAAATTATTATTATATTCACAAATATACTTATGGAAATTACTATTAAGTTCACAATACTCTGTGTGGGAATTATTGTTATGTTCAGAACATTATATGTGGAATTTATTTTGGTCATCATTTTCTAGAATTGCTATAATTTTTTATACATTTGTTTATTCCACATTTATATGTTTTTACACATTCCTATGTTATGTTCCATGGATCATGATTATTGTATAATGTTTCCATATTCATGAGACACTGAATATGTCATACTTCTAGTGTAGTTCACTTGGACATTATAATCCCTCTTATTTGAGAGTTCCAATAACATATAATTTTAGTATTCAACTGATTCATATTCAGAAATTCAATGAATTGAAGTATCATATCCAAGATCAAGATAACAATATGATGGAGAATGTTCATGGTGTTTCTATTGTTATTCCTTAATTTCTTTATTTTATTCCAGGGTCCATCAATTTGGTTAGTTAGTTAGTCTAAGCTATTGTAATTTTTGATATTTTATATTTTCTAATTTTTTAATTATTTTTTATTTGCTTCCATGTGAATCTGTATATATAATCTGAATATTTTTAAAATAATGGTGATTAGGTTATTCATCATGGTGAATTGGGTTGGGTTTTTATCTCATCATGTTAATGTAAATAATAAATTTCATTGAGACCTTTTTTAGTTCTCTAATTATAATTAGTTTGTTTATATTTTTTATTCGTGTACCAGTTATGAAATGTTTTGTAATATTTGGGTTTCGTTCGTGATTAAGAGAGGCTTTTTTTATAATTTAGTGTATCTTTTTCACTTATTAAATTTTTATTGTATTATATAAAGGGATGATTATGTTATTGTCTTTAATCTATCATGGATTTCTTGGGAAAGAAAGTGATAAGGTCTGAAGACTTATCACACCACAACACCGATTTCAATTTTATTTATTTACTTTTAATACTATTTCATGTTTTGAGTTAGATCATAGATTAATCATTATGTATTTTGATCTCGTTGAATATTTGGAAATTTTTCTTGAGTTTTTATAGTTCTGAATTTTTTTTGATGGATAAAGGACATAGCATGGCCATGTGGCCTAGTGACATGATGGGATGTAGGTGTTTTTTTTTGTGTTTTCGGTTGTTGAGGATCATTCCATGGAAAATGGGTATTAAAATTTGATAGTAAAACATATTTAATGTTTAAATTAAGTGAAGGTAGAGGTCACTCTATGATAAGGAGAGGTCACACCGTGATTATGAATAAGAATTTTAATGTTGTAATTTTTTTTTAATTTTCCAATTTTCCCCAAAACTCTCCATGCTATGATTTAATAGAGTCACATACTAACCTAAATCCAAACCCAAAAAATGATTACACTGAACAATCATTCCCAAACTGGTGTGATTCACACTAGGATTGGGGCGTCGTTGGTGAATTCATGTTTTGGATCTAGGCCTAGTTGGTGATTTTCACTAGGAAGTTGGAATGCCAGACCATGGTGGCCATGGTCTTAGGAGTTTTGGTTCTTAAAATGGGATATGTGATATTAAATGACAAATAGGGTAACAATATGATGAGTTCTTGGATTTTGGAGTCACAACATTGTGGATAGTTCCATTCTAAGTGGTTCATATGCCCATATTTTTTCCAATTTCCTTCATTACCCTTATAAAATTAAAATTCATTTTAGTTTCTTCTCTTACCTTATTCATTTAAACAAATTAAATTTGAGATCTAGGAATCTAACTCCCACTTAATTCTAGTATCTGATTTCTATTTCCCTCAATTTTTTCTTGGTTTCTCCCGGTTATACATTCATTTCTTTATATTTATATTATTCTTACACTTTTTTTCTTCTGGTTTCTTATTATTCCTATCATATAGTGTCTTTGGTGGGAAAACCCATGGTTAGGGTTACCTATCCAATGTGATTCTCATTTTATATGGTGTGTGAATATTTTCACTGGTCTCTATCCTTGTGTATTTGATGTTTTTATGACATACGTGTAAGAACTTAATAGATATATTTATATGAAACTGTTTATTTGAAATTTCTAGGGTGATTGAGTTTTCTAGAACCTCCCCCAATATAGAGATGTTTGAATTATTATTGTTTTGGTGATGATATATTTGGTTTCTATTATTGGTTAATTTAAATTATCACATTGAAGAACCAAATGGAATTGTGCATGCATTTCATTTTTTATAAAAAATGTGTGATAATTATAACATTTCATTGAGATGGGTTTTGAGATGTCTTATAATGTTTTTTAGATGAGATGGGGTTTCTGGAGTAATTTTGGGAATATATTTAAGAAGTCTAAGAAGTTATGAGTTTTAAATTAAAATTCAAAAAGGTACTCCATACATGAAAGCATATCTGAAATAGCATGTTTATATTTGGATTATTCAAAAAAATTCATGTGTTATATATAAGTAACTCTGGAGAAGTACAAAAGAATTTACTATGGCTTGAGAATGTGTAAGAGTCATGTGGTGAATGTATAAAAGCCACTTGAAGCATTCATAAGAGTCATCTAAAGTTTATATAAAATTAATTATTAAATAGAAGTTGAAATAAATGTGGTAAAGGTAATATTCTCACTACTTAAAAGTAAATATTCAGATATGTAAAAACCATTAGTTGGAATAAGTTTGTAAATGTTAATATGTTCTAGAAGATACTTCTAGAAGTTAAACCTGGTGATGCTATTCTGATCTCTCAAGTTACAAATTTCATGATATGATGATTGAACTATTATATAATATGAATATTTTTGAAGATGATCTTAACACTATGAAGAATAATATCACATTGTGAAGAAGTTTGAGAATGAATAACTAGAAAAAGATAGATCTGTAATTTAAGATACTATCACACTGTGAAGAAAATTCTCGCCATTGGGTCTGGTGGATATATTATCAAGAGAGAAATTCATTCGCTGGTATTATGACATGAAATGTTTTCATAGTGATCAAAAGAGATGAGATAGTATTTCATGAACATGAAATACGATTCTATATTTCAACCATGTTGTTAATAAGGTAAGTGAGGTTTTACTAAATAAATGAAGTGAAAGGCTGTGATTATACAACCTATGAAAATATGTAGATCATTTATAGATTTTGTGGATATTTTAAAGAATGATTACATGAAGTCTCATGGGAGGTAAAATGACGAAATATTTGGGTAAGATTAAATGAGAAATATATATAAGATCCAACTTTCTCAAATAAAGGAGGTTTCCACATTAAAATATGGATATATATTTATATAATGTTGAAATATAAAATAAAAAATAAGATAGAGAGAATATTTCTTCACGCATTAAGAAATCAATTCTAATTTCCAAAATTACTTCCAAAGCAATAAAAAGAGAAAAAACGATTGATATTAATTTGAAGAAGTATAATAATAAGAAAATTATAGAGATGTAATAGATCATAATATTGTTAAATATTCATTTATGTCAAGGTGAGTAGTTTTTTATTGAAGTCTAGAATACTTAATAGAGAGGAAGAAGAAGATAATGCATGTTTTAATTATTAAATGCATACATTAATCACTATAAAAAATTTAGAAGAAGGATGGTGTCCTTGTAGTTCTCATAATCCCATCCTAGTAGTCGAGGTTATTAAAGTTGTAGAATAATTTCACATATATTGATACTATAAAAAACTAAAGTTCATATGAATATATAATTTATATAATATTATAATAAAGAATACTGAAGGATGGTTTGATAAAAAATATAATGTTATATTAGGAGAAATATGTGTGTTAAGGATTCAAACTACCCATGGATTAATAATGATTCCTACACAACCCTTTAAGTGCTCAGTACCAAGGGATAACTTCTCACACTTTTTTAATAAAAACAATTGACCAGTGATGATATATGTCACCAAATTAAATCAAACATAATAAGGATTGGTCACTAACTCTACGGCTTAACCTTGAAAAAATTCTTCTGTACCATTAATTTAATTATTTTCCATTTCATATGGGTGAGTGAGATAATTAAAAAGTGTGGTTCAAGACTTTTAATTGTAAAAGTGGTTGATTTCAAGGGGAAATTATAAGAAGAATATCAATGATTCAACTCCACTTTTATTGAAACCCAATATTTACATATATAAAAATTACATCATTTCAGAGGAATATTCAATATAAAACATTACAATATAATCCAAAACCATAAAATTTTAATGTATTTGGATATTAGATATAAAAAAATTTTATCTCAAGAATGATCTTCAATATTTTACACATAGAATTATCCTTTTATATAATTTAATTAAAACCTTTCTTCTTAAACCAGGGAAGGAAAAACATAAGGGTTTTCTTAGATGCTTATAAGGGTAAATATAGGAGATATAAATCAATGATCATTAATTTGTATATGATAAATATTAGGGTATGAGATCGTGATCATACATTACAAACTTCACACCTAATATATCATATATCATAAACATGAGATGTGGAATGAAACATTTTTGTAATAACAATAAATATTTATAGGATTTCAGAAAGATGAATAATCAATAACGGGCTATGTGAGAATAACATTTACACATGAATATGAAAAATAGATTACCTTATAACATTGTGAACATGTAAAAATAAAAATAGTTTCACTCATTAAATTAAAAACATAATATAAGGCCCTTGAATAAACTTATGGACATGAACCCAAGTCCACACATAAAATTATAGAAAAGAAAACCATTTCAACACATAGTCTTATTATAAGAACCCAATTATTCACTCAGGTATGGATCCTTTAAATTTCAGTCCAATTCTTTATTTTGGACCAATTTTGGATTCCTACTGAGTTAGTGAAGGTCCTGAGGGTGTCTTGGGCTTGTTTGGAGCCTAAAACCCATCTTTTTTGGAAAACAGGACTGGTACACGGTGTATAGTAAACCATGTGGAAAGCCTGCATGTTTAGAGAAAATAGTTCATGTGGAATGTTTTTGGATAGAGCCTTACCGCACGGTTGGTGCATAGTTTACTTAACTATTTGACCTGACCATGCAAGTTACTTTTTCTCTAAGGTACCTGTGTAGGGTTTTCACATGGTTTGTTAAATCGTGTGGACAAACTATGCACATGCTAATTTGTGGGTAAAATGACCCTTTCTCCGTTAATGATATAATTAATCCACCTCCTTCCTCCTAATTTGATTTTATATGGGATTGACCTATTTTTTTGCCTTTTGGATCTCATTGAAGGCCTAAGATAATTATTTAAAATATCCTTAATCTGGGATCTACTCGATCTTCTGTTTATCACATTGGATCCATAATGGTAAGTACTCGAGTCCTTTTTAGCTGTTCTTCTCCTCTCTTGATCTTATCCTAGTTATCAATGTATGATAATTTTTTCATTTATATCAAATAAAATCCATTATAATTCGAAAAATAAGACGATATCAGAGGAGGAGAGTTGTGCGACCCTAAGGTGGGTGGTATATAACTCGTCCCTCAAGTTCGTTGATTTTGGAATTGTTGTGTGGGGCCTACTGATTACATCAACTATCATTTATTGAATCTATATGTCATTATTATAATCATTAGAATCATAGGATTATTATACTTCAATATATTTGATTCATTATTGGTGGTTACACCCACAACACCCAGCATCCCATGTAAGAAGATATTCTATAGTTCAGTTTTTAGTGTTTTGACACTTTTGATCCATCGTTCGAATGTGCTCGAGCTTGAACACATTAATGGTTTTCCTCCTTATCCTAAATTCATGTTGTATCATTTAATGGTGAATGGAATGTACCATGTCACTTCCACTTCACCCACCTAAGGTAAGTGCTAAAAATTGAAAATTAAATGTGAAAGTGAAATTGGAAAGTATTCTAGGTATATGACTTTAATGGATTAAATTTGAATGATTAATAAGTTTCATGTCTATAGAACCCCTTACCATGTCAATAGAAGGCATTTTAATGAACCTTGATAATTGAATATGATTAAATGGATTAAATTAATGGTTTCATGCTACTTGTCCTTCTCACACTAATGAAAGGAAAGACTTGAACCAAATGATATATCATATGACTTCCTTATCAAATTAGAGTTTCATGACTAGAGTTCACCTTGGATTCTTATTAGAAAATGCCATCTGTACTCAGGAACCCTATTATGATTCAAGGATACAACTTTATTAGGTTAAGACCCACCTAGATCGTGATACTTTTATATTCTTGGATGCCTAATATGGCACTTTATGATTCCTCACAAAGTATTAAAGTATGCCTTGGATACACTCCTTAGATCCAACACTGATAAGTAGGTCCGATGGTTAAATAACATAGGTCCCAGTCACTGCTTATCCTTGTTTACCTTGGAAGATCACCTTAGATTTGGTAGGTACCTTATTGTGGAATTCCTTGGAATATTCTCCTTAGATTACACTCTAACCCTTAGCCAGACTATAGTTATTATTGAGTTGGAAACCCTTAAGGTCTATGTTTCCTTGGTTATTACCTTGGAACATCATTTTTAAATGTCATTGTAGGTTGCCTTGTCATAATTGGGAACCTTCACTATTGTTAACATGTGACTTATTTAGAAATTGGTAATAATCAAATAATGAATTGGTAAAAGGTTCAGACACCAGCCAAGGGATGAAGCAGGTACTTGGGTATTTGGTTACATTGGGCTGTTGTACTCTATATATGCAGGCTTTCCCCTATTATATTTCATTGCACGGGCCAGGTGTTATAGACACTGTTGGTGGTGGACCACAAAGATTTATCTCACACCCTCTTGGGGCACTATTTGGTACCCGAGGTAGATTACATGAATTCAAGTGTTGATAAAGAGAAGCATACGTCTTTGAACACTTGATTACTTTCTATTTAGGATGGAGCATGATAGAAGATGACCGATTTGGAGCTCAGTATGCTTAGGATAGTCTTTTTTATTTCCTATATTCTTTTTCTGAACATGTTATGCCTATTTTCTTGTTTCCATGTTTTTCTAGTTTTTTAGAGACCTGACATATCATTATCAATTGTTGTATGTTATTCCAGTTATTTCAGTTACTATTACTATTGTCTATATTTTCCAATGTTCCATTTATTGAATCATATTACTTATGGTAGTTAACTCTTTTTATATGTATCTACTTCACTACACTTTGGTAATGAGGGCATAAGATCCCTAGAGACACACCCTAGGCCCTCAATGCTAGTCATCATCCTATGGCATTCTGAGATAAGCTCTTGAGGCCATGTGGTCCACCGGGCTTGAGGCACACATTAAGTAGAATAAGAGTATGATATTTCACACTTATGGATATGAAAATGATGTCCACACATAAAATTATTAACATTAAATAAGGATCACAAATAAAATATTTATCTTATGAGTTATCCATGTTTACCTAATGCATTGGAAGGATATATAATTCTGGGACCACCTATAACATAATCATATTCTATTAATATATGTTTCACAAGATTATAAATCATTCATCATATATCATAAACCGTTGAAATGAAAAAGTATTAATTAAAATATCATAATCAAAATCATAAACCATTCAGAGAAAGAATAGAAATGATATAATTGGATCATATCCTCAATACTGTATAATTAATATCAATGTATGTCATCTTACATGAAAATTCCTTTAAAATATTACTTTAATATTTATTGAGAAAATATCCTTTCCACTTTAAAATCACTTCCTTAAAATCTAAAATTTTCTAAAATTTTATGGAAAAAATTTTATTTGAAATGATCCTTGGAAACTTTTAAATTAATATTAAATGCATTGAGTGGTCATGATAGCATGAAATTATATTCGTGGCATGTATTCTAGAAGAATGATTATTTTCACATTTTCTAAAAAAAATGAAAAGTTCATCATTTAGAAAAAAAATAAGAATAATCCTTTTATTTTTTTATAAGAATTAAATAATGGGTAAAAAATTATTTAAAAATTAATATTTTAATATTAAAACATTATTGAAATCATTTTAATTAAAACATAAACATAGAAGAAAAATCATTTTTCAATTGAAGAGAGAAATAAAGTTGGATTTATATAAACATATTTTTTTATTATATTAAATAATTAAATAGAGAAAATTAAAGAGAAAATGTGTAATAGATATAATTAAATAGATTAGAATAAAATTTAGGGTATTATTTAGAGATAGGTAATAAAATCAAATCATTAAAAACATAATAATAAACAATCCCAATAAACAATGAGATTGTAACATTAATCCCCTACTGCTTTGGTAATATCTATATGAAAATCTAATGAAAGAGAGACCCATAGATGAATTTGGAAATCCATATAATTTTCATAAAACAATCATAAAATATTTTTATGTGTAGTATATACACCACACAAAGGAGATAAGTTCTTAATATGAAATAAGTATCACAAAAATAAAAGTGAGTTGAGAAACCCTTACCTCAGTTTGAATTTATTCAAAAGTGCACTAACCACATGTATTATAAATTTAAATTTACTATAATTAAATACTAGAAACATTTACATCATATTAATTTCATATATTATCCAATATAATATTTTAACACCCAATTATTAATAATTCATTGTTAAAATCATTTTTTCTAGGTGTAAACTCTTCCATTTTTCATCAGAATTTCAGTTCGGTAGTTCAAGTCCTTGAAATCTGAATATTGTTCTATAATATCTAGAATGTTAATAATGATATAAATACAATATATATTTCTATATATCTATATATATATATATATTTATATTCATTAAATTTATATATTTATATTCATACATAAAAGGTAGATAAAAAAATAATTACATCGTTCATGGAGACGGTAGACAATACATACGCATGAACACTATTTTCACATTTTTACAAATGGAATGAAGGAAAGGAAAATAAATTTTTTTATTATTGAATAATTATTATATCTTATATTTAATATATATTAATTAAATAAATCCTTATTACCATCTATGTATTATTTTAATGTAAATCGACCCACATGGTATGTGGAGGTGGTAGTCCATATGTACGCTTGAGCAACATTATTGTTTTCAAACAGACCCAAAGGTAAGAAAGTAGGTATGATAAATATAAAATAAATATGAATAATTATATCATAAATAACATATTTATAATTTAAACCTTCCATAAAATAATTCCACGTAAAGTAGGGATGAAAAATTATTTACCCCACTACGTGGAGATGATAAGTTGTACGTATGTAGGATTGATGTTTTTTCTTTACATAGGATAAAAGGAAGATGTATAATGGATGTTCCATGATGATATTAAAAATTAAGTATATTTAAGATATATAATTCATTATTTTATAGTTGATACCATTGGTTTATAGAAGGTATAATAAGAAATAAAATTGAAAGTGCTCGGTTAAGAGTTATACCTCTTTGTTGAAAAACCTCTTTTAGATTAAAGATTAATCCATAGAGGGATAATATTTTTTTAAGGAAAATAAGATCTAATATATATGTAAGGAATATATTAAGGTATTATTTTAGGGATTATCTAAGATATAATGCTCAAAATGTGTGATTAAGGGAGGAGAAGAGGTCCCCTTTTATAAGCGAGGAGAGCGACACTCTTGGAATTACTTAAGGTATTAAATTAATATAAATAATTTTCAGGTTAAATTGGAGGAAAGTAGATATATTAAAAATATATGGTAATTGTGAGTCTGAGTAACATTATCTAATAAAATTTTAACAATTTTAGGTAATGTTTTCACCGTTATCTCTTTGTTTTAACTCCCATTTTCCCTTTTGACAATTTACACCATATCAATATTTTTTTATTCTTTAAGGGTCAAGAGAGTCACCCAAAAAATAAAAGTGGCCGATAAAAGGACCATGAATGATATTTTAATCCATATTACATTCACTTGTCCTAATATATTATTTTTTATAATTTTAAATCATTTAGTGAAATATTTTTTATTATAAAATATCATTAATGTCATTTTTTAAATTTCATGAAATATTATAATATAATATGTATCTAACACATGAAAAATGGTTCAATAATGATATTTATTTGGATTCAAGAATATATGGTACTAATATAATCATAAAATAAAATTTATATGTTCATATATTATTTTAAACCTTATCTTTTAGTTTAACCCTTGGTATTAACATTAACTGTGGTAATGATTTTTGAATATTAAAGGGTTATAATTATAATTATTAAGTAGAAATTGACTCTTAAATAGATAAGGGATGAAATTTTATTCAATTTATAATCATTCTTGTAGTATTTCATGATTTTATGATTTTTTAATAACTTAATAAAATATATAAACCTTAAAATATTGTTAATATAATTTTAAGAACTATTCATGAAATTTGACTTCAAAAAAAAATATAACAGCAAGAAAATTCAAATATTAACATTTAAAAAATCCATAATACGTTATATTTATCTATGTAAGTTTTATAAAACATTAATTCAACAAAATTATATCAATTTTAATATTTTTTAAATCATTTATTTTATTTTTCTATTATTTGAATAAATACTGTGTAAGTGTTTTGTAATGATTTAATGTAATTATTTAATCAATAATAATTGAAAATAAATTAATATGGTAAAATAAAATTAATTATTATTTAAAATTACCATTTATAACATAACTTATAATCGTTTCATCCTTAAGTAAAAATTCTATTGATATTAAAGTCAAGAGATTTACATTTTAGTAATCTTTTATTAAAATAATATACAGGTCATAATCAATGGAAAATTATTAAAAGTTTCTAATTTTTATAAAATGGAATTAAATTTAAAAAATAAACACATAAAATTGGAAAAATTTAAGTTTTTACGAAAATTTAAAGGCTTGTCCCAAATTTTTAAACTTGTTTTACCTAGTGTATCCTTACTGTAGTGAAAAATATTTAGTAAGGGTACTCTTCATAATGAAAAAAATAATAAAATGGGTATATTTAAAAAATTTTATCCACCTTATTCGGAATATTTAATCTATTTATCAATATTAAATTCATAATATTGTTATAATTTAATTTAAAATTAAACTCAAAAAACGTGAAGAAAAGTTGTTTTATAGAAAATTGTTTTCTGAAGTTCAGTTTTTATACCAAAATCCCACATAAATTTCTTCCAGTGATATTAATTCAATTATTCATCATATAAATAGACTAATTTTAATTTTAAAATAATTTTAAAACTTAATGGAACTTTTTAAATTCTTCTGAAGAAAAGGCAGTTTTTAAAAAAATCCTTATTTTTCACCATTAATTGAAAACCCAATATTTTAATAAAATTATAAAAAATTAAATATAATAAAATGTTTACATAATGATTTATAACATGATTTTAATTTTTTAAAATTAAATTTATAAAATTGTTTGAAATTAAGTCTAATTTACACACACAAATGGAAATACAAATCATTTTTGAAAAAAATGCACTTTTAAGAATAAAACAAATTCACTAAAAATTGAGTGCCTATTTACAATGAATTTATAAATACATTTTTATTTAGTTGGAATAATATACATATATTTCATAATATGGTTACTCATATTCATACACTCTAATTCACTGACTAAGTCACATTTAAATAAAAATAATTTTATAATACATCTCAATTCACTTAAAGCTTGGTGTTGCACATTGAGAAAGATATTAAGCATATTATTACTTTATACAAAATTCTTGGGCTGTTACATTCTCCCTATTTAAATAAATTTTACCCACATAATTTAATCTATGTCATCAATGTTTTAATATTTTAAATACTGTTTTTGAAACTCGTATCATAAAGAGGGATAACAAAACTTCCTTGAAAAGGTGAGGTGTTAAAAATAATTATTACCTAAAATAACACAAAAGAAGGTTCCCTAATAAGAAGAAAATTACTAGGAAGTTAAACTTTTTACATAAATAATAAAACTTGTGTCAAATGACTTATATAAAGTGATATAGAACATGTTTATGATAAATTTAATGACAAAAAACCATAAACCTATGATGGGAGAAAAATACATTGATTAATCAGAAATAAATATAAAAGTATAAATTATTTATTTCAAGAATAATTTCCTAATGTTGAGAGATTCATTTACTATAAAGGTAGATAAGAAAATAAAATTGAATTACTCTATATCTTTCTATTTCATAAACTCAATTTCTTCTTTTGGTTGTCCTTTGATAAATTTCTACTTAATCTTTTACTTCATGAAAGGAAGATTCAAGATTAATTTTTCACACCAAAAGCACTAAAATTTACTTTTCATTGATCATAATGTCTATAAAATAATGAAAATTCATTATTATTTCTATAAATATTTGACCAAAAAAAAATGGTTCGAACAAGTTATCCAATATGGATAAATATAATAAATTAATCTATTATACCTCAACAATAACAGAAAGTTCAACTTAAACCGTTCCATATATAGTTAACCTTATGATTCAAAAACTATGTGTCACCAAATTCAAAACCCAAGAATATGGAAGATTTATTCACATTTTCCATGATCAACTTTAACATTTATCCCCAAGAAACATGAAGTAGCTCATAAATTCATATACCAGACATATGAATACCATGAACATATATTCTCATAAAACAAGATAATCCTTCCACAAAATAATTTGAATCACCAAAAAACCTCAATTAAGACATGAATTATTCCTAAAATTAACTCTATCTAAGATATTCAATAAATATATAAATTAAATAAATTTCATTATAGATGACCTAAATCACTTTTTCATCAATTCGCTAACCAATTTCAAAGTCACCAATACTATCCTATTTACTTTATCAATGCCAAAAATATATTTATCTCAATGAAACATTATTATCTTAACATTTAGGATATATTAAAGGTTACCTTTCCCTCAATAATGAATTTTACAAAAATATATCATTACCACTAAATCATTTTTCTAGGTCATTATTACCATTCAACATATTCTATAAAACCCTTAAAGAAAAACTACTACAGAGAAATCTATAGATGTTTTAGGATTCTTATAATTAGAATACCATTAATAAAAATACATTTACAATATTATTGCCAAATCGAAATACATAAACACTTCAATCATTTTTCTTCCTTATTAAACCATTAACTAGTATTCATTATATTATTCTTAATACCTATTTCATTCTATATATCATTTTTAGTCTCTTTATCATTAACAAACAAACCCTTACTCATACAAACATTTTGATGATCTTCATGAAATTCCCCTTAATAAATTTATTTGAATAATTCCCATACTTTCCAATTTTAAAACATTGAACTATCAATGATACCTTAGATGAAACATTATTCTAAATCATTTAATTATTTTTTTTCATTTTTCCTTGGAAATAAATTTCTATGAATCCTTCTTTTCCGCATCGAAAACATCTTCCAGTTCCTTTGAGAGATTCCCCTAATTGAAGAAAAATATTCTTTCCTCCATGTTATTTATTTAAATCCATATGTAACACCCCAAACCCAGTTACCTAGAGTCGGTGCATTTTTACATAACATTGGCATGATCACAAGAAAGATTAAATCTCGAAAGACCGATTGGTTTAGTAGCCTTGGAAACACTAGATATATTCGTAATTCTTACATTACATCATAAAGTGAAAAATTACTACAACAAAATATTGTCTCCATATTCCACACTCATATCCCCACATAATATCCCTGCAGGTCATTCATAATTTACTTCTTCACTTCCCGGGAAAAATAAAACATAGAAAAGGGGTGAGCTCAAATGCCCAGTAAGGATAACAATATAGCGGAAACTTTCAAAAATAAGCATTAACTTTTAAGGCAATGTATAACTGAAACAAAAGCCTTTTAAACTTGAACTTCTACATAGTATGGAAAAAGAAAAATGAAATAATTCCATTTACTTATTCACATGGATATTCTACTAATCGAATAATCACATGCAATATCAATAACCACTTTCATAATGATGGAATGCATAATGCCAGACTATCATAACCACATAGCCAAGGCCTCATGCCAAGACTACAAATAAGATTTTTCCAAGGCCTTGTTCCAAGACACTAGTTTGTCTCATGAGACCTAGCGATGCATCGAGGAGCTATAGCGGGCTCCACCCGTCATATATTAAGTCCAATGCATTCCCATATGAAAAGGTTTAAACATAACATAAACATTCGTATTAAAACTAGCATACGAAATGTCAATACTTTCACCATAAACTATGAACGGTATAAAAATAGCACATCCACAGTCAAACATATCACAAAACCTTCAATACAATATAGATGTTTTTAATCATAATAAATCAACTTCAAATAAGCGTAAAATCCATCAAAGGATGTTGACATAGATGAAATCAAAAATCTTTTTAGAGAAATATCTATTTCTATTTTGAAATCATTTAAGAGTCTTATATTTATGAAATAAAACATTTTCTTTGAAAATATTCTTATAATCTTGTAAGGGAATCTTCGGCGATTTTATAACCGCGGAAAATAGCCGCACCCGCCGTATAAGTTAAAAAAACATTCTTACCTTAATTTTGTCGAAAAGGTTAAAAAGCACCTTGTTTGGAAAACGACAGAAAGATTCTTTTATAAACCTCTTATAAAAAGTAAAAAAATGGTATAAATGACTTTAACCCATATTCTAGTAAAAAGTAAAAATGTTTTGAAATTCATTTTTAAGAAACATGGATGTGGATGATAAAGAGATCCCAATAGATTATTACGTATAAACAACCTCGGATAATGAAGAGATTGTGAAATAACCCTTACCTTGTACTTTTTCTTGGTTGGGGTAGGTTAACCTCCTGTATAATAGTGAAATAATTTTTATTAAATTATACAAGAATCATATACATTCATATGATATCATATATGATCTTTTAACATTGCTTTGTTAATAATATCTTAGTATTATCGTCGTTTCGGGTGTTAACTTACTTGTTTTCTTTTATATGTTTTGTTACATAAGCCATGTTTTTAATGGATAGGTTGTATATTAATCATATCCAGAATTATATCAAGTACTTAGATACTATTATTAATCATCAAATGAGAATTATACTTGAATGGATACGATGGAGAATGAATCTCATCGCGTTCATGGAGACGGTAGTCTGTACGTACGCACGAGCGACAATATCAATCTTTTGATATTAAAAGAATATATAAATGGATGGTATATCATATATAAATAATACTTAACATGTTATATTTATTATTTACATGAGTTACACATCATTATTATACCCATCCAAATAATAATATATTGAATAACAATTACACCACGACCTGGAGACGGTAAGCCGTACGTATGCACGTATGGTGGCATGTTATTCAAAGGGTGGATAGAATACTGAATATGGTAGTACCATATTTATAATAACATCACAATATATATATGATATTGGAGTTATTATTTTATAATGGTAATAACAAAGGAAGAAGAAATGGAAGAAGAAAGGAACTTGGAAAAGGGTGGTGAAATCATTACCTCTTCTTCGGGTTTTTCTTTTTGATTTGATCAAAAGGGCTCTGTTGGTTGGCTTTTTGATCAAACTAAGGCCTCTAGGTTGTAGTGAGGGAAGTTGGGAGAGTATTTGGTCAGAGTTTGGCCGAAAAAAGGCTTTGAAGGTGTGATGAAATGAGAAGGAGGAGTTCCTTTTTATAAGAGGGGTGAGGGGAACCTTTGGAAAAGCTAGAAATATTAATTTATAATAAATTTATATTCGGATTCTAATGGCTCAAAAGTTTATTATTTAAATGTTAAGGTGGGGATAGGTCGAAAACCATTTAACCAATATAATTTATATAGGTTTGAGTTACTATATCAACCGTATCTTTAAGTATTAACTCTTAGTTAATTAGTTTGACATTTACCATGTCACTTTGTATTTTTATATTATATAGTTAAAAACATAATATATACATCCAACAGACCCCCAAGTGGTCCATTAATGATACAAATATCATGATATAAGTCTCTTGTCCGAACCTTAGATTTTTCGGAATTTAATATGAATTAATAATATAATATTTGTTTTAAAAACTCTTTTATGTCAATTTTGACACTATTCAATAGTCGATTTTTGTGAAACTCATAACAGAATGATTACTTCGAAAAAAGTTAATTAAATCAATAATAATATGTCATATTAACCTATAAAATTAGCTTGATTCAATAAAAGTCTCAAAATATATTTATTTGGGTATTTATAATATCAATTATTTTAAAGTTTCACTATTATGTTAATTACTGCATCATCATTGTGTCATAAATAAATTAAATTATGTAATCTGTAAAAATTATAAATAAAATATAATTAGGTAGGAAATCTTTCTATATTTCTAATGAATATTTAGAGTCTAAAATCCAACATATATAACCCTATGTAAAAATTGTTTTTCTAAAAGATGTATGCTTGTGTCATTTTTGTATTCATTTTAACTTAATTAAAATAAAGTGTCCCTATCACCTACAAGTGGCTCCATGGGGTCCCAAAATCGACCCAAAGATGCCTATAGTCAAAAATGTATCAACCAATAAGGCTATGACACGTTTTAATGTAATTTAGTATTATTATAATATTATTTTTTAACCCTTTTTTACCGGATTTACCCTTAACTATGGTAAATAAAATATTTACCAAAGTAATTATTCAAAATGTCTAAAAATAAAAGTTACCTATTTACAAAATTTGGACATCCTGATTCCAAATATGGAATCCATTTATCCAAATTCAAAACACAGAAGTGGCAGAAATTAATTTAAAATTAATTCCTGTTGTTATAACAAAAAGCGTGTTTTTAAGAGATAATAACTATCAAAAGATTGACATTTGTTTATGTCCTGTTTAATTGTAAAATTATGTCCAATGACCAACATTGTATTAAATGGTAAAAATATATTCTAAATATACTTTAAAACCAAAAAAATTCATAATTTATCATTATTAATTATTTTGATTAAAAAAGTTTTTTTTAATTAAAATTTAGTAATTTTCATTATTCATCAAAATATTAAAGTTATCCGAAAAGTACCAAAATTTCACCTTAGGCTAAATTCGATATTCCGAATCCAAAAATTAAGTCCATTTTGAAATATAAAATTTATATAATTTCAAAAAGTAGTTATCACTATTCATAAAGGCTAGTTTGATTGGTTATGGTGTGTTAGAACTCGGTGTTTGCATACAACACACGCTATCACATTATTCAAAGAGAAGCGTACCGTAGAAGCTTGGAGTGTAACACCATATTTATTTTATTTGGTGTTTTCGGAAACTCACACAAGTTTAGGTTGTTAATAAAATAATGAAATAGATTTTTGGGGATAATCATATGGTTTCACATTCTAGATCCCATTTCACTTGGTTTCATATGAGTAAAATCATTCCATTTTCCATATAATTTAGATTTAACATGAATCCTCTTGGTTCTATCTATTGACTAAAAGCAAAAAATCAAAGTGTGAGAAATCATGTAATCATGAAAAATTATTTATAATATGTTTAAATGATGAAACCTTCTTTTAAATATATAAAAACATAGGTTTAATCTTATTCATACATTGTTATTATCTATTAAAATCGATAATAATGGATCATAAGGAAAATTTTAATTAACCTAATAATATCCCATAAATGTGTGAAACTAGGCACACAATAAGGGGACATGCATTGTGCCCCAAAATTATGGTCAATATATACTAGACCACTATTTTTGGCGTTTTTACCCCTTGCTGTATGTGCGCTAAAAGATATTTATTACTTAGAAAACCACATAATCTCTTTTTTAACAAAATCATAGGAGGTTATCCTATACTTGGGCTTATCCCCATGGTTTTCACTAAATTTATCTAATTTAAATCCCTAAATATTGACAAAAAACCCTTCTCTAATACTATCAATAATGACCCTAGATTTACATACATAAATATTTTATCATTTTTGGTGAATATTTGATATTGAATTTTGATCCACTCAAGAACTTTAAATATTTTTTTTATTGGGAGACTAGATATATAATAATCTTATTTGATGAAATATCTTCAATGTTTTGAACATAGATTTCTTATTCAGTATACCCAACTTAATAACATTATTCATAACCCGAGGAAGAAAAAACATAATAAATGGTGAGACCATATTATTATTAAGGGTAAACATAGAAGATATCAATCAATAATCATGCATGGTAAACAGATAAGAATAAGGGTATGAGATCATGATCATACCTTAAAAAGTTCATTCCTAATATTTTATAGATCATAAACATGAGTAATGGAATAAAACTTCATTATAATAATAGAAAATATTCTTATGTGTATGAATCATAAATAATCATTGATGATACATGAGATCATAAGAATAAATTTTGAATATGGAAATAACATAAACTTATAACATTGTGAACATGTATAAATTGAAACATGCTCACTCATTCAATTCAGGACATGAAATTACGCCCTCAGATAATATTATGTATATAAAACTAGGTCTACATATAATCATATGGAAATGAAAACTACATCCATACATAATCTTATGGAAATAAAAACCAGGTCCACATATAAAGTTGTGAACATGAAATCAGGTTCATGCACAACATATTTATCTTATGATTTATCTATTTTTACTTAACGCATTACAGGGTTATTTAATTCTAATCCCACCTGTCACTTAGTCATAATAAATTTATATGTGTTCCAAAATATCATGAATCAGTCATCATTATAATCATAAACAATCGAGATACGGAATAATGAACATATCATTGGATCATATCCCTCGTAAAGCATAAGTAACATCAAAGGATGCCATTTTAGTTGAAAATTTCTTTAAAATATCACTTGGAATATTTCTTGAGGAAGATAACCTTTTCACTTTAAAATTAATTATTTAAAACCAAAAAAATTTATATAATTTTATGTAAAAAATTTTATTTGAAAATAAATGTGGAAACATTTAAATTAAGCTTAAAATAATTGGGTGGTTATGATAGTGGGAATTTTTTTTCATACTACGTATATTTAAATGAAGATTCCATTGACATTTTTGGTAAAAATATAAAAGTGAATTATTTATAAAAAACAAGAATAATATTTGAAATATTTTTAGAAAAAGTAAATCATGGTTTAAAAATGACATTAAACATTCATATAGTAATATAAAAATATTCTTGAAAACAATTTAAATAATACATGTACATGGAAGAAAAATGATTTTAATCGAAGAGAGAAATGAAGTTGGATTTCCATAAAAATATTATTTAAATATCTTGAGTACTTAAAAAAAATTAAACATATGATATCTAGAATTGAATATAGGATATTAAAATTATTTATATTCTTAAGATATATTTTAGAAATATACATCATCAGAAACATAATCATAAATAATATTGATAAATATCATAAAAGAGAGAATGTTATATGGATTTTAAATCCGTAAAATTTTTATAAAAGAATCATAAACTAAATTCAGGGGAAGTATATATACCAAAAAATTAAGTAAGTGGTGAATACATAATAATTCTCATAGAAATAAAACTGAGACGAGAAACCCTTACCTCAAGTTTTACATTTTTTGAAAGTGATCTAACCTCCTATATAATAAATTTAAATTTATTATAATTGTATAATAGAATAATTTACATGCTTATAATATCATATATAATCCAATTATAATACTTAAACACCCATTTATTAATAATTCATCATTAAAATCTTCATTTCTTGTAGTTAACTATTTTGTTTTTCATTATAATTTCAGTTAGGTGGTTTCGGTCCTTAAAATTTAATCATGGTTAAATCATCTAAATAATATTAATCATGATATAAATATCATATATATTCATTATATATATATATATATATCTATATTCATCTATAAAAGGTAGAGATAGAAAAATGAATTACATCATCCATGGAGACGATATGTCTTATACATGTGTGAACATTGTTTTCTCTTTTTGACAGATGAAATGAAAGAAAGGTAAATAATAATTACCATTTAAATAATCATTATTATATCATATATATAATATATAATCCTTAAATATTTCCATTTTACCATCCATGAAATGAAGAAATTAAAAAAAAATCATATCACTTCATGGAGTTGGCGATCCATATGTACTCACGATAAACATTATCATTTTTGAACGAGATGGAAATTTAGAAAGTAAATATGATATTATAAATAAAAAATCATAATTACAAAATAAATTTGATATATAAACTTTAGAACCATCACAATAATCAACCAAGTAAATTGGTGACAAAAAATGTATTATACTGCTATATAGAGACGATAAGCCATACATACACATGAGCGATGTTTTCACTTTACATAGGCTAAAAAGAAGGTGGATAAAGGTTGTTAAATAATAAAAATAGAAATTATGTATATTTAATATAATTAGGTTATTAATTTATAATAGATACTATGGATATATAGGAGGCAGAATAAGAAATAAAATTGAAAATTCTCAGTTAAGAGTTATACCTATTCATGGAGAAACCTTTTTTTGGATTACACATTATGCCTTGAAGTGATAGTCTTTTGAAAATAATAGAAGATATAAGATAAATTTACTGAATTTAGGAAGGTATTATGGTAGGTTTTGGATAGGATATAAGGTTTAAAATGTTTGATCAAGAGAAGAGAATATATGCCCTTTTATAAGTGAGGGGTGGGGAACCATTGGAATTATTTAAAGTAATAAATCAGTATAAATTAATTTTCAGGTTTAAGTGGATCCAAATTGATATATTTAAATGATATAGTGATTATTATTCAAAATAATTTCATCAAATAATATTTTTATAAGTTTTGGTAATGTTTTCACTCTTATATCTTTGTTTTAACCCAAGTAACCCCTTGATAAAATTACCACAATAATAAAGTTGTTTACTTTTTAAGGGTCAAGAGAGTTACCAAAAATGTAAAATGAACCATAAATGTACCATGAATGATTTTTAACCATATACTATTAAACTGGATGAATATATGATTTTTATTAATTCTAAATCATTTTAAAAATATTGTTTATTATAAAATATTATTAATTTCATTTTTAAAATTATATGAAATATTATAATATAATATATGGTAAAATCATGAAAAATGGTTCTAAAATGACATTTATTCAAGTATAAGGAATATATGTTCCTAATATAATCATCCAATAAAATTATTAAGGGTTTAGATATCATTTTAAACCTTATATTGTGGTTCAACCCCTTGGTTAATCAATTTTAACCTTAACAATGGTAATTATTTTTTAATATTATAGGGTTATAAGTCATTTTATAAGTAAATAATTGTCTGAAAAATATAAAATGAATGAAATTTCAGAAAATTTATAATATTAACTATCCTGTTACAATATTTTTATGATTTTAAAGTAATTCAATAAAATATATTTTTCGTAAAATATTATTAATGCCATTTTAAGAACTATTCACAGAATCTGAATTTGAAAACTAATTGATCTCAATGGAACTAAAATATAAAACCTTAAAACATACCTAATATGTTATATTTGACTAAATAATTCATGGATCATAATTATTCCCCCAAATTTTATTTCTCATAATATTTTTAAAATCATTTATTTTATTTTTCTATTAATTGAATAAATATTGTGTCGGTCTTGCCTGAGAATTTATGGTAGTTATTCAATCAATAAAAAATTAAAAATAAATTACTATGATAAAATAAATTAATTAATATTTTAAAAGAGCCTTTGTAAATAAATATATCCTATATTTGTCCTTAAATTAAACTTTTAGAGTTATTAAAGTCAAGAGAGAGACATTGGTTATTTATTCTTTTCCAAAAATAATATAAAGGTAATAATGAATGAAAAACGGAACAAAGATTCCATATTTTATAAAATTTGATGGAATTTATGAAATTCACTCATACAATAGGATAAAGGAAAGTATTAGATAAATTTTAAAGGCTTATCCCAAAGTTTTAACCCAGTTTTACCTATTTTACCCTTACTATAGTGATAAATATTTACCAAGGTTACTATTCATATTGAACAAAAATATAAGGGACCTATTTACCTATGACATCCTAGAATTAGATTCCACATAATTGTTGCCCTGAGCCTGGTGGGCTACATGGTGTCAAGCGCATCTCGCCAATTGCCAGAGGCTGTCGACTACCAGTGAGGGACTAGGGTGTGTCTGTGGGGAGACTATTCCATTATTACCAAAGTGTAACATAGTAGATAAATATAAACAAAGGTAAATAGCAGAAGAAATACCAGTAAAAAGATGAAACAATGGATAATAGAGACAATAGTAAGAACAACTGAAATAACTGGAATAACATACAAGCATACAATGATGATATTCGATGTATCTAGAAAAACTAGAGAACATGGAGACAAGAATGTTGACATAACATGCTCTAAAAAAGAATAAATGAAATCAAAAAGCTATCCCAAGAATCTCAAGCTCTCAATCAGTCATCTACTATCAAGCTCCATCCTAAATAGTAAACAATCAAGTGTTTGAAGCCACATGCTTCCCTTTATCAACAACTGCATTCATTTAATCTACTATAGGTACCAAACGGTACTCAGAGAGGGTGTGAGATAAATTTTAGTGGGCCACCACCAATGGTGTTTATAACACCCGACCTGTGTAATAGAAATCTAATAGTGTGAAAGAATGCATATATAAAGTAAAGTAGTATAATGTAACTAAATACCCAAAAACATGATTCTTCTCTCAATTGGAATCTGAACATAAACGGTCCATTTATTGATAATTATCAGTTTATAAATAATTCACATGTTAACAATAGTGTAGGTTCTATGTTATGACATGGCAACCGGTAATTACATTTAATAATGAAGTTACATGGTAATAACCAAGGCAATGTAGACATCAAGGGTTTCCAAATCCTAAAAAACTATTGCCTGGCTAAGGGTAAGAGTGTAATCCAAGGAGCATATTCTATGGTATTCCATAATAAGTTTCCTACCGAATCCAAGGAGATCATCCAAGTTAAAATAGGGATAAGAAGAGACAAGGCCCTATAGACTATAACAATAGAACCTACTTTTCAGTGATGGATCCAAGGAGGGTATCAAGGACATCCTTTAATATTATGTGAGAAATCCTGTGGTGTCATACTGGGAATCCAAGAATAGAAAAGGATCCGGATCTAGGTGGGTATCAACCTAAGCAAGCCATATCCTTGAATCAGAATGGGGTTCCCAAGTTCTCAAGTCCTTCCCCGATAAGAATCCAAGGTGAGCTCGAGTCAGGAATATCCTAATTAATTATGAAGTCATGTAATATTTAATTTTTTTCATGTCTTTCCTATTATTAGTGTAATAATATCATGTAGTATTCATCATTTTTATGAAGTCATAATTATCAATAAGTCCATTTGGTTCAAGACATAACTTTCATTAGTGTGATAAATCCAAGTAGTATGAAACCTTTATTAATTCCATTTAAGGAATATTCAATAATGAAGGTTCATGTCTCTACCTTACTTTAATGTGGTAGGGGTTGTTCTAGACATGAAACCTATTAATCATTCACATTTAATCCAGCCAAGTCATATACTTAGTATACATGAAAATTTACCTTTCACATTTAATTATCATTTTGAATTACTTACCTTAGGCAGGTCAAGTGCAATTGAAATGGTACTTAACGTTCACCATTACATGATAGAATAAGTATTTATGATAAGGAGGCCTAACATATTTTTGGTCAAGCTCTATAACTTCCAAAAAATGGCTCAAAAGTGTCAAAGTAGTAAAATCTTAACTGTGGAATATCATTCTATATGGGTTGATGGGCGTTGTGGGTGTAACCACCACCAAATAATCACATATATGGATATTGAATAATTATATTATTATAATTATTATAATTATGACATATAAATTCAATAAAAGGCACCTGATGAAATTGGTGGGCCCTACATAACAATTCTAAAATCAAGGAACTTGAGGGAAGACTTATAGACCACCCACTTTAGGGTTGTATGAATCTCCTCCTCTAACATCAGCCTCTGATTTAGATTAAAATGGTGTATATCTAAGAAAAAGGAAAAAACAATCACTCCTCGATACATTGGTTGAGAGAAAGCGGGAAGAAGAATGGTTGAAAGTAACTTGAGTACTCACCATTTCACATCCAACATGATGAACAAAATCTTGATCAGATCTTTGATGAAGGAGATCATAAAATTCTTGCCTTGGGTATTAAAATATCTCCAAAAGGGAATAAAAATTGATCAATACTTCATAAACATTTATTATAGGGAAGAATGAGGCTTAATTAGATCATTAAGAGAAAAAAGGTCATTTTAGCCAAAAATTAGCTAGTGCACAATTTGTCTGCACTGTCTGAAAAACTATACACAAACCATAAATGGGTACATGGGAAAGAAATCACACTCACATAGTTAGGTCATAAGGTTAGGTAAAACATGTAGCAATCATTCGATAAGGCTCTGTCCAAAAAGTCACCATCTGAATGGGTTGTCATAACAGTGCAACCTTATTGCATGGTTTTCTCTAAACCATACTCTAGACTTATTTTCACTAAAATATTTGTTCCAGGATTCGAACAATCCATGGAAGCCCTTGGGACCTTCACTAACCCATTAAGTATCCCAAATGAGTCCAAAATAATGAATTATACCAAAATATAAAGGATCCATACCTGAGTGAAAATTCAGGTTCCCCATAAAAGAACTCGTCCCTGAGTTCCCCCTCTAAGGGTGTGAAAACATTGTCTGAGAACAATTTTGGCCACTAAGCATGTTTTTCGGCCACCCTCTCTCAAGAATCATCCTACACATGGAAATTCTACCATAAAACCCATACTAGTGGCACATACTGGCCCTAGAGATCCTTCATGCTCTGGTCGACGATGTGTATTGGATACTCCATAAAGGTAGCATCATCATCTAACTCAACATCCTTAGAGTCAAAGGTATTGGATGGGTCAACATAAGTTTTGTTTCTATACTAGGTAGTATTCATATGATTTATGATCAGCTGAACCTACTTCGAAGTCTCCTGAATGTGATAAGAACCTAGTAGGGGTGCCTCATCTGCCTCTAGAAAACATAGGGGTGAAAGAAACAACACTCCATATAAGGCCTCAAAAGGATCCATCTAAATTTTCACCTGAAAGATGTTATTATAGGAAAACTCCAAGAGAGAGATATTATTATCCCAAGAACTACTGAAATCAAGGACACATTCTCGAATCCTATCCTCTAGAACCTATATCATTCATTCTGAATTTCCATCGATCTTAGAGAGAAAAGATATTATTAGAACCACCTGTGTTCCCATATCCTTCTAGATTTGCTACTATAACTATGATGTGAAACAATAATAAATATATAAAATGATAGTTTGTGGGACCAAGTGAAGTCATTTGATGTCTCTGACATACATTTTTCCTTTCCCATGAACTGAGAAATTATACCGAATTGGAATGAAATGGGATACATTCGTCAGTCTTTAATGCTAACCTATAAGCATAACTACCTCTAGGAGACCTAGGTATAATGACTACAAAGTCTATAGAAACATCTTCCCATTTCCATTCTAGGATTGAAAGAGGCTGTAGCAGGCCTGCAGCTCTCTGGTAACCCACCTTTACCTACAGATAGGTGGATCATCTAGTGATAAAGCCTATTATCTAATGTTTCATCCCAGGCCACCAATCCTAGAATCACATGTCTTGATACATCTTCAAGATTCCAGGATTAAATACCCACTGAGAGGTGTGAGACTCTTTCACTAGTTCCTCTATCATATTTGTAGGGACCAAAATAGGTCGATGGATACGCAGGATGTCGTCTCTATATACAGACCAATCTAGAGGTGGGTTATCACCTGATATACCCTCATAGAGTACGAAGCTTTCAAGATATGAATTTTTTCTACCATTAACCTTCTCAAGGAGGGAAGAGGTAGTTACCAAATATGAGAGATAATACTAATAATTACTATCATGAGACTCTAGGTGTATCTTAGAGGAGAGTTCTATTAAATTCCATTCATCACTGGCTTCCCGTTCTACTTATTCTCGAGTTTTCTGACTCAGTGTATCTACAACCAAAATTCCCATCCATGGAGTATAATCAATATCAAAAATCCAAAGATTGTAAATATTCGACCCATATATGTTGTCTAGGGTTCACGATACATTGAGTGAAGATAAATTTTAGGCTATTGTGGTCTATGTACAACACAAAGAGCTCACCTAATAGATAGTGTCTCCAGTAATGTAATGTGTGGACAACTACTACTAGATTATGGTCATGCATCGATTAATTTATCTCATGAGGCCTTAACTGTCTAGATCTATAGGCAAATAATCTATATTTCTGCATTTTCCTTGCTCTTATACTGATGCATGATGCATCATAGAAGATAGTATAACCAATACCTAGCTCATGAATAATTAGAATAAGTGTTTATACAATCCTTCCTTTTAGATATTGAAAGGATTTCTCATACGCTTCTGACCAAAGGAACTTGAAACCATTCTTTGTGAGGTCAGTAAGAGGTGAAGAAAGATGTGAGAAGTCTTTTATGAAATTCCTAGAATATCCATTCATCTCCAAGAAACTCCTATATCAAACATGTTATTGGGATACTCATAGGAACTTATAGCACTAACCTTCCATGGGTCAACAGATATGGATGATTCTGAGATAATATGACCCAATAAGTGAACTTTTTCGATCCAAAAGTGGCACTTGTCTGTCTTGGCATAAATCAGATGCCCTCTTAGTGAACTCAAAATGATTTGAAGATGATTTGAATAGTCTCTATGAGTGTGAGAATACACCAAGATGTATCTCAAAATGACCATGAAAAAATAATCCAAATAGGGGTGGAACAACCTATTCATCAGAACCATGAAAATGGAAGGTTCATTTGTAAGATCGAATGACATAAATAGGTACTCATACATACCATACCTACAATAAAAAGTTATATGAGGTTTGTTTTATGGCCTTATTCACACTGGACAATAACATGATATTAGTTTGATCTTAGAGAAGACTCTAGCTCCTCAGAGCTGTTTAAAGAGATCATCTATTCAAGGTAGTGGATATCAGTTCTTGACTATAATCTAGATTAACCTTATATAATCCATTCATAGATGCAAGGATCTATCTTTCTTCTTGGAAAAAAGCACAGGCAAACCCCAAAAGGATGTAGTGATCCGTATAAATCCTTTTGCCTCTAAATCTTATAACATTTTTTGGAGCTCTTAAATATCTATAGGTGCCTTCTTGTATAGAGGAATGGACACTAGAGAAGATCCTGGAACAAGATCAATTGTAAACTCTACCTATCTCTTAGGAGGTAGGCTAGAAAAATCGTTGGGAAATACTTCCCTAAAAGAATTCTATACTGGACTAAAATCATCTTGTCACAAACCCTAATTCTCTATAAAGAGATTTTCAATCTGGGTAGTCACTCCACCTAGCCCCGGATGCTCTGGACCAACTCTACCAGCCCATACATCCCATTAACCCTTATGTAGATAACTGCTGCCCTCTAGTGATGTAATGGATACCCTACCATGATATAAGACTACAAAAACATGATACTAAACCAAAAAATCCATCCCAAGAATAACATTGAATCCAGTCATCTCGAGGAAAAAGAGGTTCCATAACAAGTGGCAACTTTATACCTCAAGGGGAGATTCCCTACACTGGAATATGATATGAGGACTCCATGGAAGTATTTGTATATAAATTCCAAGAACACACCTCAGAATAGACTTAAGAAGAAAGACAACATCAGTAGAAGGAGATGAATGTAGGAAAACTCACTACCTAAGGTATACTACCCCAACTACCTACTTAGGTGACCAGGTATCGGTAAGTGATCTAGTGTAACATTCAATTAATTTTACATTTAATTACTAGGTTCACTCCTTTACCTTTCATAAACTTGAGAATACGAGATAAGGATGTAAAACCAATTCATTTTAGGCGTCATGATTCACTTTATAATGGATAACCATTCCTGATGGATCAATGACCATATACCTTATCACAGGAAATGACACTCATTTATTTATAGAAAAATGGATCGAGATGGTAAATTAATCATCCCAAACCATGAGGTCCCATAAAACTCATGAATTGAGACATGCAATCACTCAATTGAAACTAAAAGTAATACATGTACATGATAACTATCACAACATCACTCAACAATCACCACTATATCAACCAATTTGAGTAGTAAAATGCACTTATATAACCTGGAAATACACATGACATGTGAATACTTGGTACCTAATATGATGCATGTAAAAATGATACTTGACCTCATATCATTGGGCCAAATATAATATAGAATCTTAATCAGAAGAAAAATCAATAACACCACACAACATGTGTGTCACCCATCGGTGAAATAATATTAACTATAACATGAAAAAAGAAAAACAATTATATTTGTAATAGTGTGAAAGCACACATATATAGAGTAACGTAGTACAATGTAACTAAATACCTAAGTACTTTTTTCATCCCTCAGATGGCGTCTCAATATAACCAGTCTATTAATTAATTATTACCAGTTTATAAATAAGTAACATGTTAAAAATTGTGAATCTTCCTTGTTATGACAAGGACACCTATAATGACATTTAATAATGAAGTTCCAAGGTAATAACCATGGTAATGTATACCTAAAGGCTCACCAAATCAGTAATAAATGTATCCTAGATAAGGGTAAGTGTGTAATTCAAGGATTATATTCCAAGGAATTCCACAATAAGATGCTTACAAAATCTATGGTGATTATCCAAGATAAAATAGGTCTATACGGAGACATGGTCATATGGGTTGTAACCATGGAACCTACTTGTCAATGATTGATCCAAGGAGTGTTTCCAAGGCATCCTTTAATACTACTTGAGGGATCCTACAGTGTCATATCAGGAATCCAAGAATAGACAAGGGTATGGATCTAGGTGGGTATCAACCTAAGAAAACCGTATCCTTAAATTGGTATGTGTCTCCTGAGTTCTCAAAGCATTCCTTGATAATAATACAAGGTGATATCGATTCAGGACAATCCTATTTAATTGTGATTTCATGTAATATTTTAGTTGGTTAAAGCCTTTCCTTTCATTAGTGTGATAAGGTCAAGTAGTGTGAAACCTTTTAATCATGTCACAATTAATCTATAAGTTCATTTGGTTCAATCATTTCCTATCATTAGTGTGACAAGTCCAGTAGCATGCAACCTTTATTAATTATATTTAAGGTATATTCAACAATTAAGGTTCATTTCGCTACTTTACATTAATCTGGTAATGGGTAATATGGACATGGAACCTATTAATCATTCACATTTAATCTGGTCAAGCCATATACATAGTATACATGCCAATTTCCCTTTAACATTTAATTAAAATTTTGAACCAAATACCTTAGGTGGATCAAGTGGAAGTGATATGGTACTTTCAATTCACCATTACATGATACAATGAAAATTTATCATATGGAGGCCTACCTTTACTATGGTCAATCTCGAGTATATCCGAACGATGGCTCAAAAGTGTCAAAGCACTAAAATATAAACTATAGAATACCATCCTACATGGGATGTTGGGAGTTGTGGGAGTAACCACCCACAACTAATAACATATATGGAAAGAGCACAATCATATGGTTATATGATCATAATAATGACAAATAAATTCTATAAATGGAACTCAATGGTATCATTGGGAGCCACATGACAATTCCAAAATCAACAAACTTGAGGGATGAGTTATAGACCACAAACTAAGGTTATTACAACTCTCCTCCTCCAATAACATCCTTTGATTTGGATTAAACTAGATTAGATCTGATAAAAAGGAAGAAATTCTCACACCTAGATTACTAGGTTGAGAGAAAGAGAGAAGAAGAACGACTAAAAAGGACTCAAGTACTCACCATTGCACATCCAATGTGATGAACTGAAGCTTGATCTGATCCCGAAGGAAGGAAATATTTTAATTCCTACCTTACGATTTTAAAGAGATTCAAAAGGGATGAAAAATTGGTCAATACCACATAAACTCATATTAGGGGGAAAAGGAGGATGAATTAGATCATAAAGGGAAAATAGTAATTTTACACACAAATTATCCATTGCACAGTTTTTAACATGGTTTGACTGTGAGAAAAGTATACATGGGTACATGGAAATGAAAGGGGACTCTCATAGTTAGGTCACATGATTAGGTAAAAATATGCACCAATCGTGCGATAAGGCTCTGTCCATAAATTCACTATCCACATGGTTTGTCATAACCATGAGACCTTACAACACAGTTTTCTCCAAACTATTCCCTAGGCCTATTTTTTTAAAAAATATGGTTTATAAGCTCCGAACAAGTCCTATAAACCCTTGGGACCTTCACTAACCCATTAGGAATCCAAAATAGGTCCAAAATAAATAATTAGACTGAAATTTAAAGGATTAATATCTGAGTGAAAAACCAAGTTCTTAGATTACCAAATTTTGATATCCTAATTCCAAATATGGAATAATATTTTCGATATTCAATCTAAATAATTGGAATAATTTAATTTTAAATTAAACTTGTAAAACATGATGAAAAGTGGTTTTCTAGAAAAATGTTTGCTGAAGTATATTTTTTTATACCAGAATCCACTATAAAATTAATTCAAATGACCTTAATTGTATTATTAATAATATAAATTGACTAATTTTACTTTAAAAAAAATTACAACCAAATGGAACTTTTTAAATTCTATAATCAAAAATAAAATTTTCAATAAAAGTTGGTATTTTTTGATATTTTTTGAAAAATCTATATTTTTAGAAATTTATCATATATTAATTGTAAGATAATTTGAAACAATGACTTATAAAAACAAAGTTCATTTTTTAATATAAATTTATTAATGTGGCATAAATTAATTATAATTTTAGCTCAAAAAATCCAATAAAAATCATTTTTGACGCATAAAAGGATTTCCCAAAAAATTGAGTGCTTATTTCCTATGAATTCATCAGTACATTTATATTGAGTAGAAATACTTTAAATATATTTTATAATGAATTTAATCTTTTTAATACCCACCAATTAAATAACTATGTCACATTTAAACAATAATATTTTCATAATACATCTCAATTCACTTAAAGCCTGATGTTTTGTGTTAAGAAAGATACCAAGATTAATATTCTTTAATACTAAATTTTTTAGGAGTTAAACCTTCTTAGTGATACATCAAATATAACTTATAACTTTAATTTCTATCAAATAATACTTGGTTACAGATGAAATATCATATCTGGATTAAATTTAAAAAATGGAGAATCTTATTTTTTATGCTGTAGTTGATTTTTTATATTTCATTGACAAAATTTTCATGGATAGAAAAATAATTTTATCCCTTGTCTTATTACACCAGTAATTGATGTGTGTGTTGCTATTATAGTGGGTTTTAGACCACTTGGACATGATTATCCCATGAAATTTTCATATTAAATAAATTTAATAGTTTATGGAAAAGATAATAATGCATTTTTGATGTCCCTATATAATAAATTTTATAATAATGTAATGTGAATGAAGACATATAAAGAGATATTGGATAATATATACTATATTTTTGAATGAAATTTAAAAAATAAAAGAATCTAAAATATATATATGGAGAGTGAAATTTTAAGATATCATAATGATCGAGGATTTGATAACTGATCACTACTTTATAAGGGTGAATTAGATTTTTAGTCATATCATGGGCTTTAGACACACTCTGGAAGACTCAATTATTATCAATAAATTATTGAGAAATCTTTCCTGATGGGATTGACTCTAAAGTTATTATTTTGGAAGAGAAATATTACTTATCTATTAATGAGTTATATAACACAATACTCTATTATGAGATTAAAAAGTACCCATATTTAATAATAAATTAATGGAAAATATGAAATTCCAATATATGAACAAACATAAAAACAGTGAGGAAAAATTTATGTCATCTATTGAATTAGAAGATGACGAAAAAATGATATTGATTATAATATGATCATTATTCCTATTTCAAATAAAATTCAAAAATGAATGGTTAAGTACAAAGGTAATATTTCACTAAAATCCCCCAATTGTGGTGAAATTGGGTATTTTGTTGTAGATTTTCCAAAAATTAAAAGTAAAAGGTTTGAAGATGATAAATATGAAGAATGCTACCAATGTAAAAAATGGGGAAAATGCTCTAAGGAATATAAAAAATCTGATGAAAGAAAGTATAATTTTCAAAGGATAAAAATAAGAAGTATAATGATTATAAGAAATGAAGACTAATCCACCAAAATTATTAAATTAAGAGAAAAATATATAGATAACTTTACAAACATCATGGATTATCTTAAAAAACATGAAAAAAGTTTTAGTATCATAGCAGAGGAAGGTGATAAGACTTATATTGAGAATATAATGAATGATAAACTTCATGATTTACTTAATAAGAACAGTAATCTCAAGAATGAAATTAAATATTGAAAAATGGGGATGGAAATAATATTTAAGGAAATGAATAACTACTAAAAGTGAATGTTTATTATGTTAAAGAAACTAATAAACTCATGTATAAGGTTGAATAGTTTGAAAAAATCATGAATGATCTTGATGAAAAATGTTCTCTATAATAATAAGATTTATGTAATAAACCATCAAGGTGTCTCGAAGTCGAAAATACTATAAAGAGGATAAGAAAATATTTCAGAAAATCTATGTTGGTTAAAGTTAAATCATCTCAATATTCTGAGAATAATAGCCTCAAACAGCAGGTAAATTGACACTGCTAAATATAAAAGAAAATATATTTTTGTTAATATTAATGTTTTACTAAAAAAAAGGTTTATTTTAACAAATAAAATTAATTATAAATATTATTATATATAAATTTGAGACAATAGTATCTCAATAAGAATTACCTACACAAGACATAATGAAGAACAACATATATTTTGAAAATAAGAGTAGTTTTCTGGATAAAAATTTTATCAACATGAAAGATCAAAATTTAGAGGTTACTTTAAGTGTTGTGTAATATTTAGAAATAAATCTAATTCATTATGGTATAACATTTCATTTACTTGGATTATGTGGGAATCAAGGGAGATTGACATTGATAAGAAAGAAAGATCCTATGAAAATATGAGGTGTAGGAAAGTTTTGTATAAAAGTTCAATAAGTCCGACTACTCAATATATATTTGAATTTTATTGAAAATTTATAAAAAAAGTGTCCAACAAGAACATTTTTATAAATATTATATGATCAAACTTCTTGGATAGTCTACTTATGCCAAAAAAGGAAAGGTCGTTTAGAAAATAAGGTTGAATAGTCACTTATTATTGATGTTTCCATCAAAGCTAGCATGAAAGGTAAGACACAGATACTTGATATTGGATGCTAGTATAACATGAATGGTGATAAAAAATCATCAATAACATTGAATATTATGGAGAATATTTAGTTACATTTGGGAATATTAGTTACTTAATTATCAAAAGAGGTTGTATGGTTTAAATGCAAGCTCAAAAAATAAAATCTAAGTTATCTGTATTTGTTTATATGGTAAAATAGAACTTATTTTGTGTAATATAACTATGGGATGTTGGTAATGAATTTATCTTCAATAAAAAATCATGGATAATTGAAATCATAAAATAGGAAATTATTATCACCAAAGATAAATGAACAAGTGGTAATTTAATCTAAATTGTTAATACAAGTAACTCTTATTAACTTTTTATAAAATAGGATTATAATATTAGTCACAGAAGAGTTATACACATTGTTTAATAGGGCTGAGAAAAGTCCCAATTTAAAATTCAGTAAGAGATCTAACCTAATTAAATATAAATAGAAAATTATTTTTCAAAACATATTAAATGTTAAAGGTAATATAATGAAAAAAATAATGTAAATTCAATCCATTAGGCTACTTGAGTTAATATATTCTGATGTATATGGTCCAAGGAGACATAAATCCACTATATGTGAATGGATGCCTATAAGAGATGAAGTTCACTAAAAGAAAAGTTAATAGAAACTTTATATGTGAATGATACAAAAACAATTACACCTAAAATCATTATCTATGTTGATGATATCATTTTTACAAGAGATAATGTGTATTCTAGTGAAGAATTTTGATGGAAAATGATGAGTCATTTTATGATGTCTTTGCTGATAGAGAAGTGTTGCAAATTGATATTTCAATTTTTTCAAAAATGTAACTGAATTTTTTTCCATGATAAAAATTATAAGGAATTGTTAAATAAATATATCAAGGAAGACACTAAGAGGGTTTCTACACCCATTACTGTAAGTGTAAAAATGAGTAAAGATTAAGATAGAAAAAGTGTAAACCAGAAATATTTTAGGTAAATAATCGGATGCTTTATTTACCTTAAACAACAAGAATTGACCTTGTTTGTGCAATAATTTTTTCTATTGAATATTAAAAATAGTAAAAAATAATCCCACAGGTTAGATACCAAGAGAGTTATTAGATATTTCAAAGTAACTTTGAATTTTGGGATACAGTATAGAGAATGTGAGGAGCTAAATCTATTTGGGTACATTGACGCAGACGAGGATAGAATTTTTTTTATATAAAATCAATATAATGTGGTATATTATTTTTGTAAGAGATATATATATGATGTAATTTAAATAAGTATAACTGAGAGGCATTAATCTCTATATTGGAAAAACATGTGGCTGATATAAATTCTTTCACACAAATTATCTGGATGAAGGAACAACTAGGAAAGTTGAAGGTGAAATAAGATTATCCCTTAAGAGTTTTTTATTATAGTCATAGTTAAATGGATATATCTAAAAACTCAACAAAACATTTTATATCCAAACATATTGATATTAAATATCATTCTATCCAGGGGAAATTAGAAATTGGAGATGAAATGTTGGTGTATTTTTCTAAGAAAATCAAATTATTGATATCTTTACAAAATTTATTTTAAAGGAAGTATTTGAAGTGTTAAGGATGAAAATGCATGTTAATCCCTCCCCTATCAATTGATTAATTATTGGAAAGCCTCACATTTCTTTATACTCTATTATTAAAGGGTCAGAAATGTACATAACATTTGTTACAATATTTTGAATATAAATCCATTGTTATTGCAAAGGGTGAGGAGGAATTAATTATGTAGGTTGAGGGTGAGTATATCATGGACACTGAAGAAATATTTGTTATATCCAATAGATGGAATTATCTAAAAAAATTTATAAATCCAGAGGTATGGTGTCAAGACACTTCTCTTTGAGGAGTTATTTTATTTTATATCTTTTGGTTTGAGTTCTTTAAAGATGAAAATAAAAACAAAGGGATATATTAATGAACCCTATGGAATTATTCAAGAATTTTATTTATTTTCAACAATGTGTGAGAATCATAAAAATTTATTAAATAATTTATTTAGGAGTTTTTTATTTTTTGGAGCTAATATAGGGTTGCTGGAGTAGTTTTGAGAGGATGTTGAAGAATTTCAAGAATTTGTAGGGTTTTTTTTGAAAATTAAAAATGGAAATCGATACATAAAATTAACTTTGGAAAAGGCTGTTAAAATTTATATTTGTCTACAATATCTATATATTATTTAAATGTTACTTTTTAATAAAACTGCAGAATTGAAAAAGGTAAGAGAATGCATAAAATCCATATAGATTTTTTATAAAATTAATTTTATGTACGGATACGAGTCATCTAAAGAATATGTATAATCAAACTATATATACATTTTGGATAAAGTAAGGCCATGGGAATATTATTATTGAAATATTTAGAATTAACTAATAAAAGATGTAAATTTCATCCATTGTCATAAATTTGTGAATGTGAATATGTTTTGGAAGATACTTCCAAATGTTAAACCTGATGAAGTTATACAAGTCTGTCAATTTAGAAATATCATGATCTAGTGAATAAGATTTTATACACTATAAATAATTTAGAATATTATCTTCACACCAAGAACAAAATATCATACCCTAAATAAGTCTAAGAATGAAGAACAACTTGAATTTGGCTATGTTATTTAAGATGCTACTACTTGGTGAAGAAAATGGGACATCAATGGGCGTGATGATGAGATTTTCACAATAGAGCTTCAAAAATACTATAAGTACGTGAAATGTTTTCAGAAAAGTAAAATTATATGTAATAGTAATTTATGAACTCTATAAGAGATTTGATGTCTCTACCAAGATGCTTATAAGGAAAGTGAGGTTTTAGTCACGTTGTAAAGTGAAGGGTTATACCCTAACTTCCTTTATGTAAATGGAGATAATGTATGTATTTTGAATCTATTTTGAAGAAGGATTATACTATGTCTCATGGTATATTAAATAATAAATAATGTTAATGATATTATAATATAATTATGGAGAAAATAACTCTACAGTAAATCAAGGAGGTTTTCTATATTCAAATTCGGAAACATATTCATGTTATGCAGAAATATAAATTTTAGAAGAAGACTAACAAAAAATTGATATTTTGTTGAGAACCTGATAATGAATTCCAAAATAATATATAGAGTATTGATGATAGTAAAACCTAAATATATTTATTCAAAGAATAAAAATAATAATAAAGTGGAATAGATCAACTAATATCTACTATCTCTACATCTTCATATATGTTAGGGGAAGAAAATTATTAAGATTTTATTTAAAAATATTGCTGGGTTAGAGTTAGAAGAAAATGTATGTTTCAATGATCACATCAATACATTGATCATTATATGAAATTGAGAAGATGTATGAAATTATTACAATATTCTTCATCTTATCTTTTAAAATTATTTATTTGAAGATGAATAAGAAGATATCATATAGAGATATCATGACATACTTGAGTTATTATAATTATCTTGTTCACAAAAGAGAAAGTGTTCCAAATGAATAGTTGATAACTAGTACAAATATATATCTAGGGACATCATCAGGTAACGAATGATATCTATCTATGAGATAAGGATGATACCTACCTATCCTATGGATGTAATAAGTAATGGTTAATACCTAATCATACTTTCTTAATGGATATAAATTATTAGGTACAATTTATATATTAGAATTAAAATGATCACACCAAGGATTGGATAAAAATTTTGGGGTAGAATATTTAAATAATTCTTGAGTCCCTTGAACTTGATTTATTTTAGTTACATACATTTTGAGAGAGATTAAAAAGGGTTGATAAATTCTTTTACCAGTAATAGAGGTTTATTTTTATGGGTAAATTGTAATAATATTATCACTAATTCAACTACACCTTCTCACTGATGCAACGACATTAACCTGAGAACATCACACATAAATTATATATAAATAAGAATATTTTCAAATGTATTAAAAGTGTTTGTATAAATGAATTAGAATATTTTTTCATAATAAATATCATTTTAAATGGATTTTTAAGTTACTCACGACCTAGAAACTTATTCTTAAAGTAATAAATTAAGAAAACCACATTGTTTCCAAATTTAATTTTGGCACCCAAGACCTACACTATAATGCTTGGTTATAGAGACCCAACCATAACATGAAATAAATAATAAATTAATTTCATGATTTAAATAATACATCTCACAATAGTACCACATCTCCAAGTCCCAAAAGGTTTTGTGTATTGGAGGTTAGATATATAAAAATGTCATTATATTAAACATGTGAATATTTCACCACATCCATGTAGAATTAGAAACTTTTTTAAGAATCTCTCATGATATAATCATCTTCCTAACCTTGGGATTGGAATCATAAGAAAGGAGAGAGTTCATATTCTCATTAAGGGTAAAACATATCATAACATGAATATAAATATCATGAAAACATAAATACCATAAAAGATAATTAGGCATTATATTATAATCATAATAAATGTTAAAATAAAATAATATCATAAAAATTTCATCATGTATTAATGTTCTTAATGGGTGAAAATAGATATCATTAGTAATATAACATGAGATCATGAAATAAAATTTTATAATACCACTAAAATTAAGACATAATCATTAAAATAAGGAATTTCAGGGAAATTAAATGCATCTTGAAAATTTAACATAACATGATAAACAACATGGAAACTTGGAACAACCATAATCATAGAAAATTTTGTGAACAAATATTTCCATATCACGTTCACAAAACAACTTACGATTAAATCTTCCAAAATATCATACATACAAAAAATTTATGAAAGAAGCTTCTTGTATATCATTTGTGAAACCTTACATCACCTCATGTGATATGAGAAAACAACCAATTCATTGATGGGTGATATAAGAACCCACCCATTATAATCCATACATTTGAGTTCCATAAAAAAATCAAACATTAATCATCTTATAAAGAACCCATGGAAAAAAAGAATGAGTTTATTAAACCTTAAAAAACATCATATAACATGAACTTATAAATTAATAGAATATCAAAACACTTATTTTTACAAAATAAATCATATCATAATAACATATATAGGGTTATCAAAATATCACATCGTGAAGGTTAAATCTTTGAGAATAAATTGAAGTGAAAACAAAAAAGTTTTCAGAAAACATTTTAAAACATTGAAAAAATTAATTGAAAAAATATATTTTATGAATGGAAAGCTAAGACTTTTTAAAAACATATTATAATTATTTCCATACAAAATACCATTTAAAAATAATAATGGTTAAAAAAATAATAAGTTAAAATTATTTGAAATTTTTTAATTTTAAAATAATATTTAATAATACATACATTAAAAATACTTAATGCTAAAAAAATGTGATGTGACAATAACATTAAAACATTTAATTTTTAAATATAATATTTAATAATTTAAACTAGAAAATTGAATAAAATTTTTTAGAATGGGAATTGAAAATAGTTTAAAACATTTACTTTTAAGATAATGTTTAATAATGAAGAATTGAGAAGATATACTAATTTTTCAAAAAGTGGAGTGATAATACTTTGAAAACATTTACGTTTAAATAGAATCACTAAATATTAAAAATTTAAAAAGATATATTATTTATCAAAATAATTTTTTTGGTGGATGATAAAACTTTTTATTTTCAAAATATGGAAAAACCATTTGAAAATTTTGAAACAACATTTTTGAAAACCCACATCATTGAAAAGATTATAAAACCTTTAATTCAAAATGAATAAATGGGATAAAAATTATTATTAGAGATGAAATAAATTTCAGTTACATATGGATAAATGAGTAAATTGGTGGGATAAAGAAACATGGATATGGGGGAAAAGATACACTAAAATAAATGAGAATTATTATTAAAAAAATGAATTTTTACGAAACATTAGAATCTTCATGGAAGAATAATTTGGTTTTAAAATTGATTTCCATATAATATAAGGTTTAAAAACAATATAAATCCATCATAGGTTATTTTATTTCAATCTTGAAAAATAATATAAAAAGAATATTGATTTTGTCCCAAGGAAGATAATTGAGTCACTAAACTCCTTAAAACATTAGAAAATTTTGAATCAAATTCATTTGAAGCTTAAAAATAATTTGGTTAAAAATATACTATGTATTAAATAATGTATTATTAAAAATTGATTATTTTATAGTATATAAACCATATAAATATGGAATTATTTTATAAAATTAAAACAAGTCTCAAGGAAGAGAGTTTGAGCTGAAAAAACCCTTACCCCTTACCCAGTTGAAAACATTCTAAATTCCTATAAAAAATATAAAAAAACAAATCATATATTTAATAACATAATTCATATGTGTTAACTTTTTATATCCCTCACTTATAATTATTTAATATAGCTCTATTGGTTAGTTATAACTTATTTCAATAATCGGATGTTAATAACTTTAGTCGTTTTGGAATTTATTATAATGTTGATGTCATTACCAATAAATTGAAAAAAAATTAATCATTAATATATAATTTAATATAATTTAAGATAATTATTTTATTGATTTATAAATATATTATATTTTTATAAATAATTTTAGTTACATTATATGAAAACATAATCAGTGTTGGCTTATTCCCGTTATTTTAGCAAACAAAAAATGATACTTAAAAAATATGTTAAATACATAATATAATATTTTAGAAACCATAAAAAAATCATGATTATATTATTATATTATTATTATATCATTTATAATCTTCCCATAGTTACCCATAACATTTTTTAAATCTTTCTTGAAGGTGGTTACAACAACCTGAACATGATTTTGTTTTAACTCTATTGGTGAGTGTGGTTAAGGTGGTGTTTATTTTGAAATAATATAATTATAACAAAATAAAAAAATCATAATTTTTTATGGTTAACCAAATTTAATTTTTTTATAAATAATGAAAATGAAACAAAAATAAAAAATAATTCCTCTTGGAGGAGGTAGTCTACACACATACACGATTGTCATTCTTTTGTTTTTTTAAGTGGTTGGAAAAAAATATATAAGTATTTTAGAATTAACACACAAACTTTTAAATATACTAAAAATACCTAATTTATCATAGTTTTAGGGTTATATGGTATCAGTTAGAGTAATATTAAGAATAAAAGCTTAAGAATGAGATAATACTTAAGTTGGAGAATGGATCCTTCTTTGGAATTATAATTGTAATTGAAGGGCCTGAGATAAATTTGTTTAACAAGGAAATTTTAAAAGTGTGAGGGAATTATTGGGGAGGATATATTTTTTTGTTTTAATGGAAATTTCATTTGAGGGTTTTATGTTTGATTGGGTGTAATTGACCTACCTTTTATAAGAGTGGAAAGAGGAACTTTTGGAAACAACTTTACTTTTTTGAATAATTCCATGATGTTATTCATGAGTAAATGGATAAAAAGAGAATAAAAGTGGATTTTGGATCATGTTTTTATCGATAAAGGTTAAACTAAGTGTTTCTAAATATGTTATTGAATTTTTAAATAATTATTTTTTTACATTTTATTCTTTTACTTTTTAACTAGGTAACTAGTTTTACTAAGTGATTTTATGTTTATTTAAACATATAAAACTACCTGTATAACCAAATTTGGTACAGATGGAATTAAATGAAACCTATATTTTATATAATTGAATTTTTAAATAATATAAAATAATCTTTTAAAAATTATGAAATAATCTTTTAAATTAAAACATATAATTTTTAGAAAAACTTATTTTGTAGAAAAATGACATTTTTTACTACTATAGATTTTAATATTATTTATAATTGATTAAAAATTAAATTAGTGATAATATATGTATTTATGTATTTATAAATAATATTATATTTATTATTTAAAGGATTTAAATTTAAATTTTAAGATAAATTTCTTTATATTAATAAACCAATAATTTTAAAATAATTGTTTCTCCGTTATCGTGGTAATTAACATTAATCCTAATAATATAAATTTTAGAACTAAAAATGAAATTATAATTATTAAATAGTATCCAAATTATTATCTAAAATATAAGAATAATTTTATCAAATTGACTTTTAATGTGTAGGTAAATTAATCATAACATTAGTGCTTGTAACATGTAAAAACCAGTTTTTAAGAAAAGTAAATTGTTGAGAATATAGTTTATATTTTAGAAAAAATTATCAATTTTACTATTTAGAATAATATTAAAAATATTATAATTTTTTTAAATAAGGGTTATTTGACGTTAAAATAAATCGAAAACATAATTTATCTATGTTTTAATTTAAATAATAAAATAGGTGAAAAATTATTTTGATAAACCTTTAAATGATTTTTTAAAATGATATTCTTGGGTTTTATAAATTGACATAGTATTTTTAAATGATTTATTTTTAATTATAAATATATATTTTATTTATAAAAAAGTCTTCAAAGAATTATTAGTAATATAAAATTATCTTTATTAGTAATATCATTATTAATTTTGTTATTCCCCTAAGAATAGATTATTTTAGATAAATCTATTATTTTAGAAAAATATAAAAAAATTTTGCTAAAATAATTTGGATGTGAGGAATTAAAAAATTAATTTTCATTTATAAAATTTATATTTTAAAATAAGTGAATTTATATTTTTAAAATAAAATATATAAAAAAATAAAACGAATTTTATTGAAAATAACCATTTCAATATTTACTCATACTATTATTTACCTTCAAAATGTAATAACTGTTAATGGTCTACCATATCAATGTTTATTATATCTTCATTTAAAACGTATTATTAATTTTTGTGGGGTTTTTATGTTGGGTGTTGCATGTGAAACATGTTATAGAACATAATATGGATTATAAATAATCCTAAATCTTAGATCATTACACAGGTACTAAAATAACATAATCTAGAACTGGATTTGCTACCAAGTGAGATAAATAATTCCAAACATACATAAATTTATAAAATATAAACATTAAAACGCATTTTAATATCATAGTCCCATTAATTTTAGGCTTAGTTTCATTGAGTACTAGCTACATAAGAATTTTTTTGATACCTGTGAACATTTATCTATAATCAAACCACACCAAAATACCTTATATACTTCTCATAAGTTATACTAATCCTCATAACTTGTGTTATAGAAACACAATAAAGGGGATATATCAAATTCCCCATAACGGTAAATACAATAGATACCAAATTATGATCATAAATGATTTTAAGATAAGCATGTGGGTATGTGAGCATAGTCATTGTTTATGGAAATATCATTTAGAAATCATGACTAAATAATCATGGATCATTAATAATAAATAAAGTAATAAATATTAGATCATAACATAATACATGTTTTTTTCATAAAATTAGAATTTTTTAAAACATATTATCATTACAAAAACATATGAATAAAAATCATAACCGAGTGAGTTAGGAATTAACATCCTTATCTACCATAACATAGTGGTTCTGTAATTCACATCCCTATCTCCCATAACACAGTGGATCTGGAATTCATTTTTAAGTGGTAGCCTCACAGGGGATTTCAAAATTCAAACCATAATATAGCGCCAAATTCAAACTAAAAACATGAAAAATGTTGCAAAGATGAGTTGGAAATCATAGAGGTCGAGACTGTAATCCCGACCCACGCAAGCCGTCACTAGAATCCACGCGCCAGAAGAGACCACTAATTTGGAGATATGTTTTCAATGGTAACTTATTTTTTGTATAAAATTAAAATTTACTTATTAGATAATTTGGATATTATGATCAAAATATTATTACCATTTTAGAAATAGGTTCTAAATTTTCAAATATAGATTTATAAATTAAAATTAATATTTTAAAATTTATAATATCACTTATAAAAGAAATATATCCTCATGATTGTTTTTAAAATTATAAGTAAAAAATATATACTAAAAGTTTCATAAAATTCATGATACATGAAAAAACAAAAATTTTCATTAATCACCTATAAATTATATTTTTTAGAAAAATACCAAAAAATCCTAAGAAAATTTTATAATAATGAATCCAAACATGATGTTCATTTTTTGAAATTTATATTCGAAAATTTAGTAATTTAACTTTTAAATTATAATATTATGAAAACTATTTTGTATGAAAATGAAAATTTAAATTATTATCTATTCAAATTCTAATTACCTATAAACTAATAATTAAATTAATTTTAATTTATTATTATTATCAAATATATAATTAATAACCATTTCATCAAAATATACATAGTTTCTAGAAATGAAAATACATAGTTCAAAAAAATTAGTTTTTAGAAAAATTAAATTTTCCGCATAAAATGATTTTTTAGTTATTTAACTATAATAATTGAATTTTATCAAAGCATTGGTATTGAAAATGAAATTTATTTTTCTTTAAGTATGGATTTTAATATTATGTAACTTTTATATTTATCAACTAATTCAATGACTAAATTATAAGAGTCATATTTCTTTTTATAAAAAGTGTCATGGTTCGTTTCGATTTTGTGTTACATGTAAATAAGCTATTAGACATTGCATTTATTAAAAGGAAAATATATACTAAAATAAAATGTAATTACATAAATGAATGTATTTGTGGGGTTTTTTTGTATATTTATCAATATTTAGAGCTCCTTTTTATCATTTTAGGGTTATTATATGCTGATAATATTTGGTAATGTGTAATGATATGTTATATAATATAAGGACTCATATATATATTTATTCAATATTTATATCTTGAAAATTATCTTAATTTTGGTTTAAAGGAGTCTTCTATTATGTTATAATTCATTTTTGGTCTTCAAAATAGATTTTTTTTGTCTTAAACCTTGGGTTAAATTTTTATTCACTATTTAGAAAGATTCATAAAGGGGATTTCAGGACATAGTTATAAAAAATTATCAAAGGGCCAGTTTTCAATTTATAAAAAGGGTTTTATATTTGGGACCCACTATGATATATTATAATTTCATTGTGATGGTTATTATAAATGAGTTAAATTTCTTTTAGTTCATGTTATACATATAAAAATGTTTGTGTTTTTGTAAAGGGTGTTTGGAGGTGAAATGAGGTTTGTTTTTTATGTCATTGAGATTTCATGTAATTTACTTAATTATTGATATCTATCACTTCCATTTAGATGATAATGGGATCCCAAGATACATATGAGGGACCAAAGAAAATATCTTACTAGGCATTGATCTACTCTCTCTATCATTAGACAACATCACCACAATTATTAGGAATTGATACACTCTCCCTTTATTTATACCATTACATAAAATTTCTAGACATTGTTGCACTATTCCCATATTTTAATCATAAAAATATAATTTATATAGATTGGATCACTCCCTTTTTCCTTGGATAACACCACTAATTGTAATACTCCTTTGACTGGGATGCGACTTTACCACTATGAATTTAGAATTCTCTCTAGGCCTCTTGCGTGAAACTAGATGTGGCACATATATAAATTTACATATAAGTTATTGAAAATTGTCTTGCTTGTGGGAATTATTTCTATTTTATATGTTTGGTTTTTGGAATAAGAGTGGACATGGATCTACGTTTACCTTAATCTTAGTTCACTACCATTACCTTCATGATGTTTATTTATCTCTCCCTTAATTGAGTGGGTTCTATTATAATATTAATTCAGTTATATTTACTCTGTTTGAGTGTATTCTATTCCTATTTACCTTAAATTTCATGCGATAATTATTTTCAAGTGGGATTGTTTATATATTCCTTATCTACAAGATTTCATAAATGTGTAAATTTTTTGTTTTTAGTCTCATTCCTTATGTTATCAAGTTAAATTCTTATATTCAAATGTTTTTGGTAGATTAATGGTAAATAAAATAATAATAATCAATTATAGTTTGTGCATGGTTTTAATTTTGTTTAAAAATTCATTAAAAATAGATTTTAAGTTAATATTTTAGAACTCAATAGTTTTATATTGATAATGTGGTTTTATTTTATAATTTTATTTTGGGATTTATTTATGTAGATTAGTTTAATTATAATGATAAAAGGTGTTAATCCTCCTAATTTTTTTTTCAAACAAGAATTATTATCATTACTTATGAAAGGAATCACAAAGGTACTTTTATGGGTTATATTATATAAGAAAACATTTCTATCACCCTAATTATAGCACCCACTGTCTGGGGTTTTGGTGGATTTAATAGGTCCAGGTTCACTTCTAGGTTTTTTAGAAGCTCTTGTTTTTGGAATCTGGTTTTTGGGTCACTCATGGAGTCATTTTAGTGAATTATATTGGATGGTGGTCTCAGTTCGTGAATATATATACAATTTTTTTCTTTGGGTATCTATTTTTATTTAAATCCATGTATGTGCAAGTTAGTTTTACCTTTATATATTTTTAGATCTTTGAATTATTCATAATTATTACTTTCATTATTTATGTTTTATGTGTGATTTGAGTTTGTGTTTACTTTTGTTTTGTAGAGACCCAATGCTTAACGTACATAGACATTACATTACTTTTGCATAATACTTAGTACATAACAAAAACACACACACAAGGACCGTAATTGTTTAGTGTCTTTGAAAACTCGGAATATAATCTTCTAATCATGGTGAAAGATATTCAAAATCTCCCATAAAGATCTTCTTTTTTTAAACCTAAATCCTTTATTTATGTCATGGGGAAAAGAAAACATAAAAGGGTGATCTCAAATTCTCAGTAAGGGTAAACAAAAGAAATATCAATCACTTCATATTCATAAGAACTTATCTTTTGGAAATCTTAACATGAAAAAGAGATCATAATTTCATAACATGGGATAAATCATAGTAGTGAAATGTAATCCCAATAATAATAACTTAAGACATGAAACTTTGTGGCATACACACATAATCATATAGAATCATTTCTTATTAGTCAAGACTCATTTCCAAGACTATCTTAGTGGACAAAGTCCATTTCTTAACCGAGTTCACTCCCCATTTCAGTCCTGTTTCACTGAACCGGTATAACCTACTGTTCCAGCCATGTCTATCTCATGAGATATAAAATCTTTACCCATTGCATTAGAGGGAGATATAGGTCCCACCCTTCTCATAATGATACCATTCTTATGTGTTCCACAAAATCATAAACCATACATCATAGCATAACCCATGTAATACAAATGGGAATCTTAAACATCGTGACATCATAAAATAATTCATATAAGATAAAGGAATTCATAAAAGTATTTCCATCACAACATAATCAAATCCATGTAATAATAGGGATAAAAACAGAACCCCTTATTATCTTAGATGGAAAATAATTTTGATAAAACACTCGAACTCCATTCTTGAGGAAAATATCCTTTCTACTTTAAAAACACTTTTCCTTTCTGAACATGTCATGAAATTATAAACTAAAAGAAGTTGATTAAAAATAAACCTGAAAACTTTTAAAGGAAGCTTCTTGGAAATAATGTTTTAAAAATCCATTCATGCCGTATAAGTTAAAAAAAACATTCTTCGTACTTTTGTCGGAAAAGTCAAAAAGTACCTCGTATGAAAAACGATAAAAGATTCCATTCATATCCTTTACTAAAAACTCAGTGAAGGGTAAAATTGGATTTAAAAAATTGTAGTTGGATGGAAATAATAATACATATTGAGGAAACATGGATTTAGATGATAAAATACACCCCAGTAAATACTAAAGTATAAACAATCTCGGATAAAAATGAGATTGTGATATTTCCCTCACCTTAGGTCCGATTTGCTTCGTATGTGTCCGAAACTCCTGTAAAATGATTTAAATAATGTCATTGAATTATTCCAGAATCATAATCATTGTTATGATATCATATATGGTTCACTTATGGCTTTATATTACCCGTTCTTTTGTAAATTCCATGTTAAAGAGCGTTTTGGGTAAAATCGTTTCATTTGTAATCCGTGTTTTGACATGTAATTATTCATTTGATTACATAGATCATGATTACTTAATTACAGAATATAAAACATGATTTATATATAATATATATTCAGAATATATATATATATATATAATAGATCAGTAAATGGAAAGAGATACACCGTTCATGGAGACGGTAGACCGTACGTACGCATGAACGCTGTTTTCTTTTCCTTATTGAGTTGAATGGAATTAAGTAGATGACATACATATATATACAAATAAATCCAGAATCATTATTGTGTCATATATTTCATTATTAATTATTATATATACTTTATAATCATTCATGAATGGTTAACGTGGAGAATGAATCTCATCGCGTCGTGGAGACGGTAGTCCGTACGTACGCACGAGCGATGATATCGTTCTCATAATCGTGGAATTGTATTGGAGTGTATGTATACTATTTCAGAATCAATATCACTTTAAAATAATTATATATAGTAATTATTTACATCATTATACCCATCCAAGTAAGGTGGTGGGGGAAAATAGATTACACCACAGCGTGGAGACGGTATTCCGTACGTACACACGCTTGATGATTTCATTTTCCGTAGGATGGATAGATGGTGAAATATGGATGTTTCATACATATAATAACATATCAGTATATTAGTGATACTTATTTTATTACTTCATGGTGAAACAACTAAAGAAGAAGAAGTGGAAGAAGAAATAAAGGAGAAAGAATCGGTAACGGACATTACCACTTCTTTGAAGCGCCACTTTGAGATCTCCTTTTAGGGCACTAAAATTGGTCTTTGAGGAAGACCAGAACCTCTAGGATGTTTCTAGGGAAGTGGATAAGGGAATTGGGAAGGGTTTGGCCGATATTGAAGGCTCAAAGTGGTGTGAGGAAGAGAGGGAGGAGGTGCCCTTTTATAAGGGAGGAGAGGGGCACCTTTGGAATAACTAAAAATATTATTTTATTATAAATCCAAATTCGGTTTTAAATAGCTCCAAATTGATTTATTTCTAAGATAAGGTGGGGATGGGTCGAAATACTCTCATCCAATATAATTTAGACAAGTTTAGGTTCATATTTTAACCTTATCATTAAGATTTAACATTAAATTAAATAATTTTTCTTTTACCGTGTCTTCTTGTGTTCTTATACTATAAGGTTAATAAACTTACTATAAGCAGCCAAAAGAACCCCATGTTATTTATTATTAATATATATAACCTTATCTAAGTCATTTGGCCTAACCTTATATTTTTAGGTATAAAATAACAATTACTAATATAATATTTGTTTTAAAAACTATTTTATGTCAATTTTGACACGATTTAGTAATTGATTTTTGTGAAAATCATAACAGAATGATTAGATTAAAAAACGTTAATTAAATAAATAATAACATGTAATATTAACCTATGAAATTAGTGTAATTCATAAAAAGTCTCAAATTACATTTATTTTGGTGTTTATAACATCAATTATGTCAATATTTCATTAATAAGATAATTACTGCATCATATTTTTGTCATATATAAATTAAATTATTTAAAGTATAAAAATTAAAAATAAAATATCATTATGTAGGAAATAATTTTATCTTTCCAAGGAATATTTATAGCCGAATTTATATTATGTATAACCCCATATTAAAAATGATTTACTTATTAAACTTTGATTTTAACTATTTTAACCCTTCTTTAAATAAATTAATAATAAATGTCCTAATCTAATCCAAGTGGGCCTAAATAGTCATATTTTATTCCTAAGGTTGTTTTTGTTCGAATTACACTTGTCCAATAGAATTAGGACATGTGTTAGGGTAATAATAATATCATTTTTACCCTTAATTACCCTAGTAACTTTTAACTATGGTAAAAAAAAGTAAAAGTTACTGTTTACCAAAAATTATTTTCATCTCACTGAACCACATTTTAGTCCTTGATATTAACCGTGTCTCTCGGATTTTCGAAATTCCACTCACAGAAGCGGTAAAATTAAGTTTTATGAAAAATTCAGTTTTTTAACTACCACTTAGTGGTTTCACTATTCATCAAAAATTGAAAGTTTTCAGAAAAATACCAAAAATTAGGCCTAAGATATATTTGATATTATGAATTAAAAAATGATTTATATTTTACCAAATTCAAAACATATGAGTTGCATTAAATAATTTAAAAATTAATTCCCGTTGTCAAAACAAATAGCGTGTTCTTAAGAGATAATAACTATCAAAAGATTGACAGTTGTTTATGTCTGGTTTAAATGTGAAATTACATCCAATAACCAACATTGTATTAAATTGTAAAAATATATTCTAAATATATTTTAAAACCAATAAAATTAATAATTTATCACTATTAATTATTTCTATTAAAAAGGTTGTTTTTAATTAAAATTTAGTAATTTTCACTATTCATCAGAAAATGAAAATTATACAAAAAGTACCAAAACTTCACCCTAAGCTAATTTCGATATTCCGAATCCAGAAATGAAGTACATTTTGAAAAATAAAAATTACAAAATTTCAAAAAGTGGTTATTACTATTCATAATGGCTAGTTTTAATAATATTTTAATAGCATATCGTTGTTTAGTGAAACTCGGTATTGCGTACTACACACACTATCGAGGAAGGTCGCGATTGCGTGTAATGTAAGTCAAGTCAAGGATGCGTGTTGTGAAATCTCCTTTTGGTGTAGCGTACAACAGAAGACATTAATGAAATTAAAAAGTAAATTTTTCATAAAATCTCGGGGTGTTACATTCTACCCCCCTTAAAATGAATTTCGCCCTAGAAATTCTTTGGGGTTATAAATGGTTTACTATTCGAAAGTTTCTTTAATAGAAACCCACATCATTAAAAGGAATACCAAAACCAATCTTTAAAAACAAAAGTATGAAACGTAACGGTTACCCAAATAAACTAATCACTGGGTTTCCACATAGGTGAAAATATGGATATGAAAGAGAAATATAACCATCATGTTCTGATGGAGAGTGGTAGAGAACATGGCTATTTAAAAGACAGCAATCACAAAGCTATAAATTTGTGACGATCTAAGGTACCATCTGATTCATCAGATATAAGAGCACTGGGACAACATTTTGGTTTTCAAGATCATTTCCCTAAAGTTGATGAAATTGGAATTAGAAGAAATACTTTCGTGATTTTGGTATAGTCTCACCATTTGTCGTTCTTTAGAAAATTTCCACTTCATCTCTTAAATAAATGAAGTTGAATTTGTCATTCGTGATGTGTTAGCAGATCATGTGATAGAATGATGGGTCATTCCATCTGTCTCAAACAAAAGGTTAGAAAAGTTATCAAAAAAATACATAAGTCCAGCTATAGTGAGATTAATCATATATGGTTCCTAAAATGGACTTATACATTATATATCGTACTATTTAATATAATAAAACAAGTTTATACTAAATAGGGACTTCCTGTAGGCCAGTGGTAGGCGATAAAGGCCATTCGCACTTCGGTTGTGGGTTCGATTCCCACAGCCTTGTCCGACGCGATGGGCTGTCACCCGTCCTGCATGTTTTCCTTTTTCTAAACCTACATTACTATAACATCCCATCAACAATATCAAAAAAGTACTATCCTTAAACAATACTATCTTATGTCCAACATAATCCATTCCAATCTTTAGGCTTATCTAAACTACTTCGGTCGAAGCTCATAGTATAAAGAAAATGATCACGTGAATGCCATCATTTATGCCCCATATATCATAAGATATATTTTGTTGGTCAAATTACAAATATGTGAATACCTTAATCATGTATTCTCTTGAAGAATGAATATCCATTGAACCTTAGTGAAAACATGAATGCAGTTAAAAGTTAACACTTTCCACATACCAAAATCCTAAAAATTCTATATCCTCAAACCATGATATCACTTAGTCCTTATATCAATCATGAGCTCATGAATACTATCAAACATATTAGATTCTCTTTATCCCTTCATTATGTGCATATCATCTACTTTACTAAAATATTTCAATCAATTTTCATGGTTACCGATGCCATAAAATTATTGAAAACCACAATAGACCAAAACATAAATATTCCAATATTCCACGATACTATATACAACATTATTCTGGAATCCCATTACATAAACACTTAATCATTCCATCACATCGTTGTCATATTCAACATCGCCAATGGTGATCACATGTGACTTCCCTTTGTCCTTTTCCTTAAGTGGTTGCTCATGTCGATCATCACTAACCCTTGGATTAGGACATTTATTTGCATAATGCCCCATTTCCTTGCACTAGAAGCATTGAAGTGTAGTAGGTTCATTCTGTGTATCCCTTCCTTTGTTTGCATCATTAGACATATTCTTCCCATCATTGCGGAATTCAAATGCCCGATGACCTTCCTTTCCTCATTTGAAACATTTACTTGTCCCTTTAAGACAATCTCCACCATGCTTCTTTCCACACTTTGAGAATAAGGAAACATTTATCTTCTTTTCACCATTATTCTGAGATTTCTCCTTGAACTCCATCTTTCGTTTCTTGTCAAAACTATGAGATGGATAAGTAAAACCAACTTCCATTTCTACCTTGATAGCACAACACACAATTTCTTCATAGCTACTGAAGTCTCTTATAGCTAATGTCCTTCGAAGATTTGGTTTTAAGCCACTGAAGAATCGATCAACTTTACTTTCAGGTTGGATGATAAATCCAGATGCATACCTTGCAAGCCTTGTAAAATTCGCTTCGTATATACCAACAGATTCATCATCCTTTTTCTTTAGTTCAAGAAACTCCTTCTCCATCTTTGTTCGAAGAATACGAGGGAAGTACTTATTGAAAAATAAGTTCTTGAACTCGTCCCATTCCATGGACTCAATTTCATCTCTTGGCCTCGTATTCTTGATAAGATTCCACCATTGATCAGCATCACCTTCCAAACGATACACTGCTAAGATGACTTTATCATGTTCAGAACATTTAAGAACTTAAAATATATTTTCAGTAGTTGTAATCCATTGTTCAGCAACAAGTGGATCAAAAGACCCACTGAAAGAAGGTGGACTTTGCCTCATGAAGGACTCAATAAAATATTGTTCCCTTCTCTGCTCATTTAGAAGTCCAGAATGATTCATAGCTTGTGTAAGTATAACAATAAGATTTTTCACTCCATCTCCCATAACATTTGTTTGTTCAGGAGGACAATCGTTGCATTGTCCATTTCATTGATCAACACGGTTCCTTCGGGTTCCAGCCATCGTCTAAAACCCAAAAAGAATAGTGTGAGAGGAAAAAATCATTCTAGGGAAAACAACATAATAAAGGGGGCGTATCCTCAATTTCTAACATCTTAGGTTAAATTCTATGATCGTTTTCTTAGTTCTAGGACTGTATCCTATACGTATAATTATCCTTACGGACATCCCTAGACATACCTGAGAAATATCTCTAGGGATCTCACTAACATTTTCGCATCCTAGTTTCCAAAGGTTGACTAAACCTTTCCTCTGATACCAACTGTAGACGGTCTGGAATTACTTCTAGTGGACTATAATTGATACCTATTAGGGCACTCCATGGGCAGATACATCCCCTGGGCGGGACACACCACCATCCCCAGTGGCATCCATTTCCTCATGAAGCCCTTGGGCGGAGAGCCATGCTTCGTCCAACGCTCACATGTGAGAGTTCCCAAGGATCGGATACATTCCTACCTCCTTTGCCTCTGATACCAACTGTAGAGACCCGAATCTTAACGTAAATATACATTACATTACTTTTGCAGAATACTTAGTACATAACAAAAACTCACACACAAGGACCGTAATAGTTTAGTGTCTTTGGAAACTCGGAATATAATCTTCTAATCGTGGTGAAAGTTCTTCAACATCTCCCATAAAGATCTTCTTTTTTTAAACCTAAATCCTTTCTTTATGTCTTGGGGAAAAGAAAACATAAAAAGGTGATCTCAAATTCTCAGTAAGGGTAAACAAAAGAAATATCAATCATGTCATATTCATAAGAACATATCTTTTAAAAATCTTCACCTGCAAAAGAGATCATAATTTCATAACATGGGATAAATCATAGTAGTGAAATGTAATCCCAATAATCATAACTTAAAACATGAAACTTTGTGTCATACACACATAATCATAGAGAATCATTTCTTATTAGTCAAGACTCATTTCCAAGACTATCTTAGTGGACAAAGTCCATTTCTGAACCGAGTTCACTCCCCGTTTCAGTCCTGTTTCACTGAACTGGTATAACCTACCATTCTAGCCATGTCTATCTCATGAGATATAAAATCTTTACCCAATGCATTGGAGGGAGATATAGGCCACACCTATCTCATAATGATACCATTCTTATGTGTTCCACAAAATCATAAACTATACATCATAGCATATCCCATGTAATAAAAATGGGAATCTTAAAAATCGTGACATCATAAAACAATTCATATAAGATTAAGGAATTCATAAAAATATTTCCATAACAACATAATCAAATCCATGTAATAAAAGTGATAAAAACAGAACCCTTTATTATCTTAGATGGAAAATAATTTTGATAAAACACTTGAACTCCATTCTTGAGGAAACTATCCTTTCTACTTCAAAAACACTTTTCCCTTTTAACATGTCATGAAATTCTAAACTAAAAGAAGTTGATTAAAAATAAACCTGAAAACTTGTAAAGGAAGATTCTTGGAAATAATGTTTTAAAAATCCATTCATGCCATATAATTTAAAAAAAACATTCTTCGTACTTGTGTCGGAAAAGTCAAAAAGTACCTCGTACGAAAAACGACAAAAGATTCCATTCATATCCTTTACTAAAAACTCACTGAAGGGTAAAATTGGATTTAAACTATTGTAGTTGGATGGAAATAATATTACATATTGAGGAAACATGGATGTAGATGATAAAATACACCCCAGTAAATACTAAAGTATAAACAATCTCGGATAAAAATGAGATTGTGATATTTCTCTCACCTTAGGTCCGATTTGCTTCGTATGTGTCCGAACCTCCTGTATAATGATTTAAATAATGTCATTGACTTATTCTAGAATCATACTCATTGTTATGATATCATATATGGTTCACTTATGGCTTTATATTACCCGTTCTTTTGTAAATTCCATGTTAAAGAGCGTTTTGGGTAAAATTGTTTCATTTGTCGTCCGTGTTTTGACTTGTAATTATTCATATGATTACTTAGATCATGATTAATTAATTCCAGAATATAAAACATGATTTATATATAATATATATTCAGAATATATATATATATATATATATAATAGATCAGTAAATGGAAAGAGATACACCGTTCATGGAGACGGTAGACCGTATGTACGCATGAACGCTGTTTTCTTTTCCTTATTGAGTTGAATGGAATTAAGTAGATGACATACATATGTATAAACATAAATCCAGAATCATTATTATGTCATATATTTCATTATTAATTATTATATATACTTTATAATCATTCATGAATGGTTAACGTGGAGAATGAATCTCATCGCGTCGTGGAGACAGTAGTCCGTACGTACGCACGAGCGATGATATCGTTCTCATGATCGTGGAATTGTATTGGCGTGTATGTATACTATTTCAGAATCAATATCACTTTACAATAATAATATATAGTAATTATTTACATCATTATACCCATCCAAGCAAGGTGGGGGGGGGGGGAATAGATTACACCACGGCGTGGAGACGGTATTCCGTACGTACGCACGCGCGGTGATTTCATTTTCAGTAGGATTGATAGATGGTGATATAGGGTTGTTTCATACATATAATAACATATAAGTAAATGAGTGATAATTATGTTATTACTTCATGATGAAACAACTAAAGAAGAATAAGTGGAAGAAGAAATAAAGATGAAAGAATCGGTAACAGACATTACCTCTTCTTTGAAGCGCCTCTTTGAGATCTCCTTTTAGGGCACTGAAATTGGTATTTGAGGAATACCAGAACCTCTAGAATGTTTCTAGGGAAGTGGATAAGGTAATTTGGCAGGGTTTGGCTGATCTTGAAGGCTCAAAGTGGTGTGAGGAAGAGAGGGAGGAGGTGCTCTTTTATAAGGGAGGAGAGGGGCACCTTTGGAATAACTACAAATATTATTTTATTATAAATCCAAATTCGGTTTTAAATAGCTAAAAATTGATTTATTTCTAAGATAAGGTGGGGATGGGTCAAAATATCTTCATCCAATAGAATTTAGAAAAGTTTAGGTTCCTATTTTAACCTTATCATTAAGATTTAACATTAAATTAAATAATTTTACTTTTACCCTGTCTTCTTGGGTTCTTATACTATAAGGTTAATAAACATACTATAAGCAGCCAAACGAACCCCAAGTTGTTTATTATTAATATATATAACCTTATCTAAGTCATTTGGCCGAACCTTAGATTTTTAGGAATAAAATAACAATTACTAATATAATATTTGTTTTAAAAACTATTTTATGTCAATTTTGACACGATTTAGTAATTGATTTTTGTGAAAATCATAACAGAATTATTAGTTGTAAAAAAGTTAATTAAATAAATACTAACATGTCATATTAACCTATTAAATTCGTTTAATTCATAAAAAGTCTCAAATTACATTTAATTTGGTGTTTATAACATCAATTATGTCAATATTTTATTAATTAGATAATTACTGCATCATCTTTGTGTCATAAATAAATTAAATTATTTAAAGTCTAAAAATTACAAATAAAATATCATTATGTAGGAAATATGTTTAGATTTCTATGTAATATTTATAGATGAATTTATATTATGTATACCCCCATATTAAAAATGATTTACTTATTAAACTTTGATTTTAACTATTTTAACCCTTCTTTAAATAAATTAATAATAAATGTCCTAATCTAATCCAAGTGGGCCTAAATGGTCATATTTTATTCCTAAGGTTGTTTTTGTTCGAATTACACTTTTCCAATAGAATTAGGACATGTGTTAGGGTAATAATAATATCCTTTTATCCTTAATTACCCTATTTACTTTTAACCGTGTTAAAAAAAAAGTAAAAAGTTACTATTCACGAAAAATTATTTTCATCTCATTGAACCAAATTTTAGTCCTTGATATTAACCGTGTCTCTCGGAGTTTCGAAATTCCATTCACAAAAGTGGTAAAATTAAGTTTTATGAAAAATTCAGTTTTTTTAACTACCACTTAGGGGTTTCACTATTCATCAAAAATTGAAAGTTTTCAGAAAAACACCAAAAATTAGGCCTAAGCTCTATTTGATATTATGAATTAAAAAATGATGTCTATTTTACCAAATTCAAAACATATCAGTTGAATTAATAAATTTAAAAATTAATTCCCGTCGTCGAAACAAATAGCGTGTTCTTAAGAGATAATAACTATCAAAAGATTGACAGTTGTTTATGTCTGGTTTAAATGTGAAATTACATCCAATAACCAACATTGTATTAAATTGTAAAAATATATTATAAATATACTATAAAACCAATCAAATTAATAATTTATCAATATTAATTATTTCTATTAAAAAGTTTGTTTTTAATTAAAATTTAGTAATTTTCACTATTCATTAGAAAATGAAAATTATCCGAAAAGTACCAAAATTTCACCCTAAGGTAATTACGATATTCCGAATCCAGAAATGAAGTCCATTTTGAAAAATAAAAATTACAAAATTTCAAAAAGTGGTTATTACTATTCATAACGGCTAGTTTTAATAATATTTAAATAGCATATCGTTGTTTAGTGAAACTCGGTATTGCGTACTACACACGCTATCGAGGAAGGTCGCGATTGCGTGTAATGAAAGGAAAGTCAAGGATGCGTTTTGTGCAAGCTCCTTTTGGTGTAGCGTACAACACAAGACATTAATGAAATTAAAAAGAATATTTTTCATAAAATCTCGGGGTGTTACATGTTTAATGCTTGTTTTTATGATTATTTAAAACAATTTTTTAGTTTCTCCTGGAATTATAATGTATTATCAAACCATTTCTAATTATCATTATGAATTCTACTACACAGTTACTACTATTTATTAATAAAAACAATTCCAAATAGTGCATTCTTGTTTCCTAGGAACATGTTACTAGTTCATGGGGATACTATCTCTGACCATGTCACATGCCGACTCATGTGGCTAGATCTAAGGTAACTGAGGATGGTTATAATAAGGATTAACATTATATTTTTCCTAAAAGGTTGTAGAAACTAGAGTGATCATTTATATATCTTTGTATATTAACATTCCATATGTTTATACTATATGTATTATCCCTTTATCACGAACTAAGTAAAATCCTCATGCTATTTTCATGATTTTCATTTATTATTATGTACTGATAGATTTAGTGAGAATTCCATCAAGAGGCAAGGAGATTGAAAGTGTTCCGTTCAATGAGGGAACATGATCTATATATCCTTGGGAAATAAAATAAGGGAAAATGTTTTAATTTGTGTGCACCCTTATTCACAATCTCTACGATTGTTTGTGTTCAACATGGTCACAAAAACTTGTATCATAGCTTAAATTTTATTTTTTTTAAATATCATTTTTCATAAATTTTTTCAAAAGTGTAATCAGTGATGAGATGTGTTATTTTTAATATAACCAAGTATAATGACTATAATAAGAATATATTGTAATTTCTAAATTATTGTGGTGAATATATAATTAAGTATATAGTTTTATATAATGAGTTGACTATGTGAAATGAAATAATGTGAGATACATAGGATGAATGGATTTTAGACATATGACTATATAATAATTTATATAAGAAATCATCACATTGTTATATTACCTTATAGAAGTAGAAAACAACCTAAGTTATTTATATAAAAATAATATAAGAAAAAATATGATGGAATCACCATTAAATATGGATGGATACTGATTCATTTCCAAAGGGAAGAAGAAAACAAGGAGAAGAAAACTGTTAAGAATATAAACTCTCCATTCAAGGTGTATTTTTTGATTCTATTATTAAATATTATTCTAACAATGTTTTGGAAGATTCTTGAAAATATAGAAATCCAGAGTCTCCCCTTGATACTGGAAGATGTTTAGATTCCAATGATGATATAATTACAATGTAAAGTTGTCCATCTAGAGAAAATTCATGTAGTATCGAAGTTGAGATCCTATCTTCGTATGAGAAGGTGGATAAACTAGTGATTATTCATTGAGTGAGTTTTGAATTCTTGTAACATTTGGTTTTAGAGAATAAAATTTTTACGAAATTAAATTTGGGATTAAATAGTTAAATCCTTAGAATGAGTGTAAATATAAAGGAATATAACGATCTACCTGGAAAACAGTCACTTGAGTTAGAACAAAAAATGACCATAGAGAAGGAATTAAAAGAAATAATTATAACTTTAAAAACTTATCTTAAAGATAAGATAAGGAAAAAAACAATCTTCATTATGTTTTAAATAAATGAATACCCAATTAAAGGATAAGGATGCGTTGATCAATGAGCTAGAAAGAAGGATAGAAATCTTAAATAAAAAGAATAAAATCTATCACATGGAAGAATCAACAAGTCCAGTTTATAGAGAGATAAATATGTGATTATTGAATTCATGGAAGATTCATACAAATTTTTTTAGTGATGTTTCTAAAAATAACGTTTTGTAATTTGATACTGCTATGTAAGAATGAGACACACAATGGATTTATTTCAAGAAGCCAAAGTTCTCACTGGAATAAGTACATTTCCTATAACAACATCTTAACTATACCTTGATTTCATGAGGCATGGATAATATGGGAGATTTTTTATTTATATTAATCATGGATACATAAATTGAAATTATAGAAAGTTATGTTATAAAGGATTCATTAATTAATCCTCCATTCCTATGAAGAAGAAGATAATTTATAATAAAATAAAATATGTTATACTGAAAAATTTATTTACAATATTAGTGTAAAATAATGATGGAGATTAAAGAATGGATAATTAACCACCAATGATGATATAATCCAAAAAATCTCTTGGAAATAATGGAATAAAAGTTATATGAAAAATAATAAAGAAAATTTAGCTATGAAAATATTGATAAGAATTTGATGAAAGATCCAGCAAGGATAAAAAACTATGGTGACTCTCATGGACATCAAAGAGGATAAATAAAAGGCCTACCTAAGTGGTTTAACAAAATATACCAGAGTAAATGTTGTCATGGTTTATTGGAGAAACATTATATAGAGGAAGAATCGTGATTTTGGATACAATGAAGATTCATCGATTAAAACACATGCACATGTGAGATTTCTCTCATAATGTAGGTAAAGACGAAGACAAAGAAGTTAGTGAAATCTAAATCTGATATTTGAAATTAAGTATATAGAAGTTGTGCCCCACAAATTAGAACATCTATAATTTCATTGTGGTATGTTTGAAGAAAATTTTTAATGGATAATGTCCAACCATATTTCTCATTTTGTGGATGTCTGAGAAGTACCCTTCTCCCCATGTGTTCAAAAAAATTTAACTATTATTTGGAGTGATACCAATTTAATGAGGATATAGGATTCATGGTTTGTGTGTATTGACTTTAAATTCATGAAATATTTGGTTCCAAGTAACTACATTGGATATCTAATATGAAGATATAATTTCATGTTGTGATGAGGAAGTTTTGATGATATAGAGATACATATAGAATTAAAGAGGTATCAATGCATTAACTAAAATATTTAGTTATATCACTCAAAATTAAGAAATCAATATATGACATTATTCCGAATTTAAAGTGTTATTTTATCACCCAATAAGGAGATGAAAAATTTAAGGGATAATTAATAACATTTATCAAATTCATATTTATCTGTTTTTAACCTAACAGATATGGTATCATCTAATCGATTTTATCGAAAACAAGAGATTCTATGAATAAATATTTAAAACCAAGAAGTGTCATCCCTATACTGAATATTTTATCACTATATGGTTCAAAAGGATTATAAAAATAATGGGGAGTATGTTATTAGTATTAAAAATGTGGTCTTCCTAATCTAGAAATGAGAAGCAAGTAAAAAAGGTGAATGTGGTATCAATTGGTATCACAAGTTCTCAGGGAAAAATGCTAAAAAATTGGTTCAACGTGAAGTGTAACTCACACACATATTTCATTATTGTTTTTTCATTAATGATATTGTGCATGTATGATTTATTTCAGAGGGAGTGTTGTTGGAGAAATTAAATTCTGAAGATATTAGAGTTTATAGAAGAAAGTGAGTGAAATGGACAACTTTGATTTTTTTTTGATTTAAAATATTTTCTTCTACTCCACTTTATGGCTCTATATATATAGAGGTTTATTAATTTCTCAATGAAAATTAGTAAATTAACTCAATGAAATTTTTAAATAAAATATAACTATGTGTAAAATTTTCCAATGCTTAAAATATGAAAAATAATGATTTTTTCAATAAAAAATAATATCAAGGAATAATTAAAATATCTAAAGTTCCACTAGTGGTAAATGAGATAGTGGTTTAATCAATAAGTGGTTGAGAAGGAACATATAATTTTTATGGTTTTTAATAGTTCCAAAATTTCAAATGTTGAAGCTATTTTAAAAAATTGAAGTGAATCATCTTGTCACAACATTACCTTTGTGGAGAACATAGAGAATATCCCAGTTAGTATTTATTGACCAAGGGGTAGTATATCGAGGATGACATCCCCATATTTTTTGTGAGAGAGGGAAATAAAATGCTAAGCTAAATATAGGAGTGTAAAGACTAATTTAAATTTGTTTACAAAGGGTAAGTGAGTAGAATAAATGAAAAATCCATACCTTGTTTTAAATAATTTAGAGTAAAAAGACAGAGTAGTATTTATGGTTGTATTTTCGAAAAAATCCAAACGGATATAATGTTTCAACCAGTAGATTGTGTGTCAAATTTCTTTATAATAGTTGTCAAATTATTTTTTCAATTTAAGAAAGGATGACTACATTTGATGAAGTAGATCTTGTAGATGGATAAATGAAGACTAGGAAGTTACGATACAATGTCTATATGAATAAATCTTTTAAAAAGGTAAAAACCTTGTTATTTCTATATATCAAGGTCAGGGAATGAATTGATCATGATTAAAATCTTGATGATGAATATAGAATTGTTAAAAGGTTGATGAATTTAATATTTCTTATCTTGGTGTACCAGGTTATTAGAGTATGAACATGAATGAATGGAATAGATTGAAAAATGATGTAGTTCATTTGTTAAGGAAAGAAAATCATGCCCAAAAAGAAGTTTCAATACTAAAATACTTCCTCAGATAATATTTAAATAAAGTTTATGAAATAAAAAATAAAAAATATAGTTGGATATAAATTCGATAATATATTTTGAAATTCCATATTATCTTTCATGTAAGAATAATATTACTTCTAAAAAAGTTAACTCATGAGAATGTTAAGAGGATGAACTATAAGGGAACAAACCACATCACATGTGGTTATACATTAGAATATTATGAATGTACTAAGTATATAGGGTCACTATGAAGATGATGACCATAACTCAACTGGTTGATATGTAAGAATGATTTTCAATGTTTGAAAGCTATATGAGGTTAACTAGTTAGGTTCAAAGAAGCAATGTGATATTAAACAAAGAATTTTATAGAGGTGTTATACCACAAATTATTGGATCATCCCACAATGGAATACAAAAAATTATGAAATTAATGGTGAAGAGAAAAATATGGGATAAATTCACTTCATAGAGAGAGGTCTTGAGGAGAATGTGAAACACTATTTTGGGAAAGATTAATAAATCCCAATACTGCAATAATGTTCAAGACATAAATGTTCATGTGCTAATAAGAACTTCCCCATGAAATATACACTTTTCCATGAAGGGTGTTATTTTGGAATAATGTAAGAAATATGGGTTTGATGAGAATACAAGGACATGTATTGTGAAGTAAATTGACACACCACAATGTGTTTAAAATCTGAGTGTGTTATATGATATTTGGATAATCACTCTATGAACATGGGATGGATTTTTAATGATAATACAATAGATTTTGAATATTTATTATTTGATCGACTATGGAACCCTAATGTTGGGTGGGTTATAATATCTATAGTTGAGGCACGACATGCCGCAGTGAGAAGCATCACGTCATAAACATGAGAGTTTACAAATATCTGGATGATTTGAGTTGTATTTAAAATTTAGAGATATGTATTGAATTTCTGATGATACAATTAAATTAATTAGAAAATTTTTAACACATTTAATGATGTTGAAGAATTTATTAGTATGATATGATTAGAAAAATGGAGAAGTAGTCTCAACCATCAAATCAAGGGTTAAAAGATTTTTGGTTATTATAAAAAATGGTCTTAAGAGTTTTAGAAATATATCATGAACATATTGTTATGTCTAGTTCAAATAACTAAAAGAGAGTAGATCTGTAATGGATTCCAATTTACATATATAGTTCATCAAAGAGAGAATTTATTGCAGATAATTTTGAGTTACACTACTATAGTAGACTATTAGAGAAGAAAAAAAGAATAATTCAATTGCTAAATTATTATATATATTATTAAGTTTTTTACCACCATATCTATATGGAAGATAAATATTCACTCACTAAATTAATTGGTTTCTCTCATTAGCTTCAAAGTAGGAGATTACAATGAACATGAATCTTAATGAAGCATCTACTTGATGATGAGGATGAAAGGTGTATCAAAAAACTATAGTGATCTAGAAGATATCTTAATGTCTATAAACTATGGAAGAGACCCCCCCCCCCCACATATATATATATATATATATATATATTCCTAAAATTCACAAGGGTATTGAATGATTTTTTTGGTTGTGGTTTCATGAACCGTCAAGGTAGACACATATTTCTATATCCTTTTCAGGAAGTATCCAATGGGGTTTCTTTGTGGAACTAGAAACACCCAACGATACCCATATTCATGATGCATCATAAAACTAATTTCAAAATGAAGTTGTTCATTGTTAAAGGACACAAAAAACACTTAGGGACTCACATTGGTCAAGTGGATTTAATGTAGGGATCATCACACCTTCTTGAGGGGAATTTATGCATACTCTAAGACCCTCTTATGGATTTAAGATATATTCCTGAATACATTATTAAATCTCAAAAATAAAATGATTCAAAATTACATTAAAAATAAATTATTTTCTTTTATTGGATTTAGAATCATTTTTATGCATCATAGGGTCTCCATCAATGGATATATATATATATATATATATATATATATATTTATATGTATCTGAGGTTCTATATCAAGGGAACCATTTTTAAATGGTTTAGATATTCCTATATCATTTATTATCATGATTCTAGTTTTAAGCTATACAATGTGGCACTCTGGAATTTATCATCATCTAGGAAGTTGAGAGTTGTTTTTTATCAATATCGATCTTATGATAAGGGATTACAACTTATACTTATGAATAGAATTAGACCCCAAATAGTTTAGTTCCACTTAATGGAACACATCATACCTTTAAGGTTATGCGATAAGAAAAAACCATACAATTTAATTCCATGTAAGAAGGTTGTCTAGGTGAAGGGTTCTTAGTCAAGCCTGGCATGATACTTATGATTAAGTAGAATAAGGGACCTGAAAGGGATGCATCCTCTTAGGCTAGATATGTACCTAAGGGGAATATGGATCAGAGAATATTTGGTTTAGTTTGGGGTAATGGGTTTGAACATTATAATAAATTCCTATATATCACATCTGGATAGGAATGGACGACCATGTATTTAATAATTTTGGGATGACACCAATGGTGGGGTCCCATGATTTATTAATTGGTATTATGTCCCTTTTAAGGTTATGAAATGGTTCTGGGAGTTACACATAGTAAGAGGCCCAAGGGAAGGTGAGAGGAAGATCTAAAAAATTATTCCCCTTTAGAGATAAGTATTTGATCATGAGGATGTCATGATAATCCCTAAATTTTAATCCCATGTGTTTCATGATTTGTGTGAGAATCAAGAGGACATGGAAGATCTAAAAAAACTCACAATATCCTACATCAACTGGAGGATGTTAGCAGGGATATGGAAGAAACATGGATTATATGTGCCCATATCCTATATTGTTTTAAAACCCTAAGGTCTTATAATTATCTATAAGGTTATGATCCACATTATCACATGAATGTATAATAGAGAAAACATCATGGATCCCACCTATTAGGTAGTATAAATACAGGTCCACCATTACGATTGGAATGTATAATCAAGAAGACACACTGATTTTCCCTATGCCTTGATCATACATATCTGGATTCTTTGGGGGAGGCCTTAGATTTTTCCCCCTCAGAAGAGGGATCCATGGAAATAGGATCACTAAAATTGGTGGTATGAAAGAAGTTTCAAAAGGGTGGATCATATAAGAGAGGCATGGGAAGAAAGAAGGTGGCTCATGGAGGTTAGGCTTGGGAGAGCTAAAGATGGATCATATAAGTTAGGGTTGGGTGAGCTGAGTATTCTTTTGGGTGACAGGAAACCATGGAAACTACACTTGTCCAAGGAATTTCTATAGTCTCCAAGGGTTTCTTTAGGAACCATTGGATGACTGACACTCAATATTTGAGTAGTGGAATGCTCCTTCACCTTATTTTTTTAATGGAGAGGTGTTTACTCTCATGGTTCTAGGAATTATATACCTTTAGGGGCCTCAATCCATTCATCACTACTAATTTACCCTTCTTTTGAAGCCTTAAAGAACTACCTGATGGTTTTGAGGACTTGGGTGATCAAATCTTCAAGCAGTATCTTAACATTTCTATCATGTCAAATGAGTAGACCAAGGGTAAAATTTATAGGAAATATTAGGACCCTAGGAAATGTAGGCCACTCACATAGATCCATTTTGTTGGTGTATCATATATGTCTCTCTCACAATCATTGGTTGCTTCTACTGGAACACGTAGGTAGGGCTCACGCAAGCATCTTGGCATGCAGGTGGGGTGTGCGTAGGTTTATTTGGGTCTGTTCGTCAACTACCCTTATATCCTTTACTAATTTAGTATTTGCCACAAATATTTGTATCCCCATTTTAAAAAGGTAGTGTAAACAAAATCCCCACCTCAGGATAGCATCTAATCATATGAATAGGGTTTGATCCTTAGGTAGAGAAAGATTTGGATGATGATGAATACTTCACCCATAGATTTACATGTTCTCGGGCACCCTTAGGTTATATTAAAACATATTTGTTTTTTTGATAAAGAGATATATGAAATATAATGTATTTTTACACTATGTAGATCCATCATGCAGGTCAACCGTGAAGGTAAGGTGTATAAGTCAACCATGATGGTTAGCTACAAAGGTCAACCACGTGGTTGGGCTGCACAGGTCATCCACGCAAGTGATTAGATATATATTAATAGGGATGCCTGTCTGGAGAATTCCTCCTTTGAAAACATTATTTTTTATCTCTCTATGCTAGTATTCACACAACTTAATAATTTAATTCTCTCTCCCTAGTTTTCTCACACAACTTTTGGTATTCATGTTTTGAAAACTTGGGTGTGATACTTCCACTATATAACTCTAGTGAATAACTTTCTTGATGTTACTCAAGAAAGTGACCTACTCTAGGTCACTTAGTTATAAAATTTAACCCTTTATAATAAAAACACTAATCAAAGGTACTGGCACCAATGAATATCCCAATGTTTTATTTGTATATTTACAAGGGATACTCAAAGGGATTCCGATGAACAAGCTATTGCATGTTCTACAAAAATATCAAAATCGTGAGGACAAATTGTTATGAAATGTGTGAAAAAACCTTCGAAGACTTAGAGAAACACATGAATAAGTACCATCATGAGTACCCACTATGTCATCATTTACCACTTTATGTCTACAGTCTTCTTACGTATACATTCATCCCCAATCTGTAGAGTTTATTTCTTAATGTCTTGGTTCGTAGAGAACAATAACTATCCCACTTTCAAAATTTCCTCTTCATTAATATTATTCAACAAAGGAATAGTTCCCACTGTATGCATCAAGCATCATAGTTTATGTGACCATATTTTATTCCTCATAGTGAGGAATCAAAACCTCACTACTACTAGTCGATCTTTTATAATTACAAGATAAATTAATCAAAATACTATAAGGAGGATTGGGACATCTATTCAGGAGGGGGAGCCAAGACTGAGTGGATGTGGGAATACTAGGTGTACCAAACCTACATATAATTTAAGACTGAGATGATAGTGGTCAGAACCTATGATTCTATATGGGTGGCCCATATTTATGTATATATGAATCTAAACATCATCCCTAAGCTACTGAGCCGATAGAGCCCTTAGATGAATAATTTCTATCTAAGTCATGGTGAAGTCGAAATTAGCTTATTGTAAGTTTACAAGATCTCATAAATACCCATTATCAGAGAAATGTATGATGAATTCAACCCAATAAAGTCATTGTGGTATGAAATTTAAAGGGAATCAACTTCCACCTATGAGCCGTTGAATTTGGCCTAGAATATAAAGAAAGAAGACCCTCACCAAAGGGGCCATATCAATTTTGAAGTCTAAATAAAGGTCTTCCTCAATTAAAAAGGAGAAGGTCCTACCTGAAAGTGCCCAACATAATTCCCTTCATTAAATAATTGGATAATTCCTTGAAAGGTATGGAATATTTTGAATCAAGGATCTTATGACTGATAGGGATATATAGTCAAGTATAATATTTTTGCAAGTACCCTTCTGGTTTGCTTCCTAGATATGTGGTTGAGCTTCTATTTAATAATGGTTCATGAATATAATAGAGGTGTGAGGCCAGAGAATTTTTTAATAGTATCCAAAATAGTAGAGGGGAAGCAGCTAGGGTTGAATTCCACTATTTTGGAAAAAATTTACCCGTGTTTATTGCACGTCTACACAGGGAAGGCTCTATATGAAATTTTAGGACCATTTCAAGTGTTGTGGGGGAATAATATAGTAGAATTTATTTCATATGAAATTTTGAGTAGAGTTGGAGTTCCAAAGGGACAATTTCATCTATTTAATCATGCGTTTTCTAGTATCCACCCTTTGTCCCGAAAATCTGGAGAATCTATAATGAATCTGAATGTGATGGATGAGTTTAAATTATTCTCATATGGTGTAACCCCTACCAAAAAGTTAGTTTATAATTGGAAAGGTGATTAAAAACATAGGCCATACATGATTGAAATGAGAGGAAGTGTGATGGTGTCCTATTTTGATAATGAGGTTTTATATAAAGCATATTTTCGATTCTAATTTTCTCTTCAATTTATGTGTCTATAATAGCCTAATGTTTCTCCACCCATAAATGTTCTTCTTGGGAAGTACTTGATTATGGACCAACAATTCTAGATCTGCATGGCCTCAGAGGTATCCCAAGCATCGATTAGGATACCTCTTTCTAGTGCATCCTTGGAGTTAAACTCTATATATGCCAATTATTATATTCCTCCATACCCTTAAGTATCTTTAATGATAAGTGTCCCCCAAGTTAAGGCCAAAACAACTACTATGAACGGTAAGCATGGTGGATTGGTTTATATCGAGGTGATGAAACCAAAGCTATAAAATATTCAAAATGAACTGATACACATGCCATAGAGTAGACTATATTCAAAAGGATAATTTCTTTCTAGTCGAGGTGGTCAGGTAATCCTCACCAGAAGGGAACTCGATCTCTAGTTTCCCAGCCTCCTTCCAAAGTAGAGAGGCCTAATAGGACTTCAATGTTAAAATATATGAAGTCTTCATTTCATGTGGACACATCAACATAGAGATATGTGCGGCCCATGATGGGCTAATACTATAAAGTTTTAACCGAAAACATTAAATATATATGGGTGTTTCTTCAATTCAACATATAGATCTCATAGCTTGGGGACATTCAATCACCCTATGATCTTCACCCTAACACCAATTTTGTTGGGGTGGGGAAGTATATTTTGGATCAAGATATTTTGTTATATGAAATATATGATTAGGTCCTGACTGAAAAATTAGGTCGTTGATATGTTAGATCATGATGCCACTAATGGAGTGATTGATCATTTCAATAAAGAATAGAATGAATTCGTCGATGTTTGTGATGTAGGATTATTTTCATTTTACTTTAACCCAATAATAATTTTTGTGAGTAAGGGAATTGCCATTAAAGGGAAACTTTTACTTACAAAAAGCATCATTACTAGACCTAGAAACCCTGAGATACATATCAACAAGCACCCTGATCGGGGTTGAGGGATCTACCCATGACCCTGGGGAGTTATCTCCAAGTTAGAGATTAATGGGAAAAAAGATAGAGGAAGAACCTTGCAACTTCCAGTACATATTTTTGAGAATAATGACAAGGTCCCCTCACCATCTTAAGTGTAGGAATATAAAATTAAAAACACATTGGTCAAGCATATGTGCCATAGTAATTCTTTATATTGTTATTTAGAATTATAACTTTACTAATTTACCTCTCTAATCACGCTTTCCATTTATTGGATCTGTTTCAATTTTCTCCCTTAAGGGGTCTTACTCTAATCCTTCAAGTATTGAGGAATAAATTCTAGTTGATGTGGAAACATGCACCAATGAGTCTATTCATTTTACGAGAGAAGTGATAAGAGATGAATCCGTGTTTGTTCCCATTATTATAGAGAGGAAGAAGGGTCCTGGTAATGTCTAATGAACATCATAAGGTGTCATGATCCAGTCAACGAATTATGTTCTTTATAATATTTAAGATCATCTATATACACGGGAGGACCCTATGACCACTACTGTTGGTGTTGTTACCATCCCATAAGAGGTTGACATGGAAACTAGACCATCCAACAAAGGTGTTGGAGCTAATACTGAATCAATAGGGCCTAAAAATAATATACTTAATTAAAAAGAAGTGGGAGGTACTAATGGTAGAGACAATTTGGGTCTTGAGCCCATAATTTTGGATACCCATAATGGTGAGTATGCTGAGAGGTTTAGATTATTTTATAAAGAAAAAATATAAAAAATTTATTAATATGTTAATTTTCCTTGGATCATTAGTGGAATTAAAGGAATTTAATAATGAATTACATGGATGTGGGTTTTCCATTAATTATGTTTTTAAACACGAATGATATTATTATGTTTGATTCCATACATAAAAGATTGAATTGTGAAACTTTTTCTGTAAAAAACATCATCATGGAAATCCTTAACCAGGGTGGTAAGGTCCATCCTACTCCTATTATAGAAAGAGTAATAGATGAGGGTCTTAAGTGGGGGATCCTAGTGAACCTTACTTTATGGACCCTAAGAAAACTTCAGAGCATGTTCCTCATTATGAAATCCTAGCTCAAACTGCTAAGGCTAGGGATACTAGGAAGGAATCGAAGTAAGTAACTAATCCATCAATGGGTGAGTTCCTTCAACTGCCTTGATAATATTTTCTCTTATCTCTTTATCATCTCCCAATGTTGAAGATTAATTCATCTATTTTTATGATCCATCAGTTTATTGGTCGCACCCAAAGGGGAGGCCTCTACCCCAACTCACCTGAATGTGCAAGTTGAGAGTGATGTCACATCAGGAAGGGAAATGAAGGGGTTTTCCATAAGAGAACTAATTATAGAGTACAACTATCCTTCTAAGACCATATCCACGGTAATCTATAAGGTTCAAGATACATTCATAGCATGGATCTAGTTTACATGGAATGAAATATGAGAGTTAGTCTTGAGTACACCCATGGAGAATCTACCTTCATAACTCCCCTGAATCCGAATCATGTTTAGAATATTGGTGTATGGTGGACTTGATTGCCACATGTTCTACCTTACATTGAAGGAAATCATTCAAAAATTAGAGTAACATAATTATTCACAACAAATATTTATCAAAGAAATAATTCTCATAAAAACATATCATCTATGAGATGTATTATCATGGGTGGTGATCAAACACAGTAGAAAATCAGAGTAGTGAAAGAATTAGATTGATGAGAAGGCACTTTAGATACAGTGGATTCAACAAGAAATGGATACTATGAGAGGGGATCTCATATAACTTCACCATTCAATATAAGAGGTCCAGACTGAAGGAATAAATATTATTGCATCCAATATAGAATACTGTTTCTTTTCTAGATAGGATGAGACTACCAAGCTATCCAAACTTCGACAAGCTATTGATAAGGCTCGATATACCCTTCAGAAAGTCAAGAGTTATGTTGACAGTATTTTGTAATATAAGATAGAGAGAATACAACCTTTTTATGATCCTATGACTTTTTCTTCCTAAATGGAAAGAATTTTTTTCCCAATAATCTATATCTTTATCCCAGCTTCCAATATAATTATAACATAAAAATGAATATGGGGTGTTTTAGCTAAACATCCTTATGTCAATTTTTTGTAATCGTAATGATAGGAATACATGGGTGATCTAATTTTCTCCAAGGAATTTATATATAGAGAGTATTGTATGACTATTTATGAAATTTCATAAAGGATACTAAGAACTTTTTGGTCATTTGTATCATTGCACTAATTTTTCCTAAGTCATTTATCAACAATAATTAGCAAGTGAGACATGGATTTTTCTTACGCTGTCTTTTGCATGTTTTTAACCTAATTTTTTTCCTATTTATTTTATTTTCTTAATTTTTTTTCCTAAACCATGTGGATTTCATGTATAAAAAGGTAAAAATTGACTCTAACCTTGGGTAAGATTTTTTGGGTTTAAACCTAGTAAGTACTATATATATTTTCACGAGAGGTTTAGAGTCTTGTAATCCATACTAATGTAATTGGTGTTTTATATAAAAAAACATTGACCATGAGTTGTAGGAGGATGAACTAAGTTGGTATTTCTATTTAAGAATGTTTTAACATTATTTAGGTAAAAAAAACGGATTTTATGTCATGATTTTTTTAATTCCAAATCTAGAACATGATATGGGAAAGTATATAGGTATAGACCATATAACATGGTTCAAGAGAGTTTTCACACATGATGTGGTTAGGGAATATGTAGATAGAAGAGGTTTTTCCGAAGGATGAAAGTGACTCTAGTTAGAAGGCCTTTTGGGGGATAATTATGCAAATACAGTCAAGGGTGTATTAATTCATACTTAAAATGAAGGATTTATATAAAATCAGACATTCTATTACAGGTAGCTATAATGTTTATTAGGATCCATATTTCTCAAGAAAACAGTGGGTGGTTTGCAAACATAATGTGTATAAGAACAATGGAATCATATGGATCGGCACTGACCATGAATAATAAACCCCTCCAAAAAAATTATTTTTATGTAAAGAATGCGGGAATCCTATTTCAACCACAAGAATACAAAGGAAGTGTCTTGGAAGAAATTCATAACCTCCCATCCAGATCGGGGTTGTATCTATGGTTGGAGGAACCCATATGTTTTGGATGCTATAATAGAGGGGCCATGAATATGGGATATTGGCATCACTATGAGTCTTGGTGGAATCAGTATCAAGTTTTACAATGTTCTTCAGGGGTGATGTAGTGGATGACTGACAGTAAGACAAAGGATCCTCCCAGATGAGGGATAAAGAACCAAGAAGTTTAATGTCACACAACTAGGATGTGGACCATTTAGTTTAACATCATACACAATGGATGTTGAGGGATACAATTTAAGGTCTTCTATCTTTGATCGAAATATTAGTGATTTTCCACTTCACAGTGATCTGACCAATAATGTTCCACTATCATTCAAGCATGAAGACAAAAAATTGTAAGCTATAATCTAGGAAGTTCCAGATCCATAAAGTGAAATGGGACAAGTATATAGGGAATTTCCATGGACAATGTTGAAAAAGTGGTTTATAGTATAATTTAATAGGATTTTACAAAGATAGAAGTGGTTTATCTTAAGGAAAAAGGTTCCTCTGGTTAACAGGTCTTTTCATAGTGAATTTCACAAAGCTAAAAGAGGTCGTATAAATGAATGTTAATATAGAGGTGTCCTATGATATTAGAAAATATATTATCGATGGATGTGGAATGTTTATAGAGATCCATATTTCTCCTTAAATAGAGTTTGATTTGCGTAAAAAAGGTACCTGAGTATGGAAGCATCATTTTATGCCAAAATCAACCAAGAATGGGGATACTGTTCCCTATGTAGTTCTGAACCATATGCAGGGAGGATGTATTTTTAAAAAAAATTGTGACTGGGAAAGGATGTAGAATATTAGTTTTGTTATGCGTCCCTATTGGATGAGAATTAAGTCACACAGAGTTCCTAGGGTATATTCCCTACAATGATCGAGTTACTATTCGGAGAAGTGGAATTTTTCATTGAATATAAGCTCACAAAAAGGGAAAGAACCTATAAAAATACCTTCCATTGAATGTTTTGGCAGATACATTAGAGAGTGGGGAATTTTTATATTGTGACTAGACCAGGATGTAGGATCTGGGTTCCACTACATATCTCATCAAAGCAAGAATCAAGCCACACATAGTTCTTGGAAAGAGTGTTGGTAGGAGAACAACACCCAGGACTATGGTACTCTTAGGCTAGGGTCCTAGAAATGATAAAGTATATGTAATGTAAGATATTTCAACCATTTAGTTTAACATCCTGTGGTAAATATTCTTGGTGTACCTTTTAAGGTTATGTATCCATGAACATGCTAACTCTTATGTGAACTGATACACATTGATCATGTGGGTAATCCTTTTCCAAACTCTAAAGACCACATGATCTATTCTTTTTGTGAGAAAAATGGAGTAGAAGAGGTTTTTTTCACCACACATCGGTGATTAAAAATAAAGGATAGGGGAATTTATTCATATGGTGGCTCGACCAGGATGTAAGATCCCGACATCACTACATATATCAAAAGGGAGTGAATCAAGACATATATAGTTTTTGTAGAATCTTCAAGTTGAATAATATGGATTTTAAACATTTATTTTAGCATTGTGTGGTAAACAATAGTGGTGTATTTCAATTTTAGGTCATGTGAATTAGACTATAAATCATGGGTATGATGAGTGACATAGGTATTACAGGTCTAAGGATATTTCAACACACTTCAGATATGAAGATGGGAATTTAAAACCATGATCTTTGGGGTTATCGAATGATGAAAAATAATATGGGAAAAGTATAGAGGGGATGGCCACGTGCCATGTTTGAAATGTGGTTTTCAGTATGATGTTTTTGAGGATTATAAAGATGTAAGAGGTCTCTCTTGAGGATGATGGTTCATTTGGTTAATAGGCCTTTTGGATGAGATATATGAAAATATAGACTGGGTTACACCAATACATATTCAAAATAAAGGCATCCTCTGGTATCAAACATTACATTACCGATGGAAAAATAAAGATTGTAGATCCCAATTTTTTTTAGACAAAGAGTCTGATGTGTCGAATGGAATGGTTTGAGCACAGAGGAAGCATTTGGATTTTCATTGGATATTGAGTGTGATGTTCTTTAGATAGATTATTACATACAAGAGATGGAGAATTTCCCTTAATTTTTGGCTAATAATTGGACATAAGGACTGGACCTCACAACATATCCCATTGAAATGAGAATCAAGACATATGTAGTTCTGTAATGGAGGTGTGGTGGGAGATCCGCACCAAGGACTATTATCCAGAAAATCATGGACCAAAATGTTATGTAGTTTTATGTCATCCAACAAGGGCATGAACTATTCCATTTTACATAATGTGACAAGTAAATTTTCACACAGCTTAACATCTTGTGACTAAGATATTAGGTGATGTAGTTTAGATTCTTACAACTTGAACTATGGTGTCTTATAGTTTTAAGTCATATGACTAAGAGCATATATCATTCCTTTTAAGGTCATGTGAGAAATACTAGTTCTTGATTACAAAAATAATTTCTTGAGAAATCTTATGTTTGTAGGCTCCATAATAATCTTTCCATCCATCTTGATAAAAAAATAATCTCTATTAGACTGGACCATGTGTATGGCGTAAGGTCCCTCCCACTTTGGCCCAATATTTGGAGGTTTCTTCCCTAGCATCTTCGGGGTCCTAAGTACTAGTTATAGATCTCATAAGAGTAATGAGAGGAGGTAAAATTTCATGTTAAAATATTGTGCTATCCTATTTTGGGGGACCTCCAAGAGATGTATGGTATGTAGTATTTTATCATCAAGTTTCCTAATCCATGAAGATTTTTTTTTGATTTCTCTTATATGTATACCTGATCACATATTGAAATGCATAGCTAGGGAAACTGAAGATCAATGGGAAGGCTACTTATGTCTTTTATACTAGTGAATATGGTTTTTTCTTTGTGGTGGTGTGGGTTGTAGTCCAGTAATCCAACAAGGAATATAAGAACTTTTTATGCCAAGACATTTTATATTTTCCACCATCTTTTGGAGTATGTTTGATGTGGACTTGTTAAAGGCCTATATCTATCCATTATCCATTTTATGATAGTGAGATGAATGGATTGATTGATATTATACTCTTAGTACATATTCTCTAACTCATTAGGATATAAATTGGTGCCTTTATTGTCATTCACATGGCATGAAAGAAACCTTTTGGTAAAGTTTTCGTAATCCTACATCATTGAAGTCTAAAAGTATCCAATAATAAAAATTTTATAGGAAAGACTAAACCATAATTGGTGGGAACCATAGGATCATGTATGTAATTATTTCATGATAATAATAGTTTCTTATTCATCAATTCACTTGAAAGGGACTCTATCGAAGCCCCATTTATAGAGGAATTTCAGGTCATTCGGGTTATCATAAAGAGTAACGTTAATCACTAATCATTGTGTTTTTTCTTTTACAACTTTTTCTGATGGGAGTAATCTATTTTGAAGGTAGGCCACATTGGGCATCATCCATCAAATTGAAGGACTGTCTTGTTCATGGATGGAATTTACCACATTGATTTCTTCTATCTCAACATAAATAAAAGGCAACACTATTCAGTGGTGCACAATGCTGATGAATGTTTCATCCCGATCTGGATCTACCAAAGTTGTAGAAACATTTACCAATATATCCTTTTGGGAATTCTATGATAATGGGATATCAATTAATATCAACTCTAAGGGGAATCCTACCATTAGTTCTTGGACATAGTCAAGTAGAGGTATTATATATTCCTTTTTAAAGGTATAATCACCATTTATCTACTTAATTACTAACTATGAATCATATTTTACCTTCAAGTGGTCTATTGATATTTGAAGTGTGAGTTCTAGCCCTAAAATGAGGGCCTGATATTGCCTAATTGTTTATAAAACCTTTTGAAAACTTGAAAGAGTAAGGTAAAACTACCCTTTTTTTGGGAGATGAGCATAACTCCGAACCTAACATTATCGAGCATATAGTTTCCCACTATTTGATATATTAGGATTATAGATGAACCATGGAAATATATCTCCCATATCTGGGAGCCCTCTTGAATAGATAATATATATTCATTATCCAGATCATTATTCAGCGACATTGTTTCTTTTAAGGGGTGTTCTGCAAAGAAGTTTACTAATTCTTGTCCTTTCACCACTTTTTGTTGCATGAACTGAATATCAAACTACTACAAGATGATCTCTCATCACTCTAATCATCCATTCAATATAGGAACTTTGAGGATTTATTTTATCGGTTTGTTAAAATATACCAAATGAAACTCATGGTGCTGTAGGGAGTGTCTCATTTTTTAAACTACAAAGATTAGTACTAGATAGCTCCTCTTGATATCTGAATAACAAGTCTCAGTATTGACCATGTTTTGATTGGATAACAAAGGATGTTCTCTTTCTTGATGCCATTATTCTTGTTCAAGGAAATAATCCATTGATCATTATAATGATATCACATACAAAATGAACTAAATTTTCTCAATAGGGGACACCAATTGTGGTGAACTAAAATTATATTTCTTGACATTTTTGTATGATTACTGATAGTCATTAGTCCTATAATATATGACCAAATTTTTCTTTAATCTGCTGAAGGTAAAACTCTTTCTTATGAAGTTTTTATAAACATTCATATGTTGGAAAGGTTTCCCTATAATCCACTAAAATAATTGAGGTTATGATAAAATGATATATTAAGGATAGGATTTTCCTTATCAAGGTTGAATTTGATTCCATGATAACATACCATGAAGCCAAGTAACTTTCTTGAGGTAACTCTAAAAGCACAAATAAAGGGGTTCTTTTTCAGGCTATGTTGTCATAGTTTATTGAACATAGTATCAAGATCAACTAGGTGGTCATAATGTTGCTAAGTGTTAACCACAATATTATCAATTTAAACCTCTATGGACCTTCCCAAAAAGGATTGAAGATACGATCCATTGTACATTGGTATATGGAACCATAATTATTCAAACCAAAGGGTAATACCCAATAACAATACACTCTATATGCAATCTGAAAGTGGTATCTTCCTCATCATTACGGGCCATCCAGATTTATTTGTATCCTAAATTACCATCCATGAAGGAAAGTTCCTAATATCTAGACATAACATTAATCAGTTTTTCTATGATTGGGACTGTGAAATATTATTTTGAGAAATACTAGCTGAGATCAATAAAGTCAATTAAAACCCAGATTTCTCCATTATTCTTATTTACCAATACTATATCATTTATCCATTTCGAATACAGAACTACCTGAATGAAAATTTCATTGATAATATTGTTAAATTCAGCCTTAGTTTTAGCAGTGTGAGTTAGGTGCACCCTTCTATATACTTTTTTATAACCGTGGTGGTTTTATAGAAAGCCCAGGTGATGGGTGGACAACTCAAGATCGAGGCCATAAATTTCTATATAATTCAAGGAAAACGCATCCCGATGTTTCTTTAGAGAGGAGCTATATACCCCTTGTTCCTTAGAAGACATGGATTCTCTAATCAAAGTTGGTTATGGGTCCTCCTCTATATCCATATTTATTTTCATGAGTTTTTCAATAGTAGTAGAGGCACCTCACTAGAATGCTGGAAGAGAATCTCTGAGTTCCTCTTCCTCTTCCTCTTACTCCTCTAATTCCTATTCCTCTTCATCTTACACCTCATATTCCTCGTCCACATTGCTCTTGGGGGACGTAGGTAACAAAAGAATTTTTTTTTTATATTTAGGAGGGGATTCAACATTTTGACATCTAGAAGTTGAAGCAAATTCCTATGACCCAACTAGTAATGGGGGATTTCTTTGAAGATCCATAGGGGAGATGTGGGATAGAGAATAAGTATACCCACTATCTCAGTTATTGAAATGACAACTTTTTATAATTCAGTTGGTGAGTCAGGGATCTTTTTTTGCTTAGGGTATGGAATAAGGGAATTTTCAACCAATATTTTTCCACTAATTAGATGTTTGGTTACCTTTTTAGCATTGCTAAGCTTATTATTTATGAATGACACCATGAAAATCGTTGAATATATAACCAAATAGGGACTTATTTATTTTATCTTATTGATAGGCATCACATATTATTTGCTGATATATTTGAAAGGAATTAGAAGGGTCATTTATAGACTATTTAGTGAAGTGACCCAAGTGACACCATCGGTCATGGGTTTTTTCCCTTCCCTATGGTAGAATCCTTCATCAATATATTATGATTATAAGGATTCATATGAGGATTTATCACCATGAGGCATCCCAATTTTTCCATTAACACCATACTTGAAACATTGGTGGTATGATGAAAGGATTTCCATGTGTTTATGAAACCAATTCCTTATTTCTAGAATGTTAAATGGAAAATATTATTAAATAACTAGAAATTATGAGTTAGATATGAGGTCAGTAAACTAATCCCAGAGCATGATTATTCTGGGGTACTTTTACTCATTTTTTCCTAACCCTGTATAATTATAGTCAAATGGGGTTTGTTGGCCTTACTATAGTCCAAATGATGAAGTTTTATGTCTAGAATGAGTTTTAATTTTGATCCATTATAAATAAATTCCATTTAGATATCAATATCATTTATCTGACTAGACATATATAAGGGTCCATTGTGTCCTTATATGACAATGTGTTTTTCTTACTCCATGAATGATATTATCATGTGGAATTCAACATGATAAATCTATACATGTATATTTTATTAGTGGAAAAAATAGCTTCATACATCGGATGGCTTAGAATAGCCTCTAAGAGTGCTTCTCGAATGTATTTTAATGATCCTAGAGCATCCAAGAATGACAACTTGGCCAACACCAAGGACAACTCCTTTAAAATTTCATACTTATGGGTCAATGGTCTGTGCTTTCTAGCATGAGGCTACTCTTTCATAATCCCTTTACAAGGTTAAGTACTTTTTGTAGTCACATCAACCTTTGGATCACGAGTTGAAGGAACTCTCCTTGGTGGGTTAGGTCTGACATGCCTTCATACTCTCCGAGGCCGATCAGAAAATTTCTGCCCTCTAATCGATCTTCTAAGAATATTGGGTCAGCAAAAACCTTAAAATATGTGGAGAAACTTCCCTAATCCTATATCATCTTCTAGAGGTCTCTCTTGTGAGTTTCAATTGTATAGATAGTTCATGCATGGATATGTCAAAAGTATTTAGTGTTACCATGACCGTTTCTTCCCCTACACCCTTATATCTAGTGACATATTCCCATGGTTCCCAAATTAGGTACACAGAACATAGGATCAGGAAAAAAAATCATAATTATATAAGGAATACAATAAGTGAATAACATTAATGTAATCAAATATTAATTATTCACTTGATGATTATTATACCTTTAATGTTAACTCTTGTGGTACCGGTTGGTGGGACGGTTCCTGTGGCCTCTGGGATAGAGGCATAAAATATGAGAGTCAAAGATGGTTTTGGTGCCTATACATGCTTTTCTTTTAATAATTGACTTTCTATCCTCTGATTGCTGTTCTTCTTTGAGGACTGATTATTTGTGGATTGCGGAACAAATGAGGTTGGTCATTCCACAAAAGGAGAAACTTAGGGCCTATATAGTTGATTCAATAATTCTATAAGGATTTAATGGGTTCAATTGATTTTCTTATTGATAATTATATCGTTCAACTTTCATGCACCCTTTCTAGAAACTTCTTACCACTCACCTTCTTCATCTTAGGTGGTAATGAAAACACATGCCACTTGACATAGTGGTTTTCCCAACTTCAATTTCCTAGATTCCACCATTTTTTTTTCAGGAAGTCTTTTTAAAAAATAATTCATATATAGGTTGACCCAGTATTTGATGAAAGGGAAAATTTTTATAGAGATCATCAAGAAAAAATTGATCAGGCCTCTTTGATTTTGGAATGTTGAGATAGTTGTTCTCTAAATATACTATGAAGCAGCCAAGGACATTCCCATCTCAGAATGAATAAAAGTTATTCATATGTTCCTTGAACTAATTTCTCCTCTATCACATTTTTCTCATCCCAATGAGGGAGTATTTTTTTCTCAAGAGGGGGGGGGGTGGGGTGATGCATGGTATAGTGTAGGATTTGGAGCTTAATTAGGTGTAGGGATTGTTTTAAGTGTAAGAGTGACATTATCTGCATTACCTATCCTCTGCCCTTGAGATTTCAACATAAGATAAGAGTTAACATTGGTTCGTAAAATAGAATCTTCCAACATTTTTTATACTATTGAAATTTTTCAAAAAATACATGGATAATTTACTCAGATAAGTAGTATTTATTGTTTTTCAATAATATTTTCATGTAAAGACTCAACCAATATTCTTGTGGGAGATGCAAGATATGGGAATTATTCAAACTCTTCCACCTAACAATGAAATCCAAAACCCTATAATTTTATGATTGCATACATTTTAAGTGATTGAAGACTATTTTTTTTCAGAAATGTATAATAGAATTAATAGATGAATTTTGGTGATGTTCTTCCTATACCTTGGTTGATCTAGCTGTAGACTAATATATGGGGTAAAGTTCAGTCCTTCTAATGTTTTTGAAAAAAATCTGAGCTTAGCTACTTCTTTCTTCTCAAGGGTCCCCATCATTGGATCAAACCCAGACAAACAATGCATTAGATGATACTCTGGATCCCTTGAACCATTGAATGTTGGGATTATAGTATTCCCGATGGTTGGAAGGAGAAGAGTGGCATCCAGTAATTCGGGGTAAGGCTACCTCTCTGGTTTTTCTAGTGCGCATAATCCTTTCTAAGCTTCTAATCAAGCCACTAGTGTTTCAATAGTATCAATGAGATGGGAAGGAATGACCAACTAGGCTAGAACCTGAGCAATGTGAACAATAGGTTGGGCTAGCTATGGAATTTTTTCTTCTACTAATTATGGGAAACCTAAAAGGGCTGGTTTGTTAGGCTTTGTTGGACCTAGATCTGTTCATGTATCCGATGGAGGTAACTCTTGATATCTTTCTTCTCTGGGGTCAAAATATTTTGGGTATTGGAACTCCATATGAATAATATGTTCTGGATCCATTTCTATTACCAGGAAAACCCCCCTTGGTTGAGGTACACAAACAGGTATTGTGAGTTGTGGCTCCGATTGTAGAACATATCTAGTAGGGATGTATCCTTAGAGTAGTTCTATATATATTTTTCTCAAATCCTTTATCTATTCCACTAGATGAAAAAATATTTACTCTAGTTTGATAATTTTAATCTCTTTGGGTAGTGGGAGAGATAGGGCCACACCTTTAACCCTTTCATTGGTAGATTCTCATTGAGTAGGTAGTAGTGGAGAAGTCTAGGTATTCTCAAAATTCATATCAAGAATCTAGTTTCAGTTATTCATTAATTCTTCAATTAATTATATACTGAACACATTACATAAAAAACATTCTCCTCCAATTCCTCTGTATCGTCCTCATGTTCTATAGTGTCTATAAAGGTGGTGCTAACGAAATTCACCAATTCATAATGACTTGAAAATTTAACAATAGTGTTGTGATGAGAATATGGTAAGTTTTTTCAGGGTTATAGGTTGAAATAACATTTATTTATGAGATCATACATACCATTAAGAGATTTATTTTTTTTTTGCATATCACAAGACATCGTACTCACCTTCACTGTCCTCTTTGAATCGCCCGATGAAGGGTGATCCAAATGAAATCTCCAGGTATTTTTTTGTGCATGTTCTAAGTGAGGAAATCAGTTCATGGGGTAGAATGATATGGGAAGATCCATTTTTTGGTACTCCCCATAAATATAAAAAGTTGAATTCCATTTAGGAATAATTTTTAGTAGAAAAACCCCAGTCATGTGGGATGCGGATACTCCCATTCCATTTTCAGAAACTTTCAATATTTTGTTTTCACCATCAAATGTTTTGTTATAAAATACCTATCCCTTCATACTGGGGATTCTCTTGTATTGTCTTGGCTGCAACTTCCATGGATTCGTTATTGATTTTATATGGAATTTTCAAGCATGGGATGAGTATATTATATTATTTTCACTCGATCCACCTAATTCTATAGATATTGTTGATTCTCGATGATTGAATTCCCTTAAGCAAGAGGCTGGATCAATATTTTTTGAATGCATGATGTATGAGTATTTAGATGGATAACCCTCTTTTTGAACAACAAATTTGAGATTTATTCAAGGATGAAATTTGTTGATCATACCATTTTTTTTCAAGAAAATCCCATTTCTTGAAGACAGCTCAAGGCTATAATATTATATTATGTCCACTTTATAGGTTTTTGGTGATAGAGGGGTGAGGTGAAATTAAATATTCCATGTTCTCCCCATTCTCTGATATGAACAATTTATGGGGAATCAAAGATAAGATGATGAAACTTTTTAACACATCAAGACATTAACATTAAAGAGATCCTTTATATTTTCCAAATTTTTTGTTCTGTATAGCTAGAAGGGCTACCAAGCCTATTTGAAGGTGTATCCATTCTATTAGCATGACACGACTTAGATATATATCATTGTGAAATACTTTTGTTTTTAGTTGGTGAATATTATTCCATAAATTCATGCACATTTCATGCCCACATTCATCCAACAATAACTTTGGAATGCTATATTGGGGAGTGGAAAAGGCCAGAACATGACTGGTATATTATCTTTATCTTACTATCTCTTTATTAAAAATATGTACTATTTTTCATTTTTAATAGGTTCCTAAACATGGTTTTACAAAATTTTAATGTTTCCCCATCACTTTAGTGTAAACAGTAGGTCAATAAATATTTCCTCTGTCATATTGGAAGGTAATAAACCCAAGGGTAGTTCAGAGAATAATCGTTTCCTTGTGCTAAATTCCAATTGATAAATAATGTCACATGTCAATTATGGGGCATTAGACATGACTAGACTCATTTTCCAATGTGCCTCGCAATAGGAGGGATCTCTCATAGATGATTTGGAAAGGGGAGGACCTCTTTGATGAAATGAAGTGTAGCTATTGGGAACATATTTGAATAGAATTCCATCATGCGGAGGAATACCATCATGTATTGACTTCTGACTACAAGGGGAATTCCTATAGTGTATTCCTTAGGAAGGATGTTCATGGATTATGATAGCAAGGAGAGGGCCTTCATGTAATTTGATCTTCTAGACACAAGGAGGGTTCCCATGGTTCTTATTAGGTGATGGGATGTCATGATTGATTGGATTGTGCGAATTATGTATGATTTCTTGTCATGACATTTGGGGAGGACCTCAAGAATTACTATCAACAAAGTTACATGGAGGAACTTCACAATTATAGTTACTATTTCCATAATTTTTAACGGATGTGAAGGATCTTGAGTCACCATATATAAACATATCAGGGATTGATGAACATGAGAATTGAGAAGAGTGGGAACATAGAGTGACTCTTCATTTTCTAATCAACTATTGTGAGGCTTTTTTTGGATCCTCTATTGCAGGAAACTATGATAACTTGTTGTGGATTGAGGATTTCATATATGGGGCCCTATTTGAGTAGATCTAATGTTTTTGGTGTAATTTTAAGATAGATTTATGGTATTTGGAAAGGATATTTTCCTACTTTGGAATGGCCACTATGATAGTCCAATGAAGTCCCCTTGTAATGGGGGTATGTGCCCGATCCAGTTTTCCATTTATCATGGGATTTGGCCTACGAACCTTCTGGATTGGAGGTTGAATATGCGTATGCTCCAGAGTGACCCTCATATTATATTTATGGATAACCCCAATTTCATATATAGAGTTTTATTTCCTCCATTAAACCATTTCCAATGCAATTATTATATCATGGAAGGTATGTAGGATGTGGGTAGGAATTTATGTCTTCCATTTCATCATTTTAAGATATTCAAAGTGACTTCATTGACCAGAACATGAATATATTCCTATTAAATGGTTGGAGGAGGGGTGTGGGCTTGCACCTATCCGCCATTTACTATTACTATATAAAAAATATCTTTATATTTAGGGGTGTAGATATGGGACTACCCCATATTTATTTCCAAAATTTACCATCTTGTTTCTCCTAATACTACCAAATTATGTTGGGAGGCTGTGTGGATAAGGGAAGGCGCATAATTGAGCAGATGGTTGGTGGTGTTTTTTGAGATGGAGGTCTTGTTTTACATCCTCTTGATTAGGGGTAGTACCATTGAGGTGGTAATCCCAAATCAGTGCATTTGATACCCAGTAGTGAAGGCACTAGGTTTACAACAACGTCCTTTGAATGGATGATGATCCCAACTATGTGAATAATGAAGTATATATATTCATTAAATGGTAAGATTAAATTTGTATTAATTTTTTTTTGGTAAAAGTTACTAAATATATATGGAAAATAGAAACAATACAACACTTTCAAATAAGAAATTTAATAAACAAAATCATGCATAATCAATTTTTTATCCATTTTTTGCTTGATTTAAATTTTATCAAGCATGAAATGGTATTGAAAATTGAAAAAAAAAACAATTTTGGTTAAAGATTTCATGTAGGATTCACTATTATTGTTTCACTTGTGAAAACCACATGGGTTTTGAATAGAGTTTTGTGGTCATGGTGGAATAAACCTTCACATCATACACATATTTCCACTTCCTTTTGGGATTTTTCCAATGAAGTTTATTTATGGAATTGAAAATACCAAAAATTTCCCTTATATGTGATGTCTCACAATTCTACTTTGTAAAGGAATATGGTCATTAGCAAATGACTCAAAAAACACTTAGGAACTTACATTGGTCGATAATATGGGTGGTTGGGGTCATCAAAACTTTTTGAGGGGAACTATTTTCCACTCCAAGATGATCTTATTGATTTAATACTTATTCTCAAATCCTTTATTAAATCATAAATATAAAACAGGTCACCCATATATTAATAATAAATTATTATAATTCATTAGACTTATAATCATATTTATGTATATGAGGTTTTACATCAATGGGTATATCTATATATATATATATATGTGGTTCCCCATCAATGGGTCTGTTTGTAAATAGATTAGAGATTCCTATGTCGTTTATATCCATGATGCTTGTTTTAAGACACAAAATGGGGTTCTATGGAATTTATCATCATTCAGGAAGATAAGTTTTGTTTTGGTTTCAGGATTGGGCCTATGAGAAGTTATTATGAAGTATCGTTATGAAAGGAATCATAACCCACATAGTTTGGTGCCACTAAACAGGACACATCATCCCCTTTTAAGTTATTGTGATAAGGACTAAACCATACAATTTAACATCACATGAGTAATGAATTATAGGGGAAAGGTTCCAAATAAATTATATTATGGTACTTATGCTGATTTAGCCTAGGGAACTAGAAGAAATGTAGCCTCCTAGGATGGATATGATCCTATACGGAATATGCCAAATGGAAGATTTGGGAGAATTAGGGGTGTTGGGTTTGAACCTCATGAAGGATTCATACATATCCAATGTAGAGAGGAATCAAAGACCTTATAGTTTGAATGTAGGGTCTTACACCTATAGAGGAGTCCCATGATTTCTTCATTAGGAATGTTTCCCTTTGAAGGTTGTAACATGGTTTTGGGTCTTACACCTAGTATGAGTCCTAAGGGAAGGCGAGAGGAATATTCGGAAAAGGGCTCAACTCTCAATAAATATATTTGATCAGGATGATATCATGAAAATCACTAACTTCTAAGATCATCTATGTAATTTCTAGTGTGAGAAATAAGAGGAATTGAATGATCTATCAAACTACACATCTTCTTTATTCTATTAGTGAACGGGGGTACGAATATGGAAGGGATGAGTCTTTGATGTGCCAATCTCTTCTCTTGTTTTTGAACCCCACAATCCCATAATTATTCCTAAGTTTTGGATCCTCATTACCTATGGGATGTATAATCTATAACACTCTAACAATGAATCTTATTTTGTGGGATAAATTTAGGTCCTCCATTACCATGTGAGTGTATAGTCGATAGGAAACTTTGATGTGCCCTGTGCTCTAGTCATACATATTTAGAGATTTTTTGGGAGGCCTTGGCTTGGGCCCCATTATATTATGGATCCATGGAAATATTTTAACTACCACTTTTGGTATTAAAGAATTATTAAATGAATTTAACTCATAGGTTAGTCCTGGGTGGAAAGATGGTGGCTCGCATAACTGAGGCTTGGGAAATATGAAGGTGGTTTTTGCAGGTTAGACTTGGATGGGCTGGAGATTCTTTTTTTCATTGTAAAACTTTGAAAACAACACTTGAGAGAGTCCATATCTAGGATCTAACGGAATATTTTGGTGTCTTTGAAAAAATCAATCTCATGATTTGAGTAGTGGAAGGGTCCTTCACAAAATTTATTTTAACTTGGGAGGTTTTTTATTTCAAGGTTCATAGTATTATAAACACTGAGGAACTTTAATCCATTGATGGATACAAATTTCCCATTCTTCTGTAGGATGAAGTAACTACCTGACGGTTTGTAGGACTTGGGGGGAGAGACCTGATGTAGACACCCTCCTTTTTTATTTTAATAATTTGAAATATATCTAGATTTTTTTGATCTAGGTGTTGAGACAATGTGTGATTTCAAGGCTATGTGTTCCCAAAATTAATTTTTAAACAATATTAAAGTTATTTTATATTGTGCACACAAATTTTATTAAATAGAATGGGATATATCTTAAATGGAATCTTGGATCATAAATATTAGACCATAGTTTAGTCCAAAACATGAGGTTTACCCTAGGAATGACCTTAAATTAATCGGCGTGAGACGTTTTGATATCATTATCATTGGTGTATTTTATTAATTTAAATTAATAATTAAATTTATTTATTTTAAATTAAATAACATAATTCTATTTCTTCTATAAAATCCTTGTTATGGAGATATCTAGGGTTATCCAACATGACCCTGGGACTGTTGAGAAGATTCTCCTCCCACATCTAATTAGATAATCAAGATTCAATGATGAAGAATCTCTGGATCATGGAAGATTGAGGAGTAATAAACACAATGAATCATAGTCTTAGTTGGAAATCATGCTATTCATTGAAGTATGATCCAATATCAAGCTATGACTCATAAATATTTGGATTCTTCATCAATTTATCAAAATATTGAGCATGACATATTGTTTCTTTGATCTGCATTCAAATTGAGCCTTTGTATGATCCCATGAATTGGTTTAAATTGATCATCCAATTTATGTAATTTTTATGACCCAAATATCCCTAATTTTTATTTATTTTCCAAGAATAATTTGATAATGATTATTTCATCTTTTTTATTGTTTATTTATCCCAATCTTTATTCATGTTATTCACCGATTAGACTATGAGGTCTAGATTTGACATTACCAGGTGAGACCAAGTCTGATTGGACCCCTAGATTCCTAGAATATTCTTGTGTAATGAATGGATCGGTGATCAAGGATATATTTATTATTATTAATGGGATACAGATGATTCCACTTTGGATCTGGGATTTGATGAGGTTCTATAGGTGATGGAAAGACATACATGTTCATGTGGGATTCGAACAAACAATTGAGGATCCAATTTAGGGCCATAGAACAGATGGAAATGAAGGATAGAGGCACAATCCACCAGTTTTAGGTGGTCAAATGGTGAGATTTGATGAGGTGAGATCAGATCTAGAATACATAAGCACATATCCAACTTTCGAGAAAAATCCCGACTACACGACATGTATTGGGATGAACACACGCTATGTAGTACCCCTACAACAATGACACATGGGTTTTGTGAAAGATAAGGATCACATACCATGTTTATGGGTCACACATTTTTTGACCCAACCCAGGTAGATAGGCTGTGTGGAAAAGTAAACTGGCAGGACCCTGTGAAGGAGGATGCACCATGTACCAAAGTTCATGGATATGGGAAGTCTTACACAGACATAGTCAGAAGCATGTCTATGACCCATGGTGGCTGATAAATTCCTTATAGTCCCTCTACCATCCATGTAGTGGTATGCATGTTGTGATCCAGGTACAGATAGGGATAATACAAGGTCGTTAAGTGATACCACACATTGTGTGGGTCCACTTCCGCACGGTGTACCCTCCCTTCCGTTTTTGAAGAAAATTATATCACTTATATATTCTCTGTTTGAACATATATTTTGTCACTTGATTATAATATCCTAAGTATTTTTCTACATAGAATGTGAAGGTATTCTTGATGGTGAATTCTGAGTTATGATGTGATATTTTTTATGCATAACACTTCTTTAGCTGACACCTGATGAAAATAGTGATTATGTAGGATCCCCATATACACTATAGTGGAACCTTTCTTCTGATATATAACATGGGTACTTTACCTATCGATATAGAAAAACCATCCTATGAAACATGGAATAGATCCTCTATCTGATATGCAAGTGGTACCTTCCTACTGGGCATGGCATGGGTCCTCGACTGACTATTGGAGTGTCAACCTCTAGCTCAGCTAGGCATGGGTCCTCTATCGATTACTATAGTGTCACCCTCCAGATAGATTGGGTATGGGTACTCTACCATTTATTTGTGTGGAATTCCCCAGCTGGATTGGTCATGGGAACTCTACTGATTACTAGTGGCGCCTTCCTACTTGGATAAGGCGTAAGTCCTCTATCGACTATTGAGGGGAACCTCCTGTGGAGCCAGGGTATGGGTCCTTAACTGTCAGAGTGGAACCCACCTACTAGGACATGTCATGGGTCCTCATTCTCTCTACTGAGTGGAAACCTCTTTTTTTACTAGTGTATGGGTCCTCTACCTAGATAATGTTTCCTTTATTTGTGTAGTATAATGGCGAGTTGTGACTTGACTTGGATGTCTCTTCGAACAGTCGTGTGAGATGATGGACTTCAATGAAGTACTATAAAAACTACTAAAACTCTTTCCTAAGATGGACTGGGAGATGGAGATGCATTTTCTCCCTCGTCCATGCTTCTTCTATTTGAGGATATATATTTATATATATATCCATGTTATTGGATTCTATTTTACTCTCTTTCTCTGGGTTGAACTATCTGTCTATTCCTATCATGTATCTTACTACTCCCCCTTTTTCTTTTGGGTAATCATACTGGGTATGTATACACTTACCCCTATATGGTATTTTCTTATACATGTTGTGTCTTATGCAGATGATTGATAGGTTGGTGTCAATTACAAATGAGCATATGGATAACTGGTGCATTTGACCGTATATGGTGGTCAGATCTTAGAGATTTTGTGTTGGTCTCTCTCACCATTTACTATTACAGTTTTTTCAGGTTGGTACATATTCCTTGATGGGTGTGTATTTTTTCCCTATAAGTTTCAGTTTACACCTTCGTACACTCATACACCATAGAGGTTTTTAATACACTATTTATACTATAGTTTTTTCATATTTTTATGATTATTCATCTTCAATTATTCGGGGATATGGTCAGGTGTGTGTGTATGAGTATATTTGGAACATATCTCCCATATTATTCTTTCCTTCTGGTGCTTATCGCCACCCCTAGCCTATGGAGGTGGACTTGGTGTAGTTGTGGCTTGATCCCCACTTGGTCAAGTCATGGTAGAATGGTACCAAGGCAGTTAATTACTTGGAATGGTTTTTAGAGTATTACCCTTGCAAGGATTTGGTTTAGAATTAAGTAAACCCTGTCAAAGTGTCTTGAGTGTGGATTTTATGTTAGGTATCCAAATGTTGGTGTTGGTGGGTGATATATCCATTCACTAGGAATCTAACTACCTACTTTTGACTCTCATACCAAGATTTTGGTTAATGAGATTAAAAGTAAATGCATTATATAAGATTTAGTCTTTGACTATCCTTCTTGATTCAGCTCCCCTTTGTAAATATATGATCATTTGATTATGCTACGAATTGATTAAATTTTCTAGATGCCTCTGCAATGACAACCATATAGGTTCCCAGTTTTGGATCATGATGAAAATATGATGATTGGTGAGGCCTTAGTTTAGGGTCTATCCCATGAGATTTTTCTTGTAAGAGGATTGGTAGAAGCAACCCCACCTATTGAAAAGTAGATTATACCTACATAGTTGGCTAAGGATTCATGCATTCTTAGAAAACTCTATGAATTCCAATGCCAGAGGCCGCTGAGGTTCCATAGTGATCCAGATCCCTAGGCAGTGGTGGATTTGATAGAGTTAGTGATTTTTGACTTCAGGATAATCTATACACTGAATGATCGAGTGGAAACATTTGAAGTTAACCTCTTCCCAGGATCATCTGGTTACTTGTGGAGTCTTGTTACATAGAGTCATATTGAGTTGAAACTCTCATGGCCCGACCTCCAGTATCTATTTCCTGAGGAGTACTAACCCTCATTATTACACTATATTTAGATTATGGAGATTCTATAATTACAATAGGAAGGTATAATAGTGGATGAGTATTCTATGTGGTTCATAGACCTTACTCGGTACTCCATATACATGATCTGGTATGTCTAATTCTGGGAACATAAGCTTGAGAAGTGTCTCTATTGAGATATCCATGCTAGTGTGGAACCCTTTTTCACTCCCACCTATTACAGGGTATTGGATAGAGAATTGGTGATATATAGATTCCCTTCATAAGGATTCGAAATTACAAGATTTGGTGGTAGAAGTTATAGGGATGAGTTTTTGCAGCAGCCAACAGGCTCCAGTCGACATGACCACGATGTAGGAGATCTTCCCATGTCAAGGCAGAATCATATTTTCTAGGGTAGAATATAGGATCAGGGAATCCTAGAGAGGTTCAATGATATACATGTGATGGGAAAGGTCACATAGTGTGTGATTGTTAGAACCAACATGATGGTGAGTGGAAGAAGATACTAGGTGGGCCACCATAGCAGATGTAGCACAATGATCAGGGATCTCCTAGGTGAGGGGAGGGTGTCCCCCAAGGAGGTATATCTAGTATAGGAGTACATAGAACTCAAGGAAGATGATCTTGGGGTGGTTGATGACACTATGAGATCCTTCCACCACCACCACCACTAGGTGGCCCGCATTAACCTCAGGAAGATGGAGGTCGGGGTGATGAATAGCTGAATACTATGGATCTATATGACCCAATGGTGCACAAGATGATTATATGTAAAAATATGTGTTTATTATCATATATTTTTAGTATTAGAAGAAACATGTGCAATTTATTCATTAATAATCTTACTCATGGTTCAATAGATGGAGCTCTTAGTTGAGGATTTGAAACAATATCATTTTCATGATGTTCCTACAAGGAAGTGTTATTCTATATATTTTATGTACAAGTAGTGAAAGTTATTACTTGGTGGATAAGGGTTCTCATTGGATCTTTTGGTTATCACTATAGAACCCTATAATGTCATATTGGGTATGGATCAGTTGTCCATGGTTCAATCCTAGATTTTCTACCACTACAGTTGAGTCAAATACATTTACAATTATGGGATGGGATTCTCCTTTGTGGTCGAGAGGTATCTTATGGTGGGATGCGTGGGTTTTTGGGGAAGAAGGATGGAGACCATTAACCCATCAGTTTATGAGTGTATCCATTTGTGTAGAAGGCCATAAATAGACAGGATTACTTACGTAGTGAAGTATTTTATATACGTATTCCTCAAAGACATTCTAGGATTACCTCTGAAATGTGATATGGAGTTTTGGATTGAATTTCATGCAGGAACCACTCCTATAACTTTTGAACATTATCTAATAGACCCTAATGAGCTCCAAGATCGGTAGTTGTAGTTAGAAGACCTTCTAGAGAAGGGTCTTATTAGACCTAGTGTGTCCCTTTGGGAAGCTCCAGGGTTGTTCTTAGAGGAGGAAGATGCGACCTTACAGATATGTGTGAATTATCATCACCTGAATTAGGCCATGATAAATAATATATAACCATTTCCATGGATTGATAACCTATTTTATCAGTAGAAAGGCATATGAGTTTTTTCAATGATCGATCTTAGGTCCAACTACCACTAGTTAAGAGTTCTCAAGGATGATAATCCAAAGATGGCATTCCAGTGTCCCTATATAATGTATGAGTTACTAGTGATTCCATGTGGTGTGAAGAATTCCTCTTATGTGTTTATGTTTTTGATAAAGTTGATCTCTTATATGTACTTGGACCAGTTTTTTTGTCTTTATCGATGACATAACCATATTCTCTGTGTCATAGGAGGAGCATGGAGAGAACTTGAGGATGGTCCTAGATTTGTTCTGGGATTACCATATTTATGAAATTATCTCCAAGTTTGAGTTCTAGATACATCAATTTCACTTCTTAGGGTATGTAATTTCTAATCTTGGATTAGTTATAGACCCAACAATGATCGATGCAGTGCTTTCCTTGGAGCCACCCAATAGTGTGTCAGTAGTGTAGAGTTTTCTTAGATTTGTAGGGTAAAAAATGAGGTTTGTGGTAGACTTATATAGGATTAAAGTCCCATATATTTCCCTGAATTAGAAAGGGTAGTAGTTTAAATGGAGTAAGTAGTGCCAGTGGGCCTTTGATGAGATGAGATTGAGGCTGACAAGTGCTCCGATTTTTAGACTGCTGAAGGAGGGTGTGGAGTACATAATATAATGAAATTCCTCAGGATGTAGTCTCAGCTATGTTTTGATATAGAGACATGGATTTATCACATATGGGTCAAGGTAGTTGATACCCCATGAATATAAATATGTGACTCATGACATAGAACTTGTAGCGGTAGACTTCCCCCTAATGATGTAGATGCACTATCTTCTAGGATAAAACTTTGTTGTTTAATCTTACAATCAGAGCCTCTTTCATGTCTTCACACAGATTGAGCTAAACCTAAGGTAGAGGTTCTGGTTGTATTTTATATAGGACTATGAATTTCAAATAGTCTATACTCCAGGAAAGGGAAATGTGGTGATAAATTTCCTTAGCAGGAATTCCCCAACTTGTTTGGTGTAGGAGGCGTTTGAGCAGTTGGATTCCTTGCACCTAACCCTGTTTGAGTAGGAGGGTAAAACATACCTTTTGTCGATGGTATTAAATCCTCCTATCCTTCAACATGTGAGAGTCTTAGTTGAGAGACATCAATTTTTAGGTATTGAATTTCTAGATATCCTTAGGATATTCACAAAATTGATATTCTAAAGTAGAGAATTATGCCATTCTTTTCTAGGGATGGATGGTGCTCCCAGTCATGATGTAGAAGGAGGTGATGATAGAGTTTCACACATATCCTTTTTCTATAAATCCTAATGTGTAAAAGATGTAAAAATACCTTTAACAATAGTTTTGGTTGGCTATTAGGAGATGAAGCATGGAAGAGTTCCTCTCTCGGTGCCCCAACTATCTATAGGTTAAGTTTGAGAGCCTGTTCTTGGAAGGTTTATTGAAACCCATTGAAATACATGAGTGGAAATGGGACAGAATATACAGGGAATTTTTGATATGGATACCATGAATAGTGAGGGGCCATAATTCCATCTTGGTGATAGTTTACTGACTCATGAAATCATTTCACTTCCTTGATATTAGGGATTATAGTTTGGTGGAGAGTTTGGGATAGTTATAAATATTATAGATTGTTTTCTTTTATGGGGATCCCTAAACTATTTTCTCATAACATGATGAACGATTCATGTCTCAGTTATGGAGAATCCTATAAGAGGCATTCAGGACTCAAATGAGGATGAGTACAACCTTCCAACTCTAGATATATTTGTAGACCGAGCGCACCATCCAGATGTTAGAGGATATGCTGATGGATTCCATGTTAGACTTCAATTAGAGTTAAGAAGATCGCATTTCAGTGATAGTTACTACTATACTATCATCATGACACCTTTTGATTCCCTATTTGGGAGACCCAAGGAAGTCACCCTTTAGCAGGATAGAGATTGGTGAGGCATCACTTATTGTGTGAGATATGGTGTAGGTGACAATGGAGAAGGTACAAGTTATCCATGAGTGGATGAGTACAAACCAAAGTAGGTATAAATATTATACAGATCGATGTCATAGTACCTTGGAGTTCATGTAGGGAGGCAAATGTTTCCTGAGACTCTCCCTAGGATGTGGATTTTGAATATTTGTTTAGGGAGGGAAGCTATCACTAGGGTTCATTAGAAAATTTGATATTTTGTAGAGGATTGGCATGGTTTCTCAGTGCCTCACCCTCCCTTGTAGTTTGAGTGAGTGAACGTCATATTCCATTTGTTGCTAATGAAAAGATACATGAGTGAACCTATGCAAGTTATTGATTGGGGTGTGATAGAAATTGAGGATGGATCTAATTTTGTGGATTTCTTAGGGTCAATCAAGGATCAAAAGGAGATAACCCTATATGGACAGTCCATTCCCTTGGTTTATTTGTTGTGGTAGTGTAGGAACATGCGAGAGAGCTCCTAGGATCAGGAGAGCCATATGTGGACTCAATATACTAATATAGTTTTTAGTTTTTATTTTCAAGGATGAAAATATTATAAGAGGGAATAATGTAGAGACCCCAGTTTTTCCTTATAAAATTTGAAATATTTCTTGAAATATTTCTGACTCCAAGAACTAAGACAACATGTGAATTTGAGGATTGGTGTGCATGGAATTTATTTTATAAAAATATTAATCATATTTTATATTGTGAATGAATGGTTTCTTAAATAAAATGGGATGTCTCATAAACAGAATCTTGAATCAGAAATATAAGACCACAATTTATTCCTAACTGAAAGTTTTACCCTAGGAATAACCTAAAATTGGTCGGCATGGGGTGTTTATTTATGAGAAAGGTTGGAGGGTAAGTTTAATGAAAACAAAAAATAAATTTATTTATTTTAAATTAAATAACCTAATTCTATTTCATCTACAGAATCCTTATTATGGAGGATTTACAGGGTTATCCACATAACCTTAGGATCACAGAGATGATTCTTCTTTCACCCGCTTCGGTAAATCAAGTTCTGACAATGAAAAAACTACAAATCTAGGAAGATCAGGGTGCATTGAATGTAATGAATGAACTTCTTCATTGGCCAAATTATTCTTCATCGAAGAACAATCAAATCTCCAACAAGGGATCACCTATTTGTTTATTCTATCTCAATTTATTAAAATATTTAACATGATCATATTGTTTTTTGATCATTATTGAAATTGATCCTTTTCCTGATCTCATGAATTGGTTTAAATTGATAATCTAGTTTTTGAAATTATTCTAACCAAAATCTCCCTAATTTGTTTTTTTGTTCAATAATTTTAGTCCAATGATCATTTAAACTTTTTTGTTGTTTATTTATCCCAATCTTTCATTGAATTGTTTACTGATCGGTCTAAATTGTATCAGTATAACATTTCATGGAGGTAATGAGTCTGATTGGACCCCCAGATTTGTGGAGGATTTGTGTACAATGAATGGGTTAGTGATCAAAGATGGATTTTGGGTGGTTGGAGGGATACATATGATTTCACTATTGAATATGGATCTAGTGAGGTGCTACGAGTGATGGAAATGTGTATGTGATTGTATGGTATTCAAATAAATGTGTAATATTGTGATTTCCAACCACTGAATGGATGAAAACAATGACTAGAGGCACGATCCATTGATCTCGGGTGGGAAAATGATGATATTCGTGGAGACGAGGCCTGATCTTGAATGATCAGGTGAAAATCTAACTTTCTAGAAAAATCCCAACTACACAATGTGTATTGGGATGAACACATGTCATGTAGTACACATATGGGTGCAACACTCGGGTTTTTGGATATTTAAGGATCACAAACTCTATGAATGGGTCATAGGATGTTTGACCCTACCCAGCTATATAGGTTATGTTGTAGAGTACACGGGAAAAACCCTATGTGGGAGGGAATTCTGTGTACCAAAGCACACTGACAAGGATATTCTTACATGGATAAGAGCATAAGCATGGACAAGAATAATGGTGGCTGAGGCACATTGAGTGTTCCCTATACATACCATGTAGTGTAATAGGGGTAGTGATATATGTATTGGTAGGGACACGACCATCTATAAAAGTGGAACCACACACTGTGTGGGTCCCCTTACATGCTGTGTACCCTCCCTTCACTTTTGAGTAAAAATATATCTCTCATATCTCATTTATTTGGACTTGTATTTTTACTAGTTAGTACCATTTTAGATATTTTCTCCATATAGAAAACGATAGTGGCCTTCATGGTGGATTTTTAGATATGATGCGACATGTTCCAAGTGTGACACTTCTTTAGATGATGCCTGATGATAGTAGTGATTAGACACGATCACCGGAGACACTAGAGTGTCACCCTCCTATTGGGATAAGGCACAAGTCCTTTATCAATCTATAGAGTTTCACCCTCTTGTGATATAGGTAATGGTTCTTCTATATTCTATCTATGTGGGACCCTTCTACTGGGTAGGGCTTGGGTCCTCAATTTACTACTAGAGTGACACCCTCTAGCTGGTCTAGGCATGGGTCCTCTATCATTTAATAGAGTGACACCCTATAGTTGGAATGGGCATGGATCCTATACCAATTAATAGAGTGATACCCTCTATATATATTGGTTATGGTCCCTCTACCGATTAATAGAGTGCAATCCTTCTACTCGGAGGAGGAATGAGTCCTTTATCAATATTTGAGAGTCACCCTCCTATAGATCCAATGTATGGGTCCTTAACCATTAGTGTGGAATCATCATTCTGGGATAGGGCATGAGTCCTTTAGCTATCTACTAATAGGAACCCTCTTATTGTACTAGGGTATGTATCCTCTACCTAGATAATGTTCCCCTAGACTGTGCAACACAATGGTGAGGTTTTTCTTGAATTGGATGTCTCTTTGGACAGACGTTCAATATATTGGGCATCAATGATCAACCATTGGATCTACTGGAACTCATTCTTGTGATGAGGTGTGAAATGGAGAACCCCTCAATCTATCATGATTTTTTTTGATAATATATATATATATATCTGTATCCAAGTTATAGGTTTCTTTTTTACACTCCTATATTGGGTTGAGCTGCCAGTCTAGTCCTATCATGTCCCTTACTGCTTCCCCTTCTAATTTTTGGGCATCTTATTGGGTATGTATATACTCGAACCTATATGGAATTTTCCCACACGTTTTATGTCTTATATAGATGAAGGATAGGTCAACAAAGATTATAGAGTAACATATGGATACTAAATGAATTTGACCACATATGGTGGTCAGAGATTTGAGATTCAAAGATGGGATCCATCAGCCTTTAATTTTTCATTTTTGTCATGTTAGGAAATCTTTCTGGTTTAGAATTTATTTTTCTCATCTACTTATTAGTAAACACAGTCATAATCTTGTACACCATAGAGGTTTTTCTTGTATGGTTTATAATCTAGTTATTTCATATTTTTATTATTATTCCTCTGCACATCTGCATGGAAATGGTCAGGTGTGCACCTATAGGAACATTAGGTAAAGTACTCCCATATTATTCATGTGTTTAAGTACTTTTCACCACACCCTGACAGATAGAGGTGGGATTGGGATAGTTGCGGCTCGATCCACATTGGGTCGGGATGTGACACTTGGGAAAACATAGCTTCGAGTAGCCTATTTGTATTTATATAGTGTCAAATAAAGAGCCCCTATTAATAGGAAAGCTCAGGACCCTGGGTGAAGGATGCCACTCATGCAGGTCCATCATGTAGGTATCACACTTAGGGCTCTCACATAGGTATTGGTCACTATTATTGGGTTGTGTAGGTACGGTGCCCACATCTTGACCTGGAAGAGTTCCTCAACTCCCCTTATTTGCTATCCTACTTGATGTATTTTCCATTAAATATTTACATCCCCATTGTTAAAAGGGAGTTTAAAAAATATAAAATAACTCTTACTTCATTAAAGTAGCGTGAGAAGAAGAAGAAGAGGGTGTGACCCTTGGATTGATAGTGTGTCTTTCTTAGACCATAGTATCAGCTATTGTAAGTAGTGTAATCTCATCATGTGTTAACAAACAATTAGTGTATTCTCCCTAGAATAACTATTTGTGGTGAATCAAGTAAAATTTCTATATCCTATGCATGATTTTAATTTCTATATATGTATTGAATTAATTTGTGATAATTCTATAGAGAGGATTAGAGATAAAAACATGTTCCTTTCAATATAGGAACCTGATCAGAATGACTTAAGAGACTAAGAGAAGAGAAAATTGGTTAATATTTGTGAACCCAAAATCTCCCCCACTCTCAGGGTGCTTATGTTACACCTGGTCCTAATAAAATAAGAGTCAATAAGATACAAAATCAAAAATACAACACCATATACATGGATACCAATATCAGTGCTTAAGATCATAAAAATTGTTATTAGAAATCGAGTGAGTAACCCATCTAGAATGCTGACAATTTTTAAAACCAAAAACCTCAAAGATTTAGTGACTATAAATATTTTACAAAAATAATGACTTCCACTAGGAGACTAAAATTATAAAGAACCATATTTTTATAAATGAAATTTCCCTTCTAAATGAATATATATAAAATTTAGTAAAGTAATTAAATAAAATTAATTACAAAATTTTATGATTATTTTGGATAATTATAAAATATTTCTATAGTATGGACATTTAGAATTATGACCATTTTAAATGAATACATTATATAGTGACCATTGATATTAGTATATATTGAAGGTAAAAATAAATGCTGATTAATATATAATAAGAATGTGATGGCCTCATCTAGTAGGATAATACCTTATAATGGTTATTTATCAGAGCTTATGAGGGATTTGAAATCACTTGGGCTCCCCTTTGACCGAGACCAATCCTATATTCAATAACTCAAACTCAAGTGGTAACATTTATAGGACAAATTAAACATTATATAGATCACTAACCAATCATTATTTTCCAAACCACATCATAAAAGTACTACCATTTTTCACTATATCCTTGTGGCATATTTTGATGAAATGAGGGGTTATGTATCTACAACTTAGTAGTGTAAAAATGAAAATTTGATTTTTAGAAATGAAATTGTGATTAAATTTATAATATTTCCATTATTCATTTATTTAATTTAAATACACATGAATATTTGATAAATATGAAAAATAAATTTATTATATAAATAATAAATGATTTCATTTCTTGAGAATAAATAATAACAAACAAAATACAGTTTTGTGACGAATTAATCAAATTTAAATAATATTTACTATCTCTAAATAATTTTATTAAAAACTTATTATTTAAATATAAATGTTATTATAATTTAAAAAATTCCCAGGTAATTTTTATAAGGTTCTGAATATAAATTTTTTTATAAAAGAAATTATTTTTAAATAAATATTTAAATTTTTTTAAAATTTTAAACTATAATACTCATAAATCTATTTTTATAAAATAATTATCAATTTTTAAATAAAAAATTTTAAATTATCAAATGGTTAATTTTTCATAATTTTCCAGAGATAGTAGAATTTTTGTGCAAAAATTAAATATGGTTTGAATATATGTTATGTATTTTGACATCATAATAACCTTAAATATTTTTAATAAATGATATAATGAGATTTAACAACAAATTTGTTTTTATTTAATTAAAATTCGGTATTTTAATTTGATGATATTATTTATCAAACCTGCAATAATTCTTAAAAAACCTAAACAACATTTTGAAGACATTAAAAAAATAAATTATGTAAATAGACCCCTTTCACATATAAAATAATATTATTTATATAGGTTTAGTTCTAAAAATAATAAAATATTAAAAACCACTCCTCCTTAAAAATTTCTATGGAAAAAACCCTAGAAATGCCCATTATTTTTATTTTTTTGGACTTTAGATTATAAAACCCATATTTAGAATTTAATAATGAAACCCAATGTTTTATTATACATAGCCACCCAATATCCCATTTATCTTCACCCTAAAGACATAAAGAATGAAATTGATATCATTTTTTGTCATTATATCCATCCCATGGTGTTCCCACGTTCCTAAGGCGCTCCTCATAAGTTTTAAGATATAACCTCTCGAGGTAGCAGTTATCTCCTTCCTCTTTTCAATTCAAGAAGTTATTTTATTATAATAATTTTTTTCCAAATTATTATGTTTAAATAAGTTCATAGTCACCATTTAATACTATAATTATGTTCTATTAATGTTATAATATCTCTATCTATCATTAATCCACTCCATAAACTTTTATGTTCACCCATTATGCATCAAAAATTATCGTTTGATTTTCTATGCCATTCCATTATGTTTAGAATACCCACCAATATTTTAATTAGAGTATATTAATATAGAAAAAAATATCCTTCATTAATTGGGGAATTCTATTTATGAAACCTATATTCCTGAATCATGAGATTGAAATGATGTTTTAATTTTTTTTGTTAAAGGATTTATGTGGCACCTATAAAGTTCAACATATGAATGTTGTGCCTTGATAGTGCTATAATGAACTAGGTAATGATTTTATCTCATGAGAAATAATTTATCGTGAATTTTTGGTTATAATAAGAACTCTATGATAAGATTTATAGTTGGTTATCATTAAATTATGTTTATTATGTCATGTTTTATGTTTTTGACACATTTATATAATTCTTTGATATTGTGATATAATAATCCCATGTCATGATTCAATATTTATATATATGTTTTTCAAATTTTTATGGTGAAATGATGTGAATATTGAATCACATATATTACCTTTTATCATGTTATGATTATTTATTTCTGTATTGGTCTTTATAGACTACCACATTCTTGTGATGTCTCTAGGTTATCCTATACAGTTCTAAGAATTCAAAGGAAACTCGGAGCACATTATAAAGATTTAAAATAATTTTGTTTTTTATTTTATATTAATTAATTATGAATCTAATATTCAAAATAAACAATACCTATATATATTTTTGGATTGTATCATATGGATTTTATGTTTAAAAATAATGAAATAATGTGTATTATAAATATGAGTTGTTATAGTTGGTACTAGAGAAAGGTGTATTTATTTTTGGGGATTTGGACTAGAAAACCACATAAAAAACTATAGGGGTAAGTCTAAATATATAAAAACCTCTTAAATATTGATAATGTATTGAGAATTGTGTTTATTAAAAATTATGTACATGTATGGGTATTGGAAAGTGGATGTGGCTACGACACTAATTCACCGATAGGCTGTCATTCAAAAATGGTTGTTAAGTATCGAATCAATCTTCACTCAGTGTATGATTAGTGAGACTAAAACTACAAACATAGATATAGAGTATCAAGGAATTTCTAATAGAAAATTCATATTCTATTTACAAACCATTATAAATTATTTAAATATAATTTTATGTTAGATAACTTAATAGAAAATAGACCATTGATAACAGATATTGAAGCCCAGAAATTCATAATATTGGGCATATATATCATCTATAAACTTTCTAATATAGTTCATAGTTACCATTTGAAATTCTTATTATTTCTAATATTTTTATTCCTAGTTTTTCATTTATTATAGTGAATGGCTAGAAATAGGAGGAATTATGAAATCAACTTATGTATTGGACAATCAGATGATTTCCTAAATGATATGCTAAACTTAATGGGAGTGAGTGATGATAAATTCATGTAAGTAAATAATAATAATAGTTATACATAATAACACGAATCACGATGAACATAAACTTTATCCAATAAAATAGAAAGTTGTTCTTGAGACCTTTATATGTCAATGGCCTTGGAATTTTAGTAGATATTATGTTTTCTTAATTGTTGAATAATAGATTAACTCTATTGATAAGACATTATCTATCCTAAAATGATACGAGTAAGGGATTTTAATACTGATTATTTATTTATTATATGTGTAATTTGATTAGTAGTGTTCATTAATCAAGAATATAAATCCTAAGGAAGAAATTAAATAAATGGAGATGGAAGGATTTAAGAAAATAATTTTTGATAAATATTTTCCTAGTACTCTGTGTCTTAAAATGGAGAGGGTTTTCCTTAGAATCAATAAAAAATAGGATGAATCGATTTGTTCTTATAAAAAAATTACACAATTCAATCAAGTTATGCCAATATATTTATCATATAACCAAAAATTAAAGTTGATCACTTCTTTAATGGGTTAAAACCAGGTTTATGAAAAGATTTAACAATTCAATATTTTGATAGATATGAGTTAATTGTTCATTATGAACTTAAATTTGAAATTGAAATATGTGACTCTCATTAGTCTAATGGGAATTTATATAAGTATCAGAGAATATAGTTTAACACTATTTTATTATTGAATAATCCTTATGATGGTAAAAAAATCGTACTACTCACAGGCTATTAATGTGGTAGAAACATTATAAAAAGTATCATACAGGGACAAGTGCTTCAAGAGTGGAAAAGAGAAGAATCATGCTTATGAATTCTATAAGGATATGAAGAATCCCACTAATGTGATATAGGAAATTAATTTTTCTAATAATCCTCAAATTATGGATGTAACACACTAAGATTTTACGATACAACTTTCTTTTAAATAAATCTAATGTCTTCGATAGATTATTTAATAGGAAACACAAAAATAATACAATCCATTACATATTAGACGAAAATTTTTAAGAAAATTTTAAAAAAATAAAACCTATAAAAATAATTTTTTTACCAATTATAAATGCATACAAAATTAGATTAAGAAGACTTAATGTTTTAAAAGGGGTTTTATTTCAATAAAATCAATTTTTATTTATATATTATAATTTATTTTAAAAGTAAAATTTTAGAATAATATAATTTAAATTTTTTAAAATTAAATTAATTTTATAATTTATCATGTTAAAATTATTTTTGGATGTTTTTTTTGATTTTTCTAAAATAAAGGATATTTTGGTGAAAAGTGAAAACATTCTGATTTTGCTAATATAGTCACGTTTAAGACATTATCATCATAAAAGATTTAATTAAAAGTATTTTAAATACTTTTATATAAAAATATATATTTATAAATCATTATAAACACTATTTGGAAAATATACAAACCATTTTTAATGTTTTTGAATCCTATGTAATATTTTACTCTAAAAACTATTTTTTGCTTATATTAAAAAATTAGTCTTAATCAATTGTATAAATTAAATTTAAGAAAAGGATTTGACATTTTATATCATAGTCTTAATATTATTTCATAATTTTAATTTCATTTTAGGCATACAAATATGGTTACTATGATTAATGTTAATTATTACAATAATGATAAAACTTTTAACTTTGAAGAACTATTCTATTAACATTGGTAAATTTTATCTAATAAAATAAATTAATTTCATATAAGTAATGAATTTAGTGTAATTTTTTAACCTATATATAAATATAATAATAATTATTAAATTATATATAAATAATAAATAATATTAAGAACATTTAATTTTAAAACAACATTTTTCTGTAGAACATTTTTTATGAATTAACCTTTTTAATTAAAAATATAAATATAAATTATTAATAAATTGAATTAGATTTTAGGGATCATATATTTACGTTAATAATATTAATATTTTTTATGAAGGGTTACATTATATATTTAATAAAATAAAGATTACATGGGTAAAATCTAGTTGCGAAGGTAAAAACCAAATTAGGAAAATATTAAAATCAAGTGGTAAAGGGATTGAAATATATTTAAAAAATGTGTTAAAATTATGTTTTAGAGTCTTTATGGACCTTATATCACGTCAAACATCATCATTTCCCACTTTTGGAGCAATTTACACTTGAATAACATCATTCTATTATTGGATAAACAATGAGTATTTGTAAAAGTTCCATTATCTTCACATATAAAAGGAAATCACTTCAAGCAACTTTGTTTGACCATTCCAAAGAATTAGATATAAAAAATACCTAGTATCTCCTAAAATACATATAAATTTCCTAGAATCCATTTTATTTAAAAGACACTAAGTTAATGTTCCATAATATGTTTCCGAAGAGAGAACATCCAAAGGGAGAGGTAATGTCTTCAAACTAGCTCCCTTAATTCTTTTATTCTTCTACCCCATCAAATATTATCTATACATGAAATTATAAAAAAATAAATATTAATAATATTAATAATTTTATTGTATTAATGGTATATCACTTATCTAATTTCCCAAAAAACCATTCGAAAAAATAATACATCATCCTTCATATGTGCGGACTACAGCTTCCATGAATGACTTGTTTTATTTTTCAACACCACCTTACATGGTTGGTACAAAAGATTTATTTAATAAAAATTATTTAATATTTAAAACACTATTAATATTAATAAATTATAATTATTTTATTTTTATACACCCTCCTATTTTATAAAAAATTAGAGTGTCACCCATGTTTATGTGTGTACGACCACCTCCGTAGAATGAAATATTTTGTTTTACATTACTGGAATACATGGATGAGTTTAAAAATACATTTAATGTAAAAAAAATATTTATAAAACAATTAATATTATTTAAATATACTATTATACATTCTATACTTAATATTAATAGTAAATGGTCATAGTAAACTTAACCTCCAATATAAACATATCAATACACCTTTCTTAATTTGAATCCATTTTATAAAAATATTTAAAGCTTTATAATTTTTGGGAAAATAGAATTATAAAATATATAAGACTAATTTTTTTTGAATATTTTGATGTTATTCTATAAAACATTTTTTGACAGGAAATATACAATGGTTGTTTTAGAGAAATCAATTGAACCACCTAATATAACCGCCATAAATGAAAAATATTTAATAAATAAACAACATATATTAGTAAATATACCTTATAAAATAAAATATATTTGGATATTAATATTTTAAATTTTTTTAAATGAACTTAATTTGATTATTCAGGAAGTTAATTTTATATTTAGAGTGAATTAGGAACTATTTTAAGTGCTATTTTCCTCAATTTCTAATTCTATGAAACATGTTTGATATTGCACACCATCATTTCTTTTGTATGGTATATTTAATACCAAATTTAATTTATATATAATAAGGATATTTCATTTAATTATATTTTAATTTACATTTCATATCAATCCTATTATTTTCTATTCATTCTCATGCTACTATTACCATAATCATTTTTACATCTTAATTTTTTTTTCTTTGAGATACGATGCATTTTCATCACTTTTTTAATTTTCAATAGTGTATATATTGGTCATGTATTTCTTAAATCATAATTTTTCATGAAATAAAAGGTTTATAAAAATCCATCCCGTGTTCCACCTTCTATGGATTTTCAATTCAAAATATTACAACACTGTAGGGTTTTTTTAGAAATTGAATTCTTATTCATTATGTTTTGATTTTTCTTGTTGAACTTATTTTATATAATTTTGGGAAATTATGATCTTTAATTTTATTATGCGTTATTTTCACTATTTTTTTGGATTTACATTTCTACCATATAAATCCATTTTTAATTGTCTGTTTCTTTAAGAATTATGATACAAATAAGGGATTTAGTTAACTCTAATTTCTTTTATTTGAGTTAAAAATTTATTCATTGAGAAAAATTATTATAGTATGGTTAAATTATTATATTTACCATTTTAAAAAGTATTTAAACATCTCTATAGAGGGAAAATGTTGTTTTAAAATGAAATAAGCATTCTCAAATAATTTATTTCTCATAAAAGTGACCTGTTTTAAAGAAAAATATCATCTCCTTTAAAGAAAATTGTTCTACCATTTCTATGTTAATTATTCTAAAAAATATTTTCATTTATTATATTCAAATTAAATATGTTTTTAGTCATGTGAATGTATTATTTTACATTAGTAAATTTCAAAGTGATGTTTTTTAAAGTATTTTAATGATGTGGGTTTTCAATAAAGGTATTTAGAAATATTAAAAAGGATTTCGATTCATTAAAAATAAAATACTTTATGTTCAAATACACATTATCTTAATTAATAAATTATATATTTTCAATGAAAAACTATTAAATGTTAATTTTAAATTTAAAAGTTTACAAAATGTTTTAACTTCAACTTTTTGAAACTTTTATGTCCTCTTCAATAATCCATTAATGAATATTTTTTATAAGTAAAGGTTTGGATGATGTATTTAATTCTCCATTTTAAAATAATCATGTTTTTTTCAAGACTCTACTATTGAATTTTGTTCTTAAATGTAAATCTTTTTCAAAATTTCCCACTTAAAACATTCAAAATTTTATTTTCAATGTGATACTAACGTCATATTCTATTCCAAATATAAAATCATTTTCTAAAAACTATTTTATGATTTCTATTCTATATTTATTTTTATCTATAAAGGATTTATTCCTGAGGAAATTATTTTTAATGGATCACCCTCTAAATTATCTTATGGAATAATATATATGGGTGATTGAATTTTTGGTAAAAAATGTTTACATCCTTGATTTCAATTTTGGAGAAACCATATAGAAACGTAACGAAACCCATTGGTTTATAAGTGTTATTTATTATATGATAAATGATTATTTTTAAGAGGAACACATATGAATGGATTTCTAAGGGGAGTGGTTCTATATCACCCTAGAATGCATTGATTCAAATTCTAAATCTCATGAGATCAAAGAGGGTACACACATTATAGACCATTCCCAAGACGGAGCATGAGTAGTATCCCTAAGACCAATAGTGTAAACAAGTTGTATCCCTTTACCAAGGGGGTACACAAGTTATAGTTTAATCTCAATGTGGGTACATGAGTTGTAGCACAATCCCAAGAGGTCACAAGAGTGGTATCCCAATACCAAGATGTTACATGGGTTATATCCCAATACCAATAGGGTAAAATGGTTATATCTCAATCCCAAGTGGGTACACAAGTAGAATCTAAATCCCAAGAGGGAATACAAGTTTTCAACCAATGTATGCTATGTATTGGGAATCATGTTCCAATTCATTCTCCACTAGGTGATTATTTCATTTTCTTTAGCTTACACAAAATTTGTATGTAATATGCCTATGTTATGTTAATACAGATCATTTTTATTATCTCATGTTCCTACACATATATGACAAGGAATATGTTTGATAATTTGAGTCTAAATGTAATTTAATTATGACTTGTGAACAACTCTTATTAATACATGATCTTTTTAGTTAGATATTTCTCTAAGGACCAGGATTTATCATATGAGTATGGTCTAATCCTAGATGATATATTGATAAAAGTTTACTTAACTAGTTTTTGAGCACAACCATTTTTTATGATTCCAATTCCCAGGTTATAAATAAAAGTTTAACTTAGGATAAGTCATGAAGGGAGTCTTGTGTGACCCAATTATGGAGAAATTTTTCTAAGTGTTGTAAAATAAGTGGCTTATCTATTTGGTCCTCGTAGACACCAAACCTTTCATTCTTCAAATTTTGTGATTATTTGTGAGGTATAATGTTTAAATTATGTAAAAAAATGTAAACTAAAGATAGGTTCATCTCACATTGAATCAAATTAATTATTCAATGAATGGGTTTTTAGCATCAGATCCAGGAGTGTGAGTTAGAGGAATCTCAGTTGGTATCACAATATGTTTTAGTAAATTTTTAAGATTATTTTAGTTATTTTTATAGAACATGATAAGATACTTTAGTGAAAACCATAAGCATAAGTGAAATAGATTAATTTAAGTGTATAATAACATCCTGATATTTTGGTAAAGTTTTTAGTTTTTGTTTTTACTAGAAACTATTTCCATTTCTAGATACTTGAGACTGGAATATGTTATTGCACAAATTCACCTACGGGTAGTCAACCTAGAAAAGATGGTTGAGAATTGAACTGATCTTTATTCAATGCATTAGAAATTGTGCCGAAAGACTATACACTTGGATAGACAATCATTTGGGATATTCTTTTGTTATCCAAATTCTCTTTACAAACCATTATTAATGTTTTCAACAGAATTCAAAGATAAAGTATAAAATTAGTTAGGTTATAGAACCTCATAAGAATATTTTCATTGAAAAAATAGGTTATATTAAAGGACTTATAGAAAGATCCAATAGTGTTATGGTTCAAATGATATTATCATTGTTTGAAATGGGGGTGTCATTGGAGAAGACTTCTTTGTATTTAGATTTCATGTTCACAAGTTAAACTATACTGATTTTTTTGAAAAATATCATAAAAATTTTGTTTTTATTATTTGTTTGTAAATAATATCAGTAAAATAAATTTGTGACATGTATGTCCCTAGAAATTCCTATAACCAACCAAGGATTGAAATTTGGTATAAAATTTGGAGATAAGGAAACCTCTCAATACATGATTTTTCTGTTGGAAATGATGAGGCTCATAGTTTCTATGATTTTTTAAGTTGATATACTAGTTGAAAATATATGTTTTGATTCTTATGGATCCCTTATCTTCTTTAATTAGTGAATTTTAGGTAAAATTTCAAGGTCATAATTTATTTAATGGGGGAGAATGCAACACCCTAAGATTTTACTATATTTTTTTCCATTAATGGGATCAAATGCGTTGGATAATTTGTTTCACATGAACCAACCTAAAAAATAAATGAAATATTATATGAAAAGTATTAATAAAATAAAAAAATAATTAGACCTAATATAAATAAAAATATAGAAAAAATTATAATTGAATAAAAAATAGGTTCAAGAATACTTAATGTTATAAATGGGTTTTGATTCAATAAATATATTTTTTATTATATATTTTATTTTAATTTAATAGATAAATTTATATATTTTATCAGTTTACAATTTTAAAAAGAAATTTATTTATTAATCCAGAATTTTAAAATTATCTTTGCGTTAAATTTTGGGAATTTTTTGGAAATTATTTATTATTAGCTGATTAGTGGAAAAATAATGATTTTTTAATACAATCACTTTTATGAAATTATCATAACACAAGAATGACTTAAATTACATTAGAAATTTTCAATATAAAAATATATATTAATAAATAATTTCTAAATAATATTTTGAATTTATATAACCCATGCTTTTCATTTTGGAAACACAAGTAATATTTCTATCTAAAAACTATTTTTATTCGATTATTTTTAGAGAATAGTTTTCACCACTTGTAGAAATTTAATATAAAAATAGATTTAATATTTTATATAAAATTATCATATTATTTAATAAATAATTTTTCAGTTTATTCATTAAAACAAGAGTACTAGGATTAAAATTAATTATTGTGATAATAATAATACAAATATTTACAATGAATTATTTGATTAAAATTTACTCATTTTTATATAATCAAATAAACTAATTTCATTAGAAAATGACCTAAATATAATTTAAAAATTTATATATACAAATATATTAATACTTATTTAATTTAGAATCAATACTTAATAAGATTACGAGCATTTAATTGAAAAAACAATTTTCTACAAAACAATTTTTCTATATATCAAAATTTTCACCTTGAAAGTTAGTTTTCTATGCTATATAATTTTATTAGATCATATGGATCCTATATTTTGGTTAATAAAATAAAAATTTTATAATAAGGGTAACATTATATTTTTAATAAAACATCCATTACTTGGGTAAATACTAGTTACCAAGGTAAAAACCAAAATGGTTAAATGTAAAAATTTTATGGTAAAATACATGAAACCTGTTTAAAAGATGTGATAAAATGATTTTAGTGGATTGATAAACCTTATGTCATGAATGTTTTTTTATTATTTCTCACTTTTAGAGCCACAAAACCTTGAATAATGACATTCCATCATTGAAAAATTAATGGATATTTTGAAAAGTTCCATTTTCTTCAATTATAAATGGGGATCACTTTCACCACTTTTATCCTCCCATTTCCAGGACTTCTTTATAATTTTTTTTTCCTACTATCAAAAAAATTCTTCCCCCTTCCTAGAAACCTTTGTCTTGAAAAAATGACAAACTAAGGTTCCTTAATTCATTACCCAAAGGAGAGAATCCAAAGGGTGACATATTGTTCTTAACCAAGCCCTCATATTTATTTTCTTACCACAACCCCTAAAAATTATCTATCCATCAATGTATAAAAAATAAAAATTATTAATTTGATTAAATATTATTATAGTAATTTAATATCACTTATCTATGTTACTCCAAAAACATTTGAAAAAATGAAGACATCATCATGCGTACCTGAAAACTACCTTCCCTATGAACTGAATGTTTTATTTTTCCCAACCAATTTACATGGATTTAAAAATATATTAATTTAATGAAACAGTATAATATTCATATTATTATTAATATTATTAAAATGTAAATATTTTATTTTTCTACCCCTCCTATTATATGAGAAATTTTTCTTTTGTCCATGTGTACGTGTATACTACAACATCTAAAAAATAACACATTTTATTTTCCATTACCAACTAACATGGTCGACATTGAAAATAAATTTAATTTATATAAATTTTTTTATACTAATTACTTTTTATATATATAATATTTGAAATTATATAAGTGATGTTAACCCTGAAATGTTGTAGTAATCTTAATCACCCAAAATGAATATATCCAGACACCATTCTCAAATTGATTCTATTTTGGAAAAAATTGGAAATTATATATATATTTTATAATGGAATAACAAAAGAAAAGAACTTATACATTTTTTGTGATTTTTAAGATATTCTACCACACTTTTTATTATAGTCAATATACTAGTAATGTTTCAAAGAAATTGGGTTAACTACCTCATGTAACAAATATAATATAAAATTATTTACTAAATATATAAATTATATAAAATATAATAATATATATAGTTTATAAAATTATATAGATATGAAAAATTTTCTTAATAAATTTTTTAAGAAAATTAATTTTGATTATTCGGGATATTAGGTGTACATGCATAATTAACCAAGAATTAATGTGTGGGTTATTTGTCTCTATCTTCAATTCATCGAGACATGTTTGATATTACACATCATACATTATTTTATATGGTATATTCCCTAACTAATTGCCTTTAAGTTTAATGAATTTATTTTTTTCATGTTATTTGAATCTCTATTTCATGTTAATCCTCTTACGTTCTTCTGATTCTTATATTACCATTGCCATAATGGTTTTTACAAATCATTTTTTACTTATTGAGATACGATGTGTATTCACTACTTATTTACTTTTTATGGTATATATATTGACTAATTTTTTTTACCATAATTTTTCATTAAATATAAGGTATTTAAAAATTCATCCCATGTTCTACCTTTTTTATTTTTAATTCAAAACATTCTGACATTATAGGATTTTTTGGAAACTAAAATCTTGGTCACTGAGTTATGATTGTTCCTCTTGAACTTATTTCATATTAGTTGGGAACACTATTCTCTATGAATTTATTTTGTTATATTTTCTCAACCTTTTTCTAGATTTACATTTCTACCACATAAAATTCTTTCTAAATGTCTCTTGCTTCAAGAATTATGATATCTTTAAGTTATTTGGTTAACTAAAATTTCATTTATTTGAGTTGAAATGTCATTCATTGAGAACTATTTTTAAATGTTTGATAAAGTCTTCTGATTAATATTTAATAATATATTTTTTATTTTATCCTTAGGATTAAATTGTTCGTTTAACATAAATAAGATTTATTAACAACTTTATTAATTGTAAATTTGAAATTTTTTATGAAAAATATTATATCCAGTAAATATATTTTTTCCTATATTTTGATGTTTATTATTCCCAAACATATTTTCCTTTCTTATTTTGATAAACAAATTTGTGTTTAGTCATTTTATCATCTTGATTTCCATTACAAATTTTCAATGATATGTTTTAAAACCTCTTTTTATGATGTGTATTTACAATAAAGGTTTTTCAAATTGTTAAAAAGGTTTTATATATTTTAAAATCAAATTGGTTTTCTTCTACTCCACATTATATTTATAAATCCATTATATCTTTTCAGATATCTATTATTGAATTTTACTTTTGAAAATTTTATTATTATAAAATTTTTTCACATCAAAATTTTGAAACTTTTATATCTTTTTCATGTATCCATTATTGAAGATTATTTTTAAGATGATAAATTATTCATGATATTTTAACTTCACCATTTTAAAATCTTTATCTATTTTTCAAGGATCCACTATTGAAAATTAATTTTAAAGTTAAATATTTTTCAATTTTTTTACTTTACCTTTCCAAAATGAACTTTTTAAAGTGATCGTAACATTATATTTTATATATTTGATTAATGGTTTTTTAAAAACTCTTATTTTGATTTCACATCAATTTATATTTTTATATCTAAATGATTTATTTCCTTAGATATTATTTTCCACTAATCACCCTATAAATATTATTAGGAAATACTATTCTTGGGTGACTTTGTGTATCAAGCATTTAAATTATTCAGGTTAATTATTGTGCTGAAATTTGGAAATGTTACAAAACCATTTTTTCTATGGTTTATTCATGATGTGATGAATGATTAATTTCAAGTGAAACACATATATATGTATATATATATATATATATGATTTTTGGTTGGGGTATTATATTTACCTTTAATACATTGGTTGAAAATTTATATATCATAATCTGGAAGAGGGTACACATAGTGTAGCCCAAGCCCAAATGGTACACAAATATTAATCGAAGAACACAAGGTTCCATAGGTTGTAGAATAATCACTAGAGGGTTAATGGGTTTGATTGGCCACTAAATGAGGCTAATATTCATTGTTAATATACATAATTTTCATGTTCTTTTTTATTCATAAACACCATTTTAGTGCATTTTATACTTTGAACACCATTTCACATTATGATTGTAATACCTTCTTAAAATGCACTAATATGTGGTACATTTTTGAACATCATTTAAAGTACCCAATGATTCATCTGATTTTAAGGAATATAATTTTTCATATTTTAATTTGATATTTTTGTAAATTGATCTACACTTAAATATGAACATGTTTGATTCAGGGATCAATGGATAATTCATGGAGGATGATGGAGATATTTGGCAATGAAAGGAAGCAATTCTGGAGAAGTCAGATTGGATACCATCCCACTGATGAGACTGTGGGGCCCCACATACAGGTCCAATTAATCCCAAATTTCGTGGGATGCTAGAAGACATGTACAGGAACAAATCACTCTTCAGGCGTTAATGATAATTCGGCATCCATGTTTCTCATTTAGGCGTCTCAAGTTAGAGATAAAATTCTGGGCCAGATTCTGCGGCCCATAAAAACAGTCCACCAATTTGATCATATCTCAGAATCCACAACTCTAAATGGGCCCAAATTTTACAGGCGGTTATAAGACATATGTAGCTCCATTTTCTGCTTCTATGTCCCACCCTGATGCGGCCATCTAGAAAGACATAAAAACGCGTCTGTTCGGTGGATGAAATCTGGCTGCCACCTCGGGTCAAATGTGGAAAATTCCAAATTCCACAAACTTTCCACCACCCTAGGCCTACCATACTCAAGTGGGATGACTTGTACTGTTTAAGGATAGACCCAAGGCTCCCAATATTCCTATTTAAGGCAGTGGTGGTGAAGGAGTTGAAGATCTTGGATGCTTTGTTCAATTGTAATGTTATGCTGCATTTTTGTTGCCTCAATTTTGTCTTTCACATGTAAGTTGTTCAATTCACTTTAGTTTCTTAATAAAAGTTCTTCTTCTACTCTTATTCTATTGTTATTAATATCACTTTGATACCGTTGGATCAAGGTGTGAATTTATTCACACCAACCCTTGTGAAATTATTCACACAACGGTGGAGTGATCATTTTATTTTTGTTGTTTTCTTTACTTCTCCATTTCCTCCCTTATGAGTCTACTTTCTGCTTCCATTGAAACCATGGGATCAATGGAGGGCTAACCCACTTATGGGTTGATCCAAGGGAGTATCAAGGGTCTGGATTGGATGTTATTTATCACCTAATTAATGTATAATCACTTCTTTAATTGGGATTTTTATTTGATGATTTTTAAACTCCATCGTCCTTGTTGAATTTAAGGCCACACACTTCAAGTACTAATACGATCCTTTACCTTGAAGTGCTCAAAACGTTGATCCTTCAGGTGTATAGGTGATTAGTATTAGAGGGTGTAGCCATTAAACCAATAAGTGATGATGTTGTTTTATCTCCTTAAATGAACCCATCTCAAATTTAAGAAATTGAAATCATTAAAAAGAAAATATGTCCAATCCACCCCGAGAGATAACCTAGGATCAACTCATTCTTTTAAATTGAATCCACTTAAATCTTTTAGATATCTTTAAAACCCATCCAAAATCAATCCAATTTGGCCACTTCATAGCCAAAAATCCATCCCTTAGGTTGTGTATCTTAGGTATCTTCTTAGGTCTCTGTGGAATCGACAACCCAAGCTACACTACAAGGACCGTTCTACCCTTCTTCTCTTGGGTAAATTTGGGCGTGAACCAAATTTTGGCGCCATTTCCGGGGACCTAAGTAAGTTATCTTAGACACTATCATCCTTTTTTTTCATTCTACTTCTCTTTTCTCACTCCTCACTCCTATGGAAGTCAAGTTTGAACAAGTCCAAACATGGGAAACCTATCCCTACTTTGATCACCCAACTCCATGTATGATGTACAATGACCATCCAAATTCCTACTTATGGGATCATCAACAACCTACTAAACCACAATGTTTTTGTTCATATGATCCACAATACATTCCAACATATTATGAGTTCCAATCCCAACAAGGCCAGTCTGAACATCCTCCTTTGGAATTCCAACAACATAATTATCCACCTGAAATAGACCATATTTCTCAACCCCTTACCCATCATGATCCACAACCATTACTTGAAAAATTGTGTCAACAAATGGAAATAATGAATTTTGAGGTTTCATCATTGAGGTTAGAACTACAAAGCATTAAAAATTGTGAGGAACCCATCCCTACACAAACTATCCCTTCCATAACCTTATGTGAAGTGTCTAGTTTCTCACAAACCTCTCATGAATTTACTGAAGAGAAAACCTTTGGATTTGGGGAAGATAAAGAGGATCAAGGAATTGTTGAAGGGTCTTTAAATCAAGAGGAAATTAACTTTTTGGATTCAAAAGAGGAGAATTTGACATCATGGATTGAGTCTCATGAATATAACTCTGTTGATGATTTTTCAAAAACACCAATCATTGAACCATTAAGAGAAATCACAATATTTGAGTCCATACCCATTTCTAACACTGATATTTCCAATTTTGTGGTTGAATCTTCTATTCCAATGGAACCAATTATTCTGATAAATTTTGAAAATAAAATTGAGATCGATCCAAATTCCCAACCTATGTCTAAAAATGTTAGTCTGCCTGAACTCGAACATGTGTCCTTTCCATCCTTCCTCAAGTTTTCATTCATTGGGGATATCCAAAACCATCATGTTTTCATTGTTTCTTCTCTTGATATAAATAAAATTGGAATGACCCTTGATGTATTAGGCAAGACTAGAGAAGTAACTAGATCCACCATTTATGATATTCCTTGGATTTACTTGCTCATTTTAGAACAGAGGTTTGTGCATGAAACAAATTCTAAACATAGAATCAATCTCAACCTAGTAGAAGTGGTGAAACATGTTGTCCTTAAAATGTTGAAAGTTGGTATTGGATAAGTTGGGGGGTCCAAGTCTAGCTAACGACGTTAAACAAAGCACTGCATGGGAGGTAACCCATGGTTTTCAAGTTTCCTATCATTTTGTTGTTTTAATAAAATTTATATTTTAATTAATCATTTTTATATTTAAAAAATATACTGTTGACCTGTTCTTCTATTATGAGTATGGATGGGTATGAAAGGGGAGCACCATATTCATCCGTGTCACGTGGTGTGATCCTTGAGTAATACCTTACCCAAAAATTTAAAAAGAAGACAATGTATCATCAGTTTATTTTATTTTATATATATACTTATATTTTAAATATATATATATATATATATATATATATATACTATTTTGTTTTTTTTGTTTGTTTTCCTTTTTCCACTAGGGAACTCTGCAAGCGACATGGATATCAAAGGACTAAAAGGGAGCAGTAAGAACTTCAAACTTCAACCACCAGGTGACTTCATTCCATAACCCTCATTTTCAATTTCCTTTTTGAACTTTAATTATCTACCTCTACCCCATTCTAAAATTTCTTTTCTTTAAACACTGGGGACAGTGTTATTTTAAGTTGGGGGGGAGATAAAATAAAAAAATTATTTTGTGTCAAAAAAAAAATGATAAATGATTTGAAATTTTTTTTTGTGAAAATGGAAGGAAAAATTCCTTTAACTTTGAACATGGTAATATACATTGCACACTTTGAAACTTAATATCAAATAATTTAGAATACCCTAATTCTGATTTTAATCCTTGTATAATTTTATGAGCATAGATTTTGAAAAGTGTGGCTATCCAATGTGATATTTCATCATTTATATTTTCATACAAATAAAAAAAAGTTCACAATGCACGTCCCTTGGATAGTGGGGTATTAGTTTGAGTTCATGGGGTCCCCTAAATAAATAGCATAGGATGGTTTTATTTTTATGAATAATATGATTATTCAAAAAAAATTATTAAAAAAAAATTATTAAAAAATAAAAAAATAAAAAAATAAAAATAAAAATTTGCGTGTAGAGCAATGGATTGATAAAATGCGAGGCTTTCGGCACTTGGGGATCGTGACTCCAGAGTTGTCTAGACCTGAGTTTTTCAATCTATCTCTATTTATGGTAATATGACTTTGTTTTTGATTAAGTTAACTCGAGACGATGCCCGAGTATGTGGGCTTCACTTGGTGCCCTAAGGCCTTTGAGTCTGGGAGTCATCGGCAAAGTCTTGCTACATGGGTTAATTTGATTAATTGCAATCTCAATTACTATAGTAATATTGCAAAAAGAAAATCAAAAAAAAAAGAGGGATGAAGAATACTCATATTAGGATTAAATGTGATTCCACCTAGCGCTTCCATGATTTCCCCCTTGAATGAAAATGAACCCCCATATCTATTGTGATTCCAAACACATCATTACACCTAATTGAGTTAGATGAAGTATGGTGATGGATTTGATCAAAGGAATGGGCTTGGGATTGGGATCTGCTTATGAAAATATCTTGTATTAAAATATTTTGATGGGTTTCATGATTGTTTGGTATAAGGTTTTTTGGTGATCATTGTGTATTAAAATGTTTTTAGAAAAGGGAATTCGAATTTCATTTTTGATGAGATATATTTTGCTCGGGACTAGCAAAACTCAAGTTGGGGGGTGTGATTGGCCACTAAATGAGGCTAATATTCATTGTTAATATACATAATTTTCATGTTCTTTGTTATTCATAAACACCATTTTAGTGCATTTTACACTTTGAACACCATTTCACATTATGATTGTAATACCTTCTTAAAATGCACTATTATGTGATACATTTTTTAACATCATTTAAAGTACCCAATGATTCATCTGATTTTAAGGAATTTAATTTTTCATATTTTAATTTGATATTTTTGTAAATTTATCTACACTTAAATATGAACATTTTTGATTCAGGGATCAATGGAGAATTAATGGAGGATGATGGAGATATTTGGCAATGAAACGAAGCAATTCTGGAGAAGGCAGATTGGATACCATCCCACTGATGAGACTGTGGGGCCCAACATACAGGCCCAATTAATCCCAAATTTCATGGGATTCTAGAAGACATGTACAGGAACAAATCACTCTTCAGGAGTTAATGCTAATTCGGCCTCCATTTGGCTCATTTATGCGGCCCAAGTTAGAGATAAAATTCTGGGCCAGATTCTGCGGCCCAGAAAAACAGTCCACCAATTTGATCATATCTCAGAATCCACAACTCTAAATGGGCCCAAATTTTACAGACGGTTATAATACATCTGTAGAACCATTTTCTTAGTCTAAATCCCACCCTGATTCGGCCATCTAGAAGGTCATAAAAACGCGTCTGTTCGGTGGATGAAATCTGGCTGCCACCTCGGGTCAAATGTGGAAAATTCCAAATTCCACAAACTTTCCACCACCCTAGGCCTACCATACTCAAGTGGGATGACTTGTACTGTTTAAGGCTCGACCCAAGGCTCCCAAATTTCCTATTTAAGGCAGTTGTGGTGAAGGAGTTGAAGATCTTGGATGCTTTGTTCAATTGTAATGTTATGCTGCATTTTTGTTGCCTCAATTTTGTCTTTCACATGTAAGTTGTTCAATTCACTTTAGTTTCTTAATAAAAGTTCTTCTTCTACTCTTATTCTGTTGTTCTTAATATCACTTTGATACCGTTGGATCAAGGTGTGAATTTATTCACACCAACCCTTGTGAAATTATTCACACAACGGTGGAGTGATCATTTTGTTTTTGTTGTTTTCTTTACTTCTCCATTTCCTCCCTTATGAGTCTACTTTCCGCTTCCATTGAAACCATGGGATCAATGGAGGGCTAAACCACTTATGGGTTGATCCAAGGGAGTAGAAAGGGGCTGGATTGGATGTTATTTATCACCTAATTAATGTATAATCACTTCTTTAATTGGGATTTTTATTTGATGATTTTTAAACTCCATCGTCCTTGTTGAATTTAAGGCCACACACTTCAAGTACTAATACGATCCTTTACCTTGAAGTGCTCAAAACTTTGATCCATAAAGTGTATAGGTGATTAGTATTAGAGGGTGTAGGCATTAAACCAGTAAGTGATGATGTTGTTTTATCTCCTTAAATGAACCCATCTCAAATTTAAGAAATTGAAATCATTAAAAAGAAAATACGTCCAATCCACCCCGAGTGATAACCTGGGATCAACTCATTCTTTTAAATTGAATCCACTTAAATATTTTAGATATCTTTAAAACCCATACAAAATCAATCCAAGTTGGCCACTTCATAGCCAAAAATCCATCCCTTAGGTTGTGTATCTTAGGTATCTTCTTAGGTCTCTGTGGAATCGACAACCCAAGCTACACTACAAGGACCGTTCTACCCTTCTTCTCTTGGGTAAATTTGGGCGTGAACCAGGGTTATAGACTAAGAATAAATATGGTACATGGGTTGTCTCCCAAGCCCAAGAGGGTATATAGTTAGTTTCCCATTCCCAAGAGGGTATACGAGTTGTATCCCAAGTCTGTGATGGTACACTGGTTGTAGCTTGATGTGTATAGGGTACGAAAGTTGTATCCTAAGACAAAGAGAGTACATGGGTAGTATCCCAAGACCAAGAGGGTATATCGGTTGTTAACCAATTCTCACTTTGTAAAGGGAATCAGGTTGAAATTCCTGATCCAATAGGTTATGATTTTATTTAGTTTAGCTTAATCCACAATTCTATGTTATATTCTAATGTTATGATACTATGGATCATGTTATCTATATAATGTTTTTACATTCCTATGACATGGTATATTTTTGATCATCTGAGAATATTGGTCACTCTATTATGTCTTGTGAATAACTCTTATTATTCCATGTTATTTTTAATATGATATTTCTACCCAACTCATGATTTCTCATATTCCAATGTTCTAACAGTTGATGACATGTTGGTAAGTTTTACCTTAACAAGAGTATGTTATTATACCTTTAGTATGTTTTCATTTACTATGTTATAAATTTGAGTATAACATACGATATTTCGAGAAGGTAGTGTAGTGTGGCTTAATTAAAGAAAAATATTAAAAAATTTCCAAAAATAAGAGGTTTATATAGAAAATACTCATAGAAACTAAACCTTTCATTCTTGGGATTATGTGTTTATTTGTGAGATGTAATGTTTAAATTATGTAAATGATATAAAATAAATGTGGGTTAATATATATTTGTATCAAATTCAGTTATAAAGATTTTTTTAGCACATGATCTGGGTGTGTGGGTTTAGGGTTCCTCAATTGTCTATTTTTTCAATTGTAAGGGATATAGAAAGTATATAAAAAATTTCCCTAAGAAAATGGATTTCTGTAATAAATGATAAAAAAAACTTAAATGTAAATGGAGTAATGTAATCGTTATAGTATCACTACTACAAAAGTGGATCACAACACCAATGTAGTGATATACATACTAGTTATTCATTTAGGATCAATAAAAAAACTATTTCATTATTAGTCCATGTGTTCTTTTATATAATAAAATGTTATTATAAATATTTTATCACCACCTCAAAACATGAATGTTGAGTTATTGATAAAGGCAAAAAATGGTAGGTTATTGGATCCTAATTGTATAACTCCTCCCTAGTCAATATTTGTGGGATAAATCTCCATGAAAACATTTTCATACTCCCTTTAGTGGAATTTGATACTATATTGAGAATGGATTGGTTGTACTTATATACAAAACACATTAACTATTAAGATAAGTAAATCACCATCCATATTATAAATTATTCTCCAATTCTATTCATGTTCAAGGGGAAGGATGAATCTCATTTTGAAACTTCTTCCCAAGATTGGTAATTATTTTCTTATGAGAAAACGTATTGAGATCGAATGACTAAAAAAAATAAGAGGATCACTATTGTATATATTTATATTATAAAACAATATGATAATTTATTCCCCAATGAGTTTCTTGGTGTTCTAAAAAACCTATAGGTTGAGTTCTCAATTAAACTTATACCTAGAGATCTACCAATATAACGGAACCCTTATATAATGACCACTATTGAACTAAATGAATTGAAGAAGAAACTATAAGATAATATGGTAAAAGTATTTGTAAACCCATGTCATTCACCATGGGGCACACCAATCCTCTTCATTATATATAGGGATGATTTAATGAATCTATACATTTATTATCACGAACTCAACCAGATCATGATATAGAACATGTTTCCCCTATAACAGATTGATGAATTATTCCATAGACTATGTAGAGAACAATACTTCTCAAATTTATACCTTCGATTGGGATATGAAAAGAAATTTTGAAGAAGGACTATATAATCCAAACTGTCATTCAAACCAGGTATGGACACTACGAGTTCACATTGATGCCCTTCAGACTCACTAAGTCTTAAAATATATTCATATGATTGATGAATAGAGTCTTTAGTGATTACCATGATAAATTTTGGGTAATATTTATAGATTTTATTCTTCCATAGTCTCAAATAGAAGAGAAAAATAAGGGTAAATTGAGTTCTTTTATATTAAAATTGATAAAGGATATGTTAAACACAAAGTATAGTAAATGTGAGTTTTATATGGAGAATGTAACATTATTTGGGAATTTTATCACTAATAAAGGGATATATGTGGATCCTTGAAAAGCATAAGTAATTGGGTGATGTCACATACCAAAATATGTAATGAAGATTCATATTTTACTTATATAAATTGGCTACTATCTCCCATTTATAATAAACAAATGATGATTATTTAATACGATAAAAAACATAACTTGGAAGGGAGTAATTTTTTTCTCCATATTTATGAATATTATGAGAGATTAAATGAGTTAAATAAATGGGTAATCAGTACATATATACTCACACTACCCACTTGTCAGGAAATATTTGGGATCTATAATGATGCATCTAAGAAAGGATTTCGTTTTATACTATTGTAAAATAATAAATTGATATTCAATGCCACCTTATAATTGAATATCCATGAACAAACCTATCAGATGCATGATGTATATTTATTTTTTGTTATAGTCACATTGAATATTAAACAAAAATATCATTAGGGATAGAATTGTGACACATATATAGATCATAATATCTTTATGTATATATTCAAAAAAAGGATCTTAATATAAACCAATGAAGATGGCTAGATCATATCAAAGGATATGAAAGTTGAATCCATTACCATCTCGGGTAGGAGAATAATTTGGTAGATGATTTGAGTATAAAGGATCACACAATTTTAATCATGATGAGGATTTAAAGAGATAAAATATCCTTATACATGAAAAGTATGGGCATGGGAATCATAAATGATTGAATTCCATCATAACATGCTCAAATAAATTCTTATCCATCCATCCATGTGAAGATCATATAGGGTCAAAGTGTTGTTGTGGAGGTACAGATAAAGGTACTTAATATTCTGAAGTTTAACTTTGATAAATATGGAGTTATAATATTTATAACATGGATATGTGTTTTATAAAAATAGAACTAAAACGGTATATTTTGCATCATGCATACAACTTATCCTTTTCTATTTATCAGGGGAGTATAATGATGTATACATATCTGAAGAAAAGATTTTTGTGATATAACATGAAGTGGGATATACAACCATTACCCATACCTATATTGAAATGGAAAAAATCACCATGGACTTAATCATAGGACTCTCTAAGACATTTTAATTCCATAACTCAATTTGGGTTATTTTCAATCACCTAACCAAGTAACCTCATTTCATTTCAATCATAGAGGATTTATCTCTTGACCAAATATCAAAGATATTCCTATGATAAGTGTAAAGTATCTATGGAGTACAACTCTCCATTGTATCTAACTAAGATATGAGGTTTATCATGAGGTTCTGGTGAAGTCTTCTATAATCATTAAATACAGAGGTATATTTCATTATAGATTATGATCCTTCGATTGATGGCCAGTCTAAGATAACCATTCTTACATTGGAGGATATGTTGATATTTTGTTCCATATATTTCCAAGGATTTTGAGACCAACTCCTTCCCCTATCAGACTTCTAATATAAAAAAATATTCTATTTTAACTTTCAAATGACACATATTGAGGCTTTGTATTGGAATAGGTGTAGGACTCAAACATTCTGGGGTGAAGTTGGAGGAATAAAGCTGATAAGACTGGATCTTTTCCAAGATTTGGTAAGGATTGTTCAGACCATTCAATATCATATAAAATTATAAAAAGTTAATAGAAATTTTATAGTGAAAATAAATAATGAGAAAATGATTTTAATTTATGAGATAAGGTGTTCCTTCTTCCATCAGTATGGAAGAATTTCATAAAGTTTACGAATAAGGGAATGTTAATTCTTAGATATATCACCCCCTTTAAGATTTTTGATCACATAATAGTTATTAACTATCAAATTTCATTCCCACTTAACTTATCTCATGTACATGATGTGTTCCATGTATCCATATTTATAAAGTATATACCAGATCCCTCGTATGTAATAAATCTAGTAGTGGTTCCATTGGATAATGAAATTTCATATGAGGAGTATTCAATGAATATATTTGATCATAGAGACAAATTTCTTTGAAATAGGATAACTAAACTAGTAAAAGTACTATAGAGGAACCGTATGTTTGATCCTTAAGAAGAAATGATATAGAAATACCCTCATCTATTTTTTTTGGTTGAAATGAAATTTCAAAGGTGAAATTTCTAAAGGGGGAAGAATGTAATGGTCCAAAAATATATAAATTCAGTTTCCCTTTGGAATAAATACAGTTTATATTGAATAAACTAGTAATATAAAAAAAATTCACAACACTTCATTATTATTTTAGATAATTATAAAATATAGCCATAATAAAACCATTGGAAATTATGGATATTAAGATTTATAATCATTTTTAATATATCCATTATATAAAAACAATTAATATTATTATATATTAAATTTTATAAGAAAATATAATTTATATACAAGGAAGAAGTGATCACCTTAACCAATATGATCATTACACATGTGGCCCATTTATTTAAATTTCGAAGGGAGATGACATCACTAGGCTTATCCATTTACCAAAACCAAGATGAGATTAAATGACTAAAACTTTACAATAACCATTTAAAAGGGAAATTGAAGCTTATATAGATAACCCTCCAATGTATATTCTTTGAACCATCCCATTAAAGCATTACCATCAAACACTTTACCCTTATGGTGTATGCTGATGTAATAAGGGGTTATGTATCTAGACCTTAGTAGTGTAAAGTGGTAAATTTTTTTATTATATATGATATTATTATTACATTGACCACAATTTCATTATTATTTTATTTAATATAAAATTCATATAAATATAGGATGAATATTATAACTAATTTTTTAATAAAAATAAATATATTTTTTTAGAAAATATTTAATTTTTATTAAAATACACTTCTATGATAAATTCAAGAAGTATAAATAAAACTTATTTTCATGAAATAGTCTTATAAAACACTAATTATTTATATATAAATGATAATGTGATTTTATAAAGATCCGTGTAATTTTTAGAGGAGTCTAAAAGTTTATTATGTAATAAAATCTATTATTTTTCAATAATTTTTTTATTTAAAATTTAAAAACTCTTATATATAATTTTTATTGATAAAATAAATATCATTTTCTAAATCATCAAATCAAAATTTTCCAATAGTTAATTTTTGGAAATTTAATGAGAAAATAAAATTTTTGGGTAAACATTTATCATGGTATGAATACACAGCAAGTATCACATCATCATAATAACCTTAAAGTGAGGTAATAAATTCTATAAAGGTATTTTTCAACAAAAAGTTGTGTATTTAATTAATATAATGTTTTTAATGTGATTAAATTATATATAAAATCCAATAATGAATCTTCTAAAACCCAATGAATATTTTAAGGACTTTAAAAACAATTCTAAATGTAAAGAGATCCCTAATACCATAGAAAGTATATTATTTAAATAAGTTCAGTTCTTAAAATAATAGAAATTTAAAATCCATTCATTGTGAAATACCATGGTAAAAATATATGGGAAGGATGATGGTTTTGAATTTTTTTTATAACTTAGAGTCTAAGACATATGTCAATAAAATAATAAATAATTCCCCATTTTTCGCTATAAATACCCGTCAATTATCCCATTCATCTTCACTCTATATCCTTTAATCATGATTATATTCACATTTTCTGTATCTATATACCTCCAAAGTACATCCTAGGTTTCCAAGAAGCTCCTCCCATAATTTAATAAGAAACATCTTAGGGTATGATGTTCTCTCCATCCTCTTTTAAATTCAAGAACTTATTTTTTATAAACCATTTTGTTTTCCAAATTATCATGTTTCTATATAATCATTATCATCCTTTAATACATAAATAACTTCATTCTAATTATATATTCTCTCTCTCTTTCAATAATCCTCTGTATGATCTTTTAGATGCACCCATTATGCTTCCAAAATTATCCCTTAGTTTTACATGCCATAAATTTGTGTTGTTAATTCCCAACATATTTTTCATTAAAGGGTATAAAACTAGATTATCTGAGTCCCAATATATTATTATTTGTTTTGGTTTTCCATGAATTATGTTTGTGATGTCACATTTTATGTTTTTTTCCATATTCTAACGTATCCTTGATATTTTTATAACATCCTACCATATAATGATTTAATGTTTATGTATATTATTGTCACATTTTTATTTTATCATGAAATTATTATTGAATCACATGTATTTACTTCCATCATATTATTATTTATCATTCCATTACTGATCTTTACAACTCACCCCTTTGTTATGATGCCCCTAGATTATCCTTTATAGTACCAATAATTCAAAAGAAACTAGGAGAACAATATGAATATTTGAAATATTTATTTTATTTTATTTTATTTTAATGTATTATGTATCTAATTTTCCATATACATTAGACCTCTAGATTTATGAGATCATATTATATGGACCTCATGTTTAAAAAACATGAAATAAAATATATGATAAATATGGGTTATTATAAAGACCAATCACATGAGGACTCTTCATGATTTAAAATTCCTCACATATAATGTCACATTAAATTATATACTTTATCCAACCAAATTCTATAATCTAAAGAGGTCGTGACTTATACACTATACATGAATACATGATTCTCACCCACTTTCACATCTTTGATTATTTTTTATGCAGGACCATTAATTTCCACATTCACTTATAATTATTTATTTCTCAAATTGACAAGTTTATACTTAGAGAATAAATCAATACATTTCCCTTACCCATGATATACTCTAGATAAAAGATAAAATTATAAATATACTCTACCTAGTGTCCTTATTTTAGGTGTATATTTTTGTTAAAAAATATACACAGGAATAATTTGAGATTGATATAGTATAAATTTATAACTCAACAGGTTGAAGAACAATGTTTCAAATGCATAGATCATGATAGTTGACTAAAGGTCTGGTTCAAGTATTCATTTAATGGGGGAATAATTGGAATGAGCCTTATACTCAATAATGACTATTCTACTTCAAAACTCACCACAAACCCATACTCAATGCATCACAATACACTATGTAAATATTACAAGGATTAATTCATGAGCATATGTAAATCACTTATTCGACTCTTTAATGTTATTTTATAACACATCATTCCATTATATTTTCAATAATTTTCATGTTAAATTAGTCAATGGGTAGTTAATATTTGTAAGATACTGAATAAATCACCTATAATATATAAGTAAAATTGTAATCTTCCGATTTCAAACAAATTATATGATTTTTATGAATATTTATCTAATTTATTATTCTCATGTTATACATAGATAATTTTTTTGAAACAACATAACCTAAGAACTTAACATCATATATCTAGAACTGAATTTTTGAAAGATTATATTCAATGATCATAAATCCTCAAAAAATATCAAGATGGACCTCATGGCCTTCCATTATGATGGAGTAAACCCTTCTTTTATCTAGAATTGCGAAAAAAGTGTCATGAAATCAATAGAAGATATTATTAATTAGATCAATGAAGGATATAGGATCATTTGTGAGCATGAATAGAATCACGTGATATTTATAGTCTCAATATTTACCCCTAAAGGTATTATTGGGAATACTATCTTATTTCATTATTATTTGGAGAGATTATGAAATAAGATCAATTTTATAAAACCACCTAACTTCCTTTATCTAATAAAATATCTCATCAATACTAGGTAAAAATTATTTATTTTTGATAGTCACTAGATTTATATTCCATTAATAAACAAAAATTCGGATATTTATGAAAGTAATATATCCAATTTTTACTTGATCCACATATGGTGACATTATTAGCTTAATAAAATGCTTCATATATTTATTTTCAAGTATAAATATTAATTATTTCAAAAAAAATTTCCTATTTATTATTAATGTAAATAAATGAGTGTTATCTCTAAAATAAGATAAATAAAAAATTCAACCTCTCTCTATAGTGAAAATTCATATAAATCATATCCAAAAACCTCTGGATATCTATAAAAAACCATAATGAATCAATCAATGGGTTTCTATTCAAAAACCTCTGGAAGAAATATTGATAACTGATGTGAGGAAATCCTGAAATCTGGAAGAATAATTATTGATCTACCATATTTTGGAGTCCACTGACATTAAAAAGTGTGAGTGATTCTATGATGAGAAAGAAATGTAAACATTTTTATGATAGAAATCAATATGATACTTAAATTATCATTAGTATATATTGAAAATGTGGTCAATTAAATCCATATGAATAATTTGGAAATCCCATATGACCTCAAAATTAGATATCTTGAAATGACATGAGGGTTATTGGAAACCCTTATCATTCTTACTTCCCAAGGGAGTAGTGATCTCTATAAAAAAGAGAAAAACATCCCCAAATAGTCTTAATTAATAAATTAATATAGATTATGTAATAGATTTAGAGTTTATTTGAATCGATTCTCTTTTTTTATTAATCAGAGGGGGGAATCGGAGGGACAACGACAGTGTTGCTCCCTCCATAGCAACAATGTATGCATTTGTGATGGTCCCTACCCTCACAGTGGGGAGGGACCTACGGTGTCATTAGATAGAGCCGAGCCATCAATCCACCCCTTTTCTAACCTTGATTTTCATCCACCTTTCCGAAATGTCTCCTCTTCCCTAATGTCCCGAATCTGGTTGGCGGGTTCCCAAATCTTCAGTTGTCGACTTCACAGTTCACAGAAACCTCAGCTCTTCTAAAGCTCACCTTGGTGGCTCAGTTTAATCAGAGGTGACCTTCTATAGATTCATTCGACAGGTTCATCTTTGACTCATAGAACTTGCAGGAGAGAGAAATGGTGGGCTTGATGGACAAACACCGCATTATGATTCTGTTCTCTTTGGAGGATGACCTCATCCTTTCCTAGTCGTGTGCCCCCCAAAAATTCAATGGATGTTGGTTCCTCTTATTTCAATGGTCCTTAGACTTACATATGAAGTGTGACTCTCATAATTCTATTGTCTGGGTGAGTTTTCTGAATTTACCTTTTCAGTTTCAAAATCCATCAGTCATTAGGATGATTGGAAATCTCGTGGGTAGATTTCTCTATTCTGATAGTTGAACTGAATCAATATGTCATTTCATTAACCTTGGATTTTATGTAGAAATGTATTTTCAATGATTCCTTTTGAGTATATTTGGGTTACAGTTGGTTAGGAATATATGTGCAAGTATTAGGTTGTATATGTGTCTTGGGTGGACTTCTGTTCTACCTACAATCAGCTGGGTCATTCTACAGATTACTGTCAATGGGGTGATATTGTTATTTTTAGGAAGGTAGATAGAGGTAGTGGTATTAATTCAGAGGCCCATGATGTGGATGGCTCACCAAAAGAGTTTGCTAGGGGTTTAGAAGGTAGTGGACGGGGTGTCAACACCCACAACTTGTATAGGGTGGATGTGCCTCAGTCATCGCTTCCTGTTGATGTGAAGTGGTCTGAATCTCCCCCGGTGATACCCAATGGGTCTTTGGAGGCTAGTCATGGTGAAATTTGGGGAAGAAGGAATTGAAATCAGTGGTTAATCCAAAGATATCAGAAGTATTTAACAGGATAAAGCAGGATCATGTAGGTCCTTTTTGTAGTAAAAAGATGATTCATTTTGAGGGTGTAAGAGTGGGGGATGATTTGGTTCAATATGAGGATATTTGTGAGGCAAGGCCATTGGTTGGGGGTTCAATTGCTATAGAAAAGAGTTCAAGTGAAGAGGTTGATGTTGCAGTTGATTCTCAAGCAGAGGTGTTGTGGTTTGGTAAGGATGTTTCAGGTAAGGTAAGGAAGGAACTGTACATTCAAGTTAGAGATGAGTGTCCACTGGGTTCTACTTCAAGGACCCATTATACAATTAAGCTAAGAAACACTTTTTATGGTATAGAAGTGGCCGATTCATGTTTTGAGCTCAGTATTCCAATTGATGCAGATGGGGAACACGTGGTAGAAACAAATTTAACTATTCCTACTCTCTTGGTTTGTGTAGATTCATGTCCAAGGAGTAACAAAATTAATAGTAGGAGGAAAAGTATGAAATATTACTCCCTATTACCACCTTATTTGGAGAATAAATCCAAAAATATCTAAATTCCATGAAAAAAGAATTAGTGGTTTTGGATAACCAGACTCTGAAATTATTGCAAAGCTCTGAAGAAGAGGTGGTCGACTAGGGGTTGTTATTGAATGCATCTGAAGAGGAGGCATCTAAGATGATGGGGAGTTCTTTAAAGTCATCACTCAATGAGAAAAAAAACATATGGTTTGATAAACATGACTTAATTATTGTGGGGGGATTCAAAAAAGAGAAGACCTGTCTTTAGGAGTACATACAGACCTGGGATATGCTGGCTTTTAAACAGGAAAATTAGATTTCAACTGTCTCTAGCATCCAGGTATCCTCTATCTCATGGATGTTGTTTAGGGAATTTGTTTTCGGTAATAAAAAATTATCTTTCTATGATTCTGATTAAATGGGTGGAATCTGTTGAGTGATTAGGAAGCATGTTAGTTCGGGTTGTGTGTGTTTTCTGAGAAGATTTTGTTTGTTTTTGAAGGTAGATTGGTGGTGTTCAACCAACATTCAATAGGGGCCTACTCCAGATGGGGACCAGAGCTTAAAACTTCATCAGTGCATGCCATTTGGAATTGTTTGATTGATAGGGTATGGCTAGGCCATCGGTTTCTGGCCCGTGCATTCGTGCATAGGAAAACTTGCTGAGTGGTCAGGAGATGGTGAGGGTTTTCATCTTTTTGTATTGGCTAGGGAGGGGAATTCCCTTTAGTTTGGTTCTTGGTTTTATGGTTTCAAGAGTTTTTAATTCAGATATGGGGTTTCTCAATTTTCCTTAAATGTGTTTTCATTATAATAAAAAATAATTTTCAGTCAATCATCGTTGGACTGATTTTGGATTTTATCGGTGCATGATCTAACATATTTAATCACCTAGATTTGGCTTTACGCCAATACATCCTATTATGATTAAACTCACACAACATCTAAATATATTATTCAAATCTCTGTGAATCTGTTACATCTCACTTATATTCATCAAATTACATTTGAGATCTTTTAGTAAAAGAAAATCATCCTTTCCTAATAAAGTATAAAACATAAAGATGTATTACAAGTCGACTAATCAATAAGAAAAATATTAATTAAATTTTTATGTTTATAGAAATATTTATTTTAGTATCCTATATTCCCACATTGGAAGTATATTATAAGTATACACCCTAATAGAATCATGGGGATAGGGTTATGTGGTCTTTAAACTCTCCCTCAACTTCCCCTTAAAGACACATTATGCGTACATTTTTTATTATAATAAGAATTTTGGATTACACAAACAACAACCATAACACTTTCATTACAGATCATTCCTACCATACCAGTCTCATCCATTACCATGTTATTGACCACTTCAATATAAGAGGGAATGAAGATGTGAAGATACTTATAACGAATATCAGGTTTAAATCCTACCTCAAACCAATGATCTTTAAGAGTTTCATTGAGGAATAATCAATATTGAATTGTACTAGTTCTAAAAAAGGGTAACAAATTCCATCATTGAATGTTTATCCTACTAAGTTATCAAATATTCCCTAGTATTATCTATCTTCAAGGTTTAAGGATAAAATACCTTATTTAACACATCTCATAAAGCGTTCGGGGTGATGTTTTCACATAGATCAGAGTACAAAATCAAGTTAAACCTTCTATATATTTGAATGAATTAAACATCAACGTTTTAGATTCATATGAGGGTTGTGTAGTTTCCATGATCCAATTCACCTCCACCATGATAGAACTAGGTTGTAATGTACCTCAAGCACACCTTCATTAATTCCAAAGACTACTGAGTAGTGGTGAGGATTGATACATGGTATGTTTGAAGATTATACAATTTTCACATATATATTTATATGAAAATTTGTTTAAGAAACATTAATAATAAGTGATTATAATAATTAAATAACATAATATATATGTCATAAAAAATTCCAACTAAATGTATATATCAACCACTGCACTATATATGTCATAAAATAAATATATTATTAACAAGATATCTATTGGGTAGATCATTTACAATAGGGTCCAAAAGTAAAAAAATTAAGGATGTCTCTGAAAAGCTGGTCCAGTGTCCTAGATTGTTACCGTATCCTAAATCCAATAACGATCTAGTATCTCAACAATCCATTGAAGTAAATCACTTACCTTTAACGTGGTCAAGAAACATAACATCTTCTTGGTACTAGGGAATCTTTTTTGGATGTGAATATAAATCAATAGTCCACCACCAAAAATGCCCCTAACGATTTCTATAAAAAAATGTACATTATAGATATAGAATGTTAATAAAATAGTTACTAAATATCCTACCACCTCATGGAGTGATGAATGGAAAAACCATGTGTGATTAAATCTACTTCATCCAATTCCAAAATTGGGTGATATACCCATAGTTTAAACAAACCGTAAGGATGGATGATGTATCACTCTAAATATCATAATTAATGTTATCAAGTTATCACCCTCATATATGTTAGATTAATTATGGATCATCATCACATCCCATCCAGGTGAATGATTAATCACCAATACAATATCAATAAAGAACAAGAAAAATCCTAGTAAATGAAGACTCATGAATTAAAGTTGTATGAAATACCACCACCACACATTATTAGCTGGATGCTATACTATTAAAACATAAGTAAGGCATAGTATACAAAACTAATTTTACTCACAATTAGTAGATGATGCACCACCAGAACCAACTAATTGAGTGAATGATACACCTCCACCTAAATCATAATGTGAACTATTATCTGTCACTGGTTAGATGATGAATCTCTAATAAAATCATTTGCATGGATTACATACAAACTGAACTAGTCTCCAAGTGGATTATTTTTAATGAACCAACGTGAGTCAACCTAGCACGCCACTTTAGATGGATTAATAAAAAGTCTAAATCACTTTACTAATTTTCAAGGGCTAGTGAGAAGAACCTGAGTGTCAATATAATAAATTATGGGAGTGATTTCACCAATCAAAAAAAAACACAAAATATCTCATGTATTAAAAAAATTTAAAAATGCAGAGTAAAATTTAGAAGAGAAAATAAATAACCTTGAGACATAACAAAAAAATTTAAAAAGGAATGTCCTAAAAGAAAAAAGTCTAAAACCATGTCTCCATATGAATATCCATCAACACCATCCCAAACTGTTATAAATGGGATACAAACCAATAGAAGGAACCATACGACAAGTTTTCATTCCCTTTTTCCAATATCCTATAAAAAAATTACAAAAAATTCCCATATGAAAAGTATGTATTTGGGCCCAAAATATCATCAAGATAAAACCATGGAATCTATAAAATTCCTATTACCACGAGACTATAAGTTCTAAAGTAAAAAAAATGTTCACAAAGGAATTTCAAATGATTTTTTTTAAAAACATATTTTTGTTTCATTTAAAGAATTTCATATTCATATAAACCATTAGTATACCAAGTATATGAATGGTATTATAGGGAGAGTAGTCTATAACATCCATGGAGATACCACACAATAAAAATGTCAGAAATCAACATAAAGCAATGCCATCATTTATGAAACCATGAAAAATTTGGGATCTATCCTATGGGAATATGTACATGAATATGTGACGGAGCACTAATCCATGCATTGAATAAATCCTACCAATATCAATTCCTATAATAATATATCTATATCATGAGTGTAACCCCTTGTGGTTCCTCACCCAATAAGGTGTGAATATAACTATAACCTGACACACCAAAGGTTCTCAATATTCTATGTTGGTAAAAAAAATTAAGTAAACCGTGATTATAATTTTATAAAACATATTCAAAGTAAATTATCACCACTCAGATGGAGCATCAGGCGGGAGATGGTACAGTGTCACAGGAGCTAGATCAGGTTTGTGATCTAGTGCAGGCACAACATGAGATGCATGTAAAAGCTCAGGTACAAGATCATGTTTAGGATCCAGTGCAGGCAGGACAACAGCCGAGTTTGGAAGCGTTCATAACATGGCTCGACGAGTAGCATCGATCTATCTAGGTATTTGTCTTGTAGGGGATTGACAGAGGTGCACAGGGTACAGAGCCATCTATGGAATATCTGACAAGGGAGTTCTAGTCGTAGCAATCACCACTTTTTCAGGGTAAGGGTTGTTCGCAGGCAGCTGAGAACTGGATAGAGAGCATTTAGATGATCTTCGAGCGGCTCGAGATGCCTCTAGGGAAGAGGGTCAAGCTAGAACCATACATGTTGTGAGGACCAGAAAATTGAAGGTAGAATGTACAGGTTCAGAATTATAGGAACGATGGACTAACATGAAAAGACTTCGAGGGAAGGTTCTTTAAGCACATTTACCCAGAGAAACTGAGGGTAGAGAGAGCTCAGGAGTTCTTGATCTATTTGTAGGGAGACACGTTCGTCATGAACTATGCAGCTACTTTCAATGAGCTATCTTTCTTTGCACCTAGTATGGTATGTGATGATGTGACAAGGGTGAGATGCTTCGATGATGGATTATGTCATGCCATTCGGATCCAGGTGAATATCTTCAAGATTGGTCCGTTCTTAGAGTCAATAAATCAAATTCTCATAGCTGAGGGTAACCAGAGGGATATTACCTAGGTTGGTCAGGAGATAGCTTCAGGTGATGGTTCAGACAGCTGGAAGCAAGGACAAGATGAGTTCCACCAAGGCTATCAGGCTAAAAAATCAGCTAGACCACCTTGTAGCAGTTCAGTTGTGGTTTGCTTTCAAATAGGGAAACCATGAAATGTTTGGACTCGGTGTGATAGGCCTCAAAAGGAGTGTCGGGCATGTGGGATGGTCGGACATCTGGAAAGGTTCTGCAGGTAGCCTTCTCAGATAGCTGGCAGATAGGGACCAGGACAGATTGTGGCATTTGGAGTTGGTTCAGGTTCGGTACTAAGAGAGGGTAGGTGAGTTTCAATGGCATGTAGAAGACATGACAAAGACAACATGAACCAGTTGAGGGGTCAATGGTCGATGAATGGAGTAGCACCGCAGGGAGGTCAGGTATTAGGAAGCCGTACTTTAGGCCAGGTGCATGTCGTAGAGTTTCCGGGGGTTGAGCAGGCTAGTGAGCCGATGAAGATTAGAGGTACACTATGAGTTTGGCCGTGAATTTCTCGTATTATTTTGGCATGACCTGTTGAGGCATGTCTTTTTTAGTGCATGAGGTGAACAAGATTCATGTGGAATAACTGGATTCTGGTTAGTGGGATTGGCTCCATATCAGGTTCGTGATATATTTTTTTATATATATGAGATGTGTAGCATCAAGAGCATCGAGGATGCGGGTTACTTGGGGTTTCATGGGAATTGGGTCATCGAAGATGCAGGTTACATGAGGTTCCATGGGCATCGGGGCGTCAAGGACGCAAGTTACATGAGGTGCTAGGCTCTAGGTTAATTTTGAGCATCCATGTGATGTAAGACCTCATGGAGGAGGACACCGGTGTAGTGCGGGATGTGTTTGGGTTTTTAAAATGACACGGGACCTCCAATGAGGCACATGGGTGACGATGCATCATGAGAGGACCATGACTCTCGAAATAGGTTAGTGAAACATTTTGTTGTTGAGTTTTTTAGGGTTGAGACCGAGTTAGAAAATTTCTAAGGTGGAGATCCCCTTGAGGAATTTATCCAGAACCATTGAGACTGGAAGAGTCCAGGTTACTTTGATCGGGGTGGTATGTTCGGTGCCATTTCTGGGTTTCATTTGATAGCTCAGGGATGAGATATATTAATTTGGGGAGATTGTAAGAGCCCGGGGTTTTAGAACGGGTCAAAATCCCAACCTTGTTTGAATTATTGACTTGTTTTTGAGAAAAATGGGAAAATATGGGAAGTTCTGTAAATTTCCTGACTACACGCCATGTATTCTAAAGTAGACACCGTGTATGGGTTAGGAAAGTATCTTCCATGTACTCACTGAGTATAAGCCATGTGATGACCATTTAGGAATTTCCTACTACACAACGTGTAGTCTTTCTCAACACACCATGTACCCTTGATCGTGTGGAGGCCATACATGGCATGTCAGCCTGTTGGATGGGTAGAATGTTTTTAGCAAGTACACACTATGTACTTTTTGAGTAAGATGTGTTGAGGGGCCGTGTATGGGGATATACATGCCGTGTTGGGGATGTAGGTCTGGTAGAGAAGTACATGCCATGTACCTCTAGGTACAAGACGTTTTGTTAGTTGGAATATCCTCTACAAAATATTAGCCGTAATATGAACAGTAAAATGATACACGACATGTAGTCCTATGTACACATCATGTAATTTATTTTTTTCACTAAAACGGGAAATAGATTTGTTTTGAGGCCGTAGCTCATTGTTTCTCCCATTCATCCGTCTGAATTCTGTATCGAATGTCGTCAGATGCGTTAGAATCCCCTCAATAAGGCCTTGATTCCACTTGAGTCATTCTTCTTGATTTCTGTTCTAAGATGAGTTATAGGGGTATGAGAGGTTTTGATTCATTTGCATATTTACCACGTTTTAGACCTAATTAGATATTGTTATCAGAGGAGTATAATTGTACGAGTCTTATGTAGGTGGTGCATACCTCTTTTTGTGTTTTTGAATACTTTTGGGTGGCGAGACCTTTGGTAGGTTTTTGGGTATTTTGAGCGTGACACTGTTGAACCTGGTATTGCATGTTTAATTGTTTATTTGACCGATGGGATGCCTTTGGGTATGCCATATTACCTGTTTTTCTTTAGCTGGGCTGGGAGAGTAGCCGTTGCTCATCAGTGCATTTTGGATGGGGAGTGCCAAAATGGTTATAATTAAATTATATTGTTTAAAACTGTTGAGTTTAGTTTATTAAAACTTGATATGAATTGTTAGAGGATTTAAATACCTCAGTTCTGGTATGAGACAACACTTGGTTAGTGCATTTCAATTGTTCAGTTTGTTTCTCCCATTTAAAAGTGATTATTTTGATTTTATATATAATTACTAAATTTAATATGTTGGAACCCTTGCGGTTGTGTTGGGCGTGGCCCATATATTTGTGAGTGATGATGATCATTGGTTGGGCTTGGCCCGAGTCACATTGGTTGGTTCAGACCATGGGATTGGGCATTATGGACGTTGGCTTGAGGTAGGGTGACTTTCAGGTTGCGCATGACCTAGGTTAATGGGATGGCGAGGCCATCATACTTGAGAATCATGGTTGTAGGGATATGAAGTGACAGAGGTGTTGTGGCTTGGGTACTATTTTGGTTATTTCTGCTCACCTAGAACATTGAGTAGTGGGCACATAGAGAGACTCTGTATTGAGGTGGTTTTGACCACTCATTTGGGTAGAGGCCCCCATTAGTTCCAGTTTAGGTACTATTGGTTTAGGGGTGCCTTCTATAGGAAGCCATGTGGAAGGTGAGGAGCCTTAATGGGATAGAATTGAGGCTACCGGGTTGGTGGCAGAGGCTCACCGTTATATGAGGGCAAACATTGATGTCCCTCCGATTACTTTATTTGGGGGTAGACATCACTGCCTCTCTGGTTACTTATTGGAGGATAGGCATTTCTATTTTTCCAAGTTACAATTTCATGAGAATGCCTTTGGGATGTCGGTACTTGAGACACACGGTGTCAGGGGGAACCTGGTGTCGTGCTGCATGATAGGGATTCTGGTGTTGGCCGAAAAAGGTGACACTTCGTGGTGGCTGTTGAGCACTAGTGGGGTTTATATTTATTTGTGCATCGTGTTATTTACTATTTTCCTTATAAATCCAAGCCTGCTTAAACACTTATATTATGTATGCACCATTGGGTGGTATCCAACTAAGATTCATCTCACACCGTGTATGGGCCCTTTGGGACAAGTGCATACTTTATGGATTTACGTGTAGGAAAGAGGTCAGCTTTAGAAGAAGGACTGTTTTAGCAGTCGAATGAAGTTGGTAGGGACCTTGAGGTCTTTACTAGCTTGAGTTCACTTTGTTTTTCTTTCCTTCTTGATTCAGCATGCTTACTTCTTTGGTAGCTATAGTTTGTTAGCCATTGGTGCCCTTTTACATATGGATATTTATGACCTTATTTCGATGCATTTTTGTCACTCAGTAGTAGTTACAAGTGATCAACATGTTGTTGTGTTTAATTTCTACTACTGTTTTTTATATTTATTACTTCCGCTGTTTATCGATATTTAGTGTGCTATGAAATGTGTGTATGGTTCGAGTATGCTGTGGCATTTATTTCACTTCATATTTATTATTACACTTAGACCAGTGCCCTTATTATCCTCTGAGAGGGTATAGCCTCCCCACTATACCTATAAGAACCACACTACTAGTCAGCTGCCTTTGGCATTTGGGGAGGTGTGCCTAAAGTAGTAACACCTAACCCGTTTAACACTGTTTGGGTGACTACTCGGGTCAATATCATTAAACCAAAAATATTAAATTATAATAAGGATATATTCAATTAAAATACTTCCAAATGTATAGTGATTATATTTTAGGATAGGATAAGGTCAAAATATGGAAACTATTATGACTTAGATAAGTGTACTGAGAAACCAAACTTTATCTCTTGATTTAACCCCCGATAAACCCATCTTAAACTTAACTGCGACAACAAGAGTTTTTGAAACTAAAAGGGATATTATTTTATATAAAAATAAAATTTGGATACTATATAAAAAAGGATTCAATTTTAGAATATTTAATATCCCAATTTTCCTAATTTTTAGTTTTTATAATTTTTATATAACCTAATAAAATATTAGTCAATAAAAAATATCATTAACGCCATTTTTGACACTATTAATTTAATTTGACTTTAATGACACAAATTTAATAATTAATTTCTAGTATAATCCCTTTAAAAATAAATAATAAATCATAATTAACTAAAAAGTTTTTTATAACTATAAATCATCCCGAATAAAATACTTTTAATGTTTTCTAATATTATTTACCTGTAGTTTTCCACTGTTTGCACAAGCAATGTGTCAGCGTTTATTGTAACTACAAAATCGGTAAATTTTTTTTAAAAAATTAAATAATTAAATGAATTTAATTATACCCAAAATAACATTTAATACTCATTCATGACTTATTTTTATCCCTATGTGAAAATAAAATATATATTTAAAGGAAAAGAAGTGACTTTTAGCCTCTTTGTCAACTTAAATTATTATATTTTTCACTTTCATGAAAAAGAATCACATGAATAATTGAATATTGATACTATGTAAATTTGGGTAGAAATAAATTCATCAAATAACAATTAAAAATAAAAATGTTGGACTGATCACTTTGTTTTAACCAAGTTTAAATTGATTTACCCTTTTACCGAAGTGATGAATTTTTACTATTTTACTATTAAATATTTTAAAAAATAAGTTTTACATATTAAAAAATAAAAAATAATATAATTGCATATATATAATACATTTTTTTAAAATTCAATTAATATAATGGTTATAATTTAAGATAAAAATGATCCTGCAAAACTCGTTAGAAAACAATTTTTCAAGAATGGAATTTTGATGCATATGATGATCTTACATTAACTCGAGTAATAGTAATCATCATTATATGAATTTAAATTAATATATTTAGATATTTTATATATTCATTAAGTATAAATCATAAGTCATTAGTGGTAATTTTAATTAATTAAAATAGAGGAACATTATGCACTTAAAAATAGAATTTAGAAAAGTGTGTTTTAAGCATAAAAATAAATTCATACAAAAATATGATTTAAATATGATAAAAATGTAATTAATTATATTAAATATAACTAAATAATAATTATTTTACATTTAAATAAAATGAAAAATATAATGGGACTTTTAAATTACTTAATTTATTAAATAAATGAGAATTTTCCAAAAAAGCGATATTCTTCATTATTCATTGAAAAATCAACCCTTTCAGAAAAAATACCAAAATTTAACACTATTTTAATTTTAAAATTATTATTTAGAAAATTAAATTCATTTTTATAGTAATATTTCTAAAATGAATAAAAAATTAATCTTATTTTTTGGAGGAAATTTATTATATTATTTTCATACAAAAAACAATAAAACATTTTTTATGATAAATATATATTTCATGCATGTAAAGTCTTTACTAAAATTTAAGTCCTTATTTTTTAATATATTTTATTCCTCTAAAATATTTACTCATAATTTTAAAAAATTTCTTATTCTTATTCATACCAGTAATTGTAATAACTAGATTATAAACTTCACATTTAAATGGCATATCATAGTTCATTTGGGACAGGTGTTACATCTTGTATACACTTTAGAACAAAATGTTCTTATTTTAAAATTACCAGGTGTTTTAGATATAATTGGTTTTGGAATTATAATCCCTTATAATCATTAATTTGTTAGTAATTGTAAAAAAAATCCAGGGGAAATTCATCAAATTATATTTAAGATTCCATGGATAATAAATTATTTATAGATGCATTATTAATTTAGATGAGAAGAGTTTCCACTCATTGGTGTTTATTTTCATAGATGTTGATAGGATATAAAATTTGTTAAGACTCACAATGATAAATATTTATTAGCAAGGGGCTCAGACATCTCGTCTTATGTCTGTTGACCTCAAGGAAGCTGGGTTCTGTTGATACCTTCTTTATAGTGTCTCAAAATGAATACCAATGGTTAATGTGTCAATGGTTAGATGCATGAGGCTGAGGTTGCTTGTATCCACTAGGGATATGTGAATATTTATCTTAAATTTCTTCTTTGGTCTAGGTGATTGCCTCTTGGCCAATGATTCTTCCATGTTTAAGGGATTATAGTTTTTCCTATAACAATTCATTATGTTGGATGGGTTTGAAACATATTCTTCAATTCTACTCCGGTCCATTATGGATGATTTTAAAATTCCTTGATCTATCATTTACACCATGAAAAAATGTGTAATCCTTAATCATTGTGTTATTAAGCTTACTGAAACATGGATGTAGGGTAATATGGTTGTTGATTTCCTTGTCTCTCATTCCACTACTAATATTACATGTAATATCTTTGACTATACTAGATCCCTTCCCCCTACATGTGTTAACCTTGTTAGAGTGGATGCTTTAGGGCTACATTATTTTGGTCCTCGTTAACTTTTTTGGCTATTGAATTAATATTTAATAAAAATTTCAAAATATTGGATGGATAAAAAAATGGGTATTTGGAAATATGTCAAATTATTTTTTTGGATTCCACATATGGCGGATAATCCAATGAGGAATGAGTTATATGATTAGCATTTTTAATATTTATTAAACACAAAGAAATAGAAAAATTATTAAAAAAAATTATAAAGAAAAAAATGATATAATAAAATAAATAATTTTAGAGTCATAGTTTTTGGTAATTTTTTTGTGGTTGGTAGATTTTTCAGTCATATAGGACAAAAACATGTGTTATATTTCATAAAATTGTTAAAACCAATTTATTTAGAAACATGGTATCATATAGTAATATAGAATAAGTGTAATGACCCAGGTATTTATATAATTCTGCAATTTCATATCTATTAATATTTATGAATAAGATATTAATTTTATGTTTAATAGGACACTTTTTTTTATAGAGTACTCAAAATGCAACAATAGGTTTCTTCGTAATCTTATGTTGCACATAAATTTGAGTTATACCAAAAAAATAATATAATATTATTATTATTTTAAATTATAGTTAATGCCTTGTTGTATTATTTAATGTAATGAACATAACAAACAAAAATATGATTATTAAATGTCTTTATACTTATTCATTAAAATTTAGATCTTAAAAATAATAATGAATCTGATTTTAAGCATGAAAAACTCTAATATTTTTAAAAGGTCATTTTACTATCTTTTAATGGAGAAATCTTTTTAAATATAGTATTTTGTTACTTTTATATGTTATATTTGAAAAAATAATATTCTTCTTTAGAAGTGGGACTTCAAAGTTTACATTGGATGATATTTTGGTATTTTTTAGATAAAGATCATTTTTAATGAATAGTAAAAAACACTGAATTTAAATTCAAAAATTAATTTTAATATAATATATTTATATAGTTATATTGTACATTAAATGGGTTTTAAAGTTTAATTCGATTATGTTTTTACCATTTAATCTAATTTTTTTTGTTGGAAGTAATTTTACTTTTAAATTGGATATAAACACATGTTAGTCTATTGGTAGTTCTTAATTCTTTAAAACACATTTTTTTGGTTTTTTCAATGAGAATTAATTTTAAATTAGTTTCTTCCAATTATGATTTTTGAACTTGAAAATATATATTGCATATTTTTAATTAGGATCTCCAAATTGTGTAAAGAGGTAACTTTTGTTTTTAGACATTATGAATAGTAACTTTAGTAAATATTTTATTTAACATTATTAAAGGATAATTATGGTAAATAAGGGTAAAAAATAATATTATAATAATATTAAATTACCCAAAAAATGTTATAATGATATTGGGTGAGATATTTCTGACCATGGTCATCCTTGGGTCAATTTTAGGTCCCCATGGAGCCAGTTTTGTTTGGAAATGACATTTAATTACTTTCAATTTAATGTTAAGGAAAATATAACACAAAGATATATATTTTAATAAAAAAATTATATGGGGTTATATAAGTGATATCATAGACTATAAATATTAATTAGAAAGATAAAATTATTTTTTACATTGTGATATTTTATTTATAATTTTCAGACATCAAAAAACGAAATTTATTTATAACACAATGATGATGTAGTGATTACCTTAATAATGAATGATTTAGATTAATGATATTATAAATATTAAAATAAATCTATTTTGAAACTTTTTTTAAATAAAAGAATTTTATAGATGATTATGACTTGTTATATTTGAATTAATGAAGTTTTTTCAAAATAATCTAGTTATTATGGATTTTTTAAAAAATTCATGATATATATAGTATAGAAATTGACATAAATGAGTTTTTAAAAATAATAATATTTTATTAAATTATCTAATAGTAATAAAAATATAATATTAAAAAAATTGACTTATATAATGTTTAAAATAACATTAATTAACCACTTTGTGTTCTATTGACATTTTATTGTAACTATATTAACCATATAGTATGAATATACATGAAGACATGGTAAGAGTCAAATTAGCTAACTAAAGGAAAATGCTAAAGTAGAATGTTATAATTGAGACCAAAACTTGTGTAAAACCTATTGGTAAATAGTTTTTATACCCAAAAGATTTTAATATTTTAAATAAATGACTTTACGACCATTTGAAACCAAAAATCAAATTTTAATAAAATAATATTTCAAGATAATCCTTAAGTGCCCCTCCCCTCTCTTATAAAAGTCCACTACCCTTAACCCTTACTCACACCTCTCAACACCCCTTGTATCGTCCAAAATCTACCCAAATAATCCAAAAACATCTCTATATTCCTACTAGTAGCCTTAACTTGGTCAGAATACAATTCAAGAAGGCCTTTTAGCTTAAATCCAAACGAGTTACCCGACTTGAGGTAATTTCTTCTCTCAAGATTATTTCATTTATTTTCACTTATCCAACCCCATAACTGTCTTTATTAAATAATTTTATTAAAAAATAAGTATCTTCAATACAGTAGGATTTTTTTATTCCAAGTATTATAGTTACACTCAACACACCTCCATCTAATGGATTTAGAACCTACTGTTTATGTAGACGGGGAACTACTGCCTCATGAAACAATGACTGTTCAATTATCTCATACCACCTCTCATTGTGGCCATTATGATGGAACTATATTTATATATAGTATATATAGTATTTACATTTTCTCTATTCTTATTTATGTTTCATTTACATCAAACTTTTATGCTTTCCATAACGTGTAAATACGATAACCACATTTGATAAAGTGGGGACTACCACCCCCATAAAGTGATATGACTCGTTCATGCTATAAAGGAAACATATTAAGGTTGGGATTAATGAACTTATGTAACATATATAACATATATATTATACATTAATTATAATATACCTATTTACCATTTATTTTTAAAAACATTAAAATGAAAAAAATGAAAGTAGCGTTCATGTGTACTTAGAGCTTACCGTCTCCAGGAATGGTGCATTTAATTATCTTATATCCAAATGTTATATTCTATTATGGATATAAATAAATATATTATAGATATATATTATATTAAAATAAATAATACAATTAAGTAGATAATGGAATTTTTACCACATGGATAATTTTTAATTATATTAAGTTCATTTTCGACTCAGGAACTGAATATCGACAAAACAACTGATAGGAATATAAATAATTATATAATTTTTATAACATTATGATAATTAATATAAAATTAATAATAAACTTGAAAAGGTTTGTAAGATATTATAAATTAATTTAAGTTTATTATTCAGGAATATATAGAAAGAATGAGAAAAGTCAGACTCCATATTATTTCTTTTAATTTATATTTTCTTATTTTGGGATAGGTTTTTATATATAATTATTATTGTACATTTTATATCCAAGTGATGAGATACCCTTTTCATTCCTATAAACTCATTTTTTTAATTTTAAAGTGACTCTGTTAGGCTTCCAAATTTTTGTAAGGGACTTTGTCTCAATATGCTTTCATTGAGGCATACTTTGATTTATACATGAATTTCCTTTATCCTGTGTATAAAAACATTTGACATATAATTTCATTCAAAGGGAATATTTTTTTCATGAATCAATTTACTAGACGACAAAATGAATGTTTCTTTTAAACATATGCGAAGATAACGACCTTTCCTCCACCGCGAGCATTATTTGATATTTGGCATCCCTAACTAGCCGTAACATTTATAAAAGGAAAATAAATTCCATATACTCTTTTTACATGTTTCGGTATTGAATATGGTTTTGATAATGGATTTATTATTTCAATATATTGAAATGATATATTGTGATTGCAAAGTGGAAATTTTATATTTCTTTTATGCTTTTGTTAAGTGTTATGATTATGTTATGGTTCTAGGGAATGTTTTACGTATATAGGTGGTTCTGTGATAAACCTAGGGTGATCCTGAGATAGCTCTCCAATTTATTGCGTAACATGATAGAGGTAAACGTAAATTTTTCTTATAATAGATTTAGGGAATATACTGTGATGCTTATTCCAAATGAGACTAATTATATAGATGTGAAGTCTACAATGTAATTATGATATGGATGGCATAAATTACATTTATTATTTTTGATTATTATGTCTTATTCATAAATATTATGATTTAATGAGGCATGTTAAAGTTCTTTTTTTTTGTATGTATTGATGTAATAATGTTTTCTTTCTTTATTTAATAAACATTAATGAGCTTTTTATGCTTATCCCATGTTTTTGAAATGTTTTTCACAGGATATAACAAAGGGAAAAAGAAATAAAGTTTTCAAGAAGATTTATATAGAGAAATGAACTCTTGTTTTATTTAAGGAGTTTTTTTTGTGAAAACTTTATATAGAGTAGAAGTGTCTACGTTGTAATTTTGAGATGTAATGTAATGGTTATGTCCTAATTATCTAAAAATATAAAGAAAAAAATATCCTCAATGTGAATTCTGGACTTATCTCATGATTATGTAATGATTAAGGCCATGGCCTCATAATCAATGTGCATCATATTCTATGATTTAGTTATTTTTTTATCATGTTAAAATTTATGTAAATAAATGTGAATTATAAATTAAATAACGTTATGATTAATTTTATATATCCAATTCACATACCGTACACTTCTTATCTATTCCAGACAATTGTAATTATTATTTATAAATATTTAATTTATAGATATATAATTATAATAATCCTCCAAGGAAAATATATCTAGTTTATTCCCTGATAAATATAAATCCTGAAGTATTATTAATTGTGATGTAATAATAAATCTGACATTAATTATCTAGAATATATACATAGGAAGATTTGAATCATGAAAATAAAATTTACGATCTTTTATATGGAGGCATGACATAATGAAAATTACATGGATGTTTTATAAAAAATTATTAATGTTATTACAATGTACATATATTATTATACTATAAACATGTTGTTTGATAGATATATTAAAACTTTTATATTTTTTTAGTTTGAATTAATAGAATTCCCTCTATTATAATATAAATCATATATATAATAATCTCTAAATTACGTTGAATTTGTTCACTTATACTGAAAATATATATAATTGAGTGATATTAATGAATTTTATGAAAACCATTATATATAAAAGATATCTAAACATATTTTTTTATTGATATAATAATATATATTTATATATAATGAGTTTATATTTACATGAATATCTGTCCAAACTCTTAAGATTATACTAAATATTATAAATAGGAAAAAATATTATCATAGTATGTCTATATAGTTATTGATTAGATCAAACTAAAGATAATACATATCATTAAATGTGATTGAAAAATTTGAATTACATGCTTCAATGATAAATTTATTAAACTATTTTAATATAATATTATTTAATTTTATATAAATAAATCTTTTAATATGACTGATCATAATTTACACAACTAAATATTTATAAGTAACACAATTTAGTAAATATAAATTGTTCTTATTTTTTGTCCAATAATAAACTTACCCACTAACATGTGGCTAGAACACTCATGCTACATATTATTATATCTTTATATCAGTTGGATCCTTGGTTATAAATGAATAAAATATTTTATCATAAAAATATTATTTTTTGATTATTGTTAATTGATTTTGTGTGTGTTTGAAAAGATTGACCATTACCATTAGAGGGAGAAACATTGTGTGGTTAAAAGATTGAACAAGCTTGGAGCTAAAATGGAAAGGTTTGAAGAGGTTACTTATAATAGAAAAAACAAACCATAATTAAGTATAATAAATCATTTTTATTAAATTATCAATTGTGTTTTATGTTTTTTTGGTGATTTTGGTTCCAAAACATACTTGAGGGGTAAAGATATAGAGATCTAAAGTGAATAATGGCTAATAAAGAATCATGGTTTTTCAAATCATGATGTACTAAAGAATTTAAAACCACAAATTATTTAATTTTTGATTTTGATTTTAAAAAATACCTAGGGTAAAGGGAATACTAAACCATGTAATAGTTTATTTTATGGTTTAGTGAAAAAAGAGAAGTTATCAGGGTTTTAAGTTGAAAATTTTATCGAGGTTCTTTTATATGGATGAATAAATACGGAGTTGAAGTAAAACATATCATGGAGTCTATCATTTAAATATGGTGAATGTTTTTGTGTCTTAATTAAATTTATTATGATGATTAAATGGGAATTTTTGATTGTCACTTTGTAAAAAAAGAAAAATATATCAATTTGTATGTTTGGGACTGATTTTTTTTGGGCTGAGGAATTAGAAGATACAAAAATTATAAGGACGTAACCACACTATGTTTTAAGGAGAACCACAATCATTGTACGATTTATACATGAGTTTTAAAAGAATGAAAAAACATTATTTTATAGAATATAAGAATTTAATGATTATAGTTTTTAGAGAAAACCCTATTACTAGAACATAATTACTTTTTGGACATGACTATGAAATGTTTTGGTCATATTTAAATACATTGTAAATATAGTGAAATTAAAATTTATTTAAAATAATTATCAATTATATGTACTTTGAATTAATTATGATGATTTTTTTTAAAAGTAAATTGGATGGTGATAAGTAAAATTATGAGGAGATACTTTTTTAAATAAATTATTAGAGAAATTATGAATGAATATTATAAGTTTTGGAATGTGTAACTGGAATAAAACATTAGAGATTGATGTTTCTTTCCTAATTTCTTATGATAAAACTTTTTTTAAGAATAAATTAATTTAAGATTGAAATTTTATCGTGATGATTGAATTAAAGAAAAAAACCAACATTTTTATCATTTTCATGAATTTTTTTATATAGTTTTTGATAAACTATGTGCCAAATCCTTTTTAAAAATTTTGCGTTGTTAAGTCAATGGAAGAAGTAACCCTTTGCTTTTATATTGACATTTATATAAACATTATTATCATAATAGTTTATTTATATTTATGTTTTATATTGACACAATGTTGATATATAGTCTATGTTCCTGGAAAATTTATTTAAACCACGTGAAATTCAAATGTTATTATTTTTACTTTCCAAATATGGTTTTTATGGATGCATGATTTTTAACGACCCAAAGTTTTTCAATAGAAATTACCATCTCATAATTATGTCCTAAAATAAAATTAAAACACAAAATAATGAACTAATAAGTGATGAGAGACCCTTAAACATAAGTTTGTCACTTCTGTGTTTGGATTTTTGAAAATCTATCATACGTGGTTGTGTTCAATATGTTTTTTGGAGTCTAATAAAACAAAAATAATTTTTGGTGAATAGTAACATACCCTTATGAATAGTAACATACCCTTATGAATAGTAATATGAACCTTATGAATAGTAAATCATCCAACATAAGAGTAACCTTACCCATGAAGAATTAAATATAATTTATACTTCTTAGAAAGTGACAATTTGACCTTAGTAAACGTTATGGTATTTTGTAAGTCATAAATAAATAAGTATAATTAATTAATTTATTTAAAATAAAATATACTTTCTTAAATTGTGTTCATTAATTATCAAATAAATGTCTTATAGTTATTATATTATTTTATAAGACCCTACGTAATTTTCGAAAGCACTATAAAATCAGTTTTAGTTTTAAAAACTGTTTTTTAAAGTAATGTATGATTTTAATTAAATATTAAATTAATAATATTTAGGAATTTTTTTTTGAAAAATGGACTTCATTTTTGGATTCAACACATCAAAAAATGGTTGGGGTAAATTTTGGGGATTTTTCTAAAATACATGAATTTTTGGTGAATTGTAAAATACAGTAATTTACTGTATAAATACATTATAATTAAAACCCACTATTCCTAACATCACAAGTGATGTAAGCACCAAAATATCGAACTCACATGAATTATTTACTATTCTTGGTCATGGATTACTCAAAATTCCTTATCTTAGGGTAAATTAATAAACTAATGAATTTTATATTAAGGAAACCCTTCTCCCCTTTACTTTAAAAACCACCCTTCACACCCTCATTTCCTCACACCTCTCAAGCGCCAAGACTTCTCTAAACTCTGACAAAAAATCCTCCCTATCCCCTATCCTATGTTCAAGAGATGTTGGTCTCATCAAAAGGCCAAGCTTAGGCCCTTAAGGAGGATCTCAAGAGGAATATTTAAGAGGACATTAAAGAGAAGGAAGGATTTGGATACAAGGTAAGGGGAAATTCTCGAACCCAAATTTCGTCCTTCGAGTTTTCCCTCTTTATCTCCATTTTTGATATGGTTAATCTTAAAGAAATAATTTTTTCATATTTGTCTTTCCTTTTATTGGATATACATGTTTACCTCTATTGTTTATGTCAAACAAAATGTTTTCCAAAAAAACTCTTCTTTCAAGAATTCATCTTTTACTTCTCATTCAAGATTTACGGTTATTGTATCAAGTATGTCATTCCCCCTTTCTTTTGGGAACCCAAATTTTATGAATGTGTTCTTATGAGATGAAACCCATTTTTTCATGGGTTAGTTATGTTCATTTATATTATATGTTCATTGTGGCATGCATGATAAATGATAATGTTATGATGTGATGAGTGTGCCCAGAATTATATAGAGCAATATGAATGTTTAAATGTGATGGGTGTGTCTGGATTTATACAGTGCTCCAATGCATTGGGTAAAGTGATGAATCTCATGAGTAAATGAGAAATGATATGTGAACAAGATGCTAGATTGGTTCTTAAGTATGTGTGGTAGTTAACCACTAAGACATGATGTTTTATTTTTATGCATTACCACATTTCAAGTCTTATATTTTTTCTTCCTCTCATGTTCATGATATTTTTCCGATGCTATGATTATGATCACCCCATGCTATATTGTTATTATCTATCCTCTTACTCTGCTTCTATCTCATCCCTTTTGATGTATATCCTCAAGTGGCTCCATGTACTAAGGAGAGGAAAAGGGCCAATAAGAATCTAGAGAAGAAGAAATTAAAGAAATATTTATGCTTGATGTTGTAATTGTTATCTATGGACCTAGTTTTCTCAAGACACTAAAACTTTGGATCCTCTATGTGTAATACTATTATGTTGTTTTTCTTCAAAATGATATAATAGTAATATAAGAAAAGGAAGGGTCACTATAGTTGGTATCAAAGGAAATGTTTATTTAATTTGGGAATTAGGATTAGAGAACCCTAGAGAAAACCTCTAGCATAAGACTAAGTACAAAAAATGCACACAAGAATATTTATATAAGGATGCCATATGTTATGTTTTTGGTATAAATTGTTTAAATGAATAAGTTATTCATGACTTGGTTACATATTTTTGTTCTAACATTTTCTATTTTAGAAAATGGTGGGAACCAGCAGAAATCAGGCCAACAACTCATGCAAGGGCCAATGCAATGATTCCTTGAATGACATCCCCAATGATTTGGGAGGTGGAGTTCAAAACTTCATGGCGATTCTTACCCAATTATCTTAGGCTATGAACAATATCAATAATAATGGGGAACGTCCTACTTCACCAAATAGGGAGCAACTGGCTATCGAATGTTTTATGAGGAAAAAACCACCGACATTTAATGGATCTTATGATCCACTAATTGGGGAATAGTGGGTCAAATCCATGGAGAAGATATTTTCTGTTATTCATTGTTCTGAGATGGAGAGGGTGACCCTGGTCGTTTATCATCTAGATGGAGAAGCCGATCAATGGTGGGCTTTGATTAAGAACACCATGCCATGGGAGGAAATTGAAGAGATGGAATGTGAAGACTTTAAGATAATGTTTTGTAATAATTATTTCCCAAGAACTCTTCGCACGAAGATGGAGAGAGAATTCATAGAAATGAAGAAAAAATGAGAATTTTTCCCAACCTATGAAGTGAATTTCACAAGGCTTGAAGTTACGCTTCAATTTTTGTTATCAACAATGATAAAAAAAATTGATAGATTCTTAAGTGGATTAAAACCACACCTTCGAAAGACTCTTGCAATTAGAGACTTTGGGAGTTTTGAAGAGGTTGTTTTATGTTCCCTCAAAGTGGAGATGGAGTTTGGAGATTCTTACCATGGTTCTGAGGATAAGAAACAAGATATGGAGTTTCAAGTTGGTGGATCTAATGATAAAGGTGGGAAGAAAACTCAATGACCCAAATGCCAAAAATGTGGAAGGTTGCACCATGGGAACTGCCTCAAAGGGATGGGAAAATGCTTAAAGTGTGGGAAAGAAGGACATCATGCTCAAGAGTGTCGAAAAGACACAAAAAGGAAGGAGAATGTAGCCAATGAAAGGGGAGAACCACTCATGGTTCGATGTTATAACTGTAGGGAGCTAGGGAACTATGCATACTAGTGCACTAAACCTCGAGCTCTAGAGGGTAATTAGTGTCAGCAGCCACTGAAGCCAAAGGAACAAGGGAAGGATTATGCCCTCACTACTGCAGAAGTGGAGCAGGATAATGAAGTTGTACAACGTACTGTTCCTATTCACTCAAGAGTGGAAAAATCTTATTTGATTCTGGTTCTACGCATTCCTCTATATCTTGCAAGTTTTCTGGAACTATAGAATCGAATCCCTGAAACCCTGAAGTAGAGATATCTGTAAAAACACCAAGTGGTGCAATCATTAAAACCCATGTTTTTTACTCTTATCCTGTTGGAATATGTGGGAATATTCTTTCGGAAAATATCGTAATACTTCCCTTGGTGGAATTGGATGCTATAATTGGAATGGATTGAATCTATTTATATATAGTACATATCAACTGTCAGGAAAAGGAAATATCTTTTCATATTCCAAACCATCCCATGCTCCTCTAAAAATGCAAGGAAGACCATGAATCTCCTTTGAAAAATCCTTCAATGGTTTGGGTGTTGATCCCCTATGAAGAATCATACCTCAGCCAAATGGTTGAGTCGAAGGAAAGTGCCAACCTTGAGGAAATTCTCATCGTGAGGGAATACAACGATGTATTTCCCAAAGAGTTACCCGAAATTCCCTCGAATTTTGAGGTGGAGTTCTCTATTGAACTCATATCCGGAGCTACTCCTATCTTGATGTGTCCCTATAAGATAGCTCCTATAAAATTAGAGGATTTAAAGAAGCAGCTGCAAGTGCATCTGGACAAAGGGTTCATATTCCCTTGTGCATCACCTTGGGGTGCGCTAGTGCTCTTTGTGAAGAAGAAGGAATGAACAATACGGTTGTGTATCGATTATCGGGAAGTCAAAAAGATCACCATAAATAATAATTATCCTCTCCCTAGGATTGATGACTTGTTCGATCAGTTAAGAGGAGGTCAATACATGTCAAAGGTGGATCTTTGTTCTGGATATAATCAGGTAAAGGTGATGAAGTAAAATATTCATAAGACTACCTTCCGTACAAGGTATGGGCACTATGATTTTTTGGTGATGCCCTTCGGAATTACTAATTCCCCTGAAATCTTCATGGATTTTATGAATAGAATATTTATACATTACATTGAAAAATTTGTGGTAGTGTTTATTGATGATATTCTTATCTAATTCATGATCAAGGAGGAATATGAAGAAAATCTAAGACATGTGATGGCGATATTGATAAAGGATAAGTTATACGCCAAGTTCAAGAAGTGTGACTTTTGGATGAGTCAAGTCACGTTCTTGGGACGTGTGATCACAAGTGAGGGAATTTCTATGAATCCTTAAAAAAAATCGTGATTGAGGAATGGACAAGGCCCTCTAGTGTCATGGAAATCGATTGTTTTCTTGTATTTTCTGGGTACTATCGACATTTCATGAGAAACTTCTCACAATTGTCAAGCCCGCTAACTAAGATAACAAGGAAAGTGGTAAAGTATGTTTGGACGAAAGAATGTGAGGGAAGCTTCAAGGAGATAAAGAGAAGGCTGATCACTGCACATGTACTCACACTATCGAAAATTAGAGATGGTTTTGTGATATACATTGATGCTTCAAAGAAAGGCTTGGGTTGTATACTCATGCAACATGATAATGTGTTAGCCTACTCCTCACGACAATTGATGATCCATGAGTAGAACTACCCGACGCATGATCTAGAGCTGGCAACCATGATTTTTGCCTTGAAAATCTGGTAGCACAACCTTTATGGAGAGAAGTGTGACATATACACCGACCACAAGAACCTAAAGTATATATTCACACAAAAGGATCTCAACATGCATCAAAGGAGATGGTTAGAGCTAATTAAGGATTACGAATGCTCTATTCACTATCATCCTGGAAAGGAGAACAAGGTAGCTGATGCTCTAAGCAGAAAATAATCTACTACTCTATCCCTGCTGCAGATTGAGAAAGACTCCATCTTCTTGGATATGAAAAGGATGGATTTGGAAACAATAAGGGTAGGGGATACATCCTACCTTGCCCAAATGATTGGGCAACTATCCATCCAAGATAAGATTAAGGAAGCACAAAATGATGATGTGGAGATACAAAAGAGGGTGAATGTTGTAAGGGAAGTGAAGATGCAGGAGTTTCATATCAATGATGATGGTGTGATTCGGTTTGGAACGCGGATTTGTCTGCCTTCATCACCTGGGATAAAGAAGGAGCTGTTGGAAAATGAACATAGCTCAACATTCTCTATCCATCCTGGGAGTACCAAGATGTACCATGAACTCCAAGAACACTTCTGGTGGGATAACTTGAAGGAGGAGATTGCAGAATATATATCAAGGTTCTTGGTGTGTCAGCAAGTTAAGGATGAGCATCAAAATTACAAAGGTATGATGTAGCCATTGCCAATACCCATGTGAAAATGGGAAAATGTTACTATGGACTTTGTCACGGGTCTCCCGAAGATGTCAAAGGTAAATAATGCGATAAGGGTTATGGTTGATTGACTCACCAAGACAGCCCATTTTATAATTATTCGAAAAGATCTCTCACTTGAACAACTTGCAAAGATATATGTGAAGGAAGCGGTGAGACTGCACGGTGTTCCACTCTCAATTGTCTCTTACCATGATCGAAGGTTCACATTTAAATTCTTGAGGATCCTTGAAAATGATTTGAGTACTGAATTAAATTTCAGCACTACCTATCACCCCCAAACTGATGGCCAATCAGAAAGGACTATTCAAACGCTTGAAGATATGATAAGAGCTTGCTCTCTTGAATTAAAAGGTGGTTGGGATCAACATCTCCCATTGGTTGAGTTCTCATTCAACAATAGCTTCCACTCGAGTATTCAGATGGCTCCATATAAAGCTCTATATGGAAAGCGATGTAGAACTCCAACATGTTGGGATGGAGTTGGGGAAAGAAAACTACTTGGACCTGATCTTGTTCAAGAGATGAGAGAGAAGGTTCAAGTCATCCAGAAACACATCCAAGATGCTCAAAGTCGGAAAAAGAGCTATGCTGAAAAATGTTGAAGGGACTTGGAGTTCGATGTTAGAGATAAAGTCTTCCTTCGAATATCTCCATGGAAGAGAGTTATGCGATTCTGGAAGAAAGGGAAGCTAAGCCCAAGGTATATTGGACCCTTTGAGATCCTCGACCGCATATGAGCCGTTGCCTATCATCTTACACTTCCACCGAATATAGCTCAAGTTCCTGATGTGTTCCATGTATCACTACTGATGAAGTATGTAGCAGACCCCTCACAAGTACTAACCTCAGAGGTGGTGCAACTGGAAGATGATATCTCCTATGAGGAGAAGCCAATAGCGATTCTGGATCAGAGAGATAAGGTTCTACGCAACAAGAAAACCCATATTTTCAAAGTGTAGTGGTAGAACTATATGTTTTAGGAAGCATCTTAGGTACCAGAAGAGGGAATGAAAGAGAAAACACCCTCACCTTTTTGTATAGAGTGAAATTTTGGGGGCGAAATTTCTTAAGGGTGGAAGAATATAACGACCCAAATATTTTCAATGGAAATTACCTTATTATAAATATGTCATAAAATAACATGAAAACAGAACATAATGAACTATTAAGTGACAATTGACCTTTAAACATAGGTTTTTCACTTCTGTTTTTGGAATTTTAAAAATCTGACAAACGCAGTTGTGTTCAAGATGATTTTTGGAGACTAATAAAATAAAAATAATTTTTCGTGAATAGTAACACACCCTTATAAATAGTAACATACCATTATGAATAGTAATATGACCTTTATGAATAGTAAATCATCCAACATAAGAGTAACCTTACCCATGAATAATTAAATAAAATTTAGACATCTTAGAAAATGACAATTTGACTTTAGTAAACGTTTTGGTATTTTGTAATTCATAAATAATTAATTATAATTAATTAATTAATTTAAAAAGAAAATATATTTTCTTAAAATGTGTTAATTAATAATCAAATCAATGTCTTTTTGTTTTTAGATAATTTTATAAGACCCTACAAAATTTTTGAAAGCACTATAAAATCAGTTTTAATTTTAAAAACTATTTTTTAATTAAATTATGATTTTAATTAAATATTAAATGCATAAAATTTACAAAATTATTTTTGAAAAACAGACTTCATTTTTGGATTCTACATGTCGAAAAATAGTCGGGATAAATTTTTGAGATTTTTCTAAAATACATGAATTTTTGGTGAATAGTAAAATACATTAATTTACCGTATAAATACATTATAATTAAAACCCACTATTCCTGACATCACAAGTGATGTAAGCACCCAAATCTAGAAATCACATTCCTTATTTAATATTATTGGTCATGGATGAATCACTATTACTTTCCTTAGGGAAAATTAATAAATTAATAAATTTTATATTAAGGAAACCCCTCTCCCCTCCACTATAAAACCACACTTCACACCCTCATTTACTCACACCTCTCAAGCTCCAAGACTTCTCTAAACTCTGCCCAAACATCCTCCATAGACCCTCTACCACGTGCAAGAGCTTCTGGTCTAATCAAAGGACCAATATTAGGCTCTTAAAGAGGATCTCAAGAGGAAGATTTTAGAGGACATTAAAGAGAAGGAAGCATTCAGATACAAGGTAAGGGGAAATTCTCGAACCCAAATTTCGTCCTTCGGGTTCTCCCTATTTCACTCCATTTTATATATGGTTACTCCTAAAAAAATCATTTTTTCATATTTTTCTTTCTTTTTCTGGGATATACATGTTTACCACTATTATTTATGTCAAACAAAATGTTTTCCAAAAAACTCTTCTTTCAGGAATACACCTTTTACTTCTCTTTAAAGATTTACGGTTCTTGTATCAAGTATGTTATTCCCCATTTCTTTTGGGAACCCAATTTTTATGAATTTTTTCTTATGATATTAAACCCATCCTTTTTCATGGGTTAGTTATGATCATTTATGCTATATTCTAATTATGGTATGCATAATAAATGATAATATTATGATGTGACAGGTGCGCCCAGAATTATATAGCACAATATGAATGTTTAAATGTGAAGAGTGCCTCTATAATTATACAACACTCCAATGCATTGGGTAAAGTGATGAATCTCATGATTAAATGTGAAATTATGTGGGAACAAGATGCTAGATTGGTTCGCAAGTATGTGTGGTAGTTAACCACTAAGACATGATGTTTCATTTTTATTCATTGACACATTTCAAGTCTTATATTTATGATTCCTCTCATGTTCATGATCTTTTTCCCATGTTATGATTATGATCAACCAATGCTATATTGTTCTTATCTATCCTCTTACTGGGATTTTAGCTCACCCCTTTTGATGTATATCCTTAGGTGGCTACATGTACGACAGATATGAAAAGTTCAAAAAAGAAGCTAGAGAAGAAGAAATTAAATAAATTTTTATGCTTGATTTTGTAATTTTTATGTATGGTCCTATTTTTCCCAAGACACTAAACCTCTGGATCCTCTATGTGTAATACTATTATGTTTTTTATCTTTAAAATGATTTAATAGTAATGTAAGAAAAGTCAGGGTCGCTATATGATTAGTTTTCATAGGATGAAGTAGTTCTTTTCAATGTAATAACAATGTCCATTAATGAAATAATAATTATCACCTTAATTTACCCACTTTTGTGGGTAAATATGGGCCTTGCAGTTTCAATTGATATGTATAAGAGAAAAAAGGGCATTTCATGGTGAATGTATCTCAATTTAATTCATGAGAGGGAAAACATTCTCACCACAAAATGAGTTCTCAATAAAAAAAATAAAATTATCAAATATCGAAGAACCAAATTAGGTCTCATCTATAATCACTTTTAATAGACATTTTCAATACTACCATACATATAATAAAAGTTAATGATACTAAATATATGTCCTTGAATTTGGTAGTTAAAAAACTTCTCAATCCTAATTACTAGGAATAAAATGCGTTATTCAGGTATTTATCAAATCCAATATAAATGAAGGGCGTTAGATACATGTTTCTTAATATTATATGGTACAATTTATCATATATTTATAAAGGAGATAATAAAGTGAATGAATCTATGTTTTAAGTGATACATAATAAAATTTATGATTTGGATATGAATCTAGAAAAGCATTGTTGATTTCATTAACTAAATTATTGAGGTTATTGGTTCAAATCATGGACCTATAGTTGAGATAAATGATATAGATATAATAAAGAAAATATTGAGGTTATTTTCCCATTTTTATAATCTAAATGCACTATCAATTGATGGATAGAATTCATAAAATCAATTTTTACATAATTTTCAATGTAATTTTGTTACCATTGAAATTCATGTGAAATTAAAGGGATTAAAATTAACTCATCCATGATGTTGAAATTCAATGATATAGATAAAATTGAAATCAATAAAGGTAAATATATAGAATAACATATAAGAAATGGATTTTTAGTATCCCCCCCAAGTAAGGTTAAACATTGTTTGTGAATATTTTATAGAACATTAAATTTAGGCCACTCAAGCATAAAAAGTTTAGACATTATCTACAATTTATTCAAGGAAGATTTATGATAATGTTGGTGATATAGATTTATTATAAAATTTATGAATAAAATTTACCACTTAAATTATTAAAACCATATAGAAATATCAAGATAAAATTGTTAGTGAAAGATATTTACTTCCTAGGAGAAAAATGGTGATGAAATTTTATTTAAATAAGGGGGAAATGATTTTAATGTGGATTTACAGGATTCAATGAAGGTAATAGTTGAGAAATAAAAATTTTAGAAATAAATATATAGATAAAACTAAATGAGTTTTAACCCAAAGTTTGAAATTAAAATTAATCTAAAAGAGATATATTTTTAAATTAAGAATAATATAAAAATTGGTAGACTATTGTAGGCCTCTTCATAATATAATGAAAAATATGAATATGAAATTACTTAATTAGTGATGGTGGTGGAAGGGAAAGATAATGTTATAAAATATAAAAGAGAATTTATTCATCTCAAGTTAAATACTATAGAGAATGATAAGGGAATAGATGAAAATAATTATTTTATTTATGTGTGTGATATGACAATGAAAACGTTGATGGAATAAGTAGTTATGTTGTAAAAAAATTGAAACGATGAAAGGAAAGCTGAAAATTCCCAAAATAAACACAAAGTTGGAATGTTCATAGATGAATAATTTAAGGAAAGAGTTGAAAGAGGTATATGGTGTTTCAATATGGTTTTAAATGACCATCTACCAAATTTTATGGGTAAAATATGAAATAAACTTAAAATATTATCATGAAAAATCATTAAAAAATGATATGGATAAAAATAAAAAAAGATTGGAGATAAATCTCAATAATTTTTGTTTTTTTAAAAACTAAAATAATTATTCATATTCTATAGACACATAGAAAAAGGATGAAAATATTCCAAATTGTCATGTTCAAATTCTATAGTTACTTATGTCACATCATGATCCAATATGATGATGCAAAGAGTTAGAAATAAATTATGCTCCTAGAAGCCAAAAAATAAGAATTAGAGAACATACAACACCACAAATCATAAATTTTTTATTTTGGGTATTTTTTTATTTCTATAATTGTTTCCTTATATATTCTGATTATAGTAAATAAGGAAATACAATAAATCTTTTAGAGTTTGAAAGAGAGTGGATTTCCGGGAATAAAATCAATTTAATTTTGAAAAAAATTCAACTAATTGGAATAAGAGGATGAATAATTACCTTACCATGTTGTAAAGAGTGATCTGAGAACCACAATAGTCTCAACTTAACTTTTAGAGTCATAGAAGGGAAATAAGAAAAAAAGATAAGGTTATAGTAGTTAAAAATACTTTTATGCTGGAAACTTATAGATTTTCTTGGATCTTTCACAACGGGTTTTCAAATCATATGACTAAGAACATGAATTTATTATAGAATATGAATGTTCATTTAGAAGGAATAATTTACCTTAGAAATAACAGAGCATTAAAGATTAAGTGAATTTATAACACAAGTATTATAGGAGATTAATAGAATAATATAGAATTAATATAAGTAGATGGAACATTAAAATAATTTCTTGAGTGTAAGTCAAATTTCCAACTAAAGTCTCAAAATAAAATTCTATCATAATGGTTTTTTATCAAAGGAAAAGATGTAATCTTTTGTTTCTAAAAATATGGATTAATGTAAATCTCCACCAAGTGTATAATAAGAATAATTAATTTATTCTTATTATGAAGGATCAAAATAGATTGTGGCATCAAGGAATTCACTAAATTTTCAATCAATAATGGGAAATGTCATAAATATAATGTCTATGATTGATATTTTTAATATTATATGATATAGAGAGATTATGTGTGATACATTCATAAGCTAGAGGAGTGTAAGAATAAACTACATGAATAAGAGGAAAGGTCCTCAAAATATCTTGACATGGTACACAACACTATGATCGTTATAATGTCACTATAATATTACATGGAGCAAATTATTTCATAGTGTTTATAGATAATTACAACATAATTGGTTGCATTATGTTTTTTTATCCCAAAAGGAGGTGATGTAATACATGAAAAGGCTTCAAGGGTGAACAGAAAATGAAATAGTGGTTAATCAAATTCAATGATCAAATGATGTTATGAAATACACTTCAATTATTGTAGATAAATATATTAAAAAATATTGAATAAAAAATTATACCTCATCAATTTTAATACCATAATAAAATTTATTGGCTATAATGAAAAATTAAATCATGAATAACATAATGAAGACACTATTCATTGAGAGTGGAATCTCATGAAACCAATTGTATAAAGTGGTTCAAGTGAAGGTATCTACTCCAAATAGGTATTTTTTATGTCCCAAAGAAAAATCAATTTCATATGAGGTAAAGAATGTAATGAATCCAATATTAAAATATTTTAGAGTGTTTGTATATAAATGTTACATCTGGAATAAGAAGGAAAATCAATTCTAGTATAAAGACAAAACTAATGAAGTAGTATTAACTGGTTATTCAACCAAGATAAGTATTTATATAAGATGATCAATTAAATAGTTTAAAGTATGGATATCATGTTGATTGATGAAACATATGGTATTAAATATATTCATTATAAGTTGTAAGTGGTTTTTGATGAAGATGTTGATCATGATTAAAATTATAGTGGTTCATTTGAATTAAGAAAATATTGATCTCAAAAATTAATTATAGGAAGAACTAAGTACTAAATATAGTTATTCATTTCTTAAAAGGAATAACAAGATTTCGAAAATTGATGAATCCATTACCATTGAAGATAAGATGTCATTAACAAAAAACCAAAGAAGGTGCTGTGTTTAGCGCATTAATATAATCTAACATGTAGATTTAGAATCAGTTGAGTAAGTGCAAATGGATGAGTCATGGGTTAAGGCCATGAAGGTTGTGTTGGAAAAAAATTAAAATAATCAAATACGGGATCTCATGAAAAGGAAAAAAATATTACAACATTATTATGAAAGTAGGTATTCAAAAATTAATACGACTGGAAAGGGAATGTGATCCTTATCATATCTATGTGTGTAAGCAATGTATATTACCTAATTGAGGTCATATAAATATTTTTTTCACACGTTTCTATAATTTCGTTAATTACATTATTCTTTGTGGGTTTTATTAAAATAGGTTTGAAGGTATTTTTAATTTATATAATGAATACTTTATTCAAGAGTTTATAATTTATAATTATATATAAAACAACTAGTGAGGATTTATATTATTGATGATGAATGGAATGCGTTTCAAATGAAGAATGATTTTCTTTATTTTAATGAAATAAATATAGGATTTTTAGGCTCATTCATATTATTATTTTATGTATTTTTAATTCAAAATAGGGGGTTCATGCCGTCTACTATATGATCAGCGCTACTATGTGGACTAAATAAAATGAAAATTGAATCATGTTACCTATGTTTGTTGATGAATCATATATGGGGGAAGAAATAAAAAATATAAAAAATAGTTTGAAAAATTTATATAAATAAAGATTGAGATGTAAATGAAAAAATAGCACACTTATTTCACCATGCTCAAATTTAGTCAAATAGGTGAGTATACCATTATTTCTCAAGAAAATATTTAGTGAGAGTTTTTGAAAATGTTTAACATGAATGATTGAATGAAGGTTTCACGTATAATTATGTTTAGAAAAAAACTCAAGAAGAACAAATATATAAGTCATATAGACCAAAATATATATCAGAAGATAATTATAAGTCTATTATATTTTATTGTGATAAGGTCAGATATTTATCTACAAAATTTATTGTTGAAATTTTTGAAATAATTCTGAAGAAAAAAAATATTACAACAGAAAAATAGAATCTTGAAGTATTTTAATGTCATATGTAAGTATCGTCTAGTATTTGATGGAAGAAAATTATCATATTTAATAAAATATTATTATGTATATTGTGATGTAGATATCGTGAGTAGAAAATATATAACTAATAGAACATTCTTTAATTGAAGTAAATGTATTTTCTAGATACAGAATAATTAAGTGAAAACTAAACTTTGTTTTGAAAAAGTGAGATATGTTTCTTAAAGAATTTTATAAAATTAATTTATATGAATAAAGAAACAAATAATGGATATTTATAGGTAATTGAAATTATATATGGTGATCTCTTTTGATAAAAAGTTCTATTAAGTTGGAAGAGAACCGATTACAAAACTCACATATAAACCATATTGAGTTTCAATATCAATTTATCAAGAAAAGGTGTGACATGAAATTTTAAACGGGGAGTATATTGAAACACATCAAAAGTATCTTACTTATACCAAATCTATTGGCAAAACTAGAAATTGAGAAACATTTATTGAATCTTAGCATTCAACTATCTCCAAAGCTTAGGGATGTATGGAATATCATCTCTTTCCATAATTAATTATTGGTCATCATGATAGTACATGAATGGAAGGATATTACCAATGCTGTTTCTCACCAAATGGTGAAAGATTCATGAAATAGGAATCTCATTTGAAATTTGTAAATGTAGAATCATAAATCCTTGGAAATTAATAGTTATAATCAATGAATCACTCAATATTATAACAAGTGGAATTAAAAAATCATTCAAAAAGAGGAAAAATCACATATGAATATAGTTTTAACTATTATTATATTGATTAGGATTATTTTTTATAACATACATGGAGATATAGTATAAAACCCCATGATTTTAAAATAAGAACATTGTTATAGTGTATTTGATATACAACATTGAGCCTCAACAAACTGAAATATATTATTTAAATATGATCATTGTAACCTAGAAATTTAATGGCAGGAATGAATAGGATTCACAAAAATTATTAAATATATAAAGGACCTAATAAATAAAAATTTATTGATAAATACATTGTAAATATTCACTCAATTTTTTAGTACATCCTTTTATGCTTTAAAATATATTTTCTTAAAAGATGGTTTTATTTTGAATTTTTTTTTGGAAATTATAATTAATTTATACTATAAATAAAATATTTATTTTATAAAAATTATATAATTTTTAAAATCATCATATAAAAAATTTCATAGTGTGAAATTTTGGTAGTTTTATGAAAAAGTGATTTTTTCAGTGAAAAGTGAAAGTGGTTATTTTTTTTGTAAAAATGTCATTTATTTTCTAGAAATTAAGTAATTTAAAAGTAACAATATGATTTAAATTTTATTTAAAATAAAAAACTATTAATTAATTTTAATTAAAATAATTAATTAAATATTAATAATCATTATACCCAATTTTATTATAAGTTTATTTGTAGGTTTAAAAACACAATTTCCTAAAAATTGTTTCTAAGTGCATAATGTTCATCTATTCTATTTAATTATAATAACCATTAATATTGAATGATTTATATGAAAAATATATATTAAATATCTAAATATGTTAATATTAATTCATATAATTATTATTAATAGTCATATAGTTAATTTAAAATTATCTTGAAAAATGGATTTCTTAAAGAACCGTTTTTGACAAGATTTTTGGGATTATTTTTAAATAAAATTATACCCCTTATGAGAATTAAAATTCCAAAAATGTACTACATATTTTTAATCATAATAATTAATATTATATAATATGTTCATTTTAAATTTTTTTATAAAATATTAATAAAGGCAATAAAATTTATTTATCACGATTATAATTAAAAGAGGGGTTTTCACGCTCTTATATTGAAATTAATTTTCCACATGCATGGAATTTTTTTTAGATAAATTTGATTTAATATTATGAATAATTGGTTACAATTTATGGAATAATTATCTTTTTATTTTTGTCTTAAAGGATGAATTACCTAGGATAGAATACCTAATTACCATGGTGAAAAATAAAATGGTAAAAATGAGTAAACTTAGAGTATTTGGAATAAAATATTTTAAAAATGATGATTTTTGTGTGTGGAGGTTTATCTCAGCCATAAATTTACTAAAATTAATTATTTATCATTTTAGTCACTTTAGGTGAGAATGAATTCCCATTATTGAATGGTTTTGGGTATTTACAAAAATTCCACTTTACAATTATAAAAGGGAAATCCCTTCCCTAACTTTTTCACACCTCTCGATAAATTTTTATTTAATAAAAAAAGACCAAATACCTAAAAAAATTCTTTATATACATTATATAGGTGGTTTTATTACAAAAATACCAATACAATGGTCTTTAATTAGATATCTAAAAGTGGTTTTTCTATGAAAAGGTAATCGCCTTTAATAAGTTGCTTCATTTTTACTTCTTCTACTCTCACCATCAATCTTGTAATAAAAATAATAATACAATAAAAAATTATATACCATATAAATTTATGTTATTATGTTTATCAAATAATATTTACCCATCTCCTCTTCTATAAAATGGAAAACAAAGTCATCACTAAAATGTAAGATAGACTAGTGCATCAAAAATAAATGTAATTTTTTTCCATCACCAACCAATAAGGATAGTCATATTTATGGAAAAAATTAATTTATATGATTAATATGGAATTATATTAATTCTATAAATTTAATTTATCATAAAATTACTTACCCTTTTATTCATTAAGGGAATGATATCATCACTTATGCATACGTACGACCTATCCTGTCCTTGAAACGATACTGTTCATTTTCCATATGTAATATTAAAAATGATTTTAAAAATTTATTACTTAAATAAATATTATATTTATAACATTAAAATAGTTCTGTAAATTAGCTATTTATATCCCATGCAAAAGAACCATATCCTTCACAACAAAACATGAATGATAAAACGAACCCGTTAACACTCAAAATAATGGTAATGATGAAATATTATTGACATATTTGTGTTGATTTGTAATAATAAGATCATATATGATATTATAAAAATTAATATGAATATTATATAAATTTATAATATGTTTAAAACCATTATATAATTGGTTTAATTATGTTCAACAAAAGGTAAATGTGACGTAAAGGTTTTCATTTCAAATCCTCATTCTTTGAGAAACATGTCCTTTTGCAATCATAGTTTCTTTTATATGGTGTATATAATACTGTTTACATAGAATTATATGAATAATTAATACTTGCTAATATTTTATTTTTCAATTTTAATTATTTAGTCCAATGTGATTTGATTATAAAGTTACCATGTGGTAAGGAATTTTATAACTCAATTTATTTCCATTGGATTATATTATATCTTCATTGTCTTTGATATTATAAAATTATGTGTGTAATAAACATAGATTATTTTATATTTTATTTTAATTTTTTTATATGGATTTAAATTTAACATACATAATATATTTTTTTATTTATTATCACATGAATGTATTATGATCTTTTTAAGGGTTTATTTCACAATCTCAGTTTAGTCGAGATTTTTTATGTTTGAATTTACATTCAAGTAAATTTTTGGATAATTTTCTAATATACTCTCCAATTTAATTTTACTCTATTTATTAATGTAGATTTCATATAATATTACCATTTTACACACTTTGATAATTAAAATATTGAGAATTTTGTTTTAGGAAAGGCTTGTATTATTTATCTCTTTTGTCAAAAATGTATTTTCTTCCATATTTATATTTTAAAAAAATAATTTCAGAAATTTTCTTTACATTCTCCATATGATTTAATAATTTTTTAACAAAATTTTGACATTTTACAACATGGTATAAAAGGAATATTCTTTTCATTTCATGAATGTGGAATATGATATCCTTTTTACAGCAGTGTGAAAGGAATGCTTTTTAAACTTATATGACATGTTTGAAATTACAATGCATCATGACAACATAATTTTGGAAGATTAATTTATAATTTTATAATTTTATTTTCAAATAATTTTTTTTCCAAATATTCTATAAATTTTTAATTTTTAAAAGTGATTTTCAAAGTGAAAAGTGTATTTTACTTAAGAATGTTTTTTAATAATCTCTTTATAGTTTTTCTATTCCTCATCAACAAAAATACATTATTTTACTTAAAATATATTGGTGATACTTTGGAATTATATCATACTTATTATTTATATAAATATTTTATGGTCATTTTGACTAAAGAAATTATTGACATTCACTTTCATATTTAGTTTTGTGGTTGTTAACATTATATTGAAACATGCACTTTCTTGTGAATATTAGGATTTAATTTTACCTTAAATATCCATATACTTTATAATTTATATTATTATATCATAAAATTTATATCATTTATATGTATAGTGTTTTACTTTGAAATATATTTGATTGACTATGGAAAAATTGACAATTATGTATTCTTTACTTCATACATGAATTCTTTAATAAGTAATATTTTACATGTATTAAATCAACCATTGTACATATAAGGAATTAATTAGGAATGTAGTGATTGGTGCGGCCTGTAATTTCATATCCCCTTGATGCATTGATTTTACCATGAGGAAAATCAAAATGATCGAATTAAATGGGATTTTGGTGTATAACAACAATCGATTAAACTGTTCGGGTGAACACTCTTGATGGTATGGATATCATGATGTATGAGATCATGATGTCCAAATTTAATCATTTCCTTTCCCTAGAATTAATTTATTATTATATTTTATAATATTTCTTTGATGTTATCCCATGATGCATTTTTTGTCAAGTTATTGATTAAATTAAATGCATGTTCTATTATATAACTTTCCATATTAATTATTCTTTATCTAATCATAATATTCAAGCTATTTATTAAATAGATTGTGTGTTAATTTATTTACATTTAAATATCTATTATTCTGTATTAATTCATGATATATACCATTTTATATAACCCTTACTAAGAATTTTCTCTCACCCTTATGTCGTTTCCCTTCCCCAGGATTTGAAGAAGGAATATTTGATTGAGTTCAAGGATGTAGATTACTTAATTTCACTATATTGTAATATATGTTTTAAAATATAATTCAATATTCAAGTATGTATCTAGTTTACCAAGACTACTAAACCATTTGACCCTTTGGGATATAATCGATTATATCTTGAACCCATGAAATAAAGTAACCACAGGATTTAAGTTACTAGTGTTGTGGGATTCACAGTTGATGTTAGAGAATGTTTATTAGAAAACATGGGAATCAGATTCAGAAAAAGAGATATATTAAGTTACATGACCCTATGATATACATTGAGGATAACTATAGAATAACATACATAAGTTTAGGTATGGGTGATATTATGTGGTTTTTACAAGAAATTACGACCCTTTTATGAAACTATAATTATATGTGGTTTTAGGACAATTATACCTAGGGGTAATAGATCTGAAGAGGGTGAACAGTGATTTTACTTTATTTTCACATTATATGTATCCAAATTCTTTACTAAAAACCACATTTGGAACTCTCTAGGGACATGCTTTAGATAATTCACTTTTTCTATATAATGCATAATGATGGATTTTAAAAGATAATTTCAATGAGTGACCTAGGTTAAAACTACGGTTTCTTAGATATAAAAATCGATTTCATGATTTTTAAATACTATAAATGGTTATATAGGTTTCCCATTATGGTTATTGTTTATCATACTAATCTTTTTGGTTTTTGTCAATGGATGGAACCTAAAAGAATAATTTTAACATTGAATATGATTGAAAATGAGGTTATTATGTCCATAAAAATGGGATGATGAAAGGAATTTAAGATATAATGATTATACCTAATTAGTTATCACAATATATGGTTAACAACCTACACCTTGTCCAACTGTAATACCCCCCAAATAAGATAAGGATGTAGTCTGTTAATAGCATGGGTGGTAGAGAACATAGAGGAGAAGGATATATTTCCTTTATTTTATACCTTTTCATATATATACCTAAGAGAATTTATCAAATAAATTGGAAAATGTTTTATGCGTAGAAAAACAGAGCATAGAGAATCCAATTTCTATGTAAAAGTGTTGAGTTCAATGTATAAAAATAAAATTCATCCTATAGATTCATTTATAGTTTATTGTCCTAAATGAAAAAAACCTCAGAATTATCTAAGTAAATGAACTATTTTATAGTTTAACTTCTATTCCAAGTAAGAACCTCTGTTGAATTAAAATGGTTAAAGTATTTATGTATTGGGATTCAAGAATTATATTTTATAAATATTTATATCAATAGTTTTTTGGTGGTAAAAATCATAAGAACTCTAAATTGTTTGTTAATTTTGGAAGAATATATTTCCTAATGGAATATTAGAAAAAAAGTTATTGATAAAATTATAGTTATATGAGTTTAAGGTATTTAAATATTTCAATGTCTCACACACACCTTTTTAGGTTTAATGTGTTGGGATTTTTATGTGATTAATGACATTTTCGGAGATGTATCAATAGGTTTAGGTATATATAATCCTAAGAATCAACATCAATAATTATTTGAGGAATATTTCTATCTTCGTAAGTTTAAATGTATTTATAACCTTTAGTTTTAATTGGATTACTTATGTTTAGGTAATAATATTCGATTATTATTATTTGATTTTGTGGATAAAATAATTCGTATAGAAAACCCTTGTGGTTTAAAAGTGTTTTAATGAATAATGTTATTTTTGAGGACTTTAATCAGATTTTTTGTGATCATTATAATAATTATAGAGATATTGTTTTTTAAAAAAGGTAAAACCACACATTGGGTGATAACCATTAGCATCGAGTGTGACCATAGGGCTTGAACCCATAACTTAAGGGTGATTAGGTTGAAGCACCTACCATTGAGCTAGGTGATATCATGGTTAATATAATACTATTTTTACATAAATTATATGATGGATAAATAATTATGTAATGGATTTAGATTAATTTCTATTTTTACTATTTAGGTTTACGTATTAATGTATGATATTGGATAACGTGGACTAACAATGTTGGTTTGGGTAAATATTTACAGAAAAACAAAAATACTTTTCATCTTTTTGTTGATCTTATGGTCTATTAAAAGTTAATTATAGTGGTTAAATAATATAAAAAATCATCCTTGATATACAGTTATTCAATTAATAAAGGAATTAGAAATTGATCTAAGAACACCCCTAGGAATAAATTGTTCTTATGAAAATACTTTGATATCAATAAATATATTTTCTGGTGTCCTCTATCTCCATTATAAAATAACCCAGCATATTTAAGAAAAATATAGTGAGAAAAAAATATTATCCTATTACTTTCATGTTAAATAAAGCAATGGTGTTTCACCGCATCCTAGATTTATGGTTTGATGGCCACTAACTTTCTTTTGATCGTTCACTTTATTGTGATTAATGATCTCTATCACTCTCTATAGTTGTTTATGATTTTCTTACAAGTCCTTATTCTCACTTCCCACCATTCTACACTTATAAGAAACCGTATAAATGTGTTATTCCAAATGAACTTTTTATTTTCCTTAAACTATTTTAAGATTAATTTTTATTAACTATTTATTCATTGTGGGTTTTTAATAATGAAATTTTCAAATATAAAACCCTTGATTTTTAAGTTCCAGTTCAAATTGATGGTATGAAATTTCCTGAATTTAGGGAGAATATAACACCCTAATATTTTAAAATAAGATCATTTTGATATCATTTTTAAGTAGTATTATATCATAATTTAATTAAAATATTAATTTTGAAATATGGAAACTGCCATATTTTTGTGGAGATAAAAAATTAATTGCTATGGTTTTAAGGTTAAAACCATTGATTAGAGAAAACAAACAATGTTGGAAATTGAAATTCCATGGTTTGGTCAAACTAAGATGATATGAGATATTTTGTACAATTAAAATTGATGTAATTTATTTTCAATTTATGGGAACATTGATTCCTCTGTAATGGATGGTTTTAGAAACCAATTATGCAATTCCCTGAAAATCAAAAGTAAGAACATTATATTTGATAGCATGTATGACACACAACACAAAGCATGTAAAGGAATATAATATCCTAAAGATTTAAAATATATTTATTATTTCAAATAAATGAAATATATTTTATGTATTTTAATGCACCTGACATAGAGTTATCATATGTCACATGAAACATCGAGTTTCTTCAATGGCCTATATTACATAGAAGACCGAGTATTATCAAACAATGATATATTATTCAAATGTTATATAATAAGATATAAAATAGACATTTAATTATAAAAAAAATAAGATTATAATCTAAAAAAATTAAATTGTTATGTTTACAAAAAATATAAAATGAATTCATTGGTTATAAATTAATTATAAATGAATATAAGAACCAATTGAGTATAAAGAGAATGTTTTTATAGAAAACTATTTTTATGATCAATTTTTTTACCCAAATAAATTAAATTAATTAAAATTAGTAAGTTATATTAATTTATATTCAATAAAATATTTTTGATATTCATCCAATGAATTTTATAGGCATGAGATAAGAAAAAAACTAATATTACACTTCAAAACCAATATTTTTATTAAGGAAATTTTATCACCATTTATTAGAGAATGTTTTTTAATCCATTTTTTTGGAATTTTTTAGATTATATATGTTCAAATAAAATTCATATTTTAAATAGAATCATAAAAATTCAGTTATGGTGAATTTTTGATATTTTTCAATGATGTTTTATTTTTTAAGGAATATTGAAAAATATTGAATTTATTTCAAAAATGAATTTTCATGTAATTTGTTTATAAGGTTAAATTATACTATAATTTGGGTTTAAAGTTCAATTAGATCACTATTTATCAGTTAATCTAATTTATGTCACTATAATATATTTAAAAATTGATATTGTATATAAAAACATAGCGAAATTGTGAAAATATTTTACTTTAAAAACCCAAAATGTCATCCCGTCTACCAGATTCAATTTAAATAAATTTTTGGAACATCTATGAATAGAATTTGGAAAAATGGATTCCATGTTTTGAATAAAAATAATTTATAATTTATAATATGGTCAACTTAGTTTTTGACAAAAATGAATATTGAAAGTAATTAAAATTACTTACAATGATTAAGGTGAAATTAAAGATAACAAGGGACTAAACCTTAAACCTAACAAACAAAATGAAATATAAACTTGTAAAAAATAAATTTTATGGAATTATTTTGTCTGTATATTCCCTTTTATTAAAATAATACCATTATTAGAGAACTTTCAATGGAAAAAACGCGGGTCTAATTCTCTTTTCTAAAATATACAAGAGTGCCACACCTCCTCCACTTTAAAAAGAAACTCAAGCCTCCCAATTCCCCGCAGATCACAAGAAATTTTGGATTGACCACTATATACCGATATATATCTTAAAAATATATCCCCTAATACTATATTTCTCCCTTTGGGGTAGAAATCCATCCATGAAATCCCTTCGGTGAAAACCAAAAGGAGTTACCCAAAAGAGAGGTGACATCATTCCTCAAGTTATTCAGTTTTATTTCTTTCTAAAATATTTTTAAATTATTAATATTTCATGATTCTATAATATCACCAGTAGCATAAATATACCAAGATATTTTTATATTAAGTTTTTTTTCATTATTTTACACACACTTCTATCTAAATGGCATTGAACATACTGTTTATGTATACGATGAATTACCACCTCACGAAATGAAATCGTTCATTTTTCCATTACCACCATTCATTGTTTGGAATTGTGATGAAAAACTATTTATATATGATGTTTTTATGTTTTTATGCTTTCTAAATTCTTTTATAAAAAATATCATTAAACATTCCATATTTTTTAATTTTGATAACATCGCTTATGGAAGCATGGACTACCACCTCCTCAAAACGATGTGATTTGTTCATGCTATACAAGGAACATATTAAGGATGATTTTAATAAATGAAGGTGACATATATGAAATTAAAATTATATTGGAGTTATAATATACATATGAATCATTTACTTATCAATCCTTTAATATGAAAAACATTTGAAAGTAGCATTCATGTGTACGTACGACCTACCGTCTCAAAGAACGATGCATTTCATTTCTTATCTCCATATATAATGGATTATTATAAATACAGATAGAATAAATATATACGATTTTTAAATAATGTTTTAAATTGTGTATATGATTAATCCATTATATAATTTTTCAGAACAATAAATAAAAAGTCAAAACATACCCAACAAACTAGGCAACTAATACATGAAAGAGTGAAAATAATGAAATATTGTTAACAAACATGTAAAAATATATTATAAGAAGATCATATATAATATCATAAATACTAATATAGATATTTAATAAGTTATTAAAATGATTAAAACCCTACTTTTGGAGGCTGAAGTCATTTTACAAAAATTTAAACGCAATTTAATTTATTTCATCTCAATTTACATTCCATTAATATTTATTTGTTGTTATGTACCATGTTTATTTTAAATGGTGTATATACTACCATTTTAAATCTTATATCATGAATATATTTATTATAATGATGTTTTAAGTTTCATTTAATGTTATTCCTTCACAAATATTTTGATTCAAATATATTAAAGTGGAATGGGACACTTTGGAAAGGTTAAAGATTATTATTCTCAAGAACATTTTTAATGATCATCTTTGCAATATCACGTACTTTTGTAATTTTTAGCTTTGTATTTTAAAAATCACTTTATTATTGTGCACCTTATTTATTATATATGGGTTAAATATATCCAATTTATTATATAATATCATGACTCATTCATTCTTCATTTTATTTTGTGTTTCAATTTGAATTATTTCTTCTAAGGGGATTTGAGATAAAAGCTAACAAGTGGAAAATAATTTCATAACCAAATTTAATTTCATTAGGTAATAGTACTTCATCATGGTCCTTTATATTATATGATAATTTGTAAAATTAATTTGAATATATATTGATGAATTTACACTTTATTTGGATTTAGAGTTGATACACCAAATGCACACATTGGTTGATTTTCACCTCAATATTGTAGTCTTTTAAAGGGTTTACTTTACAATCTCATTTTTCTGGGATTAGTTACACTTAAATTTCCATTAGAGGAAATTATTAGACCATTATTCAATAAACCCTTTCATTTTCTTCTCCTCTAGTCACTCATTACCTTTTTCAATTATTATTACTATTTTCATTATTTGGCACCCAAGAAGTTTTAGAAAATATTTTTTTAAGAAAACTCATCTTCATTTCATTCTATTGTCTGAGAACCTATTCTCTTATAAAAACCTTGTTTCATAAAATGGTTTTCCAATATTTATTGAAACATTCAAAAATTATTGATTAATGATATTATTACCCTTTTGTATTTTACTAATGTTTTCAAAGGAATCTTACAATTACTCTACAATCAAGTCATTTTTATAACCCTTTTACCTTGTAAAAGGAATTTTATTTCTTTCACTTCATATGACATGTAAAAATTTACATTATATCATTTATTTTATGCTTCCTTATAATATTAATTTTTTTTATTTTTAAATAAAATGATTTTAAAAGTTATTAAAAAAAGTTTTTTCAAATGGGTTTTTAAAATAAAAGGATATTTTCCTCAAGAATGTTTTAAAAGATAATTTTATAGTATTTATATTAATTAATGAAAAAATCCCTTTATTTTAACTCCACATAGGATATGTTGTATTGATACTAACTTAATTATTCCTCTAGATATTTAAGGATTGATTTGTCCAAGGTTGGTATTCACATTCACTTTCTTGAATCCTTTTAGAAACCTCAAAATATTTAATTTCCTATGATAAATTGAAATAAAATTTCACTAAAATATCCGTCTAATTTTTCATGGATATGATTATTTCCTGAACTATATACCATTTTTTAAATGGTTTTTAATTTTAATTTTATTTTATTATTTAGTAAAATATTGATAAATCTATATCCTTAATTCCATATGGAAATTTGATAAGTAATATTTTAAATTATATATGAGGAATTATTGGGATAGGAAAGATATGGGCTGTGGGCCATTTAAAGTAAGACATATATGTTGGGGACTAGTTAATGTAATACACTTGATGCCTCATATGTCTCAAAAGATGAAATAAGTTGAAAAAAATAGTACATGTTTTTTTTTCAAACCAGAATAGACGAGTTTCAAACCATTGTTATAAAATTTATAGAGGATAAATCTTGATAATATATGTTTTCATCTACCTTAGACATGATGTATAATAATTAAGTATTTCCTTCACATTGATTCAGTTATTATTTATCCATTAGATTCTATGTTGACATATGTATGGATTCATTACATTCTCATTTCTTTGATTAAATTGTATGTGTTTCAGTTTCATACCTTATGATATTGATTTTTCATTATATAGTTATTTGAATAGAATGTGTTTCCAATTATTACGTTACCATATTGGTTATGAAAATACTTATTAGTTTCATGGTTTCATGGTATGTGTGTTCAATTATTTGGAATGCCATAATTATTATTCTAATTGATTAATTATTGATTCCGCTATACTTTACCCTTACTGAGCATTTGAGCTCTCCGTTGTTTTGTTTCTTTTCCAGAAGAATCTATGAAATAAACTAGGAATGATATGCACTGATATAATAGATAAAATAAATTTTTCCTCAAAAGAAAAAATATGATCTAATTAGTTTATTCATTTGTCATACAATACGTATGTATATATATCTTGTTTAACAAGACCAGTAAACTCATCAATACTTTGGGATTTGATTAACTATAATCATGAAAATGCAATGGTAGTTGATAATGGCCCTAGGGTCTCTGGGGACAAGTCACTATAATTATTATCCAAGAATTTTTATTAGGAACCATGGGAACCAGATTAAGGAAAATATATATTAAATAACATAACCCTAAGGTATAATACAAGGGTAATTGTAGAATAACATCGTATGATTTTGGTAAGTTAGAGATTATGTGGATATTCTTATTAATACATCCCTATATACACAATAAAAGTGGACACAGTTTTGGAATAGATGTACATAGGGGTATTAACTCCGAAAAGGTGCATCGAGCCTGACTTGGCATAACATGGTACACGACAATAGGACTTACTACACACCCAGAATGACAGTCCTAGGGGATAGACTTTGGGAAATTCACATTTAATTTACAAACCATTATACAAGATTTGAATAGATAGTGACAATGAATAAACTAGGTTAAACCTTAGACCAATGAAGGACATATGTTGAAATAAAACAGATTATATATTTGTTTATTGAGGTTGAATTAAAAACCTTAGTTAAAAGACTATTTTAGTGGTTAACCTTAGCTAAAGTATTTTCATCAAATTTATTACGGAAATTAAAATAATATGATTTTAGAAAAGGATTAACTATATATTGGGTGATAACCAATCACATCTAACAAGGATTCGAGTCTTGAACAAATAAACAAAGGACAATATGGGTTTCACCCAAACCGTTGACCTACACAATTTCCAAGTTAATATGTCAGTGTTTTTGGATAAATAATTTGATGAATATATATTAATGATGATCTGGTATTGAAAATTTTTAGGTTTATGGATCAATGTACTAACAATTTTGGATTTGGATAATAGTTAGAGATAAATATTTATACTTTTAACTATTTTATGGGCTTACGATTAATTAAAAGTTTACTTTAGTTCTTTTAGGATCAAAGTTTATTTTTTTTTCTTGAAGTAAGGGATAAATTTAAAATTCTAACAATGAAAACCCAAATGATGTAATAATTTATATGAAATTAAAATGTATCATGCATGTATATTTCCGTATATTCTTTGGCAGTAATAGAATTTTTCAACATGTGGGAAAGTTTCCTAAAAGAAAAATGATGTCATAATATCATAATTTTTATTAAACTAATAGTCTTCTAAATCATCACAAATTTATGCTATTGAGTCCCTCAACCTTCCGTCAATCATTCAATTGTTTGTTCTTGATGAAATTAGTAACACCTTATAAATATTTATGCTTTTTATCCATGAATTCATCTATACTCACTACTAATGATCTATTACTTAGAGAACTATTTATATTTTATTCTAGTTGACCTTTGTACTTCCCCTTATCCCTTTTCTAGGGGATTTCTAAAAAACCTTCTCATGATCTGATATTTCAAACATAAGAAATATCAAACAATCAATCACCTATGACACGTTTAAATTAAAAGGACACAATTTAATTAAGGTGAAGAGAATGTAATGCCGAAAAAATCTAATGTAGGAACATTATATTCGATAGCGTGTATGACACGAACACTAAGGAAATAAGCGAATATAATATCTTAAGGATTTCTAATGTATTTAATATTTTAAATAAATTCAATATATTTTATACCTTTCAATGCACAAGAAACAAATTTAGTGTATGTCGCACGCAAAAATGAGTTTCTTCAATGGCTTGCGGTACACACAAGACAGATTATTAAAGAAAAATAATATATTATTAAAATATTATATAATAAAATATAACCTTGTAGATAAATTAAGGGTAATTAATTGTATTGAAAAACTTATTAAAATTTTTGGTTTACACAAAATATAAAAATGAATTCACTGGATACAAATTAATTAAAAATGAATATAATAACCAATTTAATAAAGAGGGAATTCTTTTATAGTTTTTTATGCTCATAAAGCTGTTTTATCCTAATAAATTAAATTTATTACCATATTTAGTGATATTAATGTATATTAAATCAAATATTTTTTATACTAATCAAATATATTTGACAATAAATAGATAAGAACAAACAAAAATATCACATATAAAAAACTATATTTTTATTAAGGTACTTTTATTTCATTATATTAGTGAACCTATTTTAAATCCCATTTTTTGGAAATTTTATAGATTATACATGTAAAACTATAATTAATATTTAAAATAGATACTAAAAAATTTGTTTAAAGTGATTTTTTGTAATTTTTCTACAAGGTTTCATTTTTTAATGAATACTGAAAAATACTAAATTTTAATTCAATAATTATTTTGCATCAAATTTATTTTTAAGGATAAATTATATTTTAAAATTGTTTTAAATTTAAATTACATAAATTTTTATAAATTAATCCAATTCATTAAGTTATAACCAATTTAAATTTTAAAATCATTATTAAAACATAACAAATGTTTGTTCATTTTTACTATAAAACCATGCATTTTTGTCCCATCCAAAAAATCAAATTTAAATAAATTGTTGAAACTTATGTAATTTAAACTTGAAAAAATGGATTATATATTTGGAATAATAAATAATTTAAATGTTTAAAAATTTCAACATAGTTTTTTAAAAAAATATTAGTGAAAGTAATTAAAATTAATTACAATGACTAATATTAAATCAAGAATAATAAGGGACTAAACCTTAATCCTAAAGGTGAAAAAGACCTATAAAACTATCAAAAAGCAATATTATGGCAATATTTAGACCATATATTCCATTATATAGAAATCTTACTATTATTGGATCCATATTCAATGAGAAAAACATGGGTGGAAATCCCTTTTCCAAAATTTACAAGAGTGGCACTTCTCGACTATAAAAAGGCACTCAAGCCTCTCACTTCCTCACAACTCTCAAATCAATTTTTCTTGACCATGATCCACCAAAATAGCTCATAAACATATCTACAATCATCCTGAAATAATATCTTTTGGAATAAATCCATCCATGTAATCCATTTGGTACAAACCAAAAGGAGTTACCCAAAGAAGAGAAAACATATTTCCTTAAGATCTTTAGTTTTATTTATTTCTCCACTCTTTCAATAATTACTATTATAAGATTATATTATAAAACAGTTATCCTAAATATACTATTTCTTATTTTATATTATGGTTTTTACCTACATATACAAACACATTCATCTAATGGGTAATGAACTTACCATTTATGTGTACGACGAACTACCACCTCATGAAACGACGTTGTTCATTTTTCCCTAACCACCTTTCATGGTTGAGAATTATGATGGGACCACTATTGATATATGATATATATGATATTATTTATCTCAATACTCTTCTTTAATTATTTTATAACATATACCTGTATACTTTCCAATTTGTGTAATTATGATAATATCATTTGTGTAACTGTGGACTACTGCCCCTGAAAGCGATGTGATTATTTTATTATAAACATGGAACATATTAATGATGATATTAACAAAACCATGTGACAATAATGAAATTAATATTATAATGGATTTATTTTATACATATTCATCATTTACTTGTCACTCTTTTAATAAAAAAAGAAATTAATGCACCCTTAATGCGTATGTAAGACCTACCATCTCCATGAACGGTGCATTTCATTTTTTTTCTCCAAATATTATACATTATTATAAAAAAAACTAAATATATATGATATTTAAATCATGTTTCAAATTCTTGATACTATGAAACAATCACCTAATTAAGAGGAAAAATACATAACATGTCAATATATACCAGAAAAACAAGGTAATTAACACTCGAAATAGTGAAAATAATGAATGATTCTTAACAAATTGGTAACAATATATTTTAATAAGACCATATATGATATAATAAATATTAATATTGTTATGGAATAAGTTATTAACATTTATAAAGCCCTTATACATGAGTCTAAATTCCATTCAAACCAAAGGAAGTCTAGGTAAGGGATTTGGCCTCAATTTATATTTAATTGAGACTTATTTTATGTTATGTACATAGTTTTTCATATATGGTGTATGTACTTCCATTTGAAATTTTATATAATGAATGAATTTCTTCTCATGATATTCAAAGATTCTTTTAATTTTATTCCTTCATGTATATTTTAATTCAAATGTTTCAAAGTGGTGTGAGACACTTTGTAATGTTTAAAGATTATTCTCCTTAAGAACAACTTTAAAAATAATCTTTACCATCAAATTTACTTATGTGATTGTGAAATTTCTCTTGAAATAATCACATTATTTTTGTTCCCCTAATTTCTTACCTATGGTGTACCTACTTCCACATTTTCCTATAATATCATGATTCCTTCATTCTTCATGGAATTTTTAATTTTAATTTGAATTATTTATTCTAAGGATATTTGAGTTAAAAGTTACCATGTGAAAAATAATTTCATAACAAAATTTATTTTAACTAGGTTATATTAATTACTCACCATCTTTAATATTTTATGATTATGTGTATAATGAATTTGAATATCTATTCACATATTTCCACTTTTTATGTGGATTTATAGTTAATACTCATAATCCACTCATTGATTGATTCTCACCTCAATGTTTTAATCTTTTCATGTGTTATTTTACAATATCATGTTGTTTAGGATTGTTTTCACTTGAATTTAGATTAGAAGAAATTATTTCAAAATTATTGAATAAAACCTTTAATTTTATTCAGAGCTGGTTATTCATGACCTTTTTTGAATATTAGAACCAGTTTTTCCACTCTTTGTCATTCAAAATGTTTTATAATTTTTTTTAATGAAAACGCGAATCCATTTGTCTCTTTTTTCATAGAACATATTTTATTCTAAAAAACCTATTTTATAGAATAGCTTCCAAAAAAGTTTTTAACCATTCCAAAATGATTTATTAAATAGATTTTAAACCTTTTTGTCTTTTACCAATTTTCAATTGAATCTTCTTATCGCTTTCTAAAGAAGGCATTTTATTAAACTTTTTATAGTGAAAAGGAATTTTTTTTAACATAATATGTCATGTATTGTTTTACCTACTATAATTTATTTTAACATTACTTTTCATGACAAAAATTTTAATTTTTAAATAATATGTTTTCATAATTGATTTTCAAAGAAAATATTTTTCAAAATAAAAGGATATTTTCCTTAGGATTGTTTTTAAAATATTTTTTGAATATTTTTTTATTCATATGTGACAATAACACTTTATTTTTACTCCATATGGGATATTTTTTATTTATTCCATCCTTGTTCTTTATTTGGATGGTTTATGATTGATTTATCCAAGGATAGTAATTACCTTAAGTTATTTAATTCATTTTAGTCCCCTTGAAATATTTAATTTACTATAATCATTTAATAGTGAATTTTCCCTAAATATACATATCATTTTTCATGGATATGATTATTTGCAGAACCAAATACCATTTTTCCTATGGTTTTTACGTTGACTGTTATTTTATTATTTTTTGATATATTGATAAATTCGTTTCCATTATTCAATATCGATATTTGATAACGCATATTGTTTATTCGATATGAGGAATGCTTGGGAAATGAAAGATATGGGTAGTAGACCATTTAAGTTGAGCCATATGGGTTGGGGATTGGTTAATTAAATACCATATATGCATCAGTAGTATTATAAGACAAAATTAGTTGGTGAAAAACACTTTGAGTTTGTTTCTAAGAAGAATAGATCAGTTTCTACCCATTGTTTGAAATAGTCAAAGGGAATGATGTTGACTGTAGATATTTTTAGGTGACTTAGACATAACATCCAACAATTAATAATTTACTTCATTTTGAGGTGGTTATTTTTTATTAATGGTATTTTATGTCAAAATATCTCTGGATCAATTTCATTCTGAGTTTATTGATTAAATGGAACATGTTTTAGTTTATTACATTTACGTATCTATTTTTCATTATTTAGTTATTTTAATGGAATTTTTTTCTAGTTATTACAATTCCATATTTTTTATGTACTTAATTTTTAGTTTTTTGGTTTCATGGTATGTGTGTTAGGTTATTTAGAATGAAATAATTTTTATTCTCATTGATTCATTATTTATTCTGTTATACATTACCCTAAATGAGCATTTGAGCTCACCCTTATTTTCTTTCCTTTCTATAGGAATCCAATTAGTGTACCATGAAAGATATGTAGGGATATACTATATGGAATAATGAAATGCTTGAAATAGAAAAATTATGTTGTAATTAGTGTACCCATTTATAATATAATACTTACATATGCATCTGGTTTACCAATACTACTAAACTCTTCAATCCTTCATGATTTGATTCTTTTCAATCATTCCAATATAATGGTAGTAGACACCGACTCTAGGATCTATAGGATTGGGTCACTAAATATTAGTTAGAGAAAAGTGTAATTACAAGGAGGACATTGTTTGAAGAATAATTTGGAGTTATTTAGAAGGGATATAACCAGTTTTTAAAGGTAAAAAATAAAAAATCTTAGATACTGATCTTTCAAATTTGTTATTTAGAGAGATATATTTCATTTATTAAATTCACTAACAATTTTTTCTTGATACTAATGTTGGTGTTAAAATAATAGTACATCATTTTTTAAAAAATTTAAAAATTATTGTGATATTATTATTATAAACCTACAATTTGAATATTATTTTGAAAATATATATCAAAATAGTAAGTGGGTAGGTAAAATGTGGGGGTGGCTCTTATTTTGGAAATGACCTTGACCTAAACCTAATAATAATAGTTCATAGTGTTTTCTTGGGTACATTATCACATCATTAATGTATTCTCCTTGGATGTATCCCTTTTGTGTTTACCGAGTGTAATCCTTATATTGTTATTCAATCAAAATTAAATATTTATTTGGGAAAAATCCTAAAAAATTTATCCCCATGGTGGTTTGAAATAATGTATTCTTAGGGAATCATGCCTTATAATAATAATAAACTTATGGGGTAAATATGAAATACATTAGTAAATAATATTAATGTTATCTTTCCATTATTTTGATGCTAGACTACCATCGATTCTATTTACCTCCCACCATTTATGATGGAAATACTCTTATTGATAAATAAAATTCATGTATTCATTGATTTGATATGATATAGAGTAGTGAGGTAGTGTATGTTCTCAATTATGTTTTCACTATGGAAGAGTTTGTTTAAAACTCATCGAGGTTGATGTTTTAGAGTATACATATGTAGAGTCCATTAAGCAAAACCCTCACTCCTTTTGTCCGCGAGTTTATGAGTATGTATAATATAATACAAGGATATTGACCCAAAGAGTCATGAATGATTACACCCCCAATCATTACTACCTTATTGAAATATCCATCACTTTTGATATTAAAACTATTTATTAGGACTCTTTGGAAAACCCGGTGGCCTTGACTATTGCTAGTTTCACCCTCTACACACTCCAGATGCTATAGGGAGAGTTTTCTAGGAGAAATCGATATCACTCTCCATTTTATGAGATAAATATCCTCATGATATTATATTTAATTTTTATATCCCATTGTCATGTATTTTTCATTAACTAGTTTTTATTTATTGAATTAGTTCTTTCCAAAATGAGAAAAAAATCTATTCAATGAAAATTAATTATCACCCTAATTAACTCCCATACTGTGGTGTATTTGGACATTGTGATTGTAATATTATCATAAAAAATATACTTATAAATTTAATTTTGACATTTATGTCACAAAATAGTATTATGTATTAATAGTTTTTTGTTTAATAAGTTCTTATAAACCACCTATCAATTTATAATTTGTTTAAATTTATTTAATCCAATATTGGTGATTTTCATAATTATAATTAAATTAACTAACCCCTTAGGGGTCCCTACTTGGTTAAAAATAATGTTAAGAGTGTCACACTAAGCATGCCTTCAATATAAAGGGGATTATTTTAGAATCTAAATGGTATAAGCTCATAATGTAATAAATTTTACACTAAAAAATTGTATCAATGTAAAATTATGGACCAATACTATAATTACATGAAATTGATGAATGTAAAGTAGAATAATTTAAGAATTATTGATATATCATTCATAAGAAAATTTAACAATAAAATTCAAATTTGAATGAAAATAGTAACAACTAGAGATGTATGAAAATTAATAAACCAGTAACCTAATTGTGTTTTTGATTCTTAATAATTGAAAATCTAATAAGAAACACTGATGTGTTACCCGTGTGGCCGAAATCCCCTAAAAAACATCATATAAAACGACATAAAAAGTTTAATTCATCTACAAATCCATGAGTACATCACTCAATATGTGTCTTTACATATGAGAGTATAATAATACCTTATAATATGTCCCATGTGCCGAGAAATAAAAAAATGTTTGTATAAAATAATAATCAAATTCACTAAAATTATATTGTATAGTATTGATCTATACCAACATTGCCAACTATGAATTAATATTGAATGAATGAATCCATAAATTCATATGGAGTATCAATACTAAAAATCAATATAAGGATCATGAAAAAATAAATATCCGTAGACTTGTATATGTAAAAAATTCCCCATTACCGAAAAAATTACTAATGGATAAATTTTGTTAAAACATGGGGGATCATAAACTCTTGAGTAAATTTTCATCTATAGAAATTATTATAACCCCATCATATAGGATTAAACACCTATATGGATCATTTTAGTAAATGTGTTACAAAAAATACACACACCAGTTGATGGTGGATCATAAAATAATTAGTATAAATTTTAAACAAAATAATAAGAAACTTCATGGAAGACTAGCCTTAATTGATGAATTCTTCATATAAAATCATAAATTTAAGATAAATCCTAAAGTAACTCACATATTTTGATAGATATAGGGTTTCCATCGATATATTAGAAATAAAAAGCAAATCACACATTATCTCATCTTTCATAAACATTATATTCAGTACAATAAAACAAAAAACATAATATTTAGAGGTTAATAGTCTTTTATTATTATACTTTAACAACAATGTGACATATATAGGGTACACAAGTTACAATGAACATGATATGGGCTTGTAAATTAAATATGTATTAGAATAAAATAGACCTTTTTACAAATTTCCAAATGAAAATTTGTGATAAGATGAATATGTATGTTTGTGAACTTCTCAAGATGATTCATTAAGAATTTCATTTTTATTTTATAATTTAATTCACCATAGGACCCAAAAATATATACTATTTATCAACACTTAAGTAACCACTTGTACACTAGGTAACTCTGTTCATATTTCAAAATTAATATAATTCACACATTTTTAAAGCTAATTATTATTAAAAGGTACTTCCCATCATGTCATATTAATTACTTGAGTTATTAAGAAATTATAAAAGGCCTATATGAACTCTATATTCCCTCATAAATGGGAATCATTTTCAAAATAAATAAGGGAATCATATGGAACAATCATGTGATTTAGAGAGTAGGATCCTTCTTGGAAGACCACAATTGGGGTTCTGGTTCATCTATACCATCATAATTATGTGATTATATGAGCGTAGAATTATATTTTTACTCAAAATTATTACTAAGAAACTCCAAAACAATAAGTTGAATGGAAAACCTTGATCAATTATACTCACGTGATGCGGTAATCTATATTATGAAACAAAGTTTTACTTGATAGTGTTATAGAATTCATGATCTAATTAAAATTTTTATGGAACATCCATTATCATGGATGAAACTGCATCACCCAATATTGTAGATTCATTTTTTAGTCATAATCCTCATGGTGTTGTGGAAATTATAAATAATCAACGACGATGATCCTAAAATCCACTCAATTATGAGTGTGCATTGTGGTTTTGTTGGATTCATAATCCAAGGTCCACTGGTCAAACACATTTCCAATATAATGGTGGGGGATGTTTTATCTATCCCTCTCTGTTGTGCATAAGACTCTAATAAATCCACTACCTATGAGGGTAGTCAAACAATAACAGGGTTCTCCAATGATCACTATGATCACAACTGCATATTTTCATTTTAGTAAACCTATATATAACCTCTAAATCTCATTAATAACTAATAATGAGGACATATATTTTCAAAAATGGAATTTTTATTCTTATTTATCAATACCAACCCTCCCTTAATATCATACACCATAATGAGTTGTGGATACAACACATTTCCCAATGACCTAGTGAAACTTGGGTTAACGACCTTAGTTAATGATGTGAGAATTCAAGGTTGCATATGATCTACAAAAAGGGGTATTGCATCACTAATGATTATAAATAAAAATAATATATGATATTACATTTTTAATTAAATTATTAAATTATAACTCTAAATAATATATAATATTATTTTATTTTAAATTTAAATATTATATGAAGGAAATTTACAAAGTAATTCAATGATTATACCTCAAGGGTGACTATCTTCACCAAAGACACTCTACTTTTTTTCTATGATGAAAATTATTCCTGTAATTATAATTATGATAATTTGTGTAAATTTATACAAATCATTGTCTTCGTAGGGGGTTGAACCCAAAACATTTTTAAATTTGACCCTTATTTAAAAACACTGTTCTAAGAAAAAAAATATACTAACAAATTCAACATTTGTGACCCTTTTTGAGATACATTTTTCACTAGGTGATATATTTTGAATTTTTTTATAAATTTAAATGAAATGATTTAATTTATTACAAAGATAAATTCATTTATAAAGGATAATTAAAAATTGAGTGTGTGAGTTTTAAATAAATTTAATGAAATAAATTAAAAATATGTCGGAGTTTTATAATGATTAACCATTAAAACAAATAAAATAACTAAAACCTATAATGTGATTTTTTAAAAATAAAGTAATTTTTTATAGATATATGATAAGATTATCATCTTGGGGTTTATTCAGATCCTGAAAAGTACAAAATTATTAAATATTGAATTTGTTTGTAGTAATTATTTGGTCACGGAATAACTAAGATATTGAAGATCCTCCACTCCTTTAAATTCATTCACATTGGTACCTTATTTTTGTTTTGAGGTCTACTAAATTTCACTAAGATAACAAACATATCTTGAAAAAATGGAATATTTTATTTTTCAATTTTAATAATACAAGTTCTCCACATGAAATAATTTAACATATTGGTTATGGAAAAAATGAATTATATAAGAGAACTCAATATAATTATCGAATCTAAAATTTAAAAATAAATAAGCATAGAATATGATTAAAAATAAAAAATACAATAAAAATATCATGCAATGGATGTGTTAAAACATACATTTATATTATGTATGTCCCTTATAAAAAATATTGGATTATAATCCCTTCATAAAGAGATGGAGAAAGAAAGAATGAAAATTATTATTCATTTTAGAAATACTTTTATGGTTAGGATGATATAGAATCTATACAATGAATAAAGGAAACAACATTCACAACAATTTGATATAAACATACCACATTGGATTAACTTTCAAATTATATATCCAAGGTATAAATTTATATGTTAAGGGGGTGCGTTTGTTGCACACATTATCACCAATACCACTTAGATCATGATTTTTGGAATGTAAATGAAATTGTATTGAATTTTAAAATTTTATTTATTATTTTATATATTTATATTAATATATGTAGTCATTAGTGGTATATAACATGATTCTTTTAAAATATTGAACAATCTTATTAGCTGTGAATTTTTTTTATTGAAATAAAGATTCCATATTTGGGGCCTCCAAAGGGATCAATTTGGATCTTCATTATTAATTAATATGGTATTAAAGGTGTTCATCTTCAAACAAACTACCATTTTTTATAAATTAGAACACCACATCCATTATATTTTTAATTATAATCCACATTATTTTTTAACTCATTTTTTTAAGAAAAAATCTATATGGGATCACCTTATCACCACCACCAGACAAAGAAATATAAAAAATAGTGAAATTATAATATTTAAATATTATTTAGATATAATCACTTTATTATTTGTGAATAAAAATTTATACTAAAATTGTAAAATTAAAACCACTAATCAATTACAAACATCAATATAATAGTGGAAAAGAATGGCTAATCATAATATGATCACACTACCACACATATTTCACTTGCGATAAAATTTATAATCCAAATGTTACAATAAAATGATGATATCAAATTCATGATTATATTTATTAATCCTTAACACATTAACACTAAAAAATAACCCAATTCATGATAGTAATGTGGATATTCATGCATTACACTAATGGTATTATCTTAGGGAGAATGAAATTTGTAATCAATTAAATCATATTAATATTTTTTGTTGAGATGAATCAAACAAATCATAGTGAAAGTTTTGGATCCATCACGACAGAGGTGATGACCAAGTGATCTAAAAAGATAGAACTCATGGACCCACCTACTCCATTTGTGAAAAAATGGTAATTTTGTAAAGTTATACTTTATATATATCCAATTATTTAATACCTTTATAGGGATTATAAGTTCCTCTTCCCTTTTTTAGATCTTTATTTTCTTCAGATATTCCATTTCTATAGGGGAATTATAATGTTATTTTTTATTTTTGATAGAAATATGATACTAAAAATCTCACCTCAATAGTACTTAGTGGATTCATAATTATTTTATTTAAAATAGATCACACATTTTTTTGAGTCAACACCAATGTTTAGATGTTTTTTAAATGAATCTAAATAAGGATTTGATTCTAGCTAATTATGGTGTGGTTGGTATTGTCAATTCCCATCATGATTTTGTTCACCCTTTTGGAGAATGTTAGTTTGAATAGGTATGACAGAATGAATCAAATTACTCATCATTTTGTTTTTATCTTCTTAGAGATTTATATAATTTTAACTTGTATTAATACCCACCATTTTTTATGTTTGGTAGTGTCTCCTTTGTATTCTCATTCCTTTCTAGAATCATATTCAATATCAATTTATTAGGGAACTTTGTTGGTCTTGATCAAATAAATATCACTCCAAAACATCCCATTTCTTCTAAAATATACATTAATATTATTTTGAAGAGTATTATTATATTTTTTATTATTATCTCAGGAATATATTGATTTAAACAATCTAGCATATATAAATATATAATAGAATATTTCTCATCTTATAAATATAAAATCCATTTTAAAAATACCTATCTAAATGGGGAATATAAAAGATACAAATACATAATGAAGGAACATAATGGAGAAATTGATGAGATTATTAATTTTATATTTTTACCTTTAGTAGATGAGATATCATAGGAAGTGTTTATTCATTATTTTTTGTATTAGGAGACCTGAATTTCGTTTCATGATTTTAATGAGACAATGGTGTTTGGAAAGGGGAAAGAGGATGATTAGAAGAGGAAAAGAAAGGTAAGGGTTATGATCAGACTAAAGTTTAATTCATCACACATTTATTGAAAATGTGTACATTGACTAAGATTTTGGATCACAAGGATGAATTTGTTGTCCAGGTAAATATAGTTTTGGATTATGAATTGGTATTCCCGATGTTTGTGAAAATTCATGATCAAAGTATTAGAGAGCTGAATCTTTACCATAACTATAGTACCACTATTTCATTCTCCCTATTAGTGGTTCATGGGAATTGAATCTTATTCCTTTAATTATATAGTTCCATGTGATATTTTAAATAGATTCTCATTGATGGATGGTTTTTTCCTTATAGATTTTTAGGGTGTGTTTCCTTTAGATAGACAAATGAAAAACCCAACTATTTAGTATTATTTATTTGTTAAATAAGAAATAATATAATTTTTAAACCTTGATATGTTAACTCATATGATTCCCAATGATCCTATGTTCCCTATCACAGCTCAAAATATGTTTGATCTCTTCATAGAAGAGGAAGATAAAGAAAAATATGGTGTATTTAAAAAATAATAATATGACCATAAAGAAAAAGAAAAAAATTGAAAAAATTAGTATATTTTAGTTTTAGATCACATGAGGACCTGATAAATTTCAGATAAATTACATTTGGACTTCAAATTCATTATTTGTATCTTTTTTTTGAAAATAAATATATGAGTAAACTATGCCACAAAATATTCATGTTTGTCTATGGAAATAATTTTACTATTTATTTCAACTTTATATTTAATATATATTTCCTAATTAATTTTTCTATCTTCTGTGATTATTTTCCCACAAACTTTCTCTTATTTAATCAATTTTTCAAATCCCACTCATTAAATAATTCCATGATTTGAAATCATAAGATCTCAACCGAAATGTTTTTTTCCTATTTTTTTTTTGTTTTTTTATTTTAATATATATATATATATTGAAATATCATATATTTGGAACCTATCTAAATGCCAGTCTAATACAATTATGAAACTATTATAGATAATAAATGGTCTTATGGAGATGTTTTTATTGAAATCTTACAAAAAATCTATTGTCTTACACATAACATCAATTAATTAAAAATTATTTATATTCAATGATTCTATGATGTAATGATAAAGGGTATAAATAATATTTTTTTATAAAAGTATCATATGTATTTTATTGGTATCTCAATTTTTTTGTAACTAAAATATCAATTATATTCTTGATAAACATCCCATTTTAGAGAAATTAACTCTCAAAGTAAAATTATTTCTCATTCTAATATTTGAAAAATAAAAATAAAAATTATATTATTGTTTAATAGATTTTGAAAATTTAAAATTCATTATAAATTTTGAATAGGTTTCCTTAAATAGATCATATATGGGGATCATGTTTTATGAAATTTCCAACACAAGGTAATGAAAAATAGAAAAACACACCTAGTAAAATTTAAGAATAAAAAATATATTATTTCCATATAAAATTATTAACTATATTAGGAAAACATTTACCCATATACATATATTTTACAATGTACCCACTTTAACTAACAGATATTTTCAATCGAGTAAATAAAATATGACATTGTGGGTTTTGTGGATAGATTCACTCTAAAAGGAAGAGATCCTCAATTTCATGCTTTAGAAGGAAATCAAGGAAATGATTCTACATTTTTTAATTTAAATTGAATTATTATTAAATTTATTAATTCATAACTCATAGAACCACAAAAGGAAAAACGAAATTAATGACATATAGGCTGATATATAAGTAGAAACAATTACCAATGTCTAGCTTCATTATTTCATGATATAATATAAATTTTTAAATGATATCGAATAGAATATGTAACATACCTAGTCCAGTACTCCGTCAAATTATCAAGTTTGGTCTCTACTAGATCTTAGGGGAAACTCCCCTTATATTAGAGGCTACTTCAGTAGTGAGGGTGAAAGGAATATAACATGAATATTTTATCATTTGCTACAAAGTTGTATTAATAGTGAAAATCAAATGAATAATAAACCATGAAACTTGGTTAGAATGAAGGATAAAAAACAAAACAAATAAAATAATAAATCATGTCATGTCATAATTTATACCAATCTAAATGAAGTGATGAATCCATAAAAGTAAACTAAAAAGAGACTTATGATAAAGACTAAAAAACTTGATTTATAAAACCGTTCTTATCCTTGTCTCCATGATCCAATACCATCCAGTAAATCAATAAAATCCTGTATAGGTCCCCCTTACATTGTCCACACCTGCATCTATGAAATCTTCTTGGGTAACAAATGGTGCTAAAATAGAGTGTGAGTAAAACTCAGTAGGCCAGAACCTATAATGTCTAAAAAACAGTATAAATGAGTTGTGTATAAAATAATATGATAAATTTATGTATTAATTTTTAAATTATTTGATAACATCAAATAAAACTTTCGACCCTAAAGTTATGGGTTTATAAACTGGGATATAAAAACCTTATTTGGAATTATGCCGAATGTCTCTGTCCATGAAAGATAGATAAATAACTGGAAGGAACATCACTTCCAACTCATAATATCACCCAGGAAGGAACTCCATGTCCAATCCAATATCCCATCTAGGAAGGAATACCATCTACAACACAATATATCATCCTAGAAAGAACACCATGTACTACATATAGTTTGTATCTAGGAAAGAATGCCATGTCCAACCTATGATGCCATCTAGAGAAGAACACGATCTTTTTCTAATAATTTAATCCATATGAATTAAGATTAAAAAGAGTAATGAAAAGACAAAATTCCAAGAAATCCATTCTTAATACTATACACCAACATGTCAAGAAATTTATTAAAATCCTTATTTTTCAATTCATCAATTATCCAATTATCATTCTATTTAACACATTTACTAAATTCCTTCTAATAGTCAAATAAAAGGAAAAAATTAATTTAAACCAAGTTACCAGTTAATAAATTAATTGAAACTATTTTCGGTTCTCTTTTTGTTTTAAATCATTTTCCATTAGACATGTCGTCATTTTCATATTTTATCATTTATTTATACTAATTCATATTAAATTAAAAATTACCAATTTTATGCCATGTAATTTATTCTCATACCAATAACAATGATTAAAAATTTAATCCATTTACAAGTAAATCTATGTTCTTGATTGACATGCCAAACTGATTGACATTGTTAATCCAAAAAAATACAATTTCAAATTAATCAATGGCTCTAGTTTTGTTCCAATCAGGAATCAATGACTGGAATATCACTTAGATGGACATTAGTCCTGGTATCAATGTCAACAATCCCAATGGAGTACTAGGGTGTTCTATGCATATATTTCGATGAAAATAGTGGTTTAATAATTTGGTTAAGTCACATACACAATGTTTCATCATGATTATACATATTACATATACTAAAAATGATATAAACTCTAGGGGGTTGTTATAGACCAAACACCTTAAAATAATGGATTTGAAGAAATTACTCAACGAATAAGGTATAATTGAGTTCCTCCCTCCCTTCCACTAATGAACACCAATAGACTCTATCTGAATAAGTCATCAACCCTAGATTCAGGTTTGGCAGTCTCAAACTACAGTCCTCTCCAAAATAAAATGAACCAAAAAATAAGGAGAAGAGGAACTAAGAGGCGTACTATTAATATTTTTTTTCCAAAACACAATGACCCAATAGAATATAACTTCTGATCAAAGGGAACTCTTAAAATTACTTATGGTAGGGTGGTAAACTGATTTAAAAGGGATAAAGAGAGAGATGAGAAATGAAGGGTACAAGAGTTAAAATATGCTATTAGAAACATCAAATTCATTAATTGAATTTATGATTCACGTTTGGAATCCAAACTTTCCCACATTATCTAGAAAACCAAGTTCCTATACTTCCAAACCCCGGAGAACCAATTTATGTTATGAATGAAATATAATGTCATGAACTGATTCTACCCAGAATAATATTCAATATTTGAAAAAATTTGACATGGTGTTCCCTAAACCATTCGTGTCTTGAAAGAGTTTCATGGTATTTCCAAGAACTATTCATGTCAGGAATTGAAAATTCATTACATGAATTAGTTTATGTCACAAGACTTTATCGCACCAAAACACCTCCAAAACACTAACCCAACCAGGTTGAGGGCCTGATTTCAAATTATTAAATAATCTAATCAAACATATTTTTGTTTAACCAAAATATTTATAAGGAACATACCTAAAAAAAGAAGATATCTAACAACCTCCCCATCATATAATAGCTTATCCACAAGTTGTTCTCCGATGTGTCACTTTTGGGATTGAACATATAATTCTTTCCACTATGTTCGCATATCAGACAACCTCAACCTAGTATCCTCCTACAAACACCCATAATTACACTACACTCACACTATAGGCATGTTATTTTATTATGGATTCTTCTTACTACAGTCCATGATACAGATCATATAATCCTCAAAGGATGCATTGACATCTGACCTGATGTCATTAAATTCTATAAAATTTGAAGGGTTAATATGGTATCTCTGATGTTTTTACATAAGAAACACATTTTGTATGAAATTATAACACTATAAAGGGCCAGAAGGTACACCACATGAATAACCATCACCACTATCTCAGAATTCCTAATGGACTTGGGCACTGGCTTCCACTTCTTGATGATATGGTCTTTCTCTAACATAGGAAGAATCTAAAAAAACCCAAAGACCAATATCAAACTACATATTCCATTTATGATGGACAATTTATGAAATATACTAGATCCATGTGGTTATCAACCACTTCTTGATCAACCAAACCAGCTCAGATGTCTCATATATGACACAAGGTCATATGGGAACTGAATAACCCACTACTAACTTATAAAGAGTATAATTATACAAACTTATAAAAAAGGCCTCAAATGGATCCATTTGTATTAATTCCTAGAATTTATTATTTTTAAAAACTCTATGAGTGATAGTTGATTCTCCCAAAATCACTAAAATCCAAAACATAAGATCATAATATATCCTGTATAATCTACATTGTTTGCTCAGATTGGCTGTCAGTTAGGGTATGGTAAGTTGTAGTCAAAAGAACCTAAGATCCTAGTTCAGATTAAAGTCCATTCCAGAATTGAGAAATTTAAATGTGGTATCAATCAAAAACAATAATCCTTAAAACACCATGAAATCAAACTACCTCTGAAAAGTAAATACTACCAAGATCATTAATAGTGAAGGTTGTTGTACCCCTCTCTCTTGGATTTTAATGATCACAATCACTCTCATCATGTTCCAAATTGTTTTCAAGTGTTTTGATGCTAGGAAAAAGGTTGCCCAGGAGTTGGCCCAAGAAGGTTGATAGTGGACTCTCTGAGTCCACCCGCCAACCGGTGGATTCCCACCGGCCAACCGGTGGATTCCCACCGGCCAGCCGGTGGTCTCTGGCAGAAGCATTGCTTTTTTCCAGAGCCACCGGTCAGCCGGTGTTAGCGCACCGGCTAGCCGATATGGGTACCGGCCAACCGGTTCTTGCCCACCGGCCAACCGGAGGACCCAGGCAGTAGGCTTTCCCACTGCGTGGTGCCACCGGCCAACCGGTGGATGACCACCGGCCAGATGGTGGAACCCAGACAGAAAGCCTGCTCTGTCTGGACCACCGGCCAGCCGGGAGCTCAGCACCGGCTAGCCGGTGGACCACCGGCCAGCTGGTGAGACACAACCGGCCAACCGGTGTGCCCAGTCAAACTAGCCGTTGGGCTTTGACCAGACTTGTACTTTTGACCCCCAACGGCTCCAGAAGCCCTCCAACGGCCATATTGAAGTGTTTATGGGTATTTCTCCTATAAATAAGAAACCATGGATCCCGGGAACACAACCGAATTATATTTTGATGTCTTGACGCTCTAACGACAAATCTCCAAGGCCTCTTGTGATCCATTGCCATCCTTGAAGCTTGAGCTCCCTCTCCATCAGCGGCTCTCACACTTTTGGCGCTCAAGGCTTCCGTGTGTTTGTATTATTTTATTTGTTTAGTTCTTCATTGGGTTTGGATTAAAACAAACCTCTCATTACCATTCTTTCTTTTAATTGGGTTCCTTGCTACAACCATAATAAAAAAGCAAGTTGTACGAAGGTGTTCTAGCCTACCTTAAAACGGATAGTGGGTTTCTTGCTACAACCATAATAAAAAAGCAAGCTGTACGAAGGTGTTCTAGCCTACCTTAAAACGGCTAGTGGGTTTCTTGCTACAACCATTAAAAAGAAAGCTGACGTATTAATCTCTCAACGGTTCTTGTTGGGAGTGGAGACGTAGCCTTGGGAATTAAGCCGAACTCCGTTATCAAATTGTGTCTTGCCTTTTTTATTTCCGCTGCATTGATAATTGTTTTAAATTGTTAATTATTTTTGAAAAGTCAATTCACCCCCCCTCTTGCCATCCTCTATGACCCAACATTTGGTATCAGAGGAAGCTTTTGTGTAATACCTTAACCGGTTACAAACTTAAGATCCTTAGTGATGGCTAATTCCTCGCATGCTCCTGAAGGGTATTCTATGACTCGGGCTCCATTCTTTGATGAAACCGATTACACTTATTGGAAAACTCGCATGATTAATTTTCTTAGAAGCATTGGTTATCCTATCTATAAGATTGTAATGCAAGGATATACTTTATCTAACAAGGATGATTCCAAATGGACCCCCGAAGACATTGCCAATTTTGATCTTGATGGCAAAGCCATGAATGCTCTTCAATGTGGGCTAGACCGTAATGAATTAAACCGTGTTTCTACTTGCTCGTCTTCTTATGAAATTTGGAAACTTTTATAAGTAACCCATGAGGGCACTAACAAAGTCAAAGACACTAGATTAGACATGTATCGCCAAGATTTTGAAAGTTTCACCATGCACCCACACGAATCAATTACTGAAATGTTTACTCATTTTACTGACGTTTGCAATGGAAGAAAATCTCTTGGTGAGGATGTTTCTGCAGAAATGATGGTCAAGAAGATTCTTTGGGTCCTACCAAGCTCATGGGCACCAAAGGTGACCGCAATTCAAGAAGCAAAAGATGTCAAGAAAATGCCGGTTGAAGAGCTCATTGGATCACTCATGACCTACGAGTTCAACATGAAGAGGCAAGCCGATAAAGAAGGTAAAACCTTCAAGGAGAAAAAGAAAATTGCTTTCAAAGAAAAGGAAGAAAGCTCCTCCGCTGATAGCGAATCCGAGATTTCTCAACTTGAAAGAAAAATGAGCAAATTCATGAAGAAAAAGAAGAACTTTCGAAGGGCACGAAAGGAAGAGCCCAAAGCGTAGAATGAAGTTACATTCTTTGAATGTGGAAAGAAAGGCCACATGAAACCGGAGTGCTCCATTTTCAAGAAAAGGGTAAAAGAAAAGAAAAACAAGAAGGCTTTCAAAGCATCCACATGGAGTGCAAGTGATGACTCCATGTCTTCAAGCGACTCAAGTGATGAAGGTGAACAATGCCTAATGGCATTTGATGAGGTATCTTCTTCCGACTCCTCTTCCTCATCTTCCTCTTTCAATAATGACATGTCCTATGAAGATCTCCAAAATTCAAGAGATCAATTAGAGGAAGGTTTTCAAGAACTTACCTCTAAATTTATGACTTTGAAAAAGAAAAAGAAAATTCTCATTTCTGAAAAATAACAACTTCTCAAAAAGAATGAGGAACTTACCCTTAATATCCAAGATATTCCAAATGTTGATTCTTTGAATTCAACCATTAAAGATATAAGGGAGTCTCTTGCCAAGTTCACCCAAGGTGAACAAAATTTGACCAAATTATTAGGATCTCTGCGTTTGGTTAGAACAACACATGGACTTGGCTTTAACAAACAAGCCACTTCTTCTAGAGCACCCACTAATTTTGTAAGGGGGAGCTCTCAATATAAATTTTGTAATTATTGTAAAAAGACTGGGCACATGATTTATGAATGTGATTGTAAAAATTCAAGGTATGGAAGCCCCAAAACCATTACCTACTCGGATGAGTATTTTAGATGGCAACCCTCTAGAAAAATATGGGTTCAAAAGTCACTTTTAGCTAATCTTTCCGGACCCAAACTTATATGGGTACCAAAATATATTCTCTCTTGATTTTGTAGGATAAACGCCAAAGAAGTAGGACTTCGAAAGGCTCGTGGTATCTCGACAGCGGATGCTCGAGGCACATGTGTGGCGATCCCTCCGAGTTCAACTCCCTTGAAGAATTCGATGGAGGATACGTCACCTTCGGTGACAATTCAAAAAGCAAGATCATCAGAATAGGTACCATTGGATTTGGTAGAACCTCTTTAATTAAAGATGTTTTATTTGTTAAAGGTTTAAAAAATAATCTAATTAGCATTAGTCAACTTTGTGATAGTGGTTTTTCAGTGAATTTTCAAAATGATTTATGCAATGTGTTTGATTTTCAAAACAAATTGATATTTTCTACTTCCCATTTTCAAAATGTTTACATTATTGATTTAAAGTCTTTAGCTAGCCAAAATTTTAAATGTTTAAGTGCTCTTGACAATGAGTCTTGGATTTGGCATAGAAGGTTGGGGCATTGTAGCTCTCATTCACTTCTAAAGCTTAATAAGAACAAGGTCATCCGTGACCTTCCTAAACTTAAGTTTAAGAAAGATTTGATTTGTGAGCCATGCCAACTTGGCAAGCAACACAAGTCTTCTTTCAAATCTAAGAAGGAAGTGTGCACTTCAAAATATCTTGAGCTCCTACATCTTGATCTTTTTGGTCCTACCCCTATAGCAAGTCTAGGTGGAAAATCCTATACCTTTGACCTAGTAGATGACTTTTCTCGTTTCACTTGGGTTTTCTTTTTAGCTCATAAAAATGATGCTTGTAGAACCTTTTTGAAATTCTCTAGGAAAGTAGAAAACGAAAAAGGATATAAAATTATATCGCTCTGAAGTGACCATGGAGGTGAATTCAAGAACAAAGAATTCGATGAATTGTGTTCCTCTCAAGGATACAATAACACCTTCTCTGCCCCTAGGACTCCACAACAAAATGGAGTGGTTGAAAGGAGAAACCGAACTCTCCAAGAAATTGCTCGAACCCTCCTTAGTGAATTCAACCTCCCTCAATTTTTCTGGGCCGAGGTAGTTAACACTGCTTGTTATACTATCAATGGAGTCCTTGTAAGACCCCTTCTTAAGAAAACCCCCTATGAACTTTGGAAAGGAAAATTGCCCAAAGTTGGTTATTTTAAAGTGTTTGGTTGTAAATGATTTATCCTTAACACAAAAGATAACCTTGGGAAATTTGATGTCAAATCCGATGAAGGTATTTTTCTTGGGTACTCCAACTCAAGCAAAGCCTATCGTGTCTTCAACAAACGTTCAAAAACCATCGAAGAATCATCTCATGTCAAGTTTGATGAAAAGCTTCCTAAACCCCATCCGGTCATTGAAGATGTTGAAGATAAGCTTGATAAACTTGAATTAAATGATTCCTCTTCTCCTCTAAAGGAGGATGATGATCATGAACCTTCTTCAAATTCTTTGCCTTCCACCTTGCCTAAGGTTTGGAAACCTTCTAGAGACCATCCATTAGAAAATGTTATAGGTGGTCTTCAAGAGGGTACTCAAACTAGAAGATCAATCCTCAACGAGGTTGAACATCAAGCCTTCATTTCTCACCTAGAGCCTCAAACCATTAATGATGCCATTAATGATGAGAATTGGGTTCTTGCAATGCAAAATGAACTAAATCAATTCTCTAGAAATGATGTTTGGACTCTTGTTGAAAGACCCAATGATCATCCAATTATTGGCACTAAATGGGTTTTTAGGAACAAACTTGATGATCAAGGAAATATTACCCAGAACAAGGCTCGCCTAGTAGCTAAGGGCTATAATCAAGAGGAAGGAATTGATTATTGTGAAACCTTTGCGCCCGTTGCTATATTGGAATCCATTAGGATCTTGTTGGCTTTCGCCGCCCACTTAAATTTCAAACTTTTTCAAATGGATATTAAAAGCGCCTTTTTAAATGGTTTTATTTCAGAAAAAATCTTTGTTGAACAACCTCCCGGTTTTGAAGATCCAAAATTTCCAAATCATGTTTTTAAATTAACCAAGGCTCTATATGGCTTAAAGCAAGCCCCTCGGGCTTGGTATGAGCGGTTAACAAAATTCCTTTTAGAAAATGATTTTAAAATGGGTCAAGCTGATTGTACCCTGTTTTTAAAACACACTTCAAAAGATCTTTTAATCGTCCAAATCTACATCGATGACATTATCTTTGGTTCTACCAAAGAATCACTTTGTACTGATTTTTCAGATTTAATGAGAAAAGAATTTGAAATGAGCTTTATGGGGGAATTGAAATTTTTTCTCGGTTTTCAAATCTTTCAAAATTCAAAAGGTATTTTTCTAAGCCAAGGCAAATACACAAACGAGCTCTTAAGTCGTTTTGGTATGGATCAAGTAAAGGAAATTAGTACCCCCATGAGTACTTCCTGTAAGCTTACGTTAGATGAAGTCGGGAAACCGGTTGATAACAAGCTTTATAGGAGTATGATCGGGAGTCTACTTTACCTAACTGCGACCTGTCCTGACATCATGTTCAGTGTTTGCCTTTGTGCTCGTTTTCAAGCCAATCCCAAAGAATCTCATTTTAAATCAGTCAAAAGGATTTTTAGGTATTTAAGAGGATCCAAAAACATTGGTTTATTTTATCCTTCTAATACTTATTTCGAACTTTGTTCATATTCGGATGCTGATTTTGGAGGATGTCAATTAGATCGATAGAGTACTAGAGGAACCTATCATCTGCTAGGCAAGTCCCTTGTATCGTGGAGTAGCAAGAAGCAAAACTGTGTTGCTCTTTCTACTACCGAGGCCGAGTACGTAGCCGCTGGGAATTGTTGTGCCCAAATTATTTGGATGCAACACACTCTCTTGGATTATGGTCTTTCCTACGATCATGTCCCTATTCGGTGTGACAACACTAGTGCCATTAGTATTTCTAAGAATCCAATACAACACTCTAGAACCAAGCATATAGACTTAAGGCATCATTTCCTTCGTAACCATTTTCAAAAAGGGTATATCACTTTGGACTTCATTTCTACTAATTTCCAATTAGCTGATATTTTTACCAAACCGCTCCTGGTTGAACGTTTTGATTTTGTTAAGGGGGAGTTAGGAATGATTCGTCAATGAGAACTATTAAATACTTAACTCTTTTTTATTTTAATTCTATTTTTTTTGTTTATCTAATTTCTTATAATTTTTTTTCTTTTTCCCTCCTATTTTGATAATCCCAAAGGGGGAGAAATTTCTCTGTTTACTAGTTTCATATTTCAATTGATTAAAGTGCTCTTTTTAAAAGTTCAAATTTTTTTAAAACCGGTAAGTTATTGATTTTGTTCCTTTTAAAAACAAATGACCTATGGTTACAATTTCAAAATGACTCATTCTCTTTAGATTAAGATCATTTTAAATACATGGTACATCTCTTCAATTTATTTATTTTTATATATTTTTATGTCCAAAATTGTTTATTTATGTTTTCAATTGGCATATCCTTTTTAAAGATTTCTCTTCTGTGATTGTGATCATCAAAATAGGGGGAGATTGTTGTACCCCTCTCTCTTGGATTTTAATGATCACAATCACTCTCATCGTGTTCTAACTTGTTTTCAAGTGTTTTGATGCTAGGAAAAAGGTTGCCCAGGAGTTGGCCCAAGAAGGTTGATAGTGGACTCTCTGAGTCCACCGGCCAACCGGTGGATTCCCACCGGCTTGCCGGTGGTCTCTGGCAGAATCATTGCTTTCTGCCAGAGCCACCGGTCAGCCGGTGTTAGCGCACCGGCCAGCCGGTATGGGCACCGACCAACCGGTTCTTGCCCACCGGCCAGCCGGAGGACCCAGGCAGTAGGCTTGCCCACTGCCTGGTGCCACCGGCCAACCGGTGGATGACCATCGGCCAGCCGGTGGAACCCAGATAGAAAGCCTGCTCTGTCTGGACCACAGGCCAGCCGGGAGCTCAGCACCGGCCAACCGGTGGACCACCGGCAAGCTGGTGAGACACCACCGGCCAGCCGGTGTGCCCACTCAAACTAGCCATTGGGCTTTGACCAGACTTGTACTTTTGAACCCCAACGGCTCCGGAAGCCCTCCAACGGCCATATTGAAGTGTTTATGGGTATTTCTCCTATAAATAAGAAACCATGGATGTCGGGAACACAACCGAATTATATTTTGATGTCTTGACGCTCTAACGACAAATCTCCAAGGCCTATTGTGATCCATTGCCATCCTTGAAGCTTGAGCTCCCTCTCCATCAGCTGCTCTCACACTTTTGGCGCTCAAGGCTTCTGTGTGTTTGTATTATTTTATTTGTTTAGTTCTTCATTGGGTTTGGATTAAAACAAACCTCTCATTTCCATTCTTTCTTTCAATTGGGTTTCTTGCTACAACCATAATAAAAAAGCAAGCTGTACGAAGGTGTTCTAGCCTACCATAAAATGGCTAGTGGGTTTCTTGCTACAACCATAATAAAAAAGCCAGCTGTACGAAGGTGTTCTAGCCTACCTTAAAACGTCTAGTGGGTTTCTTTCTACAACCATTAAAAAGAAAGCTGACGTATTAATCTCTCAACGGTTCTTGTTGGGAGCGGAGATGTAGGCTTGGGAATTAAGCCGAACTCCGTTATCAAATTGTGTCTTGCCTTTTTTATTTCCGCTGTATTGATAATTGTTTTAAATTGTTAATTATTTTTGAAAAGGCAATTCACCCCCCCCCCCTCTTGCCATCCTCTACGACCCAACAAAGGTACCCTTGATATGAAAGAAACAAGATAACATTGTCAATAAATATATGATCACCAAAACTAAATCGTTTTGAAATGTTGTTCTAGGTAATATTTTCATGAAGTATATGGTGACATTATCCCACTTCCATTATAGAACTAGCCAAGTCTACAACAACCTAGCAGGACTCTGATGCTTGGGATTTACCTACTAAAATTTTAAACATTGGGCGACAAAGCCAGCTACATAATTTTTCATCCTGGAACACCAATAATTCCCATTAAGATCACGAAACATCTTTTTCACACCAGGATATACCTCTCATTTCAAGGATTTGGTATCCCTTATTATCTATTCATGTAATACCAAAGGAACCCATTCACAGTTATGGATAATAGTAAAAACACTATTTCTAAGAAACCATCATGATGGTGTCTCCACACTATAGACATTTTCCCTTAGATTGAAGCCATCCAAATTAGATAGCTACTCTCTCTTGATCCAATCCAGAATAATGGGAATACCAGATGTTGATGTTATAGTCGCTCACACCTAAGAGTCATGAGTATCTAAATACATTTTTGAAGAGAGATCCATTAGTTGACACTTATCACAAGACTCATGTATAGTCTATTTCAATGTCCACGTTCTCATGGTATCCGTGATGATGCTTCAATTATTTGGAGTGTATTCCAGCTCAAATTTGAAATACTATTGAAATTCAACCCACCTCCTTTGTCGAAGGTTCGAGTCTCATAGATAAAGGATGCAACTGAGGGTTTTATGATATAATTTCACCAAAATACTCCCACACAAAACATAATTTCATAAGAATCTTAGGGTGTATACCACTAGAACAAAATATTGAACATGAGAAGGATAATTCCTCTTTAGGACTCTCAATTACCTTGAGCCATATGCAACTTCTCAATCCTACTATGTCATAATTTTTCCATGTATGACTCTGGATGTGTCAGAGTACATAGTATATTCCTTACTAGAAACATGTAATGTGAGGATCAATGATGCGTTCCCCCTGCAATTCATCTCATGGAATTAATTCTCATAAACATATAAAAAAACTTTACCCCTTACCTGGAAATCCTAGAAATAAGTATTTTTATATGGGATAATTCCTAGATAAAGCCCCTATAATTCCCTATTAAACCTATAAATCATTGAATCTTGATGAAATTATTGGGGTCATTCCCAAGATACAAAGTTGAAACCTTCTCTAGGTACACTAACACTCTAACCTCTGAGATAACCTAACCCAATAATTTATATTTTTCAATCCTTAAGGTTTTTTTATATATATTGGCATAAAGATAATTCTATCTCATTATAATAAGGATGATTTCAATATGTTGAGGATGACTATCTTCAGACATGGATTATATCAAGATGTTATTAATGAAAACCACCAAAAACATATACAGGAATAGATATAAGATATGATTTATCAAAGTCATGAATACTTCTAGTGAATTAGTTAGACCAAGATAAATCCCCCAAAACTCATATAAGTTACACCTACTACTAAAATTAGTGTGGGTATATTTTATAGTCTCACACTCTACTGATGGTACCCTGACATGAAGTTAGTTTTGGATAAAATCTTGGAACCTCTTAGCTGACCAGAGATATCACCAATGTGTTAATGTGGATAAATATTCTTAACCATCATCTGGTTTACACTTTAATGATCTATACTTAACTGAAAAGTACCATTATGCTTCTGGAAAAAAATGATAGGAGAACCACTATGTGAAGTACTAGGTTATATTTATCAGTTTTATTCAAATAATATAACTATAACTTCAACTCATGAAGCTATACTGGTTCTATCATATAAAGAATAATTAAAACTGGGTTAGCTCTTAGCACAAACTAGATAGTGAACTTTATCTCCCAGTCGGGCGCTAAGCTAGAGAAAAATTTATGAAATATGTTCTAAAATTAGTCCACTATAGGTGTAAATGTTCTTTATAATAAATCAATATCATCTAGAATAAGGATTTCTATATGAAACATGTGAAAATCCAATCAATCGTGAATTGGTCCTAAATTAGTAGCCTAAATATCCCATTCTCACTTATGGGTATAGCTTATACATTTTGGAGTTAGAAAAATAACTCTCATCCAATAATTGATGATATGATATTGGTATAGAACTATCCAATCCATAATGATAATAAAATCGAGTAATGCCATTTCTAGTAAGAAAATCTATCAAATGAAATGGTAGCCTACAATTTTTAGAGAAAACACCTTGTAGAATACAATAACCTCTCACGAAACCCCTAATGGCATCTCGATAGATGTTACAACATAAAATCTCTCCAAATCCAAAACCAATCCATTTTAAGACTTTTTACAATGAAATGAATGCAATTATCAATTATCAAACACATGAGAAGGTAGATTATACTGTAACCATACCTTTAATGTTGGACTGTCCCATATCTAGATTGATCAGGGTAGACTGTATAATTTGCAGCTCACTCTTCCCTCAGCCCTAGGCTGTATTCTAACTCTCCTTTGTTTATTACTATGGTTGGTACAACTGATTATGTATTGGATTCCCACATCCCCTATATCGGAATTATCATCTGATAGAACTCCAACTACCATTATTCCAATGGTTAGCTGAGTCCTTCCCATACTCCAGTTCCTCTCTTGATCCTATACCACAACTCTACTATAAATGTCTCATACAAAACCTCTATATATTTCCCACTCCACCAGAATAACACTCTATTATAAGACAATGAATTTGAGCACTCTTGTGACCAGACCTACCACACTAATACTACTACACCTATCCATGGTCATAAGACAACTTCCTTCAACCTTATATGCTATATTTTACACTTCACTGGTGGTAAATATCAAAATAAAACTCCTTTATCCCTAATGAAGAGCATACTAATCACTTGACCAATACTGTATCACTGCCACTTATCACAACTTTTTGGTTCCCTTTCCTCATGATATCCCTATTAATTACATCTAAGAATTTTCTCAGGTGATATATGTTCACCAAATAATTTATCTCATTAATGATTCCATCCAAGAAATAATTCACCTCGGAGATCTTATCATCTCATAAGGATAAAGAAAATCCTTGTAGTTTGTAGAATCATCCAACATAGTCCATCAATGACATGATCCCCTATTTTAGGTTCATGAAATCATAATCCCTCTCATCCCTCAATGTCTCTGGGTATAATTATATATAGAATTTCTCCTTATATTACTTCTTGGTTAGGACTTAATTCTAAACATCTTGATCTAGGATTTACCACTAGCCCTTATTTAGTACCTATATCATATAATCAGACTACTTCACCCCCATAATTGGGTGTCTCAAGGTTGTTAAAGATCATCTGGATTGACTTGATCCAGAACTCAGCTTCCTGGGGACCACCCTCCCTAGTGAACATAGGTGGTTTATGTAGCTATAACTCTCTCATTATGCCAGACATAGAAGGCATGGGGCAAGTATTCTCATTCTCCATGGATCACAAAACCCACATGACACTCTCACAAATATGATCATCTATCAAGATCCCCAGATCTGTAGGATGTTCCATCTCATCATCATTAGGTTAGTTCTAGTTACCACTCTCCCAATGATCAAATAAAATACAATGTAGAATCATTTTCTCTACAAGGTTCAGTACCCTCCTTAAAATTTAGGATACACAATAATATCAATATGAAAATGTGAGAACAAAAACAGAGAACCACTATCTTAATCTTAATGTATTCTTGCATCAACATGTTAATTGGTATATCATAATAGTTTATATTAATTCATTTTTATCAAATAAAAATAGGGACCACATTTCCTAAATCAAGTAGGAAGATATATTAGAAGAAATAATTATAACCCATGGATGGGAAATGCATGCTAAATATATCCCTACTTTCTTACCACTATGCATACATACTAAACTCATGAGATACCTTCCCATGAGTAAAATATAAATAAAACATAACATCACAAAATAAGTGAATCATCCAATGTAAAGTAACATAAAAAATTTAATAATTGAACAACATGAAGAAAAATCTCACCCCTAGGAACACAGGTTTTCCCTACACATGACTTAGCTACTTCCATCCAAGAGCTCATTCCCAACCACAAGAACATCATATTCTCTTATATACCTTTCCAAAATAGTAAATCAAGGAAGAAATGCATATGATACTACTTTGTAATGTTCACAGTCTATTACTCTCCCACATGATTTAGGTAGGTCATTAATGGACCTCAGTTTTGCCTCCCTGTATTCCATAGGATTCCAACTATCATTGAGGGTGTAAGGAATATTGTGGGGAAACTATGATCTATGGTTTAGGGTTGAAAAAACAGTAGAAAATATATGAATATTCAACCATGAAACCTGATCTAAATAAAATATAAACGAAAAATAAACCAAATAAGAATAATAAATCATGCCATTTTCTAATGTATACCAATTTAAATGATATACTGAATTCAAACATGTAAACTAAAAAAATACTCTAAATACCCCAGTCTAGAACCCAAATCTCGGACCTGTCACTATAATCCAGTCCCATCCAAAAAATTAATTGAATAATGTACATGACCCATTACCCTTGTCCAAACATATATCCATGGAAAATGCCTAGGTACCGAACGATGAATGAATAGGGTGTGAGTAACAATCAGTGGGCCAAAACCTGCAGTGTCTAAAAAATAAAATCTGAACAAAACGTTCATGAAATAGTATAATAAAAAAGGGAATTAAATTGTAAATTAATGAAGAACCTCAAAAAAAAATTTCAAAACTCGAGCTCATGGTTTCCACCTTGGGTTATCCAAACCGGCTTCGACATGGCGTGGAATGTCTCAATCTTTGAAGCATAGCGCACTAACAATAAAGAATTATATATCCAACTCATAATATCTCTAAGGAAGGAGAAAAATGTCCAACCCGATGTCTTATGTCTTATCCCCAAATTCATGATCCTGAATCCAGTGCTAAAAACATAAAATTTACATTTCTATATTTGATATTGATTAATGTAACCCAATTTCTTCAATACAAACATAAAACATCAAATGGAATATTAGATCACTTACATACCAAATTAATTTTTTTAATTAGTGTTTTAAAGAATTAGGATAAAATCTTATATAAAAACATGGATACATAAACAACCATTTCATAAATATATTCATTATATGTCATAAATATTTTCACATAAAGTAACATTCTAAGGAATAACATTCTCAAAAACCTTCTTCACAACCTAGGGAAAAGGAAACATAATCTTGTTGAGTTTAGATTTATAGTAAGGGATAAAATATGAATTAAAAATTGAATGTTAGAAGTGTGAATAATATAAGTATAAGGTTCTGATGAAATAATCAACGATCATGAGCATTATATATATGAATTCATACCCATAAATAACCAGGATCATAAAATATGAATCATAGAATGAAAGTTTATCAATGAAATTTTCATATGAATCAATAATCAAGATCCATGTGATGTCAATATAGATTAAAGGAATCATTATAAACAAATATAGAGGATAAAGAAAATATATTGGTATATTGGAACATTATCTTTATAGAACCCTTATATATTCCTTACAAATTGGAATAACAATATGGTTAACTTCTAATATAATTACACAATGAATTGGTGAGCTATAATGGGGATAATCCATCATATAATGAGATATACAGGGTGTCAACCAATCATGTAATTTGATATAATGGGAATCAACAGATCATATAATTTTTATCTGGAATAGTTGTTATAATTAACAATATCCAAGCATCACTTATGAATAAAACAATCACATGCTTTCACTTTTCAGCCTAACCCACCGTATATCTTGGTTAACATGTGGAAAATGAATGAATTTCAAAAAATAATTTTAAAATAATCATTTTAGTCCATACATATAAGGAATATGGATGAAATAATTTGATCATAATCCTAGTGATGAATAGAAATCATTAACTGATTATGACATAGAGGAAATACCTTTAAAATTTCATTTAAAATATTTCTTTTAAAATAAGAAAAAAAACCATTTTATTTGATTAATATTTATAAAAAAATTCAAAAATCTTGGGAAGAATAATTTCATTGAAAATAAACATGAAAATAATAAAGTAATATTAAATGAAAAGAATGTTTATGATAGTGGGAAAATGAATTCATGTTGTAAACATTAAATGGAGAAATTCCATTCACACTTTTATAAAAATTCAAAAATAGGTTATTCATAAAACATTGAAAAGATTATTTTTTTAAAACTATTATAAGAAGTAAAATGATCAAGATCTACATATTTTGGAAATAATTTATATCTATAAAATAAAAATTTTGAAAATAATTTTTAAAAACATGCATATGGAAGATAAGGATTCTTGATCAAAAAGAAGATACAATATCAGTATCACTTATAAACAATATTCCTGATGTTCCTTTATTCAATAATTGAGGAAATATAAATTAAACATGTAAACCACATTCATTACTAGAGGATAATAGAAGATATGTAGATCAATAAACTAATATCATATGATTCCCCCAAGGAATCTTGAACATAAACAATCTCAAAATCGAAGGAGATTGTAATATAAATGTTATTCCAATATGATAACATTTCAATCATAAGAACCATGAAATAATGACATAAAATTATGTATTAAATATCATTAAAATGTGGATATTAATTTTATAACATGAAAATGGGTAAGTATATTAACCTCACAAAATAATGTACGTTCACATCATAAATGTATATCTGAAAGAAAAATAATTTGAGAGGAATTACCCTCATGAAGATCATATCATTGAACTGAGTATTAGTCATTGGAGAGACTATGTGTAACATATTTAAATCCAAAAAAGTATAAATATAGTATAAAAAATTCATATATTGATTCACACAAAATCATGGTATAATAAAGTCAATGAAAAAGTGTTATAACCCAACATAAGGAAATCGAGAAAAGAAATTTGTTACCACATGAAAACTTTCATGTCAAATCCCCAGGGTTGAAATAATTATAACTGAAACCTAAAATACCATGAATGAAGAAGGATTCATGATGTATTATTTAAAATTTTATTATATACACCATATTAAACAAATTATGTGAATAATAATAAAATATATCTCAGTGAAAGGAAATTAATTTGAAATACTTTATCTCGAGTCCAAACATTCTTTGTATGCCCTTTAACTAATGTATAATAAACTTATATAAATTTATTGACATCATATGAAAACATTAAAGTATTAATACCATATCCTTAAATAATTTATTTTATTTATTTTAATTACATATTTATTACTTAATAAGTTAACTCCATGTTGTGTATTTTGAGGACGTTCGGTCCCTAATTTGAAAATGGATTTGGTATATTGACAGTGGTCAATAGGGGCATTACTACATCATATCCTGAATAATAATCATTAAATTTTTATAATTTTTATATATAAATTATAATTCTAAAACCAAACATTAATGATGCTTAGGAAAAATTAACTACATTACATCATAGAGATGGTTGGGGGTATGTATGGATGAGTAACATTTATATTTGTCAACGATCATTATAGAAACAAGGTAAGTATTATTATATATTTGTAAAAATATTATTATACCATAAATAACATATTATTTATTTAAATATAATTTTATATTTCATCCATATTATGTGGTGATGTAAAATGAATTAGATCACTTTTTGGAGGTGGTAGTCCACATATACACACGAACGACGTTACCATTTTTCAGTGAATCAAAATGTAATAAATTAAACTATATATTATCTTTTTATAATGATAGTTTTTTCATGAATAAAAATCATATATATATATACATATATATATAATTTATCATTACAACCAACCATAAAAGGAGGTAATGGAAAACAAATTATATCATTCAGTGAGATGGTAGTCTGAAATACACATTAATGATGGATTCCTTTCTGATTTGATTGAGGATGAAGATGGATATATTTTATTAAAGTAACATAATGAGATCTCATTATATGGGAGATAACAATTTTTTTATATAATCATGATTAAAGTAGATCTGAAGAAGGTGGAAGAAGAAATAAAATAGAATACCTTGGTTAAGAACAATACCTCTTCTTCCAACAACCACTTAAGGTTTTCACTAAAAAAATTCATAGCATGGTTTTATGATAAAAATAATTCTAGGATGTGAGGAGGGATTTTTGGAAGGTATTTGGTAAGAAATTATCTGAACCAAATGGTTTTTTATGTGTTGGAGAAAAGAGAAGAAGTGGTTCCCTATTATAAGAAATGGGAGGGGCACTCTTGGACTTTCATAAAATACTAAACTAGTATAAATTAATTCTGATGTCCAAATGTATGAAAATTGATAACATTAGAAGTTAATTTGAATATATGTCAATATAATATCATAAAATAAAATTTTTATTGGTTTGGATTACATTTTTACCTTTTTCATTTTTAACCCCTTATTATCCCTTTATACAATTATAGAGATACCAACGTTTTTTACTATTAAGGGGTTAATTTAGATAAAATAAAAGTATAATGGGACCATAAATAGACCAAATATTATTTTTTAAACCATAAAACATTACCTTGGGGATTTAAAAGATATTTAGTAATTTTAAATGATTTAATAAAATATCATTTACCATACAAAATCATTAATATCAATTTCCAATATATTAAATTACATTGAATTTGAAAACATAGAGACAAAAAATAAAATAAAATATAATGATTAAAAAACTATCTAATATATTAGTTTTATCCCTAAAAATTATTTAACAAAAATATTATTCAAATAATATTATTTTTCAAATTTCTAAAATCATTTTTTTTCAATCAGTTGAATAATTACATCATCAGTGCGGCGTAAGATTTTAAGCTAATAATTTCATCAATAAAAATCAAAAATAAAATTCCATGATAAAAAATAATTATCTTTAAAATGACTAACTATGACCCAATATATCCTCTAATTATCCCTATGTTAAAAATATTTCATTTATTGAAAGTAAGTGTGTGAATTTTTTTTCTTTATATTAACATAAATATTAAGAAGTTCAAAATCATGGCCAAATGGAAAAAAGAACATATATTATTTTTTTACTGATTATGGGTGAGATATAATAATTCAGTAAAATTTATTTATGTTTTAGGGACAATTTTTAGTCCTTATCATTTTATTTCAAACATTAATTATCCTATTTACCCATACAAAAGTCACATTAAGTTTTTAAAGTGTCTATTAATTTTTATAAAAAATAAAAGTTACATATTTAACAAATTTTTGACCACTAATTCAAAATATGGAATCCATTTTTGAATATTCAATCTATAAGAGCATGATAATTTAGTTTAAAATTAAACCCATAAAAAGTAATGAAAATCAATTAGTTCATAAAAAATATTTTTTTTAATATAGAAAATGTTATAATACAAAATTAAAGTATAAAATTAAACATATAGACAATATTTTAATTATTCCCAATTAATATAAACTAAATAAATTTAAAAAAAAATATAGAATTTGACTATTAAATAATTGAAAACAAAAAACAATTTTCAATATAATTAGTATTTTCAACTGGTAATTGAAAAATCATTCTTTCTAGAAAATTATTAAGATATCACCATATGATAATTTTGATTTAGTGATTTAAAAAATTATATTTAATTTATAAAGTAAAATTCCTAAAATTTGCAAAAAATTAATTACAGTTTTTTAACAAAAATAAATAAAATTCATATTTGAAGAAAACGTGTATTTAAAGAATAAAATTACTTTACTAAAAATTAATTTTAATTTCAAAAGAATTTATAAATCATTTTTTTATTATAAAATTTATATATATTTCATATAGTATTTAATCATATTCTTACCTTCCAATTTAATGACTAGGTTATAACGACTATATTTCAAAAATATTAATTTGTGGATCATTTAATATTTATGTTTCATCTCATATACATTATACAACATAATGACCATATTTTACAATATTGGGATATTAAATTCTCCCTATTTAATAAATTGAATTCTCAGAATTTTAAGTTGGTATTAGTAACAAAGGGGATGAATTTTCAAAATACCTTTCTTGAAATCCCCCATTGTAAAAAGGTTTAATAAAACATTTTATTGAAAATAGGGAAAGGGAAGAATGGTTGTCATCTAGAATATCACATAACTAGGTGTCCAAGTATGAAAAAATTGGTCGAATGTGAAGATATAGACTTGGAAGAGAACAATAATCCCAAAGGAATAATAGAGAGTGATAAAGAATATGTCTTGGAGAAAGTTAATGACTCTAAAATAATTAATCCTTTTATTGATGAAAAGAGCATCAATTCCTAAAAAATAAAGGTAATAGAACAAAATTTTGTTTCAAGAATATTTTCACAAGAGTTTAGGAATTACTTTACCATCTAGACTAAGAACTAATAGAAATGTACTTACTTCACATGTATACTTTCATCCTTTGTTTCAAATTCCACCATAATCTCATCGTTTTCTCCTTATTATGAATATTTGAGATAATTTTTTTATTCTTAATGAATGAAAATCAACTTATGATGACTCACCTAATCCAAAAAATAATTAAAATAAATTCTTTCTATATTTATACATTAACTAAAACCAAAATAGTTACCATAAGGTAAGTCTTCTCCAATGATGTATTAAACATTATATGAATAAATAATAAATTAATATGAAAAATTAAACAGCATTACCCAAAGTTCAAACTAAATTAATACATAAATAACTATCCTTAAAGTTCATCAACATATTTCTCACTACTATTAAAACCCAAATATTAGAATGATTTTATTACATATTATTCCACCATTTATCTCCCAAATCACATCAATCACTCTTAAAATCTCATACGAAAAATACATGTGACATAATCATATAATCTCAATGATATGATAATTATACCATAATTGACCTGAATCACCATAAAGTGACCTTAAAATCATATATGCATCCAAAATATAATAGAACCTTTTATCTTAAAATAAAATCCCATAATGTTTTGGTCATGTTTTTCATGACCCAATCCAATATGGGGATTTAGCATCAACTACCCCAAGCCCACCTCCCTAGGCTATGGGTAGAGATAAGTGCAGAAGGCACACTAAACTCATGGAGGCCTTTTCCTAAATAACATATGCGCAAAACCAACTCATTGAAAAATTGTAGATGGAAATAAAAAATATGAAACACTAATATAAATATACAAAATATTAATAGAACACTAGAAAAAATAAAGTATAGTAGAGTATACTAAAAAATAAAAGGGAACAAACACAATCCCAAACTGAAATTATGTCCCAACCCAAAAAAACTAGAAAAAATTAAACAACCGAGAGAGCCTAGCTCATGTATCCCATGCTATGATCACCGCACGTAGACTAAGAACCCAATATCCCTAAGCTCATATAAAGTCACGATGGACCTATCTGCTATCTAAAAAATACAAGACACATGTTGGGAAAAGACCATGCATTGGTGAGTATATACTTACCCAGTAGAACGCCTCGAAAAGGTGAAAGGGGAGTATTAAGAGATACAACTAAAGAGGGGAGTAGTAGATAGAATAAGGTATAATAAAAGAGTATAACTCAATCCAAAAAGAGAGTGATATCGTACTCATCAAAACATAATGATCACGACATGGTGATAAGATGAGTATATTGTCGAGTCTTTGCTACCTATAGTAGGAGAATGGACTCGTCCAACCACGAGAAGCTAAACACAGAAAATACGTGCCACACCCCTCGTGTCTTCACTTCTCCTGGAAAAATATTATCTATTCCCAAGGAGTGGGTACTGAAGTATGATATATATATATATTCTCATTCAAAAAATATAAAAAGATATAGTAAAGGGATCTCCTGGTCACAACTCAACCCAAGAAGACGAGTAGCCAATAGTTCGAAAAGGAATTCCATTAGTGATGACCAATATCTCATGAATATTCCCAAGAGACACATGTCAAAGAGACTAAATCACCCCACCTTGAATATATCTTCTATTGAAAAAATTGACTCCCTGGCAACATTTTAAATCATGTAAAAAAATTCATCTTGGTGGGGAAAGCGTTCCTCTTTCTCATGGACCCGACAGTTAATTAACCCACACATTGTCACTATGCCACACAGTCGATGGGTCACTAGTTTTAGGAAATAATCTAGTGCCTTGATATGATATGATTATCTTATTCTTGAAGTCACTTAGGAGAGTTACTTCTGAGTTCTATTGGAGGGCACCACTCTGGAAGGTCACTGTGGAACACCACTTCCCAGTCCCTCTAAAGGGTACAACTCAAGAAAGTCACTGAGTAATTCCATGGTCTAGTCCTACATGAGTGAAATCCCAGTGACTCATCAGGGAAAAACTACTACCCAACCCTAATGGAAGGTAATGTCTGTAAAATTTTATCGAGAAATGCCACTGCCCAACCCAGCTTTAGGTTAAGCCAAGAGTATTGAGGAACTCCAATACCGAGTCCTACTGTAGGGTGACTTAGAAAGATCATTGGGGAAATCCACTGAACATTCCACCTAGATGGTAATACCAAAATTTCCATTGGGAGATTCCATATCCCTGCAAAGAGAGGGGTAAACCCTTTATTGCTTTGGCGAGGCAACATGATTCATTTCATCATCGGTTGTTGCCTCAGCATGTACCGAACCTAGAAAAGTTCACATCATATACCCAAAGTCTATTTAGAGGTCACCATCATTTTCTGTGTGAAAAAACACTTAGGAAAGGCATATCGTGTTCCAAAATCTGTGTTCAAATGAAGAAGATATTGGGCATTGAAGATTTCTCAGAAGGGCTCAAGTAACACACAAATTATGAGGGGGCCCACATAGAGTGTAGTTCCTCTCACTTCCAGGATTTCTCTCTTGTTGGTGCACGGGTCCTGTCCGTAATGGGCTACACACTGTGTAGGTGGATTACACGGTATGTACCATCTATCTAGGGATCGGGCCATGTCTACTGGCCGTGTCCATGTCATTCTATATAAATTTCTGTTGGTGTGACCCACTTCACGGATCATCCAACTCGTAAAGGGGTACATGGCGTGTAATGGGGTAATAAATGTCATTTTACTGTTAAATTATTCAAAACCTTAGACTTCCATTGAGTGGGCTGCACACCATGTGTTCTTCATCCTATATGGCATGTAGTCAGGATCTTTCTAGAATCCCAAAATTTCTCCAAAATTTATATTTGGATTGAATCTAGCTCTAGTACCATAGATCCCACCTCGTTTCCTCCTGAGTCTCATAGATGTGGTCGGGATTCATCCCCACAGACCATTATTTGCTGAATATCATTCATCATTCATCGCAAAGGTTTCATTCTTCATTCCATATTCCAATATATCTTCATTCATTGTAAAAATTTCTAATATATGCTCTGCCTGAAGTTTTGTTGATGTTCCGTCAATTCGACACAATTGTTTTCACTTGATTCGGCAGAGGTATCCCAAAAACTATCGAACCAGGAACTAAATGGTACTAATAGTGAAGAAAGAAAATAACAGGAGATGAAGGGGGAAATGTTTTTACAATCTTTGGTCAGGCATTCTTGGCCAATGATAAAAAACAATTTGTTGAGGTTGGATAAACCATAGAAAAAAATATAATGCTTTATTCTTGGGAGCATGCAATATTTTTCAAGGGCATAGATTCAAATAAAGGAATGAAACTGCTCAAAACTTTTATCAAAAGTGGAAAAACACCAATTGAAAAGTCATTCCTCTTCTTTGGATTAATATTTTATAAAGAAAAACTTCTCCAATGGGAGATGAGTATCCATTTAATTCATTGTGCTTTGATCAAACTTGAATAAGAGGTTCATTGTTCTTTGATGAAATTTGTCAACATAGGAGGGGAGGAGCTCTTACCGGTGGATGGGATAATTAGAAGGCCAGGCGTATCCAAATCCTCATTAACACATATTTATAAAATTTTAATTGGATAATTTTTTTATTAGTAAAATAAATAAATAAATAAATATTAAACTCAAATTTATCACAAATGAGAGAGGTGCACGTACATCCTGTGCTGACTTTTTTTTGCTCAGAGGTTAAACACCATGTTTCAGAAACAACCATGTTCTCATATTTCTGATTTGATCAAGAATTTAAGAATTGTATATCATTCCCTTTAATTAACCATGCACGTGGAATAAAATATATATTTAATATTTTTATAGAATTAATTTTGGGTACTCCGGTCCTCAGAATTGCACATCGTCTATGCTCCTAGATCTGAAAATATATTTATAAATATTTCAATGTCTTACAAGGAAAGACTTGGTATCTACATAATTCCCCAATTCAATATTTTCCACCAGAAAAGGAAATAACTAAGATAAAAATATTGTATATTGATCTCACATCAGGATCTACCACTCCCAAGTACTCTACTGCACATTTCTGTGCTTCCACAAAACCAAAACTAAAGGGATGGTTAATCCTTGAAAGGTCCATTCTGGTCAGTCCTAGATCACCGAAATGTTCTCTACAAAGGTTCCTTCATCATTGATTTCTAGCTCACCCCAATCAATGATGTGTGTAGGGTGATGAATGTATCTCATATTCTGTGAAACATGGAAGATATCGTGAACCTACTATAGGTGCAGGGGTAGGGAGAGGTAGTAAGAAACATCTCTAACCTGCTGAAAGAACTCAAACGGCCCGATGAACCTGAAGGATATCATGCCTCCCTATCCAAACATTCACCTTCCTCATCATGTGGATACTTTTAAGAAAACATAGGATTCGTAATCGAACTCCAAGTTCCTACGATGGAAATCGTTATAGGATTTCTATCCACTATGGGCCGTCTTCATCCATTCATGGATGACCTACACATTTTTCATTATCACCTACACCAACTCTAGTCCCATAAGATATGACTCTCCAATCTCTTCCCATCACAAGGGTGACCTACAGGGTCTCTTGTAAAGGACCTCAAAAGGTTCCATGCCAATGGAAGAGTGGTATCTATTTTTATATGCAAACTCTACGAAGGTTAGGTGATCCTACTCTCTCTAGCCTAAATACAACACAGATTCACTCAACATATCCTCTAGCACATGGATAGTTTGATATTTCGTCCCACTGGTATGGGTGTGAAATTTTTTACTCATATGAAAATGGGTCTCAAATACCCTTATAGTCCTCTCCCCAATCTTGATGTAAACCACACTTCAAAATCGAAGACAATCGTCAAGGCTACCCCATGAAGACAAAATATCTCTCATACATACTGCTACACCAAAATCACCACTGAACTCTACTCCCTAATAGCAATGAAGTAAGCTATCTTTGTGAGTCAATACATGATCACCTAGATGGTGTCATGACCCTTCACTATGTACGGAATCCCTGAGACAAAGTGCATTGATATTCCACCCCAATTTCACTCCGGGATCAGAAGATACCACAATAAACCCACTAGAATAGGGTGATCAACATTCACCTACTGACAGGTGAGGCACCGTGAGATGAACTCTACTATGCTTCACCTCATGAAAGACAACAAAAATACCACTGAAGATCTCTATAAATATTCCTCACACTGCGATGTACAACTGAGAGAGAAGTGTGATACTCACTCATCACCTCTTCTTGTATGGCGATTGGAACCACATTTCTCCACTAGAACAATATCCCTTGATTCACTACTTCAAAATACCCATCTAGTGCATCAAATTTGGATATATGATCTTAAAGAACCTCACAGTTGATGCATCCTAGCTGTGACTCGTTCACCCACTTGAGGAGCAGCGGAGTAAATACCTTCAAGTGAAGAATCTTTATACCGTGCTGCTCTATCAGGGATAGCTGCAGGGAAGCTAACTACACCAAAGCTTCCTACTCTATGTAATCTTTAAAATTCATGCTAAGGGAATCTACTAAAATATGTCCCTTACATGGAGTATAGACTATATGAAATTTATAATCATGTAGGAACTCCAACTAGTGTCACTACGTTAGGTTCATGTCTCATTGAGTGAATACGTACCTAAGGCTTTGGTGGTCTATGTAAACCATAGAGCACTCTCCTAGAATGAAGTGCTTCCAAATCTTCAAGGAAAAGACTACCACTACTTGGTCTAGGTCATGGGTCACATAGTTCTAATCATGGGGTATCAACTTCCTCGACCTGTATGGGATGACTGTCTATCGTTGCATGAACATGAAACCGAGACCAACTCATGAGGCAGCAGAATACACCAAGAATTAAATTCCATCTTCTAGTAGGATCAACACAGGATTTCTCATCAGCCAATTACTCAATTCCTTGGAGGCCTTTTGGCTTAAAATAGGTAAAAAAACACCCCTTAAACATTATGGTAGTCAATTGGGCCTCTATTAATAAGAATCCTTCCAAAAACCTCTTTTAGTACCCTTCCATGTAAGGGATACATCACACCTATGATACATTTTTATGTGGTTTTCAAGCAAGTACTTCTTTGATATTTGTGGGATCCATGGCTAAAACATGTTCATAAATGAAATTCCACAGAAAGTGAACCTCATGTATCTAGAACTAGCACTTTAAGAGATTTCTGTAAAGATGATGCTCTCAAAGAAAATCTAGGACCATCTTCAAGTTATCTACATGTTCCTCAACTGTTTTATAGTAGACAAGTATTACATCGATGAAGATGACAAAAAACTGATCCAATTATGGCTAGAAAACCTTGTCTGTAAAATTCATAAAGATGATGGGGTAATTTTTCACACCAATGGGCATCACTGGTAATTCATAGTGTCCATAGAGACATCATAATGCAAGCATTGGAATATTATCCTCATGAACCCTCAACTTGTGGTAGTCAGACTAGGGATCGATCTTGGAGAATCATCACACAATATGAAACTAATTAAAGATTTCATCAACCATTGGAAAGGGGTAATTTTTTTATCATTACTTCGTTTAGGTGAAGATAATCTATGCAAATCCACTATCTCATGTCTTCCTTTTACACAAGCAGAATTAGAGCTGCCTACGTGGACACACTAGGTCTGATGAAACCCTACTCATGAAGGTCCTGCAACTGAAACTATAGATCCTATAGCCTTGCAGGATCCATCCTATATTCCACAGAATATATTGGGGAAGTCCCTAGTTTCATGTTAGTGTAAAACTCCATATCCCACTATAGAGGTAGTCCCAAAATGTCTTTGGGGAAGACATCCATATAGTCATCCATAACTAAAGGAACCCAAAATCCTAAGGAGTCTACTACACAAAGGGTTATTCTTTCTAACTGATGGATTGTAGGATGAACCTCTTGCCCACATCACCCACATACCCTACTACGAGCTCCCTCTCCAAAAAAGGAGAACATCATCCCAACAACACGTAGACATATGACTAGTCTATGGTGATAGTAGGTTTGGGATCAAACTAGGGAAATACAATCCATTCTCAAGATGATGTCTTAAGGTTCCATTGTGATGACCAAAAGGTACCACGTGAACCACTTTTCTCAAAGTGATAGATCACACTGCAAGTAGATGAATGATATAGAGGAACTGTTCCCTTTAGGAACCTTGAGATAATTTTGTTGTGCTAGCATATCTACTTGGATCCCTAGATATAGAGCCAAGATTCAAGGGATAAAATAATGACTAGAACATGGGTATTCTAATAATGAGGAAATGGTAGAATAAACACAGATCGTACATTGAATTATCTTGTGCGTCGTAGGATCATAGACATCCAAATATTATAGCTATCTATAGCCCCGACCGCCATCTCCCTAAGCCTGATGTGGGATGCATAGTGGTGGTGGTGGAAGGACCACATAGACCAATACTCAACATACAATTCCTCCTGCTCCTCTACCAGTTATTCCTCCTTGGGGACCACCTTGATCATGATGCTATCTTTGTTGGGGAAGTCCATCTGATATTTTCCTGGGATTCTGAGTACATCTGGTAAGGTATTCTCGTTCCATGATATATAAACCATCATAAGCATAACACTGACCCTCATAGATATTCCCTAGTGCTTTATCAGCCCTTTTGAAAATATGACCACATCCTGGGGTATGCTCAGGGAAGTGTATCCTATTATGAGATTTTTGGAACCTTCCTTATGTTGTACATGTCTGAGTCCTATCCCACACACTATAAAATCCAAATATTTGGAGTCTATCTGATAGGAATATCTCTATCATAAACTACCTCTCAAGAACCCCAGAATAGGTAGGGATTCAAAAAAGAACAACACTGGCTGGAATCACTCTACGAAGTCCCTACTCAATCTTTTATGCTTGAAAGTATCAATATATGAACATTTCAAGAGAGTAAAATTTAAGTTTTATGAACCTCGGTGCATACACCTACACTATCATCCCTCAATATAAGCTCTTAAATCTGAAGAGAGCATAAGAAGGAGGGGTAGTGCTTGTCACGAAAGAGCTACTTGAATTCGTCCCATGAGAGTACTGACTCATGATGCATCTGGTAAAATAGGCTCCACCAACACAAAACTACTCTATGGAAAAGTCTGGACACTAAAGCGACCATCTGATCCCTCTATGTGTTGATAAGCTTGAAGGTGTAGACCACCAACTCTAATCCTCTACTGCCTAGGGATCTATATCACAGTGGATCCTCAACGGTCAATGATGCTGGAACTCACTGAGTGCACTCAGCCTACGCACACCCTCAACCTGCTCTGTTTGTATGATCTACTTCTCAATATTTGGTGTTGCTACTACTTTCCATCCTGTAGGAAGGGGATCACATGATGGACCCTCAACTAGGGCCTCATCTTTCATAGGGTCTTCGTCACAAACCAGAGCTGGTATTTTGGCTGACTGGTGTCACAAAGGCATCCTAAAAGTTATTATCGAATACTATGGTTAGATGAGTGTATATACACACACACACACACACAGATATATATATATATATTAATAAAAATGGGTAGCTGGGTTAAGAAGGAAATTCAAAAACTCAATCCTATATTATCCATGTACCATTGATCCCTGCAACAAATGTTTCATCTTGCTGAGTCTACAAGAAGTAATTCAAGGTCTTGTTGAATGGCTATGTCAGCCTCCACACCATCACTGGACACCCTAGTCTGAGAGTCACACTCGAGATACTTTGACAGTGTTACCTTAAACACTAAAAACAATATTTATAGGTAAAAACCATAACAACATTCCGAAGGTCTAAATACCATTAATACCAATCTATCATGACTCGACACAAGATAGGAATCGATCCACAACTACCCCAAGCCAGTCTGTATAGGCCAGAGGTGGTGATAAACACCAGAGACACATTAAACTCAGGGATTCATTTTCCTAAATAACTATACACATTCACACAACCAACTTAGTGTAAATGTGTAGAGGGAAAGAATAAATGTTGAAACACTACTATAAATATACTAAATATTCATGGAACACTAAGAAGAATGAAGTATGATAGTGTATAATAAAAAGTAGATGGGGAAAAATACACACCCAAACTAGAAATATGTCCAAGCTACAAAAACATGATAAGAGTAAATAAATGATAGATCCCAACTCCTATATCCCAAGCTACAACCATTGTGCATGGACAAAACACTATGTATCCCTAAAATCATCTGAGGCAATGATCGAGCTATTCACCAATTTCCAAATAATTGACACGTTTTGGGAAAATCCCATGTAGGGGTGAGTGTATACATACCTTGTAAAATACCCTAAAAAGGTAAAACGGGAGAATTAAGATATACAACTAAAGAGTGAAGTAGTAGATAGAACAAGGTACAATAAAATAGAATAGCTCAACCCAACAAGATAGTGAAAGTGAACTCGTCCAAACACAAGGGTCTCAACACATTGAGAAGATGTACTTCTCATTGAGTCTTCTTTAACTGTAGCAGGAGAGTGGACTGATACAACCATGAGAATCTAAACATAGAAATAAAATTCCCTACCCTACACTTCTACACCTCCCCTGGAAGAAGATTAGTTATATTCAAGGAGTGGGTACCGAAGTAGGATATATATATATGCTCAATCAAAGAAACCCAAATGAGAGAGTAAGGGGATCTCCATGTCATAGCTCATCCCATGAATATGAGTATCCAATGCTTCCAAAAGGATGTACGTCAATTATTCCCAGCATCTCATGCATCATTCTAGGACACACAAGTCTGAGGGACTCTATTCTCACACCTTGACCAATATTCCTTAGGTGGCACTGACTTACCCTCATAGTTTTAAATTGCATCACAAGAACTTGTCTTAGTGGGGAAAGTGTCCCTCTTCCCCATGAGTCCAAAGGTTCATCAAACCGTGCCTTTAAACAATTACACATAGTAGAGTGATCAAATTTTTTAGAAAAGGATCTTTTCATTGTATGATAGCAAGGTCTTACTTAGATAGTCACTGAGGAATGCCACCACACAATCCTACAGGATTTTACCGCTCATGAAGGTCATCAGGGAATGTCACTGCCTAGATCTACTGGAGGGTACCACATGGGAAGGTCACCGGGGAACGCCACTACACAGTCCTACTCAAGGTTATGCCTAATGATTCATTAGGGAAACAACACATCCCATCCCAACTGGAGGGTTATTCCTGGAAGATGTCATCAGGAAATTCCACTAACCATCCTAGATAGAGGATTAGAGAAAAACGTCAAGGAACTCCACTATATAGTCCAAATGAATGAAAAATTCGGAACGCCATAAGGGAAATTTCACTACCCAACCCACCTAGATACTAAGCCTGAAACTGCCTTCAAGGAATTCCATAACCCAACCTATCAAGAGGGTATGCCCGATACTGCTCTGGTGAAACTCCCTGATTGCTTCCATTATCAAGTGTCAAGTAAGCATATTACGATCCCATAAAAGCTTTCATCGTATCTAAAAATATACCTTCAAGGGAACCATCATGTTCTAGATGAAAAAAAACTCGGGATAGGTATCTTGCATGCCAAAATATGAGTTCAAATGAAGGAGATACAGATCTTTGAAGATTACTTGAAAGGGATCAAGAAACACACAACATGTAAGGGGACCCACATGGTGTGTGGTCGCTATTCAATACATGATCATGTCTCTAGTTTGTACAAGAATCCCATCTATGTAGGGGTACAAACCATGTAGGTGGGTAGATTGCATGTGCAACCTATTTTGGGAGCAGTCAGTATCTACCAGCTGTTTCCTTGTAGTTCAATATGGACTCCCCATCTATTTGACCCATCACATGGACTTTCCTACCAGGGAAGAGGTACAGGGCATGTATTTGAGTAATACATGTTGTGTTACCCTTAAATTCTATGAAACCCTAGCACCGCCAAAGAGGAGGCTACACGCCATGTGTTCATCATCTTATATGATGTGTAGTCGGTATGTTTCCATAATCCCTAAATTTTTGGAAACTTCATTCATGCTTTAAATTTTTTCCCACCACCATTGATCTTTCGTTGTTTCCTCTATAATCTCTTATATCTAGTTGGGATTTATACTCTCCGGACATCGTTCAATATGATCAACCGTCATTCATCATGAGGGTTTCATTATTCATTCCGCACAATCCCATGTCTTTAATGCATGATGATATGGAATCAAACCACTAGATTCACAATCCATTACTTAGGATGATTCTAGATATATTCTCTACTCAAATAATCATTGACCTTTCTTCGATCTACCACAAATTTGGGCACCCGATCAAGCTCGGTTAACTGACAACTATAGAACTGGGAACAACATGGTTACAAAGGTGAACAATGTGAATAATAGGGAAATAATGAAACCAAAAATGGTTTTAAGATTGTTTACCAAGTGTTCTTGGACAAATCTCAAGAATGTTCTCCTGGTGTTTGATAAACCAAATAAAATAATATAATTTTTCGTTATTGGGTGCATGAAATGTTTGTCAAAGGCACACATTCAAGAAAATGAATGAAACTGCTCAAACATTTAATAAAAAGGGAAAAAAACCCAATTGGTGAGTCCAACCACTTGTTTGGATTGATCGTTTTTGAAGAATGTGTTTTCCAATGAGGGAGTATGATCAATTGCTTTCGTTTCACTTTGATCCTCCTTGAATCAAATATTCTTCGTTCTTCAAAGGAATTTTTTCAATGGAATAAGGGAGGATATCTTAGTGGTGGTTGGGTGAATTATGAGGCCAACCATAACCAAATCCACCTAATGAAATATTTATAAGATTTTAATTTGGTCAATGTTTGATTAATGAGATAAATAAATAATTAATTATTCAACTCAAATGTAGCACCAACGAGTGATGAGTCCATACATCCCACACCAACATATTTATGTTGTGCCTCGGCTAAACACCATTTTCCAAAAATAACCATAGTCTCAAAGTTAAGGTCCGATCAAAATTTTAATTAACCACACATTCACAATGTAAAATATATTTAATATTTTTATAAAATTAATTTTAGGAACACTGGGCCTCATAATTTCATGTCGTCTCAAATTCTAGCTCTAAAAATATATTTAAAAATATTTCAATGTCTTACATGGAAAAAACCTTTCCTCTACAACCTTAATCATATAAGTTTCCAAAAAAATAGTGACATACTTTTGATATAAAACGAATCCTAAAATCAATAAAATCACTTTTCAACCCCATTATTATCTATCTGATAAAACATATGTTACAAAAATCAAAATAATAAAAAAATGTCATTCTAACTAGGATATCACATAGGCCAGTGGTAGGAGTTTTACCCTTTTCACCCTTAGAATGTGGGTTCAATCCCTAAAGCATTTCCAGATGTGATGGGTCATCACCCAAATTTTGGGTTATAATTTTGATAATAATATAACAATAAAATTCTTATAATGTTCCCAAATATATAGTGAACATCCTCAAAATTTTCATCAATCAAAGAAATTAATTTTTAAATTATAAGGATTTTTATACATCTCAATTTCCCAAAAATAATAAATCATAATTTACTATCATTTTCTTAACATCAAGAAAATATTACCCTAATGGTTTATTTATCAATTTTTCATTTTTATTTAAATGGATATCTCAAAAATATATCTTTTTTTTCTACACAATGTTTCATAAGTATTGATTTCGTCTAGCATATATCTTTTAAATTTGAAAACAAAATATATTATAAAATAATATATAGGTGATTCATGATCCATATAATTTTAAAAATATATTTGAATGTCATTTATATATTCTACCACCTAATAATTAAAAAAACTCAATGCATAAACAAATATTTCATTTAACTTCATTCTTAAAATATTAACCATTATTTTTTGTTTTTTCCTTCATACGTTATTCCAATAAATCAATGAAATGAAGTATATCATTATGAATAATCAATATCAAATTAGTCGTGATTCATATATAGTAGATAAGAATATAATCCATACATTAAATAAGTACATTAGAGTTTTATTTTATGTGTTAAATATACTCTTTATCTTTTTTTCTGAAGTCTATAACTCCAGAAAATAAAAATTCAAGTCCTTTGGTGGTATTTCCCTTTCTAAATGAGATTTATGAGTTGACATTTTGAAATCAAATAAAATATATTCCTTGATGGAAATAAATTTTATATAAATGAGATGGTGTTGGAAAGATTAAATAGTTTCTTTATGGTGTTTTTTATTTTAAAAAATCTTTCAAAATTAATTGAATAAGAATTTCCCCCAATAGTGATGATTAAATATTTATAATGGAAAATAAGGTTATGTTAGGTCCTTCTCCTTTCATCAATGTGAATCATATTTAATCAATAAAAAAACGTCATTAAAAAATGTATAAAATTATTGCATGTTAAAATTGAAATGGTACTTATAAAGACAATACCCATATAAATTATTTAATATATAATCCTTAAAATCCAAAAAATAACCTTAATAACATTAAAATTAATGGATTTTTTTGACAATAATGTTTATCTCATAGATTTTGACATAAATAAAAAAATGTAATAGAATTATATTGAAATAATCCTTCATGTTAAACGTAATGGAAACATGTACCTCAAAGTAGTTTAATATCTCTAAAAATAATTTTAGTCACCTTGAAATTCAATCATCAAAAAACTAAAAAGGGGGTTTATATGACACTGAACTTATAATGAACCTTAAAATTATAAATTGATGATGGTATCCTTAATTCTTAGGATAAAATCACATGAAAATATTCTCATCTCTAAAGTTGTCTAAATCTTTGATATGATAAAAATTATAATGACCCTAAACACATAATTCTCAATGTAGTGCTAAATAAAAAAAATTCAATTTATGTCTTTGATAGATAGAAATGTGAACCAATTTATTTTGTAAAAAAAATTAAAAATAAAAAAGAAATATTGAATCACTTATATACCGAAGAACCCTTTAGGTTTAGAGATTTAACAAATTAGGAAAAACTCTTACATAAAAAATTAGATACACAAAAAAAGTTTCATAAAGATTTACAGTATCTAAAATTAATATTTTTACATATAGTAACCTATGTAGGTATAAAATACTTAAAACTATTCTTTACAACCTGGGGAAAAGGAAACATAATAAGGGTAAGCTCAAATGCTCAGTTAGGGTAAACATATGAATTAAAAATTGAATTTTATCAATATGAATAAGATGAAAATAAAGTTACAATGACATAATAAAAGTGAATGAGAATAACATAATATAATAAATACATTTAAATTACCTTGATCAAAAAACATGAATCACAAAATACAACTTTATTAAAAAAAATAGTCATATGAATCGACAACCATGAGACATGTAACATAAATATTGATCAAAGGAATCATTGTAATCCCATAGAAAGCATAAAAATCATGTTGGTATTATGGAAATATTTCTTCATATAACCCTTATAAAAACCATTAAAAAAATAATAACCATACAATCAACATCCAATAGAATTATCCAGTGCATTGGATATCTATAATGGGGATCACCCATAATATCATAAGATATAATAGGTCTCATCCCGTCATATAATGAGCTATAAAAGGGATCAACCCATTATATAATCTATATCAGGCTCACCACTTATCAAAATAAATTCCCAAGTATTTTTCACGAATAAAAAAATTAGTAGCTTGACTTTTTAATAGATCCCAATATATTCTGTGGTTAACTTGTGGAAAAGGATAAAGTTTCATGAAAATATCTTTAAAGAAATCATCAAAAGCCATATATATAAATAATATTGATGATATAATGAGATCATAATCCTATTAAAGTAGATAAATCATTAAAGGATAATGACATAGATGAAAATACCAGAAAATTATCATTTAAAACAATTCGTTGAAAATAATAGAAAACACCCTTTTATTTGTGTAATAATTTATAAAAATATAAAAAAATTGGGAAAAAGTATTTAATTGAAAATAAATAAGGAAAACTATAAAGTAATATTCAAAAAAATAATGGTCATGCTGTTGAGAAAATCCCTTCATGTCTTATAAGTTAAAAGAAAACACTCCTTTCACACTTTTGTCTAAAGTAAAAAATGACTCACTTAAATTTTTTTATAGATTATTCTTTTAAAACCATTAAAATATTTTAAAATACCATGTTAAATAGATTATAAATTCATTTATATTCATGAAATATGAGTTTTAGAAAATTTAAGAAAATATGGACTAAGATGGAAAATATTCCCAATCTAAAAAAAGATACATGATTAGTATCACTTGAAGACAACATTCTTGGAGATTATTTAATGAATAAGGTGGAAATGTCAGTTAGAAATGTAAAAAAAATTCATAACCATAAAAGAATAAATTTTATGTCATTCAATAATTTAAAATAGTATGATTCCATCTAAAGGAAAGTCGATTATTAATAGCCCTGAAAAGAATGGAAATTTTAAAATAAATCCATTACCGTTTTGGAATCCTCTCTATCATAATACACCTGAAAGAATAAATTGAAATGAATGGTAAAATATTATGAAAATAAGGATATTCATGATAAAAAATTTCAAATTGGTCTTATATAAACCTCAAAAAATAATATAAGTGCTTTTCAAAAAAATTTGTCCCAAAGAAGTATAATTTGATATGAATTACCCTAATAAAAATCATATCATTGAACTAAACATTAATTAGTGGACAGAATATGTGAAAAAAATGTGTATAAAAAGATTAAATACAAAATAAAAAATTTTAAAAATATATTCACGCATAATCATTCCATAAAAATGTAAATTAATTGGATTTATAAACCAATAAAAGGAAATTGAATTATTAAACCCTTTACCACTTCATAAATTTGAAGTCAATTCTACGTGGATGATATAAATCATGCTTAAAAATAAAATTCCATTAATTATGAAGGATTCAAAATTTAATATTTAAAATGGTAATATATACACCATATAATATAAATTAGGTTGATAATACTAAAATATTCCTTAATGAAAGTCAATTGAGACAAAATCCCTTACCTCAAGTCCTGACTTTCAATGTATGCCCATTAAAACCTATATAATTATCTTATATCAATTTTTTTATTTCAAAATTATTTTTTAAATGATTAATAAATTATCTAAAAATCCATTATCTTTATTATATTAATGAAATATTTGAATACATAGTTAAATCAACATCAGGTGTTTTGATGACATTCAGTCAATAATTACAAAACAATTTCAGTTTGTTTACTATGGTTAATGGGGAAATTATTCCATTATCTCAAGAATAATAATAATTAAATAATTATCATTTTTATATATCAATTATACTTTTAAAATCAACCATCAAATATGGTCATTAAAAATGAACTATGTTACAATCATGGAGAGGGCATGTCGTATGTCCACATGAGTGACATTTCAATTTTTCACTGAAAATTATGGAAAGAATGTATATAATTTTTTACTTTAAATAATAATTGATATCATAATTACCATATTATATCTTTAAATATACCATTTTATGTCATAAAAGGGATTTGGTGATGAAAAATGAATGACGTCACTTAGTGAAGGCAATAATCTATACGTTTCCATGAACGACGTTTTCAATTTTTTGTGATTGGAAAAGTAAGAAATTTAATGATATATTATCATTGAAGAAAAAAAATGTTTCATCAATAATATATATATATATGCTATGAAAAATTATTTCCACTAATCATAAGAATAGGGGATGGAAAATGAATTAAATCGGCCCTCTAGGCGGCAGTCTTTCGTACACATGAAGAATAAATTCCTTTCCCATTTGATGGAGATTAGAGATGGATATATGTTATTCCATTAAAATTATAATATTTAATAAAACGATATAAAATTATTATAATATATCATTATGTATAATGAATATTTTATTGAGATGGAAGAAGAAATAAAACAAATATTCTTGGTTAAGATGATATATCTTCTTCAGAAAACCTCTCAAGGTTTATAAAAAAATATTTCCTAGTCTCGTTTTATGAAAAACATTTATTAAAGGATGTGGTTAGGGATATTAAGAATGAATTTGGGAAGATATTGGCTGAATCAAATGACTTTTGAATATTGAATAAATGATAAGTATACATTCCCTTTTATAAGAGAGGGGAAGAGCACTTTTAGAATTTTTTAATATATTTAAATTAAAATAAATTAATATTGACGTAAAAATGGATCTAAATAGATATTATTAAAATATAATATTTGGATGATTTAAAATAATGTCATAAAATAAAATTTTGACTTTTTTGGACAAATTTATACCCTTATCGTTTTGTTTAAACCCTCTATTAACCCTTTTGACAATTAGAGCGATGTCATTGTTTTTTACTATTAATTAGTCAATATAAAAAATTTAAAGATAAAATGGTCCATAAATTGGACTTGTTTCATGTAATAAACCATATTCCATCCACTTGGTGAATAAAATGTTTTTACGATTTTTAAATAATTTAATAATTTTTTTTATAAAATATAATTAAAGACAAATTTATAACTATTAATTACTTTGAATTTAATTACATAAAAAAATGAATTATAAAATATATCATCCAAAACTCCATAATATAAAATTTTAATCTAAAAAAATAATAGAACACAAATATTAATTTGAATCATATTATTTTTAATATTTTAAAAATCATTTAATTTATTTCTCTATTAATTGAATAATTACTGAATCAGTATTGCATAAGATTTTAAAGTAATTATTTCCTCAATAAAAATTAAAAACAAATTACCATGATAAATAAATAAATTTTATTTAAAATTAATATTTATAAATTAACATATCTAATCCTTATCCTTATGTTAAAAATACTAAAGTTTTTAATAGAAAGATTGTGACATCTTTGGATTTATATTCAATTAAATATTATAAATTTCAGAATCATGTACAAATGGAAAAAAGGAGTATATCTTAATTTTGGAAGATTATAGATGGTATATAATCATAAAATAAAATTAATTTTAGTGTTAGTGTCATTTTTTAGTTCTTATGAATTTCTTATATTTAATTATATGATTTACCCCTACCGCGGTGAACTAAATTTACAAATGTTGTTGTCTGCATTAACAAAAATTAAAGGGGTTATATTTACTAAATTTGGAAGCACTGATTTTAAATATGGAATCCATTTTGAAAAATTCAATTCAAATAATTTTAAGAATGGAATTTAAAAAAAAACCCACAATATAAAAAGAAAAAATATTTCTTAGAAAACTACCCTTTTAGTAAAAAAAATGTTTTTATACCAAATTTAAGTATATAATTCATTCCAAAAGACAATAATTGGATTTTTTGAAATTAAAATGATGTAATTAAATTTTAAAACTAATATTAAAATTAATTTTACTTTTTAAATAATAGCAAAGAGAATGCGATTTTCAATTAAAATCAGTATGTTCACTATACATTAAGAAACTAATATTTTCAGAAAATTATAAAAATTTCAGCAAATGATAATTTTCATATGATGATTTAAAAAATGATATTTATTTTCTGAAATTAAATTTATAAATTTTCCAAAATATACTAATATTATTTTCTCACTACATGAAATTAAAAATGATTTTTAAGAAAAAATTTATTTGAAGAATAAAATCATTTTACTAAAAATTGATTTATTATTTAATAAGAATTAATAAATAAATTTATATTAATTATAAAGTTTATATATATTTTAAAAATTATTTAATACTATTCATACTCTCTATTTTAAAGGCTATGTTATGACTATCATATTTAAATAATTATATTTTTTTGGTTCGTTAAAGCTCTATGGTACATGTCATTCACGTTATCAAAGAAAAAGAACTTTTTTTAAAATAAAATTATATTAACTTCTCAATATTTAATAATTTATATCCTCACAATTTAAACTTGATCCCAATAACTAGGGGTTTGAATATTCTAAATACTTTTGTTGTAATCACACATCATAAAAGGTTTTAATAAAACATATTATAGAAAATAGAGAAAGGGAAGTATAAAGTTCATCTATAATAACATATAACTAGGTCTACAAGTAAGGAAAAGTGGGGGATGTGATAATATAGACCTGGTTTAGAAATATAATGATTAAAGACTAACAGATAGTGATGACGAATTTATTCAATATAATGTTGACGACCTCAAAACCATAAATCTATAATGGTTAAAAAGAGCATCGATTCATTAGAAATAAAGTTAATTGGATCAAATTTTGATTCAATGTTCTTTTCCCAAGAGTTTTGGAATTACTTTACCATAGAGACTAATAAATTATAGAAATATACTTATTTGGCATGTTGAATTTTATTCTTTAATTAATTTCCACCGTAATGTCATATTTTTCTTCAATGAATGATAATTCTCGATGATTTTTTTATGTTTGATGCACTAAAATCAACTTATAACAAATCAAATAATACATAATGGAATAACATTATATTCCTCTTATCTTTATAAATTAACCATAACCAAAACATTCAACACAACGTTAGATAATTCCCAAAATGTATAAACCATTATACGAAGAAAAAATACATTAATCTCTAAAATTAAAATGTAATACCAAAAGTTCAAACAAAATAATTCTATAAATAACCATCTTTAAAATTATTCATTAAATTATTTACTAATATTTAAACTCAATGATTATAATTATTTTATCACATATTCTTCTAAAATAAATCTCATAAAGCACAACTATAACTCATAATGTCTCATACGAAAAATGAATATGACATAGTTATATAATCTTTAAGATATGAATTGATTATATAAATGATCTGAATCACTATAATCCACCTTAAAATAATACATACCCCTAAATAAAAATCAACCTTTAGTCCTCAAATAAAATCTCATAATGGTCTGTTTTCATTAGCTATATATGGTTCCCAAAATAAATAACTTCTTTTAAAATAACATTAATCACCTAATCAAAAAACTAACTTTTCAGCACTATGGTATTCTCTTGGATAAAAAATTAGTTCTAAAAATAAAGATAATCAATAAAACATCATCATTCCAACAAATAAATGATATTGGATAGTGGGAGCCACTACACCATTTCTCCCTCCAATTGCGATTTCAAGCCTCGAAACCTTACCGGATGCGATATGTAATTTCCTAGTTTGTGGGTTGTTTTTTATAAAAATATATTAATATAATTCCTATAAAATTTTCAAATATATGGTGAACATTTTAAAAATAACATTAATCATAAAAACACTTTTTAAACTCTAAGTATTTATATACAACTCATTTTTACACAAAATCAATTAAATATAATTTAATATAATTTTCTTAACATTAGTTACACATTAACCCATGGTTTTATTTATCCCTTTGTGATATATCCTTAAATAGATGTCTCAAAAAATTAACCATTTTTCACTATACCACTTTTCATTGGTATTTATTCCATCATTCGTATATTTCTAAAATTTGAAAATAAAATCAATTATAGAATAATCATTAAGTGTCTCATGATCCATATAATATTAAGAATATATAATAATATTATTCTTAAAAGTATGCCACATTATAATTTTGAAAAATTGATACAAAAAATATTTCATTTAACCTGTTTCTTAAAACTTTAACCATTATTTTTTTTAACTTATTCCTTAATTATTTATTCCTAAATATAAATGATATGAAATATGATCTTATTACTGAAACCCCGAACCTAGTATCCTAGAGAAGGTGTATTATTTATTAAATTAGCATAATATGCAAGGAATAAAATTTTCAATTACCAATCAGTTTAGTAGTGTTGGTAGAGTAGACATGTAAATGATTCCCATATTACATTTAAAAATAGAAAATGTAACTTTTTTTTCGAGAATATGAAAATTTCTTCTATAAGATTCTTTAAAATAAATCATAGTATACTTCATGGAATCATGGGAAAGGGAAAAAATAAGGGTCAGCTAAAATGCTCAGTAAGGGATAAGTACATTGGAAGCTATCATGAATCAATAAAGAATAATAAATATAGAAAGGTAAATAATTGGAAAGAAATTTCATTTCATAAATAGCTTAGATATCATAATTTGACAAGGAATAATAAATATGGTAGGGTAAATAATTAAAAACACATTCCATTTAATAAATAAACTGATAATGAAATTCATCTACAGATAATATCATTACGAAAATCTAATGGATAATAATATATGGTAAAATCGCTATGGAAAGGTAAATAATTGAAAACACATTCCATTTTATCAATAAAATAAGAAGATAATTCATAAATATAAAATAACATTACAAAAAAATCATGTATAGTAATAACTAAAATCATAATGAAGGAAATAATTAATTATTGGATTTCATGATCTCTGTCATCACGATACCTCTAATGTTAAAACCATGAAAAATTTAAATTAAAGGTAGAAAACCATTTAATTATAGCTTAATGATTCCCCCCATCAGACTACATATTCATCGAGGGGGTATATAATTATGCATCGCCCATCATTTTTTGTCCAAAGTATTCCTCATATATCAAATAATTAATTTAATTAATGATCAATATGAACTATTATAAAATATACATATTCAGTAAAGAATGTGGATTTATCCTTATTTACCCATATAAAAAATAACTTTCAATGTAAAACCCCATATGTATAAGTGAGATATGGTTTAGGAAATAAGAATATACATGATATATAATATGGATATTCTAGGTAAATTTGACATTCAATGATCACAATAATTTTAATATTTGAAGGGAAATATAATGATTACAAAAATGAATCACGAATGTGAATGTCAAAACATTACTTGTTTAAAATGATCGTAAAACATCTAATAGAAGAATAACAGTAGTATATATATGACATATTCCTATTGGTGTAAGAATAAATGGGTTTTAGTTTGTTTGAATAGAGACACCATTACAATATCATTAGAAACATTATTGAGAAAAATGTCATTTTCTTTTTGCAACTCAATTTCTAAAACTAAATTGTCCCATTTTTTTTGGAAATTTCTTTCTTAGAACATAATCATTAAAAATATAAAAGCAAGATTTAAAATATTTTAGTCCCCTGATAACTGATAATTTCTTTCAACCGTACAAGATAAAATAAGGATTTCTTTTTCTTTTTTCGATATAATTGAAATAGTCATTTTTTGAAAACAACTATAATATTGTATTAATTATATTTTTAAAATGTAAAATGGATAAAAATTTGTTTAAAAATAATTTTGAAAGTGTGAATTTTTTTTATAATTTTTAGAGATAATTTTTACAAAGAAAATGAATATTTGGTCAAAGAAAGAAACAAAGTTGTATTTTATTTAATTTTTTTATAAATTATTTTAATCACTAAAGAGTGTAAAATGGTATTATTGCTTAAAAATTCAGGAATAAAAAAAGTATAATAAAATTAACTTTGTTATTAAATAATGGTCAAATAATTTCCTTAAATGGGAATTCATGTAAAAATATTCCTGATTAAAATTATATTATAAAATAAAACCTTATAGTGACCACAACATTGAAGTGAGAATTAACCAATAAATCAATTATGTGTATAAAATTTAATTCCTCTTAAAAAATTTGAAATTTAAAAGATATAGTCAAAATTCACTACATGTATAATCATAGAATATAAATGACATATAAAGTGTAATATAACCCAATGAAAATAAATTTAGTCATGATATTCATTTCCCACTTAATAAATTTTATGTCAAAATCATTTTGGATGAAGTAATTTAAGTTGAAACTGAAAATACATAGAATTATTATGGAATAATGATATTACATGTCAAAGGGGCATTATATACACCATATAAAATTCATTAGGTGCGTAACATTTCCATAAAATTTAATAAAGGGAAATTCAGATGAAGTCCCTTACCTCACACTTCCTTTTGGTTGAAAATGATTTAAAATAATTTATTTTGGTTTGAAACATGTTGTTAACTTATAATGAATCCAAATAAATATTTATAATATCATATATCATCCTTTTATGTAATTTTATCATCCATCCATTAATAATATTTCGTTATTTTTATTTTTTCAAGTGTAAATTGTCCAATTTTCTCATTCACTCATAGTTATGAATTTTCTGGGTCTTGTGCATATTATATTAATTCATAATCTATAAAATAATATTAAAGAAATAATTTTCATATTTATAAAATAATCATAATTTTAAGACCAATTATGAAAGGTGGTTTTAAGAAATGAAGTAAATTACAATCACAAAGACGGTATGTCATACATACACTTTAGTAACCTTTCCATTTTCACCAATCATTATGGAAAGGTTGTAACTAATATTTTATCATTTAATAATTATACTAATATAATAAATAAAATATTATTTATTTAAATATACTTATAAATATTATCCATGTGGTGTGGAGATGAAAATAGAGTCACATCACTTTTTGGAGGCGGTAGGCCACACATACATGAATGATGTTATCATCTTTTAGTGAGTGAAAATGTTAATAAAATGAAATAATATCTTTTCATAATGATAAATATGTAATTAATATCAAACTTATTTCACTAATATCAGTTATATTCATCAAATTTACCCTTATTTAATTTAATTTAATGAATTAGTGAAAAATGAATCACATCACCTTGTGAGGTGGCAATCCATCATACACACGAGCGACATTTTCATATCCCTTACAGAATAGAAATAAAAAATATATATAAGATAAAATGAATCCAAAGTTATAATTATTTTAATAATATAAAATTTAAATTTTATATCTATCATTATACCAAACCGTGAGAGGTAGTAATGGAAAAAACGAATGACATCAGTTTGCGAGGGGGTAGTCCATCACACACATGAATGCATATTTAATAACACAATTGATGAATGTGGGGATGGTTTTTGGCCATTAATTTTATATAATAAAAACTCAGTATATTATAGATACTATGGTTATTATACAATAATGTTTCAATAAAAAAATTTGGAGGTGGAGAAATAAATAAAATAAAAACACTTGTTGTGTAACATTACCTCTTCTTTGGGAAACCTCCTTAAGATTACACTAAAAACTTGACAAGGTTGGATTTATAAAAAAATTTTTCTATGATGAAGGGATAATAGTTGGGAATTGATTTTTGAGGGCATTTTCTAAACAAAAAGGGTTTTAATTCATGAATAATATAGGATAGTGGGTGGACTTATAATAGTGAGGTGATTGGAAGACTTGTAATTTTTTAAAATTAAAAGGTGTTCCCACAATTTTTAACATGTCAAAAGGGTCCAAAATAGTGTATTATGGATCCTTGGACTTGATAGTTTCAAAATATGTCCATAAAATATCTTTAAAAAATGTTTTTAGGTTATTTTAATTCTTATCCCTTTTGTTTAACTCTTCATAAACCCATTTGTACCATAATTGTGTAAAATATTTTTTACTGTTATTACTTTTAATTATGGTAAACAAATTATGTTTTCATTATTAAATTATATTAATTATTCCAATCCAAGTTATATAATCAATTTTTAAAATTTAAATTCATATATGAGGTAAATTTAATTAAAAATTAACCCCACACACATGATGAGAAAGAGAGGTTTCAATTAAAATTCTTATTTTTTTCACTATTCACCATAAAATGTAACAATTCAGAAAAATCAAAAAAATAACCATAAGAAAATATTTATTTTATTTTTACAAAAAAAATTAAATTCATAAATTAAATTTACTTAAACTGGTAAATATTATTTTTAAATTATGTATGCAATGGGAGAAGAAACCGACTTTTTGAAAAAGAAGTTCATTTTTCAAAAAACATTCTATTTTATATTGAATGATTCTTATTTTATTTTTAATCAATAGATGAACATAAAATTAAAAATTGATCCAATAATATTAATAACCACCAACTTAATAGTTATTTTATAATAATATATTATATTATGATTCATTTATACTCAAGGTTACATGTTCTACAAGCTATCAAAGAGAATAAATTTAAATATATATTTTTTTGAGTTTTTTATGCTTAGGGTTTCCTGTCCAATGTGCTATCTAAAAAATTGTTCATATTTTTAAATAAAGATGTTCTACATTTTTACCTCATTAAATGAATTGTTTCCTCAAATTTTAAGAATGGTATCGGTAGTCAAGGGTTTTAAATTTTGAAGTACCGTTATTGAGAAACCCAAATTATAAAAGGGTTAATAATATATGAAATTGATGAGAGAGAACAGAAAGTAAAAAATTTCATATAGAGTAACATATTACTAGGTTTCTATATAGAAAATCATTTATTGAAGGTGAGGATATGGTCATAGAATAAACATGTAAATAATTATAGACAGTGAAAAAGGAAATTTATCAAAATAAAGTGAATGAATAATAGATAACATTGTATATGAATGTAATAGAATAACTTTTTTGATTCAAGTTCCTTTTCATAAAGTTAAATAATTCATTAAATATCTAAGAATATATTGAAATGTACTTCATAAATTTCTATTTCATAAGAAAATTTTCATCATTTTATTGTTCTTCAATCAATTTTTAATTCATCGCTTACTCCAAGAAATGAATAATAAAAAATGAAATTTCTATGCTTGAAGCACTAAAATTTACTTTTAACGGATCGTAAGATCCAAAAAAGAGTGAAATGTTTTTCCATCTATCTCTACCTATTTTCAAAAACCAATTATGTTAGATAAATGTGTCCAATATAGTATAATCATCTTTAAAACCCAAAAAACACCACTAGTTAATCAGTAATAGTTATTAATCAAATCATTTAACTAAAAATAATGACATATTAGTTAGGATGTCATATAGTCCAGTGGTAGGCGTTAAAATCTTATCATCCTTCAGTAATGTGTTCAAGCCTGAATACCTTTCCAAACATGATAGGTAATCACCTAACATATGGGTTTCCATTTTTAAAAAACTATATTAAAATAAAATAGATAATGTTCCCAGGAAAATATGATAAACATTATTGAAATAAAAATAACAATTAAGTAACATTATTATTATGGTTTCCAATATAACTAAATTTTTCCACAATGACTACGAATCTTATTTGTATATGAACCCTAATGTTTATAAATAAAATTAAAATTTTCGCAAGAAAATGTAATTTCATTATTCCTTAATTTAATTTTCAACTAAATAGAATAATTTGTATAATTATTTCCAATAATATCCATAATCTTGGCTGAGTCTCATAACATAAAACCTTAAAATGTGGTTTTAAGATTTATTTTCTATCTTAAACTCATAAAACCATGGTGGTATTCATAAATAATAAGTTAATAAAGACATATATTCTTATAATATTTATCAAATTCTTTGAATGTTTCCAGATTATTTTAATCAAAATACAATTGGTAAAAAATTATACTAAAATTTAATTCTTGGTTTCTGATATATGAATATTTTGATCATTGTATTTCAATATAGGTCCTTCCTTGATAAAGGGGTTGACCCTGAAAATAGGTAATTGATAAGGATAATTTTCATGTTATCAACATTTAATAAAACCAACTAGAATTATATCCCTAGGATGATATTTATTTCATTTCATTGAACTCTTCATTTTTAATCAAAAGTTCATTTATTTATTCCCAACTTTTTCATGAATAATTTTTTTCGCATTTCATTGAGACACCTTTCATTCAATGTAAGACTATTTTGGTTTATCCAAGTACATTTATTATCATCATCTATGGAAAAGATTTATAATGGTTTTTAATGAAAATTTGAGTTATCCAATGCATAGTCCCTTGGAGTGTTAAAATAGGTTCATAGTAAGGCTTATTTTCATGCATCATGTGATGATGAGGTCGATCCTAATGCCCCTTTTCAGAAGTATTTCCCCTTTTTATATAATTTATGAACCCAAATCTACTTTTAGAATCCCAAAAGTAATTTATTACTAAGAAAAAATCACATAATCGATTCCTTATTAAATTTTTATGATTTTATTATAAACTTATCATAAAAGTATATTGTATGTTTAGGTTCTATAATATATTTTTTTCATTATTTTAGTTTCCAAGTTTCTATTAATATTCCTTTGATACCAAATATTTTTACCCTGACCCCAGTTGCTCGGAGATGGTGTCTGATTTGTTATATTAGTATAATATACAAAGAATCACACTGTAAGGGACCAAATAGTTTTGTAGTCTTGATAAACTTGATACATATTGGATTCCAAAATTACATTTTAAAAAAATAGATTATTATTTTTTGTGAATATCAATATTACCTATAGAATTTTTTTTTGAATCAATCATAATACACATCATGAAATCCTTGGGAAGGAAAAAATATTTGAGCTAAAATGATCAAAAATGGTTATGTAAAGTGGAAGAAATCATGAATCAATAAAGAATGATAAATATAGAAAGGTAAATAACTAAACACACATTCCATTAAATGAATAACTTAGATATCATAATTATATAAGGAATAATAAATATGGAAAGGTAAATAAATAAACAGAAATTCCATTTAATCAATAAATGGAGGATGAAATGCATAAATAGTTAATATTATTTCAAAAATATCATGTATAATAAGACATGGGATAATCAGTATAGAAAGGTAAATAACTAAAAAAACATTCCAATTAATCAATAAATTTATAATGAAATGTATCCAGAGATAATGTTATTGTGAAAATATCATGGATAATAATAACTAAATTCCCAATGAAGGACATTATTAATTATTGGACATCGTGATCTTAGGCATCTTGATACCTCTACTATTACGGCCTTTCACAAGAAGGTTTAAAACTATATGTAGAAACCCTATTATTTCAAGCTTACTTACTCCCCTCCTAAGAATACCAATGAATCAAGGGGATATATATTTATTTTTCCAACCCATAACTACATTTACAAATCATTACAAATATATTCAATAATCTATTTAATTCAATAACAATGTTCCTTATCATTAAATATCCATATTGAGTAAAGAATTTAGATTTATCAATATTTTCCTAGATAAAAAACTAACTTTAAAATAAAAACTATACATATAAATGATATAAAAATTATTAAATAAGTACATAAATGATAAATAATATTGATATTGAGGGGAAATTTAAAGTTCAATGATCACAAGAAGGAGATTATTTCAAGTGAAAGTTAATGACTATAAAAATAAGACAAGAAAGTGAATGCCAATATGTTCCTTGTTCAAAATGTTCATAAACCAAATCGTGGAATAAAAAGGATGGTATCAATATAACATATACCAATTAAATAAAGAATAACTAGTTTTTCATTAATGAATGTAAATAACATACATGAATATTTAAAATAATTCGTGATGAAAATATTATTTTCAATTTGGAAATAACTTTAAAAAAAATAATATCTCCAAACATTTTGAAAATAATATTTGAAACTTATAAAGGAATGTATAAAACCTTTGAGTTATCATGATAACTTTAAATTCTATTAAAGTCATACTTTTTAAAAGAAAGATTCCATTAACCTTTTTGGTAAAATTCAATTGGGTTTTTTTTTGAAAATGATCTGAATGTTACTTTTAATTTTTTTTTGAAAAAACTAATAATTGGTTAAAATTTAAATAATAAATAATTTTTAAAAGGATAAAAATTTTATTTTTTAGAAAACATGGTTTTTGTAGAAAACAGATATCCCACAAGAGAGATAAATGATGTCTGATTTTCATAAAAACTGTTTATCAATTATTTTAAGTACTAAAGAGTGAAAAAATTGTTCTGTTACTTGAAAAAATTCAAGAATTAATAAATTAGAATAAAATTATAGTGTTTATTAAACTAAAATTATATAACATCCTTTAATGTAAATTCAATTATAAAGAATCTCGATTAAAATGAGGTAGTGAAATAAACCCTTACAATAACCATAACATTGAAGTGAGTATTATCCAATGAATCTATTATGTGTATCAAATTTAATTCCACATATAGAAATTGTAAATTTAAAAATATACAGTGAAAAAAAATTACACACATAATCTTAGTATATACAATACAAATACGGAGTGATATATCCCAATGAAATGAAATTGAGATATGAAATTCTTTACCACTTGGTAAATTTTAAGTCCAAATCTCTTTGTATAAAATAATTTAAATTAAAAAATAAAAAAATTAATTACTAAGGAATCATTAAATTAAATGTAAAATGGGAAATATGTACACCATATAATAGAAATTAAGTATATTAAATTACAATATGCTTCAATGATGGGAAATTGAGATGAAGTCCCTTATCTTATGGTTCCTTCTAGTTGAACTTGACTTAACTTAAGGAATTGTGGTTGTAAATATGTTGTTAACTAATACCAGATCCATATAAATATTTATAATATCATATATGATCCATTTCTATGGTCTTATCACCCATTCATTAAAAATAATTCATTATTCTCATTGTTTTGGATGTTAATTTCCTTATGTTCTCATTCATGATTTGTTTTGAATGTTCATGTTCTTGTGCATATTATATAGTTTCATCATATAAGGAATAATAATAATGAAATAATTATAATATTTTTACATAAAATAAATTTTTAAGACCAATCATGAAATCTTTTTTTAAAATGAATTTTTTTATGATCTTGGAGTTGTTAGGTCGTATGTACGCATGAGTAACACTTCCATTTCTCAATGATCATTATGGAAGGGTGTTAAGTAGTATTTTATCTTTCCAAAATGTTAAAAATATAATAAATATGATATTATATATTTAAATATATTTATATATATCATAAATGTGGTGCAGTGATGAAAATAGGATGAAATTACTTCATAATGTTGGTAGTCTACATTTTTATAAACTATGTTATCATCTTTACGTGAGTGTAAAGGTAATGAATAAAAATACATATTATCTTTCAAAATGATAAATATATCATTAATATTACACTTCTGTCATTTATAACACATATATATTTTAAATTGACCCTTATTACCTTCTATATAAAGTGTTAGTGAAAAACAAATCACCTCACTTCGCGAGGCGGTGGTCCTCCATACACAAGAGTGATGTTATCGTATCCCCAACAAAATAGAAAATTAAAAAGTTATATATATATGTGAAATAATGACTCCATAAGTATAATTATGTAAAAAATAGCATATGTATATATTTTATCTCCATCATTATACCCAGCTATGAGAGGTGGTACTAAAGAAATGAATGACATTGATTTGCAAGGCGGTAGTTCACTGTACACATGAATGATGATTTTATAAACAATTTCATGGATGGGGGGACAGTAGTAGGTCATTACATAAAAAAATTCATTTTAGTATATGTCATATACCATGGTTATTATATATTAATTCTTTAACAAAAATTTAGGGAGGTAGAGGAAGAAATAAAAAAATGCGCATTCAAGAACATTGCCTCTTCTTCAGGTGACCTACTTAGGATTGCACCAAAAGAATTGAAAGGATGGATTTATTCCCAAATTAAGGAATAGAGGATGAGGGGATAGAATTTGGTAAGTTATCTCGATAGTTCATGACTAAATCAAAATTTTTTGAAGGAGTTAAGAAGAGTGGAAAGGGGGTGGCCTTTTATAACTGAGTGAGTCACACACTTTTATGTCTTGAGTAGAAAAAGGTGTAACCATGTTTTTCACATGACTGAATGGTCCAAAATGAATTATTATCTTGTATTAGACATTACAGAGTCAAAATATGGTGATAAAATAGTGTTTAAAAATGTTTTTAAGTCATTTTAACCCTTATCATTTTAGTTTAACCCCTGAAAACCCCCATTTATAACTTAACCATAGAAAATATATTTTAACTATTTTTAATATTAAATATGGTAAAAATTTATGTTTAACATACTAAAAAAATAAATTATGATGAATGAAAATATAGAATATGTTTTTCAAAATTATATTCACAAAAGTGGGAACATTTAATTTAAAATAAATTTAGTCAACACGATCAGAATGCAGAGATTCAACTAAAATTCAATATTTTTTTCTATTCATTGAAAATTGAAAATTTTTAGAAAAATAAAAAATAATACTAAGGAAATTTTATATACTTATTTCAAAGATTAAGTTCATTTTATCAGATAAAATTTTTAAATGTTATAATAATTAATTTTATATTATATATGCAAATAGATAGTAAACCATTATTTAGAAAAAATATATTTTTTTATAAAATAATATTTTTATTTCAAATGATACTTATTTTATTTTCAGATAAATATATAACCATAATTTTAAAATTTTCTTTAATACCATTCTTACCTACCAATTTAATGGTTATGTTGTTATTTTATGAACTAATATAGTTCTTTTAGACTCATGTTTTCGTGTTCCATAGCTATCAAAGTGATTAAATTTAAAGAAATATATTTTATGTATTGTTTAATCTCGTTGTTGCTTGTCACATGTGCTATTGAGTGAGATGTTATTATTTTAAAATATTGGGGGTGTTACACTTATGATTTTTTTTTCAATTTATTCATTTTTCATACATAGAACAAAAGAAAATAATTCATATCTTATATATAGAGATCATGGTATTGGTTTACACGATTGATATCCTCTTTATCTTTCATCCAAAAGTCCATATGTCTAGAATGGTAAAATTCATTTCCATAGTGATATTTATAATTTAGAATGAGGTGGATGAGTAGAGATTTTATAAGAAAATAAAAGAGATTCCCTGATTCATTTAAATTTTATTGAAATTAAAATGTGTTGGATTTAAAAAATAGTTTCATATAGGTTATTTGAATTTTTAAAAAGTTTTCAAAATCATTTGAATAATATTTTTCCATGATAGTTTTCATTAATTCATCTAGAAAGGATGAAGAGGTTGATTGATGTTCTTTTCCTTTCATATTGATAAATGATAATTAATCTATAGAAAATAACCTCATTAAAACATGAAATGAATTATTGAATATTAAAATGAAAAAGGTCCTTATAAAGACAATACCAATTAAAATTCTATAATACCTTAACATTTAAATCCTCAACAACACCCTTAATAGAATTGACATTAAATAATGTTTTAGAATTAATGTTAATCTCATAAATTTCCACTAACATCCCTAAAAATTTAATAGTAATTTTCTAAAGTAATCCTTCATGATAAACCAAAGAGTAATATATGCCGGGAATAAGTAAAAAATCCAAAATATCCTTAGTCACCTTAAAATTCCATCGCTTAAAACCTCAAAAGGGGATGTCTACACCTTTGAACATATAATCAACATTAAATGTGTAAACCCATTATGGTGTCTATAAATATTTTGATTACCTCAAACGAAAACATCATAATATCCAATGGTTTTTGAACCTTTACTCTAATACCAACAATAACAACCCCAAATATGTACTCCTATATCAAGTGTTATAAATAAAAACAATACATATTAATATTTTATTCCAATAAATGTGATAAAATATATTCCATCGAAAACATACAACATCAAAAGGAAATATCAGATCACTTACACACCAAATGAACTTGTAGGTTTAGAGTTTAAGAGAATTAGGAAAAACCCTTACATAAAAACCTAGTGGTATAAAAAACTAGTTTATAATTATGGACATTATCTACCATTATGATTTTAACACCAACTATCCTTTTTAGGAAAAACATTCTTAAAACCTTTCATCATAACCTGGGGAAAAATGAATTAAGAAGGGTTAGATCATATTCTTAGTAAGGATAAACATAAAAATTTACAGTTAAATGTCATTAGTGAGAATAATATGATAAAGAGGTAATGATAACATAATAAATGTGAATGAGAATAGAATAAGATAATTTATACTCATCAACAATCAGGATCATAAAAATAAATATTGGCATAAGGATTCATCAATGTCAATAGTCGTAGGAATCAATAATCATGAGATATGTAATATCAATCCTGATCAAGGAAGATATTATAAACCCATAGAAATAATAAACAAAAAATGTTGGTATCTTGAAAAATTATTATCATAGAAACCTTATAGAAAAATTTGAATAACTATACAGTCGACTTCAAATTTAATTACCTACTACATTTGTGAACTATACTAAGGCTCACCCAACATATCATGAGCTATTATGGGGCTCAAACCACATTATAATGATCTATAATGGGGATCAAACTATTGTATAAGATGTATTCGGATCAAATTTTATCATAAACAATATATAAGTAATGTTCATGAATAAAAAAATTAGGATCATTTAGTTTTCAACATAACCCGCTATATGGCTTGGTTAATTGTTGGAAAAGGAATGATGGCCTGAAAATATCATTAATAAATCATCACTGTGGGGAAAAACTGAATTTTGTGATGGGTTATTTGCGACGTGATTTATTCATGTTGTAAATGGTCCATTGAAGAGGTTATTTGTGACGGGAAAATCAACCTATCATAAATAACCAATTATTTGTGACAGGACTAGGTGCCCAGTCACAAAATATTTCACGCGGTTTGGTGTGGTTTGCATGCTAAACCAAGTAAAAGGGTATTTTCCATGGTAGGCACCACCCATTGCAAATAACAGGAGGTGGTAAATAGTAGTTGTGACGGGGGATCCTCTGTCGCAACTTGTTCGACCCCCTAGAGGGTATTTGTGATGGGACCATCGCAAATAACCGGCGGTGACAAAAACCTATTTGTGATGAGATGTTGTCCCATCACAAATAGTGTATTGGCAGGTAAATTTTGGCGACGGGTCCCGTCACAAATAACCTTTTAACCGCGGATATTAATTAATGCAGCTAATGGTATTTGGGATGGTAATCCCATCACAAATAGTCCCGTCGCAACTAATCTAACCTCTATATAGCTGCTTCCGTTTTTTCCTTCCTCCTTCTCAATTCCTACATTTTCTGCTTCTCTAAATTCTAATTCTAGTGTGAAAAGTTTTCAGAGTTAATTTTTTTTACGACCAAGTTGTGAAGACTTCTACAATTATAAGATATCAAGTTTAAAGGTATTTTTGTTTTATTTAATTTAATATTTATTTTATTTATTTATATTAATTTTAATTATTGTTGATTAGTTGTAATTAAGTTAGAGTTATGTTTTTTTGTCATCAATATTTATTTGTAATAATAAAACTAAATTATTAGTACTAATTATTAGTAATTAGTAATAATTAATAATTATTAATAATAATTAGTATTGTATATAATTAATTTATAGTAATTAGTAATTAGTAGAAGTATTTTGTAGTAATTAATAGTAATTAATAATAATTAGTAATAATTAGAAAGAAATTGTAATAATTAGAAAAAAATGTTACAATTAGAAAAAATAGTAATAATTAGAAAAAAAATATTAATAAATATTTAAAATTAGAAATAAATACTAAAAATTAATAATAAATACTAATAATTAGTAATAAATAATAATATATAGTAATAAATACTAATAAATAGTAATAACTAATAATAAATTGTAATAAATAATAATAAATAGTAATAAATAGTAATAAATAGTAATAAATTGTAATAATTAATAATAATTAGTAATAAGTAGTAATAAATAGTAATAAATAGTAATAATTAGTAATAATTAATAATAATTAGTAATAATTATTAATAAATAGTAATAAATAATAATAATTAGTTGTAATAAGTAATAAATAGTAATAATTAGTAATAAATAGGAATAATCTTTAATAAATAACAATAATTAGTAATAAACAATAATTATTAGTAATAAATAATAATAATTAGTAATAAATAGTAATAATTAGTAATAAATAGTAATAATTAGTAATACATAGTAATAATTTGCATTAAATAATAATATTTAGTAATAAATACTAATAATTAGTAATAAATACTAATAAATAGTAATAAATACCAATAAATAGTAATAATTAGCATTAATTAGTAATAATTAGTAATAATTAGAAATAATTAGTAATAATTAGTAATACTTCGTAATAATTAGTAATACTTAGTAATAATTGGTAATAATTAGTAATAATTAGTAATAAATAGTAATAAATAGTAATACATAGTAATAAATAGTAATACTTAGTAATAAATAGTAATACTTAGTAATAATAAGTAACAGGTAGTTGTAATTAGTAATACCTAGTAATAAATACTAATACCTAGTAATACTTTGTAACAAATACTAATTATTAGTAATAAATAATAATAATTAGTAATAATTAGTAATAATTACTCATAAATTGTTATAAATAGTAATAAATAGTAATAAATAGTAATAAATAGTAATAAATAGTAATATGTAGTAATAAATAGTAATATATAGTAATAAATAGTAATAAATAGTAATAAATAGTAATAAATAGTAATAAAGAGGAATAAATAGTATTAAATAGAAATAAATAGTAAATATAAATAATTAAAAATAATTAGAATTAATTAAAATTAATAAGAATTAATTATCATTAATTAAGAAAGACAATAATGTCTTTATGCTCATCATTGAAAAAAAACTTGCTATTTTGACAATAATCGTAGATTTATTTTAACTGATCATCCTTTTTGGAGAAACAAATATCATTTTAGAAAAGGCATAATTAAAAGGGATGAACCTCCAAAAATGATCTCAAGTATAGAGTTACAATCAGTTGTATTTTCGTTACCTCCCATCACATTTGGGCCAACAGTAAACCAACAGAAAATTCATGGCTTTGGGAAAGAACATAATTGGATAAAACAGAGAATTTTTTGAGATCTTCCATATTGGTCTGATTTTTTGGTCCGCCACATGTTGGATGTCATATATATTGAGATGAAATGTTTTGATAATTTATTTCATACAGTTTTGGATACACCCAGTAAGACAAAATATAATGTAAAGGCACAATTAGATATTGCCCAAATTTGCAGATGGCTGGAACTTGAACTGTTTCCAAATGTTAGATCATAGAGGTTAATAAAGCCAAAAGCAGCTTATACACTATCCAAAGAGGGTCACTTATTATTATGTCAGTGGATTGCAGATTTGAGACTTCAAGATGGATATGTTTCCAATTTGGGTAGATGTGTTATGAATAATCATATTACCGAATTAAAAATCTCTGATTATCATGTTGTAATGGAAATACTTATGTCAACTGGATTCATAGGTTTGTTGAATTATATGATTTGGGATTCGATAAAAAACATATCTTATATTTTTCTGAGACATTTTTGTGATGACAATAGACTATGATGCACTAAGAATAAAGTATGAATATGTTGTTGTAATTATATGTAATATGGAAAAAATATTCCCGTCATCTTTCATTGAAAAAATGGAATATCTGATATTACATATTCCACATGAAGCTATTTATGGAGGTCCAATGCAGTTTTGATGGATGTACCCATTCGAGAGATGCATACAGAAATTGAAGAAAAAAGTACGTAACAAAGGATCAGTTGAAGGCTCAATTGATAAAGCTTATTTGCAAAAGGAAATTTCTTTTTTATGATATCATGATTTTGAATCTGAATATCATTAAAAACATAATCGCATGGGATGGAACATGGGGAATGCTGATAATGAAATAGAAAATCAATTATCAGTTTTTAACCAGCTAGAGCTTGGATTCGGTGGAGTTTATGAATGATGACTTTCAGATGATGAACATCACACAACTCAAACATATGTTTTACTCAACTGTGATGAAATGACATCATTTTTCACTATGATTTATTCTATCACTTATTATATAATTTATGTTAGAGTAAGTTAACTTATTTTATTTGTAGTATATATGATAATCATATCAAGAAATATCTTCCTGCAATTATAGTAGCTCCTTTTTAAGAACATAAAAAAACATTTCTCAATGGTTTCAAAAACTGGTAAAATAAATTATGGATGGTTTAACATATCAATTCAGTTTATTATTTATTATATTGATAAGTTTTTAGGAGTTATCAGGTGTCTCAACATACTGATAAAATTGATATGCGATTGTGTATATTGAGTAACCCACCCTCCAAAATGGTTAAATCTTATAATGCATATATGGTGAATGGTTTTTGATTTCATACACATGCATATGGGGAATCCAAAAAAATAATGAATAGTGTAGTTTTATTGAGAGGATCAAATCATAGTGAAACTGAAGTTGACTTTTACGGTATGACAGCTGAAGTTATTTAATTGTGTTATCTAGGAAAAATTACATAATAATGTTTCAATGTCGGTGGTTGCATACTGAGAGAGGATTGCATGTTCATTAGATTCCTGGAATCGTCGACATTAATAATAAATGTCTTCTTGCAGAAAATGAATCATTTTTACTAGCTTAACAGGCACATCAAATATATTACTCAAAGTATTATGCTACTTCAAGAGACCTGAGTGATTAGTGGAGCATAATAAAAAGGAAATCTCGGGAAAATCAGTTTACTCAAACTGAATTTGGATCTAATAAAGTACAAAGAATTAAAATTTTTCAAGAGACTACTCAAAATCCACCATTTTCACAAAGAGACAAGAATATCGATGATGAAACCCCACAATTATGGGTCGATGGTGATAATGATGTTAATGTTGTTAAAAATGAATTTGAAATAGAAATAGATGACGAAACTGAAACTCATATATATATTGATGATGCAGATGATGAATATAATGACATTGACATCGTCATATATGAAGATGATGATGGCGTTGAACATTGATAGAGTTAAATTCTGGTAATAATCATAAGTAATATATATCTATATGTAATAGTAATTTTTAACTATTTAATTACAATAATTATTTTGTGTTTCAGATGGACCCTGATCTATTTCATGAGTTGGAGGAGGCTGAACTACCTTTGGATGAGGAGGTTTTGGGAACATCAGACCCTTATCTTATTGGCGGATCAGGGGGTATGCGAAGGGGGAACGGTCTAGCACGAATGATGATTCTGAACCCTATCCCAAGTGATGTCCGTGTCTTGGCTTCGATCCACGCACGGTGGGGTATGAAAATTTGTGTATTTTTGTTTGATTTCATTAGTTTATTTATTTACTAATTGTTTGATTATTTGTTATTTTTCAAAATTTTACCCATGTACCTATTGGATATTAGAGGACTATATTGCATAATTATTTTTCTTAACCACAGATCACATGGGAACAAATTCCCATCGATGTGAAACTTGGAATGTTCAATCATTGGCTAGTATATGAATATATAATATTTATTTAGAAATTTATTTCATTAATAACAGGATATATTAAATTATTTGTGGGGTTTATAGTATCCCATCAATGATAGCATGCACGAATCTATACATGAGGCTTGGGAGGTGTCTATGCATTAGTGTTTCCTTCCGTTTTTGCACAATTTCAGAAGGAAAACAATTTTTAATGTCAGAGTGACAGTATTTGATTAGTCGAGTAGAGCCCCACGACCAAAGTACATTTCATCTCATGTTTGAGGTGGATTATGTTCACACTGATTGAGTAGTCGACTTCATAGGAGATATTAATTGGGTCAATAGAACTAGGGGAGATTGGAGGTGATACATCGAGCTAGTTGTCGTACATTCAATATGCAAAGAGATCATCTGGAAATTATATTTTTTTAATATTTTACATAACATTAAATATAAGTAGTTTATTTTTTATTCATATAGGAAGTCAAGCATCCAAATATTATGAAGTACGAAATTTATCAGAGGATGTACAATGATCCAGTCGCTAAAGAGAATAGAGGTGATTGCCATCATCAAATTGTTGTATGTATTATTTCTTTTTCAGTTTGAAAATTAACTGCATATAATATTTTTACTATTTTAATTTTAAATTGGAATTGAATGAGTCATATGAGGCTGCGACCTCTCATACAGAGGATGATAGTTAGGCCAAGACGACTGACCAAACTAGTTCCCACCATTTCGATGAGGTGTCATGGATGCAGGCGACCTAGTATACCTTTGAGAAGGGCCGAGTAGTTGGTATCGACTCTCATTTGACTCATTGGACTTATTATTGTATTTATGCGATGTCAGCGTCCAACTGAAGAGGATCTCATGGAGAGGAATCATCTTCTGGCTCATAGTATCATGATACGTTGCGAGTTCAAACTGAGCTTATAGAGAATTTGCAGAAGTAGCAGGATGAGATTTGTCAGTAGCAACAACAGATGGAGGAATAGATGCATCAATAGCAGTAGTTGCAGCAGCAACAGTAGGAGTACGAGGAGAAGATGCGTCGATGGCAGCAGAAGCAGTAACAACAACATGAGGAGGACATGTGTCGATGGCAGTAGTAGTAACTGCCTGAGTAGATGGAGTAAATGCACCATCTAACTCATAGTTTAGGGATTGAGTTTCCTCCACCATCTCCTCCAACTTCTCCAGCTCATCCAGAAGACTAACCCCAATGATTTTTTGTTAGGTTAAAAACATTTGAATTCAATATTTGTCGTAATATGAACTATTTAGAGTTTTTATCCCTTATATAGGTGTGAATATTGCTTAATTTAATTTATTGTTATTATTTTTAATATTTTAGTATTTTATTATTTATTATGAGTATTATTTTTTTAATGTTTTTTTATTTTACTAATAATAATAATAATAATAATAATATTTTATGATTATATATATATATATATTTTGAATACTGAGAATTATAATATTTTTTATTCTATTATTATTTTAATAATATTAATATTATTTTTTCATTAATCATAATTTTATTATTTTATTTATTTTATTATGTATTTGCGAGGGGGCCTTTTGCGATGGGATCCCATCGCAAATATATTGTATATATATTTTTTAAACATTATTTTCAATGAGTTACTTTACCACATCAAATATGTTTTTATGACTGGCCCATCAGAAAAGGTTTACATATATATAACATATATAAACAGAGAACAATTTATGATGGGATGACAGGCCCGTCATAACTACTTTTTGTGAAGGTCGAGTCGTAATAGGTTCTTATATATATAATGTATTTAATCAAAGATCTATTTGAGACAGGATAACTTCTCATCAAAAATATTATTTTTTTCGATGGTCCCAACACAAAATACACTAGTTGCAATGTCGTTTTCTTCAATGGGCTATTTGTGATGGACCCCACCGCAAAAGAGTTTTTGTGACAGGATCCTATAGCAAATAGCCCATTGCAAATAGCCGAAATTAGAGTAGAGCATCATAATAAATATAGTGAAATAATATATATGGATTCATAATATCATAATGTAAGGGAATTATAGAATTCATTAATGGATAATGATATATTGGATAATACCTTTAAAAGTTCAATTAAATCACATCTTTGAAAACAATGGGAAATACCCTTTTATTTATGTAATATTTTATAAAAATCTACAAAATATTGGGGAAAATAATTTATTTAAAAATAAAAATGTAAACATAAAATGAAACACTAAAATATGGTTTGAAAATATCTTCATGTTAAATATGTTAAAAGAAAACCTTTCTTACAATCTTTTGTGAATATTTAAACACAACTTCCTTAGAAAACATTTTGAAATATTAATCTTTTGACATCTTTTAAAATAATATCAAATACCATGTGTAATAGAGTTATGAAATCCTTTATATTCTAAAAATATCATTTTTGAAAACATTTTAGAAAACATAGAGTTGGAAGTGAATGATTCCCATTCGAAAAGAAGATACAAGATCAATATCAATTAGAAATGGTATTCATGATGTATCATTAATCAATAAGGGAGGAGGCAGAAATAAATTTTTTTTAAAGACATTAATAATCAAATTATAATAAAAGATATGTTTTTCACTAAAATAAGAGCATATGAATCACCCACATGTATCCTTGAAAATAAACAATCCTAGATAGAAATGATATTGTAAAATAAATTCTTTTCCACTTTGGTAAGTTTTCAATCACAAGATAGTTGAAATAATAACATCAAGTGAACCATTAGTTATCATTAACATAAAAAGATTCATGATATAACATGTCAAAGGTGGAGTATATACACCTTATAACAGAAGATATGTGTATATCATAAATGTATGTTCCAAGGAAATAGAATTTGAGATGAATTACCATTAAAAAGATAATATCACTAAATTAAGATTTAATAAATGGAGAGATTATGTATAAAAATGTAAGTCCACAGAAAATTAGAAATATATAATAAAAAATATAGAGATATATTCACACATAATAAAGGAATAAAAAATTCAATGATGAATAATTATAACCCAATTTAGGGAAATTGAGTTATGATACCCTTTATCACTTGGTAATTTTCATGTGAAATATAAATTGATAAAAAAATTAAATATTCAACTTAAAATAATATGAATTATTATTTTTTGAGGATATCATATTTAAAGCATAGTATATACAGTATATAAAATAAATTAGGTGCATAAAAATAAAATAAGATCCAATGAAAGGTAATTCAGACAAAATGACTTACCGTGAGTCCAAACATCCTATGTATGTTTTTAACACCTGTGTAATAAATTAATATCAATTATTTTATTTACTAATAACATTTTATTGGATTAATATATTTTACTTAAATATTTTATTTTTAAATTTTGATGACATATTTAAATACATAGTCAGTTAGTTCCACAATGGGTGTTTTGATGTTATTTGGTCCATAATTTCAAAATGGATCTAGTATGTTGACTATTGTTTATGTGTTAATTATTTCATCATATCCAAAATTAAAATTATAATATCATCATAATTTTTATATATCACTTATATTTTTAAAACCTTCTATGAATGATTATTATGAACAATTAAATACATTACAATCATAGAGATGATAGGTCAGACATACAAATGAGTAACATTTCCATCAATCCACAATCATTATAGATAGAAGGTAAATATTGTTTTATCTTTATAAAATATTTATTATATCATAAATACCAAATTATTTCAATACATATACTTTAATATATCATCCATGTGATTTAATGATGAAAAACAAATCATGTCGCTTCATGGAGGTAGTAGTCCACAAGTACGCACAAACACCAGTATCTTTTTTCAGTGAATGGAATGTTAAGAAATTAAATTAAATATTTTTTTTAAAATTTTAAATATTTCCAAGATAATATATATATATATATATATATATATATATTAAAATAATTATTAAAATAATACATAAGAGGAGGTAAGGGGATTGGAATTACATCAGTCCACAAGGTGGTTGTTCCCCAATCAGATGAATGATAGATTCCATTAGCATTTGATGGTGGCTAAAGAAAGATATAGGATATGACATTAATATAATAAAATATTATTATATTGTAGACAATAATATTTCTATATAATTGTGGTTAAGGAATTTTTTGAATGAGTTGTAAGAAGAAAGAAAATAGAAACAAATGGTTTAAGACGATATTGTCATGGCCCGTCCGAGAGGGGCTTGTGTCGTGACAACAACAATACCTCCTCTAATAGGACATGGGCTATGGACTAGCATCATGTAGGCATATCCCAAAAATGGTATAAATTATCCAAAATTACATGTACAAACATACACATATACAAGCCACAAAATAATGAAATGTAAAAGAACTGAAAGGATACATGCTGACATCTAAGATTCCAAAACAGAGTATGACAGTGAAAGTACTGGAAAGTAAACAGTGCCAAAAAAAGCCCATAACAGAGAATATTTACAATAATAAATGAAACTATAAAGAGTTCAACCATCTCTAAGGTTGAGGACTACATCAAAGGTACTATCCCAGAAAACATCTCTATCTGCCCAGCTCCAGCAATGGTCCTCCCACTCCTGGTCCTCCCAAGACTCCATCTAGTGATATCTCTTGTTCACAAGACACAACAAGTGTGGGAAATACCTGTGCATGAGTGACTATAACAATACTCAGCAGGACACACCAAAATCACTAAACATGAATAAAAAATTATATTAATATCAAAACAAGATGTATCACTATATAACATATAAAATAGGTAGATAAATAGAACCTAGATATACAAAATATTGACACCACGCCATCAATCAGTCATAACCAACTTCCAGCCACATGATTCTTCTCGAATCACACTAATTCTGGGAGAAGCCACTTCTCAAGACATCATATCATTAGAGACACTCAATGAAGAGGTATAGCTCACTTGGTCCCCAACCAATGAGAATTCATAGGTCAAGCAATACTATGATACAAAAAGAGGGGATCATACCCAAAAATATTGGGGGATACCACATAACCAATCAACATCAACCCGTTATGTAGGGGATCATGCCAAGAACCGATTGGGGAAACCACATACCCTACTGATGAGTCCCTCTAGATGGAGGATCAACATCCTGCTCATGGAGGTCACATGATTACACAAAATGAACTCAGGGTGATAGAGGATCACACTCCAATCTCAGGTAAGGTTACCATACTCAATATGTGACTCGACCTCTAGAGGTGATTATAATCTAGTGATGTGGATGCAATTATATACTGAACCCTATAGGAAAGGACCAAGGTATTTCTATGAACATATACTGGTTCAAACTAAAAACCCAAAATTTGTCACAAGGTGACTGTCTCAATGTTAGGGTCTCAACGCCACATAAGACTCATCAATTTGACGCACTTATTAGGATATATGATCCCATGAATGAAACTAAATTCAGGACTTATGTGGGCATTCAGACCTGCCGTGGTGGTAGTTCCACCTACCACTGTGGTCAACCACCATAGCTGGTCAACTTACAATGTAGATTGGATGCATTGACGCTACACCCACATTCAACCTTTTTGGTTAATGTAGGCATGGTAGCTTGACCTGCTACGACCCCATGATTGACCATTGCGGTCGACTGTCACGGTCGGTCGTAATCAGGCTTAGCCTCGATTACACTAAATCTAACCTGGATCCAACTTGGGTCTGCCTCATCCATCCTGGATCACCGGTCTAACCAGGCCTACCTGGATAGGCCCGCTCTATGTCCATTGTTGCTGCTTTGCATCATCCGCCATTGTGTCCAATACTTGTGGCCGCTAGCCACCAATCACCAGTCGGTACACACTGGTGGTCCCTTTATCTGACCATTATGCCCCCTCCATTGCCTTAAAAATAAAACGATCACAGATCTGAGCTCTTAGGGCCTAATGTATACAGATCCAGCCTCGGTTGTCGATTCTCCTTGAATCTAGGGGTCTAATCATATTCAGAAGCTCCCGATAACATGAATCTGGGGACCACGGGGTTCCAATGGAAAAGAATCTGAATAATGGAGGGAGAAAAGGAAAAAGAGAAACCCTTAGGAACAAACCTCAACAGTTTTCTATGTGGCCTTGATTTGTTTCCATTATAACTATTATCATAGAAGAATAAACCAATGATGTAACGACCCAAAGTTTTATTAATGGAAATCCCTCTTGATCTAATTAAATGTCTCTTTATGTTTATATAAAATGTCAACTTCTTTGGTTTTATGTTATGAATTTTGACCATTTCTAATATAGCTGTTGAACAGTGATCACATGATTAGTATAAAAATAGGGCTTTAACAAATCCAATTTACTCAGACAAAAGAAGCGATGGCCTCATCCAGTAGAATTGCTCCATACGAAGACCATTTGTCGGAGCTCGAAAGAGAGTTGGAATCCTTGGGCTTCCCTCTTGACCAAGCCCAAGCTGATCTTCATCATGTCATTCTCAAACGGGACCGTCTATAGGAAAAGTGGAAATTGATAGAGGTTACCACTCGACAGATGTTATCCGAGCCACCTCAAGAGTCTGTCACCATCGCACACCTTACCCTTAGGTCTTATGATGCTATTTTAAGGGGGTATATAACAAATATCTAGTACTATGTTCATGTATATTATTTCTATATAACAATGAATATACCACCTTGTCATTTTTGATACATTGTAAATAGTTTTTAAAGTACAAATAGTGTTTTTAGTTATTATTTAATTTAGAAATATATTTTATTAAATTAAGGGATTTTTGAATCAAATAATATTTTAATAAAATATTGATATTCAATTAATTTTTATTAAATATAAATGATCTTATAATTTTATGAATGCAATTGTAATTTTTATTAATTTATGAAAGCCATTTTTGTCAAAACCCGTGAATATTCGATAAATATTAGTTTTTATTTTAAAAGTGAAAATTAACATATTTAAAAAATTATTTAGATAAAATAAATGATATTTATGGAATCAGGACATCGAAATTATCCAACGGTGAATTTTTCATAATTTTCCAAGACAGTCAAATATTTGGGTAAAAATTAAATACTGTTTAAATATATAATGTGTTTTATGACATCATAATGACCCAATAGTGATGTAATCAAATACTATAAGCTTTATGTTCGGCCAATATATGTTTTAACATTAAAATAATGTGATTTTGGGGTTTTTTGACCTACTTTTCAAAGCATTAATGGACCCCTCAAGACTTATTAAACATCTTGTCTTTTTAAAATATTTTCCATGGGAGTGTGACTCACCTCCACATAAGCAACCCTATTATTTTAAGAAGTTAGGACTTTGGCCTTATAAAATATTTTTTCCTCTTTACTTTTCCAAAAAACATGGGGAAAAACCATGGGATGGTTTTTGGTTTGGATTAATTTAATGTAAGGGGTCCCAAACCTTAATAATATAGAATTCCCTCACCTTTCCTATATAAACCCACCAAATATCCCACTTTCTCCTCACTCAAAGACTTTTTAGTTCGTCCAACCTCTACCCTACTCTCTCTAAAATCCTCACAAGGTTCCCCAAGCTCTCAAGAAGACTCTCACAAGCCCTTCTCTAGCCTTTAAATTACACTTCCAAGTAAGGGTTTTTCTTCCTTTCTCATTTTTGTCGAATTTTCTCTAAGTTGTTTTTCCCTTTTAATTTCAATTATGAATGTTGGGGTATGGTTTCTCACCTCCCTAATACTTCCCTATTTATGTTTGAATAACAGGAGACCCCTTTCTCTCTAATTAAATGCCTCCCATGTACACACGTTACTATGCCGAAATTCCGAAAGGAACTTCTCTCTACTCATTTACATTCAAGCAATACATTTCTATCATGAATCTAAATTCCATTAAAATTGTTGGGAAATGTATCTATATGACCTCATTACTATCCATTACATTTAAATATGATGAGGAACCCCTTTCTCTCTCATCAACCATTTTTTATGAATTCTTATGTCACACCGTTACGCTGCCGAAATCGCACCGATTTTCTAAGCCAATGCCATTGTGTAGTGAATACCACGACCATTTCTCCATCAAGGGTATTCAACTTTATGCACATTTACTTATTTATTATAACGTTTCATGTATTAATTCCACATTCATTTATCATGGAATAAATGATTATGTTTAATGAATCCGTGTTTTAAGATCCATGTGGCACACTTATGCATGAAATGAAATGTTTAAGAAGGGTGGGCCCTTATAGCACTCTAATGCATTGGGTAAAGTATAGTATCATGATACATCATGTGAAATGAGTTTTGACTCATGCTAATTCATGTTCAATGAGGGTTTACTCATGGTTCATGTGCAATGAGTATTTACTCATGATCCATGTGCAATGAGCCTTGGCTCATGCTAATTCCATGTTAAGTGTTATTGCCACATTTCCATGTTATGATTACCAAGATTTATCATTCCTTTATGTTCATGTATTTATTGTGCTCTATTGATATGCCTAATGTCTAACATGTATTATACTCCTCATGTTATTCCTTGTGTATTCCCTTACTGGGATTTATAGCTCAAACGTTTCTTATGGATGTCCTCAGGTTATCCCATGCAATGCAAAGTATGAATGAACGTAGTAGTCATGTAAAAGAAGTTTTCAATAATGATGATGTATTTCATGTTTTAAGTTGTTATGTAATAATACTAAGCCCCTAATACACTAGACCTCTCGATCATCCTTATTGTATCAAGTGAATAGTTTATGTAATAAATCATGTCTATGTTTGTAATAAAAAGAAGGGTTGTCATAGTTTGTATTAGAGGATAAGTTTAGTTATTTTTGGGATTAGGATTTGAAAACCCTAGTAAATCCATAGAGACAAGAATATGTATAATAAAAACATCCCAAAGTTTTGGGAAGTACTGAGTAAGTGGTTTATCAAGCAAATACATCCCTGTCTGGATACGAGCAGGTAGAGGCGGCTCTGGCACAGATGTATCCTAGGGGTAAAACCCAAAAACACTGCTTTGAGCTAGACTCGAACAGGAACTGGTGCACGACAATGAGCCTTGCTGCACTCTTGGTTATGACACTCCTGGGGGATATGTTTTGATAAATTCACCAGCTTAGTATGATACCTTATTAAGGGAATTAAAAAAATTCCCCTTAGATTGTATGTTAGAAAGTAGATCATGAAAAGCCTAGATTGAATCCTATAGACTCATGAGTTCAGGAAATAATAGTTTATTTATAAGTAATCAACTTTTTTCTTTAGATTACCCTTTATGTGTTACCCATAACTTTCCTTTTATTCCATCCAATGGCCGGTAATAGGAGGACTCGAGCTGACAACCATTGTGAAGATCAGTGTGATGACTGTACTAATGAGATTCCCAATCCAATGGGAGAGGGAATCACGAACTTTGTCATGCTTCTCTCTCAGCTGAATCATGTTTTGAATAGAAACACGAGTCAAGAGGAACGTTCAACCCCCCCCTATGAAAGAACAAGTCACTATCGAGATCTTCATGAGACAAAGGCCTCCTACATTTAGTGGATCATCTGATCCCACGATCACTGAACAATGGATCAACTCCATTGAAAGGATATTCTCCATCCTTCAATGTTCTTAACAAGAGAAGGTTCTCCTGGCAGCTTATCATATGGATGGTGAAGCTGATCAATGGTTGATGTTGATAAAAAATATGAAGCCTGAGGAGGAGATCGAGGCGTCAGAATGGAAGGATTTCTAGAAGATGTTTTCCGATAAATATTTTCCATGCTCCCTCCGGCTTTAGATGGAAAGGGACTTCCTTTCCCTCAAGAAAAAAGATGAAGAATATTTTGGAGCATACGAGGAAAACTTCACAAGGATTGCACGATACTCTTCCGGCTTTGTCGTTACCCCAGAATATAAATTTTACTGCTTCTTTGGTGGGCTGAAGCCTAGCCTGCGGAAAGCATGGGCGATCCGTGACTTCGACAACTATGAGGAAATTTTCCGATGTGCCCTCAAGGTCAAAATGGAGATCGGAGAATCACAAGGGTATCATGGGGATAAGAAGTGTAAGGTGGAATTCAATGCTGGTGGTTTGATGGATAAATTCAACGGTGGTAAGAAGATCCATCACCCCACTTTCCAAAAGTGCAGAAAGAAGCACCCTGGAAATTGTCTTAAGGGGATGAGGAAATGCTTCAGGTGTGGAAGAGAAGGGCACCTAGCTATTAACTGTCGGCAAGAATGACCCGAAACTGCGACAAAGTAGAGGAACGCTCCGTTCGAACCTCAACACATTTTTCATTGCTAAAAATTCAAAGAAGTATGGCATCTTACAAATTAGTTCCCTAATCCAAGGGTTTTTGGAGGCAACCAACAACCTCCAAGGCAGCAAGGACGTGCTTTTTCCATCACTTCTGCCGAAGTGAACCCTGACAACGAAGTCGTGATAGGTACACTAGTTATTCATTAAAGAATAGAAAACATACTTTTTTATTCATGTTCTACACATTCTTTTATATCTCAAAAGTTTAGTAGAACAATCCCAGCACCACCACAAATCATGGAAGTGAAGATGTCGGTTAGTACGACAAATGGGGAAATCATTGAATCCCATGAATATAAGTCCTCCCCTATTATAATTTGTGGATTGAATTTCCCAGAAAACCTATTCATACTCCCTTTGGTGTAATTTGATGCAATTCTTGGCATGGATTGGCTTTCCTTATTTAGAGCCAACATAAATTATTGGGAGAGGGAAATCACACTCTATATAGAGAATCGACCCCTGATTCTTTACAAGTGTAAGGAGGAAGATTAATCTCCTTTAGCTCCATCATCTCAAGCATTGATATTAATGCACTTTGAGCATGCGTATCGGGCTTAGATGATTTATTCCAAGGAAGAAACCTACCTTGAAGAAATGCCTATTGTGAGGGAATTCGGTGAAGTGTTTTATGAGGAACTGCATGGTCTTCCTTCTAGAAGAGATGTTGAATTCTCAATTGAACTTATACCCGGGATATTACCAATATCCAAGAATCCATATAGAATGGTTTTTTTAGAGCATGAAGAGCTGAAGAAACAACTATAAGAGAATCTGGACAAAGGGTTTATACACCCAAGTGCTTCACCATGGGGTGAACCAGTCCTCTTCGTCAAGAAGAAGGATGGGTCAATGCGCCTTTGCATCGATTATCATGATCTCAACAAAATCACGATAAAGAACATTTATCCTCTCCCACAAATTGATGACTTGTTTGATCAGCTACGTGGAGAACAATACTTCTCTAAGGTGGACTTGCGGCCGGGATATTATCAAGTAAGGGTGAAGAAGGAAGATATCCCCCAGACTGCTTTTCACACAAGATATGGGCACTATGATTTCATAGTAATTCCTTTAGGACTCACTAATGCTCCAGTAATCTTCATGGACTTAATGAATAGAGTCTTTATAGATTACCTCGACAAATTTGTGTTAATCTTTATAGATGATATTCTAATATACTCCAAAACCAAGGAGGATCATGAGGAGCATTTAAGAATTGTACTATAGACTTTGCGCAAGGAGAAGCTCTATGCAAAGTACAACAAGTGTGCGTTTTGGTTGATGGAGGTCTCATTCTTGGGACATATCATCACAAGCAATGGGATATCTGTGGATCCCTCCAAAACAGATGCAATTGAGGGATGGTTAAGGCCAACATCGGTAACGGATATCCGTAGCTTCTTGGGGTTAGCTGGATATTATCGACGATTTGTGAGAAATTTCTCACAATTGTGAAACCCTCTTACCAAGATAACTTGAAAGAGAGTAATGTTTTCTTGGAGTGATGAATACGAAGAAAGATTCAAGGAGTTGAAAAATAGGCTTATCACCGCGACCATGCTCAATTTACCCATAAGTGGGGAACCTTTTATGGGTTTTAGCGATGCTTTGAAGAAGGGCTTAGGCTGTGTGTTGATGCAAAATGATAAAGTGGTATCATAGTCTTCAAAGAAGTTGAAAATCCATGAGAAAAACTATCCAACACATGATCTGGAGTTAGCAGCGGTGATCTTTGCCTTGAAAATCTAGCGGCATTATCTCTATGGGGAGAAATGTAAGATATATACTGACCACAAGAGTCTTAAATATATATTCACACAGAAAGAGCTTAACATGCGCCAGATAAGATGGATAGAGATCATCAATGATTTTGACTGTTCAATACATTACCACCCTGGGAAAGCGAACAAGATGGAAGATGCCTTAAGTAAAAAGGACCCAGCGATTCTATCAATGATGAGAATTGAGAAGGATCCAATCTTTTTAGAATTCATGAAGATGGACATGGGAATCATAAAGAATGGAACATCATGAATCCTTTCACAAATGATTGCTCAACCGTCTCTTTTGGAAAGGTTAAAGGATGATCAAAATAATGATGTGGGAATTCAAGAGAATGTGGTAGCTATCAAAAAAGGGAAATCCTCAGAGTTTAATGTTAATGAAGAAGGAATTGTGCAATTTGGGAAAATACTATGTGTTCCATCGAGTCCGGAGCTGAAGAAGGAACTTTTGGATGAGGCACATAGTTCAAATTTTTCTATTCAACTAGGGAGCACAAATATGTATCGAGATCTCCAAGAAAACATTTGGTGGGATTATATGAAGATGGAGATTGCTGAATATACATCAAAGTTCCTGGTGTGCCAAGAAGCGAAGGAAGAGAAGCAAAAGTCAAAGGGGATGATGCAACCATTTCCCATACCAGAATGGAAATGGGAGAACATCACCATGGACTTTGTCATTAGACTTTCGAGGACATCTAATGACAGTAATGCGATCTAGGGTTGTGGTGGATCATCTTACAAATATGGCACACTTCATTTCTATTCGGGAGGATTTCTCATTGGATCAACTGGAACTGATATATATCTGGGAAGTGGTAAGGTTGCAGGGAGTACCACTATCTATTGTGTTTGACCGAGATCCAAGATTCACCTCTATGTTTTGGAAGAGTCTTCAACATGCTCTTAATACTGAACTAAACTTCAGTACGACTTATCATACTCAAACTGATGGCCAATCCAAGCGGACTATCCAAACACTTGAGGACATGTTGAGAGCATGCTCAATGGACTTTAAAGGAAGATGGGACCAACATCTTCCACTGGTTGAATTGTCTTACAACAACAGTTTTTACTCAAGTATCCAAATGGAACCATATGAAGCCCTGTATGGGAAAAGGTGAAGAACATCAGAATGTTGGGATGAGGTTGGTGTACATAAGCTTTTTAGACCAGAAATGGTCGAAGAAATAGTGGAGAAGGTGAAAACCATTCAACAGCATATCAAGGTAGCCCAGAGTCGACTGAAGAGTTATGAAGATAACCATCGATGAGACCTTGAGTTTAAAGTCAGAGACAAGGTTTTTTTATTCATATCTTAGTGGAAGAAGGTCATGAGGTTTGGAATGAAAGGGAATTTAAGTCCAAGGTACATCGGCCCATTCGAGATTCTTGATCATGTCGGGGCTATGGCCTATCAACTAGAACTTCCACCTACCATGGACAAAGTATATGATGTCTTTCATGTATCTCTCTTAAGGAAGTATATACCGAACCCTTCACATGTACTCTCTTCTAAGGTGGTACAATTGGAAGAGGATCTTTCTTATGAGGAGCAACCTGTGAAGATCGATGATCGTATAGAAAAAGTTCTATGAAATAAGACAATGCCCCTCGTCAAGGTGTTGTGGTGAAACCAAAAGTTTAAAGAAGCGACTTGGGAATTAGAGGAAATGATGAATCAGAGTTACCCACATCTGTTATATTGTGGGAAAATGGAAATTTCGGGGGCGAAATTTCATAAGGGGGGAATATTGCAACGACCAAATGATTCATTAATGGAAATACATCTTGATCTAATTAAATATCTCTTTATGTTCATATAAAATGTAAAATTATTTTGTTTTATGTTATGAATTTTGACCGTTGCTAATATAGCCGTTGAACAGTGATCACATCATTAGTATAAATATAGGGCTTTAACAAATCCAATTTACTCAGACAAAAGAAGCGATGGACTCATCCAGTAGAATTTCTCCACACGAATCCCATTTGTTGGATCTTAGAAAAGAGGTGGCATCCTTGGGTTTCGCTCTTGACCAAGCCCAAGCTGAGCTTCATCATGTCAAGCTCGAACGGGACCGTCTACGGGAAAACTGGAAGTTGATAGAGATTACCACTAGAGCTATGTTATCCGAGCCACCCCAAGAGTCTGTCACCATCGCACACCTTAACCTTAGGTATTATGCGGCTGTTTTAAGGGGTTATGTAACAAATCTCTAGTACTATGTTCATGTATATTATTTTTATATAATAATGAATATACCTCCTTGTCATTTTTGATACATTGTAAATAGTTTTTAAAGTACAAATAGTGTTTTTAGTTATTATATAATTAAGAAATATAGTTTATTAAATTAAGGGATTTTTGAATTAAATAATATTTTAATAAAATATTATTATTAAATTAATTTTTATTAAATATAAATTATCTTATAATTTTATGAATGCAATTGTAATTTTTATTAAGATTTTAAAGCCATTTTTGTGAAAACCTGTGAATTTTCGATAAAAGTCGGTTTTTATTTTAAAAGAGAAAATTAACATATTTATAAAATTATTTAGAAAAAATAAATGTTATTTTTGGAATCAGGACGTTGAAATTTTCCAATGGTGAAATTTTCATAATTTTCTGAGACAATCAAATTTTTTTGGGTAAAATTTGAATACTGTTTAAATATATATTGTGTTTTATGACATCATAATGACCCAATAGTGATGTAATAAAATACTATAAAATTTCTGTTTGGCCAATATATGTATTACCATTAAAATAATGTAATTTTGGGTTTGTTTGACCTACTTTTCAATGCATTAATGGACCCCTCAAGACTTATTAAACATCTTGTCTTTTTAAATTATTTTCCATGGGAGTGTGACTCATCTCCAAATTAACAACCAAATTATTGTAAGAAGTTATGAAATTGGCATTATAAAATATTTTTTTCATCTTCCCTTTTCCAAAAATCATGGGCAAAAACCATGGGTTGTTTTGTGGTTTTGATTAATTTAATGTAAGGGGTCCCAAACTTAAATAATAAAGAATTCCCTCACCTTTCCTATATAAACCCATACAAGCTCCCACTTTATCCTCACTCAAAGCCTTTGGATTTCATATATCATCTTCCCTACTCTCTCAAGAATCCTCCAAAGGTTCCCCAAGCTCCCAATAAGCCTCTCACAAGCCTCTCTCTAGCCTTTGGAAGCACACTTCCAAGTAAGGTTTTTTCTTCCATTCTCATTTTTGTCCAATTTTCCTTAAGTTGTTTTGACCTTTTAATTTCAATTATGAATGTTGGGGTATGGTTTCAGACCTCCCTCATACTACCCTTTTATGTTTTAATTATGGGATACCCCTTTCTCTCTCATTAAATGCCTCCCATGTACACCCATTAGTATGCCAAAATTCTGAAAGGAACTTCTCTCTCCTCATTTACATTCAAGAAATACTATTACATCATGAATCTAAATTCCATTAAAATCGTTGGGAAATGTATATATATGACCTCATTACTGTCCATGACATGTAAATACGATGAGGAACCCCTTTCTCTCTCATCAACCATTTTTATGAATTCTTATGTCATGTCGTTACGCTGCCGAAATCACACCAATTTTCTAAGCCAATGCCATTGTGTAGTGAATACCATGCCCATTTCTCCATCAAGGGTATTCACCTTTATACACATTTACTTATTGATTATAAAGTTTCATGTACGAATTCCACATTCCTTTATCATGGAATAAATGAATATGTTTAATGAATCCATGTTTTATAATCCTTGTGGCACACTTATGCATGAAATAAAATGTTTAAGAAGGGTGCGCCCTTATAGCGCTCCAATGCATTGGATAAAGTATAGTATAATGATACGTCATGTGCAATGAGTATTGACTCATTCTAATTCAAGTACAATGATGGTTTACTCATGCTTCATGTGAAATGAGGATTTACTCATGCTCCATGTGCAATGAGCCTTAACTCATGCAAATTCTATGTTAGGTGTTGTTGTCACATTTCCATGTTATGATTATCATGCTTTATCATGCATTTATGTTCATGTTTCTCTTGTTCTCTATTGATATGCCTAATATCTAACATGTATTGTACTCCTCATGTTATTCCATGTGTATTCCCTTACTGGGCTTTATAGCTCAGCCTTTTCTTATGCAAGTTCTCAGGTTATCCCATGCAATGCTAAGTATGAAGGAATGTAGTGGTCATGTAAAGGAAGTTTTCAATAAGGTTGTTGTATTTCATGTTTTAAGTTTTTATGCAATTATCCTAATCCCCAAGACACTAGACCTATCGACCATCCTTGTTGTATCAAGTGAATAGTTTATGTAATAAATCATGTTTAAGTTTTAAATAAAAAGCAGGGTTGTCATAAATGATCCAAAAAATGATTCCATAAATTGAAATATAATGATGATGTGTGTATCGATTCTTGTTCATTGAATTGATTTACATTCATCTAGGATTAAGAACAAGATGGAAAATCACAAGACAAAATATCCTACCATGATTTGGATTTGTTGTTGATAAAGAACAATCGTTGCTTCATTATCGATCCTCGATCATTTTCATTCAACTCGATGGATTCATTGAGCTCTCTCTAATGATCCCCTAAAGGTTCTAGGGTTATGCAGCTATTCCTATAATTCTGACATTAGGATACGTTTAATGTTTTTCAATTCGTTGTTTAAAAAATATTTTTCATTATATTATTTTATTCCTTCTACGTCCCAGGAAAATATTTTCACAAAAGTCCCCTACCGACTGAAGTTTGGTTGCAGCTAGGGTAAAGCTGATATTCTAAACTCAACAGTGCTATTAGATTTCTGATTTGGGAAACTATTTAATAGTTACTAAACTTTTATAGGAAAACCATGCGTGCATGATATTAAATATTTTAATATTTTTCCAACATTTATTCTGGGAACAAAGGGACTCATAATCACATGTCTTCTTAGCTTTGGGTCGTGAATTAAATCTATATAATATCAAAAAATAGAACACATAAAATCTGAGATGTTACAAATAACTCTTCTTCGGAAAACCTCTTATGTTTTATACAAAAAATAATCACTAGGTTGGTTTTATGATAAAAAAGAATTATAGGGTTTCAATATTGATATCAAGATGGTATTTGGATTGATATTAGATGGAAAATAACATTTTAAGTGTGAAGAAAAGAGAAAAAGAGGATCCCTTTTATAAGAGGGGATGAGTACTCTAAAAATTTCTTAAAAAACCAAATTAATATAAATTAATTGTTTTTTAGAAATGTATCAAAATTGATAATATCCAAATATAATATGACTATGATTCTAAAAAATATCATAATTTAAAATTATAAATTTTTTTGATCACATGCTCACACTTATATTTTTGTTTTAACCATTCACTAACCCATTTAACAATTACAGTGACATGAATGTTTTTACTGTTAATGTGTTAATATAGATATTATAAAAGAAAAAGGATCCATAAACAGACCGTGGTTGATATAATAAACTATTTTCCATTCACCTAGCTAATGAATTTATTATTAAAGTTTTAAATCATTTAAAAAAATATTATTAATTATAAAATGTAATTAATAGTAATTTATAAACTATTCATTTACATTGACTTTAAAAACATCAACTCAAAAAATAATTCTATAATAAAGAATAAAAAACACTCCTATAGGTCAATTTTATATACAAAAATCATGCAACAAAAATATTCACTCAATTTATATTATTTGTAACATTTTAAAATAATTTATTTTATTTTTTCTATAAAATGGATAATAGTGCATCACCGTTTTGTAAGATTTTAAGGTATTTTTTTCATCAATAAATATTACAAATATATTACCTTGATAAATAAATACTTTTTATTTATAATTAATATTTATAACAAAAAATATCCTCTATTTATCCATAAGCTAAAAATATAATATTTATTAAAAGCAATAGTGTGTCATTTTTGGAATTATATTCACTTAAATATTATAAATTTCAAAACCATGTAAAAATGACAAAATGACATATATTTTAATTTTATATGACTACGGGTGATATATACTAATCCAATAAAATTATGGAAGTTTTAAGGGTCATTTTTTCAGCCCTTATCATTCTATTTTTTACATTAATTATTTGAATTACCCTTACCGAGGTGACATAAATTTACTAAGGTTGCTATTCATATTAACCAAAATTAAAAGGGAAATATTTACCAAATTAATTCAAACATATTTTAAATATAGAATAATTTTATCAAAATTAAATTAATATAATATTATATTTTAATTTAAAATTTAACCCCATAAAAGGTGAAGAAAAACATTTTTTTAGAAAAAAACATTTTTTAGTATGAATTTTATTTATACTAAATTCAAGTATAAAAATAAATAAAAATAACATAACTAGATTATGTAAAATCTAAAGGAACTAATAATATATTAATACCAATCAAAAATAAAATTTACTATGTTAATTATTGAAATTAATTTATAATTTTCAATAAAAATAAGTAATTTTTATTATTAATTAAAGAATGAATATTTAAAAAAATTAAAATCTCACCATTGGATGATTTTGATAAAATAATTTCAAAAATGAGATTTATATTGTAAAATAAAATTTTTAATATCTCTAAAATTAATTATATTATCTTCTCACAAAAAGAAATAAAAACATTTTTGAAGAAAACTTGTCTTTGAAGTATAAAATGGCTTTACTAAAAATTGAGTTCATACATCACAAGATTTAATCAATATATTTTTATTGATTTGAACTATTATATTTTTCAAAATTATTTAATATTATTTGTACCTTCCAATTTAAAATCTTGTTTATAATTGTAATATTTAAATAATAATATTCCACAGTTCGGTTAATCTCAGTGTTGCGTGTTGTACAAGTTAACGAAAAAAATACCCATATATTAAAATATTAGTATATTACATCTTATCTTGGAAGGAATTCCATTTCCAACCAATTATCTCACCTAAGAAGTAATACTATGTTCAATCTATATTTTCCTATGAGGAACTAACATCATATCCAACTTCTTATATCATCCGAGTATGAATTCCATGTCCAGAGAATAACTTCATCCACAAGAATTAAGTTTCCAAAGAGTCATAAAAAAATAAAAAGCTAATAAAACCATTAATAAAACAAAATAACAACAATATTTTTTATTTATATCCTTATTGGTCAATTCATCAATTAGACAATTATTATGCAATTTACCTTATTATCAAAATTCATTCCAATAACCGAATATGAGGAAATAATCAATTTAAACCAAGTTTCCAATTGTTTAAATAATGGTAATTATTTATATTTAACTTTTATTTTTATAATAATTACCATTAAACATGACTTTATATTACTAATTTATCATTTCATTATATGAAATACAATTAAAATCTAGATTACTACATTTAATCCATGTAATATTTTCCAAAACAATCACCATAATTATATAGTTAATCCATTTACAAGTCAATCCATGTTCTCAATTAACATTCCAAACAAATTAAAATAATTAAGACAAAAGATATCCAATTTACAATTAATATTGGGGCTCAAGGTTCCTTCCATTTAAGTTCAAACCTAGAATCATGTGTTAGCACACCCTTTAGTTGATGACAAGTCCCGATCTCAATCCAAAAGACCAAATTGGGATTAATGGAGGTTTATGACTATGTTTACATGAAAGAAACATGATACCAATTGGGTTAGGTCTTGGGAATAGTGTGCTAAAATGATTACAATTATTGAATATACTGTAAAAAATGAAATATATATTAGGGTGTTGTTCTAGAAATTGAAATTAAAAAAGATAAGAAGATTAAATTCATCTAGGACCATAGTTGAACTAGGATCCTCTTTTCTTCCCTTTAATGAAGAATATGAAACTTTTACTGTATAAAAATTCAATACTATATCCACTACCACAAAACCGGGAAAGGCAGGCGCCTGCCTTTATCAGCGCTAATGGAAAAGCGCTGATAAAGGGGTAGGACTTTATCACAGCTAGATAAAAGGGTTGATAAATGTACCATTTATCAGTGCTAAAACAAGCGCTGATAAAGGTGTACCCTTAATCAGTGCTTTTTCTAGCGTTGATAAATGATACATTTTTCATGCTTTAATTATCCCTTTTCAGTTCTTTTCTTAGCGCTGATAAAGGTTACATTTATCAGTGCTTTACTTCATATGAAATTATTATATTTATATTAAAAAAATAATTTTTATTGTATACATTAAATAAAAAACACATGTTAGAACTATATACATATATATATATATATATAATTAAATAATTATAAGATTAATAATAAATATATTTATTATATTTATTAGAATTATAAGATTTATTAATTCATTATAATAATTAGATTTATTAATTCATTATATTTAATATATATTTATTATATTTGTTTATATTTAATGTATTTGTTTTATTTATAAATATATAATACATTTTCATATATATGTATAATTAAAATTATTGAATATATATGTGTTTTCCAATGAATTGGGGTCAATGAATATATCATGCATATATTTTTTGTGATCATATATGTTCATGAATAATGTTCATTTCTAGATTATAATTACATATCACGTTGATGTGTAATTGATTTATAATTCATTATGTTACCCATATACTATATATGTTCTAAAAAATGTACACTTATAATTAAAATTACATTATATTTAAAAAATAAATATATATTTTATTATATTTTCAATGATATATATATAAATATACCCTTCAAATAAATTTATAATTATAATTATAATTAACTATATATAAATAATATATTTATATTTTTTTAAATATTTATAATTAATATATTTATTTTAAATATTTATATGATTATAAATATAATAACTATATTTCTTATAATTTTATAAGTATAAATAATGATATATTTATTTATAGTTATAATTATTAATATATATATATATATTTATGATAAATATCATTTTAAATAAATATATAATAATATAAACAAATTATTAAATTTATACATTTATCATCACTAATAAAGTTTTGATTTATCAATGCTTCAAAAGCGCTGATAAAGTAGGTCTTTATCAGCGTTAAAATGCAAAGCACTGATAAAGACCCCCTTTATCAGCGCTACAAAAGCACTGATAAAGATATACCTTTATCAGTGCTAAAAAAGAACTGATAATGGGGGTCTTTATTAGTGCTTTTCATTTTAGCACTGATAAACACCCCCTTTTTTAGCGCTTTTTACTAGGGCTAATAAAGGTCCCTGTGGGATTTTTAAATGCCACCGGGTCCTCCTCCTCCTCCCCGTACCCTGTCAAGCTCTCACGGAAGCCCTACCCTGTGCCTCCGCCGCTGCCTCTTCTCTGTCGCTGCCTCCTTCTCCTCCTCATGTGTCGTGGCCGCCGCCTCATTCTCCTCCTCCACTATCTACTTCTCCTCCTCCTCCTATTTCTGTGGCTCCTCCTCCCCGCATCCTGTCAAGCTCTCGTGGAAACCCTACCCTATGCCTCCGCCGCTACCTCCTCTCCGCTGCTGCCTCCTTCTCCTCCTCCTCTGACGTGACCACCGCCTCATTCTCCTCCTCAGGTGCCTACTTCTCCTCCTCCTCCTCCTTCCACAACTCCTCCCCCTCCCCCTTCTTCACCGCATCTCCACCTCCTCCTCCTACTCTACCGCGACTCCTCATTCTCCTACTCCACCACCGCGACCTCCTCCTTCTCCTCCTCCACCTCTGCCTCCTTATCCTCCTCCGCCTGCTCCGCTGCCTCCGCTGCCTCCGAGATACCTCCGCTGCCTCCGCTGCCCCCCCACCTCCACGCTGCCTCCGCTGCCTCTATTGTCGACACCTCCTCCTCCTCCTCCACCGGGTCCTCCACCTTAAGGTTAGTAAAATTTAATTTTCATGAATTAATTATGTTTTCATTTATTGTCAATATTGAGATTAATTATGATTTTTTGTGATTCTTGTGTGTGATGCATGTGTGTGTGACACATGTATATGTTTTTGGTTACATGTTTGATCTTGATTATCTCTCTATAGCCTTGTGATAGAAACCTGAATAGAGAGAGTATTTTTTTGTGAAAAGTTGTTTCCCTATATTAGGATTTCACTCCGTCTAGTGGCCCTTAGTATGGATATTTTTCTAATTTTGGATAGTACCCCATAGTTAGCCCAGGTAGGGTTTGAACCATCCGTGTTGGTGAATTCATGTCATTAGGTGAGGCATTCCAACTGGATGAGACATATGTTTATTATTTTCTATATTGTACACTATTCTCCTTGGGATAAAAAAACGAACCTTAATAGGTTTTCTACCAATTCCTGCCCACTACCCACTCTCTCTGGGTTGGGTCATATAACAATTTGAATATCACATCCTTTCTTATAACATAACAGTGCCACCAACCTCTCACATTTGGTGTGATTCACATATCCTCTAATTCCACAACATATTAGATGCTCCCCTCTCACTTACGGTGGGTCTCATCATCACATCACATAAAAAATTGAGGGGGGGTCTCTATAGAAAAACTCTCACAAAACTACTCCAAACCAATACTAAGTGATCCCCATTTCTATATCTCACATCATATTATCATACAAAAAATGATCTAAGGTGGGAATCATAATATCCAACCTCTATCACAAGTCAAAATGCACCATCAATTTGTGGATCCCATGGAAGTCACACACCAATCCCCTTTGGCCAATGCCTTCTCACTCAATGTAGGGTCCTACCAACATGTTATCACTTAAATAAAGGCCATCCATCTTGTATCATTCCACAAAACATATAAATAGTAATATAAGGAGGGTATCTAGATAGCCAACCTCTCGTACTAGATAAACCACATGGATATCTCTTAATCGAATTATTTGGAGGAAATCCTCTATGTCACACTTTGCCAATCCCTATATGGAATATCCTACTCATCACACACACCATGACTCATATATATCCCTAAGAGGGTGTTACCCATGATACGTGATATATAATACTATATAATCCATCTTCTTTAGGCATAAGACTCTAATACCTACTCAAATAGCATTAGAGAACCTATCATGGCTATACAAATCTCATACCCAACCCGATCCTCTCATATACACAACTAGAAACCTCACCTCTATGGAGACATAATCTCTGTATGATCAAAAAATCACAAACATTCAATAGAACCATCACTCTTTCTCCTGTTGGATCAAAAAAACCCTATTTATTTACCTAGGTTTCTCTTGATTTCTATCCCTTTCACTGGAACACATATACTAATGCATGAATTCACAATCATGCATAAATTGGAACATGGTTTTGTATTATAGGGTCCACCTACCTCAAAAAATGGAGTAACCCCTCACCAAGTTCAACTCATCCTCAACCAAGACTATACGTGGCTTATCTAATCTTGTACCAGTGATTGAGACCCAATCTGAAGGCACAATTACCAAATAATTATTTATGAAAACATATAATTAATTACCCACCTTAATATAATTTTGAATAATCTTTTAAAAACTCACTAGGAAACACAACACCACCTAAACCACAAAAAACATGGTGTGTTCATCATACGAGGATAACCTCTAGCCAATACAAACAAAATCGACATCATCTGAATTGATTTGAAGATGATATGGTGAAATCATCACACAAATCCTAGTTAAAATCATCCCAAATCACAGGGAAATAATGTATAATAGTAATGGAGGAAGTATGAGGGAAGAAATAACTAACGCACTATAAAAAACTCCCAAGAACCACCCCTCATCAAGGGGGATCAAAGAGAGGAATAGAATGGGTAAATCCCAAGAACCACCCAAGATTTTCTATTAATGAGCACGCCCCCACCATTTTTGAAGTATCTAGTTTTTTTATCTAAATTATACTCATATTCCTTCTCCCCTAACTTATATAACCATCCTTTTGATTTCAAATAGGTTGAATATAAATAAATAATGGATGAATGCCAATCGGTTGACAAAAGAGTATGATGAAGGTGTGAAAGAGTTTATCAAGTTTGCAAAAGATCATGTATATGACTGTTCTCAAATCCATTGTCTGTGTTTACGCTGTTGTTATTCAAAACAAATTAGTCTAGAGGAGTTGGAAGAAAAATTGATCTGTCACGGAATAGATCAGAGTTATACATGTTGGAATAAACATGGGGAAACAACGAATGTAGTTAGTGGCTTGGATAACACTACATTTTATGGATCATCTGATATGATTACAAGCATGAAAAATGAAGATGACTGTATGAAGGATGTGATTACAGATGTTAATGATGATGAAGATCATATTGAGGAATTGACAAGGACCATCGAAGATGAATTTCATGATTTCCAAAAATTGTCTGAGAATTTAAAAAGTTGTGCAAAGACGCCATTGTATGGTGGTTAAACTAAATATACAACACTATCAGCTTTGCTGAAGCTGTATAATTTGAAAGAAGACAACGGGTGGAGTGACGCCTGATTTACGGAACTACTTGTTTTCCTTAATGACATGCTCCCAGAAGATAATGATCTCTCGTGCTGAACATACGATGCCAAATGAATACTATGCTCGATGGGTATGATATCATAAACAATACACGCCTGCCCGAATTACTGTATACCGTTTCTCAAAGACCACAAATCCCTTAATGAATGCCCAATGTGTGGTTCTTCTCGATTAAAGAAAGATGAATCCAGTGCTACTGAAGTTTTATGGTACTTTCCAATCATTCCAAGGTTTAGGTGCCTATATGGAAGTGAAGAGACTGCAAGACAATTGACATGACATGAACATACACGAATTAAATATGGGATACTACGTCACCAGGAAGACTCTCCTTAGTGGAAGAGAATTGATCATGAGTATCCTGAATTTGGAAATGAGTCGAGAAACCTTCGTCTTATGTTATCTATAGATGGAGTGAATCCTTTTGGTTTTCAAAGAAACAATCATAGTATATGGCTGGTTATGTTGGTAAATTATAACATACCACTGTGGTTTTTCATGAAACGAAAATACATCATGTTATTTATGCCTATATCAGGACAAAAAAACCGGGTAATTATTTGGATGTTTATTTATCTCCATTGATCAAAGATTTGAAATTATTGTGGGATTCAGGTGTTACATTGTATGATGCTTACAAAAAGGAAGATTTCACTTTGATATCCATGTTGTACGGGACGATAAATGACTTCCCTTCTTATAGAAATTTTTTAGGACATAGAATTAAAGTAAATCAAGGGCGTCCCTTTTGCAAAAAAGGTACACAATCAATTAGGTTGAAACATTCATTGAAAACCATGTTTCTAGGACAACATATATTTCTACCCCGACTACATAAGTACCGATCTTGGACAACATTATTTGATGGATGTTTAGAAGAATGTACAACACCGTCTCCACTAACAGGAAATCAATTTTTTAGAAAGTTAAAAATGTGGACACTAATTTTGGTAAAACGGCTTCGAAAATATTTATGAAAATAGGTTGGAAGAAGCGATCTATTTTTTTTATTTACAATACTGGAATTGTCTATATGTCAGACATTTTCTTGATGTTATGCATGTAAAAAAAATGTATTTTATAGTTTCATCGACATGTTGCTAAATACACCTTTCAAAACAAAATATGTAATTAAGGCAAGGTTGGACATGGTTGAGATGGGAATACAAGAAGAGTTTTCACTAGTGAAGGGTTAAAGACAAACATTTCTTCCTCCTGCTACTTACACTATTTCTGGGCAGGAGAGATATCAGTTTTCCAACTTCTTGACGGACGTAAAGGTTTTAGAGGGGTATTCTTCAAATATGAAGAACCTCATGTCAATGAGTGATTTGAAGTTAAAAGGTCTGAAATCACATGACTGTCATGTTTTGATTCAAGATCTCATTCCTATTGCTTTTGTATTTTTCCCAAGAATTTCTTCCATACAATAACAAAACCGTGTTTCTTCTTCAAAGCTATATGCAGTAAAGTTATAGACCCAACGAAATTGCCAACTATGGAAAGAGAAATTGCCCTCATATTATGTGAATTAGAAAGGTTCTCCCCACCTTAATTTTTTGATATGATGGTTCATTTGATGGTCCAATTGGTGAGAGAGATTCAACTATGTGGTCCTATACATTACAAATGGATGTACACCATTAAACGGTATATGAAGATTTTGAAAGGGTATGTCAAAAATCGAAGTCGGCTGGAGGGTTGTTTTATGAAGTGATATATTGTTGAGGAAGCAATTGAATTCCTTACCGAATAGCTGTCTGATGTAAAAAAGCAGTGGCCTACCCAAATATCGTCACACTGGGCGGCTTGAGGGTGATGTAATTTCTTGAAGACAGGTTATCACAATCAATATTACAAATCAGGAGCAAGCACACCTTTTTGTTTTTCATAATAGTTTCGATTTTAACCCATATGTTGTAACCCACAAAAAAATTATTAGGAATTTTAATCCATCTAATGATGAAAAAAGGATATCAGATACACAAAATCAACAGTTTATAGGATGGTTTCATGACCATATTTTAAGAAGTCAGATGAAAATCTAGAGTCAATTTTAGAACGACTTCAATGGCCTCTCTGAGGACTAAGTGTGTGTGTATTATCTTACAATGCTTATGTAGTTAATGGTTATACATTTTATACTAATGAACATGATGAAGATAGTACCATGCAGAATTGTGGGGTTACACTTGTGGCTGAAGCGATGCATGTTTCCGGTGGTAAGGACAGAAATCCAATTTATGCGAATATGTCATAATTAGGCATCATCCAAAAAATATGGGAGTTGGATTATATGGAATTCCAAGTTCTGATTTTTCAATGAAAATGGGTTGATAATAGGAGTGTTATTAAAATAGATGAATTGGGATTCATGAATGTTGATTTTATTAAGGAAGTGGAGAAAGAAGAACTATTTATTATGGCATCACAGGCAGTAAAAATATTTTATGTTCCAGATCCCGCAAACCGAAACTGGTCAATTGTTCTATTATCGACCAAAACAACTGATGGGTCAGATGAAAATTCAACGGAGGATAACCCTTTCATTGGGACTTCGTAATAATTTTGTAGTGGTCCTAATGTAGAAGACGTTTTGTATTTCAGAGGAGACCATAATGAAGGGATATGGATAGTCGATCGAGGGTTTAAATCCCTTCAGCCTTTTAAAAAAAGAGAGTTCAATAATCAGGTTATTTATTTATTATAATATTGATTGTGTTACATTATTTTATTATTTGTTCACTACTGCTATTATGTGTTCTAAATTAAATGTTAAACCACTTCTACAGATAGTAACTTCTGCACCTGTTGATGCACCCAGTCCTGAGACACAACACGTTTCTCAACCAGTTGCAGCTGGTCCCACTGTTGAGGTACAATAGGTCTCTCAACCTGTTGCAGTTGGTCCCACTACTAAGGTACAATAGGTTTCTCAACCTGTTGCTACTGGTCCCACTGCTGAGGTACAACAGGTTTCGAAACCTGTTGTTGCTGGTCCCAGTACTGATGCATGCGCTTCGGAGGAACAAAATGATGATGTAGAAATCGAGGAAATGGTAGGAAATGAAACCTTGAAGGCCCAAAAAATCAGGTACGCCATGGTTTGACAGTTTTATCCAAAATACTTAAGGCAAAAGCAAAGGGAATCAAATATGAGGTGGGATGGAATAAGTGAGGATAGCATGTAAACCCCTACAAATCCATGTTTAGTAGCTACATTGGAATCGTCACTCAGTAAAGCGTGCTGATTGATGTAGTGTTGTGGCACCATGTTTTCAGCGGGCTGAAAAAATTAACATGGGAAAATATTATGGTAACATTACGATATAATTTATTTAATTTATTAAAATAAAATAAAATAAAATACTGAAATATTGACCAACTCTTTATCATCTCTTGTAGAGTGCATTTATAGTAGATGTCTCGCACAAATAATATGTATTAAGACTGACAGGAAGGGTTCATAGAGGATTTCGCACCATTTTAATAAAATGTCATATGAAAGATGCTGAAGGGAAAATTAAGCCACTCCCACCTCCTCTTTATGCACACTTGATATCCCAAGGAGTGTGGGATGTATTTTGCAACCATCATGTGGAGAAGAATTTTTAGGTACATTGTGTCTTGTAACACGTTGTTTAACGTTTCTTGTATTCACCACTTTGATTGAAAGTTTATTATTTATGAAATATCAACTGAGTGCTGAAAATAAAGAACGGGCAGCAAAACCAGTGTACCCCTACCGTAAAGCAAGGTTGGGGTACGCTTCAATTGAAAAACAATTGGTATGTATTTTAAAAGTACTGTAATAATTTAATGGGACATAAAACAACATTGTAACCGTGTTTCTCTATTTATATATAGATTGACGAATCAAAATCCCAATCCACTTCCATCCCATGCCATGTGCTATAGATGGAGGCTCGTGTTAATAAAGAGGGGATACTGGTAGATGAAAACACACAAAAAGTGTGGAAAACATGTGTAAGTATGACATAATATAAATTTGTTTTTCTTTAAATCACTATCACATTACGATGATTACTTATTTTCCAATATTTTCTATTTGACATAGTCACATGAATTAACAATTCCCACATCAGATGTGTATATACTTTCAGCATCCTTGAAACAGCCAGAATACTATGGCCGCGTTAGAGGTGTGGGTTTTGGGGTGACACCCCAGACATATTTTTAGAAAAAAACAAGAGGAACAAAATAAAGAAATGAAAACGATGAGAGATAGAATAGCTACCCTTGATGAAAAATTCCAAAGTCAGCGACAGTTCCTAGGAACTTTTATGGTGGAGAGGCGAAGAGAAGAAACAACCCAAGAACAACCAATGTGAGAAGATCCCGCCCCACCCCCACCAGCTTTGAGGCGATCCATTCCCCTCAAAGACCTTAATTAACCAAGGTAATCAATGTTCTAATATTTTTTTCTATGAAATTTTTATCACATAGACACTGATACATTTCTCATAATGATATTCTATATGGTGAAAATGACTGTAATTTATATTTGTCAACTCCCACCCATCGCCTTGTAGTGAGGGCTACGTTGTTCAATATGCAGAATGACACAGTACACTCCAGACCACTGCCAACCGGTCATCTCAAAGGGTCGATTAACATAGGTCATGAGCCGAGCGCTAACCTACCCATGCCAAATGATGATGACGACATTCATACGGTGGAAAATGTTGTTGGAACATTCATTGCATGGCCGTTGAATCTTGTAAAAAAACATGTCAACCTGGAGGTAGTCATTTCCAATTCATTTTTCAAGTAGAACCTTTATCATTTAATTAGAAAAGGTCTGAACCAATGAATTTTATTACAGAAGGACAAAATTAAGCAGCTAAAATGAAAGAGTGGCTCAAAAAGATCAACCAACCGATCAAAACGATCTACTGAGAGCACCTTCACCCCTCCCATTCTGTATCCACTTGTAATATCATTGCAAGCTCATGTAGATATGGAAATAAAAGGTTGAAATAATCACCCAATTTTTTGTGAAAAATATATGTACGGGGAGGAAAAATTATATTTCATTAGTGTAGACGCTGTAGATGAAATCATCACATATGACAAGCTAGGTGCCTGCGTTATAAATGTATACATGAGGTTTGTTTTCATGATTTGATTTTACAGAAGGTGATATATTGTGATAATTATGGCTAAATACATTTCATATTGTTCAGAGTCATTATATGAAAAACAATTGAAGGGATTTTTCCATGAACATAATTTTGGACTCGTTAGTCCTCACACCATGTCTACAGAAAAAAAAGAAATAGATTCTGAATTTTAGACTGAATTAATGTCAAACCTGCTCTAAACGTTTCAATGTAAAATTATGGATGACATGCCCTTTTTAATACCAACGTTACAGGGGTAAAACTCGACATTTTAATCATATCAATTATATTTTTATTTCTATCATTACTTGTTCCTTTTTGTGTTCTTAAGAAACATTGGATGCTCATTGCAGTCAATTTGGATACTCCAAATATTTATTATCTAGATTCACTGCATGGATATCCAACAAACTGACCACACATGATAGTGATTATCAATTTGGAATACACTAGATCCAAAATTTTAGAATTAAATATCAAGTTATATAATTTATATTATCTTTTAATGAAGATTCTATTATGATAGGGTGGTGTATGAATATCATCTAAAATATGGAATGAACCCAGGGCCTAAGGACAACCAGGCACACAATATCTATAAATGGAAATGTATCAAGGTATATATAATAATATTACACTATCCAAATACATATCAAAATAGATATCTTTTTTTCTCGATGTTTCTATAGTGTCCGAAACAAACAAACAGAATGGATTGCAGTTATTATGTTTGTAAATTTATGAAAGAGATAATATTTCATGAACAAACTAGCATCCCTAAAGAGGTATTTTTGAAAATAATTACTATTTCATTTAAAATAATTATTAATCCTTTGTTTATTTATATTTTATCAGTGATACTATGACTGTCGCAAAAACTCCTATTCACAAGATGATATAGATGTGTTTAGAAACGAATGGGCAGTGTACCTGATGGAAGAATATAAACAAATAAGACAATGAAGGTGAATTCATACTACTTATTTTATCTTTATATGATCATTGATATATCCCTTTTTTACACTTATTGATAATCTATGATCACCCTTTCTTATGTTTCATATCCTTAGATTATGAAGAATGGTTTTAGAAATGATTTGAGTTTCTAGTAAAGAATAACTTAATGAGAGACTCTTATGAACTACTGACATAAAGAATACTAAGAAAATGCGTTTGAATTGTTTTGATAATTTAGGAAAACGATCCATGAGTCATTTGTGACATGTATAAATGAACTGCACCTCAATCCGATGCACGGTGTGATCACTATGGCTAAAATTGTCTGATATCAGTTTGAAATTGACATTAACTTTAGAAAACAACATAAGTGACATACGGAATACTGATAAAAAAACGTTCATATTGTTTTGATACTTTAGGATAATGATCCATGAGTCATTTGTGATGTGTAAGAATCAACCACACCTCAATCCGACACACAGTGTGACCGGTATAGATAAAAGTGTCTGATATTATTTTGAAATTTAGATAAACTTTATAAAACAACAAAAGTGACATTCGAAAAACTGATCAAACGCATTCGGGTTGTTTTGATACTTTAGGAAAATGATCCATGAGTCATTTGTGACATGTACGAATCAACCAAACCTCAATCAGATGCATGGCGTGACCAGTATGGCTAAAAGTGTCTGATATGAGTTTGAAATTGACAATAACATTAGAAAACAACACAAGTGACTTACAGATAACCAATAAAATGCATTCAGATTGTTTTTATATTTTATGAAAACCATCCATGAGTCATTTTTGACATGTATGAATCAACTTAACCTCAAACCGATGCACGGTGTGACCGGTATGGCTAAAAGTTTTTTATATCAGTTTGAAATTGAAATTAACTTTAGAAAACAACACAAGTGACATATAGAATACTGAGAAAACACATTAGGATTATTTTTATACATTAGTAAAATGATCCATGAGTCATTTTTGACGTGCATGAATCAACCACGCCTCAAGTTGACGCACGGTGTGACCAGTATGGATAAAAGTGTCTGATATCAGTTTCAAATTCACATTAACTTTAGAAAATAACACAAATGACTTACGGAAAAACGAGAAAACGTGTTCAGATTGTTTTGATACTTTAAGAAAATGATCCATGATTCATTTTTTGATGTGTATGAATCAACTTCCCCTCAATATGACACATGATGTGACTGGTATGGTGAAAAGTGTCTGATATCAGTTTCAAATTGACATTAACTTTAGAAAACATCACAAGTGACATACAAAAAACTGAGGAAATATGCTTGGATTGGTTGGATACTTTAGGAAAATGATCCATGAGTCATTTTTGATGAGTACTAATCAACCGCACCTCATTCTGATGCATGGTGTGATCGGTATGGATAAAAGTGTCTGATATCAGTTTCAAATTGACATTAACTTTAGAAAACAACACAAGTGACATACAGAAAACCGAGAAAAGGCGTTCAGATTTTTTTTGATACTTTAGGATAATGATCCATGATTCATTTATGATGTGTAAGAATCAACTGTACCTCAATTTGAAGCATGGTGTGAACATTTTGGCTAAAGGTGTCTGATATTATTTTCAAATTGACATTAACTTTAGATAACAACACAAGTGACATACGAAAAACCGAGAAAACACATTTGGATTGTTTTGATACTTTTGGAAAATGATACATGAGTCATTTTTGACGTGTACGAATCAACATCACCTCAATATGAAGCACGGTGTGACTGGTAAAGCTTTTTGTTAGATAAAGAATCAGTATTTATTAAATGAGATAAATCATCCAAAACCATATTGGTTTTACATTATTCCCTTCCATTGTTATCAGAATGAAAACATTTGAGTTTATCATTTCCATATTTTAGTTTCACATTTCCATATTAATGTATTCTCTCATATTTTTGTTTTAATTTATTTAATTATTGTATTCTTAACATAATATTTGATTTCTTATATATGTGAATTTTTTTCCTTGAGTTCGGATGCTTTATTAGGAAAGAAATACCGTAGATGACAATTTTGAGAGGGGATCACATATATTAATGTATGAAATGTTAATGTTTATAATTTTTGTTTGATAATTGTAATTTTATCCATGTAAAACATTGTTTGAAATGTGTATAGAAGTGTGTGTAGTTGTGCAGGTGTGCAGGTGTGCAGATGCTGGTTGTGTAGGTGTAGGGACAGGTGCCTTTATCAGTGATTTTTTGGGTGCTGATAAAGGATTCCTTTAACAGTGATGAAAGAGTGCTAATAAAGGGCCCCATTATCAGCGCTCAATATATCACTGATAAAGTCCCCACTTTATTAGCAATTTTCAGAGCACTGATAAAGGGGACCCCGTTTAACTATGCTGGCGTTAACATCGCTTTTCTAGTGGTGTTAATGTCGGTTTTTAGCGCTGATAAAATCCCAAGTTGAAGTAGTGATCAAAGTTTGGTTTTACCAAAATATAGTTCTACCCAATATAAAACTAATCGAATAAAAATGATATGAATAACTAAGATAATTACCTATATTATATAGGTCCAAAACACTAAGATAAAAAAAATATTCCTATGGATTATAAAGAAATCCCAAAATCATCTTGGGGGGATGGAATTTAATAGAAATGTAAGGGATACAAATAATAAATATAGGAAGTGTGAGTTAAAAATAAAATTATTGACACTACCATTCATGTTGTGAATTTAGTATTCATGTTGTGAATATTTATGTCTCTACATACTTCAAAAACTCATCACCTCATCTTTAGACAACCAAAAACTACTTCATGCAATGAATAACATATCTCATGATGAATTGACTCGGCCTAAAAAAATATTCATTATTGAAATGAATTTCATGTGGTCTACTCATAACCGTTCATGTCCTAGATGAGTTTAATGGTGTCTTTATAGAACTATTCATGTAAAAAAATGAAACGTCATAGTATTAATTAGTTCATGTAGCCAGATTTCATCTCCCATATCTTTTCCCCTCTGAGCACATCCAAAACAATATCACATCCAGGCACTAGGTCTCAATTACCAAGGTTTAAATGATTTAACAAAACAAATATTGGTTTAAAAAAACATAAACTGGAACATTCCTAAAAGAGTACACGATCTTACAAATGATGATGTATCAAAAGGTCATGGGAATCCTTTATTTTTGTTTCACTGATTTAGGCTATTGTATACACCTCTTGAAAAATATCATCCAAATCCCATATCTAAAATATAATTTTTCCCTTGTACATAAAATATTGGAATTTAATTACCTAAAATACTAATAAGACAAAGGATCTATCATTATTGGAAGGTTATGACACTTCTTGAAACATTATAATATGGTGATATGATAATGATTGTATTAAATATAGTATGACAAGAACATTATATATAAATATTTTATGAATCTCATATTTTATATTTAGCTTAACTAATTTTTAGTTTTTTAACCTTTTTATTTGATATTTTAATTTAACCTTTAGTTTGGGTGTGACAAGTTTTATAAAATATATAACTAACCCTATATTTAAAAAATGCCTCATATATTGTAGTTTTAGAAATGATAACATTTTTCATAGATGACATACCTTGGAAATACAAAATATTTTTTTATAACTTCTCATAAACCCCAATAAATATATGAAATCATCAATCCTAGTGGCTCATAAATTTACCAATTTTTAAACATAAAAAAAATAAAATATAAAATTCCCAAAATAATTAAAGAATTAGATCATAAATTAAATTAACTATAGTTAAAAAAAATTTAGAATCACATGATTTTTTTTCAAATTTCAATTATTTTGGATATATTCAATTTTCTTTGACAAAAAAAATATTCAAAAGAAATCATGGTAATAATAAAGATGATATGATTAAAATAGTACAAAATCAAGAATATTACTTTTAGTTCATTTGATGGAATTTTATCTACCATGTACATGAGCATTATAAAACATAAAAATTGAATAAAACACACTATCAAAATAAAAACACATTATGAGCCGATATATATACATTCACCATATGAAATGGAAATAAAAAACATACCAATTGTGATCATGTTCATGTATAAAATATAGGTTAATATTTTAATTAAAATGAATAAAATATGTTATGAAATAATTTAAATTACTATATTCAATGATATAACATATTTCAATAAGTATATTTGTTCACTGATAGATATTTCACTTATGGAAAGATAAGGTAATGAGTTAATGTTTTATCATAAAAGAGTCATGTTGATATCTTATTTACACATATATTATTTATATGTTAAATTCCAAAATAGGGAGAATATAGTTGATTTGAATTGGTTAGTCTAACAACATTAAAAGTTGATAGGTATTTGATTTATGGATATAGATAATATTTACTTTGAACCCTAAATGTTAATTTTTGAATTTAACCATGGAAATTAAAATTTTAATATTTTTTTAATTATAATATAGTTTTATACTGTATGATCTAATATATTCCAGTAATATGTAATGATATGTGGGTATTTGTCCACATGTTATGATAAGACTACTCCAAAAACATATCTAGAAGAATCACATAACAGCTAAAATGGTAAATCCCACTAAGCTATAGATATTAACAATAATAACATGAGAATACTTTTTTATTTATTCAGTGCATCTTAAAAATTCATTTAAAAGTCATTTTTTTATTTTAATCAAATAATTATAAGTGGAGGAGAAAATATTTACTAAATTCAAAAATATAGTGATGATAAATTCCCATATAATTAAATATGGATTCTATGTCCTTCAAATTTATAAAAAAACATAATGTTGAAATGAATTTTTTAATTTTCTTACCTGAATACTTTTTCTAGAAATTAAATGTTTTTGTATTATCGACATTCATACCATGAAATGATATTTTTATAATTTAATATAGTATTATTTATAATTAAATATTGATGAATAACACTTAAACTATTTATGAACTCATCAAAAGAAGATGAAAAGATTATAAAATCATATGCAAATACTTCCTTGAAATTAATTTAGCAATTTAAAAAATACTAAATGTGCATCAAAAGAAAGTACCGTTAATATTTCATATATTAAATAGAATCCTTCTATATGTATATGAGTCTAAGTGGTAGCTAAATATCCCATTTTATATATTATTTGGGGAAATATAAATTAGAAAATATCTTAATTACCTCAATGATAAGAGTGGGACCTAACCTGAAATTTCCCTATAATATGACCAATTGACATTAATGGGAAATGGTCATTCCTTATGTGTTGGGTTAATAGATGATAATTTATATTTTTATATTAACTATTCTACACTGGGGTTTATACAAATTTATTTTTCTCAATTTCAATAAAGATAATGCATTTTTTCCTCATAAAAACCTTTAATGGATAAGATTATCATCTTTTTGAAATTTTCTAAATGATTTAAAAAGAAAATAAATTTTTCATTATATGTAAACAACATCAAGATGATTTAAGATTAGTCATGGTTTCACCGATTTCACTAGACTAGCATCATCATTTAACATAACTAAATTTATTGAAACTAGCTCAACAAGTTTTGAGTACAAACCATGTTTATACACTAGAATGAAAAAAAATCTTAATTTATTTTCTAGTGGTAGTGAACATGGAATCATGATTTGAGGTTTACTTAAATTATCAATATATAAATGTTTTATATTTTTATTCCATGGGTTTAATTCTAATTAATGGGGTATATGATTAATGGGAGGAAAATATGAACAAAGAGTCCTAAAAATATCTATTTTCTCATAGTCAAATCCAAAAAAGTGTAATATTATTTTAAAATACATTTCTAATTATTTATGGTCAGTGGATATATATTATTAATGAATTAATCAATCACTAAACACGTATGAAATATTTCCAAACAAATACAACATTTTAAAAAACATTCAATTTCCAAAAAATTTTATTAATGATTAAAAAATATGAAATGGGATTTTTTAAAATTAGAGATGATTCCATGATATTATGATGTATAAAAAATTAATTAAAAAGTGAAATTAAGTATTCCTCAGAGGGATGATTCATGAAATAAAGGATTTTGATGTGACCAAAATCAGAATCAAACTCCATGTAAAGACCTATAAATTTCAAGGAAATTTATTTTCTTAAATACTTGAAATTTTGGAAGTATGCGGTTTTTAATAGCACTTGATTCTGAGGCCCGGTGTGCCCAGAATCAATTTCTGAAGTTTAGTTCGGGTAAGTTCAGTAAACGTACGTGTGGGTTTTTCTATCTTTTGAACTGGTACTCATAATCGAAATCTGAGGGCACCAATGAACTCTCAGCGCCGATATTCGCTTAAGGGGACCTTTACCATAGTTGCGTTTTATGTGGGTTGACAGTTATTTTTTATGGATTTAGAATAAAACAAATAAGATTGTTTATTACAAAATTTTATTTATGTTTGTTGGTTAATTCCTACAATGGGGAGTTAGGGGTGGGGACCACACTCACATAACCTCCCATGAGAGGATATTTGTGAGGTGGGGCCCACACGAGCCATAACCTCTTTAACTCTCCTCTTTAACACCCAAGAACCCCCATTAACTCCTCACCTTCTCCCTCACATTTAATTTGCCAACCCACAAATTAATGAATTGAACTTATTAAATTAATTTAATTCTAGTTTTTGAATTTTAAAAAGCTTTTCAAGAATTAAATAATAGGGGAGCCTACTATTTTAGTGGGTTTATGGAACCTTGAGAGGACTGGGGAAGAACTCTTGGTGGAATATTTTTCCATGATGAAGAACACTCCACGTCTCGAAGAATGAGAAGCAACTTCTTCTTCTTCTAATTCTTCAACCGGGACAGGAAAACGAGGTGACGCACATAAGGAATGTCATCTTACTTCCTCTTCCTCCGTGTTAAAAGAGAATACTCCACTCACCAACAACGACGCCTTCTCCTCGGACGCACCTCGGCGTCAATGGATCGACACCGTTCTTCCGCGACGCCCGAATACCAAGATATTCATCTTCTGCGGATCGACGACGTGCGACGTATTCTCAAGGTAGGGGGATTTGTATAATTTTATTTATGTGATTTATACCCTCGAACATGGGCATTTATTTGTTGGGTGATTATTTTAACCACTAACGCGATGGGTACGGGCTAAGGAACATGTCCTGACCCACCGTCAACTTGTTCATGATGCACAAAATGTTTAGAGATAGTTGAACGGAAGGGCTATGTTGACTTTAGGCCGTCACAGTGTAGAGTGACACTCAAGGAGGCCGTAGGCCCAGACAAGAGCTAAAATGGACCACCGGAATGACTCTGGTGGCCCGCAGAACATCGCGGCAGCGCAGGTCGCCGGCGCCGCCATGCTGGCGATCGTAGGCGGTGGCCGGCCGCCTCGAGGTAGTGGCGCCCTAGTGCACCACCAGAGGAATACCGCCACGACACAGGCTGCGGTGGTAGTGGAGCGGATCCCGCGCCGTGCATGGTCCTGTGAGGCAGGGCGACACTAGCCTAGCGCCATTGTTTCACAGAACTGCCCCCCCCCCCACCCGATTGGCCAGCCTGGACGAGCCACTGTCCAGGCCGCACCAGCCACGATTCGGGCAATGTCAGCCAGGCCAGGCCGGACCCAGACCCAGGTCGGGTCAAACCGGGCCCAGACCCCCCTCTTCGGACCATTTTCGGTTAATCTCCCATAACATGAGATACAGACATCCAATTGATGAACCATCATTTGTGTAGGAATCCTTGGATCGATACGGTCGTTTAGGTATATTAAACTCAAGGATTTAGAAAAGTTTGGGTATGACCGTGTTGGTTCGAACACAAAACCAACCGGGCCCTCAGAGCAGAAACGCTTATAACGTAAGGAGTGGATGTCTGATTGACATGCTGTCAACTAATTTGGATTTCTTTTGATGATTTGGTTCTTTTGGCATACTCCACTTGAGGTTTGGATGCAGTTAGAGTATGGTTGGGTTGGTTTAGCTAAGAAACCAACCAAGCCCCTGGAACAGAAAAGCTAATAACTCTCAGACTGGACGTCCTTTTGACGAACCATCAGTGGCATTGGTAATCTCGTTGAGAAAATATACCATTGCATATAACCCATGGGAGTTCAGGGTACAGTTGTGATATGGTCGGGTAGGTTCATACACGAAACCAACTGGGCCCCCGAGACAAAAAGACTAATAACTCACAGATCGGGCGTCCGATTGACGCGTTGTATGTTCCGTTGAGACCCCTATGACGTGGAGGACCTTTGAGATACTTTTTCATGGGAATTCATGAAACTTGGAGTATCGACCAGTAGCTCATGGAGTGGATCCTCCCGGAAACAAGCATACGGAGTACGGAGACCTAGTAGCTGGATGAGACCTAATGACTGCTTGTCTGATTCATTTCAGAGTGACTTGACTAGCCCAGTGGGGAGCACTACTTTGTGAGGTGGAAGAACCATGGAATAGAAGCACTACTATGTGAGGCGATAGAACTGTGGTACTCGACAGAAGGAGTACCTCTGTAGGCTATCAGGGAGAGCCCTACTATGTGAGGCGACATACCCATGGCAGGGAGCACTACTGTGTGAGGCGGCAGACCCGCGGTACTAGACAGGAGGAGTACCTCCGCAGTCTAAGGTTAGTGAATAGTGCCTCAGATTCACGACAGGACCAATGTACTCAACATAGGAGGAGTTATCCAGTAGCCATGGTTTCATTAATGAAAATCCTAGTTTGAGTTGAGTCAATAACCTTTGTGTTTTGCTCATGATTGAGATGGGTTACTTGATAACTTAGGTATATATATGGGCATATACCTAAGTAGTGGTTATCTGTTGGTTTCATACTTTTTGGTTTCTCCTTATTGGATTTGTGAGACCATGAGGGTCTCAGGGTCCCTACTGAGTATCATTATACTCACCCCTGTGCGGGCTTCGCCCGCACCTCATTGTATTGGTTGCAGACGACGGACAACGCTGACTGAGGCTGGGTGTACGAGGGTTAGACGGTACCCAGAGGTGGACCTCAAGACGAGACGGTACCCAGAGGAGACGGATGTATGTGGAGCACTGTAGAGGTTATATGTACCTACCCTTCAGGTAGGAACCCCGGTGGATGATCCAGGAGCTTCTAGACACCATCTAGTTGTTTTTCTTTTTGAGTTGTACTTTCTTTCAGTTGTAACTATACCTTTTTGTTGGGATTGTATTCTGGCCTCTTTTGTACTTTCATCATACTTTTTATTTAGCTTTACTTAGTGTTTTCTTCCGCTTGTACTCTGTTTGAGTTTTGTTTTCTGTTATAAAACAAATTCCTTCCCAGTTCTAGGGATTTACGCCTTTGGTGCTAGTCACCAGCCCCCGGCCTATAGGATGCGGGCTTGGGGTAGTCACTATATGGGCCCCAGGGGATGGGTCGTGACAAATTGGTATCAGAGGAAATCGGTTCTAACACAGAACGTAGGACTCTGATATTTTCTTCCTGTGAAGAAATAGTGTTAAGGGTACTAAGTGTGGTTTTCAGTTCAGGGAGTCCAGTGTTGGTGTGGGTGGCAAACGTATCCATACACCAGGACCATGACTTCTGATTTTCAACTCAGTGCACAAAACAATGATTCCGTGTGTGTTTTCAAAAGTTTTCTTTATTTCATCTGAAACCAGGTCAGCTCACCAGGAATAGTCTTTGACCATGTCGCATCTGTTTCGTTTAGGATGCTTCCCTGCGGACGACCAGCTAGGGCCCCGAGAGTTGTACGTACTGATAGCCCACCAAGCGAGAAGGCTTCAGTACAGGGCCCTCATTTAGTTGAGGCACCAGCAGAGGCACCAGTGGTACTACCACCCATCAGGCCACCGATGCCACCATCCCCAACAGCAGGTGATGCATGCCACTTGAGCACGCTGCATGAGTTCCAGCGCTATAGGCCACCCAGGTTCAGGGGAGATATGGACCTGCAGGAAGCTGCGGATTGGATGGAGGCTATGGTGAGAGTCTTCAGACTGGTAGGGACACCAACATAAGTTATGGTGATCCTTGATGCCAGCCTCCTTCAGGCAGCAGTAGGTAGATTGTGGAGCTAATGCTTCATATGCACGACAAGACGACACTTCTCTTGGAAGACTTCAAGAGCCTATTTTGGGCAGAGTTTTTCCCAGCCACCCTTCGAGCGGTGCAGACACAAGAGCTACTTCATCTGTATCAGGACATCATGAGTGTAGCTCAGTACTCAGCAAGGTTCATAGACCTCTCGTGCTACTCTACAGATATGGTATGGGACCCATTCTTCAGGGCCCAGACCTTCGAGCAGGGGCTCAGGCGTGAGATTAGAGCTTCAGTTATCTCTCACAGCATCCCGATGCAGACATGGGTGTTGGAGCGAGCCATATTAGTGGAGAGTTTCTTTGTTGAGCAGTCTCCAGCAGCGGGACCCACCACTAGCCGACATGGAGCGGAGTCTTCTGCAGCTGGCAGTAGACAGATGATGTAGAGGTCCAAGAGGACCAGACCTACAGGTGGTCTACTGCATGACTCTGGATCGGTAGTGCGGGGCACCCAGGGTGGAGACAGAGCCAGAGCAACTAGGAAGTGTTACTTATGTGGCAGACAGGGTCACGTGGCTCGCAACGTTCGGACCCGCCGCTCGGACGATTAGCCGATAGATGAAGGAACTCCCAGGCAAAGGCAGAGGTTTGATCGTGACGGACCACAAGGAGTAGGTGACTGTGGCAGAGGAGCTGGTCGTGCAGCTAGTGGTGGACAACGCTTCAAGGTGTTTCCACCACCACCACTAGGAGGACCACCCCGACAGCAGTGAACAAGTGGACATGGGAGAGCACAGTTTCAGGCAGCTGAAGCAAACAAACATGGAGCTCCAGAAGGAGGTGGACAGGAGCAAGACTAGATCCAGGCATGGAGGCCTTATTTCATGATGCTACTAGCTTTGTTGTTGTCATTTTTTGTGGTTTCTTTATGTATTTTTTCTTTGAGCTACAGTAATAAAAGACACTTTTCCTTGTGAAAATTTCTTTTCATTCTTTTTGTGCACTAAGAGGTTCTGGTAAGAACTGTTTACATGACCCTCACTTTCGAGATTTCTACTAGAGGCGACTGAAAAACCACACACTGATGCCGATAGTGTGACTCAACCCTTGGAGGCGAGAGTAATGGTTGGATATCTTAGTAGTAGCGTCGAGGCCTTACGACGTCGTACAAGGCATGAATTAATACCATTCATGTCAGGATTGACTGCATTAGGCAAAGGACGTGGTTCATCCAGGGGATGAGACCAGATTTTCCTTTTTGGAAATGGAGAAATCTTAGCAGATCTTGTAGAACATAGACGAAGAAGGGTGTAGTCGAGTTCTTACACTTGGCTAGACTCACCCATTGTTCGTAGAGCGAACGGTTTATGGTTCACTCCAATCTCAATAGTCTCAGGTGTATCTTCTTAAAAAAGGACCTGAAACTGAGACACTGATGATGGATTAAGTTCCTCTGGGACTATGACTTCGAGGTAGTCTATACTCCTGAGAAGGGGAATGTTGTTGCAGATGCGCTCAGTAGGAGGACTGGTATTCAGCTGCAAGGAGAGGGGATAGAGCAGCTGGCTACCTTACTTTTATGCTTTGTGAATAGAGATGGTGCAGCCTATCTACAGTCTCTTATAGTCACTCCTCCTTTTCTTCAGAATAGTAGGTGAGTTGGATTACCTCCTGGCCCTTCCACCTCAGATGCACCAGGTGCACGACGTCTTCCACGTATCTCAGTTGGGGAGATGTGTGCATGGCCCGTCCCAACTCATCGACAACGGGGAGCTGGACATCGATGATGGGGCAACATTCATGGAGGATACAGTGGAGATTGAGGATTGACAGGAGCGGGTCCTACGTGGATGGTCGATACCTCGGGTGCGCTTTCGCTGGTAGCACAGGGAACCTCCAAGAGAGCACATGGGAGCGGGACGCTCAGAAGCGTGCTCAGTACCCCTTTTTGTTTCCCTAGTGTGTGTTTTAGCTTTAAGGGGACGTAAAGACCTGAGGTGGGAGTAATTTAAAGACACATAAATTTAAAGGAATTTTTTTCATAAAAACTTCGAATTTTACGAGTCTTCGGTTTCTAACGGCACTAGATTCTGAGGCCCAGTGTGCCCGGAATCAAGTTCTGAAGTTTTGTTCTGGTATGTTAAGTAAATGTACATGCGTTTTTTTCTATCATTTTAACCGTGCTCTAAATCGAAATCTGAGGGCACCGATGAACTCGTAGCACCGGTATTCACTTAAGGGGACCTTTACTGCAGTTGCGTTTTATGCAGGTTGAGAGTTAAATTTTGGGGATTTAGAATAAAATAAATAAAATTGTGTATTACACAATTTTATTTATGTTTGCTGGTTAATTCCAACAATGGGGAGTTAGTGGTGGGTCCCACACTCACATAACCTCCCATGAGAGGATATTTGTGAGGTGGGGCCCACACAATCCCTAACCTCTTCGACTCTCCTCTTTAACACCCAAGAACCCCCATTAACTCTCCACCTTCCCCCTCACATTTAACATGCCAACCCATAAATTAATGAATAGAACTTATTCAATTAATTTAATTCTAGCTTTTTAATTTTAAAAATCTAGTCTTGAATTAAATAATTAGGGAGCTTATTATTTTAGTGGGTTGGTGTAACTTTTAGAGGATTGGGGAAGAACTATTGGTGGAATATTTTTCCACGATGAAGAACACTCCACGTCTCGAAGAACGTGAAGCAACTTCTTCTTCTTCCACTTCTTACACCAGGAGAAGAACGTGAGGTGACGCCCACAAGGAATTTCATCTTCCTTCTTTCTCTTTTGTGTCATAGGAGAAGACGCCGCTCGCCAACAACGACGCCTTCTCCTCGGACGCACCTCGATGTCAACAAATCGACATCATTCTTCCGCGACGCCCGACTACTGCGACATTCCTCTTCCACGGCTCGACGACGTGCGACGTCTTTTCAAGGTAGGGGGATTTTTATCATTTCATTTATGTGATTTATACCCTCGAACATGGGCGTTTATTTGTTGTGTGATTATTTGAACCACTAACGTGGTGGGTACGGGCTAACGAACAAGTCCATACCCATTGCCTGCTTGTTCGTGATGCGCAGAATGTTTGACGATAGTTGAACAGAAGGGCTACATTGATTTGAGGCCGTTGCAGTCTAGAGAGGGACCTGAGGAGGCCGTAGGCACAGACGAGAGCTAAAACAGACCACGAAAATGACTCTGGTGGCCCGCAAAACAACACGGCGGCGCCCTAGCACGCTGCTGGCAGAATACCACTGTGGAACCGGCCCTGGTGGTGGTGGAGTAGATCCCGCGCCGCGCAAGATCTGGGGAGGCAGGGCGGCACCTTCCTGGAACCACCGTTTCGTGGAACTGCCCCCCCCCCCCTGCTCGGCTGAGCCGCGCGAGGCCATGGGTTAGGCCGCGCCAGCCGGGCTGGGCCACGCCATCCGCGTGCTAGGAAGGACCGCGCCTTACTGGGCCAAACCCGGACCCGGGTTGGGTCAACCCGGTTCGGGCCGACCCAGGGGTGTGTTGGGCAGGGTCGAACCGTGCCCAGAACCCCCTCTTCAGACCATTTTCAGTTTATCGCCCATAAATTGAGCTACAGACCTCCGATCGACGTACCTTCAGTTGCGTAAGAATCATTGGATCGAGATGGTCATTTTGTTATATTACACTAAAGGTTTTTGCAAAGTTTCTATTTGTTTGGGTTTGTTCAAACAGAAAACCAACCGGGCCCTCGGAGCGGAAACACTTATAACTTAAGGACTGGAAGTCCGATTGATGTGCCGTCAAAAATATTGGATTTATATTGATGAGCCAGTTCTTTTTGAATAATTCACTTGAGGTTTGGATGCAGTTGGAGTACAGTTGGGTTGGTTTATCTTAGAAACCAACTAGGCCCATGAAACGAAAAAGCTAATAACTCTCACACCAGACGTCTGTTTGACGAACCGTCAACGGCATTGGTAATCTCCTTGAGAAAAAGTCCCCTTTGAGTATACCCCATGGGATTTCGGGGTACAGTTGTGATATGGTTGGGTAGGTTCGTACACGAAACCAACTAGGCCACTGGGACAAAAAGACTGATAACTCACAGACCGAGCGTCCGATTGACGCGCCCTCTATTGCGTTGAGACCCCTATGACATGGCGGACTGTTGAGATACTTATTAATGGGACTTCATGAATCTTGGAGTATCGACCAGTAGCTCGTGGAGCGGATCCTCCTAGAAACGATCATACAGAGTACGGAGACCTAGTAGTTGGCTTAGACCTGATGACTGCTTGTTCGATTCGTTTCGGAGTGACTTGACAAGCCCAGAGGAAGCACTACTTTTTGAGGTGGAAGATCCATGGCAGAGGAGCGCTACTATGTGAGGCGGCAGACCCATGGTACCCGATAGAAGGATTGCATCTGTAGGCTATCAAGGGGAGTCTTACTGTGTGAGGTGGCAGACCCACGGTACTCTATAGGAGGAGTACGTCTGCAGTCTAAGGTTAGTGACTAGCGCCTCAGAGTCACGACAGGACCACTGTACTCGACAGAGGAGGAGTTTCTCCAGCAGCCGTGGTTTCGTTAATGAAAATCATGGTTTGAGCTGAGTCAATGACCTTTGTGTTTTTCACATGATTGAGACAGGTTACCTGATAACTTAGGTTTATGTATGGGCGTATACCAAAGTAGTGGTTATTTTTTGATTTTATAATTTGGGGTTTATCCTTGTTGGATTTGTGAGACCATGAGGGTCTTGGGGTCCCTATTGAGTTTCGGTATACTTACCCTTGCATGGGCTATGCCCGCACCACATTGTGTTTGATGCAGATAACAGACAACGCTGACCGAGGATGAGTGTATGAGGACTGGACGGTACCCGGAGGTGGACCTCACGACGAGACAGTACCCGGAGGAGACAAACAGACGTGGAGAACTGTAGAGGTTATATGTACCTACCCTTCAGGTAGGAACCCCGGTGGACGATCCAGGAGCTTCTAGACACCATCCAATTGTTTTTATTTTTCAGTTGTACTTTCATTCAGTTATAGATGTACCTTTTTGTTAGGCTTGTATTCCAGCATCTTTTGTACTTTCAGCATACTTTTTATTCACCTTAACTTAGTGTTTTCTTCCTCTTGTACTTTTGTTGTGTTTTTTTAGTTATAAAGGAAATGCCTTCCTCGTTATAGGGATTTATGCCTTTGGTGCTAGTCGCCAGCCCCTAGCTTATGGAAGGTGGGTTTGGCGTAGTCATGATACAGGCCCTGGAGGACGGGTCATGACACTCCACATGTAATACTACAATTTTTATATTATTTTTATTTTTATAAGTTTATAATAAAGTTATCTACAAAATTATTAATGAATTTCCATCTATTGTATTTATATAATTTTTTACAAAAATTGGAATTTTCAAGAAATATAATTTTATTAACACTAACATTAAAATATTCCTATGCACTAATGGGGTGTCAGGTGCTCTGGTTTGCGAGTTGAACCACAATACTAGTTTGTTTCAAAATTACAATTAAAAAAATTATAGAATACTATAAGGGGAATAAGATAAATTTGGAAAAAAATCAATCATAAAATTTAAAAAATAAATCCCCATGGTACATAGAATTGAGAATATTCCATAATCCTTGAAATTGGAGGGAAGTTTTTGTTAGATCAATGTTTTGGAATTCCTCCCCATGATCACACATTAAAACCGTCAAAATAAATATATTTATTTTAATATATCCTTAAAAATAAATATATATCAGGGAATTTGGTTTATGATATCAATGAAAGGGATATTAATTTACACATTTTTAATGGTTTCTAAGATTTAATTATCATTTTTGGCTTAATTTGGTATACTATATTAGGTAGATATTTTAGGAAATGGTAAATTTGTGGTTGAACAAGTTGGTTTCTCATAAGAAACTGTATTTTTTTACTTTGTGGGTTTCATCACCATTATAAGATTTTATTTTTTTATATTTTTACAGATGAAAAAAGGTGAATTATTTGGACAACAAGGACATATGAGTAGTGACACAAGGGGTTTTAAGGTGTTTAATACTCCAAATAGTGACTTTAATAGGACATAATGAATTTATTGGGTTGAAAATATGATGTGAAATAACATTACTAGAGCCTTAACATTGGATTTCTCTAATAGAGTTATTCAGTTTCCCTAATTTTTTATATAAGTTAGGTATAGTTTCCTTGGTAGTTTCATAGAATTAAATATTATTTTACAATATTATTTTCTAAAAATTATATAATATATAATTGAGTATTTAATGTAGTTTTTGGAATGATTTTCATGGTGTTTTTGGTTTTTTGGACAGTAGTGGAGGATGACTACCTTTCCCTAGGCGATAAGATAACTGTTTTAGAATGTTTGAATTACCCAATAGCTAAAGGCTCATGATTCCCTCTAACTATTACTGAGAGGTTGGAAAGGTTATTTGATAAATATATTTTGGTATGTTTTACCCACCACATCTCTATCAAAATATTTTACTAACTATGTATATTAACTTATATAGATATAGTCAACAATATATATTTCCCTATGTGTTGGAGGAGGATTTTGGGATTTCCCATAGGGGAGGGTTTATAGATATTTCTACATACATTAATAATTTTTTTAATATTTTATTGAATGAATGTCTTTTCTTATCATTTACTCCTCATACATGCACTCTATAAATCTATTTAAACTTCTTGGCATTGCGAAACTTGTTTTTGATGAGAATTCATGCTACTGCTGGAGTATGGCCTCCTAGGTAATGAACATAAGAAAGATCCATCATAATAATTTACCTAGAACATAGAAGATTCTAAAAGAATGAGATTCAATTTTTATATTTAAATATTGATGGTGAAAACCTATGAATAATTATTAAAATAATTACTAATATTCATTTAATTTTTTAACCTTATATTGTTTTATTTAATAATTTTTTATACTATTATATTTTATGTGGATTGTAAGTATTTCAATAAAAAATATCTTATCGACCAAAACTCTAATAATTAATATTGGATATTGTCTTTATTAACATTTCTAAAATATAAAGGGAATCCCTCGAATTTTGAATGTCCACAACCACTCTCAATGTCTTAAAAGTCATTCGTACAATGTATAATTCTTAAGAATTTCACGGTAAATCCTCTCCAATGTTTTTATGAAATTTATGTAACATATGAATGAAACATGGTTTTAATTAAAAACCAGGTTCTTCACTTTGTATTTAAATGTATGTTTATTTTATACCATATAGGGTAAGCATAATTCTTTCAAATGAATGATTATTTTCTTACATGTTATAAAAGTTTAATTATTTTTTCATATTTTATTGAATAAATAAAAAATATTGAATGTTGGAATTTGATAACATATCCTACATAAAAAATTAGAATTAGGCATTAGGTATTTTTGAACAGAGTCATTCTAATTTAGGTTTGATTATTTAGTGGCCTCCTTGAGTCAAATCCTCCATGAACAAATCCTAAAAATTAAAACAATATTGAAAAGAAATTTATTTTTTAAAAATTATAAGATTATATGAATATGAATTTATTTTTATAAATTTTTTAAATGGAAAACAAAGAATTAAAACTATAAATAATGGTTCTTTAAAACCATATTCCAAAAATCTAACTATGTTTCAATTATAAATCAAACTAACTAATAATTAAAATACATTGTGTGTTATAATGAATAAATTAAGTCATATATCATGTATAATTTAAGGTTGAAATTTTGAAATTAATTTAAATTTAATAAAATTAACAAAATTGATTTGATAGTTTGATACTGTTTTAAAATTAAAATAGATATAGAAAAATACCCCAGCATGTTATAATTCAAAACATTAACAGGGTATGATCTATATGTGAGAATATAATCATCATAAAATTTCAACACATGAATTAAATTTCATAGTTTCTAAATTATTATTTAATTCAGTGATTTTTTTTCCTAAGAACTAATATAGATATAAATTATCCTCTATACTTTAAAAATGAAAAACTTCAATAACGATCTTGGGGTAACTATCACATAACCTTGATTTTTACTTTATAAATATTGTAATGGTCAAAAAAATATTCAAAGAAATATAAATTCTGAGAAATAAATGAACTATTATATTTTATAATTAGAATAACTTATGTTTCATAAAGAATATAATTGAAATAATCAGGTGATAAAACACATTAATTTCATAATTATGACTCAAAATAATTATATAATTAGAAATTATTATAGAAAAAATCCTAAAAATGAATAAAAATAATAATTTCAAAAAATTATGTGAAGGTTGTTTTATACGTACATTTAAAATCATATATAACCATTATAATGATCCCTATATATTAATTATCTGAGGGATAGGTGTGAGAAATCAAAACAAGTTTTCTTCTTTGTTTAATATCTTCCTACGAGGATATAGTGTTCTAAAACATTGACCATAATTAAAGAAAATCTTATAATTTATATCTTTAAGTACCATTAACACCTTCTTTTAATGTAAAAATTATAAATCCAAGGAATATATTTAAATGAAATAGACATATTTGGTTTTCCCATAGCATTTGTGATACCACATGGATCATTTTTTAAAAATTTAAATGGAATTATCCCAAATTTTAAAAATTTGAAGAGTTTATATATATATAATCATTGATGATGATTATTTGTTTATATCTCTACAAATTGAAAAATACTTTTATTTTCTTCTAACATTTAATATTAAAAATTTCAAAATAAAAACTATAGTTTATATCTTCAAATTGATGAACATAAATGTTAATGATAAAATATTAATCTAATATCTTTATGGTTATAACCACCATATTTTAACATAATGGGATCACAAAATTATATAACACAAGTTATAATCCCTTTCATTGATTGAGTTTTGTGTATAATTTGGACTACTTCTCACTTAATTCATCATTAGATCACAATATCACCTACACCTTACAGGAAAATATAAAATACTATTGAATTCAGAAAGTCCACATTGTTTAAAATTCATAAGTTGAATTACATTTTATTTTCAAATAATATGTTTTCCATGAAATTAAATCCCAATTAAGAATATCGATAAATATGAAAAAATAAGAGTTTCTCATAATCTTACTAGATGTTCTCGATCAATAATAAGAAATAAAGGAATATCATGTTATCCTGTATGTATATATCCATATAATTTAGAAAGTGTTATTGGTCTTAAAACACCTCTTGAGTTGGGACATATGGAATATATTAAATAAAAAATCCTCCAATGGTGGAAATACAATATGTTGGACCCTATGAGAAATAGTGGTTTTCATAATCACAAATCATGTCAATATACAGATCCAATTAATTCTTATATTAAGAAATAAATAAACCTGATCATGTCATTGAATATATCTAAGTAAATAAATTAGATAATATTGTACAATACATTTAAATAAATCAATAAACTATGTCTATTTATGCTTGGTTTTATTTAGAAGTGTATATTTCAAGTATTTATGAATTTTACTTAATCTGATAGTGTTCTATGTTAGACAGACACATTATATGTTTTTCAGAGTCTCTGGAACCAATAGTTCAAAGGAGTCACCATTGGTCAACTTACCGATGAGGAATCACCGATATAATAAGTCACCGATGGTTGAGTAAATGATGATTGGCCACATTGATAGTTCAAATGACTCATTAATAGATGAGTCACAGATGGACGAGTCACTAATGCATGACTCACCCATGGGAGATTCACCAAGGGATGATTCACTAATCAATGATCCATCGATGTAAGACACGCCGATAGTTCAAAATGGGTCATCGATGTTGACTCACCAATGCCCAGACAGACCGATAGCACAAAAGTCTAACTAATAAAACAAGTCACTAATACCAATGGAAATGAATCACTAATACACAGAGTCACCGATGCTAATAGACAGATGATGACATACCAATGCCAATGATTAACCGATACTTATGACTCACCGATAGTCATAAAAGCTATCTTTAAATTTATTTATTCAAATTTATATCTTACTATTATATTTAGGAAAATTAATGTTTCAAACATTATATAATTTTGTCTATAGGACTATCTATAGATAGTATGAGGTACATGCATATGGGGAGATCTTCATGCCTGCTGGAACTTGAAGTATAAAAGAATTACAAGCTAGATCTTGCACTGGGATATGGTCAGATAGGGAATGTGCTAAAAAGTAATGATAATAGAGTAACTAAAAACTCCTAAAACCCTCTAAGTTTTCTTCAAAATCCAAATAACTCAAAGCTAGAATATACAGAGAGATCAACAAAAAACTGGTGTGGTAACTCGAAAATCCTAACATCGAGGAGATGAAATTTTAACACATATAAGCTAGAGTACAAAGGCTATGATACTCTTTTTTGAATCCAACATATAGAAGATCACTCATATATCATTTCCACTACTTCAATCTAGTCCGGAGCTTCACTGTATAATACACATAGACTTCTAAACTCTATTATACATCAATAGCTCTATTGTGTTCTTTTGTTTACATTCATGAGAAGTGTCTGTATCTCTCTATTAGACACACAATGAATCATCTGCATAACTAGAGGACACATGATATCCTCAAACTCACTCTCTATTTTACTCTTGTATCCCACATAGAACCGTGTAAGAGGTCATGTGTGACCTGTTTGTTGTTTTTCCCACGAATAACTGTGGTAGAAGTCAATTGTGATCTGGATAGCCTTGTGTGATGATGTGAACTCCAATACAGGGCATGGATCAAATTTTTTATTAATTTAAACTTTATGGTGGAAGGTTATCACTAAGTGAAGAGTAATAAGTATCATCTTGAGGATGAACCTCTATTTTATAACTTCTGTGTTTTTTATATTAGTTTTAATCTGTGTTTATTACATTTTTTCATAAAATTGAATTGAACATTGATAGTTAGTTTAGTAAGTGTTTATATATATTTTGAACATGTATATTAGTTTCAAAAGTTATACTAATCTTCATATTAGTATAGCTGAGAACTAATCAATCTTCTACGAAATTAATTGAACATTCATGACTTTTATAAAATCACTACAAACTGACTTTGATTATATTTTTTATTTTTGGGAATTTTTTTAAAATAACCATTTTTAATAGAAACTTTTAAATATAATAAATTAACCCCCTCTTGAGTAATCCACTCCAACTGACATTTAGTATCAGAGGAAATTTATATTTTTTTTCAGTTTTCAATGCTTTTTAAAATCTTTTCCAACTGTGATTATAGTTTTCTTTTAAAGATCTTCAAATTTATGTTATTTATAAATTTTTAACTCTATGAATTTTTTTTAAAATTTCTATTTTGGAAAATTGTTTAGAAGGATATGCTACTAATATACCACATTTTTTTAATGGAACCAACTATGATTAGTGGATTATTAAAATGAAAATACATCTAGAAAGTATGGAATTTGAAATATGGACTGTTATTGAAGGTAAATATGCAATTTCTGAAACTTCTAGATTCACATCAGATGAACCTACAAAGACTACCTGTAATAATAATTATAAAGAAATTAATTCTTTATACATTTCACTAGGATATAAAGAGTATTATAGTATTTATTCTTATAAATCTACACATGTGATTTGGGACACATTTTCTGTTTCTCATATTGGAACATCTAATGTGATGTAAATGAGATTAAATACTTATACTATAAAATATGAAAATTTCCAAAGAAGCCTCATGAATCCATTTTTGATATGTATATCAGGTTCAAAAAAATAGTGAACACTATGATTTATTTAGGAAGAGTTTCAACATAATAGGAAAATATCATGAGGATTATATGATTCTTAACAGAGAGATGGAAAGGGACATCTATGTCCATTAAAGAATCGTGCGACATTAATAAGGCACGAGTAAAGGAATTGATTATTAAATTAATGATGTGTGAAGAATAATTGAAGGTAAATCAGTTTTTCAAAATGAATAATTATAATGGAAAGTATGATAACATGGGGAAATTGGAAATAGGATTGGAAGAGAAATGATAAATTACAAGAGATACTTTTCTATGAATGTAAAAAGAAAAGACATGTCAAAGATGACTTTCCTAATCTCAAATCGAAAAAAAATATGAGAATATGGATAGAAAATATAAGAATGAAATGATTTCCACCTAGAGTGCCTCTGTGGACATCCCTAATGAATCTGCTTCTTCTCATGAAGAGGAAGATGATATGGATAATACGTTTTTAATGACAAACACTTCTGAGGTAATCATAGACTCTCCTATTCAAAATTATTATTATTCTGAAAATTAAAGTGAGTATGATAATATGAAAAATGATGAATAATTTGAATATTGAAACATGATGGAAGAAACATGCAATGAGAGAACAAAAAATTATAAATATTTAAAGAAAGAATATGCTCTTACTATAACTGTTAAATATGAACTTATAATTGAAAAAGAGAAAAATGCTCAACTGCTCAAGGAAAACAATGAATTAAAAATGTCTACTGAGGAATTAATAAACTGTGCAGAAAAGTTTACAAATGAAAAAAATATCCCTACAAAAATTCTTGGTAAAAATATATCTCTTAAGTACACTTCCAGGATAGGATATTAACTAAGTCAATAGAATTTATTCAAAACATATTTTATAACCAAATCTGGAAAACTTGCTTCTTTATTCAAAAACTATAATTTTACTGAATGTTCCAGTTCAAAAAATTCTTTTATTGCGTCCCGTTCTTCTAGACTAAACATTTTTTATTTTTCAAATACACTATATTTTGCATATAGGAATGCCATAAGATAATTTGAGGTTCCTAAAGCTTTTATCATTAATGTTTGTGGAACTAGACAAATATGGGTAGCCAAATAATTTATTAGATTAATTGTTTTGTAGGTAAACTGCCTAAATAGTTCTTGTAGAAATCTATGGTACTTAGATAATGGATATTAAAGGAACATTACAAGGTAATAATAAAGCATTAAAAGTATTATAAAAATTTATAGAGGATATTTCACATTTGGTTACAATGGTAAATGAAAAATCACTGACCTAGGCATGATTGTTAACCCTAACTCTATTTTAATTTCCAATGTACATTATTTTGATAAACTAAAGTATAACCTGCTTAGCATATCTCAATTGTGTGATTATGGATTTAATGTAAAATTTGAAATTGATTCATTCCATGATATTGATGTTAGGAATAATATAGTATTTGCTGCTCTTAGAAATGGTAAGGTATATGTTATAAATTTAGACAGACTGGCCTCAAAGAATGTTTCTTGTCTAAGTGCCTTCCACAAAGAGTCTTGGATCTACATAGAAGACTAGGACATTGAAATGTACATTCTCTTAATAATTTAACTATAAAATGTTTAGTTAAATACCTTCCCATATTAGTGTTTTCAGACAATAAGCTATGAAATCCTTATCAAAAAAGAAAGCAACATAAATTGTCATTCAAACCAAAGAAAAAAGTAACTAATTCACATCCCCTCGAGATATTTTACATAGATTTTTTGGAACATATAGAGTTTCAAGTCTCAATGGGAAGCACTATGTTTGTGTTCTTGTAAATGAATTTTCTAGGTATACTTGGAACTTTTTCTTAGCTCACAAAATTGAAGCTTTCTCTCACTTTACAAAGTATCCTAACACTGTATAAAATCATGGTTATGTTAAAATTAAATCCTTAAGAAGTGATCTTGACCATGAGTTTAAAAATCATGATTTGGAATCATTTTCCTCAAAAAATGTATATATTCATAACATCTCTACACCTAGGACACCTCAACAAAATGGTGTAGTAGAAAGAAGAAATAGAACCCTATAGGAAATTTTCCAAAATATGCTTAATGAATATATACCACTGATTTATTTCAGGGTAGAATATGTTAATACGGCTTGTTACATAATAAACAGAGTTCTAATCAGATCAATTCTTAAGAAAACTCTTTATGAGTTGTGGAACAAAAGGAAACCCAAAGTAAGTTGTTTTAATGTTTTTGGATGTAAATTTATATTATGAACACTAAAGAAAATTTAGATAAATTTGCCTCCAAAAGTGATAAAGGAATATTCCTTAGAAATTATACATCAAGCAAATCCTGTAGAGTATTTAACAAAAATCCAAATGTGTGGAAGAATCTATACATATCAAGTTTGATGAAACATATCCACATGAGCCTAATACCTCATAAGAAAATATTGAATATGATATGTTTAGTCTGAACATTAATGTAAACACCTCAAATCATCCTGTAAAGGAATCTGTGAAAACTCCTAGTTCTAGAAATTCTTTATAATCTACCCATAATGAACCATATCAAAATGATGAACCTGAAATAACATGTCCCACCTTTACTAGAGAAAATTAGACCCTTAAAAACCATACCTTAGATACTGTTGTTGGATATTTTGATATGGGAACACAAACTAGAGATTCTTTAAGAAATCAAGTTGAACATCAAGCATTCTTATCACAACTTGAACCTAAAAATTACAATGATGCAATTAATGATGAATCTTGGGTAATGGATATGAAATAAGAGCTTAAACAATATGAAAGAAATAAATTTTTGGATCTTGTAGATAGAAAAAATTATAGTTTTACCATATTAACCAAATCGGTGTTTAGAAATAAAGTGGATGAAGCTATAAATATAGTTTGAATCAAATTTAGTTTGGTTGGACAAGGATATAATCAAGAAGAAGGAATTGATTATGAAGAGACCTTTGCACTAGTATATAGGATTGAAGCCATTCGAATCTTACTAGACCATGCAACACACTTGTATATTAAACGTTGTCAAAAGAATTTCAAAAGGGCATTCTTAAATGGTTATATAATTTAGGATGTTTTTGTTGAAAAACAAATAGGTTTTACAAATCCACATTTTCCAAATCATGTTTTCATATTATATAATGATTTATATAGTTTGAAACATGCTCCAAGAACATTGTATGAAAGGTTACGTAACTTTTTTATATCTAAAGGTTTTAAAAAAAGATTTTACAATCCTACTTTGTTTATAAAAATAATTTCAAATGATGTTTTAATAGCTCAAATAAATATATATGATATTATCATTGGATCTTCTAAAAACTAATTATGTAATGATTTTAAAAAAATGATGCAAAGTGAGTGAGAAATGAGTTTGATGGGTGAAAATAAAATTTTTATTGCATTTCAAATATTTCGAAATAAAGAAGGTATTATTATAAATAAAAGTACACTATATATGTTTTTAAAAAGAAATGGGTTAGCTAGAATTTAAAGTAGTGAAACCTCTATGAGTTTGACATGTAAGTTAGATTGTAATGAAAATGGGAAATCTACTGATCAAACTACTTATAGAGGAATGATTGGGACCTTTCTCTACTAAACTACTAGTATGCTAGATATTATGTTCAGTGTGTGTATATGTGAGATTTCATGAAAACCCAAAAGAAACTAATTTATATTCTTTGAAAATAGTTTTTGAATACGTCAAGAATAAAACTAATTTAGGATTTTTTTTATCCTAGATGACAAGATTTTGATTTAGAATGTTATTAAGATGTTGACTTTGGTGGATGTATTTTAGATAAAAAGAGTACATCTAGAACATGCCACTTTTTGGGAAATCATCTAATATCATGGTGTAGTAAAAAGAAAAATTCAGTTGCATTATCAATTGCTGAAGTCGAGTACATTAGTACTGGTAGTTTCTATGCACAAATTTTGTCGATGTAACACACATCATTAGACTATGGATTTCAATTCAGACATATCCCCATAAACTGTGATAGTATAAGTGCTATTAACATTTCTAAAAATCCAATTTATCTTTCTAGAACAAAACATATTTATGTAATACATCACTTTTTAAGGATTATTATCAAAAAGGTGATATCACTCTTGAGTTTATAGGGACTGAGCATCAACTTGATATCATTTTTCCAAACCCTTAAACAATGAGAGAATGAACTATATTAGACATGAACTAGGAATGATAAATCTCTAAAGTACTTTCGACCTCCTTCCCCTTAGGAAAAATCTTTTTATCTGTGTAACTGAATTAAGGGAAACCAATCAGATAAAATGGATTAGGTTAATTCTATTATGTGAAAACAGTCAGGTGAAAATGAATAAGTGAAATTAACCATGTAAAACTGATCAGGTGGAACCGATCAGGTGAATCCAATCAAGTGAAACTGATTAGGGGAAACCAATCAAGTGAAACTGATTAGTGAAACCGACATGTCAAACTATTAATTTGAAACTAATCACTAGAAATCGATTGTGTAACACCGGTTGTGTGAAACTAATTCCTTTAAGGACCCTTTTATAATTATTTCCATTTTAAGTAAAATGATTTTTTTTTCTATTTACCATTTTTCAATTTTATGTTTTACAATTTTCAATCCCTAAATTTTAAGATAAATTCAATCCACTTTGTACATTAACTTCCCTCTCAGCCTTTGAACCTTCTTCTCTTCGACACTCTATATCTCTACCCACAACCTTTCGACTCCCTTTAGACTTGAATATTCAGAAATGGAAATTACAAATCATGTAATGGAAGAGACGAGTGAATCTCCAACAACTAAGTGATAGAATGGAGAATCTAGTGGTACTTCAATGCCAGGTTTGGGAAGCTGAGTACTAATAGTTGAGAGAGAAGTATCTGCAGAATGACTTCTATCCAGAAGGTATCTTTTTTGAGAGTGTTAGAATGTTAAGGCTAGATACACTATTTTTCAAATGATTATAGGATGTTCTATCCCAAGTTTTCGCATGAGTTCTATATCAACATGAAGATATATCTGGATGAAGATGAGGAAGCAATGATGAATTCAGTGGTGAAGGAAAAATAGATGTCTTATTCATCAAAGGAATGTGTTGAATGCTGTGAAATTCCTTATAAAGGTATCTTTGCTCATTATCAATGTAACATTACTTATAACTCTAATATGTTTTCATATGAGGATGTTGTAATGGAATTGACTAGATGTTAATAATAAAGGTGAGATACATTCAGTGAGTTGGATAGAGAGTCAATATTGCTCTTTAAGTCCATTTATCATCAAATTTTCCCAAGGAAAGGAGACGTTTCAGCTATGAAGTATCAGGATGTATTCCTGATTTATCTATTGAAGAATGTGATAAAGGTGAATCTGTCTAAGTACCTAATGGTAAATATTTCTAATATGATAAAACCCTCCAAGAAAGAAATATGTTTATACTATCATAGGATGATCTCTACAATTATAAAAAATTTAGGTTGTATGGAAGATGGAGATGAAGTGATCAGTGCCAGTAGTGGTTTCTGTATATACAAAGATATTTTCAAGAAGATGAAGATATTTTGGAACCCTTGGAAGAAATGATGGGTAATAAATGAGGAATGACTGTATGAGGATTACAATCTGATTGACCATCCTACCAGAATAAAGGATCAAGATGATCCATGACTAAAATGAGGTGAAGTAGCAGGTTATTCAGAAGTGGAAGCTGAAGTTGAGTTTCCAAGGGAAGAAGGATCTCTTATTGATTACAGTATTAATCCTAATATTAAAGAGATCCCAAAAGACATGTCTTATGGACCTGCTATCCTACCAATGTATCTACCCCCAGGGGAACCTTTGTTAGGTGATGAGGATGAGGAAGAGAAAAAAGTCACTATTGTGGAAGGCTATGCAAGTAAGTCAGTTGAAGCGTATGACGATGATGATGATAATGAGGAACATAATGATGAGTAAGTTAGTGATTCTATAAAAGTGGGTCAAAAGGTGGTTGAAAGATCCAGTGAGGAATATGTACATGGAGCTGCTGATAGAGCTGATGGACCGGGTGGTGCTGATGCTGTTGAAGAAGAGGTAGATGATCATGGAGATTCTTGTAATGAGGATAGGTCTAACCATATAGATGTTGAAAGTTAGGAAATCATTCAAGAGTTAAATGAAATTATGGCTGGTAGCCAAGAGAAAGAGGATGAGGATCAAGTTGCGGAGATGCCTCAGGTTGTGGAAGTGCTTGGAGAAGTTGAAGGGGTTGGAGTACTGGAAGAACCTCAAGTTTAGTTTGTACCAGTTCCTAGAAATATTTTATTGTCTAGAGGACAAGAATAAGAAGGGGATGAAGCTAAGATTATACCAGTGCCTCATGAAAGAAGAGTTAGGTTTGATAAAGTTGAGCCTATAAACTGGACATGTATTGGTGAGTGGAATAGTAATCCCAGACTGATTCTTTTTGGTTTGTATTATGACTCACATGAGGAGATTCTATCTACTCCTCCTGCTCCACAATCCCAAGATGAAGGTGAACCTATAACACCTGCTTCAATGATTGCAACCCATTCATTTGGTCAAGTAGCACAACTAGTTCCTAGTGACTATGTCACTAAGTCTAATTTGGGACAATTCAATTTCGATATATGTGAGTCACTGAGAGCCTCAGTTGGAGTTATAAGTGAAGCATTTACTTCCATGAGAATTTTAGATGCTGACTCTTCTAAAATTTCATGGATGATGAATCATGAGATTCAGCCTAATATTTTTACTATAGTTAATACTATCATCCAAAATAATACTTTTCTAAGAGAGGAATTGAAGATGATGAGAAATAAGTTAAACACTTTGAACAATGACTTCAAGACTTCATTTAGTGGTATAATGGAGGTTCTTAGGAAATTAGTGACACATCTACTAAGTGTAGAATTAATGAAATTGAACGAGGAACTTGGACGAATGATCTCTAGTCCATCTATTTCTAAAGGTATCAAAGATGATTTGGCTGATATAGAGTATCTCAGGACTGTAATGGGGGAAGAACTCATGAATCTTCAGAGTGATTCCGATAAAGAAACCCTTTCCAAGGTGTATATAAATACTGATCTTGTTTGCAACATGGTAAGGTAGTGCACAAATGAAGCCTCTTCTACTCAGAATGATATTAGAGAGAATATTGAAAAGTATTTTTCCAAGATCTATACCAAATATGATCTGATCAAAAACTTCAAGTATTTGGATGAAAATCACAAGATTCCTCATGTTACAGAAGACTTTAAGAAGAAAGTGGCACAATTGGAGGATTTTACTCCCCTCTAGGATATGTTCCTAGAGAATAAGGATTATTTCGAGAAGGACATGCTATCTGGATGTGAAATCATTAATGATTTCGTCAATCTTCTCAATCCATGCTTGCATGTTCATGATGAATCCATAGTGGTTCCACCTACTACTTCCATTAGAACTACATCTCGGCCTCCTGCTCAGATGACTGTATCTCAGGCACTCGGATTCGTCCAGTAAATTTAGATCAACTTCAGAGCCACATGTTGTTAGAACGAAGACCTAGAATTGCATCAGTTGTTTCTAATAATGTTTGCTTTCCTGGTATTTTCATCCGACTAGCCATGACTACAACCACAACACCTCCTTATGCACCTCTAATCAATCTTTTAGACAAAGGAAAGGCACCACCAAATCCAAACCCTTAGTAGTGCATTTTTAATTCGATATGGATTTGTCCCCTTATTTTTCTGATTGTACTCTCTTGAAAAATAATTAAAATCCTTTTTCTCTTTAGTCTGTTTCTCATTATCTTTATTTTATTTATCATTATTTATTCTCTCTATCTTAACCTTTTTTCTAATCCCAAACGGGTGAGAAAGGCATAGGTATAAATTCTTAATCTCAGGGGAGAAACTCTGGAGTATGACACATGGAATGTACTCAAAATAATATATATATATATATGTATGTATATCTCATCTATGATACAAGAAAACCTATGATATACACTCTCTAATATATTTCCTTTATTACATAATTGAGGGGGAGCCTTAAAAATTAAAGACGCAGTGTTTCTATTTCCTCTAATACATCATGTTTATGCCATAATTTTCTATTATCAAAAAGGGGTAGATTGTTAGACCCTTTCAGAAATAGTGGTTTTTCTAATTACAAATTGTGTCAATCTACAAATCCTATTAATTCTTATATTCAGTAATAAATAAACTTGATCATATAATTGAATATATTTATGTAAATAAATTATGTCATTCTGTACAATAAATTTCAGTAAATCAATAAACTATGTATATTTTTTCTTCCATTTGTTTACTAGTATATATTTACATGTATTTATGAATTTCACTTAATTTGGTAGTGTTCTTTGTAATACAGACATTTTACAAGTTTTTTGGAGTCTCAAGAACTGATAGTTCTAAGGAGTCACCATTGGTCAACTCACCAATAAGGACTCATTGATCAAAGAAGTCACCGATGGTTAAGTAACCAATGACCAGTCTCACCGATAGTTCAAACAGTTCATTGATGGATGAGTTACTGATGGGCGATTAAATGATGGATGAGTCACCGATGGATGAATCACCAATGGATGAGTCACTGATGGATGAGTAATTGATTAGCGTCACACATATAGTTCAAAATGATTCATCGATGATGACTCATTGATCCCAGGACAGACTGATATTACAAAATACTCACTGATACAATGAGTCTCCAATACCGATGGAAAGGACTCACCAATACTCGGAGTAAACAATGTCGAGTCACCGATGCTGACAGACCGATGTGGACATAATGATGATGATAGACTGATGCCAATGGGTCGCTGATATTTATGACTCACCAATAGTCATAAAAACTGGCTATAAATTTGTTTATTAAAATTTTTATATAATGGTCATATGTAGACAAATTATTTTTTCTGACATTATTTAATGTTTTCTGTAGGACTATCCATAGACAGTATGAGGTAAATGCACACGAAGATATCTTCGTGCCTGCTAGACCTCGATGTATAATAGAATTACAAGATGGATATTGCAATGGGATATGGTTAGATGAGGAATGTGTTGAAACGTAAAGAGAATATAATTACTAAAAACTCCTACAACTCTCAGCGTTTTCTTAAAATTCCTATAAAATCAAAGCTAGAGCATATAGAGAGATCAACAAAATCCTATTGTGCTGACTCGAACATCCTAAAATTGAAGAGCTATATATTTCACACCTGGAAGCTAGAGTACAAAGGCTATTATACTATGTTTTGAAACCAACATCAGGAAGAGGACTAAAATATCATTTCCACTACTTCAATCTTGTCCAGAGCTTCACTACATAACACACATAGACTTCTAAATTCTATTCTACATATATATCTCTATTGTGTTATCTTGTTTACATTATTGGGCATTATGTGTATCAGTCTATTACACCCACACACTGACTCATTTGCAATATTGGAGGATACTCGTTATCCTCAAATTCACTCTCTATTTTACTCTTTTATCCCATGTAGAATAGTAGAAAAGTTCAAGTGTGACCTATTTGTTTTTTTCCCAAGAATAACTATGGATGAGGTCAAGTGTGACCTAGAAAGACTTTTGTGCTTTTGTGAACCATGACCAATGGTGTGAATCAAATTGTATATTATTTTAAACTGCTTAGTGGCATGTGATCACAAAGTGAATAGGACTAAGTCCCATATTGAGACTAAAACTCTTGTTTATATCTGTTGTTTTTTTCATATTAGTTTTAATATTTGTTTCTTACAATTTTACATAAAACATAATTGAACATTGGTAGTTAGTGTAACAAGTTTTTATATCTGTTTTTAACCAGTAGATTAGTTTCAAAAGTTATACGAATCTTTAAATTAGTATTGTTGAGAACTAATCAATCTTCTGATAAATTAATTGAACATTCAATACATTTATAAATTCACTAAAAACTAACTTTATTATATTTTTTATTTTGGGGAAATTTCTTAAAAGAACCATTTTGAAAAGAATTTTTTTAGATACTCAATTCACCCCCCTCTTAAGTAAATTACTTTGACCAACACTAGACAATAGGTCACCTCACCCTATTTTATCAAGATTATAAACAACAAATTATACCTAAGGTAAATATTTATTTCTAGAATAAATATACTTAATTAAAGATATGCAAATTACATTTTAAATATTTGGTATTTCTACTAAAACAATAGTGTTATAATCCCTTTTCAACACCATTATTCTTATTTCTTTAGATATACTTTATACATTCATATATCACATTCTTATTATTAATGTTATTTTGTTTCAAATTGGTTCTAATAATTAATATATCTTAAAACTTTTCTATCATAGATTATACTGATAGTGTATCCCATTTAGAAACTCAAATAGTCATATAACTGGTATATAATAGTATTTTTTTCAATTATAAACTCCATTAGGGATAAATAATCAGCTTGAAATCCTAAAAAACCTAGAAACTAAACTTATATCATATCCTTGGACACTAGGATTGTCTAAAATATTTATCCTTCCATTTTGGGTTGGAAGTTAGTGCCAAAATATAGAGTATTCCCAATGGAATCCTAAAAACTAACCAATAATTAATATGTGTTATGATCATAATAAATAGGAATGGTCATCGAGGTTACTATAATATATCATGAAATCTAATCCATATAAACTAATCCCTCTATATTTACAATAATGTACTTCTGATAAATAATAAATGGAAAAATTCCATTAATTGATCACCAAAAATCCTATTTGTGTTCCGACCCATTATTTTATTCCAAATCCTTGTCCTAAAAAATGTTGATATATCATCCCACATACACTATAGAGTTTCTAATTTCAATATCATTCAATAATGAACCTATTGCAATTTATTTACATACTAATAGGAAAGGAATATCTCTCTTAACTCCAAAATTTGATACTTCATCCCTGACCACCGATATTGAATTATGTGATCCATGTATTTCTTTGTGGCAATAAAATGTAAATGTAGATGGTTAGCATAAAACTCACTCAATAATTCACCTATATGGTCTACTAAAATCATCACATATAATGGTCATAAAAAAAATAACATAAAAAACATTGGGTGCATCACATGGTAATATTTTATCACTCTCTAACAAATAATAAAGGGCTTTTTGTTATCCCTCCTTCAACCAGCGATTTTGTGTGGGAGTTTATGAAATCATACTCATGTGTGAAATATCCCCATCATAAACTATATCTAGACATATTACTATATGTTTCTATATATTTTTCCACCCCTTGTATTCACCCATTTCTAACAAAATTTTAATTTAATCCCTAAAGAGTATAATACATCATTTCTCATTCACAAGGGTGTATAAAATATCAATGTAATATTCTTTAAAATTCTCAATTCCTCTCCATTTACCCATTATCAAATTCCAATGAAAACATATATACAAGACAGTTTTGGATTTTGTAGAATATAATATTCCCTCTAAAGATATTAAACTTTCAAATATTCATTTTGAGTTCCACTACTACCAACTACAAATCATGGGATATATAGTTATACTTATAGGTACATAACTACTTAGATACATATATAATCGCTACTTGATCCTATATAATAAATCAACATAAACTTATCCTAAATACTGAACTAATATCATATAAATTACTCTCTACGTGGAATATTATACCAATAAAACATTCATTGACATCTTATTTTACTCTATAAAATCTCATTGACATTAATTCATCCATTGGAAGAGATATACGATTTTGGTAAGGGAGAAATAAATTTTTTGATCAGAGATATATCAATGATAAACTTATAATAATAATCCATGAATCCAAAAATATCATATATATTAATGATATTAATGTATTTCTCATAATAAATTACTATCATAACCCTCAGTGGATGTACTACTTTTCCACCCTAATAGATGATGCGTCCAAGAAATTGCACCAATTGGATCCAATATTGACACATTAATATTTTACAATATAAATGGTCACCTATAAGTAAATCCAATACTTCCTTCATATTCTACTATATCTTCTCTTATATTTTAAATTGAGGTCAATATGGTAAAAGATAAAAGATAAAATATAAAAATATATAATGATCATCGAATTCACTTTATGTGAGAAATTTATCCAAAAAGTTTGTGAGAAACCCACCATTTTTTACTTCAAAATATGAGTAGAATTCTTATTCACATAAATATAAAACTATATAATCTCATATGAAATTAAATCCCTTTACTATATCAAAACATATTTTAATTCAAGAAGATATGTAATAAAATATACCCCATAATAAATTATTTATTTCATAAATAAAAAAAGATGGTGTATTTATTAAGTTCTATTTTTGGAAAAAAGAATCATTACAGATAAATTATAACCAAATAATGTGATGAAATAAATTATTCAATGTTTATAATGGTGTTTCAACTAAAATAAATATTCTGTAAAAACTTTTTTTGATAAACAATCAAGCCTAATGAACACCACCACTGAAAAATAATATTTTTTGGACTCCATGAAATAGTTACCTCCATCTTTTTTATGCCTATTTAAACTCTATTATATTATATAACATGACAAAATAAATGAAAAAATAGTGGAAAAAATAAACACATAGACAATCTTACATTGAAACAATGTTCATTGAAAAATTCTAAAACCATATTAAAATGTTTGAGATGATCTTTATTTGTTAGTATATAATGAAATGTCATAAATGAGGAAAAAAATAAAATGGTCAATATTTTTTTATAACAACCATGGTATTAGTCCTATAAACAAATATAAATAATTAGTTACTAGATATAACATAAAAAACTCAAAATTTTGTGAGTGAAAAAAATCCTTTATAATGTATTCGTCTTTGAAAATGAGAAAGGACAATTGTTGGGTCCATAAAGAATGGATGGGGTAAATCTGTGTACCCATTTTTACACTTTTATAATTGTAGGATTTATTTATAATTTACTTATTTGACACATATTAGATTAAAATAATTATAAATTATCTTATCTTATTTATTATTGACTACTTTGGAACAAATTTAAACCCCCGAAACCAAATAATAGAAAGCTGACATGCAAAGAGGGAACACCAAGATTTCAAATATTAACAAATTATCATAATTTTATACATCCTTTATATTGATAGAATCACCCATTAAAAAATAATTCACCATTATCATTATATATTATAAGTATAAATGGGTTATCAAGAACTCGATTCCAAATGATGTTGGTTGAATAAAATATAAAACATTATAAATATTAATATTAAATTAATAGCTACTTTGGGTTTTATACTTTCCTTATTATTATAATGATATAAACTAATTTCTAATTAAATACATGAAATCATAAGAAACTATACCAAAAACTACAAAATATTATATCCCCCACCTTTTATGAACAATTTAAATATAAAACTTGTTAACCAATCTCTAAGATGATAGTCCTCGTCTATTAATTCTCTTCCTTCTTCTGCAATCTTTACTAAAACATTTTATCATATATTTTCTTCATTACTTAACAATGAAACAACACAACCACTATATTATATTATATCCACCTATTATCCTAAAAATACAATTATTTTTAGTTGTTATCTACAATTTTTCTCACATTAATCAAGACTCCCCCTTTAACTCTATCTTATAATCTATCTTTTTATTTTGTTTTCTTGCATCACATTTATGTATCCATTGAAAAAAATACCTCCTTCTTTGTTAATAATCTTCACAATATTATTAAATAATTTATAATTATAGATCATAATTTTCATAGTATATCAATAATTTATTGATATTTTTATTTATTTAATCACTTTATACATCCTTTTATTCAATATCATCCTTGACCAATAAAATTTCTCAACTATATCTCATTCAAAAACCAAAAATTTTCTAAATGAAACACCAATCAAAATTTTCAATATAAAATCATATAAATCATATATTTACAATTATTTATAAAGAAATTTCATTTTTACCTCTAAAAAAATATATAAATAATTAAATTCATTCTTTTCAATTGTTCAAAACTATCCCCAGTTAGAAGACTTTAGATTTCCTTATAAATGATTTTTATAAATAAAAAAATAATTTAATTATATTATATCTAAAATTAATTTTTTCCAATAATTGGTATATTTGATCTATACTTACATAGATCATAGTCAATATCATGAAATATTTGAATAGCATTTAGAGAATTTCAATATTCTGTCGTCACTATTATAAATCCTAAAAAAATTAATTTATCAATCATTAAAATTTATTTAATTATTATGCATATTTTAATAACTCTTATGTAGCATATAAAACATACAATTAAATACTATGAAATGATAAACTTACATTTAGAAACACTGATCTAATATCCTTAAACCCCAAGAAAATAGTTATAAATTAAAATTCCATTAAGAAACAATATATTAACCTTGTGAAAACCTCAAAATAAAAATAAATATCCAATTTAGTTTTAAATTTAGTCTTATCTATTTTCTTTATATGTAATAAACAACTATATATCCTTAAAAACTCAAATTAACCATTATATATAATTAAAATATATATTTATTACCTTTTAGTTGATCATGTAGTACATTATCACAACCACAATCGATTAAGAAATATTGGTTATCTTCTAAAAAATATAATAAAATTTGGTTGTACCATTATGTGATATTTATAATCAACTATTTACTCTTGCACAGTTTTTTTGAATTTTCTGGCACATTTATTTAATATCCATAAATAATTACACAATATGTTCATTCTTTATCTCACTATTATTCATATTAATACAATCATATTGAAATCATATTTTTAGTAATTCACATTAATGAAAATATTCTTAGAAATTTCAAAGAGAAATTCACAAAAAAAAATCCAAACTATAATTATCAGGTCCTTAACAATATTCTTATATCTTTATTTATCAATCCCTTGATAAATTAATTTAATTATCAAATCCATTTATAACAAATATTCAAATTATAGATCTACCAAATATAATAACTTTTGATCTTATACGCTAAAAATTATTCAAATATTATCTTAAACCATGAAGATTCCAAATTTATTTCCCCTTCAAAAAAAAATCAAATTTTCATAATAATTATTAATCTTAGATATTCCTAAAATACCAAAAATTTGACATATTCAATCAAATATAATATCTTTTTTCTTTATATTATTGAAGAGATAACTTCAATATACCGTCATCATAGTATTAACATCATTATCAATAATGAAAACCACTCATCCAATATTAGTTCTCGTTCAGTTAGGATCCAATACATTCAAATTCCTTGAACAATTTCCTCATTCATCCATAATTAAAAACAAACATGATTGGCACTATTTCCCTAAACCCAACAAAAAACCTTTTTAGGTAAACTTCATAAAAAATTCCAAAAGTTATACCACCTTTTATACAAATCTGTCCTTACCTGACCCAAGCTGGGGCTTGATTCGCAACTACTCCAAGCCTACCTCTATAGGCCAGGGGTGGTGAGAAGCACCAAATGAAAAAAAATCTTGGGGATGCCATTTCCTATATATATATATATAAACTCACCCAAACAACATAATGTAAATTTTTAGTGGGAATGAATAAAGGATTCAACACTATTATAAATATACCAAATATTTAAGGAACGCTAAATAGAATGAATTGTGGTAGTGTATACTAAAATGTAAAAAGGAAAAAATATAATCCCAAACCAGAGATATGTCCCAACCTAACAAAAATGGAAAATAGGGATCAACTAGGAGATACCATCTCCCTTATCCCAAGCTACAACCACTATATGTGGTCAAAAGAATCTGTGTCCCTAAACTCTTATGAGGTAACGATCGACCTGTCTACTGTCTGCAAAAGACCTGACATGTGTTGAGAAAAGCCATATAAGGGTGTGTAAATAAAAACCTTGTAGAATGAACAAATAATGTAAATGTGGAGGAGTAAGAGATACAAATTAATATGGATATATTAGATAGAAAAAGGTAAAATAAAATATTATATCTCAACCCAACAAGAGATTAAAAGTGAACTCATCCAAACATGATGAGCTTGATAGAGTGGGAAGATGAACTTCTCATGGATTGTTCGCTATATATAGTAGAAGAGTGGAATCATAAAAACATAAGGATATGAACACAGAAATCATGTGGCATACCCTGTGCTTCTTTACCTCTCATGGAATAATATTAGTTATACCCAATTAGTGGGTACAAAAGTTGGATATATATGTTAAATCAAAGAAACTAAAATGAGAGAGTTTGCGGATCTCCATGTCACAACTCATTCAAAAAATATGAGTATCCAATACTTTAAAAAGATTCCCATATGAAATTCTAAGAATCTCATCTATCAATCCATGACACACAAGTATGAGGGACTTAATACCCACACCATGATACTATCTTCCTTGGGCATCACTAACTCACCCACATGTTTTTATGTCCCATTACAAGAGCTTGTATCAGTGGGGAAGGTTTCCCCCTTTGTTGTGAGTCTAAATATTCGTCAAACCATGCCTTTTCACTATTCCACATGGTTGCAATGTCATTAGTTTTAGAAAAGTATCCCATGCCCTTAAATGATAGGAGGTTCCTACTTTGGTAGTAAATGAGGAACGCCACTACACAGTCCTACTAGATTGTACCGCTAGAGAAGTTAAACATTGAATGTCAGTGCCTAGTTCTACTAGAGGGTATCACTTGTGAAGGACACCTGTGAACTCCACTATGAATTCCTAATGGAGCGTATGCCCGATTAGTCCTTAGAAAAATTCCATTATCTATCCCTACAAGAGGGTTATTCCAAGAATATGTCATCAGGAAATACCACTACCCACCCCAACTAGAGGTTAATCCCAAAACATCGAGGAACTCCACTGCCTAATCCCACTAGAGGGTAACCTGGTAAGATCATCTGGGAATGCCACTCCCTATCCCACATAAAGGGTAATCCCAAAACTACCATTAAGGATGCCACTGCCCAACCTAGCTAAAAGCTAAGCATGATATTTCTCTAGTAACACTATGTGATTTTTCATCACCAGGTGTTGAATCAGCATGTTCCAAACCCATAAAATTTCACATCATATATTAAATTTCACTCTAAGTGGAACTACCGTGTTCGACATGAAAAAACATTTAGGATATGTATCTCAATTCCCAAAATAAGATTTCAAATAAAGGATATGTAGATCTTTGAAGATTTCTCAGAAGGGCTCAAGCAACACACAATGGGTGATGGGACCCACATGGCATGTGGTCCCTCTTCACTACATGAATGTGTCTCTGGTCGGTATAGGAGTCCCATCCGTGTCAGGTTACATGCCATATAGGTGGATACATGGCATGTCCCATCTATCTAGGGATCAGTCAGTGTCTACTAGTCATGTCCATGTATTTCTATAGGGAATCCCCATCAATGTGTGTAGTCATTATTTTTCTAGAATCTATAAATGTCTCCCAATATCATCTATGCTTTGAATTTGGCCACACCTCTATTAATCCTTCCTTGTTTCCTCTCAAATATCATGGATATGGATGAGATTCATCGTCTTCGACCATCATTCAACAACAATCATCCATATTTTATCATGAGGGTTTTGTTATTTGTTCTGCACACCAACATGTCTTCAATCCTTGATGATCTAGCCTCAAAACACCAGATTCACCATCAATTCTTTATGAAGATTGTAGATATATTATAAAATCAAAGAATAATTGACATTTCTTTGATCCGCCATAAATCTTGGCACTTGATCGGGCTCAGGTCTCCTGACAACTGTCAAACTAGGAACAACAGGGTGCCAACAGCAAAGAACACGAAGAATAAGAACTGAAAAGAAATAAACAAAGGTTTTATGATTGTTGACCATGTGTTCTTAAACACCAATCAATAATATACTCCAAATGTTATATAAAACAATGAAAACAATAAAATTCTTCATTATTGGTTTCATAAAAGGATTATCAAAGGTGTATATTCAAGAAAAGGAATGAGACTACTAAAAAATTTAATCAAAAGGGTAAAAAAGAAAATAGATAGGTCCAAACCTATCCAAATAAAGCAAAATATATATTTGTATAGTTTTAATTAGGTCAAAGTTTGATTAATCAATCAATCAATTATTTATTTATTTAACTGAAATGCATATCTAATGAGAAAGGAGTTCGTACTTCCCAAGATGACTTATATTATGTTGCGCCTAAGGTAAAAAAAATTCCATACACATCAATGGTCTCAAATTTTCTGTCTGATCAACCATTTAATTAACCACACATGAACAATACAAAATATCTTTAACATTTTGATAAAATTAATTTCAGGAACATTAGGCCTCAGAATTTCACGTCATCTCAAGGTATAGCTCTTCAAATATATTTAGATATATTTCAATGTATTATAAGAATAAAATGGGTGTCTACAACCTTAATCATATATGGTTAAACAAATAGTGAGATTATTTTGATGTAAAATTAATTACCTAATCACCAAATTACTTTTCAATTCCTTGAAAATCTATATAATAAAACATACCTTCCAAAAATTTATATAATAAAAAAATGTCATTCTTACTAGGACATCACATAGGCCAATGGTAGGAGTTTCCCCCTTGTCACCCTTCTATTGTGGGTTCAATCCATGAAGCATTGCCTGATGTGATGGGTAATCCCCCAACATGTGGGTTATACATATGAAAATAATAAAATAATTAAATTCATGTAACGTTCCCAAAAATATGGTGAACATCCCCAAAAATATAATTAATCATCAAAATTATTTTTAAACTCAAATGATTTTTCCACATCTCATTTTTCCTAAAATAAATTAATGTTAATTGAATATATTTTTATTTACATGAAGAAAATATTACCCTAATAGTTTATTTATCCATTTATCATATTTCTTTAAATAGATATCTCTAAAAAATATCAATTTTTTATACACAATGTTTCATAGGTATTGCTTCCATCAATCATATGTCTCAATATTTTAAAAAAAACTATTATAAAATAATCCTTAGGTGTTTCAAGATCCTTATAATATTCAAAACATATCAGAATATCATTTATATATTCAAACACCTAATAATTAATAAAACTAAATGCATAAAAACCTTCATTTTACTTCCTTCTTAAAATATTAACCACTATTTGTTGTTATTTTTCTTTCATACATTATTCTTAATAATCAATGAAATGATGTATCTTTTTATGAATCATAAATATCATATAAGTTATGATTAATATATAAATGATAATAATATAATTCATACATTAAATATATATATCAGTGTTTTATTTTATGATGTAAATATACTCTTTATGTTTCATTCTGAAGTCTATATCTGCAAAAAATAATAATTTATGTCTTTGGTGGAATTTAGCTTTCTGAATGAGATGTTATTTAAAAAAATAACATGACATCATTATTTTGTAAAGTCGATAAAACAATACCCCATTTTACTTATTTATTAAAATTGTAAATTTTTTTTTTGACTTATTCCTTAATACATTATTTCTACAAATCATTGATATGAAACATAACCTTATCATAGAAACCCTGACCCTAGTATCCTAAGGAAGGTTACTTATTTATTAAATTAGAATAATATAAAAGTAATAACATCCTCGAGGACAAAATAGTTTAGTAGTGTTGGTAGTTTAGACACGTACATGATTCCCATATTGTATTTTAAAACACAAAATACAACTTCTTTTCGAGAATATGAATATTCCCTCTAGAATATCCTTAAACATAAATCAAAGTACACTAAAAGGAATCGTGAGGAAATGAATCAAAATAAGGGTGATCTAGAATTCTCATTAAGGGTTATGTAATTTGGAAGCTATCATGAATCAATAAAGAATAATCAATATGGAAATGTAAATAATTGAATAGACATTACATTTATTCAATATCTTAGCTATCACAATTATATAAGGCATAATCAATATGGAAAGGTAAATAATTTTTAAAACATTCCACTTAATCAATAAACTAAGAATAAAATTCATCCATAGAAAATGTCATTACAGAAAGATTATGGATAATAGGATAATCTAAAATAACTATAGAAAGGTAAATAATTTAAAAATCATACCATTTTATCAATAAACTCTAAATTAAATGAATCTATTGATAATAAAATTATAAAAATATAATGTAACATAATAACTAAAATCTTAATGAATTAAATTCATAATTATTGGATCTTATGGTCTCTGGCATAATGATACATCTACTTTCAAGATTATTCCCTAGATAGATTAAAAATATAGGTAGAAAACCATTTAATTATAGATTAATGATTCCCCTCATTAGACTATGGATGCATCGAGGGGCTATATAATTCTGTTCCCTACCTATCACTTCATGTCCAAAGTATTCCTCATATATCGAATAATAAATTTAATTAATGAACAATGTACCCTATTATCAAATATCCATATTGAGTGAGGACTACATATTAATAAATATTTAGCTTGACAAAAAATAACATTAAAAGTAAAACACCATATGTATAAGTGAGATATGGTTTAGGAAATAAGAATATACATGATAAATAATATGGATATTTTGTGGAAATTTAATGTTCAGTGATCAAAAGAATGACAATATTTCAAGGGAAAAATAATGATTACAAAAATGAATCATGAAGGTGAATGTCAAAATTTTCCATGCTAAAAATGATCATAAAACATCCAAAGGAATAATAATGGTCGTATAAATATGACATATTCATATTAGAGTATGAATAAAAGGTTGTTGTCATTGATGAATATAAATACCATTAGAGACCATTAGAGAAATTATGGAGGAAAATATCATTTTCATTTTGAAAATAAATTTCTAAAACTAAATGTTCACAAAATTTTTTGGATGTTATTTTCTTTGAAAATAATATTTGAACCATATAAAAGTTTGATTTAAAATGTTTGAGTGGTCATAACAGCTAATAATTTCATTCAACCATACAAGTTAAAATAAAGAATCCATTTACATTTTCATTAAAATAAAAATTGTTATAGTTTTGAGAATTACATGAATAATCCTTTATTTTTTATTGTGAAATGTAAACATGGGTAATTTTTTTAATAAATCATTTTTGAAAATTTCAGATACATTTTTTAAATTTATTTTATAAAACAATGTTTTGAAAGAAAACCGATATCCAGACATAGAATGAAATTAAGTTTTATTTTATAAAAATCTTTTTATAAATTATTTTATTTTTAGAAGAGTGTAAAAATGTTACTATTACATGAAACATCATGAATAAATAAATTATAATATAATAAAAGTGTTTATTAAACAATAGTCAAATAATTTCATTTAATGGAAATTCATGTATAAATAATCCTAATAAAAATTAGATTGTGAAATAAAACCTTACAATGACCATAACATTAAAGTGAGAATTAACCAATTAAACATTTATATGTATTAAATTTATTTCCTCTTAAAAAATATGTAAATTTAAAATATATTTTTAAAATTCATTACAGTTTTAATCTTATAATATCAATGCCATATGAGGATTAATATAACCCAATCAATATAAATTGAGTTATGATATTCTTTTCAACATTGTAAATTTTATGTCAAAATAATTTTGGATGATGTAATTTATATTGAAACTAATAATACCTAGAATTATTAAGGAATAATTATATTACATGTTAAATGGATATTATTTACTCCATATAAAACACATTATGTGCATAACATTACTATAATCCTTTAGCAAGGGAAATTGAGATGAAGTCCCTTACCTCACACTTCCTTTTGGTTGAACCTAATTTAAACTAATTTATAGTGGTTCTAAACATGTTATTAATTTATATCCAATACATATAAATATTTATAATATAATATATGATACATTTATATAATATTTTCATTGATTCATTAATAATTTTTCTTTATTTTCATTGTTTTAGTTGTTAATTGCCATGTTTTCTCATTAATTATTTATCATGAAAGATCTAGCTCTTGTGAATATTATATTATTTAATAATGTATAGAATAATAATAATGAAATAAATTTCATATTTATAAATCAATTATACTTTTTATATTAATTATGAAAGTTGGTATTGAGAAATTAATTATATTATGATCATGGAGATGGTAGGTCGTACATACGCCTAAGTAAGGTTTCCATTTTTCACCGATCATTATGGAATGTTTATAAGTAATATTTTATTTTTAAATAATTATAATAATATCATAAATAAAATACTAATCATTTAAATAAACTTATTAATATCATCCATGTGGTGTGGTGATGAAAATAGATTCACATTTCATTGTGGAGGCGGTAGTCCACACATATATAAATGATGTTATCATATTTTAGGGAGTTAAAATGGTAATAAAATGAATTATTATCCTTTAATAATGATAAATATGTAATTAATATCTAAATTATTTTACTAATATAACTTATATTCATACGATTTTCCCTTTTTAACTTTTATGTAAAGCATTAGTGAAAAATGAATCACATTGGCTCGTGAGTCGGTACTCCAGCAAACAGACGTGTGATATTGTCATTTCTCATATAAAATAGATTATAAAAAGGTTAATAAGATGAAATGAATAAAAATTTACAATTATGTTTTAAATATTAAATATAAATATTATATCTATCATTATACCTAACCGTGAGAGTTAGTATTGAAAAACGAATGACATTGGATTGTGAAGGGGTAGTCTATAGTACACATGAATGATAATATAATAAGAAAATTGATGGAATTAGAGATGGATTTAGGAAATTAAATTAATATAAAACATCTCAGTATATGATTTATACTTTTGGTTTTATACCATCATGTAAAAATATGAATTTATGGATGTAGAGGAATACATAAAATAAAAATGCTCGTTGTGTAACATTACCTCTTCTTTGGGAAACATCTTTATGACTAAACTAAAATCCTTACAAGGTTCGATTTATAAAAAAAATGATTTTAGGATAAGTGGATATAAGTTGGGAAATAATTTGTGAGGGTATTTTAAAACCAAAATGGTTTTAATGCATGAATTATAGAGGATAGGAGGTGGCCTTTTATAAGTGAGGTGACTTAAACACTTGTAATTGTTTAAAAGAAAAAGGAGTACCAACATTTTTCACATGTCAGAAGTGTAAAAAATAGAGTAATAATGATCCATAGACATGATAGTTTCAACATATACCCATAAAATGTATTCTAAAAATAGTTTAGGTCATTTTAATGCATATATGTTGATTTTAACTCCCAATAAATCCAATTTTACCTTATTCGCGGTAAATATTTTTTAAATTTTTTTATAATTAATTATGGTAAAAAATAATTATTACCATATTATATAATAAAAATTGTTTCAATTAAAAGTATTTAATCAATTTTTCCAATTTTAATTCTTATAAGATAAAACACTTAATCCGAAACTAATCCCATATGCATGATGAGAATGTGGTGTTTTAATTAAAATTCTGTATTTTTAAATATTCATTAAAAAATGAAATATTTCAGAAAAATAAAAAAAACCCGAGAAAATATTGATATTTTTTTAAAAAATGTATTTCATTTTATCAAATTAATTTTATTAAATTTGTAAATATTATTTTTAAATTATGTGCACAAGGAGGAAAGAAACAACTTTTTGGATGAACAAATGCATTTTTTCAGAAAACATTCCATTTTATTTTAAATGAGTCTTATTGTATTTTTTAATCAATTGATAAACATAATACTCAAAATTTATTTAGTACTATTAATAACCTCAAATTTCATTGTTAGGATATAATATAATATTATATTACTATTCATTTAGACTCGAGGTTACATGTTCTGCAAGCTATCAAAGAGAATAAATTCAGAGATATATATTTTTTGGGTTGTTTTAGCTCAGTGTTTCCTATCAAATAATTTATAAAAAACAATGTTCATATTATTAAACACCAAGGTTCTACATTTTCCCCTCTTTAATAAATTTATTCTTCAAATTTTAAATATAGTCTCGATAGTCAAGGGTTTTACATTTAGAAATACTATTGTTGAAAAATCCACATCATAAAAGGGTTATTAAAATATCCAATTGATGAGAGAGAACAAGAAGTAAAAAATTTCATATGGAGTAACAAATAACTAGGTTTCTATATCACAAAAATTTAGTGGAAGGTGAGTATATAGTCATAGAAGAAAAGAATAAGTAATTATAGAGAGTGATATAGGTCATGGGTCATAAAGAAGTGAATTATTAATGGATAATAATGGATATGAATGTAATAAGATAACCTTTTTGTTTCATGATCAATTTCCAAAAGTTAAATAATTTTTTTACTATCTAAGAATATAAGAAAATATAATTTATATGTTATTATTTCATAGAACAATTTCATCCTTTTTTTTGTGCTTCAAAAATTTTAAATTCCTCGCTTACTCTACGAAATGAATAACCAGAAATAAAATTTTTATGCCTGAAGCACTAGAATTTACATTCAATGGTTCATAAGATAAAAAAAGAGTGAAATGTTTTTCTATCTATCACTGCCTTTATCCAAAACCAATATAGTAAGTACAATTTATGCTATAGATTAAAATAATCTTTAAACCTCAACAACAACACCACCGGTTCATCAATAATATTTATTTATCAAATCATTTTACAAAAATAATGACATACTAATTAAGACATCACATGGGACAATGCTTGGCGTTAAACACTTATCGTCCTTATGTCATGGGTTCAAGCCCGATGATCTTGCTGAACGTGAAAGGTTTTCACCTGACATATGGGTTTACATTTTTATAAAACTATATTAATATAAAATGTATAATTTTTCCATGAAAATAAAATTAACATTCTTTAAATAAAATTATTCATCAATTAACCTTTTTACTAAGGTTTTCAATACAACTTACTTATTTCCACAATGTCTAAGAATATCATTTTTATATCATCCCTAAAGGTTATCAATACCTTTAAAAACTTTTATATAAAATGTAAATGCATTATTACCCAATTATATTTTCAAATAAAAGATATACTCTACATAATTTTTTCCAAAATATCATGAATCTTGCCTGAGTCTCATCACATAAACCCTAAAAATGGGTGTATAAGATTTATTTTGAATCATAAAATCATAAAACTAGAATGGTATCCATAATTATTAAGATAATAAAAACACATATTATTTTGAAAATTATTATAATCATTGAATGTTTCATCATTTGTATAATCAACATACCATTGGTAAAAATATTACTACAATTTAATTATTGATTTTCGATACATAAATATTTTTACCATTATATTTCATCATACGCCCTTCTTTATATAGGGGATGACTTTTAGAAGAGATAATTGAAAAGAATAATATAAAATTTTTCCATATTTAAGAAAACCAACTATAAGTAAATCCCTAGGGAGATATTTATTTCATTTCGTCATACTCTTCATTTTTCATCGACAGTTTATTTAATTATTCCATACTTTTTAACATATAAAATTTTCCCATTCAATTATGACTCCTTTAATTAAATGTAAAAATCCATAAGTTTAATGTATTACATTAATTTTCATCATCTATTCAAATCCTTTCTAATGGTTTGTAAAGAAAATATGAGTTATCTAAAGCATAGTCCCTAGGAGTGTCAAAATAGGTGCATAGTAAGGCTCTTTGTCAAGCACTGGGTGATGATCAGGTCAATCCCAATGCACCCTTTTCAGATTTATTACCCCTAGTTACATATTTTATGAAACCACATATAATTTTAGTATCTAGAACATGATTTTTTACTAGAAATAACCACATAATATCCTCCATAAAAAAAAATTGGGATGTTTATATAAACATATCCAGAAATTATATCATAAGTTTATGTTCTATAATATATTTTTTCCTAAATATAGTTTCCAATGTTTATACTAAACTTCCAATGATACCAACTATGTCTACCCTGACCCCAATTTCTTGGAGTAGGTGTCTTCTTTATTATACTTTCATAAAATATAAGGAATCACATCCTGAAGAACCAAATAGTTTAGTAGTCTTGGTAAATATGGTACATAAAATATTCCAATATTACATTTGAAAACAAAAATTAGAATATTTATTTTAGGAATATCAATATTACCTCTAGAATATATTTTTTAATCAACCATAATACATATCACAAAATCCTAGGGAAGGAAAAAAATAAGGTTGAGATAAAACTATTATTAAGAATTAAGTACATTGGAAGAAATGACGAATCTATAAAGAATGATTAATATGGAAAGGTTAATATTTGAGCAATCATTCCATTTAATCAATTACGTAAATATCGTAATTGTATAATGAATAATAAATATGGAAAGATAAATAACTGAAAAAAATTCTATTTAATCAATAAATGGAGTATGAAATACATAAAGAGATAATATCATTTCAAAAATATCATAGATATTGAGATATGCAAGAATCAATATGAAAATTTATATAACTGAAAAAATATTCCATTTAATCAGTAGATTAAGAATGAAATGTATCGAGAGATGATATTTTTATGAAAATATCATGGATAATCATGAATAAATTATTAATTAAGGAAATTCTTAATTATTAGACATCATGACCTTAGGCATTACGGTACCACTACTATCAAGGCCAATCACAAGATGGTTTAAAATAATATGTAGAAACCAAATTATTTCAATATTAATAATTCACCTACTTAGGTTACCAATGCATCTAGGGGATATATATTTCTAATTACCACTCATCATTGCATGTCCAAATCATTCCTATTATATGAATAATCTATTTAATTCACGAACAATTTTTCTTATCATTAAATATCCATATTGAGTAATGAATTAATATTTATCAATATTTTCCTATATGAAAAAATATATTTCAATTAAGAAAAAAATATTCATAAATTTAATAAAATTTACTAAATAAGAATATCATTGATAAATAATATTGAAATTGAGGGTAAATTTAATGTTCAATGATCACATGAAAGTTAATATTTCAATGGAAATCTAATGACTAAAAAAATACCCCAAGAAAGGGAATGTCAATAATCTCCTTATTAAAAATGATCATAAACCATATAGAGAAAGAATAAGGATGGTATGAATACAACATATACCAATTGAATTTAGAATAATGAGATTTTCTTTTGATGAATAGAAATACCATAGATGGATATTTAAAATAACTATTGAGGATAAAAATCTTTGCAGTTAGGAAATATGTTTTTAAATCAAGAAGTTCTCTAAAAAATTTGAAAATTACATTTGAACCTTATAAATGAAACCTTAAAACATTTTAGTGGTCATGATAGCTATAAATTCCATTAATTCCATACACTTTAAAACAAATATTCCATTCACTTTTTCATTAAAATCCAAATGGGGTCTATTTTGAAAATGACATGAATGATACTTTTAAAACATTTTGTGAACAATAAAAAATTGGTAAAAATATAATTAATAAATCATTTGTAAAAGGTTAAAAAATTGAAAACATTTTTATAAAACATCATTTTGGAAGAAAATAGATATACCACTAGAGAGTGAAATAGAATCTAATTTTCATAAAATCATGTCATCAACTATTTTAAGTACCAAAGAGTTGAATTTTTTTTTATTAATTGAAACATTCATTAATGAAAAAATGAGAATAAAAATATAGTTTTTATTAAACTATTATTATATCATATGCTTCAATTTAAATTCAATTATAATAATCCTGATTAAAATGAGGGTGTGAAATAAACCCTTACAATAACTATAATATTGAAGTGAGAATTTTCTAGTGAATCAATCTTGTATATCAAATTTAAATCCACATAAAAAAACTATAAATATAAAAATATATATTCATAAGTAATTTGACACACAATCATAGAATATAAAAAACAAATACACAGTGATATATCCAAATCCAAAGAAATTGAGTTATGAAATTCTTTACCACTTGGTAAATTTTAAGTCCAAATTGCTTTGGATAGAATAATTTAAATTAATAAATAAAAAAACATTAACTATTAATTAATCAATAAATTAAATGTAAAATTGGAAATATATACACCATATAAAAGAAGTTAAGGGCAAGAAATTACAATATGCTTCAAAGAAGGGAAATTGAGATGAAGCCCCTTATCTCACAGTTTGTTTTTGTTGAACATGATTTCAACTCAGGTTTTGTGGTTCTAAATATGTTATTAACATATAACCAAACCATATTAATATTTATAATATTATATATGATCCTTTTATGTCATCTAATCACCCATTTGTTAAAAATCATTCTTTATATTCATTGTTTTGGGTGTTAATCGTTTTATTTTCCCAATCGTGATTTGTCTTGAAAGTTCAAGTTCATGTGCATATTATATAGTTTCATCATATGAAGAATAATAATAATGAAATAATTAACATATTTTTATATAAAATATATTTTTAATACTAATAATGAAATATGATTTTGATAAATGATGTGTGTTATGGATATGGAGATGTTAGGACATATGTACAGATGAGTAACGTTTCCATTTTTTAACGATCATTATAGAGAGGCGTTCAGTAGTATTTCATGTTTACATAATGATAAAAATTTAATAAATACCATATTATCTCTTAAAATACCCTTATATATGTCATCCATGTAGCGAAGTGATGAAAAGAGAGTCACATAACATTGCGAAGGTGGAAGTCCACAAGTACATATATGATGTTGTCATCTTTGAGTGGAAATATAAGAAATAAAATGATATATTAAATATCAAAAATGAAAAATATATCATTAATTTAATACTTATGTCATTAATATCAAATATATCCATTAAATTAAACCATATTACCTTCAATATAAAGAATTATTGAAAAATGAATCACATCGCCTTGTAAGGTGGTGGTCCTCAATACACAAGAGTGACGTTATCGTATCCTCTTAAAAATAGAAAATTTAAAAGGTATATATATTATATAATGACTCTACAAGTTTAATTATGGTTAAAATGGTATATTTATATATTTTATCTCTATCATCACACCCAGCTGTGAGATGCATTACTAAAGAAATGAATAACATCGATTCGCGAGGCGGTAGTTCACCGTACTCATGAATGGTGGTTTTGTAACAAATATCATGGTAGTGGGGATTGTTGTAGGTCATTACATAAACATTGTTGGCCCATATGAGATTGTTTCCCAGCTATTTGTTTTAAAAAATCACAAATCAAGTCAAAAAATTTTAATCATGTCTAATCATATCAATCATGTTTATTTAAGTTTTAATATTTGTAATTAATATTATATATGATAAAATATAAGTTTAGAACATTATGATAATATTTATGTTGTAATAAATTCCAAATAGAAATATTTACAATGTATGAGAAGCTAACGCTGATAGACAATTGGGTCATCGATGCCGACAACAGAAATGACTCACTGATACCGAGAGATAGAATGTATCATCAAAAGTTCAAATGATTCTCATATAGTTCAATTGCCACACTGATAGAAGAAATTACCAACCTATGCATGCTGATACTGACACATGGTTCTATAGATGCATGGAACTACCAACACAATGACTCACCGATGCATGGAAATACCTAGAGAAGGAGACACCGATAGAATGAGACATCGGCACTGAAATATGTAATCCACAATTAAATGAGTTACAAGTAAATTATTCAAAAAAATGAATCACCAATAGACTGTTTAAATTTCCCTTTATTTAATACTATTTCTAACAATCACAATTTGAGTGTTTTAATGATATTTATTAATTTAATGTGTTTTTAGACATCTTTAATGAGGATGTGAGAAGTACAAGGTATAACACCTACCTCAAACATGCACATTGTCGAGTAGCATGATATATAAGAGGAAATCTATCAAGTTAAAAAGATACAAAAAATACATTTTGACACAGTAGTAGACCCACAAGAGAAACATACAGAAAGGAAAAACTCACAAGGAACTCTTTATTCCTGCTTGCTGTGAACCATAGAAATATTGTCCACCAAAGCTCTGACATCTCTGCAGCATACAATTGAACCTAAGGAAAATAAAATCTAATCTTATTGAAAGATAGAACATAATGCTTGATAATAATTTGTTTCAGTGTCTTCTTCAGGAAGTGGACTCCAGCTTCAACTCTGATTCATCAAAGAGTCCAAATTTCAGCTTCATAACACACAAAGCCTTCTAAAACCTATATAATATTTATTGCTCTATTGTGTGTATTTTTATAACATTTTCAAGAGGTGTGTGCATCTTTCTGTAAAACATAGACTATCTCCTTCATCGAACTAAAGAATACAAGATATCATCACACAACTAACATTTTACACTTATTTATCCCATCTAGAACTCTGTTAGAGGTCCTGTGTGACCTTGTTGTATTTTTATTCCATATAGAACAATGGTAGAGGTCAGGTGGCCTGGACAGTTTTGAACTATTGTGTAAACTCTGATCAAGGGTTTTGATCAAACCATTATCTATAAATAATGCATGGTTTTAGGTGATCACTAAATAGAGAGTACTTATTCTCATCTTGATAATAAATCTTTTGTTTTAATCCGTTGTGTTTTCAAATTTAGTTTTATCTATTTTTACCTATATTTTTTAAAACTGAATTTCACTTTGATGGTTTTCCTTAGCCAGTGTTTATAACTTTTTTGGATTATTAGTTTTGTTTAAAAAGATTTATCAATATCTCATATTGTTACAATTGAGAAATAATCAATCTTCTAAGAAGTTATTTGAACAGTTAGACTATTATAAATTCATTACATTTATTAACTATTATGTTCTTTTTTAAATTGGGTGATTATTTTAAATAATCTTTTTAATATATATTTTTATAGGAACTGAATTCACCAATCTTGAGTTTTCTACTCCGACCAACATTTGGAATCAAAGGAATGTTCTTTAAAATCTTTTTCAAATATTTTCAACTGTTATTTATTTGTGTTTTAAAGATCTTAATATTTTTGTTATAAATTCTTAGCTCTTTTAAAATATTTTATTTAGTATATATAATATATTGGAAGAGGATATCACAAATAGACCTCCCTAATTTAGTGGAAAAAACTATTCCCAATGGAATATTAAAAATAAAATTCATTTAGAAGGTATGGGATTTGATATTTGGAGAGTTGTAAAAGATAAATATGAAATACCAAAGACAGCTAGGAATACCTGGAGTGATGCCAAAAAGACTTCTTATAATAACAATTACAAAGATATGAATGCTCTGTTTTATGCACTAGGATATGAATAATTTAATAGGATATCTTCATGTACATCTGCCTTTGAAAGTTGGGTCACTTTAGGAATTTCACATGAAGGAACTTCTAATGTTAATGAAATGAGACTTAACACTTTTACTATTATGTATTATAATTTTAAATTGAAGACTAATGAGCCTATTTCTAACATGTATATCAGGTTTAATGTAATTGTGGATACCCATGATCTCTTTCAGAATAGAAGTTACATATAAGGAAAAAATCATGAGAATACTCAAATGATTACTATATAAATTTAGAGGGACTTATATATCAAAAATAAAGTCCTTTGACCTCAACACATTTATAGTAAAGGAGCTGATAGGAACATTGATGATGTATGATGAAGAACTAAAAGTAAAGAAATAAGAGGATGATGAACCTAAAATAAAATATATTGCATTTAAATTTATTGTATCCAAACATGAGGAAAAATATTGATATGAAACTGAAAGTTCAAGTGATGAACAATCATCAATAGAAAATGATGGAGAGATGGCTCAGATAACCAGAATGTTATAGAAATTCTATAGGAAGATGAATTTTTTTATAAATAGTAGATATAAAGTTAAATATGACAATAAGGGAACCTCGAAAAAGGATTGGAAAAGAGGTGATACCTAAAATGAGATAATCTATACAAAGTGAAAGTTAAAGGGACATGTGGAGGATGATTTTACTAAACTAAAGTATTAAAAGATGATTGAGAAAAATGATAAGAAGTAAAAAAAGGCCATGAAGGCAACATGTAGTGATTCCGGGGACTACTAAAGTGAATCATAATCCTCTCATGAATAAATGGATAATAATCCAAATATGTGTTTTATGAAAATTACATCTAAGGTTACACTAAAATATCCTGAATATAATGCTTATTATTTTGGAGATGGAATTGATTCTAAAAACATAACCAATGATGAAATGTTTGAATATTTCTAAATGCTTGAGGAAAGTTGTAATGAACTAAAAGATAAATAAAAATCATTAAATAAACAACATGCTTCTACTGCTAATGTTAAAACAGAAATTTTTTTTGAAATAGGGAAAAATGCTCAACTCCTTAAGTAAAACAATAAGCTTAAATAGTCAAATGATAAATTGAAAAAGGATTTAGAAAATTTTACAAATAATAAAGATATCTTGTATCAAATTCTTGGTAAACATGATACACCCAAATAAACTAGTGGAATTATATACCAATGTGGTAAAAGAAATTTTCTCAAAACCAATTTGTATCAAAATCATGAAAATCATGTTTTATTCCTAGTTCTTGAAAATTTTATGCAATTTTTATCCATTAAACATCTTCTTTTGTTTCATGTTTTTCTATAAAAAATAATTTATTTTTTAAAAAAATTTACTTACTGCTTATTGGAAACCCATGAAGAAAGTATGAGTTCTAAAAACTCTTATTTCTAATGTTATTGGGCCCAAACAAATTTGCGAACCAAAATCTATTCTGGACTTATTTGTTTTTGTAATAAAGCTATTTAAATAGATACAGTACAATTATATGGTATTTGGATAGTGGATATTCAAGAGACATGATAGAAGATTACTCAGGCCTTAATAACATTAGATAGATTTTTGGGGGGCATGCCACTTTTAGTGATAATGCTAAAGAAAAAATAATTAGCCATGCCCAGATTGGTAACTATAACTATGTTTTAATTTATAATGTAATATTTGTTGATGGATTATAATAAAACCTACTTAGTATCTCTCTGTTATGTGATAATGACTTTAATGTTAAATTTTAGGATGATTCATGAAATGTTATTAATTCTTAAAATGGGTTATAATTTTCAGTGCAAAGAAATGATAATTTTGATGCGGTTAACTTATATTCTTTAATTTCTCAAAACGTTTCTTATTTGAGTGATATTCATAAATAATATTGTCTTTGGAATGAGATATTAGAGAACTGGATTATAAACTCACTTACAAAGCTTACTAGAAAAGTATTATTCAAGGATCTACCCAAAACATGAGTTTCAAAATGATAAAGACTACAATCCTTATCAAAAGGGAAAACAACACAAAATCACATTCAAACAAAATAATGAAGTTTCAACTTCTCAACCTCTCTAGTGGATTCACATGGACTTTTTTGGGCCATATTGAGTTTCTAGTATATGTTGGAAGCACTACGTCTATGTTATTTTAGATAAAATCTCTAAATATTCTTGTCCTTATTCTTGTCTCACAAAAGTGAATCTTACTCTCATTTCACCAATTATGCTAGGACTGTAAAAAATATTAGTTTTCTTATAATTAAATCCCAAATAAGTGAATATTTTCGTGAGTTTTAGAACCTAGAGTTTGAATCCATTTTCTCACAAAACGGCTATAGTCACAACTTATTTGCTCCTAGGACAACCCATCAAAATAGAGATGTCAAAAATAAAAATCAAACCCTACAAGAAATTACTAGAACAATGCTTAGAGAGTATGACCTACCTATATACATCTAGGTAGAAGCTATCAATACAACATTCTATATAATTATTAGATTGTGGATTAGAACTATCCTTAAGAGAACTCCTTATGATTTTTGGAACAATAGAAAACCCATGTCTAACAACTTCAATGTTTTTGGATGCAAATTCTATATTATTAACACTAAGGATAATCATGAAACATTTACCTCCATGGGTGAAGAAGGAATTTTCCTAAGTTATTCACTTTTTAGTAAATCCTATATAGTCTTCAATAATATAACCAAATATGTTAATTAATTGGTACATTTCATGTTTGATGAGATATATCCACATGATCTGAAGACCTCTCTAGAAAATCATGATGTTGATATGTCAAATGTGGACATCAATACTAGATCTTATGACCATATTATTAAGGAATCTATTAATACTTCAAGTTCAAGAAATTCTCCAGACTGTAGTAATGATGAACCTGAACCTGTAAAAGATCCTGAACCCGTACAAGAACATAATGTGACTACCCCATATTTTTCAAGACCTCTTAAACCTCTAAAGAACAATCCTTTATATGATATTATTGGGGATTGAGACCAAGGAAATATAACTAGAGATTGTCTCAGAAATGAGGTTGAACATCAAGATTTATTATCCTAGCTTGAACCTAGGAACATCGATAATTCTATCAATGATTAATTTAGTGTGATGGATTTACAGGAATAGTTAAATCAGTTTGAATGAAACAAAGTTTGTAAACTTATAGGAAGACAAAAATAATCCTTTTCTCTAGGAACTAAATGGGTGTTTAGGAAAAAAGTAGATTAATATTATAAAGTAGTTATAAATAAAGAAAGATTGGTTTCATAGGGTTATAGTCAAGAAGAAGGGATTGAAAATGAGGAATCTTTTTCGCCAGTAACTAGACTTGAGGCTATTAGAATATTTATTTCCAATATAGCACATCTAAATTTAAAACATTAACAAATGGATATCCGGAGTTCATTATTAAATGATTATATAATTGAGGTTTTTTTTTTGAATAACCCCCTTGTTTTACAAATCTCTACTTTACAAATAAATTTTTTAAAATAAATGATGCTTTATATGGTTTAATAAAAAATCTAAGAGCTTAGTATTATAAGCTTCATAGTTCTGTTATTTTTAGATGTCTTACAAAATTTATTTATGATCCTAACATTTTTATAATCCAAATTTCCATAGATATTTTATTAGTACAATTCCATTTAGATTATATTTTTATTGGATCCTCTAAAAACTCTTAATGTGTTGATTTTCCAAAGATGATGAAAAGAGTATTTGAAATGAGTTTGATGGGGGAACTAAATTTTTTTCTTGGATTCCAAATATTTCAAAATAAAAAAGGTATTTTTTAATTAAATTAAATATAATAAGGATATTTTAAAAAGATTTATCATTGAAATACCTAAGAATGGTGACACTCCAATTAGTATTACATGTATGTTTCACTTTAAAGAAGACGATGAATATATTGATCAAATCACTTATAGAAGAATTATTGGGAGTTCACTTTACATAACTAATATTAGGAAAGATATTATGTTTAGTGTGTTCATGTGGGCAAATTTTCAAGAAAACATAATGGAATCTCATTCATATTCTATCAAAATTAATTTTAAACACCTAAAATATACAACCAATTTTGGACTGTTCTATCCTATAAGACTACATTTTTTGTGAGTTATTAAGATTATGATTTTGGTGGATATAAGTTAGATAGAAAGAGAATATCTGGCATATGTCACTTTTTCGGAAAGTCTCTACATTCATGGTGTAGTAAAAAACAAAATTATGTTGCATTATATACTACTAAATATGAATACATATCTATTGGTAGCTGTTGTGTAGAAATTTTGTGGATGAAACATACATTACTATACCATATGTATCAACTATGGCATGTCCCAATAAATTGTGATAACACAAGTTCTATTAATATTTCTATGAATCCTATTTTACATTCTTGGAAAAAACATATTGATGTAAGACATCACTTTTTGAGAGGCCATTATCAAAAAACTGATATAAATTTAGAATTGATTGGAACTGAACATCATCTTGTTGTCATTTTTACCAATCCATTGAATACTAAAAGAATTAACAACACAAGACATGAGTTATGAATGACAAATCTATAATACCTTATGTTGTTATTCCATTAAAAACTTAACATGAAGGTTTCACATTGACACTAGAAAAGTCAAATAGATAGTGTCATACCAATACTAATTGTATGAAGCTAACAATGTCATTATAACACTAATAACATTGTCATATCGATTCTATGTCTTTCCGACACAGATGTCATTACCACACTGATGCCTTATCATGCCAACACCATTAGTGTTATAAAAAATCTATCTTTCTATCATTGATGACTCACTATTTTTATCCATTTTATGTTTTTATGAAAATAACATTTTATCATTTATTTTGTTGAACCCAGTTGACAATTTTGTGATCTCATATGAACTAAATGATATAATCCAAGTCAATCCACTCTACTACGTACCCTTGCAATTTAACCCATACAATATCCACCTATTTCTATATTCTTACCTTAGACTGTTCACCTCCCAAACTTTAACTAAACTGTAATAATGGTTTGTGTGAAGAGTGTTATATAAGTTGTTTTAAGAGATGAGTCTCATGATGCTAAGAAACAGAATGGAGAGTCTTCAGTGATTGTGAATCAAGTGCTTTCAATCCGAGTTCTTACACCAGAAAAGAATGTTCTGGTTAAGAGGTTTTCGGAATGAAATTCCTTGATGTTGAAGGTGGTGCAGGATCAAGGCTGGCTTGAGTGGTTTTTAGACAAATAAAGACCATTATACTAAAATTTAGTTCATGATATTTACATAAATGTGGACTTTGTTCTTTTAGAAGTGATGTTTTAGGACCAATTCTGTTGTTGAAGGAATGAAGATCCATTTTTCATCTAGACAGTGGGATGAATGTCTTAGGGTACCCCATGAGGGTGTGTTTGATGACTATCAAGGTATTTTTCCACCTGAGAGTGAAATTTTATGCTTTTATATAGCTCTGAAAAATCTTACTGACAATGATGAGAATATGAGGCCTATTTTTATTGAAATATATGGTGAGTGGGTAATTCTATTCAAATTCGTTCATCACAAAATCTATCCCTTGAAAGGGGACATTTCATCATTAACATATGAAGATGTATATTTATTGTACCTACTGAAGAAGGTAATTGAGGTAAACATATGTTGATATCTCATGGTTTATATCAGTGAGAGGATTAATCATTCTTGCAAGACCAACTCTTTGTTTTACCTTAAGATGATCTCAAACATATTGAAAGAGAAGGGATGTGTTAGTGATGCTGATGAGATTGTTTATGAGTGTAGTGGGATCTACATTAACAAATAAAAATCTAAAAGGATGAAAAGAAATTGTATCCCATAGAAGAAATAATGCGTTTGGGATGAGGAGAACTTATATATGAGAGGTTCAACCCAGTGGAACACACTGTTAGTCTATTGAATATGGAGGATCCAAGCCTTGGACCATATCCTCAAGTTTATTACTCCTCAGATGAGGAAGAAGAGCTTGTCACTCTAGTTAATGATCTTGGGTCACCTACTGATGAAAGGATTAATCCTGACACCATAGGAGCCCCAAAAGGTTTTCTTTTGGACCTCCATGTCCACTACATTGTTTACCCTTAGTGGAACACACTCTTGGAACTAATGATGATGTAGAGATAGACGTCTCAAGAAGTGTATAGTATGTTAGAAATTCTGGTAGATCTAAAGATGAATTAGAATTATAAGAAGAAGATAAGAGATATGAAGAAGAAGCTAGCAGTGATGAATGTAATAGTGGCAGTGAAAGTGGTTCAGGTTTAGGTAGTGAAAGAGGAGATAATGAAAATTCTAATGGAAGTGACACTGAAGAGCATAGTGATGATGATAATTATTAAGGTAGTCATGATGGTGATGAAAGTGATAGTGACCATCATGAGGATGATAAAGGTGGAGATGTAGAGGTGGTTGATGGTTTGGTCTAGAAATATTTTGTAGAACCTTATATTGTTTCTGTTGAAGAAAGAAGAGTAGTTGAAACTCAAAGTGAAGTGGAAGCTCAAGTGATCCCTACACCTCAGTTAGTGTTTTAAAGAGGGAGACATCATGTTAAGGGTAAGACACCAGTGAAGAGAGAACATAATGAGGAGAGATTCAAGATATAAGAGCTCAAGTTTAGGAGGATCCCCATGCTAGAAGTGTGAAAATTAATAGACTAACAATTTTGGAACCCTTTGTACTATCTGAATGAAAAAAGGATACAGGGTATGTTATCATTGACATAGGTTATTATGACTCTAATGCTAAGAAAAGTGTTGCAGTTGTTTATATAACACCGGTTGAAGAGAATGTTCTTGTTGATACACCTCAGGAAGTGAAATATTCCTTATTCTTTACTCCTTATATTGTTTTAGTTCATTGTGACTATGTCACTAGATCAGATTTGGAGAAGTTAAAGGATGAATTCTGTTACCTGGTGAGAGTATCAATTTAATGTCATATGGTCTATGAGATTCAAGAATCTATAATAGAAAACACTATGCTGTGTAATTAATTTCACTCTCTCAAATCTTTAATAGAAGAGATGAAGCCGTTTGTGCAAGATTCTTTTATTCCAGTTCAGACAGTTAGTGTGAATGAGGCCGATGCAGTTAATGTTTCAGAGAAGGTTATTGTAGAGATTCAATGAAAATTAGTCACAATGAATTAAAAAATTGTTCCAAACACCACCAAACTGAGAAAATAAATTAGTGGGCTTGTCTTTGCAATAAATAATCTGACCTCTATGTATAAATGATGTTTGTAGATAGTGCTTAATTCTATTAAGGACCTCACCTCACTTCCTACTATTACTTCTACCTCTCTTCAGACATCTTAGGCCATGGACATTGAGGAAGTTAGAAATGTTATTAAGGAATAGATTCAAGCTCTTTTTGGTTCTTCTATATTGTACATCCTTTAAAAATTAAGTAGAATAGTGATGATGTTCATGCTATGGACATTAACTATTCCAAGAGTGCTGAGAATGCCAATGCTCAGATTATAGAGAAGGTGGATTATTATTTCAAGAAGATTATTACTAAGCATAATTTTAAAATAATTTTTAAATATATGATAGAGAATTTGACATTGTATCCAGAGAAAAAATCTTTTAAAAATAGACATAAAAAAATATAGGACTTTCCACCCCTTCATGATAAGTTCATAAAGAACAAAGATGATTTTGAGAAAGAAATGAAGTATGATGGTGAAATCATTGAGGATTTAATCAAGTTACTGAAGCCATAACTTTATGTTAAGAGTGATGCAATTGTGGTGCCTTTTGTTGCATTTATTGGACCTACTAGATATGTACCTCCACCTCAGAAGATAGTTTCTCAGGCATTAAGTTAGATTCAACTAGTTATAAAACTGCAAGATCAACCTCTTATTTTGTCACGATACAAGCCTAGTCTTACCCTTACTATTCCAGAAGAGTTATCCTACAACTTATAAAGATCCATTCAGACCCTCCTTTATCTCATCATTTACCTTCTACTAGACCTTCTATTGATCCCCCAGAGAAAGGGAAATCCCCTCTTGACCCTAAGAAGTAGGGTGCATTATTTTTTATAGGGATGTTGTGTTGTACTTTTTTTTGCCTTTCACTGACTATTGTAATACCTTGTACTTCACTATTTAATGGAATTCAGTGATCTTGCCTTTCATCTATTTGTGTTATAAATATTATTCTATGATACATCTTATTTCTTTGATACATTTTTCTTTCTCGATTATTCCTTTGATTCCATTTCATTATTGATTTTATCCTTGGATGTGCTTTCTTTTTTTGATAATCCTGAAAGGGGTAGAATAGTTTGGAATTATCCTTATTTATTTTACCTTTGATACCACTATTATGTATTTTATTTTCCTTACCTTTGATAACATATGGGAAGAAAAGGTATTAGTCTTTGATACCATTATTTTTATTTCCTTTGATACCATTACTATTTTTTTGAACTCTTTAACTTATCTATATATTGATAAAATTAATTAGTAGTGGGAGACGGTAAGTAGAATGATTATATTACATATAAAATAATTTTACTTTATAATATCATGATTTGTGATAATCAAAAAGGGGGAGATTGTTGGCCTGTAGAAGAATGTTGGCCACCCTCTATGATTTTAATAATCACAAATCATGTAAAATATTATTAATAATTTCTAATCATTTAAATCATAATTAATCAAGTTTCAATATGTTTAATTATAATTATCTATGACCACGTATATGTTTAGAACATTTTGATAATATTTATGTTATAAGATAGTTCGCACACAAATATTTCCTATATATGGGAAGCAGACACCGACAGAAAATTGAGTCATTGAAGCCGATAGAATAAGTCTGACTCACTGATGCCAATAACACAAAGGAATCACTGATACAAATTGATAGAATGTGTCACTGATAGTTCAAATGAGTTTCCAATAGTTCAATTGTCTCATCGATAGATGGACTGACCTATCGACACATGGTGTTACTGACGCATGGTGATACCAATGTGTGATGCTACCGACACATGGTTCTACTAATGGAAGGACTCACTGACACATAGACAGACCGACAGAAGGAGACACCAATAGAATGAGACACCGATACTGATAGAAGCTCTCACCGATGGAATGAGTCCCCGACACATTATTCCAACAATGGATTCATCAATAGACTGTTTATGTTTATTTTTATTTCATATAATTTCTTATAATCACATTTTGAGTGTTTTAATGAGACATATTAATTTAATGATTTTCATAGATATCTTTAATGATGATGTTAGAAATACTAGGCACAACACCTACCTCAAACATGCACATTATCGGGCTGTAGGTTATAAAAGAGGGAATCTCTCAAGTTAAAAAAGATATAAAAGATATGCCTAGAAATAGTAGTAAACCCACTTGAGTGACATATAGAAGGAAAGAACTCATGAGGCACTCTTCATTCCTGCTTTCTGTGAATCGTAGAACTTTTTTTACCTAAGTAAAAACATCTCTATTTCCTTCAATTGAACCCAAGGAGAAGAACATCTCATATTCTAGGAAGATAGAACACAATGCTCCACGACACTCTATTTCAGTGTCTTATTCTAGAATAGGACTTCAGCTTCAATTATGATACATCAAAGAGACCATTGCTATATTGCATAACACATAGAGACTTCTAAACCCTGTATAATATTTATTGCATTATTGTGTGTCTTTTTATCACATTTTTGATCAATGTGTGTATTTGTATGTAAAACACACATTGTCTCCTGAACTCAATTGGAGGATACAAGAAATCATAACACAACTATCTTTTTACACTTACTTTTTCCCTTGTAGAACTGTGGTAGAGGTTCTGTGTGACCTGGTTGTATTTTTCTCCCACATAAATCTATGGTACATGTTAGGTGGCCTGTACAATTGTAAACTGTTGTGTAAACCCTTATCCAGGGTGTGGATCAAAAACTTTATCTATATATACTTCTTCATGGAAAGTGATCACCATGTTCATAGGACTAGGTCTCTACATGAGACTGAACCTCTTGTTTTAATACACTATATTTTGAAATTTATTTTTCTCTGATTTTACCTATATCTCAGAAAACTAATTTTCACTTTGAGTGTAAGTCTTGTCTAGTGTTTATAAATATTTTGGATTATTATACTAGTCTCAAAAGTTATATATATACCTTATATTGTTAAAACTGATAAATAATCAATCTTATGAAAAATTAGTGGAAGAATCACATTGTTATAAATTCACAACACTGATCAACTATTCAGTTACGTTATAAATTAGGGGAATATTTTAAATTAACTTTATAATATAAATTTATATAGGAACTCAATTAACCTCCTCTTGAGTGTCCTACTCTGACTAACAAGCATAAAAACATCTTAGTATATGTAATATACTATGGTTTTTGTATAATAATGGTTTATTAATATTTTTGGGTGGTGGAGGATGAAAAAAATAAAAACTCTCATTGAAGAACATTACCTCTTCTTCGGGTAACCTCTTTAGGATTGCACTAAAATAAAAAAAAGGATGGGTTTATGCCAAAATTAGGGAATACAGGTTGATAGGATGGAATTTGGTAAGTAATCTCAGTAGTTCATGGTTGATCCAAAATTGTTTGAAGTTGTTCAGAAGGGAAAAGAGGGGTTGGCCTTTTATAAGTGAGGTGCGTTTCATACTTTTATGTCTTAAAAAGAAATATGAATAACCATGTTTTTCACATGGCTTAAGGTCCCAAAACGAATTATTATCTAGTATTATATATTACTGTGTTGAAATATTATGTCATAATAGATTTTATAAATTTTTTTAGTCATTTAAACCCTAATCTTTTTAGTTTAACCCCTTGATAAATCCATTTTAATTACTATAGTAAATATTTTTTTACTATTTTTAATATTCATTGTTGTAAAAAAAATAATGTTTAACATACTAGATAAAATAAATTATAATGAATCAAAACATAGAATATTTTTTTCTAAAAAATATTCACAGAAGTGGAAGAATTTAATTTAAAATGAATCCTATAGACATGATATGAAAGAAGATATTTGATTAAAATTCATTAATTTTTTCTATTTGATGAAAAATTTAACATTTTATATAAATAAAAAAATTCACCTTGTGATAATTTTTATATTATTATTAAAAAATTATGTTTATTTTATCAAATAATTTTTTTCAAAAGTTTTAAAAATTAATTATATATTATTAGTGAAAAAAGAGAGTAAACTATCTTTTAGAAATAAAATGGGTTTTTCATAAAACAATATTTTTTATTTAAATGATACTTATTTTATTTCAGATAAATAGAGAACCATAATTTTCAAAAAAATACCATTCATACCTACCAATTTATTAGTTAGGTTATAATTTTCTATTATAATAATGTTAATTTAGACTTAGGGTTTCGTGTTATAGATGATATCAAATTGATTAAATATAATGAAATATATTTTATGGGTTGGTTAAGCTTGTTGTTTCATGACACATTTTATATTGAATGAAATGTTATTATTTTAAAATCTTGGGATGTTATACAAATGATTTTTTAATATTAACTCAATAATGTTTCATACTTATAACAAAATAAAATAATTCATATCATAAATCTATACATCAAGGTGTTATTTTATGATATTGATATACCCCTTTTCCTTCAGCCTGAAGTCCGTATATCTAGAAAATAAAAATTCAACTCCTTGGTGGTATTTCACATTTCGAATGATATGGATGAGTTGATATTTTGAAATCATGTAAAATATATTCCATGATCAATATATATTTTCTTGAAATTAATAGGTATTGGATTTATAAAATTGTTTCCTATAGGTGATTTGAATTTTCAAACAGATTTAAAAAATCATTTGATTAAGATTTTAGCATGTTAGATTTCATTAAATGACATTGAAGGGATAATAATGTTGGATGATTTCCTTTTCATTTCATCTTGATAAACAATAATTAATCTATAGAAAATAACCTCACTAAAAAGTGAAATGAATTATTGAATATTAAAATTAAAATGGTCCATATAAATACAATACCAATAAAAATTATATAATACCTTAACATTCAAATCCTCAACAATAACCATAATACCTTCGACATTAAATAGTGTTTTATCCTTAATGTTTATCTCAGAAATTTCCATTTACATCACTAAAAAAGTAATAGTAATTTTTAGAAGTAATCCTCCCTGTTAAAATAAAGAGTAATATATACCTGAAATAAGTAAAAAAATTCCCAAAATATCATTAGTCACCTTAAAATCCCATCACATAAAACCTCAAAAGGGGATGTCTACACCTTTGATCCTATAATAAACCTTAATCTTTTAAATCCATTATGGTATTTATAAATCATTGGATTTCCTCACCTGAAAACATCATAGTATCCAATGTTTTTAAAACATTACTCTGATACCAACTATAATGACCCCAAACCTGAACTCCTAGATGAAATTATATAAACATAAACATTAAATATTTATATTTAATCAAATATTTGTGTCAGAATAAATTTTATAAAAAAAATACAACATTAAAAGGAATTATCAAATCACTTACATATTTAATGAACCTTTAGGTTTAGAAATTATGATAATAAGAAAAAAACCTCATATAAAAACTCAATGACATAGAATGATGGTTCAGAAATATTGAAAATAACTACTACTCTAACTATAACATCTTGTTTCCTTTTTAGGCATAACATTATTAAAAACTTTCTTCACAACCTTGGAAAAAAAGAGATAAGAAGTGTGAGATCATATTCTTAGTAAGGTTAAACATAAGAATTTATAGTTGAATGTAATTAGTGAGAATGAAATGAGTATGAGGTTATGATAACATAATCATAGTGCATGAGCATAACATAATAGAATTTATACTCATAAATTATCTGGATCATAAAAGTGAATATTGGTATAAGGTTTCATCAAAGTCAATAGTCATAGGAATCAATAATCATGAGCCAACAATATAAATCATGATCAAGTAAATCAATATAAACCCATAGAAATATGACAAAAAATGAGTTGGTATCTTGAAAATTATTTTCATTGGAACCGTACAAGAAAAATTTGAATAACTATATAGTCATCATCCAATTTAATTACCTAATACATTTGGGAACTATACTGGGGCTCACCCAACATATCATGAGATATAATGTGGATCAAATCACATTATAATGAGCTATAATGGGGTTCAACTTATTGTATAAGCTGTATCAAGATCACCTATTATCATAAACAATGTAAAAGTAACATTCATGAATAAAAAAATTTGGATCATTCTCTATTCAACATAACCCATCATATAGTTTGGTTAGTCGGTGGAAATGGAATGAATTCCATGAAGGTATGTTTAAAAAATGATAATAACTATATATAAATAATATATGTGGTTTCATAATATCATAATCCTAGTGATGTATATAAATTATTAATGTATGATGACATAGTGAAGAATACATTTAAAAATTCATTTAAATCACTTCTTTGAAAACAAGGGGAAATACCATTTTATTTAAGTAATATTTTATAAAAAATTAAAAAATATGGGGAAAATTATTTTATTTAAAAATAAAAATATAAACATATAATAGAATAAAAAATAAAATAATTTTCATGACGGTGGGAAACTATATTCATGTTAAATATGTTAAAATAAAAGGTTTCTTACACTCTTTTGTGAAAAGTGAGAAACAAATTTTTCAAAAAATATTTAAAATATTAATCTTTTGATACCCTTTAAAATAATGTAAAAGACTATGTAAAATAGACATAGGAAGTCATTTATATTTTTAATATAACATTTCTGAAAACATTCTAGAAAACATAGAGTTGGAAGAGAATAATTCCCCAGCCTAAAATAAGATACAAGATCAGTATCAATTACAAATGGTATTATTCATGTGTATTTAATCAATAATGGTGGAAGTTGAAATAATAAATGTATACCACATTAATAATAAAAGGTTAATAAATGATATTTTTTTCAATAAAATTAGATAATATTTTTTACCCCCATGTAACCTTGAAAATAAAAAACCCCAGAAAGAAAAGAAAATTGTGACATAGAGCCCTTCCCACTATGGTAGCTTTTCAACCACAAGCTCCTTTAAAGAATAAAATAAAGTGATACTATAAATATCATTAACATAAGGATATGTATGATATGAAATGAAAAAGGGGAAGTTTATACTAATCATAAAATAAGATATGTGTATATCATAATGGTATGTCCTAAAGAAATAGAATTGGTGATGAAATACCCTTACAAAGACCATATCACTGAATTAAGATTTAATAAATAGAGAGATTATGTATAAAAAATTAAATATATAGAAAATAATAAATATATAATAAACAATATAGAGATCAATTCAGACATAATAATGGAATAATAATTCAATGGTAAAGATTTATAACCTAATGAAAGTAAGTTGAGTTATGATACCATTTACCACTGTGTAATTTTCAAGTGAAATCACCTTCGATGAAATAATTCAATAATAAAATTAAAATACTACGAGGTATGATTGTTTGATGATATAATATGTAAATGGTAGTATAAAAATCATATAAAATAAATTAGATGCATAAAAATAAAATTTGACTCAGTGAAAGGAAATTCAAACGAAATCCCTTACCCTGAGTTTAGATATACTATTTATGTTTTTAACACCTATATAATAAATTTAGTCAAATTATTTTATTTACAAAAAATATTTATAGGATTAGACTCTTATCCTTAAATATTTTAATTTTTAATTTCAATAACATATTTAAATAATTAGTCAATTAGTTCCACATATGGTGTTTTGATGATATTTGGTCCATAAGTTGAAAATGAATTTAGTATGTTTACTATTGTCAAAGTGGTCATTGTTTCATCATCTTCAAAATAATAATGATGAAATAATTATAATTATTATATATCAATTATAATTTTAAAACCTTAAATCAATGATGAATATGAAAAAGTGAAATACATTACAATCATGGAGATGATATGTCGGACATACGCATGAGTAACGTTTATGTTTTTCAATGATCATTATGGAAATGGGGTAAATATTATTTTTCCTTTATTTCATAATTATTGTATTATAAATGACATATTATTTTAGTAAATATTATAAAATATTTCATCCATGTGATTTGGTGATGAAAAATATATCACATCCCTTTGTGGAGGTAGTAGTCCACAAGTACGCAAAACACCATTATCTTTTTAATTGAATGAAAATGTAAGAAATTAAATGAAATATTATTTATTTAGTATTATAAATATTTCATAGATAGTATATATATATACATTAAAATAATCATTACAATAAGTCATAATAAGAGGTAAGGGAATAATTATTATATCGGTCCACAAGGCAGTAGTTCTCCATACACACGAATGATTGATTCCTTTCCCATTTTATGATGGTTAGAGATAGATATATGTTGTGAAATTAATATAATAAAATATCAGTATATAGGAGATAATAATGTTTCTATATCACCATGTTTAAGGAATATTTTATTTATTTTGGAGAAGAAAAAAACAAAACAGATGGTTAAGGATGATACTGTCACGACCTGTCATAGAAGGGCCCATACCGTGACTTCCCCAAGACCACCTCAAAAAATCCATGGGCTAGTGACTAGCACCGAGTAGACATCCCAAAAATATGGTAGGAATTAGAGAAAAGTACATGTATACACATAAACATCTACAAGGCAAAAAATTCTGAAATGTAAAATAATTGAAAGGATGCATGCATACATCTAAGATCCCACAACATAGTACAAAAGTGAAAGTTTTGGAAAGTAAACACAGTCAAAAAACAAGCCACCCAAAGAGTTTATACAGAATACTAAATGAACCTATAAAGAGTCCAACCTGATCCAAGGGTGAGGACTACATCGAAGGTATGACCTCAGAAAACACCTCTCTCTTCCTAGCTCAAGGTATGGTCCTCCTGGCCCTTGTCCTCCTAGGAATTCTTCGAAAGGTCCATCGTATTCATAAGACCTGACACGTGCGAGAAATTCCCATACGGTGGTGAGTATAAAAATACTTAGTAGGACACCCTAAAAACACAAAAAATGAATAACCATGTATAGTGAAATAAATTCCACATGTCAAAATATATAATAGATTCAATAAGTAGATAAAAAGAACCTAGATATATAAAACAGTGAAACCACACAATTAGAAGGTCATAACCAACTGCTAGCCACAACATTCCGCTTGACGCATGCTCGTTTTGGGAGAAATAACTCCTCAAGACATCATATCCTTAGAGGCACTCAAAGAAGAGGTGTAGCTCACTTGGGCCCTAACCGGAGACAACACATTGGTAATGAAATAATATGATACACAAAGAGGGGATCATACCGAAACTCGTTGGGGGGATACCCCATAACTAATACAGATCAAGCTGTTATGTAGGGGATCATGCCTAGAACCGCTAAGGGATACCATAGACCCTATCAATGAGGCCTTCTATAAGGAGGATCAACATATTTATCATTGGGGTGACATGATTCCAAAAAATCCGCTTGGGGTGGTAGAGGATCACACTATAGTCTCAGGTATGGATTCCATACTCAATTAATGACTCAACCTCTAGAGGGGATTACAATCCGGTGATGTTAATGTAATTTTCTATTAGACCCTTGAGGAAGGAAATAAGGTAATTATATCAACCTATACTAGTGAAAAATAAAAACCCAATTTTTTTTTCTCAATGTGACCGTATCAATGTTAGGGTCTCAATTCCATATACAGATTGTCGATTGGATGCTCCGTTTAGTAGATATGATCATTTGGATGAAACTGAATGCATGCCTTCTAGGGCCTATGGATCTACCATAGCGATATGTCCACCTACCACTGTGGTCAACCACTAAGATTGTTTGACTTAACCCAAGGACCTGCTGTGCAATCACTACACCCATGGTCGAACATCACGGTCGATTCAACTATAGCAGCTCGAGCAGTCGCAACCCCACGATTGACCATTGTGGATGACCATCATGGTCAGCCACAATCGTGCTCAACCTTGGTTTCCTTGAATTTGACTCGAGTTCGACCTGGATCCAAATCAGGCCCGCCTAATCCATACTGGCCTATCCCACTCCGTGTTAACCACAACCGTTGTTCATCCTTCACCACCGCATCTGCCACTCTTGGTTTCCAACCACCAATAATTGGTCAGTACACACTGGTGGTCCCTTTCGCAGACCTGCGTGCCTCCTCTATTGCCTGAAATATATGACGATCACATATTTGAGCACTATATCTCTTGATATATATAAATCCAACCCCGGTTATCATTTTTCCTTGAATATAGGGGCTTCTATCGAGTTTATAACCACCCGAAAACAAGAATTTTGAAACAGTTAGGTTCATATGACATAGAATATGGATAATGGAGGGGGAAATGAACAAAGAGAAACCCTGAGGAATGAATCCCAACCATTGTTTCTCTCATCCTTGATTCGATTCTATTGTAATAATAAATGAAGAGGAATAAATCAATGATCCAAAATAATTGGATTTATTGAATCGAACGACAATTCACATATCTATTCTTGTATGTTGAATTGATTCAGATTTTTTTGGGATTAAGAAAAAGATGGAAAATCACAAGACAAAACATCCTACATTGATTTATATTGGTTGTTGATGAACAATGATGGTTTCTTCATCATCATCAATGCTTGATCTGTTCTCATTTATCAGGATGGATTCATAGAGCTCTCTCTAATAATCCCCCAATGGTTCCCTAGTTATGTAGCTAACCCAGGAATTCAAACATTGAGATACATTTAATGTTTTTTAATTCTCTCTGTCAGAAATAATTTTTATTAAATTATTTTATTCCTTTAACATCTCGTGAATTTTTTTCCACAAAAGTCCCGCACCAACTAAAGTTATGTTTATCCTAGGGTAAAACCACTATTCTGAACTCAATGGTTCCCTTAGATTTCTAATATGGGAAAATGATTAAGAGTTACACAAATTTATTAGGAAAACTGTCCTGGTATGCCATGAAATATTTTAATATTTTTTATACATTTATTTTGGGAACACAAGGCCTCATAATTGCACACCGTCTCATCTATTAGTCTCAAAATCAATCCACATAATATCCAAAAATAGTACATGGAAAATTTGAGATGTTACAAATACCTCTTCTTCGTACAACCTCTTCTATATTACACCAAAATCATTACTAAATTGGTTTCATGATAAAAAGGGATTATAAGGTGTGAATATTGATATTAGAATGGTATTTGAATAGATATTTGGTGAAAAATAGATTTTTAAGTGTGAATAAAAGAGAATAAAAGGTTCCCTTTTATAAGAGAGGGGAAGGGTACTTTAGAAATTTCTTAAATAACTAAAATAAAATAAATTAAATTTGTTTTCTAAATGTATGAAAACTGATAATATTAAATTATAATATGATAATGATTCTAAATAATCTCATAATTTAAAATAATGACAATTTTGGATCACAAGTTCTCCCTTATATTTTTGTTATGATCATTCAATAACGCATTTGACAATTATAGTTATATAGATGTCTTTTTACTTTAAATGGGTTAATATAGTTATTATAAAAGATAATGAGTTCATAAATAGACTATGTTTGATATAGTAAACCATATTCCATTCACCTAGCTAAAGATAACATTTTTACAAGTTTTTAATAATTTAATAAATTATTATTTATTATAAGATTTAACTAATAGTAATCTTTGAACTATTAATATAGATTGAATTCAATATCATCAAGTCAAAAAAGAAATGTATTATAAAACAAAAAATCTCTCTAATATAAAAATTATATAGAAAAAAATAAGGCAACGGAAATATTCATTCAGTTCATATTATTTCTAACATTTTGAAATAATTTATTTTATTTTTATATGAACATAATAATTAGTGCATCACCATTTTCTAATAATTTAAGGTAATTTTTTCATTATTGAATATTAAAAATAAATTGCCACGATAAAGAAATAATTTATCAATAAATTTACTATTTATAACCAAGCATATCCTCTATTTATCTATATGCTAAAAATATTATATTTATTAAAATCAATAGTGTGTCCTTTTTGGCTTTATTTTCACTTAAATATTATAAATGTCAAAATCCTATCATAGTGGAAAATAGAATATATTTAAATTTTGGATGATTATGGGTGATATATACTAATCCAATAAAGTTCATAAAGTTTTTAGGGTCATTTTTCAATCAATATCATTCAATTTTTTACTTTAATTATTTGAATTACCCTTACCGATGTGACATAAAAGTACTAAGGTTACTATTCATATTAACAAAAAATAAAATATAAGTATTTACCAAATTTATTCCCACATATTTAAAATATGGAATAATTTTTCCAAAAAATAAATAAATAAAATTTAAGAATCTATTTTAAAATTTAACACCGCCAACAGTGAAGAATTTGTTTTTAAATTTATATTTCAGAATAAAAAAATTTTAGACCAAATTAAAGTATAGAATTCATTAGAAAGAACATAATTGGATGATGATAAATAAAAAATAACTAATTAAATTTTTAAACTGATCCAAAATAAATTTTACTTTCCTAATAATAAAAATTAATATAATATTTTCAATTTTTTTTGTATTTTTCATTATTGAATGAACAATGAATATTTTAAAAAATAATCCAAAATATAACGACAAGAATATTTTGATATTATGATATCAAAATTCTCTCAAAAAGGAATATAATATATTTTTGAAGATAAAATGTCTTTGAATAATAACAGGACATTAATATAAATTGAGTTATGATTTCCTAAGAATTAATCAATATATTTTTATTGATTATAACCTTTATATATTTTTCAAAAATGATTTAATATTATTCTTACATTATTATTTAACACCTAGGATAAAGTTAAAATATTTAAATAATAACATTCCACCTTTTTATTAAGATCAGTGTTGCATGTTGTACACGTTATTGAAAAAATACCCTTATTTTAAAATATAAGGATATTACATCTTATCTTGGAAGGAATTTAATTTCCAACCCGATATCTCATCCAAGAAGTATGACCTTGTTCAACCATTATTTTTGTACAAGAAACTAACATCATGACCAACTTATAATGTCATCTAAGGAGGAATTCCATGTCCAGAGCATAACATCATCCACTAGAATTAAGTTTCTGTGGAGTCATAAAAATAAAAAAGATAATAAAACCATTCATAATAAAAAATAAGAACATACCTAAAATTTTATTTAAATAATTTTTAGTCAATTAACAAATTATATAATTATAATTCCATTTGAACTATATTCAAAATTCGTCCAATAATTGAATACAAGAAAATAATCAATCTAAAACAAGATTAAAATAAATTCAATAATTGTAAATATTTATATTTCACCATTATTTTTAGCATAATTACCATTAAACATGTATTTATATTCATCCTTTATCATTCCATTATGCCAACTCCAATTACAATCCATATTAATACTTTTGATTTATGTTATTTATTATTAAAATGTTCACCATAATTATAGTGTTAATCCATTTACAAGTCAGTACATGTTCTCAATTAACATTATAAACCAATTTAACTTATTAAGACAAAACATATCCAATTTATAATTAATATAGGGGATTACAGTGCATTCTGTTAAAGTTCCAACCAAGAATCAGCGGTTGACACACCCTTTAGGTGACCGCAAGTCCTGGTATCAATGCCAACAGACCAAAATGGGTTCAGGAGAGGTCCATGCCTATGGTTCCATCAATGAAATGGGATACTAATTGGGATATGTATTGGGAATAGTGTATTGTAATGATCAAAATTATTGAATATACTACAAAAAATGAAATATATGTTGGGTTGTTGTTCTAAACAACCCAAATTAAAAAATATAAGAATATAAATTTAATATAATACCATGGTTGGACTAGGTTCATCCATCCTTCCCTTTAAAGAAGACTAATGAAAAATTTCAGTATAAGAATTCTATCCTAGATCCATGTTTGTTTGTTCCAAACTAGAGTTCTCACAAATTTAAAACTAATGGAATAAGAATGATAAGAAGAACTAATAGGATTACCTTCAACATCAAGGTATAAAACACTAAGATCTAATAGAAAATTCATGTCGATTATAGAGAAATCCAAAAATCCTCTAAGTGAGGGATGAAATTTAATAGAAATGTGAGAGATAAATATGACAAATATAGGGAGAGGGAGTTAAAAATAAACTTATCAACACTCCCTATTCAAGTCACAAATTTAGTGTTCTTGTCCTGAATATTTAGTTTGTTACAAACTTCGAAAAACCATAACCTCATCTTTGAACCCCCCAGAAAAGTTCATGTAATGAATAACATATCACATGAGGAAATGATTCTTTCAAGATTACCATTAATTCTTGAAATGAATTTAATATGGTTTATTCATAACCATTCATGTCCTAGATGAGTTTAATTGGGTCATCATTTTTAATATTCATGTTAAAAAAATGAAAATTCATAGTGGTAATTAGTTTATGTAGCCAGATTTCATATCCCCTCTCTTTTTACCACAAAAAACCTCAAAAACATTATCCCATAATGGTATTAGGGCTCAATTACCAAGGGTTAAAATATTTAACTGAACCAAAAGTGGTTTAAAAAAACATAATGAGGAACATTACTGAAAGAGGATGAGATGTTACAGAAGATGAAGTATTAAAAGGTCATGGGAATCCTTCATTTTCATTACAGTAATTAAGGATATTTTGTATACATCTTTTATAATCTCATCCAACTCCCATATCTAAAATATAAATTATTTAATTGTACATTAAATATTTTAATTGAATTATCGGAAATCCAAATAAGACTGAGGATCTATCATTATATGGAGGTGATGAATCTTTTTTAAAACTTTCTATTATGGTGACATGATAATTATAGTTTTAAATATAGTATTATAATAACATTATATAAAAAAATAATGATAATCTCATATTTTATATTTCCTTAAACTAATATATATATATTTAATCTTTCTGTTAGATTATTTAATTTAACTTTTGGTTTGGGTGTGATAAGTTGTATAAACCAGATACCTGACCTTATATTGATAGAAAATGGATAATATATTATATTTTTAGAAATGAGAACCCTAGTAATATATAATGTTCCATTGAAATCCAGAACAAAAAAATTAAAACTTCTCATAAACCCCATGGCATACATGAAATAATTATTCCTAGAGGATCATGATTTTACCAATTTTTAAACGTAATATAAAATAGGATAAAATACAGAAATTTCCAAATTAATTAAGGAATTTGATCATAAATTAAATTACCAATAGTTAAAAAAAATTATGGAATCACATGGATTGTTGTCAAATTTCAATTATTTTTTATATATTCAATTTTATTAGACAAAAAATATATTTTAAAAATTATTATTTGTAATAACGAAGATGATTTGGTTGAAATAGTGGAAAATAAAGAACATTTCATTTAGTTTATTTGAGAGAATAGTATCCACCATGTACATAAGAATTATAGATCTTAAGTATTGAAAAAAAATATATATAAAAAATACATATGAAATGATTTATATACGTTCACCATAGGTAATGGTCATAAAAAAATATAACAATTGTTCTCATTTTAAATTCGTTAGGCTTGTTGTTATTATATTTAGATGGAATAAAATATGTAATGAAATAATATAAAATTACTACATAATATGATATAACATATTTCACTAAGTATATTTATTAATTGATATAAGTTTCATTTATGGATATATGAGGTAATAAGTTAATGTTTTTTCTTGAAAGATTCATACTGATATGATATTTTCACATCTCTTATTTATATGTTAAATTCCTAAATAAGGAGAATAAAATGAATTGAATTAGTCAGTCTTGCTACATTATAAGGATATAGGTATTTGATTTATGGACAGAGAAAATTATTAATTTGAACCCTAAATGTTAATTTATGAATTTAACCCTAGAAAATACAATTTTTATATTTTCTTAATTATAGTTTAGTTATCCAGTGTATGATCTAATATGGTCAATGAATATGTAACTATATTTCTATCTCAGTATATATGTTATGTTAAGACATCTCCAACAATATATCTAGAAAAATCATAGATAATATTATATGGTAAACCCCCCTAAGATGGAGACATTAACATTAATAACATGAGAATCCTTTTTCATTTATTCAATGGCTCAAAAAATTCATTTAAAAATAATTATTTTTATTTTCATTAAGTAATTATAAGAGGAGGAGTACAATTTTACTTAATTAATGAATATAGTGATGATAAATTCCTATATAATCAAATATGGATTCCATATTTTGAAAATTTATGAAAAAAACATAAGGATGAAATGAATTTTTTTTAACAAAATACATTTCCTAGAAATGAGATGTTCATGTATTATCAACATTCATACCATGAAATCATATTTTCATAATATAATATATTATTATATCAAATTAAATAATGAAGTAAAAATCCTAAACTATTTATGAACTCATCAATTATGGATGAAAATATTATAAAATCATATATGATTACTTCCTTGAAATTCTCTTAGAAATTTAGAAATTACAAAATGTGCATCAAAATAATGGACCATTAACATTTCACAAAGTAAATGGAATCCTTCTATATGTATATCATTTAAATGGGATGCTAAATATCATATTTTCTTCATCATTGGGAGAAATATAAATTAGAAAATATCTAAATTACCACTGAGATAAGAGTGGGATATACCCTCAAACCTCCCTAGAATCTGACCAAATGACATTATGGGAAATAGTATTTCCTTATAATGAAGTATTCCTCTGAAGGTTGATTTATAAAATCAAGGATTTTGAAGTGACCAAAATCAAATTAAAACTCCACATATTGTGTACCATTTTTTATATTAATTATATTTATAAAAGTTTTTCATAATTTTAAACTCAAAATGATTAATGAATTTTCATCTATGTTATCTATATAAATCTTAATAATATTGGAATTTTTGGAAAATATTATGTTATTGAGACTCACATTAATGTATTTTTATCCAACAATGGGGTTTCAGGTGTTCTGGTTTTCATGTTGAACAACTATACTAGTATATTTCAACATTACATGTAAAAAAATAGAATAATATGAGGGGTATCACATTAATCATGATAACTACATCAAGCACAATAATAAAAAACAATTACCCATGGTACATAGAATTGATAATATTCTATAATCCTTGAATTAGGTGTTAAGTGTTGGTTGGATCAATGTAGAGGAATTCCTCCCCCCAATCACACTTTCACCCTATCAAAATCAATCCTTGTATGTTAGTATATCATTAAAAATAATCAGATATCATAGAATTTGGATTATGATATCATTCAATGGGATATAAATTTACACATTTTTTGTGGTTTATCAGATTTAATTATCATGTTTAGCTTAATTTGGTCTCCTATATTATTTAGATATTTCATGAAATGGTAAATTTATAGTTTAACTAGGGGGTTTATTAGAAAAAAAATGTAATTTTTTACTTTGTGGGACTCTTCACCATGAAATGATTTTACTTTTTGATTTGTTATTTTTATTGATGATTGAAAAGGTGAGTTCTTTAGACAAGAATGACATATGTGTAGTGGCACACATCTTGTTAATTATATTACAACTCCAAATTATGATAGTAACAGAACATCATAAATCTATTAGGTTGAAAAAATGATGATAAATAAGTTTACCCAAGACTTAATATTGGATTTATCCAACATATTTATCCAGTTTCCCTAATGATGTATATAGGTCATGTTTTGTTTCATTTGTAGTTTCAGGGAATTAAATATTTTTTTTCAATTTTTCTGAAAAATTATAAATGATATACTTGAGTATTTAAGAGAGTTTTTAGAATGATTTTCATGGTGGTTTTGGTTTTCTGGATAGAATTGGAGGATGACTACCCTTCCCTAGGTGACAAGATAACAGTTTTAGAAGGTTAGAATTACCCAATAGCTAAAGGGTTGTGATTCTCCCTTACATTAACTGAGAGGTTAGAAAAGTTTGTCCATAAATATGTTTTGGTATGTTTGACGCACCACATCACTATAAATTGATTAAACTAACTACAGTTATTAAATGATATGGGTAGAGTCACCAATATATGTGTTATAATGAGTGGGATGAAAATGTTGGGATTTCTCATATGGGGGGTGTAGTAGTCATGGTTTCTGGTATGTAACCCTTTATTTATGTTTTTAATGGATATAAAGTTAAGGGTGATGAATGGGATAGTCGGGAGAACGTGGAATGAAGTTTTGAGGAAAAAGGGGAAGTCTCACGGGCAGCGCATGTTTGTCTAAATTGTGCAGCCAAACTGTGTGAAGTTGGCCTTTGAGGTAGTATCTTCAACATGGGTAGCACACAGTTTGTCTAAACGTGTGGCCAAACATTGCGAGAACGGTGGCCGAGGCAGTAGCTAATGAATGGTTGGTACACAGTTTGTCAAACCGTGCGAACTAACCATGCATCCACTTAAATGAGATCCTTAAATTGTGGATCTCACATGTTTTTTCCTCTAAATGCCTCTTTTAAGATCCTAAGTGGCCCTAACTCTGGATGTTGGTTCTTCTAAGGTCAGGGAGGGTTCTCCCATCATTCCAAAGGCGATCTGAAGGCTTCTCTTGGAGAATCGAAGATGGATTCTTAAGAAATGTGATCATTCTTTTTTGGTTTCATAGATCTACTTAGATATACTTCTCCTATTCTCTCAGTTTCTTAGATCTATGCCCTTTATGGGTATATCTAAGTGTGTGGATGCCAAATATGACGATATTTGGTCTTGGTTGTGTTAGGGGAAGAGATCTAAGGAGGATCCTTGGTGAATTGACCAGGGTTTCTTGAGCGTTCTTCAACCGTTGTGGGTTTCATCAAAACCACTGAGGTAGGAGGCTTCACTCTCAACTCCTCTTGATATAATTGATTAAATTAGATTAAAATTGGTATATTTGAATGGATTTTATTGTGAAAATCATAGAATAAATCTTCTTTAGTGATGATTTATGGTTTTGATGAGATTGTGAAATCTTGGTGAATTGTTGTGCAATGTGATTTGGCTTGTTGAATTTAAAATGTTGATTTTAAATTATGGATTTGATGAAATTGTATATGGTTTGATTAAAAGTTGGTTTTCAATAAAATGGGTGTTTTATTGAAATGGTTTGAGATTGAAATGGCGTTAATGGAATTGGTTTTCAATAAAAAGGGAGTTTTATTGAAATGGTTTTGAATTAAAATGGTTTGGCATTGAAATTGTTTTAATAGAAATGGTTATCAATAAAAAAGTGTTTTTATTCAAAGGGTGTTTTGGCATGATTGATGGGAATATGTGGTGTGTTTCCATATTTCATGTATGAGGATTGGTTGAAATAGAACCTTATGCTCAGTGCCAACGTTTAATGGCACATGGTTACTATATGTATGAGGCTTGGTTGAATTTTGACCTTGAGCTCGGTGCCAAAGGTGTAATGGCACATGGGGAATAATTACCTTGTGATGACTTGGTAGATTGACGAGAGACTCATCATGAGTATAAAACTGTCATAACGTATCATGCATGGTTGGTTGCATCAGTTTGTGAAATGGTTGGGTATGCCAAAAGGGGGATTTTGTCAAATGGTTGGGTATTCCAAAAATGGGATATTTTGAAATGGCTTTAAAGCTTGTTTGGTTATTTTTCAGGAAAAATAACTTGTTGGAAATTTTTTTTTCTAATTGCACTTGGATGCTTTTGGGTGTGAATGGTTTTTGAAACTTGTTTATATTTAGTTATAAAGTATTTTGAGATTTTTTTATATAAACTATTTTATATAAATGTTGTTAACTCTTCTATCATACTGGCATGAGTAGGGAAGTCATTGGGGAAATCTACATAGTTTTATACTCACCCCTTATTTGGAACATTGGTGCTTTTACAGATGTTGTATTTCGAGACACATGGAAAAGTAAAGAATCTCATTATTAGTGGTTCGTGGTGATGCTTGGGAGATGTGGTGGTGTCTGGTGCATGGAGCTCTATGTAGAGCTGTGGAGTGTCTCTCGGTTTATTTTGGGTATTTTGTTTATTCTTCTACTTGGTAATCTGATATTGTGTTGGTTAGTTATTGGTTTGTGGAATAGTGTAGTTCCCTTTTAGTAATGCATGAGTTGGGCTTTCATTTGTTCAAGCATCATATAATGAATGTTTGGTTATGCTAGGTTGGTTTATGGGTTATTTTATTAAAGGGTAAATCGTCCCCCCAACTGGTATTTGAAACCCTTCAGCATTTATTTCTAGCCTTTGGTGTCTTGGAGATGTCGCTTAAGGCCTAGTAATGACTCATTTAACTGTCAAGCCAATAAAAGTTGGAGGGTCATTACAAATGGTATCAGCTTGCTCGATCCTCGCCTAACAAGTTGTCATCGATGTTCTTGGTCTTGGATTTGAAGTTCATTCTTGTCTATTCCTTGGGTCTAAATCATAGACAGGGGTAGGATTGTCGGAACTTGAAATTTATAGCATAAAAGGACGTAGCTAACCCATTTATGATGTACTTCAAGTTACGATGGTGTTGGGTACATAAGTTTTTTGGATACACTTCTAGAATGTTGGGAAATCTCATTGTCATGGGTTTAGCCAATGAGATGTGAATGAAATGCATTGTAGAGGAATGACCTCCCACTAGGATTTCATATCTCATTGTGAGGAATGAGTAAGGATTTTTCACAAGGTGTGAATTTTTTAAAAAATCTGAAATTGTTTTCAAGGAAAAGATTTTTAAAAAAGGGTATTTGGTGTATTTTGAAAATGGGTTGATTTTCAAAAGGCTTGAGGACTGTTTTCAAAAATGTTTGAACATGGTAAAAAGTTCGTTTTGAAACTATGTTGTGATAGATGATGTGATAGAATTTGAATGCTAAGCCATCAGTTGATAGAGAGTGAGATTGACGGAGGTTGTTGGTGGTTTAGAAAATGGCACCTGGTATGCGTTGTCGGAACCAACCTGAAGAAGCTGCAAAGAATGTGGTTTCACCAGAACCACGGGTGAACCAAGAGCTGGTTCAGAGTATTGCCCAAGATTTTCATGCTATGGATACGGGGAACCATAGGAATGAACCAAGGCATGTGGATCATACCATCCAATTCATGAAGCAGAATCCACCAAACTTTCGGGGTGATGCTGAACCCGAAAAGGCGGAGGTGTGGATAAGTAGGATGAATCATATCTTTGATTTCATCGACACACCATCTGAGCTCAAGGTAAAGTTGGCGACGTATATGCTCAAGGATCTGGAATGTCAGTGGTGGGATTTAGCAGTGTAGGCTAAATTGGATGAAGGCCTTACATGGGAGGATTTTGAAGAATTGTTCAACAAACAATTCTATCCTCACATGATCAAGAAATAGAAAACAACGGACTTCATCAGCCTGAAACAGAAGAGCCTCATTGTCACAGAGTATGAAGCTAAGTTCATGAATTTAGTCCCTTTTTCCCCAGAATTTGCGACAAGTGTGTTGATGATGGAACTTATATTCGAATCAGGGTTAAGACAAGATATTTGATCGAAGATTTTGGTGCTCTATATTACGGATTATACAGAGATGGTGAACAGAGCGACTGTTGCTAAACGTGATATCTCAGGATCGATAGGAGGAGGAATGATGATTCCTATAGGAAATGGTGGGAACTCAAATATTGGGAATAAGAGGAAAAGGGACACCTATTTCCACGTTACAAGTGGAAATCAGAATCAGACAGCGGAATCAGTGATACTTCCTCCACGACCCCAAAGCAAATTAGGTTTCTTTCAATGTGGTTCGACTAACCACATAATGTATAAGTGCATGGTGCAACCTAGATCATGTCATAATTGCAACAAGATGATACATCTTCAGTGATATTGTGGCAGTGCTCCTAGGTCTGGTGCTCAGGACATTTCTCAGGCGTCGCAAGCATCGTATGCTTCGATGGGAAGAGGACATTAGAGTCTGTCTCGTTAGCATAATAGAGATATCCATGGTGATTCTCGAAATACCATAACTCCTCAACTAGGTAAATTTCAACAAAGAAACATGGAGAGTGGTGCAGCGATGAAGAAATTGTATGGAGTTGAGCATATAATGGTCGATTATCAGGATAGACCATCTATAGTGAGAGGTACAATTCATTTGAATTCTACCCTGGTGCAAGTGCTCTCTGATACTTCTGCATCGCAATCATTCATTGCTTTTCATGCTGTTGGTTTTCTATGTTTAATGATGGAAATGAGGCCTTCTATTTGGAAACTAAAAACTCGTCTTGGTGAAAGATAATGTCAAGACGTTTTGTGTAGAGCATGTGATATAACTGTTGATGGAGATGAGTTAAAATGGGACTTCTCAATGTTGGAAATGGATGACTATGACATAATCCTGGGTATGGATTGGATGACAATGTTTAAGGCTCACATTGACTGTTATAGGAGAATGGCCAGTTTCATGACTGAGGACGACATCAACCATCTCTTCAGAGGAGAGAGGATGGTAAAGAAAGGTACAAAGAGCTTGTTTTCACCAATGGTGGGAATGATATCTTACCAAATGGTAGCATTTACTTTGGAATAAATGGAAGAGATTGAGTAAAATTGTTTTCCAACTATTGTGGATCAATTTCCAGATGTATTTCCCAATAACTTCTCAGGGATACCACCTCCAAGTGAAGTGGAGTTTACGATTGATCTCTTTCCAAGGACCAATCCTATTTCCCTTCCATCTTATAAGATGTCACCAATAGAGTTACGTGAATTGAAAGTGTAGTTAGTGGAGCTGGAAAGCAAGGGTTTCATTCAACCAAGTACTTCTCCATGGGCATCACCGGTGTTGTTTGTGAAGAACACAGATGTAACTCTTCGGCTGTGTGTTAATTATCATAATCTTAACCAAGTTACGATAAAGAATAGATATCCACTTCCACGCATTGATGATCTAATAGATCAATTAAGGGGAGATTCGTGGTTATCCAAGATTGAATTTCTATTAGAATATCACCAATTGTGAGTTCAGATGGAGGACATTCCAAAGACAGATTTCAGAAGTAGATATAGCCACTACAAATATGTAGTCATGCCTTTTGTTCTAATGAATGCACTTGAGGTCTTCATGGATTTGATTAATCGGATATTTCCATGATACATGGATTGTTTTATTGTGGTGTTTTTGGTTGATATTTTGGTGTATTCAAAGACAAGGGCTGATCATGAGGTGCACCTGGAAACAATGTTACAAATCTTGAGTGAACATCATTTGTATGGAAAATTATCCAAGTGTGATTTTTGGATATAAGAAGTACGTTTCATTGTCCATATAGATTCTGAGAAAGGAATTTCTGTTGATCCTAAAATCATAGAATCCATTATCTCGTGGAAGCCACTAAAAAATGTGTTCGAGATATGATGTTTTCTAGGTCTAGAAGGTTACTACCGATGTTTTGTTTGTGATTTATCATGACTAGAATAACCAATGACAGCTATGAAATAGATGAATGCTCCATTCCAATGGATAGAAGAATGTCATAAGTATTTCTGGGAACAGAAGGTTCATCTTACATCAGCACCCATCTTGATCTTTCCTAAATCAGGACAGGGGTATGTGGTGTATTGGGATGCTTCTGGATCAGGGTTGGGTTGTGTTATCATGCAAAGAGACCATGTGGTTGCTTATGGCTCAAGGAAGTTGAGGGTTCATGAGAAGAATCACCAAACACATGATTTGAAGTAGGATGCAGTCTTCCATGCTTTGAAAACATGGAGACACAATCTTTTTGGTGAGAAATTTACTCTGTTTATAGATCAAAAAAGCTTTAAAGATATTTTCTCACAGCGAGATTTGAATCTGAGGCAAAGGAGGTGGATGGAGTACCTCCAAATGTTTGACTTTGACTTTATGTACACACATGGGAAAGGAAATTTGGTGGGGGATGCATTGATTAGAAATTCATATTCTTAGTTGGTGAAAGAAGCATCAAATGAATGGAAGATGATTTCGGTCGTAGCCGACATGCATGAGGAATGTGGAGACCGAGGTAATGTTTTTTTTTATTTTAAACTACACTTATTCCTGTTTTAGTAAAGATCATCAAAGAAGCACGAACATCTGATGCAGAATGTCTGGTTGTAAGTTCAAAACTCAATGGTTGGGAGACCATTAAAGGGTAGAAACATTTTAAGGGTTCAATTTTGTGTTTTAGATTTTGGATTTTTGTAATTATGGTTTGTTAGGAACAACTCATTCATTCTTATAACCATTCAAAATGGGTTGTACACCCAGGTACAAAGAAGAAATATAAAAGGTGCAGTTTTGGTGAAGCGACATGAAAAGGAAGGTGGATGAGTTCGTCTCATGGTGCTTAACTTGTCAGCAGGTTAAATCAGAGCATCAGAGACCAGATGGTATGTTACAATCATTACTTATCCCGGTGTGAAAATGTGATTAAATAACAATGGATTTTTTTACAGGTCTTCCAAGAACGGTCTGGAAACACTATTCCATTTGGTTGATAGTGGATCATCTAACAAATTCATCCCATTTCATCCCTATTCATAAAACTCATAAGGTGGAAGATCTTTCAAAAATATATATCCGAGAAGTGGTAATGAGGCATGGTGTACCTGTGTCTATAGTCTCAAATAGAGATTTGAGGTTCACATCTCATTTCTGGAAATCATTACAGTAAGCCCTTAGGACTCAGTTGACTATGATCACGGCATATCATCCCCAGGAGGATGGGAATTCCCAGCGGATGATACAAACTTTGGAAGATATTTTTCAGGCTTGTGTAATGGATTTTGGTGGCTCATGGGAAGGGAATATACCCTTAGTGGAGTTCGCACACAATAACAGCTATCAAGACTCGATACGCATGGCTTCGTTTGATGCATTGTATGGGCGTCATTTTTGTTCTCCACCATATTGGGTGGAAACTGGTGAAACTTCTCTAGTTGGGATGAGCCTTGTCTAAGAAACAATGGAGAATATTTAGTTGATTAGAAAGAGGATGGAGACGGCTCAGAGTCGTCAGAAATCTTATGTAGATCACCATCAAAGACTATTGTCATTCATTGTGGGTGATCATGTCTTCTTGTGGATCTCTACAAGGCTTGGACATCATCATTTCAGGAAGAGGGAAAGTTATCTCCTAGATACATTAGCCTTTTTGATATACTAGAATAGTTTGGAGAGGTGGAATATCGGTTGGCATTACCACCATAGTTTAGTTCGTTGCATAATGTGTTCTATGTATCTTAGTTGAAAAAGTATTAGCCTGATCCTGACCATGTGATCAGATGGGATCATGTTAACATTGAGCTGGATGCTTCGTTCATACATATCCAGGTACAGATTGTGGATAGGAAAGAGTATGTATTGTGTGGAAAAAGCATCCGTCTATTGCGAATTTTATGGCAGCATGGTCCGATTCAGGAAGAGACATGGGAAAGTGAAAATGAAATGAAAGAGCATTGGTCGGAACTCTTTCAGCTGGGTGAAGGTTTTCTACTTTCTGAAGACAGAAAGACCTACGGTGGGGAGAATATAGTACCCCCATTTTCTGGGGTGTAACCCTTTATTGATGTTTATAATGGTTATAAAGTTAAGGGTGATAAATGGGAGAGTTGGGAGAACTTAGAATAAAGTTTTGAGGCAAAAGGGGAAGTCGCACGGGCGGCCCACAATTGTCTAAATCATGCATAGTTGGTCTTAGAGGTAGTAGCATCCTCACGGGCGGTACATGGTTTGTCTAACCATATGACAAAACCATGCGAGAAGGGTGGTCGAGGCAGTATCTAATGCACGATTAGCAAACGGTTTTTCGTACCATTCAAACTAACCATCCGACCACATAAATGAGATCCTTAAATGGTGGATCTCACGCGTTTTTGCCTCTAAATTTCTTGTTTAAGCTTCTATGTGGCCCTAACTCTGGATTGTGCTTCTCCTAAGGTCAAGGAGGGTTCTCCCATTGTTCTGGAGGTAATCCGAAGACTTATCTTGGTGAATCATAGCTGGATTCTTGATGTATGTGACTGTTCTAGTTTGGTTTCTTATATCTACTTAGATTTACTTCTCCTCTTCTCTCAGTTTCTTATATCTACACCCGTTATGGGTAGATCTAAGTGTGTGGATGCCAAATATTATGAGATTTTCTCTTGGTTGTGTTAGGAGAAGAGATCTATGGAGGATACTTTGTGAATCAACCGGGGTTTCTTGAGTGTTCTTCGATCGTTGTGGTTTTCATCAAAACCTTTGAGGTATGAGGATTCTCTCTTGACTCATCTTTCCATAATTGATTGGATTAGATTCAAATTGGATTATTTTATAGATTTGATTGTGAAAAGCATAGAATAAATATTCTTTAGTGATGATTTATGGTTTTGACGAGATTGTGAAATCTTGGTGAATTGTTGTGCTAAGTGATTTGGATTGTTGAATTTAAAATGATGATTTTAAATTATTGATTTTCTGAAATTATAGATGGTTTGATGAAAAATGGTTTTTCAATAAAAAGGGTGTTATATTGAAATGGATTTTGATTGAACTGATGTTGATGGAATTTGTTTCCAATAAAAAGGGAGTTTTATTGAAAAGGGTTGGAATTGAAATGGTTTGGCATTGAAATGGTTTTAATGGAAATGGGTTTAAATAAAAGGTGTTTTTATTGAAAGGGGGTTTTGGCTTGATTGATGGGAATATGTGGTGTGTTTTCATATTTCATGTACGATGCTTGGATGAATTAAGACCTTGTTCTCGGTGCCAAATGTTTAATGGCACATGGTAACTATATGTACGAGGCTTGGTTGAAATATGACCTTGTGCTCGGTGCCAAAGGTGTAATAGCACATGGGGAATAATTACCTTATAAAAACTAGGTGGATCAATAAGAGACCGCTCATGAGTATGGAACTGTCATAACGTAGCATGCATGGTTGGTTTCATGGGTTTGTGAAATGGTGGGGTATGCCAAAATGGGGATTTTGTGAAATGGTTGGGTATGCAAAAAAGAGGATATTGTGAAATGGTTTTAAGCCTTGTTTGGTTATTGTTCTGGAAAAATAACTTTTTGGAAAAATTGTGTCCAATTTCACTTGGATGCTTTTGGGTATGAGTGGTTTTGGAAACATGTTTATATTTAGTTATAATCTGTTTTGAGAAAATGTTTTATATAAACTATTTTATAAAAAATTTCTAACTCTTTTATCCTAGTGGCGTGAGTGGGGAAGTAATTGGGGAAACCTACTGAGTTTTATACTCACCCCTGCTTTGGTACAATGGTGCTTTTGCAGATGTTGTATTCTGGGACACAAGTAAAGGCAAATCATCTCATTACTAGGGGTTCATGGTGATTCTTGGGAGATGTGGTGGTGCTTAGTGCATAGAGCTCAGTGTGGATCCGTGGAGTGTGTCATGGATTGTTTTGGGTCTTGTGTTTATTCTTCCTCTTGGTACTCTGATATTGTGTTGGTTATGTATTGTTTTGTGGAACATTGTAGTTCTCTTTTGTTAATGCATGAGTTGGTCTTTCATTTGTTCAGGCACTATATAGTGAATGTTTTGTTATGCTTAGTTGGTTTATGGGTTTTTTTTATAAAGGGTAAATCATCCCCCAAGTTGTATTTGAAACCCCAAGGAATTTATTGCCAGCCTTTGGAATCTTGGAGATGTTGCTTAAGACCTAGTAACGACTCATTGGACTCTCAAGCCAATGAGAATTGACAGGTCCTTACAGGAGGGAAATTGTTTGGAGATTGAATCATACAATATTAATTTTTTTTGATATTTTCATTAATTATATTTTTTCTCATTTACTCATCCTACAAGAACTATATACATCGACTTAATCTTCTAGGGATTATGAAAATTTTTTTGATGAGAATTTGTGTTACTGCTAGAGACTGGTCTACTAGGGAATTAACTTAAGGAAGATTAATCATACTACATTAACATTGAATTAATCATTTCCAAAATCAAGTGATTAAAAGTTTTTATATCTAAATTATGATGGTGAAAACCTATGAATTATTTCATAAATAAATACAAATTTTAATTTAATTGTTTAACATTATATTATATTATTTAATAAATTTATATCCATAATATTATATTTCAGTTGGATTTTAAATATTTCTAAAAAATATCATGTCGAACTAACTAATAATTATTAATATTGGATATAGTCTTCACTAAAATTTACTAATGAAAAATGGAATCCCTCATATTTTAAAAGTCTACAACCACTATCAATGTCTTAACGGTCATTCATAAAATGTAGAATTCCATAAAATTTCATTGAAAATTATCTGTAGTGATTTTATGAAATTTAGGTAACAAACGAATGAAACACAGTTTTAATTAATAACTAGTTTCTTCACATTGCATTTGAATGTATAATAATTTATGTACCATGTATGGTGAGAATAATTAACAATTATTTTCTTCCATGTAATACATATTTTATTATCATTCATATTTTATTGACTAAATAAAAAATATTGAATTTTTTCAGTGGATCACATATCATACATCAGATATTAGATTTAGGCATTAGGTATTTGATAGCAGAGTCATTATAGTTTAGGTTCCAAAAGTTAATGTCCTCCTTGAGTATAATCCTCCATAACCAAATCCAAAAAAAATATTAAAGAAAAAAATATTTTTTAAATGTATAAGATTAGATGAATATGAAAATATATTTATAAAATATTCATATGGGTAATGAAGAATACAAACTATAAACATTGGTTCAATAAAATATAATCCAAAATATTACAATGTAGATATTAAAAATCAAATTAATTAATATTTAAAAGACATTGTATAGTATAACGAAGAACATAAGTTATATATCAAGGATAACTTAAGGTTGAAATTTTAAAATTAAATAAATTTCGATAAAATTAACTAAAATGAATTGATATTTGGAGAATGTTTAAAAATTAAAAAATCATATAAATTAAAACCCAACGTGTTATCATTGCAAAATAGAATAGGGTATGAGCCATATATGAAATTATAATCATTATTAAATTTCAACAGATAAATGAAATTTAAATTTTTATAATTTTTTATTTTATTTAGAGTGTTTTTTGGTTGAGACCTAATATAGATATAAATTATACACTATACCTTTATTTTGAAACACAACAATAATGATCTTGGTGTAACTATCACATAACCTTGATTTTGACTTTATAAATGTTGTAATGGTCAAAAATGATACACCGAGAAATATATATTATGAGAAATAAATGAATTATTATATATTCTGATTAGAATAACAATAATTTGAAGAATAATATCCGTGAACTAATCAGTTAATAGAACACCTTTATTTCATAATTATGACACAATATAATTATATAATTATAAATTGTTTAAGATAAAATCCTAAAAATATTTAAAATAAAAATTTAAAAAAACATTTATGTAATGGTTATTTTAAACCTACAATTAAAATATTATATAACTTTTATAATAGTCCCCATATATATATATATATATTCCTCTATATATAGGTGTATTAAATCAAAAATAGTTTCCTTCTTTGTTTAATCTCTCACTATGAGGATAGTGAGATCCAAAAAATAAATAATAATTAAATAAAATCTTATTATTTCTATATTTAAATACCAATAATACCATTTTTGAATGTAAAAATGTAATTGCCAAGGTATATGTTTATAGGAAATGGACATATTGGTTTTTCCTATAGCCTTTGTGTTACCACATAGATCATGGTTTTGGACAATTAAATTAAATTATACTATATTTAAAAAAATCAATGATTTATATATATATATATATAAAGTTGTGATTATTATGTGTATATATCTCAAGATATTGAAAAATACATTTCCTTTCTTCTAACATTGAAGAGTTTAAAATTCAAAAAAACCAACTATAGTTTCTCCCTTGAAATGTATGAAAATAAAAGTTAATAATAAAATATTAACCGCATATGTGCATGGTTATAACCATTTTATTTTAACTTTATGGGATCACCACATTCCTAAATTTGGGTGGTAACCCCTTGATTTATTTAGTTTTATCTATAATTTGTACTATTTTCACTAATTTAATCATTGGATCACAATATCACCTCCACCTACCATGAAAATATAAAATATAATAGAATTTAGAAAGTATACATTATGTAGAATTAATAAGATGAATTAAACTTTATGTTAAAATAATATATTTTTCTATGAAATTAAAATCCAATTAAGAATATCGATATAATAGGTAAAACTTAAAGTGTATAATAATGTTACTAATGGCTTTCAATTATTAATAGAAAATCATGGAATTTCATGTTATCCTATATCTACATATGTCCACAATTAATGATGTGTTATAGGTCTTAAATATTCCTCTTGAGTTGGGACACATGGAATATATCAAACACACGCTCCACCAATGTTTGGAATACTAGATAATAGGACATCTCACCATATTTTCTCAATATTATGAACAACACATTAGGCCTTCGGTAAACATTTAATTCTATAAAAAATATAACAAATTTAGGATATGAAAACTACTTTATAAATATATGATATTTCTTTTAGACTATACTATTCTTATCCTTTTTTCAACAGAAGACTTCTTTCTTTTTTAGAACTAATTTACCAATTTGTAGATCACTTTATTCTTATCAATGTTATTTTGTAACAAATTGGTTCTAATAATTACTATATATAAATCATTTTCCATCACTTATAGAGAATATACCATTTAAAACACAAATAGTTATATAACAGGTATATAATAGTATGTTTTTTTTCATTCATAAACTCCATGAGATGTAAATAATAACCTCAACATCATAAGAACTAGCACATAAGATTAAATCATATAATTGGACACCAGGAGAGTCTAAAAAATATATCATTAAATATTTTGAATGAATGTAGTGCTAAAATGAAAAGAATTCTCAATGGAATCCTAAAAACCGACCAATAATTAATATGTCTTATAATCATCTTAAATATGAATGATCATTGATGGTACTCTACACCATCAAGAAATCTAATCCATACAAATGAATCCCACTATATTTACTATACTCCACTCTTGATTGATAAAGAATGGAAAATATCCATTAATTGATCACTAAAAACCCTAACAGTGTTCCATCCTTTTATAGAATCCTAAATCACTTTCATAAAATATGTTGATATATCATCCCACATCCACTATCAAGTTACTAGTTTCAAGGTAATTCATTCTTGCACCTAGTTCATTTTATTTGCATAATAATAGTTATGGAATTTATCTCCTAACTCCAAATTTTGATAATTCATCATTGAACACCAATATTAAATTATGTTTTCCATGTAAATATCTTTGGAAATCAAATGTAAAGGTATATGGGTAGCATAAAAATAACTCAATAATTTATCTCTATGTTCTAATAAAATCATAAAATATAATAGTTAGAAAATATTATTCTCATTAACAAAAAAACATTGGGTCTACCACATGAAAATATTTAATCACATCATAAAAAATAATAATGGAATTTATGTTATCCCTCCATACACTAGTGATTTAATGTGGTAGTTTCTGAAATTGTACTCAGGTTGGAAATATCCCCATCAACAACCATATCTAGACATATTACTATATGTTTCTATATATTTGTCCACCCCTTGGATTCTCCAATTTCTTACTAGATCTTTAATTCCTTCCCTAAACAGTCTAATATATAATTTTTCATTCAAAAGGGTGTATGAAATCTCAATGTAATTTTATTTAAAATTCTCAATGATTCTCCATTTCACCATTACCAGACTCCAATGAAAACATATATCCAAGACACTTGTGGTTTGTTTAGAATATAATATTCTACATAAATATATTAAACCTTCAAATATTATTTATGAGTACCATTTCCAATAACTCTAAATATTAGTCTATATAGTTCTACTTATAGGTACATAACCACTTAGATACATATGTAATCACTACTTGATCTGATATAATAAATCACTATAAACGTACCCCAAATACATAATTAATATCTTATACATCACTCTCTTCTTGGAAAATTATACTAAGAAACATTTATTGACCACTTATTTAACTCCATAAAATATCATTGAAATAAATTCAACCATTGGAAGAGGTACACAATTTTGGTAAGGGACACATTGAATTTTTGATTTGATATATATCAATGATAAAACGTATAATAATAATCTACGAATAAAAAAATATCATATAAATTAATGATATTAATGGATGCCTCATAATTAGTAACTATCATAAACCTCTATAGATGTCCTATTCTCCACCCTAAGTGATGATGCGACATAGAAATTACACCTATTGGATCCTATATTTACACTTTCATATTTTAGAATATGAATGGTCACCTAGAAGTAAATCCAAAATTTCCTTCATATTATTATATATCTCCTATTTTATATTCAATTGAGGTCACTATTGTAAGAGATAAACTATAAAATATAATAATATATGAAGATCACCTAATTCTCTTGATGGGATAAATTTTTCCAAAAATATTATGAAAACCCAAGCATTCTATGCTCAAAACTATGAGTAGAATAGTTATTCTCATTAATATAAAATCCAATAATCCTATAAAAAATTATATCCCTATAATATATCATAAAACATTTTATGTCATATTGATATGTAATAAAAAATACTCCATAATAAATTCATTATTTCAAAAATTCATAAAATGTGTATTTATTATGTTATCTTTCTGGAACAAAGAATCAACCTGGAAAAATTCTAACCAAATAATGTGTTAAAATTAATTATTCATTTTTTATAATTGTGTTTCAACTAAATAAATATTAATTACAAACCTTATATGATAAAAAATATACCATAATAAACTTGAACTTTGAAAAATAGTATTTTTGGACTCCATGAAATAGTTACCTCCATCTTTATTATTTCAATTTAAACTCTATTCTACTAGTGAGCATGACAAAATAAATGAATCATATTTCCCAAAAATAAACACATAGATATTATTACATTGAAACTATATCCATTTAAAAATAGTAAAAGCATACTAAAACTTTTCACATGATCCTTATTTGTTATTATATAATGAAATATCATAAGTTTAAAAAAATAAAATGGTCAAATAATTTTCGGAACGTCCAATGCATTAGTCCTATAAAAAAATATACAGAAATAATAAATATTAATAACATCAAAAAACTCAAAATGTTGATAGTTACACAAAAGAATATCATTTTTAATGTATTCATCTATGAGAAATAACATGGATAAATGTTGGGTCCATAAAGATGGGATGGGGAAATTCAGTGTACCATTTTTGACACTTTTATCAATTTAGGATTTATTTATCAATTACTTATCTGTCACTTATTAGAGTTAAATAATTTTAAATTTTTTCCCTTCTTTAATATTGACTACTTTTGAAAAAATTAAAATAATAGAAACTAAATAATTGAAAGCATACGTGTAAATAGGCCATACCAAATTTCTAATATTTAAGACTTATCACAAATTTATAAATCATTTTTATTGATAAAATAAAAAATTATGAAATAATTCACCATTATAATTATATATTATAAGTATAAATGGGTCATCTAGAACTAGATTTCAAATGACATTGGTTGAATAAAAACTAAATCATTCTAAACATGACTACAAAATCAATAGATAGTTGTAGTTTTATACTTTCCTCATTATTGGTATAACATTAATGAATTTCTAAATAAAGACATAAAATCAATACACACTACCAAAAATCATAAAATATTATATCTCCCACATTTTATGAACAATTTAAATATATAATTAGCTAATTGATCTCTTAGATGAAAATCATCATCCTTTAATTCTCATTATTATTCTCCTATCTATAATAAAACATGTTATCATTGATTTTTTTCATTATTTAACAATGAAACAATAATGCCACTATATTATATTCTCTCCATCTATTATATTCAAAATAATAGTATTTATAGTTATTCTTTACGAATTATCTCACATCAATCAAGACTCCCCCTTTAACACTACCATACATTCTCCCTTTTTTATTTTCTTTTCTTGCATCACATCTATGTAGAAATTAATAAAATTAGTAATTCTTTATTAATTTTATTTCAAAATAAGATTAAACTATGTGTACTTATAGATCATAATTTTCAAAATATATCTAAAATTTATTGATATTTTAACTTAATCAATCACTATATACATCCTTTTATTCAATATCATCCTTGACCAATTGAATTTATAAACCATATCTCATTAAAAATAAAACCATCTTCTTTATGAAATAGAAATCAAAATATTCAATATAAATGCATCTCTATTATATATTTCCAATGATTCTATAAATAATGTTCATTTTTACCTCAAAAATAATAATATGGATAAACAATTGATTTATATCTTTTCTGTTGTTCAAAATCATCCCTAGTTAAAGGCCTTTAGTTTTTTTTGGAATAAATGATTTTTTTAAAGAACTAAATAATTTAATAATATCATATCGAAAGTTAATCTTTTACAATAATTGGTATATTTAATCTATACTTACATATATCATAGTCAATATTATAATATCTATGAATATATTTTAGAAAATATATATATATTATGTCGTCACTATTAGAAAACCTAAAAATATTTAATTTATCACTCACTAAAATTTATTTAACTATTATGAAAATTTTAACAACCCTTTTGTAGCATTTGAAACATCTATTCTAATATTATTATATGATAAACATCCTTCAAAAAACACTGATCCAATATCTTACGACCCTTGGAAAATAGTTATTAATAAATCTTCAATTAAGCAACACCATATAAAACTAACGAAAACCTTAGAATAAACTTAGATATCCAATTTATTTTTATATTTATTCTTATTTATTTCATTCATATATAATAAAAAACAAGTTATCCTTAAAAAATACCCTTATATATCCTTAAACAGTATCTTTATTACCTTTGAGGTGATTATGTATTACCTTAGCACAACCATGATCAATTAAAAAAATTTGGTTAACTTTTAAAAAATAAAATAAAATTAGGGTTCCCAATTATGTGACCTTTATAACCAACTAGTTACTCTTTCACAGTTTATTTGAATTTTTCAGCAGATTTATTCCATATCCATAAATAATTACACAACATGTTAATTCTTTATTTCAATATTATTCATCTTAATAAAATCATATTGAAATCATATTTTTAGTAATTATCATTAATGAAAATATTCTTATTAATTCTGAAAGAAAATTTTAACCAAATTTATTCAAACTACAATTACCAATTCATTAAGAATAACATTTTATCATTATTTATCAATCCCTTGTTAAATTAATTCAATTCGCAAATCCATTTATAAAAATTATTCAAATTCCAAGTCTAATATATATAATAACTTCTGATCTTATAAGTGAAAAATTATTTATATATTATCTTAAACCATGAAGGTACAAAATTAATTTAACCTTCTAAAAAATATCAATTTACCATATTAATTAATAATATTATAACTTCATAAAATACCACAACTTTTACATCTTCAATCAAATAAAATAGTTTTATTCATCTCTTTCTTCAAATGATATCTTTAATCTACCATCATAAAATTATTAACATCATCATCAAAAATAAAAACCAGGCATCCTCAATTAGTTAACATTAAATTAGGATATAATACATTTAAACTACAAGAACAATTTCCTATTTTATCCACAAAAAACACACTTGTTTAACATTGTTTCCCAAAATCCAAAAAAAACTGTTTTAGGTAAACATCATAAGAACATTCCAAAGGTCGAAACAACATTGATACCAATATTTCAAGATCTGAACCGAGATGAGGATCGATCTGAAACTACCCCAAGACATCCTCCATAGGCCAGAGGTGGTGAAAAACACCCAAGGCACAGTAAAATCGGGGAGCCTTTTCTTAAATACCTATACACATTCACACAACCAACTCAATGTATAAGTGTATAGGGAATGAATAAAAGATGAAACACTGTTATAAATATACCAAATATTCAGGGACCACTAAATAGAATGAATAATGGTAGTGTATACTAAAAAGTAAAAGGGAAAAAATACATGCCCAAACCAAAAATATGTCCAAACCTAAGAAAAGTTGAAAAGACTGAATTGCTTAGAAATATGAGCTCCTTTATCCAAATCTATGACCATTGTATGCATTCAAAACACTTTGTATCCCTAAACTCCATGGATATAATGATCGACCTCTCCACCATCCACAAAAGACATGACACGTGTTTGGAAAATCACTTGTTTGGGTGAGTATATATATACCTTGTAGAATTCCCTAAAAAGGAGAAATGGGAGAAGTAAGAGAAACAACATAAGAGGGAAATAATAGATAGAACTAGGTATAGTTTAAGATTATATCTTAACTAAACAAGAGAGTGAAACTAAAATCATCCAAACACAATGATCTCGACACAATGATAACATAAAAAACTCATAGAGTCTTGACTACCAATATCAGGAGAGTGGACTCATATGACCATGAGAATATAATCACAGAAATAATATGGAATACCTTGCGCTTCTTACCCTCTCCTAGAATAATAGTAGATATAACCATGGGGTGGGAACTAAAGTAGAATATAGATATACTCAATTAAATAAACCCATATGATATAGTAAGGGGATATCTATGTCACAACTCATCCCATGAAGATGAGTATCCAACATTTCCAAAAGGAAATCCATAAGTGATTCCAAAATTATCATGCATTTGTCAAGGAAATAAAAGTTTTAGGTACTCAAACATTGTACCTTTATTCCTCTACCTTGGGCGGAACTGACTTTTCCTCATAGTTTTAAACCGTATGACATGAACTTTTCTTAGTGGGGAAAGTGTACCTATTTCTCATGTGTCCAAAGGTGAGGCAAACCATACCTTTTCACTATACGACATAGTTGAGGGGTCACCAGTTTTAGAATAGTATCTCACACACTTATAAGATATGAGGTTCTTACTATGGTAGTCACTGAGGAACAGCACTGCATTGTAACACTGGATTGTACCACTCGGGCGGGAAGGTTACTAGGGAACACCACTACCCAGTTCTACTGGAGGGTACCACATGGAAAGGTCACTAGGGAATGCCACCACATAGTACTACTGGAGGGTAAGCCCATCGAGTCGTTATGGAAATTCCACTACCCATACCTACTGGAGGGTTAAACCTGCAAATTGTCATCCAAGAACACCACTTCTCATACTAGCTAGAGGGTATGCCCAAAATATTGAGGAAATCCACTTCCTTGTCCCATCAGAGGGATACTCAAGAAGAAAATCTGGGAATGCCACTGTCTATCCCACCTGGAGGGTAAGCCTAAAACTGCCATCGAGGAATTCCACTATCCATCCAAGATAGAGGGTAATCCTAATACTACTTTGGACACACTGAATGGTTCCTACCATTATCAAGTTCTGGATCAGCATGTTACAAACCCATTAAATTTCTTATTGTATATCAAAATCTACTCTCAAGGGAACCATCATGTTCTACATGAACAAAATTCTAGATATGTATCTCATGGTCCAAAATATGAGTTCCAATGAAGGTGTTATTGAGCTTTTAAGGTTTCTTATATGGGATCATGAATCACACAATGTGTGAGGGGACCCTCATTGTAAGTTCTCCCACATCACTTCTTGAAGGTGTCTCTCATCAATACATGAGTCCCATCTGTGTGGGGGTAAACACCATGTAGGTGGATACACGTTGTGTCCCACCTATTCGATGAGCGGTTTAGGTCTTCTAGCAGTGTATGTGTAGTTCAACAGGGACACCGCATCCATATTACCCACCACATGGATTTTCCAACTGAGTAAGGGGTACAAGTAATATAAGAGAGTAATACACAACATGTTACCCTAAAATCACAAGATTCACCATCCATTCTTTATGATGATTCAATATCTATTCTCCACTCGAAGAATCATTGATTTTTCTGTGGTCTGACACAATTCTAGGCACACGATCTGGCTTGGGTCGCCCATGTATTATCCAACTGGGAACGCCAGAGTTCTAAAAATTAAGAACAAGGAAATAAAGGAACAAAAACAAGGTTTTATGATGGTTAACCAGGTTTTCTTGGAAAATGATCAAGAATGGGCTCCTGGGTTTTGATAAACCAAAGACAAAAATATAATTTTTAGTTATTGGTTCAATAAGAGGTTTTTCAGAGTTGATGATTCAAGAAAAGGAATGATGTTTATCAATAATTTATTAAAAAGGGTGAAATAATAAATTGGTGAGTCCTACCACTTGTTTAGATCAATAATTTATTAAGAATAAGTTTTACAATTAGGGAGTAAGATCCATTTCTTTTGTTACGATTTAATATGACTTGAATTAGAGGTTTTTAATTCTTCGAAATAATTTTTTAATCGAATAGAGGAGGAGATATCATCGGGAAATGGAAGAATTATGAGTCAAACCCTATTCAAATCCCCATAAAGTCATATTTATATGATTTTAATTAGGAAAAATTTTGATTAATTAATTAATCAATTATTTTGTTATTAAACTCAAATACACCATTAATGATCTAGGAGTCTGTATGTCCTACACTGAATTATTTTGTATTATGCCTAGGGTAAACATCATGTTATAGTCACAACCATGCTATCATATTTTTTATCTGATAAACATTTTAATTAACCACACACATATAATATAAAATATATTTAATAATTTTATTGAAGTAATTTCAGGAACACCGGGACTCCAAATTTCATGTCACCTCAACAACAAGCTCTCAAAATGTATTTAGAGATATTTCTAAGTCATACAAGGATAAAACCCAGAATCTAAAACCTTAATCATAATGGGTTCAAAAAATAGTGAACTTCCTTCGATATAAAATTAATCATATAATCACCAAATAAATTATGATCCCCATAATTATCTATATGATAAATCATATGTTCTAGAAATCAATTTATTAAAAAAAATTATTCTAATTATGAAATCACATAGGCCCGTGGTACATTTTTTTACCGTTGTCACCCTTCAATTGTGGGTTCAATCCCTGCAGTATTTCAAGATATAATGGGTCCTCACCCAACTTTTTGGTGATACTATTGACAATATTATAACAATAAAATTATTATAACATTCCCAAAAATATGTTGAACATGATAAAAAATATAATTAATCATCAAAATAATTATTAAACTTTATGGAAATTTATACATCTAATTTTCCCTAAAATCAAATAATCTTAATTTTATATGATTTTATTAGAAATAAGAAAATATTAACCTAATAGTTTTTTTATTATTATCACATTTATTTAAATAGATACCACCAAAAAATATCACTTTTTTTCTACGTAATGTTTCAGAGGTAATGATTCTATCTATCAAATTTCTCTGAAATCTGAAAACAAAATCGATTATAAATTAATCCTTAGGTATTTCATGATCCTTATAATAATAAAAATATATCATAAAATTAATTTATATATTCTACAACCTAATAATTTATAAAACTCAATCCATAAACACATATTTCTTTTAACTTTCTTCTTAAAACACCAACCATTATTTTTTGTCATTTTTTTACTTCATATTATATTCATAAAAATCAATGAAATGAAGTATCTCTTTACTAATTATAAATATAAAATTTTTCATGATTCATATGTATAAGATAATAATATAATTCATACATTAAATCTATACATAAGAGTTTTTGTTTATTCGGTTAATATTCTCTTTATCTTTCAGTCAAAAGTTTATATCTCCAATGAAGAAAAACTAAAGTCCTTGGTGGTATCGCCTTTTCAGAATGAGATGCATGAGTTTAGATTTTTAAGACAAATAAAATAGATTCCGTGATCCATATAAAATTTAGTGAAATGTAAATATGTTGTACATATTAAATAGTGTCTTTATGGTGTTTTTATTTTAAAAAATCATTCTAAATTAATGGAACAAGATCTCCCCTAATAGTGATGATTAAATAATTTGGAATGGAGAAGAAGGATATGATAAATACTTTTCCTTTTATCTATATAAACTATATTTAATCTATATAAAATAACATCATTTAAAAATAAATAAAATTATTGCTTGTTAAAATTAATGTGGCACTTATAAAGGCAATACCCATTGAAATTATATAATACATTAACCTTAAAATCTTAAAAATAAACTTAATAACATTAAAATTAATGAATTTTTTAACAATAATATTTATCTCATAAATTTATACTAAAATACCCAAAAATGTAATATAATTCTATTGAAACAATCCTTCTTGTTAAACTTAAGTGTAACATGTACCTCAAATTAGTAAAACGTCTCCAAAAATATCAATGGTCACCTAAAAATTCCATCATCAAAATCCTAAAAAGGGGGTTATATGGATTTGAATACTTAATCAACCTAAAAATTATAACCCAATGATGGTATCCATAACTCTTAGGAAACCCTCACATGATAACATCCTCATATTTAATGTTGTTTAAATATTTGATCAGATGCCAACTGTAATGACCACAAAATCGCACACGTGAATGTAGTGAAAACAATAAACATTAAATTTATGTATTTGATAGATAGAAATGTGAACCAATTTTTTCATAAAAAACTTGCAACATCAAAAGGAAATATTGAATCACATACTTACCCAAGAACCCATTAGGTTTAGTGTAACACCCCATGTGTAAAATTAAGTTTCATGGTTTGTCAATGATTCCAAGATGCAATTAAATACATAAATTTTTTATCGCAAATATATAATTAGTAAGAAAATTATTTATACAATGACCATAATACATCCTTGACACAAAAGAACTAACCCATTAACCCCACCACTGTTGATAATAAAACAATTGGAAGACCACTGAGAAACACAACAATGATAATCAGGTAATTCTCGTCTTTTGGATCAGCTAGAAGTACAAAAGTTATAGCAAGAACAATAAAAACGAAACTAAGAATAAGAGGAACATATAAAACCATTTTTGAAAGCAGTGGAATGAGCGTCATGATATTATTTCTCTGTGTTTGATCGGCCCTTAGACATTTATATTTATAACATTTTATCTGACCGTTTTAAAAACTATCCGTTAGATATTGTAATATTTAAAAATTACATATAACAAAAGTTAATATAATAAATAGATAGTGTTGATTTGAATATTATTATTTAACTTTTAATTGAAATAAAATAAACAAACATTGTGTATTTAATAAATTTTATTAACTAATATATATATCATGTTAATTTAAGATATTAATATTAATGTTATAATTAAACATATATTTTTACATAGTTTTAAATATAGTAATACATTTAAAGAACCATTTAAGATTAAGATTAAAATAAAACCCAAATAATGAAATTATAAAATCAATGTAGTATATTTTATATTATTATTAGTTCGGGGAAAAAAGAAGAAGAAGACGAAATACTAAATCGGGGTTAAGGGGGGTTTGTTTGTTTTTTGCCTAACGGTAGGGTTTTGTGGGTAAAGCTCGGACACGATGCCGACCGAGCTCGAAGAGCTGAGGGTATTAGAAGTTGAGTCCAATTCGTCAAGCCTAGTGTTGTAGATGACGGACCAGGGGTCACGATCTGAAGTTGAGTTTTTCTTGGTGCGTGTTGATTTCTGAGTGATTTCTGACCACTTCAGTGCTTTGGTAAGTTCTGTTTTGAGTGTATTGAGGGTTTTGTGAGAGATCTAGGGGAAAACAACCTTCTGATTTTGTGATCTTTTCATTTTTCAGTATTTGGACGTTAGGTGTCTATTTTATTTGATTTCCAGATTCAATTTCAGAATTCTATTCATCCACTTGAGTTTTTCTTCAATATCTTGACCCATTGATGTAACGATTTCCCTAATTTCATTTGGATTTTTCTTCAAATGAATGTGTATAGTATACATATCTTCCACAATTATGATTTTTTATTGGGTGGATCAGGATTATTTCTTTGTGTGTCATATTTCTTCATTTTCATTAAGATTATTATAATCTGTGTTGACCAATTCAGTTTCATGTTGTTTGATGTTTGCAATAATTTTTCATTCATTGAATCCATTTGTGGTTCTGTTTCTTGATTTGTTATATACTGGTATAATGATCCGAAAACGATATGTTCGTCATTTTTCCACTTCAACCCATAAGAAAATAGATCATATAATTCTTAATATTGCTTCTTAATTGTTTCTGTCAACATCCAGTTCTGTCCAAAATTCATTATTACCACACTAATTTTCAAATAAAAGAAAAATGATATCAATTTTGCATCCATCCGAATCTCATATTGAATTTGAGAGGAAACTAATTTTATTTATTTATTATTCTTACATGCATATGAAGCACACAAAGAAACTACTATATAAGAAGTACCTTGGTTTTCTTTTGAATGGTTGTGTGTGTCTGAGTTTGGCGAGGTTTTATAAAAGAAACAAAAGGGTCTTTATTTTCATTGTCTTCCAAATTCGAGAAACGAGATAAATATTCTAAGGGACTCTCTATTTCATGCTATTTTTTTTCTGAATTGCACAAATTTATGGCATTGAAAATATTTTCCCTTGATTTCAAAATTTATTTGAATTACCCTGTCAAATTAAAATGTTTTGATTTCAAAATTTTGTAAGGGATATACAATTTGTTATTTTTCATCTTTATTATTTGCGTAAGGGATTATTTAATTTCATATACTTAGTATGAAATTATATTTTCAATAGTATTAAAGGTGTTGAAATTAATTTATAGGGGTTGATGCTGCTAATTTTTTATTATGCAATACCCATGTATATTTTTTTTATACATGGTTATATTCTTAGCCTATTTTGAGTTTTTCAATGATGTATATGAATCATGAATTAATGTTATGGATGTGAACAATGTTTGCAAGTGTTTATTTTTCTTTAATATTTATATAGAAAATCATTTTATATAATTTTGTGTATATATGATTTTATACTTCAATCTTAAATTATTTTGGATTTTTAGAAGGGTAATTATCAATATATATATAACTGATGTTTTTGATGTGAAACACACTCGCAAATTGTAAAATCATAGATATATGATTATATGTTTCAATGATATGTTAAATTTATGTTTTAATGGTATCTTGTCCTTAAAACTATGTTTACATGTTCATATTATACACATTCATATGTGATTCATTTAATTAATTCATGAATGTCATTTATAATATTAGTAGTGGCCATCATTTAAAACAATGACATGTCGTGCGCATCAGTTTTATTAATCGCGTGGGTAAGTTATATGGATAATATTTATACTTATTGTATTCAAAATATATATATACATGTTGTATGGGTAAATTGTTATTATGTATTAATGATTATTAAAATAATGATTTGTTAAAGGGAAAATTATGTACGGAAAATCATGCAAAGATATGTTGATGCGTAAATCGACTACTTCAGAACAAGAAGATGTAATCCTATGAATATATTAGTAGTAACTAAACATGAAAACAATGAAATGGAAATCATATATATAAATACATATATAAGTATGGATGTGTATTTTAATACATTGAAGTATTTAAAAGTAAACAAAACACTAGTGACAAATACTAATATATATATATATAACAAACCATAAACGTTTCCAAAAAATATGGGTGCTTATTCATTGTAAAAAAATAGAAGTTCATTGGGGATTTAACCCATCCATCGCTAAGTGGGTCAGCCCAAGACAGCCCTCAATGAATTACATTGCTCAAAATGATGTTTTGTTTTAATGATGTTTGCTTAATATTTTCCAAATAAAATCACCGGATTAGTTTAAAAGTGTTTTCAAAGTTTAATTATTTTTCAAAAGCATTACATTATTTTTTAAAGGCTATTTTACGAATGAATTTACAAATAAATTTTTTAAACATATTATCAAAATGATATTTTTAAAAGCAATTTATCAAAAGATTTCAAAACCCCTTACTGGGAATCTTTTGTACCCACCCTATGTTTTTGAAATATTTTTGACAGGTTGGCTTGAATTCCAGAGTTGGTCATCTTTGTTGTAGTGCGCATGGAAGTGTAGTGGACAATTGTTTTTTTTTTGTTTCAACTCTAATCAATTTAAGGTTGTGTCTAATCTCGTAGAACTAAGACCGGTAAAAGATCCTTATTTCATTAAAGTGTTGTGTAATTGTTTTGTCACATTAATTAAATAAAAAAACACAAATTTCACAGCATTTTCAAGAACTGTTTATAGAAGAGTGGGCTCAGGGTTTTATATTTGGTATCAGAGGCATGGTCTAGATAACTCTGGAAATTTGGAACCCTTAGATAAATTGACTTTCCTTTCTTAGTCTACATTCTTCTTTGTAATTTTCATATGGATGGAAGGAGATCTCAAACAAGTCTCATAGGAATTCCAGATGAATTACTTACTATAATCCTGGAAAATTCATCCAAAGAGGAATCTGGGTCCTTCGAAGCCATGCATATTTCCTATAAACGACTTTATAATATATATGGCACACCTGATATACTTCGTTTTCATTATGGTTCTGGTTTCATCTTCGAAAATATCAGAAAGATCCAACGTATTTTCTATAGACGCCAAGGGACATAATACGAAGGAATTTTTAGGTGTTTTACCCTGTTTGAGCAGCCAGAATCAATCTCAGCCTTTTATAGCGCAGTAGAAGAAGGAAATCTTCACCCAGCTTTTATGTGTCAACTTTTATGCTTTTGGTTCACAAGAAGAATTTATGATGAATTTGAAACATTCGAAGACGAATCAATGAGACTTTATTATAGGAATCAAATTCAAGATGATCTTCTTAGATACTATTTTGATTATCATTCGTTGAAGACTGTCTTCCAGTGCCTACATCAATACAACCCCTCTTGTACTAGTTTCATTTGGGAGAAGGAAGTGGAGGATTTCGAAGCCACTTTGATCTTTAATCTCATAGGAAGACATGGAAACCATGGAAGACACCTGTATAGACCTTGGGGACATCATTTACGACTCAGAAGAGATGGGAATTAAGAGCGATATGTGTAAATCATTTTTGAGGGCAAAATTATTTTTAAGGGGGGTAGAATGTAACACCCCAGCTATAAAATTAAGTTTTATGCTTTGTCAATGATTCAAGGATGCAATAAAATACATAAATTTCCAATCACAACTATATAAGTAGTAAGAACTTTATTTATAAAAAGAAGCATAATACATCATTGACACACAAAAACTAACCCATTAACCCCACTGCTATCGATAATAAAACAATTGGAAGACCACCAAGAAATACAACGATGATGATCAGGTAATTATCATCTTTTGGATCTACTAGAAGTACAAAAGTTATAGAACGAACAATAGCAATGAAACTAAGATTAATAGGAACATATGAAACCATTTTCAAAAGCAGTGGCATGAACGTTTTGATATTATTTCTCTGTGTTTTATTGTCCCTTAGACAATGATATTTATAATTTTTTATCCGACCGTTACAAAAACTATCAGTTAGAAATTGTAATATTTAAAAATGACATATGACAACTGTTAATAAAATAAATAGAAAATTTTGATTTGAATATTATTATATAACTTTTAATTGAAATAAAATAAACAAACTTTTGTATTTAATAAATTTTATTAACTAATATATATATATATAATGTTAATTTAATATATTCATATTAATGTTGTAATTGAACTTATATTTTTACATTTTTTTACATATAGTAATACATATAAACAACCTTATAAGTTTAAGATTAAAATAATACCAAAATAATGAAATTATAAAATTAATGTAGTATAATTTATATTATTATTAGTTCGGTAAAAAAAGAAGAAGAAAGAGATATACTAAATTGGGGTTAAGGGGGGTTCGTTTGTGTTTTTCACAGGGGTAGGGTTTTGTGGGTAAAGGTTGGACGCGATGCCGATCGAGCTCGAAGGGTAGAGGGTGTTAGAAGTTGGGGCCAGTTTGTTGAGGCTGAGGTCATTGATGACGGACCAGGGGTCACGATCTGGAGTTGAGTTTTTCCAATTGCGTGTTGATGCTGGAGTGATTTATGACCACTATAGTGCTTCGGTAAGTTCTGTTTTGAGTGTGCTGAGGGTTTTTTGAGAGATCTAGGGGAAAACAACCTTCTGATTTTGTCATCTTATCATTTTTCAGTATTTGGAGGTTAAATGTCTATTTTATCTGATTTCCAGATTCAATTTCAGTATTTTATTCATCCACTTGTATTTTTCTTCAATATATGGACCCATTTAGGTAACGATTTCCCTAATTTCAATTGGATTTTTCTTCAAATGAATGTGTATAGTATATCTATCTTCAAAAATTATGATTTGTTTATTGGGTGGATCAAGATTACATCATTGTGTGTTAGTTTTCATCCTTTTCATTAAAATTATTATAATATGTGTTGAACAATTCAGTTTCAAGTTGTTTGATGTTTGCAATAATTTTCCATTCATTGAATCCTTTTGTGGTACTATTTCTTGATTTGTTATATACTGGTATTATGATCCAAAAACGATATGTTCGTCATTTTTCCACTTCAACCCATAAGAAAATTGATCATATAATTCTTAATGTTTCTTCTTAATTGTTTCTGTCAACATACAGTTCTATCCAAAATTCTTTATTGACACACTAATTTTCAAATAAAAGATAAATGATATAAATTTTGCATCAATCCTAATCTCATATTAAATTTGAGAGGCAACTACATTTATTTATTTATTTTTCTTACTTGCATACAAATCACACTAAGAAACTACTATATAAGAAGTACCTTAGTTTTCTTTTGAATTGGTGTGTGTATCTGAGTTTGGCGAGGCTGTATGAAAGAAACAAAGGGGTCTTTATTTTCATTATCTTCCAAACTTGAGGAACAAGATAAAACTATAAGGGACTCTCTATTTAATGCTATTTTTTTTCTGAATTGCACCAAATTATGGTATTGAAAATATTTACCCTTGATTTCAAAATTTATTTGAATTACCCTATCAAATTCAAATGTTTTATTTTTAAAATTTTTTAGTAGATATACTATTGTTTGTTTTCAGCTTTATTATTTGCGTAAGGGATTATTTAATTTCAAATACTTACTATGAAATTCTATTTTCATTAGTTTTAATTGTGTTGCAATGAATTTATAGGGGTCTATGCTGCTAAATTTTTATTATGAAATACCCATGTATATATATATTTTTTATGCATGGTTATATTCCGAGTCTATTTTGAGTTTTTCAAAGATGTATATGAATCACGAATTAATGTTCTAGATGTGAACATAGTTTACAAGAGTTTATTTTTATTTAATTTTGATATACAAAATCCTTTTATATAATTTTGTCTATATATGATTTTATACTTCAATCTTAAATTATTTTGGATTTTTGAAAGGGTAATTATCAATATATATACAACTGATGTGTTTGATGTGAAACATACTCTCAAATTGAAAAATCGTAGATATATGATTATATGTTTCAATCATATGTTACATTTATGTTTTTATGGTATCTTGTCTTGAAAACTATGTTTACATGTTTATATTATACATATTCAAATGTGATTAATTTAATTAATTCAGGAATGTAATTTATAATATTAGTAGTGGCCATCATTTAAAACAATGACATGTCATGCACATCAGTTTTATTAATTGCGTGTGTAAGTTATATGGATAATGTTTTTACTTGTTGTATTCATAGTATATATTTATACATGTTTTATGGGTAAATTGTTATTATGTATGAATGATTCATAAAAGAACGATTTGTTCAATGGAAAAGTATGTATGGAAAATAATGAAAAGATATGTAGATGTGTAAATCGACTACATTAGAACAAGAAGATGTAATCCTATGAATATATTAGTATTAACCAAACATGAAAATGATGAAATGGAAATCATATATATAAATACATATATAAGTATGGATGTGTATTTTAATACATTGATATATTTAAAAGAAAAAAAAACACTAGTGAAAAATAATAATATATATATATATATATGTAAATCCAACTTTAAATGTTTTCAAAAAATATGGGCGCTTGTTCGTTGTAAAAAAATAGAAGGTCATTTGGGAGTGAACCCATCCTTTGCTAAGTGGGTAGGCCCAAGAAAGCCCTAAACAAATTAAGTTGCCTCAAAATGATGTTTTGTTTTAATGAATTTTTCTTAATATTTTCCAAAGAAAATCACTGGATTAGTTTAATAGTGTTTTCAAAGTATAATTATTTTTCAAAAGCATTACATTATTTTGTAAAAGTTGTTTTAAAAATGAATTTACAAATAAATTTTTTAAACGTATTATCAAAATGATATTTTTAAAAGGGAATTATCAAAAGATTTGAAAACCCCTTACTGGGCATCTTTTGTGCTCGCCTTATGTTTTTGAAATGTTTTTCAGAGGTTTTCTTGAATTCCAGAGTTGGTCATCGTTATTGTAGTGTGCGCGGAAGTGTAGTGGACAATTTTTTTATTTTTTATTTCAACTCTAATCAATGTAAGTTTATGTCTAATCTTCCAGAACATAGACTGGTAAAAGATCCTTGTTTCATTAAAGTGTTGTGTAATTGTTTTGTCACTTTAAATAAGTAAAAAAAACAAAAATTACACAGCATTTTCAAGCACTGAGTCTGAAAGAGCGGGTTCGGGGCATTATATTTAGAGTTTTAATGAATTAAGATGAAATCTTACATAAAAAAAATAGACACATAAAAAAATGGTTCATAAAGATATAAAATATGTAAAACTAATATTCATTTACATATAGTAACCTATGTAGGTAAAAAATTCATAAAATAATTCTTCATAAGATGGGGGGAAAGGAAATATAATAAGGGTATGGTAAAATTCATAGGAAGGGTAAAAACAAGAATTAAAAATTGAATTTTATTAGTGAGAGTAAGTTGAATATAAAGTTATACTGGCATAATAAAATATGAATATAAACCAATGATACATAACAAAATAAATTAATACACATATATTACCTGGATCATAAAACTTGAATCATAGAATATTATTTTATCAAAGAAATTTTCATTGGAATTGATAACCCCGAGCCATGTAATGTCAATATTGATCAAACGAATCATTGTATTTCCATAGAAAGAATAATGAAAACATGTAGGTATCTTGGAAAATTATATTCATAGAACCATTATAAAACCCTCAAAAATCAGAATTATCATACAATCGACTTCTAATATAATTACAAATTGAATTGGAGAGAAATAATGTGTCTCACCCATTATATCATGATATATAATGGGGATCAACCCGTCATATCATGAGATATAATGGGGCTCAAACCATTATATAATATATCTCATTATCACCCCTTATCATAAAAAATTACCATTTTTTATGTAAAAAAATATTATTTTCTTGACTTTTCAATAAAACCCATTATATAGCACAATTAAATTTTACAAAAGGAACATGTTTCTTGGAAAATTTTGATAACAATCATCCTAAGCCATCCATATGAATAATGATGATTATATTATAAGATCATAATCATACTTAAGTAGATAAATCCTTTAACAATGATGTGATAGAGGAAAATACCTTTAAACGATCTGTTAAAATAATTCATTTAAAATAAGAGAAACTACCCTTTCATTTGTGTAATATTTTTAAAAAATTTAAAAAATATTTGAAAAAAGTTTTTCATTGAAAATAAACAATTATAATAATAAAATAATATTAAAAAAAGGTCATGATGGTGAGATAATCCGTTTCATTTAGTATACATTAAAAGGAAACACTCCTTTCACACTTTTGTAAAAAGCTAAAAGCAACTTGATCGAAAAATATTTTATAGATTATTTTTTAAAATCCTCTAAATGAAGATAAAATACCATGTGAAATATATTTATAAAATCATATATATTCATAATATATAATTTTTGAGATCATTTTTGAAAACATGTATTGGGAAGGAAAATAATCCCAATCTAAAAGAATATTCAAATCAGTATTACTTGTATACAATATTATTGGTGATTAATTAATCAATATGGGAGGAAATTTAGATTTAAAATGTAGAACAGATTCATAACCATAGAAGAATAATTTATATTTCATTCAATAAAATAAAAGAATTTGATTCCCTCTGAAGGAACGTTGAATATGAAAAACCCAAAAAATAATTGAGATTATAAACAAAATCCATTACCACTTCAGAAACTTCTCAATCACAAGTATCATGAATGAATAAATTAAAATGAAACTTTAAATATCATGAAAATAAAGATATTCATGATATAAATTTTCAAGTGGTTTCATATACACCCTAAAATATAATATAAGTGAATTTCTTAAAAGTATGCCCCAAAGAAAGAGAATTTGATACGAATTACTCTTATAATGTTCATATCATTGAATAGAAAATTAATAATTAGAGAGATTATCTGTATCTAATGTGTAAAAAACAATTCAAATATATAATAAAACCTTTTAGAGATATATTCGCACATAATCATGCCATTACAATGTCAAAAAATTAGAGTTATAATCCAACAAATATAAATTGAATTAATAAACTCTTTACCCCTTCATAACATTAAACTCAAATCTACATGGATGAAATAATTCATGTTTAATATTAAAATGTCATGAATTACTATGGAGTATCAATTAATTATATAAAATTGTTTTATAAACAAAATATAAAAGAAAATAGTTTTATAAGAATCAGATACACCTTAATGAAAGGAAGTTGAGCTAAAATCTCTTACCTTATGTTCAAACATTAAACGTATTCAGATTAAAAATTGTATAATAATCTTACATCAATTATATAATTTTAAAAAAAAATTCCAATAATAATCCATTTTTCATAAATACATTATTTTATTTATTTTAATGACAGACCTAAATACTTTTTGTAACGCCCCGACCCCAGTTACCCAAAGTCGGTGCATTATTGCGTAACATTGGCATGATCACAAAAGATCAAGTCTCGAAAGACCGATTAGTTTAGTAGCCTTGAAAACACTAGATACATTCATAAGTCTTATATTACATCATAAAGTGAAAAACTACAAAAACACAGTCTCCATTTTCCACACTCATATCCCCTTCAGACTATCCCTACAGGTCATTCATAAAATACTTCTTCACGTCCTGGAAAATATTAAAACATTGAAAGGGGTGAGCTCAGATGATCAGTAAGGATAACAATATAGTGGAATCTTCCTTAAATAAACATAAACATTTAAGACAATGTATGACTAAAACAAAAACCTTTTAAACTTGAACATCAACATAATATGGCAAAAGTAAAATGAGATAATACCATTTACTTATTCACATGGATATTCTACTGGTCGAATAATCACATGAAATATCAATAACCACATTCATAATGATGGAATGCATAATGCCAGACTATCATACCTACATATCCAAGGCCTCGTTCCAAGACTACAAATAAGATTTTGTCAAGGCCTCGTGCCAAGACACTAGTTTGTCTCATGAGACCTGCTGATGCATCGCGGAGCTATAGCGGGCTCCAAACATCACTTATTAAGTCCAATGCATTCCTCATATGAACAGGTTTAAACATATCATAAACCATAACATAATTGTATCACATAAAATATGCATCAAGGAAACATAACATTTCCACATTTCAATCACAAGATATCAATAAAACACATTGATATAATAAAAACACTTTCAAAACCATTTTCAATACCAAAATAAAAGAAAATTAAATCTTGGTATTTAGTTTTCATACGAAAAAGTAATGGCTTGTAGAGGAAGCTGAAACTCAAATAATGGTCACGATTTTGGAGAATTCTTTGTCGCCGCATACATACGACAAAAAAAAACATTCCCTTTTGTCGTTTAGTAAAATGCTTCATATAAAAAATATTCCATTTGAATAAACATAAAAGTCAAAGGGTTTTGTACACCGTATAAAAGAAAGTTGTGTATAAAACAAAATATGCCTCAATGAAAGGAGATTGAGATGAAGTCATTAAAAAGATCATTTTTTAAATAAAATATATCTATTATGTGTATTCACTATAAGAACACATAATGAAATTAAAAATACAAGATATTTCACAAACCGAATCTGGTCACCGCAAAAACCGGCACCAAACCTATCCCGTGACATGACCTGAAGGGCATTACCTATCCCCACGGGCTGGCACAAGTTCCCAGGTATCATTAATATAGGTTTGGGAACGATTAACCCGAGTATGAAAGCATAAAACATTAAAAACAATCCATAATATAAATCTGAAATTTTTGAGCCAAACAAGACTTAAGTAAAATCCAGAACTGATTACATTGGTTTAAAGATAATACAATTGGTCCAAATAAAAATAATTATAGCATCAAGATAGCCCCAAGGACTCCACGCGACTAGGGGTCATCGCCCCTAAGCTATCTCCACAACTCCTCACCAAAGATAAGAACTAACACCATGAACCGCCATCACCCTTAGCTTTTCCTTTACCTGAGTCAAACATAACCAAGTCTACTTACAACCAAGGTTTTTAAGTAGGGTGTGAGCCTAAGCCCAGTAGGATACCACCCAATGATTCCAAAGAGTATGAAATACAATGTGAAAAAGCAAGCAGTTTTCAAACGCAAGGAAAAGTAGTGTTAAAATTTCAAGAAATGAAACCTCTACATGAAAATAGTTTTCAATCCAAAATTTTCAGAATATTAACATATTAAAATAGAAGTGTTAGATACTGTAATTTACTTCCAATCACACCCTAATACATGGGTAAATACTACAAATCCAATGAGCAACAACATTGGGAACACCCCTAGGCACTAGGTTGTCTTGGGCCCTATGTACCTCATATCTCGGTGTAAAGTAACAATATAAAAATCCTTTCTCATGCCCGAGACACTAGTATGGAACATAACCATAACCTAGTGGTCCCCAATAATCATCCACATAGTTTAGTTAGAGTTGTCGTTATCCAAATGCTATGTGGAACAGGGACAATACCCATCCGGTCCACTAGCCGTACTAGTACAAATCCGCCCCACCTAGTTACCCGGGCTTCCCCTTTTGTGATCAATCAATTTCAGCATTCAAGATAAATAAATTTTCATATAAAACACCATTACTGGTCAAAAAAAACCAATAAAGTAGCTATCGCATTTTATACCACTTAAAACACGCAACAAAACACTTAGATTTTTCATAAAACAATTCCTCAAAATCTCGTAGTGTTTCTGACACAAAACTCTTTATAAACCTCACTTGCACACTATCTGCACATATTTAAGTTTCCAAAACTTAAAGGTAATCCTACTACATTTCAGTGAAAACACAAAAACAATTTTAGGGCAACCCCACATGGTTCAAGAAACGACATCATTGCAAAGTCTCCATTTTTACACAACACAACTCTTAGAATTTCATGTGGTTCACAAACACCATTAAAACCAGATTTTTCAGAAACAAACACAAGGTAAAATCATTAAAAAAAGTATTTTTATCCCTATTATAGTTCAATAAAATCAACTAGTTACTTATAGGGTAGCCCCAATTAAACTAATAAAACATATCTATGAAAAACCCCCAATTTCACATGAAATTGGCATTAAGGATTCATTTTAAATACAAACACCACTAAAACTATATTTTTCAAAAATAATAAAATTGAATAAGCATGAAAATAACATAAAAACAGTAGCCTATTCACAAATATTTCATACACAATGGAATCACCTACCAAAACCAAGGAAACCCTTGAATCTTTTGTGCGAAAACTCAAACGCACCACCGCCGCACCTCAAGGAAGGTAAACCAGACCTAAAACCAGAATTTCAGACCATTAAAGAAAAGATAAAACAATAATTTTTAAACCCTACTTCCTGGATATTAGGAACCTCATTAATAATGGAAGAAACCCTAAGTAAATTGGATGTAACCCTAAACAAATTGAAAGAAGAAAGGAGGAGAACAACTTAATTAAAATATCTTGAAGAAATCACCCCCAAAAATACCAATAGCTGATTTTAAAAATACTCAAACCTTAAAGGGAGGTTCTAAAAAGGATAGATAGATCATTTAGGAATTTTAATGGGGGAAAAAGAGTAATAATCGAAGGAGTTATGAAGGAAACAAATTACCTTTATAAATCTGTCCTAAATTTGAGTTCTTCAGATGCTTCGACCTAAACCGCGATGACAATGAGTTGAAAAGAGTGTGGGAGTATATTGGACGTGCAGCTGGGTTCAAGGGGCGTGTTTGGGCCTTGTAAGCACTGACATAACCATAAAAATGAATATGTTATTAATTAATCAAATTTTATTTTTAAAACTCGAATTGGGCTTTTGGGCATGCCCAATCCCTTAAATAAAAACCCACATAAACCTTGGTTATGGATTTCCAAAGGCTCCAAATTTTAATTGTGGTGTTAATATATCAGGGGAGGCCATTTAGGAGTTTGAATGAGGGAAAAATATTAAAAAATGAATAAGTTATAAAAGAAACAAAATTTATTTTTAAATCTGGAATTGGGCTCACGGTTTGGCCCAATTCATGAAAACTCACCTATTCTCCATAAAAACATTGGAAAACCCCCAAAACAAAGCATTAATGGAAATTAAAATAAAAATACATTTAAAATAAGCTATGTATGTGACAATTATCCCCACCATGAAAACCTTCCGCCCTAGAAAGTCACAGTAAGGCCAAAGCAACAACCAAACCCAACTGAGAAACCAAAAGGTACTCTCTTGCCAGGTTTCTCCCCCAAAGGCCATAACACCTCCAGTGATCAATGAAGGAAGGAATACTCTCACAAACCTTACTTACACCAGTTTCCTGAAAGAATCAAGCACATTCAGGCTTTATCCAAAATGAAAACTCCTCAAACACAATCTGAACAATACTCAATCAATTTACCAAAATAAACAACAACATCGAACAAGGTTACACTTGCCCTACTATAACAAAACCATTGGTCACTCTCCAATATCAATGTTTACCAAAGTAAGATGTAGGTAGTTAGATATCTCCAAATTATATTACCTACTTCCCATAAAAAACCATGGAAAAATATGAGTTACTCGTATGAAGAGACACAAATGGGCTCCCCACTGTAAGAGACAACTTAATTTTTTTTCCTGAGACAGAATCAAGACACTAATAGGGGGAGGCCCAAACAGACTCCCTAGTACAAGGGGTATACATAAATTAGAAATTTACCAAATAATATACATGATACCCACAATGGGTCTTCCCACCATAAGAACCAACCATCTTAACTGAACAGCATGGGCCGACACAGAAAGACCCAAAAAAAAATTAGATTTGGGAAGGGTGCAGGGTCAGTCCGCACGGTTTGGGAAACCGTGCACTAACTATGCAGATCATTATTTCCACATGGCTTCCTATCACACTGTCACTACTAATCATGCACAAAATGTGTTCTCAAACTTTCTATCCAAATTTCCAACCATTCTCCAATGACTCAATGGAAACCAACGTGGGAGGGAAAGACATTAGGTGATGACATGGGTACAAGGCCCTCTACCTATTTCCACCAAATGAGAACAACAGAAGGAAGATGATGAAACCATAGGTTTAAAAACTTTCTATCTTTCACACTGAGGATATTAAATTGTACAAGGGTTTAAAAAACACTGGTGTTTCCCCTGAATATGTGCCAACTTCTCTCCGGGACCTATGGCTAGAGCTCAAAATATTGAAGCATCTTTGGCCACGCAGTTAGGCTGTTGAAACCCCTATGTGGAACTTCTTATTTCGGTGCCACAAACAACTATACCTCATACCCCGATGGGTTCATCAATACAGAACACATTTCATAACCCACTTTACCAAAAAAAAGATATTTCACTTAAATAAGGAATCAGAAGATGCACACACTTCGGACCTTGTTTCTTTGGGTGAGAAACAACAGAAGGGAAAGACATGTATAAACACCTTCCTCTAAGATAGAGGATTTGATGTTTTTCCCAAGGGAGACATAATCCCAACCTAACATAAAACCTTAAAGGATTGTGTGACATTCACCTTTATGGTCAAAAGAGCACACAACATCACAATGTGTCACCGAACATGACCCTTGCGATTGATAGAAACAATACATGGAACGAGACCATATTCAAAGTCCCTAAACAACAGATAAGTCCAAAAAGTGGACAAAATATCATATCATGACCGAAATCTCAAAATTGGTGGTTTAATAATAACTCTTTCTTCAATGAAACTATAAAGAACCCAGATACCCTCTTAGACACCATCAAGACACACATCCGTACTAACAACGAAAGAACACTCCCACAATTGATGAATCAGGAAACATAAGAAACTAAGGTCTCTTTCAACCTTCCACAAGCACTATCCCACTACAAGAGGATCCACAAATCAGTGAAATGAATGGGTGTAGACTCAATAAAAAAATGTTCGATAAAATATTCTTTATATTGATCAACTGGAGGATTTTACAATGGCGAAACAAAACGGGTTGCACTTCAGTTGTGCATTAACCCTTAATGGGGGCGTACCTTATCCAATGAGAGAACCCAAGGACCCAACCAATCTGGTCCATTGGTCAAAAAATGCCACAAACCAGATCCAAACACATGAAGGGAACCACCGTAAAGGCATCCCAATTTTTTTTTCAAAAGAGACCACTAACCGTCCCTACAACACAGCTTATCGATCAAACACAAACCCAAAACACAGTTCAAACAGAAGGGGTTCTTGAACTCAAAACATCCCACAACATCAACATTTTAAAAAACCCATAATACAAACCATACCAAACTATTCATCAAGACATCATGTTTTTCTTTAAAACAAATTCTTTGAAAACAAAAGGTTTAGCAGTAAGCGTATCCACCAATGGTACCCCATGGGCCTCACACATGCATGTTTTTGTGTCACACCGGGCACCCTCCTCATATCCATCCCAGCACTCATCCAGTCATGCCATCAACCATCCATCATCCCATATAACCCCATCCATGTGGTCACTCATAGAAATACCAAAGGGTAAAACAGAACTTCCTTCCACTTTTCAAAAACAAAATGGTCAACCAACCCAACATTTTTCTCAAAACTATTAATAATGAGATCAAAATCCCAATTCACATCTTACAAAACATTTCATAAGGACACAACCATTTAGAAAAGAATCCATAATTCTATAAAAACACATATTCATGCCTTTCAAAATCATTTCAAAACATTTCAACCCATTTCAAAACACTTCTAATTTCATGGAAAACACCATTTCATAAATATCCATTTAATTAAGAACTCAACTCTTCGCATTTCAAGACATGGTTCTAAAAGTTCATAATTTTTTTTGTTCAGTAGTCACCAAACCCAAAATCCATCTTCAACCCCCACAAAAATATTCTAGAACACTTAATTCAATCCAAAATACTTTTCCATGGTTTAAAAAAAATTCCACTAGAAACATATTTTCAAAACCCCAATTAACATAGTTCATACTTTCAAAAGAGGTGTAAACACATAATTTACCCTTTTGAAGATCTAATGGGATACCCCTAGAATGTGAGAGGAAACTAGTTTCGGTGGGTGTCTTGGACATATGGTTGGTAGCCATATTCCAATCACTTCACCATCACAAATAGTATTCTAGGGAGATATCCATGGATCCACATGGCTTGCCAGGCCCTGCGAGCTTACTGAGATTATTCGTCCAACTCTCTTTTCATTTCCCATAGTCATCATTAAACCAAGAAAACCAAAGGACTCAGATAAATCCATACTTCCCATGGTGATTTGAATCCCATCATGAGGTGTGCTGGCCAGGCACACTACCCATGACTAAAATTTCAAGTCCCAAAAATCCTAGCTCTAGACTATGCTGACTCTTCCCCAAATAGCATGACCCAAAGAGCGAACCTCCTCTGTTACCATTTTGTCACGAACCGAATCTGGTCACCACAAAAACCGGCACCAAACCTAGCCCGTGACATGAACTGAAGGGCGTTCCCTATCCCCATGGGCTGGCACAAGTGCCCGGGTATCATTAATTTAGGTTTGGGAATGATTTACCTGAGTATGAAAGCATAAAACATTAAAAACAATCCATAATATAAATCTGAAATTTTTGAGCCAAACAAGACTTAAGTAAAATCCAGAACTGATTAAATTGGTTTAAAGATTATACAAGTGGTCCAAATAAAAATAATTATAGCATCAAGACGTCCCTAAGGACTCCACACGACTAGGGGTCATCGCCCCCAAGCTATCTCCACAACTCCGCACCAAGGATGAGAACTAACACCATGAACCGCCATCACCCTTAACCTTTCCTTTACCTGAATCAATCATAACCAAGTCTACTTACACCCAAAGTTTGTAAGTAGGGTGTGAGCCTAATCCCAATAGGATACCACCCAATGATTCCAAAGAGTAAGAAATACAATGTTAAAAAGCAAGCAGTTTTCAAACGCAAGGAAAAGTAGTGTTAAAATTTCAAGAAATGAAACCTCTACTTGAAAATAGTTTTCAATAAAAAAATTTCAGAATATTAACACATTAAAATAGAAGTGTTAGATAATATAATTTACTTCCAAACACACCCTAATACATGGGTAAATACTACAAAAACAATGAGCAATAACATTGGGAACACCCCTAGGCACTAGGTTGTCTTGGGCCCTATGTACCTCATACCTCGGTGTGAAGTAACCATAGAAAAATCATTTCTCGTGCACGAGACACTAGTAGGGAACATACCCATAACCTAGTGGTCCTCAATAATCATCCACATAGTTTAGTTAGAGTTTTCGTTATCCAAATGCTAAGTGAAACAGGGACAAAACCCATCCGGTCCACTAGCCGTACTAGTACAAATCCACCCCACCTAGGTACCCGGGCTTCCCCTTTTGTTCTCAATCAATTTCAGCATGCAACATAAATAAATTTTCATATAAAACACCATTACGGGTCAAACACAACCAATACAGTAGCTATCACATTTTATACCACTTAAAACACGCAACAAAACACTTAGATTTTTCATAAAACAATTCCTCAAAATCTCGTAGTGTTTCGGACACAAAACTCCTTATAAACCTCACTTGCATACTATGTGCACATATTTAAGTTTCCAAAACATAAAGGGAATCCTACTACATTTCAGTGAAAACACAAAATCATTTTTATGGAAACCCCATATGGTTCAAGAAACGACATCATTGCAAAGTCTCCATTTTTACACAACACAACTCTTAGAATTTCATGTGGTTCACAAACACCATTAAAACCAGATTTTTCAGAAACAAACACAAGGTAAAATAATTAAAAACAGTATTTTTATCCCTATTATAGTTCAATAAAATCAACTAGTTACTTATAGGTTATCCTCAATTAAACTAATAAAACATTTCTATGAAAAACCCACAATTTCACATGAAATTGGCATTTTGGATTCATTTTAAATACAAAAACCACTAAAACTATATTTTTCAGAAATAATAAAATTTAATAATCATGAAAATACCATAAAAACAGTAGCCTATTCACAATGATTTCATACACAATGGAATCACCTACCAAAACCAAGGAAACCCTTGAATCCTTTGTACGAAAACTCAAACGCACAACCACTGCACCTCAAGGAAGGTAAACCAGACCTAAAACCAGAATTTCAGACCATGAAACAAAAGATAAAACCCTAATTTTTAAACCCTACTTCCTGTACATTAGGAACCTCAATGATAATTGAAGAAACCCTAAGTAAATTGGATGTAACCCTAAACAAATTTAAAGAAGAAAGGAGGAGAACAACTTACTTAAAATATCTTGTAGAAATCGCCCACACAAATACCAGTAGCTGATTTTAAAAATACTCAAACCTTAATGGGAGGTTCGAACAAGGATAGGTAGATCATTTAAGAATTTTAATAGGGAAAAAATAGTAATAATCGAAGGAGTTATGAAGGAAACAAATTACCTTTATAAATCTGCACGAAATTTGAGTTCTTTAGATGAATCGACCTAAACCGCGATGCAAATGAGCTGAAAAGAGTGTGTGAGGGTATTAGACGTGCGACTGGGTTACAGGGGCGTGTTTGGGGCTTGGAATCACCGAAAACCCTTTAAAACTGAATAAGTTATTAATTAATCAAATTTTATTTTTAAAACTGGAATTGGGCTTTCGGGCTGGCCCAATCCCTTAAATAAAAACCCATATACACCTTGGTTATGGATTTCCAAAGGCTCTAAATTTTAATTTTGGTGTTACTATATCAGGGGAGGACATTTAGGAGTTGGAATTAGGAACAAATATTAAAAAATTAATAGATTATAAAAGAAACAAAATTTATTTTTAAATCTGGAATTGGGCTCACGGTTTGGCCCAATTCATGAAAACTCACCTATTCTACATAAAAACTTTGGAAAACCCCCAAAACAAAGAATAAATGGAAATTAAAATAAAAATACATTTAATATAAGCTATGTATGTGTCTATATAGGACATAATAATATCATGAAATAATTTGAAATTAGGAGATTAATCCAAAGAATGGAAATTGGGTTAAGAAGTTCCCTTACCTTGTGTCCGTCTTGACAAGACCATTCTTTAAACTCCTGAATAATAAACTAGAGTTAATTTATAATTGCTTAAGAACGTTTTTCAAGTTTATTATTCCTTTTAATATCACTTATTACTTTGTTATGAACATTATGTAATTATTTAAGTTAATAACGGTCGTTTTGTCAATCTTCGGTACTTGGGTCAGAAATAAACTTCTTATAATTACAAGTTGTTAATGTGGTGAAATATCCATTATATCGAGAATTATATTCATGATGGATATATCATATATATCATATATATCCAGTATATACATGCATTTATAATATTACATAACATTTAGAGGTAAGAAATGAAATCCACCGTTTGTGGAGAAGGTAAGCCGTACGAACGCATGGACGCTACTTTCATTTCTATTTCGTATTTAATGGAATTAAATTATAATTTTATAAAGTTATACTATAAATACAGTATAATTTAATTTATAATATCATTTACTCCATCCTTTATACGTCCCACATATGGCATTAACGACTCAAATTTCTTTGAGGGGGCGGTAGTCCGCACTTCCTAAAATGAAATTATCGCGTTTACCCATAATGGAAATCATAAAGGTATGACATAAATGGGAAATAAAGAAGCATTACGAAAACCTAAACATAATATATATCATATATAGAAATAGTTTCATCTTAATGGCCACCATTAGAGGTGTTAAAAGAATATTGAACAATCATCATTTCGTGAGGCAGAAATTCGCCAACCACAGAAACAGTATGTTCTTTAACCATTAGACGAAGGTGTGTGTAAGTGTAAATTAAATCATTCTTATAACAATATCATAGTATATTGAAGATACTGGTGCTGTTACAAAATAATTAAATAAAAAGATTTTAAGGGGTTGGAGAATAAAAATAAAACAAAATAACATAAGAGAAGACATTACCTTAAAACCGGGTAACTCTTTTTGATTTGAGCCAAAGGCTTCCTTGGGAAGAATTATGCCCAAATTGAGGCTTCTAGGAGTAATATAGGGATGTTTAGAGAGTATTTGGGCAGATTTTGGCCAAGCAAAATGGCTTTGATGATTTGAATAAGGTGGTAGAGATGGGGGCCTTTTATAAGAGGAGAGGAGGGGTACTCTTGGAAAGATTGAAATGTTACTTTATTATGAAATACTTTTCAGATTCTAAAGGTCCCAAAATGATATATTTCTAGGATAAGGTGATAAGGGTTCGAAATATGTTTATACAATAATATTTTTACAAGTGTAATACTTATATGTTACATTATCTTTTCATTTTATTTAAATCGTTAATTAATGAGGTATCGCTGCATCATCATGGTGTCATAAATAATTTAATTTATTTAATGTCTAAAAATTATAAAAAAATTACCATGATGTAGGAAATATTTTTATAATTCCAATTAATATTTATAGTCAAAATGTTATCTTATATAACCCCACGTAATAATTGTTTTAGTAAAACAACTCATAATTGTGACAATTTTATTCTTACTTTAAATAAAAAGTTATTAATGTCATTTACTTACCTAAGTGGCTCCATTGGGTCCCCAAGTTGACAAATGGATTGTCTTGGTCGGACATGACTCATCCAATAAGGGTAGGACAAGTGTCAAGATATTTTCATATTTTTATAATATCATTTTTACCTTAAATTTCACTAATTACCTTTAATTGCGATTAATTAAACATAAAAGTTACAATTCACAAAAAAAAATATTTTAATCCCATTGAACAAAATTTTACTTCATAATGAAAACCATGTATGTCAGATTTTTAAAAATCAAATCACACAAGTGGTAATGTTTCATTTAAATGAAAAATCAGTTTTTTAACTACTACTTAGTGGTTTCACTATTCATCAAAAATTGAAGTTTTTCAGAATAATTCCAAAATTTCACCCTAAGCTATAATTGATATTCCGAATTCAAGAATGATGTATATTTTAAAAAATTACACACATATAAGTTTCATTAATTAATATTATAATTAATTCCCGCTATCACAATAAATAACATGTTTTTATGAAACAATATATATCAAAAGATTGACAATTGTTTATGTGCAATTTCAAAGTGAAAGTAATTCTAATGAACACAATTGGATGAAATGGTAAAAATATATTCTATTTATAATTTAAAACCACTTAATAGTATAATTTATCACTATAAATTATTTTGATTAAAAAAGTTGTTTTTAAGTATTTTTCACTATTCATAAAAAATTGGAAGTTCTCAAAAAAATACCAAAAATTCAACTTAGGATAATTTCGATATTCAGAATCCAAAAATGAAGTCCATTTTGAAATATAAAATATATATAATTTCAAAAGGTGGGTATTACTATTCCTAATGGCTATTTTGATTGGTCATAGTGTGTTAGAACTCGGGGTTGCAAACAACACACGCTCCTCTATTATTCAAAGAGAAGTGTTCTGTGGATGCTTGGGGTGTTACATTCTCCCCTACTTAAAATAATTTCTTCCTTGAAATTTCATATAATATTACTGTATAAAAATTCTTGGGTGATTCTTCATCATAAGTTTCTCGGGCTGCCATGTTGCTCCCTCCATCTTTTGGTTTCTCCATAGAAATTTTACCAGACGAGTCGTCCGGTTTCTCATCACTTGTTCTCTTATATTAAGAATCCGGACGGGCTCTTTGCAATAAGACAGATCGGGTTCCAGTTCTAATTCTTCATAGGTGAGTACATGCTTTGGGTCAGGCATTTATTTTCTCAATAGTGATATGTGGAATACATCGTGAACTTTGGAGAGAGTTGGCGGCATTTCCAAACGGTAAGCTACAACCCCAATTCGTTCTAGAATTTCAAAGGGTCCAATGTACCTGGGACTCAATTTACCCTTCTTACCGAAACGTATAACTCCCTTACGTGGAGATACCTTCAACAAAACATGATCTCCTACCTGAAATCCCAAATCATTCCTTCGGTTGTCGGCATAGCTCTTCTTCCTATTTTGAGCAGCTTTGATGTGGTTTTGGATTACTTTCACCTTTCCATCGTTTCCTCCACCAGTTCTGGGCCTACAAGTTTTCTTTGACAAACGTCATCCCAATAGGTTGGTGTGTGACATCTCTTTCTGTATAACACTTTATATGGTGTCATCTGAATACTTGAATGGAAGATATTGTTATAGTAAAATTTTTCCAGATGTAAATATTGATCCCACATACCCTGAAAGTCAAGTGAGCATGATCTCAACATGTCTTCTAAGGTTTGAATAGTTAATTATGACTGTCCATCTTTTTTAGGGTGGTAAGCAGTGCTCAAACAAAGTTCAGTATCCAAGGCCTTCTAAAGAATTTTCCAGAATCTTGATGTAAAACGGGGATCACGATCCAAGACAATTGACTGGGGTACTCCATGGAGTCTCACAGCTTCATTAATATATAGTCTTCCTAGACGTTCAAGTGGTAGATCTTATCGTATAGCAAGAAAATATGCTGAATTTGTGAGATGATCAGCAATGACCCATATTGTGTCATTCCTTCTAGGAGTCTTTGGTAGTCCCATGACAAAGTCCATCGTAATATTATCCCATTTCGACTCAGGTATGGGAAGAGGTTGCAATACTCCACCAGGCAGTTTCCTTCCAGCTTTAACTTGTTGAAAAACCATACATCATGACACAAAATAAGCAATCTCCCTCTTCGTGTTGTCCCACCAAAAAATGTCTCTTTAAATCTCTATACATTTTGGTGCTCCTAGGGTGTATAGAGAAATTGGAACTATGAGAATCATCCAACAATTCTCTCTTTAAATCAGGTATATCGGGAACAAAAAGTCTCCTACTAAATTTCAAAATTCCTTCTTCATACACAAAGTCACTCAATCGACCATCATTCACAGCTTTAATAATCATTTTCAACTCTTTATCATCGTCCTGAGAACTCTTTATCCTTTCTAGTAAAGATGGTTTGGCAACCATTTGAATTTTTTTTGATGATTCACCCTCCATGGTGATTCCCATATCCATCATTAGTAGATCCATGAAAATAGGATCCCTTTCCACTCTCATCATGTTCAAAACTCTATGATCTTTTCTACTCAAAGCATCTGCAACCTTATTTGCCTTCCTCGGGTAGTAGTGTATCGTGCAATCATAATCCTTGAGTAGTTCAAGCCATCGCCTTTGCCTCATGTTGAGTTTTTTTGTGAGAAAATATTTTTCAAACTCTTGTGATCAGTATATATCTCACATTTTTCACCATAGAGATAATGTCTCCATATCTTCAAGGAAATGATTACAGCAGATAACTCGAGATCATGAGTAGAATAGTTCTGCACATGAATTTTTAGCTGTCATGATGCATAGGCAATAACCGTATCATTCTGCATAAGGTCACAACCAAGTCCTTTCATTGATGCATCACTATAAATAACGAACCCATCATTCCCTGATGGTAGAGTCAATAGAGGAGCATTGACTAATCTTATCTTCAGTTCTTCAAAACATTCTTCATAGTCTTTTTTCCAGAAAAAATTAACCCCTTTACGTGTGAGCTTTGTTAATGGGTTAGCCAATCGGGAAAAATTCTGGACAAAACATCGATAATAACCTGCCAAACCAATAAAGCTGCATACCTCGGTTATACTCGTCGATGCTGGCTATTCTTGGATTGCCTTGGGCTTAGAAGGATCAATAGAAATTCCATCCTTAGAGACAATATGGCCAAGAAAAGAAATCACCTGAAGCCAGAATTCACACTTGCTAAACTTCCCATATAATTCATGCCTTCTAAGAGTCTTCAAGATAATGCGCAAGTGATTTTCCTGATCTTTATAGATTTTGGAGTATATCAAGATATCATCAATAAATACCACCACAAAATCATAAAGATATTCCTTGAAAACTCTATTCATTAGATCCATGAATACAGAGGGTGCATTAGTCAATCCAAAAGGCATTACTGTAAACTCGTAATGCTCGTACCTTGTTCGAAATGCTGACTTCGGAATGTCTTCCTTCTTCGCACACAAATGATGATATCTAGATCGAAGTTAAATATTTAAAAAGTATTGAGTTCCATGCAGTTGGTCAAATAAATCATCAATGCGAGGTAGGGGATACTTGTTATTTATTGTTATAGCCTTGATCACCCTGTAGTCAACGCACAACCTCATAGATCCATCTTTCTTCTTAACAAAAAGGACAGGGGCTCCCCATGGAGAAACACTAGGGTGATTAAATCACTTATTACTCAATTCCTCTAGTTGTTTCTTTAGTTCTACTAATTCCACAGTGGCCATTCTATAAGGGGTCTTCGATATAGGCCTTGATCCAAGAATCAAATCAATGGAAAACTCAACTTCTCGTTTTGGAGGATGTCCAGGTAAATCTTCTGGAAACACATCCACATATTCTTTCACAATAGGCACATCCTTTATTTGAACATTCCTTTCCTCTCCCTCAGTCATTTCATTCTCTTCCTCCCCAATAATTGAATTTAGTTGAGCTACTGGGGGTGGATCTAAATAAGAATTAGGTGGTGAAGATTCTGCTCTAAAAATAAGGTGTTCCTTATCATCATCATCAAAAATCGTAACCTCCTTCTTATTACAATAAATCATTGCATCATAGTCTGAAATCCAATCCATAACAAGGATTATATCAAACTCAATCATAGGTATGACAATGAGATCAGCGGATAAGGAACATTTATGTGCTCTAATGGGGACTGATTCACAAAACATTGATACTTCCCTTAGGATTTTTACTGATAATTATCATGTTAAATCAAATTGGAAATATATAATTTTCATAGAAAACTGGGAAGATATGAAACAATGCGATGATCCAGAATCAAATAATGCATTTTCTAAACTTGAGGAAACCATTAAATTACATGCCACCATGTCTTTCGGAGCTTCAACCTCAGCAGTAGTGATAGCATAAGCTTGGCCTTGATCCCTTTGCCTCTTCTGAGGTATGTTCCCCTGACGCTTAGGACATTCATTTGCATAATGTCCCGTCTCTATACAATTATAACATTCCACATTGACAGAAAATCCCTTTCCTTTTCCATCATGAGCTTGGTGGCCTTTTTCACCACACTTGTAACAGACTCCCATTCCCTTCAAGAAAGTACCAGGGTGTTTCTTCCCACATTTACTGTAGGACTAATATTTAACTTTTCCCTTCTTCCCCTTATTTCCATTTCCAGATTGATCAGAAGATCTATTCTTCTCTTTCTTTGGTTTAAAGTCATAAGACTTAGAGAATTCATTTTCCGTCTTGATAGCACACGAGACAATATCTTCGTACAACGAGAAGGTTTGTGAGACTAATTCTTGACAGAGAAATGGTTTTAACCCATCAAAGAAATGATCAATCGTACTTCTTGGGTTATGTATATAATCTGCAGCATGCCTCGCTAACCTTGTAATGTTAGACTCATATTTTGCGACATTCTCATCCTCCTTCTGCCTTAGACTCAGAAATTGTCTTTCCATATCTGCTCGATGGTCATGTGGAAAGTATTTTTCTAAGAAAATTTCCTTAAACTCCCTCCATTCCATACTTGATACTTCTTCATATTCCTTTGTGTTTTGAATCAAGGAACACCATTGATTGGCATCTCCAGTGAGGTGGTAAACTGCCATGATAACCTTCTCTCTTTCACTACTCCTCAAGGCGTGGAGTATTTTCTCTAAGGAGTTTATCCATTGCTCAGCTACTAATGGATTTGTACCCCCATTAAATTTTGGTGGTTGTTTCCTCATGAAGCGGTCTAACATTGATCCTCCATGTTGCGGATCTGGGTGCTCCCTATGAGTAAGGTTATTATTCATAATCTGAGTGAGTTGTCCAAGTATGGTAATTAGTTGATCAGCACCACTTGTATCTCCAGCTCCACAATAATTATCTTGAGAAGGAGGGAAATCCCTACATGGAGTGCATGAATTAATACAGTTTCCATTCCTCCCACTAGGCGCCATTTCTAAACAATGGTATAAACTAGATTAGTTTATGAATTAAAATACATAATTCCATACGTGTAAAAAACTTAACATAAATTGAACTATAATCATAAAAATGTTTTCTTTTAGGAATTATATACTCATAAACCCTTCATAATGGTTTGTAAAGAAAATGAGAATTATCCTAAGCATATCCCCCGGGAGTGTCATAACCAAGAGTGCAGCAAGGCCTGTTGTCGTGGACCAGTTCCCGTTCGAGTCTAGCTCAAAGTGGTGTTTCCGGGTTTTACCCCTAGGGACATCTATGCCAGAGCTGACTCTACCAGCTCGTATCTAGAAAGGGATGTATTTCTTGGAAACTCACAAAATCTCCACAACAACAAAATTATAGGAAGTTCTTCTATACTATTCCTCAAAGTCTATCTTAGGGCTATGTGCTCTAATCAGAGTTTATCTAAATCTAGCTTCCAAGGTTAGTACAAAACTGCCTCTGATACCAACTATAATGCCCCGACCCCAGTTACCCAGAGTTGGTGCATTATTGCGTAACATTGGCATGATCACAAAAGATCAAGTCTCAAATGACCGATTAGTTTAGTAGCCTTGGAAACACTAGATACATTCATAAGTCTTATATTACATCATAAAGTGAAAAACTACAAAAACATAGTCTCTATTTTCCACACTCTTATCCCCTTCAGACTATCCCTGCAGGTCATTCATAAAATACTTCTTCACATCCTGGAAAATATTAAAACATTAAAAGGGGTGAGCTCAGATGCTCGGTAAGGATAACAATATAGCAGAAGCTTTCTTAAATAAACATAAACATTTAAGGCAATGTATAACTAAAAAAAACTTTTAAACTTGAACATCAACATAATATGGAAAAAGTAAAATGAGATAATTCCATTTACTTATTCACATTGATATTCTACTACTCGAATAATCGCATGCAATATCAATAACCACTTTCATAATGATGGAATGCATAATGCCAGACTATCATACCCACGTAGCCAAGGCCTCGTGCCAAGACTACAAATAAGATTTTGTCAAGGCCTCGTGCCAAGACACTAGTTTGTCTAATGAGACCTGCCGATGTATCGAGGAGCTATAGCGGGCTCCACCCGTCACTTATTAAGTCCAATGCATTCCTCATATGAACAGGTTTAAACATATCAAAAACCACAACATAATCATATCACATAAAATATGCATCAAGGAAACATAACATTTCCACATTTCATTCACAAGATATCAAAACAACACATTGATATAATAAAAACACTTTCAAAACCATTTTCAATCCCAAAATAAAAGAAAATTAAATCTTGGTATTTATTTTTCATAAGAAAAAGTTATGGCTTGTAGAGGAAGCCGAAACTCAAATAATGGTCACGGCGGTGGAGAAGTCGTTGTCTCCGCATACGTACGACAAAAAAAATATTCCCTTTTTTCATTTAGTAAAATGCTTCGTACAAAAAAGATTCCTTTTGAATAAACGTGAAATTCAAAGGGGTTTGTACACCATATAAAAGAAAGTTGTGTATAAAACAAAATATGCCTCAATGAAAGGAGATTGAGACGAAGTCCTTAAATAGAACCCTTTTTAATAAAATAGATCTATTATGTGTATTCACTATAACTACACATAAAGAAATTAAAAATACAAGTTAGTACATAATTCTATCATGACATAATTTGAAAGTAAAAGATTAACCCAATGAATGGAAATTAGGTTAAGAAGTTCCCTTACCTTGTGTCTGTCTTGACTTGACCATTCATTAACCTCATGAATAATAAACTAGAGTTAATTTATAATTTCTTTAGAACCTTTTTCAAGTTTATTATTCCTTTTATATCACTTATTACTATGTTATAAACATTATGTAATTATTTAAGTTAATAACGGTCGTTTTTTCGATCTTTGGTACTTAAGTCAAAAATAAACTTCTTATAATTACAAGTTGTTCGTGTGGGGAAATATCCATTATAAGAATAATTATATTCATGATGTAGATATCATATATATCATATATATCCAGTATATACATGCATTTATAATATTACATAACATTTAGAGGTAAGAAAGGAAATGCACCGTTCATTGAGACGGTAAGCCGTACGTACGCATGAACAATAATTTCATTTACATAACGTATTTAATGGAATGAAATTATAATTATATAAAGGTATAATATAATTCCAGTATAATATAATGTATAATATCATTTACTCCATCATTTATACGTCTCGCATATGGAATTAACGATTCAAATCACATTGAGGGGGTGGTAGTCCGCACTTACTAAAATGAAATTATCGCGTTTACCCATAATGGAAATCATAAAGGTATTCCATAAATTTATAGACCCTAAGCTTGACGTACATGGAAATTACATTACTTTTGAGGAATACTTAATACATAACAAAAACAGACACACAAGGATCGTAATAGTTTAGTGTCTTTGGAAACTTGGAACGTAATCTTCTAATCGTGGTGAAAGATCTTCAACATCTCCCATAATGATCTTCCACTTTTTGTTTCCTAAACTAAAACCTTTGTTTTGATCCTGGGGGAAAATAAAACATAAAAAGGGTGAGCTCAAATGCTCAGTAAGGGTAAGCATGGATAAAATAAAACATACCATATACATTGGAACTTAAAAACATGAACATAATGTTTAAACATTAAAATCTTGAGCAACGACATAAAACATGGAAATACATAAGGCATAGATCATAATGGAACATAATCCATGATAAAATAACATGGGAATAAAACATGTAATTGTGCCACCCATTAAGCACATGTAATGATTTCCATAGTAGCCAAGGCATTACTGCCAAGACCATCTTTGTGGACAAAGTCCCATTCTGGATCAAGTTCACTCCTCATTTTAGTCCTGTAACACTGAACCGGAATAACTTACCATTCTAGGCATGTCTATCTCATGAGATATAAAATATTTACCCAATGCATTGGAGGGAGATATAGGTCCCACCCATCTCATAATGAAATCATTCTTACTTGTGCCACAAAATAAACATACATCATTCATAATAACCCAACAAATAAAATGGGTTTCATAAACATCATCCCATCATCACATAATCCATATAAAAAAAATGGATATCATTTAATAAAAAGAAAAGGGAATCCATGTAAATCATAGAGACATTACACTTGAAACCTACACATATGAAATAATTTCATCTTAGTTGGAAAATGGTTTTGATAAAAACTTGAAATGAATTCTTGAGGAAAATACCTTTCTTCTTCAAAATCAATTTATTTTCACAAAACGGCATGAAATTTTAGAAGAGATTTTGTTGAAAATAGTCATGAAATCCTTTGGAGGAAGCTTCATGAAAATAAGGCTTTATAAAACCGTAAAAATCCGTTCGTGCCGTATAAGTTAAAAAATCATTATTTTTGTACTTTTGCCGGAAAAGTCAAAAAGTACCTCGTAACGTAAACAAAAGAAAGATTCCTTACATACCATGTAGTAAAAGTCAAAAATGAGTAAAAAGGACTTTAAACATACATGAAAACAATTTTATAAAACATGGACATGGATGATAGAAATAACCCCAGTAAATACTTACGAATAAGCAATCTCGGATAAAAATGAGATTTGCAAAATTATCCCTTACCTAATGTCTGATATGCTTCGTATGTATCCGAACCTCCTGTATAATGATTTAAATAATGTCATTGACTTATTAAAGAATCATATTCATTGTTATGATATCATATACGGTTCACTTATGACCTTATATTACCCGTTCATTTGTAAATTCCATGTTAAAGAGTGTTTTGGGTAAAATCGTTTCATTTGTCGTCCGTGTTTTGACTTGTAATTATTCATATGATTACATAGATCATGATTTCATAATTCCAAAATATAAAACATGATTTATATAAAATATATATTAAGAATATACATATATATAATAGATCAATAAATGGAAAGAAATACACCGTTCATGAAGACGGTAGGCCGTACGTACGCATGAATGCTGTTTTCGTTTCCTTATTGAGTTGAATGGAATTTAGTATATGACATACATATATACATAAATACAGTAGATTTATAATGTCATATATTTCATTATTATTTCTTATATATACTTTATAATCATTCTTAAATGGTTAACATGGAGAATGAATCTCATCGCGTCGTGGAGACGGTAGTCCGTACGTACGCATGAGTGATGATATCGTTTCCATAATTATTGAATTGAATTGGAGTGAATGATACAATATATCAGAATCAGTATAATTTTATAATAACTATGTAAAGTTATTATTTACACCATTATACCCATCCATGTAATGTGTTGGTGGAAAAATAGATTACACCACGGTGTGGAGACGGTATTCTGTACGTACGCACGCGCGGTGATTTTGTTTTCCGTAGGATGGATAGAACGTGAAATGGGGTTGTTTCATATTTATAATAACAAATAAGTATATTAGTGATACTAATGTTATTACTTTATAATGAAACAACTAAATAAAAAGATGTTGAAGAAGAAAGAAGCTTGAAAGAATCGGGAGAAGAAATTACTTCTTCTTCGATACGCCTATTTGAAACCTCCTCTTAGGGCACAAAGATTGGTCTTTAAAGTAGACCATAACATCTAGGATGTTTCTAGGGAATTGGAGAAGATAATTTTTCAGGGTTTGGCCGATCTTGAAGGCTCAAATTGGTGTGAGGAGGAGAGGGAGTAGGTGCCCTTTTATAATGGAGGAGAGGGGCACCTTTGGAATTCTAAAAAATAATAATTTATAATAAATCTAACCCCACATAAAAACCTCAAAAAATGGCTCATATTCGAGGATTAGATGAGATAGGGTTGTAATATCATCAACCAATAAAATTTAGACATATTTGGATCTTATTTTAAACCTTATCATTTTGATTTATCCTTATTTAATCTATTTAAGTTTATTTGTGGTAATAAAATTCTAAATTTTAAATTATAACAAATAATTACTTATTTGTTGTGAATTTTCCATAATTATTTACTTTATAAAATTATAGACCATATAAATTTAAATTTATAATTTTTTAATATTTTTGTGATTTTTAAACAATTTTATAATATGTTATTTTTATAAAATAACAATAGTGTCAATTTTGACAGTATTCATTTATTTGAATTTAAATAAAATATATACAGAAGATATGTTCGAACTAAAAGATTTAATAGATTCATAAAAGGTCATATGTATCTATAAAATTAGTGGATCACATTAAATAGTTCATATAATATTTATTTTATTATTTTTAAAACCATTTATTTGGTTAATCTCTTAATAAACTAATTACTAAAACATTTTTTATAATTATTTAATATACTGATTTGTTGCATAAAAATTTAAAATAAAATCCTATGATGAAGATAAATCTATTAACTTTCACAATAATACTTTTACTTGAATTTATGATCTTAAAATCACAGTATTTAAATTGTTATATTTATTAAATTATGAAGGTGACAACTTTGACATCCTTTAAGATAAAATAATATAAGTGTCATAATCACTTTTATAAGGATCCAAACTGTTATATATTAGGTAATTGGATGATTAAGGTGTATATATACAATAAAAATAAGTTTTGATCAGGTTTTTGGGCCTTTTAAGTGGTATTATTATTTCAATAAAAACAATATTACTTATTTTCTACTTAATAAATAATTTCTGTATCATTTTTGGCCAAATCCTTTTTTTGGTATTTTCAAATAACCACTTTAAGGAAAAGTGGGAACCCTACAACACATGTTTCAAAAACACACATCCCGCCATCACCATAGCAAAGTATTTCAAATTCAAAAAAACCCTAACTTAGACCGCTTTCCAGTTTTCAGTCCGCGTATCGCCCGACATCATTTTCGAAGAGCCACCTCGAGACACGAGCGTAGAAATCGCGCACCCACCACAAACCGTGCCGACGTCGAAAACATCATCCAGTCAACATCCAGTCCCCATCATCATCATGCTCCTCGAAACTACCACCACCGTCGTCGTCACCAGAGCACCTCACCGTCGTCGCCAGAGCACCATCACCGGAGGTTCCAAGAAAACCATCATCGACTTCACCAGAAAACGCCACCTTCACCATTCCAATATATTCAAGACGGAAGAGCCCACCATACTCCCCTTCGGCATCAACTTCAGCATCACAACCCAACAGACATTCATCCATTCGCAAAACCACGAAAAACCACGCAAACCATACAGCATCACCGCCACATGGAGGGAAGAACTCCCAATCCATCAGGGAAAAGAAAAAACCCTAAAACGAACCAAACAAAACCAGAACAACGAAAACAGAAGAAGTTTCACCAAGAACCGAATCACACCGCGAACGAAAGCACAACGATCAACACCCTGATACAAAAGATCTCGCCGCCACCGACTAGTTCGACCGCATCAGGTACAACAGAACCCCCCGCACTCACCTGAAAAGATTCGGGACCCCCAAATCGCTGGCGCATGAGCGCAGACCTCAACCGCTGAGAAACTCACCGGAGGACAACAACAAGCTGCATCGAACAGAACCAAGAGCGCTCCGGAGAGTATGTCGTCGACGAAGACCGGTCTTACACCCGCAGATCTAAACCAGAAACCACCGACGTCCATTGTGCATCTTCACTGCCAGAGAGGAGCAACGAAGTTTTATGATGTTTATCACTAAATTAAAATTATTATACTTATAAGATATAAGAGAGTGACATGTGGTCACTTTCTTTGGTTTTAATAATAATTAAATTATTTTCATGGTCAAAAGTCCATACAATGAATCTAATCCAACCCCTAGTTGATATGGGTTTACTTTTAGCCATCCAATAGAATTTTGTCATGTGTTAGTGTAATTTTATAATATTATATTTACCCTTAATTACTCGATTTACCTTTAACTATGGTAAATAAAATTTACCATAGTTACTATTCATAATTCCCAAAAATATAAAGGTAGCCTATTAACATAATTTGGACCCACTGATTACAAATATGGAATCCATTTTTTCAAATTCAATACACAGAAGTTGTAGAAATTAAATTAAAATTAATCCTGTTGTCGAATGAAAACATGTTTTTGTTTAAAACATTGCAAAAGATTGAATTGATTTAACCTACGAATTCAATGTAAAACCAATAATAATGACATACATTATATTAAATGGTAAAAATATATTATATTTATACTTTAAAACCATTAAATATTATAATTTAAACATATAAGTTATTATGATGAAAAAAGTTGTTTTTCATTAAAATATAGCGTGTTTTTACTATTCATCAAAATATGAAAGTTACCAGAATAATACGAAAAATTTATCCAAAGTAAATTTTTATTTCTGGATTCCAAAGAAGAATTTTATTTTGTCAAATTGAACTTATAAACGTGTCAAAAACTAGATTTAATGTGGGTTCGCCATCAAAAGGCGACAAAACTGCATTTTTTGAAAAATACTTATTTTACCAGAAATATTTATTTTGTTCTTATACCATGTTATAGAAAATGTGTAAGATGAATAATAATGTTATAAAATTAAAAATTTATTTAACAATATTCATAACGGATAGTTCATAATAATATCATAATAATATATCGTTGTTTAGTAAAACCCGGTATTTCGTACAACACACGCTATCGAGGAAGGTCGTGATTGCGTGTAATGCAAGCCAAGTCAGGGTTGCGTGTTGTGAAAGAATCCTCCGTTGTTTCGTATAACAGAATCCAACCATATTTCATTTATACATTGAATATATATATATATATATATATCCTCAATGTTGCGTAGAATAACTATTATCAAAATTGTGTGTAACACGATCCAAGAATAGTGTTGCGTATACTGCAAGCTAATATGGTGTTGCGTATAGTGCAAGGTAATATTGGTGTAGCATACAACACAATACATTAATGAAATTAAAATAATATTTTTCATAAAATCTCGGGGTGTTACATTCTACCCCCCTTAAAATGAATTTCGCCCTCGAAATTCATCGGGGTTATAAATGGTTTACTACTCGAAAGATTGTTTAATAGAAACCCACATCGTAAAAAGGAATACCAAAACATGGCTTTAAAAACTAAAGTATGAAATGTAACGGTTACCCAAATTAACACATCACTGGGTTTTCACGTAGGAGAACATAGGTGAAAATATGGATATGGAAGAAAAATCTAACCATAATGTTCTGATGGAGAGTGGTAGAGAACATGGCTATGAAAAAGCCAATAATCACAAAGCTATTGATTTGTGATGATCTAAGGTACCATCTGATTCCTCAGATATAAGGGAACTAGGACAACATTTTTGGTTTTCAAGATCATTTCCCTAAAGTTGATGAATTGAAAGAAATACTTCCATGATTTTAGTACAATCTCATTGTTGTTCATGAATTGAACAATTTCCACTTCATCCCATAAAGAAATAAAGTTAAATTTTTTATTCTTGATGTGTTAGCAGATCATGTGATAGAATTATGGGTCATTCCATTTCTTTCAAACAAAAGGTTAGCAAAAGGTATAAGTCCATCTTATGGTTAGATTAATCGTATATGGTTCCAAAAATGAGCTTATACTTCATATATCATACCGCTTAATAAAATAAAACCAGCTTCTACTAACCAGGGACTTCCTGTAGGACAGTGGTAGGCGATAAAGGCCAGTCGCACTTCAGTTGTGGGTTCAATTCCCACAGCCTTGTTCCGACGCGATGGGCTATCTCCCGTCCTGCATGTTTTCCTTTTTCTAAAACTACATTACTATATCATCCCATCAATAATATCGAAAAAGGTTCTATCCTTAAACAATACTTACTTAGGTCTAACATAATCCATTCCAATCTTTAGTCTTATCAATAATATTGCAGTCCATTGTCATATTATAGTGAAAATGATTACCAGAGATTTCATATAAGAATCATGTTAATACCATCGTTGATCCCCATATATCCTAAGATATGTCTTTTTGGTCACATTACAAACATTCGAAGGCCTTAATCATGTATTCTCTTGAAAAATGAATACCCATTGAACCTTAGTGAAAAACATGAATGCAGTTAAAAGTTAACACTTTCCACATACCAAAATCCTCAAAATTCTATATACTCAAACCATGATATCACTTAGTCCTTATATCAATCATGAGCTCATGAATACAATCAAACTTCTCATTATCTTCTTATTCCTTCATTATGCACATATCATCTACTTTACAAAAATATCTAAATAACATTCCATGGTTACTGGTACCATTCAACATATACTTTCAAATACTTTTAGGAAAAACAATATCGTAACAATCCTTAGATGATTCTTTATTCCAGAGTACCAATAACTATACAACATAACTATTGATAAACATACAATCATTCCACTACCTTCTAAAACAACAGACTGAGCTTCAACACTTCTTTCAGCTCATATATCATTTGTAGTCTCCTCGTCATCATCCACATAAATACTACCCATATGACCATGCTGATTCTCTTCATGAGATTTTCCATTAGGGCATTAGTTTTCATAATGCCCTTACATTCCACATTTAAAACATCTAATCATTGTTGATGTCGTAGAAATACCATTATCCTTGTCCATGGTGTTAACTGAACCTTTTCCATTGCACTTACTGGCTTTATGTCCTTCTTTTCCACACCCAAAGAATCTTCCAGTTCCTTTGAAACAATCTCCATGATGAATCCTCCCACATGATTTACATGAGGGAAATTGAACTTTCTTTCCTCTATGATTATCATGAAACTCTATCTTTCTATTATTATCTGAGTTGGGAAACTTACCAAAGTTGAGATTATTTATCATATTATGAGATTGCTGATTAGGCATAATAACGATTTTTGGACTTCCAGATCCCATTTCATTTGGTTTGTCATGAATAAAATCATTCCATTGTCCGTCATATCCTCCATTATCATGAATCTTCCTGTTTCCAGCCATTTTCTAAAACCCAAAAAGAATAGTGTGAGAGGCAAAAATCATGCTAGGGAAAACAACATATTATAGGGGAGAAACATCAATATCTAACATCTTAGGATAAATTCTAATATTGTTACTGTAGTTCTAGGACTATATCCTATACGTATTCTTATCCTTAGGTACATCCCTAGACATACCATAGAAATACCTCTCAGGATCTCACTAACGTTTTCACATCGTAGTTTCCAATGGTTGACTAAAACTTTCCTATGATACCAACTGTAGAGACCCTAAGGTTGACGTACATGGACATTACATTAGTTTTGCAGAATACTTAATACATAAAAAAAATAGACACACAAGGACCGTAATAGTTTAGTGTCTTTGAAAACGTGGAACGTAATCTTCTAATCGTGGTGAAAGATCTTCAACATCTCCCATAATGATCTTACACTTTTTGTTTCCTGACCTAAAACCTTTTGTTTGATCCTGGGGGAAAATAAAACATAAAAAGGGTGATCTCAAATGCTCAGTAAGGGTAAACATGGATAAAATAAAACATACCATATACATTGGAACTTAAAAACATGAACATAATGTTTAAACATTAAAATCTTGAGCAACGACATAAAACATGGATGTACATAAGGCATAGATCATAATGGAACATAAACCATGATAAAATAGCATGGGAATAAAAAATGTAATTGTAGCATCCATTAAGCACATGTAATGATTTCCATAGTTGCCAAGGCATTGCCGCCAAGACCATCTTAGTGGAAAAAGTCCCATTTTGAATCGAGTTCACTCCTCGTTTCAGTCCTGTAACACTGAACCATATTAACTTACCGTTCTAGCCATGTCTATCTCATGAGATATAAATTCTTTACCCAATGCATTGGAGGGAGATATAGGTCCCACCCATCTCATAATGAAATCATTCTTACTTGTGCCACAAAATAAACATACATCATTCATAATAACCCAACGAATAAAATGGGTTTCATAAACATCATCCCGTCATCACATAATACATATAAAAGAAATGGATATCATTTCATTAAAAGAAAAGTGAAACCATGTAAATCATAGAGACATTACACTTGAAACATACACATATGAAATAATTCCATCATAGATGGAAAATGGTTTTGATAAAACACTTGAAATGAATTCTTGAGGAAAATATCCTTTCTTCTTCAAAATAAATTTCTTTTCACAAAACGTCATGCAATTTTAAAAGATAGAGATTTTTTTGAAAATAGTCATGAAATCTTTTGTAGGAATCTTCATGAAAATAAGGCTTTATAAAACCATAAAAATCCGTTCGTTCCGTATAAGTTAAAAAAACATTCTTTTCATACTTTTGCTAGAAAAGTCAAAAAGTACCTCGTAACGTAAAAAAAAGAAAGATTCAATACATACCATGTAGTAAAAGTAAAAAATGGGTAAAAAGGACTTTAAACATACATGAAAACAATTTTATAAAACATGGACATGCATGATAGAAATAACACCAGTAAATACTTACGAATAAGCAATCTCAGATAAAAATGAGATTTGCAAAATTATCCCTTACCTTATGTCCGTTATGCTTCATATGTATTTGAACATCCTGTATAATGATTTAAATAATGTCATTGAATTATTAGAGAATCATATTCATTGTTATGATATCATATACGGTTCACTTATGACTTTATATTACCCGTTCTTTTGTAAATTCCATGATAAATAGTGTTTTGGGTAAAATCGTTTCATTTGTCATCTGTGTTTTGACTTTTAATTATTCATATGATTACATAGATCATGATTTCATAATTCCAGAATATGAAACTTGATTTATATATAATATATATTCAGAATATATATATATATATAATAGATCGATAAATGGAAATAAATACGCCGTTCATGGAGACGGTAGGCCGTACGTACGCATGAACGTTGTTTTCGTTTCCTTATTGAGTTGAATGGAATAAAGTAGATGACATACATATATACATAAATACAGTTGCTTTATAATGTAATATATTTCATTACTATTTCTTATATATACTTTATAATCATTCTTAAATGGTTAACATGGAGAATGAATCTCATTGCGTCGTGGAGACGGTAGTCCGTACGTACGCAACAGCGATGATATCGTTTCCATAATTATTGAATTGAATTGGAGTGGATGATACAATATATCAGAATCAGTATGATGTTACAATAACTATTTATAGTTATTCTTTACACCATTATACCCATCCATGTAAGGTGTTGGTGGAAAAACAGATTACACCACGACGTGGAGACGGTATTCCGTACGTACGCACGCGCAGTGATTTCGTTTTCCGCAGGATAGATAAAAGGTGAAATGGGGTTGTTTCATATTTATAATAACAAATCAGTATATTAGTGATACTTATGTTATTACTTTATAATGAAACAACTAAAGAAGAAGAAGTTGAAGAAGAAATAAGTTTGAACGAATCAGGAGAAGAAATTACCTCTTCTTCGATACGCCTCTTTGAAACCTCCTCTTAGGGCACTAAGATTGGTCTTTAAAGTAGACCAGAACCTCTAAGATGTTTATAGGGAAGTGGAGAAGATAATTTGTCTGGGTTTGGCCGAGATTGAAGGTTCAAATTGGTGTGAGGAGGAGAGGGAGGAGGTTCCCTTTTATAAGGGAGGAGAGGGGCACCTTTGGAATTCTTAAAAATATTAATTTATAATAAATCTAACCCCACTTAAAAACCTCCAAAAATGACTCATATTCAAATATTAGATGATATAGGGTTGTAATATCATCAACCAATCAAATTTAGACATGTTTGGATCTTATTTTAAACCTTATCATTTTGATTTATCCTTATTTAATCTATTTAAGTTTATTTGTGGTAATAAAATTCTAAATTTTAAATTATAACAAATAATTACTTATTTGTTGTGAATTTTCCATAATTGTTTGATTTATAACGTTATAGACCATATAAATTTAAATTTAAAATTTTTAAATATTTTTGTGATTTTTAAACAATTTTATAATATGTTATTTTTATAAAATAACAATAGTGTCAATTTTGACACTATTCATTTATTTGAATTTAAATAAAATCTATACAGAAGATATGTTCAAACTAAAATCTTCACTAGATTAATAAAAGGTCATATGTATCTATAAAATTAGTGGATCACATTAAATAGTTCATATAATATTTATTTTATTATTGTTAAAACCATTTATTTGGTTTATCTCTTAATAAAATAATTACTACAACATTTTTGTATAATTATTTATTATACATATTTGTTGCATAAAAATTTAAAATAAAATCCTATGATGAGGATAAATCTATTACCTTTCACAATAATACATTTACTTGAATTTAGAATCTTAAAATCACAATATATAAAATGTTATACTTATTAAATTATGAAGGTGACAACTTGGGAATCATTTAAAATAAAATACTATAAGTGTCACAATCACTTTTATAACGATCCAAACGGTTATATATTAGGTAATTGAATGATTAAGGTGTATATATACCCTACCAATAAGTTTTGGTCAGGTTTGTGTGCCTTTTAATGGGTATTATTATTTCAATAATAACTATATTACTTATTTTCCACTTAATAAATAATTTCTGTATCATTAATGTATCACCATTAATGACAATTATTTAATCCCTAAAAATTCTAAATAAATTATCATGATGTAGATAAGTTTATTAAATTTCTGTAGAATATTCATGTTCAAAGTTTTATGATTTTTATCACTAAAGTAAAATTATTATACTTATAAGATTTAAGAGAGTGACATGTTGTCACTTTCTTTGGTTTTAAAAATAATTAAATTATTTTCAAGGTCAAAAGTCCATAAAATGAATCTAATCCGACCCTTAGTTGATATTGGTTTACTTTTAGACATCCAATATAATTTTGGCATGTGTTATGGTAATTTTATAATATTATATTTACCCTAAATTACCCTATTTACCTTTAACTATGGTAAATAAAATTTACCGCAGTTACTATTCATAATTCCCAAAAATAAAAAGTAGCCTATTAACATAATTTGAACCCACTGATTCCAAATATGGAATCCAGTTTTTGAAATTCAATACACAGAAGTTGCAGAAATTAAATTAAAATTAATCTCGTTGTCGAATGAAAACGGGTTTTTGTTTAAAACATTGCAAAAGATTGAATTGATTTAACCTACGAATTCAATGTAAAATCAATGCTAATGACATACATTATATTAAATGGTAAAAATATATTCTATTTATACTTTAAAACAATTAAATATTATAATTTAACCATATAAATTATTACGATGAAAAAAGTTGTTTTTCATTAAAATATAGCGTGTTTTTACTATTCATCAAAATATGAAAGTTACCAGAATAATACGAAAAATTTATCCAAAGTAAATATTTATTTATTGATTCCAAATAAGAATTTTATTTTGTCAAATTGAAATTATAAACATGTCAAAAACTAGATTTAAAGTGGTTGCTCCATCAAAAGGTGGAAAAACTGCATTTTTTGAATAATACTTATTTTACCCGAAAAATTTCTTTTGTTCTTATACCATGTTCTAGAAAATATGTAAGATGAATAATAATGTTATAAAATTCAAAATTTAGTTAATACTATTCATAAAGGCTAGTTCATAATAATATTATAATAATATATCGTTGTTTAGTAAAACCCGGTATTGCGTACAACACACGCTATCGAAGAAGGTCGCGATTGCGTGTAATGCAAGCCAAGTCAGGGTTGCGTGTTGTGAAAGAATCCTTCGTTGTTTCGTATAACAGAATCCAACCATATTTATTTTATACATTTAATATATATATATATATATATAAATATACTCAATGTTGCGTAGAATAACTATTATCAAAATTGTGTGTAACATGGTCCAAGAATAGTGTTGCGTATACTGCAAGCAAATACAGTGTTGCGTATAGCGCAAGGTAATCTTGGTGTAGCATACAACACAAGACATTAATGAAATTAAAAGAATATTTTTCATAAAATCTTGGGGTGTTACAATAAAAGGAAAATACAGAATCATAAGGAAAACATAAACATAATATATATCATATATATAAATAGTGTCATCTTAATTTCCACCATTAGAGGTGTTAAAATAATATTGAACAATCATCATTTCGTGAGGCAGAAATTCGCAAACCACAGAAACTGTATGTTATTTAACCATTAGACGAAGGTGTGTGTAAGTGTAAATCAAATAATTCTCATAAAAACATCCAAGTATATTGAAGATACTGATGTTGTTACAAAATAAAGAAATAAAAAGAGTTTAAGGGGTTGGAGAAGCAAAATAAAACAAAATAACATAAGAGAAGACATTACCTTAAAATCGGGTAACTCTTTTTGATTTGAGCCAAAGGCTTCCTTGGGAAGAATTATGCACAAAGTGAGGATTGTAGGACTAAGAGAGGGAATTTTAGAGAGTATTTGGGCAGAGGCTGGCCGAGCCAAATTTCTTTGATGGTGCGAATAAGGTGGTAGTGGTGGGGGCCTTTTATAAGAGGAGAAGAGGGGTACTCTTGGAATGATTGAAATGTTACTTTATTATGAAATTATTTTTGGATTATAAAAGTCCCATAATGATATAGTTCGAGGCTAAGGTGATAAGGGTTAGAAATATTCTCATCTAATAGGTTTTTGAAAAGTTTATGCCTTAGATTTTACCTTATCATTTCATTTTATTTAAATCGTTAATTAATGAGGTAATCACTGCATCATCATGGTGTCATAAATATTTTAATTTATTTAATGTCTAAAAATTATAAAAAAAATACCATGATATAGGAAATATTTTTATCTTTACAATGAATATTTATAGTCAAAATGTTACATTATATAACCCCATGTAATAATTGTTTTAGTAAAACAACTCATGTTTGTGACAATTTTATTCTTAATTTAAATAAAAAGTTATTAATGTCATTTTCTTACCTAAGTGGCTCCATGGGGTCCCCAAGTTGACCCCAAGATTTTCTTGGTCGTACATTACTCATAAAATAAGGTTAGGACAAGTTTCAAGATATTTTAATATTTTTATAATATCATATTTACCTTAAATTTCACTAATTATCTTTAATTGCGATTAATTAAACTTAAAAGTTACTATTCACCAAAAAATTATTTTAATCCCATTTAACCACATTTTAATTCTTAATGACAACCATTTATGTTGGATTTTTGAAAATCAAATCACAGAAGTGGTAATGTTTCATTTAAATGAAAAATCAGTTTTTAACTACTACTTAGTGGTTTCACTATTCATCAAAAATTGATGTTTTTCAGAACAATGCCAAAATTTCACCCTAAGATATAATTGATATTCTGATTTCAAAAATAATGTCTATTTTAAAATATTCCAAACATATAAGTTTCATTAATTAATTTAATAATTAATTCTCGATGTCACAACAAATAGTGTGTTTTTATGAAACAATATATATCAAAAGATTGACAATTGTTTATGTCCAATTTCAAAGTGAAATTAATTCTAATGAACACCATTGGATGAAATGGTAAAAATATATTATAATTATACTTTAAAACCACTCAATTGTATAATTTATCACTATAAATTATTTTGATTAAAAAAGTTTTTTTAGTATTTTTCACTATTCATAAAAAATTGGAAGTTCTCAGAAAAATACCAAAAATTCAACTTAGGATAATTTCGATATTTCGAATCCAAAAATGAAGTCCATTTTGAAATATAAAATATATATAATTTCAAAAAGTGGGTATTAATATTCATAATGTCTATTTTTATTGGTCACGGTGTGTTAGACCTCGGGGTTTCGTACAACACACACTGCTCTATTATTCAAAGAGAAGTGTACCATGGATGCTTGGGGTGTTACAATTAGTTAATTCAACATCAGGTATTTTGAGGATATTTAGTCAATAATTTCAAAATAGTTTCAGTATGTTTACAATAGAAAAAGGTCAAATTATTCTATCATCTCAATAATAATAATAATTAAGTAGTTATCATTTTTTATTTCAATCATACTTTTAAAATAAACCATAAAATATGGTTATTAAAAAATAATAAGATTATAATGATGGGGAGGGTAGGACGTATGCACACATGTGTAACATTTCCATTTTTCAGTGAATATTACAGAACAAATGTATGAAATTTCTTTCTTTGAATAATAATTTATATCATAAATACCATATTATATCTTCAAATATAATTTGATGTATATTAAATAGTTTATGGTGTTGAAAAATGAATCACATCACTTAGTGGAGGTTGTAGTCCATACATATGCACGAATGACGTTATCATTTTTTAGTAATAAAAAAGGAAATAAATTAAATGATACATTATATTTTAATAAAAAAAAATCTTCATGAATATAATATATATATATATATATATGTATTAAAATAATTATTTCAACCAATCGTAAGAGGAGGCGATGGAAAAAGAATTGCATCGGTCCTCGAGGTTGTAGTCTGTCGTACACACGAATGTCGGATTCTATTCCTATTTAATGACGGTTGGAGATGGATATAATTTAGGCCATTAAGATAATAATATTTAATCATACCATGTATAATGATTTTAATATATGATCATGAATAATTAATATTTTTTGGAGGTGAAGGAAGAAATAAAAGAAAAATTCTTGGTTAATAATGATATATCTTCTTCGGAAAACCTCTTAAGCACTACACAAAAATAGTTTGTATTTTTTTTATTATAAAAAAGGATTCAGGGATGTGAGTAGGGATAATAGGAAGGTATTTGGGAAGATATTGGAAGAAAAATGACTTTTAGGAGTGAATAGAATATAAGAATGTGTTCCCATTTATAAGAGAGGGGAGGATCACTTTTAGAAATTTTTAAAATATTAAAATTAATAGAAATTAATTTTAATGTCAAAATAGATCTATATTAATATTATTAAAATGTAATATTATAATTATTCAAAATAATTTCCTAAAATTAAACTTGGACTACTATGGATTGAATTTTTACCCTTGTCATTTTTTAACCATCCATTAACTATTTTGACAATTATAGTGATATCATTGTTTTTTACAATTAATTATTTAATATAATTAAATTAAAAGAAAAAATAGTCCATAAATGTAATGTGGATGATTTAATAATGCATATACCATTCAACTGGTGAATAATTTTTTGTTATGATTTTTAAATCTCATAATAAAATATTATTTTCTATAAAATACCATTAATTTCAATTTTAGAACTATTCATTACTTTGAATTTATCAAATCACGAAAAAAAGAATTAGAATATAAATAATTCAAAAATATATAATATTAAATTTTTATCTAAATAAAATATGAAAAACAAATATTCATTCCAATCATATTATTTTTAACATTTTCAAAATCATTTATTTTATTTCTTTATTAACTGAATAATTGAGGCATCAGTATTGCATATGATTTTAAGGTAATTATTTCATCACTAAAAATTAAAAACAAATTAAATTGATAAATACATATTTTTTAATTTATTATTTTAAATCAATATAATCTATATTTATCCCCATGTTAAAAATATTATTGTTTTTTAATATAAAGAGTGTGACATTTTTGGCTTTATATTCAATTAAATATTATAAATGTAAAAATCAAGTCAAAATGGGAATGGGAATATGTTATAGTTTTTTAAAACTACATGTAATATATAATCAAAAAATAAAATTAATTAATGTGTTAGCTTAATTTATTATTTCTTATCATTTTATATTTATATTTAATTATCTGATTTACCCTTACTGAGGTGACCTAAATTTACTAAGGTTATATTCTATATTTAAAAACATAAAGTGGATATATTTAATATTTTTTGAAGAACTAATTTTAAATATGCAATCCAATTTTAAAAATTCAATTCATTGAAGTGGAAGAACTAAATTTAAAAAAACACAAAAATACAAAGAGAAAATATTTTTTTAGAAAAATACATTTTATGTAAAAAAATGTTTTTTACCAAATTGAAGTATATAATTCATTTAAAAATTCTATAATTGGATTATAATAAATGAAAAGTAAAAAATTAAATTTTAAAAGTAATCCCAAATTAAAGTTTACATTGAAAATAATAGAAGATAAAATACAATTTTCCATAAAAATTAGAATTTTCCGTATACATTGAGAAATTACTATTTTCAAAAAATAATAAATATTTCACAATAGGATTATTTTAATATGATTATTTAAAAAATTATATTTATTTTATGAAATAAATTTTATAAATTTTTCAAAGAAACTATATTTTTTCTATAATATGTAATTAAAAACAATTTTTTAGGAAAAGACCTTTTTGAAGAATAAAACCATTTTACTAAAAATTGAGTTCTTATTTACTAGGAAGTAACAGAAATAGTTATATATATTATAGGGTTTATATACATTTAATACAATTATTCAATCCTATTCACACTCTCCAATTTAAAGGTCAGGTTAGGACTATCATATTTAAATAATTATATTTTGTGGTTCATTTATTCTCATTGTTGAATGACATACCAATTATAAAAAAAGTGAACTTCTTTTAAAATAGAATTATATTACATTGTAACCATTTAATAAGTTACATCCTCACAATTTATATTTGAACTCAATAACTTGGGGATTTAATTTTCAAAATAATTTTATTGTAACCCCACATTGTAAAATGTTTTAATAAAACTAAATCTTTAAAATAAGGAAAGGGAAGTATAACGGTCATGTATAATAAAACATATGTTGGTCTACAAGTAAGAAAAATGGTGGGATAGGAAAATATAGACCTGGATGAGAAATATAAGGCCTAAATATTAATGGAGGGTGATGGAGAACATGTTCAAGATAATTTTAACGACATGAAAACCATAAATCTATGATGGTTAAAAGAAATATCAATTCATCATAATTGAATTTAATAGTATCACATTTTATATCAATGTCCTTCTCCCTATAGGTAAGGAATTACTTTAACACATAGAATAATAAATTCATGAAATATTCTTATTTTACATGTATAAGTTTATTCTAAAAATAATTTCCACCACAATATAATCTTTTTCTTCAAATAATGATAGTTGTCGATGAATTTTTTGTGTTTGAAGAACTAAATTAAACTTCAAAAAAATAAAATAATCCATAATAAAATAACATGATATTCATGTTATCTTAAGAAATTAACCATCAACAAAATAGTCATCACATGGTTAGAGAATTCCTAAAAAGAATAAACCATTATACGAAGAAATAATACATTAATATCAAAAATAGAATAGTAATACCCAAAGTTGAAACTAAATAAATATGTAAATAACTATCCTTAAAATAATTCAATATATTACTAACTATGTTGAAAAATCAATGATTATAATGATTTGATCCCATATTCTTTTAAAATTCATCTCCCAAATTACAACTATCACTCTTAATGTATCATATCAAAAATGCATATGAAATAGTTATATAATCTTCAAGATATGCTAATCATTCCATAAATGATCTGAATCACCACAAAGCCACCTTAAAATCATACAATCCACCAACAGATAGTTGAGTCTATAAGTTTTCCTTATGACTTTTCCATTCCTTCATGTTTTTGAAATCACAAACACTCTATCTTAAGGAAAATTTATTTTTCCCTATGTTTTATCTTAACAAGGAAAATTTTCATTCTCTAAAGAAAATTCATCCTTACCTGTATTCATTGTTCTTATTTCAGTTCTTCTAAATCTAAATCATTTTATTTATATGTGTAAAAAAATTCGATTTCATATTGTAAAATCTCAGAATCTTATAATTACATGGATATAGAGAATTCTGTTTAAGACTCCAAATTCAGGTTATGAATTCTTATGAATTTAGACTCCGAGTTCTCTGAATTCAGACTCCATACTCTTTAGAGATCAGGCTTCAAGTTCTCTAAATTTAGACTCCGAACTCTTCTAGGTTCATACTCTGAGTTATCTGAATTCAGAATATGAACACTTCTGAGTTCAGACTCTGAGTTCTATAAATTCAAACTATGAGTTCTTGGAATTCAGACTTTGATCTCTTCTGAGTTCAGACTCTGAGTTCTCTGAATACAGACTCTGAACTCTTCTGAGTTCAGACTCAGAGTTCTCTGAATTCAGACTTTGAACTCTTCTGAGTTCACACTCGGAGTTCCCTGAATTGAGACTCTAAAATATTATGAATTCAGACTCTGACCTCTTTTTAATTCAAACTCCGAATTCATTAGAATTTTGGTTCAGAATTATTTGGAATTCAGGTTACGGATTCTCTAGAAAAAAGAATCCTAATTTCCATGTATTATAGACTCTGAATATTATTTTTCTTGGACTCTAAATATCATTTTCTTAGACTCCAAAAATTCAATTTAGTTAAGCAACCATATTCTTCTTACACTTACTATAGTTATGGAACGATGTCTTATATTCAGTTACTAACTAAATATTGTTTGAGTGACACGTGTATAGGTCCTTTTGAGATTCATGGAAAAATATGACCATTAGAGGATGAAGCCTACTGTTAGAGGAGTGATTATAAATAATATTTCATTTGAATGAGCTCACAACTTTTGTGTGGTTCTATAACTCTAGATATTACACACTATTAAGGTGATTTCTAGAGAGAGGTACTCTCACGATTAGTGCGTACTTAACATCTTGTTCAAATTGCTTCATGCATCTCCGAATGTTTCTGAGTACATGAAATGGCTTCCAGGGATAGGAAGACAGAGGTTCCGACTACCTTAATGTTTGAGGACTTCCTCGGTGAGGAAGATAGAGGTTCCAACTATCTTGAAGTTCAAGGGCTTGTGGGGATAACAAGAAAGATTTCGATATTCTTATCGAGGGCTTACCCTGGTGTGGGTAAGACAGACTTTCTTGAAAGTATAAATCAAGGGACCTTTATCCAAGGTTATTGGATACCCTTCTCATTGGGTTAAAATATTCTCTACTTGTTACTTTTATTGTTTCATTTTTATTTTATGTTGCATTTTGATTGATAAGGAATGTATAACTATCTTATAATTCCTTGTTCTTTTATACTCCTATTAATAAGATTATATATGCTTTTTGTTAGAATCTTTTTATGTGTAAACTTTTCTTGAGTTTCATTTCTGGAACCATATTTCTGGAATCTAGAAAGTTTGTATAACTAAGTGGTCTTGTGAATTTACATTGTTTAACATTGTTAAACATAGTTTTCCTTAAGGTTAAGAGGGAAAGGTTGATACCAACCTTAAAGGTTCCAAAGGAATTTTTAAAGTATAATATTCACCCCCTATTTTATATTGAGCATCTACATTATTATTTCAATCCTACACAGATAAATCAATGTTTAATACTAAATTAAAATCTCATAATGTTCCATTTTCCAAAGTCATATGAGGATCCAAAAATAATGATCATCATTCGAAATAACAATAATCACGAAATCAATAAATAACATTTCTCCACTATGCTAATCTCTATGATAAAACATAAGTTCTAAAAATAAAAATCATCAATAAAAATCATCATTCTAACAAGGACATCACATAGGATAATGGTAGGAACTACACACATTTTCCCCTTCAATTATGGTTTTAATCCCCACAACCTTGCCAGATATGATATGTCATTTCCCAATTTCTGTTTTATAATTTTAATAATACTATAATAATATAATTCTTATATAATTCCCAAATATATGATGAAAATCATCAAAAATAACATTAATAAAGAAAAAAACCATTTAAAATGTAAGGATTTATTTACACCTCATTTTTACCCAAAATCAAATAATCATAATTTACTATCATTTTTTTAACATAATTTATACATTACCCTAAAGTTTTATTTTTCCCATTGTGATATTTCCTTCAATGGATGTCTCCAAAATGTATAAATTTTTCTCTACACAAGTTTTCAAATGTATTTATTACATCATTCATATATTTATGATATTTAAAAAAAATCTATTATAGAATAATCCTTAGGTGTCACATAATACTAATAACATTAAGAATATATCATAATATTATTGATTAAATTCCACCACATTAGTATTTTGAAAAATCAATAAAAAAATAATTCATTAAACTTATTTAATAAAATTTTAACTATTCTTCATTATCTTATTACTTAATAATTTATTCCTACTAATAAATGATATGAAAGATGAACTTATTGTAGCAACCCTGACCATAATATCCTAGATTAGGTGTCTTCTTTATTACATTATCATAATGTACAAGGAATCACATCCCAAAATACCAAATAATATAGTAGTGTTGGTAGAGTATCCATGTACATGATTCCAATATTACCTTTTAAAACAAAAAATAAAACTTGTTTTAGAATATAAATATTACCTACAAAATATACTTGCACATAAAAGGAATAATAGAAAAAGGAAACAAAATACGGGTGACCTAAAATTCTTATTAAGTGTTATGTACATTGGAAGCTGTCATGAATCGCTAAAGAGTAATCTATATGGAAATGTAAATAATTTAACACAAATTTCATTCAATCAATAGCTTTGATATAATTATGAGATAAGGAATAATCAATATAGAAAGGTAAATAAGTAAAAACACATTCCATTTAATCAATAAAATGAGAATGATATTTATCATTATATAACATCATTATGAAAATTTAAAGGATAATTAGATAATCTAAAATCACTATGTAAAGGTAAATAATTGAAAAGACTAGAAATTTTATCAGTAAACTAATGATGAAATGCATGCAATGATAAGTAGTAGAAAAGTTGTGGGCAAAGCCCCTTTATTATAAAAGATAAAAATTAAACAATCCCCTTTTGTGGAAAAATAGGGAACCCATCACCACGCATGTACTAAGGTCTTATAGGCCCAAGAACAAAGCTTAACAGAGTCAGAAGGCCCAGAAAAACCATTACAGACAGAAATCATTACAGTGGCTCGGAAGCCCAGCAGGAAAAATCCCATTACAATGATCAACCCAATTAACCCTTCCAACAGGACTATCCATCACCAGGACCCTGCCAGAACAAGATCTGTGCATCACACCAGTCCGACCGCCGGATCTGAAAATGCCACCACCCCCAAATACCCAGATCTGACCGCACCAAACTGTCGTTGCCTCACAGATCCGCCGTAGTCAAAGAACATCGAGGGTCGGTGACAGTCCGTCGAGATGACAAGCTCGAATCAAGCAACCAGATTTGGAGAAATGCATCCAAAGATAATAACATTTTGATAATATCATCTATAATAACAATTAAAATCGTATTGAAGGAAATACTTAATTATTGGATGTCATGATCTATGGAATCATAATACCTGTACTATATAGAACATTCAAAATAGAGTTTAAAACTATAGGTATGAAACTAATTAATTAAAGATTATAGATTCCCCTCATGAGACTACAGATGAAATGAGGGGCTATATAACCCTATGAAAACAGATTGATTTATGATATTCTTTTCCACATTTAAATTTTATATCAAAATCATTTTGGAAGAAGTAATTTAAATTGAAACTGAATGAAACCATGAATTATTTTGTAATATTCATATTACATGTCAAATGGGCATTATATACACAATATAAAATAAATTAGATGTGTAACATTACAACAAACCTTAATAAAGGGCTGTTGAGACGAAGTCCCTTTACTCACACTTCCTTTTGGTTGAACATGATTTAAACTAATTTATAGTAGATTTAAACATGTTATTAACTAATACCCAATCCAGGTAAATATTTATAATATAATATATGATTCTTTAATATAATCTTATCATCCATTCATTAATAATATTTCATTATTTTGGTTGATTCATGTGTTAATTGACTTGTTTTCTCATTCACGAGTTGTCAAGAATGTTCTAGGTCTTGTGCATATTTTATTGTTTCATAGTCTATAAAATAATAATATTGATTTATTTTTCATATTTATAAATCAATTATAATTTTAATACTGATTATGAAGTATGGTTTTTGAGAAATTAAATACATTATGATCAAGGAGACGATATCTCGTACATACGCCTCAGTAACATTTCCATTTTTCACTGATCATTATGGAAAGGTTGTAAGTAATATTTTACCTTTTAAATAATAATAATAATATAATAAATAAATATTTATTAATTTAAATATATTTATAAATACAATCCATGTGGTCTCGGGATGAAAATATAGTCACATAACTCTGTGGTGGATATAGTCCACACATACATGAATGATGTTATCATCTTTGAGTGAGTAAAAATAGTAATAAAATGATATATTATAATTAAATAATAATAAATATATAATTAATATAAAAATTATTTCACTAATATCAATTATATTCATAAAATGTTCCCTTATTAACTTTCATGCAAAGGATTAGTGGAAAAGAATTCACATCGTCTCCTCAGGTGGTTGTCCATCAAACACACGATCAACAATATCATATCCCATAATGTAAATAAAGTAAAAAGGTATATAAGATACAATAACTTGAATTTTATAATTATGTTATATATATATAATATAAATTTTATATCTATCATTATACCCAACTGTGAGAGGTAGTTATAGAAAAAATGAATGACATCAGTTTGCGAGGGGTAGTCCATCGTACACATAAATGATGATTTAATAACACAATTAATGGATGTAGGGATGGTGTTAGGACATTAAATTAATATAAAAACATCTCAATGTTTGATAAGTATAGTGGGTTTTATATCATCATTTTTAATAATAATTTATGGAGGTGGAGAAATATATAAAATACAAACACTCATTGTGTAACATTACATATTCTTTAGGAAACCTTCTTAGGATTGCTCTAACAGGCTTCGATGGTTGGATTTATACCAAGAAAATGATTCTATGATGAGGGGATAGAAGTTGGGAATTGATTTGTGATGTTATATTCCAAAGAAAAATGGTTTTAATCCATGAATAAGAGATTATATGGGGTGGCCTTTTATATGTGAGGAGAGTTGAACACTTTTAATTTTTAAATGAAAAATTTGTACCATCATTTTTCACAAGTCTAAATGTGTCCAAAATAGAGTATTATTGATCCATAGACATTTTCGTTTAAAAATGTGTCCACAAAATGTATTTTAAAAAAGTTTTTAGGTCATTTTAATGATTGTCTATTCATTTTAACTCCCAGTAAACCCATTTTTACGTTAATCGCAATAAATAGTTTTATTATTTCTACTATTATTTATGGGAAAAAATATGTTTACATTATTAAAGAATATAAATTATGAAAATTAAAATTATTTAATGCATTTTTTAAACATTGATTCATATAAGTGAAAAAATTTCATCTAAAATTAATACCACATGCATGATGAGAATGTGGGGTTTCAATTAAAATTCATTATTTTTCACTATTAATTAAAAAATGAGGCATTTCATAAAAATAAAAACAATTCACCATAAAAAATATTGGTATTAATTATTAAAAAATAAATTTAATTTTATAAAATAAATATTATTAAATAGGTAAATATTATTCTTAAATTATGTGCACAAAGAGTGAAGAAACCTCTTTTTAGAAAAAGAAATTCATTTTTTAAAAAAACATTCAATTTTATTATAAATGAATCTTATTTTATTTTTAATCAGTAGGTAAATATAATATTCAAAAATTATTTAGTACTTTGAATAACCACTAATTTAATTATTTTGATACAATAGTATAATATATTATAGTTCATTTTGACTCGGGGTTATGTATTCTGCAAGATATCAAAGAGAATAAATTTAATTATATTTATTTTGTAGTCTGTTTATGCTCAGTGTTTCCTATCAAATACGATATTGAAAACAATGTTCATATTTTTAAATCTCAAGCTGCTACATTTTAATATCCATAAATAAATTTCTTCCTGAAATTTTAAACATGGTTGTCGGTAGTCAAGGGTTTTTCATTAGAAAATACCATTGTTAAAAACCCATATTGTAAGAGTGTTAATAAATTTTCCAATTTATGAGAGAGAACGATAAGTAAAACCTTTCATATGGAGTGACACATAACTAGGTTTATATATAGGAAAACAATTGTTTAAGGTGAGTATATTGTCATAGAAGAAAAGAGTAAATAATTATAGAGAGTGATAGAGGTTATTAATCATAGGAAAGTGAATAATCAGTGGATAACAATGGATATGAATGTAATAGTATAACATTTTTGATTCAATATCCTCTTCCCAAATTTAAATAATTCATTTACCCTATAAGAACATAAAGAGATATATCTTATATGATTATTTTTTATAAGAATAATTTCATCATTATTTTCTTCAATCAATTTTCAATTCATCACTTAATCCAAGAAATTAATAACCAAAAATGAAATTTTTAGGCCTGAAGCACGAAATTATAATTTTAATGGATCATATGATCCAAAAATAGGTTGATATTTTTTAATATATATCTAACTATTTTTCAAAACAAATATAGTTAACACAATTTATCAAATATTATACTGTAATATTTAAATCTAAACGACAACCAGACTGGTTCATCATTAATATTTATTTATTAAATCATTTAACTAAAAATAATGACATATTTATTTGGACATCACATTGTCCAATAGTAGGTGATAGAATATTATCGTCCTATAATCATGGGTTCAAGACCAACAATATTTCCCAAAATGAAAACTTTTCACTTGATATATGGGTTGTAGTTTTTATAAAACTATACTGATATAAAGTGTACAATGTTCCCAAGAAAATATTATAATCATTCTTGAAATGAAGTGAATCATTAAGTAACAATTTTAAAAATGTTTTAAATAAAACTTACTTTTCTCCACAATATCTAAGAATCATATTTTTATATCATTCCTAAAGGTTAAGATTACCTTGATACATTTTTATATAAAATATAATGAAATCATTTCTCAATTGAATTTTATACAAAAAGATATATTTTCTAAATTTTTTCACAAAATAACCCTAATCATTCTTATGTCTCGTCAAATAAAACCTAAAAATGGGTGTCTATGATTCATTTGGAATCTTAAACTCATAAAACCAGGATGATATCCATAACTATTAAGTTAATAATGAAAATTATACTTAAAAATATATATCAGAATCATTGAATGTTTTATGATTAATATAATCAAAATACCATTGGTAAAATACTACTACAATTTAATTCATGATTTCTGATAAATAAATATTTTGACCATATTATTTCAACATAAGTCCTTCCTTAGTACAGTTGTTTACCATTAGAAGAGGTAATTGTCAAGGACAATGTACAAGTTATCCATATTTATGAACACCATATATTTGTGGATCCCTATGTAGCGATTTATTTCATTTCACCACATTCTTTATTTTCCATCGACATTTCATTTCCTTATTCCATAATTTTTCACATAAATGTTTTTATTATTCAATTAAGGCATATTACTTTAAATGTAAGACTCATTATGTTTAACCTATAATATTAATTTTCATCATCTATTAAAATCCTTTATAGTGGTTTGTAATGAAAATGTGAGGTGTCTAAAGCATAATCTCTAAGATTGTCAAAACATGTGCATAGTAAGGACCGTTTTAATGAACTGGTTGGTGATCATGTCAATCCCAATGCGTGATTCTCAAATTTATTACCCCTAGGTGCATATTTTATGAAACCAAATCTACATCAAGAAATAAGAAATTGATTCGTTACCAGGAAAAACCACATAATACCTTCCTTACAAAATTTTTATGATGTTATTAAAAATTTATATACAAATTATATCATAGATTTATGTCCTATAATATATATTTTATTAATAATAATTGACAATATTTCATCTAAAATTTTTCTGGTACAAACTACATTGACCTTAACCCCCATGGCTTAGAGCTGGTGTCTACTTTATTGTATTAGCATAAGGATAAGGAATCAAACCATGGAAAATTGAATATTTAGTAGTCCTCGTCAACTATGTACATATAGGATTCCCATATTACATTTTAAAACACAATTTAAAAGAATGTTTTCAGGAATATCAATATTTCCTCAATAATTATTTTTAATAAATCATAATATACATCACAGAATCATGGGGAACAAAAAATATAATGTTGAGATAAAAAGATTATTATGGGTTAAGTACAGTGGAAGAAGTCATGAATCAATAAAAAATGATAAATATAGATAGGAAAATAATTGAACACACATTCAATTTAATCAATAACTTAGCTATCATAATTATATAAGGAGTGATAAATACAGGAATTTTAATAACTGAAAAAAAATTACATTTAATCAATATTTGGATAATAAAATGAATAAAGATATAATATCATTTAAAAATATCGTGGATAATCGGACATGGAATAATTAATATGGAATGGTAAATATCTAAAAAACATTCCATTTAATCAATAAATTAAGAGTAAAATGTATCTAGAGATAATATTATTTTGAAAATATCATGGATAACAAAAACTAAATTCTTAATTAAGGACAACCTTAATTATTGGGCATCATGATCTAAGGCATCATGATACATCGACAGTCAAGGCCTTTTAGAAGATAGTTTAAAACTATAGGTAGAAAAATAATTATTTCTAGCTTACTAATTCACCTCTTAAGACTACCGATGCATTGAGGGTCTATATATTTCTTGTTCCCACCCATCACTAAATGTCCAAAGAATTCAAAATATTTCAAAATAATCTATTTAATTCATAAACAATGTTCTTTATTAGTAAATATCCATATAGAGTAAAGAATTAAGTTCTATTAATATTTTACTAGATAAAAATATAACATTCAAAGAAAAAACTTTATGTATAAATGATATAAAATTTATGAGATAAGTATATCAATGATAAATAATATGGATATTGAGTGGTAATTTAATGTTCAATGATCACAAGAAAGTGAATATTTCAAGGGAAAGCTAATGACTACAATAATAAACGAAGAATTTGAATTTCAAAACTTTCCTTGTTCAAAATTATTATAAACCATATATTTTTAGAATGAGTATAGTATAAATACAACATATACAGAATGAATTAAGAATTAAGGTGTTTTTCATTGATTAATATAAATACCATACATGGATCTATAAAAACATTCTTGAGAAAAAAATTGTTTTCAATTTGGAAATTAAAATTTAAAATAAGAAGATATCAAAACATTTGGAAAATAATAATGAGAACATAAAATTGAATCATTAAAACATTTGAGTATTAATGATAACTAGAAATTCTGTTTATTCCATACACATTAAAATAATGATTCTATTCACTTTTTAGGTAAAATCCAATGGGGGTCGTTTTGAAAATGACATTAATGTTCCTTTTAATTTTATTTAAAAATTGAAATTGGGAAAAAATTTACGTAATAAATCATTTCTAAAATTTTAAAAAAATTGAAAACATTTTTAGAAAGCCTGGTTTTGGAAGAAAATTGATATCTCAGGAGAGAGAGAAATTAAGTTCTATTTTCTTAAACACAGTTTATCAATTATTTTAACTAACAAGGAGTTGAAAATTTTTAATATTAGTTTAAAAAAGCATGAATGAAAAAAGGTGAATAAAATTATAGTGTTTATTAAACTATTATTATATAATATCCTTCAATGTAAATTCAATTATAAACAATCCTGATTAAATTAATGTTGGGAAATAAAACCATAAAATAACCATAACATTGAAGTGAGTATTCACTAATGAATCAATTATGTGTATCAAATTTATTTCCACATTGATGAATTGAAAATATGAGAATATATAGTTAAAATTAATTACATAAATAATCCTTGAATATGAAATAAAAATATGAAGTGATATATCTAAATGAAAAGAAATTGAGTTATGAAGTTCAATAACACTTGGTAAAATTTAAGCTCAAATCCATTTGTATGAGATAATTTAAATCAAAAACTAAAAATAAATTAATTATTAATGATTCATTAAATTAAATGTAAAATTTGAAATATATACACCATATTAAAGAAATTATGTGCATGAAAATTAAATATTCTTCAATGAATGCAAATTGAGATAAATTCTCTTATCTCATGGTTCCTTTTTTTGAACATGATTTAACCTCAGGTATTATGGTTATAAAGACGTTATTAACATATAACAAAACAATATTAATATTTATAATATCATATATGATCCTTTTAAATCATCTTTTCACCCATTCATCAATAATCATTCTCTATTTTCATTGTTTTGGGTCTTAATGCCTTATATTCTCATTCGTGATTTGTGTTGAAAAATCATGTTCATGTGCATATTATATAGTTTCATAAAATAAAGAATAAAAATAAGGAAATAATTATCATATTTTTACATAAAATATATTTTTAACACCAATCATGAAATTTGATTTTGATAAATGAAGTGTGTTTTGATCATGGAGACGTTATGCAGTTTGTATGCATGAGCAACGTTTCCTTTTTTCAATGATCATTATGGAAAGGTGGTATATAGTATTTTATCCAAAAATAATGTAAAAAATATAATAAATACTATATTATATCTTTAAATACACTTATATATATCATCAATGTGGTGTAGTGCTGAATAGAGAGTCACATCACTTTGTGAAGGCGGTAGTCCACACATACATGAACAATTTCATTATCATGAAGTGTGTGAAAAGGTAAGAAATAAAGTGATACATCATATCTTAAAAATGATAAATATATCATTAATATTATACTTATTTCATTTATATCACATATATCCATTAAATTAATCCTTATTACCTTCCATATAATGCGTTATTGAAAAAACAAATCACATCACTTCACGAGGCGGTGGTCCGCCATACACACGAGTGACGTTATCGTATCCCTTAAGAAATGGAAACATAAAAAGGAATATATATCATATAATTTTTCTATAATTATAATTATGTTAAAAATAGAATATATATATATATATATATATTATCCAATATCATTCCCAACTTTTAGAGGTGGTACTGAAGAAATGAATGTCATCGATTCGTGAGGCGATGGTTCACTGTACACATAAATGTTGATTTTGTAACCAATTTTATGGAAGTGTGGATAGTTTTAGTTTATTAAATAAACCTAAAAACCTCTTATTATATGTAATATACTTGGGTTAGTGTATGTTAATGGTTTAATGAGAATCTAGGGGGGGAACAAAATAAAAACGCTCGTTGAAGAATTTTGCTTTTTCATTGGTTAACCTACATAGGATTGGACCAAAAGTCTTAAAATGATGGATTTATGCCCATATAATGGAATAAAGGTTGAGTGGATGGAATTTGGTAGGTGATATCAGTAGTTCTTGGCTGATGTTTTTTGAAGGTTCAAAGAAGAGAGGAGAGGGGGTGGCCTTTTATAAGTGACTTGAGTCACACACTTTTATGTCTTGAAAAGAAAATGGTGTACCCATTCTTTCAATATGGATCGAGGGTCTAAAATTGATTATAATGTTGTATTAGACATTACAAAGTTGAAATACGGTGATCTAATAGACTCTAAAAATGTTTTTTGGTCATTTTAACACTTATCTTTTTAGTTTAACCACTCATAAACCCATTTTTAACATTATCATAATAAATATGTTTTTTTAATATTCACTATATTCAAAAATTATGTTTAATATAATAGATAAAATAAAAAATTATGACTCAAAATATGGATTTTTTTGGGAAATACATTGAAATAAATAGAAAATTTTAATTTAAAATAAATCCTATAAACATGATGAGAAATCAGAGATTCAAATAAAATTCAGTATTTTTTCTATTCATTGAAAAATAAAAAATTTCAAAAAACAAAAAAAAATCACCCTTATGTAATTCTAATTTTCTTATTTCAAAATATAATTTTATTTTATCAGATAAATTTGATAAAATTTATAAAAATTAACATTATATTATGAGTTCAAAGATAGCGTAAACCATCTTTTATAAAAAATATAGTTTTTCCTAAAACAATAATTTTATATTAAATTATACTTATTTTATTTTAGAATAATATATATCCATAATTTTCAAAATTTATTTAATATTATTCATACCTACCAATTTAATGGTTAGGTTATAATTTTTTGTTACAATATAGTTTATTTAGACTAAGGATGGTGTGTTACACAAGTTATCAAAGTGATTAAATTTAAAGAAATATATTTCATGGGGTGTTTAACATCAGTGTATCATGTCACATATGCTATTGAATGAAATGATCTCATTTTAAAGTATTGGATTGTTATAGATATGATTTTTAATATCAAATCAATTATGGTTCATACCTATAACGAAAGAAAATAATTCATATCATAAATCCGGACATCATGGTATTGTTTTATTCCATTGATATCCCCTTTATCTTTAATCTAAAACTCTATATATCTAAATATGAATAATTCATGTCCGTAGTGTTATTTCACATTCTGAATGATAGGGATGAATTGAGATTTTTTCAATCAAATAAAATAAATTCCATTATCAGTGTAAATTTTATTAAAATTAAATGGTGTTGGATTTATAAAATAGTTTCTAATAGGTTATATGAATTTTCAAAAAGTATTCTAATTTAGTTGAATAATGTATTTCTATTATATTTTCCATTAAATCATCTAGAAGGGATAAGAAGGTTATGTGATGTGAATTTCCTTTCATCTTGATAAATGATAAATAATCTATTGAAAATAACCTCATTAAAATGGGAAATTAATGATTGAATACTAGAGTGCAAATAATCCATGTAAAGACAATACCAAAAAATTCTATAATAACATAAAATGAAAATCCTCAAAAATAACTTTAATAGATTCGGCATTAAATAATTTATTAGCCTTAAAATTATCTCATAAATTTCCACTTACATCTCTAAAAATTTAATAGTAATTTAATGAACTAATCATTTATGTTAAACCAAATATTTTTATATACCAGAAATAAGTAAAAAATTTCCCAAAATATCATTAGTCACCTTAAAATTTCATCACTTAAAACTACAAAAGTGGATGTCTACACCTTTGAAAACAAAATGAAACTTAAACTTATAAACCCATTATGGTATCTATAAATATTTGGATAGCCTTACATTAAAACCTCCTGATATCCAATGTTTTCATAACCTTTTATCCAATACCAACTATAATGACCCCAAATCTATACTTATAGATCCAGTTCTATAAATATAAAAATTACTTGTCAATATTTTATTTCAATAAATGTGATGAAATTTATTCCATAAAAAAATAGAACATCAAAAGGAAATATAGGATCACTTACATACCCAATGAACTTTTATGTTGACAGTTTAAGACGAATAGAAAAAATCGCTTATATAAAAACCTAGCGACATAGAAAACTAGTTTGTAAAAGTGACATTATCTACCACTATGATTTTATAATCCAATATCATTTTATAGAATAAAATTCTTAAAACCTTTCACTACAAATTGGTGAAAAATAAATAAGAAGGGTGAGATCATATTCATAGTTAGGTTAAACAAAACAATTTACAAATAATTTTCATTAGTGAGAATAATATGATAATGAGTTTATGATAACATAATCAATGTTCATGAGCATGGAAAAAAATAATATATACTCATCAATTACATGGATTGTAAAAATAAATATTGGTATAAGGTTTCATCATTGTTTACAGTCAAAAGAATCAATAATCGTGAGTCATGTATTGTCAATCCTGATCAAGGAAATCATTATAAACATATAGAAATATTAAAAAACTTGTAGGTATCTTGGAAAATTATTATTATATAAAACTTATTTTTTTTTAATAACCATATATTTGAATTTTAATTTAATTAACGTAAATTTATTAAGAACTATACCAGGGGTCACCCAATATATCAGGAGCTAAAATAGAGCACAACCCACATTATATTGAGCTATAATGGGTAACAATGTATTTTATAAGCTGTATTGGGATCACCTATTATCATAAACAATGTATAAGTACCATTTATGATTAAACAAATAGGATCATTTACTTTTGAACATAACCCGCCGTATAGCTTTGTTAATTGGTTGAAAAGGTATGAGTTCCATGAAAATATCAATAAAAAGTCATCATAATAATTCTAGATAAATAATATAGATAGTTTCATAATATAATAATCCTCAGGAAGTATATAATTAAATAATGGATTATGACATAATGGAGAATACCTTAAAAAGTTAATTTAAATCACATATTTAAAAACAAGGGGAAATAACATTTTATTTATGTAATATTTTATAAAAATTTAAAATATATTTTTAACAATATTTTATTTTTAAAAAAATTTAAACATACAATGGAATAATAAAATAAAATAATGTTCATGATGGTGGAAAAATCAGTTCATGTTAAATACATTAAATGAAAACATTCGTGATACTCTTTTGTGAAAATTAAAAAAACAACTTTTTTAGATAACATTTAGAATATTAATATTTTGATACCTTTTAAAGTAATTTCAGATACCATGTATAATATGGTTAAGAAATGATTTATATTTTTAAAGGAACATTTTTGAAAACATTTTAGAAAACATTGACTTAGAGGATAATGATTCCTGGTTTAAAAGAAGATACATGATCAATATCACTTAAAAATGGCATTCTTGATGTTTATTTAATCAATAAGGGAGGAAGTGGATATAAAAAATTGTAAAAAATAGTAATAATCGAAGGATAATAAAATATATGATGTTTAATAAAATACGATCTTATGATTTACATTCAAAGAACCTTGAAAATGAACAATCCCATAAAGAAAGGATGTTGTAACTTAAATACATTTCCACTTTAGTAACATTTAGATCAGAAGATCCTTGAAACAATAACATCATGTCAAACATTAAATTTCATTAACATAAAGGGATTCACGATATATCATGTCAAATAGAAAGTATATAAACCTTATAAATGAATATATGTGTATATATTAAACATTTGTCCCAAAGAAATAGAATTTGAGATAAATTACCCATACAAATATCATATCATTGAATTTAGATATATTAAATTGATAGATTACATATAAAAATTTAAATCCTTATAAAATTATAAATATATATTAATAAAATACATATACCAATTCATACATAAAAATCGAATAACGAATGAAATGATGAAGAGTTATAACCTAATGGAAGGAAATTGACTTATGATAACCTTTAACACATGGTAATTTTCAAGTGAAATATCCTTCAATGAAATAATTCAATATTCCACTTAAAATACTATGATTTATTAGGTTTAAATGAAATAAAATTTAAATGGTAGTATATACACCATATGAAATAAATTAGGTGCCAAAAAATTTAATATGATTCAATGAAAGGTAATTGAGACGAAATCCCTTACCCTAAGTCCAGACATTCTATGTATATTTTTAACACATGTATAATAAGTTTATAACAATTATTTTATTTCCTAATAATATTTTATTGTATTAATCCATTATCCAGACATGTTTTATTTTTTAAATATAATGACATTTATAAATACTTAATCAGTTAATCCCACATCTGTTGTTTTGATGATATTTGGTATATAATTTCAAAATGACTTCAGTATGTTGACTGTTCTCTAAGGAATAATTGTTTCATCATCTCCAAAATAATAATGATGTATTAATTATAATTTTTATATGTCAATTATGATTTTAAAAACTTCTATGATTGATCATTATGAAAAACGATCTACATTACATTCATAGAGATGATAGGTCGGACATGCGCATGAGTATAATTTCCATTTTCCCACGATCATTATAGAAAGAAGTTAAATATTATTTTTTATCTAAATATTAATTATTATGTCATATAAAACGATATTAATTCAATAAATAAACTTAAATATATCATTCGTGTGATTTGGTGATGAGAAACTATTCACATCTCTTCTTAGAGATAGTACTCTACAAGTACGTACAAATTCTATTATCTTTTTACAGCGGATGGAAAGGTAAAAATTTAAATGAAATATTATTTTTTACGAATTATAAATATTTCAATGATAGTATATGTATATATATATTAAAATAATCATCACAACAAGTAATAATATGCGGCAAGAGAATATGAATTACATCAGTACAAATGCCTATAATTTCCCATATTCACAAATGATAGATTTCATCCCAATTTGATGATCGTTGGAGATAAATATAGGTAATGACATTAATATAATAAAATATTAGTACATTAGAGATAATAATGTCGCTATAACTTCATGCCAATGGAATATTTGAATGAGTTGGAAGAATAAATAAAGCAAAAACACATGGCTAAGAATGATATTCTCACGACCTGTTCTAGAGAGGTCTATACCATGACTACCCGAAGAACGCGTCCAATAGGCCAAGGGATAGTGACTAGCACCGAGTTTAATATAAAAAAAATGTTAGGAGTTATCCAAAAGTACATGTGAACACATACACATATCTAAGACAAAAAATGCTAAATTGAATAATAACAGAAAGGATGCATGCATACATCTAAGATCCAACAACAGAGTACGATAGTGAATGCACTAGAAAGTAAAAAGGGAAAAAAAGACTAACACAAAGAGTCTATACACAATACTAAAAAATAGTAAATATTCCAACTTGCTCTAAGGGTGAGGACAAAATAAAAGGTAAAATGTTGGAAAAAATCTCTGACATCCCAGCTCCAGCTACCGTCCTCCCGCTCTAGGTCTACCTAGGACTCCATCGAAAGGTCCCTCGTCTACACAAAACATGACATGTGTGGGATATGCATGTGCTTGGGTGAGTATAACAATACTCCTTAGGACACTGCAAATACAATACGCTCAAAGCACTATGTATATTCATCTCAATAGAGGATGTAACACTATATAACAAATACAATTAGTGGAGAAAAGACCCCAGATATATAGAAGAGTGACACCACGCCATCAGATCGTCATAAGAAGATACCATAAACAAGATTCCACATGAAACACGCTCGTTTTGAGAGAACTCACTCCATGAGCCATCATATCATTAGAGGCACTCAACGAAGAGGTCATGCTCACTTGGGCCCCAACCAGAGAGAACACATTGGTCAAGGAATAATATGAAACATAAAGAGGGGATTATGCCCAGAATCACTAGGGGATACCACAGACCCAATCTAGATCAACTTGCTACGTAGGGGATCATACCCAGAACTGCTGGGGGATACCACATACCCTATCGATGTGGCCCGTTAGATGGAGGATCAACATCCTACTCATGGAGGTCACATGATTCCAGAAACTCCACTAGGGTTGGAAGAGGATCACAATGCAGTCTTGGGGAGGGATATTATACTCAATCCAAGAATCTTCCTCTATAGGTATTTACAATCTAGTTATGTGTATACAATTCTATACTAAACCCTCGAGGAATAGACGAAGGGAATTCTATCAACCTATACTGATCCAAACTAAAAAAAAAATCTCAAATTGACTATCTCAAATTTTGGGGTCACAACACCATAATAATATTGTTTATTGGTCACTCCATTTAAGAGTTATGTCCATTTGAACAAAACTGTATACATGCCTTCTGGGGACCTACGGACCTACTGTGGCGGTATGTCCACCTAACACTGTGATCACCCACTATGGTTTGTTGATGCATCGCATGAACGAACTGGGCTGCCACCATTCCCATGGTCGACTATTGCAGTCGGTTAACCCAGAGAAGCTCGAGCTACCAAAACCCCGCTATCGACAACTACATTCGACCATCATGGTTGGCTGCAATTGGGCTCAGCCTCAGTTTTTTTGAATTTGACTCAGGCCCGACTTAGATCCAACATGGGTCCGCTTCATCCATCCCGACCTTCCATACCTATCTGTCATGCCTAGATGGGCCCACTCCGTGTCTTCCGTTGTCGCTCCTCATCTTCCAACGCCGCATCCACTGCTTGTGGCTGCCAGTCACCAGTCACCAGTAGGTATGCACTGGTTATCCATTTATTATACCACCACACCTCCTCTATTTCTAAAAAAATAAAATAATCACGGATCTGCGATCCTTGGGTCTTGATATATACAGATTCTTCTCTATATGTCAATTTGACTCAAATATGGGGGTCTGATTGAGTTTGAAACCACCTAGCCACATGAAGCTGGGAACCACGAGGTTCCTAGGAAAAGAATCTGAATAACAGAGGGAGAAAGGAACAAAGATAAACCTTAAAGAACAATCCTTGTCCATTTTTTCCGACCTTGATTCATTTCCTTTATAATGATAAATGATGAGGAAGAAATCAATAAACCAAAATAATTACATCAATTAAAATATAAAGATGATGCGTGTATCAATTCATGTTAATTTAATTGATTCATGTTCGTCTGGGATTAAGAATAAGATAAAAAATCACAAGACAAAATTTCCTACCTTGATTTGGAGTGGTTGTTAATGATGAATTATCATTGCTTCACCATCGATCCTCGATCCATTTCCATTTGTTAGAAAGGATTCACAAACCTCTCTCCAAAAATCCCTCGGAGCATCTCGTGTTATGCAGATACACCTAGAATTCTGAAATTATGATACATTTAATGCTTTTCAATTCACTATGTAATAAATATATTTTATTAAATAGTTTTTTTTCTTTTAAGTACCATGACATATTTTTCACAAATGACCGGGACTGACTAAGGTTTGGTGGAACCTTGGGTAAATCCTCTATTCAAAACTAAACGGTGCCCTCATATTTCTGATTTGGGAAAACAGTTTAATAGTTACACCATTTTTAGGAAAACCATGCACACAAGCTATTAAATATTTCAATATGTTTCAAAATTTTATTCTGGGCACACCAGGCCTTGTAATCGCATGCCATCTCATCTCCTATTCTCAAAATTAATTTATATAATATCCAAAAATAGTACACAGAAAATCAGAGATGTAAAAAATACCTCTTCTCCAAACAACCTCTTATGTTTTACACTAAAAACCATTCCTAGATTTTTTTTATTATAAATAAAGGATTATAGGGTGTAAATATTGATATTAAGATTGTATTTTGATATATATTGAATGAAATAAATTTTTTTTATGTATTAAGAAAGGAGAAGAATATTTTCCATTTTATAAGATAGGAGAGGGGTACTATAGAAATTTCTTAAAAAACTAAATTAATATTAATTAATTTTATTTTATAAATATTTGAAAATTTATTATATTCAAATATAATATGAGTATAATTCTGAATAATATCATAATTTAAAATTATGCCCTTTTGGATCACATGATCACCATTATATTTTTTTTAACCTTTCATTAACCCATTTGACAATTGAAGTGATATAAATTTTTTTACTATTAATTGGTTAACACAGTTACTATAAAATAAAAATGGTCCATAAATAGACCATAGTAGATGTAATAAAACATATTCCATTAACGTAGATAATGATAATATTTTGACAAGTTATAAATCATTTAATAAAATATTATTTATCATAAAATAATATTAAATGTAATTTTGGAAATATTCATTTGTATTGACTTCAGTAACATCAATTCAAAAAATAAGTCCATTATAAAGCATAAAACCCTCTAATATGTAACTTATATATAAAAAAATTCATGCAATAGAAATTTACATTTAAGTCATATTATTTCATATATTTTGAAATAATTTATTTTATCTTTTTATAAACAGAATAATTAGGGCGTCACCATTGTGTAAGGTTTTAAGGAAATTTGTTAATCAATAAATATTTAAAATAAATTACCATGATAAATAAATAATTTATCTTAAAAATGAATATTCATAACCAAATATATCCTTTATATATCCATATTTTAAAAAAAATTATTTATTAAAAGCAATAGTGTGTCATTTTTTGCCTTATTTTCACTTAAATATAATAAATGTCAAAATCATGTCAAAATGGAAAAATGGAAATATTTTAAATTTTGGAAGATTATGGATGATATATAATTATCCAAAAAACTTATGGTAGTTTTTATGGTAATTCTTCAGTCATTATCATTCAAATTCTTACTTTAATTATTTGAATTACCCTTACCAAGGTGATATAAATTTAATAAGGTTACTAATAATATTAACAAAAGGGGGAAATGTTTATGAAATATTTTTCCAAATATTTGAAATAGGGAATAATTTTTTCAAATTAAATTAATATAATTTAATAATCTAATTTAAAATTTAAGCATGCAAAAGGGAAAGAAAATTGTTTTTTTAAATTTTTTAGAATTAAAAATGTGTTTTACCAAATTTGAGTATAAAATTCATTAAAAGGAACATAATTAGATTATATTAAATAAAAAGGTGTGAAAAATATTTTTAAATTAATTTAAAAAAATTTATTTTGTTCATAATTGAAATTAATATTCAATTTTTAAAGAAAAATCTATATTTTTCATTACTCATTGAACAATGAATATTTTCAAAAAAAATTCAAAATATCACCTTTTGATAATTTTGATATAATGAATTCAGAAATGATATTTGTCTTGTAAAATAAAATTTCAAATATATCTAAAAAATAATTTTATTATTTTCTTTCAAAAAGTAATAGAAATCGTTTTTGAAGAAAACATGTCTTTGATGACTAAAATGGATTTACTAAAAATTTAGTTCTTATTTCCTAAGAATTAATGAATATATTTTTATCGATTATAACATTTACATATTTTTTAAAAAATATGTCATATTATTTATATGTTTCAAATTAAAATCTTGGTGATTATAGTAATATTTAAATAATAATATTTCACGGTTCGATTAAGCTTGGTGTTGCGTGTTGTATATGTAATGGAACAAAATAGCCTTATCTTAAAATCACAAGTAATTATATATATTTCTTAGAAGTAATTCCATTTCCAACCCAATGTCTCATAAAATAAGTATTACAATGTTAAACCTATATTTTTCTTGTAGGAACTAAAATCATGTGAAACTTATAATGTTATCTGAGGAGGAATATCATGTCCATATCATCACTTATTCCACTAGAATTATGTTTCCAATGAGCCATAATAAGAAAAAAAATATTATAAAACTATTCATAATGAAAATCAACAATATACCAAAAATATTATTTAAATCCTTATTAGTCAATTCATTAATTATACCATTTTAATTCCATTTACCATATTTACAAAATTCATTCCAATAACTGAATACAAGGAAATAATAAAATTAAACCAAGTTTCCAATTATTAAAAAAATTATAAATATTTATATTTCACTTTTATTTTTAGAATAAATACCATTTAACATGTATTTATATTCATAATTTAGTATTCTATTATACCAACTCAAATTAAAATCCAGATTACTAAATTTAGGAAATGTTATTTATTCATAAACCAGTCACCACAATTACTATGTTAATCCATTTATAAGTCAATCCTTGTTCTCAATTAACATGAAAAGAAAATTGAAATAATTTACACAAAATATATCCAATTTCCAATTAATACAGGGGATCAAGGTTCATTCTATTAAATTTCCAACCTATAATTACGGGTTGGCACACCCTTTAGGTGATCGAAAGCCCAGATATCAATTCTAACAGACCAAATTGTGTTCATGAGAGGTCAATGCCTATGGTTCCGTCAATTAAATGGGATACCAATAAGGTTAAGTCTTCTGTAATAGTGTGCTAAAATGATCTCAATTATTTAGTATACATTGAAAAATTAAATAGATATTAGGTTGTTATTCTAGAGAATCCAAATTAAAAAACTTTAAGAAGAATAAATTCATATGTCACCAAGGGTGAACTTGGTTCTCCCTTATTTCACTTCAATAAAGAGTGTGAAATATTTTCTATATAATAATTCAATCTTTGATCCATGTTTGGCCTTCCCAAACTATAGTTCTCGCCAATACAAAACTAATGGACCAAGAATTAGAATAATAACTAAGAGGATTACCTTCAATATCTAGGACCAAAACATTGAGATATAAAAGAATATTCCTATGGATTATATAAAAATCCAAAAATAATATAATGGATGGATGAAATTTAATATAAAATAGAGGGATAAATATAAGAAATATAGGGATTGTGACTTAAAATCAATCTTATCGACACTCCCCATTCATCTCAAAAGCTTAGTATTCATGTCGTAAATATTTAGTTTTCTACATACTTTGAAAAACCATCACCTCATCATTAGAAACCCAAAAACAATTTCATGTCATGAATAAAATATCACATGATGAACTGATTCTTCTAAGTATACCATCAATGATTGAAATTAATTTCATATGGTATACTCATAACCATTCACGTACTAGATAAGTTTAATGGGGTATTCATTGAACTATTCATGTGAAAAAAATGAGAATTCATGGTGTGAATTAGTTCATGTATCTAGATTTCATATCCCCTCTATTTTTCTCACAAAACACATACAAAAAACTATCCCATCTGGGTACTAGGACTCAATTACCATGATTTATATTATTTAACCAAACTGGATGTTTTTTAACAAAAAACATAATGTGGAATATTCCTAAAAGAGGATGTGATCTTATAAAGGATGAGGTATCAAAAGTTCATGTTAATCCTTCTTTTTAATTTCATTTATTTAAGATATTTTATATTCATCCCAAAAAATATCATCCAACCCCCATATCAAAAATATACTTTTTCATATTTACATAAAATATTGGAATTGTATTATCTGAAATCCTAATAAGTCTTAAGATCTATCATTATAGGAAGGTGATGAATCTTTTTGAAAACATAATATTATGGTGACATGATAAATATAGTGTTAAATATATTATGATAAGCACATTATATATAAATAATTATGATAATATCCAATTTTATATTTGGAAACACTAATTTTTATGTTTTTTAACATTTCTATAGATATTTTAATATAACATCTGGTTTGGGTGTGATAAGTTGTAGAAACTAGATACCTAACCCAATATTGACATAAAATGGATTTCATATTTTAGTTTTAGAAATGATAACCCTAGTCATAGATGAGGTACCTTGGGAAGATAAAACAAAAAAAAATTATAACTTCTCATAAGCCCCATGAAATAAATGTAATCATCAATCCTACTGGATGATGATTTTACTGATTTTGAAACATAATAATAAATAAGTAAAAATATAGAAATTCCCAAATGAATTAAGTAATTGGATCAAAAATTTAGTTACCCATACATAAAAAAAGTAAATGGAATCACATGGATTGTTATCAAATTTCAATTATTTTGTATATATTCAATTTTCTTTGAAAAAAAATATATTTTAAAAAGAATTCATTGTAATAGTAAATATTATTTGGTTAGAATAGTAAAAAATAGAAAACATTACTTTCAGTTTCTTTGATAGAATTGTATCCACCAAGTACATGGGCATTAGAGATCTTAAGGATTGAATAAAACAAAGCATTAAAATAACTACACCTTATAAACTAATTTACATACATTTACCATAGGTTATAGTCAAATAAATATATCAATTATAATCATGTTGAAGTCAATAGGTTTGGTTATTATTATAATTATAAGGAATAAAATTTTTCATGAAGTGATATATACTTAATATAGATAATGATGTAACATATTTCACTATGTATATTTGTTTATTGATAGAAATTTCATTTATAGAAATAAATGTTAATGAGTTAATGTTTTAGCTTAAAAAAGGCATACTGATATGGTATTTTTACGTCTCTTATTTATATATTAGATTCCTAAATAGAGAGAATATAATTTATTTAAAGTTGTTAGTCTAAAAAAATTATAAGGATATATGTTTTTGTTTTATGGATAGATAACATAATTAATTTGAACCCTAAACATTAAATTATGAATTTAACCATGGAAAATAAAATTTGAACAATTTTTTTAATTATAATGTTGTTTTCCATTGTATAATCTAATATAGTCAAGTAATATGTAATGATTTATAGATATTAGTCAAAATTATATGATAATAATTCTACAAAATTATATCTAGAAGAATTATAGATAAAATTAAATGGTAAATCCCACTAGTTGGAGATATTAACTTTAATAACACGAGAATAATTTTTCATTTATTAAATGCATCTTAAAAATTCTTTTAAAAGTAATTGTTTTTATTTTCATCAGATAATTATAATTGTAGGTATACAATTTTATTTATTCATGAATATAATGATGATAAATTCTTATATAATCAAATATAAAAGCTATATCTTACAAATTAATGGAAAAAACATAAGGTTGAAATAAAATTTGATTTTTTCTAACTAAATACATTTTTTAAACCTGAAATGTTAATGTATTATCAATATTCATACCATGAAATCATATTTTCATAATTTAATATAATATTATTTCCTATTAAATAATTAAGGAGAACACCAAAACTTTGTATGAACACACCAAAGGAGTGTGGAAATATTATAAAATAATATATGAATACTTCCTTAAAATTATCTTAGTAATTTTAAAAATAATAAATGTCTATCAAAATAAATTTCCATTAATATTTCACATTGTAAATGGAATCTAACTATATGTATAGGAGTCGAAGGGGTAACTAAATATCCTATTTTCATGGTCATTGGGAGAAATATAAATTAGAAAATATTTGAATTTCCACCAAAGATAAGAGTAGGTCCTACCGCCAAATCTCCCTAGAATCTGACTAATTGACATTAATGGGAAATGGCATTTCCTTATTTATTATTTTAATATATAATATTTTATATTGGAACATAAACCATTACACACTAGAGTCAGTACCAATTCATTGTTTTCATTTTCAATAAACATAAGACATTTTTTCCTCAGAAAAAACAATAATGGATAAGGTTATCAACAATTAGAACTTTGATAATTGATCTAGAATACAATCATTTTCATTATTTATAAAAAACATCATGATAATTTACATTTAGTCATGGTTTCACATATTTTACTAGTGTATCCTAATCATTTTACAAAACTAAATGTTTAGAAACATTCTCAACATGTATCCATTAAAAACCATGTTTATACACTAGAGAGAATAAAATAATTAAATTTCTAGGGGTGGTGAATGTGGAATCATGACTGGAAGATTACTTAATTATCAAGATATTAATGTTTTATATTTGTTTGTCATGTTTTTAATAATAATTAATGGGGTTTATGATTAATGGGAGGAAAAAATAAAAATTGACGCCTAAAAAATATATTTTATCATAGTCAAATCAACAAAATTGTAATTTTATTTTAACATACTTTTTGAATATTTTATGGTCATAATATCTATATTATTAAATAATTAGTCAATTAATATAAAAAAATTATTTTTTTCAGAACTGACACAACATTTAAAAAAACAATCAATTTAATATATTTTCTATTAATGATTAAAAAGTACGAACAAGACTTTACAAAAATAAGAGAAGATTCCATGATATTATGATGTATAATGAATTAATTTACTAGTGAAAATATGTATTTTTCATAGGTGTGATTCATGATATCATGGATTTTTAGGTGAGAAAAATCACAATCAAACTTCATATATGATGAAAAAAAATTTATATTAATTATTTTTTATACATTTCTAATAAAGTTATATTCAAAATGATTAATAAATTTCTATCTATATAATCTATATAAATTTTAAGAATATATGAGTTTTCAAGAAATACTATATCATTAACACACACATTAAAATATTTCTATACACCAATGGGGTGTCAGATGCTCTAATTTTTATATTGAAGCACTATAATAGTATGTCTCAACATTACAAGTAAAAAATATTAGAATACTGTGATGGGTGTCACGTTAATTGTCAATACTAAATCAAGAATAACATTAAAAAAATTATTCACCATAGTACATAGAATTGATAATATTTTATAATCATTGAATTTGTATAGTTTTTTTGTTGGATCAAAGTAGAGGAATTCCTCCCCATGATCACACATTCATCCCATAAAAATTAATCTTTGTATGTTAATATATCCTAAAAAATAATTACATATCATGTAATTTGGTTTATGATATCAATCAAAGGGATGTTAATTTACATATTTATAATGGTTTCTAGGATTTAATTATCTTGTTTATTTTTATTTGGACTCTTATATTAGGTAGATTTTTGAGGAAATGGTAAATTTATGGCTGAGCTCATGGGTTTCTTATAATACATTGTGTTTTTTTACTTTGTGTGTTTATTCATAATTATTTGAGTTCGCATAAAGATTTTTTTAATTTTAGAGATGATTGAATATGTTCATCATTTCGATAAGGACATATGTGTAGAAAAAAAAGGATTTTTTATGTTCTTTACCATGCCAAATAGTGATATTAATAAAACATCATGAAGCTCTTGGGTTGAAAATTTGATGAGAAACAAGATTAATCATGCCTCAAAATTGGATTTCTCCAACAAAGTTGTCCAGTTTCCCTAATTATGTATATAGGTCATGTATGGTTTCATGGGTAGTGTCGTGGAATTAAATATTTTTTTATAATAATTTTTAAAAAAAATTATAGAAGATATACATTAATATTTAATTTAGTTTTTGGAAAGATTTTGATGGTTGTTTTTGTTTTTTGGAAGGAAGTGAAGGATGAATACTCTTTATTAGGTGATAAGATAACTATTTTAGAATGTTGCAATTACCCAACAGCTAAAGGATCATGATACCCTCGAATTATAACTGAGAGATTGGAAAGGTTATTTCATTAATATAATTTTGTATATTTGAACCACCAGAACAGTATAAAAAAATATACTAACTATGGATTTTAGATAATAGAGTGAGAGTCAAAAATATATATATTATAATGTGTTGGATGAGGATATTGGGATTTCCCATGGGGAAGGGAGTTTTTTTGAGATTGTTACATACATTATTAATTTTTTTGATTGAAATTTTTTTAAATGATTTTTTTATTCTCATGAACTCCTCGTACATTCATTATATACATAGAACTAAACTTTTCGGTTTTGTGAAACTTTTAGTTGATGAGAATTTGTGTTACTAATAGAGTCTGTTCTACTAGGGAATTAACATAAGAAATACTAATCATACTAAATTAACTTGGAATTAATCATTTCTAAAATCATGTGAATCAATGGTTTTAATTTAAATGATGATGGTGAAAACCTATGAATAATTATTAATATATTTCCTAATATTCATTTAATTTTTTACCTTATATTGTTTTATTTAATAAATTTATTTTCATACTATTTTGTTTTAGGTGGATTGAATATATTTTTTTAAAAAATAGCATGTCAACCCAAGATCTAATTATTGATATTAGATATAGTCTTTATTAACATTTCCCAACATCAAAGGTAATCCCTCAAATATTGAAAGCTTACAACCACTCTAAATGTGTTAATTTGTTTCTTATAATGTATAATTCCTACAAATTTCATTGAAAATTCTCTCCAGTGTTTTTATGAAATTTAAGTAACAAATGAATGAAATATAGTTTTAATTAAAAACTTGGTGATTCACTTTGGATTTTAATGTATGATAATTTATATACCATTAATGGTTAAGATAATTATTTTTAATGTATGATTATTTTATTCCATGTAATAAAATTCTAATTATCATTCATATTTTATTTAATAAAAAATGGTTAATTTTGGCATTAGATCACATATCCTATATCAAAAATTTGATTTAAGTATTTTGTATTTTTTGACAGAGTCATGGTAGTTTAGTTTTGAAAATTTAGCGGCATCCTTGAGTAAAATCCTTCAGTAAAAATCCTAAAAATTCCAAAATCAATAAGGAAAAATTAATTTATTAAAATAATAAGATTAAATGAATATGAAAATGTAATTATAAAATTTTCAAATTGATATTCTATAATAAAAAATATAAACATTTTTGTTTCAAAAAAATATTCCAAATTTAAACTATGTTGAAACTATAAAGCAAATAAATTAATATTTGAATGTCATTGTGTGGTATAACAAAGAACATAAGTCATATATCATGGATAACATAAGGTGGAAATTTTGAAACTAAATTAATTTTACTAAAATTAACATAAATTAAATGATAGTTTGATAATGTTTTAAAATAAAAATATGATAAAAAAGAAAAACATAGCTTGTTATCATTGCAAAATAGAATAGTTTATAAGACATAAATGAGAATATCATCATTATATAATTTAAGAACATAAATAAAATTTTGTCATTTCTACATTTTTAATTTATTTAGTGTATATTTTTGAGACCAAATATTAACTTAAATTACCCTATATACCTTTAAACTGAAACACTTCGATAATGATCTTGGTGTAAGTATCATAAAACCATGATTTTGACTTTATAAATGTTTTAGTGGGAAAAAACACACCATGAAATATATATTATGAAAAATAAATGAATCGATATATTTTCTAATTAGAATAACTTAAGTTTCAAAAAAATATCATTGAACTAATTAGCTAATAAAACACATTCATTTCATAATTATGACTCAATATAATTATGTAATCATAAATTAATTAAGATAAAATCCTAAAAATGATTAAAAATAAATATTAGAAAGAAATATGTAATGGTTTTTTTATAACTACATTTAAAATCTTATATAACCCTGATAATAGTCCCAATATCTTAATTCCTCCATAGATAGGTGTAGGAAATAAAAACTAGTTTCATTTTTTGTTTAATCTCTCCCTATGAGGATAAGAAGATAAAAAATGAAAAATAATTATAAGAAATATTCTAATTTATATCTTTACATACCATTAAAACCTTTTTTAATGTAATGATTATATATCAAGATATATATATTTATAGGAAAAAAACATATCGGTTTTTTCCATAGCCTTGGTGATACAATATTGATCATGGTTTTGAACAATTAAATGGAATTATCATAATTTTAAAAAATATAAAGAGTTATATATATATAATCATTAGTGATTATTATGTGTATATATCTATAAATATTGAAAAATAAATTTCTTTTCTTCTAACCTTGAATAGTTTAAAATTTCAAAAAGAAACTATAGTTTATGTCCTCAAATTGATCAACATTAAAGTTAATAATAAAAGATTAATTTCATATGTACATTGTTAAAAAACTATATTTTAACAAAATGGGGTCACCAAATTCCATGATTTGATTTGTAATCCTCATTATTCATTGAGTTTTGTGTATAATTTAGACTATTTTTCACTAATTTCTTTATTGGATCACAATATCACCTCCACCTACCATGAAAATATAAAATCCAATAGAATTTAGTTTGTATACATTATTTAAAATTAATAATGTGAATTAAATTTTATGTTCCAATAATATTTTTTATATGGAATTGAATCCCAATAAATAATATTGATATAATAGGGAAAAAGAATAGTGTATCATATTGTGACAAATGGTTCTCGATCACCGATAAAAAATCAAGCAATGTCATGTTATCATATATATATATATCTCTACAATTAATGATGTTTTATAGTTCTTAAAAATACCTCTTGAGTTGGGACATGTGGAATATATCAAATAAATAATCCACCTATGTTTGGAATACAATACAACGTGACACCTCACATTATTTTCCAAATATTATGAGCAACACATTAGAAATTATGTAAATATTAATTTTCTGAATAAATATATCTAATTTAAGAAATGAAAATTAAATTATTAATATATGACATTCCTACTCAAACTATAGCATTATGATCCTTTTAAAATAAGGCTTCGGTTTCATTAAATCTACATTATCAATCTACAGATCAATTTCTTCTTATCAATGGTACTTTGTTCTAAATTGGTTCTAATAATTACTAGATTTACATCCTTTTTCCATCGTAGATGATAATGATAGTGTATACCATTTAAAAAATCAAATAGTTTTATAAATGGTATATAATATTATGGTTTTTCATACATAAACTCCATGAGAGGTAAATTATCAGATAAAATTCCCAAAACACATGCACATAAGCTTACATCATATAATTGGACACCTAGATAGTATGAAATATCTATCCATCAATTTTGTGGTGGAAGGTATTACTAAAATGTTTATTATTCCCAATGGAATCCTAAAAACTAATTAATAATTAATATGCGTTATAATAATCATAAATATGAATGATCATCCGGGGAACTCTATATCATCATGAAATATAATCCATATAAATCAATTCTTATATATTTAATATACTCTAATCCTGATAGATTATAAATGAAAAAATTCCATTAATTGATCACTAAAAACCCTAATGGTGTTCCAACCCATTATATAATTCCAAATCATTATCATAAAATATATTTATATATCATCCCAAATCCACTACCAAGTTCCTATTTTCAATAACATTCATTCATAAACTTAGTGCTCTTTATTTACACACTAATAAGTATGAAATATTCCTATTAACTCCAAAATGTTATACTTTGTACTTGACCCTAAATATTGTATTATGTGATCCATGTATATATTTTTGGCACTCAAATGTAAAGGTAGATGGTTGCATAAAATTCACTCAATAATTCATCACTATGGTCTACAAAAATCATCACATAGAATGGTTATAAAATATTATTCTTTTTAACCCTAAATAAATATTGGCTGCATCACATGGGAGTATTTTATCACACTCTAACAAATAATAAATTACATTATGTTATCCCTCCTTACATTAGGGATTTAGTGTGGGATTTTATAACAATGTACTCTGGTGGGAAATATCCCCATCATAAATCATATCTAGACATATTACAATATGTTTATACATATTTTTCTACCCCTTTAATTCACCCATTTCTAAACAGATATTTAATTTATTCCCTAAAGATTCTACTAGATCATTTTTCATTTAAAATGGTGCATGAAATATCAAGTTAATATTATCTTAAATTCTCAATGCTTCACCATTTCCCCATTTTCAGATTCCAATGAAAATATATATCAAGGTGACTTGTAGTTTTTATAGAATATAATATTCTCCCTAAATATATCGAACCTTCAAATATTCATTAGGAGTACCACTAAAACAAACTCAAAATCTTTGGGCTATATAATTCTGATTATAGGGACATAACTACTTATATATATATATATATATATATATGTAATCATTACATTATCCTATATAATAAATCACCTCAAACTTATCCCAAATGTATAATTAATATCATATAATTCACTCGCTTCTTGGAAAATCATACCAATGAAACATTTATTGACCTCTTATTTAACTCTATAAAATCTAATTGACATCAATTCAACCATTGGAAGAGATATACCAATTTGGTAAGAAAGAAATATAATTTTTGATTCATTATATACAATGATAATCATATAATAATAAGAATATATGAATAAAAAATATCAAATATATTAATTATATTAATTGAAGTCTCGTAATAAAAAATTATCATATCCCTCATTGGGTGTACTATTTCTCCACCCTAAGAGATGATGAGACCTAGAAATTACACAAATTGGATCCAATGTTGACACTTTAATGTTTTACAATATTAATGGTTAACTATAAGTAGCTCCAAAATTTCCATTATATTCTACTATATCTCCTCTTATAATTTAAATTGAAGTCTCTATGGTAAAATATAAACTATAAAATATAAAAATATATGATTATCATTGAATTATTTTAATATGGTAAATTAACCCAAAAAGTTAGTGAAAAATTAACCTTTCTATTCTCCAAACTATGAGTAGAATCGTTACTCTCGTTAATATAAAAATATATAATAGCATAAGAAATTACATCCCTTTACTATATCGAAACACATTTTATGTCCTGATGATATGTATAAAAATATACCCCATAATAAATTATTTATTACAGAAATAAAAAAAGATGGTGTATTTATTAAGTTCCCTTTATGGAAAAGAGAATAATCATACAAAACTTCCAAAAAATAATGGTATAAAATAAATTATTCAGTCGGTATAATGGTGTTTCATCTAATGAAATATTTTGTAAAAAAATATTATAATTAAAAATGTATCCTAATAAACCCCACCTTTGAAAAATATTGTTTTTTATACTCCAAGAAATAGTTACCCCCATCTTTATTATGTATATTTAGACTCTATTATATTAGAGAACATGGAAAAACAAATGAACCAAATGTGTAAAAAATAAACACATAGACATGTTTACATTGAAGGTATGTTCATTGAAAAAACTATAAAAACATACTAAAATGTTTCACTTGATCCTTATTTGTAATTATATAAAGAAATATCATAAATGAAAAAACAAAAAATATTCATAATATTTTTAGAACATAAAATTCATTAGTCATATAAACATATATAAATAACTAATAACTAGAAATAACATAAAAAAAACAAAAAAGTTTATAGTGACAAAAAAACCTTTATTAACGTATTAATATTTGAAAATTATCAAAGACAAGTGTTGGGTCCATAAAGATGGTATGTGGTAAATGAGTGTACCCATTTATTCACATTTATAATTTTATAATTCATTTATAAATTAATTATTTTTCACTTATTAGTGTAAAATCAATATAAAATTTTATATATTTATTCTTCTTGAATACTTTTGAAAAAATTTCAATCATCTAAACCAAATAATAGAATACCGATAGGGAAATGGGGCATACCACGATTTCAAACATTCATAACCTATCACAAATTTTTACATCCATTCTATTGATAGAATCAACCATAATGAAATAATTCACCATTTTCATGATATATTATAATTATAAATGAGTCATCTAGAACTTGATTTCAAATAATATTGGTTGAATAAAAAATAAATCATTCTAAACATGACTACTAAATCAATATCTATTTGTGGTTTTATAATTTCCTCATTATTTTTATGATATCAATGAATTTATAAATATAGACATAAAATCATCATACACTCTCAAAGAACCATAAAATATTATATCCCACACCTTTTATGAACAATTTAAATATATAACTAGATAATCGATCTCTTAGATGATAATCATCATCCTTTAATTCTATTCTTTATTCTCAAATATTTAATAAAACTATTTATCATAGATTTTCTTCATTATTTATCAATAAAATAATAAAACCACTATAATATAATCTATCTACCTATTATCTTCGAAATAATAGTATTTTTAGTTATTCTCAATGAATTACTTCACATCAATGAAGAAACCCACTCTAACTCTATCATACATTCTATCCATTTATTTTCTTTAAAAGCATCACATCTATGTATAAATTTAAAAAAACATACTTATTTTTTAATATTATTTTGCCATAATATTAAACAATTTGAAATTATAGATCATCATTTTCATAGTATATCAAAAAAAAATTGATATTTTTATTTAATCAATCACTCTATCCATCATTTTATTTTATATGATCCTTGAACAATATAATTTTTCAACTACATCTCATTCAACAAAAAACCATTTTCATAATGAAACACCTATCAAAATATCCAATATAAATCCATCTATATTATATATTTCTAATGATTCTATAAGGAAATGTCATTTTTACCTCCAAAATAATAATATAGATAAGCAATTAAATTCATTATTTTTGGTTTTTCAAAATTATCCATACTTACATGACTTTAGTTTTATTTGAATAAATGATTTTAATAATTAAATAAGTAATTCAATAATATTATATTCGAAATTAATCTTTTCCAATAATTGGTAGATTTAATCTATACTTATGTAGATCATAATCAATATCACGAAGTATGTGATCTTTTTTTAAAAAATATCAGCATTATATCGTCACTATTATAAAAACTAAAAACTTTTAATTTATCACTCATTAATTTTTTTTAACTATTATGGGTATTTTAACTACCCATTTTCAACATTTAAAACTTCTTTTAAAATATTATGAAATGATCAAATTCCTTCTAGAAATAGTGATCCAATATCTTCCAACCATTGGAAAATAGTTATAAATAAATATTCAGTTAATAAATTCTATATGAACCATATGAAAACCTAAGAATAAACATAAATATCAAATTTAGTTTTATATTTAGTCTTGTGTATTTCATTTATATGTAATAAAAAACTATATATCCTTATAAAACTCAAATTAATCCTTATATATCCTTAAACACGTATTTTATTACAAATGTGCAGATCATTTATTCCATTATCACAACCATGATGAATTATGAAATATTGTTTATCTTTTAGAAAATATATTAAAATTATGGTTCACCATTATGTGACATTTATAATAAACTATTTACTCAAACACAATTTGTTTGATTTTTCTAGGACATTTATTCAATATCTATAAATAGTTACAAAACGTTTTCATTCTTTATCCCACTTTTACTACTATTAATAAAATCATATTGGAATCATATTTTTAGTAATTAAAATTAATGAATATTTTCTCAGTAATTCCAAAGAAATATTCTCATAAATTTTTCCGCACAACAATTATCATGTCATTGGCAATACTATTTTATCATTATTTATCAATCCCTTCATAAATTCATTCAATTATTTGATCCATTTATAACAATTATTCAAAATCTAGGTCTGTCAAAAATAATAAATTTTGATCTTATAGGTTAAGAAGTATTCAAAAACTTTCTTAAAACCTGAAGATACAAAATTTATTTCACCTCTAAATTTTATCAATTTATCAAATTAAATAATAATCTTTGAACTTCCTAAAATACCATAACATTGAATTGGTTAATCAAATACATTGGTTTTTTTCAAAATTTTCTAAAAGAGAGAACTTTAATCTACCTTCATCATATTATTATTATCATCATCAACGATATAAATCAAGAATCCCCTATTAGTTCTAATTCAATTAGGATCCAATACATTTAAACTCCTTGAATAATTTCATCTTTCATCCATAAATAAAAAAACACATTTTTTCATCATTATTTTGTTTAAACATGTAAAAAATATATCCCATGATTCATAAATAATGGTAGACATAAATATTATTTTAATAAACTAAATAATATTTTAATCACATTTTCCGATAAAAACATTACAATTCAATATTTGAAAACAATGTTTACAATTATAACTAGTTAAATAAAGCTTCAATTACTAGATGAATATAATAGTTATTTACAACCACTTAATTCATATATCTATAATCTATTAATTTCCTCTATGACTGAGCATCCATTTAAGAGAATAAAACTATAGTTTCTCATAAATATACACAATGTCTAATAAAACTTATTTATAGAATTTCGATGACTTGAATCAATAATTTACCAAGCATTAATGGTTTTATATATTATGATTTGGTAGAAATAAGATAAATATCGAAATAATAAACTATTCTAGACTCAATATATTATCATGGGTTAAAGAAATTAATTAATTTATAAAAATTTCAACAAAATATATTTTCTCTTTAAGAAACTATTATAACCTCACCTCATATATAAAAACTATAAATGACTAAAAAGAAGTGATTTTAGGTTCATAAATATGTATATAAACCATATGACCAATACATTCTTTAACAAATAACACATGAGGCCCTTCCTGAGATAATAACATTACACTCTATTTGAAGTAGTACATATAATCAAATATAAAATTCATTCAATACACTCTTTGAATAGTGTTATATACTGCATCTATAGTAATAATAGATTCTATTAAAATTGATAATTTCCAATAACTTGTTTTCAATTTGGATATGTTTATAAAAACCATGATCATCCTCTATCAAATTATAGAACATTATTTGCATTGCATGTTTATACATAAAAAAATTTAACCCTTGGGATCTGTTAGGAATAATGAAAAAAATATATGAACTAGTATCAATCAACATTTAAGCCATAATAAATAAAATAGAATCATACCTCAAACCACCACTAACCCCACAACCTCTTCGATCACAATTGGTTTATTTTATCCATGACCAAATCCTCTTCCTCATACATATTCCATACATATACCCCATCACATATATGATTATTTTCTTTTTGAATTCAACATTATTCATTGATTTCATTTACTAGATCCGCCTTGATAAGGTGATCAAATGATCAATTATCTTCCTATTATTTGAATAATATTGGGTTTTTTATAAAATACGAATGTGTTGTCCAATAAAACTATTAGGGTCTTATATTAACTATCAATTTTTTTACAATCCTCATACATGAAGACTTGTTTTAAGGTAATACAAACTATAGATAATATTTACCTCTATATTAGGATGACATATTTCTCCCGTTAAATAGTTTTACACTACTAATGTTGGTGAAAAAGGGACACAAAATAAGCCGGTGTCTATAATTTTGATGAAACGTCAATTGTATAAAAGATGTATCTATTTTATTGTATCATATCTGAATTGAATTATTTTGATTCACTATACAAACATGATACATTCTAACTATGATGTTATATTATTTCATATCATTCTCGTATACTTTTATAATATTTTTTCTAAAAAATACACAATTTTTTTGTATAACTGGTCATAAACCTCTCTTTAAATAATAATATATAAATATATTCACACAAAAAATTTATATATTATTATTATAAATAAATAAATCTCATATCAGATTCATATATGGGATAATAAAATAAAAAGTCTAATTATTCATGTTTTATTTCACATAAAGGGCCTCGAGTAAGAAGATAATCCCCAAGTATTGAGGTAGTCCCCATAATATACCAACAATAAAGTAAATGTTTTTCTTGTACTCTATCAGAATAAATTTAAATGTCATCATGATTTGGCTAAATGAATTATTAAAAATTTGGTAGAGAAATATACTACATTACAAATCAATTTTTACTACTAATATTATTCTTATATTTGATTCCTTATCAAACTTGTTATGGATTTTATCATTTCAAGAGATACCATATGTGATTGTAAAACCTCATTGAGATATGGCCAGTGATAATGATTTATAAATAACATAACACCATAATAATAATGATAAATTAGCCTTAGATAAATTTATATTCTCAATAACACAATCTTATAATTTTCACAATATGATGTACTTTTGAATACATAAGACACATAATTATAATAAGTTGAGAATTCCATGATGAATGAATGAAGACATTAAAAAATACCTTGAATTATGTTTGATCTCATGTATTAATGATCTATATTTTCTCAATGTTATTTTATTGAATCATAAGGGCCCTCTACCTCCATAAAAATTTTCCATTTCATTTTATACACACTTATTTTAAGATATTATATTCTAATAGAAATAATGAAATCCTTAACCATACATAAAATAACTCTATTATAAACCTAGATCCAGTAATATTTTCTTATAACCCAAACCTTATATGACCAAAAATGGGTTATTGAATATATTGGGAATGAAAATTCCAGATATCCTATAATATGTTAGTGGAAGATGACTAACAAAAGGGGTCTAAATCACTAATAAGGAATATATTGGTAAGATCCCTCATTTTTAAACATAGATTGCATAGAAGGAAACTGAATTTTCAATTTCTAGACAGTTTAAATTTTTATTCGATATTTAGATGGTAATTTACATGTTGAGAGGCCTTTAAATAATTTCCATAAATATGGGTTTAGGATCAAAAAATGTTTCAGAGGTTTTATGATCATTCTAGGGGTTTTAGGACTAGAGTAAAAGTTTTTAGAAAATTTAGCATAAGGCACTTGTTTGGAATATGATTAGTTCTAACTGTGGGTCCAAACCATGAATCCCAATTCTCAAAGATTCATTGAATGGAGAAACCATATATAAGGCCATAAAAACCCTGTGGGTTTCTATAGATTATTATAAACATGTCTTATAGTTAGTGCATGACCTATTAAACCATGTACGATGTTTCTGTGAGTGGGTGTACCTCAGATAGTAGAGGGGTGTGGTTCATCCAACCATGCATCCAAACCATCCCATTTAAAAGGAGGAAATTAACATCCCCCTATTATACCATTATGGTTTTTACCCCTTTTAACCCTTATTTTACCAAGGAGGTCCCCTACACACACACTCCATATCTAACCTTACATAATGGGATATCTCCATCACTATTGGTTTGAATCGAATACTAAAATTTATTTTAGAAACATTGATGTTTTTCTTCAACTTCATTATCCCCCATCATCCTCTAATATTTTATCCTCTTATTTTGTTTTCAATTGTTATGGTTTTATTATCATTTCCACTGGATCATTGTGGAATAAAAATTCAGTGTTTGTGATTTTGGGCTACCTAGGAAGAGGATGACCTGATATGCAATCTACACTTCACCACATTCAATTTCATTGAGGGAAGTCACCAACATAAATTTATAAATATTTAATCACTTAAAATAACTTTTTTTGGTGGTTTTATTAACATAGTTTCTTAGGTAATTTTTATGGTTTAGGGATAAGGATGCGTTAGGAGTCATTGGCGAGCATTTGGTCATGGTTTGGTTTTTATGAGATCGTTTGGTGAGGTTTTATGATTTATAGAATTTTAAATCATGTTTTATATTTTTTTATTACCTATTAAGATTAAAAAATTAGAGTTAGTTATAATTAATTAATTTTGGTTCTATCATTGTGAGACAATATCTTCATATGTTCCATATGAGGTTGGATGGGACCTGTTAGTTTCTTCAAAACATTGTAAAATAAATTGAAGGATTTCTAAATATTGTTGGTCTATCATTACTTCCCTATGATATTGATGTATGTTTATGGTATAATGTATGTTCTAGGTATCACCCTTGAAGGTTATGTGTCCAGTTTAATTTATTCCAATGAACTATATAATTAATAAAATGTGACATTTGTAATGGATGGATTACAGGGTAAAAACAACCATTGTTCATTAGTTTCAAGGCTTTGAATATTGAGATATTGAGAAGCCTTTGAACCTATTAAGATGTGAGATTTCACTCAATAAAAAATACCAGCCCTTATACAAGATTATTTTTATAGAACATTGGCAGACATAGTCTTGGATAGATGTGTAGACCATCCAAAATTGATTTTGGACCAGTGATTTGGTCATAACCCATTTCTTGATAGTTTCAATTATAGTAAGATCCTAGGTATCCAGAAAGGAAATGGTATCATTTTTATAGTTTTATGGGATAAAAAATACTAGTTCATAGTGGGTTTACAAGAGAGCATGAATATGTTCTTGAGGGTGCCAAGAGGGATTCCTCTTCTTAGCTACTGACCTCTAGGATCCAGAGTAGGATACCCCTCTTATGTAATAACATTGGTAACCTGTTGAGTTATCTAGTGTTTTTAATGAACCTAATCTAGTGTGTCAAGGGTTTGGGGTAGAAATTGTATTAGGTGTCACCCTAGAACCTATAGTAAACATTTTATCCAAATGATATATGGTTGTAGTGGTGGGTTTATTTGGTCAAAAACCTTGTGTTTTTTATTCATTTTTTCAATTGGTTTCTGTTGATGTAGATATAGTTTTTAGTTTTTATTCCTAGATTTTGTCTATTGAGTCAGACACTATGTGATTTTATGATAGGGATGCCCATAGGTACTTCTGGGGATATAGATTCTGATCCTTTTATTATATGTTATCTATGAGGACTATTAATGATACATCATGTGATCATATTTTTTAACCCTATAATATTGAATGTTGGACACAATTCCCCTAACAATTTATTTTTGATTAGTGGTCATGGAATTTCAAAATTATGGTTATGTTTATTGTAACTCTAATGCCATATTTATGATAATAATAGTGGACATGGTGCTAGAAATCGATGATTGAGATAGTGGACATGGAGTCTCATAGTGGACATAAAATTCCATGGTTATAATAAATTATTTTTATAATTGAATGATACTTTTATTATTGATGCAGAATTCATTGAATGTGATCATAGGATCAATGGAATTATTTAAATTAATTTATTATTAATTTACTATGAATGTATATTCCTTGGTTACATATATAAAGATCATGTTTTATTTATATAATGTATGATGCACAAAGATATTACAATGCTAGATGAAAAAGGTATCATGTATCAGGATGAGGATCTCAATGATCCATTATGGATTTATTTTTATCTCTTATTCCTAGATTTATCTAATCTTGGATTAGAACATTGCATGAGTATGAAATTGGGAAAAGATTCCTCATTTCAATTTTTTTCTTATAATATATCATATGTAGTTGGTTATGGTTATTAAAATTATTAACATCATGTGTGGATAACATATAAATACACATAATATTTTTTTTTCTATGTATGGGATTAAACTAGTGGTTCCCTACTTTGATTTTTACTCACACCCTCTAGGGAGGCCATTTCACTAGGGTACCTATGAAAATTTTAACTTGGTAGAATGCACAAGATTTTCCAAGTCCTTAGACAGATTGAGAAGGATGGTGTGAATATATATGGATATCATGTATGTTTTGTGGATTAGAGTTAGTATTTGAACCTTCTATTTTTTCCCAATTTATTTGATCAACCTACAGGGAAATCAGTGTTGTATGCATGACATTTTAATTCCTTCTTTTACCTCATTCCATTCATTTACTAATTTATTTTTTATATTAATTTACATTGAAATATTATTATTCAATATTAGGGATGATGTTTGATTTTTTTACACTGGTTTATTAAAATACAAAGTGGGAATAAGCTCCCCACAAACACAACGTAAGCCCTAACTGCTAGTCGGCATCCTCTGTCATAAGTGGAGGCACCCTTGATGCCTTGTTAATCAGTTGTGCAACTGTTCATAGAGTGAACCAATAAGATATGTGAAAAAGTTATATCATATCATTTCTTTCATAATATATTACAATTTTGGATATGGTATAAAAGTGTATTATGAATTTTTTGAAAATTGTGAAGGATATCATACTAGTGCACAAGGAACACATATTATGATTCTAATTCATGGTTTCCAGATATATGGGATTACTATTTTTTATTTTTTATGTGATGTTTTTTCATTATTTATTTATTAGATTAATGTAAATTTTATGTGAAGTTTTTTATATATTATGGGTTTTGAGATCTCATCCTGTTGGTGAGAGTATAGTGATTGATTTTTAATCTTGGATGGAAAATGGAAGTGGTAATTAATTTATCATATTTTCTATACTGGGTTCAAATATTATTGGCCTAGTATGGTGAGATTCATTAATGATGAATTGGATAAACTATTTGATGTGTCAAAAAAACCTAAGTGGTGTTATCCCATATACTTTCTTAGTGGAATTATACTCAATTAAACCGACACACACACATACACATTCCCTTATGATGGAAGGCAATGAGGATCAATAGTGATATGTTTGATGTTTATGATGATGAATCTGTCGTCAGGCATAGGAGGTGGGGTGATACTTATATATCGATATGATACCAAGGTGTTGGAACCCATTTAGGGGGTTGTTAATTAGTTTTTATTAATTAAACTATCAGTAGCAACCAATATGGTGTTTTACCACTTGACTTTGAATGAAATTCTACATAACTGGACCTTATATGGAATATTAAATAGATCAATTTAGATGATTCTCTATTTCTAATAATGACTTATATTTTCCAGATATAGTAGTTGATTCCAATCTTATTTAACCATTTTAGGGTGTATTCTTTTTCCCATGTGGTTAACTAATGGTTCATAATATCTTATATATAGTTATCCGATATGGATTGAAATAATATTTTACAAAACTAACCCTCATTCATAGTTATCTAGTTAGATCGTATAGTACGATGTCAATTTTTACATGAACGTTTACAGTGAATGTCGACCATGATGGGGTATTATTGTGTGTAGATTCCCAGTGGTTGTTAGTTCATTGTCTTTTTTATGTTTTTATCATGATAATCTAGGGGAAGTCTATTTTGAGGATGCACAAAGAGGATCCAGTCCTGGTAGTCTTATTCTTAGTAGGTGATGTTTTTATTTTTTTCTTTTAGTTATAGGTCTTCAATGGGTATCACATAAATGGGTTTCCAATTATAAATTATAGGGAATTTTACTATATAACATGGAACTAAAAACCAATATAATTGGACTTATGTTGATTAATTTTGACCCTGATAGTTCAATGTTATCCTTACCTCCCTTAGAGAGGGTTGATATATACATTTGATTCCTAGAATTAAGACTGGTGTGTGGATGATGACTATGTGTTGTGACCTTGGTGAGAGGTTAAATTATGGTATAGGTGGTAGGACCTAGTAACCAATATTGATACGTGATTAGTAGGAAGTGTTTTGAGTCCTAGAGGCTCATTACATTGAATTAGACTCTAACAGGTTTATGTTTCATGGAATTGTGGGAAACCTATGAGAGGGGTTCTCCCTATTTTACATATACCTTTTTAATAAGTGATATTGGTTGTACACTCTTGTTGGGATAGGTTCATGAGAGGTTCTTGAGTTTTAAAATAAAATAATGGTGATGTCTTTGTTTTCTAAGAAATTAACTATGGTTCCTGGGTGTCGAGATTGAGTCCAACAAGAATGGTTTTTTAGTTTACTCGCCTTATTGACCAGTGGTTCTTCTTTTAGAGTCACTGCCTAAGAATAGGTAGATGCTCATGATTGAAGTGATTTTGTGTAAGGGGAGGTCATGTAATAAGTCATGGAACAAGTGAGGTTCTCATTGTTTGGATGAGGGTTTATAAGGGAGATTTTGGATTAATTATACTTACATGCTGTGCAGCATGATATTCTTGGAATTGCGATGAAACACTTATGGGAGCATAAGTAATGTATTAGATTATGTGGTATGAGATAGTGCATCCATTATGATATGTGTTCTAGTAATGTTACACATCTTTTATGTATAGTAAAATTAAAATCATTAATTTATGAGTGTTTGTGTCTTAGTCAAGGACTTGTAGTTTAAAATAAATGATACCGTCATGGTTTCTTAAGAGTTTTGATTAAATAAGAAATTTCCTCCCTCATAGATGAGATATAGATAATGTATCAGGGGATATAGAAATTATGATCTATCTTAAATCCTGGATAAGTATTTATAGGATGAGGAGTGTGTCATGTGGAAAATGATACACACCAATTGATGTTATAATAGTGTACTATCATTATAGAGTCAACCATTGATAATATATTCACATCGTCTTGGGTGTGATAGGAGAGCCTTAGATATACAATGATCTATCAAAATATCATTTATGATTTGATGTAGGGACTTTATAGGAGTTGAACATAAAGAGTGGTATAAGGTTATCCATATGGCTTAGAGTGCACCATTGTCTGTTTGAGGGTGGGGACCCACATTATGGGGTGAAACACAACTAATTTCATGGGTTCCTTCTTTAGTGGTCAGGAATGGGTGATAAATAATTTTTTAATTGGTGATCGAGAAAGTTCTTGTTCTTATAGATTCTAATTTTTATGACTGAATATGGATAGGGAATGAACTATGCTGATTTGGAACTCAATACATGGTGTGATGAAATGAATGATTCTAACATTGTGAATATGAAATTGATCACTGGTATGTAACCATCATTTGAGGTAGTTCATGTGAGGATGAGAGAAGTAACTCCAAGGTCATTTTGGATTTTAGATTTAATCAAGTGGATAGTTTGGCCTTGATACATAATCTAAATTTGGGTACCGGATTTGATGAGTTTGCTCAGAATAATCTTGATGTGACTTATGATAAAGGAATATGAATCAATTTTTTATAACTCATTAGCATGCAGAGTTAATTGTTTTTGAAAATATTCATCCAAAGAGGTTCTAAGTATTTTGAATTTTTTTTATTATATATGGTCGATGAGAAACAATATTAGCTAAGTCATTAGGATAATATGGGTTCATTCTAAAGGTCTTCTGAGGTTTTTCAAGGAAAAGTTGTTGTGAACATGTTGAGCATAGTCGAATTGGGAATTAGACCAATAGAAAAATCAGGGACTATTTTAATTATCCTCATGTGTGATCAGATTATCTAAGTTATTAAACATGTTTGGAGCATTTCTAGGATACTAAGGGAGTTCTTATATTTGTGATTTTCCTAGTGAAAGCCTTGTTTCTCGAAATTTCATGTTGAAGGAAAGAATTTGTGGATGATTGTACCAAATTAAAGTTGAATAATCATTGAAGGATGTGGCCACAATTTTCCTTATATGGACTTAAGTTAGTGTTGTCTTAATGTTTTGAGATATTTTTGTGAGCGTTGGATTAGTTTTTGGTTGGTTAGTCACTGTATGTTTAAAAAGATGTTGAAAGCACATTGGGAATTTAGAAATGTAACATGATAGCTTCAAGGGAGTTAATGAACCAATTGAGTTAGGTTGTTCATTATTTACACTAATAACTATTTAGTATGATATGTGTTAATATGGGTAGGCTATATGATCCCATGTTTTATTGAGTAGGAAATTTCATAAGTTAATTGAATTTTCCATTCCTAGATGAGTTGAAATTTGATTGAAGATTCAGAATGAAAATTCAAAGGTTGGGATTCCTATAAATAATGGTTTTAGAAATGGATTTAGATTTTGGAAGTTGTTTGGATTATTTGGTAGTGTTTCAAAATATTAGGTTTTGGAGATCATGTTTTGGAAAAATGATGTATAGGGTAAATATTTTGAACACTATTACTGATGACAGTGGAACAAAACCATGTAGCCCAAATTACATTAAAGCATGTGCAAGGGAAACTATATAGAAGGCCAAGGAAAACCATGATTTTTTTCAGTTTATATAAGAAATGTCTTATAGTTGGTTCATGGTTTGTTAAACCTATTCCATGATCTTGTGAGTGGGGTGTGCCTCCGACAGTAGAGACACAAAGTTAAAGCATGGTTTGGAAAACCATGCGGAAAAAATATGCATCCCATTAAAAAGGATAAATAAAAATTTTACTCCTCTAAACTTTATGGGATTTTAACCCATTTTCTCCCAAATTTCAACCAATAGGTCCATCACATGTGCCTTCCTATTCCAACCTCCATGGGAGATCACTTTTTCTTTTGGTCTGAATCGAATGTCGGCAGATATGTTGGAAGCCATGAGGCATGTTTTCAACTCCATTAGTCTACATCATATTATTCTATTTTATCTATTTTTTGGACTCTCTACTTAATGTTTTATTCTCAACTACACTAGATAAAGGTGGAATCATATATGAGTGTTATGTATTTTTCTTTACCTAGGTAGAGAATGACCTGAGAGGCCGTATGCACTTCACAATGTTTCTTTTCATTGAGGTATGTCATTATGGGGAATTTATAAAGATTTAATGATTTAAAATAGATATTTTGGGTATTTTTTACATTTTTTATTAGAAAATATTCCCTATTCATGTTTTAGGATGCATCGTGAGTTCTTGGAAAGCGTTTGGATAGGGTTCTGGTGCGACATGATCAAATTTTCAGGTTTTGGGCCTTATGACATTTTAAATCAAGTAGTTAATTTGTTTAAAACTTTTATGATTATTGAATTTATAATTTTTTTTTCTAATTAAGAAATTAGGGTCTTTTTATTTTTAGGGAACTTCTTAATATGTCGTAGATGAGCTTCGACTTGACCTGTTAGCTGCTGTTGGCCCTTTAAAAATTAAGGGAATAATTTTTTATGGTAGGTGTTGTGTCAAACCTATTTTTTGGTATTGATGCATGTTTATGGTAGTATGTGTATGTTAGGGATCAACCATAAGAGATATTACACCTATTTTGTTTATTCTAATTAATTATTTAACAATAGAAATGGGTATTTTTCAAGGTATGAATTCCAAGGATCCCTAAAAACTCATTTCTTCTAGTATCATGGCTTGGACCATTGAGAAACCAAGTAGCCTCAAAACCATGTATGAGGTTATAATGAACCTTTTATGCCATGGAAACCCTTATATATGATTATGTGGATAGACAATAGGTAGAACATGACTAGGTAAGATGTGTAGACCATCCTAGAGAGATATTGGCAAGGTGGATGGGTCATGACCCATCTCCTAACCGTTTCCATTGTGTTAAGACCCTAAAAATTCAATAAGTACAGGTTACCATTTCTATAATGTCATGGGATGTATATTCCTAGTGAATTAGGTGTTTAATAAAGATTTTAACTCTATTATAGAGGATCTGTAGAGAGATGAATCTTCTTATATACTGACCTCAAGGATCCTGAGTGGGAAAACTCTCATGTGTATTGACCTAGGAATCCCAGCTGGTTTCCCAGTACGTTGACCAATCCAAAGCTAATGCATCAAAGGTTTATATTAGGGATTTTAGAGGGGTTCTATTTGTAACACATACCAAAAATGAAATCCTATGGGGATTTTGCAGTAGTGGTGGGTTTAGTCGTTTGAGAACCCTTACTCTTGTATTCATTATTTCACTTTGTCGTTGTTGATGAACCTGTAGTTGCCAAAGGTGATTCCTGATATTTTGTCGGGGATCATGATGTGGTGAGATGTTATAATAGGTATTTATATAGGTAAATAATAGGATCTAGAGTTTTATAGTTATTATTAGATTTTAAATATCAATATATCTATAGGTACATCCTTGGATTAAACATGTGAACCTTACTTGATTAGATGTTGGACATAATGCTCTTCATCATTAATTTTGAATTAGTGGACATGAAATTACAATGTTATGATTAAGATTCATAGACATGGTGTTCCAATGTTTTGGTTGAGATCATTATATGTATAATTACATAATGGAAATGACATTATATAGAAAATACTGTGATAGTTTTCATGTTGTTCCATAGTGAACATGTCATTCTATGGTTATGATGAATTATATTAATCCTTGAGCGATATTTGTATTCCTAATATGGAATTCCATGGATGGGATCATGGGATTAATGGAACTATTTATTTATTTTAGTCTTAATTATCATTTTAGGTGGATTCTTCGATTATGTACCATGGATCTAGATTTAATTTATATAAAGTTAATTCTCATAGGTATTCTAGCACAATCCAAAAAAAGTATTGTCAATGGGGATCATGATCACATGGATCAATTGGAGATTTCTTTTACCCACTTATTCCCCATTTTTTATCTACTTGGATAATAAAATTCCAGGACCATAAACTTAGGACAACATGCCTTAGTAAAAAAATTAATCTAGTTTTTATTTTGTTATTGGTTATTTTTATTATTATTAGTACCTAGATGAGTAGTTCCCACATATATATATAGAATGAATATTACATGATATGTATGAGAATATTTTTGGGTTACCCTGCTTAGTTTTTTTATCATAGTTATATTAGTACACCCTTACACTATGTTACCTAGGAAGATGTTCACTTGGTTGCAGGTACAGGATGGGCTGATGCTTAGGACTAATCAAGTCAGATTGATCAAATATATATGTGGAGATCAGGTGTGTGATTTAACTCAGAGAATATAGTAGATCCTTGTACGATTATTTCTATATATTTTATTTGAATTTATATATGTGATGAACCTATTGGGGGATAAGTTTTTAATGTAATACATAGTTATTCGGTCTCTTACTGCATTCCATTCATTTATTATTGAATTTTTTATATATATTGCTTCCACACTCTAATTATTTACTGATATAGATGATGTTTGTTTATTTTTCAAAGTTTGTTACTCAGATTATAGGGACAAGTATCAACATAGAAACACCATATTCCCTTGATACTGGTCAGAAGACTGTGGTTTAAGGAAGGGCATACTTTAGGCCTTATCACCAACCGGTTCAGTTACTATTCATATAGTGAACTAGGTCGGCAGATGATAACACTATCCTATCATAAAAACTCTATAAATTAATAAATTTAAAACCCAAATGATGAACTAATTTCATGATCCGCAATAAATCGAATACTATATTAATCAATTTCAAACAAGACTAAAATATTGAAAAACACTATAAATACAATAGCCATAAGAATGATTGTACTAGAAGTGAGATATGAAATAATTATTAAACATCAATGATGATTAATAGACCAGTGTACAATATAGGGACTCCTAAAATCACCAAAAACTCTATCATGAAAATATTATACAGCATATATATGATTTTGAGTACAAAAAATATTTTATTTTCTCCCCATAAACCATTATATGTCCATGTGATCCTAACATACTAATACATATGTGGATAAAATGTTTAAAACTAGATAATAAACCTCCCACAGTTTGAAAAAATTAACATCAAACCTGTATATCATTTAATCCAAATTAATATTTTATAATATAAATTCTTAATATAAAATGCACTACAAATTTATAGAAAAGGGATCTTATAAGCCATTTATCTACTATTTTATCATCCCAAAGTAACAACATCACATATCCTTTCTCCCAATAATCATTATATATATCAAACATAACATAATATAATTATTTTAATCTAATCATCAATATATCAACCATTTTAACACATCCTCATAATTTATATGGGTTCCATCATTAAATGATGAAAAGTAAACATCATGTAGTGATTAAAACAATACGAAAACCCTAATCACATAAATATTAATAATACAATATAATAAATACCGATTTGATTGTTTCCAAAAAAATAAAACCATACAATATTGTAGTTTATTAGCCACAAATTTCATATATATTTTATATCATAAACCTTTAAAAATAATGGCATCTAACCTAAACCCTTTTTTTACTATCCTTATATCAATATGTCTGGATAGATCACAAATATCAAATCCAATAATAAAATCCCACTAATTTTCAACAAGAATATATTGAAAATTATTCATATATACGATTAAATTAATATCTATATATAATTGAATATATCCTTGGTATTGTTAAATATTATGTTCGATAGATCAATTACTTCACTCAACCATTAGGTTATTCATTCAATAAAAATCCAGATCTAAACCCCTAATGATCTATTCATCAATATAATATGACATGTTTTATTTTAGAGAATATTTAAAATTATTTCATACATTTTATAATGAAAATAAATTATGGGGAAATTCCATATATAGATTAATATTCACAATAAATTTGAGGAATAAAGAGTAAAGATTCAATCAATGATAATATGGTTGTGTAATTTTTGTTAATCCCCTATCCAATTTATAATGTAACCCATGTATTTTTCTATTAAAAATTTACATCAATACTATAGTGTGGATTGAAACCCATGTCATCAGCAATAGACCTTATATTGGATACTATATTATTACATAAAGGAAGAATATCATATAAATAAGTATGCATTGGATGAAAAATAACCTAGATAGTATGTAATAAACTCTTGACATAATAATAAAATGGGTAACTAATCCACATAACTAATAATCACTTTTGATAATAGATTATATTTATATTCCCAATAGGGATGGTGTAATCAGCCAAGGGGGTGAGGTTAAATTTGGTGTTTTATAATTTATCTGAATTAGAATGTGTCATGAAGCCTTCTAAACCCTTTGGAATTTTTCTTATTTTGATGGTTAGTTTATAATATTCTATTTAATATTTTATTAATAAATGATCAAAAACATGCAGACATGTAAATTATTAAAATAGGTTTACAATATATTTACATGGTTTTGAAAAAAAAATCATACTTTCCTTGATTATAGTTTTTCCCAATCAAGGATTCCCCACTATAATTTGATGTTGATTACAACGGGATGAGTTTAAATCTGAACTATAGTTTCTATATCCCACTGGGTCTGTCTTTCTTACTTCCCACTAATTCTTTTATTACAACCTTGCATTGTAGTTACAACATCACTATATTATATCCCTATGTACCCAGAAACCCCCATGTTTTGTAGTGCCCCACTTTGTATATGAATATATTGATTTCAGATCCCCATTGATTTATATCACATGTTTAATACATGATGGTCTGAATTAACACGATATAATCTCCTTCCACTCACAATAGTTTCTTTGAACGCCCACTGCCCTTCTATAATGCATTGAAACTCTATCACGAAATTCAAAATATTTAAAAAATCTTCTTCAGAACATGTTCCCCAGCATCCTAATTCACTAAGATCCTTCAATCATCAATTTTATAGATCTACATAGTATTATTAACTTCTCAACATGAAGAATCAAACTATGAAAAATAGTGTAAATATATCCTAATTTTTCATTACATAACATCTTCATCTTGACTTTGACCCAATAAAAGTATAGTAGAACAATATTCAAGTCCTTATACTTCTTCTTTCACCCTTGATATCCATTCGATCTTCTATTCAGTATAGGATAGAATTTCAAACCATATTTTTTGAGAGATATTAAAAATATTCAAACAACACATCGGTCTAATAAACTCAGGACTCTAATACCTTTCTATCAATCCATAATTTTCATTATATATGTAGGAATGAAAAATTTGGTCATCCATTTTGGAATATCAAATACCCTAAACTAATTATGTTCCGTTGATCATAGAATTATTTTTTACATTTTTTTGTATGTGGATTTCTCCCATGAACCTCATATTCATTTTTTTCTCAAATTTTTATATCCTAGGAAATTTTCCGAGTTATTTTATTATTTATTTTAAATTTATTTCTATTTTTTTTCTCTCCACCAAAAGATACTATTCTACAGTCTTATAGCTTTTTCTAGTTATCCTTGTGTCTTCCTCATCACCATCTCAAAATCATATTTTAATTAGTATATAGAATCATTTTTCATGGATATAGATAAATAATTAAATGGTAAAAGATTTGGATTTTCATAGCTTTACAAACTTTCAATAACCACAATTATTGAACTCATTATCATCAACTGTAAAATCCTCCAATTTGTTATGTAGTTGTTTCAAGTCACTCATCCTTTATTCTACATCTTCCCATTTTATTCTTTCTCAATGTAACATCATGAGATTATCCTCATTCTATTTTTTTATATTCAATCACAATGGACATTTGGAAATTTAAATTAATTCAATAGGAATTCACTATTTTCATAATAAATTATGAAAAAACGATTCATATATTCATAAATGGTCAGTTGTTGTCAAATGGTTATAGATCATATATTCAAAGTAGAAATTAGTATGTGAGATAAACCCAACCACTATATTGCTCTTATTATTAATAAATTTACATCTATGATTTTGTATCATCTTTCATGTAATTATATTAGAATCTCACCTTATGCAATTAAGAGGAACTGTCATCATCTGAATACTTGGATTGAAAAAATACAACATATATAAAGATCCTCAAAATAATTTGAATATTACACTATAAAACTATATATTTGAATCTATGTGAGAGTTATGTGACATCATTTTTGTCACTAGATATGATAAGTTTGATGTAAATAGAATGAATATTTAATCAATCAAATCTAGCAGAACCAACAAAGAATGTTTTTTAATATAAAGTCTCAGGGATGATCTTTCTCAGTGCAGTAAATCGTTCAACCATGTGAAATACATAGCCATTAAAATCCCTTGGTCAATCCAACTACCTATATTGATGAAACCAACAATTGATAAATACTAGTGGATATTTCATATAATATAATGGATTATGGTCTTTTAAATCTTTTATTTATTCCATCTCAAATGATGAATTGTCATCATTTGAGTAACTAAATAGTTATATATTTATTTCAAAATCATAAATAGATGTCATTGAATAATGACAAAAAAATATTCCTACAACAGTTTAAGATAAGTGGTGACCTAGTGTTTTTTATTACTTTTTGATTGGGCATGATATCAGTTAAAATTTAACATTCTCTATATTAGGTTACCTGGTATCTATAAAAACATAGTACCACATTGAACCTTCTCTTGACCTTTCTCAAAATTATATATTTATACATTGTATACGTTGGTTGAATATTCGAATCTAACCCACTTCACATACATATACACACACCATCCAAGATTTCCACACTACAAAACATTGTTTTTTTCAACTCTACCTATGTGTGCCTCACCCAAGGGATCTTATTCCTTATATATATATATATATATATATATATATATATATATATATACGTTTAAACCTTTGTTAGTGCTCCTTTGGAACTATAAGTTGGGTCATAGACGTAGGGTCCTGTACAATTTTTTATTAAACCTTCAAATGGACACATAGAAAAATATTGAACATAAATCAAATAGAACAATCAATAGAGGACTTTGAATCATTTAAGTCTCCCCAAATATTATCTTCAAATATGATTTAATAAAATTCAAGAATTCTTCTTCTAAAAATAATTTCAATCACTCCAGTTCCAAATCATCATTTTAATTGATGATTCCTCATTCACACACATCATCTGAGAGTTTATTCATTTTCAATAAATAGTTTCATCTCTATAATTCTTAAACACATGTTCTGAGAATTATGACCATCTCTAGAATAGTAACATGTATATAATAATATAGAAAGCTATCCATCCAGATCATTATATGGAATCATCTTTAAATATTTTACCCAAGAATTTTGGGTAACACCGCCATTATACAATTTTTAGATTATTGAATCCATAACCCACTCATCACCTTTGCCTAATTACATTGATTAGAAAAAAAAAACAAAGTGAAAAATGAAATCATAATCCCAAGGGCACTTCAATCTCCTCCTATAGATTATTTTTCAATTAAAAATATAATCTAACAGTCTATGTAAGAATTATTTCCCTAATATACAATAAATGCAAAACTAAGGGGAAATTTTCTCCCTCTTAATGTGAGGGTTCTATCATACACTTCAGATACTTACTTCTTTTAAACTATGATATTCTATTATTTTGGGGGATTTTAAGATCAATATATTTATTAACATCAATCAATTAGTTATTCTCTCAAATTATACATGGGTAATCCTATTGTAAAAAATGAGGTCATAAAATACACACTAAAGATATGTATTACAAGTATCAATATAGTTCCAACTAAAAATAGAATTTATTTAGGGTTTTACAGTAGTTTTTTGGAAATTTTCAGGAACATATACTCATTATCATATGACACATCTGAATGTTTATGATCTATTAAATTTATATCCCCAATTTGATAGACAAAAAACGACCCTGATAAAATTCATAATGTATGCTATATAATAGGTAATATAAAGTGAATAAAATACGCCTGAAAGCCTTATTTATGGATTATATCTAGTTGTTTGAGTCATGTGGAAGGATTAATTTTTTTTAATCCCTGTGTTTTTTGGTAACTTCCCCTCAAGAGATGCTTCTTATTCTTCATTACAACGAGAATTATATTCCATAAAATATATTTATAAAATTTTAATAAATTTTTTTACCTAAAATAATTGGAAATGAAAACCAATTGAAATTTTATCCCAATAAGATGGGAATACTACCATTCAATATAATTATTAAAACCCTATTTATGGATGTACCTTTAGTCCACAACATTGACACACAATCATAGTTTATTTGGGAATAACATGGAATTCTTCACCTTATCAATTGCAAAACTAGAACTGATACTTTTTTCTGAAAACAGTTTAATTTTTCCTTGAGCCCATAATATTAATACATTAAATTATTCTCCCATCCTTTTTAGGTTTCTATAATTTAACACCTTATTAATTAATAAATTACTTATTGTTATTAGATTTAATATATGATAAAAACAACTTATTGAGGTGAGTTCCAATTGTGATTTCACTCTTTTATACTTTCTCCAATTTCCATGTTTTTTGTAGATATTATAAACCTACGATAAATATATATTTAGGATAATTAAATTCCATTATATTTTGTGTAGACTACTTCTTTATAGGAAAAAATGTGAAAGAAAAAGGTATTGATGATTTATCTTTTAATTTTTTTCAGATAAGGTTTTTAGAAAATTATTGTTCTAATTATTAAGAATTTTTCTAAAATTTATGGAACATTCACAAAAACCTTGATAAATATTTTCCTTACAATTTTTGAGAAGGTTATAAATATATTCATCAGTGATGTCCTTCATCATAGAAATATTTTTTCATGTATCTATTTGATGGACTATTGTTGTGATTCCAAATTCTGTCCTCCAGCTTTAATTTACCCATATTGCTAACAAAATTACATAGTGTGGGATATCTTACCACAATAGAAGAATATTATCCCCTATGGTTTGGTATCGTTATTAATATTCACTACTTACTTCTTGGGGGTATCTTTTTTAGAATCGTCCTTTATTTTTCAATCACTTAAGGTAGAATTACCTTTTTTTCATCATCATAAGTTTTTGTAACCATATCCAATTTTGAAAATAGAAGTTATGTTGTTTTTTTGTTAACAAGAATTTTTCATATTTATAACTATAAAATATTAATGAATCCAAGTACATCATCACCTTTTCAAATTTATTCTTTAAGTAAAACTCTTCTTGTTCTTTGAAATCTATATCTTTTCAATATCGATTTTAATAACAATCCAATTTTATAACATTTTTTATTTTAATTAAATGAATTGCATACATTTTGATGTTATTCTAATAATCTATGGATATATTCTGGAGCCTATAGTAGTACTGACCATTTCCCACAAACCAAATTCTTTTATCTTTTATAATTGGATGTTTTTATTTTCTATTTTAACATGATTGATTATTTTATAAACATTTACCATTTTTGGAAAAAAAATTAACACCATATCCCTTCCCATGGACATTAGAGGTCGATGATATGATACATGAACTTAGGAGATATCCCCATGGTTCCAGAGTCTAGAAATAAATATCAATGTCTTCACAAATAGTGGTGTAAGATTTTAATTTTAGAGTAAGAACAACCAACCAAACAATCCATAACAAACCGAAGATACATGATGCACGTTAATGATGTTTTATAACTCAATAAGACCAAAATACAAATAAAAAAACCAAAATAATTCAACATTAAAGTACCAGGTGTAAGACTTAACAATAAAAACCAAACGAATCTATAATAAAACTCCATATATTCAAACCAAGATCTAAGATCCACACACCACAATATCCCCAAGAATTAAGGTGTTCCTCTAAAGAAATGAGATTACTAACCATTTCCCTTATCCCTAAACATGATGTCTGCAAAATCACCAAAGTGCCAAATCAGATGTTAAGTAATAATACTCAGTAGGTTTCCCCCAAATAAATTCCCTACACATGCCACTATGATAGAACCGTCAAAACAATTTATATAGATAAATTTATATAAGTCCATTAAAACATTTCAACAATTAACAACAAGACAAGACACAATTGGTCCTGACAGAAATTTCAAAATCAACAAAATTCTAAGAAAGACATCAAAACATGTCAATACCCATTTCATTTTTCATGACCACATACATATCTCAACAATACACACAATTAGGTCACACAATAAATACCATTCATAACATTCACACAATCTTGGTGCTACTTTGGTGGTGGCACATTCATTACCAAACCATGTATCCCATGGTGTGGGACATCATGCCCATCACCCTCCATTTTAATGATGGTACATTCACCACCATCAACTTGATGGTTCTAAACTCATGAACACCATCCATCGAACTCATGCAAATCAACATTTACCACGTCAAAAAAATATTTCCATTTATAATTTTCAACCTTAACAACATGCAAACCCATAATTTCCAATCATATAATCCAACATTTTTCATTAGTCATACCAAGCCAAAAATTACGACCCAATGGATTTTTTTCATCGAAACCATTAAATAAAATTTGATTCCATGAAAACACCACTATACCACATCCATTTCCCACTACTTTCATTAAAAAACCCCATTTAATTTAATAACATTCATTCAACTCATTTTCCATAAAACCAGCCAACCCACCAATTTTAAAGTCACCATTTCAAATCCAACACTAGAACATTGCAAAACAAAACCCCATTTCCCCCAAATACACAATTTAAAGAAAAATTGGGTCAAAATAAGTATCAAACATCTTAATCAAAACCAATTTCTAGAAAAACTATTAATTTAAAAAAAGACGTATATTTCTATTAAATTGGAAAAGAGAGTAAAGACACCTACCTTAGGGTTTCGGTAAAATAAACCAACTCACAACTGCACCAGAAATCCATGTGAACTCCCCACCAAAACCACCTTAGATACCATTCCATATAATTAAAAAGACCCATTCCCATAATTATAGGCAACAAAACCCCTAGATATAAATGTGATAGAATTAGATCTAGAAAATCGATAGAGACGGAGATGTAGATCTAAGAGAAACCAAAAAGAACCAAGAGAAGAGACTTATTGGTAGAGAATCCCCTTCACCGCACCTTGGAAACCCTTTGATTCTATTCCAAAATGAGTGGGAGGGCACCTCTAACCATTTAGACAAAAAAAACTAGGTGGGGTTTGTATGGGAGAAGAAATGGAGTGATTAGGGACATTCTTGGCCACACTTGGATTTAAAAATACAATTTTTTATGTCGTACATCATTATCTCACATGGTTAGACAAACCATGCACTTATCATGCTCTTTATACTATCTATAAGGGCACTCTTCTGTGTATACTCACAAAATTTAAAAAAACTATGCACAAACCGTTTGAATCCCACTTCCTCACATTGCAAGGTTACTTAGGAGTTGTGCACGGTTTCCCCTAACCGTGATCAAGTCGTTATCCTTCATATAATCTTCCTAAAATTCCTAAAACCATCCCAAAACTCCCCAAAAATTACCCAACCACTTTATATACATAATAAGTTATAAAAATGTCTTACATCCCTCAAACTATGGGTATTCTGTTCTCCCAACTATTGTAATTTCAATCATCAGAATGTATAGGATAATTTCTTTTCTGAATGAGTTAGAGTCATTGCTTGATAATATCATTCTACATCACCTATATTTCTTCTTGAATATGACCATGTAGCCATCAAACTAAAATAAGACTTATGACATTTCCCTGTGATATTTTCTCTTTCTTATCCACAATCCTCGCTAGAATGTGTACCAAGGAAGCATTAAGATCAAGTTCTACATGATCACAAAAAATCACATGGTCATGATCCGGATAACACTTTTTCAATGGAAACACCTGAGACACATTGTTTACCGCACTAAAATGTGTTGGCAAAGCCAACTGATATTCTTCCTCTCTAAACCACTAAAGTATCTTAAAAGAAAAAATATACCTCATATATATCTTTTCCTACTTCCCAAACCGACGTTGTCTGATTATTGAAGATATTATCAAGAACACAAGATTAGCTACCTCAAACAACAATGAATGTCGATGATGGGCGGCATCTGCCACCTCCACGTCCACCACTTGTGGACGCCAGTTGTCATTCACCGATCGGTATGCACTCGTGGTCCATTCTATAGTCCACCATGCATCCTCTATTCCTTGAAAAATAAAACTATTACCGATATGAGCTCCTTGGGTCAAAATTTATAAGTATCATTCTCTGAGTGTTGATTCTCCTCAAATATGGTGGTCCGATCGAGTTTGAAACCAAATGGAAACATGAAGATGGGAACCATAGGGTTCCTCCAGCAAAGTATCTGGATAACGAAGAGAGAAAATAAAAAATGGAAGCCTTTAAGAACATTACTAATATAATGTTTATGTCAACCTAGATTCGTTTCCATTATAATGATAAATAAATAGGAATAAATCAACGAACCAAAATAATTCCATCATTTGAAACCTACTGACGATGCGTGTATCAATTCTTGTTCATTGAATTGATTCACGTTCTTCTAGGATTAAGAATGGGATGGAAAATTACAAGGGAAAATATCCTACCTCAATTTGGATTGGTTGTTGATAAAGAATGATCATTGCTTCATCATCTACTCTCGATCCATTATCATTTGGTAGAAAGGATTCATAAATCTCTCTCCAACTACCCTAGAGGTTCTAGTGTTATGCACCTACCCCTAGAATTATAAAATTTGTATACATTTAATGTATTTCAATTCACCATCTCAAAAATAATTTTAATTTAATAATTTTATTCCTTTTACATCAACTAATTTTTTTTACAAACACCCCGAACTAACTAATGTTAGGTTACACCTAGGGTAAATCCTTTATTCTAAACTGAACAGTGCCCTCATATTTCTGATCTGGGAAATTGTTTAAGAGATAACCTGATGTTTAGGATAACCATGAACATATGCATTAAATACATTAATATTTTTAAAATACATATTCTAGGCACAGTCGGTCTCATAATCACATGTTGTCTCAGCTCTTAGTCTCAAAATCAATCAATATAATATCCAAATATAGTAAACAGAAAATCAGAGTTGTTACAAATACGTCTTCACCAGACAACCTCTAATGTTTTTCACAAAAACCCATTCCATTGTTTGTTTTATGATAAAAAGGATTAAAGGGTTTGAATAATGATATTAAGCTGGTATTTGGATAGATATTGAATGAACCAAATAGCTTTTTAAGTATTAAGAATAGAGAAGAAGAGGTTTAGTTTTATAAGAGAGGATTGGGTTACTCTAGACATTTCTTAAAAAAATTAATATAATTTAATTTTGATTTCTAAATATATAAAAATATATAAAATTAAAATATAATATGAGTATGATTCTAGATAATCTCATAATTTTAAATTATGACTATAAGAACCCGGTTTGTTTCTATAAAGGACATTGGAATATTTTTGATGTTATTCCAGAGCAACACCTTCAGACGACGTGCGATTCCGAGCCCTGGTGTGGACCGAATTAAATTTTCAGTGCATTCACAATGGAAATGAAAAATAAATGGGATAACTCCTAAATGGAGTTTCAGATCAGAGATCTGAGTGCACGGATGGCTCCGCAATGGGGTGTTTACCCTACGAATGACATAAAACATGTCGGCACGGGGCATTTGGACCCCTTGATCGCTTCCAGAACGATAAACAGATATATAAAATAATTAATTTATTTTTTTAATGGTTAAACTCAGTATCTCTTAAATGGTGGATCAGATGGGAAAACCGAGTGCACTGTTGAGTTCGAAGCGTGCCATTTACCCTAGGTGGTTTTGTTTCTGTTTTTTAGAATTCCCGCAATCTTTGAGCCCAAATTATACTGTCGAATAGTTTCCCGATCATCGAAAAAAGCCCATATATTAGTATAGATCGATCCAAGCATTCCGACGCATATTTCATATTTGAATTCCAAGCTCTGAGGAGTCCGCAGCGGTCCGGCGAAGTTTCAGGGTGATTTTGGGGTTTTATGGCCAGACCGGCGGTTTCCGACGGTCGGCAGGGCGGTCCGTTGAGCTCCGGTGGGCAGAGCGGCTCAAGACGGCGGCTCTAGCAGGTGGCCTATGTGGACGGAGGCGAGGCAGGGACTCTGGCAGGGTCCCAAGTGGCGGGCGCTGGCGTAGGGCATAAGGGGGAGGGGGCCGTGAGGCGCGCGGCCCCGTGCGGCGTGACCGCGACCCGCGTAACGCGAGTCGCTCTGTGGAACAAGACCAGCCACGAGGTCTGGTCGAGGGGTGGCGACAGGGCCCGTAGAGGGAGCGTGCCAGCCAGCGCGGGTTGGCCTGAGCGGGGCGGACCGGCCGGACGGGTCCGTTTCGACCCAATGGGGTTTTCCCCTTAAAAATTCGGACGCCCGTATCTTTTGCTACAGACATCCGTTTCGCGTTCCGTTTGCAGTAGCGTGGACCTCGGGTCATGGAAAACCTTTTGAGATGGTCTCGAGGATTTTTGAATATCAGGACAGAGGCCCTAGTGGTGTGACACGCCTGTAAAGTGGGTTAACGTTTTTCTAGGGGATCTTGTTTTGGACTGCGCGGCCGCGTCCGACGTCCGATTTGAGCATCGTCAGCGGCATTGGGAACTTGGATCCAGGGAGAAGAATTCCAGGGTGGTTTCGGGCATTGAAGCTGGACTTGAGGTGTGGTCCCCACGGCCCTTCTGTTGAGCTACGAGCAGAGTCCGGTAACTTTTTCATCGGACGTCCGTTCGAGGATTACAAGCAGTCGTTTTGATGTGTTTTTCTGAGGGCATTGCATTGGCACAGTTATCCCTCTTTAATTTTGCATGCTGGAGCGGGCCCTACGAGGGTTGTTTGGGCGTTGATGGTAATTTTTTCCATCTTTATCAATGGGTGTCTGTTTTTTAAAAATGAATAGTCCATCTTGTGTACTTTTTCGAGAGGATCACAACGGTGCGATCCGTTCATTGTGTTTCGGGACCGGGATGTGGGTACCATGTAGCATCGCTGGTGTGTGGTGCACCGAAATGCATCTTTTCTCCAGATATTTGTTCCATCAAGTGAGCAGTCATTTTGACCTGTTTTCCCGAGGGGATCACAATGGTGTGATGTCCTTGACGGTTTTCGGGACCGAGACTCGGGATCATGGGACACCGTTCGGGCGTAAAGCAGCGTTGGATGACTTTTCCATCGGATATCCGTTTGAGGCAAGTAAGTAGTCTATCTCATGTGTTTTTTCATGAGGATTACAACATTGTACTCTGTTCAGGCATGTGGATCCTCTTACGCAATCTTATTAAATGTGGAAGCATGAAAGGTGTACCGGTGGAGGTTCTTCCTGCAGTCTTTACAGAGAACCCTGGGCGTGTGATCGCGTTCACTCATGGGAGAGTGAAGTGAATGCTTTAAGAGATGTAGCTGGTCTTTCCTCATCCATTGAGGTGGCATGTTAGAGTTGTTACGTTACTCCTTCGTGTTGACGTTGGGTGCCGTGTGCATGATAGCCTTTGGGTTGGAACATGGTTTACTTTGGGAGTATACGGGAATGCATGGACGTACATGTGGTTGTTTGTTCTTGAGGATGTTTGTGCGCTCGGTTGGGGTTGACTTGGGGGAACACGTCGTGTGGGCCCCATGTGTGTGATGTGTTCTTCTTTGCGTACTTTTAACCTCTCGCGATGTAGAGGGTTCCTCTGTCCTCATTTGTTTGACCAGTAGGGTTGAGTTTTCCCTTGGTCCTGTTCTCATTTGTTGACCAGCAGGGTTGAGTTTTCCCCGGGTTCTGTTCTCGTTTGGCTGGCAGAGATGGTTTGGTTTCTCTATTCCTTCAGCTGTGTGAGGTTTCAGTACCATGCCATTTTCACCGGACTACGTCACCGTTTACGACTACGTGTGATCGTACAACGTGGGATTTTTCCCACTTTCTAGGATGAGTTGTCTCAGTCCACTTCGATAGTGACTCAGCGGATTGGAGCATGATTTCCCCTAGAGGCCCGGGGAGTTCTCTCGTTCCTTCTTGTTCCCTAGTAGAGTTCTTGTGGAATCGGTGTGAGCAACACATTTAGCGGGAACCGATCCTCTTCCCAGGAGTTTGTTTTTCAGCAGGGCTGAGGTTTTTTTCCAGCAGGGCTGAGGTTGTTTTTTAGCAGGGCTGAGGTTGTTTTCCAGTAGGGCTGAGGTTGTTTCCAGCAGGGCTGAGGTTGTTTCCAGCATGACTGGCCGATGAGGTACCATCCAGCAGGGATGGCCAGTGGGTTACCATCCAGCAGGGATGGCCAGTACAGTGGTGTTCACTGAGCAGTACCATCCAGCAGGGATGGCCAGAGCGGTTCCGGGTTTACCTCCAACGGGGATGGGAAGTGGTCCCCGATGCCGGGCTTACCTCTAGTTGGGCTGGTAAGTGGTTATCGATGTCAGGTTTACCTCCAGCTGGGCTGGGAAGTGGTCCTCGATGACGGTTGTGAGCCTCCCTCTAGTGTAGTACCCTTTTATGGTACTAGGCATTAGGACTCGTTGACAACTTTAGCTAGGTCTCCCTCTAGTAGATTACCCTGTTATGGGACTGGGAAGTGTGGCACCCGTCGACTCTTGTCGGGTCTCCCTCTAGGGGGAACCCGTCAACTTCTAGGGATTACCCTCCAGGGACGCTGTGCAGGGGGTCGCCTGTTGAATTTCACTACTAGAAAAACAGGTATTTGCGACGGGATCCCGTCGCCAACGGCTTTTTGCGACGGGGGCCCGTCACAAATGACCCGTTGCTGAAAACGGTGTCGCAACAACAATTTTTTGCGACGGGCCCGTCGCTAAAGCCTTTTTCCGCGATGGGGAGAATCCCCATCGCAACTAGTACTCCGTATATTTGTAAAAAACTTTTCGAAAACTATTTGCGACAGGGCTCGTCGCAAATAGTTTTTGCGACAGGTCCCGTCGCAAAAACTATTTTTCAAAAAAAATAAAAAAACTATTAATAAATTATTTTAATTCATATAATAATAATACTATTTGCGACGGGCATAGTATCCCGTCGCAAATACTATAAAAAAATAAAAAAATAAATTATTAATAAATTATTTTAATTAATATAATAATAATCCAATTATAAATCAAAAATAAAAAATAATAAAATATTAATAAAAGATTTTAATTAATATAATAATAGAATTATAATTCACAAATAAAAATAATAAATTAATTTAATTAATATAATAATAATAAAATTATAATTCAAAAATAAAAAATAATAGAATATTGATAAATGATTTAATTAATATAATAATAATAGAATTATAATTCATAAATAAAAAAATATTAATATGTTATTTTAATTAATATAAAAATAATAGAATTATTTTACATTCAAATATTAAAATAATTCAAGTATTACAAAAAAATATAATTAAATTATAATATTGTAAAATTTTAATATATATATAAATTATAATATTATAAACTTTTAATATATATATAAAATTTAATATTATAAAATATAAATAATAATATTATTCATATTAATATTGTTATTTAAAAATATAATATTATTAATATTTTATAATGAGACAGAAACTACACGAATAGAAAAAAAATCGTATTTTGATTTCACAAATTTTATAACATAAATACAAACTCTAATCTGAAGGAGGGGGGAGGGGGGATCTGTAGATGGTGGTGGAGGAAACTCCATCCCTAAAGCATGAGTGAGTCGGCGCATGTACTCCATCTGCTCCTGATGCTGCTGCTGCCACCGACTCTTCTGCCCCTCGTACAGCTGCTGCTGGCGTCAACGCTCCTCCTCATGCTGCTGACGCATCTGCTCCTGCTCCTGTTGAAGACTCTCTATCAGTGCAGTTTGAGATCGCAACTGATCCTCATACTGTGTAGCATAAGAAGATGCATGAGCTCCTCTCGAGCTGGACGCCGACATCGCAGCACTGCCATAATAATCTCCGGGAGTTAGTCGAGAGCCGATACCAACTACCCGACCCTTCTCGAAGGCATACTGGGTGGCCTGTATCCATGCTGCCTCATCAAACTGATGGCCAGTGGTCTGATCTGATGACTCGGCCTGACTCTCAGGCCGGGCCTGTGAGGTTGCGGCCTCATATGACTCCTGTAGTTGCAATTTAAAATTAAAATTGTGAATATATTATATGCAGTTATTTTTTAAACTTGAAAACAAATAATACTGACCACGATGTGATGCTGACAATAACCTCTGAGCTCCCCAGTAGTAGTATCATTATACATCCTTCGATATACGTCGTACTCCGTAATATCGGGGTGCTCGACAGCCTATAAGAATAAAAAATAAACTGTTAATATTTATAGTTATATAAAATATTTATAAATAATGTACGTACCAGATGCTGTCTATGAGTACTGAATGAACGACTCCCAGCTCGATGAGTCACCTCCTTTCTCCCCCGATTCTGCCTCCCCACCGATGATCTCCTCTGAAAGGAACCACTCAACCGGTGCGCACATAATCCATCGCATACATGGGATGAAATGTACTCTGGTCGGTGTGCTCTACACGACTCGTCAAAATCTGACACTCCTGCTTTCTTCATCGTAGCTTTTCTTAAATTTTGCAAAAACTGACGAAGGCGATCACGCATGGCCACCTCTCATGCCTCGTGGATGGCGTCATGCATGGTATCCTCGATTAGATACCATAAACCCTACAAATAAATCAAAATATCAAGTTAGAAATGAAATAATTTTCAAAATAAAAATTATTTATTTACGTACGTACCAACCAATGGCCGAACATGGCCTGCTACACATCAATGGGAATCTGCTCCCATGTGGTCCACGACTGAGAGAAATAGTTGCGCAAAATAGCGCTGCCCTGTCCGACTGCTATATGCGGAAAACTGTAAAAATAATAAACATTTATTATGTGAATAGATTAATGAAATCTTAGTCAGATCCACATGTTATCACACAGGTTATCACACCTCCATGTGCGTGGATCAAACCCAAGACATGGATGTCGCTCAGGGATGGGGTCAGGAATCATCAATCGTGCAAGACCGTGCCCCCTCCGCGTACTCCCTGGAGCGCCTGTAGGCTGAGGGTCATCTGTCAGCAACTCATCCGCATCGAAAGTCAGGTCAGCATCCGCCAACTCATGAAATGTGGTGTCGTCCATCTGAAACAGAAAATGTTAATGTTGTTAGCAAATAATTGATAATTAATATTATATATACATATATAAATATTATGATTGTATATAAATACCATGGAATTCTATTATTGTTCATCTTCATCATCATCTTCATATATGTCAATGTCATCTTCATATTCCTCCTCAACATCATCGATATCAATTCGAGTTACAGTTGCTTCATCTCTTACCATTTCAAATTCATATGTGACATCATTAACATCATCTTCATCACCGACTCATAAATGTGGGGTGTCGTCATCGTTACTCATGTCTCTTTGTAAAAAAGATTGATTTTGAGTACTCTCTTGAAAAACCTAAATTCTTTGCACATCAGTGAAAGCACATTCACTTTGACTAAACTGATTGTCTCGAATTTTTATTTTTATTACACTCCACCAATCAGTCCAGTCTCTTAATGTAGCATAGTACTTTGCGTAATAAACTTGATATGCCTGTTGAGCCAATAAGATTGGTTCATTTACTGCGAGAACACTTTTACATTTAATATCGATGATTCCATGAGTCAGATGAACACGCACACCTCTCTCTGTATCCAACCACCGACATTTGAACATGGTTATGTAATGTTGTCCAAGATAACAGAGTTCAATGATTTCATCAAGTATGCCATAAAAGTCAACTTCATTTTCTCGATGATGAAATCCTCTCAAGCTAACTCCACAGTTCATTGTTTTTTTCGATTCCCCATATGCATGTGTGTGGAATCGAAATCCATTCACCACATATGCATTATAAGTTTTAACAAGTTTGGAAGGTGGGTTACTCAATACACACAGCCGTTTGTCAATTTTATCAGCATGTCGAGACACCTGAAAATTTGTGAAATAATTATCAATATAGTAAACTATACATTGAATGAGTTTCCAAAAGATAAAGAATTTATGTTACCAGTTTTTGAAACCACTGAGAGAAATTTTTCAGTCGACGTTCTTTGAGAGCAGCTGCTGTAATTTGTGGAATTTGTTTCTTGATATGATTATCATAAAACCTATAAAAACCAAAGTTATTTACTGTAACATAAATGATAGAATAAGCGATATAAACACTTACAGTACAACTGATGTCATCTCTTCATAGTTGAGCAGAACATACGTATGAGCTCTATGATGTTCATCATCTGAAAGCCATCGTTCATAAACTCCACCTAAACCAAGCTCTGACTGGTTGAAAACAGATAATTGATTGTCGATTTCATCAATATTCCTCTCGTCCCATCCCATTCGGTTGTGTTTTGATGGATACTCAGATTCAAAATAATGGGAGCAGAAAAAAGATATTTCCTCTTGCAAATAAGCTTCTGCAATAGATCCTTCAACATATGCTTTGTTACGTACTTTTCTTTTCAATTTTTGCATGTATCTTTCAAATGGGTACATCCATCGAAACTGTACTGGACCTCCACATTTGGCTTCATATGGAAAATGTAACATCAAATGTTCCATTGAGTTGATAAAAGACGGCGGAAATATTTTTTCCAGTTTACATATAATTACAACAACAACTTTTTCAAGTTTTCCTAGAGCATCATAATCTGCTATAGCCGCACAAATTTCCCGAAAAAAATGAGACATGTCTGTTATGGAATCCCAAATCATAGAATTCAACAGACCTCTTAATCCAATGGGTAGCAGTCTTTCATTATAACATGACAATCATGACTTTTTAATCCATTAATATGACCATTCTTTACACATCTACCCAGATTGGAAGCACAGCCATATGGAAGTCTAAAATCTACAATCCTCTGACAAAATAATAAACGGTTTTCTTTAGACAGTGTATAAGCTACTTTTGGTTTCAGTAACCTTTATGTTCTGACATTCTCAAACAGTTCCAATTCTGGACGCCTGCAAATTTGGGCAAGATCTAAACGTGCATTTACATTGTCTTTGCTCTTTCCTGGCGTATCCAAAACTGTGTGAAACAAATTATCAAAACAGTTCTTCTCAATATGCATGACATTTAACATGTGTCGGACCAACAAATCAGACCAATATGGAAAATCCCAAAATATGATACGTTTAATCCAATTGTGTTCTTTCCCAAAACCAGAAATTTTCTGTTGGTTTATTGTGGGACCAAAAGTGATGGGAGGTAATGAAAATACAACTGATTTTAACTCCAAACCTGATATCATTTTTGGAGGTCCTTCCCTTTCAACTGTTCCTTTTCTGAAATGAGATCTGTTTCTGCGAAAAGGATGATCAGCTAGAAGAAATCTATGATGACAGTCAAAATAACAAGGATTATTTCCATGAATGAGCATAAATGCTTTGTTCTCTCCCATACAGTAAGGACATGATTTCTGACCATGTGTACTCCAACCAGATAACATCCCATAAGCCGGGAAGTCACTTATTGTCCACATCAATGCTGCTCTCAGTATGAAATTTTGTTTCGTTGCAACATCATATGTACTGACACCAGTACTCCACAATAAATTTAATTCATCAATCAATTGTTTTAAATAAACATCAATATTTTTCTTCGGATGTCCTGGAATTTGTAAAGTCAAAAAGATATATGGCTCCTTCATCAACATCCATAGAGGTAAATTGTATGAAGTTAAAAAAACAGGCCAACATGAATATTGACTTCCATAAGATCCAAACGGACAGAAACCATCAATGGAAAGGCCCAGTCGAACATTTCTAGCTTCTAAAGCAAAGGATGGATGCACTCTATCAAAATGTTTCCATGAATCACCGTCGGCTGGATGATTCAAGATTTTATCGGTTGAAATATTCTCTTTATGCCATGACATCATTGTCGCTGTATTCTTAGACATGAATAAACGTTGAAGTCTGGATGTAAGCGGAAAATATCTCAACTGTTTTACAGGAATCAAATGAGACTTCCCGTGTTGTCCTTCTTTATATCTTAGTTTCCCACATGTGGGACAACTATCCAACGACTCATTTTCCCCAGAATATAAAATGCAGTCATTTGAACATGCATGAATCTTCTGACAAGTAAGTCCCAAATTTTGAACCAGCCTCTTACTCTCATAGTAATTTACAGGTAAAACATTTCCTTCGGGTAACAGTGTTTTAAGAAAAGAAAATATCTGGTCAAAATAGGTGTTTGACATTCCGTTATCTGATTTGATAGCCATAAATTTTGCAACTGCTTCTAATTTGCTCATCTTGCAGCCAGGATATAATGCATCCTCAGCAGACTTCAACAACTCATAAAATTCAGACGGTGCCAACTCAGGATTTGAAGCTATATCAGCCGGAGTTTCTGTATGTTGAACAGATGAACCTACAACATCATGTACTAAATCATGAAATTGGGATGGATCCAGAATCAAGTTGGTATCACCTGCTCTGGAACTGCGTTCACCGTGTTGATACCAAAAAACATAATCTGGTTGAAAACCAAAACGCAAGAGATGTTCTCCCACTTTTTCAAACGTATCAAACGTTCTCAATGTACATTTTCTGCAAGGGCATTTTATTTTTCCTTCTGAAATAAATTCTGTATTTGATGCCGCAAATGATAAAAATGTCTCTACACCCTCTACATATACTGGATTTAAACCAGAACCGTTTGGATTTCTACGTTGATTTATCCATATGCGGTCACCTAATAATGATTGTTGACGACCTCGTTATTCCATATTTCTCTTTAAAATATAAAAGCATTACTGGTTTTGAATAATTTGTTAGAAAAAACACTCAAGCTAGGATAATTATAGAGTTTAGATCATACACGACTGACGCTAACTTTTTATTGAGATAGACCTAAACATTGACCCTTTAAGAATTAAATATGTTGAGAATAAAGCAAAACATGTTACAAATATTGATAATATTAATATTATATAAATTTTTTATTATTTTCATAGTACTAATATTATTGCTAATTATTCCTAATTATTGTTAATTATTACTAATTATTACTAATTATTGGTAATTATTACTAATTATTACCAATTATTGGTAATTATTACTAATTAATACTAATTATTGGTAATTATTACTAATTATAGATAATTATTAGTAATTATTGGTAATTATCGGTAATTATTACTAATTATTGGTAATTATTACTAATTATTGGTAATTATTACTAATTGTTACTAATTATTACTAATTATTGGTAATTACTGGTAATTATTACTAATTATTTCTAATTATTACTAATTATTACTAATTATTGGTATTTATTACTAATTATTGGTAATTATTACTAATTATTGGTAATTATTACAAATTATTGGTAATTATTAGTAATTATAACTAATTATTACTAATTATTGGTAATTATTACAAATTATTGGTAATTATTACTAATTATTACTAATTATTACTAATTATTACTAATTATTGGCAATTATTACTAATTATTACTAATTATTACTAATTATTGGTAATTATTGGTAATTATTACTAATTATTGGTAATTAATACTAATTATTGTTAATTATTGGTAATTATTAATAATTCTTGGTAATTATTACTAAATATTGGTAATTATTATTAATTATTACTAATTATTACTAATTATTGATAATTATTACTAATTATTGGTAATTATTACTATTTATTACTAATTATTAGTCATTATTACTAATTATTACTAATTATTACTAATTATTAGTCATTATTACTAATTATTACTAATTATTGGTAATTATTTCTAATTATTACTAATTATTACTATTTACCAGTAATTATTGGTAATTATTCCTAATTATTGGTAATTATTACTAATTATTTTTAAGTATTACTAATTATTGGTAATTATAACTAATTATTACTAATTATTACTAATTATTACTAATTATTGGTAATTATTACTAATTATTACTAATTACTACTAATTATGGGTAATTATTCCTAATTATTGGTAATTATCGGTAATTATGGGTAATTATCGGTAATTATTACTAATTATTTGTAATTATTGGTAATTATTGGTAATTATTGGTAATTATGGGTAATTATTACTAATTATTACTAATTATTGTTATTATTACTAATTATTGGTAATTATTACTAATTATTGGTAATTATTACTAATTATTACTAATTATTAATAATTATTACTAATTATTGATAATTATTACTAATTATTGATAATTATTACTAATTATTACTAATTATTAGTAATTATTATTAATTATTTCTAATTATTACTTATTATTACTATTTACCAGTAATTATTGGTAATTATTACTAATTATTTTTAAGTATTACTAATTATTGGTAATTATTACTAATTATTACTAATTATTACTAATTATTACTAATTATTACTAATTATTAGTAATTATTGGTAATTATCGGTAATTATTGGTAATTATCGGTAATTATTGGTAATTAATACAAATTATTGGTAATTATTACTAATTATTGGTAATTATTACTAATTATTGGTAATTATTACTAATTATTGGTAATTATTACTAATTATTACTAATTATCGGTAATTATTACTAATTATCTGTAATTATTACTAATTATCGGTAATTATTGGTAATTATCGGTAATTATTGGTAATTATCAGTAATTATTACTAATTATTACTAATTATTGATAATTATCGGTAATTATTCCTAATTATCGGTAATTATTCCTAATTATCGGTAATTATTCCTGATTATTGGTAATTATTCCTAATTATCGGTAATTATTACTAATTATCGGTAATTATTACTAATTATTGGTAATTATTACTAATTATTGGTAATTATTACTAATTATTGGTAATTATTACTAATTATTGGTAATTATTGGTAATTATTCCTTATTATTGGTAATTATTCCTAATTATTGGTAATTATTACTAATTATTACTAATTATTGGTAATTATTACTAATTATTGGTAATTATTACTAATTATTACTAATTATTACTAATTATTACTAATTATTGGTAATTATAGGTAATTAATGGTAATTATCGGTAATTATTGGTAATTATTACTAATTATTGGTAATTATTACTAATTATTGGTAATTATTACTAATTATTGGTAATTATTACTAATTATTGGTAATTATTACTAATTATTACTAATTATCGGTAATTATTACTAATTATCGGTAATTATTACTAATTATCGGTAATTATTGGTAATTATCGGTAATTATTGGTAATTATCGGTAATTATTACTGATTATTACTAATTATTACTAATTATTACTAATTATTACTAATTATTAATAATTATTGATAATTATTACTAATTATTACTAATTATCGATAATTATTCCTAATTATTACTAATTATTACTAATTATCGGTAATTATTCCTAATTATCGGTAATTATTACTAATTATCGGTAATTATTACTAATTATCGGTAATTATTACTAATTATCGGTAATTATTACGAATTATTGGTAATTATTACTAATTATTGGTAATTATTACTAATTATTTGTAATTATTACTAATTATTGGTAATTATTGGTAATTATTCCTAATTATTGGTAATTATTCCTAATTACTGGTAATTATTCCTAATTATTGGTAATTATTCCTAATTATTGGTAATTATCGGTAATTATTGGTAATTATCGGTAATTATTGATAATTATTGGTAATTATTACTAATTATTCCTAATTATTACTAATTATTACGAATTATTACTAATTATTACTAATTATTACTAATTATTACTAATTAGTACTAATTATTATTAATTATTGGTAATTATTGGTAATTATTCCTAATTATTACTAATTGGTGGTAATTATTAGTAATTATTACTAATTATTACTAATTATTGATAATTATTAATAATTATTACTAATTATTGGTAAGTATTACTAATTATTGGTAATTATTACTAATTATTGGTAATTATTACTAATTATTGGTAATTATTACTAATTATTGGTAATTATTACTAATTATTGGTAATTATTACTAATTATTGGTAATTATTACTAATTATTACTAATTATTCCTAATTATTGATAATTTTTGATAATTTTTCCTAATTATTAGTAATTGAATGAATAATTACCAATAATTAGGAATAATTACCAATAATTAGGAATAATAACATTATTAGTATATTTTATTATTAATATTAAAATAATATAATTTTCTAATTTATATACAATTCTTCTTTCATCTATGTGTTTTTTATCTCCACATACAAATAATACATGTGGAGACAGCAAACACACAGATGAAAAGAGAATTGTATATATATAAAAAAGTATATTATTTTAATATTAATAATAAAATATACTAATAATGTAATAATGTTATTATTCCTAATTATTGTTATTTATTACTAATTATTAATATTTATTCTTAATTATTAAAAATTATTACTAATTATTCCTAATTACCATTAACTATGAACAATACTAATAATTTAAATTTATTAAGTAACAAAACAATGTAAACATAATTAAATTACAACCAATTAAGAATAATTGAAACTAATAAAAAATTAAAAATAAATATTAAATTAAAATGCACATAAATACCTTGAAAATTGATCTGAGGTTGATATCTGATCGTTCTTCAAAACTTCAATATCGACTCCGGAGAAAAAAATTAAACTTGAGAAAAACTGAACTTTAGAAATAAAATTTTGAGAGAAGAAGAAGATGGAGTTTGAGAATGATTGGAAAAAACGGCTGGGGGTATTTATAGGTTAGATTATTTGCGACGGGTCCATTTGCGACGGGTACCGTCGCAAATACCTTAGCCATCATTAATTACAGTCAACGGTTAAATAGTTATTTGCGACGGGTCCCGTCACAAATAACCACCTGCAGACATACTATTTGCGACGGGGGAATATTCCCGTCACAAATACCTTTTACCGCCGCCGGTTATTTGCGACGGGAATATTCCCCCGTCGCAAATATGTTTCCTGCGATTTGGCGCGCAAAGTGGGCCAGTCCTTTTGCGACGGGATACCTTTCCCGTCGCAAATAAGTTTTTAACAGGGCTATTTGCGACGGAATTTATTCCTGTCGCAAATAAACCGTCGCAAATACCCATTTTTCCTGTAGTGTTTGAAGAGACCTCTCGACTGCGGGGCAGTGACGAGGTGTGGTTTTGACATTCCCCAATAACTCTCAAGTACGAGGGGCACTTTTTCTATCGAGATGCGTCCTTGCGACGCGACCTAAAACCATGCGGGTGAGTCAGTGCCGCCCAAAGCTGACAGTTTCGAGGTGCGGTGATTTGAGCCCCTTGACTTGCAGTTCGGGGCAGACGTGCGGGATGATGGGCATCGATGGTGTTTACTTCTGGGACTTTTGGCTACTCTCTTTCTTGGGCTGAGCTGTGGTATGGAGATCCCCTTATGATTTTGTTTGGGCATCTTGTTTGAGCATATGAATATGTATATACCTTGTTCAAGTACCAACTTCTTGGGCTTGGTTACTCTCCCTCTAAGGGAGGCGAAGACTCGCGGAGTATGCCATGTGCTTTCCATGTCTAGTTTCTCATGGTTGGACGAGTCTACTCTCCTGCTATAGGTAAAGAAGAATCGATGGGAAGTTCATCTTCTCACTGTTTCCAGCTCCTTGTGTCTGGACAAGTCTACCTTCTTTCCTCTTATTGGGTTGAGCCGGACACTCTACTATTACTCTACTGAACTCCTTGTTGTACTCCTTACTGCACTCTTGGCTGTACTTCTTTTCTATTCCTTGTTCGATCTACTGCTCACCCTTTGATACCTTTTTTGCTGCTCCCTCGAACCTTCAGGGTATCCTACTTAGTATTTTTATACTCCCCCCTGCTTGGGCTTTTCCCTCACTTGGTGTTCCCTTGCAAACGATGGATAGGTTGGTTGTGACATCAACGGAGCTTAGGAGTTTGGGAGCTTGGACCACGTGCGATGGTCGTAGTCGGGTTCCAAGTGTGGGACCCTCCCAGCTGTTTTCTTTTGTTTACCTGTTGCAGGGTTGTGACACTTTTCTGGTTGGGCCTGTGTTTTTTCCCTTTTCTTTTGAGTTTACATCAGCACTTTCTTTGTACTGTATAGAGGTCGTTGCACTTTTGTAGTTTATATATAGCATTTTCCATTTCACTTTACTTGTCTTTTTTTTACTCTGCACTTTTTCATTGAGTGTGCTGCGTGTGTGTGTACATGTACTCAGGAAAAGGCCTCCCCAAGATGTTTAGCCTTCGGCACTTGTCGCCATCCCCTGGCCTATGGAGGAAGGCTTGGGGTAGTTGTGGCTCGAGCCAAGGTAGGGTCGGGTCGCGACAAAGTGGTATTTGAGGTGGTTTGTTCCTTAGGACGTTGTTCAGACGTCCCTAAAAAGAATGAATTGGTTGGGATTTCGGGCAACAATGTTAACATGTCTCGAGAGCGGCTCTCAGGCCAGGGAGTCCAGTGATGGTGTGGCGACCTACATATCCATTCCCTAAGACCCTGATAACCCGCTTGTCGACTCGGCATGCTGAGACACTCGTTTCAGGGAAAATTGGTTTGTGCATCACATAAGATTGAGTCTTTGACTATCCTTCTTGAGTCAACACCCCATTTTTGTTATTGTTATATACATATATGCTTATCTAACCGCGACACTCTTTGATAATATTCACGATGTCTCCGTGAAGATAGCCAGCCAGGATAACAGCTTTCTTTCGTGACGACGATCCTGTGAGCTACAAGGAAATAGTCTAGGACCCATCATGTGAGCCCCTTTCTCCAGGTGGGCTGGTAGTAGCACCCCCACCTGTTGAGTAGTAGACAGCTTCAGAAGAGTAGACGGGGATTGAGCACAGGTTGAGCGCGTTTTGTGAGTTCCAGCGCCAGAGACCGCTGAGGTTCAGTTGTGAGCCAGACTCTCAGGAAGAAGAGGTTTGTCTGGAGATAGTAGTTTGCGTTTTTGGGCTTGTGCAGACACCGACAGATCAGAGAGTGCCTTTGATAGCCATCATTTTTCGTGGAGCAGCTTGGCGTTGGTGGAGTCTGGTGACTCAGTTTCTTGACGAGTCGTCACTTTCGTGGGGAGACTTTCAGTTGTTGTTTCGTGAGGAGTTTTCCCCTTCTGCTTGCGCTAAATTTGGATTCAGATGCTCTTGCATTTTCAGCAGGGAGGGATGACGGTGGCCGAGTACAGAGCTAGTTTCGTAGACCGTGCACGCTTTTACCCGGACTTGGTCCATGACGACAACATCCGAGCGCAGAAGTTTGAGCAGGGTATCTACTGAGAGATTCGTTCTGTCATAGTACCCTTGGTCATTTCCACATATGTCGGGGTGCTAGAGCAGCACTAGTGACAGAGGGCTTCCTTTTGTGTTCTACAGTCGGTGGTGGTAGCAGGCTCGACAGAGCTGAGACCTCTGCCACAGCTAGCGGGCATTGGCAAGGAAAACTTCGATGCTGGTGGCTTTATAAAAACTGGACTCAGGGGTGTGGTTGTACACCACAGTGGCGCCGGAGGGCGCCAGTGCAATCAAGGGAGAGTCGGTGCTATTCTTGCACTACTATAAATAAGGCCATTAGCGACCGCCATTGGCGGCCGCTAAAGGGCTTTAGCGGCCGCGCAGCGACCGCCAATGGCGGTCGCTGTTGCCTCGTCGCTAGAGGCCTTGAGCGACCGCTTGGCGGTCGCTGAAGGCCCTCTGCCCGGTACCCTATAGCGACCCGGCAGCTCGGCCTTCAGCGACCGCGCCTATAGCGGTCTCTATTCTAAAAAAAAAAAAAATTTAATATTTTTTTTATTGAATTGAATATAAATATATATATATATATATATATGTGTGTGTAAAAATATTCATATATATACTATTAAATACAATATTTTAAATATATATATATATATATAATATATTTTAAATGTTTTAATATATATTTAATATATATTTAATATATATATAATATCAAATCATTGTGCTATAATAATTTAAAAACTTCGATTCAAGAAATAATCTCATTTCAGGTCGTTCGGAGCACGTTTGCTCCGAATCGGACCGTCGCACGCCGTTTTGGTGTTTAACGGCGCCAGAAACGCGTTTCCGGCCGCCGCGGTCACACGGCACCTCTGAATGAGGTGCCGTCTGGCCGACCATTTCACAATTCACGCTCCGGATGTTGTCATACGGTTTCGTGGCATTCGGAGGTCGTTCGGGTGGTTTTGACCCCCCAACGCGTCATTTCAGCGCGCGCCGCGCTGCTGAAAACGACACACTCGGACGTGCCGCGGGCACCGCACGTCCGATGGACGTGCGGCCACCTTCTGCATCTCAGGAATAATATTTCTATCATTCCCGTGCGGTTTCAGGTCGTTCGTAGCACGTTTGCTCCGAATCGGACCGCCGCACGCCGTTTTGGTGTTTAACGGCGCCGGAAACGCGTTTCCGGCCGCCGCGGTCACACGGCACCTCCGAATGAGGTGCCGTCTGGCCGACCATTTCACAATTGACGCCCCGGATGTTGTCGTACGGTTTCGTGGCATTCAGAGATCGTTCGAGTGGTTTTGACCCCCCAACGCGCCATTTCAGAGCGCGCCGCGCTGCTGAAAACGACACAATCGGATGTGCCGCGCGCACCGCACGTCCGATGGATGTGCGGCCTCCTCCTACATCTCAGGAATAATATTTCTATCGTTCCCGTGCGGTTTCAGGTCGTTCGGAGCACGTTTGCTCCGAATCGGACCGCCGCACGCCGTTTTGATGTTTAACGGCGCCGGAAACGCGTTTCCGGCCGCCGCGGTCACACGGCACCTCCGAATGAGGTTCCGTCTGGCCGACCATTTCAAAATTCACGCCCCGGATGTTGTCGTACGGTTTCGTGGCATTCGGAGGTCGTTCGGGTGGTTTTGACCCCCCAACGCGCCATTTCAGCGCGCGCCGCGCTGCTGAAAACGACACAATCGGACGTGCCGCGCGCACCGCACGTCCGATAGACGTGCGGCCTCCTCCTGCATCGCAGGAATAATATTTCTATTGTTCACGTGCGGTTTCAGGTCGTTCGGAGCACGTTTGCTCCGAATCGGACTGCCGCACGCCGTTTTGGTGTTTAACGGCGCCGGAAACGCGTTTCCGGCCGCCGCGGTCACACGGCACCTCCGAATGAGGTGCTGTCTGGCCGACCATTTTACAATTGACGCCCCGGATGTTTTCGTACGGTTTCGTGGCATTCGGAGGTCGTTCGGGTGGTTTTGACCCCCCAACGCGCCATTTCAGCGCGCGCCGCGCTGCTGAAAACGACACAATCGGACGTGCGGAGTGCACCGCACGTCCGATGGACGTGCGGCCTCCTCCTGCATCTCAGGAATAATATTTCTATCATTCCCGTGCGGTTTCAGGTCGTTCGGAGCACGGTTGCTCCGAATCGGACCGCCACACGCCGTTTTGGTGTTTAACGGCGCCGAAAACACGTTTCCGGCCGCCGCGGTCACACGGCACCTCCGAATGAGGTGCCGTCTGGCCGACCATTTCACAATTCACGCCCCGGATGTTGTCGTACGGTTTCGTGGCATTCGGAGGTCGTTCGGGTGGTTTTGACCCCCCAACGCGCCATTTCAGCGCGCGCCGCGCTGCTGAAAACGACACAATCGGACGTGCCGCGCGCGCGCACGTCCGATGGACGTGCGGCCTCCTCCTGCATCTCAGGAATAATATTTCTATTGTTCACGTGCGGTTTCAGGTCGTTCGGAGCACGTTTGCTCCGAATCGGACCGCCACACGCCGTTTTGGTGTTTAACGGCGCCAGAAACGCGTTTCCGGCCGCCGCGGTCACACGGCACCTCCGAATGAGGTGCTGTCTGGCCGACCATTTCACAATTGACGACCCGGATGTTGTCGTACGGTTTCGTGGCATTCGGAGGTCGTTCGGGTGGTTTTGACCCCCCAACGCGCCATTTCAGCGCGCGCCGCGATGCTGAAAACGACACAATCGGACGTGCCGCGCGCACCGCACGTCTGATGGACGTGCGGCCTCCTCTTGAATCTCAGGAATAATATTTCTATCGTTCCCGTGCGGTTTCAGGTCTTTCGGAGCACGTTTGCTTCGAATCGGACCGCCGCACGCCGTTTTGGTGTTTAACGGCGCCGGAAACGCGTTTCCGGCCGCCGCGGTCACACGGCACCTCCGAATGAGGTGCCGTCCAGCCGACCATTTCACAATTCATGCCCCGGATGTTGTCGTACGGTTTCGTGGAATTCGGAGGTCGTTCGGGTGGTTTTGACCCCCCAACGCGCCATTTCAGCACGCGTCGCGCTGCTGAAAACGGCACAATCGGACGTGCCACGTGCACCGCACGTCCGATGGACGTGCGGCCTCCTCCTGTATCTCAGAAATAATATTTCTATCGTTCCTGTGCGGTTTCAGGTCGTTCGGAGCACGTTTTCTCCGAATCGGACCGCCGCACGCCGTTTTGGTGTTTAACGGCGCCGGAAACGCGTTTCCGGCCGCCGCGGTCACACGGAACCTCCGAATGAGGTGTCGTCTGGCCGACCATTTCACAATTCACGCCCCGGATGTTGTCGTGCGGTTTCGTGGCATTCGGAGGTCGTTCGGGTGGTTTTGACCCCCCAACGCGCCATTTCAGCGCGCGCCACGCTGCTGAAAACGACACAATCGGACGTGCCGCGCGCACCGCACGTCCGATGGACGTTCGGCCTCCTCCCGCATCTCAGGAATAATATTTCTATCGTTCCCGTGCGGTTTCAGGTCGTTCGGAGCACGTTTGCTCCGAATCGGACCGCCGCACGCCGTTTTGGTGTTTAACGGCGCCAGAAACGCGTTTCCGGCCGCCGCGGTCACACGGCACCTCCGAATGAGGTGCCTTCTGGCCGAACATTTCACAATTGACGCCCCGGATGTTGTCGTACGGTTTCGTGGCATTCGGAGGTCGTTCGGGTGGTTTTGACCCCCCAACGCGCCATTTCAGCGCGCGCCGCGCTGCTGAAAACGACACAATCGGACGTGCCGCGCGCACCGCACATCCGATGGACGTGCGGCCTCCTCCTGCATCTCAGGAACAATATTTCTATCGTTCCCGTGCGGTTTCAGGTCGTTCGAAGCACGTTTTCTCCGAATCGGACCGCCGCACGCCGTTTTGGTGTTTAACGGCGCCGGAAACGCGGTTTCCGGCCGCCGCGGTCACACGGCACCTCTGAATTAGGTGCCGTCTGGCCGACCATTTCACAATTCACGCCCCGGATGTTGTCGTACGGTTTCGTGGCATTCGGAGGTCGTTCGGGTGGTTTTGACCCCCAACGCGCCATTTCAGGGCGCGCCGCGCTGCTGAAAACGACACAATCGGACGTGCCGCGCGCACCGCACGTCTGATGGACGTGCGGCCTCCTCCTGCATCTCAGGAATAATATTTCTATCGTTCCTGTGCGGTTTCAGGTCGTTCAGAGCACGTTTGCTCCGAATCGGACCGCCGCACGACGTTTTGGTGTTTAACGGCGCCGGAAACGCGTTTCCGGCGCCGCGGTCACACGGCACTTCCGAATGAGGTGCCGTCTGGCCGACCATTTCACAATTGACGCCCCGGATGTTGTCGTACGGTTTCGTGGCATTCGGAGGTCGTTCGGGTGGTTTTGACCCCCCCAACGCGCCATTTCAGCGCGCGCCGCGCTGCTGAAAACGACACAATCGGACGTGCCGCGCGTACCGCACGTCTGATGGACGTGCGGCCTCCTCCTGAATCTCAGGAATAATATTTCTATCGTTCCCGTGCGGTTTCAGGTCGTTCGGAGCACGTTTGCTCCGAATCGGACCGCCGCACGCCGTTTTGGTGTTTAACGGCGCCGGAAACGCGTTTCCGGCCGCCGCGGTCACACGGCACCTCCGAATGAGGTGCCGTCCGGCCGACCATTTCACAATTCACGCCCCGGATGTTGTCGTACGGTTTCGTGGAATTCGGAGGTCGTTCGGGTGGTTTTGACCCCCCAACGCGCCATTTCAGCGCGCGCCGCGCTGCTGAAAACGGCACAATCGGACGTGCCACGTGCTCCGCACGTCCGATGGACGTGCGGCCTCCTCCTGTATCTCAGAAATAATATTTCTATCGTTCCCGTGCGGTTTCAGGTCGTTCGGAGCACGTTTGCTCCGAATCGGACCGCCGCACGCCGTTTTGGTGTTTAACGGCGCCGGAAACGCGTTTCCGGCCGCCGCGGTCACACGGCACCTCCGAATGAGGTGGCGTCTGGCCGACCATTTCACAATTGACGCCCCGGATGTTGTCGTACGGTTTCGTGGCATTCGGAGGTCGTTCGGGTGGTTTTGACCCCCCAACGCGCCATTTCAGCGCGCGCCGCGCTGCTGAAAACGACACAATCGGACGTGCCGCGCGCACCGCATGTTCAATGGACGTGCGGGCTCCTTCTGCATCTCAGGAATAATATTTCTATCGTTCCCGTGCGGTTTCAGGTCGTTCGGAGCACGTTTGCTCCTAATCGGACCGCTGCACGCCGTTTTGGTGTTTAACGGCGCCGGAAACGCGTTTCCGGCCGCCGCGGTCACACGGCACCTCCGAATGAGGTGCCGTCTAGCCGACCATTTCACAATTGACTACCCGGATGTTGTCGTACGGTTTCGTGGCATTCGGAGGTCGTTCGGGTGGTTTTGACCCCCCAACGCGCCATTTCAGCGCGCGCCGCGCTGCTGAAAACGACACAATCGGACGTGCCGCGCGCACCGCACGTCCGATGGACGTGCGGCCTCCTCCTGCATCTCAGGAATAATATTTCTATCGTTCCCGTGCGGTTTCAGGTCGTTCGGAGCACGTTTGCTCCGAATCGGACCGCCGCACGCCGTTTTGGTGTTTAACGGCGCAGGAAACGCGTTTCCGGCCGCCGCGGTCACACGGCACCTCTGAATGAGGTGCCGTCTGTCCGACCATTTCACAATTCACGTCCCGGATGTTGTCGTACGGTTTCGTGGCATTGGGAGGTCGTTCGGGTGGTTTTGACCCCCCAACGCGCCATTTCAGCGCGCGCCGCGCTGCTGAAAACGACACAATCGGACGTGCCGCGCGCACCGCACGTCCGATGGACGTGCGGCCTCCTCCTGCATCTCAGGAATAATATTTCTATCGTTCCCGTGCGGTTTCAGGTCGTTCGGAGCACGTTTTCTCCGAATCGGACCGCCGCACGCTGTTTTGGTGTTTAACGGCGCCGGAAACGCGTTTCCGGCCGCCGCGGTCACACGGCACCTCCGAATGAGGTGCCGTCTGGCCGACCATTTCACAATTGACGCCCCGAATGTTTTCGTACGGTTTCGTGGTATTCGGAGGTCGTTCGGGTGGTTTTGACCCCCCAACGCGTCATTTCAGCGCGCGCCGCGCTGCTGAAAACGACACAATCGGACGTGCCGCGCGCACCGCACGTCCGATGGACGTGCGGCCTCCTACTGCATCTCAGGAATAATATTTCTATCGTTCCCGTGCGGTTTCAGGTCGTTCGGAGCACGTTTGCTCCTAATCGGACCGCTGCACGCCGTTTTGGTGTTTAACGGCGCCAGAAACGCGTTTCCGGCCGTCGCGGTCACACGGCACCTCCGAATGAGGTGCCGTCTGGCCGACCATTTCACAATTCACGCCCGGGATGTTGTCGTACGGTTTCGTGGCATTCGGAGGTCGTTCGGGTGGTTTTGACCCCCCAACGCGCCATTTCAGCGCGCGCCGCGCTGCTGAAAACGACACAATCGGACGTGCCGCGCGCACCGCACGTCCGATGGACGTGCGGCCTCCTCCTGCATCTCAGGAATAATATTTCTATCGTTCCCGTGTGGTTTCAGGTCGTTCGGAGCACGTTTGCTCCGAATCGGACCGCCGCACGCCGTTTTGGTGTTTAACGGCGTCCGAAACGCGTTTCCGGCCGCCGCGGTCACACGGCACCTCCGAATGAGGTGCCGTCTGGCCGACCATTTCACAATTGACGCCCCGGATGTTGTCGTACGGTTTCGTGGCATTCGAAGGTCGTTTGGGTGGTTTTGACCCCCCAACGCGCCATTTCAGCGCGCGCCGCGCTGCTGAAAACGACACAATCGGACGTGCCGCGCGCACCGCACGTCCGATGGACGTGCGGCCTCCTCCTGAATCTCAGGAATAATATTTCTATCGTTCCCGTGCGGTTTCAGGTTGTTCGGAGCACGTTTGCTCCGAATCGGACCGCCGCAAGCCGTTTGGGTGTTTAACGGCGCCGGAAACGCGTTTCCGGCCGCCTCGGTCAATCGGCACCTCCAAATGAGGTGCCGTCTAGCCGACCATTTCACAATTCACGCACCGGATGTTGTCGTACGGTTTCGTGGCATTCGGAGGTCGTTCGGGTGGTTTTGACCCCCCCAACGCGCCATTTCAGCGCGCGCTGCGCTGCTGAAAACGACACAATCGGACGTGCCGCGCGCACCGCACGTCCGATGGACGTGCAGCCTCCTTCTGCATCTCAGGAATAATATTTCTATCATTCCCGTGCTGTTTCAGGTCGTTCGGAGCACGTTTGCTCCGAATCGGACCGCCGCACGCCGTTTTGGTGTTTAACGGCGCCGGAAACGCGTTTCCGGCCGCCGCGGTCACACGGCACCTCCAAATGAGGTGCCGTCTGGCCGACCATTTCACAATTCACGCCCCGGATGTTGTCGTACGGTTTCGTGGCATTCGGAGGTCGTTCGGGTGGTTTTGACCCCCCAACGCGCCATTTCAGCGCGTGCCGCGCTGCTGAAAACGACACAATCAGACGTGCCGCGCGCACCGCACGTCCGATGGACGTGTAGCCTCCTCCTGCATCTCAGGAATAATATTTCTATCGTTTCCGTGCGGTTTCAGGTCGTTCGGAGCGCGTTTGCTCCGAATCGGACCGCCGCACGCCGTTTTGGTGTTTAACGGCGCCGGAAACGCATTTCCGGCCGCCGCGGTCACACGGCACCTCCGAATGAGGTGCCGTCTTGCCAACCATTTCAAAATTCACTCCCCGGATGTTTTCGTACGGTTTCGTTGCATTGGGAGGTCGTTCGGGTGGTTTTGACCCCCCAACGCGCCATTTCAGCGCGCGCCGCGCTGCTGAAAACGACACAATCGGACGTGCCGCGCGCACCGCACGTTCGATTGACGTGTGGCCTCCTCCTGCATCTCAGGAATAATATTTCTATCGTTCCCATACGGTTTCAGGTCGTTCGGAGCACGTTTGCTCCGAATCGGACCGCCGCACGCCGTTTTGGTGTTTAACGGCGCCGGAAACGCGTTTCCGGACGCCGCGGTCACACGGCACCTACGAATGAGGTGCCGTCTGGCCGACCATTTCACAATTGACGCCCCGGATGTTGTCGTACGGTTTCTTGGCATTCGGAGGTCATTCAGGTGGTTTTGACCCCCCAACGTGCCATTTCAGCGCGCGCCGCGCTGCTGAAAACGACACAATCGGACGTGTCGCGCGCACCGCACGTCCGATGGACGTGCGGCCTCCTCCTGCATCTCAGGAATAATATTTCTATCGTTCCCGTGTGGTTTTAGGTCGTTCGCAGCACGTTTGCTCCGAATCGGACCGCTGCACGCCGTTTTGGTGTTTAACGGCGCCAGAAACGCGTTTCCGGCCGCCGCGGTCACACGGCACCTCCGAATGAGGTGCTGTCTGGCCGACCATTTCACAATTGACGACCCGGATGTTGTCGTACGGTTTCGTGGCATTCGGAGGTCGTTCGGGTGGTTTTGACCCCCCAACGCGCCATTTCAGCGCGCGCCGCGCTGCTGAAAACGACACAATCGGACGTGCCGCGCGCACCGCACGTCCGATGGACATGCGGCCTCCTCCTGCATCTCAGGAATAATATTTCTATCGTTCCCGTGCGGTTTCAGGTCGTTCGGAGCACGTTTGCTCCGAATCGGACCGCCGCACGCCGTTTTGGTGTTTAACGGCGCCGGAAACGCGTTTCCGGCCGCCGCGGTCACACGGCACCTCCGAATGAGGTGCCGTCTGGCCGACCATTTCACAATTGACGCCCCGGATGTTGTCGTACGGTTTCGTGGCATTCGGAGGTCGTTCGGGTGGTTTTGACCCCCCAACGCGCCATTTCAGCGCGCGCCGCGCTGCTGAAAACGACACAATCGGACGTGCCGCGCGCACCGCACGTCCGATAGACGTGCGGCCTCCTCCTGCATCGCAGGAATAATATTTCTATTGTTCACGTGCGGTTTCAGGTCGTTCGGAGCACGTTTGCTCCGAATCGGACCGCCGCACGCCGTTTTGGTGTTTAACGGCGCCGGAAACGCGTTTCCGGCCGCCGCGGTCACACGGCACCTCCGAATGAGGTGCTGTCTAGCCGACCATTTCACAATTGACGCCCCGGATGTTGTCGTACGGTTTCGTGGCATTCGGAGGTCGTTCGGGTGGTTTTGACCCCCCAAAGCGCCATTTCAGCGCGCGCCGCGCTGCTGAAAACGACACAATCGGACGTGCCGCGTGCACCGCACGTCCGATGGACGTGCGGCCTCCTCCTGCATCTCAGGAATAATATTTATATCATTCCCGTGCGGTTTCAGTTCGTTCGGAGCACGGTTGCTCCGAATCGGACCGCCGCACGCCGTTTTGGTGTTTAACGGCGCCAGAAACACGTTTCCGGCCGCCGCGGTCACACGGCACCTCCGAATGAGGTTCTGTCTGGCCGACCATTTCACAATTCACGCCCCGGATGTTGTCGTACGGTTTCGTGGCATTCGGAGGTCGTTCGGGTGGTTTTGACCCCCCAACGCGCCATTTCAGCGCGCGCCGCGCTGCTGAAAACGACACAATAGGACGTGCCGCGCGCACCGCACGTCCGATGGACGTGCGGCCTCCTCCTGCATCTCAGGAATAATATTTCTATTGTTCACGTGCGGTTTCAGGTCGTTCGGAGCACGTTTGCTCCGAATCGGACCGCCGCACGCCGTTTTGGTGTTTAACGGCGCCGGAAACGCGTTTCCGGCCGCCGCGGTCACACGGCACCTCCGAATGAGGTGCTGTCTGGCCGACCATTTCACAATTGACGACCCGGATGTTGTCGTACGGTTTCGTGGAATTCGGAGGTCGTTCGGGTGGTTTTGACCCCCCAACGCGCCATTTCAGCGCGCGCCGCGCTGCTGAAAACGACACAATCGGACGTGCCGCGCGCACCGCACGTCCGATGGACGTTCGACCTCCTCCTACATCTCAGGAATAATATTTCTATCGTTCCCGTGCGGTTTGAGGTCGTTCGGAGCACGTTTGCTCCGAATCGGACCGCCGCACGCCGTTTTGGTGTTTAACAGCGCCGGAAACGCGTTTCCGGCCGCCGCGGTCACACGGCACCTCCGAATGAGGTGCCTTCTGGCCGAACATTTCACAATTGACGCCCCGGATGTTGTCGTACGGTTTCGTGGCATTCGGAGGTCGTTCGGGTGGTTTTGACCCCCCAACGCGCCATTTCAGCGCGCGCCGCGCTGCTGAAAACGACACAATCGGACGTGCCGCGCGCACCGCACATCCGATGGACGTGCGGCCTCCTCCTGCATCTCAGGAACAATATTTCTATCGTTCCCGTGCGGCTTCAGGTCGTTCGAAGCACGTTTTCTCCGAATCGGACCGCCGCACGCCGTTTTGGTGTTTAACGGCGCCGGAAACGCGTTTCCGGCCGCCGCGGTCATACGGCACCTCCGAATTAGGTGCCGTCTGGCCGACCATTTCACAATTCACGCCCCGGATGTTGTCGTACGGTTTCGTGGCATTCGGAGGTCGTTCAGGTGGTTTTGACCCCCAACGCGCCATTTCAGCGCGCGCCGCGCTGCTGAAAACGACACAATCGGACGTGCCGCGCGCACCGCACGTCTGATTGACGTGCGGCCTCCTCCTGCATCTCAGGAATAATATTTCTATCGTTACCGTGCGGTTTCAGGTCGTTCGGAGCACGTTTGCTCCGAATCGGACCGCCGCACGCCGTTTTGGTGTTTAACGGCGCCGGAAACGCGTTTCCGGCCGCCGCGGTCACACGACACCTCCGAATGAGGTGCCGTCTGGCCGACCATTTCACAATTCACGGGGGTGCGGGGGGGGGGGGGGGGGGGCTGTACGGGGGTGCGGGGGGGGGGGGGGGGGCTGTACGGGGGTGCGGGGGGGGGGGGGGGCTCTACGTGGGTGCAGGGGGCTGTACGGGGTGGTTGTACGGAGGTGCGGGGGGGCTGTACGGGGGTGCAGGGGGCTGTACGGGGGTGCGGGGGGGGGGGGGGGGGGGGGCTGTACGGGTGTGCGGGGGGCTGTACGGGGTGGCGGGGGGCTGTACGGGGGTGGCGGGGGGCTGTACGGGGGTTCGGGGGGCTGTACGGGGGTGCGGGGGGGGGGGGGGGTACGGGGTTGCGGGGGGCTGTACGGGGGTGGCGGGGGGCTGTACGGGGGTTCGGGGGGCTGTACGGAGGTGCGGGGGGGGGGGGGGGCTGTACAGGGGTGCGGGGGGCTGTATGGGGGTGGCGGGGGCCTGTACGGGGGTGGCGGGGGGCAGTACGGGGGTGCGGGGGGCTGTACGGGGGTGCGGGGGGGGGGGGGGGGGTGTGTACGGGGGTGCGGGGGGCTGTACGGGGGTGCGGGGGGGGGGGGGGGGGGGGCTGTACGGGGGTGGCGGGGGGCAGTACGGGGGTTCGGGGGGTTGTACGGGGGTGCGGGGGGCTGTACGGGGGTGCGGGGGTGCTGTATGGGGGTGCGGGGGGGCTGTACGGGGGTGCGGGGGGCTGTACGGGGGTGCGGGGGTGGCTGTACGGGGGTGCGGGGGGCTGTACGGGGGTGCGGGGGGCTCTCCGGAGGTGCAAAGGTCATCCCATTGATTACAAAAGTGAAAAATAAAAGTGATAACATCTAATTAATACATATTTCTTTTATCGATACCATACAAAAATTTATAAAAAATATATTGGATAATACATAATCTATAATATCAGATTTATTGATCTGTTGGAATTAGTTCGACTTTTTCAAATATAGAATCATTCAAGATTATCTGATCAAAAACTCAATATGTGTATAAAATATTTAAAAGACCACCATGGATGGTAATAATGCATTACTTAAATGAATAAATACAGTACATCAATGTCAACCCTACCAGTAAAAACAAAAAACATATCTCGTGAATATATGGTGCGTCACGCGTTGCCATCACTGTTACCTCCTTCTGGTGGGCCAGGTGCCTACAACAAATAAACATTATAAATATTTTAATAAAAAAAATAATTTAAATTAAATAAATAAATACAGTATATACCTGCGTCGTATGATCCCCTGTACCATCAGCTCGACACACATATTCCCGCAGTGTTCTAACCTCAGCTATCAATTGCGCATTTGTCTCCTCGGAAGCGCGCAGCCGTGCCTCAAAATCTGACATCTGCTGTGTCATATGAGCAACAGCAGGACCGACAACCGCAGCGCGTGACACTACAGAACGAGGAATCCCTGCTCCATAGGTCAAACTATAGCCATGCCCGTCCCGACCAATAATGCGATGAAAGATCTCATCCCGTCGCATGGGAAGCTGTCGCTGGTCCTCTGGCAGATGTTCTAACTCAGCTTCAAATTGATCCTGTGAAATAATTAAATATATATAAATATATATATGTTAATATAAATATTTATGTAATTATTGGTAAGTACAGACACTTACTATCAATGCTGCAACCTCTGGATCATTGCGATCATGAGTCCTTATCCACACTGACATTTTATCAGTTGCTGCACCTTGCCCTCGCAACTGTATATTAAAAGAATATAAACACAAAACCATATTAATTAATAAATTAAAAAGTGAATAATATATACCTCATGTCGGATCTGAGACACGTGACGAGTCCCGAGCCTGTGAGCTGGTCCCTGCAACGCTCGATTCTCCGAATGGCGTGTTGACACCTCCTACATTCAATTCATTCAAATTTCAAACAAATCACATATTCTTGAAAATATATATACAGCAAAATAATTAATATACAAACCACAACACCCTCAGTAGACCAATATGCAACCAAGTCACGCCACTGAGCCGGGAGGACACCTCTCGGGACTTTTTCCAAAATGTCAGGGGCACCCACACTTGGTACCCAGTGGTCCCTCTTCACTTTGCCTTTATAATCTTTCCACAGCTTACGGCATTTGCTCATACACACGGGCCGAAACTCTTCAGGGCATACTTTCAAATTTTGCTATAATGAAAATAATCAAACATATTAGTATTATTTATAAATAGAAAATAAAGTAAAATTATTTTCTTACCTGAACCTCCCTCCATAGACGATCTAATGTGTCCTGAGGGATAGAAGCCCAATCACGCGTGGTCAATGGAAATCGATGTGGGTCGCGTATGATATGACCCAGCTGACGAATAAATGCTGGGGCATTCGGTCCCACGGGATGAAATACCTCATCAAATGAAACATCTATCGTCGTGTCGGAATTCCATGCTAATATGCCACGACCAGGGCCTCTCCTGCGAGAGGAAGAAGCAGCCGAGTCTGATCCTGTTGAAAACAATTTTATATATAAATTGACAAATGTTATATATATATATATATGTTAATTACATAAATAATATAGATAATGACTGTCAAACATACCTCGACCCTGAGACGTAGATGCCTCAGATGGATGATGTGGATTTTCTGCCTCTTCCCCTGACATGTCTGCAATCATACAAAATATCAGTAATGAGTCCAAAGTGTTTAAAAGATAAAATGGATTGTTCTTAATAAATCAAACTTGTACAACTGTTAATCAAACAAAAAATGGATTGAATAATTAGTTGTGAATGAATTTTAAAAAATCAGAAAGTTAATCAACCTAAATATTTATGACTGAATTAACTTACAAAAGTGAGGATTAAAACTTATAAGGATTTATAAAATGATTAGATAATTTATGATATCCTAGGACATTCTACTGAATAGCGGGAAAACAATTATACCTTTCATTAAGCATGCAAATCGACCGTTTCTCCTTCAACAGCCGCTCTGACCCAATAAATATCTTCTTCACGTTGAACTACGGTATGTTGATCAAGTTGTTGGTAAACAAACGGAACAGTCTCGGGTTCATCTTCTTCAAATAGAAACACTCCTCACCGAGACATTTTGACAACAACTTTCCAACTTGGATCCGAAGGCAAAGTAACGAAGAATACTTGTTCCGCTTGTGATGTCAAGATGAAAGGTTCATTCTCAACTCGTTCATTATTTCTGTATAACATGTAGTTAAAATTCACCAATGAAAACTGATATTGATCGACTTTACATCCACGCACTGGATCAACCCAATTACACTTTAACAATATGTACTTCAAACCGTGTGTGTATACAACTTCAATGATGTCTATCAATTGACCATAGTAATAACCAGAATCGACAAAGGGACAACCGATTCCACTGTTTTGTGTTGCTCGTTTGTCGTCAACATCTTTAATGCGAAATCGAAAACCATTAGCATCAATAGATTTATAACGACGAGCGGTTATAGATGGACCCTCAGCCAGTTGGATAAATACTTCAGGTAACGTGGGGTCCCCTAACTCCCTCAGCTTACGAACCTACATAATTTATAAAAATCAATACTGATATATGCAGAAAGAATTAGTTTAATACTTCACTCATAATGAAAATCAATTTATACATACATAATCCTTGAACCAATCATGAAATGCCGCATAATGAGATTGTTGAATTTTCAACTCAGTCGCACGATGCATCTCTTATTTTATCTCATTAATGTGTTTACTGCAAATGATTACGCGATGTTTAAAAGATCAACTTATGCAAAGAAAACATGTAAAAGTTATACAAGCACATTGATAAGATACTTACTGCATTAATGGTGCAACTGATGGAGTATTGAACAAGATATATCGATGTGCTTGTATCCACTCGATGTTGTCCATATCAAATGTGGTTCCTTCTCCAACTGGACCATCATGAATCCGAGAGGGCTTATCTAATTTTGTTTCAACATCCGTAAGATATTCTGCACAAAAGGTAGTACACTCGTCCATCAAATAACCATTGGCTATTGATGCCTCTGGACGAGCTCTGTTGCGTACAAATCTTTTCAATGTACTCAAATACCGTTCAATAGGATACATCCACCTGAATTGCACTGGACCAGCAGCCATTACTTCATCAGTTAGGTGCACTGTTAAGTGGACCATAACATCGAAAAATGAGGGGGGGGAAAGTTTCTCAAAGTGACAAAGCGTAAGTACAATTCGGTCCTGCAAACTTTTTAAATCACTCATTCGTTGATTTCTTAAACAAAGCTGTCTAAAAAAATTACTCATCTCAATCAAGGGATGAACAACATTGGGGGATAAACAATCACAAATTGCGATTGGAATCAACTGCTGAAGTAATATGTGATTGTCATGACTTTTCAACCCTTGCAATGTCTTGCTCGTCAGATTCACACACTTTGAAATATTAGAAGAGTAACCATCGGGCACCTTGAACATCTTCAAAATGGAAAGAAATGTCTCTTTCTCCTCTGTAGTCATCGAATACTGTGTAGCAGGCATATATGCCTTGTTTCCCTCAGCTAACTGTAAATGCAACTGTTTCCTTAAACCCATTTCTTCCAAATCACGGCGTGCATTAACATGGTCCTTTGACTTTCCACTGACACCTAAAATGGTCCACAATATTTTATCACAAACATTTTTTTCAATGTGCATGACATCCAAATTATGCCTCAACATGTTAGTTTTCCAATACGGAAGACTATAAAAAATACTTTTCTTTTTCCAATTGTGACTGCGCTGCCTACCCGCAGCACGAATATTACGTACTGGAGGAGCCACCAAATCCTGAATTTCATATACCGTGCGGATGTTTTCTTCCTCAATCTGCGATAACATTTCGACTCCTGTCATGATCTTTGGTGCTGGGCTGAACTCTCTAGAACCATCAAATGCCACTCTGTCCTTTCTGAACCTGTGCTGGGGAGGGAGAAAACACCTGTGACCCATGTATGCCCATTTTTTGGAATGTTTAAGCCATACAGATTTTTTACTTTTATTGCAACAAGGGCAAGCAAATTCCCGTTTCTTACTCCAGCCTGATAAATTTGCATAAGCTGGGAAGTCATTGATTGTCCACAATAAAGCTGCATGCAGTTTGAACATTTCATTCGTTTCGCAGTCATAAGTCATCACACCATCGCCCCAAAATTCATTCAACTCATCAATCAATGGCTGAAGGTAAACATCAATCTTATCCCCCAGACTTTTAGGTCCATCAATAAGAGTGGAAATTAATATAAATTGTTGCTTCATACAAAGCCACGGAGGAAGATTATATGGAACCAACACCACGGGCCATGTGCTATGAGTTGCACCAACCATAGACTTGAATGGATTGAAACCATCTGCTGCCAATCCCAATCGGACATTACGAACATCTTTAGCAAAGTCGGGATGTCTCTTATCAAAATCCTTCCATGCATGAGAGTCTGCCGGGTGGGTTAACATGTCACTTTCATGAACTCTTTCTGCATGCCATCTCATTAAATTAGAAACTTTAGATGACATAAAAAATCTTTTCAACCTCGGTTTAAGGGGAAAGTAACGCATTTGCTTTACGGCAATCGGTTTCCCCTGTATCGCAATCTGAATTTGATGAGTCTTATTTCCCCTGTTCTCTTTCCACCTGGAAGCGCCACAAACCGTACAGATATCCAAATGAGCAGTTTCATTTCTAAACAACATACAGTTGTTTGAACATGCATCTATAGTCTCATATGTAAAACCTAAGTTCTCTGTCAACTTACGAGCATAGTAATACGACTCAGGAATCTTAGCGTCGACAGGAAGAACTTTTTTCAATAAAACCAAAAGCATGTCGAATGATGTGTCTGACCAATTGTTCAAAGTCTTCAAATGCAACAACTCCACGATGAACGACAGTTTATTGTAAGAAGTACATCCAGGATATAATTCTGTTTTCGCATCATCAAGTACTTCATAAAACCTCCTCGAATCACGATCTGCACCAGAGCGAAGATTTATCTCACCGGTCTCAAGATTCTGGATGTCAATGCCTTCAGGATCAAACCCACGTACCATTTCAGTAAGCATTTCATGCATTGGATCAGTCATCCTTGCATCAACATCCATCTGAGCTGCATCTGTATTTTGACAACGAACATATTCTTCTCCATGACGAGTCCAACTCTTATAATTTTTCAGAAATCCATTAAAGAAAAGGTGCTCCCTCACAGCATCTCGTGTGAATTAATATCTGTTAGCACATTTTCTACATGGACAACTAATATAGTCACTTTCAAATCCTCTCGTGAAGTCAATAAACTGCATAATGCCATTGAAATATTCTCTAGACGTTCGATTTGGAAGATCAATCCAACTCTTATCCATAATAATATCTTTATAACAAACATTTACACAATACTTATTACATTTACATTTTTCAAATCAACTATATTCAAAATAAATATTAACCATTTGTTTATGAACCATTGATAAAATAATAATGTAACTGAAAGCTCATGTTACCTGATTGAGCTACAAACCTGAAAGGGAGGGGAGACGAAGGCGGTGCTGCGAGGGAGAGGAGGCAGCGAAGGGGAGCCGGAGCCAAAGGCGGTGCGGCAAGGGAGGGGACGGGCGGCGGCGGCGGCGGGGAGCTGGAGGAGAGGAGGCGGTGAGGGGACGGGGGACGGGCAGCGAGGGGGGGGGGGGGTGTCCGGGGTCGGGGGGGGGGGGGGGGGGGGGGGGCTGTCCGAGGTGTGGGGAGGGGTGTCCGGGGAGTCGGGGGCCTGTCAGGGGTGCGGGCAGGGGTGTTCGGGGTGCGGGGGTGTCCGGGGTGCGGGGGAGGGGGGGCTGTCTGGGGTGCAGGGGGGCTGTCGGGGGTGCGGGGTGGGGTGTCTGGGGTGCGGGGGGCCTGTCCGGGGTGCGGGGGGGGGGGGGGGGGGGGCTGTCCGGGTTCGGAGGGGGGTGTCCGAGTGCGGGGGGGGGGGGGGGGGCTGTCCGGGGTGCGGGGGGGCTGTCCGGGTTCGGAGGGGGGTGTCCGAGTGCAGGGGGGGGGGCTGTCCGGGGTGCGGGGAGGCGTCCGGGGTGCGGGGGGCGGTCCGGAGTGCGCGGGGGGGGTGCTGTCCGAGGTGCGGGGAGGCGTCTGGGGTGCGGGGGGCGGTCCGGAGTGCGTGCCGGGGGCTGTCCGGGGTGCGGGTGCCATCCGGGGTGGGGGGGGGGGGGAGGGCCGAGAGGCCGGAGGGTGGCGGCTGGAGGCCGGAGGGCGGCGGCCGGAGGCCCGAGGGCGGAGGGCGGCGGCCGGAGGCCGGATGGCAGGCGACGGGGGAGGGCGGGCGGCGGGGGAGGGCGGGCGGCGGGGGAGGCCGGGCGGCGGGGGAGGCCGGGCGGCGGGGGAGGGGAGGGTGGTGCGAGGGAGGGCGGTGAGGGAGGGTTAGGACGAGGGAGATCGAGGGAGAGGGCGCGGGGGGGGGGGGGGGCGCAGAAACCCCACAAAATTTTTTAGGCAGGTTAGCGACCGCCATTGGCGGTCGCTAATGGTGAGCTATAGCGACCACCAATGGAGGTCGCCCAAGTCTGGGGGGCTCCAATGCCCCCTTTTCTAGTAGTGTTGTGATGGCCGAGGTCACTTGGCATGGGACTGCCCGACCAGGCATGCAGAGAGCTTCGGGCAGGCAGCATGTGCACCACCACGACAAAGGCAACGTCGTGATTGGAGTAGTACCTAGAGAGGGAGTTCTAGAAGAGGAGTGAGAGGATCTGGTAGTGGGGATGACCTTATGAGGTCTTACCATCACCACTATGTGGTCCACGTCAGACTCCGGGAGCTGACAATTGGGACCGCGGACAGCCGCGGGCTTTGGATGTCTACGATCCTGCAGAGCATGAGGTGGTAAGAGGTACGCTCTACAACTCTTCTACTTTTTTTCATTAGAATTGATAGACTCTGTATGTGAAATTCTTTTCTCCCTACTCCTTGTTTGAGTTGTTAACAGGGTGTCATGGGGCATCGTTGTAACCCTGCGTTGGTAAGGTAAAAAGGCGTGAGACATTTTTCTCTAGTCGATGGTGTCGACTCTTTCGCCTTTTGAGCATGTAAGAGAACCTTGGTTGTGGGACATCGACTATGAATCTTGCATGACTAGATATCCTTGGGTTTTCCACTATATGGATATTCTGAAGGAGGGAATCACCGAGCCTTGTTCGAGGTGCAGGCGGTGATTCCAGTCGCGGTGTGCGACATAGAGGTTTGATCGGGGAAGTGAGTTACCCCCGAGAGCCTTCATGCCATTTGAGACCATGCAAAGGGATGGAGAGGTTCCCTACCACCTTTCCCTAAACCCAAGGTCTGGAGTGGGTGCACGGTGTCTCCCACGTGACTCACCTGAGAAGATGTGTGCATGCCTCTATGCACGTCATCGGTGAGGGCAGACCTCGTGGGAACAGATCAAATCATTTGGTCTGTGTGCGGTGGCGCAGAACTGTGCATGAGTTCTTCTGGGTATGGGAGATCTAGGTGCGGACATAGAAACCTATATTGTTCCCTGGTTTTTCTTTTCAAGGATGAAAATCTTGAAGGAGGGAATGATGTAAGAACCCTATTTTTTTGCTATAATGGGCTTTGGAATATTCTTGATGTTATTCCAGAGCTGCGCCTTCAGACGACGTGCGATTCTGAGCCCTAGTGTGGTCGGAATTAAATTTTCAGTGCATTCACATTAGAAATTCCAAATAAATGAGATAAATCATAAACGGATGTTCAGATCAGAGATCTGAGTGCACAGATGGCTCCGGAATGGGGTTTTTACCACAAGAATGACATAAAACATGTCGGCACGGGGCGTTTGGACCCCTAGCTCTCTTCAAGAAAATTAAATGTATAAATAAAATAATTAACTTATTCTTTTAATGGTTAAAGTCAGTATCTCTTAAATGGTGGCTCAGATGGGAAAACTGAGGGCACCGTTGAGTTCAGAGCGTGTCGTTTTCCCTTGGAGGTTTCATTTCGGTTTTTTTAAATTCCCGCATTATTTGAGGCCAAATTATACTGTCTAATTACTGCCCTATCTCTGAAAAAATACCATAGATTAGTAGAGCTCTATTGGAGATTTCTGAAACATCTTCCGGATTTGAATTCCGAGCTCCGAGGCATCCGCAGTGGTCCAGTGATGTTTCGAGGTGGTTTTGGGGTTTTATGGCCGGTCCTGCGGTTTTCGGCGGTCGGTAGGGCGGTCCGGTGAGCTCCAGCAGGCGGAGCGGTTCCAGCAGGTGGCCGGCATGGACGGTGGGGGGGGGGGGGGACTCTGGCGGGGTCCCATGTGGCGGGCGCCAGTATAGGGTACAAGGGGGAGGGGGCCGCGAGGCGCGAGGCCCCGTGCGGCGCAACCGCGACCCGCGTAACGCGGGTCGCTGTGGGGAAAAAGACCGGCCACGAGGGCCCGTCGGGGGGCGGCGACATGTCCCACGGAGAGCTGAGGGAGCCACGGGCCGCGAAGGGAGTGGGCCAGCTTGAGCGGGGCGGACCGGCTGGACCAGGCCGGTCCGGCCCAAAGGGGTTTTCCCCTTAAAAATTAAGACGCCCGTATCTTTTTCCACGGATGTTCGTTTCGCATACAGTTTGCGGCAGCACAGACCTCACATCAAAGAGAACCTTTTGAGATGGTCTTGAGTATTTCTGAATCCTAGGATGGAGGCCCCGGTGGCGCGGCATTCCCATAAGGTGGGTTGACATTTTTTTGGGGGATCTTGTTTTGGACGGCGCAGACGCGTATGACATCAGATTTGAGTGCCGTCAGCGGCGTTGGGACCCTGGCGCCAGGGCGAAGCTTTCTAGGGTGGTTTCAGGCATTGAAGCCATAGTTGAGGCATGGGCCCCATGGCCTGTCTATTCAGCTGCGAGCAGCGTCCTGTAACTTTTTCATCGGACGCCCGTTTGATGCGTACGAGCAGTCGTTTTGGGGTGTTTTTCCGAGAGAATTGTATTGGCGCAGTCTGCCTGCTTTAATTCTGCACGCTAGTGCAGGCCCCATGAGGGCTGTTTGGGTGTTGACGGTGAATTTTTCCTGCTTTATCACCGGGTGTCCGTTTTGGAAAAATGAATTTTCCATCTTATGTCCTTTTTCGAGAGGTTTACCATGGTGTGATCCGTTCGTTGTGTTTCGGGACTGGGATACGGGACCCACATAGCACCGCTCGTGTGCGGTGCGCCGAAATGCATCTTTTATCTGGATATCCGTTCCACTAAAATGAGCAGTCATTTTAATGTGTTTTCCCAAGGGGATCACAATGGTGCGATGTGCCTGACTATTTTTAGGGCCGAGGCTTGGGATCAATGGACGCCGTTCGGGCATAAAGTGGCGTTGAATGACTTTTCCATCGGATATCTGTTTGAGTCGAGTAAGTAGTCTATCTCACAAGTTTTTCTGTGAGGATTACAATGGTGTATTCTATTCCGGCGTGCGGAGCCTCTTAGTCAATCTTATTAAATGTGGAAGCATGAATGGTGTACCAGTGGAGGTTCTTCCTACGGTGTGTGCAGAGAACCCTTAGCGTGTGATCGCGTTCACTCTTGGAAGAGTAAAGTGAATGATTGAAGAGATGTAGCTGGCCATGCCTCAGCCGTTGAGGTGGAAAGTAGGAGTTGTTACATTATGCCTTAACATTAATGTTGGGTGCCGTGTGCACGATAGCCTTTGGGTTGGAACGTGGTAAACAATGGGAGTATATGGGAACACTTGGAGGTACATGTGGTTTTTTTCCTGAGGATGTTTGTGCACTCGGTCGGGGTTGACTTGAGGCCACACATCATATGGGACCATGTGTGTGTCGTGTTCTACTTTTCATGATTTTGACCACTCGTGATGTAGAGGGTTCCTCTGTCCTTATTTGTTTGACCAGTAGGGTTGAGTTTTCCCCTGGCCCTGTTCTTTTTTGTTGACTAGTAGTGTTGAGTTTTCCCTTGGTTCTATTCCCTATTGTCCGAAAGAGATGGTTTGGTTCCTCTGTTCCTTCAGCTATGAGGGGTTTCAGTACCGAGCCCTTTTCACTAGACTGCAGCACCGTTTACGACTACGTGTGCTTGTACAGTGTGAGTGTTTTCCCACTTTCTGGGATGAGTTGTATCAGTCCACTTTGATAGTGACTCAGCGGATTGGAGCGTGATTTCCCTGAGAGGCCCAGGGACTTCTCCCATTCCTTCATCTTCCCTGGTGATGTTCTTGTGGAATCGGTGTGTCCAACACATTACGCGGGCATCGATCCTCTACCTAGGAGGTTGTTTTCCAGCAGGGCTGATGTTTCTTTCCAGCAGGGCCGAGGTTGTTTTCCAGTAGGGCTGAGGTTGTTTTCCAACAAGGATGAGGTTATTTCCAGCAGGGCTGGCCGATGAGGTACCATCCAGTAGGGATGACCAGTGGGTTACCATCAAGCAGTATTGGCCAGTACAGTGGTGTTCACTGAGCAATACCACCTAGAAGGGATGGCCATAGCAGGTCCGGGTTTACCTCCTACGGGGCTGGGAAGTGGTCCCCGATGTCGGGCTTACCTCCAGCTAGGCTGGGATGTGGTTCCCAATACCAGGATGACCTTTAGCTGGGCTAGGAAGTGGTCCTCGATGACGGCTCTGAGCCTCCCTCCAATGGAGTACCCTTTTACGGGACTGGGTATTGGGACTCATGGATGACTTTAGCCGGTACTCCTTCCAATGAATTACCCTGTTATAAGACTGGGCAGTGTGGCACTCGTCAACTCTTTCTGAGTCTCCCTCTAGGGGGAACCCGTAGACTTCTAGGGATTACCCTCCAGAGGGGCTGGGTAGGGGGTCACCTGTCGACTTTGAGGAGACCTCTTGACTGCGGGGCAGTGATGAGGTGTGGTTTGATGTTTCCCCAGAACTCTCAAGTACAAGGGGCAATTTTCCCACCGAGACTTGTCCTTGTGAAGTGACCTAAAACTGTGTGGGCGAGTCAGTGCCGCCCAAAGAGGATAGTTTCGAGGTGTGGTGATTTGTTCCCCTTGACATGCAGTTTGAGTCAGACGTGCAGGATTCTGGTCATCGATGGTATTTACTTCTGGGATTGTTGTCTACTCGCTTTCTTGAGTTGAGCTACGGGATGGAGATCCCCTTACGATCTTTCTTGGGCTTCTGGTTTGAGCATATGAATATGTATATACCTTGTTTCAGTACCCACTTATTGGGCTTGGTTACTCTCCCTCTAGGAGAGGTGAAGACGCATGGGTTATGAAACGTGCTTTCCATGTCTAGCTTCTCGTGGTTGGATGAGTCTAATATCCTGGTATAGGTATCGAAGACTCGACGAGAAGTTTATTTTCTCACAGTCCCAGCTCCTTGTGTTTGGATGAGTCTACCTTCTTTCCTCTTGCTTCGTTGAGCTGGACTCTCTACTATTACTCTACTGCACTCTTTTTTGTACTCCTTACTACACTCTCAGCTGTACTCCTTTTCTATTCCCTATTCGATCTACTGCTCACCCTTCGATACCTCCTTTGTTGCTCCCTCGAGCCTTCAGGGTATCCTACTGAGTATTTTTATACTCACCCCTGCTTGGGCTTTGCCCGAACTTGGGGTGCCCTTACAGACGACAGACAGGTTGGTCGTGACTTCAGCGGAGCTTAGGAGTTCGGGATCTTAGACCGCGTGCGGTGGTCATTGTCGGGTTCCAGGTGTGGGACCCTCCTAGCTGTTTGCTTTTGTTTACCTGTTGCCGGGTTGTGACACTTTTCTGGTTGGGCATGTGTTTTGCCCCTTTTCTTTACAGTTTACCTCAGCACTTGCATTGTACTGTTTAGAGGACATTGCACTTTTGTGGATTATATGTAGTAGTTTCCCTTTCACTTTACGTGTCTTTTCATTTTACTCTGCACTTTTGCATTGAGTGTGCTATGCGTGTGTGTTTAGGTACTCAGGCAAAGGCCTCCCCGAGTTGTTTAGCCTTCAGCACTTGTCGCCAGCCCCTGGCCTATGGAGGCAGGCTTGGGGTAGTTACGGCTCGAGCCCGGGTAGGCTCGGGTCGTGACAATGACCATTTTGGATCACATGTTCACCTTTTTATTTTTGTTTTAACAATTCATTAACCCATTTGACAATTAACGTTATATGAATTGTTTTTACAATTAATTAGTTAACATAGTTAATATAAAATAAAAATGGTCCATAAATTGAGCATGTTTGATGTAATAAACCATATTATATTCACAGAACTAATGATAATATTGTTCCAAGTTATAAATCATTTAATAAAATATTATTTATTTTAAAATATCATTTATATTAATTTATAAATTATTCATTTACATTGACTTCCGTAATATCATTACAAGAAATAAGTCTATTATAAAGCATAAAAAACTCTCGAAGATTTTATATATATAGAAAAAAATCATGAAATAGAAATTTTTATTCAATTCATATAATTTTTATCATTTTGAAATAATTTATTTTATTTTTCTATAAATTGAATAATTATTGCATCACCTTTGTGTTAGATTTTAAGGAAATTTTTTCATCAGTAAATATTTAAAATAAATTAACTTGATAAATAAATAATTTATCTTTAAAATGACTATTCATAACCGAACATATCCTGTATTTATCCATATTCTAAAAACATTATTTTTATTGAAAGTAATAATGTGTCATTTTTGGCTTTATATTCACTGAAATATCATAAATGTCAAAATCATGTCAAAATGGAAAAATGAAAAATATTAGAATTTTGAATGATTATGTGTGATATATACATATCAAATAAACTTATGTAAGTTTTTACGGTCATTTTTCAGTTATTATCAGTCCAATTCATACTTGAATTATTTGAATTAAGTTTACTAAGGTGACATAAATTTACTATGGTTACTATTCATATTAACCAAAAATAAAAGTGAAATATTTAATAATTTTTTCCCAAATATTTGAAATATGGAATAATTTTTTCAAAATTCAATAAATATAATTTAAGAATTTATTTTAAAATTCAACCCAGAAAAAGGCGACAAAATAATTTTTTTAGAAAAATATATTTTTTAGTATAAAAATATATTTTTTTAAGAAATTCAGTTATAAAATTCATTATAAAGAACATAATCATAGTATATTAAATCCAAATGAACTAACAATACTAAAAATTTAAAGAAAAATAAATTCTACTTTGTAAATAATCCAAATTAATGAACATTTTCAATAAAATATTCATTTTTCATTTTCCATTTATCAAGGAATATTTTCACAAAAAATTAAAAATATCACCTTTGGATAATTTTTATTTAATGATTTCAAAAATGATATTAATTTTGTAAAATAAAAATTACAATATCTTTAAAAATTTTATTTTACTTTCTTGTAAAAAGTAATAAAAATATTTTTTGAAGGAAAAATGTCTTTGATGAATAGGGATTACTAAAAATTGGGATCTAATTTCATAAGAATTATACATTATATTTTTATTGATTATAATCTTTATATATTTAAAAAAACATATTATTCATACCTTTCAATTTGACATCTAGGTGGTAATACTAATATTTAAATAATAAAAAATCTATAGTTCGATTATGCTTGATGTTGCCTGTTGTACACATATTCGAACAAAATACCTTTATTTTAAAATCTCATGATACTACATCTTTTCTTAGAAGGAATGACATTTCCAACCCAATATCTCATAAAATAAGTATTACCATGTTCAGCCTATATTTTTCTGCTAGGAACTAACACCATGTCAAACGTATAATTTTATCTGAGGAGGAATACCATGTCTAGATCACAACTTAATAAACAAAAATTAAGTTTCAAAGGAGTCATAATAAGAAAAAAAGATAATAAAACTATTTATAATTAAAACCAACAACATTCAATTTTTTTATTGAAATACTTATTGGTCAATTAATCAATTATACAATTATCATGCAATTTTCCCTATTTTCAAAATTCATTCCAATAACAAAATACAAAGAAATAATGAAATTAAACCGTGTTTCAAATTATTTAAATAATTAAAACCTTTTATATTTCACTTTTATTTTTAGAATAATTACCATTAAACATGTCTTTATGTTCATAATTTATCATTCCATTATACGAAATCCAATTACAATCCTAATTACTAAATTTAGGCCATGTTATTTATTATTAAACCTATCCCTATAATTACAGTGTTAATATATTTACATGTCAATCCATGTTCTCAAATAACATGCCAAAAAATTGAAATAATTAAGAAAAAATTTATCCAATTTCCAATTAGTACAGGGGCTCATAGTTCATTCCATTAAAGTTCCAACATAGAATCAAGGGTTGGAACAACTTTTAGGTGACCTCATGTCTCGGTATCAGTAACAAGGGACCAAATTGTGTTCAAGGTAATTCTATTCCTATAGTTCCATTAATTAAATTGGATACCAATTAGGTTGGGTCTTTGAAATAATGTGCTAAAATTATGGAAATTATTTAATATACTAAAAATAACTAAATATACAGTAGGTTATTGTTTTAGAAAACCCAAATTAGAAAATATAATAAGAATAAATTTTTCTAAGACAAATTTTTAATTGAGTTCCTCTTTCATTCCCTTCAATGAAGACTATGAAAAAAATTTTAGAATAAGAATTCAATCCTAGATCCAAGTTTGGTTGTCCGAAAATATATTTCTCACCAATATAAAACTAATGGAACATGAATGAGAAGAAGAAATGTGAGGATTACCTCCAATATCTAGGACCAAAACACTAAAATCAAAATGAATCATTCTTTTGATAATAGAGAAATCCCAATATCATCTATGGGAGAGATGAAATTTAATACAAAACAAAGTGATAAATATGTGAAATATACAGAGTGGGAGTTAAACATAAACTTATCACCAATCCCCATTCTTGTTGCTACTTAGTATTCATGTCATGAATATTTAGTTTTCAACATACATTGAAATACTATCATCTCATCTTTAGACCCCCCAAAACTGGTTCATGTAATGAATAACATATCACAATATGAACAGAATCTTCTTAGACGACCATTAATTCTTGAATTGAATTTCAAGTGGTATACTCATATCAATTCTTGTCCTAGATGAGTTTAATGTGGACTTCATTAAACAATTGATGTCAAAAAAATGAAATTTCACAGTGTGAATTAGTTTATGTAACCATATTTCATATCCACTCTCTTTTTCCCTCCAAACACCTCCAAAACTCTATCCCATCTTGGTACTGGGGCTCAATTACTGAGGTTTAAATTATTTAACCGAAACTAATGTTGTGTAACAAAAAACATAAAGCAGAACATTCCTAAAAAAGGATGGGATCTTACGAAATGTGAAGTATCAAAAGGTCATGGGAATCCATATTTTTCATTTCACAAATTTAGGATATTGTTTATGCATCCTAAAAAATCTCATCCATCTCCCATAACAAATATATAATTTTTTCACATGTACATAAAATATTGGAATTTTATTATCTAAAATCTAATAGAACAGAGGATTTATCATTATAGGAAGGTGTTGTATCATTTTAAAAACCTTATAATATAGTAACATGATAATTATAGTTTTAATATAGTGTGATAAGCACATTATAAATCTATAATTATACAAATCTCAACTTTTATATTTGGTTAAACTATTTTAATTTCTTAACATTTCTATAGATATTTTAATCTAACTATTGGTTAGGTGTGATAAGTTGTAGAAACTAGATACCTAACCCCATATTGACACAAAATGGATTATATATTGTACTTTTAGAAATAATAACCTTAGTCAAAGATGAGGTACCTTGGGAATTTAGAACAGAAAAATTTATAACTTCTCATAAACAACATGAAATAAATGAAATCATCAATCCTACTGGCTAATTCTTTTACCTATTTTGAAACATGAAAAAATAAGGGAAAATATATAAATTCACTAATGAATTAATGAATTGGATCATAAATTCAATTAATAAATACTTAAAAATATTTATGCATTCACATGGATATTTTTTAAATTTCAATTAATTCAGATATTGTCAATTTTATTCGATTTTTTTAAAAATTAGTCATGGTAATAATAAATATGATTTGTTCAAAATATCACAAAATCAAAATCATTACTTTCAATTCATTTGAGGGAATTGTATCCACCATGTACCTGAGTGGTTTAGAGCTGAATGATTTAATAAAAATATTATCAAAATAACAACACATTATGAAGAGATTTATATACATTCACTATAGGTAATGATCAAACAAATTATACCAATGGTGCTCCTATTCAAGTCTACAAGCTTGGTTATTACTATATTTAGAAGGGATAAAATATGCTATGAAATAATATAAAATTACTATATACAATGATATAACATATTTCACTATGTATATTTTTTCATTCATAGAAATTTCATTTATAGAAATACAAAATAATGAGTCAATGTTTTATCTTAAGACTCATATAGATATGGTATTTTCACATATCTTATTTATATGATAAATTCTTAAATATGGAGAATATAATTGATTTAAAGTGGTTAGTCTTATAAGATTATAATTATATGGTTATTTTATTATGGACAAAGAATATAATTACATTCAACCATAAACATTAATTTATGAATTTAACCATGGAAAATAAAATTTTAATAATTTTTTAATTATAATGTAGTTTTTCGGTGTAAGATCTATCTTAGTCAAGTAATCTGTAATCATATGTGGATTTCAGTCAAACTCATATGATAAGACTACTCCAGAATTATATCTATAGTAATCACAGATAACCATAAATGGTAAATCCCACTTGTAAGAGAAATTAACATTAACAACAAGAGAATCATTTTTCAATTATTCACTGCATATTAAAAAATAATTTTAAATTAATTTTTCAATTTTCATCAAATAATTATAAGTGGAAGAGTAAAATTTTAATTAATTCATGAATATAGTGATGATAAATTCCCATATAATCAAATATGGATGATATATCGTACAAATTTATGGAAAAACATAAGGTTCAAATGGAATTCATTTTTTTTCTTCGAAAATATATTTTCTAGAAAAGAAATTTCCTGGTATTATAAATATTCATATCATGAAATCATATTTTTATAATTTAAAATAATATTATTTTCAATTAAATAAAAATGGAAAACACCTAATCAATTAATGGACTCATTAAAGGAAGGTGAAAATATTATAAAATCATATATGAATACTTCCATAAAATTTTGTTAGTAATTTTAAAAATACTAAATATTCATCAAAATAAGGCACCTTTAATAGTTTACATTGTAAATGGAATCTAACTATATGTATATGGGTCTAAGGTGTAGCTAAATATCTAATTTTCATGATCATTAGGAGAAATATAAATAAGAAAACATCTGAATTTCCACCAAGATAAGATTGGAAACTGTCATCAAATCTCCCTAGAATCTGACTAGTTGACATTAATGGAAAATGGCCTTTCATTCTATATTGGTTTAATAAATGATAAGTTAGATAGGCACATAAATCATTATACACTAGGGTTAGTACCAATTCATTGTTTTCTTTTTCTATAAACATAAGACATTTTTTACTGAGAATAACCTATAATGGATAAGATTATCAACAATTATAAATATGGTAATTGATTTAAAAATACCATAACTTTTTTCATTACTTTTAGAAAACATCATGATGATTTACAGTTAGTCGTGTTTTTCTCTATTTCACTAGTATAACATCATATTTAAAAAAATGAATGTTTTGAAACATTCTCAACATATAGCCAGTAAAAACAATATTTATACACTAGAAAGAATAAATTTCATTTTCTGGTGGGAGTGAAAGTGGAATCGTTCCTTGAATATTATTTGAAATATCAACATATTAATGTTTTATATTTTTTCCATGGTTTTTATGCTGAGAAATGGAATTTATGATAAATTAGAGGAAAAAATAATCATGGAGGCCTAAAAAACATCTATATTCTCAAAGTCAAATAAATAAAGTGTAATATTATTTGAAAATCCATTTTTATTCATTGATGGCCATCTGATCTATATTATTAAATAATTGATCAATTACTAAACACATATTATTTTTTGGAACAAATACAACATTTATAAAAACTATCAGTTTCCTATAATTTATAATAACAATGAAAATGTCTAAAAGGGGATTTATGAAATGTAGAGAATATTCCATGTTACAATGATGTATAAATAATTAATTAACTAGTGAAAATAAGTATTCCTTAGAGGCGTGATTCATGAAATCATGTATTTTTAGGTGACCAAAATCACAATCAAACTCCGCATATTATATTTTTTTTTATAAGTTTATAATAGGGTTATCTTCAAAATGATTAATGAATTTATATCTATCTCATATATATAAATTTTATGAATATAGTAATTTCCAAGAAATATTAAATTATTAGCACTCACATTAAAATATTCTTATGCACCAATGGGGAGACATGTGCTTTGATTTTCATGCTGAACCACAATACTAGTATGTTGCAAAGTTACAAGTAAAAAAATATTATAACACCATGATGGTTTTCACATTAATTGTGAAAACTAAATCAAGAATAAAAATGAAAATAATTCCCCATGTTACATAGAATTATGAATATTCCATAATCCTTGAATTTGAAGAGAAGTTTTGGTTGGATCAATGTAGAGGAATTCCTCCCCATGATCACACATTCATACCATCAAAATCAATATTTTTATGTTATTATATCCTAAAAAATAATTACATATCATGGAATTTTGTATATGATATCAATCAAAGGGATATTAATTTACACATTTTTAATGGTTTCTAGGAATAAAATATCAATTTTAGTTTAATTTGGTCTCCTATAATAGGTATATATTTGAGGAAATGTTCAATTTATGGTTGATCTTGTGGGTTACTCATAAGACATTGTATTTTTTAACATTGTGGGTTTCTTCACCATTATATGATTTTACTTTTCGATTTTTTTATTTTTGGAGATGATATAAAAGGCAAATTCTTTCGATAAAGACATTTTTTTATTGACACAAGGCATTTTTCAGTTGTTTCTCACTCCAAATAGTGATATTAATAGAACATACTAAAGATCTTGTGTTGAAAATTAGATGAGAAATAAGTTTACTCAAGCATTAACATTGGATTTGTCCAATTGAGATATCCAGTTTCTCTAATTATGTATATAGGTCATGTATGTTTTTAGGGGATTTTTCTTGGAATTAAAAAACAAAATTTACAAATATTTGTTTCAAAAAATTATATATGATATACTTGAGTATTTAAGTGATTTTTTGGAATTATTTTCATGGTGGTTTTTGGTTTTTTGTATGTATTTGGAGGATGAATACCCTTCCTTAGGTGATAATATAACTATTTTAGAAAGTTATAATTATCCAATAGCTAAAGGCTTGTGATTCCTGCTAACTATAACTGAGGGTTTGGAAATGTTCTTTCATAAATGTAATTTTGTTTGTTTTATCCACCACATCACTATAAAATGAATATATGAACTATATATATTTTTTGATAGAGTGAGAGTCAACAATATATATGTTATAACAAGTTGTATGAAGATGTTGGGATTCCCCATATGGGAGGGAATTGTTTTTAATATTTTTAGATACATTATTAAATTTTGTGTTTGATATTTTTTTAATTAATGTTTTTGATTCTCATGTACTCCTCATAAATTCATTACATACACCAAATTAAACTTCTAGGCATTGTGAAAATTGTTGTTGGTGAGAATTCATGTTCCTAATTGAGTTAGATCTATGAGGGAATGAACTTAAGAAAGATTTATCATACTATGTTATCTTGGAATTAGATATTTATAAAAGAATGAGATTTAGAGGTTTTAATTCAAAAGAAGATGGTGAAAAACTATGACTAATATTCAAAATAATTTCTAACTTTCATTGAATTGTTTAACCTTATATATTTTAATTTAATAAATTTATATTCATTCTATTTTCTTTTATGTATAATGTAATTTTTTAAAAAAACTCTTCTGTCGACCCAACCACTAACTATTGAGATTGGATATAGTATTTATTATCATTTCCCAACAACAATGGGAATACCTTAAATACTGAAAGTCCACAACCACTCTCAATGTATTAAAGGTAATTCATACAATGTATAATTCCTTTAAATTTCAATGTTAATCCTCTCAACTTTTTTATGAAATTTTGGTTACAAATCAATGAAATACAGTTTTAATTAAAAACCATGCGATTAACATTGTATTTGAATATATAATAATTTATATACCATGTATGGGGATAAAAATTCAATTTAATGTATGATTATTTTCTTCTATATAATACAAGTTTAATAATCATTCATATTTTATTTAATAAATATAAGATATTGAATTTTTTCACTAGATCACATATCCTAAATCAAAAAGTAGATTTAGGAATTAGGTATTTGTTGATGGAGTCATTATAGTTTAGGATTGAAAACATAGAGGCTGTCTTGAGTCAAATCCTATAAGAACAAATCCAAAAAAATAAAAAATAAATTATTGAAGGCAAATTTATTTTTTAAAATTATAAGATTAAATGAATATTAAAATGTAATTATAAAAATTTCAAGTGGATAATCTAGAATACAAACTATACATATTGGTTTTTAAAAAAAAAATACCAAAATCAATGTATTTTTCTATTATAAATCAAATTAATTGATATTTAAAATACATTGTGTAGTATAACGAAGAATATAATTCATATATCATTGAAAATTTATGGTGGAAATTTTGAAATTAAATAAATTTTAATAAAATTATCTTAAATTAATTGATAGATTGAGAATTATTTAAAATAAAAAGACATATAAAAGACAAACAATGTGTGTTATCATTATAAAATAGAATAGGGTATGATCCATATATGAGAACATTATCATCATAAAATTTAAACACATAAATGAAATTTCAAAGTTTATAAATTTTTTTATTATTTAGTGTATATGTTGGTTGAGACATAATATAGATATTAATTATACCCTACACCTTTAAAATAAAACACTTCAATAATGATATGTGTGTAAGTATCATAAAACCATTATTTTGATGTTTTAAATGTTTTAATCGTCTAAAAAATACACCATGAAATTTATATTATGTGAAATAAATTAATTATTATATTTTCAAATTAGAATTACATAAGTTTCACAAAGAATATCATTGAACTAATCAGTTATGAAAACACATTCATTTTATAATTATGTGTAACACCCCAGGTAAATAAAGAATATGACATTTTCATATTTATCCATATTTTTTAATAAAATATTAATATTACTTTAAAGGGAATGCTATGCTCGGGGGCGTACCCACTACGCAACAACGAGTTTCTTAGAAATCTTACGTTACACTCTAATAATTAAATAATATTATTTTAAAAGGTAGTTAATGCCTAGCCATTATAATGGAGGGAATGAACAGAACTAACTAAAAAATGACTATATATGTTTGTCAAATATTTTTACTTTTATCCAATAAATTTTAGAGGCTTAAAATGCAAATGAATCCAATTTTAAGCACAAATCTTCTAATATTCTTTAAAAGGTCAATTAACCACCTTTTGATGGAGAAACATTTTTAAATATACTTTTGACAATTTTATATGTTGTGTTTGACAAAATAAAATCCTTATTTAGAATCTGGACATCAAAATTTACTTTGTGTAAAATTTTGTTATTTTTCCGATAAAGATCATTTTTATTGAAAATGTTGCATTTTAATTCTAAAACTCCTTTTAGTCTGATTTATTTATATTTATAGATTATATTTTTAATTTAGATTAAAGTTTATTTAGAATATATTTTTACCATATAATTTAATGGTGGTCATTGGAATTAATTTCACTTTGAAATTGGACTTAAACTAGTGTCAATCTTTTAATAGATATTGTTTCTTAAAAACACGCTATTTGTTTTGACAGCGGGAATTAATTATTAAATTAATTAATGCAACATATATGTTTTGAATTTTGTAAAATAGACATCATTATTGAATTCGGAATATCAAATATAGCTTAGGGTGATTTTTTTGGTATTTTTCTAAAAAACTTCAATTTTTGATGAATAGTGAAACCACTAAGTGGTAGTTTAAAAACTGATTTTTCATTTAAATGAAACTTTACCACCTCTGTGATTTGAATTTAAAAAATCTGACATAAATGTTTTTCATTAGGATGTAAAATTTGGTTTAATGGAATTACAATAATTTTTTGGTGAATAGTACCTTTTATGTTTTTAATCGCGATTAGAGGTAATTAGTGTAATTTAAGTTAAAAATAATGTCTTAATAATATGAACTGACCTAGACACATGTCCTAACCTCATTGGATGTGTCATGGCCGACCAATAAAATCCATTGGTCAACTTGGGGACCCCATGGAGCCACTTTGGTTGGAAAATTACATAAATAACTTTTTATTTAAAGTTAAAATAAAAATGTCACAAGCATGGGTTGTTTTACTAAAACAATTTTTAAATGGGGTTATACAAGTCATATTTTTGACTATAAATATTAATTAGAAATATAAAAAGATTTCATACATCATGATAGTAGATTTATAATTTTTAGATATTAAATAATCTAAATTATTTCTGACATCATGATGATGCAGCGATTACCTCATTAATAAATGATTTAAATAAAATGAAACGATAATGTTAAAACTATGACATAAACTTTTCAAAGACCTATTGTATGAGTATATTTAGAACCCTTAACAAATTATCCTTGAAATACATCAATTTGGGACCTTTAAAATCCAAAACTCATTTTAAAATAAAGTAACATTTTGTAACTTTCCAAGAGTGCCCCTCCTCTCCTCTTATAAAAGGCCCCCACCTCTACCACCTTACCCACACCTCTCAAGTATTTGGCTCAGCCAACCCCTACTCATTTTGTCTCTCCACATCCCTCTCTTACTCCTAGAAGCCTCACATTAGGCATAAGTCATCCCAAGGAAGCCTTAGAGCTCAAATCAAAGTGAGATACCCGATTTTAAGGTAATGTCTTCACTTGTTTTCTTTTGTTTTATTTTGCTTCTCCAACCCCATAAACTCTTTTTATTGTTTTCTTTTGTAGCAAAAAGAATATCATAAATATAATAGGATGTTTTTATAATAATTATTCGAGCTACACTTACACACAACTTCATCTAATGGTTAAAGATCATAATGTTTCCGTGGATGGCGAATTTCTGCCTCACGAAACGATGATTGTTCAATATTATTCTAACAACTTCAAAGGTGGCCTTTAAGATGACACTATATTTATATATGATATATAATATTTTTATGTTTTACTTAAGATTCTGCATTTTTCATTTACGTCATACCTTTATGGTTTCCATTATGGGTAAATGTGATATCTTTATTTTAGGAAGTGTGGACTACCGCCCCCTCAAAGTGATTTGATTCGTTAACACCATATGTGGTACGTATAAAGGATAAATTTAATGATATTATATATGATACCATACTGGAATTATAATACTATTATGTATCATTATTTTTTATTTTCATTAAATATTAAATAGAAATGGAAGTAGCGTTCATCTGTACGTACGGCTTACCGTCTCCATGAACGGTGCATTTCATTTCTTACCTCTAAATGTTATGTAACATTATAAATGCATGTATATAATTGATATATATTATATATATAATATCTAAATATTGAATATAATTATGTATATAATATATATTTTACTACATGAACAATTTGTAATTATAAAGAGTTTATTTTTTTGACTCAAGTAGCAATGATCTACAAAATGACCATTATTAACATAAATAATTACATAGTGTTCATAGCATGGTAGTAAGTGATATAAAAGGAATAATGAACTTGAAAAGGTTCTTAAGAAATTATAAATTAACTCAAGCATATTATTCAGGAGGTTAAAGAATGATCGAGTCAAGTTGTACCCGAGGTAAGGGATCCTACCCCTCTCTTTCTTTTTAAGTACACTCTTTTATGTAATTCCTTTTAAGCACATATTTCTTATGATTGTGATGTTATTTTATATTAACCTTACTGTACTTTTTATGTTCATATGATGAGAGACCCTATTTGTAAGTTTTAATTGGCACCATTAGGCTACCGAAATTTCGTAAGGGGCTTGTATCTCACTTTGTGTTTTCGTGAGATTCATGCTACATTTGCCAATATTTTATTTTGAGTGGTGTATGTACTATCCATTATTCTAATTTTTGTGTAACATACTTTCTTTTATGAGTATTTATATCAATTTTGTATAGTCTTTCTTTCATGGGGTGTACGTTTCGAAAGTTACCCAAATCGGTAAGGGAACCTTTCACCCTCCTCTTTTTAAAATACTTCTTTTATTATGACTTTTAATTTTCATCTTATTATGTGGCGATATGTTATTATATATCCTTATTGCCGTAAATTTAATGTCCAAGTGATAAAAAACCCTTTATCTATTTCATCAACACTTTTTCTAAAATTTGATGTGACGCCGTTAGGCTGTCAAGGGAACTTCTTAACCTAATTTCAATTTCTTTGGGTTCAACATGTAGTTATTGAATATGTCATCCATTGAATATGTGTGAATGATGTTTGATTAGTTTATAGTTAATATCCACTTATATTGGGTGTATTTATATTTGTCTCACATAATTATGAGATTGATTTATGCTTAATTTAAGGATACCAACTTTATAATGGGTTTCATCTCAATTTACATTTCCATTGAGACATTATTGTTGTTATGCACCAATTCACTCTTATATGGTGTATATATTGTCCTTTGGAATATTATATCATGAATCCCCTTATTCTCATGATATTATAAAGTTTTGATTTAATGTTATTCCTCAATTATTTTATTCAAGTGTCTCTCATTTTGTTAAAACCCCTTTAACTAAAATATCATTTTAAATGTTTTAATGATTTAATCTTATAAATATTTCTCATTAATATCTATGTTTTCAAAATGGTTTTAAGGATTTATTTATATGGATATTAATGGATTAAAATTTTAAAAGCTTCAATGTGGTATGGGACACTTTGATTTAGAAATCTCTTTATTAAATGTTTTAAATGGTTTTGAAAGTGGTTTTTAGAATGGATTCATTATTTCAATATCTTAAAATGTTATATTGTTTTTGCAATGTGGGAATGTTATATTTCCTTTATGCATAAGTTATGTGATATGATTATGTTATTGTTCTTGGGAATTGTTATGAAGATGGGTGGTTCCGGGATAAACTAAGGGCGGGTGAGCCCGATATAGCTCTCCAATGCATTGGGTAACGCGAAAGAGTTAAACGTTAAGGTTTCTCCGAAGAGATTTAGGGAATATACTGTGATGGGTATTCCAAATGTAACCAAGAGGGTTACTCCCTACATAAGAATGTTATGAATGCCTCAAGTTACCTTTATGTCTTATGATTTCTATGATTTATTCATGATTTTATAAGGTATGTTAAAGTGCTTATGTTTTATGGGTAAAGTATGATTTCATTCTTATGTATATATGTACTCATGTTTCCTTTCCATACTTTTTATAACCCTTACTGAGCTTTTTATGCTCATCTCAAGTTTTTGAAATGTTTTCACAGGTCAAGGGATTGGTACAGGATATGATGATAGTGTCAAGGAAGTGTCAAGAAAGAATCCATGTTTTATTTTAAATATGTCTCCGTTGATGGGAAAATGAATACTATCTTTTATGTAACCACTTTGATTAAATGTGGAATGTAATGCAAGTTTTATGATATAATTCTCTAAAACTCTAAACCTGGAAAGATCCTCAATGTTTAATCTGGTAATAACTCAAGATTAAGTAAGGTTTAAGGCTAGGGCCTTATATTATGACTCAATATAATTATATATTCTGAAATTATTTAAAATAAAATCATAAAAATGACTAAAAAATTAGAATAAAAATTTATTTAATTGTTCTTTTTTACCTACATTTAAAATATTATATAACCCTTATAGTGGTCCTCATATCATTATTCTTGCATAGATAGGTGTAAGAAATAAAATTTAGTTTCATTATTTGTTTAATCTCTCCAAATGAGGATAAAGAGATCCAAAAACTCAATAATAAATAAATAAAATATTATAATTTCTAAATTTACATACACTTAAAACCATTTATTAATGTAAAAATTATATATCCAAGGTATATATTTATAGGAAAATTACATATTGGTTTTCCCATAGCCTTTGTGATACCAAATGGATCATTGTTATAAACAATTAAATGGAATTATTCTATTTTTAAAACAAATGAAGAGTTATATATATATAATCATTGGTTATTGCTAATTGTATATATCTCTAGATATTGAAAAATAAATTTCTTTTATTCTAACCTTGAATAGTTTTAAATTTCAAAAAAGAAACTACTGTTTATGTCTTTAAATGGATGAACATATTATTTAATAATAAATGATTAATACCATATGTACATTGTTAAAACAACTATATTTTAACATAATGGGATCATCACATTCCACAGTTCGATTTTTAATCCCATTCATTCATTTATTTTTGTGTATAACATGAACTATTTATCATTAATTTCTTCATTGGATCACAATATCTCCTCCAACTACCATGAAAACATAAAATATAAAGGAATTTAGAATGTATACATTATTTAAAATTAATAATATGAATTAAATTTTATGTTTAAATAATAATTTTTTCTATGAAATTAAATCCCAATTAATAATATCGATGTAATAGGGGAAAATAAGAGTGTATCATAATGTGACTAATAGTTCTTGATCACTGATAGAAAATAATGTAATGCTATGTTATCCTATATATACATATCTCTATAATTAATTATGTGTTATAGTTCTTAAGAAAAACTCTTCAGTTGGGACACATTGAATATATCAAATAGATTGTCCACCTATGGTGCAAATAATAGAAAATAGGACACCTAAATTTATTTTCTCAAGATTATGAACAACACATTATAACATTGGTAGATATTTATTTTCAAAATAAATACACCTAATTTAATATATGAAAATTATTTTATAAATATATTATATTCCTACTCAAACTATATTGTTCTTAAACTTTTTTCAATATAAGGCTTTTGTTTTCTTAAGATCTACATTATCAATCCATAGATCACTTTCTTCTTATCAATGGTACATTCTTGTAAATTGTTTCTAATAATTACTAGATCAACCAAAATTTTCCATCATGGATGACACTGATAGCGTATACCTTTTAAAATCTAAAATAGTATTATAAATGATATATAATATTATGTTTTTTCATTCATAAACTCCATGGGAGGTAAATAAACAACTCAAATTCATAAAAAAACTTGCACATAAACTTATATCATATCCATGGACACTGGGATAGTATGAAATATCTATCCTTCAATTTTTTGGTGGATGGTAGTTTTTAAATGTATACTATTCCCAATGTAATCATAAAAACTGATCAATAATTAATATGTGTTACAATCATCATAAATAGAAATGATCATTGATGAAACTCTATACCCTGAAGAAATCTAATCATTATGTATGAGTCACTATATATTTACTATACTCTACTCGAGATAGATAAAAAATGAAACAACTACACTAATAGATCATTGAAAACACTAATGGTGTTCCAACCCTTTATATAATTCCAAATCCCTATCACAAAATATGTTAATATATCATCCCACATCCACTATCGAGTTCCTAGTGGCAATATCATTCATTCATGAACCTATTGCTCTTTATTTACACACTAATAGGTAAGGAATATTTATCATGACTCAAAAATGTGATGCTTTATCCTTGACCACGAATATTATATTATGTGATCTATGTATATCTTTTTGGAACTCAAATGTAATGTTAGATGGTATCATAAAACTCACTCAATAATTCATCACTATAGTCTACTAAAATAATCATATAGTATGGTTATAAAATATTATTCTCCATAACATTAAATTTTTTGGCTGAATCACATGGAGATATTTTATCACACTCTAACAAATAATAAAGGAAATTATTTTATCCCTCATTACACTAATGATTTAGTGTGGAAGTTTATGAAATTGTACTCAAGTGGTAAATATCCACACCATCAACCATATCAAGAAATTTTAATATATTCTTTTATATATTTTTCTACCCATTGGATTCAACCATTTCAAACCAGATCTTTAATTTTTTTCCCTAAAGATTCTACTACATAATTTTTAATTCACAAGGGTGTATGAAATATCAAGAAAATATTCTTTAAAATTGAAAATGTTTCTTTTCCCCCCATTTTAATATTCCAATGAAAACAAATATCAAAGACAATTGTGGTTTGTGAAGAATATAATATTCTCCCTAAATATATTAAACCTTCAAATATTTGTTCTGAGTACCACAACCACTAAATCCAAATCACGGGCTATATAGTTCTTCTTATAGGGACATAACTACTTATATACATATGTAATCAATACATGATCCTATATAATAAACTACCATAAACTTATCCCAAATGCATAATTAATTTCATATAATTCACTCACTAATTGGAAAATAATACTAATGAAACATTTATTAAACATTTATTTAACTATATAAAATCTCATTGACATGAATTCAACCATTAGAAGAGATATAACCTTTTGGTAAGGGAGAAATAGAATTTATGATTCATTATATATCAATGATAAACATATAATAATAATCGATGTATCAAAAAATATCATATATATTAATGATATTAATGTATGTATCATAATAAATAACTATCATAACCCTCATTTTATGTACTATTTTCCACCCTAAGAGATGATGCGACCTATAAATTACAGCAATTGGATCCAATATTGGCGCTTTAATATTTTAAAACATAAATGGTCAACTAGAAGTAGCTCTGAAATTTCCTTCTGATTCTACTAGATATCCTCTTATATTTTTAATTGAGGTCACTATGGTAAAATATAAACTATTAAATATAATAATTTATGATGATCATGGAATTATCTTAATGTAAGAAATTTCCCCAAAATTTTAATGAAATCCCACCATTATATGATCCAAACTATGAGTAGAATGGTTGTTCTCATTAATATAAAAATATATAATCCCATAAGAAATTAACTCCCTTTACTATATCAAAACACATTTTAAGCCAGGATGATATGTAAGAAAATATACCCCATAAGAAATTATTTATTCCAGAAATCAAAAAATATTGTTTATTTATTAAGTAATCATTCTAGAAAAAAGAATCTTCTTAGGAAAATTCAATCCAAATAATCATATAAAATAAATTATTAAATCAAGATAATGGAGTTTCAAATAATGAAATATTAATTAAAAAATTCATATGATAAACAATCTAGCCTAATAAAGTCCACCTTTGAAAAATATTATTTTTTACTCTATTATATTATAGAAGATGGAAAAAATGAACGAAATGTGCCAAAAATAAACACATAAACGTGTTTACATTGAAGCTATGTTCATTTGCATAATTCTAAAACCATACTAAAATGTTTCACATGATATTTATTTGTTATTATATAATGAAATATCATAAATGAAAACAAAAATAAAATTGTCAACATATTATTAGAACGTCCAATGAATTAGTCCTATAAAAATATAAATGGAATTAATAACTAGAAATAGCCTAAAAACTCAAAAATGATGATAGTGAATAAACACCCTCTATAATGTATTCATATTTTAAAATGAGCAAGGACAAGTATTGGGTTCATAAAGATGGGATGGGGTAAATTAGTGTGCCCATTTTTCCACTTCTATAATTTTAGTATTTATTTATCAATTACTTATTTCTCACTTATTAGTGTAAAATAATTATAAAAAGTTCAATCTTCTTTATTCTTGACTACTTTTGAACAAATTAAAATCACCAAAACCAAATAATAGAAAGAAGATATTGAATGTGTGCTTAACAAGATTTCAAATATTCATGACCTATCACAATTTTATACATCCTTTCTTTTTATATAATTTCAAGAAATAATTCACAATTATCATGATATATTATAATTATTTATGGTTCATATAGAACATGAGTTCAAATAGTATTGGTTGAATAAAAAATAAATCAATCTATACATGAATACTAAATCAATAGTTAGTTTTAGTTTTATACTTTCCTCATTATTGGTATGATATTAATGAATTTCAAAATAAAGACATAAAATCAGAACACACTATAACAAAAAAAATAAAGCATTATATCCCACACCTTTTATGAACAATTTAAATATATAACTATATAATATCTCTCTTAGATGATAATCATCATCCTCTAATTATATTCCTTATTCTCATATATTTAATAAAACTCTTTATCATAGATTTTCTTCCTTATTTTACAATGAAATAATGAAAAAGATATATTATATTCTCTTTACTTATTATATTCAAAATAATGTTATTTTTATTTTTTCTATATCACTTTTCTCAAATCAATGAAGAACCCCCCTTTAACTCTATCACACATTCTCTCATTTTATTTTAGTTTCTTTCATCACATCTATGTAGCCATTGAAAAAACTAACATCTTCTTTTTTAATATTATTTCACAATAATATTAAACAATATGTAATTATAGGTAATCATATTCATAGTATATCGAAAATTTAAGGTTATTTTTATTTAATCAAGCACTTTATCCATCGTTTTATTCAATTTGAGCCTTAAATAACAGAATTTATCAACTATATCTCATTCAACAATAAAACACTTTCATAATGAAATGCCTAACAAAATATTCAATATAAAACAATTTATATTATATATTTCCAATGATTCTATGATGAAATTTCATTTTTTACTTCAAAAAAAATAATATGGATAAACAATTAAATTATTTATTATCAATTGTTCAAAATTATCCCTAGTTACAAGCCTTTTATTTTTTTGAATAAATTTTTTTCATAAAGAAATAAATAATTTAATAATATTATATCTATATTTAATATATTCCAATAATTGGTAGATTTGATCTATAATTACATAGATCATAATTATTATCATGAAATCTGCGAATAACTTTTAAAAAATATCAATATTTTGTCGTCACTATTATAAAAACTAAAAAAACTAACTTTTTCACTCAAAATTTATTTAAGAATTATAGAAATTTAAACAACTCTTTCTCATCATTTAAAACATATATTTAAATTTTATGAAATGATTAAATTCCTTCTATAAATAGTGATCTAATATTTTCTAATCCCTGGAAAATAGTTATAAATCATTCAAAAATTAATAAACACCGTATTAACCATTTGAAAACCTAATAATAAACATAAATATCCAATTTAGTTTTATATTTAGTCTTGTGTATTTCCTTTATATGTAATAAAAAACTATATATCCTTAAATACTTCGAATTAACTCTTATATACCCTTAAACAATAGTTTTATTACATTTTTGCTGATCAGGTAGTACATTATCACAACCACGATCAATAAAACATTTTGGCTATATTTTAGAAAATATATTAAAATTAGGGTTCTACATTATGTTACCATTATAATGAAAAATTTACTCTTTCATAATTTGTTTGAATTTTCTAGCACATTTATTAAATATCTATAAATAATTACTCAACATGTTCATTCATTATCTTGATTTTATTCATATTAATAAAATTATATTTTTTGGTCGAAGTAGAATCTCAAAATGTGGGTCATTTGTGTTCCTACTTAAAATTTATGTAAAAAAATTTATTAAAAAGATATTCAATTTTGAAACAGCCTATTTAATTAAGATATTATAGATATAAATGTTTATTTGGTCAATAGGTTTCTCAAAGGGTGACTAGTCCTCAGTTGAATCACTATAAAACACTAATTCAACTTTTGAAACAAGTTTAATGAATTAAACACATACACACACTAACTAGAACAAACTATTAGAGTAAATGTAAAAATGGTTTTCTTTTTTTGAAATTATGAGAATCAAAAAATAGAAAAATAGATTATAAAAAATATATAGAACACAGTAAAGTTAAACAAGAGGTTCAGTCTCTAGTTGAGACTTAATCCTCTCCCCTTGGTGATCACCTACCACCAAGCAGTTTATATTAATAATAAACTGGACACACAACATATATTGAAATATAAATTTTTTTCTTCACAAACTATCGAGGGGTCACACCCTCTACCACAATTCTTCATAAGATAACAACATAAAAAGGACACACACGACCTCTTCTACAGTTTTTGTGGGAAACAAAAGAATAAGGAATGGTTGGTATGAGGATTTTCAGTATCCTCAAGTTTATGCATAGGAGACAATATGTGTAATAGAAAAACACACACTTATCATAAATGTAATACTATAGAACACAATAGAGATAATATTATAGGATTGAGTTCATAAAGCTATATTTTTTTCCGTTCATATCTTAACTCCTTGGAGTCTAGAATTTGTTGTTCGAGTCTTTCTCTGGAAGTTCTCTCAAAAACAGAGCATAGAAACTCCAGGTTCTATATTTCAGGAACTGAGTGTTGTCCTTCTTATGTTTATAGAGTATTGATGAAGAATAAAATACAGTCTTGAATTTTTTCTCCCAAAATGATCTTCTTGAGGAGCTTGGGTTCCTAGTGTAGGTTTTTGATGGTTCTTCTTGGTTCCCTTTGATCTTAGTGAGTAAGTTCTTTCTCATGCATTCCTTTGTCTTTACACACATCTCACAACACCTGGTTTTTTCTTCAATCTTCTCTTTTATATTTGAGGTTCGACAATAAGAATATGTAAACCACATGAAGTCCTCCTTATACCTCATACTGTCCCCAGACACTGTCTCTTGATATGTCTACAATCATTATTAATTAATTTCAGAAGAATTAAATTTAACAAATATGACCAATAAAATAATCGTAAAAATTTGATAATGTATGTAGTAGAAGAGTGACCATTGGAAGGCTGGTAATGGTACCCTTCAACAGTAGCATTCTCAATGGTAGCCTTCAGCTATATCCTTCACAATGGTAGCCTTCAGCGGTAACCTTGTCAACGGTAGCCTTTAGTGGTGACCTTCATCAATGATATTTCATTAGGGACCTTTATCGGTGATCTTCCATTGGTGACCTTTCATTAGTGACCTTTCATTGATAACTTTCATCGGTGACCTTTCATCGGTGACCATCATCGGTGATCTTTCATCGGTGACCTTTCATTAGTGACCTTTATACTTAATGAAAATTTTCACTATATGCATACAAAAGAGATCAGTGAGATTAAAAGTACATGATTATTAATTGATAGAAATTAGGATTATTAATGAAACACGATTATCACAGAATAAAAACATGATTTTGGAATATAAAAATTGGTGAGTCCAACAATTTCCCCCTTTTTTGATAATCAAAAACTATGTCAGTGAAAATTTAGATTTATGTATTATTGAATCTTGGATAAGCACTTTTCATAATATCTTTAGAGGTATGTATAAGTAAAATTGAACCATGGTTATTGTGTAAAAAATCATTCATGTATATATGAAAATATTCTAGTACACATAAAAACTTCTCCCCCTTAAGGTCACTTAATACTTCTCCCCCATTCATGCAACTTAAAACTTCTCCCCCTTTGTGATTAACAAAAAGAATGTAATAAAAAAAGTGAAAAAGGGAATTTATTATTAATGAGGAATGAATATAAGATACAAAAATGTGTACAAAGAACCCTATCAACTAAGACATCCTACATTCAATCCACATCAGAAATTGATAAGGGAGCTTTGTCATTGGAATATGAGAAGGAAGGTTCTAAAGATAGAGGGATAATACTAGGTATGGTAGTAAGAAGGGTAAGAGGAGCTACTAAAGAAGCATCAGAATACCAATAGTGAGTAGATCTCCGACGAATCATAAGGGTCAAGTTTTTAAGGGCCTATGCAGGAGTCATCAATGGGGCAACACAGGTAGATCTTGAGCCAGCTAAGGATAAAGGTAATGCTGGAGGGAAAATTATGGGAGTGCAGTCTACATGGAGGAAGGGTAATAAAATATTTCTGAAATCTATAATAGTACTTCCACCTCTTTCCATAGTGGAGATAAAATCATCCTTATTCTCCATAAATTTCTCCCTGGCAAGAGTCAACTGTCTAAGCCTGCTAACTTGATCTTTAAAGGCCTGAGTGACAGGTATAATCCTCAAGTTTTCCAACAGAATCTTGAAGTGACCATGCATTTGATTCTTAGTCCACACCATTTTTTAATAGAAATAAACATGTTCTTTGAAAGCCTTCTGATCTTTAATATTTTCCGTTAAATAGTATGCCACATGTTTTTGAATTTCTCTGGTAGTAGAAATGACCTGAGTCATAGACAGAGGGTCTGAGGTACTGGAACGAGGAAAATTCTTATCATCTTCCCTAATAACTCGCCTAAAATCTTCTAGATCAACTGGAGGAGAGGTCGAAGAGGAAGTAGGTGCACATAGAGGTTCCATAATGAAATCCACTATCTCCTTAAAAAATTTGGCAATACCTCTAATCAACCACTTCACATCATCATCTTGTCCACTCACATGTGTCTCCATAGACTTCTTCAAGTCCTCAAACACAATGACCATGTGATGAACCATAGTTTTGACATACCTAAGGTCTCTATACACTTGAACCCTTGAAGCCATATGGGAGTATAAATTGGAAATTGAATGATTAATGTATTCTATCGACTCTTCCATGGTTCTTATTTGATTATGACATTCCTTGAAATCATATAGTAAAATGGAGTGAGAGGTAGAATCTATCCTTTCCAGTGAAGATGTCATAATTTCTTCATTGTGAGCTACTGATATTTGTATCCCAATAGATCTCTCATCATAGTGTCTCTCTAAATCTGATTTTAATGATTCCAAATCATCCTTCTTCATATAGTCTTGAGGTAAATGAACTACTGGCTGCACAATTGTATTCTCTGTAATAGAAGTAATTCATCAGAGTCTCTATAATCTAAGCCCAAGACCTCCAATCCAGGGTCTTCTGACCAATATTCTACCCCATGAGAAACAAGAAACTGATCCTAGGGCAATAAGATCCTCCCCCTTACTTGGAGAATTCTCCTGATCAACCACATTCATCTCTGCCATACCCCCTTGATCAACAACATCAACATGAGAGTCCACTACAAATTCCCCTATATAATGTTCAACTACTGCCTTTTCAATTAGAGCTTCAACCGATTCAGTAATCACTTTATCTACACTTTCCACCATTTTTGTATAATCTATCAGAGGACTAAGACTTAGATATTCCTCTTTAATTTCATCAGATGATGTCTCAAAGTCCTCATAACTAGATTCATTTTCATCTTCATCCTCTGAGGTCTCTCTAATGTCTCTTAAGATATTTTATTCCCCTTCTTCTTCACTAGTTTCCTCATCATCACTATACCTTAGGACAATCTATCTACTTGAAAATATTTTTGGTGTGATAGGCCCACCAAAATATACAATATTAGCATGAGGGCTTGAGTGAAGGTCAGGATCACTCCTATCTTATATAGGAGAATCCTATCTTTATATCACAACAATAACCAACTCTTAATTTGAGTATGCAGGATCTACTTAATTAGGATTTAGACCATGGTCACTCTTATTCTTAGGCCTAGTAGGATGAGTGATATGGTTGAATTCTTCATACAACATGGCCTCATCATTTACCCATTTTCTTTTCCAAGATTTCCAGATTATCTTCATAAACTTGCAAATCATATTTGTGATGTAGAAGTTTTCTCGTGCAACAGCAGTTTCCTCCATATATCCAGCAACTCCTTTTACATTCAATACAAGGGATATCTATCTATCATGAAACAAAGCATTTTATTTGGAACTAGGATTTGTCTTATCCTCTAACTAAATCATGAACAACCTACACAGATTTATCTTCTTACCATGCTTCAACAGATACAAGAGAAACATGTCCTGATATTTCAAGGTAGCAAAGTCCCCCCTCCTGATACTTAAAACATGCTGGAAAAACATAAACTGTAACCCATAATTTCCTTATATTTCTACAGAAATTACATTCCCAGGGATCCCATTCCCTATCAGTTTATCCAAATCTTCCTCATACCAGAATAACTCACTATTGGGAGGTAACACTACCAAGTAGTAATCAAAAATCCCTTCACGTGGGATTCTTAAATAATCATCCCATTCAATAGAGGATAAGCTCACAGATACTCCATTTACCTGTGAAGACATTCAGTTCTCATTCTAATAATTATTTAATTTTAGAGACACATAGAATTCCTTTTCTAGCATTGGGTAACAAGGTCCACATTTATTTTCAAATAATTCTAACCATACTTGAGCTTCATGTGCCTGCAACACTAAAGACCTGCTCGACAGCATCCATTCAGAACATAATTCCATCTCAACCATGATTTCCGTCTTTGAAAAATGTGTGTTGATAAGATTTTCCACTACCTGGATTCCACTACTAGACCCATATCGAGGTCCCTTAGGGTTCGACACATATTCTTCATCACTGAACATGAGTCACTTCAATCTTTCCATTTCAATCTAGAACAATTTGATGGTTTCAGTAGAAGTTTCATTTCAAAGGATATGGAGAAATAAGTTCGGGAGGGAATTGAAGTGGATCGAAATGTGGTGTGAATTTTATATTTATCATTTAGGGATCGAAAAATAAATCAAGTCAAATAAAAAAGTAATACTAAAAATGTTTCAGATTCCTGCAGAAAAACACAAAGTCCTAGAAAGGTAAACTATTGGTAAGGTGACAACGGTGAGGTCTTAATGGTGAGCTCCAACGGTGTGGTCCAACAGTGAGGTCCCAACGGTGAGGTCCAACAGTGAAGTCCAACAATGAGGTCCCAATGGTGATCTCCAATAGTGAGGTCCAAACAGTGAGGTCCCCATGGTGAGGTCCAACAGTGAGGTCCAACGGTGAGGTCCCAACCGTGAGGTCCCAACCGTGAGGTCCTAACTTAATAGTTTATCATACCTAAATAATGTTTCATATAATTTAACCTCTTAAAATTAAAAGTATTTTTGAATATATCAGCCAATTGGTGTTCAGTAACAATGAATTCAAGATTGGTATCACCTCTTTGATAATTATCTCTCAAGAATTGATGTCTCACATCAATGTACTTCATCCTAGCATGAGATACTAGATTTTTATAGATTTTAATCTCACTTATATTATCACAGTTTATGGATACATGTTTGAATTCATATCCATAGTCAAGTAAAGTGTGTTTTATCCACAAAATAAGAGCACAACAACTTCCAATAGCTATATATTCAGCTTTGGAACTAGATAATGCAACATTATTCTGTTTCTTACTACACCATGATACTAGTGGATTTCCCAAAATGTGACATGTTCCAGAAGTTCTCTTTCTATCTAACATTCAACCAATAAAGTCATCATCTGGATAACATATTAAATCAAATTATTGTCTTATTTTATAAACTAGTCCAATGTTTATAGTATACTTGAGATATTAAAAAATCCTTTTAATAGCAGTTAAATGAGAATATTTGCGATTGTCTTGAAAACGATCACACATGCATACAATGAATATAATATATGGTCTGTTGGAAGTAATATAGAGCATACTCCCAATAATACCTCTTTAATTGGATTGATCATCTAATTTACCATTTTAATCAGCATCCAACTTACATGTGGTACTCATAGGCGTATCAATACCTTTATTTCTGTCCAAACCAAAACGTTTCAAAATTTATTTAGTATAATTACTTTGATTTAAAAAAAATACTATTTTAATTTTGAAAAATTTGAAATATATGGAAAATTTTAAGTTCCCCCAATAAACAAATTTCAAAATAATATTGGCTCATTTTTGAGAAATTTGTACATAAAGAATTTTTAGAGGAACCAAAAATAATATCATCTACATAAATTTGAACTATTAAAACATCTTTGAAAACCCTTTTAATAAAGAGAGTAGGATCAACTATTCCTTTAGTAAAAATTTTTTAAATATGAAAAGAACTAAGTCTATCATACAAAGCTCTTGGAGCTTTTTTTAGACCATATAGTGCTTTATAATGTTTAAGGAAAAGATTTGTGAAATGGGGATTTTTAAAAACAGGGGGTTTTTCAACAAATACATCCTCAAATATGTACCAATTTAGAAATGAACTTTTTACATCCATTTGATAATATTTTGAAATTTAGATGATCTGTATAAGCAAGTAGTATCCTAATGGATTCAAGTCTAGCTATAGGTGAAAATGTTTCCCCATATTTTATTCCTTCTTCTTAACTATATCCTTATGGAACTAGTCTATCCATGTTTATAACAATGTTAAAAGATTCATCAAATTTATTTATAAACACCCATTTAGTGCATATGGTCAAAGTGTCTTTAGGTGTTTATACTAATTCCCATAATTTGTTTCTTTCAAACTGATTTAATTCTTCTTGCATAGCTATCACCCAAAATTCATCACGGATTGCATCATCAATATTTTTTGGTTCATGTTTTGAAAGAAAATCTTGATGTTCATCCTGGTTTCTTATAGAAGCTCTAGTTTGTTTTCCTCTATTTGAATCACCTACTACAATATAGAAAATATTATTCTTGAGAGTTCTAATACGTCTAGAATGAGTTGTACTAGACACTTCATAGTTGTCTATAGGTTCAGATTCACCATGCATAGATTATGGAAAATTTACAGAATTAGATGTTATTACAAAGGTTTCACTTTATTTATCATTAATGTCCAAAATTTACATATCTTCCTCAAGATGTTCATCAGAGGTTTTGGGTTCATGTTGATCTGTCACATCAAGTTTTACATAAACTGATTCTTCCACACATTTCATTCTCTTATTGATTACACTGTTATATTTACTATAGATTGAGTAACCGAGGAAAATTCCATCATCACTCTTAGATTAACATTTCTCAATATCATCTTAATTGTTAATAACAAAGACTTTGCAATAAAAAAATATAATGTAATTAACCTTAGGCTTACTATTATTCCATAGATCATAGGGGTTCTTCTTAAGAAGAAGTCTAATTAAGACTCCATTAATGATGTGACAAGCTGTATTAACAGCTTCATCCCAAAAATAAACAGTTAGATGATACTCCTTTAGCATAATCCGGGAAATCTCTTGAAGTGACCTATTTATTCTTTCTATAACTCCATTTTGTTTAGGTGTTATAGGAGTAGAGAAATTTTGATTATAGAAATTATTTGAGAAATAAGATTCAAACTCCTGATTTTCAAACTCACTACCATGGTAACTTCTCAAGGTCTTAATTCTATGTCAACTAAGATTTTTAGGAGACATGGAATATTTAATGAAGTAAGAACTTTACTTTTCTGAGATAGAAAGTATAACTAAGTATATCTATAAAAATCATCTACAAGAATATAAACATAGTGCTTGCCATTTAAACATGAAACTCAAGATGGTCCAAAAAAATCCATGTGAACTAACTCAAGAGGTTGAGAAGTAGAAAATTCATTTTTTGGTTTGAAAGAAATTTTGTGTTGCTTTCCTTTTTTGACAAGGATTAAAAACTTTTTTATGTAGGAATTTCTATTTAGGTATGTATTTAACTAAACCATTCCTAGTTAGTTTCCTAAGTGAGTGCACATTTCAATGTCCAAATCTTTTGTACCAAAACTAGTATTCCTTATGAAAATAATTTAAACATGAAACATTTTTATTAACTAAATAATTTAAATAAATAGCCTATAAATTTTCAGTTCTAAGAGCATTTAATATTAAGAACAATTTTAGAATTAAAATCAATGCATGATTTATTTTCAGACTTAAAAATAAATATATCATCACACAACTGAGAGATACTATGTAAATTTTATTTTAACCCATTAATAAAAATTAATTTTGAAATTAATATAGTGTTATAGTTACGAATTTGGCCTTGGCCGATTATCCTACCTTTTCATTATCCCCGAATGTGACATGTCCACCATCAAATTTAATTAAGATCTTGAAGTATGAAAAGTATCCTCTCATAGGTCTTGAAAATCCACCATCCAAATACCATAGGGTTTTATAGGAGATCTTTAGGTAATTTTCCTACAAAACAGATTCAGTATAGGGTAACATTGTTATCCATATTTTCTTGGATCCAGAGAGTTTAACAAGTAATGATTTGGGGACCCATACTTGTCTCACATGTCTCCTAAAATCAAAAGATATTTTTGGATAAATGAACACTTTTTTAGGTCCTTTAGAGAATTGTTTTTCAAATGATTGTCCAAAACGTGAACTAGAAGTGAAATGTCTAGATTTTGGAACAAATTTATTTGTAATAATCTTTCTCTTTCCTTGTTGATATATTAGAGTAGTTGTGTATTTTGAGTAATCAGTTTCCCTAGTAACTGAGTCGAGGTATCTCTACCTATAGTAAACTTCTCAAGATCTCTTTTTAATTTCTCATTCTGTAATTTAATATTAGTATTTTCTTTTAACATATGAGAACATTTTTCTTTCTCAATATCCAAATAATCCTTGGTTATATTTTCATCATTATTTTATTCACTATCATTCCAATCATAATAACCATTATGTATAAGAGAATTTGGTAGTACGTCATATATTTTTGACATGATACACAGGTTTGAATGTTTGTTATTTTCAATATCAGAAGTGTTAGATCCACTAGAGTTATCTTCTAAAGCACTCCATGTATCTTTCATAGCCTTTTTATATCCATTTCACTTGTCTTCATATTTCTTCTTAAATTTCATCTTGGGGAAATAAGCCGTCGCATGGAATTTTCATTTACACTAATAGGAGACTATCTCATTTGTGTTGTCATTCGATTTTCTATCCTTTTTTCACTGTCCTTTACTATCATACCTTCCTTTATAGTTTGACTTCCTATATAACTTCTTCTTTTGGTAGAACTTATTGAATCCTCTAGCAAGATGACCCATCTCATCATCACTATCAGAGTTTGAGTCTTCACTGGTGGAAGTGTCTACATGAGCATGAACTTTTTCATTATATTTGCTCTTTGAGGTAGCAGTATTGAATGCTACAGATTTCTTTCATGGTTCGTCATCTTCTTCTTGATTTACCTTAATATTTTCTTCATAAATCTTAAGTTTTCTAATTAGTTCTTTTACTGGTAGCTAGCCTATGTCACAGGATTCTCAGATAGAAATAGAAGATCCTCTCCATCTATCAGGTAGGCATCGAAACAACCTCATAATATGATCCTTGTTGTCCACTAGTTTCCCATGAAAACTCATGGTATAAATAATTTCATTAAACCTAAGATAAATTTCAGAAATAAGTTCATCAGGCTTCATTTTAAAATTATCATATTTAATAGTATAAGTATTTATTCCCATTTCTTTAACACTGGTTGTTCCCTAATTAGAAATATCCACGGTATCTTGAATTTCATATATAGTTTTAAAGGAAGATATTATATTAAATTATTAACCACCTGGAGAACAGTACAATGAATTCATTGCGTTACAGTTATTTTTATATGTAGCATTAGTAAACGGAGATAATGTGTCCCTAGTAGTAGCCGGAAACTCATGTTTTTCTTCAATTGTTTCCCAGATTTCAGGACCCATGCTCCTAGATACATTTTCATTTTTAATTTCCACTTTGCATAGTTATTACCATTAAAGAAAGGTGGCATGCTAATAGCAGCCCACACAACTCTGTTATCCATAGTTAATTAAAATTTAAAGAACTAAAAATTTGGATATAACAAAAACTTTAAGATCATTAATATAAAACTAAAATTGCAATTGAAAAGAATTTGAAAACTTGCACAAAATTTCAAATAATTGCAATACAAATTTAATCCTCTGATACCAAATGTTGGTTGAAGTGGAATCTCATGAGGGGGTGAATTGAGTTCCTATGTAAAATTTCTTTTAAAAACATTATAAAAATGATCCCCATATTTTGAACAGCCTAGTTAATTAATGAAGTAGAGATATGCATTTTTAGTTGGTCAACAAGTTTCATGAAGGGTGATTTTTCCTCTGTTGAATCAGTGTAAAACACTGATTCAACTTTTGAAACAAGTTTACTGAATTAATCACATACACACACTATCCATAACTAACTATCAGAGGGAATGTAAAAATAGTTTTCTATTTTTTAAATTATGAGAAGAGGAAAATAGAAAAATAAAGACACCAAAAATATAGTAACAATAATGTTATACAGAGGTTTAGTCTCAAGCTGAGGCTTAATCATCTCCACGTGGAGATCACCTGAAACCAAGAATTTTATGTTAACAACAAAAAATGGTACACTACCTCTATTAGTATTTACAATAGTTTTCACAAACTGTCAAGGGATCACACCCTCTAACACAGTTTTTTGTGGGGAAAGCACATTAATAGGCCACACACGACCTCTTACATAGTTCTTCGTGGGAAACAAAATAGTAGAGAATGATTGGCATGAGTATTTTTAGTATCCGCCAATTTAATCACAAGAAATAGTGTATGTAATAGAAAAACACACACTTTTCAGAAATGTAAAATAAAAGAACACAATAGAGATAATATTATAGGATTGGGTTTAGAAAGTTCTATGTTTTTGCAGTTCATCTCTTGACTCATTGGAGTGTAGAATTTTTTGTTCAAGTCTTTCTCTAGAAGTTGTATCCAAACAAAGTGTCGCAACTCTAGGTTCAAACTCATAGTAACTGAGTGTTCTACATCTTGTGTTTACAGAGAGTTGATAAAGCATAGAATACAGTCTAGAAATATTTCTCCTGAAATTAACTTCTTGAGGATTATGAGTTCAAAGTGTAGGTGTTGGATGGTTCATCCTTATTCCCTTTGTTCTTAGTGAGTAAGTTCTTTCTCAAGCATTCCACTATCTTTAAACACATCTCACACTACTTGTTTTCCTCTTCGGTTTTCTCTTTTATATTTGTGGTTTGAAAATAAGAATAATTAAACCACGTGTGGTCCTCCTCATACCATGTACTATCTCCAGATATGGTCTCTTGATAAGTCAACAATCAGCATTAATTAATGTCGGAAGCATTAAATTTACCAAATATGACCATTAGAAAATTCTTAGGAATTTGATATAGTATGGAATAGAAGATTGAGCATTGGTAGGCTAGTAATGGTAGCCTTCAGTGACAACCTTCTCTATAATAGCCTTCAGTGGTAGTCTTCTCAATGGTATCCTTTAGCGGTAACCTTCTGAACAATATCCTTCAGCGGTGACCTTCATCCGTTACCTTTCATCGGTGACCTTCATCAGTGACATTCCATCAGTGACCTTTCATTAGTGAACTTTCATCGGTGACCTTTCATCGGAGACCCCTCATCTGTGACCTTTCATCGGTGACCTTTCAGGGATGACAATTCATCGGTGACCTTTCAACGGTGACCTGTCATCGGTGACCATTCATCGGTGACCTTTATCAGTGACCTTTCATAGGTGACCATTCATAGGTGACCATTCATTGGTGAATTTTATACACTGAAAATTTTCATTGTAAGCCTAAATAAGAGAACAATGAGATTAAAAGTACATGATTATTGCTTGTTAGAAACATGTAATATTAATGAAACACAATTATCATAGAATAGAAACATGGAGGATGGCCCCGTTCCCTCCCAGCACGCTCTCCTGAGCTCGCTCCTCTTCTCTCGCCTCGGTTTCCTTTCACTGGCGCTATTGATTCCTCCTGACCTCTAATTTCTTCTGATGAGCTCCCTGAAGCATTCTATTTAATTTTTCCTAGGGTTTCTCCCCAATTCCTTTTTTGTTTAGGGTTTCATCCCTAGATCCTATAAGGATTTCCCTTTATTTTCTTCTTCTATGGGTCTCATCCCCATGTCCATTTTAGGTTTTCAATCTTGTTTTATCATTCCTCATTGCATGGTGGTCAAGGGTATCAATTTTGATTCTCTTAAGGAGTTTTGATGGTGCTACAGTCTTTGGATTTCTTGTGAAGGTTCGTAGTTGATGTATTTTGGTGCATCTGGTATTTCCTTGGTCACAACTTTCTATGGAATTTCTGCCCACTTATACTCTTCTCTGGATTCTATATCCACTAATTCCATCTAGGTCAGTCGGGTGCGATGGATTCCAAGTGGTTTTGGGTTTTAATGTGCGTCGTGGTGGGGGGTTCTAGGTGGCCCGGCCTGGGTTCAGGCGACAGTGGGGTTTCAGTTTGGATGGGTGCTTTCTGCAAGGATCTTGACTCTCTATGAAGACTCCATACTTCCCCTACGCTACTATGTCTTCGGGAATCAATTATCCTCTCTGGGTCAGTTGGGTGAGGTGGCTATCAAGAAAGATTTGGAAGGTGCTGTTGGAGTTTAAATTGATGTTCTAGGGGAAACAATCTTCATTCGGTTGATTCCTTTTTTTGTTGTTATGTGGTGTGATGATGGGGGATGAACACTTGATGCTGTTAAGGTGATTCGGTGTTCTGGTTTGGGGTTGATCGATGAAAATGATGGTTATGGTGGATCGGAGTTTAAGACAGTGATAATGAGGGAGTCTCTGCGAGACAATGATGACAGTGTGTAGTCAATGGGGATCAGAGAAGAGGCCGACAGTAGCGGTGCGACAAAGTAGGTGATGAAAGCATTGTTGAATGGTTCACTGGTGGGCTACTCAGATGTGATGATGGTGATGTGCAATGTCAGGGGTGCGAAACGAGGTGGACACGTGTTGTGAAAGGTTAGTTTTGTCATGATTTCGAATGAGTTTTGATATTTTAAAATTTGAATTGTAATATGGAAGGTTCAGATACTGCACTGTGGTTTTGAATTGAATTTGGACATTTTTTTGTAGGGTAACTAGTAACCCTTAAACCATCTTTTTAGACAATTAAAAAAATTGCTTTGGAAATAGAATAGAAACATGATTTTGGATTTCCAAAATAGGTGATTCCAATAATATTGAAAACATATTTTTAGTTATTAACATTAATGAATATATTAGAAGTAATTCCAATGAAAAAATTTTACAAATTTTTCCACACTACAATTATAAAGTCATTACCAATACCCTTTTATCATTATTTATCAATACCTTGAGAAATGCATTCAATTAACAAATCCATTTACAAGAATTATTCAAATTATAGGTCTACAAAATATAATATCTTTTGATCAAATATGAGAAAAATTATTCAAATACTATCTTAAACCATGAAGATAGAAAATTTATTTCACCTTCTAAAAAATATCAATTTATCATATTAATTAATAATATTTAAACTTCCTAAAATACCATAACTCTAATTTCTTCAATCAAGGAAAATCATTTTTATCATCATCTTCTACAAGATATATCTTCAATCGACCATCATTATATTATCATCATCATCAGCAATAATAAAAACCAAGCATCCTCTATTAGTTATCATTCAATCAGGATCAAATACATTTATATACCAGGAATGTCTGAACCAGGCGTTAGCCTGGTCCCACAAATTTATTAAAGGAAAAGTGCAAGTAAAGTTAGATGAAAATAAAACGCTACACTACATCAAAACCATATGCATCCTTCTCCCCATCATCAGATAACTCATCACTAGGATCGGCTGACTCCCATTCAGAAGATTCGTATTTGCGCATCATCTCAAGGTACATATTTTTCTTCCGAAGCATTTCCTCAGACAACTTCTCTTTGACCGGTCGTTTCCCACTGAATCCTTTGTCCCTCTTCGGGGACCCTCCGATTCGTTTGCCACTGTACCCATTTGCAATGAAATTTTCTTGTGACCCTACAATCTTGTGTGCAGACCTTGTTACCATTAGTTTGGGTAGATCCGTATAGTCTCTCCTTGACTCTCCTTCCTTCCTAGACGATGACCTGGTTGATACTAGCTTCGGCATGTACGAGTAGTCCTTCATTGGCCTCCTCTTTTGTGGCGCAGTCATGACACCTTCACTTTCAGACATCTTCATTCGACCACCTTGAACAATATCACTATATGAAGGTCTGGCTACTCTTCCACCATTCTCTTTCTCACTATCAGATATATTCCCCCATTTATCAGTGATATTCACAGAAACCAAACTCTTGCTGCCAACATCTTTCTTTCCCAAGACATCATCTGAGGTTTTAAGAGACTCTCCTCCGGTCTGGGGGAGCCTGTTATAATCAAGCACAACAAGGCAGTGAGGGTTCATTTCACCAACAACACCACGTTCCGGATTATTAGGAACCTCAAAATCCTGCCGATCAGCCATCCCAGTGGGTGGCTCCTCCTGTTCTAGCCCTGCAAATCTATTACCAGAAGAGGCCCAACCAGCTAGGGTAAGATTTTCCTTATCAAGTCCACCTCCTTCATCCCTCATATTGTCAGAAATCGGCTGCATTTGACATGAATTAACAGCAACCTCCATCAAAGTTGGATATCCAACACCAAGATCACTTTTGAGACGGTCAAAAACCTGCTTCACTGTTGGATGTAAGGGCTCCCGAACCTCCTCCACGGCACAAGCACGCTTATTCACCTCAATGCCAGTATCTTGCCATTCCCCCTGCTCCATGTTTGCAACATTCAGTGCAGCATCAATGCAAGGACTCCCCATGTGATTACCCCGATCAACAATATTGCCAGCACCAACACATTCCGAATCCCTGTCCTCAACCACACCCCCTCGCGCACTCAAATGGTCTACTGGAACACCCGTAGTAGGAGTGGGAGTCAATCCAGAAGGATCCCCAATAAGAACTCCTCGCGCCATCATCGCCTAGGAGAACCCATCCTTTCCTCCGCTGTGGCAAACCAAATCAGAATGACCAAGTCTACAGCATTGCACACAGTACTGCATCCAAGACTCAAAGAGGACTTCTTGATGCCAACGGAATTCCTTTCTATCTGTGATCCAGAAACGGTTCACCGGTGATCTTGTGACATCAACTTCCACATGTTTTCATCGCTATGAAAAGACACAGAAATTCTGTGGATTTTTTTTCTTAAATACATGGGAATTTTACGAGTCCTTGAAATTTTATGGCGCTTGATTCCGAGGCCTAGTGTGCCCGGAAACAATATCTGATGTTTTGTTCGGGTACGTTCAGTAAACATATGAGCAGGATTTTTATAACTTTTGAACCAGTGCATGGAATTGAAATCCAAGGGCACCGTTGAACTCGCATCGCTGATATTCACTTAAGAAGACTTTCAACTGGACGGAAGTTGGTCGAGAATAAAAGTTAGTTTTTGGATTTTTATAAAAATATAACAAATTAAAGTGCGCAACAACTTTATTTTATTTTACCCGCCTTTGGGTGTGTGGAGGTTAAACCCCATAAGAGGAGGTTGGAGGTAGGGGACACCACACCATAACCTCCCATGAGAGGATATGGAGGTGGGACCCACCTGAACTCAACCTCCCATGGGAGGATAAATGGGGTGGGTACCACCTGACTGTTAACCCCTTAAAACTCTTCATTAAGTGGGGAGAACCCTTGGAATCCCCACATAATGGTGCCACCACCTGTGGAGCCTCTCCACCTTCCCATTTAATTAAATGGAGCCAACCCCTTTAATTAATTAGAGCCAACCCCTTTAATTAATCTGCCAACCTCTCTTGGATTAATTAGGGGAGCCTACATAATTTATTTATCCTTTTTGAATTTTTGTGCTAATATAATATTAGACGACTCAATCTAATATTATTTTCACATGGAATTTTGGTGGAACATGAGTAGAGGATAACATGGGAGGAAAGTTCTTCCAACGAAGAACTATCTTCCCAACGAAGAATGAAGAACACGATGAATGCTGGCACCAATTCTTCTTCGACTCCCTTCATCGAATACTACCGATGTGGAGCGTCTTCCTCAACCATCGTGAGACGTCTTCCTTCCACAATTCCATCATCGAATCGATGATAGTCTCCTCACGTCAACATTGACAAACATCGAGCAAGGTAGGGGGTTTTTGCAAGTTGGTGCTTTCCTTTTCTTTTATCCTCTTCGTTGAAAAGAACCAATGTGATGTATTATAAATGATTGAAGTTCAACTTCTTTCCTCTTTGTTGAACAATTTTTATCACCCCTAAACGCAGAGGGTACGAGCCAACTAACATGGCTCGAATCCCTCCATCGATCCTTTTGTGATGTTCCTTCAACATGGCGATGAAGCGACGACGATGAAGGCGACAACTATGAAGGACGCTTTACCCGCGGCCTCCAGGAATCGTGTCGCCCCCGCGGCGCCCCGATGCTCCCGGGCAAACTCCGCTGGCCGCACGTCGCCTAACCCGCCTACACGTGGCCTCCCGATGCCCTACATTGTGCATGCCCCATTCAAACCTGAGGCCTGCCCCATGGCCTACCTGGCCCCACTGACGCCTTACCCGGTGCCCCTGAGCGCTGCCCCACACGCTCATAGGTGCCATGCTGTGCCCTGCCCGGTGCCCCCAGTACCCTGCTGCGCCCTGCCCCGCGCGCTCCCCGGCACCTTGTTGTTCCCTTCGCGGCACCCCCGGTGCCCTTTGGCGCCCTTCCCGGCGTCCCCAGCACCATGCCGTGGCCTGCACAACCCCTACGACGGCCTGCCTGGCGCCCCCGCACCCTGCCCAGCGCCCCCGCGCCCTGCTCGGCGCCCCCGCGGCGTCCAGGATCTCTCGTGGCCACCCGATCGATCCAGTGTCCCAGCCCCCCCTCGTGGTGACCTAGATGAACCGGCCTAGCAGTGCCCTCTCGGCCGAGCCGTGCCGAGCCACACCCTCGCAACGCTCCGAGCCAAACTGGCCCCGGCCATCGGACCGAGTTGCCTTCGTGGAAACCTCTGGGCCGAACCGCCCTCGCAGTCAACTGGTCTAGTCCCAGTGGACCGAACCGAACATAACGTGCTGATAGGTTCAACCCAGACTGGGTCGGTCCAGTCTGGGTTGGGTCGAGTCGGTTTGACTGGGTCAGACCAGACCTAGGCCCATTACTGCCCCTTTACTTTCTTGGGCCATATCATTGGCGCCGAACATCCATTTGATGAACCATCAACAGTGCTGGTATTCTTGGATCGTAGCTGACCCTTTTAGTATATCCCACTCGAGTTTGGGGTATAGTTGAGTTATGGTCAGGTTGGATCGTACACGAATCCAATAGGGCCCCCGAGACTAAGAGGCTAGTAACTAATAGGCCGAGAATCCAATTGACACGCTATCTATTTTGTTGAGACCCCTATGATGTGGCGGACCTTTGAGATACTTCTTTGTGGCTATTTACGATAGTTTTAGTATCTTCCAGTAGATTTTGGAGTGGATCCATCTGGTGTCGAGCAGACAGAGTGTGGAGACCTAGTAGCTGGTTGAGACCAGACGACTGCTTGACTGATTCGACTTGGAGTGATTCTTCTAACCCAGTGGGGAGCGCCTGGTAATTGGTGGCAGACCCACGGCAGCGGAGCGCGTGGTAGTTGGCGGTAGACCCACAATACTCGATAGGAGGAGTACCTCTATAGCCTAGTAGAGGGAGTGCCTGGTAGTTGGAAGCAGACCCACAGTAGAGGAGCACCTGGTAGTTGGCAGCAGACCCACAATACTCGATAGGAGGAGTACCTCAATAGGCCAAGGTTAGTGAGAAGGGCCTTGGTGTCGTGGCAAGCCCACTGTACTCAATAGAGGAGGAGTTCTTCAGCAGGCTTGGTTTCGATAATGTAAATCCTGGTTTGAGCTGAGTCAATGACTTTTGTATTTTCTTCATGATTGAAATGGGTTAGTAGAAAACATAAGTATATGTATGGGTATATACCTATTTAATGGTTATCTGTTGATTTCATACTTTGTGGTTTATCCTTATTTGATTTTGTGGGACCTTGAGGTTCTTGTGGTCCATACTGAGAATTGTTATACTCACCCCTGTATAGGCTATGCCCGCACCTCGTTGTGTTGGTTGCAGACGACGAACATCTCTGACTGAGGAAAAGAGTAGCAGAACTTGATGGTAACCAGAGGTGGACCACTAGGCGTGACGATACATGGAGAAGAAGGACGGACGTGGAGTGCTGAGATGGCCATTAGTACCAACCCTTTAGGTAGGAACCCCAGAGGACAACCCAGTAGCTGATTTAATTTCCTTAAGTTGTACATTCTTTTCAGTTGTACTTTTACTTTCTTGTTGGGATTGTATTTTCGGCCCCTTTTTAATTTCCGGCACTTCTCTTATATTCAGTTTTACATAGTGTTTTGCTTCCAGTTGTGTACTATGTTGTGTTTTTTTGTAGTTATAATGGAAATTCCTTCCTAGTTTAGGGATTTATGCCTTTGGTGCTAGTCTTTATCCCCTAGCCTATAGAAGGCGGGCTTGGGGTAGTCACGATACAAGCCTTGTGGGACGGTCCGTGACAAATTAGTATTAGAGGAATCGGTTCTACCACAGAACTTAGGACTATGATATTTCATTTCTGTGAAGCAATAGTGTTAAGGGTACGAAGTGTGTTTTTTAGTTCAGGGAGTCCAGTGTTGGTGCGGGTGGACGACATATCCAAACACCCAAACCCTGACTTCTGATTTCCGACTTAGTTCATGAAAACACTGATTGCATGTGTGTTTTTAAAAGTTTTTCTTTATGTCAGCTCAACTAGGTCTGATCAACAGGTATAAATCATTTGACCATGTCACATCTGTTTCTTTCAGGATGCCTCCCCACAGACGACCAGTTAGAGCCCTGAGAGTTGTACGCACTAACATCCCACCGAGCGATGAAGCCTCAGTGCAAGGCCCTTTTCCAGTGGAGGCACCAATGGTACTACATCCTGTTGGGACACCAATGCCACCAACCCCATTATAAGATGATGCACACCGCTTGATCACGTTTCACATGCTCCAATTCCAGAGGCCACCCAGGTTCAGGGGAGAGAATGACCCAAAGGCATTTGAGGATTGGCTGGAGGCTATGGTGATAGTCTTCAGGCTAGTAAGGATACCAGCAGACTTCATGGGGATCCTTACTACAAGCCTCCTTCAGGGAAAAATAGGCAGATGGTGGAGCCTGATGGTTTAGGTACATGATGAGGTGACACTACTATGGATAGACATTGACAGCCTCTTTAGAGTTGAGTTTGTCCCAGCCACCTTTCGAGTGGTGCAGATACAGAAGCTACTGCATCTACAATAGGGTAGCATGACAGTAGCATAGTACTCATTGAGGTTCACCGACCTCTCGTGCTACTCCACTGATATGGTACATGACCCAATCTTCAGGGCCTTGACCTTCAAGCAGGAGCAAAAGAGAGAGATCAGAGCTCCGATGATCTCACTCAACATCCCAACATAGGCGGGGGTGCTAGATAGATCCCTTCTAGTAGAGAGTTTTTTTGTTGAGCAGCCTCCAGCAGTGATACCCATCACTAGCCGACACGCAACAGAGTCTTCTGCAGCTGGCGATAGAAAGATGTCGTAGAGTTCCAAGGGGACCATAACTACAGGTGGTCGACCGAATGACTCAGGATCAGATGTCTGAGGCACCCGGAGTGGAGACAGAGCTAGTCATTCCAGGAGCGGACAATGTTACTCTTGCGGCGGGCTTAGTCACATGGCTTGTGACTATTCGACCCATTGTTCTGATAATCAATAGACAGTTGAGGGACCTCCTAGGTAGAGATAGAGGTTCGATTGAGGCAGCGTGCAGGGAAGAGGTGGACGTGGTGAAGGAGCTGTCCATGTAGTTGGCGGTGGACGACGTTTCGAGGTGTTTCCACCACCACCACCAAGAATTCCACCCCGACCATAGGGAGTAGGTGGACATGGGAGAGCTCAACTTCAGGCAGCTAGGGATTATGATCACGACACTCTAGAGATTATTCGACGTATGATCTGTGTCTACTCCACCTTAGATGCAGTTCTTATAGACACATGTTCTAGTCACTCTTTCATTTCCACTTCCCTTGTTCAGAGATCAGAGATTCTGAAAAAACCGTTGGCTCAATCCTTACTTCTAGAGACTCCTATGGGAGCAGACTCGATGATTACACACTGGTTCCGAAAATGTGATCTTACTCTAGGAGCCTAGAGCTTTGGCTGGGATCTCCTTGTAGTGGCATCGAGTCCTTACGATGTCATCTTGGGTATGGAATGGCTATCTACAGTCCATGCTCAGACTGACTGTATTAGGCGAAATGTGTGGTGTGTCCGCACTAATGGGACCAGGGTTACCTTCACCAGTAAGAAGGGAACCATTGCAGTAAAGGACGAACTTACTCAGAAGAGGGTGTAGCCGATCACTCACCGGTTGGCTTGCCTTACCCTCGGGGTAGTTGATGTGGAGAGTCTGACTTATCATGTAGTGGTGGACCAATACACAGATGTTTTCCCTGATGATGTTCTAGGATTAACTCCTCACAGAGAGGTGGAATTCTACATTGACCTGTGCCTTGGGACGACACCGATATCTACACCAGCATATCAGATGGCTTCTGCTGAGCTTCACGAGTTTCAGGTACAGCTAGAGGACTTGCATGGAAAGGGATTCATCCGGCCCAGTGTTTCAACCTGGGCAGCCCCAATTCTATTCGACAAGAAGGAAGATGAGCGTTTGAGTCTTTTTCTAGACTACTGTCACCTAAACTAGGTGACCATGAAGAACAAGTACCCAATCCCGATGATTGACGACCTATTTGATCAGCTAAAGGGAGCTCAGTACTTCTCGAAGATAGACCTCAGATCAGGTTATCACCAGCTCAGAGTTCGAGATGAGGATGTGCAGAAGATGGCCTTCAGGTGTCGGTATGGACACTATAAGTTCTAGGTTATTAAACCATGCTCCAGCAGTGCTACATCCGCAAATGGAAAAGGGTTAAATGACTAAATGATATGACTCATGTCAACAAGGTGCACCTTCCTTTTTGGGAGCCCGTCTGATTAGAACTCCACAGTTAAGAATGATGGGCTTGGAGTAGTGATCAAGATGGGTGACCTTCTGGGAAGTTACCCAGGATGTGTGTGAGTGAGGACAAAAGCACACTGGAAAGGACATGTGTTGGCCTGTGGGGATGATCATTAGCCACATGACCCGTTTAGGCATGTGGGTGGACCCTGGGGTGGGCCCTACGTGTCTGCGGGGCAACTGGTGGTACCTGGTTGGCCAGGACCCGACGGCCATGTTAAGGCGGGGTGTATGTGCTTTCACTGGGACCTGGTTGTCACATTTGGTATCAGAGGTGGTACCCAGCCTTAATTGTGGTGCACTACCTAGGTTGAGAAGTAGGGTCCACAATGAGGGTGTTGTGCTCTAAAGGGGGGGGGGGGGTTATTGTAACATCCCCAAATGGTAAAGGGTTAAAGGACTAAATGATATGACTCATGTCAACAAGGTGATCCTTCCTTTTCAGGAGCATGTCTGATTAGAACCTCACAGTCAAGCATGCTTGGCCTGGAGTAGTGATCAAGATTGGTGACCTTCTGGGAAGTTACCCAGTGTGTGTGTGAGTGAGGACAAAAGCACACTGGAAAGGACTTGTGTTGGCCTATGGGGACTATCATTAGTCAGATGATCTGTTTAGGCATGTGGGTGGACCCTGGGGTGGGCCCCACGTGTCTACGGGAAACTAGTGGTACCTGGTTGGCCAGGACCCAATGGCCATGTTAAGGTGGGGTGTCTGTGCTGTCACTGGGACCCAGTTGTCACAAGAAGTGTTCATGGGACTCATGAATAGGATCTTACAACCTTACCTTGATCTCGTTGTCATAGTCTTCATCGATGTCATTCTGATCTACTTGACTTCTGAGGAGGATCCTGCCTACCATTTGCAGGTATTACTGGACACACTCCGAGAGCACCAGATTTATGGTATGCTCTCAAAGTTCCAGTTTTGGATTCGAGAGGTTCACTTCTTGGGACACATCATCTCGGAGGCTGGATTTCTAGTGGATCCCATGAATATTGAGGCGATACTTGTTTGGGAGCCACTAAGAAGTGTGACGGAGGTACGAAGGTTCCTGGGATTGGATGGATACTACCAGATATTTGTTCCAAACTTCTCCAGAGTTATAGCACCAGTATCAGCCTTGAAAAAGAAGGGTAAACCCTTCATCTGGTCAGAGAGATTCCATTAGAGTTTTTAGGAGTTGAGGCAGAAGCTTACTAGTGCCCCCATATTGAGGCTTCCAAAGGAAGGCGTAGGGTACATAGTGTATGGAGATGCATCAGGGACCGGACTTGGGTGTTTCCTGAAGCCTGAGTGAGCAGTGATTGCTTATGGTTATCAGCAGCTGAGATAGCATGAGAAAAACTATGCTACCCATGACCTGGAGTTAGCAGCAGTAGTCTTCTCCTTGAATTTTTGGAAACACTATCTGATGCGCGAGCATTTTATCATGTACTCTGATCACAAGAGTCTCAGGTATATCTTCTCTCATAAGGACCCGAACTTGAGACAGTGGTGATGGATCGATTTCCTCCAGGACTATGACTTAGAGATAGTCTATACTCTTGGGAAGGGGAACGTTGTAGTAGATGCTCTCAGCAGAAGATCTGGTATACATATGATAGTAGAGGTGAAAAAGAAGTTGGCTGTCTTAAAGATATTCTTTGTGGATAGAGATGGAGCAGCCTATCTACAGTCTCTTATGGTCACTCCCCCACTTGTTCAGTGAGTTAGGGAGGCACAACATTTGAATGTAGACTATGAGGCATGATGTTCTCAAATATCCACAGGGCAAGAACCTGATATATTTTTTGAAGGTGGGAGCACATCATCCTCTTCAGAGGACATACCTTGGTACCAGTGGCACATTATGAGAAAGTGTTGAGGGGGTTCCACAAATCCCCTCTAGTGGTACATAAATTAGTGTCAAAGATGTACCCAGGTCTTTGAGGACAGCACTGGTGGCCAGGTATGGAGAATGCGGTAGCATATTTTGTCTCACAGTGCCTCACTTGCCAGCAAGTGAATGCAGAGCACCAGGTACCAGAAGGCTTGGTTCATTCTTTAGAGGTCACATAGTGGATGTGGGATGGGATATCCATGGACTTCGTGACGGGTCTTCCACCTACATCCAAGGGTCACAAATCGATTTGGGTGATCGTCGACCAACTAACCATGTCGGCCCACTTCCTACCAATCAGAGAGCAGGGTTCAGTAGAGAGAACTGGACACCTCTATGTGCAGGAGATTGTGTGACAACTTGGAGTACCATCCTCTATTGTCTTAAACTGTGACGCACCATTTACTTCCCAGCTATGGAAGGGGTTGCAAGAGTCTTTTGGGACACAACTTAGCTTGAGCACTGCCTTCCATCCTCAGACAGATGGTCAGACCGAGAGGACCATACAGACCCTCGATGATATGCTATGTGCATGTGTCATCGACTTCAGTCGTAGCTGGGATGATCACTTTCCTTGGGCAGAGTTTTCTTACAACAATAGCTATCACTCCACCATAGGGATGGAACCGTTCAAGGCATTGTACAGGGCACTTTACAGATCACCCTTGTGCTGGATGAACACTGGGGAGTCAGCACTAGTGGGACTAGAGATGTTATTAACTACCACCGAGAAGGTGGAAATCACCCAGGAGTGGATAAAGACTGTACAAAGTAGGCATAAGTCGTATGATGACAGGAGACAGAGGCCTCTAGAGTGCGAGGATGCCAATCATCTCTATCCATGGGTCTCACCTCAACGATGCCTATGAAGATTTGGTTGAGGCGATAAGTTATCTCCAGGATTCATTGGACCTTTCCAGGTCCTTATAAGTGTATGAGAGGTGGCTTACCAGTTATCCCTTCCACCTCAGTTGCACCGGCTACATAATGTCTTCCACGTATCCCAGCTGAGAAGATACGTGCAGACCCTTCCACATCATCGACCATGGAGAGCAGGACGTCGACGATGGGGAGACCTTCATGGAGGCTCCAGTGGAGATTGAGGATTGACAGGAGTGGGTCCTACGTGGAAGGTCAATACTTCTGGTGTGCGTTCTTTGGTAGCACGTGATCCTCCAGGAGAGTACATGGGAGCGGGAGGCTCAGATGCGTGCTCAGTACCCCCATTTGTTCCCATAGTTTGAGTTGTAGCTTATGGGGACATAAAGCCCTGAGGTGGGGAGAATTTAAATACCTAGAAATTCTGTGGATTTTTTTAAATAAATGGTAATTTTATGAGCCCATGAAATTTTACGGTGCTTGCTTTTGAGGCCCGGTGTGCCTGGAAACAATTTCTGATGTTTTGTTCGGGTACGTTCAGTAAACCTACGAGTGGGATTTTTATTACTTTTGAACCAGTGCTCAGAATTTAAATCTAAGGCCACCATTCAATTCACAGCGCCTATATTTTCTTAAGAAGACTTTCAACTCAATGACAGTTGGTCTAGAATAAAAGTTAGTTTTTTTCTTTTTATAAAAAAATAATAAAATAAAGTGTGCAACAACTTTATTTTATTTGAGCCGCTTTAGGGTGTGTGGAGGTTAAAAACCCCAAGAGGAGGTTGGAGGTGGTGGCCACCACACCATAACCTCCCTTGAGAGGTTAGGGTGGTGGGGCCCACCCGAACTCAACCTCCCATGGGAGGAAAAATGATGTGGGGACCACTTGACTTTTAACCCCTTGAAACTCTTCATTAAATGGGGAGAGCCCTTCGACTCCCCAAATAATGGTGGCACCACCCTTTGAGCCTCTACACCTTCCCATATAATTAAATGGAGCCACCCCTTTTAATTAATGTTCCAACCTCTCATGGATTAATGAGGGGAGTCCACATAATTTACCTCTCCTTTTTGAATTATTGTGCCAACATAATATTAGATGACTCAATCTAATATTATTTTGACATGGAATTTTGGTGGAACTTGAGAAGAGGAAAGCATGGGAGAAAAGTTCTTCCAACCAAGAACACTCCTCCCAATGAAGAAGGAAGAACAAGAAGAATGGCGACGACGATTCTTTTTCGACTCCCTTAATCGAATCCTAACGACATGGAGAATCTTCTAGAACCATCATGCGACGTCTTCCTTCTGCAATGCCATCAACGTAACGATGATAGTATCCTCACGACAACATCGACAAACATCGAGCACGGTAGTGGGTTATTGCAAGTTGGTGCTTTCCTTTTCTCTTCTCCTCTTCATTGAAAAGAATCGATGTGATGTATAATAAATGATTGATGTTCAACTTCCTTCCTCTTTGTTGAAAAATTGTTATCACCCGTAAACACAGAGGGTGCGGGATAACTAACATGGACCGACTCCCTCTGCTAATCCTTATGTGATGTTCCTTCGGAATGGAGATGAAGTGACAGTGATGAAGGAAACAAAGACGAAGGCCGTGTTACCCACGACATCAGAGTATCACACCGCCCCCAAAGCGCACCAGTGCTCCCGGACGAACACCTCCGGTCGAGTGGCGCCCGACCCGTCTAACTGCGGCCTCACGACGCCCTGCCTGACACCCCCCGGGCTGAACCCATGGCCTGCCCACCGGCCTGCCCAGCCCCGCCATCGCCCCGCTCGTTGCCCCCGTGCGCTGCCCCGTGCACTCCCCGGTGTCCTGTTGTGTCCTGCCCGGTGCCCTACTACACCCTGGTCAGCATCCCCACGCGCTAGCCCGCGTGCTCCCCGGTGCCTTGTTGCGCCCTGCCCCCCCTGCTACCCTGCGTTGTCCTACCCGACGTTATTGGTGCCCTGCCATGGCCTACCGCGACCCCAGCCATGGCCTACCCAGCCCCAACCATGGCCTACCAGGAACCCCCACGCCCTACCTGGTGACCTCGCACCCTATCTGGCGCCCCCACGGTGTCCCGACTCCCTCGCAGCCACCCACCTAAGCCTGTGTCTCAGCCCCCCTCGCGATGCCTTGGCCGAACCGACCTATCCGCGACCTCCAGGCTGAGTTGTGTCGGGCCGCGCACTCGCAAAGCTCCGGGTTAAACTGGACCTGGCCTTCGGGGCGAGTCACCTACGTGGTGACCTCCAGGCCGTACCACCCTCGCAATCTATTGGGTTAGGCCCAAAGTACCAGGCCGAACATAACTTGCTGACCCACCCAGGCGGGGTCTACCCCAGCGGGTCTGACTGGGTTGACCCAGACCGTTTTTTCCCAGTCTGGGATGGGCCGAGACGGTTTGACCGTATCAGACCAGGCCCATGCCTATTATTGTCCCTTTACTTTCTTTACCCATAACTTTGGCACCTGACGTCTGTTTGACGAACTGTCAGTGACGTTGGTATTCATGGAGTGTATCCATCCCTTTGAGTATATCCCACTAGAGTTCGGGGTATAGTTGAGGTATGGTAAGGTTGGATTGTACATGATTCCAACCAGGCCCCCGGGACTAAAAGGCTAATAACTAATAGACCAGGCATCCGATTGACATGCCGTCTATTTTGTTGAGACCCCTATGACATGGTGTATCTTTAAGATACTTTTCATGGAACTTTTTGACCATTGGAGTATCACCTAGAAGCTCATGGAGCATATTTTTCTGGTGACGAGCAGACAGAGTGCAGAGACCTAGTAGCTGGTTGAGACCTGACGACTAGTTGATCGAATCAACTCGGAGTGATTCGACTAGCATAGTGGGGAGTGCTTGGTAGTTGGTGGTAGACCCATGATGGAGGAGTGCCTGGTAGTTGGCAGAAGACCCATGGTACTCGATAGCAGGAGTACCTCTGCAGGTAATTAGGGGGACCACTTGGAAGATGGCGGCAGACCCACATTGGAGGAGCGCCTGGTAGTTGGTAGTAGACCCGCGGTACTCGACAGAAGAAGTACCTCAATAGTCCAAGGTTAGCGAGAAGCATCTTGGTGTCATGGTAGGCCCACTATACTCGACAGAGGAGGAGTTCTCCAGTATCCATGGTTTCGATATTGAAAATCCTTGTTTGAGCTGATTCAATGACTTTTGTGTTTTCCTCATGATTGAGATGAGTTACTAGATAACTTAGGTATATGTCTGGGAATATATGTATGTAAGAGTTATCCATTGATTTCATAGTTTGTGGATTATCCTTATTGGATTTTCTGAGACCTTGCAGGTCTCAGGGTCCCTACTGAGTATCATTATACTCACCCTACACGGGCTATGCCTGCACCTCATTGTGTTGGATGCAGATGACAGACAGCGCTGACTGAGGCAGAGCGTAGCAGGACAGGACAGTACCCGGAGGTGGACCAGTAGGCATGACGATACACAGAGTAGACGGACGGACGTGGAGTGCTGAGGAGGCCATCTGTACCTACCCTTCAGGTAGGACCCCTGGAGGATGACTCGGTAGCTTCTTAAATTTTCCTCAGTTGTACTTGCTTTTCAGTTGTACTTGTACTTTCCCATTGGACTTGTATTTCCGGCCCCTTTTTAATTTCCAGCACTTCTCTTTTATTCTATTTTACTTAGTGTTTTGCTTCCAATTGTGTACTCTATTGTGTTTGTTTATAGTTATAAAGTAAATTCCTTCCCAGTTTAGGGATTTACGCCTTTGGTGCTAGTCGTTAGCCTCTGGACTATGGAAGGAGGGCTTGGGGTAGTCAAGATATGGGCCCTGAGGGACGAGTCGTGACCCGTTACTACAATTATACGTGTAAAAAAATATCCCATGATTCATAAATTATAGTATAAATGAAAAATATTTTAATAGACTCAATAATATTTAAATCACATTTGGTTACAACAACATTACAATTCAATATTTTAAATCCATGTTTACATTTTGAGTTGAATAAATAAATCATCAATTTCTGGAAGTAGATAATAGTTATTTACCACTAACAAATTCATCCATAGATAGTCTATTCATTTCTCTAGGATCTTTCATCAAATTTAGAGAATAACAATATAGTTTCCCAAAAATATATGCCATGTATATTAAAATGTCTTCAATGAATTTCAATGATTTGAATAAATAAATTATAGAGAATTCATGGTTTTATATGACATGATTTGGTAGAAATAATCTAAATCCCCAAATTAAAAACTATTCTACACTCAATATCTTATCATGGGGTTAAAGGAATTAATTAATTTATAAAATCTCAACAAAATCTATTTTATCTCTAAGAGACTGTTATACCTTCACCTGAAATATATAAATTATAAATCTCGATATAATAAGTGATGTTATGTTGATGAATATGTATATGAACCAAATGAAAAATACACTCTTGAACAAATACCACATGGTACCCTTCATGATATAACAACATTACCCTATATTGGAAGTAGTCTATATAATCATATATTGAATTAAATCAATACATTTTGTGAATAGTGTTATATAGTGCATCTATAATATAAATAGATTTCATTATAATTGATAATTTCCTATCACTAGTGTACAATTTGGATATATCTCAAAAAACCACTATCATCTTCTATCAAATTAGATAACATTATTTTCATTGTACGTTTATCCATAAGAAACTCTAACCCTTGGGATCAGTTTGGAATCACAGAATAATTTTATGAACTAGTATAAATAAAAAATTAATCCATAGTAAAGAAAACAAAATCATACCTCAAAATACCACTAACCCCACAACCTCATCGAACACAATTGGTAGATCTTATCCATTTCCAAATCCTCCTCCTCATACCTACTTCAAACATATACCCCATATCATATAAGATTATGGTATTTTTGGATTCTAAAGTATTCCATGATTTCATTTACTGACTCCATCATGATAAGGTGTCCAAATAATCTTTTATCTTCATATTATTTGAATAATATCCGTTTTCTTAGAAAATTTGACAGTGTTGTCCAATAAAACTATAAGGGTCTTATATTAACTATAAAAAAATTTACACTCCTCATATATATAACCTTATATTAAGGTAATAAAAACTATATATAGGATTTAACTCTAAATTGGAATGACCTAATTATCTCGTTAAATAGTTTTACACTACTAACATTAGTGAAAAAGGGTCACATAAGAAGATGGTGTCTATGATTTTGATGAAATCTCAATTGTACAAAAAAATATTTGAATTTCTTTGTCTCTTGTCTAAATTGAATTATTTTGATTCACCAAACAAACATGACACATTCTAACAATGAAGTTATATTATATCTTTTCATTCTCGCATACTTACATAATTTTTTTTCTACAAAATATACCATTTGTCTCTATATTAATAGTCCTAAACCTGTCTAGAAATAATAATATATCAACATATTCATACAATAAATTTAGAGGTTAATGTTAAAAAAATAAATCTCATATAAGATTCATATATAATGGGATAATACAATAAAAATTACAATTATTAATGTTTTATATCACCTCGAAGGCCTCAAGTAAGAAGAGCATCCCACAGTATTGATGTAGTCCCCATAATAGACCTTCAAGAATGTAATTTCTTTATTATACTCTATCTAAATAAATTTAAAAGTCATCATGAATGGCATAAATGAATTATCGACCAGTTGGTTAGAGAAATATACAAAATATCCAATCAATTTTTAGTACTAAAATTCTTCTTTCATTACATTCTTTATAAAAATTTTTACTGATTTTATCATTTGAAGAGATACCTTAAGTGATTATAAAACCGCATTGAGATATTTTCAATGATAATGATTTATAAAGAACATAAAAAATAATAGTAATTATACATTAGCCTTATAGAAATCAATATTTTCAATAACACTATTTAATAATTTTAACAATAAGAGGTAATTATGAATACATAACACACATAATCATAATATGTTGCATATTCCCTAATGCATGAATAAATACAATAATAAATACCTTGTATTTAGTATGATCTCTTGTATTAATGATCAATATTCGGTAAATGTTAATATATTGAATCGTAATAGCCCTCTACATCCATAAAACTTTTTCCGTTCTTTTTAGACACACTTAGTTGGTGATATTATATCCAAATAACACTAATGAAATCATTATAAATACATACTATACCTATATTAAAACCCCTGATCCAATAATATTTTCTCATAACACAAACCTTCGAAGACCAGAAATGTGTTGGTGAATATATTAGTAATGAAAATTCAAGATTTCCTATAATATGTTAGTGGTAGATGACTAACACGAAGGGTATAAATTACTTATAAAGAATATATTTGTAAGATACCATGTTTTTAAACCTATAAATTTTGTAAGTAAATTGAATTTTCAATTGATTGATAGTTCAAATTTTGATTAGAGATTTAGATGGAAATTTCAAGGTTGGGATGCCTCTAAATAATTTCTTTACTTGTGGGTTTATGATCAAAAAGTGTTTCAGTAGTTTCATGTGCATTCCAGGGGTTAGAGGATTTGAGTAAGATTTTTTAAAATATGTAGCATATGGTGCTTTCCGTTAATATGATTATTTATAACTATGTGTCCAAACCATGAAGTGAAATTTTCATTGAAACATTGGATGGAGAAACCATATATAATTCCATAAAAAACATGTGGGTTTCTATAGTTTATTATAAACATGTTACATAGTCAGTTCATGATCTATTAAACCATGTTCTATGTTCCTATGAGTGGGTGTGCCTCAGATAGTATAGGTATGCGGTTCATAAAACCATGAATCCAATCTAGGCATCCCATTAAAATGGAGAGAATGAACATTCCCCCTTCGACCATTAAGGTTGTTTCCCCCTTTTAGACATTATTTCACCCAGAAGGTCCCCCCCACACACCCTCCCCTTCCAAACTTATATCATGGGATATCTCATTCATTCTTGTTTTTAGTCCAATACTATTAGATGTGTTAGAAAGCTTGATGTATGTCATCAAATTCATTATCCTCCTTCATGATCTAATATTTCATCCAACTATTTTTTTTTCAATTTTTAGGGTTTTATTCTAGATTCCACCAGAGGTAGGTGGAATCAAAATTCAGTGTTAGGGATTTTTATCAACCTTGGAAGGGGATGACCTTATAAGCCATCTACACTTCACCGCATGCCATTTCGTTGAGGTAAGTCAGCAATGTAAATTTATAAATATTTAATTCCTTAAATTTTACTTTTTTTGTGGTTTTATTAACTTCATTTCTTATGTAATTTTTCTAGTTTTGGGTTGAGGATGAGTTAGGGGTCATTGGCGAGCATTTGGTCATGGTTCAGTTTTTGTGTGATCAGTTGGTGAGTGTAATGTCTAGGAATTTCCGTATAATTTTTTTATTATATGAAAATATTTCAAGACAGCGAAATCTGACGGAATTTGATTCCGAGCCCCGGAGTGCCTCGAATGGTCCGTTGAAAATTGTGGAGCATTAAATAATGCGCATGATCAGTTTTACTAAAAAAGTGGAATAAGTCCTAAATGATTTTCTAGATCATAATTCCAAGGGCACTGTTGCATTTAGAGTGGCTGGTTTTCCCTAGGCGCGACTTAACTTTAGTCGGACCATGCTTCTAGAGAGAAAACTCAAAAATGGAATTATTGTAAATAAAATTATTGAATAAAATTATTTTATTTTTTGAATTATTATAACTCCCGAACAGTTACTCAGAATAAAAATATGAGACCATCGCTGAACTCATGAGGGATTGCTTTCCTTAGGTAGACCCTATCATTGGCCGATACGAGTCCACAGTTGAAGTTAGTTTTTAGCCGTAAATAAAATAATTTTGTAACAATTATATTATTTTTAAATTCTCTAAATTCTAAATTGTAACTCAGATTGAAACTCTAAGAGTACCATTGGATTTGTGGGGACGTTTTTCCCTTAGGAGAAGCCTAATCGTGACATGCACGGGTTGAGGGTGACTGTTAGTAATTTTTGGAAAATTTTTAATGGTACGTTCAGTAAATATGTGACTGAAATTTTCTATCATTCAAACTAGTGCTCAGATTAAAAATCCAAGGGCACCGTTGAATATGCAGCAACATGATTTTTTTAAGGGAATCTTGTCTTCGACCGTAGTTAGTGGGGGTGAAAAAGTTAGTTTATGAAATTTTTTTAAGAAATAATAAAATAACATAGAAATTGTTATTTTATTTATTTTTTCCTACAACCTATTGAGAAGCAGTGACGAGGACCACGAACGTGGTCAGAATTTGAAATATGGGATATTAAATGCCTAGTTACACTTTGGTTGCGTAACCACCCATCAAGTAATTAATGTGTTAACATTAATTATATCAATTAATGAACCTCATTAATTCCTCGGTGCATTACTCACAATTCCCCCTCTATTTAATGGGGGTTTGGGGTAGAGTTTTTAACACGACTACATCAAGCGAGGAACCACTGGAGAAGTGACGTGACACCTTCCACCGAAGGATACAGAAGCTGGGGTGGCAACGAATTGGGATCAAGGAATGATAATAGCTTCATAAAAATGCAGAATCTACTTCCACCACTATGATGTCTCCAAATAATCTTGAGTTAGGTGTTGTCCTTTAATTCAAGAAATTCTCTCGATTCTTCTCCTCATTATTGAATTTTCAGGAGGTCATTACCAGGGATTTGAAGGGAGTTTATCATTATTTTAATGTAATGTGTAAATTAATCCCACTTTTTATAGTACTAACACGTAGGTCATAGGCCAAATCAGCAAGGCCCAGACCCTCCACCTCTTGATTTTCATTGCTTTCTTCAGATGTGGGTTGTTCCAACTTGACAGAACCTTGAAAATGGGAGGTGCGCATCAACGGACGCATCCCGAGAGGACTGTAGGTGCGTCCAGAAGGAAGAACGGACCACTGGAGCTCACCTGGTGGCCTGCGTAGGATCTGATGGTGCGACAGTGGTGTGGCGGTCGTTGCTCGCTGTCCATGGAAGTGGGTGGCACCGATTGGAACCACGGTGGACCCGAAGGGGCGGCTAGCAACGGCCGAGCACATTGGCGAGGCGCACTCCATCGCGCGCCATGATGAAGGGAATACAACATCAATGTTGTCCCAGGCGGGAGACCCATGCCCGGTGGGTCTCGTGGACTATGTGGCGGCACCATGTGGAGATGCTAATTGAAGATCTGAATGACTCTTCTTGAGTTGGTCGGGAAGCTGGGCAGCACCCGGCTAGAGAGCCACGCAATTGCACTGGGCCGCGGCCCGGCGGGCCGAGCCTAACATGTCCCTGCCTGACCGGGTCGGTTCAGACTCGGTTTGATTCGGTTTGAACTGAACTGGGTCGCATCGTCATAGGCTAAGTCGAATCGGACCTGGACCCATTTGGGCCCAGTTACGCTTATGTAGTTGTATCTCGTTAACATGATGTCCATGTGACGAACCATCTGCCGTGCTGGGATAATTTTGAGCGAGAAGGTCCTTTTGAGATACCCTATAAGAGTTTGGGATAATGTTGTAGTATGGATGGGTTGGATCGACTCTAAATCTAACCAGGACCTCAGCAGTAAAATGCCAATAGCCTACAGACCGGGTGTCTGGTTGATGCGCCGTCTTTTGCGTTGGAACTCTTATGACATGTAAGATCATCAGGATACTTCCTTGTTGATCATAGTGGAAGTTAAAGTATTACTGATAACCAGAGGAGAAGAATATGGTGTTTCTTGTAGTGAGAGTTACGATGGCTACTCCCTTGATGACTCAAGGCATAGGTATTCCTTACGCATCTTCTCTGGTAGAGACAGGACTCCCCACGTCATGAGTGCGGGTTCGTTTCCCTTTTATTGGGTTTTCTATATTTGGAGTTTATACTGCCCTACAAGACTAGGGCGTAAGTCATCCATACATAACTCACATAGAGTTATGTACTCCCCTACCGGGTAGGGTGCAGGTTCTGTATGTTAAGAGTATGTACTCCCCTATCAACCCAGGGTTCAGGTCCTCCAAATGCAATGCTACAATAGAGTCGGTACTCCTATATTGTGCCAGCGTGTGGTCCTCTAGCCTAGGATCAGTACTCCATTTATGTACTAGGGAGAGGGTCCCCCATAGTGAACAAACTACTAGATTTTTACCCCCTACCGGGTAGGGTGTGGGTCCTCACACATAGAGTCGGTACTCCACTGCCTCGTCAGGGTGCAGGTCCCCTAGCCTGGGGTCGGTACTCCCCTAAGGTACTAGGGTGTAGTTACCCCACAACAAACAAACTACCAGAGTTGTGATCTCCTATCTAGTTGGGTGAAGGTCCTCACATATGTAGTAGTACTCACCCGTCTTTGTGTAACGACAAGGAGGGGGTCCTTCAGGGGAGTTGAAGCTCCCTCCACTATTAGAAACAATGTCAAGGAGTGGACCTCTTCACTTGGTTTCCCTTGGTCTTTCATCGAGCGCAAGATAGTGACTGTGAGACCTCTAGTGCTAATAAGTAGACCCAGTTCTAGATGAAAGTTCCCAATGGGGCACGTCCTCTTAGACATTCCCTTAGGAATGGTTGAGTTGTACTTCATGGAGTACATCTCTCAGAAGGGTTCCATCATGGAGAGCCAATTCAGGGATCATGTACTCCTAATCCTTGAGTTATTCTTGGATCAATCTTTTTAAATCCAAGAAATGGATTGAGGTCAGGGCCTTATGTTTCTTTGTGGATGAGACAAGTATATCTGGTTTGAGCTGTGTCTTTTTCTTTATTCTTTTTGATTGAGATTATGCTTTTGATTTCCATTTTTGGAATTCTAAGAGACCTTCGGGGGTCTTGGGGTCCCTAATTGGTATTATTATACTCACCCCTACATGGGCGTCACCCCGCACATTGTTGTGTCTTGTGTAGACATTGGACACCCTTGACTGAGTCTCAAGGAGCTTGGACCAGATGGTGGACAACGATGACAGTTGACGTGGGGAGCTGTGGAGATGAGTTATACCTACCCTTCAGGTAGGATTCCTGGGGTATGATCTCATGATTTTTTTGTTTTAGTTATAGTTGTATCTTTTCATTTGGGATTGTATTCCGTCCCCTTACATTCAGTACACACTTTTACTATAGCAGTTTTACTTCTTGGTTGCATCTTATTATATTATAATTTATGTGTTTGTACAGGTTTAAAGACAATGCCTTCCCATTTTAGGGATATGCATTTCTGGTGCCAGTCGCCAACCCCTAGTCTATGGAAGGTGGGCTTGGGGTAGTCACGGCACATGCCTTAGGGGATGGAAGTCGGTTCTACCATAGAACTAGGTCACTAATATTTTCAATGAAGAAATAGTGTTATGTTTTTTGGGTGTGGTTTTTAGTTAAAGGAGTCCAGTGTTTGTGTGGAATCCTACGTATCCATACACAAGACCTTGAATTCTGATTTCTGACATGTAGTATGAATACACTAATTGTGTGTGTTTTGGAAATGTTTTAATTTGGATCTCTTTTGAGTCAGCTCACTAGGTATATCTTATGGATCTTGGCTCATCTTGATTATATTTCAAGAATCCTTCATGAAAACATCCAACCAGTCTTTCAATGCGTTACCATGAGAATGGTCCACAATGTGATGAGGATTCAGTAGAAGGATTGTTTCCATGATGGTACCTTCGGGCAGTGTCATAGAGATACCATTTTCTGTTGGCCAACAGTTACTTCTAGCATTACCGGCATAGAACACATGTATGCTCAGTTACATACACAAGTTCCAATGACAGATACTCCTTAGGCTATGAGGTAATCCTGACACACAGGTAGGTAAAGACTGGCCTGAGGTGATGACTGAGTTTCCATCTAGCTAGGGCACCATACGATCAGATGGAGGACCAGGCAGTAAGAATTCTACATGGTTCAGTAGTGCAATGAAAGGGTTTAGATTAAATTTATCTTACAATTAGGTGAATTTTTTCTGGACAGAACATGAGAACATTCCTCAGAGAAGGGGTTATATTTCCAAAAAAAGATAAGGGGTTGGTTTTCCAATGAGATTATACTATTTCAAGAGGAGGACATGTCGGAAACTGAGTATTTTTTAAGGCATACTGACCATTCTAGGTACTTAATGAATATGATAAAACCATTACTTTAGGGCTCAGAACTCCAAGAGATATGTGTTTAGGGACATCTTAGCTAGAACTACTCCTTTGTGCATTTATACTTATGGTAGAGTGCTAGAGAGAACCTCTGTGGTTGAAAATTCTTTAGCTGAGAAGATACTACCAGTGACTGTCAGCAGTGGGAAAGGAGGAAACCAATGTCAGTCTTGGGGACTCTGATGTGTAAAATGTTTCAAAAATAGAAAGTGATATGGAAGGATGAATCTATCGGGTAGCATGCATGGAAGAGGATCTAGGAGAGCATCATAAGGTGGTATACATTTTGATATGTTACAACCAGTACCCCACTGTGTCCCCCACCAGGATTAGGGAGTTGGATGAAAGGGGAAGGGAGTAGCTTCTTGCAGTCAAGGAGTGTGACCCATGGGCTCCAGGAATGATTCGAGGTATGATTTATGTCTACTAAAAGGTACCACATTAATAGACATGGGTACAAATCATTCCTTCATACCACGAATCTTGTTCAATACCTAGAGTTTCTAGTTAAACCATTGACTTGACCCCTACATCTAGAGATACCTTCGAGAGGAGACTCAATAATCACACATACGCTAATGGTGTAATATAACCCTTGAGGTGATAGTTTCAGTTCGAACCTCTTGGTTGTAGTGTCAATTCCTTACAAAATTATTTTTGGTATGGACTGGACATCCACAGTTCGTACTCAGATTCACTATTTTAGGAAAAAGTATGTTGTAGATCTACAATATTAAAATGGAGTATTCCTTTTTCAGCAAAAAAGGAAACCCATGCATAAGAGGATATAGTCTTGTATAGGAGGGTGAAACCTATCACTCTTGAGTCATCCAACCTTACCCCCGTGGAAGCAAGAGTTTTGAGTTTATAGTTACCAATAGTAGTGGTAGAGTGAGGAAACATCTTTTCAAAAGATGTTTCTAGGATTACCTCCCCGAAGACAGAGGGACATCTTTATTGGCTTGTGACCAGAGACGACACCGATATCTACTACTACATATCAGATGGCTCCTATAGAGCTCTATAATTTGAGAGTATAGAAGGGGGACATGTTGGAAGATGCACTCACCAAGAGGTCTAGTTTACTACTACTGAGTGAGGAGACAAAGAATCTAGTCGTGGTACGAAAACCCTTCATGGATAGTGATGGAGTATCTTAGCTCCAGTCTATAACTATCATCGACCAAACCTTTAGGGAGTTCAGGAGGCACGACATGGGGATGTGGAATGCTTGGCCTGATGTGCTTATATATCCTCAGGATAGGCTCCTAAAGGATTTTTTGAAGGTGGGGATCATGTCATCCCATTTATAGGACACACCATGTTACTTGTGACACTATAAGAGGAGGTGTTGAGGGAGTTCCGCACATCCCATTTGGTGGTACATCCTCGTCTGGCGAAGATGTACCAAGACCTTCGACATCGGTACTGGTGGCCAGAGATAAAGACTCCATAGAGATGAAAGAGGTCTTATACCAATAAGAGATGGAGACCCTTGAAGTCTGAAGAGGGAGACCATGTCTTCCTACGAGTCTCACCTCAACGGGGATTTCAGATATTTGGATGGGGTGACAAGATATCTCTGAGGTTCATAGGATCTCTCCAGATTCTTTGTAGAGTGGGTGAGGTGGCGTACTGTCTAACTCTTCCCTCATAGATTCATTGGGTGGATAAGTTTTCCCATGTGCCGCAACTTATGGGATACATGCATGATTCATCACAAGTTATCGACTAGGGTGAGGTTGATTTAGATGATGGGGTGACTTTTATAGAGGTCCCAGTGGAGTTAAAGGATCAAAAAGAGTGGTTACTTCATGGGAGGTTAATTCCACTGGTGCACGTTCATTGGTAGAATATGAATCTCTAGGAGAGGCCAAAGGAGTGGGAGGCTCAGATTCATGCTCAATACACTCATTTGTTTAATTTTCCTTGTTTTAGATTTTAGGAATGTAAATCCCTAAGGTGGAGAGAATGTAACATTCCAGAATTTCTGTATATTTTTTTTTTCTATTATATAAAAATATTTCGACACTGAAAAATCTGACGGCATGAGATTCTGAGGCTCAGAGTGCCCGGAATGGTCCGTCAAAAACTTTTGATCTTTAAATAAGTTGCATGATTAGTTTTCCTAAAAATGTAGAATAACTCTTAAATGGTTTCTTGGATAAATAATCTAAGGTCACCACTGTGTTCATGGTGGTGGGTTTTCCATAGGCGTGGCTTTAGTTTAGTTGACACATGCCTTTAGAGAGAAAACTAAAAAATGGAATAACCATAAATAAAATAAATTAATAAAATTATTTTATTTTTCAAGATCTTATAGATCAAGAATGGTGAATCATATTAAAAATATGAGACGACTACTGAACTCGTGGGGGTACTCTTTCCATAGTTAGACACTAAAATTTCCCAGCACGGGCCAACAGAGGAAGTTAGTTTTTGTCCATAAATAAAATAATTTAGTAACAATTATTTTATTGTTAAATTCTATAACTTCAATCCATATCTAGGATAGAAAATAGAGGAGTACCATTGGATACCTGGGGACATTTTCCCCTAGGCAGAGCCTAACCCTAGCCGGCATGGTTTGAGAGTGACTTTTAATAATTTTTTGAATTTTTTTAAAGGTACATTCAGTAAACGTGTGGGCGGCATTTCTTATCTTTTGAACAGATTATTGGAATAAAAATCTTATGGTACTGTTGAATCCACAACACCGGGATTCACTTAAAGGAATATTCACTTCGATCGTAGTTTGTTGGTTGAAAAAGTTAGTTTTTGCGACTTTTTTAATGAAATAATAATATAACAGAGAAATTTTTATTTTATTTCATTTTTCCTACCACATGCTGAGTATCGGTGGCGGGGACCACAGAGGTGGTCAGACTTTTAAATATGGGATATTAAATGCTCGGTTATACTTTGGTTTCCTAACCACCCCTCGTGTAATTAATGTGGCACATTGATTAAATCAATTAATGAAACACATTAATTCCTCAGCGCATTAATCACCTTTTCTCCCTCTATTTAAATGGGGTTTGGGGTAGAGTTTTTGACACAGATTCATCATGCAAGGAATCACTGGTGAAGTGGTGCAACACCTTACACTGACGGAGACAGAAGATCCAGTGGAAACATAGTAGGATCGATGAACGCCAGTGGATTCATCAAGACGGAGAATCTTCTTCCACCACCAGGACATCTCCAAAGAATCTTGATGTAGGGGTAGTCTTTTAATTTATGAAATTCCCAAAATTCTTATCCTCAATCTTGATTTTGAGGGAGGTCATTGCGGGAGATTTGAAAGGGGTTTATCATTATTATAATGTAATGTGTAAATTACTCCCACTTGTTGTTATACTAACACGGAGGGAGTGGGTGAAACGAACAAGGCTCGGACCCTCCACCTCTTGATTTTCATTGCGTTCATTAAAGGTGGGTTGTTCCAACTTGACAGAACCTTGAAAATGGGAGTTGTGCTATGTCGTCGGCATCCTAGGAGGACCATAGGCACGTTCAGAAGGAATAAAAGGCCATCTAATCTCCAATGGTATCCCATGAAGGATATGCCAGTGTGGAACCCACACGACGGAACCTGCGACCAACGCCGACCGGAGAGGTAGTGGCCATATCTCAACAGCTGAAGGAGTTGGCGGTGCCGATTCCCACTGTGGTGGACTCGAAGGGACGGCCGAAAACCGGCTGGGCACATTGGCAAGTCATTGCTCCATCGCATGCCGTGATGAAGTGTTCGTGACATCGAATTTTCTGTAGGAGGGTGACCGACACCCCGCAGGTCCCGCAGACTATGTTACACCACTAATTGAAGATCTGAATGGATCTTCTTGAGTCGTTCGGTGAGTTGGAAGCCACCCGGATGGCGAGGTGCACCAGCGCACCGGGCTGTATTTCCTGGCAGACTGTGCCCAGACTACGGGCCCAGCCGGTCTACGGCCCAGCCCAGGCCGGTTTAGGCCGGGTTGGGCCGGATCAATCTGAATGGGTGGGACTGGACCCAGATGCATTTGTGCCTAGTTATTCTTAATTGATCATATCTCACATACCAGATGTCCATTTGAAAAACTGTATGTGGTTCTGGGATCCTTGGAGTGATACGGTCCTTTTGAGATACCCCATGAGAGTATTGGAGAATGTTGGAGTATGGATGGGTTGTATCGACTCTGAATCCAACTGAGCCCTCACCACTAAAATGCTAATAGCTTACAGACTGGGTGTCCGGTTTACATGCCGTCTGTTGATTTGGAACCCTTATGACATGAAGGATCATCAGGTTACTTCCTTATAAAACTTCATGATGGTTGAGGTATGACTGATAACCAGAGGACCAGAAAAAGGGTGTTTCAGGTAGTGAGATTTAGGATGGATACTCCCTTGATGAATCATGTCGTGGGTATTCCTTACTCCTCTACTCTGGTAGCAATGGGACTCCCCACGTCATTATTGTGTGTACGTTTACCTCTGATTGTTTTTTCTATCTTTAGAGTTGGTACTCCCCTATTGGACTAGGGTGTGTGTCCTCCATACTTAACTAACATAGAGTCAGGTTCTCCCCTACCAGGTAGGGAGCATGTCCTCTATGTTAAGAGTATGTACCCACATGTTAACTCAGGATGCGGGTCCACCTTATGCAGTGCTACAATAGAGTCGGTACTGTAACATCCCTGTATTTTATTATAATTATTCTTTTTAATTTATTTGATGTCATGTGTTTTATGCTACAACAAGATTATCTTGTGCTATACGGCACACTGTATTAGCTTGAAGTATACGCAATACTATTCTTAGATTGTGTTACACACAATTTCAAGTTCGTTTTATAATAGTCATTCTACGCAACATTGAGTGTATATATATATATATATTCAATGTAAAAATGAAATATGGTTGGATTCTGTTATATGAAACAATGAAAAATTCTTGCATAACACGCAACCCTGACTTGGCTTGCATTACATGCAATCATGACTTTCCTCGATAGCGTGTGTTGTACGCAAAAACAGGTTTCACTAAACAATGATATATGGTTACAATATGATTATGAACTAGCCATTAGGAAAAGTATTAACTAAATTTTTAATTTTATAAAATTATTAATCATCTTACACATTTTCTAGAACATGGTATAATAACAAAATAAATTTTTCGGGTAAAATAACTATTTTTCAAAAAATACAGTTTTGCCGCATTTTGATGGTGCACCCACTTTAAATCTATTTTTTGACATGTTTATAAGTTCAATTTTACAAAATAAAATTATTCTTTTGAATCAGGATATAAAATTTTACCTTGGAAAAAATTTTCATATTATTCTGAAAACTTTCATATTTTCATGAATTGTAAAAACACGCTATATTTTAATTAAAAACAACTTTTTTTCATCTTAATAACTTATGTGGTTAAATTATAATATTGAATGGTTTTAAAGTATAAATAGAATATATTTTTACCATTTAATATAATTTATGTCATTAGCATTGATTTTACATTGAATTTGTAGGTTAAATAAATTCAATCTTTTGCAATGTTTTAAACAAAAACCCGTTTTCTTTCGATAACGAGATTAATTTTAATTTAATTTCTGCAACTTCTGTGTACTGAATTTGGAAAAATTGATTCCATATTTGGAATCAGTGGGTCCAAATTATATTAATATACTACTTTTTATTTTTAGGCTTTATGAATAGTAACAACGGTAAATTTTATTTACCCTAGTAAAAGGTAAATTTGGTAATTAAGGGTAAATATAATATTATAAAATTATCCTAATACTTGTATTAATACAATTGTATGATTATATTTCGTCCTAATTCATATTTGGGTCGAAATGGAATCTATTAGAACCCACTTGGAGGTGATTAAGACCTTTAGTTTATTTTATTTAAAGGGAAGTGAAATATGTCTCACTCAACTTTAATAATTATAGTATTTTTAATATAAGTTTATACAGATTATAAATTTCGGTTATAAATACTCATTTTAAATATAAAATATTTTTCTTTATCATGGTAATTTATATGTCATTTTTAAGAGTTATTTAATTACCTTATTATCTTATACATTAATGATGCATAAATTATTTATTTAGTGAAAAATCAATAATATAGTTTTATTGAAATAGTAATACATATCAAAAGGCCCAAAAATCTGCACACAACTTATTAGTAGTGTATATATAAACCCTAATCATCCCCTAGCCTAATTTTTGACCATTTGGATCCTTATTATGGCGATTATGACACTTATAATATTTTATTTTTAATGATTCCAAATTTGTCACCTTCATAATTTAATAAAGATAACAATTTACATGTTGTTATTTTAAGTTGATAAATTCGGGAAAATTTATTATTAATAAATATTTTATATTTATATTCATCAAAGGATTTTATTTTTAATTTTTATGCAACAAATAAGTTTATTAATTAAATATACAAATATGTTGTACAAATTATTTAATTAAGAGATAAACCAAATAAAAGGTTTTAAAAATATTAAAATAAATATTATATGAACTATTTAATGTGCTAAAAGAGTTTTCTAGACACATTTGACATGTTAGGAATCTATTAAATATTTTAGGTCGAATATATCCTCTGTGTAAATTTCATTTAAATTCAAATAATTGAATTGTGTCAAAATTGATACTATTGTTATTTTATAAAAATAACATATTATTAAATTGTTTAAAAATCACAAAAATATTTAAAATTTATAGACTGATATTTATATTGTCTAAAATGTCATAAAGTATCCAATTATGGAAAATTAACAAAACATAAGTGATTATTTATAACCATATAAAATTTAGAAATTTATTACCACAAATAAACTTAAATAGATTAAATAAGGATAAATCAAAATGATAAGGTTTAAAATAAGATCAAAACATGTCTAAATTTTCTTGGTTAATGCGATTACAACCCTATATCATCTTATCTTCTAATTGATTCATTATTTGGAGGTTTATATGTGGGGTTTGAATTTATATTAAACTAATATTTTTGAGGATTCCAAAGGTGCCCCTCTCCTCCCTTATAAAAGGGCACCTCCTCCCTCTCTTTCTCACACAATTTTGAGCCTTGATGCTCGGCCAAACCCTTCCCATTTCACATCCCCACTTCCCTAGAAACCTTATAGAGGTACTGTTCTTCTCAAAATACCAACCCTAGTGCCCTAAGAAGAAGTTTAAAGGAGGTGCGTCGAAGAAGAGGTAATCTCTTATACCGATTATTTTCAGCTTATTTCTTCTTCATCTTCTTCTTCTTTTGTTGTTTCATTATAAAGAAATAACATTAGTATCACTAATATAATGATATGTTATTATATATATGAAACCACCCCATTTCACCTTCTATCCATCCTACGGAAAATGAAATCACCGCGCGTGCGTACGTACGGAATACCGCTTCCACGTTGTGGTGTAATGTGTTTTTCCAACACCACCTTACTTGGATGGGTATAATGGTGTAAAGAATAACTATACACAGTTATTATAAAATCATAACGATTCTGATATATTGTATCATCCACTACAATTCAATTCAATAATTATGGGAATGATACCATCACTCGTACGTACAAACAACCGTCTCCACGACGAGATGAGACTCATTCTCAATGATTATCCATTCATGAATGATTATAAAGTATATATAAAAAGTAATCATGGAATATATGACATAATAATGATACTGGATTTATGTATATATATATGTATTTCATCCAATTAATTTCATTCAATTCAATGTGGAAAAGAGAACAACATTCATGCGTACGTATGGCCTACCATCTCCATGAGCGGTGTATTTATTTCCATTTATCGATCTATTATATATATGTATATTCTGAATATATATTATATATAAATAATGTTTTATATTCTAGAATTAAGTAATCATGATCTAATTAATCATATGAATAATTACAATTCAAAACATGGATGACAAATGAAACGATTTTACCCAAAACAATCTTTAACATGGAATTTACAAAAGAACGGGTAATATAAAGTCATAAGTGAACCATATATGATATCAAAACAATGAATATGATTCTGTAATAAGTCAATAACATTATTTAAATCATTATAAAGGGGGTTCAGATATGTACGAAGCGTATCAGACCTAAGGTAATGGATAACTTTTCCAATCTCATTCTTATCCGAGATTATTTATTCGTAAGTATTTACTGGGGTTATTGTTCTCATCCATGTCTATGTTTCCTAAAAATTCTTTCATGTTTGTTTAATGTACTTTTTATGCAATTTTAACTTTTACTACATGGTATGTATGGAATCTTTCTTTTACGAGGTACTTTTTGACTTTTCCGGCAAAAGTACGAGAAGAATGTTTTTTTAACGTATACGACACGAACAGATTTTTACGGTTTTTTAAGCCTTATTTTCATGAAGCATCATCTACAATATTTCATGATTATTTTCAACAAAATCATTTTCTTTTAAAATTTAATGACAATTCCAGAAAAGAAAATTATTTTGCGAAAGAAAGGATATTTTCCTCAAGAATTCATTTCAAGTGTTTTATCAAAACTATTTTCCATCTAAGATGACATTCTTTCATATGTGTATATTTCAAATGTAATGTATCTATTATTTAAATGGTATGATTCTTCTTATGATGAAATGATATCCATTTGCTTTATATGGATTATGTTATGATGGCATGATGTTTAAGAATCCCAAATTATTACATGGGTTATGCTATGATGTATGGTTTATGATTTTGTGGTACAAGTAAGAATGATTTCATTATGAGATGGGTGGGACCTATATCTCCCTCCAATGCATTGAGTAAAGAATTATATCTCATGATATAGACATGGATGGAACGAAAAGTTCAACCGGTATGTAATATAGGACTGGAATGAGGAGTGAACTCGATTCAGAAAGGGACTTTGTCCACTAAGATGGTCTTGGAAACAATGCCTATGCTACTATGGAAATCATAACATGTGCTTAACGGTTTCCACAATAACATGTTTTACTCTCATGCTATTTTATCATGCTTAATGTTTGTTTATGATCTATTCCATACGTACTTCCATGTTTAATGTCATTGCTCAAGATTTTGATGTTTAAACATTATGTTCATGTTTTTTAAGTTCAAATGTGTATTATTTGTTTTATTTTATCCATGCTTACCCTTACTGAGCATTTGAGCTCACCCATTATATGTTTTATTTTCCCCAGGATATAAAGAAAGGTTTTAGGTAAGAAAACAAAAGGGGAAGTTCTTTATGGGAGATGTTGAATATCTTTAACTGTAACGACCCAAAATTTTGAATAAATATTGTTTCCTAAATTTTATGTGTTATTTTATATTATTTTTATACTCAACAAAAATGTTTCATTTGACAACATGAGTATAATTAAAATGAGACTGTTGGGTTTAGACAGTTATATGACCATTGGTCAATATGACCACTGGAAACTAAACATTTTGATTATTGTCTCTAAATATAAGTAATATTGGTTAATTATTATAGAAAGAAGATTCAATGGCCTCACCCAGTAGTCTTGGACTGATTGAATCCCATCTAACAGAACTTGGGAAGGAGGTAGCACCACTGGGCTTTGCTCTGGACTAAACCCAAGCCGAACTTCATCGTGTGAAGCTAGAACGGAATCGCCTTTGCGAGAAGTTCAAACTAATAGAAATTTCTACTCGTGCGATATTGGCCGAGCCTCCCTCAGATTCTCTCACCTTAGCACACCTTACACTTAGGTCCTATGCTAGTGTGATAAGGGGCTATGTAAGAAGACCGTAACTGCCTTGTGTAATCCTTTGTTTTAAATAAAAATTGGGATTTTTCTTATGATGATGTTTATGAATTTTCAAATGACCGGATAAATATAGTATGCATATTTTTGATAAATTTTAGAAAAATTATATTTTAAAATTTTTTATGTAAACCTTAAATAATTAAAAATGTGTAATGACTTTCAAAAACTGGTCTTCTACAATTATGTTCAGTACAAAATTTAGAGTCTAATAAGATCAATTTGATTTTTGATGAATAGTAAATAATGAATAGTGTTTTTATGATTAGGATTAGTAATGTGTCCAAATGGACATGTAATCTCACTTAAATAAAGTATTAATATAATCTAGGCACCTTGATTAAGTAATGTGATTCAATAAAATAGTTAAATAACGGTTTCATAAATTATTATTCCAGTATTAGTTTTTTCGAGTGAATGGTGTTTTTTTAATTAATAATTAAATTAAAAAAATTTAAAAAATTATTTTTATAAAATGGATTTCATTTTTGAACTCAGTGCACCGATATTATGTTATGGTAATTTTTGGGGTTTTTTCTGAAAAAATGAATTTTCAGTGAATAGTAAAAATACAGTTTTAGGGTTTCAATATGTTTAATGACATCATAACTATGTCATGATGATATCATGAGATATTTTAAGGGATGGTCGACCAAAGGTGATGAAGTATTGTATGGGGGGCCCCATGTGTCCTGACTTCATGGGAAATATCTTGGGAGAACACATGGTTTTGAGAAAACCACTTTTGAGGTGTCCCTTGAACATTAATGCCTTGTTCTCTCACTTGCCCTATAAATACCAAGCCATCCTCTCATCCATTTCGACTCCCCACTCCCCCCAACGAATTTCAGGTCTAATTACCTCCCAATGAGTCCTCCCATGGTGCCCTAAAGCCCTCAAGGTCCCAAACTTTGAGTTTTAAGAGTTACGTTTTAAGGTAAGGGATCTGATCTCTCTCTTTCTTTTCAAGAAATATCTTTTATGTAATTTATTTTATGCTCCATGTTCTTATGTTAAAAGGTGTTATTTTATACTCCTCTTACTGACCTTTTCATGGTAATATAATGAGATATCCCCTCTTACTCTCATTATTTCATTTTATGAAGTTTTAAGTGGTGCCGTTAGGCTGCCAAATTTTTTGTAACAGATTCTTTCTCCCTTCTCATTTTTCAAGATCTATTTTCATGTAAAGTATTTCAAGTTCTTTTTTATTATGTTGGGTTATGATCTCTAAATATATCATACTGATCTTTTATGATCATATGATGAGATACCCCATTCGATCTCTTCAATTCAGTATTTTGAAGTTTTAAGTGGCGCCGTTAGGCTGCCGAATTTTTAACTGGTTCTTCACCCTTCTCATTTTGAAGTTCTACTTTCATGTCAATTATTTCAAGTTCCTTTTTATTATGGTAGGGTATGATATCTAAATCTATCAAACTTATATTTTATATTCATATTATTAGAGACCCCATTTGATCTCTTCAATTCAGTATTTTGATGTTTTAAGTGGCGCCGTTAGGCTACCGAATTTTTAAGTGGTTCTTCACCCTTCTTGTTTTGAAGTTCTACTTTCATGTCAATTATTTCAAGTTCCTTTTTATTATGTTGGTGAATGATCTATAAATCTATCATACTGATATTTTATGTTCATATTATGAGAGATCTCATTTTATCTCTTCAATTTAGTATTTTAAAGTTTTAAGTGGAGCCTTTAGGCTGCCGAATTTTTAAGCGGTTCTTCACCCTTCTTGTTTTGAAGTTCTACTTTCTTGTCAATTCATTCAAGTTCATTTTTATTATGTTGGGGTATGATCTATAAATCTATTATACTGATCATTTATGTTAATATGATGAGAGACCCTATTTTATCTCGTCAATTCATTTTTGTTGAAGTTTAAGTGACGTCGTTAGGCTGTCGAATTTCTAAGGGGTTCTTTCACCCTTCTCATTTTCAAGATATATTTTCATGTCAAGTATTTCAAGTTCCTTTTTATTATATTTGGGTAGGATCTCTATATATATCATACTGATCATTTATGTTCATACTATGAGAGACCATATTTGATCTCGTCAATCCATTTTTGGAAGTTTTAAGTGACGCTATTAGGCTGCCAAATTCTCATAGGAGAAATCTTATTTTTTTGTCTTCCTTTCAAGTTCTTCGTTTCAAATAGTATATCATTCAAATTTCATTACCATGTTCTTAAATACTTTATATTTTGTTACCCTACAATTTTATGTATCATTTTTGAGTGGGTGACCCATGTCCCCTCTCTTTCCAACTTTTTCTAAAACCGTGAATCATAGCCGTTATGCTACAGAATTTTCGTCTCAAAATGTCTCTCCCTTTTATATAAAGATATTTTATTTTATTAGGTGAATACTCAAAATACTACCTTCTATATGGGTATTCACATATATACCAAAATTTTATATTTTAAATTCTGGGATTTACATACATGAAACCCGCTCTCCCCTTCTATGGGTTTAAAATGACGTAAAGATCATGTCTTTAAAGAAGTTTTTAAAATGTTATGATTATGAAATGAAACCCATTTATTTTATGCTATATGGGTTATTTATGAAATGTTTGATGATGATATATGTGTCTCACATGATAATAAAGGGAAATTTAAGGGTGATCCCTGATAGAACTCCAATGCATTGGGTAATGATGTAACCACTAGAGATTACAATTTTCACGATATCTTGGTGAATAACCTTGGTAATTTTCAAATGACACCTTGGGGATGGACCATGGTGATATGTTCATGATTTTATATATTAAATGTTGCATCCACATCTTGAAGTTATGAAAAATGTTATTTTTATTATGATATGCCTCATGATTTCATTCTCATGCCTTAAAGTTCTTTTCAGGACCTTATTGAAGTATCTCAAGTTCACATGTAAAATGTTTCTCTTGTTTCCCTTACTGGGCCTTTTGATCACCCTTTATTTTGATGTATGTCCTCTGGTTATGTGATGCAGTAATGAACCTAGGATGAACATGAGGAGAAGCCTTTCAAGTGTTTAAGAAGAATGTTTTATATTTTCATGTTTTAAGTTCCTTGTTTCCAAGACACTAAACCTTAAAGCTCCTCGGTTTTGTAAAATGTAATGAAAGTTTATGTGATAAAAAGGCAGGATTCTATAGTTGGTATCAAAGGATGGTTTAGTTATTTGTGGAAATTAGGATATTAAAACATTAGGAAGAGGCCTATAGAAAAGTTTACATATAAGAAATATTCCAGGTATTTTGGTGAGTATTGAGTAATGGGTTTCCAAGAAAATACATCTCTGTCTGGATACGAGCAGGTAGAGGTGGCTCTGGAACAGATGTACATAGGGGTAAAACCCGAAAACACCGCTTTGAGCTAGACTCAAACGGGAACTGGTACACGACAACGGGCCTTGCTGCACTCTTGGTTATGACACTCCCGGGGGATATGCTTTGTTAAATTCATAATCTTAGTATGAACCATTGTTAAAGGAACACAAATAAAATAAAATAAAGATTCACATAAGAATATATGATCATGGATAACCTAGATGGGAACCTAGGGGATCACAAGTTACGGTATACTTTTCTTCTACAAGTTATCCTTATATACTTTAAGTTCCTTTTCATGATTATTAGCTAAGTATTTAAGCCCCTAATTATAGTATCTTTTCATAGTTAATGGCGGGAAATGGAAGAACATGTCCCAAAAACCAATGTGATCGGAAATTCTATGATTTCCGTATTAATACGACAGAGATGATTAGGGGATTAAAAGATGATTATTATTTTGGAAGATGTTCACTATTTTGGGGACCCAATATGATCGAGGTAAACATATTACTACGGTATTTTCATTGAGGAGTAAGGTTGACTTATATTTTTAAGAATCGATGAATTTATGGTGGACTTATAGTAATTTAGGTTACTTAAGGGAATGATTAACCTACCTTGGGTAAAATAATTTTAGGTTAGATACATTTGTTATAAGATGTTAGGAGTGGATGATGTTGTTTAGAGATGAACAATGAAGTTTATTTTGGAAGACTATGTTATCAAATCCTTCTTGTATTTGGGTTTCAGAATTAGTTTGGTTTATTTGAAGAATTTTAAGGACTGTTATTTATGGAATGGTCTATGATGAACTTTGGGTAGTACCATGGAACTTTGAAGATTTAAAAGTAGTTTCCATTCCTATGGGATTCTTCCTTTTTGAAGTGTTGTTTAACCTTACCCTTTCTGTTTTTGGGATAATGTTTAAAGATAGAAGAAATAGATAGTTAATCTTTTGTGGATTACTTGATTCTCTAGAAGATGATTCTTGTGTTTTGATGAGACCAAGTAGTTTTGAATGCTCATCGTTTGGAGAAAAGGTTAGTTTTGGTAGAAACTTATTAAATGATGAAACTCTACATGAAGACAAGTATATTTTCTTATGTTTCTATCCTATGTAGTAAACGAATTCCTCAAAATTATGAAAAGGAACGTAAAACAAAAACATTGTTAGTTTACATTTCCTACTAGGTAATCAAAGACCATTTACACAAATCCTATGTTTTGGATTTTTTTATTGTTAGCTTTATCCTAATAATGTTTTCTATCACTCTCCCTCAGAACTTGACCCTTTGTTTTCTCCTCCATGTCCATGTTTTCCTACATGGAATCCTAGTGTGGGTTAACTCGGGTGACCTTTGTACTTCCCTTTCTTTCTTTTAAAGTAATAGTTTTAATGACTCCTTTTCCGATGTGGGACATTCAATGAAATTTCAAAACCCAATTTTAAAAAATTGTGAGGACGCAATTTCTTAAGGGGGGAAGATTGTAACGACTAAATTTTTTGAATAAATCTTGTTTCCTAAATTTTATGTGTCATTTTATTTTATTTTTATACTCAACAAAAATGTTTCATTTGATAACATTAGTATAATTAAAATGAGACTGTTAGGTTTAGACGGTTATATGACCATTGGTCAATATGACTGCTGGAAACTAAATGTTTTGACTATTGTCTCTAAATACAAGTATTATTGGTTAATTATTATAGAAAAAAGATTTGATGACCTCACCTAGTAGTCTTGGACCGATCAAAGCCCATCTAACAGAACATGGGAAGGAGGTAGCACCACTGGGCTTTGCTCTGGACCAAACCCAAGCCGAACATCATCGTGTGAAGCTAGAACAGAATCGCCTTTGCGAGAAGTTAAAACTAATAGAAATTACTACTCATGCGATGTTGGCCGAGCCTACCTCAGATTCTCTCACCTTAGCACACCTTACACTTAGGTACTATACTGGTGTGATCAGGGGCTATGTAGGAAGACCGTAACTGCCTTGTGTAATCCTTTATTTTAAATAAAAATTGGGATTTCTTCTTATGATGATGTTTATGAATTTTCAAATGACCGGATAAATATAGTATGCATATTTTTTATGAATTTCAGAAAAAGGATATTATAAAAATGTTTATGTAAACCTTAAATAATTTAAAATGTGTAATGATTTTCAAAAAAATGGTCTTTTACAATTATGTTGAGTACGAAATTTAGAGTCTAATAAGATCAATTTGATTTTTGATGAATAGTAAATTATGAATAGTGTTTTTATGATTAGGATTAGTAATGTGTACAAATAGACTAGTAATCACACTTAAAGAAAGTATTAATATAATCTAGGCACCTTGATTAAGTAATGTGATTCAATAGAATGGTTAAATAACGGTTTCATAAATTATTATTCATGTATTAGTTTTTTCGAGTGAATCGTGTTTTTTTAATTAAAAATTAAATTAAAAATATTTAAAAAATTATATTTATAAAATGGATTTCATTTTTGAACTCAGAGCACCGATATTATGTTATGGTAATTTTTGGGATTTTTTCTGAAAAAATGAATTTTCAGTGAATAGTAAAAATATAGTTTTAGGGTTTCGGTATGTTTAATGACATCATAACTATGTCATGATGATATTATGAGATATTTTAAGGGATGGTCGACCAAAGGTTATGAATTATTTTATGGTGGGCCCCATGTGGCCTAACTTCATGGGAAATATCTTGGGAGAGCACATGGTTTTGAGAAAACCACTTTTGAGGTGTCCCTTGGCCATTAATGCCTTGTCCCCTCACTTTCCCTATAAATACCAAGCCATCCTCTCATCCATTTCGACTCTCCACTCTCCCCCAATGATGTTCTGGTATCATTACCTCCCATGGAGTCCTCCCAAGGTGCCCTCAATCCCTAAAGGTCCCAACCTTTGAGTGTTAGGAGTTTCGTTTTAAGGTAAGGGATCTGATCTCTCTCTTTCTTTTCAAGAAATCTCTTTTATGTAATTTATTTTATTCTCCATGTTCTTATGTTAAGGGGTGTTGTTTTATACTCCTATTACTAACATTTTCATGTTAATATAATGAGATATCCCCTCTTACTCTCATTATTTCTTTTTATGATGTTTTAAGTGGCGCTGTTAGGCTGCTGAAATTTTTGTAACAGATTCTTTCTTCCTTCTCATTTTTCAAGATCTATTTACATGTAAAGTATTTAAAGTTCCTTTTTATTATGTTGGGGGTATGATATCTAAATCTATCGTACTGATCTCTTATGATCATATGATGAGAGACCCCATTCGATCTCTTCAATTCAGTATTTTTATGTTGTAAGTGGCGCCGTTAGGCTGCCGAATTTTTAAGTGGTTCTTCACCCTTCTCGTTTTGAAGTTATACTTTCGTCTCAATTCTTTCAAGTTAATTTTTATTATGTTAGGGTATGATCTCTAAATATATCATACTGATCTTTTATGTTCATATGATGAGAGACCCCATTTTATCTCTTCAATTCAGTATTTTGAAGTTTTAAGTGGCGCCGTTAGGCTGCCGAATTTTTAAGTGGTTCTTCACCCTTATTGTTTTGAAGTTCTACTTTCATGTCAATTCTTTAAAGTTTTTTTATTATGTTGGGGTATGATATCTAAATATATCATACTGATCTTTTATGTTCATGTGATGAGATACCCCATTTTATCTCTTCAATTTAGTATTTTGATGTTTTAAGTGGCGCCGTTAGGCTGCCGAATTTTTAATCGGTTCTTCACCCTTCTTGTTTTGAAGTTCTACTTTCATGTCAATTCATTCAAGTTACTTTTTATTATGTTGGGGTATGATCTCTAAATCTATCATACTGATCATTTATGTTCATATTATGAGAAAACCTATTTGATCTCATCAATTCATTTTTTTGAAGTTTAAGTGACGCCGTTAGGCTGTCGAATTTCTAAGGGGTTCTTTCACCCTTCTCATTTTCATGATCTATTTTCATGTCAAGTCTTTAAAGTTCCTTTTTATTATGTTGGGTTATGATCTCAATATCTATCATACTTATGATTTATTTTCATATGATGAGAGACCCTATTTGATCTCTTCAATCCATTTTTGGAAGTTTTAATGATGCCGTTAGGCTGCTGAATTCTCATAAGAGAAATCTTATTTTTTTGTCTTCCATTCAAGTTATTCGTTTCAAATGGTATATCATTAAAATTTTATTACCATGTTCTTAAATACTTTATATTTTGTTCCCCTACTATTTTATGTATCATTTGTGAGTGGGTGACCCATGTCCCCTCTCTTTTCAACTTTTTCTAAAACCATGAATCATAGCTGTTATGCTGCAGAATTTTCGTCTCAAAATGTCTCTCTCTTTTTTATAAAGATATTTTATTTTATTAAGTGAATACTCAAATCTGTACCTTATATATGGGTATTAAAATATATACCAAAATGTTCTATTTTAAATTCTGGGATTTACATACATGAAACCCGCTCTCCCCTTCTGTGGGTTTAAAATGACGTAAAGATCATGTCTTTAAAGAAGTTTTAAAACGTTTTGATTATTAAAATGAAACCCATTTATTTTATGCTATATGGGTTATTTATGAAATGTCTGATGATGATATATGTGGCTCACATGATAATAAAGGCAAATTTAAGGGTGTGCCCTGATAGCGCTCCAATGCATTGGGTAATGATGTAACCACTAGAGATCACAATTTTCACGATATCTTGGTGAATAACCATGGTAATTTTAAAATGACACCTTGGGGATGAACCTTGGTGATATGTTCATGATTGTCTATATTAAATGTTGAAGCCACATCTTCAAGTTATGAAAAATGTTATTTTTATTATGATATGCCTCATGAGTTCATTATCATGCCTTAAAGATCTTTTCATGACCTTATTGAAGTATCTCAAGTTCACATGTAAAATGTTTCTCTTGTTTCCCTTATTGGGCCTTCTGCTCACCCTTTCTTTTGATGTATGTCCTCAGGTTATGTGATGCATTAATGAACCTAGGATGAACTTGAGGAGAATCCTTTGAAGTGTTTAAGAAGAATGTTTTATGTTTTCATATTTTAAGTTCCTGGTTTCCAAGACACTAACCTTAAAGATCCTCGGTTGTGTAAAATGTATTGAAAGTTTATGTGATAAAAAGGTGGGATGCTATATTCACCATGATTAGAAGATTATTTTTCCGAGATTCCAAAGACACTAAACTATTATGGTCCTTGTGTGTCTGTTTTTGTTATGTATTAAGTATTCCGCAAAAGTAATGTAATGTCCATGTACATCAAGATTCGGGCCTCTACAGGTACTCCCCTTCCGTGTCAGGGTGTGGGTCCGCTAGCCTGGGGTCGGTACTCCCCTGGCGTATTAGGGAACATGTCACCCACAATAGACAAACTACATGAGTTGTACATCCATACTGGGTAGGGTGCGGGTCCTCACACATAGAGTCAGTACTCCCCTGTCATTCCTGGGTATGGGCCCTCAAGCTTGGGGTTGGTACTCCCCTAACGTACTAGGGTGTGGCTCCCCCACAACAAAGAAACTACCAAAGTTGTACTCCCCTACCGAGTAGGGTGTGGGTCCTCACATATGGTGTATTACTCCCCCATCTCCATGTAGCGACCAAGAGTAGGTATTTCATGGGAGTTGAAGCTCCCTCGACTGTAGGACACTGTGTTGAAGAGTGGGCCTCCTAACTTAGTTTCCCTTGGTCTTTTCCCAGGAACAAGTCTGTGACTGCGAGACCTCTAGTGTCAGGCACTAGAGGCAGTTCTAGAATAAATTTGACGATGGAGCATGTACTCTCAGATGTTTCATTAGGAATAGTTGACTTGAACCTCCTAGAGTACATATCTCAAAGAAGCTCCATTAGGGATGTACAGTTCATGGAGTGTGAAATCCTAATCCTTGAGTTACGCTTTGAGCCTTCTTTGGAAATCTTGGAAATGGATTGAGGTTTGGGCCTTATGTTTCATTGTGGATGAGACGAATATATAAAATTTGAGCTGTGTCATTTGATATGTGCTTTGTGATTGAGATCAATCTGGTGATTTTCCATTGTGAAATTCTGAGAGACCATTGGGGGTCTCAAGGTCCCTACTCTGTATTGTTATAATCACTCCTGCACAGGCTTCGCCTGCACCTTGTTGTGTCCTGTGCAAATGATGAGCATCCTTGACTAAGACTCTGGGAGCTTGAACCTGATGGTGGACGGTGATGATGGTTGATGTGGAGAGATGTGGAGACGAGATATACCTACCCATCAGGTATCATTTGAGGTGGATGATCTCAGGAGTTGTTTTTTGATTCAGTTTTAGTTGTATCTTTCTAGATGGGCTTGTATTCTGACCCCTAACTTTCAGTACACACTTTTACTATAGAAGTTTTACTTCGTGGTTGCATCTTGTTGCATTCTAGTCTGTGTATTTGTATAGGTTTAAAGGCAATGCCTTCCCATTTTATGGATACTCCTTTTTGGTGCTAGTCACCATCCCCAGGCCTATGGAAGCTGGGCTTGCGGTAGTCACGACATGGGCCCCGAGAGATGGGTCGTGATAGTGAGGTTTTAGAATTTATAAAATTTGAAATCATGTTGTTTTTTATAACTTGTTATGTTTAAATAATTATAGTTTGTTATAAATAATCAATATTGGTGATTTGATTGTGATACAATATCTGAATATTTCTATATGATCTTGGATGGGCCCTAGTAGCTACTTCCGACCACAGTAAAATAAATGGAAATCTTTCTAAAGATAGTTGGTCCATCATTACTTCCTTATGATGTTGATGTATGTTTATGGTAGAATATATGTTCTAGGATTTACCCTTGAGGGTGAATCATCCAGATTAATTTTTTCCAATAAACAATTTAACTAATAAAATGTGTCTTTTATAATTGATGGACTCCTGGGTAACCAATAACCCATGTGAACTAGTTTCATGTCTTGGACTATTGAGATACTGAGAAACCTTTGAATGCATTAGGAGGTGATACTGCACTCGGTAAGGAATCCTAGCCCTTATGCTAGCCTATATTGATAGAACATTAGAAGAATTAGTCTAGGTTGGAAGTGTAGACCATCAAATATTGATTGTGGCCTTGAGATTTGGTCATGACCTATTTCATGATAATTTTCATTGGGGAAAGATCCTAAATACCCAACAATGCCATGATATCCCTGTTTCAACTCCACAGGATATAAAATCCTAGTGCATAGTGGGTGGACCTAAGAGCATGACCATGTTCTAGAGGATCCCTAGAGGGATTCCTATGCTAAGCTACGGACTTCAAGGATCTATAGTTAGATACCCCTTCTATGTATTATCCCATGGAACCTATTTAGTGATATAGTGTATGGAACGACCCTAAGCTAGTGCGTCATGGTTTTGGGGTAGAAATGGTAGAAGGTGTCACCCTAGAACATATAATCAATGGAATGATCCCAAGGATCCATTGTGGATTTATTTTTATCTCTTATTCACTATTTTTTCTCATCTTGGATGAGAACATTGCATGAGTATGCACTTGAGACATCATTCCTCAGTCCAAAATTTTCCTCATATTATAGATTTAGTCGTTGGTTATATTTATTAAAATTATTACTCAGAGGACTGGTTAACATATATATACACTTCATATTACTATCTATTTATGGGACTAAATTGGTGGTTCCTACAAGATTTTTTACACACACCCTTAATGGGATACCATTTCACATGGGTACCTGAGAAAATATTAACTTGGATGAACACACAGGATGGGCTAAGTCCAAAGACTGATTGTGAAGGATGATGTGAATATTTTCATGTATATTAGGTATGTGGTGTGGATCAAAGTTAGTAGTAGAGCCTTTTAATTGTATTTATATTTTTGTTAATTTTATCATATAAATTTGATCAGCCTACTGGGAAATCAGTGTTGTATGTATGACATTTTCATTCTGTCTCTTTCTTCATTCCATTCATTTACTAATCTCTTGTTTATGTTCATTTATTTTGAAATTTTATTATTCAACATTAGGGATGATGTTTGATTTTTTACACTGGTTTATTACTATACTAAGTGAGAATAATCTTTCAAAAAACACAACATAAGCCCTCACTTCTAGTCGGCATCCTCTGGAATAAGTGGAGGCACACTAGATGCCTTGTTTCTAATCATTTTAGTTACTATTCATAGAGTTTGCCAAGAAGAGATGTCACAAAGTTATATCAAATCATTTCATTCCTAATAAACAAATATTTCATATATGGTATAAAATATTATTATGAATGTTTTGAAACCTCGGATGGATATCATACTAGTGCACAAAGAATACTTATTCCAATAACAATTCATGGATTCCAGGTATATAAAATTATGTATTTTTGATATGTTATGTGATGATATTTTATTGTTTTTTTTCATAGACTAATGTACATGTTATGTGAAGTTTTTTATATATTACGGATTTCTAGATCTCATCTTGTAGGCAAGAGTATAATGATTGATTTTGAATTTTCGATGGAAAAGGGATGTGGTATGTAATAAATAATATTTGGTATACTAGGTCCACATATTTTAGGCCTACTAGGGTGAGATTCATCACTGATGACTAGGATAAACTATTTAAGTTGTCAAAAAAACCTAATCTGTGTTTTCCAATATATGTTACGGGTGGAATTATACTAAATTAGACCGACACACACACACACACATATTTCCTTAGGATGGAAGGCTATGAGGATCAGTAGTGAGATGCTTGATGTTGAGGAGGATGAATCCATCCTAATGCATAAGATGTGTAATGATTCATATATATGGATACAATAACTAGGTGTTATAACCGTTTTAGGGTGTTGTTACTCAGGTTTTGTTAATTAAAGTGTCAATAACAACCAATATGGTGTTTTACCACATGAATTTCAATGAAATTCTACTTAACAGGGCCATATGTGGGGTATGAAATAGATCAATTGAGATGATTGACAATGTGTAACGATGACTCATATTGGCTAGAATTAGTAGTAGATTCCAATCTTATATACCCGTTTTAGGGTGTAATATTTTTCTGGTGTGGTTGACTAAAGGTTCATAATAACCTACAAAGAGTTATCTGATATGAATTGCTACAATATTTTATATAACCAACATTCATTCATGGTCATCTAGTCAAATCCTGTAGTAATATGTCGATTGGTACTTGAACGTTTATAGTAAATGTGGACCTTGAAGGGGTATTATTGTATATAGATTTATAGTAGTTGTGAGTTCATTATATTTTATATGTTTGTATCTTGATAATCTTAGGGGAAGTATATTATGAAGATCCTCAAACAGGATCAGGGTCATGTAGGATTATTCTCAAGATGTGATGCTAGTAGTTTTCCCATTTAGCTACAAGTCTCCAATGGGTTTCACTTAAATGGGTTATCCAATTATAAAATATAGGGAACATTACAGTATATCATGGAACTAATAAACCAATATAATTTGACTTATGCTGTTTGATTTTTACCCTCACAATTTAGTGTTATCATCACGTCCTTTAGAGAGGGTTGACAGATACATTGTATTCCTTGCATTGAGACAGGTGTGTGGATGATGACTTGGTGATGTGACCTTTGTGAGAGATTAACCTATGGCCTTTGTGGTAAGAATTATGCACCCATATTGATATGTGATTGGTAGGGTCGGGATGGAGGCCTAGTGGCTCATAACATTGAATTAGACTCTTATAGGTTTATGATTCATTGAATTGAGGGAATCCTGTGATAGGGGTTCAGTCTGTTTTACATATACCATTTTAATTAGTGATATTGGTTGTATACTCTTTCTAGGATAGATTCATGGGAGGTTGTTTTGTTTTACAATATAGGAATGGTGATTCCTTTTATTTATAAGAAATAACCTATTCTACCTAGGTGTCAGGAATGATTCGAACATGAATGGTTGTTTGGTTTATTGGTCTTATTGACTAGTGGTTTTGTTGTTAGAGTCGTTTCTTTAGAATAGGTAGATGGTCATGATTTAAGTAATGTTATGTAATGGGAGGTTAGAGAATCAGTCATGGAACAAGTGAGGTTTTCATTTTTGGAAGAGGGGTTCCAAAGGTGCTTTTGGATTAATTATTCTGACATGCTGTGTATCATAATCTTCTTGTAATTGGGATTAGAGACTCATGAGAGCATTTTTCGTGTATTACATTAGGTGGTATGAGATAGTGCAGCTATTGTGCTAGGGGTTCTAGTAGTGTTACATATGTTTTATGCATGGTACTATTCAAATCATTAATTTATGAGTGTTGTTGTCTCAGTCAAGTATTTACAGTTTTAATGAAATGATGCCAGCATTGTTTGCTAAGAGTTGTGATTAAATATGAAATTTCCTTCCATCATATAATAGATATAGATAATGTATCAGAGGCTATAGTACTTTTGATCTAACTTAATTCCTTGTTTGGTGATGATGGCATGATGAGTGTGGCTTAGGGAGAATTATACACACCAATCAATGTTGTAATAGTGTACAATCAGTTTAGAGACAACCATGGATAATATCATCACATCGTCTTGAGTATGTTGGGATAGCTTTAGATATACACTGATCTATTAAAATATCTTGTATGATTTGATGGAAAGATGACATGGGAGTTTCAATTTAGGAGTATTATAAGGTTATCCAAATGGATGGGAGTGTACCATTGATTGTATGATGGTGGAGACTGACATTATGAGTTGAAATACAACTAATTTCATGGATCCTTTATCATTGGTCAGAAATGGGTGATAACTGATTTTTTCATTGGTGATCAAGAAATATAGGGTTCTTATAGATTCTACTTGATATGTATGAATATGGATAAGAAATTCACTATGGTGATTGGGAACTCAATACATTGGTGTGATGAAAAGTATTCTCTTAATGTGGGGAATATGAAATTGATCACTAATATGTAACCCTCATTTGAGGTGGCTCATGTGAGGATGAGAGCAGTCATTACATGGTAATTTTGGATTTTAGATTTCATCGATAAATGGAACTTTTGGCCATGATACATCATAATAAGTTAGGTACATTATTTGATGAGTGTTCTTGGAATGGTCTTAATGTGACTTATTATAATGGAACCAGAATCAAATTTTTATAAGTCATTAACATAAGAAGTTGAATGTTTTTGAAAATATTCAGCTGAAGAGGTTCAATTTTTTTCATTTTTTGTTTCTATATGGTCAATGAGGAATAACATAAGCTATGCCATAGTGATAAAATGCGTTCATCCAAGAGGTCATCTGAGGATTTTGAAGGAAAATCTATGGTGACAATGTTGAGAATGGTCGATATGGGAAGTAGACCATTAAGTAAAATCAGGGACTATTTTAAGTATCCTCATTTGTGATTAGATTATCTACATTATGAAATAAGTTTGGAATATTTATAGGATTCTATGGTTGTACTTATATTGGTGATTCTCATAGTGGAAGCATCATTGCTCAAAATTTGATGTTGAAGGAAAGAATTTATGGACAAGTGTACCATAGTCCATTTGAATAATCATTGAATTTTGTGGCCATAGTTTTCCTTAGATGGAATTAAGTTAGTGTTTTCATGATGTTTTAGATGTATTAGTTAGAATTTTCCTAGTTTTTTTGTTGGTTAGACATTGTATGGTTAACAATATGTTAAAGCACATTGCAAATTTAGAAATGTTACACGACAGTTTGAACGGAGTTTGTGACACAATTATGTTAGCTTGTTCATTTTTTACACTAATACATATTTATTAAGTGAAGTTTAAAGATGTATGGGATATAAGATCCTATGTTTTTTTGAGTAATAAATTTTAGAATGAAATTTAAACTTCCATTAATAGATGGCTAGAAATTTGATCGAAGATTCCGAATGGAAATTAAATGGTTGGGATGCCTGTAAAAAATTGTTTTAGAAATGTTTTTAGGTTTTGAAAGTTTTTTGTATGTTTTGGTAGTGTTTCAAAAGTTTAGGTTCTGGAGTTCGAGTTTTGAAAAAATGATTTATAGGGTGAATATTTTGAACACATTTAGTGATGGCAGTGGAACGAAATCATGTAGTCTGGTTTACATAGATGCACATGCATGGGAAAATATATAAAAGACGAAGGAAAACCTCGAATTTTTTTAGTATATTTAGAATAGTTCTCATGGTTGGTGCACTGTTTGTTAAACCTATTCCATGATCATGTGAGGGGGGTGTTCCTTAGACAGTAGAGACACACAGTTAGTGCATGGTTTGGACAACCATGCAGCAAAAATGTGAATCCCATTAAAAAGGATAAATAAACATTTTCCTCCTTTATAATTATGGTCTTTTAACCCCTTTTCTTTGAAATTTCAACCAGTAGGTCCCTCACATGTGCCCTCATCTTCCAACCTCCATGGGAGATCACATTTGTTCATGGTCTCAATCAAGTGTCATTAGATATGTTGGAATCCATGAGGTATGCTTTCAACTCCATTAGTCTACATCATATTATTCTCTTTCTTCTACTATGTTTAGATTATCTAGTTAATGTTTTATTATTAATTACAATAGATCATGGTAGAATCAGATATGAGTGTTATGTATCTTAATTTACCCTGTTAGAGAATGACATGGGAGGCCCTATGCACTTCACAATGTTTCGTTTCATTGAGGTATGACATTTTGGTGAATTTATAAATATTTAATTATTTAAATTAAATATTTTGTGTATTTTTAATTTTTTTTATTAGTGATGATTCCCTATTTTAGTTTTAGGATGAATCATGAGTTGTTTTAAAGTGTTTTGTTAGGGTTCTATTTTTATATGATAAACTTTTGAGGTTTTAGGCCTTATGGAATTGTAAAAGATGTAGTTAATTTTGTTATAACCTGTTTATTTTATTTAATTAATCATAGTTAGTTATAATTAAAAAATTTATAGTGTTTTGATTATAAGAGAATATCTTTATATGTAATAGGTGATATTGGAATAGATATGATAGTTATTTTTGGACCTTTGAAAATTAATGGAATACTTATTAAAGGTAGGTGGTGTGTCCTACCTACGATATGGTATTAATTCATGTTTATGGAAGTATGTGTATGGTAGGGATCAACCCCAAGGGAGATTAATCTTATTTAATTTATTCTAATTAATTCTTTGACTAATTTAATTGGTATTTTTTAAGGAATGAATGCCAAGGATCCCTAAAAAATCATTTGTTCTAGTATCATGGCTTGGGCCATTGAAAAACTGAGTAGCCTCCAGACCACGTATGAAGTGATATTGAAACCTGTATGCAATTAAAACACTTATATAGTATTATGTGGATAGACCACAGGTAGACCAAAACTATGTAGAATTTGTAGGAAATCCCATAGATATATTGGCAAGGAGGTTGGGAAATGACCCATCTCATAACCATTTACATTGTGTTAAGACCCTAAAAATTCAAGAAGTATGTGCTACCATTTCTATGATGTTGTGGGATGTAACTTCCTGGTGAATTATGTGTTGAATCATGATTTTAACTATTTTTTAGAGGATCCCCAGTGGGATGCATCTTATTATATGTTGACCTCAAGGATTTGGAGTGGGATACTTCTCATGTGTATTGAACTAGGGAAACTAGTGGCTTCCCTAGTGTGTTGAAAAATCCAGAGATAATGCATCAATGGTTTCAGTTAGAGATGATAGAGGATTTAAATTTAGAACCCATACACAAATTAAAATCCCAGGGTGTTTTGGATGTAGTGGTGGGTTTAGGAGTTCAAGAACCCTCACTCTTTTATTCATGTTTTCACTTGGTTGATGTTCTTAAATTTGTAGTTTCAGGAGGTGCTTGAAGATATTTGGCTACTGATCATAATGTGATGCGATGTTATAATAGGTATTTATAGAGTTAAATCCTATGATATAGAGTTTCATCCATATTATTATATTTTATCCATAGATATTTCTAGAAGTACATCATTGGATTAAACATGTGAACCGTACATGATTGGATGTTGTAAATAATTCTCCCCATCGTTAATTTTGAAATAGTGGACATGAAATTTAAATTTAATGATTATGATTTGTATACATGGTGTTACATAATTTTGATTGAGATAATTGGATGTGAAATTATATAATAAAAATGGAATTATATAGATATTATTGGGGTAGTTTACATGTCATTCTGTAGAGAACATGACATTCCATGGTTATGATGAATTATATTAGTCCTTGAGCGATACTATTTTCATAATACAGAATTCCATGGTTGGGATCATAGGATTAATGTAACTATTTATTTAATTTATTTTTAATTATCATTGTTTGAGGATTCATTTTTTATGTACCATGTGTCTTGTTTTTATTTATATAAAGTAAATGCTTAGAGATATTCGGGCACAAGCTAATGAATGTATCATAAATGGGGATCATGATCACATAATACAATTTTGGATTTATTTTACCCACTTATTTCCAATTGTTTATCTACTTGGATGACCACATTTCATGACCATGCACTTATGACATCATGCTTTAATAAAGAATTTTTCATCTAGTTTTTCTGTAGTTGTTGTTTATTTTTATTATTATTGGTACCCAGATGAGTAGTTCACACACATATATATACAATGAATATTACAGGATATGTATGAGAATACATTTGTGGTACCATACATAGTTTTTTACTGACAATATTATTAGTACACCATTACACTAGGATACATAGGAATATGTTCACATGGTTGTATGTAAAGGATGGGTTGATGTTGAAGACTAATCAAGAAGGTGGATCATATATATATGTGGAGATCAGGTATGTGATTTGACTCAGAGATTGAAGTATTACCTTGTACTATTACTTCCATATATATTATTTACATTTATATATTTGACAAACCTATCAGGAGATTAGTGTTTTATGTATGACATAGGTATTTTTTCTCTTAATACATTCCATTTAGTTATTATAGAATGGTTTATATTTATTCCTCCCACACTCTGATTATTTACTGATATGGATGATGTTTGTTTATTTTTTATAGTTTCTTACCCCGATTATTGGAAAAATCTCCAAATAGAAACACTCTATTCCCTTGATATTGGTCATAAGTCTTTGTTGTAAGGAATGTCACATGTGAGGACTTATCACTAACCAGTTCAATTTCTATTCACATAGTGTTCTAAGTCGGCATATGAACACATTATCCTATAATAAAAACTCTATAAATTAATTAATTAAAATCCCAAATGATGACCTAATTTCATGACCAGTAATAAATGGAAGACTATATTAATGAATTTCATACAAGACAAAAAATACCAAAATTAATATTGGAAATAGAATAACTATTAGAATGTTTGTAACAGAAATAAGATAGGAAATAAGTATAAAATATCAATGATGATGAATCTCAAACTATATGATCTAGGGACTTCTAAAAACTCAACCAACTATTTCATATAAATTTTATACAACATATATATATTTTTGAGTATAAATAATATTTTATATTCCCCCCTAACCCATTACATGTCCATGTGAGCCAAACATACTAATGCATATGTGGATGAAATGGATAAAACTAGGTAAAAAACATCCCATGGTATGGAAAAAATCAACATAAACCAAATATATTATTTAATATAAATTAATATATGATAATATAAATTTGTAATTTAAAATAAACAATAAATTTATAGAAAGGTTATATTCTAAACCATTCATCTATTATTTTATCACTACAAAGAAACAACATCACACATCCTTTCTCTCAATAGTCATTATATATATTGACCATCACATCACATCATTATTTTATTATAATCATCAATATACCATCTATTTTATTTCATCATAATAAGGGATATGGGTTCCATCATTCAAGGATGAAAAATGAACATCATGTGGTGAGTAATGAAATTCCACAACCCAAATTACATAAATATTATTAATACAATATAATAAATACCCTATATAATTATTTCTTGAAAAATATAACCATAGAATTATCTAGTGTATTACATAGAAATTTTATATAGTTTTTATATCATAAAAATCTCAAAATATTGACAAAACAATTTATTTCCATCCTAATATCAATGTGACTAGATAGATCTCGAATATCAAACCCAAAAAATAAACCACACAAATATTCATCAAGAATATATTGAAAATTATTCTTATAGAGGAGTAAATAAATATCTACATAAATATGAATATATCCTTGGAATTTCAACATATTATGTTCAATATACCAATTTATTCACTATCCATTGGGTTATTATTTCAATGATGATTCCGAATCTAAACCCCTGATGATCTATTCTTCAATATATAATGACATTTTTATTTTAGCGAATATTTAAAATGATTTTATACACTTTATAAAGAAAATAAATTATCTGAAAATCCTCTATATAAATTAATATTCTCATTAAATTAGAGGAATAAAAAGTAAAATTCAATCAGTGATAAGAAATCTATGTAATTGTTGCAAATCCCATGTCTATTTCATAATGTAACCCATGTATTTTTATAGTAAAAATGGACATCAATACTATATTTTAGATTAAACCCATTTCATTAGAAATAGACCCCGAATTGGACACTATATCATTACATAAAAGAGAATATCATTTAAAGAAATTCCCATTCAATGAAAAATAACATATACCATATTTAACACCCCAAGCTTCCACGATACACTTCTCTTTGAATAATACAATAGCATGTGTTGTACGCAATAATGAGTTCAAGCACACCGCGACTTACCAAAATAGCCGCTCAAAAGCAGTTATGAATAGTATTAATTGAATTTTAAATTTTATAATATCCTTATAATTTTAGAATCTATATTATGAGTTTCTAAGACATAATTTAATAAAAAATTCATTTTTTTTCAAATAAAAGAAGTAGTTTTCAAAAAATGTAATTTTACCGCCTTTTAATGGTGAAGCCTTTTTTAAATCCCATATTTGAGACATTTATATATTAAATTTGACAAAATAAACTTCTTCTTTATATTCGGGACATAAGAATTTTGTTTCAATATAGTTATGATGTTTTTCTAAAAACTTTCATATTTGGGTGAATAGTGAAAAATAGTATGTTTTAATTGAAAAAAAATATTTTAATAAAAATAAATTATATTTATTAAATTATAAAATTTAATGGTTTGGAGTAGATTTTATTTGTACTATTTAATCCAATGATTGTCATTTTAAGTAATTTCACTTAGAAATTGGACATAAACAAGTGTCAAAATTTTGATAGTTATTATTTCTTAAAAATACGCCTTTTGGTTTTGACAACGGGAATTAATATTAAATTAATGAATGGAACTTTTATGTTTGGAATTTGGTAAAATATAATTTATTTTTGGATTCGGAATATCAAAATTATCTTAGGGTTAAATTTTGGTGCTTTTCTGATAACATTCATATTTTGATGAATAGTGAAAATTACAAAATTTTAATTAAAACAACTTTTTTAATCGAAATAATTAATAGTGATAAATTATATATTTCAGTGATTTTAAAGTATAATTAAATTATAATTTTACCATTTAATCCAATGTTGGTCATTGTACATAATTTCATATTTAAACTGGACATAAGAAAGTGTCAATCTTTTGATAGTTATTATTTGTTAAAAACACGCTTTTTGTTTCGTAAACATGAATTAATTTTAAATTAATTTCTTCCACTTATATGTTTTTAATTTAGAAAAATGGATTCCATATTTAGAATCAGGAGACCAAAATTGTGTAAATAGTTATATTTTATTTTTAGAAATTTTGAATAATTACTTCGGTAAATATTTTATTTACCATGGTTAGAGGGCAATTCCGGTAAATAAGGGTAAAAAATAATATTATAATAATAAAAATTACCATAAAACGTGTACTAACCCTATTAGTTGATAAATGTCCGACCATTGGAATCTTTGAGTCAATTTTGGGACCCCAAGGAGCAACTTGTAAGTGATAATGACACTTTATATAAATTAAGTTAAAGTAAATACAAAAATGACATAGACATATATCTTTTAGAAAAACAATTTTTACATAAATTTATATATGTTATCTTTTAGACTATAAATATTAATTAGAAATATATAAATATTTAATACATCATGGTTTTTTATTTATAAATTTTAGACATTTAATAATTAAAAATATTTATGACACAATAATGATGCAATGTTTTCCTTATTAATGAAAGAATCAAATAATTGGCATTATAAATGTTAAAATAAATATAATTTGAAAGTTTTGATGAAATCCAATAATTTTATTAGTTAATATTACATGTTATGATTGTTTAAATAAATTTTATTCTAATCAATAATGTTATTAAGACTTTAACAAAAATCAATTATTGAATAGTGTCAAAATTGACAAAAATGAGTTCTTAAATTAAATATTATATTATTAATTGATATTATATTCCTAAAAATCAATGGTTCAGCCAAAGGACTTATATCAATATAGGTGTATCATTACTAGACAACTTGGGAGTCTCTTGGATGTATATAGTAAGTTTATTAACTATATAATATAAAAATACAAAGTGACATGGTAAATGTCAAACTAATTAACTAAGAGTTAAAACTAAAAGATAAGGTTAAAATAATGACCCAAATCTATCTAAAATCTATTGGATGAAAGGATTTCGACCCATCCCCAATTTATAATTTTAATAATCCACTTTGGAGCCATTATAAACCGAATATAAATTTATTATAAAATAATATTTCTAGTTTTTCCTAAAGAGGCCCCCCCTATAAAAGGAAACCACTCCTAACCAATTCTTCACACCTTCAAAGCCTTTTGAATCGGTCAAACCCTCTCCATTTATTCTCTAAAATTCCCTCAATTCAAACTAGAGGTCTTATTTTGATCATAAAGCCAACCTATGTAGCCCTTTTTATTAAATCAAAAGGAAGAACCCAAAGAAGAGGTAATGTTTTCACCCCACTCTTTCAAGTTTCTTTTTTCTTCCACTTATTATTTCTTTGTATTTTCCATTATAAAATAATAAATCCAGTATATTATATATAATATGATGTTATTATTAATATGGTACAAATAAATTCATTATTCTATCCACCCTTTTAATGACATGTCACCATACGTGCGTACGTACGGCTTACTGTCTCCACGTCATGGTGTAATTGTTATCCAATACATTATTATTGTGATGGGTATAATAATGATTTTTATTTGATTTTAATAATAATCATAACATGATAAGGATTATGTATATATGATATACCATCCAATTATATATTATTAAAAGAATGATATTGTCGCTTGTGCGTACGTACATACTACCATCTCCACAAACTTGATGAGATTCATTTCCCATCATATTGATTAAAGTATTATTCTCATTTGATGATTAAAAATAATGTTTAAGGACTTGATATCATTCTGGATATGAATAAGATACAACCTATCCCTAACAAACACGACTTATGTAACAAAACATATAAAAGAAAATGAGTAAGTTAACACCCGAAATGACGATAATACTACGATATTATTAACAAAGAAATGTTAAAAGATCATATATGATATAATATTAATGTATATGACACTTTTATAATTTAATAAAAATAATTTCACCATTATACAGTTGGTTAACCTACCCTCGACAAAGGAAAAGTACAAGGTAAGAGTTTATTTCACAATCTCTTCATTATCCGAGGTTGTTTATACGTAATTATCTACGGGACCTCTTTATCATCCACATCCATGTTTCTTAAAAATGGATTTCAAATCATTCTTACTATATTAGACTATGGGTTAAAGTCATTTATACCCTTGTTTGACTTTTTATAAGATTTTTATAAATGAATCTTTTCGTCATTTTCCAAACAAGGTATTTTTTAACCTTCTCGACAAAGTTATGGTAAGAATGTAATTTTTTAACTTCTACAGTGGGCACGGCTATTTTCCGCCTCTATAAAATCGTCAAAGCTTCCCTTAAAATCTTGTAAGAATATTTTGAAATTAAATGTTTTATTTTATAATTATGTGAATTTAAAAATGAATATTTTTTGAATTTTTGAAAGGTACTCTTTATCAAGATCATATTATTAAATTTTTTAAAGATGTATCTTTCTAAATCTTTTTAATTAATGTCCATGTTTTAAAAATTATTTTAAGGATTTTTTTATATGGACATTAATTTTTTTAAAATTATATTTTATTTCAAAAGTTTTGAAGTGGTATGTGACACTTTGATTAAAAAATCACTTTAAAATTACTTCCTTAATAAATCTGTGACATTTAAATGAATTAAAAAAAATAGATATTTCTCTCAAATAATTTTCATTTTATCTATGTCACCATACTTTGATGGATTTTAAGCTTATTTGATGTTGATTTATTAGGATAGAAAACTTCCATATTGTATTGAAGGTTTTGTGATATGTTTTACTGTGGATGTGTTATTTTTATACCATTCAGGGTTTATGGAGAAAGTTTTGACATTTCATATGCTACTTTTAATATGAATGTTTATGTTATGTTTAAAACTGTTCATATGTGGAATTCATTGGACTTAGTAAGTGACGGGTGAAGCCCTCTATAGCTCCTCGATGCATTGGTAGGTCTCATGAGACAAACTAGTGTCTTGGAACAAGGCTTTGACAAATGCTTATTTGTATTCTTGGCACGAGGCTTTGACTACGTGGTTATGACAGTATGTCATTATTCCATTATTATGAAAGTAGTTATTGATATTTCATGTGATTATTCGACTAGTATAATATCCATGTGAATATGTAAATTGAATTATTTCATTTTATCTTTTCCATATTATGCTGAAGTTCAATTTTAAAAGGATTTTGTTTTAGTTATACATTCCCTTAAATGTTTATCCTTATTTATGAAAGTTTCCGCTATATTGTTTTCCTTACTGGGCATTTGATCTCACCCCTTTCTATGTTTTATTTTTCCAAAGATTTAAAGAAGTGTATTGTGATTGATATGAAAGGTTAAGAAAAGGGAATAATGGAGTTCATAAAGTAATATTTATGTTGTATTGTATGTAATGTAACATTCATGTTTATAATCTATTTTCCAAGACCAGTAAACTGATCAGTCCTTTGGGCCATGATTCCTTATAATCATGCCAATGTATTAAAATAATGCACCGACTCTAGGTAACTGGGGTCAGGGCATTACAACATATTTAATAAACACTAGAAATAAAAATAAAATGGGTAACCAATCCAATTAAATAATAAACAATTTTTAGAATATAATATATTAGGATTCCCAAAAGGGCTAGTGTAATCACCTAGGGGGTGAGGGTGACATTTTTATTTCCTAATTTATCTTAATTCCAATGTTTCTCGAAGCCTTATACCCCCTTTGGAATTTTACCTATGTTTATGGGTAGTTCATAAGATTCTATTTAATATTTTATGAATAAACTATCAACAAAAAGGAAACATGTAAATTAGTAAAATATGTTTGCAATATTTTTACATGCTTTTTTAACAGTGTCTTCTACATTATTTTATTTTTTTGGTCCCAATCAAGGATTATCCACTAAAATTTGATGTTTATTTCTATGGGATTAGTTTATTTTTGACCTATATTTTTTTACATCTCACTCGATCTATCTTTCTTACTTCCCACTAATTGGTTTATTAAAACGTCACATTGTAGTAACAACGTCACCATATGACCTCCCTATATACACAGAAACCCTCTTGTTCTATAGTGTTTCACTTTGTATATAAATCTATTGATTTCAGATCCTCTTGAATTAGATCACATAATTAGTACATGATGTTCTTCATTAACATGATATGATATCCTTTAACTCACAATAGTTTCTTTGAATGCCCAATGTCCTTCTATAATGCTTTGGAACTCTATCACTACATGCAACATATTTCAAAAATCTTCTTCAGAACATGTTTACCAGCTTCCTAATTCACTAATATCATATGATCATCAATTTTACATATCTACTTAGTATTACTAATGTCTCAACAAGAAGAATAATACTATGAAAAATTACATTAATCTATCCAAATTTTTCAATACAAAACATCTTTATCTTGATTTTGACCAACTAAATTTATCATAGAATAGTATTCTGGTCCATATATTTCTTCATTCCCTATTGATACCCATTAAATCATAAATTCAGTATAGGTTAGACTTTTTTTCCTTATTTCTTGATAGATCATCAAAATATTCACACAACACAGCTGTCTCATAAACACATGACTCTAACACCTTCTTATCACTCCATAAATTTTCTTATATATGTAAGAATAAGGAATTTTTTCATCCATTTAGGAATATCAAATACCCACAACTAAATATTTCTGGATGATTATACAATTATTCTTTACACTTTTTTGTATGTGGATTTCCCCCATGAACCACATATTCATTATTCTTCTCATATGGTTATCTCTAATTAAGTTTTTTGAGTTATTTTATTTTAGATTTTAATTTTATTTCTTAATTTTTTCCCTTGTAATAATGATACTATTATATAGTCTTATAGCTTCTTATAGTTTTCCTTGTGTCTTACTCATCACCATCTCAAACTCTTATTATAATCATTATCTTGAAACATTTTTCATGGCTTTAGATAAATAATGAAATAGTAAGAGATATGTATTTTCCTAGTTTTCCCAACTTCCAACAAACACAATTATCAAACTCATTATCTTAAACTGTAAAATATTCCAATATGTTATGTATTTTTATCAATTCACTCATCCTTTCTTCATCAAATTTTCATTTTCTTCTTTATCACTGAAATAATATGGGATTATTGTAATAATATTTATTTATTTTAAATCCCAATATAAGGGGTGACATTTAAATTAATTCTGTTGTGATTCACTATTGTCATTATACGTTATGTAAAAAAGATTCTTATATTCATAAATAGTCAGTGGTTTTTCATTGGTTAATGATCTTGTATTCATAGTAGAAATTAGTATGTGACATAAATTGAATCCCCCTCTTTCTATTATTCTCAAAAAATTTGCATCTATGTACGTGTATAATGTTTCATGCAGCAATATTTGAAACTCACCTTATGAATGTATACGGATTTTTCATCATATGTATACATGGCTTGAAAAATTCAACATATCAAAATATTCTCAAAATAATTAGAATAGTATGCTTTAAAATGTTATATTTGAATATTTATTAGAGTTATGTAACCTCATTTGGGTCACTAAAGATGTTATGCTTGATGTCAATAGACTGAATCTTGAATCAATCACATCTATCAAAAACAGCATAGAAGTTTTTCCAAGATGACATCTAATGGTTGATCATCCTATGTGTTGTAGATTGATCAACCATGTGAAATCCATACCCATTCAAATCCCATGGTCAATCCACCTACCTATCATGATGGCACCAATAGTTGATAAATACCTATGGTGATTTCATCTACTAAAATGGCATGTGGTCATTCATACATTTTAATTTGTTGATGCCATATGATGAATTGTAATCATTTGACTAACTATGATGATATATATTTATTTTAAAATCTTAAACTCACACGTATATTAATATTCATTGATGTCATTGAATAATGACCTAAAAAATAATGCTACATTAGTTGAAGATAAGAGGTGAACCTGTGATTTTTTATTACTTTTTGATTGGGTATGCCATCAGTTAAAATTTAACATTATCTTTATTAGTTCACATGGAATCTATAAATAAATAATTCCACATCAAACCTTCTATTGAACTTTCTCAAGATTATATAGATCTAGACTGCTTATGTTGGTTGAATATGAGAATTTGAGCAACTTCACATACACGTACACACACCATCCAAAATTTCTACAGTACTCCACATTGTTTTTCTCAAATATACCTATGTGTACCTCACACAAGTGAACATGTTCCTACTGTATATATGATTATACTCCTTTTTTAGTTCACCTTTGAAACTATAAGTTGTGTGATAGATTTATGGTCCTACCCTATTTTTTATTCAACTGTCATATGAACACCTAGATAAATATTGAACATAATTCACATATGGCATTAAATACAGAAAGTTGATACATTTAAATATCCTCAAATATATTCTTCAAATAAAATTTAATAATATTAAAAAAGTATTATTTTAAAATTAATTTTAGTCACTCATGTTCGAAATCAACATTTGAATTGATGATTCTTTATTCCCACACATCATATGTAGTTTATTCATTTTTAATACATAGTTCTATCTCTATAATTCTGAAACAATTGTTCTGATAATTATGACCATCTATCAAATATTCAAATGTATAGGATACTACCCAACTCTATCCAGATATATAATTAAGTAGAATCATCTATAAATACATTACCCAAGAAGCATGGGTATCATTGACTTTATACATTATGTTGATTATTCAATCTGTCACACCACTCATCAGGTTTTCCTAACTACATGGATACTGAAAACAAAACAAAGTGAAAAAATTAAATCATTAATCCAAGGACACTTCAATCTCCTCCATAGGATTATTTTTCAATTTAAAATATAATCTAACAGTCTATGTATGAATTATTCCCCTAATATACAATAAATGGAAAGAGAAGGGGAAATTTTCTCCCTCTTAATGTAAGGGTTCTATCACCCAATGAAGATTCTTATTTATTTTCCACTATGATATTATATTATTTCTGTGGAGTTATGCAAAATATATTTCCTAACATTGATCCATCTGTTAATATCTTGATGTCTACATGGGTAATCCTATTATAAAAAATGTTGTTATAAAATACATACTAAATATATGTATTACATGTATCAATATATTGCCTACTCAAAATATAATTACCTTAGGGTTTTAAAAAAGTTTTTTTAAATGTTCATGAACATGTAATCATTATCATAAGACACATTTGAATGTTTAAGTTCTAGTATAATTATATCCCCAATTTGATTGAAAAAAATCACCCTGGTGAAATTCTAAAATTATAATCTATAACAGGTAAAATAATGTGTATATAATACCCATGAAATCTATATTTATTTGTGATATAAAATTTTTTGAGTCATGTGGAAGGATTAATTATTTGGAAGCCATGAGTTTCTTGGTAGTTCCTCCTCATGGGATGCTTCTTGTACTTCATCACCATGAGATTTTGATTCCATAAATAAGGTTTACAAAATTATAATACCGGATATAACCTAAACTAATTGGAAATGAACACCAATTAAAATTTCATCCCACTGTGTTGGGAATAATACCTTTCTATATAAGTATTACAACCCTATTTATGGATTCCCCTTTAATCCCCAACATTTATACACAATAATAGTTGATTTGGTAATAAGGTGGACTTCTTCACCTTAACAATTGTAACACTGGAGCTGATACAATTTTCTCAACCTAGTTTAATTTTTCCATTAGTCTATAAAATTTATATATTACAAAAAAATATCCCATCCTTTTTAGGTTTATATAATTTAACATCTTCTCAAAGAAAGAATTACTTTTTATTATTAGCTTTCATATTAGATAAAAATGACGTATTTTGGTGAGTTACCTTTGTTGTTTCACTCTTTTATATTTTTCACAACATACAATCCTTTTTTAGACATTATCAGTGTATGATAACTATATAATTAGGCTCATGCACTTACATTTTTTTGTGTAGGCTACTTATTTATAGGAAAAAATATGAAAGAAAAACGTATTGATGATTTATCATTTACATTTTCAAATATTTTATTCGAAAATTATTCTTCGAATTATTAGTAATTTATATAAACTTCATGGAACATTCACCCTAACTTAATCAATATTTTCCTTAAACGTTTTGGAAAGCTTATCAATATCTTAATCAGTGATGTCTTCCATCATATAATTCTTTTTCATGCATATATTTTATGGAATTTTTTTTGATGCAAAATTGTTTATTTTAGCTTTAATTAACCAATATTGATTACAAAAGTACATGGTGTGGCCTCTCTTATCGCAATAGAAAAATATTCCACATTATGGTGTGGTATGATTATTAGCATTCACAACTGACTTCATGAGGTTATCTTTTTTAGGAACTTCCTATAATATTTCATTCCTTAAGGTATAATAACGTTTTTTATCTTCATCAGGTTTTATAGCCATATCCTATCTTGAAAATTGCAGTTATATTGGTTAATTGTTTAGAAACAGTATTCATATTTATGAATATAAATGTTTATTGAATCACATCATCTCTTCACCATTTCAAATTTATTCTTTAATTAACGATCTTCTTGTTCTTTGAAGTCTATTTCTTTTCTATATCGATTTTCATTACCTTCAAATTTTATTACATTTCTTATTAGATATATATGAGTTTATATGGTTTCTGATTGCTCTAATAATCTATGGATATATGCGGAAGCCAAATGTAGTACTGAAAATTTCCCACAAATGTAAATCTTTTATCTTTTATACCAGGATGTATGTATTTTCTAGTTTAACATGCTTGATGATTTTATAAACATTCACCATTTTTATGTATAAATTGTAACATCCTACCCATTTCCATTGACATGAAAGGCTGTAGAGATGCTACTTGGCATTAGAAGATATCCCAAGGCACCAAAGTCTGGAAATAAATGCCATTTCCTTCAATAATAGTGGTGGAAAAATTTCCCTTTGGAGTAAGATCAACCAACAAAACAAGACATAACTTACCGAAGCTACATGATGCATGTCAATGATGTTTTACAACTCAACTAGACCAAAATACCAATACAAAAAACCACAACAATCCATCATCAGAGTACCGAGTGGAATACTGAATAATAAAACACAAAGGAAGCTATGAAACAACTCTACGGCTTCACACCATGCTCTATGATCCACCCACCAAAATACACCCAAGCATCAAGATACACAACTAATGAAATGAGATGCCTTACAATTTCCCTCATCCTGGAACATGACATCTGGAAAATCACAAAAGTGCCAAAGTAGGGTGTGAGTAATAATACTCAGAAGGTTTCCACCAAATGATATACCTACACATGCCAATATGATAGAACCATCACCATAATTTATAAAAAAATTATATAACAACATTAAAACATTTCAACAATTAACCGCAAGCCAAGACACAATCATTCCTAAAAGTATTTTCCAAATCAACTTAATTATAGGGAATACACCCTAACATGTCATTACCCATTTAATTTTTCATGACTGCATACAGATCTCATCTATACACACAATTATGTCATAGAATAAATACCATTTATGCCATTAAAACAATCTTGGTGCTACTTTAATGGTGGAAAATCCATGACCAAACCATATCTCCAATAGTGTGGGACATCACGCCCATCACCCTCCCTTTTGATGATGGTACATTCACCACCATCACCTTTAAAGTGGTACAATCATGACCACCATCCATCAAACTCATGAAAATAGACATTTATCACATCAAAAAAACATTTCAATTTATAATTTTCAACCATAACAACATGCCAACCCATAATGTCCACAAAATATTATCTAATAATTTTCATTAATCATGGATAAAAAAATCACCACCCAAAGGATTTTTTAATCCAAACCATTAAATAAAATCAGATTCCTTAAAAACAACATTATGCTACATCCATTCCCATCCAAATTCAATTAAAATACAATTTTATTGAAATATATTTATTCAAATCATTTTCCATAAAACAAACCGACCCACAAATTTTGATATAACCAATTGAAATCCATCCCAAGAAAATTTCACAAGAAATCAAATTTCCCCCAATCCACAATGTAAAAAAAATGGATTCGAAACAAGATTAAAACATCATAACCACAACCAATTTCTAGAAAAAAAATTAATTATAAAATAAAGGTTCATAATTCTATAAAAATTGAAATGAGATTAATTCAACCTAACTTAGGGTTTTAGTGAAATCGATCAACTCACAATCGCACTTGAAATCTGTCTGAAGTCCCAACCAAAACTGCCTTAGATACCTTTTCCTATTATCAAACCCCCCAATATCCTCATTTTCGGAAACAAAACCTTGAGATATACATGGGACCTAATTAGATCTTGAAAATCCAGAGAATGGGTGGTGTAGATCTAAGACAAACCAAGAAATAACCAAGAGAAGATACTTATAAAGAGTGAATCACATTCATCGCACCATGAAAACCCTTAGATTCAATTCCAAAAGGAGTGGGAGAGACCCCCTGACCCTTGAGAACCAAAAATACTGAGTGGTTTTCGTATGAGAGAAGTAATTGAGTGATTAGGGAAAATCCCGACCAATCTCGGATTTAAGAACCCAATTTTTAATGACTTGCACTATTTGATCGCATGGTTGGATAAACCATGATCTAATCATGCTATTTGGACTGTCTCTAAGGGAACTTTTCATGGTCTACTCACACGATTAGCCAAATTGTGCCCAAAATATGTGAATCCCAATTCCTCACATTTCATGGTTACTTGGGAGTTCTGTATTATTTCCCCTAACCATACTCCTTCAGAAAAGTGTATAATGATTTTAAAAACCATCCCAATGTTTTGAAAACATTACCCAAATACTTTATATACCTAAAATGATATAAAAAATTATTACATACCTCAAACTAGGGGTACTAAATTCTCCCCACCATTGGAAGTTCCCCAATCAAGAAGTTGAAGACCATTTCTTTTTCCAGAGACTTCGATCCATTTTTAAACAATTTCTTTCTCCTGCTCCTATGTCTCCTCCTAAATCTGACCATGTTTCCACAAAACCAAAATAATAATGATGATCATAACATACAATATTCTCTCTTTCCTATCCCCGATCCACATAGGCATGTGTACCATGGAAGCATTCAAATCTATTTCAACAAGATAAAAACAAAATAAATCTTCATGATCCGGCTGAAACTTTTTCAACTACGACACTTGAAACACATTGTGCACCAAACAAAAATGTTTTGGAAAATACAACTATTCCCCTTCTCTAACCCACCCAAGTATCTTAAAAGGACCAATATCACTCATAGCTAAATTTACCTACATCCCAAACTGATGATGTCCCAGTCTCGGAGAGATTCTCAACAACACATGATTACCTACCTTGAACTACAACAACCATCGATGATGGTATGCCTATGTTTTTTTTCAATTCTGGTCCATCTCTATACTCTTCCTCATCAACATAATATTCTCTATTGTCCATTTTAAATGACTCATCCCAACCAATGATTTTTCTCCTATTTCCACCCATCATAGTGGAGACCGACAATAACACCCATACAATGCTTGAAATGAATTTCTATGTATGGAGGCATGATAACTATTATTGTACGAGAACTCCCCCAAAAGAAATACATTCTCCATTGAGCTAGAAAAATTCATCACACAAGTCCTAAACATATATTCTAATGTTTTAATCATCATCTTAGATTTGCCATCCGTCAGGGATTTTACGTCATGCTCATCGTCAACTGATTCCCGTGGTCTTAATGGACATATTTCCAAAAAACAATATGTGAACCTATAATATCTATATGATACAATGGAAACTCGAACACCATGACTCTTTACCACCTAATGGATACATATTTTTTATAGATCTTCACTCGTGTGAGATTCACATATTAGGATGAAATGGGTCGACTATGTGAGTCGATCCACAATCATCTATATGACATAGTGTTTCTTGAAATTTTTGGGATAACTATAAAAATTCCATCACTATCTACATAAAAATACAGATAGGGATCGGTAAATACTACAACATGCCCACTTTCCCCTGATGTTATGCCTTAAATTGTTAAAAAGACAAGCATCTCAAAAAAACTCAGCAACTTTACTTTTTTAAACCAGCCTACAAGAGGTGGTCATTCAATTCCTTATATATTTTCTGAATTGAAGGATGTAAAACCCATATAGAATTATGATAAGTACTAAGATGTTGTTCTAGACAAGCCACTAGAATAACCATAAAATTCTAAATTCTGAACACTAAATTCCCATCCAGTTTCTAGCCCTTGGTGACCTCCTCACCATTGAGTTTCGAACTTATAGTCACAATTATAAAATAGACATCGACACCTCTTTACCAAACCAACTAATTTAGGAACTAATGATATTGGAAAGAAAATAGCTAAATCATTGCAGTCTTCACATTCCAACATAATTTTGTCTATAACTAACATAAAATTCCATTGAACGGATGCATGTTTCACCACTTGCACATACAATATCCTACTAAATTCATCCAACACCAAATTTTCCTTACCTGGTGATTACATCAAGTCAAAATAAAAAATATAGAGATACTCCATCGATCTCTTTTTCCTCAGGTTCAAATCCCTCCCTAAGAAAATTTGATTCAATCACTTATGATTGGTAAATACTATGAATTTCTCATCAATGATATAATGATGCAAAATTTTCAAAGCATGAACTACTGCTGCTAACTACAAATCATGCATCTAGTAGTTATTATCATGAATCCTCAAATTCCACGAGCCATAAAAAACCACATGATCTCCTTGAAAGAGAAAAAACCCCATCCTTGATCCCAAGGAGTCACAATACACAACATACCATTTAACTGGTTCTGGAAAAATCATAGATTTGAGATGATGTAAGGAGACTCTTCAGCTCTTAAAAATATTTTTGACACTGCACTTTCCATTGAAATGTACTATTATTCCTTATCAGAGATTCCATCAGTGAGGCTAATCATGAGAATTCATGAAAAAAATTCTGATAATACCCATCTAGACAAAGGAAGCACCAAATTTCAAAAACATTCATTAGTGATTACATCAACATAACAACCTCTATCATTTTTGGATCAACTGAAAAAACCTTTATCAGAAATAAAATGGCCATGGAAATAGACATATTTTATCCAAAAGATAAACTTTGAGAATTTTTTATACAACTGATGATCTCTCAATGTCCCTGACACTACTGCCAAGTCTTTCTCATGCGCTAACCTTTTCCACAAATATACCAGTATATCATCACTGAATTTTACCCCAAATGAATCTAGAAATCTCTCAAATATCAAATTCATGAACACCATGAAAACCATAGGTTAATTCATATAACCAAATAATGTTGACCCTTTTAGAATTACCCCAAACAAGATAAATGAATGAAATAATGAAATATAGGAAAACAGAGATAAAATAAAATAAATAAAGGAAAATGGGATGAAAAACATAATATAGAAGCATTATTGAATAATTAATATAATAGAAAACCCCTCTTAAAATGGAACCAATTTTATGAATTTTTTTCATGGGACTAGAAATCAATATATTTTAAAACTAGGACTGAAATAGCATAGATCTCAAGTGACATATCTCAATGAGATGGGGATGGTTTAGCTAAATATTAATACATATTATTCATTTTTTTCATTATTTGGATAATAGGAATAAATATGTTGGGTATTGATGTATTCTACTGATAAGTAAATTAACATGAAAAACATATTGAATGTGATAAGGTAATCATGCATAATTTCATAAAAAAAGATCCTTCATTTTATTTCAACCTTGAAACTATTTATTATTCTATGTGTAGAATCCCAGGTATTTATAGAATAATAATTTTTCATTTCTATCAGTATTTATGAATAATATATTGTTTTTATATTAATGGGGATTCTTTTTTTGATAGCGTAATCAACATGAAGCAATATATTTCATTGAAATCTTACGTTGCACACAACGTTGAGTTATACCCACAAATAATATAATATTATTATCATTTTAAATAATAGTTAATGACTATAAATTGTATTTTCGAGAATAAATAGATCTAAAAACATTATTATTACACAATTTTGTTAATTTGTTTTTATATTTATCCAATAAATTTTAGAGGCTACAAATAAGAATGAATTCGATTTTAAGTATGAAATATTATAATATTTTTAAAAGGTCACATTATTGTATATTGATGGAGAACCCTTTTTAAATCTATTATTGTCACTTTTATATGTTTTATATGTCAAAATAAAATCCTTTTTTAGAATCGGGACTTAAAAATTACTTTGGATGAAATTTTCTTATTTTTCTGATAAAGTTCACTTTTTATTAAATAGTGAAAATATTGCATTTTAAGTCAAAATTAAATTTTTATCTATTTATTTATATAGATTTATTGTACTTTTAATTGGATTTAAAGTTGAATTATATTTTATTTTTATAATTAAATCCAATTTTTGACATCAGATGTAATTTCATATTGAAATTTAACATAAACACGTGTCAATCTTTTGGTAGTTTTTTACTTCTTAAGAACACATTTTCTGGTTTCAACAATGGAAATTGATCTTAAATTAAATACTCTAGTTTCAATGTTTTGAATTGGGAAAAATGTATTGAATATTTGGAATTAGGAGGTTGAAATTCTATAAATAGGAACCATATATTTTTGGACATTATGAATAGTAACTTCAATAATTATTTTATTTAGCATGGTTAAAGGGTGAATATGGTAAATAAGGGTAAAAAATAAATTTCATAATAATATTAAAATACCCTAAAACATGTCCTAATTCTATTTTATTAGATATGTCGGACCATGGGAATTATTTGGTCAATTTTAGGACCCCATGGATCCACATGAGAGAGATAATGGAATTTTATAAGAATTAATATAATATAAAGAAAAATATAATAGAAACAGGTATCTTTACTAAAACAATTTTTATATAAGTTATTATAACAGATATCTTCAAATATAAAAATTCAATAGAAATCTAAAATTTTTTCCTGCATCATGGAATTTTATTTATAATTTTTATAAATTAAATTAATATATTTATTTACGATACAATAATGATGTAGTGATTGTGTTATTAATGAATTATTTAAATAAATGAGATTATAAATATTAAAATAATTTTTTTTCGAAATTTTTTATTCTATCCAAGAATTTTAGGGATAATTATCACTTGTTATATTTGAGTTTATGAAGTTTTTTTGAATGAATAAAGTTGTTATGGATTTTAAAAAAGGCATGATATTAATAGTATGAAAATTGACATAAATGAGTTTTTAACACAAATACTATTTTATTAAATGATATAATTTTCCTAAAAATCTTATATTCAGACTAATGACATAAATTTTTTTAGGATTTCATTAATTAACTACTTTAGGTTCTATTGGTATTTTATAGAAACTATATCAACCACATAGTATGAATATAAAAGAAGACATTGTAAGAGTTAAATTAGTTAACTAAGGGTTAATTATACAAAATAAGGTTAAATTTGTGACATAGGATTGTATAAAACCCAGTTGTTGAAAGGATGTCAAACTAAAATCATCTTACCTATCAAATAAATGAGTTTCGGACCATTTGAGACCAAAAATCATTTTATAATAAAATAATATTTCAGTACCTTCCTAAAGTGCCCCTGCTCCCTTTTATAAAAGGTTATCACCTCTACCCTTTTAGTCACACCTCTCAATCTTACTAGATCATCCAAATTCTTCTCATTCAAGAAAGATATATCGCTCCCTTAATCCTTGAAGCCTTACCTTGGGGATAAGGCAATTCAATAATTTTGTTTGGCTCAAATCAAAAGAGGATACCCAATTTTGAGGTAATGTTTTCTCTCAAGTTCCTTTCCATTATTTTTATTCTCCACTCCCTATTCTATTCTTATTCTTGATTACATAACAAAAACTATATCCTGAATACATTAGTATTTTTTATGATATGTATTCGAACTACACTAAGACACACCTCCATCTAATGTATATGAATATACTGTTTTTGTGGACGGTGAAGTTCTTCCTCACGAAACGATGATTGTTCAATTTTACCCTACCACCAATCAAGGTGGAAATTATGAAGTATATATATATATGATATATATTATAATAATATTTCTTATATTATTATTTGAATATTTTAATAATACCTTTATTCTTTCAATAATGTGTTAATACGATAATTTCATTTGTGGAAGTGTGGACTACCGCCCCCTCAATGTGATATGACTCATTCATCGCATACATGGATTGTATAAAAGAATGGAATTAATGAAATTAATGAACTTATGTAATATATATAACATAGATATTATACTATAATTATAATATATGTATGTATCATTTCGTTTTCCTTGTTTTAAATATGAAAAAGAAATGAACATAGTTTTCATGCGTATGTACGGCTTACCGTTTCAATGAACGATGAATTTCATTTCTTATCTACAAATATTATGGAATATTATAAATATATATATATACTGGATATAAATTAAAATATACAGGATATATATTATATTTAAATCCTGAATACGATTATGGATATAATGGACTTTTGACCACATTGACAATTTGTAATTATAACAAGTTCATTTTTGACTCAAGTACCAAACATAAAAAAAAACACCTGATATGAACTTGAATAATTATATAATTGTTATAGAATGGTAATAAGTGATATAAAAGTAATAATAAACTTGAAAAAGGTTCTAAATAATGTTTAAATTAAGTTATATTTATTATATTAGCATATAACGAATGAATGAGAGAAGTCAGACTCAAAGTAAGGGACTTCATCTCAATCCTCATTCATCAAGGGATATTTTGATTTATAAATGAACTTATTTTATAAAGAGTATAGTTATACCCTTTTTATTTTAATTTAATTAAAAAAATTCAAAATAAATCTTTTTCTATTAAGAGTTTTACTAAATGACAAAAGGAATGTTTCTTTTTAACGTACATGGCGACAACGACTTTTCCACCACCACAATCATTATTTGATTTTTGGATTCCATAACAATACGTAATGTTTCTAAAAGGAAAATAAATACCATATACCATTTTATGTATTTTGGTTTTGAAAATGGTTTTGAGAAAGCATTGATAAGTCAATATCTTGAAATGATATATTATGATTACAATGTGGAAATGTTATCTTTCCTTTATACTTGTTTTATTGTTATTGTTATGTTTTTGTTCTTGGGAATTATTTAAATATACAAGTGGTTCTATGATTAAATTAGGGAGGGTGAGATCATGATAGCTCTCCAATGAAATGGGTATCATGATGTAGGTACACATTAATGATTATCCTAAGATATTTAAGGAATATACTACGATGGGTATTCCAAACATTACTTCCTATGAAGCTATGAAAGCTACATTGTAAGTATGTAAAAGATGCGACAAGTTACCATTATGATTTATGATTTCTATGTGTTATTCATAAATCTTATGATTTTATGAGGTATGGTAAAGGTATTTTGTTTTATGATTGAAAATTATTACTTTATTGATTTGTATGTACCAATGGAGTAATTTTTTCTTTCCTTATATTATAAACATTTCTGAGAAATTTATGCTCATTCCATGTTTTTGAAATGTTGTTCACTGGGTATAATGAAGGTTAATAGAAAGGAAGAATTCGAGAATATTTATTTTCAGAAAATTATTCTTGTTTTTATATAAGGAGTTTTATTGTTTTGAAAACAATTTGATAGAGTAGAAGTGTCTAATTTATAATATTTTAGATTTAATGTAATATTTGTGGACTAATTCTATAAAACTATAAACCTGAAAGTGTTCTCAATGTGAATTCATGACATACCTAAATTTTTTGTAATTTTTAAGGTAGGAGACTTGTAGTTTGTAATAGAGGTTAGTTTTGATAACTTTAGATGTTAGGATAATGTTTAATGGATATCTTGAAATAATTTTGTTTTATGGTAAAATTGAAATGATATTGCATTTGAAGATTTCCATATTTCTTCTTCTAAGATATTTATGTGTTCAGAATGGTTTTCTATAGAAGACATATGGAATCTATACTTGGGAGGCATACCGTGTGAAATGACCATCCAAATCTGCATCCTCAGATGGTCAGAATCATAATTGAACATCTTGTTGCAGTGAGGGCTCAGCTGACTCACGTGATAAATGGATATTGTGTTTATAGATGATATTTTGGTATTTTCTAAAATTAAATTGGTAAATTAAGGTTATTTAAGGGTTTTCATTGAATCCTTAAAATAAAAGGAACTATACGGGAAATTCAACATGTGTGAGTTTTTGTTACAAAAAATTTCATTTCGTGGTAACATTGTTAAAAAATTTGGCATAACTAATGAACTCGCTAAAGCATAAGTTGTTGAAGAATGTACAAGACCCAAAAATTTAACTGAGATTTTCAGTTTTCATGGTTTTGTAGGTTATTACCAGTAGGTTGTTGTAAAGTTTTCAAGGTCATCTAGTCCACTCACTAAGTTAGCTTGAAAAGGTGTTAATTTGATTTGGTCAAAAGAATGTGATGAATGTTTTCAGGATTTGAAATGAAGATTGGTGAATGCTATAGGTTTGGAACTACCTTCTTAATATTGTGAAATTTTTATCAATAGCAAGGCTTCATTGAAAGGACATGGTTGTGTCCTAATGAAAAATGATCATGTAATTTTTTATGCTTCACATTAGTTGAAAACTCTTGAGTTTAATTTCCCTTCACATGATTTTTAATAAGATGCTGTTGTTTTTATCTTTAAAAATCAAGAAACGTCATTTGTAGGAGTAAGGTGTGAAATATATACAAATATCAAAAGTTTGAAATATCAATTTAATCATTAAAATTAATCATGAGACAAATGAGATGGCTAGAATTAATTAAGTATTATGATTGCGAGATTAATTACCATCCAGCAAAAGAAAACAAAGTGGCTGATGCTTTGAATCAGAAAAGTAATTCTACATTAACCATGAAACATTTGTAACAATATACTTTGGTTTTTGTTTTGATGAATTTTGGATTGGATGTTTCTGGTGTAAGGAATTCATCTATTTTGTTTTATGTTTCAGTACAACCATCTTTAGAAGAAGGAATAAAGTAGGAACTGAAAGAAGACAATGAGTTTCAGAAAAAAAGAATAATTGGTTCAAAAGGGTATGTTACCTGAAATTAACAATGATAAATATTGTGTTTTGTGGTTTGGAAGGAGGTTATATGTGCCTTGTGATTCATAGTTGAATAAATAGTTGTTATGTGAAGCTCATAGTTTTCCGTTTTCAGTTCATCGTAGCAGTACTAAGATGTAAAGAGATATTCGGGAGTACTATAGGTGGGATGGAATGAAAAAATATATTTCTGACTATACCATTATATTTTGGATATATAAATATGCTAAAGTTGAGTGGAATTTTCCAAAAATTATGTTTCAGCCTTTGTCCATTCCATAGTGGAAATGTGAAAATATATCCATCGATTTCATAGTGGGATTACCAATGACTTCTCGATGTAATAATGAAATCTGGGTTATTATTGATCAAATGACTAAATCTTCTCATTTTATTCCTATTCGAGATACTCTATCTCTAGATAAACTTTCTTGATTGTATATTAATGAGATATTCATGTTACATGGTGTTCCCCTACACATTGTATCTGATTTCAATCCCAGGATCAATTCTATCTTTTGGATTGGCCTTCAGAAGTCGTCAGGTAATGAATTAAATTTCTGTATAGATTTTCATCTGTAATCGGATGGGAAGTCAGAATAAACAGTTCATACCTTAGATGATATGTTACATTCTTGTTCAATGGATTACCTGGGAAATTGGGACCAACATATTTATTTTGTTGAGTTTTTTTAATAATAACAGTTTTCATTCCCAGTATACAAATGACCCCATTTGAAGAATTACATACAAAGCAGTGTTGAACACCAATTTTTTTGATGAAGTAGGTTAAAGGATGTTTACGGGACCAAAGTTGGTATAATATATGTAAGAAAAATATTATTTTATTTAGAAGCACATGAGAACAGCTCAAAGTCGGAAAAAAGGTTATGTGGATAACCAGAGGTAGGATCTTTCTTTTGAGGTAGGTGATCATGTCTTCATCAATGTTTCTCTATTGAAAAGTGTGATGTGTTTTTGTAAAAAGGGAAAGATAAGTGTGGGGTTCATTGAACCCTATATAATCCTGGAGAATATTGGATCAGTTTCCTAAAAAGTGTCTTTACCAACAATTTTATCCCATTTACACAATATTTTTCATGTTTCATTGTTGAGAAAGTACATTCATGATCCATCTCATGTATTGAGTCTAGAGGTAGCCCATTTGGTAGAGAATCATTCTTATAAAGAATAACAAGTCTAGATTCTTGACGGTTGAGAGAAAGTGTTGAAGAATAAGTTAATTCATCTGGTAAAGGTTTTGTGGAAAAAACTTATAGTCATGGATCCAACATGGGAATCCTAAAATTCAATAAGGGATAAATACCCCCACATATTTGATAAGTTAATAGAACTATGAGGAAATAATTCCAAAAAGGGTGGAATGGTGTAACATCCCAGGTATTTATAGAATAATACCTTTTCATTTCTATTAATATTTATGAATATTATATTACTTTTTCATTAAAAGGGATGTTTTTCCCAATAGAATACTCAACACGCAACAATAGGTTTCTTTGAAATATTACATCGTACAGAACTTTATATTATACCCAAAAATAATATAATAATATTATTATTGTAAATGGTAATTAATGACTAGTTTTTGTATTGGTAGTAATGAAAAGAAATAAATAAATTATGCTTACACATGTTTTTAAATGTTTTTATTTTTATCCAATACATTTTAGAGGCTTAAAATAATAATTAATTCAATTTTAAGCATTAAATACTATAATATTTTTAAAAGGTCATTTTACCGCCTTTTTATGGAGAATCCTTTTTAAATCTTGATTTTCTTTCAGTTTTATATGTTATATTTGGAAAAAGAAAATTCTTCTTTAGAAAAGGGACACCAAAATTTACTTTGGATGAAATTTTGGTATTTTTCTGATAAAGTTCATTTTTTAATGAATAGTGAAAAATATTTCATTTTAAGTTAAAACTGCGTTTTCATATAATTTAATTATATAGTAATTTTGTGCGTTTAAATGGTTTAAAAGTGTAATTGGAATATCTTTTTTTCATTTAATCCAATATTGGTCATTAGAAGTAATTTTAATGTGAAATTGCACATACACCCATGACAATCTTTTGGTAGTTATTTACTTCCTAAAAACATGTTTTTTGGTTTTGACGATGAGAATTAATTTTTAATTAATTACTCAAATTTTTGTGTATTGAATTTAGAAAAATGGATTTCATATTTTTAATCAGGAGGTTCAAAATTTTAAAATAGGTACCTTTAATTTTTTTGAAATTATGGATAGTAACTTCATTAAATATTTTATTTACAATGGTTAAAGGGTAAATATCTTAAATAAGGGAAAAAAAAATATTATAATAATATTAATAGACCATTAACACATGTCATAATCCTATTGTATTAGATATTTCCAACAGTGGAAATTTTTGGGTCGATTTGGGGACGACATGGATATGGAAACACTTATTCTCTAGACAGTGAACCACTGCCTCATGAAAAGGTGATAGTTAAATTTTCCCCTACCACCTCTCATGGTTGAAATTATGATAGAAATATATATATATTATATATATTTTACTTATATTGTCTCTATTCTTCTATTTTTTTATTTAAAGCATAAATAAAAAATTTCATTTGAGGATGTGCGGACTACCTCCCCGTCAAAGTGACATGACTCATTCATGCCATAAATGGAACATATAAAAGATGGAATTAATGACCATATGTAACATATATAGCCTTGATATTATATTTTAATTATAATATATCTATGTATCAATAATTTTTCATTACTTGAAATTTGAAAAATAAATGAAAGTAGAGTTCATGTGCACGTTCAGCTTACCGTCTCCATGAACGGTGCATTTCATTTCTTATCTCAAAAATGTAATGGACTATTCAACATACATATATACTAGATCAAAATATGTATATAATATATATATATGATATTTAAATAATGAATAAAATTCTGGAGAAAATGGACCTTTGACCACATGGACAATTTTGAATTATAAAAAGTTCATTTTTGACTCAGGTACCAAACATCAACAAAAAGACCAATATGAACGTGAATATTTATATAATTGTTATAGAAAGGTAATAAGTGATATAAAAGTATAAATAAACTAGATAAGGTTTTAAATAAACTATAAATTAACTTAAGTTTATTATTCAGGTATATAATGAACGAACGAGACAAGTCAGACTCAAGGTAAGGGACTTCTTCTCAATCTCCTTTCATTGAGGCACATTTTACTTTGCACAAGACCTTATATTATGAAGTGTATAATTATAACTTTTTTATTTTATTTTAATTAAATTATAATCAGAAGGAATATTTTTCTAAGAAGTATTTTACTAAACTACCAAAGGAATGTTTATTTTTAACGTAAGTGGTGACAAGGACCTTTCTTCCACCACGAACATTATTTGATATATAGAATCCCTAACATGCCATAATGTTTTTAAAAGGAAAATAAATTCCATATACATTTTTATGTGTTTTGGTATTTATTTCTTTTAGAAAACATTGATTATGTCAATATCTTGAAATGATATAGTGTGATTTCCAAGGGGAAACGTTATCTTTACTTTATACTTATTTTATGTGTTATGATAATGTTATGGTTATTGGAAATTATTTACATATATGGGTGGTTCCATGATAAATTTAGGGTGGGTTTTCCCCATATTTCTCACCAATTCATTGGGTAACATGACAGAGGTATATGTTAATGTTTCTAATAATAGATATAGGTAATATACTACGATGGGTCTTCCAAACGTAACTCGCCATGTAGCTATGAAATCTAAAATGGATGTATGTTATGTATTATGAAATTTACCTTTATGTTTTATGATTTCTATGTGTTATTCAAAATTTTTATTATATCATGAGTTAAGTTTAAGGGATTATGTTTTATGATTTAAAAGTATCATTTCATTGATTATTCTGTATTAATAGTCTAATACTTTCTTTTCTTATTTGATAACCCTTTCTGAGCTCTTTATGCTCATCCCATGTTTTTGAAATGTTTTTCACAAGGTATAAGAACGGGTAATAGAAAATCATAATTCAAGAATATTTAGATCTATAAAACAATTCTTGTTTTTATTTAAGGAGTTTTATTATGGTGAAAAATTTAGATAGATTATAAGTGTCTATATTCTAATATTTGAGATGTAATTTAAAATTTTTGGCCTAATTCTCTAAAAATATAAACTTGAAATGATCCTCAATGTGAATTATTAACATATTTCAATATTAAGTAATCTTTATGGCTGGGGACTTACACTATGCATTTTCCAATAGGTTATGTATATGCTCACTATGTTAATGGACTAAAAGGAAATTACACTTAAGGAATTCTTGAGTGATTATCCCACTACAATCTGAAATGAACCATAATTATGACTCCATCCACTATGCACACTACTGATCCCACTGTATATCTATAGTCCAAAAAATGGGAGTGAAAAATATTTTAAGAGTGTGAAGGGAGATAAATAAGAAATAAATGTAAGGTACAATCACCTTACCATACCATCACACCCCTTCAATCCCTAATATAAATTATAAAATTTTATAGTAGTTTTGTAGACTATGGTTCACTTGTTTTTATCTTTTGGTTGGTCCTTGGTTAAAGATGTATTCATTAATGAGATCTTGAGAATCCCAAAAACTTTACAGTAGGAGAAACATTAATAAATGGTGGAAGAGTAGAACAACACATCACACAAGTGAATTGAGAATGAATTAAGAATGAAAATATTTAATATTTACAAAATCCTATGATAACCATGATAAGGATTAAAGATATAGAAGAAAAATTCTTAAAAAATTGGTATATGTATAAATTTATAGGAATCAATGTATATTTCTCCTCATCCTCATGAAATTTTAATATAGTTCGCTTTTATGATTCCATGTCAAATTGTATTTTACTTATACAATTCAAGGTGAAAGGATTCTCTATATGACCTAAACTAATGCATTCTTTTTGAAACATACCAATGTTATGATATTCGTATTATTCATCTTTTAGATTTTCACCTGTCATATCATTTATTATATCTATGATCTATTTCATTAAAATGGTGAAAATGGGTTTTTGATTTCTGTTTTCTATTTTTGGTACATTTGACATTATGTTACTCATGATTCTACTCATAGACATTACCAATAGTACACTTAAATGAGTTTTAGATGACCTTGATGCATCTTAAAGTCCATGGGGAGAACCATATATAGGTTATTTGTACCTTGATACAACACCTATTATTATTTGAAATACCTTTACAAAGTTGGAACTTAACCATAACACTACTTATGGAAAGAGCTATACCATTAAAACATTCTTAAATCATTCCATTCACCCATAGAATGATCTTAGAATCTTGAGATTACAATTATAAAACATTAGGTATGTTCCTATTACCTTGATATAGTTCCTTGTGTGGAGGTTCTACCTTTTTTAAACCTATAATTTTAACATTACACAACCTGCACTTCCAATGTAGGGGAAACATAAAATCAACTAAAGCCATAGAAACAATATTTTAAAATAGTATATATATTTTTTATTTATATAATTAAATTAAAAATTATAAGTCAAGTAAATTATCAAATTAAAAAATCAGGAAAAAAATATAAATAGATTTATGGAGTTTAATTAATTCTCTAAAATGAATAAAATATTTTAATACCTAGATAAAATTAATTAATAAAATTTAATTTCTATTTAGAAAAGAAACACAAATAAATTAATTACCTATGTTCTAGATCAAAATGGGGTTAATTATCAATATAAAGAAGTTAAAAATGTGGGAAATATTTTAAATCATCAATCCTATCATTGGATTTTCTCTGTTAATGACTATACAGTCCCTCTATATAAGGGGTGTATAGTAAGTCTTGGAGGATTGGTTTTGGAATAATATTTCTTGGTGATAGTTTGGTACAAACAAGATATATCTGAGAGATGGTTTAGAGTGAGAGCATATATCCTTGATGATTTGGATACCCTTAACTGGGTATAGTGAAAATCCATTTATAATTCCTTTTTATTTTTTGATGTAAGGAACATAGATTGATTTTAGTATCATAGATTTGGGGATACGATTAGATTGTTTGGATTGTTATTTTTGTTGGTTTTGGGTGTTGTATTTTATGGGTGAGTGTATTATGATATTTGATTGTTATGGGTGGGTTATGATGTTATTATCCATGAAAAGTGTGGGATTACTTCCACTCATTAGAAATGAATATTTAGAAGTGCTACTATTATTTTTATTTTATATTCAATGGATGTGTAGTTAGTTGTTTTGGTATAGGGGACTAGAGTTTTATGTTGAGTGTATCACGGGAACAGGAGTCATGTTCTATATAAAGGTAGTATTGAATTTTACACCCACTAGGTTCATATGAGGTTGATATGGTTTGTGGGTAACAAAAAATGAAAGGGATCACTATAGGATCAATCTATAATGGAGGAAAAGCGAAACTATTAAAATTTCCTTGTGAGGAAATCATTGATGCTTCTAGTAAATTGAATAATGGTTACATACTATTCCATTTTAATACGCTAGGTTTTTAGGAAAAAAAATCATCTTATAAATTATATTTTTATAATTAAATATACTTTCATTTTTCTGAGAGTTCTAAACATTTTCATAAAAAAAATAATTTTTTTGGACTAAACTAAGAAAACTATATACATTAAAAAGAATGAAATTACAAGAAAATAACACAAAAGTAATTATTTCACTCCATGGATTATTTATAACCATATAGAATACATCTATTTAAATTGTATAAATAAATATGGGAAAAATAAGAAAAAAATAAAATCATCACAATAAATAAATAACTGATATCATCTTAATCCTTGAGGATCACCAATATCCAATAAAATCCTATAATGAGGAAAAACACCATTAAATGAGAAATAATCACTCATAATACATAATATGAAATAATAACTATGCCTTATGTAGTGAGACTGGAATATTTCAATGATTGAGTAAGTCTATATATAAAGGAATTAAATATGTCTATTATAAATAAATTTATTGGAAATATAACCATTAAAAATATGATCATTGAATATAGATTTAATAGAAAAACTAAATTCATGTATTCTTTATTAGTAAATTTAAAATAATATATCTCACAGTGGAATAAAAATTTAATGTTACAATATTATAAATATATATATTTATAAATTATGTATATGTAATAATAATAATAATAATATTATTATTATTATAATATTACATGTTGTATCTATAAAAGGTAAATAAATATTTCAATATATATAGACTAGTAATGTTAAAGTTTAGAATAATAATAGATAATCTTAATTGTATTTGTTAATATATATTTAGTATTAATGTAATATTTCATTGAAAAAAATGATTTAATAATGATTTTATATTTTTTAATATAATCAAATTAGTATTAGTATGTCTAGGCTTGTTGAAGGAGGGGTTGATCTAATAATAATTCCCAATTCTGTGTACAACCTTCTTAAAAAACTCATGTAGGTGTAGCTGAAGGAGAGTATCTTTCGGGTAGGTTTTTCATGAAAAATAACTGAAGGGATTTGAAATAGATGAAATGTATTGTATCAAAATTATTGATGTCACTACAAAGGTACATTACCATTCTTCAATATATCATGTGATGGATCATTGGCCGGGGTCACATAACTTTTTGGATGCACAATTGGGTGGGAACAACTCATGGTTTCCCTGGATTCCTGACTCCTGATATCACATTCTCATAGTTGAGAAATCATCCATTTTGGATTCAAACCATCATAGGACAACACTAAAATGATATATTTAACATTATAATTATGTCATGTGATCAGGGCAAGTGCATCTTCATAGGATCTCCTTTAAGGAATTTTCATCCAAGTGTAACCGTCATGTGATCCAGAGTAGGTCGGAGGCCCAAGAAGAATCAGGGTACTCTCTTGTGAAAGGGAATCCCATAGAAATAAAATATTATTTTATGGTTCATTTTGAATCATGAAATACGTACCACAAAATCTATATAATGTAAGGGGTTCTAACTAGCCTTCAAGTGCCACTCATTCTAGTTCCTTGGAAGAGAATCAATGGCACACATTGTATCTGATGATGAAAGGGCCTATAAAATAAGAAAATACCCTGGTGTGTTAAATATGTTTCCATGCCTTGATCTTATGTACATCAAATCACTTCACATCTGGTTTCATGACATTGGTAGCAAAAGACATGGAAATATGGAGAGACCTAAATTTTTGGTGGCCAGATGCTGGTGCATATAGAATATAAGGAACAAATCATGGATTGTAGGATTCCCATTCTCAAGTATAAAACAAGCTTATATATCAAGATAAATGGATATAAAGTTTTATCCCTTGGTTATTCATTGGGATCATGACCTCTACTTAAGGATTTTCATAGTTGGCATGGGTTATATGCCTTGAGTTCATTATTAGCCTCTCCCTCATCATTGGATACATTTCCACCCTACCATTATCAGTTTGAAACTCACGTGGATAGACCATGTAACCAATATCTCATGATGGGGGAGTTATTTTCCAAGACTTTATGGACTTGTCCTATATATATTTCAGTGACACCTATAGATTTGGTAATTCCCTCTATTAAAAATATCATGCCATGTTTTCATGGGATTGAATTATGCCACTCTAATTGTACCACCACGAATTCCATTTAAATCTGATTCTTCTACCATATTAAACTCACCAAGGATTTTCCTACCCTAATAGGTCTGTTAATTATCTCATTCATGAAAGAAACACTAAAAAGAAACTAGATGGATCTTACTCACACATGGTGTGAAGGGAATAAGGTTGTCGATTTTCTTGAATCTTGATTTCTACAAGACCATCCCCTTATATCCTTCGGTAGTACATGTTTCATTCCCCTTATTTGTTTTCACATTATAAATGAGGATGATTTCTCCCCATTTTTTTTCATTTTTTATTTTATTTATATAGAATTTTTTATCAATGGATAATAAAAGTGGTCTATCCTTATTTTTTATCATTTCATTATGAATATAAATATATAATTTTTAGAATTTTAAATTTATGAAATAAAAATAATTTTTGAAAATTTAATTTCAATATTAGTTTATGGTTTGTTTTGGGATATTTCTAAAACATTTTTGAGTTTAATAGTAAAAAATAAATGTTTTAAAAGTATCAGGAATTTTATAAAAATTAATTTTATATAAGTTTAAATTTTATATTTATAAAACCATTTTAAACCAATTATGTGTTTTATAAGTGAAATTTAATATTCAAAAATAAATATTTTTAGTTTAAAAACATATATTTAATATTTTATAATTTAAGTATCATTTTTCTGAAAAATTGTATTTAGCACACAATAAAGGTATTATAATAAAATAATAATTTATAAATTTTATGAGGTGAATTTAATTAAATGAATTTAAAAGTTTTAATTTTAGGGTTCATATTATCTAACGAAACAAATTTTATTTTTAAATATAACAAAAAATTTGTCTACGTAAAAACAAGTTATTGTGGTATAATATTAAGTAATAAAAGTAAGAAATATTATGGTAAAGGGATTGAAAGATGTAAAAAAATGTTTCTAATTAATTTATCCAGTGATTCTATAGCTTATATCTTCCTTAAATCTATTATAATCTATTTTTTTGAGCCACTAGAAATGTTAAACATGTGCTCTCTTTATATAAATTTAAAATATTTTTAAAACTATCATTCCCACCACATATAAAAGGGTCCTATCACCACCTCTTAAAAACCAATAAAAAATATATGCTTTATCATAAAACTCAACAGTTCTTCATTTCCCTAGAATCATATTTTACTTTCTTATGCTTCCAGTCTTTGGATATTGTCCATAGAATTTTATTTACAAGCTGTTCTTCAATAGAATATTTGAAATCTCAATGTATGTACTTCTCACTCTCTAGTATTTTTCTTTCTATATATTTTGTCATTATACATATATTTCCAATTATGAAATTATAACAGAAGTATCAAACATATACTAATTTATATTAATGTTAATGAGGGTATACACTAAAGAAAAAAACACCACCAGCACTTATGTTCGGATGATCGACTCCACAATTAAACATGTATCTTTTTCGTTAATCACCACACACATATGATCCAGATTTTTCATTTAATAATGAAGTATGATATATATAAAATATTTTTTATTTTGAAATGATTAGGCATACTTATTATTTTCCCTATTATATGGAAAATGATATCATTTTCCATGTGTGTACAGACTACTAGCTCTAGGGAATAATTTATTTTATCATTCATTTCCACCATGCATGGATGGTTTAAAGATCAAGTATAAAGTATAAATATTATTTTGATGAAATTATCTATGGCTTGGTAATTTTTTTGGCAACATATTAATTATATGCTTGATGAATGATTATTGTAAATTTAAATGCTTAAAATAAGCATTCATTGAGTGAAAAAATTTACGGATACTTTGTAATAATTTTATATCCAACAATTTTAATATAATCCCTATAAATTATATTATATAATTATATTAATAGTTAAATAATATCATTATTCCTATGTAATAATTTTATTATATCTAAATCATCTCATAATATTCTAATAAATAATGGTATGTTCTTGTTTGGGTCGGTTTAACCACATACATGAACGATTATCTAAAATTTTATCATGAATTACTATATGAACATAACTATAGGTGATATATGACATAAATAAGTAAATAATGATTATATTTTGGTTCTATAATAGTAACATTAATATCATATCATCAATTAAGATATTAACAATTTCTCATTAAATTCATTGAATCATGATTATCATGGGATTCATAATTAAGGATCATAATAAAGAATCCCATTAAATGAAATTATAGAATTATAAATAATAATATTGAATAAATTGTACTACCTTTTTTGATTGGGGAATTTAATGTCTTAGACCTCACATTCCAATTATATAGTGTGTTTTAGGTGATGAAGGCATCAGAAGAAGGATCTTGTGAAGAAAGTGGAGATTTAAGATGATATTTTATATGTACAATAGTTTTTTTGCCCTCAAGGGAATATATATATATATATATGTACATATATGAGTCATTGATTCCAATTGGGAGATGAGGCTACAACATGGATGATGAGTTGGGGTGGGAATGATAGGGTATGTGGATTTTTTTGTTATTACAAATCTAGTATTGTTGTGGGGTAGGGAGTATGCTGTGGTGTGGAGCCTTTGGGAGGTGTGTTATAGTGGTTATATTGATTATGGGTCCACTAAACCAAAGTAATGGGTTATGATGTGGCTATATTATTTGGTGTTATAATTATACGCCATGGTGGTTTCCTTACACCATTTTCCTTATCATATTTTAAAGGACCTGTGGAATGGACAATACTATGTTTCTCATATATGGTTCTGTCCAACCCTGTTGTGGTGTAGTGTCTTCCTTTGTTCTATCACTTTGTCCCGTGTCATTATCTTTTCCCCATGATGTATGGTGTTTAACCATAAAAATTTAATTCTAGTTATACCTGTGAATCATTGAACACAATAAACCCCATCACTGCTCTCTACCTTTACTCTAGGTTTTCGTGAGATCCTTGTGTATCCCAAGATATTATTTCATCCCACATTCATTAGATATCATCCAGAACATTGGAAGATCAATCCCTGGTGACTCAAAGCGTTATTCCCATTCTTCTACATTATGTTTCTCTCAATTAATCACCCCAGATAGGGATTTCATCCATGGAACAATTGTTCTTCATGTTCCTTTGGTTAGATAATGACGTGTGGTGGTTTTATCTATGCTTTTTATTTCCACTCAATGTTATTTCAGTTTTTTGTGAATATATTTATCTATTCATCCCTACAATCTGATTTATAAAGTGATGATTTAGGTAGGGGATCCATGTTTTTTCCTTATTTTTATGAATATATTATATTATAATGATTTTGATTCCCTTTGGGACAATATTAAGAGCTTTACTAGTAAATAAATTTATTTGGAAAAATGAAATCAAAGGGGAAGTAGATATCTCATGTTCTTCACTTCATTTCATGATCTTTATTTTCTATTATTGTATGCCCATTGTTTTTTGTTTAGAAATTGAATTTAGGTAGTGAAGATGTTATTATTTTTTGAAATATATTTTTAAAAATCACTTAACTGGAAATGGTAAACCCCTTAAATAATGTAATGGAACTGGCTACGTGTTAACAAGAAATTATTGTGTTACCACTTCATTTGTGGAGATTATGTATTGTTATGGTTTATGTGATGTATGGAATTATGTGGGTAGTTTCTTTATGAGTTTAAATTTCTAATATGTGGTGATGATGTGTGAAAATTAATGTGTTGATTTAATACATGTGTGGTGGATACCATCATTCTTTATCTTGGTAGATTCCCAGGAGTTATAGAAATATTGAAATGGTAAACTCTGGTAAATCAACCTGTGTTGGATGAAATTGGTTGGGGCTAGAAATAAATAAATGATGGATGGTAAAAGTAATAATGTTGCTTAAATTTAATTTTAATTGATTAGAATAAACATAGGCCTTGGATAAAGAATGGAATGACATTATATATTGAAATATGATAATTTAATATGTAATTTTCTAGTAATCGATGTGGTTAAATAGGAAGTATGAAATTTTTCTGCGGGGGTGTTCTTATTAAGTGGGAAAATATGTGTGTTTTTTTGAGGTAGTGATGTTGATGTGGGATAATTGTGACATATAGGTTTTGGTAGTTTGGTGGTTTTAGATAGGGGGTCCATTATTTTGGATTGTATGTAAATATTATACATTTTATTTTCCAATGGATTTACACACACACCCACGAAGTCATTTTTTTACACCAGCACCCTGAGGTTTTGGGTTCTTAGTGTTTTCCTAAAACTTTTAGGTTGGCGAGGGAGCGTGATTTTCTACACACTTTCCAACAATTTTCTTCCATGACAGGTTATTTGGAAGAGGATGTGATGGCCTAAAGACATAGTACAAATTAGGTGATGATTTATGAGAGGATGAGGTGGTTCCAATTAGGGTTCATGAGATGTTTTAGTGAAGTATCATATTGATGTCCTTCATGTTCATGATACCATACTACTCTGGTTATATGGTAGTGTTAATGAGATAATGAGGCTATTATGCAGTGATTAGTACAGGTTGAGAGAATGGGATATCCCGTTACGATGAGGCTTGTGATAACATGAGGCTAATGAATATTGAAATGATGATATTTAAAACATGTATGATGTTGGGAAATTATGGTGGAAAACCAATGGGGAACAAGTATATGGTACATTTTTTTGGATATTATTATTCTTATGATATTGTACATGGATGCGTCATTTTGTGAGTGAATCTTGGAGTGGCTAAAAACTAATAGGTATGGAAGGTACTATTTGATTATTATGTTTTTATCGACTAAGAATTTGTATTTTCTTCTCACATTATCCAACGAGTCCTTCAATATGATCATACTGAGTATAAATATTATTCTCATACTTATGTATATATATATAAATTATCTTCGGGTTATCAGTAGGGAGTTAAAGACTGAGATGGACAATTCTAGATTTGAGGTTATTGCTGTTGTGTTGTAAGATTAGGTTTTAGATTGTATTTATGTGAAATTAAATTTATTTTTGGATATTTGTAGGTTTTTTCTTTTTATTATGTCATGGATGTTTCTAGTGGATGAAACCCGTCTTCATAATTGTAATTATCTACTTATGGTAATGGTTACCATATGTGTGACTTTATTTATATCCTGAATGTTAGTTGCTAACCCATGGCTTATTGGAGGCAGAACTCATGGGTCATTATCTATATTTCTTAATTTATTTCCATGGAGGGTTACCATTAAAAGAGGATGGGGTCGTGATAGTGTTGTATCAATGGTTTTTGTTAGCAAATATTTTGAGTGTGGAAAAAATAAATAGTTAGGATAGTTGAGTTTGTAAGGGTATTGTGTTACCCAAACTAATAATGTGGTAATAATAATAGGGGGTGGTTAGGATATATGATTTCAGGTCCCTATGTGATCCTATGAAAAGAGCTTAATCTTACCTAAAACTCTAGTTGATGTGATGTTTCTTGTGGTGTAGAGAACATAGAAAGGTATATGAATCATACTATTTTATCTTATGATTGAGTTGGTTTAATTTGTTAATTGAGTACCATTTTATTAAATAAATATTTTATTTCATAACAACATGGTTAAAATATCATTGTTTTTATTTTTGTTATGGATCCTAGACGTCGTCCAGGAAAGGTTTAGTATGGTGAGGTTCAAAAGGCTGTCCTAGTTGACCACAGAAGGGTGGACCGTACAATGATGGATGAGAAGTGTTAGAGTATGTTGCGTTCGTTTCATAGAAATGATATGGTGAAGTATTGGGTCACTATTTCTGATTTTGGGTATAATGTGGAAGATATTTTGTGGGAATATTTCAAGGAGGGTTTTAGGTGGAATATTATCCTCAGATATAGAGGAATCAAAGAGGTGGGAATTTATTTCTCTTCAGTTGGGGAGCAAGATTGTGTGATATTTTGGAATCATTTATAATGACCTATTGAATTTTACCTCAATCATTTTTTTAATGAGGAGTTACATTCCAATGACTCCAAGAGGTTCTCCACCCATCTACATAGTATTCAAATACTCCATTTATATTGTTAAATAATTTGGTGGTGTAGGAGAATGTGGAGGTGATCCCAAGCATTATCTCTTAAGGAGGCCATTCACATGATTGTATCCATAAGGGTTCCTTGAGAAGAAGATTTGTTATACATTGATATCATATGTTAGAGACTTCAAGGTATTGATTATTGGAGTCCGTCTATTTTAGTTTTCTTTGAGTTTTCTAGGTTCAGTAGCCCCCATTATTTACCAACGGTATATGGACTTGTTTGACATATCGTTGGTTTACGTGGTCATCACCAGTATTAGTGAACAATGTCTCTTGAACCATAATATGATGGTGTTAGATAGGTTCGACATAATCATAAACACTTTTTCCTAGTAATGAATTTTTATTCTTATGTTAATAAGTATTATTCTTCATCGAGAGCATATTAGGGTAGACATGAGATGACCTCAGGATATTCCCCAACTTCAATAACCATAACATCAGTGTAGTCAAGGAGGTGGATGACTGTAGTGGGGTAGAGGAGAATCCCATGGAGAGATTCCTGTTTTGGATATGGAAATATATATGGGGGTAGAGATTGTTAGTGGTGTGATTAGAAAATTATCCAACCTTATTTCAGCTCTACTCGATCATGGATCATCACACTCCATTATTTCATAAATTGTTGTATGTGAATTGAGACCAAATATGGAGAATCATCCCATTCCCCTAGTGTTGAATATTATAGTTAGAGGATAGAGACACTTGTTTGACATGTGCTAGTGGTGTTGACTGATGATGGGGAAATATCAGTCTTATTTGGGTTGTCTTTTACTATAGATATATCCCTACAATATTAGCCATGTTATAGATTGGTTGTATTATATACTTTTTATTAGAAATTTATTCATGGGATGGTCATTTTTATTGATATACATGGTATGTGTACAGTTTTTTAGGTGAACAGGCTTATTGGATGGGTACTAGGCTTATGGAGACCCTTCCTTCCATATTGGAATAATTTTTAGTGATTTTAATTGGAACTAGAATAGTGAAGTACCCTTGAGTTTTCCTGGAATTTCTCAGTGTTTTTATAAGGAGGTTGTAATAGTACCCCCTCAATGTGACTTCGAGTTTGTGATAGAAATATAGATGAGTATCTCTCAAATTTTAATAGCTTCTTATCTGATTGAATATTCTAAGTTACAAGAGTTCAGTATTCAAATAGATGATATGAAGTAGAAGGTTTTTTATATATTATTATTTCATAGTGGGATGCTGAAGTTTTATTCTCCAAGAAAGTGGGTTATAGTATGAGGCTATATATACACTACCTAAGGCTGAATGGGTAGATGATCAATAATCATTACTTTCTTCCACAGATTGAAGATCCTTTTGGCTAGATGATATAACCTATATAGATTTCCAAAATAGATTTTTAATCATGATATCATCAGTTTAGGGAAAGAGAGGAATACATTATAAATATTATCTACGAGTATAGGTATGGAAACTTCATGTTTTTAGTTCTACCTATTCGTGTGATAAATTCTATATAATTTTTCATGGGGATCATGAACTATATATTTCATGAGTTCCTATAATAGTTAAGACTCCTTTCAAACAACAAAACACATATATAATGGAGGTATAAAGAGAATCATGGTAGAAATCTATGAATCAATTAATAGACTCTCTTATCCCAACAACAATGTAGAATGTTGTAACACCACAACCCCAATAACATGAAGCTGGTGACTTTATTTATTACATTTTCATGAATGGATGGAATCATATCCCAATGGACTAAATAGTTTATTAGTCTTAATAATCTAAATATATACACGGTTACTTTTTTATTGGGAATATAAAATAAAACAATATACATAAAAAAATAAATTCTTAGAATCATTAAAAACTCATAAAAATATATATTCCAAATAACCATAGAAAAGGAAAACAAATAACGGTGATATCAAATGCTCAATAAGGGGTTATGTATTTTGGAAAAAATCTTGAATCAATGAGAATACTCAACATGGCATTGTATATAACTGAACACACATACAATTTAATCAATAAAAAGATAATTAAATTTTTCCTGAGATGTTATAACAGTGAAAATATCCAGGATAATAAGAACTGTATGCTGAATTAAGGAAATTCATAATTATTGTATATTAAGTATCTCGAACATGAACAATTATATCATCAAAACCTATTCTCAAGATAGTTAATGTATGTGGGTAGAATCCCATATGATTCTTCATGAAAAAAATGAAGGGTTTGTCTCCAAATGGTTTCTCTTAGGAGACATATCTATGCATCGAGTGGATATTTATAACTGATACCCTCCCCTGTCAACCGGTCCAAATAAGTCCTCATATATTTAATAATCTATTTATAAATATATTTTTAAATAAAAGTGTCCCATAACAAATTGAAATATTTGAATCATTATCTATATAAAATTAAATAATTATCAAATTAAACATTTAATACCTTCAATATAATGAGATCCATGATATGATATATAAATGGGTAGGTATACCAAATAAAATAAATAATTTTTGAATAAGGAATTTCTCATAGAAATAAAAGTGAGATGTGAAATCCCTTAACTTGTGTTTTACTTTTATTGAACATGATTTAACCTCTAGAATAATGTATTAAATATTTTTTATAATTTTTACCAGAATCAAAACCAGAACCATATTTATGACATCAAATATCATCCTATTATACTATATTATCACTAGTTTGATAACAATATTTCATTATAACCCTTGTTTTGTGTGTTAATTGATTCATTTTCCTATTCATGTTTTGTTTTTTATGTCCTAGTTCATATGAATAGAATATAATCATATCATATAATTAATGGTATTAAGGAAATATATATCATATTTATTCATTATATACATTCATTAAATCATTCACTAATGGTGAACATGGAAAATGGATCACATCAAATCAGTGAGACAGTAGGTCGTACGTACAGACAAACAAAGATATCATTCCCTTATTTATGAAAGGCAAATGAAGTGTATGATATATTAAATTTACCATAATAAATAAAAATTCATATTTATTATATACATATTAATTTCATCATTATACCCATCCATGTAAAGTTTAAATTAAAAAAATTACACCATGCTTTGGAGATGGTAAGTCGTATGTACGCACACGCAATGCCTTCATTCTTTATTAGATGGATAAAAGTTGGAATATTATTATAACATAATCCTAATAAAATATTAGAATATAGATGATACTAGAGTTATTAATTTATCCTATAAACAACATATTATTTGTAATTGGTAGAACAAACAAACATGAGTATGTCGATAAAGACGATTCTATCTTCTTTGGCATACTTCCATTATTCTCTTCTTTATTGATATAGGGTTTGTTCATTTGGAAAGACCGTAAATGGTATAACATAAATAATTATGTTTAAAATATAATTTTAAATGTTTTGGATAATATATGTGTCTTAAATTAGTGTGTGTATTTGAGGGAGGATGGACCCTTTTAAAATTGAGGTGACGTGCACTTTCAAAATTCCAAAAAATATTGAAATATAATAAGGCTATTATAGAGCCAATAACTTCTCAATGGTTTATAAATGAATATGGTATGAAATATTTGACAATATATTATCACAATTTTAATGATTGAATATATTTATAATTTTCAAATAATTTAAACAAAAATTAATTTAATAAAATATCATTATTGTCAAATTTGATACCATTCATTGATTTTTTCTATAAATACCTCATGAAAAAGTTTAAATTTGAGTCAAATTCTTTTAAAAATCTTTAATATATCTTAAATATATATAATTTTTTTTATAAACATTAAATAATAAAATATATATCAAAATTAATACGATTAAAATGAATGATTTTATTTTTCTATTAATTAAATAGAAAATGTTTTAACATTAAAAACATTTAGGGTTATTATATAATTTATAAAAGTTAAAAATAAATTATAAAAATGAAAAAATTTCATTAAGATCAAAACATACATTTAGGTTAATTCATATCTTGATTTCATCCCTATGTGGACATATAAACAATATTAAATACAAAGGGAGTGACATTTTGTTACTATCTTAGATTTATATAATATATAAGTACTTTTCAAGGACATGTATCCATTAAACCGCTAAAATTATATTTTAAGGTGAAAAAGGCCAACTCCAATTCATCCTATAATTATTTTGAAAATTTTAGGTCATCGTTAGAAAATTTTTGTTTTGTTTTAACCCTTATTTAACCTCTTTGACACTTACCAGGACAACATGAATGTTTTACACTTTGAGGGATAGTATTGTTTACAAAAAATGAAGAAAACCCTAAATGATTAATGTATTATATTTAATATTTTATCTCAATTAGTTGGACATTTTTTAGGATTTTATAAATTTTATATCATTTAATTAGATATTATATATTGTAAAATATCATTAATGTTAATTTTGACTATATTCATTACATAACATTTTAAAAATATCATAACTATAAGATATATTCATAAAAACACTTTTAACATATCCATAACAGGTATATTTCATCTATAAATTTCTTTGATGATTTTTATTATCCCAAATTATGTTTAGTTTAAAAATTTAGAATCATTTATTGGACATTTCAATTAATTAAACAATTACTGCATAATCATTATGCAAGCCTTTGTGGTAATTATTTATTCCCAACAATTAAAAATAAATTAAAATGATAAATATAACTATTTTTTCATTAAAAGAAATAATTATAGTTGAATATATTCTCTAGTTAACCGTATATTAAGATGTTTAACTTGTTAAAAATAGAAATATGACCTCTTTGACTTTTCTTTAAAATTAAATAAAATAAGTGGATTAAAGTCATCCAAGTGGATCCAAGTGCTCATAAAATATCCCCATGGATGAGTTTTTTAAACAATAACTCATACAATAAAATTAGGACAAGTGTTAGCGTAATTTTGTAATATTTATAATATTATCTCTACCTTTAATTACATGATTTATCCTTAAACATGGTAATTAAAATCACTAATGTTACTATTCATATTAGAAAAAAATAAAATGGACCTGTTTACTAAAAGTTTAAATTATTATTCAAAATATGGAATAAATTTTTATAAATTCACAACACATAATTAGAAAAAAATATTTTTAATTAATCCTGTAGAGTGGGAAAGAAAATGAGTTGTTAAAGTGAAAATGTGAAAAAGTATGAAAAGTTTTTATATCAAAATACAACATAAAAAATATTAAAATGAGAATAATTAAACTAAGATATGTAATATAAATCTAATATTAAATTAATACCAATTTAAAAAATAATTTATCATCATAAATTATTTATATGAATATCTAGTTGTCAAAATAAAATACAATGGTTTTTTACTATTTTCAGAAAAATTAAACATATTTGAAAAATAAAAAAAATAAACCAATTATGTTTTGATATTAATCCTTCAAAAATTAACGTTATTTTTTCAAATATATTTTATTAAAGTGTGAAAATAGAGTTTAAAAAAATTATGCAATCAAAAGGCGAAAAAAATAAATTTTAAAAAACAACACTTTTTATGCGTAAAAGTGGATTTATTTTTATATCATGTCTATAAAACACATTAGATGAATATTAAACATTATATTGAACATTAAAATTTCATTATATAGTTAATACTATTCACTCCCTCTAAGTTAATGACTATGTTATAATTTTGATTTTAAATAATAATAATAATATTATATCATGGTTCTTTTAAGCTTAGTGTTGTGTGTAACATATCCGATAAAATATGATAAATTTAAATAGATATATAAATAAAAATAATAAGGTGTTACATTTTACTATCTATCAATACATTTTATACTCAATTTTTTTAATTCCAATTAAAAAATTAAAAGATGGTATTTGAATATTCTTTTTTGGGAAACCGACATCAGAAATAGGGTTACTAAAGAATAATCTTAATAATTGGGAATGTAAAATAAAATTTCCCCCAAAAAATAGGAATTTAAATAAGGAAAAATTAATGTGTAATGAAAACATAGATATTAAAGAGAAATTTGCCTAATGATTTGTAACACACGATGATTGGTCTTTAGAAATTTAACAATGACAAAATTGTAAAAGTGTTATTGATTAAAATACCATTGATTTCTCAAAAATAAAGGTAAGAAAATATTTTTTTCCAAATTTTTTTTCCTAGAGTTGAGGGAAACATTTATTACTCAGATAACCACTTGAGATAATAAACATACATAATTACATTCCATGTGAGTAGAATGGACTCATCATTTGGATGTTATTCAATTTATTTTAACTTTTTTATATACTCATAGAAATGGATATTCAAGATTATTTTTTATAACTATGAAATTTTAATAAATAGAAAGGCCCACAAGTAATTAATTAATCATATAATTTTTTTTGGAATACTAAAAATTTCAGCACATAGTTCCTAAAAAATAATACTTTAAACTCAAACAATAATATTTAATGTTCATCTTAATCCATTCAAACCATAAGAATAATTCGAAAGGCATTTTTCCAAATTCACGGTTCAAAAGGTCTCAAAATTTTCAAAATTAATATTAAAATAATATTCTACAAACAATGTAATATGGATATTTTATTAATGTATAAAATATAAGAATACATTGATGAAAAATTACTAAAGTACTTTTTTATCTATAACATCATTGATAAAATAATTCATGAATCCAAATAAACAAACACTTCAATCATTTCACATCATTCTTGAACCATTATATATTCTTCATCATCTTATTCTATATTACCTCCTTAATTTCATATATCATTTTTGGTTTCTCCAACATCATTAATATAACCTTCCTCAATCCCTTTATGAAATTTCCTCCAAGGACATGGATTTGTATAACATAAAACCATGGATAATACCTGAGGAAACTTTTCTCATCCATTTAATTAACAAAACATTTCATTTATCCATAGTAATTACATACTTTGTGTCCTTATCTCACATACCCAATACATATTTCTGTTCCTCTAAGATATTCACTTAGGTTTTTCTTCTCACATTCTCAATATATATGAAACTGAATCGTCTTTTCTCCATGGTTTTCACCACCCGAGCACTGAGCACACACTATCCTTTTCTTCTTCGGTGAGTCAGAGAGTTGGTTAAGGTGAAATATGTTAATCAAATTTCATGTTAAATGGATAATAATAATGAAAATATTATTCACATTATTCATTAACGTATTTTATCTCTCAAAAACACATGGAATATTTCATTCATCATTAACCCAGTTCCTTATGATTTTATCCACTGCATAAAAGAAAAATGTAATGTGTGAGAAATACTAATCAAAGTGATAAAATGATGATTAATCATTTATAGGATTTATAAATCATGAAATAGTCTTCCAAATCTATTATTACATATGTTTAACGTAGTTAATCCATAATATTGGAAAATGTATAGGATGATATCCTATATATAGATGTTTCCCTATTGATCATTATAGGTTTTTATTCTCTAATCTATATTTTCCTAAATTTAGTTCCCATGGTTTATGTGAAACATAATTTCATACCAACTATAATTCCCCGACCTTAGTGTCCTAGAGAATGTTAATTACATTATTACATCTAAATGATTACAAGAAATCACATCCCAATAGACAGAATATTTTAAGAATCTTTCTAAACAATATACATACTTGGTTCAATTTTTTTACATTTGGAATATGAAATAAATCATAATACATAACTAAATTAAATTCTAATAATCCTTGAAAATTCATTTAACGTTATCTTCCTCATAACCTAATAAAATGGAAAAAACAGGGGTGAGATCAAATTCTCAGTAAAGGGGTATGTAAATGTGTAACTATCACGAATCAGTGGGAATAATCAACATGATAATGCAGATAAATGAACACACAATAAATTTAATCAATAAACATAGAATGAAATATAATCATTTATTTTTTCATAGTGAAAATCCCTTATATAGTAATACATTAATATTTAATTAATGAAATACTTAATTATTAGACCTCATGTATTTGGAACATGAACCACTATACCATCAAAACATATTCTTAGACTGTTTAAGTCCATAGGTAGAAACCTGTATGATTCTTATTGTAATCAAATGTAAATGTTCTATTTCAATTTTTTTGTCTCATTAAAAAATTCATGCATCGAGGGACTATCTATAACCGGGCCCCACCCATGTGTTACAGTCCAAAGCGTTTCATTTATGTCAAATAATCAATTTAGTAAGATATTTTTATATCAAAGTGTCCCATACCACTTCGATATATTTTAATAATAAGCCCCATAAATGTAAATAATTATTAAATGGAACATTGAATAATATTAAGATAAATATGTTTAAGATATGAAATATCCAAGAGTTAGTACACCACACAATATAAATAAGTTATGAATAAGATATATTTCCAAGAAATAAAAGTGACTTGAAAAAAACCTTACCTTGTGCATTCCTTTAGTTGAATGTGATTTAACCTTTAATATAGTTGATTACAACATGTAATTAATTTATACAAGAACAAGAACAATATTCATATTTATGACATCGTATATTATCCTCTTATACATTCTTATCACTCATTTGTTTATAATATTTCATTTTCACCCTCGGGGTTGGTGTTAACTGCTTAATTTTCATATGCATGTTACGTAGTGTAAGTCCAAGTTTTTTTTAATTGGATATAGTTCCGTACTATATAGAATAATATTAAGTCCATACATATCATATTTATTAATTATATATATTTTTAGAATCATTATTTAATTATGAACAAGGAAAATTAATCGCATCATATCGCGAAGATAATAGGTCGTACATACTCATGAGCAACGATATCATTGCATAAATTTTAAAGGGTAAAGAAGCGTACGGAATATTAAAAATTCAAAAATAAATATCAATAAATATTTATTAGATATATCCCTTATTTTCATCATTATATCCATCCAAGTAAAGTGGTTATGAAAAAAATTACACCACAGTGTAGTGATGTGAAGCCGTATTTACGCATGTGCAGGGTTTTGTTATTCCGAGGATGGATGAAAGGTGAAATATGGTTGTACCATAAATATAGTAACATATAAAATTTTAGATTATTTTGGTTTTATTAATTTATCATGGAAGTAACATAAGAAGAAGAAGTGGAAGAAGAAACAAAATTGAAAGGGTTGAAAAAGAGGATTACCTCTTCTTCCGTAGTCTTCCTTAAATATATTCTTAAGTGATCTAGGTCAGGTATTCTAGAAGGAAAAAACCTCTATAAGTTATCTAAGTATGTTTTAAGAGAAATCTTCAGGGTTTTCATGAGAAATATTGCACAAATTAGTGTGAGGAAGTGATGGAGGAGGTTCCCTTTTGTAATAGAGGAGCAGGGGAATTTCATAATTCCTCAAAATATTAAAATATTATAAGGATATTATAGAGTCAAAGACTTAAAAATGGTCTATAAATGAACATGGAATGAAATTCTAGGCCATATATTATCACATTTTAATGTTATAATATTTTAATTATTTTTATGTAATTTTAATGAATATTAATTCACTAAAATATAATTATTTTAAACTTATTTTATTATTTATTTAATTTGACATTAAATACATCAAGAAAAAGTGAGAATTAGAATATAATTATTTCCACATCAATAATATATATTTTTCTCTATAAAATTCATTAGACACCTTAAATCTTCTCAAACATATCAGAATTAATATTTTTATAATCTATTATTTTATTTGAATGTTAATTAAATAAATAATTTTTTAGCATTGAAGAAGAATTTAAGGTAATTATATAATTTATAAAAATAAAAAATAAATTTTATATAATAAAACTAATTTCATCAAAATCAAAATTGTCTTTTCTTTTTTTAGTATCATGATTTTTCCCTTATGTGGATGATTAAATGATATGAAATACAAAGGGAGTGAAAAGGGTAGAATTATATATTTTTATCGTAAAATTAAACTACTATAATTTTGTATTGAGGTGAAAAGTGTAGAATCATATTAATTAAATATCTTTTAGTCAATTTCAGGCCATGGTTATACCCTTAAAATTGGTTTTAACTCTTATTTAACCCATTTGACACTTATCGTGACAAGATGTATTTCTACTCTGATAAATAATATTATTACCGTAAAATTAAAAACTAACCATAAATGAATATTGGATTACATTTTAAGCCTTATAATAACTAGGTGACTGAATTTTATATGTTATAAATTTTTTATCATTTAATATAATATAATTTATTTTTTAATATCATTAATGTCAATGTTAAAACTATACATTAAATGGATTTTCAACAAAATCCGAACATCAAATTATGTTCAAACCAACTCATTTAATAAATCCCTAGAACGTCAAGTCCATCTCTAAAATTAGTTTCTGATATTAATTATATCAAAATAAATTTATTTTAATATTTTTAATATCATTAATTTGATATTTCTATTCATTAAAGAATTACCACAACATCATTATTCACGAATTTAAGATAACAATATCATCCCTAATATTAAAAATAAAAATAAATTATTAATATAACTATTTTATATTTCCAAATATTTTTTATAGTTAAATATATCCCCTAAGTAACCCAATATGAATATATTTTTCTTTCTAAAAACAAAAGTATGACATCTCTGCCTTTTCTTTAATATAAAATACTATAAAGGGCATAATGTTTTACAACTCGATCTAATAGTAGATAAAATTTTAAATGGGATTATTTTGGTAGATAATATGTCATTAAATAAAATTAGGACATGTTTTAATATAATTTTCTAATACTTATAATATTAGTTTTACTCTTTATTACTCGATTTAACAAAAATTATGGTAATAAAAATTGTTAAAGTTACTATTAATTTTGTCCAAAAATAAAATGATCCTATTTTATAAATTTTTAACTTATGATTCGAAATATGGAATCTATTTTTATAAATTCAAAACATATAATGTTCTAAAATTAATTTAGAATTTATCTTATAGACTAGGTGAGAAACAACATTTTTAAAGTGAAAATGTGTAAAAGTTTGACATGTTTTTATATCCACATTAAATATAATAAATATTAAAATGAATTAATAGAATTAATAGATTAATTATTGATATAAATTTATATTTAAATAAATGTTAAATATAATTTAAAATCATAAATTATTTATGTGGAAATTGAGTTTTCAATTAAAATGAACTATTTTTATTATTCTCATAAAAATGAAATATATCTGAAAAATACAAAAAATTCAACCAAATTTAATTTTTATATTACTGTTTTAGAAATTAATATTATTATTTAAATATAATTTATTAATGTTTCATTATTTTGTTTGAAAACAAGTTCCCCGTCAAAAAGTAGCAACCCTGCAATTAAAAAATATAACTTTTCTATGCGTAAAAGTGGATTTTTTTTCTATAATGTCTTGAAAACAAATAACCTTAAAGTGAAAATTTTTATTGAAAATATCAATTTTATAATATTCTTATTTATATTCATTCAATCCAATTTAAATTCTATGTTATAATATTTATTTTAAAAAATAATATTAATAGTATATCATGGTTTATTTAGGCTTGATGTTGTGTGTAGTCCATGATATCGAAGAAGATAAATTTGAAAAATATTTTATAGTAAAATATTGGTTTACTAAAGATTATTTCTAAGTGTAATATCTCTATTCAAGAGTTTAATTTCAATATACATCTGATGTCTCATTAGGTTGTAGTTGATCAGTCGAGGGTTAAGGTGGTTGTTTCTTTGGAGGATCCGAATAATATAGTAGAGGTTTACATCTTACTTGGTCCCATAGGATATGAGAAGAGTTAAGTGTTCTAAATTTCATATTTTGTGATCCTTCTTATAGCTTTGACTAGGAATGACTAGTCATTTATTTTTACTAATTAGTATTAACCAAATTTTGACTACATGAATGGAATGTTTATAAGTGTCATAATTACCAATTTTTCTAAGGGGTGATGTTCAATGTGTTATATAATTCTCCTCATATAAGCCTACATTTTATCTTAATTAAAATAATTGATGTGATATCATAATGGTTTATAATGTTACATCCCCATGAGAATTTCTATTCTTTCAGTGATCATGAATATGTTGGAAATTGTGTTTTCCATAAATATGTGGTGTTATCAACTCCTTAAAGAATGCTTTGTGGACTTCAATTATCATAAGAGTTTGTGGTATATTAAATCTTATAATGTTCTAAATATATGACAATGAATGTGGGTAAAATTTTCTTTGGCTAAAAATTTGACATATCCTATACCTCAGGGAAAGGGAAATTCATTGGCAATGAACTATGCTGGATTTGATGAAAGGATGCGGTTATGTAGTATGAGGATTTTTTGAATAGAATAGAAGAGTTGAAAAGAATTAATTTTTATATAGGGGTGGTTAATGGAGATGTTTTTTGGGTTTATATGAAAATAAAATAATATTTGATATAGAATTATGAGGAGTCTCAGTAGGGATACCAAGAGGTGGAGGTAATATGGGATCAATATGTTTTTGGTGACTCCCCCAAAGGGTGGTCAAATGAAGACCAACATTAGTTGGTATTTTATAGGAGTATGATTATCACAAGTAATATGAATGAGTGAGTTTTTCAGGAGTTTCACTGGTTACCTTTAATAGTGCACCAAGGAGTATCTCTGATGTACTATAGTTTATGTACACAGTCTTTGTGGCATAGAATGAAATGTGTAGTGGAATGGTTTTTGGAATTGTGTCCGAATTTAGTACTGATAAAATAAAAAAATCATGCTCCATGTAGTTTTTTTGCAACATTTGGATATGGCTTAGTGAATGTGGTAAAAATTTCAATGGATTATTTCACATGACAACTATGTGAAAAATAAGGTTGTGATACTACATAGGTAATCATGCATCATCTAATGAAGTTTACTCAATTCTTAGATGTCAAAGAGTATAACACCATAGTTTTTTTGGGAGGCGGTTAGAGAATGAGGTTAGGTAGATACATGAAGTTCCTTGGTCTATCATTTCAGAATGGTATGATTATTTTACCTTGTGAGTCCGAAAAGGATTACAAAATGATTTTTTCACATAGTTACATCTTAATACCACTTTCCACCTTCATTCTGATGAAAATACCTAGCATATCATCTAGATTGTAGAGGACATATTGTGGGAATGCATTTTAGATTTTGAAAAATATTCAATGAATCACTATTTGTTGATTGAGTTTTCCTTTATCAAGAGATAACACTGATCCATCGGTATTGATTTTTTTGAGGCATTGCGTGGGAGGTCATGTTGATCCCCACAGTGTTGGATGAAATTTTAAGGTCATCCATTCTTGTCCTTGATTTAGAAAAAACTATGAATAATAAGGATTAAATGGTTCTTGATAGACATATAGTTCTGTAATACTACTAAATATATTCTAATGATCGAAGGTAGAGACCATAGGTGTTTGAGGTTGGGGACAATGTATTGATAATGGTTTCAAATCATTTAGTGAAGTGTATGTTTGGTCAGTGAAGCAACTTGTTAACCCATTTTTTTTACTATTTATGGCGTCAGATCTTGTTGGTGAGGTGGTTTACTAATTGGTGATTCCTCTATAGATAGACCATGTTTACAATGTCTTCCATGTTTACCGACATAATTAGTAACTAAATGAGAAATATTATGTTACTGATGGATGAGATTTATAAAATGAGGATGAGGAGAAATTTATGGATATGTCGGTCAAGATTTAGGATAGAGAAGGGAAAGTGGTACATGGATGTTTAATCCCCATTATCCCCGTTTTGGGGAGGCAAGATAGTTTATAGGAGAGAATTTGTGACATTAATGCACATACACACACCTAATATCCTTATTTATTTTTGTATTTTTTACTTTTGATTATGATGTTGAATGATTTTGGTTTGATGGGAACTATTTTTTTCTTTATTCCATGTGGTGTTTTGGGTAATAGTGTTTCTTTATTTGGGACGCATGTCCCATTGAAGTGTTGACTGTTTAGTGGTTGAATTATTGATTGGTTATAATTTTGATTCATGAGGATTAGAATCATTTGTATATGATGTAATATTATAAACTTTTTAGGCCTATAACATTGTGAGTTTTAGGTGTTGGAGTTGCTAAGATATTTCTTAGAGGAGGAATGATGGAAGTTAAGATGAAATATAATCTAATAATAGTTATTCCACATGAAGGATAGAGCTGCACTATGGAGTTTAGTAGGGATATGAGGCTATGAAATGTATTTATAACTTTGACTTTAAGGACTAGGAGGAGGGGATTTGGTGTTTCTCATAAATTTGGCATCACCTATTTATGGGGGGAAACTATGATTTAGAGCCAAGGGTTTGTGAGTTTTAGTGGTTATTTCAATTTTAGGGTCATTTCTATACAGATCTAGGTCCTGAAATGACATTATTATTTAGATTATTAATTTTACGGCATGGTGGTTCCCTTGAATCATGATACTTATTTATTTTTTGTTGTCTACAATTTAGACATCACCATTTTTCACAAATTATGTTTTTACTAAACTCATTAGAGTATAGTCCCATATGTTGTGATGTGTTTTTTTCATATGTGATAAATGTTTCACCATGTTGTATAGTGTTTTGCAATAGTATTTTAATTTCAATCCTATATATAAATTCCTAAACCCCCTTAAAAATCATCTTTCATATACCTTTCCTCTCAGTTTTTGGGAGATCCCGTTTTTTCCCTTTGAATTCTTTTAACCTTCTTATTATTTTCAACCCTAACTCTAGGAGATCGATCCTCATTGATTCATGATGTCTTATCACTTATTTATTATTAATTTTTATCTCTTTTATTCACATCTAGAGGTCATTCATGATGTAAATGTTAAGTACTCATAATTATTTTATTACAGATTGAGGTGGGATGGTGTGTTCTTGGATATTGACACCCACTATGTGTTTTTGGTTTTTTAGAAAACTCATCTTCAATTCAAAAAATTTACAATGAAGTGGAAAGGGTTGATCAACGTATGTAATATATATTCCCTTATTATTTTTATGTATATGTTATATTATCATTATTTTTTTCTATTCGGGATTATGGTAAAAGTTTTCATAATGAAGATAAATAATCATAAAAAATAAATTTAATGTGTGGGGTGAGATATTTTATATGATTTACTTGATTTAATGATTTACCTTTTGCATAATTTCTTGAATAATGTTCTTGGATGTGAATTTTTCTTCTTGATATGATTATTTTATACATTTATCTAATAGATTTATAAACCTTACCTCACATGACAATGGTAAATCCCTTAAAGATGGTAATCGAACTAGATGTGTGTAGAAGAGTAATTATTCAGTATCCTATTTGTTTAGATGATTTGAGGCGATGGATTATGTAATTATTGAAATTATGTGTGTGGTAATTCTCTGAGTTTGACAATGGGGGCTTGGTGATTGTGTGTGATGTAGAAAGTATGGGGTCGATGCAGGGGCGGTTGAAGATATCATTCTATGAATTCACAGTTTCTCGATAGTAATTAAATTTTTGAAATTGTAAATACTAGTTAGTGTACTTATCTTGGATTAAATGGTTTGGGGATGAAAATAAATTAATGATTTCTGGTAAATTGGATAATGATCTGAAATTAAATGTTAATTTATCGGAATAAACATGAAACTTATCTAGATAATGAATTTTCATTAAATATAGAAATATGGTAATTGGATATTTATGTGGTTTGTAATGAATTCATTTAAAATGGAACAATGAAATTTATGTGCAGTTTTGTTCATGGAAGGTGTTACTAGATGGGAGGTATTTTTTTGGTAGATATGTGAATGTGTTATTGTGGTGATGTTGATGTTGTGGTTGTTGGTTTGTTTTCATTATGTAAACCCATAGTTTGGGCTTTTGTGTAAATAGAATACATTGCATTTTACTTGTGATCTCTATTCACATCCCTCCCGAGTTATGTGTATTCCCCAATGGCCAACGGTTTTGGGTTCAAATTTTTCCACAAACATCAATGTTAGCTAGTGAAGATGGTTGTATACACCCCACTCCCCCAATCTCTCTTTTTGGAGTTATCATTATGAATATGCTAAAATGTGTTGTTGATATAGTTCACAATATGTGATAACTTATTGGAGGATGTGGTGATTTTTTATTGTGTCCATGCAAGGTAGGAGGGAATGTGACTGATGTACTTCATGGTAATTATACCGTACTATTTTTTATACAAATGTTTTTTTGGATGATGATCTTACGAAGCAGTGATTTGAACTGGTTGAGATCTAGGGCTTTCCCATTATTATGGGTCTTGTTATGGTAATATGATAGTGAATATCAAAGGGATGAGTTTAATAAGAAATATGATATTGGGGTATGAGTGCGGAAATTGGTGGTTAAAAAGTGCGAGGGTACCGAATTTTTGATATGGTTATTTTTATATTATTATACTTGGAAGCATTATTTAATGAGTGAACATTGGATTGGTTGAAAAATAGTTGGTCCAGTTGGTGGTTCTTGATTATGATATTTGATAACTGGGGCATTAATATGATCTTATCAAATATTCATGAGTTTTATTGTATATTTTTCTATTTGTTATATATGTTATTATGACCATCATTATATTTATTACACATAAATTCTTGAATTACAACACAATAATACACATAATAAAACCCTAAAAATCAATAACTATAGTGTCTTAGTGTAATTAGGAAAATTAAATAAAAACTTAAAAACTAGTGATACATTGACATTATTGAAGACATCCTTAACATTCTCATAATATTCTATCATTCTTACAACTGTATGCGATAACATGTGGACATGCACAAGGAAGGGGTGAGCTATTAAGTTTAGTAAGGGAATTAAAAAATCATAACAAGAAAAAAGTATTAAATGTTAGAAACTAATAATTTCAATGGGACATAAAATTAGTGAAAATTGTAAACATAGTCAATGAGGCATGATGCAACATTATAAGATAAAGGCAATATGGGAATGTGGAATCCAATTTAAACATCAAATCATAAGAATTAGTCATGGTTAAAAACCAAGAATTCACAGCATAATATTTATAGGATAACATATCATGCCACATAAATATCATATCTTGTGTCCAAAACATTACCCAATGCATTAAAGTGCTATCTGTGTGCACACATCATAATCATTTTGTGAACATTCATAAGTGTTTCACATAGATCATAAGACATGAGAACTTATTTCATCATAGTTAATCCCATGGTTAAGGATTTTGGGTCACATATGTGGAATAACCCAAACATTTAATTATAGGTTCAACTATGTGAATACCCTTGAGGGGAAATGGGTATGGGTATAAACCTAAAAAATGACAGGCATGGAATATCGCAGTGACATTTCGGAAATGTAGTGGTAGTACATGAAGATTCATAATATGGTTCAATGAGGGAGAAATGGGACTCTCATAAAATTTAATTAAAACTAAAATTATGTGGGATATGTAATAACATAATACAAAATGAATTTTTTTAAATTAATTATCATAATACAAGGATGATTCTTGGATAAAAATATAACATTGAAGAATCACAAGACAATTTTGGCTGTGTAACTGGGGTAAAAAATGAATCTTGAGAGGGATTTATGAGAGTGAAATTGATAAATAATAACATTTAAATAACCTAACAAATATGAGGGATTTGGGAAATAAAATTCCCTGAATAGGAATTAGAATAAAATGTGTATTAAATAAATAAGGTGTTTGAATAATGTGACGAAATAGTGGATCCCTTACGAAATTTCAACATTGTAACAGATAAGTAAATGCAATAATGAGAGGGGATAAATGATATATCATTATTAGGTCATCAATTTGATTGTATAACAGACTTTATAAAGTCATGAAATCATATCCAATTCTAATTATAAAGGATGCATATAAATAAGGTTTTTGAATATAAAGGAAGAGAGAGTGGTACCTTACCCTGAGTAGGCCATTCCAAGATATTGTTAAGAGATTCTGGAGTGATTGGGGTAGCATTAGGAGGAATATCGAGAGGGAAGGGCATATTAAATTGGTTCTCCATGTTTTTTTAGTGAATATGAATGGGCGCTTCAATGTGTATATTTATAAAAATAGAGTGTGGGGGGGGGGTCTTTGTTATTTTCCAACCATAGATTTTGGACATAATATAATAAATAAATAAAAACCACAATAAATCACATTTTTTTAACATTCTTTATAAAAAATTGGATTGTTATTTTTTATTTAATAAGGGATATTTATTAGCTCAAAAAATATTAACCTTGGGGATGTGGAAGTGAATCATGTTTATAATGAATTTATTTTAAAACCATAGAATATAATATAGGTTTTGGTTGATTCAATAAGGATTTATAAAATTTAAAAAATAACTTTGATACAAATTATTTTAAAGTTAAATGATATAATTTTTCATTGATTCAATTTATAGGATTTATCACATCAGTTTTACAGTCATTATGATGTCATCATACACACCATTATTTATACTGAACTTTATTTTTACCAAAAAAATAAATTGTCTTAGAAAATTTTAAAATATTCATTGTTGGATAATTTTTAGATAATGACTCCAAAAATAATATCTATTTTATCAAAATTATTTTTTAAATATATGAAATTTCTCTTTTAAAACAAGAATAGACATTTATGGAGGAATGATTGTTTTTTTCGACGATATCAGCTTCCAAACCACTATAACAGTTACATTTGATTTCATAAAAATTATTATATCATTTATATTTATAAAATATTAGTTTATTTTATTATTTTTAATTATATCATATCTTTTTAAATTCATAATTCAAAAAAAATTGAATATCTTAATTTAAATTTAAATTTTAGAAAAATAAAATTTTTGTTTTATCACATCTAAATTAATATAATTTATAATGTAATAAAAATAAGAAAAGAATTTACTAATTATTATATAATATATACATATTAATATTATTAGGGTCTTGTATTTAAATACCTTTATTAAGATAGAAAAAGACTCGAGGGTAAGGTATGATATGATGAGATTTTCATGGGGTGGCCTGGCGTACATGGTTTGGTTTGAGACCTAGATGAACTTGAACTTATCGCATAAATAGTTTTTCACGTGATTTATTTGGTGGATTTTGACTTTTTATTGGTCAAGGGAAAATCCTAGTGATTCTAGCTACCTAAAAGCTCCAATAAATGGGATTTATAGGGTATGGTCCTGCTATTTAAGTCCATCATATCTTTTTTCAGTGTTGAATGTATTAATCATAACAATATTTTTTTTAATCATATAATCAGAATTGAATTGATATTATACCAATAGTTATTATTTTTATCATCCTTTTAAATTCTATAAGATATAATAAATCCAAATAAGTGAATATTTTTTCAATAACTATATTAGGGAATTTTATTCAATAAAAAAGGGAATATTATTTATAAAATATTGGGTCATTAAAATCCTCAGCTTCAGTGATTCTACCCTTGAAATTTTCATTTCAGACACTAAAACATTTGATGGTAGTTCTGTTTGACCACCTCCTTCAGTTCCCATGTCAATTATTAAAACCTGTGGTTTCACCATATGACTTTGACTGGGTGCATTGTCTAATTTGGTAGAACTATATATATATGATCTATGATTTTAACTTTCTTATCATATGAATTTCATTCTCCAACAATACATCCAATATGTTCATAGCATTTGAGGTGTCATTTATTTACTTACATGAGAGGGATATATGGAATAAATCATGTTCATGAGGAATGTTAGGTGAGAGTGCTAGTCGACTGGTCACCGCTCAAATGCGATCAAAGATCTCAAAGGGACTAACGTATCTTGGACAAAGATTTACCCTTTTCTCAAATAACGTTAATTTCATCCATGGAGATATGTGAAGGAATACCATATCTCCATCCTCAACCTCTAGTTCTCATTGAAGACTATCATCATATCTATTCTATCAACTCCTGTTATCCATGATGTGTTGCTGAATGATCTTGACCGTTTCCACCAATTCCTAAACAATTTTAGGACCCTATATTTTTTATTTACTAAATTCATCCATGCATGAAGGTGTTCTAAAACACTTTCCATAAAGGCTTTCATAGGGTGAAATTTTTATTCTTGAGTGGAAATAATAATTTTATGACAACTCAACCAAAATAAGATACTAGTCTATTCATCCATTGATGTTTATAAGGCATTCACTCAAAATATCCTTGAATATTTTGATAGTACACTATGAGTGGACATTTATTTGGCAGTGATAAGTTATACAGAAGTTAAAATCAGTAATTTTATCATGTTGGAGAGTCTACTATAAATTAGAGGTAAATCATGGAACTCATTCATATACAGTTGATAATGGTGTTCCATGCAACCCCACCACTTCTCAAATATATATTATTTCTAGATGATAGAGTCAAAAGTCTTCTTGAATTGAATTGAAGTAATAAATATCTATAAGAATATATACCATATCCCATAAAGAATTATTCACTCTTAATGTAATTAAAATATCAGTGAAAAATTCCATGGTTATGTTTTTCTCTTTAACATATAGGTATGGATAATGGTTATATTATCCTCTTGGGGTTTTCCACATATCTACCTTGCTGACATTAAATAAACCTTGATGTATATACTATGACCTCCAACTTCATATTGTCTCCCCAATTGTGATCTCAAAGATCTTGATATAGTTTTATTCTCCCTAAATTCATGGAGATGGTCAAGTTATTCATATCATCCAAAAACTCCTTCTGTAACTCAGGATTTTACGGTATACATAGATATGGACCAAAATATACAACTCCTTCATAATTAATTTTTTAACTCTATGAATTTTAGTTTCCTTAAAGATTCAAACATCGTTTTAATTACAACATCTGTATGGTAATTCTTAATGTTCCCTATAAGGTATGGTTGTGAAATCATTTTTGTTTGGATTGATGATGTTTATTCCTTTATTATTCTCTTTTCCATCCATTTAAACTCTAATATGATCTAATCCTTCTCAATTCACATCAATAACAAAATTTCTAAATCCCTTTTACATAGAGTTTATGTCACTTTATTTTCTTTTCTTAGATAGTGGTCAATTGAGTAGTCGTTTTCCTTAAAAATCTATAAATATATTCACTAGAGAATATTCAACTCTTTCTATGTAAATATACACTTGAGGCTCTTATGATCCATATATTTTTCACCCTTCTCCCCAAATATACAATTCTTATATATTTTCAATATGAATATTACTGTATCCAAATCAAGATTATGTTTTCATTTTTTACACTCCTAAACCTTCAATTGACATGAGTTATAAGCTATCACTTTTTATTATGCATAAGTTGAAACCAACACTATTCCATAATGTATCACTGTATACCATGATTGGGTTGTGTAATTATAGTTGACGTGATAAGACTCTTTTTAAATTCTGTAAATATATCTTCAAATTCATTATTCAAAAAAAATTATCTCCCTTCCATTTTAGATTGTTTTTTAGTTGGAAAATTGTGGGAACTTTCCCAAAAATAATCGACAATACCCATATTGTCCAATTCAAATTTGGATTTCCACCATAGATATTTTCTATGACCATTATTCAATTGATTTTAACTTTTATGGGTCCAAATATATCCCATTTTTAAGGAAATTCCCTAGGGATGTTACTTATTCCCCGTATAAGTTTGATTGAGAAGTCAACAACTCATATAAGAGGGAAAACAAACAGTTCTTCTGGAAACACATTCACACATTCCATCATAATGGGAATGTACTCAATGATGATATTTTCCTTTGTGTAAATAATTTTTTCAATATATGACTTCTTTAATAGAATAATATCCAGGTTTGAGACGATTATACCAAATAATTTGCATCATCCTCCTTGAAATTGTATTGAATCAAAGGTTGAATCATGGTACATAGGGTAAATTCATTATTCCAACATTTTATGTTGGATTTATAAAGGGAAAAAAAATCCATAACTAGGATAACCATTAAATTCCCGAAAAGGGAGACTGATAAAATTTTCAAGAAGATCATTACCACAAACATCAACACGTGAAACAATAATCATAGAAGATTTACCTAATGATATCAAATCATTTTAGGTGGTGTTAATATGTTCTTAGAAAACTTACAATATATGGTAATTAAACATGTCATACCTAATTCAAATATATAGGTTACATAGACTTTAGAAATCATGATCCTCTATAGTATAAGACTTTCCTTGTTATCTTAATCTTGGATATCGTTGATTCTCATCATGGTTGTTATCCATTGGAATATACAAATATATTGGATAATGAAAATATTATCTATATTTATGAAATATAACTGTGTAAGGTTCCTTAGATTAAAATATAATTTCATCCATCATGTTATGAATTTTTATATGGAAATTGGATATGTTATTCCATATTTTTCGATAATTAACACATATCCCAATTCCTTTGTGACATTTCCTTTGGTTCCACTTTCATGACTTCTTTTCCCAAAGGAAAAGGGTTTACATTCCTTTATCAACATTTTCAAATGATCTTACTATATTTGTTTTCTCCCTCTTCTTTGAAATATTTGGACAATAAATTTTTTTTATATATGTTAACCATGAGTTTTGATAGCTAGTTTATAATAATTAAAATATGTCTTAATTATGCTCCCCCGATGTTAGTAATCTCATTTGTGTAGTCATCACACTGACTATCACATTTATTATTGAATCAGTAATTTAATTTTTAGCTATTAGCCTGATTAAATAGAAAACTTGGGATGATTAATTTTAAACTATTAAAAACCCAAACAATAATATAATAACATTAAAGTGATAATTTATAAATGATATTTACTCCATAACTTTTGAATATACAGTCTTAAATATATATTATCCCTGATCTATTTACAAACATAAAATATTAGAGGAATTTTAACCCCTAATAATGGTTTATAATGTGATTTTGAATTTACCACATCATATCCCTCCTTGGTTTCAAACCATGTGTGTTAAAATGATTGTTTTCATGCACTAGTTGACGATCGAGTCAAGCTTAATGCACCCTTTTCTAGATTATTACATCTAGGTACCATATGCCATAAAATATCCACTTGTATTATCCATACATTTAAATATTTTATTAGAACACACATACTATATACTTTTCCAAAAGAATAGTGATGTTTTCATTTGCAAAGTATTATCCCTAGTTATTTTTTATAGAGTTTTCTAATTAGAATACCAAAAAATACTAGACATCCCTCTGATAAAAATGAATACAACCCTTCCCATTTTTACACATAAATTCATGATTTATTACATAGGAATACACATAATTCATACCATAATAATTATAAGACTAGTGCATATGGTTAATTAGGTACATTATATAACACCATAAAAATATGTGGTACATAGGTATTATTTAAAACTTACTTAGTAAGATGATAATATTCAATTGTTCATAAAAAATTATTGGATAATCTAGAGAGATATATAAGAAATAGTTGATATAGAAAGAACAATAATGGAATGAGAAAATGTTATCATGAAGAAAGTATTACATGTGAAAAATATGCATTTCAATGGGATATGAAATGGGTGAGAATAAAAAACATGAATAATGAGTCATATTGTAGCATGATAACATTAATGCATCATAGGAATTTGGAAACAACATAAAACACGAATTCATAAGAATATGTTAAGGTTTACCACGATGTCATAATTACAAAATGTGATTAAGATAACATCATATAAACCATACATTACATTTCATGAGACTAAAACATTTCCCAATGTATTAGAGGTATATCTTTTTGCACCCATCATAATCATATCATGTACATGCATAGGTGTTCTATATAGGTCATATAACATTAAAAAATATTTCATCACATTCAACCCCATGATTAAGGACTATAGGTTAAATGCATATAAGTACCCAATCAGAGAAATATATGTTCAAATAGTTAAGTAATCATGAGTTGGAATAGATATGGTTATTCCCCTCAGAAATGTTTTTCATGGATAATTGTAGTGACATTTCGGCAGCCAATGAAAATACATGAATATTTATAAAATGGTTCAATGAGATAGAAAGTGGTGTCTAATCACATGAGAGTTATTGATAAATTATTATGGATATGTAATGAAATAATAAATCATAATTTTTTTAATTAATATGAATAATATAAGGAGGGTTTATGAATGAAAACATGAAATGAAAAATTTGTGCAATAATTTTAATAGCGTAATGAGGGTAAATAATGAATCATCAGATGGATTAATGAGAGTGAAACGGTTCAACCATCCCTTTAAAATCAAATGTTATGTATAAGGTATTTGTAAAATAATATCCCATCCATTATAATTTGATGAAAATGTTCATTACATAAATAAATTTCTTGAATAAATAGAAAAATGGGAGGATCCATTTCTAAATATGATCATAGTAACATCTTAGGTAAATGATATAATGAGTGATGATAAATGATCTATCAATATTATGATATAATTTTTATAGTATATTTGACTTTTAAAATTCATGAAAACATAACCTATTTGGATTCAAAAGGATATACAGAAAAAGGATTCATGAAATGAGAAGACAAAAGAGAGGTCCCTTACCTTGAGAGGGTGATTCAAAAATATTTAGAGGATATTATTTAGAGTTTGGTGGAATGTTGTGAGGAATATAATGAGGTTATGGTAGGGTAAATATGTGATAAAATTATTTATAGTGAAGATGAAGGGGATAATGGTTGGGTTTATATAGGAAAAGAGAAGGGAGATCTTTATTATTTCCCAAACATAGTTTTTTTGGACACTATATAGTAACGAAATAAAAAAACAAACCAACCCATTTATTTCCCTATGTATTATGAGAAATATGAGTTGATATATATATTTTATAATACCAAGGTATGAAATTAATGAAATATCACCCTTGGTGTTGTGGATGTTGGACTTGTATATAATGAAATGAATTAAAAAAATATAAAATATAATATAGATTTTTGAGGATTCATAATGAATTTATAAAATTAATCTAATAAACTAAAAGAAATTTCTTAAAGGGGAGAAATATATTTGGTAATACATAACTTTTATATGATATATTATATCACTTTTGCATCATTCTGAAATCATAATGCACATTGTATATTTATAGCAAATTTAATTTCTACATTAAAATTTAGTTGTCTTAAAAAATTATGAGAAATTCAAGGTTGGATAATTTTAAGGTGGTGATTCCAAAAATAATATTTGTTTTGTAAAAATAATTTCTTATATAATTTCATATTTTGGTAATTTTTTAAAAAATAATCAATATTTATTGAGAAATAATGGTTTTTACGATAAAAATATTCTAACCCTTATAACAATTAAATTTAACATTATAAAAAATATTATTATCATTTATATTTAATAAATTTTATTTAACTATAATATTTTATTAATATATAATTAATTTTTGTCATTAATTAATTCATCTAAATGAAATATCCTAATTTAAAATTCATATCACACAAAAATAAAATTTGTGTTTTATCATATCAAAATCATAATTATTTTAAATGTAATAATAATAAAATGTAAATACATTAATTATTATATAAAATATATTTATTCATATTATTATGGTCTGGATACGTATCCAATTATCACACTATCAAATTCTAGGAGGGTAGGGTTTTCGATGGTGAGAATTTCATTGAATGGTTCGGTGTACATGGTTTGGGATTTGATTTTATGTGCTTGAAATTATACAATAAGTGGTTTTAGTAATGAATTAGTTGTTGGATATCATATGGGATTAGTATAGGAAAAATACCACTGATGCTGTGAGTCTCAAAATACCTAATAAATGAGCTTTATTGGGAATGATCTTACTCGTTGAAGATATTGCTTATTTTATCTATGTCAAATGGATTTTTGTTAACCCTATATGTATACAAATAATATAGTCCCTATTCAATGGCTATTTTAACTCAACCATTAAAGGAATTTTATATATAATATTTTAGGTTAGTATAGTTCTTGACACCCATATATATATACATATAGATACTATTTTTAAGTTATCATGATGGATTTGGAAACTGGGCTAATCAATTATAGATTGGAGATATAGAGTAGCTCCCGTAATATTTTTTGGTATGATTATTTTATGATTTTATTTGTATGAAATTATAATTATTTTGGAATATTCTTGGGGACATCATTTTCTTTATGTGAGGGAGTTATTTTATGGTTTAAATCATATTTTCTAATCATTATTTTCTATTTAGGGTATTATCTCCTATATTTTTGTGAAATCTATTATACCATTGATGCTAGAATTTAAACCCTAGCCTATTAGAGGCTGATCTCAGGTGTCATTTTATTTCACCATTCATTTATGACTCATTATGGGTACCTTGGGGGTCATGATAAGGAGTGATGAACATTATGATAATAACAAAGAAGAACACCTCAATTACAAAACTAGTTCAAAATACTAAAGACTACACATAATCAATTTTGAATGTAGATGAAAACTAACTATTATACATATAGTGAATAATTATAAATTATGGTTTAAAATGATTTACTTATAAATATGTTTCTTTATTAAATTATTAATATAGTTATATTTATCACACTGGTGGTTGTAGAACATTTTACTAAAGAGGAATATAAAGTAAGTGTTTATTGTGTCAAATTTAATTTCAATCAACATATTTTATAATGGGAAGTATGAACTATTTAATATCATGTGATAACTAACTAATGAAATTGTTTTAGGATATTCCTATAATTCAGTGTATTTGGGTAGCTATATCATGTTCATTCTTATATGGATTTTGATTCAAAAGATATTAAATTTCAAAGCAACCATAAGGGTATCGCTTACCTATCTTATTTTCAAATCATGTTTGTCATTGAAAGATAATCCATCAAGGGAATTTTTATTATTTTTAATACCCTCTACATTTTAGTTTTATATTCATGGGGTTTTATATGTCTACCTAAAATTTCGTTTCCCTATTTGTCATATTTTTAAATTGTTGTTTTTTTAAATTTAAATCAAGCACATCATTTATTTTAAGTTGAGAACCTCTATATTTTATATCCATATAAATTGGATGATATTTTTAATGTTCTTATCTATGCCTCCATAATTGATTATGATAATTTTTTATTACATGAAACTCTATAAAAGTTGTAATGAAATTTTTAACATTTTCTGTATAGTTCATTTTTAACCCAATCTTAAAAGATTCAATTTTTAATGGTTTCTTATAGAAAACTGATTCTTCCCTATTTATCATTTAATATTACTCCTTTTATCCACATTTTAATAGGTTATTAAAATAATTCTTTTTTTACTATATGTTTAATATATTTCTTTTAAATTTATTTCAAAAGATCAAATATGTTTTTATGTTTAGAAGTTATTTTTCTGAATTGAAAAAATGTATTTTGTATATAAGATACTATCATTTAACATATCTTATGCTTTATAGAGGATATTTTTCAAATATTAGCATCAATATTCACTCTCTACATGGATTATTTAATATATTTTTTCTATCATAGATATGATCTATCACTACATTTTTCTTGAAAAACAATCCACCAAAAATAGGCAATAATTTTCCTCCAATTACTTTTCATGGTGAAAAATATACATTTCCTTCATTTTATTTATATTTTTTCACCAATATTATATAAATTGATTAATTTGGAAAAAACTATTAACTTAACCTTACACCCTTTATCTATATATATTAATTTCTATATGATTTATTATCTTATATTGAAGGGGGTTTACTTTGAAATTTATTGAATATCTTTGGATACCCCCTTTTTTCATGGGTTCATCATGAAATGATAATTTATGTAATTATGAATGATTTCATAATGTGAATCCATTTAAAAATTATATGGAAGACACTTTATTTTCATGGGGGTAATTCTAATATAATGAATAAAACTATTTTCATTCCACATGTTCATTATGACGTGTTTAATGTTACTAATTTTATTTCCATGAATTATTTATGATTTAATAAATTATTGATTTCTTATAGAACACAACTTATGGATTAATGGTGGGTGATGTTTTATAACTCCCTCCAATGTACTTGTTATTGTATATACCTTATGAGAAAGGTATTCTTGAGTACATTTTCATTTCTCATAAGTGTGGTTACTTCTGGTGTGTCCCGTTAATGTAATGTTTGTGATACTAATGTATGCACTATATTTGAAAGGTGTTTTTAATTATTTCTATTATTTAATTCTATCATGGTTCATGTTTATTGAATCATGGTTAAACACTCCCAATTCATGTCTTATATTATGTTTTGCCTTATCCCATGTTTCATTATCTATGTTTTTTTGTGTATTATTTTCTTCATAATCGTGATTATACCCATAGTCTCATATTATACTCACATATAATTATTGGACATTTTCTCTTATGTTTACCATTACTATGATTTTGATCTCACCCATTATTATGTTTCCATTAACTGAGGTTACGATGAAATTTAATATGTGATTTTTCTCTATAATAGAAACTTATTGGGAGTATTTATGTTAGATATTGAAAAGTTGTTATGGATTAACCTATTTCTTATATATTGGTAAAAATGTTTATTTGATATAAACAATGTGAGTTCTAATACGTAGTTTATTTTTATAATTATCTAAAACTCTAAACCATAAATGGTCCTCAGAATGTAATTATTACAATATACCTGAAAGATATTGTAATTAATTATGTGTATCAAAGATATTTTTTATATTATTTTTTATCACTGAATCTAGATGTTCTTGTCTGGGGGTCCATTATTAGTCTTTATTTTTGAACCATTGATTCAATTAAATGTGGTCATTAGATAATTATCTATATTCAGGGCGGCTTAAGATATTTATTGTTGATGGGGTGGAAATGACTACTACATAGTTTTAATTATATTAAGGAGTGTTAGGGGACATTAGTAGGACTCTATTAAGGGGATACCCTTAGGGTGAGGTGATTGTGGTGATTTATGAGATGATTTCAGGCATGTTAGCAAAATAATTTGGATGATGATGGTTATTGTCTATCTATTATAATATATGAACTTGGAGATAGTTCAATTTTATATGGAATGAGTAATCCAATCATTACCCTTTAAAATAATTCTTACAGAATGTAATGAGCATGTATTGGTAGTAGAAGCACATGTGTGATGATGGAACATACTCCTAATGGTTATATGATAATTTTATATGTAAATATATTTGATTGGGTGGGATACATAGACCATTATTGAGTGCAGCTCTCATTTTAAGGGGGGGGGGGGGTTGACGGTTTGGTGAATGTCGGGGATGAATTTTTAGGTGTGTGGAGAGTCATTAGTGGTTTTAATTTAATATTAGCTCTAAAATTCGAGTGGGTAAATTAATTACATTCATTATCATCATTGATAGATAAGATGTGGGCTCTGAAGATCATGTGTTTTTTTTGGTTGTCTATGATGATAAATTTATAGAAGAGAGCATAAAATCTTTCCAAAGTGTGTGACCCTGTTGTGTGATGGGTCATTGATGAGGTGAACTAATTTTTGTACTGATTTGATAACACTATGATTCTAAAAAAAATTTAAATATAATTTTTTGTTGTTGCATGGGGAATAATAGATTTTAAATTAGGTTGTGGTGTCAAAATGGTTTTGAATTTCATCATCTGGATCGAGATGGAATTTGTTATGATCTAATAGTGGGTTGGGTTAGAGATGAGTTAGTGTTGATGGGTAGAGTATGACATTATATTTAGTTAGTTAAGGATTTTTTAGCTGAAATACAATTAATTTCTTGTTTATACTTCATTTTTTATGTTGGAGTTATTCTATGATTCCTCGAGTTATTAATGTATTATAATTTAGGTATGTGATGGTACATTACTGAGTGAGGCTCAACATTTTTAGTGAATGTTTTCTAATGGAGTATATACTACTATTGTTTTGTATAATTAGATTCATTGAGGTGAAAAATTCTTTGGATATTTCATATGTGTAATGAAAAATGGGTTTTTTGGATCAAACCAAGGTTTTTTCAAAAATAATGGAGCACCTAGTGTCTATGAGCGGAAAATTATGTTGTTCCTAGTTTAGTTAAACATTTGGAATGAGTTGTGGTATCAAATTCCTGAAATTATATTAGACATTGGGATACATTCATGCGTGTTTCTTAGGTATAAAAATACTTATTGATGGGAGTTTTGGATGAATCCTAAATTTACAGGCCATTACCTCTAGCATAAATTTGAATTTTATTCATGGAGTATAGGAAATTTTTTGAATTGGGGTTCAAATTTTGGTTCATATTGTTGAAATAACTCTCAATGATATTTTTAGTTTTTATCGAATCCAATGAGGCCTCATAAATTATTAGGTGAGATTCATATAATGATTAAGGGACATTTCTATGAATCTTTCTATAGGTGGAAAGTGATGTTTTATCCAATGGGTGTTATTGTATGATGTATTTTATATGTTAAATTTTAAGTGTTAGAGTCTATGATTTTCGATGAAAAAAATATTATGATATATAAGGTTTATGGTCTGTAATGTATTTCTTGTAGCAAAGGATATTTGTAAAATCATCCCTATAACAAAATATAAATGTATGGTTTAACCATAATATTTTATGAGATATATAAATGATAACTATAGGTCACCCTATGATATATATGGTTTAGATAATTACAAATGTATTTGAGGTGTTAGGTCTAACCGATGATACAGAAGTGTCATAAAAATGTTGAATTTCATGATATGTTAGTGCTTCATGGTGATGGGTAAGGTTTATCTTACTAATACATATGGGTTATAAAAATTGGTAATGTCCTCAATACACGAAGTTAATATAAAATATAAGGGTTACAAATATTTCCCAAATTTAGTGTGATGGGCCTTTAGTAATATCCTAGAATTATAATACCACTCTATATTTGTGTTCTGATATGGAAGGTTCACTTCATTATGGGTAGGATCTACTGTAGAGGGTACCAAAGAAGAAATAGTTTCAGGATAATCTAGGTGGGTGGCTATATTAGTAAGGGTTGTGACACAACATAATGTGACCCCAGTTAAGGAGGTCGATTTTTCGATCTGGGGGGAGTTTAGGCACACATTAACATGATGATCCATGTCATGAAGAGTTTTTTACTGATTCATCGTATCATGATATCTATAGGTCATACTCTAATTAGAACACAACCCATTTAAAAAAATAAATATGGTCATTTGAAACTTCAGAAAAGACCCCTTCAATATTTCTTCATTTATTATAGGTGTGAATATGGCATGTTTAATTTCCTCTCCCCTTCCCATTCTCACCTTCAACCTCCTTAATTCATTGAAATTAAATGTGTTTCATCTTTTTTATTTCAGGAATTATTGTCATTTTCTTCTTTCAAGGATCATATTATTTATTGTTTGAAACTATTATTTGTGTCTCTAGGCTTGATATAGAGTTACAATTCCACTTGGATATGGTTGAATCATCTTAAAATGTTGCAGAATTAGTGTTCTTGGCTATAAGAGGTTCACAGATAGTGAATTTACAAGGTTTTGTGTAGATTCATTATAGTATGTTATTTCTATGATTTATTAATTAATTCCCATTATTTTGAGTGAAATTGATGAATGTGTTAAGATGTTAGTTTTTGGATATTGTGTTCTAGAGGCCTGAGTGGATACCAGGGTTACACAACTCATTTTGTAAGGTTTAGGGAATGAGAGATCATTTAGTGAGAAATTATTCTATTACACCTAAATAGTTAGTGTCAGATGTATTTTAGAACTAACTATGTGTTTGATTATAATTTTTTTATAAGTTAATTTTTTTGTTGCTGATTAATAAAGGGTCTCATTTGGTTGAATGATTTTTGATAGAGCTTGATTAATCCAATTTGACATCGTGGATATGTTTTTCTTAAGGGGAATAACTCTAAATCAAGTATTTATTTATTATAATACTAAACCACACATTTATTGATGAATTATTGTACACACTTTCATGAAAATAATTTTTTTGAGTAAAAGGGATAGGGACTAAGGTTTCCCTTGGTAAATAGATATGTTTTCATTGAGCCTCCTATAGTTGGAAGAAACGATCCTTTACACATTTGGTGCTTTAGATGTGTCTGATGAATTATTTAAAAAGGAGGTAAATATACTATATGCGTTTATATGAGACCCTAGTAAAGTCTCTATCATCCACACATTTTGTGAATAAGCTAGGATGGATCTCTTAGATCAACAACCTCATTAATGGGGGTTATTTACATAGATATGATAAGTGAGAAAACCATACATCATTGAATTGTTTTTAATGCCCACATTAGATTGAATATGAGTTTTGGCACATTTTATGTGTGGAATTATTCCTTTGAATCTATATGTAGTGTATCTGGGAAGCTTCCTCTATGTAGTGAGAATGAGAGATATACTATGGGCTTCGTGAGATAGAACCAAAGTGATCATTGTAGGAATTATCTCAAGTAATTAATATTGTGTTTCCTGGTGCCTTAGTAAAACATTTCATTAGACAATAATATGTTAGTGAGATTTGGATGTTATATAAGTATAAAAAAGGAAATTGGGTATAGAACCTCGAAACCTGGGTTTGTAAGTATTGTAGGATAATTTTTATCCATTGGGTTAAGATTATTGGTTTGTATCAATTAGTTGAGAATGAATTTGTTTTATGGAACCCATTTTATTACAATACAAGTGAGATGTTAATTCTTATGTGTTCCACATGCGATGTTTATGATATTGGATCACACATGAGGTGATTATCTGACTAGGGTAGTTCTTTATATGACATCTTGATTTTATAAAAAATATTTTTGAGTGGTAGTTCATAGCCATGTGAGACATGGTGAGAATGTTGGATAGTTCTTGATTATATATTTGTTACTATTTCTGTGATACCAACTATATAAACTTTTCAAAATGTCATGGTTGTTTCCCTCTTCCAAAAATGAAGGCATGTTTTGGTAGGATCAATCCTGAGTGATATAATATTGGAAAATAATGTAATGGTGTCTTCCATACTAGGATAGGGGAGTGGTTGATGTTATATGGTATGGGACATGATTCACGGAATCAACTTGAGTAAGAGGGTTCAAGAAGGGAATACTTTAAATGAGTGTGTAATGTTCAATGATGGGGAAGTAGAACCGTACCCTAATTAAGAGGGTAAATGATGAGGTTTTTTATGATGCAACTGAGGTTTAGTATAGACCCTACCCTATGTGATAGGGTTGTGTTTTTTACAGGACATAAAAATCCACCCTAATTAACATGGAATATGAATGGTTTTTTGGAATAAAGATAGTTCTTATTCTATATTTGGATTATCCTAGTGGGGTCAGGTCTCATGGGGTAATGGTGGATCATAATGATCTAAAAAATCATATTTACATATGATGTATTCCTTAAATTTACATTCTTCATGCATAAAAAAGCATATTATTGTGAATGTTAGGAAAAATTAGGGATACCTTAATGAGATATATTTCTCACAGTAGGGATGGTCACCTTAGTTCATGTGAAAGAATTATGTTTGAAAATAAACAATAAATATAGGTTATATTTTGGATAGGGATGGAGTGGCATCACGAGGATTATAAATGGGGCTGAGGTGAAGATTTCATTTTTAGGAGATGATACATTTTTCTTTATTATTTTGTTTATTTTTTATATGTGATCTACCTGGTGAGTCATGAATACTCCACCATAATCAAATATCCAATTATAATGTGTGGTTGGGGATCATCCTGAAACATTATTCACATAGTATAAGATTGGGTTTCTCACCATATTATATAGGTGAAAAATTTATATTATATAACATAAGAAAATCGGCCATTATAATGCTTCCATAGTATTTATCAACCACTTGTTTTCTTCTTCATTCCTATGAAGTAGACGTCCTTTAAATATTTTTATATCTCTAGACCAATAATATCACAATTTCTTTTTCACATAAGAGTCTCTAAATCCCAAAAACACTTCAAGATTAGTATAGGAAACTCAGTCTAGTGAAGTCATCAAGGAACATAGTTATTCAAAATCTATTCACTCACCTGTCAAACATACTTATCAAGAAAATAACCTGAAATATTCCTTTAATATATTTTTTTCACTTAAATAGTGTCTCAAAATAATTCCTATAAATATTCAAAAGGGAACATCGGTCTGCTCTTACTTATTCACATTTTCTTTACCATAGGTTACAACACCTTCTCCTCAACCTTCACTAAGATATTTAATTCTCTCAAATTATTAGTTTTTAAAACTCAATCAACAAAAAAATTAAGATTCTACTTTTTTATATTATATTTTTAGCCTAAAAAAATTCATATTCATTAGAGACTATAATAAAGGAAGTAATTCTTTTCAAAAAATCATAAATGGTATTTTTAGATGTCAAAATAGATTCTAGATAAATTTTACCATAATATAATACCTAATTTTTGTGTAATTAATTCATGGGAATTTATTTTTCTTCATGATGAGTATTATTTAAATAGCCATAATTTTATTATTCTAATTTTTAAATAAATTTGAATAAAAAATTATTATTCATCAATATAACCAACTTATTCTTCTTCAAAGAGTACATTAAATCCAATATTTTGATCTTAAAGTAATATTAATATCATATAATAAATTATTTATTCTATAATGTGAAACTCACCTCGTGTTTCAATATTTTGAAAATTCATAAACTTTCATCTCAGTTCCTCTAATCTTCTCAACAACATCTTGGAAACTAATATAATTATTTGTCTACTTTGGTTTAGAATTATTTTTGGTGTTTTTGAAATGACAAACATTTGATTTTTATTTATAAATACTATGCTTGAAAACTCAATAATTAAAATTTCAAAATTAATGATTACATGTAGTGGTATTCTTATTGATGTCACACATGTTCACAGGGAAGAAAATTAGGTTGCTGATGCACTCTCCCAGTGAATAGTCATGGAGGCTATCTCATGATGGTACATTGTTGCACCAAAATTTATCTCATCTTTTGTTTATTCGAATGTATATTGTTATTTACATACCCAAATTTCTAAATATCACTTATAATTCCTCTTTATTGCCTTTATTTTCTGAATAAATTTTTTTAGGAGTAGGATATTTTTTCTTCTGAAAACTCTGACTATGTTTTAGTATACATAATATTATAATAATGGGAAGTGATGTCATAAGGTCATTATCTATTATTAGAAAAAAATTACAATCCAAAAAGTTATACAATGGAAAAAAATTAATATGCTTATCTAAATGAATTATACTCAACATCAGATGTATTATGTTTGAAATAAAATTATTATGTTCATATTTTATGAAGAAATTCTCTTAGGACATAGCCATTTTTTTCACTAACTAAAAAATTAAAAATTTTGTAGGTTGCGAGAAATAGACATTGCCTTTCTCAATGGATTCTAACAACTCATCCAAATCATATAAGAACTTCTTAAAATGATTTTTAATCATGAAAATTAAATACGTTAAAATGTGATTTCATGGTGGTACGATGTTGAGACTTGGTTTTTGACCCTGTCAGACTGTGGAATATTCCTAGGAATAATTCCAGAGCTAGGCACAAAAAAGGATTGCGATTCTGAGGCCCGGTGTGCTCGTAATTAATTTTATAAAAATATTAAGTATTATTATACTATGCGCGAGGAGAGAATGAGTTATCTCTAAAACCGTAGCTTGGATCAGAAATCTGAGGGCATGGTTGCGTCTAGAGTGTGCCGTTTTCCTTAGTCGGGGTGTAAAAGTTATGGGCGCGAGCCTTCTGTGAGAGATGTCACCAAGGGGAAAAATCAGCATTTTTAAATAATGACTTCGTGATTTTTATCACTGGAATTGTTTTCAAATAACATTCGAATGAAGTCTCGAAATAGAAATCTTATGCTTTTGTTGGGTTCAAAATGGGGTGTTTTGCCCAGGTGTGATATAAAATAGGCGGGCGCGAAGGTTTCAGAATCCATGCCCGTTAGCAGTGTTTTAGAGTGTTTATAATTTCCACTTAAGTGTGGAATTAAAGGGAGAACCCATTCTTACCTTCTCCCTCTCTCACACACTCTCTCTCGTGAACATTATTCAACATTATTTGGTATTATTCACCGTTATTCACCAGATTGAGAAGCGAAATCCAGTGGATCGATGTGGGATCGCAGTGGGCGCGTTGCAAATGACGAACAACCAGATTGAGGTAGGTTTTATGTTTTTTTCCTCCTTCACAAATTTCTTGAGTTTTTGTCAAATCCATCTTTTTAATTATATAATTTTAGAATTGGGACGGTAGCTGAATGAGCAAGACCACTCTTCGAGTTCCATTCCAAATCCCGTGTTCGATGCGTTCTTCAACCAAATTTTTTGTTGTGTCAAAACTCCATGGGATCATTAAGTGGGGGCATGCGCTATGTAGGCCTCATCCCGAGGATTCAAAACCCCCCTTAGTATTTAAAATTGGCCCATCAGAGTGGTTGTGGAGGCTGACAGAGGCCCCAAATCCTGCAAGGGTCGTGGCCAAAGATCTTGGTGGCGCAGCGGTGGAACCAGCCAGAGGCGTTCGTTGTGGCGGGGTAGGCCGTGGAGGATCTCAGAGGGCCGATGTGTGGCTGCTGGTGGACAAGAGGAGGCCGGAGGGGTTCGGGCATTGGGTGGAGAGGCAGTTTCGGGTGTGGTCGTACCAGCGAGCTTAGGAGCTTCTTGGTGGAGGCAGCGTCGGCATGGCGTAGCTGGGGAATGAAGGAGCCTGGCTAGCTAGTGGCTGAGGCGGAGAGGCGGCGCAGGTGGTACCACAACGGTGTGCCCTGTAGTGGGGAGCGGCGACATAGGGCGGTGCTGCGCCAACCGGCCCGGGCGGCGGTCACACTCAGAAGATAGGAGGAACTCGAGGCGTCGACCTTGGGGGGGGGGGCTACGGACAAGGACCCACGTTCGGCGGGTCCTGCTGGTGCGGCATGCAGACAGAGACCAACAACTTGCCGTTCGGTTTAGAGGAATCGGATCTGAGGGGTCTGGTGGTGTTCAGACAGGCCACAGCCAGTGGGCCTCGGTGAGCTGGATCGGATGCACGGCTCGACTACGGGCCGGCGATCTGGACCGGGCCGACCGGGTCGGACCGGCCCAGTTGGGCCCCTTGTGTACAAAGGGGTGTAACTTTTAAACAGCACGTCTGTTTGATCCACCATCTACGGACATAGATTCGTCTCTTCGAGCCAGACTTTTTGAGATGGGTTTCAGTGTTTTGGGGTTCCGCGCCCGAAGTCGGATTACCTAAAACACATTAATTTAATAATAGTAAATTATTATTAAGGCTTGCAACAGACGTACCTAGCGAACTGGACGTCTAATGGACACGCCGATAACGAAAGCATGATACTAGTTCTCTTGTAGACCTTTTGAGATACTCCTTTAATTTTTTAGGCTATAGACCAAGAGCAGGCCCCATAAGGCCCGATTTGCACATTTTATAATGAAATGTCTCCTTTTCACCTGACAACCATTTGGAGTGTTTGATCACTTGTTTCATTGTGTTTTTCCGAGGGGATTGCAACAGTTCAATCTACCCACATAAATTTGGGGTCGAGGCATGGGCCCCACGAGGGGGCTACCAGGCATATGTTGACTTTTTACGACTTATGATTCGTAATTCCATTCGAGGAAAATGAATTGACTACCTTCCGTGTTTTTCCGCATATATCACGATGGTGGCCTCGGTATAGGCCTAGGAGGTGCGTAATGTGGATTCGTTGCCAGTCTCTCGAGTTAGTGATGTTTTGACAAGCAGTGGTTGAGTGTACTGCATTGATTCATTCCTATGAGGGTTTGTGTTGTATTACCACCTCAATATAGGTTTGTGATCCTCTTGATAGGAAGAATTTTCTGTTAGAGTTGTGGCATTCCTCCGACGGGTTCGGAGCGGGATCCTCTAGCTTTATTTCCCTAAATTAGGTTCTTGGTTTTGCTGTGATCGCTTATCCATGGGTGGTGATCCCCTATCTAGTAGGTTAATTTAGTAGGGTTTGAGGAATTATCGGTAATATTATCCCCTACATTGTGGTCCATGCATAGAAGTGTTCTGGCATCATTGGTTATACGATCCCCTACTCAGCATGTGGTTTACAGTATTGTTGTAGTATCATTGGTTATATGATCCCCTACATAACTTATGGTTTTTTTAGGGTTGGTGCATCATCGGTATGATCCCCTACATCACTAGTTATACCAGATAGGGTTCCGGTATTGTCATTACCACCATTACATGGGCAATGATCCTTTATCCGAGTAAGGTGATCTGTGGAGAACCAGATCGAGTTGTGGTACCCCCAGAGGATCCAGGGAGTGATCCCCTATCTATGTGATCTATGAGTTACCAGAGTGGGTTTTTGTATCCTCTAGAACACCTTTTGAGTGATCCCATATCTGAGGAGTTTTGTATTTTTCCGCTATTTCAGCGTGAGTTTCTTATTGATGATATTCAATGAGAGTATATCTCTCGGACGAGTGTCATCTGGGATGATAGATCTCATGGGGTGTGTTCTAGTTATGTACCTATTGCAGGATACGATGTCGGAAACTCATGAGGCTTGGTGCGTGTTTTCATTTTATCGGGTTGCTCATGGAATATGTATGGGCATAAACCTGAGCTGTGTTGACTAGTGTTTAGCTGAGGATGGTCTCGAGATGGAGTTTTCCTCTAGTTTGGGTTACATCTGGCTGAGATGAGCTGACTATTGCCTTTTATGTTTCTCCCTTTTATTTTGGGGTTTTTGTGGTGCCTACTAGGTATTTTATATACTCACTCCTGCACGGGCTTTTCCCGCACATGTTTGTGTCTTGTGTAGACCACATGCCCTTCGACGAAGTTCCAGGAGGACCAGTATTAGGCGGAGCTTAGAGAGAGAGATTGACCCGGGTGTTTACCAAAGCCATGCCGAGGAGCTTACAAGTTGGTGATTTTGGCAGTGTATTCACTTCTTCTAAGCAGGTTGGACGCTTTTGTAGTTTTCTTCAGGTGGGACCTGTGTTTCCCTTTAGTACTTCAATTGTACTCTGGTTTGGGATAGATGTTTACATGCTTTCCTTTTTCATTTTTTATATTCATATTTGCATTTTTATCATGGAGGTGTATGTGGGGGTGTGTTTGTACAGGTACCTTAGGCTAATGCTTCCCTTTGTGTGATAGCCTACTTGGTGCTGGTCGCCTGCCCCTGGCCTGTTGGAGGCGGGCATGGGGAGTCACAGCTCGAGCCCCGTTGGGTTGGGTAATAACTAAGTGGTATCAGAGGAGGTTCCACCTTTGGTATCTCAAAGCTTAACAAGTCTAGCTGTGAGTTTGGTTTGGTTTGCATAGCGGTAGTTTCCAGATGATGCAAGTTTATATTTTAGGCCAGGGACTGTAGTGTTGGTGTAGTGGCCGACATATCCATTCACTAGGACTATGATAACCTGCCTTTTGACTCAGGACATTTAGACACTTGTCGTAGGGACATAACGGTACATGCATCATATAAGTCTGGGTTTTTGGGTTTCCCATGTTCGTATTGAGTCATCTATCCATATATACAATTTGACTATGGTTCGTCTTGATTTTATTTCATGATTCCTCCATGATGATATCCAGTGAGGGTTCCGCAGTGGGATTGAAGAGACAATCCACCCCGTGTAAAGGCAATAGACCAGGGTGGAGGTTTTGAGACCGGACCTCCAGGTGGTCCACCAGTTGAGCCACCACCTATCAAGCAGCTGTTTATGCCGGTAGTGAAGGATGAAGTTGCACACAGGCTTAGTGCGCTGTATGAGTTCTAGAGGCAGCATCCTCTAAGGTTCTAGGGTGATCTAGACCCTCAGGAAGATAATGACTAGCTCGAAACAGTCACCCGAGTTTTCTGCCTGGTGAGAATACCCGCAGACCAAATGGTGCCCCTAGCGGAGAGCCTTCTCTATGGTTCAGCCGGGTGATGGTGGAGTTTGGTGATGCAGTACCATGATGAGGAGATGCTCATGTGGGTAGAGTTTGAGCATCTCTTCAGGGGAGAGTTATATCCTGTGACGCTGAGGTTAGTGCGGATTGAGGAGCATCTACAACATCAGAAGGAGTGCATGACTGTGTCGAAGTACTCTGTGTGGTTTACAGACCTGTCATGCTACACAATGGATATGGTTCGAGCCATGTTCTTTAGGGCTCAGACCTTTGAGCAGGGCCTACATAGAGACATCTGGGTAGGTGTGGTTTCCTTTTGTCTATCCACCTATGCTGGAGTGCTGGAGCGAGCCATGGTGGTGGAGAGCTTTCTGGATGAGCCCAATCAACCTGTTAGTGTGCGGCACGTGGCAGCTGAGACATTGACAACAGGTAGCTAGTGGGATGCGCAAGTGACTAGACATGGCCGATATTTCAGGAGTTGACTACGGGATGGAGGATCTAAGGCTCGGGGCTCATAGGGCTCGCAGGCTAGTTTCGGTCAGTCATAGGAGAGGCGGTGTCATGCTTGCGATGGTCTAGGACATCATTTTAGAGATTGTCTGAACCGTCATAATGATACGTGGGAGCCAGTCGATATGCCACCTTGGCAGTGAAAACTTCTCAATTTTAGAGTTCCTTAGGGTGGCAGATGTGGTGATGGAGCCGGTGCAGCAGTATGAGGTGCTATGCGGAATCAGATGCCATAACCAGCACCCCATGGTGGTCCACGCCAAGATTAGTGAGCTAGAGGGAGAGGGCGGGGACAACTGTATGACCTAGAGGCTATTGACCCAGAGGCTACATAGATGGATAAATGTATGCCTTGTGTCCTTTCTACTTTCTATAGTAGTTTTGATAGACACTATTTCGCGGTACTCTTCCCTTTCTGTTGTTTTCTTTAGTTTTGTTCAAGGAATTGGAAAGACCCTGTGTGGGTGTTGTTCGGCATGCTTCAAATGCATGAGGAAGATGGATCCTTCCCCCACCGAGACACATTTTTGTTATGCGATCAAAACCATGAGGGGGAGTCATTCCTGGCCAAAGTAGATAGGGTTGAGGTGTGGTGGATGAGTCCCTCTTAGTTATGTGTTCGGGAAGGGGTGTTTGTTGGAGAACTTTCAGGCATGGGAGACCTAGTTGAGATTCCAGTTGTTTTCCTTGGGCTTATTGATATTCAGGGAAGAAATGTTCTAATGTGGGGAGGATGTAGAGACTCGGGTTTTGGCCCTATCAGACTTTGGAATATTCCAACGAATAATTCAAGAGCTAGGTGCGAAGATGGCTTGCGATTTTGAGGCCCGGTGCGCCTGGAATTAATTTTATTAAAATTTTAAGTATTTTTATACTATGTATGTGGAGAGAAAAAGTTAACTCTTAAATGGTAACTTGGATTAGAAATCCGAGGGCACGGTTGCATCTGGAATGTTTCGTTTACCTTAGGTGGGGTTTAAATGTTGTGGGTGTGGGCCTGCTGTGAGAGATGTCACCCAGGGTAAAAATCGCCATTTTGAAATTATGACTTAGTGATTTTTATCACTGTCGTTATTTTCAAATAACTTTCAAACGAAGTCTCGGAATGGAAATCCGAGTCTTATGTTGGGTTCTATATTCGGTGGTTTTCGTAGTTGTGATATAAAATAGGCAGGTGAGGAGGTTTCGGAATCTGCGCCCGTCAGTAGGGTTTTAGAGAGTTTATAAATTCCACTTAAGTGTGGAATTAATCGGAGAATACATTCATACCTTCTTTCTATCTCTCTCTCACTTGAACGTTCTTCGTTATTCTTTGGCATTCTTCACTGTTATTCGCTGTAATGAGGAGAAAACTCCGGCACATCAATGTGGGATCGGCGTGGGCACATCACCAACGACGAACAACTAGATCAAGGTATGCTTTTTTTTGACCCTTCATAGATTCCTTGAGTTTTTGTAAAATCCATCATTTTAATTCTGTAATTTTAGAATTGGGATGTTGGCCAAATGAACACGGCCACCATCTGAGTTCCGTTCCAAATCTTGTGTTCGACGCGTTCTTTGTCCTTTTTCGACCAAATTTTAGGATGCACCAAAACTCCTTGGGATCGTTGCTCAGGGGAAGGTGATGCAAAGGACTCTTATCAAGGATTGAGAATCCCCATTCAGTTTTGAAATCGAGCTGCTGGAGCAGTTGTGGCGGCTGAAGGAAGCCTTGGCTCTGATAAGGAAAGTGGTCGGAGATCGGGGTGGCGCAGCATTGGAGCCGACTGAAGGCATTCATTTCGGAAGGGTAGGACATGGAGGAGCTTGGAGGGCCGATGTGTTGCGGCCGGTGGACGAGTGGATGCCGGAGGGGTTCATGCATCGGGTGGAGAGGCCGTGTCGGGTGGGGCCGGAGCAGCGAGCTCCGGGGCGACCGGGTGAAGGCGTTTGTGGCGTAGTGGAGTAGGGGACCAGAGGAGCCGATCTGGCCAGCGGCTGAGGCAGAGAGGCGGCATGAGCGGTGTCGCGGTCGTGCGCCCTGCATGCAGGAGCGGCAGTATCAGGCAGTGCAGTGCCGACCAGCCCGACAGTGGTCGCGCTCAGCAGACAGGAGGAACCCGAGACACTGACCACAGGGGGGAGCTGCGGACATGGACCCGCGTACGGTGGGTCCTGCGTGTGCTTCACGTGGACAATGATCGGCCAATTGGATGGTCGGATTGGAGGAATAGGACTCAAGGGGTCCATTGGTGTTCGAACAGGTCGTGGCCAGCGGGCCGCGTTGAGCTGGACCAGACCCGTGATGAGACCGTGGGCCGGTGGTTTGGACTAGGATGACTGGGGTGGATAGGTCCAGTTGGGCTCTTTGTGTACAGAGGGACGTAACTTTTAAACAACGCGTCAGTTCGATGCACTGTCTATGAACATGGATTAATCTCTTCAATGCAGACTTTTTGAGATGGGTTTCTGGGTTCTGCGCCAGAAGGCGGGTGACCCTAAATGAGTTGATTTAATAATAATAAATTATTATTAAGGATTGCAATAGACATACCTCGCGAACTGGACGTCCAATGGATGCGTCGTCAGCGGCAGCGTGATACGAGCTCTTGTACAGATGTTTTTAGATTCTCCATTAATTGATTGGGCTATAGATAGGGTGCGGGCCCCATAGGGCCCGATTTTCATGTTTTACAATGAAATTTCACCTTTTCACCTGACATCCTTTAGGTGTGTTTGAGAACTCATTTTTGTGTGTTTTTCTGAGGGGATTGCAATGGTGCAATCTTCCCGCCTCAATTTGGGGTCGATGCATGGGTCCTATGAGGTGGATACTAGGCATATGCTGTGTTTTTATGACTTATGCTTTGTAATTCTATTCGAGGAAAATGAATAGACTACCTTGCGTGTTTTTTTTCATAGATCGTGATGGTGGCCTCGGTATAGGCCATGGAGGTGCACAATGTGGTGATGATTCCGGTCTCTCTGGTTAGTGAAATTTGGACCAGCAATTTTTGAGTGTACTCCCTTGGTTTATTCCTATGAGGGTTCGTTTTGTATTACCACCTCAGTGTAGGTTAGTGATCCCCTCGATATGATGAATTGTCTATTAGAGTTGTGGAATCCCTTCGGCGGGTTCGGAGCGGGATCCTCTAGCTTCGTTTCCCTATATCGAGTTTTTGGTATCGCTGTGATCACTTATCCAAGGGCGACGATCCCCTATCTAGTAGGTTAATTTCGTAGGGTTTGAGGCTTCATTGAGAATATGAACCCCTACATTGTGGGCCACACATATTTGGGTTGTGGCATCGTTGGTTATAAGATCTTCTACACATCCAGTGGTTTATAGTAGGGTTGTAGTATCATTGGTTATATGATCCTCTACTTAGCTTATGTTTTTGGTATGGTTGGTGCATCATTGATTCAATCCCCTACATCACGAGTTATACCAGATAGGGTTCCGGTATTGTCATGGCCACCAATATAGGGTAAAAAACCCTCTATCTGAGTGAGGTGATCTGTAGAGCACCATATCGGGTTGTGGTATCCCCTAGCAGATCCTTGGAGTGATCCCAAATCTATGAGATCTATGAGTTACTGGAGTGGGTTTTGGTATCCCCCAGCATTCCTTAAGAGTGATCCACTATTTGAGGAGTTTGGTATTTTTCCGCTGTTTCATCATGATGTTCTTAGTGACGATATTTGATGAGCGTATATCCCTTGGACGAGTGTCATCTGGGATGACAGAGCTCGTGGAGTGTGTTCTAGTTATGTACCTGTTGCAGGTTATGAGGTTGGAACCTCATGAGGCTTGGTGAATTTTTGAGTATATCAGGTTGCAAATGGTATATGTATGGGTATAGACCTGAGTTGAGCTGACTAGTGTTTAGTCGAGGATGGTCTCGAGATGGAGTTTCCCTCTCGTTTGGGTTCTCTCTGGCTGGGATGAGCTGACTATTTCCTTTTAGTTGCTCCATTTTATTTTGGTGTTTTTGGGAATCCTACTGAGAATTTTATATACTCACCCTTTCATAGGATTTTCCCGCACATGTTTGTGTCTTGTGCAGACCACATGCCCTTCAACTGAGTTCCAAGAGGACCCGGAGCAGGTGGATCTTTGAGAGGGAGATTGACCCGGGTGTTTACCGGAGCCGTGCCGAGGAGCTTACTGGAAGGTGATTTTGGATGTGTTTTCCCCCATTCTAAGAAAGTTGGATGATTTTGTAGTTTTTTTGGTGGGCCCTATTTTTCTCTTTTGTACTTCTATTGCACTATGTCTTGGGATAGATGTTTGCATGCTTTCCCTTTTCAGTTTTTATATACATATCTGCATTGTTTCATGGAGGTGTATGTGGGTGTTTGTGTACAGGTACTTTAGCATATGACTCCCATTATGTTATAACCTACTCTGTGCTAGTTTCCAGCCCCTGGCCTATTGGATGCGGGATTGGGGAGTCATGGTTCAAGCCCTGTTGGGTCAGGTCATGACATACAAAATATAGAATTCTGAAATTAGTGATGTTCTTGTATTTCTCCTCCTAGCTCAGCTGCAACTCTTAATTAATCATTAATGAACCATATCTATTAACATTAATTATAATCCTAGAGTGTATAATCATCTATTAGAAAAAACATAATTTATAATCCTTATATGGGTTCTTTAAATCTAGGTTATAAGGAATATGCATATATAATTTTTTTGAGGACTTTTGGTATTCTACATTTCAATTTATTCCCCATTGAAACAACTCCTCTTACATGGGTGGATACCCAATTCTTCACATGAAACTATTCCTTAATCCGAACATATATCTCTAAATTGATCTTTGATAATAAATATAACAACCACAACCTCAATCCATAATAATCACCTTTTTTTATTTTTTAAAAATGGATATCATAACAATATATATGATATCTGCTCCCACATTTGATAATAAATTCAAAGGGCAAGAGAATCTCCCTCATTTTAACACAATATAGATAATTTTTAATTATTTTTTATAACCATTAATGTCTATTACCAATTTACATTGATACCACTTGACAAATGTATTCATTTGAGAGTTTAGGAATGTTTCGTATTACAATCCCTATTCCAATTTGGATTTTAAGTAGGTGGTTTTCACCAACATATTTTCTGTAAATTGTTTCTCTCTCTATTTGAGAGATCCAGTCAACTCCTATATGAGAGAAGTATTTTAGAAAGAATCACTTATTACTAATTTGAAGTGATTATATGAAATTTATATCAACGTAATATTATCTAAAATTAACTTGGAATCATATTTCTCTTAGTAATGTGACATATAAAAATCAAATCAAAGTATACATGGAATACCCTTGGTAGAAAAAAGTGACTATTTTTTTAAACAAAGATGACATATTTTCACTAGTAATAATATTTTTTATCACTTAGGTGGAATCTAAAACATATTATCATGAATGTTTTAGAATCTACACTCACAATAATAAATAGAATACAATATTTCAAGTACCAGGTATTCGTTACATGGTAATATTAACACCCACTTAATAAAAATAATATATATATATATATATATTCAAATTATTTATGGAGGATTGAAACCATACCTTATACTTCATTTTTAATGGTGATATATGATTTATAAATTTAACAGAAGATATAAACCATTGGAAGATTATTTCTTTTTAGAGCTCCCAATAAGGGATAATCTCTTACCATCACCATCTTTCCCACACATCATTTAAAAATCATCATATAAGTATGGGGGATGGTGGATCCTCTATTAGCTTCTCATTTTGGTAAACAGGGTTGAGACATATTCTTCTACCCCAAACTCTATTCATTAATGGTATGAAATTTATAAACCTCTTCATACTTTCTTCCCCATTTACTTTACAACTATGATTACCTTTGGGAATCTTGCTATAATCTTCCTTTCTAAATGGAATTGGATTCTAAGATTTAGAAAATAAAAGTATTTATTTCATATCAATAAGAATTATGTTTTGAGAAAACTCTAACTGATCCGGCCATGTGTTTATAAAACCACTGGATGCATGATCAACCATGTTCATGCGTTTGGATTCATTCTTTTCAGAAATAGATTTTGAATGTGAGCTCCTAGGTTCGTTATTTTATTTTTTCATTATCCCAACGAAACAATTTAAACATATGATAACCAAGTGTCTTTCTTAGCTTCATCTCCCACACTGTTACATTAGATTTCCCTTGGGATTTTAACATTGAGGTAAGATTAACTACATATTCACGCAGTGAGAGGATAAAATGATAGCCTTCATTATAAAATTTATGTAGAATAGAGAAATTGGAGGGGAGAGTATGGCGACGGTGACTTGCGGCTACTCACGACATTGGCGATGGAGAATCGAAGTGATGGAACCCTAGATGATGCTTGGGGAGGACTTCCCTCCCCTTCCTGGAGGTGGAAGGGGGGAGGAGGAACGGTCACAGCCTCCAATATCGTAGAAACATTTCACTCATTTCTCAAGCCCTAGATCTCTCCCAGAATTCCCATTGATTTCTTTATGCCCGAAAGATCTTGATCTTCATCAGGGTGATCCTTAGTTATCGATCTAGTTGTCATAGTTTTTTGAATATTCAATCCATTTGGATCTAACTCTGGTGGCATGTTTCAATTATCAAAGGCCCTTGGTTGATGAATTTGACCGCTTCATCTTTGGTAAGTGGGATTTGCAAGACCGCGCAGTTTTTGGGATTCTCGACAAATGCAAACTCATGATTCAGTTTTCCTCAGAAGACAATTTGCTCCGAGCCTGGTCTAGTGCCCATTATAGATGCAACATATTTAGTTTCTTTCCTCCTTCATTGGTCGTTTGATCTATGCATGAATCGTGATCCATCAACCATTGCGGTTTCGGTTAGTCTCCATCATCTCCCACTTCCTTTACAAAATCCTGCAATTATTCACATGATTGGTAATCTGGTGCAGTGATATCTCTGCTCAGATGTCTGAACATACACTATAAGTCATCCGGTCAATCCTCGTATCTGTGTGGAGGTGGATGTTACAAGGCCCTCGGTCAATTAGATATGGCTTACCATTGGAGAAGAGTTCAGATCGAGGTAGTCCATGGTCTTTGAATCTTGGGTAGACTACTGCAACACCTATTGCCGACTGGGGAAAAAAGGCTTTGAAGTGTCACTTTGAGGTGATGAACAGAAGAACTTCTAACCTGAGGGAGAGTGTAGGAAAGTCTCACAGGCTGAGGTTGATGTCCGCTGGAGGTGTGGTTTCTGGAATAGTAGATGGTTTGGAGAACCGGGCTACAGTGCCTTCAAGGAAATATATAGAGGCACCCCAAAATCCAGACGTGTCTGTAGTGTTTAGCAGGCTTCGCCATGATCTGTAGTTGGGTGATGGGGTGATACAATCTAGTGAAAACTATGCTTCTGGTACTGGTGAAATGGGATATCAAACAAGTGTTAATTCAGTTGTGAAGGATTTGTAGCATGAGGAATGTGTGACTTTATCTAATTAAAAGGCTGAGAATTTGTGTAAGGGAGTAGCTAATATGGTTGAAGGAATTATAGATGATTTTGGCGGTGATACTGGTCGTTTGGAGGTGTTTGATGTTACCAATGGGGCTCAAGGGAGGGCTGTGAATGATGAGGGTGTGGGCTTCATAGTTGGTACCAGAAATCGTTTCCAGGAGTTGGAGCAAGAGAATGTGGAGGAGGACCTCCCAATGAATGAAATGCAGAATGGGTCTCATTCATAGGAGGGTGGAAATGTATCAAAATCAATGCAGCAAGGGACGTTGGTTAATTACAAGACTATGGAACAACTAAGGTTCATCACTGTTGACACCAATGGCCAATTCCAGAAGGGTAGTGGAGGGGAAGATAATTTTCAGAAGGTAATCATCCATGGAAAATGGGGGGATTGCTCTGAGAGTGGAAAAGATAACTATGGAATTATGGTCAAGCCTTCATTTAGTGATGTGGTCCAAGGTGGGAGGACGAAGATGACTGAGACCCAATTAGTCTTGAATTCCCCTCCGCGACACAGGTCAAGGAGGGATTACTTCTACCTGCCAAAGTCGTTGGCCACTTGGTCTTCTGGGGGAAACACTAAGCACTTACCCTTGGACCAAATAAATCTGTGAAGGAAATATGCTAAGGTGTTGAAGTATTATGACGACTCGGAATGGGAATCGGCTACTACAGAGGAAGATTGATTCTAGGGATGTGGAGATGGGTATGGTTTTTTTGACATGTAACTTTCTCTTTTGAATTGTGGTGCTAGTCTACTGCCCTTTTCTTTTATTTTAATAAACGGTCAGGGGGTTATCCCTTGGCTGAGATTTTCTGGTATATTCAGACAGTGTATCAAACATTAGTAAAATATAACTACATCTCTCTTTTATGGACGTTTTTATAGTCTTCAGATTTCTCACTTCATTATTTTTATGAATTGATTCCTTGAAATGTCCCACAATGTGGAATATCTTAGAAAAATAGTTTTACTTATTTCCTATGGGTTTGGAATCTTGATTACCATTATTTAGAGACATATTAAGAGTAATATTGTATTGTGATATTCCTTGATTATGACTCATGGTAGTTTCCCTTTCTTTGTTCACATTATTCAAAAACTATTGTATTTATATATTATCCAAATCCCATATGCAGTACCTATATGTATTGTAATAGCATGCAACATTGTTGTGACCACCAATTATTAACAACTCATGGAAATTATTCTAAAATTTAAATCTATTATATAGATATATATTCTTTCATTTCTATGAGGTCTTATTTTTCATTATAAAGGTTTTTCTCATTTCTTCATTATGAGTCCCACTTACTCTATTACTTCATAAACTAATACACTCTAAAATTTCATTCCATTAATCAATTTCTCTATTATAGAACATCAAGCAACATTAACACCTTTTAATTATCTTTTCAATTTTCATTTTAGGTGATTTAGTTCCAAATTTATTGTACCTTACTTTTTTTGGTATTGGAATAAAAATCTTATGGTTTTTTTGTATAATAATTCTTATTAGAAATACTCACCTATATCTTTTACATAGTATTTTTTGGACAACCATATGCATACTTCTACATTTGTAAGGTTGTTGGACATTTTCCAACACCTACAGAACACCCAAATTCGTTTCTACAAGATTTAACTATATAATGGGTTATATTTTTTTACAATATAATGTGGTATATGATACGTTAAATGAACTAAAGCTCCTTTTATAGCAAATTTAGTCTTTTATTCTAGAGTTATCTCCAATGTTTTTGTATAATCACAAGTAATATCTACAAACTGATAATTTTATATCTTTCTTCATCTATATAATTTTAAAATCACTTCCATATCATGGAACATCATATTCTTAGTGAACTAATAAGTCCTAAGAGATATCATCCTACCTTACCAATAAATCATTAATCTCCATGGACTGATAATTCTCAGATCATTCTTCTTCTATATTTTTTAACATAGCTTCTAACTCACGGAACATCATATTGTGGGTGTACTAATAATTCCCCAAAGATATCATCCTACCTTAATAATAATCCTTTATATTATGAATTTTATCCTCATGCAAAATTTTTTGTTCACTCGAATAAAAATCAAACTCCATAATCCTTTTTTTGACTTCTACTTTGGTAGGTTTGACAAACACACTGACTTTTTGATGCTTCTCCAATAACAGGAACACTTACTTGAAATTTTTTTCATATAAATCATTATCATAAAGAATAAATTTAAATTATTCATTAAAAAAAGATAGTATTTAATTAAAATGTGAGGAAGTTTCTCCAATAGCTGTTACAATCTTTTTGAGAGTGTTGAAATAATTTATCTCCTTTTCTAATTCATTATCAACTATATTAGACTATTTCTCTATCTGTGATGTTTTGACAATATATCCCTCCATATGTGAAAATATATACATAAAAAAATATATAAGGACCTTTTCTTATAAATAATTTACTTCAAAATAATTATTACTAAGTGATTCATAAAAATCATTATTCTCATATCATGATCTTCTATAACCTGAGGAACTTTTAGAAATAGTTTTTGAATATTATTTACTACTATGAGTACCTATAATTTGTTGTGTTACCTCTTAAACTCTCACATTAATCATCATCTTCTTAGAATTAATCTTTTTCTTATTTTCTAAGGTACTGGTAGATACCTCTAATATAGTAGTCACAAGACTAGAATGAAGTAATTTTATCTAAGGGGATCCATAAAACAATTCAAGTAATAACAAATTGTATTCAATAAACAGAATCCACAATTAGATAAAAAAGTTTTTTTTAATAAAAATGGTATTACAAAAATAATATCTAAACAGAGGGAACCTTGAATCATATAAAACTTTTAGTGTAGCGGTGGACCTTGAAGACACACCTAAGAGGGGTGGGGGTGAATCAGGAGTGGAAAAAGTTTCCTAATTAGTAGTGTTCATTTTACTTTCATATCCTTTTAGGTTTTAACCACTCTCACATATTATGATATTAATAAATATTGTTTTACATTTCCCTTCTAAACACCTATATGTAGTGAATATGTTTAATTTAAAAATAGAACATGTATTTTATCAATATTTGACCCCAGTGTTGGTAATCCACTTCTAACTATGTTAACTCCAAATAGGTCAAATACTGTCTATAATAATAAAATCAATAATAATAATGGGTGGAAAAAAATAATCCTAAAACATTCTTCACCCAATATTATATAGGTTTAGTAACTGTATTAAATAGTTTTCAAGAATCCAATATGTGATGCAAGTGAAGTGCATCAATAGTCTTCAAATCCAACTGGTTCTCTATATCATTCAACCATATGATTTATAAATGACCTAATATCATGGTATCTCTAAACTAGTAATATAAAACCAGCTTATTTTCTTCAAAATATTGACTGCAAGAATACGTTCAATCTTAACACATTCATATCAATCTATAGAAGACTTTAAATTTCAATTTTCCGTAGAATCTATTCACTACCTTCTCAAACACAATAATAAATAATATTTTCTCAAATATATTGTTCATGGATTCTCACACTTTAATATATTCTCATAATATTACCTGGTGATATTCAAATAAGAACATACATTTTCTCCTACTTACTCACTTATTCTTGAAAAAAGGTTTTAGTGACTTCTCCAACATATTCTTGGAGTGATTCAATTCTCTGGACTTCTTATTTCTCAGTACCTTATCACAACAACACTTCTACTACATCATTTTTCTTCTTCTATTCTGAATGTGTATTAAGTATATATCACTAATTAAATTCTCATCATTTTTAATATGAATCTTAATAAAATAATATATATTAATCAAGTAGTATGGACTCATCTTTTTCAAAATCATCTCAAAGATATACACTTTATATCTTCTAGTGGTATGAAGAACATTCAATAAATCATATTCTCTATAGAATGGATATGATCTTATTTTTCATTATTTAGAAAATTCATAGAACATTATCTTTGTTCAAATCATCTTCAACTCAGTAGCCTAGATATCTAAAAACTCAATCATATATCACTAGTCACAAATATATTTAAACTAATTTCAAAACATTGGATTTTATGTGTATTTTTCTACATTATTCATGAAAACCTGAATACTCAATTTTCAACATCAAAAAATAAATTTAGTTGTATCATAAACATTGATCTTATTCACTATCATCTTAAATATTAATAAATCAGGCTAAGATCAGAGATTATATAAGATTCATTATGTACTAATCTCAAAATCACATCTCAAACATTGTCAAATTTTTATTTCGTTATAAATAAATAATTTATGAGACTCCAGTTTTTAGTATTCTATGATATACCCTTTTCATAGATTAATTTCTACCTCTCTTTCTTCAAATTGATGAATCAATAACCATTCCATATGTTTTCTTTTAATATAATAGACAAATAATTATTTTATCATCTTAAATACATTCATCTTCATCAGATTTAAATTATGAAAACTCAATTTTCCATCTTGTATAACGTTGTAATTTTTCAAATTCTTGATGTCTTATAATGATTTATTCAAAGTATTATATTTAGTGAAAAATTATTTTTAGTGTCTTAAACTGAATGGAAGAAGGCTTTATTTCATATATAGAATCCTTACGCTCTTGAATTTGTTAATTTTCAATAGAATTAAAAGGACAACAATTGGATATGAGTTCATATAATAAAGCATTATGACCATAAATTTATAATGATTAACAAAGTTATATAATAGAATTGAAAGTCATAAGCTCATTCTATGGAGTTATAGAAAGTTCATAATGTCTTATGTCCAGATGAAAATTCGTATTATAAAAGTATTCAAAGCACTATGCCTAGGACATAGCCATTTTTTCATGAACTCCTAAATAAAAACATCTATAGGTTTCATTAGACAAACTTAGTCTTTCATTGTATCATATCCAAACATCTACAAATAATCTATCAACTTATTGAAATTTATTTTTTGGAATTTTTATAATAATTCCAAACTCTTTCAAAATAATTTCCTAGGGTTTTAAGAACATTTAATACACATAGCCGGGAATTTCCCAAAATTCCTCTACCATCTCATGTGATACACTTGTAACAAAAATACTAAACCATCTCTATTAACATTAACATTCATCTAAGAGTATATAAACACTAATTAGAGTATCCAATATTTGGTATTGTCCTTATATGGGTTCAAAAACTATATGTTTCAAGGAATCTATCAGGTAATCTATTCCATAGATGTGCTATATTCTTAACTTATATATTATACTCCTGAAAAAATATCATCTTAGATGAATGTATACTCATTTTTTCCCAAGATCTTTTCTACATTTGTACTCATTTCATTGACATAATTTTAGAAAACAAATATATCTTCTCCGACTTATGGCCACCAATTTTATTATATCAATGAAATAGTCTCACCAAAGTATAATTTATTCCATTCCACTAGTTAAAAGACATTATAATACAAGCAGGTTTTCTTGAGGCCAGGTGTCGCTCAATCTAAGACACTGATGATAAATTTTAGATAAACAGTTATATATTCTATTTGAGGAATAATCACCCATGTATATTCAATAACTAGACATATATGATATATGGAATTGATTAACTAAATTATTCTAAAATTAAAATTAAAGTTAATGTATCATATTTTATTTGAGAATATGAAGGTTCATGAGAGGTATAAAATAGTATAAAATATAGTTTTCATGTTTCATGTATGATTTTTAGCGATATATATCCGATGATGGGATCAAAAAATATTTTACTTTAGATCTATGCTAATAATTTCCATGATACATCAAGAATGTGGAAATGGACTTCGATATTGAATCCCAAATAGGGTGTAATTTTTTATGACTTGAGTTAGAGAGATTTGAGTGGTTTCCAGGAGAATTCATTAATGATGAGAAACACATGTATGATTTGAAATAATAGTGTATTAGAATTATCATGGGACTTCGATAATTAATGTACCAACTCTTGTAAGACCATATTGATATGGGTTATTTTTGGGGATTTTATGTCTTCTTTATAGAAGTCTAGGATTGATATATGTGTTGTAGGTGTACAAAATCTTGGGATTAGGTATCGTAATAGGTAAATTAGACTAATGGGTCTAAGGATTAGGGTGATAAACCATACATAATTCATATATTATGTCATTGGTGAATATTATTTCACCCTTAGTTTGTTATGGTTATTAGTCATCATAATCTCACTCTTTATTATGTTATAAATGTTGGATATTATCCATGGGAACATTATTTTATTATATTTATTATTGATTATCCAAAACATCAATCCATGTTTTGATTTTTTTGTTATTTGTTTCACCTTGTAGTTATGTTTTGTTTATTGGTCAGGATCTGTTCACCTTTTTTGATTATACATAATGTGGAAAACGATTTACCATTTTAATAATTATGGAAAAACAAAATCACCCATAATTATTAGAGTGGTGAAAACCCATTCAACCATAATCTATTTTTAGTAATGACAACCCATTGAACTCTTTAATTATGTTATGATGCTATCCCGGTCACTGTTATTTTGATTTTATGTTAGCCTGTTTATCCAAATTCAGTTCTGAGTACTAAAAAATTGACGACTTATACATTTATAATTAGTGGTGATATAATTTTCAACATTTTATTATATATTATGTTGGAGAACAATTTTACCCATTTTGAATTAATATGATAATTATAATGCCTAATATGTACACTCTAAAATTCATGATAACTTTTCTAAAATACTAGATTTGATTCCATCAAAAGAGACCCAAATGAAAACATTAATAATTACTATATGAATACCAAATATATAGTTACATAAACTCTCAATGAATTTTATGAGAATGTTATTAGAGTGTTTGGATTTTTTTTTACAAAAAACCCATATCTTTCCGATTTTTTTAGAATTTTTTCTTAAAACCCTATTATCTTTTTATTTTACAATAATTCATTAACATCTCCAATATTATTCTCCCCAAAATATACCCATCTAGACATATCATGCATTATAATCATCCTCACAACTTGTATTAAAGGAGAAATGAAAAGGATGAGGTCAAAATTTAATTTGGGTGAATCATATAATATAATCTATCATAGAGTAAAAATATTATTAATCATATGGAAGGAATAAATAATAACCAAATAATGATATATAACTTATATATGTGCATGTAACATATCCTTGGATAAAATAACATTGTCAATAATCACATGGATTTTATTAATTTATTTAATAGTGGTTGAATTAATACTGTAGGATATCATAAAAAATTTCCAAGGAATCTTTCCATGAAATCATATATAAATTAATAAGGGTTGCACCAAATACCCAAGTTAAATTTCCTTATAAGATGCATTGATGCATTAAGGGGATATATAAATATTGAAAAAACCTTTAATATATTAAATCAAAATAATTCATCATATCAAGGAATGAATAAATAATACAATAAATAACCAAAAAGAATTAGAAATCAATAAACATTAATATTAAAATAATAGGTATATGATTTGTAAAAACTTTCCCATTCAATAAATTGAATAAATTTATTGGTAAACACCCTTTGAACTAACATAAAATATAATATTTAGTATATAGTTAATCCAATACTAGGAAAAAATATAAATAAATAGTGTAATTGGTATAGATTTTATCCATGAAATTAATGCATATTGATATTAAATAGAAAAATAATGTCAAGAGATAGATGAAAGATTATATCGGAAGTCATTACAATATGTGGGCATGACATAAAACCTAGTTAATCACTCCCAAGGTATATGATTTGGGTCTTTTTAATTCTATTTAGGAATCTTTATAAAGGATCTAAATACAATTTTCTATGTAAAGTCATTACTATATTTGAGTTAATACCCAAAAATCAATTTCTAATGTTATTACCATTGGGTTCATATTAGTGAAATCCTATATCAACTTGTTTGTATCTAGATATCAATTTCATTTCTAGCAGCCAGTCACTCTATACCTAACCATGTGTTTATGATGATGTTCTATATTTTAACTTATCCAAGGGATTTACACTAATGTTTTTCAGTCCAAATTTCCAATAAAAATTGAGTGAAGACCATTATAATTATATTATAAACCCAATATTCATAGAAACCTTTACTTAAATAATAAAATATTATCATTTATGTAAAAAAATAGTAATTTCATAGAAATCAACAGATACTTCATTACTATGAAACCATATTGATTAGAATTCTTCAAATTTAAACCATATATAATATGGGGTATATGGTTTAGTAAATGCTAAAAAATAAATAATGTAATTTTTTTAAGTGATAAAGAATATAGACATTAAAATAAAAAATATAGATATTAATTGGGAAAATAATTTCAATATGGTGGTGAAGAGTGATAGAGAAAAATATATATATAATCTGGGTAGGAATGAACTATAAATTTATAAAATTATTTAGGAGGTAATACACAAAACATAAGTCCCAAAATAGATATATTGTTTTGAATATGAGAAGAAATCAGAATAAAATTTATATAAATAATCTTCAGAAATAATCTTCAATATTTTTGTAAAAAGAATCTTTTAAATCAATTTCATAAATCATTTCCAGGAGTGAAATTTTAAAATTTTAAAATTTATTATTAATGATTTATAATAATTAAACATTGAAAATAAATGAACATAGAAATTGAAAGCATGGAGTGAATGGATAGTGGAATGAAATACCTTTATTTTTTATTTTAAAAGATTAACCTTTTTTGAAAATTAAAAATTCAATGAACAAAGGGAATATTATATTCCTTGAAATACCAGGGAAACATAAAAACTAATCTTAAAAATTAAAAATAAATGTAAAATTAGGAAAATACACTCATTTGATAAATGTTAAAAATTAAATTCTTTTCATAATTTTGAAAGGAATATAAAAAATGACCCATATAGATATCATTAAAAATAATCCGTTTAAAAACGTTGTAAAAAAATTCAAAGTCATTGTTAAATGGTGGTATAAAGTACTTGATATAGGGTTAGGTAAAAAATAGAAAACATAATATATGAATAGTATATGTGATATAAAATATATCCGTGAAATGAAGAAATATGGACCAGAATGTGAAAAATAAACTCAGGATAGAGAAGAAGAGTGATAGAGAACATAACCTCTATGAATAATGCGGGGTATTAAATATAAATAATAAAATCATTTAGTGTCCAATACATGAAACATAACTAAAAAATAGATTTCTCTTACAGAGTTTCAGGAAAAAATTAATGAACCATTATAAAATTAATCTTCATAATTATTTTATAACATTGATGTTAAAACAAACTACTATGTAACTTTCTAAAATCCATTTGATGGGGAAAAAAGTTTTCAATGAAAATAAAAATGTCTAAATTGTTTTAAATACTTAAATATTGATTTTAAATGAAGTTAAACATTGAAAATGTGTTATTGAAGGTCAAAATATCATAGTGGAAATTTTAACCTTTCTTAGAATGAAAAAATTCAATGAATAATAGAAATATGATTTTATTTGAATGAACATGGAAATTTGTATAGTAATCATAATGATAAATGAAAAAAATAAAAATAGGAAAATGTTATTATTTTGTAAATGTTAAAAATGAGACTTATTTCAAACATTTGAAAATAATGTGAAAATTTACTGGTGTAGAAAATGTTTAAAATAATCCTATTAGTGTTTTTAAAATAAACATAATGATATAATAAAATGAACATAATAAATAATTGATGTAGAGAGGAAGGAAATATTCTAATAATATAATCAATATGGAAATAGAGCAGTGTAATTCATGTCTACATAGAAGAGAAAATGATGAGTCCACATATATACAACCATTTTGTTTAATTGTGAACCAAAGGGACGTGAAATATCATGAAGATTGTTAAATTTTAGAAAATAAATATGTAATACTCTATGATACAATCATGAGGGTTGATAAACGCAACTAAAAAGAATGAAGTTCAATAACAATGGTTTCAACTTAATGAAAATAAATAAATTTAACAAAAACACTTTTCACTTAGGTAATAAATCAAAGGAAAATATAAATTGAGATGTTAAATGAAAATTAGAACCCCATGAATAAAATATAATTTAAGATATAATAATTCATTTTGATGGTATTTAAACCATATAAATCCAAACAGGTGTGGAAGAAAAAACATGTCCCAAGGAATTAAAATTGAGAAAAAACACCATGGTCTTATATTCAGAATTATCTGAACATGTTGTGAACTCATTTATTATAAACTAATACTAATTAATTGATTATTTTAGATAATAATTATAATTTCTATCCTTTGATATTAATATTTTCATTCATTTAGTATACAGTTAATTTCTTTTTTATTTAATATTTATCGTTAAAGTCAATAGTTTTAATCATTCCATGTTTCTTTTTGTGTAATGATTTTATTTTTAATTCCATGGTAATGTGTTAATTATCTCTAAAATTTTAAAATTACTGTGATTGAAGCTCCATACCTATTTATTATGATCCAAGATCATTCTATAAGAGATTTATGTATGATTATTGAAGATAGAAACCTATGAATTGCTTGTTTTGATAATTTTTAACAAACTAAAGTAGATACCTTGATAATGAGTTAAATATTAATGTTTCTATTATAGAACTAAAAATAAAAAACATATTTACAAATTAATATCATATATTTATATTATTAGTAAATTTAAATAGTTCAATACCATGTGCTAAATAATTCAAATTAAGAAATGAATCTCGGTAAGTTAATTTTAGGCAACAAATTTTTGAATGGCCATTTATTATTGTTATTGTTAATTGGTTGAAATTTGTTTCACAATATTAATAATTTTAAAAATGTCATATTTATTCATTTAATATTTTATGTGAACCGGTACTATAATTAGTTGAAGAAACATTTAATACATCATTCATGGAGGCGGTAGTATTACCATAACCCTTTTGCCATTCTAATTTTCCAATGAATGAGAGGAAGGTAGATAATAGTTCATAAATTAAATTAATAATATTATTTAGAAATAATTTTATTGACTTAAATATGTTAAGATTATTATAAAATAATTAGTGGAGGTATAATAGAAAATATAAATTAATGAAATCAGTGAATAAAATTACTACTTCCTTGGATATCCTTCTTTTTACCACTCTTTAAGCCTTCTGGGATTCGTCTTTTGATGACAGAGTATAATTTAAGACATTTGAAAATGGATTAGGGAGGGTTTTATTTGGGTATTGGATGTTTTTTTTCATTTCTTAGATGTGAGGAGAAGTGGGGTGGAGAAGGTGTCATTTTATAGATGATAGTGGTGGAACTTTTATAGAAATAAATTTATTAACATAAAATGGTATGAAATTTTAAATGAAAGTCGTTTAAAATTTTATAATTAATGTGTAAAATATTTTTTATGTTCATGAAATATCCCATCTTATCATTTAATGGTCATTTTTTTGTGATATTGTTTGACATTTTCTATTGATTTTATATTTTTACCTCATTTTAACCTATATCATGGTGATAAATTTTGTATCGTGGTAAATTATTTTTATAAAAAAAATAGAAAATAAACTTATGAAATAATTGGAACATGATGATTCCAAATATGAAATTATTTTTCCTTGATCAAAATTTTAAAAGTAAATATATTAGTTTTAATAAAATATTTTTAAACATAGAAATGTGTTTTTTATAAAAATATATACTTTACATAAAATAAGAATTTATTCATATAAATTGGAATGTAAAATTAATAAATGGGTTTTAATTTATTATATAAATATTTAATCAATAAATTTATGTTTATATATTATTAAAAGTCCCCAATTTAGTTTTTTAATAAAAAATATAAGATATAAAAAATTAAGATTCTAAAAAATAGGTTGTGGAAATAAAAAAAATTGACTCCTAACTTTTAAAAAATTATTTAATTATTTCATAAGAATTAATCATCACATTTTAATTAAATACATAATTTTAATAACATTTTAAATTTAAATTTCATTAGAATTAAAAATAATGAGATCATATATTACATTAGTATCTATATAATCTTATATCCTTAAATTATTCAAACATAAACCCTCAATATATTTTCATATATTATATAGGTAGGATAATTAATGGTGGATATCACTAGTGGTGATTTAGATAGAATGGTTTCCATAGTATATTAAAATTCTTTCAAATTTTCCCGTTGATGATTTCTCTTAGGTAATAATTATTGAATCTCTGTTTGGGATTCATCTAGGAAAAATCCATGTGACACTACTTCTTTTTAAATATTTGAAAAATGTGCTTCATATGGAAGACTCGCACACATTGATTCCATTTCATCACATTTTATAATAGATTTCATAATGTAGTCCCTTTAATTTATATCAACCAATTCAATGAAAATATTATAATGATAATATTTAATAATTTTAATTTGTTAATCTATCGTGGTTTGATTTAGTTCAATGTTTCTTGTGATACAATATAATCAACATGGTATTTTTGAAATGAAAAATTCATACTAAAATCTATAAATCTTATAATATCATGGTCACCTTTATTATGGATTATGATGATACCATATTCAAAAAATTTCTGATTAGTGTGGTGACTTGGTAACCTATTTTGTGATGAGTGGTGATAAAAAATTTGTAGATAAATTTTTATTTCATGGTTACAAATTCACTATATTATTATGATTATAGTGTTGAACCATTTAGCTTTAATTTTTTTAGGAGTGGTGATTACCCATTATTGCTTACTCGTATTGATGGAGATACAATGGTGAATTTTCATTCTATTACTATAGATGATAAATTTGTTTTTTCTATCGTGATGATTTTAATATGGTAGTATCATACGCATTTTAGAACTCTTTAATGTAGGTATGATCATTTATGTTGGTGGTTGCCTACTACCAAATGAGATGATGGTTTCTATATGTATTAATATTTTTATAGTATCATATTATATATATAATGGTATACATTTAATTAATCATTTAGGTGAACCATTGATTGTGGACTAAATGTGTAATGCTCCCACATTACTCCCACACCTTGGTGGGTGTGAATATTTCTTTAATAGGGATCCAACAAATGGAAAAGGCCTTACAGTCAATGTTTGATCTATAATGCCAGGGTAATTATAGATAAAGGACAAGGTGGAGAATTTTTCTGAATTTTTTTAGTTATATACATTATTTACTATATCTTTAGTTTTTTTATCTGTGGTTATCCTTGATGTGATATTACTATTCATATATGAGTTTTATGATATGTTAGTGATTCATTTTTACTATATAATTTTATCGTTATAATATATTATTGTATTATGTCAAAAATTTCCATATTATACTCTTCATTATGATACTTAGTACTTGTTTGAATCCTAAAGAGCATGCATAGGCATTCTTGGGATCTCTTTGAAGAACTTAACTTGGTACTATTCAAGTAGACTGAGGAAGGGAATATTAATTTTTTTTATTATATCACTAATTTAATTTTTAATATAATAAAGTTAATGGTAGAAAGCGATGAAACTGGTTGGACCTTAAGATAGTCCATATAATATTTCATATCTAAGACATGAATAGGGAATGTATATGTTTTAGGTCATGACATCCCTTTTCATATATATTTTTTGAATATTATTCTTTTTAAATTTCATGGAATATAGTGTATGATTTATTATTTATTATTTTTATATTGAATTGGGGTGGAGAGAGAGTGTGTGATTTTATATCAAATTAGTCACATATAATTCATATAATAACCATATACTTGTAAGGGATTGATAAAATTATTATAGAAATGGTTTAGTTATATAATGTTTAAAAAAAATTTATATAGTGTTATATGATATAAGTTTTAATAGTGCCAACATAATAGTTATACGGTTATTGGTTTCATATTACAAATATTTTATGACGATTGATTATGTAAATCTTATATGTTTTTTATACCCATAACAATAGAGGGAAGGTTAGGCTAGAATTATGTCCAAGTTATGTAAGACCATTAACTTTTGTGTGTGTGTAAATTATAGGAATGTGTTAGTATCCTGTGAAATGATTTACCAGTGGTATCTAAAACATTTATAGACATGTGCTATGTGATTTAATTTTAATTTTAAAAGCATGAAACATCAATAAGCTCTATAAGTGTGAGAATTGTTCAGGGATGAACATTCCACATTTTCTTTGGTGATAAATCCTATAATTATATCATAACTCATTTTGGATGAGTAGTGATGGGGAATATAACTATAAGATATTTAGTTTATCGAAAATGGGGCATAGAGAGGTTGGATATCCATATTCTATATGATCAGAGAGTTCTATATGAAACTCCATTTTCAATTTAAGGGTGTTCAAATACACTCTGTGTTCTATAGTAAATCTCTTGAGATTATTTTTTATTATATTGGGAACAACCCAATGATGAGGGTTAAGGTAGATACCAATATGTTTGTCTAGGGTTGCAAAGAATTTGTGGGATGTTTTATTCTATGTAGAAAAACACATAGGGATTATTGGAATTATTTTCATGATTATTTATTTTTATAGTTCTCTCCTCATAGTATGATAATAATTAGTTCTTGAGTGATCATATATTTCTCTAGGGGGATATGTTTTTGAGAGATTTTGATTCAATATTTTTAAAAATTAATTTATTTTCACCCAAATTTATAGGCAATATTACCACCATGGTTAATCATTTTGAGGACGGATTAAGGAATTTTATATGAGGTCAAGTGATTATTTTTCACCTAACATATTTTTTTTCAGAGGATATGGATATGAAATTTATATTGAGGGGATCACAGTTTCAAGGGGGACTTTGGGTCAACTATTTTAATATATTGAGATTTTGAGTGGATATTAAGTGAGTTAACAATAATGATTTGATAGTTATTACTAAAAAAGAAATTGAAATATAGGTCGGGGGTATATTTTTATTTAATTCACTACGTGGGATGAATTATTTTTATTACTATCTATCTAGTGCAGCATGGGATATATTGAATGATTGGAATAGAATAATGAAGGATTTATTATCTTATTTTATGTAATGTAACACAAATAGTATCTATATATGTGAAATTTAGCCAACTAGTTGATGCAATTAACGTCATAATTATGGTTTATAAGCTAGTAAGGACGAATATCCAATGGTTGGTAACTGTGGTTCCTCTCGTAATTCGATGAATGACGGTGGATTCCCTTTATTGAGGTTGGGGAAGTAGAGTTTGTGGGGTTGTACCCCATATGGTAGTCATATATCGAGAAGCTATGTAGAATGCCTAAAATAGCTATATTCTATAGAGTAGATCCCTCTTGAAAATAGGTAGGGACAATTTATAGTCATATTTATGATTAATTTTTCATGCACCATGTATTATTTTTTATTTTCTATGAATTCATCATAATCATTGAATTATACATTGTTTGTTGGTGACATGGGTTTTATTTGGGAGTTTCTGGATGGGGAAATAAATATTGATGCACCATTAGGGATATTATATGATGGTATTTAGAGTTTTTGAGGGTTCACTATTAAGACTAATAACCATGGAAATTTTAGATATATATTTTTGGTAGAGATATAAAATTCAAATGTAATCATTGAGATGAGATAGACAAATTTTTATCCAGAATAAAAATTAATTTTACCATAAATAAGTATTTCCACATCTTATATGGGTAATTTTAATACGTTTTGAGAAATGTAAGATTTGTTGGTTGGGTATTTTGGACATGATTTCTAGTTTTGTTTGGGTGACTATAACCAAGTTTTTAGGAATCTATTTGAAGGATGAAGAGGATATTTGATAGAAATTTATTCTTATTATCATATATTAGTTTAAAGAACTTATTAATAAGTATTTTTTGGATTTATGTTGATAATGTTTAAAGTTATCTTAGTTTTTGGTAAAATTTATATATCCATTCATTTATACCCAAATAATCATAGTGACTTGAAGCTCAATCTTGATTTCTTTGAGACAAAGTGGTTTATTCACTAAAGTACATCTCCCTAGGGTGAATATTTTTTTCCAACATAAATGGAAATGGTAGGTCACACCTATCTATAACATATAAGATGTAAAATATTGCAAAAATAAAGAATAAAAATCAAATATATGACAATGATTCCCTATTTGATTAGACGAGGGGAGACAAGTAGTTTTCCTTGATCAATTTGAGGTTAAGATATCACTAGTTTTGGCGTGGATAGAAGATGTTCCACGAACTAAATTCAAGAGTATGTTTTATATTTATTATTTTATTGTTATTTAATTTAGTTTCCTGAATTTAAAAGAAATGTTTATAGAAATTAATAATTGGTCTTACCATCCATGCATATTTTTTTGGTTTCATTTATCAAGTATTTTCTAGTGTACTCTCAGACCCTGGGTAGTCATGATAAAGATTTAGAGATTATTTCATAAACACTAAGAGTTGATAAATTTTATTAAAATATAATAATTTTTTTCTATATAAAAATTTATTTTTTAGGGATTTTGGTATTGGATAGAGGAACACAATTATCCCCTATGAGGTTCGTGGATGTTTTTTGTTAGTAGTTCCCTAATGATATTTTTGATATATTTAGATTCCAAGGTTTGGAAGGGATATATAAGTGAATCAACTGAATTTTAATATATTTGAAAAAATAATCATGGACTTGAAAAATATGTGAGAGATTATTGATGGTGTAACTTATATGATCGATCCTTTTAGTTAAACAAATGGTGCCTAAAAAATAGAACAATTTTATTCATATATAAAATGATTGAGGACTACACTCTATATTTTTTTACATTTGGAGTTAGGCTTGGATTAGTTATAAATTATAAGAAAATATGTTTCACTTATGGGTTTATAAATAGAAGCTTATAAGGATATAACTATATATATTCTAATATTTTGGGATCAATATATACCATAAAAGAATTTATTTTTATTTTGAAAAAATCATTATGAAGTAGATATTATTTATTCATGAACATAACATTAAGAAATGATTATGGGATTTCACCTTTAATTATTGTTTTCTTTGAGGTGAAATAAAAAAATGAAAAGGGGTACATCCTGGCTATCATAGTAATTGGTAAGACTCTAACATAGGCAGTGTGAGAGGCTAGTTGAATTTGATAGCTAATAATCCTCTTTGATGAGTTTTAACATAATATCTAACAATGTAAAGATAGATCCATTCTCAATATTATGAGAAATACCTTGTTTTTCCTCGATATGGTGTATAAGAATCAACTATCAGGATAATACTACTAGATTATATGGGAAAACCTATATGTTGGGGAGACACTAATGTTTTTTACAAAACATGTAGATGCGATATTATAAGTTATATGAAATTTTTTATTTTGATGGGCTTATGTGACGATCTGATATAGGGAAGACATACCTTTTGATGAATATTTTTATAAGGGTTTATAAAATAGTCATGGATTCCACATGTAATAATGATATATAGAGAAGATAAAGGACATAGTTAAAGGTTACAAGGTGTAGTGAAATAATGTCGGGTGGTTCTGAAATAAAATGTTCTATCATAATTTCATATTTCTCCTCAATTGAAGATATAAATGAATTTCTAGAATCATTAAAGAGATGATCTTTTCACATATCAATTATAATTAAAATTTTAATTATGGAACTAACTTTTGTTGAATTATTTATTTATCAATTAATCATTAGATCACTCTTATCATACCCTATTTTTTAGGGGAAACACGGGTGATTTATTATAGTGGTGACCCACATGTTCTCCACGTACCTTTTATCATTAATATAGAAATCTATGGGTTCTAACATGGTAAATTCTTAGACATGAACTAATCCCCACTAACTAAAACTAAATTCTCCAAGGGATGATGAATTCAACCTATTAGAGGAGTAACACTGAACTTCATTGTTTATATAATTCTATATAAGGAAAACACTAGGGATTGAGAGGGTTCCCTATATAATTCATTACGTACAGTGATAAAATAATGCTTTTCCATCAATAGACTATCATACACTTGTTTTTAGAGTGATAGGGTTAGAAAATAAATAATTATGTATGGGGCCTTATTATTTTCTTAATTCCAAGGAACCCAATATCAAACTAATAATAATAATAAATTTTCAATGATACGACCTAAACACAGAGATATAAATAAATATGGTTTTTTCTTAAATAAATAAATTAATATCTTTACAAATAATATTTTATATTATAATTCACAATATACCATTAATCCCAGTGCAACAATTATCATGAACATTTGTGTGTACTTTAATAATTACTACTTATTTTATTAAACAAATAAAAATACATTATTTAATAATTAATATATAAATATTATATTCATCAATATTAGAGATTATAATATTTTTTGAATATTTACATAGCTAAATAAAGAAATATTCTATTATATTTTTAATAAATAGAAATAAATAAATATTTTATATTCATTTTATTAATTAAATAACTACCTGGTGAATAAATATTTATCAAATATTCATCTCACGTATATATAATCTTTAATTAAAATAGATAGAGTATTTTTAATAAAACCGGAATGAATAATTATTAATCCATATACGAGATTAATATTTATCCAATAGGTTAAATTAAAATGGAATTTAACATTGGTTCTAAATACAGATCATTTTTTACCCGTAGGCCCCTTCTTTAGGGGAACTATTCTACATTGCTTCAATTATGATGTTAACATCTAGAAGCATGCCCGAAATCCCATAACATCAAAAATTTAATTTAAAAAAACATATAATTCCATAAAAATATATACTGAGTAATATCATCCCTTTATCTAAATATATATGCTCAATAATATTTCATGCTATTTTCATAAAAATATATTCTCAAGGATCATTCCATGAAATTTTAGAAATGAATTATATGACTAAACCACTATGGCTTTTGACATAATCATGAAATTCAATTCCAATCAAAGGTCATGAGATATAAAAATATATTAAATAACACGAGGTATAAAACCATTGTTATATTTTTTTAACACCACATCACTCATCACACTAAACATATAATACATCACTATGAGAATATTCCATTATATTTTTCATCAAAAAATCAAATTATATGTATCTTGAAATTTATTAATAATAAAATTAATGTATAATGACTGTTACACATGTCCATACAATGTAATTTCCAATGAAACATATAAATGTGGGCTTTCTATTTGTAGGTTATGTTCTCATTATCAATTTCATTGAAGATTACTAATGGGATAAACCAAGAGAAATTATTTCAAAGCCCTATGAATATCCGTCAGGTTATATGATAACATATGTGTACCATTAAATGATAGTATCCACTTATTGAATATATATTTATGAATAATATCTCGGAACTTATATGTCCTCAACATAGCGTGGAAATGTTATAACATTTAAGTGTGACAAGTACATGTAAGAAATTATCACATACAATATCACACAGAAGAAAAATCATGCTGCAATACAATATTTTATAAAATTTAATGACATTAATATATGAAATCATAATTTATATAGAAGTAGTTTCTAGGGAAACTACTCCAACAGTGTCCCACGCTCACTATATACAAGAGTTAACAAATTCCAATCTTCTAGTTCAAACATGTCATCCATTCTAATGATGATATATGTCTCTAGTCAAGGGTTCCACCACATTTTATTCCATGAAAAGTGTGCTCAAAAAGACTTCACCCATGAGAGGAAAATAGATCAATATGTTATAATTTATGAGTATGTTCTTAATCTATTATAGTGAAATTTTCTCTTTTAAAAGATATATAATGTCCCAGACCCTACAAGAAAAGATTCGGTGGTAACATTATTACATTGATGCTAAATTATAGAGACTCTATCCCAAATGAAAGATTTTTTTTAATCCTGACAAAATAGATTCAAACATAAATATGACATTACATTTGAAAATATAAAATTAAACATTGTATTTTATTTGATAACACCATTTTTCGCTAAGAAATATCTCTAAATATCAATCATAACATATTTCCTGAAATCCATGGGAAACGATTCATTTGAAAGATGTGAGATTAGATTATTAGTAAGTGTATCTGAATAGAAAAATATATCATGAATAAATAAGTAACAATCAGTAAGGAGTGGTAAATAAAAAAACACAATTAATTTGGTAAATAAATTGAGAAAGAATCTGAATACAAAAAATAAATATGGTCAAGTATTTCCATAGAACTAATCATATAATCTGGGAACTTATTTATGGATATCATAACTAATTAATTAGTCTCATGGAAATTAATAACTAATCACATAATGATGGAATTCAATATGTATAACATCATAACCATACCTTCAATGCCTATTTACAAGAACTCTAACATAATTTTTTATGCATGTAAGCAACAACCCAAGCTAATTTGTCTGATGAGACCTAAAGGTACATTGAGAGGCCATATCAGGCCACAACCACCACATACTATATCAAAGGATTTTCTAATATGAAATGGGAGAATAAAAATTCAATACATAATAAAAATAAAAAATTATATTATAAACTATCATATAAAATTTTAATATTTCAAAGAATAAGAGTTTTAATTGACAATCTAGAGAAAGAAAATGGATGGAATTATTAAAATATATTCTTAGTGGAGCATAAGTAAAATTAAGGTATTTTGTTTTTGATGAATTGAAATTCCATAAAAAGATCATTAAAATCATTCATTAGGAAAATAACCTTTTTAAAATGAAAATAAAATTTAAAAATTATAAAATCCAGAATTTTAGTGAATTGGTTTACTTTTAAATGAACCTTGTGGAATGAAAAAAGATACAATAATGATTTCGATGATAATGATGGTATGGTTATTCAAATAGGTTATGGTCAAAGACCCTTTATTTAGAAAAAAAACCTCTTTTAAAAGGGATGGATTGGTAACACTAACATGACCAGAGGACCATAATCCAATATTCCAAATTTGACATGCCCCATAGGCCCAAAAATATAAATGACAATAAATAGTCCAAAGGTCCATAGTTATATGTTTTTAAGATGTCATTTCTTTAGTCAAATGTCATGTTTCTCCGTATCAATAATCATCACCACCTGAATCTTGAATGAAAAATGAACTTACCCTATCATGAGTTGTTTAATTACACTACACTAACACAACGAGGTAGAGAATCCCTCTATTATTTTTGTGGGAGGTGGTCTAGATGATGTGGGCCAAAAAACCAATATCTCATTTGATATACCAAATCGGTGATGTTTCATAGATCATTAACACATGCCCTACCTTATGGGATACATCATCAAGAAATAACATAGTGTGAATGAAACAATGAGGGGAACCCATCTATCCCATAATAGGGAAAAAAGTTAGTAAGGTGAACATTAACACACTAATCCCTCAAATTGAGTCCACCCCCACACCCGTTTGATTGCACTACCTACATGATGCGCATAGTCATTCTTCTTATTCTGTTCATGCCTCCAGAAACCCATAAGTGATGACCGAGAGGTCCCAAGTCACAATAACTGAATAAATTCCAAAATTCCCAAGAATATTTGAAACACTAGGTAGAACTAGTAACCAAAAAAAGCAATTTTTAATTACCACATGACACCAAGATGCCTAGAAACAATGATTACAACTTGTGTCTAATTAGGAAAACTTATAACACATTCATCATGACCTATAGTAATGAACACCACCGATGAAGACCTCTAGTTCCACACAATCTAGTGAAAATTATACCACCGTCTCTGAGGCTGACCTTCAATAACCACCACGTAGCCCCAAAATGTCACCAACCTATGAAGTAACGATGTAGACCACCTATCATTAGACCCTGAACAATTTTTTCATGACGTAACATGAACGAATAACACAAAGGATAAAAAGCTATATAGTATCCTTGATGACCATAAAATCCAACAAGAGCCATTATCAACTATATTTGTAGATCCAAAAAACATTCATCACATAAAAATAGCTCGAAATAAGATCCTTTAGTGACCAAATACCACAAAAGCTAAATCTTTCACCACCAGAATGTCCTGAAACTAGATGAAAAGTTGGAAGGGTCCTATGAAACACCATAAATGAAAATTTTAACTAGATGTGGATTGGGATCATGGGGATGAACACCCCTTTTAAATAGGTATTGATATCATTACACTAGATGTAATATCTGTTGGATTATTTTACTTATTGTCACATTGATAAAAAATCATAGTTTGGTAAATAATATTAATAATAAATTCCCTTCTTTGATAACTATTGTGATATTTAGGTAGGGGAATCCTATACATGCCTAATATGAAATCAAATTCAACTAGAGGAAGTGTGAAAACATTTACAGGAAGCACATTCCCACCACTGTCAACTGAAGATGAATGAGAGACATGAGATGTGATCGTTGTACCATTAGGGATTTTATTACTAATTCAACATCAAATAATTTTTGGGGAATCATGATACCCTTTAGAAAATTCATTATAAATTATATAATTTTTAGATCCATTGTTATATAGGACATTACTAGTTTAGAGTGGATGAAATGTGTATCTTTCAAAACATAATTATCACTCTACTCATCATAAATAGTTATCACCTGAGATTTACCCATTCCCCTTGGATTTAGAGGTTGCTAAAAATGATTATCATCATTAACCATTAGGTTTGGGAACTGGTTAACACAATTACCATTCTACAAATAATATATGAAATGTAGTGTGGGATGTGAATTTTATGCATAATTCTATCTATTCACATCAAAATAGAACTTCTTCTAATCACATAGACAAAAAATTTCTAGATGAACATCCCTTACATACTTAAAATTTTTATTAGGTAACCTAATGTAATTTCTTCAATGCTTATTCCCACAGTATGATCATTCAGGAAAACTTATCTAATTTCTTAAATGGTTTTTTTTCATTAATCTCCATTTCCATGTTGATAAAATATTGAAAACACTATTCATAACAACTTATGTCTCTTAGAGATATTGCCCTTCATAGACTTATTTTTAATCAAATGATGAATAGTTCCACCATATTTTTTATTTGGATGACAATATAAAAATCATACCGTAGAAGTAATGAAAAATTAGCCTATTTTTTACCTATGGATTCATCATCATTTTGATTTAACAAAAGAAACATAATATCAATATTTATATGAAGAATATGTGGAATGTTATTACTAAAAAATAGTTTATGAACTCATACCAATATATGGAGTCAATATCATTTTGGGCTCGTGTTCTTGGTAATATTCCATCGTTTTTCTACTTCATCATCCTAATGGTATAAAAGAAAAATGACCTTTTCATGTTCAAAATATTGGAGAATTGAAAATATATTTTTTGGGGTACAAATCCATTGTTGAGAAAGTAGAAGATCATAAGAGCCTTGTAAAGAAAGTGTTTATTTACATAAAATGGACTATATTGATTGTTGTTATGTCCTTTGTTCATTTGGAAGTATACCATTTTTCATATCTTGTGAATGTTGTGTGATCATAGCTATAATATTTTTATTTCATATCACATAAAATTTTCTATGTTAAGAGAAAAATCATTTCATTTTCCATCACAATGAACCTTTAAGTGGTTACTTCATGTTTTATCCATCCAATAAATCAAAAAATCTTAGTTTAAGGAACAATAGTCATAATGGGGAACCACATAATCATAATAATTACTTATAAGATGTCTAAATCATTACCCATTACTATTTAATCCATGAAACCATATGGTTAAACCAGATTATTAATAGTCATATTATATTTAAATATTTTAGGTTGGTTTGTAATGTGTTTGGGAATTTCCTAATCATATCTATGGGGAGTGTCAATCTATATGTGCAATAAGACCCATTTTTGTGAACCGATTCCTGATTGAGTCTAGGTTAATTGAGTGGTTTTTTTGTTAACCCTATATAAATATTTCCTAGAGCCACATAGAATTTTAATATCTATATAAGTATGTATTTTCAGGAAACCAATCACTCTTTCCTTTAAAAAAAATTCATTCACATTTTCTTATACTTTGAATCATCCATAGTCTTATCCATAGATATTCTATTTGGGGTCTCACAAGGGTTTTATCATCATAGTTTCAAAAGGTCAAGTAAAAAATTTCTCTGACACCAAATATTTCAATATAGTCCTCTCATATATATAAAATAATTCATTTTTTATAATAATAATTACATTACAGAAACACATTCCCAAAGACTGTATTAGATTAGTGCATTTGAAAACATGGAAACAAAATTATAGGTAGATCTGTGGGATAAAATATCCCCCACTAGGTTCTCTATGACTTGAAACTATCTTAGACACATCATACATAATATATATCATCATAAACTAGGAAAGTATACATAAAAAAAGGTGAGATTGGATGCTCAGTAAGGGTAAATTGGGGAGATATGTAAGAATAATCATGAGAATAAGGGTAGGATAAAATGTTTATAGCATTATATGATTATAACCTAAATATCAAAGGTAAAAATCAAGAGTCATGGAATAAAGATTATAAGTTCATAAAATATTTATATTAATGGGGTAAAATAACATAAACCATGAATACACATAAGCATTGAAATTCATTTCATATTAGTCAATGATCACTTCCATAAATATCAGAGAAGACAAAGACCATTTACGAACTAGGTTCACACCCTGTTCCCACCCGTTATTACTAAACTAAGTTCACTTCCCATTTTAGCCCTATATTACTGAACCAGGTTCACTTACCATTCCATCCATTTATTACTAAACCTAGTTCATATTCTATTTTTGTTGTGTTTATCTCATGATAAATATAAAACATTACTAATGAATTGTATGGATATATAGATCCAATACTTCATATAATGAAATAAAACACATGTGTGCCACAAGATCATAAAGACTCCTCATGTCACAACCCCTGAAATGAAATTGGTATCATAAACATTTAATCATATCATAGCATGTAGAAAAGTTATAGGTTTCATAATCATATAATACACCATGAAAAAATGAATGTTTCATAAGCATATAACCCATGGGAGAGAGAAAAATCAGAAACAAAATTTTAATAAAATAGAAACCACTAGAGAAAGAATTTGAAAAATACCAATTGATCATATCCTTAGTATGTCACAAGTGACAAAAATCTAAGACATTATACATGGAAACTAATTTTAAAATATTAATTCAAATATTTCTTAATGAAAATATCCTTTCCTCTTTGATATTCTTTCTAAATTCCTAAAATATTTTTGAAAATAATTTTTTGGAAAACAATTTTCTTGAATACCACTTAAAAAATGAATATGTAGAATTTTGGGGAAAATATGTTATTTAAATACAAATTTATGTACATTAAAATGAAGCTTCAAGGAAATGAAGGTCTTGATAGTAGATAAATCTACGCTTGTAGAAATATCATTTTTCAATGTAAAAAGATGAGAAAAGTTCCATGATATGAAAAAAAGATTCATATAATTTTTTTAAAACAAAAATGTGGGTAAAAAATAAATTAAAAATCAATTTTAATATATTAAATAAACATTTCAAAATATTTTTAGAAAAAATGGTATTGAAATAAAATATATTTAGGACAAAAAAGAGATATAGATTTGTATTTTCATAAAAACATTTTATTAATTATCTCATGTATCAAAGTATGGAAAAATGGATCCATTACATTAATAAATAATGAATAAATAAAGGATAATAAAATTCATAATAATAAATGAGATATGGATCATAATATTTATTCAAAGGAAAAATAATCACAAATAATCATGACAAATAAAGAGATTGTAATAGTAAACTCTTACAACTTGGTGACATTGAATCAAAAAATCTATGAAGGAATAGAATAAAATGAGAAATAAAATATTAATAGAATGAAATAATTCCTAATATTTCAATTAAAGGGCACATTATTTGAACCTCGTGAAATAATATAGTCTTGTAACATAACTTACATCTCAAATAAGATATATTTAGATAGAAATTCCCTTACCGCTTTGGTTACATTTGAACCATAAAACCCATGAAATTGATGTATTGACATTCATAGTTAAATCCATATAATTATCATCAGAATATTCATATAATAAATACGTGGGAGGTATACACAACACATATAGGAAATAGGTTGTGAACACGTCTTGTGTCTCATTAAAAGTAAATGTGAGATGAAAATACTTTACATTAAGTGTTTACATCCATCGTACTCATTGAAAGATCGTTTATACTAAATATTAGTTTTTTAATAATCTATCACAGAACCATATTCTTATATACCATAACATATATTATAAAATTATGAAAATTATTACTAGTTTATTAATAATTCCATTTTTACAATTACACTTTAGGTAATAAATAAATTGTTTTTCATATGAGTTTAAATTTGTTATATTTTTATTTTTCTTACTTTAATCATGATTAATTATATATATAATTATGACCATGATATAAATATCATTTATATTATAAATATGTGTATTTATTTATATTGATTCATACAAGTTAGAGGTTTAAAATAAAATACACAGTCTATGGAGGTGGTAGCTTGTATGAACATAAAAACGTTGTTTCCATTATCTTTTAAGATTTAATTAAAGAAAAATATATGATATATCATCATTATAAAATTATTATAATTATATATATATCAAATATTTTTCTTAAACTCATCTTAATACATTTTGAGTAAATCATTAATGAATCACATCGCTTCACGAGGTGGTAGTCTGTCGTACACATGAATGACGTTATTATATATAAACTCAAAACAATCATTATTACCAAACATTAAATCTGTTAATTGAATAAAAAACACCATCGGTTATGAGGTGGCAGTCTATCATACTCACGAATCATGATTGTGTGTCACATTTGATGGAATTGTGAGATGTTGAAGGTAATAACAATAACATAACAAAATAATAATATATTTAAGATACTATGTTATTAAATAATCATTATATAAAAATTATTTATGAATATTGAGGATGAAACAAAACCTTGATTGATGAACATTTCCTATTCTTCAGTTATCTCTTTTTAGTTTTCACCAGAGGATTTACTTGGTTGGATTTACATAGAAATAAAGGATTCTAGGATTAATAGATGAAATTTCAGTAGTAATTTTAATAAGTATTCATCAAACTAATTGGTTTTTAATATTTTAAGTGATGGAAATAGTTGGTGGGATTTTATATGTGGGGAGAGGACACACTTGAAATTTTTCAAAAGAATGTTAGGTATAACCATGTTTTTACCTAACAAATGGGCTAAATAATGAAAAAAATAAGATAAATTAAGGTTTATGATCTAAATATATCCAAAATTCGGTATTTTATATGTTTTAATGTCATTTTCTACTTAATAATAATGTTATTATTTGAGTGGATTTGTTTTTTCTCTTAATCATTGGGAATAATTTTAAATGTTTTCACTAATCATTTTGTTCAAAAAATAATTTTACCATATTATAAATTTTAATTTATACTAATTTAAAATATTCAATTTTTATTTCCAAATTTAAATAATATTAGTGAATGATATAAATTTATAAATTTCCTTCTAGGCGGGATAGGGAAGCATGTTTCTAATGAAATTTCTTTAAGAAGATTGAAATAGTTTTATATCAAATTTCAATGTAAAATTAATTCCAATGACATATATTGTATTAATATACTTATATTTTACCTAAATATAATTTTATAAAAAATTAAAATACAATTAAAATATATAAATTAATTTGATGAAAAGAGAGTTTTCAATTAAAATTCTATATTTTTCACTATTCATCCAAAAATGAAATATTTAAGAAAAATCCTAAAAAATTACCCTAAGATAATTATTATAATATAAATTCAATAATAATATTAATTCTATAAAAATAAATTTCTATGAGTTTCAAAAATTAATTTTATTTTAGTTCACAGAAGGATATAATAAGAAGTGTTGTTGAGAATATAATATTTTCAAAATATATAAAGACATTACATAAAATTTTATATTTCATTATAAATATTTATTATTTGTATAAAAAAATTATAATTCATATTTAAAATTTAATTATTAATATTCATATCACTGTGTTTAATGGCTAGGTTATTACTATCTTGTTTAAATAAGTATACTAATAAAATACTATTTTTTAGAAACTCAGTGTTGTGTGTAACACAATCAAAGATGATGTTGCATGTAGTTCATGTTGAACATGGTATAATGTATAAATAAATATTAAATAGGTGTAGTATCCAATGAAATATTTCAAAAAAATTTAATTTATTATATAAAATGTTCATAATTACTCGAAGTGTTAAATAATTCTTTATAATTCCATCTATAATGTGGGCCAGACCATTCAATGACATGTGGTGCACTCTTAATCATATGGATTCCATTATATCACTTCATTAGTATAAATTCCAATGGTTCTATAATAATAAGATTGTCTGTCCACTTGATCCACACACATCCATAATTTTAACACCTAAAATCGTACCATTCATAGTTTTATGATCATTATAAAATGAAATTATCCCTAAATCACTATAAAAATAATTCTATGATCATATTTTAAATTCAATTAGTTATTGGCTCGCACATTAAAACTTTCTGTTTCCAAATTTAATCAGTACTATGCACAACCACTACTTGATACCTCGATCATATCTAGACCATATTAGATTACGCTAGAATATAACCCAATCAAGGAACATAATTCACAAACCCATGAGTTGTGCATAATTAATTCTAGTATCATTCACTTAAATATAAAAACATGAATATAATAGTTGAATCTTATTTATCTTGGCTCACCCTCACTACACCTTTTCAAAATTGGTCATTTCACCTATACCTTAGTCAATTGGATAACCAATCATCACTCCGACCAATATCTCAAAATTATAATGTCTACCTGTACTCTATACAACCTTTATATGAAATTATAGGATCACTGCCTTCCATAAAATCAAGAATCAAAACTAAAATAAAAATTTCATGCATCTCGCCGATCCTACCTATCGAAACATATCCTTAATAACAAAGAATTATAGTGCATTATTTCATGAATTCTCATGGAATCTATGTGACTTTAGTAAACACTCCATATAACCCCCATGTATTGATCTCTTAACCTAAATTTTATACAAAATCTTACCTCTCAATCTGGTTAACCTTATATAAATAACTTTTATCATGCATATGATGGGATGAAGGTTATGAAACATGTCTCTTCCACCTAGCCCGTAAACAAAACCACTGATAGATATTATCTGTGGAAAAATATACTTATTATAAACTCAAATATCATAAGGAATATCATTTACTAAAGCACAATCTTTATGTTTATTAAATGTATATACCTGGTATAACATGCCAAATCATTACCATACCAGGCACTAATCCACAAAAGGAACTTTCATAAAACTATTGCCATGAGAATAATTATCTTATCCATTTAAACATATTTATATAATGTAATTTTTCAATGATGATATATATCTAGTATAACATAGTCATATGATTTAGGTGGGTAGAATTCCCCCATGGTAATATATAGAATACACCACAATGGTTCTTGTAGAAAATTTTAGTAATCGAACATGCATTACCATCTATAACAAATATTATAATCACCCACTAGGGGTTGATCACCAATGAATAAAATACTTGTAATAACCCATTAGTGTTATTATAATTCCCTTATATGGGGGATCATATGGTTTCCAAAAAGGATAACACCTCTATAGAATTAAGAACAATTGTCATCAGAGGAAAATATAACACGGTTTAGCTAATTTTTATTCCAGCAACAATATATATATATAAAAATGTCAAATAAGTTTTTATGAAACATAACAACTGAATCCTTTATCACCTATAAAATCAATCACACATAGGAAAGAATATTTCATGTGAATAATATATGCCAATAATGATCAATGTTGACAATCTCTTTCTAATTGTCCAAAAGCCAAAACCAATAAATCATAAAATTATGAAAAATCATGTTTGTCACACTAGGCTAAATCATAAAACCATCAAAATGAAATACATGAATAAAAATACAATACCCACGGTATTTATAAATTCCTAACAAAAATTGTTTTTGTGATGCACCAGAATGATAACCATTACATGATTCGACACATTCCTGTTCCTTTTCTACCATTTCCCAAAATGGTGAAAAAATAAATTTTATGATATGAATCTATGATATCCCACCACCTTAAACCAATCCATTAACTTTCTAACCAATGATCATTGTATTACCTCGAGCATGCTTCCCCATACCCAAAGCATACTAACAAACATATAGAATCTAGGGTATTATCATGGGGAAACTATATTAACTTATCATAGTAAAGAAATAAGGGTAAAAATTATTTCCAAACACCATCCTATCACTTTAATCAATGTATAACATTGTAAAAAAACACAACATGATATAATAATGGTCATGTTGAATCATAAAATAATAAATAAGTTAGTTTCATTCTAGAACACAACAACTGATCACATAATTGATTGATCATATATATGAATAAATAAAATAATAAAATATAGAAGAGTCTCTACTTTCATAAACCATTCTCAACTCATCCTAATCCCTATATCTTATCCAAAATATCTTAAATGATCATACAATAGTTTAACTCTTCATTATTAGAATATTAAATCTGTGATGTTTTCATTGGTGCTGATATGCCATGGTTTCCTGACCAGGGTATGAGTACAACCCTTTAGGGAACCCCTAATGGGGTATCATACATAACAGATTAATATAATTCAGGTTCATGTGATAAACTCATAGTAAATAAATTAAACGACTACTGTGTAAAAGAATAAATAAAATAATCTTTATTTATCCTCCATTTCTAACATGACATCTACGATTGATAATAATAACATTTTCTAGAAAAATAGTGTATCTTATTATATCATATTTCATTAACATAAGCACCAATAATAAAAATCAAATAATAACATTTGAAATAACTATATCCATGTAAGTGGGTAAAATAATATAAGAAAGTACCATAAAAAATAGTCATTTTCATAGAAGGTTGTACTGAGAAATCCTTAGGTAACAGGCATGTATCCAATTCCCTTTGGAATGACCATTGGGATTGATCATATATACAACCAATTCACTTGAGGATGTCCCAAGGAAATCATATAATCCTCAACATTAATAACCCAACATCCTAGTAATCTTTTATAGGCATAATAAAAATCATGAGGATTTACCTAGAAATTATAAAATTTTTGGATTTGTAGGAAAATAAAATAGGATTACCAAATATTTTAAAAACTAGTAAGAAATATAAAATTCCTAAGTTATATCCTAATAAATCCATGCCCATTATATACATATTGATGGGTAGTGTGCCCACACTGTAATAATTCCTATAATTATAATGCGGGTGTGCTCTCTATTTAAACCCTCAACACCAACAGAGGATCAAAATCACATGTTCATAACCAAATATCAAAAACAAATCAGTATTTAGATTATACAATTTATTTATGTTCTATGGTGATATCAACAATCATCAATATTTTTCCTTGTACACATTGTCTCAGGGATCTTCAAATCACAGAGAAACCCACTAGGGTCCCATAGGCCATATCAAGCATAACCTCCACATGGTCTCTATTGTCTTATTCTCATATCTTAGGTAAACAATAATCATTTATAGGGAATAATAGCCCTAAAAAATATTACAATAATATCATGACCACATAGGACTTGTAGGAAACCTCACAGAAGTTATTTCTATATGGATAGAGTAAGGTGCATCTTGATTCCCATTTCATCCCAAGTTAGTTATCTCACTCAAACTATATATTATCTACCTAAGGCATATCCTCCTAGTTAATCATAATACAATGGTAGAAGAACACATGCCCAATCATTATATAATTTATCCTGATGGATGTAAGGGATTCCAAAGTATTATCACGACCTACTTGTTCCAATCATCCAAATTCACCATATCCCAATACATAGATGTCACGAAGGGTCTAATAGTGATATAAATTATTATTATATAACACATTTACACACATATGGTTTCAATATATCTCAAACCATAATATTTCTATCAATACCTCATCCATCAATGAATGAGGTAAAAACAAAAAGATCAAGGGTCTATATAGTCCCTCGAAACTCTTATTAATTCATATGAATTCATTTTTAATTATTTTTTTTAGAAATTTAAAAGTTACATAGATCTCCCTTAAGAGACCCCATATCACACAACAAATGATATGTATAAACTAAATTCCAAATGTTCAAGGTACCACTTACCTAAATAAGATGTTATTTCCTTTATAAATCATCATTGGGTGACTCTCACCAAAACTCATCAAATTTTCACAATCCCTCAGTCATATAGATGAGACCCTATCTAATTAAAAATCATCATAAATTATTAATTATAATCAAAATAAAATTAGTAAAATAATTAAAGTTAATATTATAATTTAATTTAAGTAGTAATAATGTTCTAAAATCCCACCATACAATCTTGTTCCAATAAAATGGAGATAAACAACCCACAAAAGGCCATTGATGTTATCTTGACACCATCCCCAAAAAATACCCATCAATCAATACCTATAAATAGCCAATTAATATAATTTAGGAATAATCATAAAGAAAATCACCAGGTTACGTTGTTTTAGTGAAACAACATGAAACAATATACTATAATTTCCAAGATTACTCGTCTAACACCTACAAATAAAAGTACAATATTTCAATAATATTACCTCAATGATCTTGTGGAATTATTAATTAATACATTAAAAAATTTATCCAAAATCATAAGTCCTTGATACATATAAAACATTGTGGGATTTTGAGGGATGCATGATAGATTTTCACCCATGTGTATATGATTAAAATAATGGATTAGGGACATGAAAATGGTTATGGTTCAAGAGATGAGTTTTGATTTGAAAGTTATGGGACTAAATAAGATATTTTAATGGTCTCAAAGTGTCTAGGACTTAAAATAATATACTAGATTACACTAGCCTTTGGAATTATATAAGAGATGCTATGGGAATATCATATGAATTGTGAAACTCCATGGGTGAGAGGAGAAGGATTTTGGGAATGATAATGGAATATATGTTATGATGATAGGGTGTGAATGTTTTTGTCATCATGTTATTTATGTGGGAAATAATAGTCTTTGGTCATGCTTAGTGGTACATGATAATTTCAAAGAGGAGGTATATGCATTATATAGAGGCTTGTAACAACCATACACTAACGCATTATGTTTTGTAGAGTTGAGATTCCACACAATAAAGGTGACATCCCCCAGAAACCAAATGATGTTAATAAAGACCAATGAAATTTCCAAATCATGGGGGATGATTTTTTGTTACATACTCAACCACCATAATGTCATTTATATAAGAAAATATCAAAATATTACCATTATGATTCATCTTGTAAATAAAATCCAACCAAAAATATATTTGACAAAAAATATCCAATTATAGTAGAAAAATAAACCAAAAGGATTACAAGGACAAATACTCCAAGTGAGGGGTAAAGTGTCAAACATTAGGCAACTCCACGATCTATATGAGAGTCACAACATTGAAGTAAAATCCATCACCAAATACAATATTTGAAATTATATCATTTTGAATTTTGAGAGAAACCTACCTACCAAAACCATTATAAATTATTACTTCATTCACTATAATATGTATACACAGGGGTGTCTAAGAAAACCACATTAGAAATACTCAAGACATCGTACACACACCACATAAACAAGGATAAATTAGTTAATATTTTAAATATAATTGGAATGAAAAATGTCATTTTAAGCATTCCATGAATTCCAAGTTATTAACTAATACCAAAATAAACGTTTCTATTTGAAATTTGTAGTTTGAAAAAAACCTCCAACACTAAAACTCACCAGAAAACACTAAAAACTCTACACTAAAGTCATGAATCCCTAAATAGGATGGAATCATGAAGAAACTTCATTCCCCCAACCAAATTCATCATATAGCGGTGTAAAAAATTCTCATAACCTCCATTATATATAACCGGCAGCCATTTCATAACCCAACAGGGCACCATAATATTAATTATTAATTATCATCAACCAATGAAATCTAGAGTTCCCCCATATCATAAAAAATTCCAATACTATATGACCAAGTTCCAAAAAATGACATTTTAAATGGATGAAACACATAATAAGTCCATCTTACCATGTAAATTTTATTAAATATTAAAAGAATAAGTTTAAAATAAATATCAAAAATGAACTATACCAACAATGTTATGGGAGTTACCCAAAACTATTATTTTAAATCCATTTTCACTAAGAGATTATAAATGAATATTTACGTCAAACATGTAGTATATATTTGATAAATGACATTGAAATTATAATACGATAAGATTTAAAATTATAATAATGTTAGAGAGAGTGAGAATAAACCTACCTATGTAATAATTTCACCATAAATGAAAAAAATGAAGGGATTCAACTACAAGGGGAAATCAATTATAATCACCTGGAATCACATTAAATAATTCCAAGATCACGATATAAATGGAGGAGGGGTGAATAAGGGAGAAATATATTCAAAATATAATTAATACCTCCCCTACAAGTAATGAAATGTAGTTTCCCATCAATGTACATAACTTCATATATGATTCGGTCAAAATATCAGCTATTACAAAAACAACAATGATCATTACAACACATTGGACTACAATGTGGTTTATTTAAACATGTCATTTTGAGTATCCCATATGACACCTAATTCCATCAGAACCACACATAGGTCTATGACATGGTTTAGTTTCACATGATTTTTTGGATAATTGAAAAGAGAGACCAACCGTACCCATCCACCATTCCCATTCACTTGGTGTTTTGGTCTACCGATTTCATATATCTGGACTTCTAGACAGACAATCCCACCAAAATGGTGTATGATATTGATTAGATAATTTCTACACCTTGGTCAAATATCCATACACATATGGACTCTATTTTTTGGAAACATCATTTACCATGACTAATACCATGGTGTTGTGAATCCTTGAAATCCCAACTATCTTCTCCTTCAACTATCCATCCATCTAACTCACCCCATAACTATAAATAACACTAAAATTAATAGATGAAAATATAAAAGTTATTTACAACAAAATGGGGGTTCAATATTCTCCCCACCATTGGGATTTCTATCCTAGGAATGATAATGGTGGCTATTAATATAGAATGTTGGACCAAAGATCGAATATAATAATATCTGATTCCTCAGACTCTTTATATCTCTTACTATTCTACTATAACAAACTTACCATATATATTCAGAAAACTAATGTGAGTTTCTATTTCACATTCTATGCTCATATTTAGGAAGTTAACCCCATAGAATATCAGATTAAAGAGTAACATTATCCCAAAATAGATTGCAAAAATGATCGACTCACACCATGAACACACTTATATATGATACAAAACACACAAAATTAAATTGGGAGTGAAATGATATCCTTGTAACATTCCAAATAAAGATTCTAAGGAGATAACATCTCATTATTTCCCAGATGAAAACTCCAAAATCAATATTATAATCACAAAAATCAATAACTTCCCAATTTTAATGGCCTTTGAAAACTATAATAGGATAATTTTTGTATCCACAAGATCAAAGATATATTCACATTTCACCACCCTATCAATGGTTTGGTAGCAAGTCAGAGAAGAATCCCCACTTGTCATAGAGTTTTTCAAACCTCCGCTAGAATAGAAATCTTTGACCTATCAGACTATAAAATTCTCTAATTTTACCAATATAATGCATTTAAAATTAACCAAACATATAAAACTAAGATATCGGACTTAGTGAATCGAATTAAATATATGATTTATAGTTGAAACACAATATAATTTTCCCACTACTTTATTTTCATAGACAATATCCAATGAATATAAGGAAACACAATGAATTGATTTAGTTGAGAAGTACCATATTATTGACATCTCGTTATTGAATACCTGAAAATTTCAAAGGACATGATAATTCACTCAAATTACTATAATTGTTTATGTAATATTAACAAAATACCCAATGGTGAGTATTCGAACTTCATTTAATTGTGTACCATCCTAATTTCTAAAAGGAAAATACACATAGAAAACTCATATTTTGGGAAGAACTAGAATTAAATTATAAAAGGGGAGATGAAATTTTCATTCAATACTCTGTCATAGATGATTTCCCATCATTAAGGATTTACAAAATTGTACGACTATGAAAATTTACCATTAAATTAATCTTATTTTGTATCCCAAATCAGGAATGATATTTTCCCAATAAAAAACCATGATATCGCCCCCTTAAAAATAAATTATTTAATATTCTAGAAACCATTCATCAAGAGACTTGTGAGTTCAGACATCCATTACCCAATAGTTCATGAATTATTATACTGAGTTAAAGTAGTCTATGGTGAGGTGAGAACTAAAAATAAATGAATAAGGCAACATAAATAACCCACAAATAGTAGAGAATATGAGTTCTCAATGTATCTTAAAATTATTTCAATGAACCATAGTAGGAAAATAACTCACAAATTGTTAAAGAAATTAACATGACCATATACTTACCCATAACACATAAGACATAAAAATTATACACATGTTCTAAAACTAATATTAAAAACACTAGTAACCAATAAATTCTACCGTGTTTGGTTCAAAAAATGATGTTGAACCTTATAACTGAAAATTATAGTAAGGTAAAGTTTAAGTTATAAAATTACACTAATGTTAAAATATGTAAATGGTAATTTTTCATGGTGAAAAATCTATATCCTCAAGTATCACAAAACCCAAATGGTTTTTTGATGATCCTATAATGAGACATTTTGTCTCCATGAAACTACTATTCCCCTTTCTATATTCTATGTATACCAAAAAATAAATGATGAAGATAAAATAAGGATACGAGAACCCAAGAATAATGAAGTAAATAAGTGAAACAAGTTTAATAATATAGAAGAAAACCTTTTAAATCAACCATAATATGCATAATTAGTACACCAACATAATAAATATATAAGCAACTTAAGAACTTTTCAATAAACCTATTTCAAATAAATAGTATCTCACTACATTACATTTCAAGAGGCCAATATAATATTTTCTATTATTTTAGAAAATCTAATGTCAATAATCTAGATCATCAAAAATAAATACATGGATTTCAATAAAAATTTAATTTTTTAGACCAAATTTATCTAGCCACTCTAATATATGAAAACTATCAAAAACTCTTAGGAAAATTAATTTATATGTAATATCTTTTAAAAATAACAACATGAAAATTTCACCATTACAAAATAAAACATGTTAAAAACTATACAGTTAGGGGATTCACATCCAAAAAAGGTTTTAGTTTACGAATCATCCCCCAATGTATCATTTCAATAGAAATTATTAAATATTTTTTTCCATGCCAAAATATATGAAAACATTAAAAAACACCTGGAAAATTAATTTCTCTAAACCATATTTAAATTTAGAATGTATTTAAAGCGGTTTATTCAAATAATATTTCATAATTTAAAAACTTCTGCATCAAAAATATAGTGCATCAACAAATATCTCATAAATATATGAGAATAAATTGAATAATAATAAAGGTGAAACACATGAGAAATCTGTACTGATCAATCAATATACATGGAAAGAATCATATTTATTTTCACATTATGATCATCAAGCCTTTTTAACATAAATGTACCTATGTTCATCTTTGGAAATCTAAATCATAATCCTTTACTTTAATGAAAGATGAAACAATTTCTTACAAAACAACTTATATGGACATATATCAGGAAATTAGGATTCACATAGATCGTAAGGCCTCATTTAAATACCCCACATGACTAGGTCATCATCTTGGGAGAATAACACCAATTTTTCCCCAACATGTTCAAAAAAATATGTGCAGGTAATTATTAGAATTTAATCCGAATTAGGTTTATTTATCCCTATCATCACAACCATGATGGTTTAATAAGGTCTCATACCCATATTATGACACATATATATTCCATACTTCTCCATTTCACCATTGTGGCTCCTCTGACCTTAGGAAAACAAAATCACACTCGTACTATCATGAAATCATGGTTTACCTATGTTAAACAATATGATTTTATTATTCATTATTTTGATTAAATTATTACTAATTTGAAAAAATTATTTCACATGAAAAACTAGTATAAAACAAAATGAAATACATTTTCTTAAGGGAAAGTGTTAAAATTTATTATAAACATTATTGAATTATTGAAATTAAATACAAAACATCATTTTCAAGATCAAAATTGAGAAAAAAAACTCATCTATTTAAAAATAATAGTAACATAAAATCATTATCCTCTTTTTTCCTTGAAAATCATAGCCCAAATTGATACTAAAAGTATAGAGAAATTAATTTTTCAAACAATTTTTATATGAAGAGAGAACTAAGTTAATAAGATGATTGATTTTAGTGATGTGTGTGTGTATATAAATATAATAATGAAATATTACAATTATATATATGTTCGTACGAAATATTTTTATTTGGTATATGTAAAAAAATATTTTCATAGGATATATGTTCATTTTTATGAATAAATAAAATAGGTACATATATATTGATATTTTAGATATAAATTAAAAATAATAAAATTCATAAATAGTGGATAATTTAGTAATGAATTACTGATGATAATAATTATAGGAAATATTTAATAATTAAAATATATTTTTATGGAGAACAAATTATTATTATTGTCATTTTTAATAAAAAGTTATTATTTTGAATTATAATTATAATGATGAGACTCTTCAATGAGATTAGGAAACACATTCATGTAGTAATGATATTTTAGATACAATTATTAGAAATATATTAATGAAGTTGTTTTCTCATTTTTGGTGACGATTGTTTATTTTTAAATAAAATGATCTAATAATGGTTTTGTTGGAATAAATTAATTTTCAATCCAAGATTAAAATTAATGGTGTATAACATCTAAATAGAGCCTTATGTGCATTTTTTAATATTGTACATTAATGTTTAAATATTGTTTCATTTTTAGATTTTTTGTACTCATTATACATTATGTGTATAATTTGACATTGGTTTTAATTAATAAATTTCTATAAGGTTTTGGTTGAGAAAACAACCTCTATTTAAGACCATTTAAAATTATTATTAATGAATGAACCCCACCCAGAAATTTTTGATTAATAATATTTAATTATTTTATGTGTTTATAAAATTAAAATAAATATTATAAAACCTATGTATTGATAAAATATACTTTTTTAAATGATAAATAATTAATTTTAAGATGATGTGATTAAAATAATTTAATGTTTTGAAATATATACGATTCAATGATTTTTAAAGGTGTTTTATAATTTTCTTCTTAAATTGTTAAATCATTTATTTTTAAATGATGAATCGAATTTTTTGTTTAACTACACAAATTAATATATGAATGACTATTTAATTAGTAATAGATATCATATATATAAGGATGATTACTTTCTCCACCAAAAAACAAAAAAAATGAATGAAATTTTCATAAATTCATGCCTTCGGAATTGATCTCATGACCTACCCCTCATCCCGACCACTTACCACCCCTCCACCAATAATTATGTTGATATGAAATATGATTAACATAATATAATATAATTTATTTACATAATAGTATATATAAATATATATTTATCCTTATTTTTTTGAATTAAGAAATCAATGTATCATCTTTACTAATCCTATTATTTTAAATGGAGTTAGAATATTTAATATTAAAATTAAAATAATATAAGTGCAATAATTTTATTGTTAGTAATATATATAATTTGCTAATATATATTGAGTTACCATGAATGAAATTGAATTTGTATTTTATTTTCAAAACAACCACCTTAATGATAAGCAGTAACTATCGAGACAAAAAATGAATGATTCCCTGATTCAAAATATGATAATAAAAACATATTTATTTCTTAGTTCCCAAGACGATCGCAATCGTGGTCTATCGGTAAAAGTTCCATCACCTCAAACCATCATCATTAACCCATTATTTATGTAGCCATCATCACCACCGACGGGGTCTCCTTCCATGACACCAGTCGCTGGAGCCCAGAGGAGTCCATGTAATTTTCCAACAAACATCATTTTGTAAAAAACTATCACCATTACCATTAAAAAACCACTTTCTTCATAGTTTTCTATACACACACTAGAACATCGGATATCGTCAAATACCTTTGAACCTCATTGAAAAAACTACACTAGGTTGTCGAACAAAACTGAAAAGAAAATCATAGAAACACAAAAAAAAGGGTTGCAATTCCACAAAACTGAAACAAACCAAGGAAAAAATATATTGGAACAACAGAGAGAGGAAGAGAAATAAAGGAATCAACAAAAAGACAAACCAAATCAGTCCATGTTGAGAGTACCATCAACCATAAAATCCAACCACCCATGACCTTTGAGGAACCACCACTCCCGATCCAACATAGAGAAGAGTTGAGGTACTTTAGTTCAGGACAAGGATTTGAATGACCTTGGGCTATAATCATTGGCATCATAGTGAGGCAGAAACTAGTAGCCGAAAAAAAGAAAGAGATAGAAAAGGAGCACCTAAAAAAACCCTGACATCAAAACCACTTAACACAATACCATAGTGTATCCATCAATCCCAATTTGACCTAGAGAGGCATAGGGGAATACGTGATCAGAGCAGGGTAACATTGACAAAGGCCTTCAAATGTGACAACCTTACTATAAGTCCCCAGCCTTAAACCTTACTTAATCTTGAGTTATTACAAGATTACACATTGAGGATCTTTTCGGGTTTAGAGTTTTAGAGAATTAGATCATAAAACTTGCATTACATTCCACATATAAACAAAGTGGTTACATAAAGATAGTATTCTTCATTCCCATCAATGGAAACATATTTAAAATAAACATGGATTCTTTGTTGACACTTCCTTGACACTATCATCATATCATGTACCTTTACCTTGACCTGTGAAAAACATCTCAAAAAAACTTGGGATGAGCATAAAAAGCTCAGTAAGGGATATAAAAATATGGAAAGGAAACATGGGTACATATATACATAAGGATGAGATCATACTTTACCCATAAAACATAAGCACTTTAGAGTACCTCATAAAATCATGAATAAATACTAGAAATCATAATACATAAAGGTAACTTGAGGCATTCATAACATTCTTACGTAGGGAGTAACCCTCTTGGTTACGTTTGGAATACCCATCACGGTATATTCCCTAAAATCTCTTCGGAGAAACCTTAATGTTTCACTCATTCACGTTACCCAATGCATTAGAAAGCTATAACGGGCTCACCCGCCCTTAGTTTATCACGGAACCAACTGTCTTCATAATAATGCCCAAGAACCTCAACTTAATCATATCACATAAAACATGCATAAAGGAAACATAACATTTCCACATTTCAATCACAAGATATCAATAAAACACATTGATATAAAAACATTATGAAAACCATTATCAATACAAAAAAAAAGTAAAACATGGTATTTATTTCTCTTTTAAAAACAAGGTATGGCTTGTAGAGGAAGCCGAAACTCAAATAATGGTCACGTCGGCGGAGAAGTCATTTTCGCCGTATACGTACGACAAAAACATTCCCTTTTGTCGTTTAGTAAACGCTTTGTATAAAAATATTCCTTTCGGATAAACGTAAAAGTCAAAGGGGTTTATACACCGTATAAAAGAAGGTTTTGTATAAAACAAAATATGCCTCAATTAAAGAAGATTGAGACGAAGTCCCATACCTCGTATCCGACTTGACCCGGCCGTTCTTTAATCTCCTTTAAAAGTATAAATCCTTTTGATTTGAGCCTAAATGCTTCCTTTGAAAGGATTCTGCCCAAAGGGAATCTTCTAGGATGAGGAGAGGGATTTGGAGAGAGTAAATGGGCAGGGGATGGCCGAGCGAAAGGCTTGAGGAGTGTGTGAAATGAGGTAGAGGTGGGAGCTTTTTATAAGAGGAGAGGAGGGGCACTCTTGGAAAGTAAAGACAGGTTACTTTATTTTAAAAAGAGTTTCGGATTCAAAAGGTCCCACATTGATATAATTCGAGGATAAGGTGATAAGGGTTCTAAATCCACTCATCCAATAGGTTTTGGCCATGTGTAGGTCTTAGATTTTACATTATCTTTCCATTTTATTTAAATCGTCATCACTGCATCATCATGATTTCATAAATAATTTAATTTATTTAATGTCTAAAAATTATTAAAAAATACTATGATGTAGTAAATATTTTTATCTTTCTAATGAATATTTATAGTCAAAAATCTGACTTGTATAACCCCATGTAAAGATTGTATTAGTAAAAAACTTTATGTGTGTGTCATTTTTACTTTAACATTTAATAAAAAGTTATTTATGTCATTTCCCAACCAAATTGGCTCCATGGGGTCTCCAAGTTGACCCATGGCTTGTCTTGGTCGGCCATGACACAAAAAATGAGGGTAGGACATGTGTCAAGCTCACCTCATTTTATAAAAGCATTATTTTTACCTTAAACTACACTAATTACCTTTAATCCCGATTAAGAACTTAATAAGTTACTATTCACCAAAAAATTATTTTAATCCCATTGAACCACATTTTACTTCTTAATGACAACCATGTATGTCGTATTTTTGAAATTCAAAACACAATGATGAAAAAATTTCATTTAAACGGAAGAATCCGTTTTTATAAGTACCACTTAGTGGTTTCACTATTCATCAAAAATTGAAGTTTTTTCTGAAAATTACCAAAAATTTACCCTAAGCTATATTTGATATTCCGAATTCAAAAATGAATTAAATTTTATAAAATTCAAAACATATAAGTCACATTAATTAATTTAATAATTAATTCCCGCTGTCATGACAAATAGCCTGTTTTTATGAAACAATAAGTATCAAAAGATTAATACCAGTTTAAGTCCAATTTCAAAGTGAAATTGATTCCAGTGACCATCATTGGATAAAATGGTAAAAATATATTCTAATATCACTTCAAAACCAATTCAAAAGTTAATATAATCATATAAATAAATTAGATTAAAAAGAGGTTTTGAATTAAAATACAACATTTTCACTATTCATTAAAAAATGAACCTTATCGGAAAAATACCAAAAATTCACACAAAGTAAATTTTGATGTACCAATCATAAAGAATAAGTTTATTTTGACAAGCATAGCTTATAAAATTGTCAAAATATAGATTTAAAAATGGTTTGCCATCAAAAGGTAGTAAAACAATCTTTTAAGAATATTAGTGCATTCCATGCTTAAGATTGGAATTATTTTCATTTTAAGCCTCTAAAACACAATCTAATTCATTAATAGACATATATAAAAATATCTATTATTCATTACTTACTTGGGATGTTACATCCTTCCCCCCTTTAGAAAATTGCATCCCCGTAATTTTTTTACTTATCAAATAAATGGGGGTACTTATCTCTCATTGCATTTTCAAATTCCCATGTTGCCTCTTCCATCATGTGGTTTTTCCACAAAACCTTAACCTGATTAACCACTTTATTCCTTAACACTTGCTCCCTGTGGTCAAGAATCTGGACCGGTTGATCCTCATAAGATAGGTTCTCTTCCAGCTGAACTACCTCTGGACTCAAAACATGATATGGATCTGGCATATACTTTCTCAACATCGAAACATGAAAACGATTGTGTACCTGAGATAAACTCGGAGGTAAAGCCACCCGGTATGCAACTGATCCAACTCTCTCTAGAATTTCATATGGTCCAATGAACCTTGGACTCAACATTCCTTTCTTACCAAATCGCATCACACTTTTCCATGATGATAATTTGAGAAAAACATGATCACCTACCTCGAAAGATATATCCTTCCTCCAATTATCCGCATAACTCTTCTGCCTGCTCTGAGCTGTTCTCATGTGCTTCTGAATCAGCTGAACTTTTTCTGCCATCTCTTCTACCAATTCTGCTCCCATCAACTTCCTTTCACCCACTTCATCCCAGAAAGATGGAGTTCGACATCACTTCCCATATAATGCCTGAAATGGTGCCATCTGTATACTGGAATGGAAACTGTTATTATATGAAAATTAAACCAAAGAAAGATGTTGGTCCCAACTTCCCTGATAATCCATAGATCAAGCTCGTAGCATATCCTCCAATGTCTGAATTGTCCGTTCTGACTGCCCATCTGATTGAGGATGAAAATCTGTACTAAAATTTAATTCAGTACCCAACGACATCTGAAGGCCTTTCCAAAAGTTAGAAGTGAACCTGGGATCATGATCAGATACAATGGAGAGAGGAACTCCATGTAAAATGACTATTTCTTTAAGATACAAACGAGAAAGTTGATCTAGGGAAAAAGTATCTTGTATACCAAGGAAATGAGCAGATTTGGTCAAGCGATCAACAATAACCCAGATTTCATTATTACCTCGATATGTCTTTGGTAATCCCGCAACAAAGTCCATGGATATATTCTCCCATTTCCACTATGGAACTGGTAAAGGCTGAAGCATCCCTTTCAGTAACTGCCGCTCTGCTTTAACCTGTTGACAAGTCAAACACCTCACAGTAAAATCAGTAATATCTCTTTTCATTCCTTCCCACTAGTAATACTCCCACAGATCTCTGTACATCTTAGTACTACCAGGATGAACTGAAAACGGAGAACTATGAGCTTCACATAACAACTCTCTCTTCAACTGTGAATCACAAGGCACACACAATCTCTTCTCAAATCTCAAAACACAATCATTATCAATGTTGAATTCAGGCAACTTACCTTTCTGAACCAGCTCTACCTTTTTCTGCAACTCACTGTCTTGCTTCTGTGCTTGCTTGATTCTGTCTGATAGAGAAGATTTCACTGATACCTAAAACAAAACAGAAGAACTTCCTGCACCAACAACTTCTATGCCAAAGTTCAAATCCTTAACCAAAGGATCACGTTCCAAACGCAACATTGCTAATGAAGCATTACTTTTTCGACTCAAAGCATCAACCACTTTATTTGCTTTTCCCGGATGGTAGTGAATCGTACAATCATAATCCTTGATTAATTCTAGACATATTATTTGTCTCATGTTCAATTCTTTCTGAGTGAATATATACTTTAAACTTTTGTGATCGGTATATATTTCACACATTACTCCATACAAATGATGCCTCCAAATTTTCAAAGCAAAAACAACAGCAGCTAAATCCAAATCATGTGTTGGTTAATTTACTTCATGTGTTTTCAATTGTCGTGAAGCATAAGAAATTACCTGATCATTCTGCATTAGGACGCAACCAAGTCCTTTCAATGAAGCATCACTGTAGATGACAAACTCACCCTTTCTGGAAGGTAGTGCCAAAACTGGAGCATTCGCCAATCTTCTTTTCAGTTCCTGAAAACAATCATCACATTCTTTTGTCCAGATAAACATAACACCCTTCCGAGTTAGCTTAGTCATTTGACTAGATAACCATGAAATATTTCTAACAAACCTTCGGTAATAGACTGCCAAACCAAGGAACCTACAAATCTCAGTTACATTTGTGGGTCTTGGCCAGTCTTCCACAACTTTTGTTTTTGCAGGATCAACAGTTATCCCATCTTTAGAAACAATGTGACCAAGGAAGGAAATTTGTTGCAACCAAAACTCACACTTGCTGAATTTCCCATACAATTTCTTTTATTTTATGGTTTGCAAGATAACCCTTAAATGTCTTTCATTCTCTTATTTACTTTTAGAAAACACCAAAATATCATCAATAAAAACCACCACAAACTTATCCAAGAACTCATAGAAAATTCTATTCATTAAGTCCATGAATACAGCAGGTGCATTGGTTAGCCCAAAAGGCATTACTACAAATTCATAGTGGCCATATCTTGTACGGAACGCGGTCTTCGGAATATCTGGCTCCTTTACCTTCAGCTGATGATACCCCGATCTCAAGTCAATCTTTGAAAAAAACTGAGATCCCTGGAACTGATCAAAAAAATCATCGATATGAGGCAAAGGATATTTATTCTTAAGAGTGATATTATTCAAGGCGCTATAATCAATGCAATGTCTCATAGAACCATCTTTCTTTTTAACAAATAAAACAGGAGCACCCCATGGTGATGTGCTAGGTCGAATGAAACCTTTCTCTAATAAATCTTGCAATTGCTCCTTCAACTCTAAAAGTTCAATTTGATCCATTCGATAAGGGGGTTTTGAAATTGGCTTAGCACCAGGAACTAAGTCAACAGTAAATTCAACTTCCTGATCCAATATTATTCCAGGCAACTCATTAGAAAAAACATCAGGATACTCAGTTACCACTGGAACATCATTAATCTGAACAGTTCCCTTGTTTTCAACAATGTGTGCAAGGTAACATTCATTTCCATCTTTTACAAGTTTCTTGGCCTATTGATATGTTACCAACAGTAAGGGTTCATTATTGTACACAAAATGAAAGTCTTTCTAGAAAGAAACTTCTTTAGCTCTACAGTCAATCTTAGCATGGTAAATTGAGAGCCAATCCATACCCAGGATAACATCAAACTCTACTAGAGGTAGAACAATAAGGTTTGCAAGTAGGATCTTTCCACAGATAAGGACAAGATGATTCTTATAAATTCTTTTTTCCTCAACATTCCCCCAGGTGTTTTTACCAAAAGTTCAGGAGTCATTTCTTGAGATGGTATTCCCATTTTACTAGAAAAGGTTTCAGAGATGAAAGAATGTGTAGACCCCGAATCAAACAACACACTGGCATAATCTGAAAAAACAAACAAAGTACGTGATACAACTTCATTTGATGGCCCGACATCTGCTGAAGTAGTTGCAAAGGATTTCACCACCCCTTTCAGCTTGTAGTCTAACTGCTTCCCATCACTCAAGCTCTTTTTCGGACACTCGTTTTCATAGTGACCCATCTCATTGCACTTATAACATTTCACTAACTGTAAATCAAATTTGGTCTTACCTTCACCTTGATCCTTTTAAGTGCAATCACGAGCCTTATGTCCCATCTTACCACATCGGTATCACTTTCCAAAATTCATAAGACATTCCCCAGCATGCCTTTTGCCACATTTATCACAAACTGGAAACTTAGTTTTCTTACCATTAGACTTTTTTGAAGAATTCTTACCTTTCTCCTGCCACCTCGGTCTCTTCTTCTGTTGGTTGTTATAGAACACTTGATCATCGGAAAACTCCATTTCCACCTTCTCAGCACATCGAACAAGCTTTTCATAACTTTTAAACTCACGAGAAGCTAATTCCCTTCGATATTTTGGCTTTAATCCTGAGTAAAAATGATTGATTTTACTATCAAGGTCTCAGATAATATTTGGAGCATACCTTGCCAATCGATTGATCCTTTCTTCATAGGTAGCCACTGAGTCTTCCTCTTGCCTCAATTCCAAGAATTGTTTCTCCATCCTAAGTCGAACAACCTTAGGAAAATACTTTTCAAGAAACATACCTTTGAATTCATCCCAGTCGAGAGCATTAATCTCATCGGCGTCCCTGATATTTTTAACCATAGACCACAACTGATCTGCCTCACCCTCCAAACGGTAAATAGCAAGACTAACCTTTTGATTGTCTGAACACCCCATGACATCGAAAATCTTCTCCAGTGCTTTAATCCACCCTTCAGCTAACACAGGGTCAGATGATCCTCTGAATGATGGGGGATGTTGCCTCATGAAATGTTCCACCACTGACATGTTCCTCTGCGGTTGATCTGGCTGATCTCGTGCACGGATACCACCACCATTTATCGCTTGAGTCAACTGTGCCATTACTGCAACAAACTGTTCAGTTCCAATTCCGACCATCTCAGGATGCTGATTCGGAAGGTTATTTCCTTCTGTATGCCTTCCTAGCACTGCTTCCCTGTTTCCTCTACGGAAAACCATTCTGAACAAACATGTCTTAGATGAAGCAACATGGTAATCTTTAAATTCTATATCATTTCAATTTGACCATAAAAAAACTTTTGGATAATCATTTCATATAATTCTAACTCCTAAAGTTATCTAAACCGACCTATGATACCAACTATAAGGCCCTAGCCTTAAACCTTACTTAATCCTGAGTTATTACAAGATTACACATTGAGGATCTTTTCGGGTTTAGAGTTTTAGAGAATTAGATCATAAAACTTTCATTACTTTCCACATATAAACAAAGTGGTTACATAAAGATAGTATTCTTCATTCCCATCAATGGAAACATATTTAAAATAAACATGGATTCTTTCTTGACACTTCCTTGACACTATCATCATAACATGTACCTTTCCCTTGACCTGTGAAAAACATTTCAAAAAAACTTGGGATGAGCATAAAAAGCTCAGTAAGGGATATAAAAATATGGAAAGGAAACATGGGTACATATATACATAAGGATGAGATCATACTTTACCCATAAAACATAAGCACTTTAACATACCTCATCAAATCATGAATAAATCATAGAAATAATAAGACATAAAGGTAACTTGAGGCATTAATAACACTCTTACGTAGGGAGTAACCCTCTTGGTTACGTTTGGAATACCCATCACAGTATATTCCCTAAAATCTCTTCGGAGAAACCTTAACGTTTCACTCTTTCACGTTACCCAATGCATTGGAGAGCTATAACGGGCTCACCCGCCCTTAGTTTATCACGAAACCACCTATCTTCGTAATAATTCCCAAGAACCTCAACATAATAATATCACATAAAACATGCATAAAGGAAACATAACATTTCCACCGTTCAATCACAAGATATCAATAAAACACATTGATATAAAAATATTATGAAAACCATTTTCAATACCAAAATAAATGAAAATTAAAACATGGTATTTATATTTCTTTTAAAAACAAGGTATGTCTTGTAGAGGAAGACGAAACTCAAATAATGGTCACGGCGGTGGAGAAGTCATTGTCGCCGCATACGTACGACAAAAACATTCCCTTTTGTCGTTTAGTAAACGCTTTGTATAAAAATATTCATTTTGGATAAACATAAAAGTCAAAGGGGTTTATACACCATATAAAAGAAGGTTTTTTATAAAACAAAATTTGCCTTAATGAAAGGAGATTGAGACGAAGTCCCACACCTCGTATCCGACTTGACCCGACCGTTCTTTAATCTTCTTTAAAAGTGTAACTCCTTTTGATTCGAGCCTAAAGGCTTACTTTGAAAGGATTATTCCCAAAGGGAATCCTCTAGGATGAGGAGAGGGATGTGGAGAGAGTAAATGGGAAGGGGATGGCCGAGCCAAAGCTTGAGTAGTGTGTGAAATGAGGTAGAGGTGGGGGCCTTTTATAAGAGGAGAGGAGGGGCACTCTTGGAAAGTAAAGAAAAAGTTACTTTATTTTAAAAAGAGTTTCGGATTCAAAAGGTACCACATTGATATAATTAGAGGATAAGGTGATAAGGTTTCTAAATCCACTCATCCAATAGGTTTTGGCCATGTGTAGGTCTAAGATTTTACACTATCTTTCCATTTTATTTAAATCGTTAAATAATGAGGTCATCGCTGCATCATCATGATGTCATAAATAATTTAATTTATTTAATGTCTAAAAATTATAAAAAAAAATCCTATGATGTAGAAAATATTTTTATCTTTCTAATAAATATTTATAGTCAAAAAACTGACTTGTATAACCCCATGTAAAAATTGTTTTAGTAAAACACCTTATGTGTGTGTCATTTTTACTTTAACATTTAATAAAACGTTATTTATGTCATTTCCCAACCGAAGTGGCTCCATGAGGTCCCCAAGTTGACCCGTGTCTTTTCTTGGTCGGCCATGACACAGCCAATGAGGGTAGGACATGTTTCAAGCTCACCTCATTTTATAAAAGCATTATTTTTACCTTAAACTACACTAACTACCTTTAATCGCGATTAAGAACTTAATAAGTTACTATTCCCTAAAAAATTATTTTAATCCCATTGAACCACATTTTACTTATTAATGACAACCATGTATATCGGATTTTTGAACTTAAAAACACAATGATGGAAAATTTCATTTAAACGGAAAAATCAGTTTTTATAAGTACCACTTAGTGGTTTCACTATTCATCAAAAATTGAAGTTTTTCAGAAAATTACCAAACATTCACCATAAGCTATATTTGATATTATGAATTCAAAAATGAATTCTATTTTAAAAAATTCAAAACATATAAGTCACATTAATTAATTTAATAATTAATTCCCGCTGTCATGACAAATAGCGTGTTTTAATGAAATAATAAGTATCAAAAGATTGATACCAGTTTAAGTCCAATTTCAAAGTGAAATTGATTCCAATGACCATAATTGGATAAAATGGAAAAAATATATTCTAATTTCACTTCAAAACCAATTCAAAAGATAATATAATCATATAAATAAATTAGATTAAAAAGAGGTTTTGAATTAAAATACAACATTTTACACTATTCATTAAAAAATGAACTTTATCGGAAAAATACCAAAAATTCACACAAAGTAAATTTTGATGTACCAATCATAAAGAATAAGTTTATTTTGACAAACATAGCTTATAAAATTGTCAAAATATAGATTTAAAAATGGTTTTCCATCAAAAGGCAGTAAAACAACCTTTTAAGAATATTAGTGTATTCCATGCTTAAGATTGGATTTATTTTCATTTTAAGCCTATAAAACACTATCTAATTCATTAATAGACATAGATAAAAATATCTATTATTCATTACTTACATGGGATGTTACACTTAATCAGGGAAAAATAGATTCAGCCTATGAGAAATAAATTAAATTTTCATGAAACCATTTCAATAAAATGGGTAGATGAGATGATGCACTACCCTTAGATATTTTGATTCCATCTATTATCCTATTTATTTTTTAAAATTAAATTTTTTACAATATCTAATTAATTTGTAAATAAATTCCCTCTAAACAATTTTCTATAAAATAATAACACTTGTACCCTTCCGAAACAACTCTTTTCCTTTGGATATCTCTTGAATATCTTACACTATTACCTCTATTAAATCCTTTTAATATTTTTAGTATCAAGAAAAATAAATACTTCATTACAAAAAGAAATTTTTTTAGGATGGTAAGAATTCATCAAATATAATAAAACAATTTCATGGAAGTTGAGAGTAAATGAAGGAGTTTACTTACAAATCTCATCTTAACTTGAAGTATTGTTCATTTTTGTACTACCGTATGATGAAATAATATGTTACTTCTCTCTGAAACTGCGCATATTTTCATCCCCTTTGTTTGTCCAAATGGATAACTGGTATTATTTCCATTTTACCACCCTTTGGTTTACAATTGAACTAATAAAATCCTTTTAAAAGGCATTATCCTTATATTTAATTTTTAGATAGTATAATAATTATCCATATAGATATTATTTATATTATTTTATAAATTTACATATCAATACATAAATATTTTTATGGGAGCATTCCATTGTCTTTTAATTTTATTATATAAATTGGATAGAATAGTTTTTATATTTTCTATGCGAGTCATTTTTAATTGATTTTTATTTAATTAAAAAAATTTGAAAATTATATATATTTTTAGATATTTCAACATGAATGATTTTTTTACCATTATATTTAATCTTATATATTAATATTACCTTCAATGATTTTTTTGGTTTTTTTAATTTGATTATTATGCTCTCAATTTAATAAAATATTCAGTTTCAATCAAATGTTATCAAAATGTAAATGAGATTCTAACTTATTTTTAAAAAATTGTTCACATGATAGTAAAAATTGGGTCTATTAATATTTTTGAACGGCCATTAATAATTCTTAATCAGCATTTGGAATATATCTTAATTATATAATCCTTATTATTATACATGGTGTCTTATGATAAAGTTCTTTTGAAATGTTTTTCAAGCCTATTTATTTAACACTAGTTAATTATGATATGATGTAATTGTGAATATTTTCAACATTTGTGGACAAAATATGGATTTTTTATAATTTTTTTATGATGTGTGTAATTTATATCCATAATATAAATTGGGAAATGTATTGTATATCATGAGATACATAAGGGGAATAAGTGGTTAGGCGAATCCAAATAAGGTTAAGAGAGTGTAGTGGTCATCCCAAGTCCATAATGTTGTGGGTAGGTGGTTAGTAGAGTCCATTATGTTATAAATGTCTTGTTGGTTCACATTGTTAAATTTTATGATATCTATGCTTCAAATTGTACACAATTATTATGTTATGCAATATACCTATATTAGGTTCTCATGGATCATGTTTATGGACTAATATTTCCACACATCTGTTACTCTTGTATTATGTTGTTCTAAAAGACATATTCCCTTACTCATTCTTGTAGATATACTTTTTATTTGGTAATATTTAATTATGTTATTTTTATATAACTTGATTATGTTCCAATACCAACAACCTCTCTTTATGCTCATCTATGATCTTTAATTGTTATATCTCATTATAACAATTACTAAGAATTTATGGTCAGCAATTATTATATTTCTATTTACATTGTTATAAAGAAATATTATATTTTATATGTAAATAAATATTATATAGGTGAAGAGTAGTTATGGTATATATTTAGGAACGATTATAAAAATATGTTTTATGTATCTAATATCCAATGATAATAAACCTATTGATTTTGGGGTCAGAATAATTGTGAGATGTTAAAAAATCCTATAAAATGAAAGAATATGTTTGTATGTGGTGCTTTGAAAGATTATTCTTTCCTCATAGAAGGGTTTTGTTATTTTTAGGGATTAGGTCTTAAAAAATAAGTCTATAGAACATAAAAAAATATTATGAATGAAAATTTATTTTAAATGAACACAAAATATCATTAGATGATACCATGTTTTCTTAATTTAAGACATAAAAATACTTATTTATCATATCATATTTAGAAAAATACTATTTTTATTTAATTGATTTTCAAACCAACCTTTTTGTTTTTAATAAATTACTATAACTAGGAGGAAAATTGTAAAAATATTGGTCGATAGAAAATAAATTGAATTTTATAATGAGAAACCAAATAGGATAGTAGTTGAAGTGGAAAATAAAATGTTGGATCTCATCCAACTCTCTCAATCACTAAATAATAATAAGAGTAAAATTTATTTTCCAAATGCACCAATAAAGGGAAAAAAATCCATTTAGCACATCACGTTGAAACGCCCTCCTTCCATCAGGAGGTCCACCAATTCACTAATTTCTAAGAAAGTGGTTTACCATAATTTAATATTTATATTTTTTTTCTAAAATGTTTGGAGAATTAAAGGGTTGTTTTAGTTTTTTTATTATTTTAATTTTATGTTGAATAAATTATGTACTCTAATTTAGTGTATAAATAAGGAGGATGAAATCAACATCATGTCATGGATGTAGTTTATGAACTATTTTTTGAATAATTATTTTCCCAAAACTATTCACAATAAAATGAAAATTAATTTTCTTGAGCTGAAACAAAAGAATGATGAATCCCTTGCTTGTAATGAATAAAACTCAAAAATATTTAGAAGCTATATTTTTGATTTTATCATTGAATAATTTTGAAATCCAATCAATTCTTTAGTATATTAAAACCAAGAATTATAAAAGTGTAAACTATATAGAACACTAGTAGTTATGATGCAATTATTAAATGTGCTCCCAAGTGGGAAATTTGAATCAGAGAATAATATTTTTCTTGTCGTTGTGGGGGGAATAAGAGGAAAATAGATTTTAATGGAAAATATAATCATAAATACCAACAAAGATTTAATATTATACTATTCATATTTCATAGATGTGGAAGTAATGATGAGTGTGACTATATTAATGTAATATATAAATATTTCTCTTCCAGAAAATAAGGGAAATTATAAGAATACTGTATAAAGAATCTCTGTAGGTGAACAAATTAGATCGATGAAAATAAAGCTCATCCCAATGCAATACCAACCCTCATATTCATTATTTATATGAAATGTGTGTGTTACACTATAATGTAATCAAAATGATGGGTTAATAAAGAAAATTGATTTCAAAAACATCATATTCATATGAAAAAATGGAATGCCTATTAATTCATAAAAATTAAAGTGGGTCACACAAATTAAGTTGTGAGATGTATAATCATCATCCACTAAATAAATAAAAATATCCTATTGGATACTAGTTCAACCCACTCATTTAAATGTTGAAATGTTTCATATGATATTAAATCACTATCAATATAGATATATATTTTTTTATATAATACTAAAGGTATAGAGTGATTGAGTCACAAGTCTATAAGTAACATCTAATTTATGTTTGTGGGAATAAGATCCGTGAAAACATTATAATTCTCCCATTAGTAGAATTTTATTTTATTTTTGGAACATATTATCCAGCTTTATATAGATCACATTATATGTTTCAAGAAAATGAATTAACATTTCATTATATAAATCATTTAGTTATGAAATTTTATACACTAACTTGGTAAAACCCTTATTTTTTTTAATTTCATGGTATTAGATATTTTTGGTTGGGGTTCTGGTTGAGTCCCAGGAAAAACTTTTAGATTTTAAAAATTTACAGGAGTGTTTTTAGCCTATAGACCGTTGGCGCCCGGTCTCACAAACTATGTGGCCGAACCATGCGACCTGCTCTATATCAAACTATTATAAGATTAAATGAAAATAATTAAAATAAAAGGGTAATTGATAATAAAAATGACGTTATTATTAGTAATAATTATAATAATTATGAATTATTAATAATATAAATTTTTATTATTATTATTTATTGTTATTATTGTTATGAAAAATGATGACGATTATTATTAAAATTATTAATCTTATTATATTATAGCTATTAATATTATTATGATAATATTACTATTTTTATTATTAACATTATTGATATTATTATTAGTAATTTATCATAATTTGAAGTGTTTTATAGAAAAGAAACAAAACAATTTGACACCCTAGCACACCCCTTCCCCTCCCCATCCACGAGGTGTGACCCCCCCTATATTCTACCTCTCACATGACCCCCACCCTCTACTCCTCCATCGTGCCTCCTTACACTATCTGAGCAAACTCTTATGACATCTTTCCCCTCTATAGTGTCCCATATTTTGGAGACCATCGCCCATGGTGTGGCGGCCTTTAGTGGGACCCCTAACTCACTGACCACACCCCCTCAGGCCTCCCTACCCTCACCGGCCACACCTCCTCCGGTCATGCCACCCTTATTAGTCACATCTCCTCCGACCAGCTTCCTTCCTAGCACGCGAACACCCCACCATTTGTTTAGATTTGTTAATTTTCATTATGGGTTTCTCCCCACGGAGGAAATAAAATATTTAGGGTTAATGTTTTTTTGGTTTTAATTGGGTATTAGAGTGTACGGTTGGTCCGTGAGGTCTCCCTCTCCCTTCCATTGATGTTTCATTGTGTTCGCAGAAAGCCATGGTATGTGTTTCCATCCCTTCACATTATATTGCAATTTATTGTTGTTTGTTCTTAATTAATTATCATTTTACACGATTAGCTTCATCATGGTATAAATAATTAGTCTATTATATAATTTATAGGTTTTAGAACTAGTAATAAATATATTTTGATGTTTTCCTTGTTTATGTTTATGCATGATAGTTATGGATTATGTTTAAATTTTTTACATATTATTATAACCTTAGTACCACACTTAGTAAATTAATTGTGGTGATTTCATCATTTTATAATTTATTAGAAATATATTTTGATGTGAATATTCAATTATTCCTATATATTCAAGTGTCAAATGTGATTGGTGAAATGAAAATATAGTATTAATAGTGAAATTAGGTGATTTGAATGGTGTTTCCCTCTTTCAATTGTTACATTAACATGGTTGGATTATTGTTTGGGATTTAATATGATATATAGTTTTTTGTTCCATAAGTAGAAAGTTGTTTTTGAAAATTTGATTATCCTTAAAATGATCATTTTCACTTTCTGAGAATATGTTGAATTTTTGGGTTTGGTTTGAAATAATGTGATGATTTTTAAAATTATTTTTATGTAATATCATTGTTATTAAAGTATACCATTGTATGTTAGAAAATCCATAGGTGTATGAGGTGAATTCATCAATATTCATTTCAAATGAAGATGACACTTTAACACAGTGGTCTAATTGAACCTTGGTTCCTCAAGTGGTACATTAATTTCAAAAAAGGCATGTGTGTGGCATGTCATGTGGTTTTGAATTCATTAGTTAAGACATGGTTTGTTTTCAAATTGACACATGTTTTGATAAATTTTGGAATTCAAGACTGTTGGGTACATTTCATGAGGTTGGAATCTTAATTCAATGTTTGGAAATGGTTTTGTAAATGTATTTTTATTTGGAGATCTTAAAGGCCAATTTGGTATTAAAAAATGAAAATGGTGTTTATTGAACTTTTGGAAATTTTTCATAAATGAATTTAGTTTTGGAATCTATTAGGTAATATTTGGAATTTTCATCATAAATGTGGTGTTTGTTGTTGTACAATAGAAGATTAGTGTCAATATTGTTTGAATGCCTTATTGTAAACTCAATGTTATTGGTAAAATGATTTGGATATTTACAAGATATGGTATCTCTATTGGCACATTCAATGAAGTGATGTGTATACAAGATTATGTATATAGTGGGCACCCCTATTTAAGGTTTCCATTTATGGATTATCCTATATGTGATGTACGTGTTTGGGGTAGGAAGGTGTGGTGGAGGCATGTAAGTTGAGTCATGCATGCATGAGCCTCCTAATTACACAGTCTATTAGTACCATGGGTTCCTGTGAATCTTTTAGATGATCTAGTGATGGTAGCTTATCAGCCATTATTATACATTTTGGTACCCTCCTGGAGTTTTTGACATTCTTGGAGGGCTTCACCACAGGTGAGGCTACGATAGAGTAGTCAATTGGTTATTGACCAAGGGGCTTCACTATACACCGGTAGGTGGTTCCAAACCAAGTTAATCTAGGGGAATTCAAGGGATGTTTAGGATCAACCATGGTTACTTTCTATTTCTTCATTCTTGTGTGTATTTTTGTACACAAAGTTTTTCATGGTACACTATTTTCATATTTTTTTCCCAGTAAATCCCTCTGTTATTTTGATAGGGTAGTTGGTTTAGTTTTTTGTACTAAAAGGACAAACTATTTTTTAAATTTAATGGTGGCATGTATTGGATTAATAATGGGAATGAAATAAATATTAATATAAAATATAAAAAGCCTATTTTTATAATTTTATTTTCAAACATAGAATTAATAGAATGTTTTTAGAAAATGATACCCAAGAATTATTAAACAAATTCCTACTAATTATTTCAGTACTCACCCCTACATTGTTTTTTCAATTTCAGGTTCCACTAGTGTTGGATCATCCTTAGAGGGAACTTGGTTTTAAGTTAAGTGGTGTGACCTACAATGTCACATGGTGGTATATACCATTTAATTTAGTTATGATGCATGTTTTCATTATTATATTTGTTATTTATTTATTTTCTTATATTTCATTGATATGATAAATCATTCGAACTTGTTTAGCTTTCATTCCCGACACTAGTTTCTAGCCCATGGGGATCAAAAAGGACCTTTGGGTAATGGCGCAAACCGATTCGGGTGACCAGTTCGGTGTCGCCCCAGGTTGGTTCTTTAAAAATATGTATTAGAGGAGGAACTTGATATTTGGGGGGGGATAGTATATGTATATTACGACTGTCAGGAGTCAGAAGTCAGGTGAGAGACGAATGTCGTGACCTCTTGATCACACTGATCCATGAGTTTCTAGGGGGAGTCTGGGAATTGAATCTTCAAATATTATTTTTGGATTAAGGGATGATATTGGAGGTGATCCAGTGTCATTTTTTGATCTCTCATAGACTAGGGAACCATTTGATATCCATGTGCATGGTTTAAGTTCATATTTGTGTTATTACACACATGGGGAATGGATTACTACCATATCACCGATTTGGGCATATACACTACACCCTCTCCCTCAATACATTAGTGTAAGTGGTGTTTTGTCTTGGTTTCATTTGATGTATGTGTTTTTTGAAAATCTAAATGGGTTTGAAAAGATTATTTTTTTCATATAAGTGAATTTAAATTGGGAATATGGATTTTAAAATTTAAACTGTTTTGGTTTGAGAATTTGATAACTATTTGGATTTACAATGAAAATGGTTTGGGTGCGTCCTTGGGTAATCCTTATGAACGTTTTGATATGTGAGGATATGCATGGAAAGTGTGTGATGGCATGTATTGATGGAAGCAGATGGACACATGCACTACACTTTGCGGGATTCCTTGGGTGTGTTCTTCAGATTCTAAAATTATCCTTGTCTTCTAAAGTATCTTTTTAAAGGGGAAACTGTCTTTGTAAACATGGTTTATGTTTTAGAATGTTGGTTTGGTTTTTCAAAAAGTGATTTTGTGTTTGGAATGTGGCTTCAAAATGAGAAGTTTTTGAAAATTAAAATGGAAATGGGGTTTTTGAATGATTTATTTCAGGTTATTCTTATAGGTGTTTGACTTAATGGCCTATTTTTTGTCTTGAGATATTCTTTATAATTATTTTTTGGATTGATGTTGGTCCTGATTTTATGTTTCTCGTACTGTTTAGAAAATTCCAAGTAGAAATGATCCTATGGAATCCATTGATTGATTCCTAGTTTCGATTCTTATAAAATGTTTCCTATTCTTCATGGTGATCAAGGTTTGTTTGAGGCAGTGGAGTTTCTTGAAGAGGTAGAGCATGTCTCTAGGGTATTGGGATCTCCTAATTCTGTTAGAGTGCATGTTGTATTAAGGATATTTGAAAGTCACCATATGGATGAATGAGAGATGTTCACTCTACCATCATTTCTAGTCGAGATGACGTGGGAATTTTTAATGTCTATATTGATCTGATGGTTCAATCCAGAGGAGATGAAGATGAAGGAAAGGGAAGATCTCTCTGGAATTAAATAAGGCTAGTAGACGGTGAATGAATATATTGACCATTTCATGGAAGTGGTTTATTTTTCTACGAAGGTTGAATTTGAGGATTTCATGAAAAATTATCTCTTCATTTGGTGTCTTCAATAAAATATAAAGGAGTAGGTCCTTTCTTCAAATGCCATCATTTACGTAGTCTAGTAGATGAAGCATTCCTAGGTGATTGGTCTCTTGAGTGTAGGTGGTTGGAAGCCCGGTGTAACTTTCTACTGAGGATGTTTCCCCATTTTGTGAGGAGAAAATTATAGAAGAAGTTTCTCCTAAGGAGTCTTCTTCATTGGATATGGATTCCAATTTGTTAGACTATTAGGTTATGTGCCATAATATTGGCCAATTCAGGTACTTGAAGTTGTCATGTCACATCCCTTTGAAGACGTTCCATCATTGTGTCTATCTGGGTCATCTCAAGATGTTTTTTTATAAATTTCCATGTGAAGAAAACATTATGACCCAGGGATGCTCGTTCCTAACAATGAGGCATGATATTATACATCCATCAAAACCTCAACCCTAGGTCTTGGGGTGAAGTTGACACAGAGTCAGGAGTTGTTGGAGGTGTGAAGCCTTAGTCCAGGTTTTGTGTTCTGTGCTTGGAATGGAACATTTAAAGGTTGTTCATTATTGTTTTCTACAATTAGGGTTTTCGACTATTGTAAGCCCATTATTTCCTTGAGATATTATGGTGAACTTGATCTATTGTGATCCAAACAATCTTGTTTTATAGAATATTATTTTTAAATCTTGCATTTTATATGAAAGTATATTATTCCTCTGAATGGGTTGATCTCAAATTAGTTGTGGTCATTCAGATAAGTAATTGTCTGTGGAATAATTGATTTTCTTAATTGTTATCAAGTTCACTATTTGGCATAGTTTTTTCGTTGTACTTTTTGTAGAGTTGGGGTTTTTTTATTGGGTCAATAGTTTGATGTTTTAGCGAAGGTGTAGCCTCTCTCATACTATAGATGCTGGTTTGGATTGGATGGGAGTACCTACATTATCCCCCTTCCTAACATGGTATGATTGGGTGTTAAATTTTTATGCTAGTTGAGTTATTATAATGTGGATAACCCTCTCTTGTTCTCTCAATCCCTTATTTTGTGGTTTTTTATAGGCTTGTCAGGTGTGATTGGTTGAGTGAAAACCCACCCCGAGTTTTGTGGATTCATTTAGTTTCAATTGGGCATGGATTCAAGTTCTCTCTATTGTTTAGCATGGTGACTTTATGGGAGAAGAATGTGGCTGTGGTTGAGAGAATTGTCACACCCCAACCTTGTATACTCACTTATTTTATTCATTTTCTTGGTATTGGATCTTCCTGGTTTGGGTTTAGGTTGAGACCCAAGTAAATTTTTTTATATTATAAAAAATTCCAACTTAGTTATTGGCATGCGCACGGTTGGCACTTTGTCTGGAAGTCCGGCCAGCCAAATCGTGCAGCCTTCTCTGTGTCTAAAAATAAAAATATTAGATGAAAAAATAAAATAAAAATTAAAAGGGTGAATAATAATAATAATAATTTTATTATTATTATTATTAACTATTATTATAAATAATATTAATTTATAATTATTATTATGAATTTTTGTTATTATTAAGAAAAATTTTGATTATTATTACTCAAATTTTTATTAACATTTTACTGTTATTATTTTAATTATTATCATGTTATTATTATTATTATTAGTAATTTATTTTTATTATTAGTATTTTATCGAAAAAATAATATGCTTTCTCAGACTACCCCATATCCTCCCATTCCATGAGGTGAAACACCCCCTACATTCTACCTCTTGTGATATCCCAATCCACCGCTCCACCATTAGGCTACCCTACATTGTCTGACCAACCTCCTCCGACCTCCCTCCCCTCTCCTCTGTCCCATGATTTGGAAACCTTCCCCCCTGGTGCAGTGGATTGTAGATTGACCCCCCTCTGTCTCTATTTGTGCCTCCTATGACCACGCCACCCTCAAGAGCCATGCATCCTCTAGCCATGCCACCTTACTAACAGCGGCTCCCCACGAAAATTTCCTTCTCAGCGTATGCCCCCTACCATCCGGTTAACTTCATTAATTTTCATTAAGGGTTTCTCCCTAGGGTGGATTTCAATTGGTTCGGTTTAATGTTGGTCTAGCTTTATATAGGTATTATGGTGTGTAGTTAGTCTTTGAGGTCTCGTTGTCCCTTATGTCGATGTTTTGTAGTGGGCACACAATGTCAAGGTAGGAATTTACATCTGTTTGCACTCTAGAGAAATATACTGGTTCTTGTGTTTCTTCATTTATTTTTTTAATTGATCTGCTGCTTCATGATATAGTTAATTAGTCTATTAAGAAATTTATAGATTTTTTAGAACTGGTTAAAAATATATTTTTAAGTGTTTCGCTATTTTTTATTTTTCATACTAATGGACAAGTTAGCTTTATTAATTTTTAACATTTGATTATCACCATATTAACACACTTAGTGAAATTATTATGGTGTTTTATTGACAACATAGTTTAAAAAAATATACTTTGATGTGAATTTTCAATTATGCCTATGTACACAGGTATCAAATGTACTTGGTTAAATATCAAATGGATTTTACTAGTGAAATTAGGTGATTTTTGTGGTGTTTCCCCTTTGAATTATTTCATTTAAATGGTCAGATTGGTGTTTGGGATTTTATGTGAAATATACTGTTTTTGTGGCATGGTTTGAAAGTTGTTTTTGAATGATATACTTGTCTTTAAAATAATTGTTTTCATTTTTCGATATTATAAGGAATTGTTGGGATTGATTTGAAATAAATTAGTTATTTTGAAAATGGTTTCTGTGTACTCTCATTGGTATTAAAGTATTCCACTGGATGTTGGAAAATCCAATGGTTCATGAGGTGTAGACATGGATGTGGATTTCAAATAATGATGGCACTTTAATACAATTCACTTCTTGAACCATGGTTCCATAAATGGTACCTTGATTTCAAAAAGCCTTGTGTGTGTCATGACATGTGATTTTGAATGAGTTATTTAAAACATGGTCCATATTGAAACTAACACAAGTTTTTTTAAATGATGGTATAAAGGACTCTTGGGTACATTTCATGAGGTTTGAAGCTCTATTTAGAGTTTGGAATGGGTTTTGTAAATGTATTTGGATTTAGAGATATTAAAGGCCTATTTGGTATCAAAAATATGAAAATGGTGGTTGATGTTGTTTTGGAAATGGTTCATAAATGAATTTTGCTTCGGAAACCATTAGGGTCTATTTATAATTTTAAGCATAGAAGTGGTGTTTGGTGTTGTAAATAAGAAAGTCAGTTTCTAAAATGTTTGAATTCCTAGTTGGAAGCTGAAAGTGTTTTGTAAAATGGTTATTATATTTACATGATATGGCGTCCCGGTTGGCACTTTTAATGAAGTCATGTCTATATATGTTTATGTATATAGTAGGAACCCCTACCTAGTGTATCCTTTTATGGGTTATCGTATAGGTGATGTCTGTGTTTTGGTTAGAAAATTACGGTTGTGGTAGGTAAGGTGAGTCACAAGTGCATGGGTCTCCCACTTACACAATCAATAACAACCATGAGTTCCTGGGAATCTTTTAGATGACTGAAAAATTGTATCATATCAGCTCCGATTAGACGTGTTGGTACCCTCCTAGAGTTTTTGAAAGGCCAAGAGGGCTTCTCCATTTGTGAGGCTTGGATAGAGAAGTTAGTTGGTTATTTACATAGGGGAATCACGAAACACTAGTAGGTGGTTCCAAACCAAGTGCATCCAAGGATCTTCTAGGAATTTTTAGGACCCCCATGTTTACATTTTATTTCTTCCTTCTTGTTTGTGTTTTTGTTCTCCTAGTTCTTCTTAGTACTTGTTTAGCTTATTTTTTTTCCATCACAACCCTATGTTATTCTGACTCAGTATTTGGTTTAGTTTTTTTATCTAAAAGAACAAAAGGTTTTTTAAACTGAATGGTGGTGAGTGTTGGTTTCATAAAGGCAAGGAAATTCTTATTTATCTAAAATTTGAAACCCCTATTTTTATAATTGTATTTTCAAACTAGAGTTCACATAATGATTCTAGGAAAAGAGACACATGGATTCTATGATGAGTTGCAACTATGCATTTTAGTGCTCACCGCTACATTATCTTGTCCATTTTAGGTTCTACTGGTGTTGGATATATCTCTGAGCCAATATGGTTTTGAGTTGGGAGGTGGCCTAGGAGTTCACATAGAGGTATGTGTACTTTAATTTCCTTTATCTTCTAGATTTAATTTTAATTTTCAGTCTTTATTTAATTTCCCATCATTCATTTATGGTCTAAATATTTCCTACAATAATAGTTATGATTCACGGAACTAGTTTCCAACCAATGGGGATCGAGAACGCCCTTTGGGCCATGCTGAAGACCCTTTCGGGAGACCCGTTCCTGGTCGTCCTACATTAGTTTGTACCATCTAATATTGGCGAAAATATATCCATTAACTCTAGATGGAAAAAAATTCATTTATATAGGTCATAAAACCCAATAATGAGGGATATTGTACTCAAGTATTTGGGTAAAAATAAAATTGTGGATATTACTATTGTGTATGAATATATTGATATATTTCCTGAACAATTTATCAACCATCATCCTAAAATTTGAGGTCTTGTTCACAGTACTACACATACCTATTTATATAACCTGATCAAACTTCCTTATTGACCATCACATATTGAATTAGAGGAATTAAAGACAAAACAAAAATAAAATCTGGATAAAAAGTTTATTTTACCATGTGCTTCACTATGGGATTCACTAGTCCTTCTATTATGATGAAATATAGATCAATATATCTCTATATTAATTATTTGGAACACAACATCATAGAGTTAAATAAAAATATAATGTTCCCTATATTTATGAAATGTCTGAGAGGACCAGTTTGGGATATACCTAACACGAAGAGGGTGTGAATCAGTGTTGGGGACTTTTAAAACCAATTTCAACTTCTATCCCTGTACCTCTTGACCTGTTAGGATCTTGATTCTCTTATTCTCTTTTCCCTATCGCATGCAATTATAGAAATCAGTAAAAATATGCACCCGATATTTTTACAAGGTTCACCACTCAATAAGAGTAGCTATGTCCTTTCCATGCATGGGGATGACCATTGCAAGGATTTTCCACTATAATGTGATATGATGTTACAATGGAGTGGCTAGTAAAATAATACTCTAGATAGTGTGAGTCCCTACACTTTAAAGGGGGGTGGGAAACAATCCTCTTCCCTAGAATGGTGATGACCTAGACCAAGTTGCAGTGTCTAGATGGTTGTTTATATTGCCTATAGAGGTATTCTTCTTCCTTCTTCAAAAGGTAGGTTATTCTCTTGGTCTTATTTAGTGCTGTTCACTTTATTACTTGCAAAGTAGTAGGCAAGCAATTATTCCTTCTTTCATTCTCTTCTTTTCTAGTGTAACTCCAACTGCTCTAAATTTCTTCTTTCTCATTATTAGTGCAACAACCAACTGCACTAAAACTTATTCTCTCTTCTTAGCTAGAGTCACATACACCAATGTGATTATTCATACACGGAGGATCCACTCACATAACATCATCTAAATTAAGCTACCCTGAATAATATCCAACCTTCAGTTGGGCACAATATTTTCTTATTTTTCTTCTTCACTTCTTTCTATAAAGCAAACCTGTAAGCTTCCCACTCTTCTTCTTCTTCTTTGGATTCTTCAATGCACAACAAGCTGCACTAAAACCTACTCTTCTTCACAGGTTCTATTTCAGTGCAAAACCATCTGTACCGAGATCTTATTCTTCTTCTTCTTACTAAAATCACATGTTCTATTTGTGATTGTAAAAGAAATGAAGTCTAGATCTACATAGCATCATCACAGTTGTATAAGAAGCTGGTAAGAACTTCTAGAACTAATCATCTTGGGTGGTAATCCTTACTTGTGTGCCACCCTTCCTGCCCGCCTCCCTACTTGCGCGCCACTCACTACTTGCACAACACTGTTGTGCACAACTCACAACTTGCGTGCCACCTTTGGATTATACACACTCTTCGCTTGCACACCCCTAAAAACTTGCACGCCATAACTTGTGCGATAATACTTGCACGACCATACTTGCGTGACAATACTTGCACGAAAATACTTGCACGACAATACTTGCACAACAGTACTTGCGCGCCAATACTTGCGCAGCAATACTTGCGCGGAAATACTTGCATGGCAATACTTGTGCGGAATTACTTTCATGGAAATACTTGCGTGACAATACATGCACGACAATACTTGGTTGGAAAACCTTGCACGACAATACTTATGCGGAAAAACTTGTGTGCCTTATAAATAACCCTCATCTTGCATGCCACTTCAGCATGCGCGCCGCTTTCTACACTTGCGTGTTCTGAGATCAAATTTTTCTCTTAAGCATTGAGCCTTAAAAAACGAGAAGGAAAGTCATCTATTTACAGTAATTTTTGGTGACTTGCGCGACCTAGTCTTGTGCGCCAAAACTTGCGCGCCGCTCCATCACTTGTGCACCGCTTCATCACTTGCACTCCCTTCCATCACTAGCGCGACACTTTCTTTCCTTTGTCATATTTTGATATGATGATGTTGGAATATGACTTGCACGCAACATGTACATACGCGCCATGAATTGAGTTCCAATATTTTCACGACACTCTTGACTTGCATGACACTTTCTAACTTGCATGCCACTTTATTTCCTTTGTCATATTTTGATTGGATAATCTTTGAAATAGGACTTGCGCGCCACTTATACTTGCGCGCCAATATATGCACTCCACCACTTGTGCGCCACCACTTGAAAGAAAATACTTGCATTACACTTTCTTTCCTTTGCCATATTTTTGAAATAATGCTATTTGAAATTTGACTTGTGCATCTCTGCAGCACTTATGCGTCGACACTTGCGCGCCGCCACTTTTGCACCGCCACTTGCGCACCCCCACTTTCACACCGCCTTCTTTCCTTTGTCATTTTTGGATAGTATGATTTTGAAATGTGTCTTTCCAAAAACACTTATTTACTCTCTCTATCCTTCATATGGATTTCACCACAAGTTCTCCATCCATCCAATGTTACGATTTTTATTAAGGAAGCAGAGACAACAAACAGAAAAGGGGGGGGGGGGACAGAGGGGCCCTCATGTGGGGGGGGGGGGGGGGGCGAAAGTATTGTAGGCCAAGGGAATCACCCCATAAAATATCCTCCCCCTCTGGATTAAACTGAGACACATTGTAAAGGAAACAAACCGGGGAACCTGGAGAAGCAATAGAGGCCAGATGGTCAGCCACTTTGTTCCCCTCCCTCCACGTATGAGAGACTCTCACTTGGTTGTTGAGAAGGAGCTTGAAATTACTCATGGTATAGGATATGGTCCAGGGAATGATGCCTTTACCCGTTAAGGCATTATGGACAATCTTCGAGTCAGTTTCCACCTCTCTGATGAGAATACCTCTCTCCTTGCAAAAGATAATGCCGAATAGGGCCGCATTAGCCACCACCTAAATCAGAGAGCAATCTCCCCCGGCCGTCCCGCACGACCCCTCCTCTATGCATCATACCCATCCCAAGTGAGCCATCTATGTTCAGTTTTAGGACATCCCTCAGAGGTAACCACCAGATCCAACTCTTCTAGAGGTTAGCAGCGTTCTGTGCACCTGCATTCCTCAACCTGTAAAGAGAACCCAGGGACAGAGCCTCCTTCCTGATGATTCCAAGGCCAACCAAATCATGAAAAAGCCACTTGGTTCTGGCCACAACCGCCCTGTCTAAGGATTGGAACCCCTCATACCTGGAACGGTTCCTATCCTACCATAACACCCAGCACCCCACAATGAAAATGACATGCCTCGCCGCCAGGTCAGTACCAGCTCCCATGGCCCCCTGTACCCATTGCTCCATGAAGACTTCGATGTTACCACCTAGATCCACATAAGATGGTAGAATACCGAAGGATCTCTAAATCGGGCGGGCCCAACCACCCGTTAAGAAGATGTGGCTCAAGATCTCTTCATTTTTGAACACACAACATTGGCAGCAGGAAGCCATGCTGATCCCCAACCATTTAATATTATCGCCAGATGGAAGGGCATTTTTCCGAAGCCTCCATGAAAGGAAACTAAACTTAGTAGGCACTCCATTGCCCCATACCAGATCACTCCATCCATCATGTTGTCCTAGGAAGGAAACCATTCTCCTAAACTCCTTCGAGCTGAACAGCCATGAGGGAGAGGGGGTGAAAACGCACTTGTCATGCTCATCATTCATGCAAATATCATCTAAAACCGCTTACTGGTTTTCATCCAACATATATATGAAGAAATGGGGTTATAAAATCGCCTCTCTAAACGTGATGGTGGGGGCAGGGCAACCCAGGTACCCCAGCATAGAACCTGACCAATTATTCTGCCAGAAGGAGATAAACCCCCCCTAATGATCCATTGGGACAACAGAAGGATCATTGGTATGATATTACCCACCGAAGACCATAAATACGACCCATTATTCAAGGCACCCGAACCCCTAGCCTTGTACCATTGTAGCATGAGCATACCCCAGAGGGTGCGAACCTCAATGATTTACCATGCAAGCTTCACCCAAATGGAATGAATAGTGACCTCCAGACTCCTAACGTTTATTCCACCTTCTCCACTGGGTCGCGCCATCCTACTCTACGAAACCCATTTCCTCTTCCCTTCATCTGTTACATCCCATATGAACAGCACAAGGACTTTATCAATGGACCTGATCACTCCCTTCGGCACACTTACAGAGGCCAAGGCATGCACCAAAATTTCTGAAAGTACACTATTCACTAACGTAATCCTCCCCAAAGGATAGGAAGTGATTTTTCCAGTTTAGAACTCGTTCCATGATCCTCCCGACCACCTTGTCAAAGTCCCTGGTCCGCAGCCTACCTGGGACAATAGGTGCACCGAGGTATTCTATGGGAAACGAGCCACGTCCCATACCCAGAATCCTCTCCAACCTGTCCACCTACTCAAACTACATGAGATTGATACAAAGAAGTTTATATTACCTTTGTTCACCATTTTCCCACTCCAATGCCCATACTCCTCCACAATTCTGTTAAGCGCAGTAAGAGACCTCCCGCCCCCATTCATGAAGATCACACTGTCATCCACAAACATAAGGTGCGATACCGTTGGGAGACCGTACTTCCTTCAATATAGAACAAGGGCCCCATCAGCTATGCCTCTATCAATGTGCTTTCTCAGGGCCTCTTGCATGAGGATAAAAATTCTTTGAGATAAAGGGTCTCCTTTCCGCAGGCCTCGCACAGACTTGAAGATGCCATGAGACCTCCCCATGAACACTAAAGCCATCTAAGGAGAACAGACACACCTGAATTCCAATCCCTTCCACACTATCTCTTCTAATTCAACCATCATTCTCCACTTCATTAAATCTCCATTAACATTGGAGGACTTCATCGTATCCTTATTCATTTTGACTGATATTGAAAACTATTGACAAAAAATAAAATCTTCATACACAAAGTGGTCCCAACAATGTCAGATCAAATTTGAGGGGATAATAATTTTAAGAGACTTACCATTGATCTAGATATCATCAATTAAGGGTCAAAAGGAGGGACATGCACAAGGGGAAAATTTATATAATATATTTCTTTATGATATTATATTGATATCAATTGTACTTGAAAATCATTCTATGATCATTATAGATCTCATGAATAGAGTAATTAAATATTTACTTGATCAATTTTTAGTGGTGTCTATGGATGATATTATTGTATATTAAATGTAAAATTAAGAGATTAAATATCATTTGAGGATTTTCCTCTTATCCATGGGAATGGATAAGTAATACACAAAATTTATAAAATTTGTTTTCTATACAAAAATATCATTCTGGGGTAATATAATCATAAGACAGGGTTTATCTATAGATAATTCAAATATTGAGGTGATTTAATAATATCATAGGTAAACCATAGTAATATAGATGAAAGGATTCATTATATTGGTTTTATACTATTTATTCGTTCTGAGAAACCTCCCATGATTTTCAAATTCACTAACGAAGATTAATTAGATGGGAATAAAGTTCCCTTGGAAAGTGGAATATGAAAAATATTACATGCAACATTAGATAATGTTAGTTACTAAATATGTGCATTTATTACCCTATAGTTTTATGGTTTTTTGTTATATTAAAATGTAAAAAAGTATGGATTGGGATGAATTATCCTAAAATATGACATGGTTGTAAATTATCTCTCACATTAATCATTGATTAACATTAAAAAATATCCAACCAAGGATTTTGAAAAACAAAAAAAATAATTTTCATTAAATATGTTGGAACATTATATCTATGATGAAAAGTGTGAGATAAATACCTACCACAAGAACATAAAGTATATAATATCATAGAAGGAGTTGAGAATGATATAAAAAAGATGCTTAAATTTCATCAAATATAATGATTGATCAATACAATAAAATTCTGGAAAGAAAAATAGGATATAGGATTTTATAATAAGGACAGATCATGGTACCTTATCCTTATTGATAATTGAATGAGAACTAATTGTCATGGTTATTAGTGAATGAACCTTGAAATCATAAGGCTATGAGAGAAATATTATTTTTCCCAAATTATTTCTCAACCATTAATCTATGAAAAAATCATGGAGATATATATAGAGGGTAGAAAGATACATAATATGGTATGAAATATTTCAATATTCAACCTTTTATAAATGGAATTACATGATATAGAAAATAATTGTTGTCCATTCATAACCAAATTGAATATGTATCTATTGGATGATGCATGTGTTTCTCCTTATCTATTAACCTACATAGTACAATGATATATAAATGTCTAATGAAACACTTTTAGAAGTATAGTATTAAAAGGATAATTATAGAGTGCATATATCTATGCCATGAATTATAGAAAGATACAAAAGAATAAAAAAAGTGATAGGGGATATACAATAACAACCCATACCACTATTTAAATTGATTAATATGATAATGTATTTTATTATATGACATGTCAAGACACAAAAAGATATAATTTTCCATTGGTTGTGGTTGATTATTTTTATAAATGAAAAAATTAAATTACTATTCAAAAATATTGGTGAGTCAATCATAATTAATTAATATTCATAAAGGATATGGTACGAAAATATTGTATACTGCTTTCCAATGTATTTATCGAAATTTTAGGTAAAATATTCTGGAGACGTATTCAAGAAGAGTTAGATTCCAATTCATTCTCAAACATTTATTATAATCATGAGAGAAATGGTAAATATATATTGAAAATTACAACTCTATAATATAGGCTAATATCATGTTTAATGCACTTCAATGGAGGATATGATTAAAAAAAATTGGCTGAATACTCATATAAATTACAATTTCCATTTTTTTCATTGAAATAAAACCATATAAGGCTCTCCATATGAAGGGGTGATAAATCAAAAATGTTTGGATAATATTATAGTGCATAATATATATGTAAAAATCCTTCTCTATAGGAATAAGAAATCATTAAAACTATTCATCAACACCTTAAAACTCCACATAGTTGATAAAATTGATCCACTCATAATGTTTAGTAAGATTTAGAGATAAAAGTTTGATATAATTTATATATTTTTTCACCTCATGGAAGATGGTTTCCAAACATAGAAATATAGAAAACAACTCCTGATACATATTTTCCACTTGGAGATGCTTGATTTTTTTGGTTTAAGAACTTATCATCTTACACTTCCACCAAATCTATCCTAATGTTATGATATTCTCATTGTATCAAATTTTAGGAATTATATGCTTCATTCTAGGGGACACTATATTGAGAAAGAAAGAATTCATCAATGAGGTCAATGCACTTTTTTGGATGTTATGAGTAAATGTTAGGGGTTCCTTCCTAATATCATTTTTAAACTGAGATAGGTTATTCTTGAATTATCATCTTGGGAAATTATATGTTCATTATCTTAGAAAAACCATATATTTTTTTCTCATCTAAATATTCATGGGGAATACTTGTATTCTTAACATTTTACCTTCATTTATTTCACTATTTCAATGTAAAATTCTCATCAAATGGATCAAAATTCTATCATATTTTAAGCCATGAATATTATCTACCATGTTCATATTCAATATATATATATATTTGAATTTCTATATCTATAATTCAATAATTTTATGTCATCATTTTCTATTGTATTTTAGTTTAATAACACATGTTTTGAAAGAATGTTTTTAGAACATTCCACACAAGAAATTTTTAGATGATTGAACTCTATTTACAAATGTGTAAGAAAATATTATTTTATTTTATTACATAATTTTGTTTTCTAGAATAATTTTATCCAGTTTTATATGAATCATTCATTCAAATATTTTTATGGTTCTCCAAAATTAAATCAGTTCCTCCTCATTTTATAAAATATCAATTTAAATAAAATTTTTACAAAATGGTAAACAATATTTATTCATATTCTTAAATTAAATTTTAAATTTTACAATATAATGTTTTTATCATCCAGGTTAATATAATTTAATAATTCTTATGAAACATTTGGAATATTATCTAATGATAACATCCACCTTTTCTATATAGATTTATTATAATAATGTTTTATGTAAATTGTTATGAAACCTATTTCTCTCTATTTGGTATACTATGTTATGATAGAATTTTTATTATTTTAATGTTTGTGGGGAATTAATATGTATGTTTTTTCTATTATTTGATATATATGTCAAAATAATTGGTTAATCTTTTATATCTCATGTGATAAAGATATGACATAAGTGGTTAGACCAATCCAAAAAACTACATTGGACAAGAGGGTTACTCTAGGTCGACTACGTAATGGCCAAGTGGTTATCCACAAAATTAGGATATGAATGTCCTGATGTACATACAATAAATATATTGATATTTCTATCCTTTTATTTTTTCTACATTTTTATGGTATGAATTGTAACTGTGTTAAGTTTTCATAAATAATGTTTATGGAAAAATGATTCCACACACATGTGACTCACATATTATAATATTTTATAGCCTTATTATAAGAATCATATTTAATCATATATATATATTTCTGGATATTCTTTCATTTTGTCGATGTACCTTGATTATATTTTCATACCAACATGATTATATTGTTCTCACTCATACCATTGAAGAGCTATCTTTCATGCTTATGATATCCAAGTATTTGAGCTAACCCATTCTTATGTTTTTTATAATTTGGTTATGATGAGGAATATAATGTCTTTTATGTATATAAGGCTTCCATATATGAAGATAATTTTGGTGAGATATTGAATTTTTATTGTAATAATATTTTTTATGTCACCAATCCCCATATACAATTACCCTATATGACTAAGGGTTTCCATTATAGTAATGTGAAAAAACATAACATTATAAAATGATGAAATTAGTAAGTATGTTAGGATCTTGTCCCCTAAACACAAAAATTATACATTGGATAAAAAATTTCTGATGTCCTCAAGTCATACCCATCGTAGGTTTTATATTTGACCTAATCACCAATCCATCACTAATTTCATCCACTATCTTGATATATATGGTATTGTAACCAAGTATACACCAAAATATCATTTTCCTACTCACCTACTAATGTAAAATAGAAATAGATTCTTATGCATTAGTCGTACACCAATATATTTATATGTACCTATGACATAATGGTCTTATCATGTGACCTCAAACTATAAGTCACAATTGATCGTATATTCACAATCATATATGGAAAATATTATATCCCCTTCTCATGATCTAAAAATGTGACAAATCCTGATGTTATGAATCCCAAATATGTGGGTATTTATTCTCTTTATAGGGATAAAAAGGAATCCAATTTCAGGGGCCCAATTTCATCACCATACTACATCACACCTCCCTAGATGGTGATAAATTCCATAGTTCCTACAAATACAAATTTATAATATAGTGTAATCAATTATTTATATTAAATTAATCTAAAAAAACTTTTTTGTCCCTTTATACAAACCTGTTTCAATCAGATGCATTGAAAAATGATAAAAAAGAATTTATATGTGGATGTTTTCAATGAACATGACATAAGTATATAAACATGTCCCAGACATTAGAACCACATCCTCTATATTATGATATGAACTCCCATAATCTCAATATCAACACTCACCAGACATAAAAAATACAATGTGTAAACCTTATCAAATGAGATTGAATGACATTAATTTATTCATGATTCCATACATATAAGTTATTTGTACATTCGCACTCCTGTTTAGTTAAAAGAATAACTATTCAAAAATATAATCTAGGTAATTACTCTCAATAAGTAGCTTAGGGGAAAATAAATATTGTCTATGGTCACTATGAACCAAAAATGACTAGCACTATAGGATTATAGTACCACTTACATTTCTAGAACATCCACATGTCCGTGGCACTAATAGACACTACAATAACCATTTTTCTACTATTTAAGGTAATTAATAAATCCCTGAACTATAGAATATTACATATTCTATTACATAAAAACTTCAAAATTATAAAAATAGATTTATTAAATAATGTTCATAAATGATTATAAAAAATATTATATATTTAATTTTATCAAATTAAATTTGATTTTTAATTTGTAATGTGAAATTTATATTAGTGTAAAATTTCGTACATTTTCTGAAAAGGTTGATTTTAAAGATAATTATGAAAATTAAAATTTAATAAAAAATTTAACTTATATGATATAATTATGGTATAATGATGACTTATAATTTTTTTTAAAAAATTATATACCAAATATATAATTAGGAAGTAAATTAAATAGTTTCAAAATATTATGTTTTGTTTAGAAACCTATGATTGACCAATGTCAAATTTTATTTTAATAGAAAAACTATTTGTATTATTTTATTTAAGTGTGCAATTAAAAAATATCATTTTTAATTTAATAAGTTTTAATGTAACATAATATTCCTTTTTAAATTTATTAAATAATAATTTCATGACCATCAATTCTATACGTGATTTTGGTATAAATTCATTTTTGTTCTTATTCTATAAAATATTTTGTTGTAGGATTTTGTGTATTTAAAATAAAAATAATTTGTAACACCTCTAAAAAACGAATATCATTAAATTTCTTCCATATTTTGAATCAATATTTTAAACATATTTTATAAGGTAAATTTTATTTTAAGTTATAATAAAAAGTTACTATGGTAATAGTTTGTCATGACGGTAATGGTAAAAAGGATAATGAAGAATTTTAACTAAGAGAAGGACCTCAAAATATAATCAAAATTTTTATAAAATTTAATAGTTTTCTATATCTTGACCATATAATAACCTATATTATAATTTCTTCTCATTTAGTTCCAAATTCCCTTGAAATGAAAAATATATTATTTTAATGATTAAAGTATTTTCAAGGGGTCTACTCTGATTACTTATAAAAGGGAGATCCTCCTCTCACATCTCCACACAACCAATACTCCCTTAGTTTGAAAACTATCTTCCCTAATACTATACCAAGACTCTTATAAATTATCTATCGATTTTTTCAAACTAAATTTCCCATCAAATAATCATTTGAATGTTTTCAGGGGAGATTATCCAGGGAAGTGGTATATGTTCTTTCTATGATCTTTGATGTTTGTTCTTTAAAACTATAATAACAAATTATATAACCATATTAACATAGTAATTTTATAATATTTAGTAGAAATATAGGTATTTATGTTAAATATGTATTTTTATCATATTTTTATGTAATGTAAAATGAAAATGTTAATCATGCGTATCTACAAAATACCACCTCTATAGAAATATATATTTCATTTTTTAACACTACGTCAAATTGATGGTTATAGAGATGTATTTAATGATTTTTTTTGAAATTTATGATATATTTATTATTTTACAATTAAATATTATTTATAAAATCATTCCTTTCAATATATTTATAAATTAAAAGCACCCCATGTGTACATGAAGACTACCACCTTTAGGAATGACATATATCAATTTTCATTATCGCTTAACAAAGATGGTTATGAAATATTATTTAAGGGATTAATACGATATATAAGTAATTATTCTAATTATATATGACATCAAACATTGACTAATGTGAATTTATTTGAATCAAGAATCAAAACATCCATAAAAGTTAACACAAAAAAAATTATTTTCATTAAATAATTATGAATTAATGGGTGAAATTCTGTTATGAATGAATGAAATTCAGAAATAAAGATAAAAATATGGATTATATATTGATAAATTAATAAATATAAATTTTTTATACAAGATGTTGTAACATATCCCACCAAGTGGAATCTGAGGTAAGGATTTACCTTACAATAGAATTTGTATTAGAGATTATTTTTGTTAAAATTTTCATGTTGGAAATTATATTACCATTTTCTATTAAATATAATTTATTTAATTCTATGATATTTATTTATTGGTGTTTTATGTATTATTTCCATTTTTTACTTTGGCACTCAAAAGTAGTAAAAGAATGTACACATAAAAGGTGACATTATTTTTCTTTTTTAGTTGCGAATCTGTATCCATTATTTATTGATTTTTTATTTTTCTATAATATTAACATTTTATAAGTAAATATTATTTCATAATTTCAAATTATGTTAAATTTGAACTTCAATTCAGATGGTTTGAAAAAATATTTTCAAAGTTTTTCCTACAGTTAATTTTTACCCCATTTTGAAATGTGTGAAAAGAATATTTTTATAAAATTTTACTACATGATTGAAATATAAATCTACAATATATTTTATTCATTATAATGTTTCCTCAAAATAAATATATGGGTTTTCAATGAAAAATATAATACTATTATTTTAGATATTTTTTAATAATAAAATATTTCAAAAATAATGTGATATTTATTTATAAAAATATATGAAAAATGGGTTTTATTTTATTTATGTATATTTTTATCACCTACTTGACATATTATAAATTGAAAGTAGTATATTTAAATAATATATTTTTATTAATTATTTAACTAATATTGTTTTTAAATTATATTTTACAACTTTAAAAATTTGTTTTGGAAATGGGTCATAACATCATTTTTATGTAAACATTATAATTTTTAGCAAAATTAATTCTAAAATATCCATTCCATTTCAGTCTATAATTCCAAAGAGAATTTATTTTAATTCAAGTCATTCATTTATAATGAATTTATGGGATTCTTTCATGGATTACTAATAAAAGGTTTAAATGTAATTTGTTTCATGGAAAATATTCTTTATTATATGTAGATCTATTCTTTATCACTGTCAAATAATATTTTTAAATTATGTATATATTATATTTTATCATAGATTTAATTTTAGTTTAAATATTTTCTTAAACATATAAAATTTTAACTTGTTATATTATTTGAATGAATACTATAATTAAAGTTTTTATATTACCTTGGGAATATTTTCATTTTATATTGTTACATAAATACAGATAATTATTTATTACTAAGGAATACTGATTTCAAATTTATTTTATCATTAATTATTTGAGAAAGCCTATCATGACCATTCCCCCATTGCCCATGTTATGACTACTACATGCCCACTTTCTATTTGACATGGGTTGGAGACTTGTACCGGAAAGGCATGACACAAAAAGGGAAGGCATTGCCTTTAAACCTGTACACACACAGACTAGATACACACTGCATACAAGTAAAAAAAATGAAAAAGGGAATGTATAACCACTACTAAAAACCACCACTAATAGTACAAGTAAGTACTGAATTTAAAGGGGTTAGTATACAAGCCCAACAAGAAAGAATGTACATTAAAAAGGGAAAAACATGCTCTGTAGGTCTTCCACCAATGATCTTACCTGAAGGGTAGCTATAGATCGTTGTCTACCGTCACTACCGCTCATATTTTATGTAAATCACCTCTGAGAAACCTCTAGCCTTGGCTCATGGATTCTCAGTCAAGATGTATGTCATCTACATAAGACAAAACAAGGTGAAGGTGATTCTTGTACAAGGGTGAGTAAAAAAATACCCAGTAAGGACCTTGATATTATCGATGGACTCCAAAAATTCCATAAAGGCAAAACAACAAAGTATGATCTCAATCACAAATCATAATGTAAAATATAATTCAAACAAATTATACAACATAGGGAAATGGAATAAAGATGGATGGACTTGAGCATGATCATTTTATTCCATTCAGTGGTTCTCATTCTGATCCAAGAAGGGTCGTGGTACTACTGATCCACAAAAGGGTCTCCCTACAATCGATCCATAGAGGGGCATACATCTGCCGATCCATGAAGAGTTTTTGAACTTTCCATCCACATATGGCTTCTCTACTGTCAATCGACACAGGGTCGCTCTACTGTTGATCCCCAAAGGGTCTCACAACTATTGATCCATGAAGGGTCTCTCTACATTCAATCCACATAGGGTCGCACTACTATAAATCCAAACAGGTGTGCACTACTGTTGATCAACATACAGTTTCTCTACCTCTAAACCATGAAGGGTTGCACTTACTTGACCGTCCGCCACAGGATTCCCACACTTGGTGCACTCAAGTTCTCGAGAAATAAATCCTCAAGCACTGTACATATTTCAGCATCCATAAAGTCTCATAATAAAGTAACCTAAAGGACCACCTTTTCATAATTGTTCCAACACGAGAAACAACGAGTCGATTGGGTTCCCAGTCTGTAATATATAGGCAAAAAGGTTAATAGGGCCTGGTTAAATTTTATTCCAATCCAACCCTACCATAATCCATCTTATTCCAAAACTCAAGTGGTGTATCTAAAAAGGACTGCCTCGTCGGAAGGGTCCTCACGCCATGGATGGTGCATCAATCAGATTTACGATTTGTGAGATACACTCAATTTAGTGACATATGACAGGTTAGGTCTATGTTTGATTGGGGTCCTGCCCAGCGGGCGCATTGGGCTCGTGGGTCTGGCCTAGCCGACAGGTCTGGCCCCTTTAGAAAACATGGCCCGCTCAAATGCGGTCTGGTTGCTAGATTCACATACTAGAGGCGGTGTGTCCGGTTCGGCCAGCTGGCTGCGCCGCCCCTCATTCTGAAATGATCGGCTTGAGCCGACCATAGATATAACTAAGCATCCGGAGCAAGATTCTCCTCTCCCCACGCAGCCCGATGGTGCCATGAAATTCCACCCGCCATGTCAATTGAAAGCACTACTCCTCTATGAGGGTGGCTCGGCCAGCCAGGGCCACTGGTAGTCGGTGCCTCCATGCCAATGGTTGCTTCTACGAGCCACCAGAGATGCTCCAGTGGTCTATTTCATTCACGTCAGAACCTATGGGGCTCTTGAGTCACCACCGACAATAATGGGATCTTAAATATTTTTTTCCGCTCTGTTTCCTAGTTTCTCAAAAAGAACACACATAATCCAAAAACGGTGGGGGGGGGGGGGTTTGGTCTTGTTTGTATTGGCCCGCACCCTCCATGTAAGTGTTCTAATAAGGGGTGATAACAATCATCAATAAAAAAGAACGATTCGCCAAATTAAGACCCCTCAAAAACCACCCTCAAGAACAAACAAGACATGGATCAACTTGTTAGTTGGTTGGTCCTCGTTCGTTATATTTTCCAATAAAGCATGAAAGGAAACATAAAACACATAAACCCTCTACCTGGATTAGACAGAATCCATTGCAGAGGAGGGAAGGATTCTATGTTCGAAGACGTTATTCGATGTTTGTAAATCCCTGGATCAATTCCCCAAATGGTGATCATTTATTCACCATTCTTTATTGGCGAATAAAGTTATTGGCATTTCGTTTGAGGTTCCTCATGTGGGTTCTCAATTCCCATGCCAAAGAATTGATTAAATAAACGAAACTTCACCACATTGAATTCATTAATATGGTTTCTTAATGAACCACAATGAATGATCCTTTAATCCACGATCATTGTTGTTACACATCCAAAGGGATGTGTAATTAAATATCTCTAATTTAATGAACTTCTTTACACTACGGTCCCGCCATCCACCGCTCAACATTGGAAGAAAATGACTTATAGTTATTTTTCTTTAAAAGTCCAAAAAATCATTTTCATTTGACAATTTCTGATCGGAGTTATGCTTCCCCTATGATATTAATGGTACTTTAAATCAAATAGTTCCCTGAGAATTTCAATCAGAGTAGCAGTTAAAGAGATTTAAATTTTCACTCTCACATTCATTTAACGTAACTTAAAAAATGATCAAAATTTTGTTTCGGGATCTCTAGTCTTTGGAATAACATGTCATCAATTTTCATAGTCTCGTTATAATTCTATATAATTAAAAAAATTATTGGGAATTTCTAGGACATTACATTCTCTCCACCTTAGGGATATACTTCCATAAAAGATAAAACAAAAACATAGAAAGAAAATGGGGATAATGAGAAAGATTATGAGACTCACACTCCCATGTTCTCTCCTGAAGGTTCCCATGCTGCCATCGAACTCCCACCAGAGGAATCGAATTCCCCCATATAACCCACTCCTATCGATCCTCTATCTTCACCAGGAACTCCACAAAATGTCTCTCATCATCAATTTCATGATCATATTAGTCTATAACATGTGATAGATCATGCACTTATATCGTCAGCTATGACACATGGAAAACATCATGAACTCGGTGCATGTGTGAGGGGAGAGCTAGGTGGTACTCCACCTCATCAAATATTCTCAGGATCTAGAGAGATCTGATGAACCACAGAGATAGCTTGTTTCCTAGGACAAATCTCTACAATCCTCTTCAGGGTGAGACCCAATGGAAAAAATGATTAACCTCCTAAATATCCAAGGGTCTATGTCTCCTATCTATATAAGACTTATGCCTACTCTGTGCAGTCTACATCCACTCTTAGATGATCTAAACCTTCTCTATGGTAGCTTTTACGAACTCTAGACCTATATGTACTGACTCCCCTGGGTCTATCCAGCATAGAGGTGATCCTCAAGGTTGCCCGTACAGGTCCTCAAATGGTTTTATGCCGGTGGTGGAGTGATAACTGTTCTTGTTTGTGAAATTCACCAGTGGTAGTTGGTCCTACCAAATATATTCAAAATCAAGGACGCAAGCATGAAGAATGTCCTCAAGTGTTTGTATGATCCGATCCATGTGATCATCTATTAGATGGGGAAATGCCGTTATTAAGCATAGATGAGTCCCGAACAACTCCTGTAATCCCTTCCACAAATGGGATGTAAAATAAAAATTAATATCTTAAATGTTCATCAATGATAACCCATGAATCAGTACTATATCCTGAACATAGTGGCATCCCAATCCCTCTACTTGTCCTTGCTCCCAGATGGGTAGAAAATGGGCCGACTTAGTGAGTTGGTCAAAAATCACCTAGATAGAGTCGTGACACCTGGATGTACGTGGTAACCCCATCATGAAGTCCATTGATATATCGTCCCACTTATACATAGGTACATCGAGTGGATGAGTCAATCCTACTAGAACCTGATGCTTTTCCTTCACTTACTGACATGTGATGCATCATAAAATGAACTATGCCACTGCTTTTGTCATCCCTCGCCACCAATACTGATGTCAGAAGTCCTAGTACATATTCTCCACTCTAGCATGTACTTCCAAAGGGGATTTATGGAACTCTCTCAAAAACTCCTCACAAAACATCACATGTACCATGCTACATCCTCTGAAAGGATGATGTGCTCCCCACATAACAAAAATCCTTCAAGAGACTGTCCTGAAGATATCTGAGCACGTCGAGTCTCGCAGTCAATGTCCCTAAGTTGTGCCTCCTAAACTCACAGAAGAAGTGGGGGAGTGACAGTCATGTTCTGGATGTATACTGATCCATCTCTATCCACAAAGGATATTTGTAGTGCGACTAGGTGCTCTGTCACCTCACTCAGCAACTATTGACCCGACCTCATAATAAGTGCGTCTACCACCTCATTCCCCATCCCAGGTGTGTAGACTATCTCGATGTCATATTCTTGTAGAAACTACATCCATCGCCACTATATCAGGTTCAAGTCCTTTAGTGGGAAGATATACCTGAGACTCTTGTGATCCGATTAGTCACTGAACCATTCACCCATCAAGTAGAATCGCCACATATTCCAGGAAAATACAACTATTTATAACTTTAGTTCATGGGTCACATGGTTCTTCTCATGTTTCCTCAGCTGTCGTGAGCTGTAGGTGATCACCACATGATCCTACATCAAGACACATCCCATTTCAGTCCATACTGTGTTATAGTAGACCACATACCCAACACCACTTTCTGGTAGCCTCAAGGTGGGGGCATGTGTGAGTCTCTGCCATAGATCCTAGAAACTCCACTGAAACCTCTCCGTCCATACTAAGGGTTATAAATTCTTTCTAAATTCTGAAAAGGGTGTTTCCATTCCCGAAAATTCGGGTAAAAATATCTAGTAGTACCCAGCCAACCCCAGAAACTCTACACCTTAGTCACAATACTAGGTGGATCCTGCGCAAATAATGACTCTATCATCTCCAGATCTACTGAAACTCTAGCCTCCGAGATAACGTGTCTATGAAAGTGGATTTCATATATCAAAAATTGGAACTTTGATTTCTTGACATAAATCTGGTTCTCTCAGAGTGTATCTAGTACTATCTGCAGATGCTTGGCATTCTCCTCCTCTAACGTTGAGTATACAAAGATTTTGTAAATGAATACCACCACAAAGTGATCGAGGTAAGGCTATATGATCTTGTTCATGAGTCCCATGAAATGTTTTAGGGTATTGTTAAATCCAAAAGGCATCACCAATAACACATCGTGGCCATACTCGCATCAAAACGCTCTCTTTGGTACGCCCTAATCCCTTACCATGAGATGATGATAGCCTTATCTGAGGTCTATCTACAAAAAACAACCATGATCGCATCAATTGGTTGAAGAGATCATCAATCCTCGACAGAGGATACTTTTTCTTCATAGTCACCTGATTTAGGCGCCAATAGTCCACGCAATTCCTCAGACCCCTCAAAGCCTTTTTGGAGAACGAAATCGGGGCTGGCCATGGAGAGACACTAAGTCCTACATACCCCTTCCTCTGCCTGTCCTCTAACTATACCCTCAACTCAAGAAGCTCCATGAGAGCCATCTAATATTCTAGTCTAGATATTTGTGTCATCCTAGGGTACAAGTCGATGTGGAATTCTACCACTATGCGAGGAGGTAGCCCAGGAACATCCTCAGGAAAAACATCGGCATAGTGGTCCACCACTATAGGATAGCTCGGACTCCCATCCTCAGCTGCACTGAGGGTATGGCTAGCCAACAGATGATTGATCAGTTGCATCCTCCTCTGAGAAATTCCATCCAATGCTGCAATGGTTAACTTCTCATTCCTGAAGGAAACCTAGTCCCATCCTCCAAAAAACACCGTACAATGCACTTAAAACAGTCGATCTAAGCATACACTTTAGATAACCAATCCATACCCAAGATGACATCATATGGCCTCGCTGCAAGTACTAGGAGATCCCATCCAAAACTCTCGACTCATAGAGTAATCTCACACTACCTGAATGACTGTGTAATCATCGAATCCTTTTCGACATGAGTCTCTAAATGTAAGGATCCAGCCAACAGCTTCATCAGAATCTTTGTGCTCTGAACAAGAGTCATGGAAATGTAGGAGTAACTTGATTCTGGGTCTATAATAAATTGATCTAGGGTTGAGTACAAAAAATATCATACCTTGAATAATCTTTGGAGCGACATGTTTATAGGCTTTTTTTGCCTGAAGCAGAACTCGTCCCTATCCAACTGCTCCCTTGGGGTCAGGATGGACCACCTGGGGGTGGTGGCGGTAGTACCTGAAACTATCATCCACCACCTACTGCACGACCTATTTCTCGGCTGAATCCACCTCCCTATGGACCTCCACGATCAAACCTCTTTCGCTACCTTGATGGTCCCTCAACCCTTTGTTGATCATCAGTATGGCGGGTCAGGAAATCAAGAGCCATGTGACCTAACCAACCACATGAGTACCACAGTCTGCTCCTCTACTAACAACCTCGACCATGTTTTCTCCACAAATCAGACCCTAATTCCTTGGGTCGTCCTCTAGAACTTCAATACCATTTGGGCTTCTGGATGATCTTACTACTACCTACTACAGATGACTCAGTTGGCTATAGTCCGTTGGTGTCCCTCACTGTTGGTGCATTCTCAACTAGGAGGGTCTCTACTAATAGTTCTCACTCAAGAACTCCAGCTTACGTTGGGATGTTGAGCAATATCGTGGATGCTCTAATCTCCCATTGGAGACCCTTATCAATGATTCAGGCCCTGAAGAAATGGTCATGTACCATATCGATGGAGTAGTGAGAGACATCAGTGAATCTCGCCGAGTTCTAGGCCACTGTCAGTCTGTTGTGCTGTTAGTGCAGTAGCTCCTGTATAAGCACAGAGCGTAAAGTCACCAGTATAAACTCATACATGAAAAGACTCTCAAAGTTCAACTAGTAAGGAGTCACCTCCTGGTGAGTATAGAGTTTCTGGGCCCACCATCTCCTTGCACATCCCTGAAAGAGGATAGCATGGAGGATCCCTATCTAGATTTCTGGTTTCTCAACCAAGTGTTAAAATCATTCCACAACCTCCATCCGGTCCTCAGATGACTATGGATCTATCTCATATTGAAGACTCAGAGGAATCTATCTGTAGAACTCATGCAACAAGCTCTGTCAGCATGAAGGGTCCACTGGTGAGGCTGGTGGAAAATGTTTCCCTACGTGTGGTGGTGCTACTGGTACACTACTTGATGGTTCTATAGCTATAAGAAGGCCCTACACTGACACCTCATCACTCAGTGAGCCATCATCATGATCTCCCACTGCAATCCTTGATGGATGTTTTGGAGACAACATCCTGTAAAGGAACAGATGCACCATAATCAATAAGTTCTACCTTGCGAGCTTTCTAAAAATAGATCAAAAGATAAAAATTTTCAAAACACAATCAAACAGTGTTGTCATGTATTGAGTCAGAAATCAGAACTCAGGGTCCTGGTGTATGGATATGTTGGCTGCCACACCAACACTAGAATCCCTAAACTATAATATAAAATCAAGACACTTAACACTATTGCTCAATTGAAAACAAAGAAACATAGTTCTTATGGTAGAACTGACTCATCTAATAAACATTTTTCATGAACTGTCCCCTAGGGCCCGTTCCGTGACTACATCAAACCCACCTATTATATAACATGTGTTGGAGACTAGATCCAAAAAGGCATAACCCAAAAAGGGAATGAATTACCCTAAAACCTATACACACACAGACTAAATACACATTACATACAAGTAAAACAAATCAAAAAAGGGAAAGTATAAAGACAACTAAAAACCACCACTAAGAGTAAAAGTAAGTACTAAATGTAAAGGGTCCAGTATAGAAACCCAACTAGAAAAAAATTACCAAAAAAATTAAAAAACATGCTCTATATTTCATCTAAAAAGGTTCCATCATGAATAGTAGGTACAGATCAACGTCTTACATCACTATCACTCACCACATTTGTCAATCACCTCCGAGTACTGTGTAGCCCTGGCTCCTTGAGTCTCAGTCCAGCTATCTGTCATCTGCACAAGACACAACAAGGGGCAGTCGAATCCTGTGCTGGGTTAAGTATAAAAATACTCATTAGGGACTCTGAGACACCCAAATGTCTCCCATAATTCTATAAAAGAAAAAATCAGAAGCATAATCTCAATCATAAAGAATAAATTAAAATACATCTCACACCATGTATACATCTTAGAGAAAGGAAATAAAGATGATTGGAATTGATAAAGATAATTTAATTCCATTGAGTGGTTCTACTATTGATCCAGGAAGGGTTAGTGTAATGATGATCCACAAAGGGTCTCTCTACTATCATTCCATAGAGGGTCTTATAGCAGATGATCCATGAAGTGTCGATGAACTGCCGATAAACATAGGGTGTCTCTACTGTCCTCGAATGGCCTGAAGGACTTCATGTTTATTGATTTTTGATAACCCCCTTTCAAGGGATGAGGGGGAACCCTTACAAGGCCTTTAGGCTCATATATTACATGTCCCATAGGTTTAAAAGATTACATGACCCGAAGGTCTTAGGGAATTCAACCAGATTATCTACATGGAACTGCCCCTCCCCAACATCCGCATCATGATAGTAGCTCTCCAACTTCGCATGGCCGTCTGGATAGGATTCCCGTGCAATCCTAGGATGGTCCTAATGCCATAGGCATACCCTCTCATTATAAAAAATCCATTTGGTTCTGCTCTGGTGAGTGCACCTTCTCTGAATCCTCTTTTGGGCCTGCACCTTTTTTGCAGTGTGTCTGGGAAAACTGCATGTGGCCTGAAGGCCTTAAGGAAGCCTGTAGGCCTTAAATGTGGCCCAAAATCCCTACTGACCTAAAGGCCTGGGTGGCCTAAATACCTTATTGACTCCAAACCCAAACTAGTGGCCCAAGTTGAATAGTTCCAGCTTCTACAGTGCCGAGCAGTACCTGCTACAGTGCCTCCTAGAGTACCCGAACAGTGTACAGTTCTACTACAGTACCCACACAATGTACAGTTCTGCTACAGTACCGGTAGAGTGTACATTTCTGCTAGAGTACCGCACCATGTACAATCTGCTACAGTACTGCTATAGTGCCTACTACAGTACAGATACAGTACTCAGAAATATGCCTCTACCTGCTTTTGAACCATGGTCTTGTGGATGCATTTATGGATACTTTAACAACTGGGCTGAGGCTCATGTGTAGGATTTGTCTACTGTCGATTCATACATGGTATCTCTACCATCGATCCACAAAGGGTCTCACTACCGTCGATCCACATAGGGTCACTCTACTGTCGACCCATAGAGGTTCACAATACCGGCAATCCACACGGGGTCACACTACTTTAGATCCACAAAGGGTCGCTCTACTACCTATCGACGAAGGGTGTCTCTCACTTGACAGCAAGCCACATGATTCCCGCACTTGGTGTGCTTGAGTTCTCAAGAAACTACTCCTCAATCAATTGGTAATATTTAAAACTACACAAAGATTCAAAAAGAAGTAACCAAATGGACCCCCTTGTTTTTAGGGTTTCAACATGATAGACGACATGTTGATTAGACGCCCGATTCGTAAGATATTGGAAAAAAGGTAAATAGGGCATGGTTGGATTCGAGTCTGATCAAACCTGGCCGTACATCAACATTTTCCAAAACAAAATTGGAGTATCTCAAAAGACAAATTAATCACAAGGTTCCTCATGCTTCTAATAGAACATCAATCAAACATAGAGTTTGAGTGATACCCCTAATTTCGTAAAACAGGACAGGTCAGGTCTGGGTCCAGGTAGGGGTCAGGCTTTGCCAGCTTGTTGGGCCCGCGTGTCCATCTCGAACAGTAGGTCGGGCTTGGAAGATGAGTCTTGATGGGCCAAAGGGTCCGACCCAACTAATAGGTCCACCTGGAAAACCCAGCCCTTACAGATGCGGGCCGGTTGCTGGACGCACAGATCGAATACAGTGCATCTAGTTTGGCCAGCTGGTGGTGCGAGCCGGGTGTCGTCCATCCTTCTAAATCATATGGATGGAGTCGGTCATTGATCTAGCCTAGTGGCCCAAGTGGTTTTCTTATCTCCCCTTAAGCCAGCTGGTGGGGCCTGCTACCGCGCCTGTGGGTGCGGCTCCTCCATGCAGTTGGCTCAGTCGGCCACTACCACCGGTTGCCGGTGCCTCCATTCCAGTGGTTCTGAACTGGCAGTTTCTTACTCAGGCCACCATAGTTGCTCTGGTGGTCTTTTACCTTTCTCTTCTATGCATACTGGCCTCCTGGGTCACCATCTACACTATGAGGCTCTTAAATTCGTTTGGCCGCCACATTTTCCAGTAGCGCAAAATGAATGCACATAAACCCTGAATGTTGGGGGGGGGCAAGCCTAGTTAGGATTTTACCACACCCCTCTTGTTTTTGTTTTAACATGGGGTGATAAAAATCATCAATTAGAAAGAAAAATTCCCCAAATTAGGGCCCTGCAACAACCACCCGCAAGAATAAATGAGATGCAGATAAACCAGCTAGTTATTTGGTTTATGTTGATTATATTTTTCAAGAACAGGATGAGAGGAAATAGAAAACAAATAATCCCTCTACCAGGATTTAGTGGAATCCATTACGGACGATGGAAGGAGTAAATGTTCGAAGTCTTTCATCATTGTATTCTGATCCCCAGATCGATTCCCCCAATGGTCATCATTTTCCACCATTCTTCATTAGAGAGTAAAGTCATTGGTGTTTTGTCAGAGGTTCCTCCCATGGATTCTCAATTCCAATTCCAATGGTTTGATTAAATAAAAGAAATCGTACTAGGATCCATTCATTAATATGGATTATTAATGAACCAAAATTAATGAACCTTTAATCCTCAAACATTGTGGTTACACCTCCAAAATAATGTTTCATTAAATGTATCTTATATAATGTACATCCTTACACTGTGGTCCCCCCATCTGCCTCTAAATATTGAATTAAAAAGAATAAAATAACATATAGTTTTTTTTCTGAATGACCATAAAAACATTTTCATCTGACCCTTACCCGTCAAAGTTAATCTTCACCTAAGTGAATCTCAGCATTGTGAACCCAACAATTCCCTCGAAATTTCAATCATATCACGAGTTCAAAAGATAGAAATTCCCGCTCACACGTTTACTGAACCTACCTTAAATAATGTTCAAAATTTTGTTCTGGGTTCTCCAGGCCCCAGAATCACGTGCCCTCAATTTTTAGTAGTTTTTATATAATTACATATAATTAAAAAAATTATACAAAATATTATAGTCTTTTCCAATGTGTTAGACTTGTTTAACTAATGTGTGAGACTTGAAATTATATATCCTCATAATGAATCAATTAGTCTAACAAGACAATTATTTTTCAAATAACCCAATGTTTCTATCTATTAATAATATATAATTTTATTTGAATATTCAATATATATATATATATTTATTCCTTGTCACATGGTAACCATTAAAAAAAATACATTAAAAATTTATTCAGAACATAAGGAAAGGAAACATAAGAATGGGAGAGCTCAGATACTCAGTAAAGGTAAATGTAGAGACCCTAACTTCACATTTATATATATCAAAATATTATAGATGAATATTCATTATATATTTTCATATAAATTCCCAAGGACCCTAAAGGTTTACTTCTCTTAATGACTGGGTAAAAATATTCATATTTAGTGAATGATCTTCAGAAATATCCCACAATGATCATCCGATTTTTACTCATCAAAAAACAGATCCAAATTTAAACCTTTATTCATAACCTAGGAAGGAAGCATCAAAAGGATCATATCAAATTATCCTGAATGCTTAAAATAGGAAATATATAAACATAATGTGATTAGAAGGGTATGATAATTTGACCATATCTTTAAAAACCATACCATACAGATCAAAGATCAAAATCTTGTGTAATGCAATAATATGGGTATTTTATAATACAAAAATAATAATGGAATAAAAGAACAACTTCTATGAGAAGATAACATTGGAATAACACATATATTTTTTAAATACAATAAATATTATAATATTATGAACATGAATAAATAGAAATAGGTCCAATATTTAAGATTAGTGCATTAAATAAGGACCTCATGTAATCCAATAGAAATAATATCCAATTCAATGCATAACACTATCAACATGTAATCATGTTCAAAGATAACATTGTGATCCTATCAATAGTTTCATGCATAACATTAAGGACATGTAATTAGGTTCACACATAACATTTTGAACATGTAATTAGGTTCATACATGAAATATTTTCTCATGAGTTGTCTATATATTCACAATACATTGTAGGGAGATATAGGGCCCTCCAGTCACATTAATAAAATTATAAATACATGTGCAATAAAATCATAAAAAATTCCTCTTATCAAAATCCAAGAAAAAAATTGGTTTCATAAAAATTTCATCATAAAAAGACTTATGGGAAAGAAATAAGTTATAAATTTTTTTAATCATTTAATCATTTCAACATATAATTACCAATGGGGAAAGAATAGTGTTTCATAGGAATTCTACCATTGTATAAACCATAGAAGAGAAATAGGTTTCATAAAAATATTATCTTTGAAAATAAAAACCAATCAGAGAAATAACAATAATGGAATCCTTGGATCATATCTCCAGTAAAGAATAAGTAACATAAAAGGGAGTCATCATATGTGGATAATGATTTATGAATATCACTTTAAAAATTTCTGGAATTAAATATCATTTCCACTTTGAAAAATGATTTTTAAAATTTTATTTTTGATATAATTTTATTTTAAAAGTAGCAGGAAAACATATAAAAAAATACGTATAAGAAATTTAAATTTCATTTGAGGAAAATATGATTTAACAAAAACTGTATATAAAAGATAGATAATTAAAAAAAAAATTCCTTGAGTATAATATATTAAATATATAAAGGAAGAATTAAATTATTGATTATTCATGATAGTATAAAATATCATACACATTAAAATAAAGACTCCTTACACATTTTTTATTAAAGAAATTAATGAATTATTTGTTAAATGATATGAAGATTACATTAATTTTTTTATAATATACCAATAATGGGTTGCAATGTATTTAAAATATTTTTTTGATAACATTAAAAAAATTATTTAAAACATTTTTATAAAACTGTGTTTTTGAAGAAATATAGGATCTTGACTGAAGAAAAAAATAAATAAAATGTTGGTTAAAAACATTCTTTTGAAATCATGAGTAAATTAGGGAAAATATAAGGAAAAATGTATTCACATGAACTAACCCTAAGATTAGAAAGTTTATGACTTTATTGAGAGGTAGAAAAAATTATTTTATTATCCAGGGCATAAATATATACAATCCCAACAATCTATGAGATTGTATCATAGAACTATCACCATATTGGTAACGTTGAATCATAATCCCTATGAAATAATAAAATCAAATTAATCCTAAAGTATAATTTGTAGAAATATTTCCAAGATATTATATACAAATTTGAATGTATATACACCTCATAAGTGGGGATAGTTTCTTAAGACAATATATGTCTCAAATAATTGAAATTAAGAAAATAATCCCATACCACTATGGTATCATTTGAATTGTAAAACCCATGATAGTGAGAACCTAATATAGATATTTAAATCCAATTAATATTAAGGATAATAATCATAAATTATATTCATTGGTAGTGTATACACAACATAAATGAAATAAGTGGTGAATATGACATGTGTCTCTCAAAATTAAAAATTGGAATCAAATCCCTTACCTTTTGTCTTGCATTACATCATAAAAGTTCATTCCTAATATATAATAAATACAAGTTTATTATAATTATTTTGCAGAACCACAATTATATATGTCATAACATATATTATTGACTTAATACCATTTATTTTCTATTTATTAACATTTCCATGTTAAAGTTGTGTTTTGGGAAATAACTACTTTGTTTTTCATGTATATTTTGATTTGTTATTTTTTACACATAATTTTATCATAGTTTCATGATATAATTGATTATAAAAATTATATAAATATCATATATATTCATTATATATGTATTTATATAAGCCTATAATGTTTTCAGATTGAAAAAAATTCATTATTCATGGAGATGGATGATCGTATATACACATGAACACTATTTACATTTTGTTAATGGATTAAAATAAATGTAGGTAAAAAATACATTACCATTAAAGAATAATATTATTTTATTTATATCAGATATTTTAATATGAAATGTCTTTATTACCTATAGTGTAATGTTTTAATGAATGTCATCACTTTGTGTGGTGATAATTCGATGTACACACGAGTGAAGTTATCGTATACCCAAATAATTGATGGTAATAATGTATACATGAAATAATAATTAAATAAATATAAAAATATTCTAAATAACTTATATTAACATTTAAAAAATCATTATTTCCAACTGTGAGAGGTGGTACTGAAAAAAGAAATGTTAGTGGTTCATGGGGTGGTAGTCCTCCGTTCAGAACATTAATGATTTTATAACCCTATTTATCTAAGGGGGAATGAAATAGTTAATTACCATAAAATAGATAGATATTAATATATATTATATAATATTATTTTTATATATTAATTTTTTAATTAGAATTGAATTTTGTTCAGGAAGCAATAAATTAGAATGTTCGGTTTGAGACGTTATGTCGTCTTCGTAAAAATTATTTTCTCTTACACCAAATCTATTCCTAGGATGGATTTATAAAAAAAATGATTTCTAGGATGATAATATGTAATGAAGGAATACTATTTGGTAGGTTATTGTATAACCAATTTGTTTTTTAATTATGAAGATGAGAAGAGTGGGGGTGGCCTTTTTAAGAGAAGTGAATGGTACACTTGTAATTTTTGAAAAGAAAAAATGTTCCCAAATTTATCACATGATAAATTGATCAAATTTGGTCCATTATAAAGCCTTATTTTTTATAAATTAAAAATATGGCCCTAAAATATCTGTTGAATAATTTCCTAATTGATTTTAACTCTTATCCATGTATTTTATCCCTGAGTATACCGATTTTTACCTTAAACACAATAATTAAATTTTAATATTTTCTATATTCCAAGTGGTAAAAAATTAATTTGGACATATTAGAAAACATAAATTATGATGATTATATATATTTAATCCATTTTTTAAATTAAACTAACATAATTGGTATAATTTAAGTTAAAATTAAACTAGCAGATGTGATGAAAATGCAGTTTCCCAAAGAAACATTTCTCATAAGTATAGAAGGTTTAGATATAAAAATTCAATATTGAATTTATTTCAATGAAATATATTTGGTTAATAGATATAAAATTTATATAATTTTACTATGAAAACCATCTTAAATTTTTTTTTTCTCATTTTTAAATGATTTAAAATAGTTGAAAATTCTTAATAAGAACCATTATTTTTTTCTATTCACCAAAGAGTTTATCCTTTCAAAAAATTATAAAAAACCATTCTAAGATAATTTTTAAATAATTTTTAAAAAAATTAATTTTATTCATCAAATTATTCTTCCAAAATTTATAAAAAGTAATTTGAATGAATATACACAAAAAGAGTAAAACAATTGTTTTAGAAAAATATATTTTTAATCATAAAGTGAGAGTTAGTCGTATCTCTTATCACATAAGATAAATAATAATTTTTTTATATTTAAAATATAAAATTAATCATAATAATTTCCCCCAAATTATTTTATTAGTTTATTTTTTTTATAATTCCCTTGTGTGAAAAAATATTTTTTCAGAAATGGAATTAATTTAACTTTAAATAGTTTTCATTTTTATTTGACTTAATTAGTCACTAAAGAAATCATTATATATAAAAGTTTAAACCATATAATTTCATTATTTATTTTATATTATTTATACCCACAATAATAATTTTTAAGTCATAACTATCTTGTTAAATAATATTATTTTAATTGTATGTCAAATTTTGTTTAAACATGGTGTTTCCTGTGACATAAAAATATTGAAAATATTTAATTTATTTAAAAAAACCCCAAAATCATAAGGTGTTACATTATAAAACTATTAAAATGAATTTAACTAATTAAATTTATCACTTTGGTACAAAAAAACTAAGGATACATCTATATCATTAAATCCATAGGTTCCCACATAACATACTTATGGGAGTGTCCTCACCACAAATTAATGACTAGTTGAGTTGTATTGTTTCATAGAGATTTATGTGTATAATTCAGAGTCTCCACCTATTATTCCTCATAAGAAATTTAATTATCCAATGGTATAACCTCTGAGTTCATCACTTGTCATAGATCATTTATGTACTTCCTCCAATGGGATAAATGGAACACATTGTTAACCTAATATTGGTTTAGTAGATTCACCTAGTTATAACCTATAGTATTGATACGATAATTTTTTTAAAAGAGACTGATATACCTAATTCATAGTTTGACCTTATTTTTTAAACAATGAAATACATAAAAACACCCTCTCACCAACATCAAATTCTATATTGTGTCCTAATTATCATCATAACATTTCTGTCAACATTGTGCCGAACTTCCCGATTTCTAAATATCTCTAATCTTCTATGCCATTTCATCAGCTGGCTCAGATCCCAATAGATTTAATTATACAAATTCATTATTTTATATTAGAGTTCTATGCATCTTTCTGTAAATGAATTCTTAAATAACTACCTACAAACTCGAGTGAAAGTTATGATTGTATTAAAAATCAACTAAAGGACTGTGTTGATCGCCACCACCTTAGAAATACATATTACATGATCTTTGTATATCCTATAGGGTTTGAGTTTTTATCTCACACTAACCATCTATTCGAGGATGATGTAATTTGATGAAATATAACTCTATATTAAGTGTTTGCTAAATACCTTGCCAAAATTTTTGAGTAATACTTTGGATCTCGAAAAAATACAACTAAATGTGGTACTCTATGAAACTATAACAATTATTTAATATACATTATATAAATTGGGTCCAGAGTGAAATATTCTAAGATAGAAATCAACTATGTGGTATTTATAAGATGATCCACTACAACCCATAACTTCTTCAATATCAAAGATAAGATAATCCCTAAAGATTACCAATATATTTAATCATATGTCCATAATGTGTAAAGTCATAAATCCTCAAATAATATTTTCACTAAAATATATTCAGAAAAGGGTTGTATTTCCATAAATGTCTCTATAAATATCCTCAATCTGGATAAAATCCCATAAAATCCTCAAATGGGTTTCAATTACTTTAAACATATGATCAACATTATACTCATAAACTCATGATAGTATCCATAACTCTTACGTTAATATCACATGGATACATATACATGTACAAAATATAATTCACCCATTATTCCTTATATAAGATATTATCTAATACAAAACAATTCATTGAATTATTTGGTTCATCGTTTTATTGATATAATATCAAATATTATTTCATTATTCTAGAATCACTGAAGAGAGAGGTAATCACAAAAAAATCACTAAAGGATGAACAAAAATATTTTCACAGGGCACATTCATACAAAATCAAACACGAAATTTCTAGTAAAGGAGTGGAAGATAAGTGTTCTCTAGTTATCTTGATTCACTTTATCCATTGTTATTTCATAATAATTCCTTTTATCTCTTGAATTTAGAGTTTATTGTTTATTTTCAACCACATTATATCTTTGATTGGGTAATTTATCGTATAATTCCCAAATTCATTTCATATGAAACACTAGAGTGTGGGTGGTGAATTCTGTTGATCTATATTTTCATTTATTTCAATTTCTAAAATTTTCAAATCAATTCTACATTATTTTTAACAATGGATAGGCTTTTCAAATTTCTAGCACCCTCTTGTTGCGGTCGGGCATTTACATGAGTGCTTCTTCTCATATTTCAGTCTTGTAGGTGACTGAAACTTCTTTGCACCATGTTATTTATTCGAGTTCTCATGAGACTCAATATTTTTTTCTTATAAAAAATTGGAATGGATGTAATACCCTATTTAATTTCTAACCTTATTATAATTTTAATGAATTATTCATATCTAAAAAATTATCTTATACCCAATTCCATTTTGAAGAAGTTTTCTTTTACCACAAAATTAGTGATCAATTTTTCTTTATGGGATGATGATAAAACTAGAATCACATCATGATAATATTTTAAATGTAGATTTATAGGTAAGAAGAGATTCATTATTATTCAGTTTTAGAAAGATAAATTCATTCAACATCCTTGCTCAAAGAATACTAGGGAAATACTTACTTAAAAATAACCTTTTTAATAGATCTCAATCAATGGATTCAATTATCTCCTCTAGAATCGTATTATTAACATTGTTATACCATTTATATGTTTTACTTTCCAAATAATAGACAACCAAAATAACTTTTTAATGTTCAACACACTTGAAAATAGAAAATATCGTTTTAGTAGTACTGGTCCATTTCTCATCTACTAGTGGATCATTATACCTACTAAGAGATGGTAGAGAATTCCACAAGAAGGAATCAAAAGAACTTTTCCCCCTCATTTTCTCATTTTGAAGTCCATTATGATTCATAAATTTAGAATTTTTTTTGATCATAGAAATGACATTTTTCATTCCATCTCCCATAACATTTGGTTTCTTTTGAGGAAAATGATTTCATTATTCATTGAATTTATAAGTATCACATTCTCATCAAGTTTTTTCCATTGAATGAAACTAGAATTCATAGTGTGAGAATCATTAGTCATAGTGTAAAACCATAAAATCATTAAAACAACATATAAGAGGCCTAAATAGTGAATCCTTATTTTCAATTTTAGACACCTTCGGCTTATCCTAAGTTGTTCATGTTCATCACTAAAATCCTTCATGATGGTTCATAAATAGTGTGTAAACATTCAAAACAAATACCTTGGGAGTTTCAAAATATGTGTGCAATAAGGCCCATTATTTTTCACCACAAGAGGATGAAGTCCAAACCAATTCACCCTTTTTGGATTTATTATCCCGAGGCACATCTATGCTTGATCCACAAAAAACATGTATTATCTATAAATCGATGTAATTGTGTGGAAACCATTCTCTATATCCTTTACCAAAATTCAATAAAATTTTACTATACTCTGAGACATCCATATTCATATACTTACTCATATGTCTAGAAATATCCTTAAAAATATATACCAGATTCTAAATATTTTTTCCTCATCCTAGTTTACAATAGTTAACTAATTATATAATATAATACCATCTATAGAGAAAACAATTTATCATATATAGATATAACTTATTAATAGATGAATATTCATTAAATTTCATATATACATTCCCATGGACCATAGTATTTTATTTACATTAGAGACTAGGTAAAAAATATTCTTACTTATTGAATGATATTCATTATTTCCCACAAAGATATTCGACTTCTTTCTCTTTAAAAACATACTCTACTTAAAACGTTTCTTCATAACCTAGTAGGGAAATATTCAGAAGGGTCCCTCATAATCCATATAATGGTGAACATCAGAAATATATAATCCTGATGAGAGTATAATTGTATGAGAACATGAATATAATATATGAATACCAGGACCTTCTTATCAGAGTTCAAAATGTTATGTCACGACATAAATATTTATAGTTCATAAGACATGAATCATAATGGAATCAAAGAACATGATATATGAGAACATCATATTGATACAAGACTATGATTTTATGCATATAAATAAACTTATAACATTATGAACATATATAAATAGAAATATGATCACTAATTAAATTAAATACATTAAATCAGGAAATAACACAATCTTATGGAAAAAAATACATGTCCATTCATAACATGGTTAACATGTAATCATGTTCACACAAAATATTTTGAGCATGTCATCAGGTTCACGCATTACATTGTGAACATGTCATCAGGTTCACGCATTACATTGTGAACATGTAATCAGGTTCACAGATGACATTGTGAACATGTAATCATGATCAGGCATAAGAATATAAAATTGTAATGAGGTTCACACAAAACATATTTACTCATGAGTTATCCATATTTATCCAATGCATTTGAGGGAGATATAGATTCCACCAATGAAATAATGAAAATCATAAATACATGTCTTATAAAACCATAAGGCATTTAACATGTCATTACCCATGAAAAGAAATGGGTTTCATAAAAATTTAGTCTTAAAATAAAATATGAAATAAAGTATTCATAATCAATTCATCATTTTTTAGGAGCATAACCCATGGAATATGAACTGACATTCAAAATCATTTTATCTTTGTATAACTAGTTGAATAAAAATATGATTCATAAGTATATTATTTTTGTAAACCTAAACCGTTTATAAAATTAGTAAAACTCACATCCTTGGACCATATTAACAGTAAAGAATATGTAACATAAAATGATGTTGTATATGATGGAAACATATTTTAAATTAAATCTTGGAACATTTCTATAGTAAAAAAACAATAAAATGTGAAAAAAACATTTAAAAACATACTAATTGTTTTGAAATACATTTCATTGAATATAAGCATTGAATCTTATAAATAAATATTTAAAAATATTTTCAAAACATTCTTGAGAAAAATATTATTTCCACATTGATTTTTTAAACAGAAAACATTTTAAAATTTATTCACTATTAAAATTGACTATGAAACTTATAAAGGAAGCAATAAATATTTTTTTATGATGGTGTAACATAAAATACACATGAAAATAAAATATTCCTTTAACATTTTCAACAAAAGGAAAACGAGAACTTATTAAAAAATGTCCTCAATATTCCTTTTTTTTAAAAAAAAATTTCAAAAATTGATCAAAATTACTTTAATAAATAATTTAGAGAATTTTAAAAGCATTTTTGAAAATATTTTTTCGAAAAAAAGGATTTGGATGGAAATTGTATTTTGATAGAATAGTGGAATAAAGACGATTTTTAAATTTTTTTTGGGAACTCCTCAACACATTAATAGAGAAAAATGAAGGAAAAAATATTCTCTTAAAATAAACACAGTAGAAGAAATTTCATGAGTTTATTGAGATATGGTTCATATTATTTCATCATCAAAATCATAAACATAAACGATCCCAATAAATGATTAGATTGTATCATAAAACACATAGTTTATTGGTAACAATGAATCATAATCCCTATAGAATAATAAAATTAAATCAAACACAAAATATAATGAAAAAAATATATACACATGATATTAAATTTCTATGGGGATATATATATACCTCATAAAATAATACAGGTGTAAATCCAACATTTGTCATAATAAAAGAAAATTGAGAAAATTGTCCCCTAACACTAAGGTAACATTTTAAGAATAAACCCCATGAATGATGGATCCAAAATGGATATATAAATTTATATAATATTATGTATATGAATCAAAAAATACATTCATTGGATGTATATATACCACATAAATTGAAAAAGTATTTAATATGGTCTGTTTGTTAATGAAGTACATATGTTAGATAGAAACCCCTTATCATATGTCTCCAATTCTTTTGTATTGTTTAAAACACATGTTTGATAAATAAAACATTGTTATAAATCTATTAATGAATCATAATTACAAATATTATCAATTATATTATTTACTTATCACTTTTGTTATCCTTTTATTATCAGCTCCATATTAAAGTCATGTTTTGGGAAATAACTGATTTGTTTTCATACATGTTTAGATTTTTTAGTTTTTAGGTCATATTAATAAGATAATGGATCCATGATATACATAATTTTTAACATTATATGAATATATAATGTATTTAGAATAAATTTATTTATATTACTCTATAAAATAAATAGATAATAAATTATGTACACTATTCATATAGACGATAATCCGTATGCATGCACAAATTATATTTCAATTTTCATGAAGAATTGATTGAAAGAAAGGTTAAAAATTTATTAACATTAAAGAATCATTTATTTTATTATATATGTCACATTTTTTATAAAATAAAATAATTATTACCTTCATAGTGATTTGTGAACGAATCAATTTTCTTTACTATGGGGTATCCCACCTTACAATTGAGTGACATTATCATATTCCAATAGAATGAAAAATAAGAACCTATATGTTATATAATAATTAAATAAGTATAATAACATCCAAAATATAATATATAAACAGTAAATCCATCTTCATACATATTTGTGGTATAGGGTAATTAATAAATAGATGACATCGGTTCGTGACAAGGTAGTCCGCCAAACACATGAATGATAATTTCATAACACATTTGATGGAAGAGGAGATAGATATTGGAAATTAACTTAAGATGAGAAAATAAGTATATTTATTATACAATGGTGATTATATTATCATGTATTTATAATAATTTAATGTGGTTTCAGATGAAATAAGAAAAATTACTTGGTTTTGGATGTTCACTCTTCTTCAGACAACTTCATTTGGTTTGAACCAGATGCCTTCTTATGATATATTTCTAAACAAAATATGGATTCCATGATTATAAGAGGGATTTTAGGATTATATTTCAATATTTTTTCCATAATATGTGGTTTTGAATTGTCAAGAGGAGTAGAGAGGTGGTGGACTTTTATAAGTGATGGGATTGGGACACTTCTAATCTCTGAAAATAAAATGGTGTACATACAGTTTTCAATTATAAAAGGCTCCAAAATGAGAAATTATGGATCCATAGATGTTATAATAATGAAACTTTTCTATAAAATGAGTGTTTCACTTGTTTATAGGTGATTTTACACCATTTTGTTTTCAGTTTGACCCCTGGTAAAACTATTTTATCTAAACTACGGTAAATAGTTTTGACAGTTCTTATTATTCATTAATTATTTTTTTTATCTTTTTATATAATATAAAATATTAATAGACTATATATGTAATCCATTTTGTAAAATTTATCTCACATAAGTGGAATAATTTAAATAACAATTAAACCTATAGATGTGATGATAATGTTATTTTCAAAAGCTAAAATTCTCTTAATTTTTTTTAAAAGTTAATATCCTAATTCTGTATGAAATTGATTCAAATGAACTAAATTATATTAATAGATTTATAATTAAAATAGTTACTTTTTAAACTATCTCAAAATAATTATTCTATTTTACATTCTTGAATAAAAATGTCAATTTTTAGTGAAAATGGTATTTTTATGTATTCATCGAAAAAGTATATTTTCAAAAAATATAAAAAAATTATGACCATGATAATGTTGAAATTATTATTTAAAAGGAGTTTAATTTTTTGAAATTAATAATTTATAATTTGTATAATTTTATTTTAAAACTTGTTTGTGATTAGATACATGACTACTTTTTAGTAAAATATAGTTTTAAACATAAAGTTGGATTTATTCTTATTTATTTTCACATAAGATGAATTTCAAAATTATGTTTTAATATATAAAATAAAAATTTCATTAAAATAATTCAACATATTTTTTATATATTATGTTAAAACGTGTTTTTGTGAATAAAATAGTGTTTCAGAAAATATTTTTCGTAATTTTTAAATTGTTTTTATTTTCATTTAAATTTAATTGGTTGCAAAATAAATCTATTTATATATAAGTATAGACCATATATTTTCATAACATACTTAATAATATTTATACCCACCATTCCAATGGCTAGGTGAAAACTATTATATTAAATTGTATTTTCAATATCATATAAACACTATCGTACGTGTAATATATAATTTAGCAAAGATTAAATTAATTTGATAATAGTTTCAAACAAAATCGCATTGGTACAATAAAAAGTGATATATTTATGTTTAGATAAACATAAAATGAGAATAAGGATATGAGAATAAGAGGTATTCCAAATTACATACCCAGTATTCCATATATTATAATCTTAAATCATCTCATAAATCATAGAAGTTAATAAGAAATGAATGATAATCAAATCAGTGAACAAATATATGAGTGAATAACACTGGAATAAGACCTATGTATTTTAATTATATATAATCATATAAAATACTTTCCATAGTCAATCCCTATTACCAATAGTAACATATTAGATTGGTATGAGTCCATATTCCATCATATACTTTATCAAGGTTTACTATCAAGATTGATATAGTAGACAGAGTCGCTAAATGAACTTAGTTCACCCGCTATTCTAGGAAATATCTTATAATGAAATCTCCATATTTACCCAATTCATTAAAGTGTATATAATTTCAGGTAAAATTTTAATATAATTTATATCATAACTATATGTTCCAAACATCATAAAACATTCATTTAATAATAAGCCATGGAAAGTAAATTGGTCTCATAAACATTTCATTCTTTCATCATATCATAACCCATATAATATTTTTTTTATAAAATATCTACATAAAAATTATAAAATATCCAGGAAAAGAATATTCACTATATCGTTAAATTATATCATCACTAATTAATAATTAATATCAAAGGATGTTATCATATATTAAAATTACTTTAAAATATCACTTGGATATTTCTTGAGGAAAATAAAATTTTCAATTTGATGTGAATTATTTAAAAAATAATATTTCGTAAAAATTAAGGAATTCATTTTCTTAAAAAATAACCACGGAAAAATCTAAATGAATCATCAATTCACTATGTGGTCATGAATGTGGTAAATTCTATTTATTCCATGTATATTACAATAATTATTCTTTAAACGTTTTTACTAAAAACCCATTATTACCTTATTTTTAATATGAGTGGAAGATTCCTTTTATTTTTGTATTGAAATTAATATATGTGAAAAAATGACTATGTGATATCATTTTAGTATATTAAACAGAATTCCGTAAACATTCTAAAGAAAACATGGTCATGGAAGAAAATTATTCCCAATTAAATAATTATGGATAGTTATTTTTCCATAGAAAATTTCATTCAATCCCTTGGGTACTTAATGTGATGAAAATGAAAGGGGGACATGTTTTAATAGGATGAAATCATATGTTATTATATTTTATGGGATTATTAAAATATAGATAATTAAATATAACCATCAAAATCATAATTATAAATAATACTAGAAAATAATATTAATTAAACAAAAAACATTACCTCAAGATCGACTTACATCAAAAGTTCACCAAAGCCCTTCATATTAAGCCTAAATTTATTTTACTTCTTACAAAAATAATGTACATACATTAATATCATATATTATTATTTTTTGAAATTTAAATACATATTCATAAATATTTCTTTTTTAAAATTATTTTTTGGGGTGTTAATTATTATTTAAATGAGAGTTTCAGTTGGGTAGTTTTGGTCCACAAACATTGACAGTGGTTCCATAAACTCTAGAATGTTATCATGATATTAAAATCATATATATTCCTTTTATATATTTTGAGTTACCCATAAAATATAGAGGTATAAAATTTATTTAAAATATTTATGATGACTAAAAAATCCTGACCCGAACCACCAGGACTGAGGAGAGGGGTCACACTACCTAATGCATACCTCCCTGTACATAGAAGGCTAATGACTAGAAGTGAGGGTGTACTTATATCGGAGTAAAGACTATTCCTTAAATATTAAATGATATAAAAATTAATAAATAATCATTATAATAAAAAATTAGAGTAATATAATGAAATAATTAATGGTATACATGTCATATAATAGAGAAAAGGGTCCAAAATCGGTGAAACATAGGAGTATAAAAGCAGATGAGAAAAAAATAAAACAATGGTTTGTCTTAAAGTCATTCCCTTCCATCTAGTAATTTGTGCTCTTATTCTCTTATGTCCATGATATGACCCTTGTACTTCACCAGATCCCTAGTAATGAAATTTATAAGAAAACCCAAATGACTGAGTTAGGTGTCAGTATAAGACTCAATAGGAAACCACATGTGCATTATAAACTTTCTGAGAAAATTTATAATAGGTGTATAGCACAAATAAAATATGTTCATTATAAGAATAATGTCATACAATCATAAAACTAATGGCCATTTTCTGACCAAAAAGCTAAAGACCCACAGTCATACATACTTTGGATCAACAATGTAGGAATACTGGATATATTAGTAAATACTATAATTATACAAAATTCTTTCAACAAGTCAATTAGTATCTTTAAGAAACTCAGTGAAAATGTTTATTGGTACTAAAAATGCATCATGTTTTGACATTTTCCTCAAAACTTCACAATTCCCAAGTATTTGAGTCATGTATGATCCATAAGGATATCATGATCCACTATCACTATTGTTGAATGTCATGTGTACTCCCCCAAGGGGTAATTTTAGCATGAAGGTATCTATCTAGCTGTAATAATAACAAAAAAATCCATTTGGAATATAATAAAAAATACATAGATTAAAAAACATCGCATTAATACTTCAAAAATACAATAGAACTATATAGTGACATGTGAATGGATATAAAAAATGGTCAAACTATATTTAATTTTTCATGGAAACAAAAATCACAATGGATATCATGGGATACACACTTTGAAAAATTTATAACAATAATCCAAAATCCTTAGTTAGTCCAATAAAAAATTCTATCATTGAAACATGTGTAATGCAGAGCCCTATCAATATAAAGAAATTCCTAGACATCTGAATATGAATTAACATCCATAATAATAATTTTACTGTAAAATTTTTGATAGAATCAAAAAACATAAAGGGTATCAGTGGCCACACATGCCCACATGTGATCACAATCTAGAATAGTAATATGTTATGATAATAAAAAATATAACCTGGAATCTTATATAAATGAGATCCCCAAAAATTTATGGAACATCTTACATTAACATTATTAATGTTAATGAAAAGGAGAAAACATCCTATGTGGTCAAAAAGATAGTATAGAAACCTCAACACTCAATAATATCCCCTATCAGGCCTTATTAGCATATTTTTTGATTTGTACACACTTGACTTATGACAATTATTACTAGAAAAAAATTAAGCTATGTATTTTAAAAAGAGATAAATATCATATGAAATGATAATTTCTCTCTCTTGTAGAAATTAAAAAGTACCAGTTTGACCCAAAGATTGTTTTACATATATTATCATCCCAAATAATAATAAAATCACATTTAATAGTAAATATATATTTATTAAATATTGAACATATGAATGACATATTTATAATGATTTATTTATAGTTTTATACAAATTTCCTTAGATAATATAGTATAATTATCCTTTTTTAATTTTTATAAATTATCCTTATATAATTCAAAATTATTATTCTTTCATAATTAACTAAATTGTTTTTTGATAATTTAACCTTTAATATTTTGATGAAAATATTCATTGATGAATCTTGATAATTAAATTTTCGTAATTTTTTATAAATTTTCTTTGAGAATATGGTGTGACTATCTTCTGATAAATCTTATATTTATCATTTGATGAGTTCTATTTTAAAATATTCTATTATGCTCAACCATTTTTCAAAAATATGAGAATATGGAAAGATGTATGAAAAAAATAGAAACAAAACAAGTATATTAACAATTAATAGCAACACATAAGGGAAGAATAATAATAAATTACCACACCTGGAACTAGAAAAAAAATCTTGAATCTTGTTGAAAAAGGATCCTTAATTACATAAGAGGATGTTTGGGTACCTTAGAATCAATAGGTTTAGAGAACACTATAATATAAAAGCTTTTACTATTTAGAAACCACTCCCAAAATACATTACAATTTTCAAAATCACAAACTAAAACACTGATTTAATTTGAGATACAGAAAAAAATTGATTGTGTATTATTTAATTTCATACCATTGTGGGATTACAACCGAAAAAATGTTAAATGGGTGGTTATATATTTTTTGTTAAAGGTGTTTGAAAAATGGGGTTGTAGTGGAATATGGAGGAAAGAGGGATAAAATAATAAAAAGAAAAAAGAAAAATAAAAGGTCGAAAATGTTACTCATACGCACGTAAATACACATAAAAATAACACCAGAAATAAACAAAAGTTATCTTGACCCCATGGTAAAATATTTATTCCAAACATGATTGTGGTCTGATATTTCCAATCTAAAACACCATTTATGAGATATTTAATTATTATGGAAAAACCACATGCATGTAATATAATATATTTCATTTTTTTAGTGTATCAATATAAAGGATCTACAGGCTCTAGAATCCAATTCTTAAACTATGCATAACTCTAAAAATATACTAAAAACAATTCAATGTGTTTCTTTGAAAAAGAGTCATTAGATTAACATGTAATTTACACTTATACAAAACCATAAAACACAGTTATGATTGATTTTAATTTTGAAATAAAATTATCAAATAAATATAATATTAATTGATTAAAGAAATACCATTCAATGATTAGTTAATATTTATTATATTAAAAGTATTCCCCTCTAACATCTTATTTCCCATATGATATATCTCTAGAATTAATGGTAAATAAACTCAGGCCGTTGATCTCAATATTCAGACTACCTCACCCACATCTCCCTTGGATCCAACTATTAAACTATAGGATCCATATAAGTGGTATCATCACACCTTGAATTAATTTCTCACTATGTTCAACAATAATCCATAGATACTCTTCATAATATGAATACTAATCAAACTCTACATCCTCAAAGTCAATAACATGCATAAGATCACCCATTTACCTCTATAGTTTTTACACATGAAACATACAATTTATTCCCTTGTATCAAAATGCAATATTGAGACAAAATTTCATTTTCCCAACCCATTTGGAGATTATTAAGAGTATAAAAAACCATTATAGTTGCTTTCCCAATTTTCAAAAATAATTGTGCCCAAATGAGGTGACAGTTTCAAGAAACCTGATCACTAGCAGTGAAATCCAATGTTCATATCCACTTGTCCTTATATAATCACTTCTTTCTCTGACTAGTGACCATGCTTTTATGAATTATCTTTACCCTCTCTGAGGTCTCCAGAATCAGATTTGGTCCCATAACCATGCCCTCACCTTCCTCAAGATAGCAAAGTGTTGAATGATATCACATCCTATAAAGATTCTCATAAGGTAACAAATAATTCAATTCTTGGTAAATTTATTTTCACACAAACTCAACCAAGATAGGTGAATATCCCATGATTTCAGTGATATTTAGAATGCAATCTCAAAGAATATCCTCCAGTATGAGATTTTTCAAAGAGAAAATTCTCATCAGTATAAGATTTTTTTAATATCCAAATTCAATATGTAATTGATTTTAATTAACTAAATTGGATTAAATTATATAAAGTTGAACTATTTTTCACTTAAAAAATTATAAAATATATTTTTTGTTTTTAAATTCAATAAATGATATGATAATTCATAAAAAATCTGTCATCTTGACTATTCATCGAATATATTATATTTTAAGAAAATTCTAATATATCCACCCAAAGATAATTCTTATATTACAATTTCAAAATAGATGTTTATTTTTAAAAAATTCAGTTTCTAAAAGTCATGAAAATTAAAATTAAAATAATTTCAAAAATGGAAACAAAATCATATTTTAGAAAAAATAGAGTCTTTGAGAATAAAATTATATTTATTATTATCTATTATCAAAGATAATTAATTTTAGCCATGTTATTTATTTTAAAATATATAAATTACATTAAAATCATTTAAATTTTTTTGTTTAATTTATTAAGATAATGTTTTTTTAATATGTAAAAATAAATTTTAAAAAACATTTCCTTTATGATAAAAAAAATTATTTTAATAGTATGTTGTATTTTGTTTGAACATTGTGTTTGATGTAGAAAAAAATATCGAAATGTTTAAATTTATTTTATTTTTTATCAAAATATCATGTTGTTTTAGTAAAGAGAGAGATATTTATGATCAATTAATCATAATATTATAATTTGGGTATTTGAAAATGATCTATTTGGAAACACATTCCTTGATTTTCATGGATCATAAAATATAATCACGGAAAATATTAGGGAGGCTTATAAGACATGTATCCTAAAAAAATCAAGGAACATGAACAAGGACAGAAAAAAATTAGCATAGGTTATATGTTTTTGTATTATTCATAATCATAAAAAATAACATCCATAGTAAATTCTGATTAATAATATTATCATAGTATAATGGGTTCACTCCCTACTCCATTATATCCTTAGTCAAGGTTCACTCTCAAGACTATCATAGTAGATAGTGTCGATAATTGATATGCTTTATCTACTTATTCTTCTCCTTATTATCTCATGAGATATATATATATACCTAACAAATATAAGGATATATAATATTTGCAACATCTTTCATATAGTTAATATTATACATATATGTTCTATAATATCATAAAACATTCATTAAAGCATAACCCATGGAAAAGAAATAGTTTTCAAAAAATATTTGATCATTTAATCTTATCACAAACCATGGAAGATAAATAAGGTTCATAAAAAAAATATTAATCATAATCATAAATCATTAATGGAAAGAATATAGATGTTATCATCAAATTATATAATCACTAAAGCGTAATTAACATTAAATAATGTTATGACATATGAAAATTCTAATAAAAGATCACTGTAATAATTATTGAGGAAAATACCATTTTTAATTGAAATTTACTAATTTAAAATAAATATAAATCTAAAATATTAATGATTTTTTTTTGAAAATAACCATGAAAAATTCTAATAGAATCTTTATTTTATCAAGTGGTCATGATGGTATAAAATTCTATTCATTCTTTGTATATTACAACAATGACTCCTTTCAATTTTGTTTGTAAATTATCAACATAACCTCAATGAAATATGATTGGAATATTCCATTGAATTTTCATAAAGTGTCATATATTTGTTAAATTAGTTTTAAGATATCATTGAATATTTTTTAAAAAAATTCTTCAAAAATTAATAGAAGAAAAATATTATTGTTCTTAGTGTAAAAAATGTTAGTTTTTCTTAAAAAACATTATTTCAGTACCATTATTACTTAAAGTAAGGAAAATTAAAGAAAATTGTGTCTTCATATGAAATAATTTGTGGCGAAAATTTTATACTAAATTCTTCACAGTAGGATCACGGAATTTCATGAGTAGAATAATAATTATATAACAGTCCAGATGAATAATGAGATTACAACATAAAACAATTACCATTAGTAAAACATTCATAGAGAGTGTTCCAACCCCCTCTTTAATAAGAATTAAGTTATTATATTTTTTTTCAAAAAAACCATTACACTCTTAAAATATCATATATTATACACTTATAACATTTCTAAACCCATTTATAAATAATTAATTATTTGAATTTTTATTTCTAGGTGTCAACTATTTGGTTTTTCATTAGAGTTTTGTTTTGTCTATTCTATTCTTTTAGTATTAAGCATGGATCCAGAAACTCTATAATGGTAACCACAATATAAACAACATATATTTTCATTATATATATACAGTTATCTATAAAATTTCCAGATAGTAAAATGATTTACACCATTTATAGAGCATATTATGTCCGGAACCGAACCACCATGTCTGAGATGAGGGGTCACATGACCTCACACATACCACCCCCATATGTAAGATTCCATCAAATAATAGTGAGTGTCTACTTCTCTTAATAGGGTGATTATAACATCAGTATAATCTCATATAACAAGTAATATAGATAAATTAAAACCTATAATAAGATTAAAATGCATAAATAAATGATGGAATACATGTAATATGATAAATAATTAGTGAGACAATTGAGACTATAAATTTAGGTGGAAGATATATTAAATAGTGGGGTCCTCAAGAGTTTTTCTTAGTCCACTAATACCATCATGCACTCCTTATCACTTATCCGACAAAAAATATTTCACTTATCTATATCACTTGTCATAAATCTAAAGGGAAAAACAAAAATAACATGTACTGTGTGAGAAATAGACTCATGAGTAAAAAAATATATTTTTTTTATCAAAGTGAGATCAATTATAATAGTTTTATACAATGAATATAATAAGTTTATAACAAGAATAATGTTATACAATCCAAAACCTATTGGTCGTGGACTAACTAAGACACTACAAAAACATAGTTGTATCTACTTCATATCTATGTCATAAGGATAATAAAGTCATAATTAAGGATCGAAATATGCCACAAGGCTATTAAAATGTCACTTATAATCCCCAATACACTGAACGAACATGTTTCATGTTATCCAAAAGGCATCAAGATTATGTATGTTATTCAAAATCCTCAAGGAACTGAGGCATGTCCATTCCACATGGATATCATTATCCACCACCATCATAATCCAATGTCAAGTATACCCCACCTAAAAGGGTAAACATATTAAAATTTTCACCGACAAGGTGTACCAATAAAAAAAAATTCAAAGGAATTATAATAAAACAAAATATATTAAGAGAACAACCAATATAGCACCAAATCAGGAGAAATATACCAGTATAATTTTATGACATGTGAGTAGACATCAAACATGGTAAAAAATGATTCAATTCTAACAGAAAAAATATAATTCTAGGTCCCATGGTATAAACACAGAGTAAAATGAATTCACTATTATCCATAAATAATATTTACGAAAAACAAATATTATAACTCGAAAACATGTGTAAATGAGATCCTAATAAGGTAAGAAACTTCCTACCCTTCTAAAAGTGAATCAATATAAAAAATAGTCAATTTACTCTAGATATATCCATATAAACAAATAATAGAATGTGTCTCACGGGCTACACACATAATTACACATAAATAAAAGAAGGAATAGTAATCAGTTACACATACAAAAAAATTATAACCCAGCATCATGTGTAAATGAGAGCCCCAAAAAAGTCAGGAAATTACTATATCAAAGTTTTCTTCATTGATAAAAAGTATAAAACACCTTATGTGATTCATAATACATTATGGAAACTTAAATACTGAAAAATACTGCCTTCGTGAACTTATTATGATAGTGGTTGATACATTAATTCTAAAGTTTCTTCAATAATTCATAGAAATAAATCCAATTATTTTATTTCAAATAGATATAAATATAATATGAAATTATACCTTCTCCCGCTTGGATAATCGAAAAATTAAAATTTTATTCTAATAGATTTTCTAAAAATATTCTCATCAAGAATTTTATAAAACGACATTCAATAGTATATATTTCACATAATTAAATAGAGAACCTATAAGATAATTCTTTATAATGATTCTATGATAGATATATATAATTATCCTTTAATAATTTAATATGATTATCCTATGAGAAATATTATAAATTATCCTCAGATCATTTTACATTTTATACTTGCATAATTAACTTATAAATATTTGTATTAAATTATACTAGATAATTTTAGAAAATTTTCATTTGATAATTTTTTATAAATTATCCTATGATAATTTGGTTTGAATTTCTATTGATAAATCATATGTTTATCCCTTGATGAAAAATGTTTCAAAATCTTATATTAAATTCAAAAATATTTTCAATGTTAGAGAAGATGGAAATAGAAATAAATAAATAAAAATAAAACGAACCTATTTACATTTTATCGTATATTATACGGGATGAAGATGAATTGTTCACCAAAACTACAATAAGAAAAAGGAACTAGAATAATCGTGATAGTGGCTTCCTAATCCCATATAAAGAGGTATGGGGTTACTCATGATTTATAAGATTATGAAACCCTAAAAGATGAAAGGTTCAACTATTCAAAACCCAAACCACATATACATTCATCATTTCTAAAATCAAAAATTAAATACACTGACACAATTTTTTATTATCATGAAAATTGATATTATAGTGTCTAATTTCATCAAAATACAGTGTTGCAAGCAATAATGTCATAAAATTGGTGATTCCATGATTTTAGATTGAATGTGAGTGAAAAAGGGGGTTCATTGGTTCGTAGATGAATTATGAATAATAAAAAAAGAAAAAGTATAAAATGTAAGCCTTACACACAAGCATGGGAGTAAAAATAACACATGAAACACACAATTTTTTTTTCATATTGGGTGAAATTCGCATTCTATACTCAAAAATTTTCGTATATTTACCATTTAATTAACCATTTTGGAGATATTCCTTTATTTTAGAAAATCTAGGCACATGGGATAAAATATACATCTTATTTTTAAAATATTAACACATATGATCTATGGTCTATGAAAACTCATGACGAATTTATTTCTATCTCTAATTTTTTTATTATAAAATATTACAATATTTTATAAAATATTAAAATATATTATAATGAAAAATGTTTCCATTAAAATAACATGTATTTTACCCTTATATAAATCTATAAAACAAATGTTAGGATGGTTTTTATTGATTAATTAAATTATCATACATAAAATCATGCAATTTGTTAAAATAATAGGGTTCAAGTATCTATTAAGATTGATAATATTTAAATTACCACTCTCTAAAAACTTATTATCCCTGATAACTTTATAAAATATTTTTGGTTGAAAAAAATTTACCACTGAGATGGAACATCAGACTACCCCTCCCACATCTCTTCCAAGTTCCATCTATAAAACCAACGGATCTGAAAAACTGAATTATCTTACCTTGAATAAATTTCACACTCCCTTAAATAATCCTCCCTAAACACTCCTTATATGATTCATCAATTTCCAACTCGACATCATCATTGTCTATTATATCCAAATGATCACCCATGTACCTTTGGAGATGTGACATATTAAACATATGATGCATACCATAATAGTGACAAGGAATATAGAGCTGATATGACATTTTTCCAACCTTTTTAGTGATCGTGAATGGTATAAAAAATCATTTTGAAAATTTTACATATTGTAAAAAATTCTAGTTCCCCAACTGAGGCCAATATATCATGAGAAAACTGGTCGATGATAGTGAACTCCAAAGGTCATCTCCATCAGTCATGATATGATAACTTCTATCATAGGGCGGTGACAAACCATATTTTAATTAGCTACACTCCCTCATAGGTCTTCTGAACCAAAGGTGTCCCCCAACTATTGCTTCACCTCCCTCATGCTAGAAAATTGATGAAAGCTATTACATCATATAAGGATCCTTATGTGGTTCAATATGAATAAAATATATGTAAATATTATCATAAAAGAAATCATGGAAGGCTCGATGATCATCCTAAGTTCAAATGAAGTCCAAAATATAAGCACAAAAAATATCCGCTAGTATGTGGATCATCCACAATGTATTTATGTACCACTATGTATAATATATTGTTTCAAATGTCAGCTGAGTCCCAAGAAATTCCAATAAGCACATCCAAAAGAGCAGTGTGCAATATATATCAATATATGATATTATTCTTTAGGTTACTCCATGTAAAAATGTGATCTCATAGACATATATCATTATCTTATCATGCACTGAGTGAGTCTCATATATCATTAAAAAAGTTAAAAGCCTTTACAACTTATCAAAAATCACATCGACAATGTAACAACTCAACAGAGTCTTGGGAAACCCTATATTAAATTCCATCAATATGTCCTCCCAATTCAACAAGGGAACTAGAAGTGGATAGAGAAATTAACCAGGAAACTAGTGATATAGAGTATAGTCTACAATCATGGATTTGATCACTAATGTTGAACTTGTTATAGATCCCTGATCCTCAAAAGCATCCATCCTTCAGTTGACCATCAAGGTCATCAAGTGACATTTCATGACCAAGGGCTAATCAAAAATCTCTTTGACAACCTACATCTATCGGATAAGAGAATATGATACAACATTAACCTTCACAAGTCTATATATGATTTTAAAGTCAATCTTCTATAGATACTACACTGAAAAACACTATTCTAGATTCAGGCCGCACTGTGTGTTGATATAATAGAAGGATATTTTTACTATAGAAAAAAACTCTGACTAGAGAGGTAGTGTTTCCAACACTCAAGATAATGAACCATGGTTTCAGGCTCCATGTCATGAGTAGTGTAGTTCCACTCATGGGTTTATAGCTAACCTTTCCCATAAACCACTACCTTTACCCTCTCTATATTTACTACTCCAAAATAACAACTTATGAAACATTGTTTTATATATATACAGTAGTAGGATCATGATGTATTAGCACTAGAGCTGTAGACATCCCCATCCTCAGCTTAAGAAATTATATTTCACACCGTTATAATGAAAAAATATTTAAACCCTTCTTCATTAGCATTGTAATTAGTGATGATAATTGTGATAATTAATAGATAAATAAATAGTAGAGTATTACTAAGCTTATAAATACAGTGATTTCAAATACATTACAAGGATATGACTAGGAAATAATTCCCTCTACATTATCTATGTTCATCGATATTACTATCTAAGAAAACACTTGCCCCAATAAATTTTCCTCATAAATCTAGAAATCACACTTACGTATATTAGCATAGATATGATGTTCTTGTACTTAGGAATCTAATAAGATGTATATAATAGGCTTCTATAATGTTATAGAGTTTATAATGGTGTTATCAATTAACAATAGGATGAACCATCATAGATATGGGAGAATGATCTTGTTCATGGGATCTGTTAACATTGCTAACATGTTTTTATCTATGAATGACATCACCATATTCTTGTACATAACAAACTTATCCAAAAATGCCATCTTCAAGATGTCCTCCTTTATAATCCATAATTGTTTATACCCTAATCAATGATCAATCCTAAAGAAATAGCGGGATCCTCTTAAGTGATCAAAAAGGTTGGTTATATTGAGTAATGGAAGTTGGTTCTTCACTGTCACATGTGTTGGATTCTAATAATTGATAAAAAGATAAACACTACCATAGACATTATTGGAAAGAAATATAGGTTCTTTCCATAGTGATTAAAATGACATGATAGATACTTTCTGCTCAATCCAACTAGCTATACCTTGATCTCATTCAGCTCGGCTAGCACTATATGATACATAGGTATTGAAATGGGATGCACAATCGATATGAACTAAATATAAATGTAAAAATTTTACCATGAAGAGGTTCCGTGAATTCATTAGGGATGATTTCCTGATAGAGATCCACAACTGGAGCAATATTCAAGGGAGTGTCACAAATCCTGACGAAAGATCCTAGCATTCCATCTACACTATTCTCATCCTGATCTGACTGATGTATTGTCTAACATATCACACTCCCAATTCCCACTCTCCCATCACGAAGAACCTCTCTTCATTTGGTGAAGATAAAAACATCCATATCGAGTAGTAATTAATTTATGATTGTAATCTATTCCTATTTTTCATGGAAAAAATGATGTCAAAAATTTTTATCTCACAAATCATAAATTCCCATAGCTCTATACAACCAAATACATATGACACTTTGGGAATAATTAAATATACTCCACTTTCATACCCAATGATTTATCATGGGAGAGTAACTCATTTGATAACATAAACTAAAAGTCTAGTATAAATTCTATGTGGGTATAATATAAATGGATAGGGATCCCTATTACGGAACATGGAAATATGTAAAAAAGTTTTTATTTTAACTGTATATCGAATAATAGATGGTCAGTCACAAATGTATGTTTGAGTCTGATCCACTGTATAGATGCATCCAAGATCTATTCAATGAAAATGAATCACATTAGTCATCATTTGCGTATATTTTTTGATTTATATATAGATCCCTATTTTCTATTCCATGTCAATCGACCACCTATATTGGGTGTCAACTTCGAGCTTTTAAGGAAAAACTATTAGAGAATCCCCAATTTTCTATATTAATGAAAAGTTTCCCAAGGATAAGTATAGAACATATGAAAGGTTTAAACTATTCCATAGTTTAAGAAAAATAGAAATCCACATAAAAGGTATTATAAAGACAAACTTTTCTTCACCTTTATGGTAGTTCTGTTCTAAATATATTTGAATTTCCTCTTCTTATAACTAGAAGAGGTGCTCCCTTAATTAATTATTGGTACACCTGACCGAGTACTATAAGGTAGCAAAAAACTTCCAACTGAATCGTTATTTGTGATATTATTGATGGAAATAATCTTCCTCAGAACCAGAAAGTATGATTCCAGTTCAAATCTCTTAACTTTCCACTAAATGTCATGATGAATACTGATCTCAATCATCTGAGAATTTTAGGCCCCATTCCCATCTAAAAGTGGTGCAATGTGGATGACATTAGTAACATTATAAATGTATATGATAATACTCATTGAGACCTAGCACAACTCTATGAATTCATGTTCAGAATTAAAATTTAACTTATCTAATAATTCCATGAAGAAAAATCCCTTGAATTCCTCCCAAGTGAGTCCCTAACATTGATTAGCCAATCACATGAGTCCCCAAACATATTGTAGGTCCCCACAACATGAAAACTATGAGATTAAACATTATGTATATTGGAGTATTGATGAGATTGATGATTAACATGGTGATGTACACCTAGTCCGTAATATCATGTATCCAACAAATTTCTTGAATATATAGAAATTATTGACGAAGGAAACCTCTAGCACAGTCTTCCATGAACCTTAGTTGAAAGACTATTTACTTGGGTGGGAAAAATAGTATCACCACTATATATGGAGTGGGAACATTCTTTAGATCACCCATATAAGATAAAAATCCAATCAAATTTCTATGAGAATACATCTTTTGTAATAAGAAGGAACCATAAGAACATATACATGTTATAGACAATCACTGAGATTATGCGGAGGATTAATATGTTTTTATCAAAAACCATTGGTATACCCTTCATAATACTAGCATCAGTCTCTTTCTAAGAACATTAGTAACAATAAAAATATACTTACTAACACAACAAGAAGATAAGTTCAACAAATTTATACCAATAATGATATATCACAATTGCAAAGAAGGTCACACAATAAATAAATTATCTCATTATAATAGTATAAACTGTGGAATTTAATTAAAAACAATTCTCCACATTTAATGGTATATATATGGTGTTTATACCAATTCTTCAAATCAATAAGCATGAAAAAAATAAAATAAAAATAATAACAAAAATCCCATCAATGGTAACTCATATACTCATTAAACATGTACTGACCATGTATATAGAAACTCCCCTACTTGAGTCATGTGTATCTATCTCATTTTTGAAATTTCTAAAATTAGTCCAAATGAAATGTTAAAATTGTTCCTCTGATGGCATTTTGATAAACCCCATTATGAATGACTATGTCTGACCAAGATTCTATATTACCATTTCTACAACTCACTGCACACAAGAGAATTCCGACTAGTAGAAAGGGTCTATGTTCAACATGGGGGGAGACTATACCCCTAGTATCATTTAATGGAATATGTAATAAATTAAATATATAATAAAAAATATTATTTAAATGCATACATATATTTAGGCATACATTTCATACATTAATGAAATGGGATTTTAGATTGGTTAGTCAAAATAGAGTATAAACCAATATAAAAAATAATAAAACAAAGTATATATATGGAGTCCATCCCAGTTCCCAAGTTTCTCTATGATTCTATTATCAACCATTCACTATATGTCCCTTTACTTACACTTGATATATATTAATGAAATTAATAAGTGTACAAAAATTTTTGAGTAGGTTGTGCCAATATGAATCAGAAGGACACAAAAAATGATTTCATAATTATGTATCCTCATGTATAATAGGCATGAACCATTAGTATAAAAAATATTTAACAATAATAACGTTATATAATCCAAATTTGAACAGTCATTCTATAACCAATCTACACCAAACCCCCAGTCATACCAACTTTGCCTTTATGTTAAAGGCATAATAGATATGTCGATACAGATAAAAATTAAATATAAGGATATTAATATTTGACTTGGTATAATCAAGTAATCAAGTGAACATGTTACTAGATATCCATGAGGCATCATGTTTCAGAAAATTCCAAAAAATATTCATGGTATGAAGTCACATCTAGGCCCCAAGTCTGTCCTCCTCCATCGTGGTCATCACATAAATGTCCTAAATAATTATTTAATAAATGAATTCTATTTTTCTATAATTTCTCATGAATTACACTAGAATTTGAAAATTTCACTTATATATCCAAAAGAATAATAAATAATAATTCATATCTAATATCAAAGCATATCAAAGACATCATACATCTCAAATGTTACTTATAGGGCACCAAATTTTACTTTTTCACTACTTCACATGCATTGTGACATCACACAAAATGATTTTCATATTCATCCTTAAAATTTTTATACAATATTTTTTGAATTAGTTTTATATTATATTTGTAGAATATTATCATGAATGAGTTATGTAAATTTTACAATTTATTATATCATATTTATGTCTTGTAGATTTCAGAAAAAATTTTGTAGCTCATACAACATATATGTTTAACTATAATACAAAAAAATAATTTCATTAGTAAAATATAAACAAATCATCGAATGATAAATTTGAATTTATAAATAAAAATGTGGGGCTCATTTGATCAAATTTAATTGCTAGAATTAGAATAAATAAATTTTCAAATGAATTCCTAAAACAGAATGAAAAATATATATTTTTAGAAAAAATTTCTTTTAATACAAAAAAACACATAAAAAAGAAGTTATAATAATGAATCTAATGTAATTAATTATATAATATCAAACTAATTAATTATTATGTTACCTTATGATATAATTCTAATCATAATGGTATTTTTTTCAATAAAATTAAAATCACAGTTTTACAATAAATCGTATTTTTCACTATTCAGTGAAAAAGAAGATTCGTAGAAAAATCCAAAAATTTCGAATAAAGATAATTTTGAAATTATTATTTTAAGAATGATATTACTTTTTTCAAATAGAATTTATCAATTCTTTATAATCTAACTATAATAGGTGATCCCAAAAACCAAAAACAATATTTTTTAAAGAAAATATATTTTGAAGAATAAAATGTAATTATTAAAATATGACTAATTATTTCCTATGAATTTATAAATATATTTGAATTTATATTGATATATATATATATATATATATATATTTTACCCATACCCACCAAATCAACATCTATGTTATAATATCCAGAAAATAATAATAATTTTTTTCATTCCCAATGTTTCATGTCCAATATTCTATTGAACATAATATGTTTTTAAAATATCACTATGATATATTTAAAACCCTTTAATATAGTCATTTATAAAAATTTGAACTTATTCTTAGTAATCAATGTTTTGAAAATAAAATATTCATTTATTGAAAACCCATATCAATAAAGAGTTAATATAACATTTCCATTGAAAGATAGAGTTTGATATATAAAGGTCATCCATAATTACATATAACTTGGATTCCTAGTAGGAAATAATATTGAAATGTATAAATATGGATATTGAGGGAAAAATAATATATATATATATATATAATGATAGAAGATGACAAAGAATATTGATAAAAATAATTTGAATGGTCATGAGAAAGTTAGTGGCCAGGAAACAAAATATCAATGATGTGTGAAGAGGCCATCAATTCATTGGAAATTAACGTAATATGTTAACATTTGTGTTTCAAGACATTACTCCTATAGTGAAAAAAACCATTACTATCGAGAATAATAATATATGGAAATATTCTTACTTAACAATTATAATTTAATTATTCAATAAATTTCCACCACAATCTCATATTTTTCTCCAAATGATGAGTATTATATTTTATTCATGCATAAGAAAATAACATGAACTTCTAATAGATCACATGAACTAAAAAAAGGATAAAAATCTATTCCACCTATCGTGACACATTAAAATAATAATTGTTTGGAAAATGAATGATAATTAAAAAAATTATATAAGACATTATGTGAATAAATAATACTTTTAATATAAATATAAAATTTTAGTATTCCATAAATAAACAACCATATGTCCAAAATTACAATAATTACTTCTACATTAATGAAGTTTTTAATCAAAATGGTGATCTCATATCTTTCATATTACATCCAAAAAAATTAATTAGATCTTCAAAAATAATCAATCTGATTAAATCTGATGTTAAAAATAAGGGTTATATATATGTAAACCAAGAGAAACATATCGCAAAATATCATTTATTACTATGATAATCTGCCATAAAATTTTATAAAATAGGGAAATTAAAGAAAATATCCTGTGTAAAATTTAGATGTTAATATGAAATGTAGTACTTAGCTTACCAAAAATATTTCCAAAAATATCACCTTGTTAATGAATAAATTTTTATCCATCAAGATTATTTATATCCCCCTATGCAATATACCATAATTATCTTTCATCAAAATCATATATTTTCCCAAATTTAGAATGATAATAGAGTATTATTCCTAACATTCAGTAAAAAATAAAGTCATCTCAAAATCATGACACATAAAACCTTAATGAAAACATTAATTATTATTATCATTCCATATAATCTATATATGAAAAAAGTAGAAAACATAAGAAATATTCATGTAAATAAATTTTTCATCAAATCACCAAAAAATGAAGCTCATAAATACCATCCAAATTATATCATTATTTATTTATCCCAACTAAAAATTATTATCAAAACAACAAGTTGAATTAATCTCAATCAACTCCTTAATCAAATTTCTACCAAACATATTTCCTAACATTAAAAATATATTATAATATTTCATGAAAAACAATTGTGGAAAAATTGTTAATAGATTCATGTATCTTAAAAAATATAATCTATAAAATGATTATAAAATATAATTTTTTACTCCACATATGTAAAAACATCAATGCATTCACATAAATGATTGTAATAAAATATATACATCATTGTTATATGAATTGACCATTGGATTTGGGTTTTAGATTGGATAATTCATATATTATTTATACATATGACATTGAAGAATAAATGGTATCTTAGAATGAACTTTATATCCCTCTCTAGAACTCATCATTTTTCCTCAAGAAATATATGTTCAATGACCATATAATCCATATATAAAACATTTTTTCATTCCACGAGGACTTTTACAATTGTACTTTTTCCCAAATTCTTCACTTGTAGAAACCTACATATTTTTTCATCTATTAGAATTATGAATCTCAATAATTCTATAATTAGGTTTGTCAATAAACTCACCCATGTACGTATTGATGTCCATACAACAAGAAATCAGATTATTAATTATCACAAGGTTCTTCCTTAAATCTCCCATTTTATTTAGTTTCTCATGAGGAAAATCATTCCATTGTATGTCACTGTTAGCATTTTCATCATTAATTGTGGTTTTATTCATTAAATGAGTCCAAAAATATATGTGTGAGAAATAATATTCCTAGTGGTGTATCACATAGTCATTAAAAAATCATATATATAATGTTTAAATAATGATACATTCTTTTCAATCTTGGACACCAGGGATTTAGCGCACACCAATCCTGGATATTATACATTTAAATGATTCATTATTAATTATGAGTAAAATCTTAGTTAACCAATGAATATCACATAGGAGTATCAAACTAGGGACGTAGTAGGGGTACACTCACCATGAGCTAGAATGGTGGCCGAGATATACTTTTTCAAACAATTTGGAGGATTTTTACCCATAAATACTTCAATGCCAAATATATATCCTACTGTAATATACAAACATAGATATAATTTTAGGATGTCCACATAATCTTTATCTTACCAAAACTCCATGATTGTTGTACAATATTTAGGATTATCCCTCATGTTTTTAACACAATTATCTAATCAATATATAAAAATATTGGCTAGAAACTATTATGATACAAACTATAACAACCCAAAATTTTCATATATAAATATTATATCATTTAGATAGATATTACTTGAAATGAAATATGATCCATGCTAGATATTCCCTGGTTTAATGCTTCTAGTGTCTAGATATAAAAATAAGGTGGCATTTTTTACAAAAATTAAAATATTATCACTAATTGGGTTATATTATGACATTTGATGATATTTAAATTGTAATTTACATTCATTGAAAATCATATTAAAATTTATGATTTTTGGATTATAGGAGAATATTTTAATTATTTTTTTCAATATTATTAAATGTACAATATTTTTTTGGGGTTTTAAAAAATAACACTTTCAAATTATTTGGATGATTTATGGAATTTAAAAATCAACTCATTCAAAAAATTTCAGGATTTTATTTTTAAACATTTTTCATGGAATTAATTCTTTATTTTCATTAATGTAAAGAATATGTTAATATTAGTCTTCATTTTCATCATATTTTATTTTAATTATTTTAGTATTTTTAAGAACTATTGTGAAAGAATGGGATTTTTGACAGTTAAAGTGATATCATGATAGAAATTTTGGTAAAGTACGTACTAGCTGCATGAAGTGCATGGAGGTGTCACAATTCGTTTATTGAGAACAAGACAATATTTAAATTGATACTGATACAATCTCATTGCCATCATAGTGACTACAAGGGGTTTCATGTGAAGTTACAATGCCTATATATTTTAAGTGACCTCATGTCACCCTAAAGGACATTTATGGGATATCATATGAAAATTAAAAGTGGTTGTGCTAGGAAATAAAGCTATCATTACATCAAAATAATAATGATAACAATATTAAAGGTCATGACATTGAGCCCCAAATACTTAAACTAAAATGATATCCATGCTAATAAAATATATTGATTAATAAATCATACTATGGATTATCCTAAAATCCTTACAATTTACATTTATTTTATGTCAAAATATCATCTTAGAGTGCATGAATTTATATCCAAACATAGTGACGGAAAAATATAGATTAACGAACTGAACAATTTTTAGGTTTGAACTCCACTGATTATTATGGAACATTGACTCAAAGACCATTTAAATACCCATTTCAAATAACAAATATGATTTAAAAACCATTAAAAACCTAAAAACATAGACGATTGAGCTTCTTGTTGAGAAACAAAATTATCCCAAAATCCCCAAATTTAAACAATGATCCAAATCCATAATAAATTAATTAAAACTAAAATAAAATATGTAATCATGACACACATTTGGTTAAAGCTATGTTCTCTTGAACTAGAGATATTTCTAATGACGTAATACATTATCCTTACTATGGGGAGAGGATAACGACCTCAAACCTAACTTGTGGTGGAGAAATTACTATACACCATTGAATATGATTCCTAACTATTAGTACATTATTAATGTTCTAATTAATGTTTCTAATGGATGTTTATGTTTCATTAGTAGAGATAAATATGATGGGTCCATAGTTCATTCCAAATACACTGATCACATTATCGTAGAAATATTCACCCCTTGTTGTTGTGTTTTACCCCAAAGAGAAACAACTACTGTAGATTCAAAATGAAGAAGTTGATGTTGAGTGGATGATGAATTCATGGATGTAAATTTGAGGGAACCTCAGAATGAAAATAAACCCTTTACAATGATTAATAAAGATCTATCATAGATGATACCTAAGAAGTGATCAAATCAAATGTAAGGGAAATAAGAACAATGATTTAACCATTATGTTGAACCTAAACTACACTGCTGATAATGAATATGATATCGATGGTTGAAAACCCCTAAATAGGCACAAAATCAGTGAAAACAATTGTGATAATGGCATGAACATGATTCAATCCTCTATGATTTTTTAATTTAGGTGACACCATTTCAATTTTAAAGGGTTAGACCTTTCCAAGACTAATTTTATTAGAATTGGGGGTTGTTTTTGTATGTGTGGTTCCTCTGTTCAAATGATGATGTTGTAGATTAAGGGCCTCATATATCTCAATTATTTGGGTTTTATTTTTGTAATAAGGCACAAGAAAAATTCTTTATCGTATCAAAAATTTATATATTAAATTTATTAGCGATATTAGGACTACTATGTTATAATTATATTGTTAAGGATTTTATGGCCATAATTTTTGAATGTGTTAGATCATAAAACATGCTTGGGCCTTGAGAACTAGTAAAAATGATGATTTCAAGGCCAGTATAGAAATTTCTATGCTGATAAAATCCTTAGGATGATGACTTTTCATGGGAACATCACATTAGTATTGAATTTTAATATATTTACAAAAAAAATATGAATTAAAATTTGGATAAAGGAATGGAAATATAAAGATGAGAAAATGAATTAGAAAATAGAAGAAGTACATGAAGGATTTGAAGGAAACATGAATGGGGGTGGGATTTTTTCACTAAGCAGGTGATCCCCAATATGTCTTCATTATTCCCGCATGCACTTATCACATTGTATTGTTGGAGCATTGATACACTTATTAAGAGATCAATTGGATGCTAGTGATGAGCATCTCAAAGAATAACACACCAATAAAACACATATTCTAATTTTTATGTCATTATTTCTTATTTATTTTCTGAATAAGATAATTTATTCTCCATTATTCTGATATTTAAATAATATTGGGATTTTTCATCATTTTACCTATTTTCAATATCCATTTGTTCTCCTTCGATTTTTTGTTTTGTTCTCTCTTCCTCTCACAACTTTTTTAATGTTTTTCTTTTTCTTTCTCTTCATTATTATTTTTTACTTTATTTCTTTAATTTTCAATTTTTACCCCTTTTTCATTTCTATTTAATCCTTTATTTTCTTTATTTTCATTTTTTATTTCTTCTAATTTCATCAGTTTCTTATCATCCTTACCCATTATATATTATTTATTTATTCATTTTCTCATTTTCCTAATTTATTATTTTATTTTATTTTATTTTTTATTTTCATTCCTTCTTACCTTCATTTAATTTTTTCTTTTTTTTGTCGTTATATTTTTATTCATATTTAATCTTTTCTTTTATTTTTATATATTTTTAAATATTTTTAAATATTTTTTTATATTTTTTCCAATTTTCTTTTTTCTCTTTAAATGTTTTTATTTTTTTCTTTTCAAATTTTTTCCCTTGTTTGTTTTTTTCATTTTTCTATATTTATTTTTTATTTTTTATAATTATTTTCTACAATTAAAATCTTAATTTATGTTTATTTTTATATTATTTCCTCCTATCATTTTTCTGTAAATAATTTATTAATTATATTTTTTCATTTTTCATTAGTTTAATTTTATATTTTCTATTATTTGTTATTTTTTTTAGATTGGCAATTTTTTTAATTTTTTTTTCATTTTCCCTTACACATTTTTCTTTATTCCATATATGTTTTTTTATTTTTTAATTTTATTTAAATTTTTTCCAATATATCATTTTTTTCCATTTTTTTTAACTTTCAATTGTTTTATTTTATCTTTAATCTTTTATATGATTTTTTTTCTATTTTCGTGCTTTATTTATTTATTTCATTTAAAATCAATTTTTTTCTTTCCTCTATTGAATTTCATTTTTTTTATTTCATCATTATTTCTTTTGTTTTCACAATTTTAACTATGTTTTCACTTCTTTTTTTCATTCTATTTTTATATTTTTTATCTTCATTATTATTTTTATTTTCTTCGTGATTTTTATACTTTCCAATTTTTCTTATTTATTTTCTACTGTTATTTTTTATTACAATCCTTTTTTATATCATTATTTCATTGATGAAGGTTTCGGTAAGAGGGGTTGTCCCGGTGGTTATCCATATACGAATAATTTAAACACATTACCCCTTGATGGTCATCTTAATATTAACTTTCTCCCTTTTTTCCTTTTATTTCAATTAAATTTACTTAGTATTTTAAATTTTGTTAATTTTATTGAAGGAAACTAATCATGTAGTTGATTTCAATTGGAAGCTAGTAAAAGGAGAAAGGATATAATCCCTGTATTAGCTAGATAATATTGGATTTTTTTCCCTAGAACCAACTTCTATGTAATTTATCATTACCTATATTAATAGTTTTTAATATTAATAAACCTAATAACACATCAAGGTTATTTTCCAACATGACATAACATTTGATAATTTTTTAAGAGAAGATGTTTCAAAAAAATGTCATTGTATATCATCACTATGATGAGTACCAAGAACTGTCAAAAAAATATGATTAAATATAGAGATATTTTCAATTGATATAATTTGAGGGACACAAATGATTCTTGCTAGCATGGGTGGAGACTCATAGAAATTTTATGAGGCTTCTCAGGGTGTACGTCCTTGAAAACATATAATATAGGATGTTATGAGATTGAGATCTATTAGTAGGAAATCCACATTTATATGTATTATCAGATGTTTATATTTTTGGACATGTGTATTGATTCTTATACTTTAAAATTATTGTTAACATATATTATGATTTCTGTACTTTGTGTGTTGAAGAAAATTGTGACAATATATGTCCGCAGTGAGGTTGGATCTACTAGGTGCATCATGACTAATATTTCATTAATGAATTATGTGAGAACAGATTTGTCCCTTCAATTATTTAATGAAATATCATATATTAGACCATTTTATTGGAAATATATAGCCTAAAAAATCAATTGCAATAGTGTTATATTGGGACGTTTGATTTCTAAAAATTAATAGAATGTGGCATCGAGCACATAGGTTGATGGAACCCACATGCATCCAACTTAATTAACGGTATTATAATAAATGTATTATATTACATAAAAAGAATCTAAATTGGGTATTATGTTAGGGAAACATTAAATTCATTATTTATGGGCGTGTTGGTATGTTTCAAGATGCTAACCTTGGACTTTATGCTGCTTTTCCTGAAGCCACTATGAAAGATATCTAGAGGGTTTAAAACTAAGTGAATCCAAAATAAGTGATAAAGGATAAATTATTATTTATTTTTTGAGAAGATGAATAAATATTAATTCCGCCCAAGTTAATATAATTATTCACATTTTAATGATTACATATATTATTTTAATGGTTATTTGAAATAATAATATGTCGTGGGATTATTCAATAAATATTTATTTTATATATATTGAATATAATATTTATTAATTTATTAGTGAATAATATAGTGATATTTATTTAATTAATTAGTATAAATAATTCAAGGTTCGATAAATATTTCAGATAAATAGATGATTGAGTTTAATTATCTGATAAGAAGTAATATTTATTGAAATTTATTTGATTAAATATAATTTAATTTTAATTCTCATGTGATGCACATGTATAAAAATTATTATAATATTATTATTATAGACATGAGGTTTGAAAAGGGATTAAATAAATAATAAAGGGATCTTGTGCAATTATTTTTTTCTATTCCAAGTGTTATATAAGTATAATTATATTATATTCAAAGAGGTATAATTTATTTTTTTTCGTGCACAACGATAGTTAGAGAGATTCTTCTCAAGACATAGAGTTATGCCTAACAAAGAAATCTCCATTTAATTGGGAGATTTATTCTTCCACCATCAAATATTGAGTCTAGAGAGGTCAAGGATAATATTTTTGACGTGATTCTCATGGAGATCAAATGTGAATGAAATAAGATTTAGGATCATTAATGATTATATTAGGAGTTTTTCATAACGTTGTTCGGAGATTTGTGGAAGACATGTTTATCATCATAAAAGGGAATATTATCTTTATTTTTACAACATAATTATTGTACAATTTAGACCTATTCTAAAATCCATTAATCACTAATGAATTTATAGAAGGAAATTATTTAACTTATTAAATAAATTATTTAAATTATGTGATGATCCTGCAATTGGTTCCATTGTACTATCTATTGTCTATATTATTTGATTCAATTCCATTGAGTATGACATTTCTCATCATGTAATTCTTGTATTGATCATCAATCTTGAAAAAATCAAATTTGGGAATGACCAATATTATGTTTCCTCTAACCTTAAATCCTAGAACTGGTGTCCAAGTAGTCAAATAATTATTTAAAATATTTTTGATCAATTTACACATTTTTTATTTAGTATTCACTTTGATTTTAATCATTATTTAAACCTAATTTTTATATTAGATTATTTAACATTCATTTATCATATGTTTAATCCAATTTATTAACATTATGAATGAACTAAAATAAAAGAACTCATTTAGTGGTGTCGCGGATTTTAGCTGGATAACACAATATTACACACTGTGTAATTGGGGGTAAAAGAAGTGTAATAGTTCTCAATGGAGAAAAAAGTAATTTGGAATTAATTCAAGGCATGTGAATTTATTACACATGATTCATGTAATTATACTCTAAATTTTAACCATTCCATCCCAGAACACGGTTAGTTGAAATACACACCGTGTAACCTAAGTACACAGTGTGTAGTCCCATAATCACATACTGGCTATGTATCTTCTAACACAACCTAATATACCAGTGAACATGTAACTTAGAAACCACACACTATGTCACCCATATAAAATTTAGGTACCCAAAAATTTTATGTGGTACAATTTACAAGACAAGTCCATTGGTGTGTTCTGGGGACATATAGAGAGAAAGTGCAATGCAATATATAAGGTTTGACATGTCCTGTACCTATACCAAATTAAGCAGAATTAATTTTAATATATTAAATTGATTAAACCTTATCAATAAGTGTTTTTGAGTGGTACTCATGTTGATAAGACACACCATGTTATGGGTTTTAATATATATATTTCTATATATATACATATGTCCTTAATTAATTTATATATATTATTTGGATATGAATACCATGTATAAGTCGTATTATAATTATTACTTTATATCCATTAAATCATTACACATGAAAGAAAAATTATATAATCCATGTAATCATTAAGTTGATAGTACATATCATGAATGGATGTGATAATTCATATATTCCATATGTTGCATGATTAAAGAGTATACAATTATAATACAAGTTGGTTAGATTCAGATGGTTATTCAATGTATAGGATCCAAGGTACATTAACGTACATAGTTAATTTCAAAAAAATATTTACATATTCTACATATATTACAGATGAAATTATAATGAATAATGGATTCAAATGAAGATAAAAGAATTCATTAATTAAATAATTTAATTAATTGAGCCAAGTTTGATTTATCATAAATAAGAATGATTATAATTGAGTTATAATTTTATAAAATGCGTAATTTTTTGTATGTGAATGATCATGGTCATTGACTGGATAATTTTACGTGATTGGTCTTGTTTAGATTTTTTTTTAAATTAAATTGGTGGCCTATGTGCCTTTGATCCTATAATTATGTAACGTTCAGTTTTCCCATGGTATATTTTTTGAAAACCCCATCCCTCTCTCGTGTGTGTGTAAGATCGTATGTAATATATTGAGATCCTAGGATAGTGGATATTATACACGTTTTGTGCCAAGGGGACACCAATCCAATAGATATACAATGGTAGATAGGTGAAATGCTATCACATGAACCATAATCAGTTCAAAGAGTTTTCCCATAGTTTGAAGATTATTTTATCAACCGTCAGATAAACTAACCATTAGTAAATGATTATGATCGTACCACTTTATTATTTTATTTCTCTCATGTTTCATATTTATTTCATCATGTGTGTTTTTTTCATAATCACAATAATTAATGTATTATTAAAAATGTAACATAGAACTTAAATAAATTAGTTTATGGATAAATATTATCATTGACATGGTTTTTCACTAATGAAAATCCACATAATATAAACAAGCATAAAATAAATATAATAATTTGAAATTTACATATAGATAATAAAATATATCTATAATAATTATTAAGTCGTTATATCTTTCTATTACTTTTTTAATATAATACTATAGTTCAATGTTATTAACCAGCCAATGTTATGTGATTTCAATTATCGGGGAATTATAACATGAATTTTCGGGTGGACATGACAGAGTTTACATCAATAGTTGAATTCCAAATCATTTCTCAATGTATCTAAGATGCAAGGGTTATGGAAATCTAATGTAAGGGATTCAGAATTGTGGAGTCCACTCAATAGATCAAGGAACTATGAGTTATTTTAGTTTGAATTTATAATTCCAACCTAAAACCCCTCAAATTTCTTGAACAAAATTTTGGTTAATAGGATGGTGAATATATATTTTTTACACTATAATGTCCAAGAAATATGATATTATAAAGACAATAGTTAGGGAAATCAGGTTTAAATTAAATTTTACGAGATTAAGAAATATAATATTTATGTATTTACCTAAATTTCATCATATATTGTAATCAATAAATGATCATATTATATATAGAAAAAAAATATAATGACTTAAAAGAAACAACATAAATCCATAAATGGTATGGATAACCTTATCACCAACACAATTTTCAAAGAGTAGAATAGTCTATTATACTTTATCATTTTCCATGAAAGAAAATTTTATGTGGTAGAAGAACCTATTCCTGGTGAACATGTTATGAGGCTAGAGAGGAGAGTTGTCTCCCTCTGAGAAAAATTCGAATAATGCTACATATGATCAATGATTAATGCTATCATCAATGACTAAGGATATTTTAATGGAATAAGAGTACATAGATATAGATAGAATGATGTATCGCCTTTTGGATCTCTATCATGTGAAGGTGCTTAAAGAGATATTCATGATCTCCAATTCTTTGTATAAACCCATCCTTAATGATTATATATTGTCAAGGCGTCATGTAGTCAAGATTATTGGCAACATTGAACATATAATAATTAGTTATAAAAATCCAAAATTAGTTTCACATAGATCTCATACTCTCCTCACTGGCAAAGTAATTCTCTAGTTTCATCATTAATTATAATATGAGTAATACTGAGGATAGTCTTGCAAAACTTCTTACTCTGATTTACCATGTAGAGAATGACATGGGTAATGAAAAACTTGTAATCGTAATGGTGAATTAGGGAATGAAGAATGAGCCAAATAGGGCCAAGACCCCCAAAAAATCTAATGTTACCAAACATCATCCTTCCTAGAAGAAGAATATTTAGATTCAATTCCTAGAAAAGGTGGAAATTTTATTTTGATATGGAAATAAAGGCCAATAGATGAAGAAAAAATCCCACTTATAAGGGGAAGCTAATTGTTTATTCATTATCTAGTACAATATTTCAATTTCTACACATTGGGTATTAGATGTAACTTGTTGTGCACCCATCCATATCCACATCCAAGAAGTACATATATGTTGAATGATATGTAGAGGAGAGTTAGATCTATGAGCTTCCAATGGTTTGAGGATGGATTCTACAGCTATTGGTTTCTACCACCATTAATTTCCAACATGAATGATATTGGTTTTAAAATACTATAATTATGTACCAAATATTACCAAAAACCTAATTTCAATATGATACATAGATGAAAATTAGTTTTTTAAATTATGAAAATATAATTACTTTCTTATATAAAGAAAAAATATTTTATTATATGGAACGTTTAAATAATGGTATTATGGATAAAATTATGAAACAATGTATTTAAAATAGATAAATAATCATATTCACCTAAATAATTTATCACCCAACTATGGAATTACATTCTTGGTTATGTAAACAAGAATTTTTAGACAATGTTATATCAAGGAATTTATGTAAAATCTTCTAAGATAAAACCACTTTGAATATGTCATGATTTGATTACATGGAAAAAACTTGAACTTCTATTTGATGGATAGGGTGAAAGGGACACATAGTTTCTTTTATTGGTACACAATAATGAGTCTAGACCATTTCTAAAAGAATCTATATATGGATTTACATAGTTCAAAACTGTTACTGGTCATTTGAGTATAGACATTCGGTTGGAGTTAATGATTTCTTAATAACTCACACTACATTACACAGCACATTGGAATGATGTTATTGAAAAGAAAAAAAATAACTTGTTTGAAATGTAAAGGTCAATTTTGAGTCATGTAGATATTATATTTCCCTTTTGGGGATATTCATTATAAACTACTATATATTCATTAAATCAAGTACCAACAAAAGTAAAAAATGGAAGTACCTAAGAGTTATTGAGTGGAAAGAAACCCATTTTGTCACATACATGTTTATAGGGTTGCGAAGAATTTTTATATTCTTATTAGAAAACAAACTAGTACCTTGAGGAATAATGTGTATCATTATAGGGTATCCTATGGAAAGAAAGGTAAACTACCCATACAACCACTTAGTAATAAAAAGTTATTGTCACCATATAAGATATCTTTATTGAAATGGAACACATTCTAAAAAGTATATTGGGAGCATGATTAACATCAATGAAGTTGATGCTAAAGATATAAAAGGGTTGTTAAATAAATAGGTTCAAGAGGACCCCCTGAAAAAAGTAAGTACTATAATAGATGTACTATATAAGGGTAAAATAGAGGTAGGAGAACCAAAGATATATGGTTTTCTAGTCACTAATGATGGTGAATCATTATTGGTTGAATATAATGATCCTCTATCCAACAATGAAGTAATATAAAACTTAGATGATTCAATATGGAAAAAGCGATGAATTAAGAAATTGATTACATATATCAAAATGAAGTTTTGGTTCAGGTTAATGCATCAATTGATATAAATGTCATAGGGAGAAAATAGGAAATCAACAGTAAACTGGAATAGAAGGAAAAATAAATCCCTTTAAAGAAAGGTTAGTGAATAAAGGGTTTATATGACATCAAGGAATTGACTATGATGAAACATTTTCATATATTATATTTTAAAATCCATCATAATTCTACTTGCTATAATAGCTTACCATGACTATAAAATTTATAATATGGATGTTAAAACTACTTCTCGTAGTGGTATAACACATGTATATATATTTATGAGAAAACCAAAAGGGTTTGTTACTTGAGGAGGTGCCAAAACAATTTAAAAGTTGTAGAGATATATTTATATATTAAAGAAGAATCTAGGTCATTGAATAGTTTTTTTATAAACCTGTAAAACATTTTATTATCATAAATACTGAATATGGTCCATTTATTTATAAGAAGTTTGGTTAGAATGTGCTCATTATCCTATTATTACATGTTCATGACATATTAATTAATAGAAATGACATACATGTATTAAAATTAGCTATGGAATATTAAAACAACTATTTCTCCCTGAAAACTAGCCTATATTCAAGATATCAAGATAATTCATGAGAGATCAAAGTTGCATCTTAGACTATGTCAGAATACACAAATTGACTAGTCACTAAAAAGGTTTATTATGGAAAAATTCAAGAGGGAATTGGTTTTGGTGTCAGATATTATACTGGTTTCTAAAAAAATGTGTCCTCGGACAGAACATGAGAAAGAGATAATGTGTAAGATCCCATATGATTAAGTGATAATATTAATATCATATTCCATGTTATGTACTAGAATTGATCTTTCATATTTTTTGATAATGGTTGGAAGATATTAAGAAAATATAGGAGAACAACATTGGTATAATGTTTAGACTATCTTATTATATCTGAGACGAACTAGGAAAATGTTTCTGGTGTATGGAGGAGACGATGATCTGGTTTTCAAGGGTTACACTGACGTTAGATTAAAAATAGATCATAACGATCTGAAGTTTGAGTATAAATAATCTTCATATATACTCAATCAGATCATGGTGGTGATAATATTGACAAAGTGTTTATAGACATTCTGTTGGAGTTAATGATTTTTTAATAACTCACACTACATTACACAGCACATTGGAATGATGTTATTGAAAAGAAAAAGATAACTTGTTAGAAATGTAAAGGTCAATTTTGAGTCATGTAGATATTACATTTCCCTTTTGGGGATATTCATTATAAACTGCTATATATTCATTAAATCAAATACCAACAAAAGTAAAAAATGGAAGTACCTAAGAGTTATTGAGTGGAAAGAAACCCATTTTGTCACGTACATGTTTATAGGGTTGCGAAGAATTTTTATATTCTTATTAGAAAAAAAACTAGTACCTTGAGGAATAATGTGTATCTTTATAGGGTATCCTATGGAAAGAAAGGTAAACTACCCATACAACCACTTAGTAATAAAATGTTATTGTCACCATATAAGATATCTTTCTTGAAATGGAACACATTCTAAAAAGTATATTGGGATCATGATTAACATCAATGGAGTTGATGCTAAAGATACAAAAGGGTTGTTAAATGAATAGGTTCAAGAGGACCCCCTGAAAAAAGTAGTTACTATAATAGATGTACTATATAAGGGTAAAATAGAGGTAGGAGAACCAAAGAGATATGGTTTTCTAGTCACTAATGATGGTGAATCATTATTGGTTGAATATGATGATCCTCTATCCAACAATGAAGTAATATACAACTTAGAAGATTCAATATGGAAAAAGCGATGAATTAAGAAATGGATTACATATATCAAAATGAAGTTTTGGTTCAGGTCAATGCATCCATTGATATAAATGTCATAGGGAGAAAATAGGAAATCAACAGTAAAATGGAATGGAAGGAAAAATAAATCCCTTTAAAGAAAGGTTAGTGAATAAAGGGTTTATATGACATCAAGGAATTGACTATGATGAAACATTTTCATTTATTATATTTTTAAATCCATCATAATTCTACTTGCTATAATAGCTTACCATGACTATAAAATTTATAATATGGATGTTAAAACTACTTCTCGTAGTCGTATAACACATGTATATATCTTTATGAGAAAACCAAAAGGGTTTGTTACTCGAGGAGGTTCCAAAACAATTTAAAAGTTGTATAGATATATTTATATATTAAAGAAGAATCTAGGTCATTGAATAGTTTTTTTATAAACCTGTAAAACATTTTATTATCATAAATACTGAATATGGTCCATTTATTTATAAGAAGTTTGGTTAGAATGTGCTCATTATCCTATTATTACATGTTCATGACATATTAATTATTAGAAATGACATACATGTCTTAAAATTAGCTATGGAATATTAAAACTAGTGTTTCTCCCTGAAAACCAGCCTATATTCAAGATATCAAGATCATTCATGAGAGATATAAGTGGCATCTTAGACTATGTCAGAATACATAAATTGAATAGTCACTAAAAAGGTTTAGAATGGAAAAATTCAAGAGGGAATTGGTTTTGGTGTCAGATATTATACTGGTTTCTAAAAAAATGTGTCCTCGGACAGAACATGAGAAAGAGAAAACGTGTAAGATCCCATATGATTAAGTGATAATATTAATATCATATTACATGTTATGTACTAGAATTGATCTTTCATATTTGTTGATAATGGTTGGAAGATATCAAGAAAATATAGGAGAACAACATTGGTATAATGTTTAGAATATCTTATTATATCTGAGACGATCTAGGAAAATGTTTCTGGTGTGTGGAGGAGACGATGATCTAGTTTTCAAGGGTTACACTGATGTTAGATTAAAAATAGATCATAATGATCTGAAGTTTGATTGATAATGTTATTTCTATTTTAATAGAGTATTTGTGAGACTGAAAAGTTCAAGGCTTCTAGTTTACATCGATTCTAAAGTGGAGTCCATGTATATAGATGAATCTGATACATCCAAGGAATCCTCATGGATATGAATGTTTGTATATCATCTTTATGTGGTATCTAAAAGTAAATTCCATATCACATTTTACTTATATAATACCGTGGAGGTGAATTTTAAAAAAGATGCATGGTCACACGAACGGATAATGTACATACTATATAAGTATCACATCCTGAGGAATTTTTCATAGAGGGTTGAAGTTGTAGTAAGTAGAGTACCCAGAGGGGAAAACATGGTAGACCCCTTGACTAAAGACCTTTCTCACCAAAAGCCTAAGAATCATGTGTGGGATAACATACTAAAGATTTTTAGATGTTGTCTTTAGTGAAAGTAAGAGTCTATTAGAGTCGGTACCATAGAACCAAATTTTTTTTACATTATGATTGACTGAATTCATAGTATTAAAAAATTAAAAAACCAATTATTAAATAATAATTTTTTTCTTAATAACATACTATGTGATAATTTCTGAAGAAAATATTTCATGCTAAAAGGTCATAAATGATTCCCATTATGATAATAACCTAGAATATCCATCATTGTTTTATAAAAAAATTTATTATATATCTAAATGATATCCTTTATGGGACCCAAATGATACATGCTATCATGGGTGGAAAATTGTATGACTTTTAGGAACATTATCATGGTCGAAACCCTTGGTAATATCTAGTGTTGGATATTAGGATAACTTAACATACTAGAATGAAATCCTTATTTATATGTGTCATTGGATGTTCCTGTTCATGGACATGTTTACCTATCAGTTGATGTTAATATTATTATTAAATTGTATTATGAGTCACCAACAAGGATTAATTGAAAAAAATTAGTATGAAATTTTTTCTCGGTGATATAGGATACGTTTTATGGGTCTTGAATAATATTTCTTTAATGAATGATAAGAAAACTGTTTTTTCCGTTCTATTATAAACAATGGTTGATATATTAAAAACTTTTATGGAATTGATATTACCTAAATAAATCCATGGCCATGGTGTTCTAGGGAAATTTTTGATTTCCATAAATTCAAATAATGAGATATCAAGTACATAGGTTGATGGTACTAGTGTGAATACTACTTGAATAGATAAAACGTGATAATGGGATTATTATACTTTGTAAGCAAAAATATGAGTTATTATTTCATTATGACATTAACTTCTTTATTTATGGGTTCCTTGTAATTTTTTTATATTATAACCTTGGACATAAAGAAGCTTCTCTTCATGCCACTAAGAAAGTCACATAGAGGGTCACACACTAAGTGTATCAATAATTTTAGTTTAAAATATATATTAATATTTAGAATTCAATAAGTTGAATTTTTTTTATTCATTTACATTTTTTAATAATAATTCATGTTTTTCTGATTTCATATATTATATCACTAGTTTTTCAATAGAATATTATGGAAAAGAATATTTAATAAATATTTATGTTCTATTCAGTGAATATAGTATTTATTAATATTTTAGGGAGTAATAAAGTAATATTTCTTCAATAAATATATAGACATTATTTATGGTAAGATGGATATTGGGGTGGAATGGTGGACCAAGCTTAATTGTCAAATGAGAAATAATATATATTGAAAATTATTTGATTAAATAATATTTAATTTTTATTTTCATGTTAAGAGCATGTCAGGAAATAATTATAATAATTTTATTATATATATATGGGTTTCTTTAATAGATTACATAAAAATTATAGGTCACTTCTATAATTATTTATTTCCAACCATAGAAATATATAAAACCAATTATATTGTTTTCAAAGAGATCTCATTCATTGCAGTTGTGAACAATGAAAAAAAATAGAATCCTCTAAAGCCTTAGAGAGATCCCTCTTCAATAAAACTCCTATGAATAGAGAGTGATCCTCATCCACCTCCCACTATAGTGTATATAGATCAAGTAAAATCCTTTGGAAGTGATTCTCATAGTGAATAATGCAAAAATAATCCAGAAATTGAAATTCTTCAATTGATTAAATTAATTATAAATAATATTTGATTAGCCTATTCTTTGTTACAGTGTTCTTTAAATTTTATATTTTTATTGATTATGTTTCCTTGATTTTTATAGTTATCATCATGTAAAAATCGGATTGATCATCGATCATGATAAAAAGAAATGTTGGGCACAACCCATCACATGTTTCAACTACACTCAGAACCCATCAATAAAACTATATTATAGAATGTTTTTTTCCATTCACATTTAGCATTAAATAATTAATTCCAATGGTTATTTTTATATATTTTATTTGGTCTTGATATAGTAACTGGATGGATATTCTAAAAGAAAAAAAATTAAGGACACATTTTGAAGAATAATATATGAATTGATTTTACACCATGGGAGTATCAGTTTTGTTTATACTATTTAAATTAATTTGGATGTATTATGATATAAAATAGTTGTTGGAGAATACCCCCTAAAACTATAAATTTATATTTTATTTGTAAAGATTTTATAATTATGGCATCTAAATTGTAAAAAATGAATTTAATCTAAATTTTAAATCTGGCTATATGCCTCTAAAATACTATTGGATACAAAATGTTCCATAATTCTACCCTATTGTTCAAAATTATTATATTTGAGTTGATTTATGAATTTTTTTTATTTATTTAAAAACATTAAATTGAATGAGATATAATTTTTTTGATTGGATGAGTGTAAACGTTTTTTATTGGATCTTCCATATAGCCCCATTATCATTCTATGAAGATATGTATTTTTAATTGGTTTTGAAAATGTCCTACCACATTATGATTAAAAATAAGAAACAATTTTGGGTATTAAGTATAGGGGAGTGTGGTGTGTCTAAATTCTAAGATGTGCATTAATGACTATACACATCAAACTCCATAATTTTTTTAAGAACTTTTTTTTTCATTTTTTTTTTCAAATTGAGGGTCTTTTAGATTAATGTTTTACTTAAAATATTCCATTCCTAGTGGATAGTTTCGTGTTTTTTCTGCTGTTTGGACTAATTTTTAATATGTTAGGTTTGAATTATTTCTAAATGAGGATTTCCACTATTTTAAAGTAAAATAAATTCAGGAATTGGGAAAGGGATTGAGATAGGAGAGATATTTTCCGAATTAGGATTATTACATGAGGAAACAATTTATTTTAACTAGATAATGGGTGGAACACCATTTTTGAAATGATAACATCAGGGATCAAACTATGAAGATAAAAGTATGTGTACTTTTAAACTGATGTAAAATTTTTAAATTGGTGCCCCATAGTAAATCTATTAGAAATGTCCACCGTGTGTATTGTGTAAATAAGTAAAATAGGAAATAAATAATTTCTGTGTATAGTTTTATGAAAAATCATTTGACTCAGTAATGTTTTTGAAAATAAAGTGTCTAATATTTAAAAATGAGTTCATTAACGGTATGGTAATTTTTAACCCAAATGATGATGTGGATAATTGACTTATTAAATAATAATAAGAGTTGTATTAATGACGTGAAAACAGAATTATTGAAGTTTGAAACCATGGGAAATGTGATTATTTATAGATCCTCCTTTTAGTGTCCTAATTCAACTAAAATATATCATTGGTGAACTCCAATAACTGGACATGAATTAAAATTGAAGTTGAAAAGTGGGTGACATCATATACAATGACTCTCATTTTCAAGGGGGGGGTAATTCAATGATCCCTTGATTTCTAATGTGTATATTAAATTAGGTTGTACTTAATATAAAAATAACATTAAAATCATTTCCCACCTCTAGATTTGGTTTCCATACAAATAATATTCTTAACATCATCTGTTTTGACCTGATTATTAAGAAAAAGTATTGAATATTTTACAATGCCATAATGAAAGGAGATTCATTGAGGTAAAATAAACATTTAACTATTGGGTAGTCTCATATTGAATTTTCTTACACACTTTTCCACATTCATTTTTGTAGATCAATTGTGAATTTTATATGATTATGAGCTATAATAGATGTATATTCTAACATTTGATGAAATTTTGATTTGAATTTACATTCCCTAAAATGATATTAAAATGTGGGTATTTAGGAATTAAAAGAACCTATTTTCATCAACATGTTCTCTACATTTTTAGATAATAATATCTTGGTGGGTTACATTAAAAATATGTTTTTTTAGGTTTTGTGTTTACCTTACTATCCACATGATTAAATTTTATCTAACCATGAGAAACTTTCACAGTCAACATACTTTCCACAAAGAGATGTATGACATGGGTATGTACTTATTTATTTTGGGAGATTGCATGCCATCATTTTGGTAAATTATTTTATGGCATGTGCACGTTTCAAGTGATCGTTCCCAGAAACAAAGCTTCCCCACCATCAAACTATTACTAACCTCATGATAAAGGCAAGTTTCTATGACCCCCCACTCCTCAACCTACCATGATCTCAAATATGAGATAGTACACTTACTATAATAACCCCCTGTGCCCTAACCTACCGTTCCTAAAAAATATATCTATTTAATTTTAAATTTCTGATTTACTATGCACAAATATTTACCCAACCATGAAAATTATGAAATGAATATCGAAGTTAAAATTAATTTTTTAGTCTAGACATAAAAAATTGTTATATAATTCTTAACCAAGTACCATTTCATAACCTAAATTTATGGACAACCATGATTTTTCTACCATTTAAAACCTAAAAGCACTGAATACAATTCCACCTATTGAATAAACTAAATAAAATATGAGTCCACCAGTCTGATAATCAAACAAAATCCTCTATTACAGAAGTCCAGATAATATTTAATATGGTATAATGATTCACATATGGTTTAATTTTTGACATCCCGAACGTGAGATATTTCCATTGAAGAAACACATAAGCCTCTCCAGCTGAAGACGTCGAGGACCATGAACATGGACTATGGTGGAAGACATCATTCAAAGATGATAAAGTTGATCCATGACTTATAAACCAAAATTTGATGTATTAATTGAATTTTTTATGGATTTTATTAATGTTTATTTGAAAATGAAGAATGTACAATTCATAAAGATTTCATCAATCACATTGTTTTATGAATATGAACCCCTTGTAATTCATGTTTTTCCAAAAAGGGAAACATGGATAGAACTATTGAATAATGAAGCAAGTATATGAGGGTGAATCCATCACAATCAAGAAGAGGCCTCGTGAGTGTGTACATAGAGAGCCATTCATGTTTTAAAACGAATTAGAGAATTTGACCAACCATAAAAGATTGAATGAAATAAAGAAGAAATAGTTCGTGATGATTCACTATCGAGTCAAACCGAACCAATGATATTGATGATGAATCTGATATTGATGGTTCACAACCATTAAATATGTAATCCAATTGGATAATACATCATATATCATTATTTTTAAATGATCTGACTTGTGATGATTTTTTTGAAGGAGACACAAATTAATTTTTTAAATTTAATCATTCTCCAAGATTTGGTCACTTTGAATTAAGAGTTTCTATTAGTTGTGTGACTCCTATGTTAATAGTTCTAATGAAATAGATTACAAACCTCATAGATATACATTGTTAATATTTTATACATAATTGGTGATAAAATAAATTCTCGAGAGGATTGGTGTTCAGTGGAATACATATGTCAGTGATATTGGAACTATTATGGTATAATTGTTTTTCAACGGACTTCCTAGATGAATTAATTGAATGTTGAAAAGAATTGAACTTTTGTGGGATTTGATCACTAGTTGATAATAAATAATTCACATTCAATATGGAAAATATATTACTGATCAAATACTCGATAAAAATACTTCATATTTTCACATCACAAGATTTGTAAAATTTTAACACATGGTCTGACAATTCTAAATTATAATTTGAAGAAGATAATGGTAATTTGATAGTGATGTAATGAACTAGAAATTAATATACATATATAAATGTTTTGAAGGATTCTCGAAATGTTTAATGATTTGTGTATGTAACGAGATATCCCCACCAATTTTGTGTCATTCCCACATGGTGTTGTTGAAATTTTTTATTAGATCTTTATAGTACTTAATGGGGATCCACTAGAAGCTAGTGAGGGGAATCTCAATGAATTTTTCATATGTAAACATCATATATGAATATGAATTTCACTATTTTATTTTATTTTACTGAATAATAAGAGGTGTTCTCTAGAGTAACTATAATTCTTGATTCATGGGATATAATTGTACTTTCTTTATCTTCTTCAATTACTCCAAATCTATATTTATATGATATTTTTTAAATTCCAATGTTTTTCAATATTCTTATACATTATTATGATTTTCAAAAGTTATAAATAGTAATATAATTTATTGGGCATGAACCAAGAATAGAAAATCAATTTTTACTTGACATCCAATCTACATATTGATGATCATCACTTATAATTCACCCTTACAGGATGGTAATTTTGATTTGGGGTGCTGTTATATTACACTCTTTTATAATAAATATTTTCTAGTATCATTCCATGTTCATTGCACTCTTCCAATCTCATTTTTTCCAAAACATTCAAGAGTTTAGTTGTGTGTTTTAATGATCTCTGTAGGATCACTTTGTATTTTGAGGCAACCTAGCAAGAATGAATCTTTTTAAGCATTAATTTTAAATTTTAAAAAATATTCTAGAGTTGAAGAATTTCATTATTCGAGTGGTCACTGTTTAGGTGAGGTAGTTGTTTAACTTAAGAAATTGAACATGCATTGGGTAAGGATGAGATTTTATCATTATTTTCATTAAAATATTATGAAAGGTACCTAAGAGTAGATAAATATAGAACCAGTATTGTTCTTACTCATATTCTTCTCATCATTAGTTCTTCTATTTTTTTTTCTCAAATTATTTTTCCTGTTTCTAGATTTTTCTTCCACTATTTCAATTTTATCCACTCCAATTTATTTTCATTCATTTTTTAAATTTTTTTTAAATTAATCCTTTTATATTATATAAAAACACAAAAAAATAGAGATCCTATAGGAAATTAGACATTTCTTCATTGAGATTGATCTCATGTGTATCCATTGTTCTATATCCGGGTTTCTATAAATTTATTTGTTATTATAATCCTTATCCATGAAAATATGTTAATAAATAAATTATTTTTTTACATTATATATCATATATCATAAATTTTCAGTAACGTTTTACCCTTATTTACACATCATACATAAAAACATTCAATATAACCAGGGGAAATGAAACACAAGAATGGGTGAGATATAATTCTAATGAAGGGTAAACAAGGATATAACAATAATCACATAAAAATTACATGAGCATAAGGGTATGATAACATGATTTATATAGAAATCCATACATAATATATCATGTATCATAATATTAAATATTAGCATAAATATTGTCTATTTATAAGACATAAATCCTAAAGGAATCATGAAAAATATTCCATGAGACCATAACATTAGTATAGGAATATAAGTTTTTTGTATATAAATAATAATATAAAATCATATCCTCAGTCAAATATTAATTCCAATACAATCATAGTTGATCGAGTTGAATACCCATTCCGTCATATCCCCCCTAGTAATGGTTTACTCGCAATACTATATTAGTAGATAAAGTCACTTGTGGAAAATGGTTCACTCCCCATTATAGTTATTATGATTTCATAAGACACCAATATCAACCCAATTCATTGAATGGATATATAAATATAGTCCTCACCATCACATAATTAAAATTATACATATATGTTCCACAAGATCATATATCATTCATTCCAACATAAAAAAAAGGAAGGAAACAAGTTTCATAAAAATTTCATAAGAGCATCCTGTCAAAACCCTTTAAAGATAAATGATTTTAATAAAAAATTGAAAATCCAAATCATAAACCATATAGAGAGAATAAATATGGTATAATATAATCATATCCCATGTAAATCATAATCAAATTAAAAGGATTCCATCATAGATGAAAATTAATTTAAAAGATCACAATAATATTTTTTTGAAGAAAATACCCAATTCATTTAAAAAGTTTATATAAAATAAAAATATTTCTAAAATATAATTTAATTTTTTTTTGAATATATCCCATAAAAATGTGAAGTAATCTTCAATTATTTATTGGTAATGATGGTTGTAAATTTAATTCAGGTCCTGCACATGAAACCAAATATTCATTTCACGTTTTGTGGTAAGAAGTCAACAATACACCATTTATAACGTGACAAGAATATTCCTTTGAATGTATTTTATAAAAAGTAAATAATTGGTAGAAATTATGTTGATGAATAATTTTTGAATAGTAGAAAACAATATTAAAAATGTTTTAGAGTAATTATGGTCATGGATGAAAAATATTATCTCATAAATAGTAAAATATAATTAGTATTTCCTTCAAAAAACAATCTTTTAGTACCTTCAGCACTTAAAGTGAGGGAAATGAAAGGAAAACATGTTTTCTCAATAAATAATAGGATTAAAAGAATATTTATAACATTATTAAGGGGAATATCATGAAATTTTATTATTGGAAACTAATTATAATAATTTTTAGTATATAATTAGTTTGTAATATAAAACCCTTACTTAAAATTTGACTAACAAATGATCTAACCCCCTTTATAATAAATATATAATTATTATAATTATATTGATTAATAATATATGTATTTATAATATCGTATATTATCATCTTATAAAATTTAAAAAACAATTTATATATAATTCATTATTAAAATTATACTTTTGGGTGTTAAATCACTTTTTAATGTGATTTTATGTTCACTAGTTCCAATCATTGATCTTTGACCATAGTTCGAAACATACGCAAGATCACCATTATCAATTTTAAATGGATAAGAAGAAGGCTGACAATGGTTGATATATCATAACAATAATTATGTATATTTTATAAACATATGTCATTATTTTAGAATGGATATTATTTATTTAGAAGATGTATATGATGAAATAAAAATGAAAATTCTCTTTTGAGAGTTATAACTCATCATTGAGAAATATATCTTGGATTATAATGTAATACTTGAAAGAGTTATATTTAGGAAGAAATGATGTTATAGGATGTGGTAAAGTAATATAGGGTGATAATAGAGTAGATATTTTATGATATAAAAATATAAAAAACATTGTGAATTATAAAAGAGAGTATTTTCACTTTGTAAGTGAGGGGAGGTGATATATTCAAATTACCTAAAGTATTGAATTAACATATTTTTTAGGAAACAATGTATCCGAAATGATATAAATTAAATTAAAAAAAATATGAGCCATAATAATCCCATAAAATATTTTTTCGACGTGATTTGATTATTTTTTACTCTTTTATCATTATTTTATCCACATTCAACGCATTTCACAATTAACAAGATATCAATGTTTTTTATAGTGTTGGGTTCATGAATATAAATAATAACAGAATGGTAACCCATACATATTCTATAATTAATATTATAATCCATATCCCATTCACTTTTCCAAGGACACTGTTTATTGAACAATAAAATCGTTTAATAAAAAAATATTTATTTTAAAATACCATTAATGTTAAATTTTTTAAATACAAGATATATTATAATATATTTTGTATATAAATAATTTGAATTTATTCCAAAATAGAATCCCATAAAAGATAAATAAGGCACTATCACAATATAATAAATCTGTTAAAATTATTATTGGATTACTTATCACTATTGACATTATCTTTTTTCTAACCTCTTGGTTAGAAAATTTTAACCTTTATGGTGGAATTGTTTTTAATATTAAATTCATAAAATTTTAGTTATTAGTTTAAAATTAACTAATAATTGGAAAACATGTTAATTTTTTACTATTTCTCATCTTACATGTCCTATTTTAATATTTTTTTTATTTTTAAATAATTTAATAAAATATATTTACCATAAAATTCTATTAATGAAATTTTAAGTACTATTAACATAATTTGACCTTGAATGAAATATGGAAACAAAGTAATTAGTCTATAATACCTTGAAATTTTTAATATGTTTTATTTATCTTAAGAAACATTGTACACTTTAAATCACCAATAAATATTACTTTAAGAGTTGTTAAAATCACTAACGTATTTTTTTATTACTGACATATGAATTGTGTCGGCATTTACTATTAATTTAAGATAATTAATTCATAATAAAAAATTAATAATTATTTAACATCATCAAGTTAACTCAATCAAGAAAAAAATAAATTTTTTTTGTTCCATATGTATATTTAGTCACAAATATGTCATGAAAAATTACTTACTACACAATTTTGAATTTTATAGCCATACACACACAATACAAAAGCATATGGATAAGAAACCTTTTTTAAAATTGATAAAAAATTAGATATACATTAAAATATTTAATATTAAAATATATATAATAAAAGAATTTAAAAAATATTCCTCCTTATATACTTTGTGAACGACACCAAATTTGACTTTCTTAATGCAGCGAAAACACTCGGTAAAAATTGAAAATGATTTTTAAATTTATCCTGAAATAAATTATAATTTATATTTTTTGGAATACTTTTTTAGGGTATAAATGTTATATTATCATAAATCATTAGTTTATAAGTTTTGTAAAATTTTATATCATATTTATATCATGGTAATTTCATAAAATGCATGCTACCTTTTAAAAACATTTTTTACTATTCACTAAATTTATAATTTCCTTAGAAAAATATAAAAAAAATATTCATAGTGTAAATATGAAAATATGAATACAAAAATTTGTTATATTTCAGAAAATTAAATTTCTATTGGTAGAAGAAATTAATTTTAATATAAATGAAAAAAGCACAATGAATTTTTTTTATAGAAAAAATGTGGTTAAGCCAAAATAATGATCATATAAAAAAATATTCTATAATGATGATTCATATGTAACTCATTATATGATAAGACTAAAAATAATATTTATTTAGTTTTTTATTAAAATAGAAATAATAATGGATTTTTTTATTAATATAAATGAATTTTTTTATAAAAACCATTAAATTTCATTATTCATTGTAAAATTAGTGATTTCTGAAAAATATAAAAAATTCAACCCATGGTAATTTTGAAATATTAATATAAAAAATGATAATTTTTCTCTGAAATAAAATGTCTAAAATTACAATATTTTACTTATAATAGACTCTCACAATGATAATTAAAATCTATTTTTATAGAAAATAGATTTTATATAATAAAATGATTTTATTAAAAATTGAGTTTTTAATTTTGAAGAATTTAAAATTCAATTTTATTAATTATTATCCTTTTATATATTTCATATATTAGTTAATTCTATCTATACCCATCAATTTAATGACTATTATATAATTATAATAACTATTATTTCAGGTCTTATGTATTATTTAGGTGTTTGGTGTATTCCTTAGACAATTATTTAAAGTGTATTTGATGGGGACTTGATTATATGAATTAAATATATGGACTTATACATTCAATCATTGAGAAATCAGTTATAATTGTATATATGATTACTATAATTATATTATAAATGGATGAAATTACTACAATATTTTTTTGATCAAATTGAATATATACTGTGTATTCACTCTATCATATTATTTATCACTTTTGTATTCATGATAGATTCCACTATACACATTCTACATCTAAGCATCCATGATAACCTTATAATTTTTATTTCTTTTCCGGAGGTCTTCATTAAGGGATCATGTAATTATTTCAAATAGAAATAATAAATTTTTAAATATGATTTCTGCTTTGTTGTATGAATGAAATATAAAATTAAAATTATATATGTATTGTTTCTTATAAGACTATTAAATTTTTTGATCCCTTGACACCAGATATATCATATCTTATACCAATTAAATGTATAAATCATGGGCCTTGAGTGTCTAGTGTATGGGTTGTAAAAATGTGTATCTGATCAAGATTAAAAGAATCCTTGGGAACTAGATTTTAAAAGTACATAACTTTCATATGAATTATGATAAACTCATAAAAACATTCCATTATTTTTACAATATTTTTTTTTATTTTATGGATCAATATTCAGTATATTATGACCTAATTATGTGTGTGACATTTTTTTTAGATTTTTCATAGTGGAAATAATAGAAAACATGTTAACAACTATAATTAATATAGAGATTTCCATCGTGATCTATCAAACATGGATGGTGATGTGGATGCAAATATTATAACTCTGTTTGCATAATTTTATTTGGTGAGAACTAACATACCTAAGAAGATGGTGTTAACTATTGTTTCATATCGTTTTGTAACTATGATAGACTACTTATTGTGGCCATATACTATATTCTCTAGTGAAACTACTAATCCATTTGTAGTTGACATATTGATGAAGTCCCTTAAATTTATATTCCAAGATTTTAAAAGTAATTATAGGGAGAGCGTTATTCTATCAATATATTTCATAAATGGAGTTTATAATTAGTGGTGACCACTAATTAAAAATAATAATAATAAAGAAGATAAAAGGAGTGTGGGACTAAAGACCTTAAATGTGATATACTTTCCTCTTGAGAAACAAGATTATATTGTATTGATTTTTTAATTTAATCAAAAATAAAATGAAGTTATCTTGAGTATAAGTTTAATTTTATAATATAATACCAACATTCTATATATAGGATACACATTCTAGATAGTAAAATTGCTCATTTCTATGATATGATTACGTTAATACTCTTAAGGGACCTAGTCTCTCAAATTTTACAGCTACATGATGAAATAGTGTCGAGTTCCATCGTGAATGAAAATTAATAACCCATATATTTTATTTTCAAAGGAATCCAGTTGGAAAAGAGTGTTACTAAGATCTAAGGAAAATAAAATGTGGATAAGAATAAGAAGTAATGGGTGGATCATCCAATATGTGATAAATGGGAAATGAAAGTCCCTAGTATTTTATAAAATTGAGTGAGACCCTATTATAAGTGGTGGGAAAATATCTATATGGACAATGAGTGAATGTTAAATAATGAAGATGTTAATATGAAATGATATAAATATATTAATATAAGAAATAATCAGAACCATTTCTCTAATAATCAATATAATTCCCATTAAATGTGAAAAAATGGTATAATTTAAAAATATTAAATGGTAATAAATGATGTGGATGTCCATAATAATTTGAAAATGGGTAGATTGACTGAAAAATAAAATCCAACTAATGATTTATTTGTTATAAAATCCGCTCACACATTTTTATCAATCTTTTTAAAGGCTAACATGAAAAATAACTATATCACATTGAGAATGGTGTAATTAATCACGTGACCCAATGGAAATATTATCACAATAATGATATGTGAGTCAGTACCTATTATGTATAATAGATACACCTTACATGTTAAATTCATTTTTATACCTATTGTTGAAATTCAAATTATCCTGGATATCAATTATCATTGAAAGAACAATGAAACAATTCATTAAAAGGGAACGAAATTAAAATTCAACAAGGATATTTTTTATTTCATTTCATTAGAGGGGAAAAATAATTATCTCTTTCATGTATGTATCCACCTGTAGTGGATCAACATAATTAAATTATTGGATTGGAAGAGAAAAAACTATTTAAGGACAAAAAATGAATTATAAGAAATGATAATGTAAATATTATACTTGAATACATTTATGTATTTCCTAAAAAATTACATAGAAATCCAAACCTATATTGATTAATGTTTTTCATTTAACCCATCATTGAATTAAGACTTATACATACTAATCCCTAAATATTGAACATAGTGGAATTGGTGGAGTTGAAGAGAAATCAACATGAGTAATGTGCTAATGTTTTTATTCAACATAGTATTTGTTATAGAGATCCAATATTATTACTTTTAAGAATAAATTTGGGTCTATGTGGTTTTTCATTTATTACAAGGTGACCCATTACATTACCATAAAGATCAAGTATCAAATTTGACAAAACAATTAATTTCTTGATCAATTGAAATGATCTCAATATTTTTCAACAGTCAATATACATTTTTGGTATGACCAACTGAGAGTGAAGAAGGTTGAAATATTGAAGAACATATTTTGAAAATGTTGCAAATATTATATATTTAAATTTATTCCCTTTGGAATGAATAATTCACCCAATATGATTTTGTATATTATGAAGAGATGATTACTAAATTATACTCATAATATCATTATAGTATATATTAACGGTACCTTGGTAAAATATAAAATCTATTAGGAGAATAAGTATCATTTTTAAAATCATTCTTCATTATATTAAAGAAAATAAATTTTATGGGAATTTTAGAAAATGTTATTTTTGATGTCTCTATATATTAAAAAATCTTCAAGGAGAATAAGTATCATTTTCTTGGTAATATTGTCTTCAAAAATGACATATCTGTCGATTATAAAAAGAAAAATGATCTAAAAAAAATTACTATGAAGTTGAATATAACAGAAATAAATTGTTTCCTTGAAATATCGAGTTAAAATTAGTGGTATGTTAAAAATATTTATTTATTGGATAACACATTAACAAATTTGACCCACAAATGAATTAGGATTATATGTTCTATGGGATTTATAAAATATTCCAAATAGTTTAGTAGAATCTTTTTCAATGAACCTATATTTGTCGTTACCATCAAGATATAATGTATTTTTGATATATATTGATCCATTGAATATTGGACTTGGATGGGTTATTATACATAATGATAGGTATGTTTCTTGTAAATTATGTTAGTTAATGATCCATGAATAGAATTATGAAACCCATTCTCTTGTTTTATGGTCAATGATATATTCAATAATGATATGTAGGCACTATCACTATATTGAGAGATAAGAAGTATATACTGGCCAATGATTTTAGAATACATCATCTATAAAAATGATATCAACATTAGGTAATGTATAAAAATTGAATTACCTATGGACTATGATTTTTTAATAAACTATCACCATTTAAAATAAAGAAATGTTGTCTGAACCATATGTATATGGTTAATTTATTTTTTAAAAAGATAATATTAAAAAAAGATTTAGTGTACATGGATTTTTAGAAGATAAATATTAGAATTATTAGGGTAGTATAAAAATTACACTTATTATAAATTATTTCCAAAAAACATTTACTAGATAAGATATGTTTTTTTAATTTTTGTATAAAAGCATAAAAAATAAAATTAATGATGTGAATGATTTGAATCATGAATTATTTATCTATGAACATGGTATACTAATGTATCAAAAGTGGTTATTTTTTTCATTAATAACTATTCTATATTTGGAATTAATTGATGAATCCCATGTATCAAATTTCAATATACACTCTTGAAGCACTATGCTGTATAAATAATTAATTTAAGGTTTTCATGGGAAAATATGATGTGAGAAATTTCTAATCGAGTTTCAAGAATCATTATTTTATTAAAACGTAATTGCTGGGATACAACACCATAAATGTTTCATGAGATATGTCGTTATACCTATATTGATATGGAATGATATAAAAAAGATATTTTTCACTAAAATACTGTCGAATCGTAGGAAGGATGATATTATTAAGGTGATTTGGCATCATTTTACATGGTCTAATAGTTTTCTTATTATATGGGAGGATCTAAACCATGAGAACCTTGTATTCTATTATATTATTAAAATTTGGAGTCTTCATGGGGAACCAATTTTGAGTACATCTGATCTTGAATGAGAATTCAAATTGAATTTATAAAAGATTCATCAGATGTATCCCTACATGAAGAGACATCTGAACATATCCTATCACCGTCAAGGATTAGAATATTAAGAAAATAATTTTTAATCTTTTCAATACATGAAAACGTCATTATATCTTGATAGTTAGGGTATGTAGGTTCGATATTTACATTGGCATAATTTTCTAACAATAATATATTATACTTAAGAATTAAAATGGAATCATATAGAGAATTATATGAGAAGATAATTCATAAATTAACTTTTTGGGAAGATGTTGGAGAGAGGAATCCAATATAAAAATATGTTATTAGAAATAAAACAACAAAATTTTAAACAATTTAGACTCACATTATGATGTTTCAATTCAAATAAACACAGTATTCCCACAATTAGAGGGCGTACATTGAATTTCAATAGAGCGATCACATATTCCAAAAGTTTCTCCATTGAAGGTAGTATTAAGATTTGGTATGAAAACTAAAATAGGTATGAGTTATATTGTGTAGTGACTCTAGTTTTTCCCTACCAGACATTGGAATATTATAAAGAATTTTTTCGAATCTAGATGATGAGTCAACATCTGAATATAGGGATTGGGTAGCCTCGGTAAGGTGATATTAAATATATTAAATATATTTATTCACCCATGCACAGTTCCATCTGAAATGTGGATAAATCCTGAGTGGAGTCTCAAATCAGGTTTTAGAGTCCTCATATGAGTTCAGAAAGTCTTATTTACCTTATACGTTAAGTAAACATTGTCTGCGTCAGGTGTCGGGTCGAAGGTGAGGCGGGTCGTGGTTTTAAGTGGATATTTTATTTAATAAAATTAAAACAAATATCCTCTACTATTTTATTCCCATTATACTAAAACAAGAGGAGGCATATCCCTTCTTCCCCTTCCTCTCCCTTCGACCAACAGACTAACCATGGCATGGAGGTGCTTCTATGTGTCATTTTTGATGTCAATCATTTTCAAATTCAGAATTAGCACATCCTAGGAATCGTTCAACACACAAAGAATTGACATTTCCCCCTCAAGGTAAGAAGATCGAGTTTTAAGTCAGGATATTCCTTTTGATGCATTTTTATGGTTTTAAATCTCTTAGACAATTTCTAGCATCACCTTTAGGGCTGATCTCTGTGTTTTCGGGGTGAATGGGGGTGATCCGAGAAATTCATAAGGAAATCCCATCTTTTTTTTCCGTAATCAAATCATGTAAACTAGTCCTACATGGTATGTGCAATTTCTATTCATGGGATATGAGATTCAGGATATACATGCTGTGTATATAGGGTTTACACCATGTAGGGACCCTCATCATGTGGCTGAGAGAACACAATCAGCGTAGATGTGTAAGAGTACATGGTCGTGTAAGATAACATGACCAAAATACATAGACACCAGGTCTGGTATGCAGGCTCAGGTAAACCACATGGCATGGTGGTCGTGACACCCAAACATTCCATGTAGTATGGGACACACGGTGTTTAAGGGTCATGGATGGATGGGTAGTGTGACAGAGAAACATAGCCAGGGGCCTGGTGATGTAAGACATGAAGTCTAGTATCTATAATGGAAGGCATGACTACATGGGTCATAAAACTATGTAGGAAAGATATACGATGAGGTTTTTTGGTGGGTATAAAAACTGTGTACCCCCTAACAAGACATGTTCTCTTTTAGGATCTTTGATTGATCTTATAACTCTTTTATTTCCCTCATTGTAACATAGATTAAAGCTCATGAGTAGACTATCTTGGGATGTTTTCCAGGTAGAATGTGATGGTGGAATTAGTTTGTGCCTGAGAGTTATGGTGTCAAGGCAGTGTTCTGTGGTAGCAATGATTAGTGATGATGGATTCCTATATTGATTGTGTCCCCTAGTATCTGGTGATGACGTTAAGACTATTTGGGTTTAGTGGGTCCCCTGGGTCCATTTTCTATGAGTTTTTTTAGTATCACATACTCTTTGCTGGACTATGACCCCAATTTAGATTGTTTACATTTGTGAAGCATAGTGTTACTCCCCTTTCTTTTTAGGAAGAATTTTCATGTTTCTCATAGTGGTACTCCCCTACATTTTAAGGGAGATATTTCACGTTCCCATTTTCTAGAGTGAGTGGCCACAGTTCAGTTCGACAAAAAACTCAGAAGACTCAGACCATGTATTTTCCCGAGAGGCCCTGTGGGGTCATCACAAACTTATATCTTCACTAGTAGGGTTGGTATCGGTGTGACCAATATTTACCCAGGAATCGATACTCAACTTCGCATGTTGTTTTACCAGCAGTTTATAGATCACCAAGTGATCCATGAGTGAATACATTCAAATTGTGTATCAAAATTTGTCTCTTCCTTCTACGATCTACCATAATATTTTGACCGACAGGGTTGAGTGAGCCCCCCATATCCTTCTTTGTGATTTTTTCTCAATAGAGTAAAAATTAGCTTCACCAAAACTACATGAGTTTTGATCATATTCAAGGAATGTTGTTCTAGATTTATGTTCTTACACGATACCCCTTTATGTGAGCGGTGTTTCCTTCTTGGGTTACCCCTAGTGGATCCAGGTTTGAATACCTTACTCGATGAGTTTGTGTTATCTTAGTCACCAGGTGACTTCTTCCATGACACTGTCCATTGAGAATTCCCTCATGGATATATAACATGAGGGGTTTTCAGGTTGTTCCATTAGTTTATTTTCACTATAGAGTGGCATATCTCAGTTTAGTGCCTTTGGGTATTGCGAGGCAGGCTTATCGACTATGAGTTATCAATGCTTTCCACCTTTTGTTCTGTGAGAAATCAGGGATGGATTGTCTCTTGTTACTATCTATGAGATTAGTACTTGATGATTCTATTGTGAGTGTTTCATAGAAACATTGAGGTTTTTACCATTGAAATTATGTTTTCAAGACCATGAATATTGGAGCTATGTATTTATGTGTACATTCTAGGATTCCCTATGGTATATGTCACTTCGTGACATGCTAGAGACATTGAGATGATTTTTCATGTTTATCTAAGGATGGTATGAAGATGGATATTCTCTCTCATTGGGGTTCCCACATGGTGGGTCTAGCTAACTAATTCCTTTTACTTAATCTCACTTTGGTTTTGGTTTTGGAGTGCCTATTGAGTATTCTTATATTCAACACTACATGGTATTTCCTCACATATGTTGTGTCTTGTACAGACCACTGGTTCATCAACAAAGTCCCAATCGTTCCCTTAGCATTCCAAGAATTGTAGCTAGACTAACCATGGTTTTTTGGGAGCTATACCGCAGAGCTTTTAGGCAGTAGTTTGATAGCGATCTTCTCCATCTTAGTAGGTTTAACTTTTTTTAGTTTTATTATGGTGGGCCCTAGGTTTTCACTTTTATACTTCTAATACACTCAGGTTTGTGATATATATATCCATGACATTTAGTTTTCAATTTTTCTATATCCTTACAATGCTCCATGGAGGAGTGTACGAGTGTGTACATATAGGTAAGATAGTCTAAGGCCTCACATGTGTGTGATATCCAACTCGGTGCTAGTCACAAACCTGTGGACTTTGGGAGGCCGACTTAGGGAGTTGTAGATTGGGCCTTGTTGGGTGGGGTCATGGCACATTGGGATTTTTTAAATTTTAGAGAGGATTAGATCCATGTCCAGCAACTTTTACTTTCCACGCAACCTGTCTAATGTGAAGAACATCTTCAATGTTTGATTGTTGTGGTTGTATATGCAAGAACTAACATATGTACTAAATTTAAATGAAATAAATCTAAAACCTAATTGATGTAATTTTAAAGATCTTGTCTTCAATAATGACAATATAGAGCATGTTTTGTTCAACAGGAAGACTTAGTTTGTGAAGGAACATTAGAGAAAATATAAAAGTAAGGATCCAATGTCATAATAAATGAAAATCATGATAAAGAATGACCCATAATTGATTCTAAACTGATGTAAATCATTAATTACTTGGATAAAATTATAAAATTAGTAGAATTTCACTCCAATGGTTCTTATATAGGATGTTAACACTTCAATCACGAACTATAGAATAATGAACATTTTAATTCATCTCCCTATAGAATTATAAAAATAGATTTATTTAATAATGTTTTAAAATATAAACCCCCATATTAAATAATTTAAAATAGATAAAATTAACTTCATTTTTAAATTCATAATTTAATCTTTTCTTAGTGTTAATTTTTTATATTTTTATGAAAATGATGATTTTTAGAAGAATAGTAAAGAATAAAATATTTATAAAAATAGTAATTTCTGTAACATCATTATTTTATAAGAATGAAATAAAAAATTTTAAAACATTTTTAAGACCAAATATATTTTAAATAACTAAAATAAATATTTGAAAAACACTATTTTGAATTTAAAAACCTATCATTAACCAAAGTGATACTTTATCATAATAAAATAAATATTTTTAATCAATTTTATAATTAATTAATTACAAAGATAAATTTTTTATTGTGATTTAAAATTCATATAACTATCCAATTTTATTATATTAAGAAAAAATGTTATCATAATTGTTTCTCTATATGTTTTGAGTCTAAATTTATTTTAATGCATTAAATGAAAATTTTATAAAAAACAATTTTTTGTAATGTTTTGCGAACATATATTAAAATGAATTTTTACCTTCTCAAAAAATGGAATATTGTAAAATTGATTCCATATTTTGAATTAAAACAATATGATTACCTAACAAGGTCCATTAAATGTTTAGTCATAATGAATAAATACAATAGTTAAATTTTTTCACTTTGGTAAGGGTTAAATTGATTCGTATGGGGGTTAAACTAAGCGATAAACATTAAACTACCACTAGAACACATCTCGTTTGATATATTTACAATATTGAATCCTTAAATTATCCTATATTCAAAAATTATTCCAAATTGTTTCACCTTCCATTAAAATTACAATACTATTTTAATTTTTAATATATTTATTGGTATGCCTCACCCCTGACTGTCAAATTTTAGAATCCCCCATCCAATTATCCAAAAACCCAAAATTCCCCCATGTTGAACAATCAATTCCAAAATTCCCTCCCAGAACACTTATCTACAACCTATTGGTTCTGATCTTCCAAAAAACATTTATAAATCCTGAAGCTGTTTTTCAAAGGTGATTATACAAGGAATAGGTATATGGTCTCATCATGATATTTCATTTTAATTACTCAGAAACCATTGTCAAATAATTAATAACCACCTTAACATAGCATAAAATGAACATTAATATATTTAATTTTTTATGACAATGGTACAACCATTATCTATATTATTTTCATATAATTGAAATTGAAAACACCACTCGTTTGTATGCACATGCTAACACCACCATGAATAGATGTATTTAATTTTTCATTTCCACCTCATAAGGATTTATATAAAAATTGATTTCATTTATATTTTTTATATATATGATATAGTAATGTTTCTGGGAATATAAATATATTTATACCTTCCTTCCTTTCCATCTATTGAAATATTTAAACATCTTACATGTGGATGTGCAGGCTGCCTTCTCCATGATTGACATATGTAATTTTTAATCACTGCATTATCTAGATGGTAATAAAAGTTTATTTAATATATAAATTTGATATATATATTTAATTATTAATATTATTAAAGTGATGAATCCTTGAAGAAAGAGAATGGGCTCCAATTTCTATAACAAAACAATAGATAACATTTAACAACTAACTCATTGATTTCTAACAATGAATTATGTTTAAATAATTAAAAAGATGTTATTAATGAGTTATACATAGAAATAAAAATTTAAAAATATATCTTATATAGATTAATAATAAATATAACTTTATTATAATGGAGGATAGGATGCATTCAACAAAGAGATGTTCGAAGGTAAGGGTTTATTTTATAGTCTCAATATTTTAAGGAACTGTACTTGTTTAATTATCAATTTGATGAATTATGCGTCCTTTATATCATAAAACCCATTTTTTCTATGATGGGTATTTTAGGGGAATAAAATTAAACTTTTTAGTTTCTATATATTATATACTAAAAATCATTGAATTGCGGATTATAAGAAAAGACATATGTATATATCTTTTTTATTTGTGATTACTTTTTTTCCATACCCATTTTATTTATTTATCTTCAAAATTTTTATTATATATACTACAATTATTTCGTAGGACAGAAATATGCAAAAGGATACTATCTGTTATGATGTTTTAAAAGATCATTTCATCATTTTTTATAGTTCATTTTTTATTCCATTTACAAAAGTATAGAAAGAATGTATTTTGAATTTTTTTGTTAACTATAAATATTCACTATAACATGAATTATTCATTTAGAAGCATTATTATTATGTTTTTTAGTATTCCAATAAATACTCTAATCACATTATTCCTAAAATATTATACTATCATAAGTTACTAATATAAACATGATATTATTTTATCAAAAGATTTGAAGAAGGGATTCCATTTTATTTTTGAATATTTCAATCATTTGGTCGACATTTTGATATATAAAAAATGTTTATTTTCAGGAATATACTTTTTAAAGTTATTATAAAAATATTAATTTAATAATATTTTAGACACCATTTTAAAATTATTTATGAAATTGTATATCACACTGTCTTTTGGAAAAGGTTGTAAAAGTTTATTGAAAGTAATTTTTATTATTTATTCTTAAATTCACCCTATAATTCATAAAATAACCATTTTTTCATTAAATACCTCATTTATATTAAATCTATTTTTTAATCAATTAATTATTAATGGTTTATACATATTTTTTATCAAAAAAATATTTTCAATTCCAGGTTGTTATATCTATATCACTCTACATAATGAAATAAAAATATAACATTGATAAATATAATTTCATTCTAAATGAATATTCAATACGTACCCTATTGATTAATGATCAAGGACCATAGTGGTTTAGTGTCATTGGAGACAAGATACATGATTAAATTATTTTTAATTTTTTTTTTGATAGCTCCCACAAATATTTCTATATTAGAATAATTCTAGATATATCATACCTAAAACCACCCATAAAAACCCAAGGAAGGAAAATATAAAAATGGTGATCTTTGATTATTAGCAAGCATATATATGAGAGATATTAATCACATTATCATTATATAATTAAAAGGTTCTAATAAAATAATCATCTTCTTGTTCTCAATGTAAAATATTCAAATAAAGAAAATAATTGGTCATATACTATAAAATAATATCAAAATTGGAACCATGAATAATAAGGATGTCAATGTAGAAATCATCACTCAAGAGTCATAACATATCCATTTGGTTTTATAATAATATGAACATATAAATATAAAATCTCTCTATGAATAATCATATGCTCATAACAAGAGTCAATGATACTGATGCATCCATATTTGAACATATATATTGACAGTAATTTCCACATATATTCATCTGAAAATATATAGAAGAAATAAAACTCATACATCAAAATTTTAATATAAATATTACTAATCATGTCCATGTAAGCATAACAAGATGAAATCAGACATATACACATCAAAATTTGAACATATTTATCCACAATAAGATCTATATTTATCATCATTATCATATGAGATATCTATATCAGATTATCCAATTCATTGTAGGTATATAATGTTACCAATCATCACAGAATCATAATCTATTCAGATGTTTTCCAAAATGTCATGAAAAATTAATCATTTCATCATAGATTATTATATGGAAATGATAAATATATATATAATGATTTCATCATAATAATAAATAAACATCATGACACAAAATTAGGATGGTATCAATGGATCATGATGGAATTGAATAACATGTAACATTAAATGTTGTTTTCATAGATAAAAACACCTTTAAAACATCAATAGAACATATCTTTAGAAAAGTGTTCTTTTCAATTTGAAATCACCTATTTAAAGTGTAAGAACTTCTAGTATAGTAGGGAAATATTTTTCTTCAAAAATAATAGTTGAAACATGTACATGAGTATTCAATTAAATTATTTATCATGATGATAGAAATATACATGCATATATCATAATTTAACATGAAAAATATTTTCAATACTTTGTTAAAAATGACTTTATTATCAAAACAAAAGAGAAGATTTCGTGTAAATATTTAATGGACTATAAAATATAAAAAAATACCTTAATAAATCATGGTTGAACTATCATAGAATTAATTAAATGATTTGGAAAGGTATAGGGATATGGAAGAAAATGCTTTTGACCAAAGTGGAAATAAAATCAGTTTTTCTCAAAAAGATTTTCATATACATTTTCAATAAATAATTGATGATATTTTATCTATGGATTTATTTTTTTAATAAATTGTGGATAATAAAATATGTGAGTTAAATGTATTAAATCTCTATAATTTCATAGAATGGGTACTCAGTATTGATAATCCCAAAATGAAATGATATTACAGCATAAATCCCATATATCAGGTCTCATATTACATCATACAGGATCAAACCTCTTATATAATTAACATAAATTTATTATAAATCTATTTGAAAACCAAATTCATATATCAAATTCTATATAATATTCCTTTATAATTTCTAATTATCTTATTTTTATCAACTATTCCTTAATGCATACATTTGTGTGAAAACATGTCCATTTTCCATATCTATTTCAGTTTGACGATTCTAGTAAACTAAATTTGGTTATGGTTTAATAATATATAGAATAATAATCATGAAATAATTTTCATGTACACTCATTATATACACTTTTATTACTATTTACTTAAATTGTGATGGATAAATTAATTACATCACTTTGTAGAGATAGTAGTCAGTACCGACGCACAAGAGTTTTTTTTCACATTTTAATAGCTGGAAAAAATTAAGTTAATTTATAAATAACCTTTATAGAATTTTTATTTTATAAAAAATATAATATATCATTATTAAATATATCTTTATGAAAATTTATGTTAATTTGAAATTATAAATGAATCACATCACTCCATCGAAGTGGTAATCCAAACATACATAATAGAGATGTTATTATTTTAAAATCGATGGAAATTTAAATGGTATATATGATAATAGATTTAAATAAGAATAATTAGATAAAAATATCAAACATAAAATTTAAATCATATATAAAAACAAATCGTTAATAATGGTGATTGAAAATGAAATACATATCTACACGTGGTGGTTGTCCATGTGTATACACATTCAATGATTTCATTTCCCATTTGTTGGAGCTGGTGATAAATTAATGTAATATCATAACTATAATATCATATTAGTATATTTATTATACTACATTCATCATGTAATAGTATATACAATATGTTTTGAGAGGGTAAAAGAGTAAAAAAATTTAATGTAGTTGATTAAGAGTAATATAGTTTCATTGTGAAATATCATTTGGATTAAACTTTTTTCGTGGAAAAGATTGTATTATGATCAAAATAAGTCATTTAAGACATGGTTTGGGATGTTAATAATGGATTTGGGTTTTTATGGGTTGAGTTAAGAGGATCCTAATGTGCAAGGATAAGATGAGAGGTGGTTTCCTTTTATAAAGGAGGGAGTGGAATCCCATGGAATATTTCAAAAGATCAGAATATATAAATTTGTTAATAAATACCAATAGATCAATAAGAACTAACAATAGAATAAAAAATGATATAGATTCAATACATGACTATCTAATATATTTTTCCTATTTTTAGGTCATTTTATCCCTTATCACTTTAGTTTAATCCCTCCTAAATACCTTTTTACCATTATCGTGCGGCGTGCAGGTGGAGAGGCCACCACAATACCTCGTTACACAACAACACTTTATAAAAGATGAAGCCCATGGGTTGTTAGCCGAGCGGTACCCACTGGTTATACCCCTCGCTCTCTGTGGAAACTAGCCCAAGCTCGAGTCCCACCAGACTCGGACATTGTTCATATTATGCACATGGTGATTCAAAGCCATTTTCCAAACTGGGGAATGTACGGCATGCTCTGGGCATGGAGGGGCCCCCAGTGGGAGGTGAGCATTACCCTTACACACATTTTTCCAATAAGCATATACCCTAGTGGTACAGGATAATGCTTGGCATCCAAAATACCTAGGATCAAATCAAGGCAGGGACAAATTTCCGGGTACTATAGCATCTCTGTAGCAGCACTGTAGTAGTGGCGAAACTATAGCAGTGATGACACTATTGCGGCAGAGACACTGTAGCAGGAACTATATCGGCGGTGGTACTGTTGTAAGTACTGTAGCAGCACGGTTACTATAGTAGTACTTTCACTGAGGGGCCCTTTGGGCAAAAAAAATTGGATTTCAAGCTTAGTTTTTAGGCCACTTGGCTGTGGGCCTTTAGGCTATGTAATGGGTCTCCCTATACCCAGTTAAAAAGAGGTCTTTGATTTAAATAATAAAATGCGGCTTCAGCTCCAAACTTTAAAAAAATCCCCTCATAATAATTTTACTATCGAGATTATATCACTCTTATATATTTAATTGAGATTAATTATTCCTTATCACGTCATTGGGTTCCCACGTAGCTTCCTTAAAATTATGGTTTCACGATAAGACATTTACTGGGAGAGTGATCTTATTCTACAACACTTTCTATCATCAATCTAGAATATACATTGATTGATCCTATTAATAGATATTATTTTCTAGTAGTACACCCAATGAGTTTTTTATGTGTGGAGGATTAGGTATGTACTTTTTTATGGGAGATATATAGAACACGTCACATATATCATAATGATTATTTGGAAGTACAAAGTGATAACGAACTATACCAATATAACAAATAATTTAGAAGGGGATAATATATGCTAGTCTCACCGTGACCTTATTTCCACATCTCATAACATTATTTCAATAATATAGTTATCAAAATAATTTATCACCAATTCTGAACACTATATCTCAGTTATACTTTTCAACAAAACCTTTTTATTTAATCTGAGCTAACCTGATGTCTAGATAAATGTACCTAAAATTCTATTACATTTACTCTCCAATAGTATGGCCCAATATCATTAATTCTCCAACATCATCCCATTAAATTTCATTTATACACTTCTTGCTATAGATGGATTAAAAAGGATCAAACTGAATGCTCGAGTGATAGAACTTGTTTAAGTAAATTTCTCAGAAGGAAGGTTTTAGATACAACCTCAATTTAAATACAAATTACAAGATTTGAATATATCAAAAAATATTTGAATGGTCTTTTCAGACTAACCACTACTCTCAATGAGATACGAGGGTTTAATTTCAAACTTTATATTCAAATCATGTAGAGGACTCTCCAGAACATCAATGAAAAACCCCTTATTATGATTAGATACAGAAGAATATGGTACTTTATATTATCTTACTAGTTTCTTCATGTAAATCCTACAAATATATTTAAGAGAAAAATCTTCACTAATTAAAATAAAATATGTTTACTTCATAATGATATTGACTAGAACCTAAATAATGTTGAGCCCATTATTTGTTTTTTTGATTTAGATGACTAAATACATGGTAATATTTTTGGGGTTCCATTACATTTCTGGAAATAGATATAGAAACCTCATAAACTTATGTCTCCAAACATTAACATGTTGACATATAAGGCACTATGATACATACACATCAATATCCCCTTTCATGTTATCCCATTATAAATACTCTTTTCGATCTCTATTCATCTTCATAGTTTCTAGATTAAAATAGAATGGTCAACTCTGAGATTCCTTCAATTACACCATGTATTATATTTATCTGAAAATTCAATGTTTTTGGAAAGTTATCATTCCATCACATTCTTAATTCAACATAGGGACATTTCTTTCTTTATTTTTCAGTTCTATATCTTCTCTATTTAACTCATTAATATTGACATTGATGGACGGTTGATCATTCACATGATAAGGATATATTATATCACCATTCCCAATAATTTTAAGATCAATTATCTAAAAATTGTTATATATTATATCTCTTTTAGTCAACATCATAGAAAAAATAGAATGTCCCATTTGACTCAAAGAATCATCCACCTTGTTCACCTTCCCGGGTTTGATGTGTATTGAGAATTCATAATCCTCAATTAATTTGAACCATCTCTTTTGGACCATATTCATGAATATCATTGTGAATATATAATTAATAATTTCTGATTATATTATATATAACATATTTTCCCATAAATATGATGACCAGATATTTTGAATGAAAAAATTACCGCATCTATCAGTAAATTAGGGTTTTGTTAGATTTTCTCAATAATTTTTATTGGAATGATCTATATGATATCACCATATCATTTATCATGAAAAATTATCCCAATACATTATAAAATTCATCACTATATATCAGAATATCTTTATTAAAATAGGATAGAGTGATAACAAGTACATTATCCATCATTATTTTCATCTCTATGAAATTTTACTCACATGATTTTTCCAAAAGTAAATTGGACGACTTCTATAGAAACTTGGTTAGTGGATAATATATGCCTAAAAATTTATTCACAATGTTTCATTAATTTTCATCAAATCTATGAAAAAAATAGGTCCCAATCATAGTTTTTTTGAGCCATTTTTCAATAACATTCTTAATTGATGGATCTATCAATATACCATACCATGGGATTATATAACCTAATAATGAATATTTTTTATCTAGAATTCACACCTTATCAATTTGGAATAAAATTTATACTTCCAAATGGTGTACAGAAAAATCCTTAAATGATATTAATACTCTTAACTTCTCTTTTAATATATTAGTATATCATATATAAATACGACCACAAACTGATCATAGTAATATATAAAGGATATATACATTAGATAAATGGAGATATTGGGGGAATTGATAAGTCCAAAGGTAAATAGTATAAATTAAAAATGAATGTACCTCTTATAGTGGAATACATTTGATATAACTTCCCTATTGATCATCAACTGATGATATCTAGAATAATGGGAAAACATTGAAAATTAATGATCTCTATATAGTTGATCAAACATGTTATGGGTATGGCGGAAAAGATATTTTTTATTTATAGTGATACTGTAATGTTCTTTAAAATCAATATAAAATCCATTCAACCTTTTTAATCACAATAAGATTAATATTTTTACCCATGGTGATGTATATAGGTGTATGAATCATTTTCCATGATTATCCCGGAGTTTCCTCTTAAATTCCAAAAAACCAATAAGGTCTATTCTATATGGATACTTTGATATTTTTTTTATCTCCAGGTATGAGTTGTATTGAAAAAACAACCTCATGATTAAGGGTATTTCAAAGAATGTAATCAAGAAATTAAATAGTATATTCATGAATTATATTAATATCATCAATGTTGAGTTTTCCCCCATCCATTGTTGATAAATATCACTTATGAATAAGTAGTATGCGGTATACAATATAATTAATTTCATGTGGAAGTTCATATTTGTCCTCACATTGACAAATGATCATAGGTTAATTAAAAATGAAAATTATGATTTATTTTTTATTGAAATATGTATGGAATTTATATAGATAGACCTAATAAACCCTATAAATCATATAAAATTCCAATAACGGATAAAAAAATATTTTCATATGAACTATTATATGAAACCAAAATATAACATCCATATATACAGATGTGAGGATAAGTGTTCTTGATTCATCGTGTTCTATATAATATGTTGACATAACATATACCCTTCATTGTTCAAGGAGTTAGACCTTAGATTAGGGCATCAACATATATAATTCCTAACTTCCCCACTTATAGAACATTCACTGGTTAGTGGTTTACTTCGATTAAATTCATTTCCCTCCACTAAAGTCTTCCTTTTCCCATTGATTTTTTATTATTCATGGCCACATTTTCCACATAGATAACAATTTCCCATTCCATTGTTTTATTTCCATGGGTGTTAATTCAAACACTCATGACATGTAGGATGATGGATATTATTTCATCTACGATTATTATGGAAATTTATTTTTATCTTGTTAGGTGTCCAAGAAAACTCACCCAAGGTGAATTTATTAATCATATATCAAGATATCATGTAAGGAATAACCGTATCCTTTCACATTCTAACTAAAATTTCATTTTTCTTCATAGAAGTATGGTAATTTTAATGCTCATCACAATCATTTTTCACAAGATTCCTCATGGTTTTATCCATTGAAAAAAACCAAAAACATTGTATGAGTATTTAAAAATAATATCTACAGTAGTAAAGAATATTAATATGAATCTAATTCTTATGATGACACAAACTATGGAACCTTATTTAAACCAATGACTCTAAAATTTCATCTCATATCACTATAGATTATCATCAATTATCAGAGGATTTATAGTTGCATTATTCATATTATTTCATAAAAATATTGTGAATAAACCAAATCAGATCAACCAAGAATATCTCACAAGGTGTACAGTCTTAGGAAAACTCATCATGAATGAGTGAATATTGATTTAATACCCAATACAACCCTTCCATATTTTTTATAACATGATGCATATATACAACTGTTGCATCATCTTTATATTATCGATACGTGGATGTATTATTTAGAAAAAACGCACTCCTTTCATTACCATATTTATGGATGTCCTAATATACATAATCTTATCATAATTATTATAAATAAACATTTTTAATATTTATAATAAAAAATAAGTAAAGTGTAGTAAAAATCTTTCTAAAGAGACCCAAGAAAAAACCTATAAAAATATTACATCACTCTAGATTAATATTAGACACATATCACAATTATACACACTCGATGATAGTAAATGTTTAGTTCTTTCAGTGAATAAATAAAAGATAAACTTATTATTTAAAATATCATAATTTCAACTCTAAAATTATCATATATAGAACCTTCTATCATATTTCGGGGAAGGAAAACATTATGAAAAGTGGGATCCAATTCTCTATAAGGGTAGATAAGGGAGATATCAATCACATGATTATAAAATGGTCATAAGGGACTGACAACATCATCGTGTGTACATTTTCAATTTTAAGCATTCATACATATAAAATCAAAGATCATATACTATAAAATAATTTTACGTCTATAAGAATTATAATTAAGATTGCCAAAGAGGTAATCATTATTTAATAGTAATAACATATTAATGTTTCATTATCACCAAATGAAATCATAATATGGGAAACAATATTCACAATCATGTCAGCGTACAATCTTTTGTGGATATCTAGAAGAAATAATACCCACATATCAAAATGTGAAGAAATTTATTAAAAATAATGTCTGCATATATTATACTAATCAAAATATGAATGAATCATACTCAAATATAAAAATGAGAACATATATATTCACAATCATATCCGTTAATATTCATGTGAAGATAGTAAGAATTAATCATACATAGATACCAACACATAAACTTTGTTACCCAAAATAATTTCCCTTCATGACATAATTATATTATGAGATTATATTTAAAATTACACACAATATTAGAGGGATATAATACACCAAACCATCACAATATTAGAATATTTTCATATGTATTCCAAAAAAATCATGAAAACAGTTAGTATTTAATCATAGCATAAGCTGTGGAAAATAAATTTGGTGTCATTAGGATTTCATCATCAAAATAAATAACTAAGTAGAGAAATAACGAGGTTGGTATATTTGGATATTGTCCCAATTGATTCATAAGTAACATAAAAGGATGTTTTAATAGATGAAAATTCAATTCAAAGATCTCTTAAACAAGTCTTGAGGAAAGTACCATTTTTATGTTAGAATCAATTATTTAATGTCTAAAAATATTAATATTAATAATAAAAAATTATCATTGAAAATCACCATGGATTCAAATAATTTAATATTCAATGTAAATATAATTCATGATAGTGGGAAAACCCATTCATTCATTATATGTTAAAACCATTATTTCATTCACAGATTTGTAAAAGTATATATCTTTAAAAATAGAAAAAATATAATTTTTAAAACTTATTATAGAAAGTAAATTTTTTTAAAAATTAATTTAATCTATCACAGGATATTTGGAAAAAATTCATGAAAGCTTTTTTGTTAAAATTTGAACATACGAGAAAAATAGTCCTAAGAAAATTAAAATTATAGTTCTTTTTTATTAAAAATATTTTATTAGCCTCCTCCCCAAAAAGATGGAAAACGTGATACCATTATTTATAAATAATTTGAATAAACACTGTAGCTAAATATATATGGGTTTAATGGATAGGGCCCATATAATTACTCTCAACATAAATTTGGAATTGATAATGTCTAAATTTAATGTTCCTCTAATATAAATCCCTTACATCAAGTCTAGTTTTTCTTCTTACATGATCAAACCTCTTATATAGTAAAAAAATTATTAAAAATAAATTAAATAAATATTTTCATACATAACATAATATTCACCTTTATTTATAATTTCCAATTATAAAATTGTTAACAATACATTCATTAAATCGGCATTTGGGGTGGAAAGTATTTTGTTTTGCTTGAATGTTTTGGTTTGATGGTTATGATACATTAATATTAGTAATGGTTTAACTATCTGAGAAATATGAGTCATGAAATAAATATAACATCTATCCATTTAATAACTTTTTATGACCTATCACAAAAATAATTGAAGAAAAACTAATTAACTCACTTCGTAGAGATGGTAGTCCATACATACACACAAGTAATGTATCTACTTTTCTATGGATGGAAAATAATGAAAAGTAAATTTTGAGAATCCTTTAAAAAATAATTATTATCTCAGTATAATATATATTAATTAAATATATCCTTATTTACATACATGTAATGAAAAAAATGAAAGAAATCACATCGCTTCATGGAGTTTCAAATCCACACATACAGACTAAATGTGTGTTCTTGGTATAATAGAGGCACGTCTGGTGGGCAAGTAAATCAAAATATATTTTAATTTATATATTATAGAAACCTCAGTAGATGATCATTCTTTCAAAATTTATAGTTAATTTATTTATGATTGGTATAAATGATTACATCATCTTAAGATCTCTTATTCGATGATGTGGTTGATATTCCAAAAAAAATTGGATTCCTTTAACTGCATTATAAGGGTTAAAATGTTGAATCCCTCTATGAGTGATCCAAATGTTCTCTTATGATCGTAAAGAAATAGGAATTTATTTTTGGGTTCCAGGACAACAGATCATCTATCATTAATTAGTCATTATGATCTCCCTATGATGCTTTAAACATCAAGGTGTCCTTCTCCCTCTTAAGAGGATGAGAGGATGAATTTGAGGGAGAGAGTAAAGTTTAATTGGATAAATGATTATCTATTTTTAATTTATTGAATAAAAATATATTACTTATATTAATTAATAAATATTTGAATCCAAAATCATGTGAAAAAATATTAATTATATAATCAATAAAATAAATAAATAAATTTTATTCACAATATAGTAAATAAATTATTATTTAATATTTTTATGAATTAAAAATAATTAAATTATTATATGGTGTGGGGAATAATATTTATTAAATTTATTTAATTCAAATATAACATAATCAAGATTAATAGAAACATTTATTGTGTGACCCACTAGGATTATTTCTCATTAGCATTAGGTTGGTACACCTAATGTTCAAGATTACAATCTAGTATCTCGTCAAGTCACCAAGGAGAAAGAAAAAAATGTTGAATTATCAAAAACCACAAAAAATAATAAATGATTAACAAAATCCATCTTTTTGAAGATCTCACCAAGTATGTTTCACATATACTCAATCAACATATATGATTAAAACATCTTTCACTAACTATATGAAATAATCATCACTACACTATAGCTGTAGAATTTATAACACAAGTATATTTCAAGAAATGGTCTGAGATATCAAATTCCATAAATCTAGAACATTAAAATCACTCATGAACTTATCCATTAATAAATATTCATTCATGATACACCCACCATACACTAATTCCAACCAACATAAGGAATAACTATTTTTTAGAAAATCTAAGTGCACATGTAGTGACCCCAACCCCAATAGTCTTCACCAGGTGTCTTTATTATAACAAATACATAAGATACAATTAATTAAATCCAAAAATACTTAATATCTTATAGTTTTTTTATAAAATAGACACATCATTTATTCCCACATTACGTTTGGAAACAAAAATTTCTAATTTTTTTCATTCAGAAAATCAATATTACCTATAGCATAACATTTAAAATAAATCATATTAATCTTAATTGAATACAATGGAAAGGAATAAAATTAATGGTGATCTCAAATTCTCATTAAGGGTTCAGTATAGTGTAATCTATTTGGAATCAATAAAAAATACTCAAAATGGAAAGGTAAATAACTGAGCAGACATTCCATTTAACTAAAAACCAAAATTTTAAAATTATTTAATCATAATCAATATAAAAATTCAAATAAAAAAAAATTATATTTAATCAATAAATAGATAATAAAGTGAATTTATAGATAATATAACCCAAAAAACGTTGGGATTATAATAAGTGAATTTTTAATGATGGGAATTTATAATTATTAGACGTAATGATGTATAGAATCATGATCCCACTAATATCAATACGTTTCACATATCGGTTTTAAACTATATATAGGAACTCTTTTAAAGAAATCCTAATAGTTCATATCATGAGACTAACGTTTCCTTAAGGGTATATATAATCTTTGTCTCCACCTATCACTGCATGTCCAAATAATACCTTAGATATCGATTAATCTTTTTAATTCATGAACAATTTTCCTTATCATAAAATATCTATATTGACAAAAGAATAATAATTTTTCAATATTTATCTTAATAAAAAATAACATTAAAAGAAAAAAACTGCATGTATAAATTATAAATGGATTAATAAATTAGAATACCTTTGATAAATAATATGGATATTTTTAGAAAATATTAATGTTCAATTATCACTAGAAAGTGATTATTTAAAGGAAATAATAATGAATACAAAATTGAAATAAGAAAGCGAATATAAATACATTCCTTAGAAGAAATATCATATGTCATCCTGTGGAATAATAATGATGTTATCTTTATAACATATACCCACTGGATTAAGAATAATAAGGTTTTGTTGGAGATCAATATAAATACCATAGAAAGTTATTTAAATATTTTCTTGAGTAAAATATCATTGTCATCTACAAAATAACTTTTAAAAACTAAATGTTCAAAAAAATTAGAAATAAATTTCATTCAAAATAATTTTTTAATATTATAAGGAAATAACCAGAAAATTAGATTGGTTGTTATGGATTGAAATTAAATTTTTTCCATGCACATTAAAACAAATATTACAATCACTTTTTCGATAAAGTCCAAACACGATTTTTTTTTGAAAACAACATGAATATTTCATTCCATGTGATTTTTTTAAAGTTAAAAATCTTAAATATACATTAAATATAACATTTAGAAAATATTAAAAAACATACTTAGAAACAATTTCATAAAAAATTATTTCTGATTCCAATGGATATCTTTCTAAAGATTAAAATGAAGTCAAGATTTAAATAAAAACATTTTTACAATTATATTTGGTTATAAAGTGTGAAAAAGTAAAACTATTACATGAAATCATAATGAATAACTATTGGAGAAGAAAATTATATGAATTATTTCGAAATTATGACATAATTTCCTTCAATTGGAATTCAAGTATAAAAAGTCTCACATAAAATTAGATTATAAAATTAATCATTAAAATAACCATAACATTAAAGTGAGCATTAACTAACAAATATATTATGTGTATTATATGTAATTATAAATAAAAACATAGAAATTTTAAAAAACTTCTAAATTCATTACTCACATAATCATATAATAAAAATGATAAAAATTTAATATAACTCAATGAAATGAAATTTAGTTATGAAATTCTTTTCTACATGGTAACTTTAGGATTAAAATAAAATTTAATGAAATAATATAAATTGAAACATTAAATAATATGAATTAATAATGGATCATGATATTACATGTAAATTGGGTAGTATAGAAACAATATAAAATAATTTGTGTGCATAACATTACAATATGACTTAATGAAGTGAAATTGACACGCATTCCGTGACCTCAGGATTCCTTTTGGTTTAACACAAATTAACATGATATATAGTCGTTTTAAAAATGTAATTAAATTATAAAATAACCATATTAAAATTTATAATATCATATATGATTCTTTTATAAAACCTTATCACCTATCAAATAATAATATTTCATTATTTATTATTGTTTTGGGTGTTACATTCCTTGTTTTTCAATTCGTTATTTGTCACAATTATTATGGTTCTTGTGCCTATTGTATTGTACCACCATCTCATGAATAATTATCATGAAATGATAATAAAATTTATAAATAAATTATACATTTAATACCAATAATGGGTGAAGATTTTTAGAAATTAAAGTCATTTCAATCATAGTGACACTAGGCTATACATACGTATGAGTAATGTATCCATTTTTCAACTATCATTATATAAATGTGGTAAGTAATATATTATCCTTATATAATGATAATATTATCATAATTATGATATTATTTATTTAAATATACTTATATTCAAATCATCCATGTGGTGTGGTGATGAAAATATTGTCCCATCAGTTCATGAAAGTGGTAGTCCATACATACATGAACAATGTTTCATCTCCGTGTGGGTGAAACTGTAAGAGAAAATGATTTATTATATTTTAATAATGATAAATATCTCATGATTATGATAATTATTAATTGTGTATAATATATTTAATTAAATTTATCCATGTTATCTTATATTTTTTGATTTGGTGAAAGAACAAATCATATCTCTTTGTAAGGCGGTAATCCTCTATACACAAAAGTGATGTTATTATATCCCCTATATGATGAAATGTAAATCAGTATATATCTAATATAATAGCACCCAGTGTAATATTATGTCACAGATATCACAAATATACATTATATCTCACTTCATTCCCAACTATAATAATTTTTTATAGAAAAAGTAATAACATTGGTTTGCGAGGGGATAGTCTATCATACACATGAATGGTGACTCCATAAACTATTTTATGGTAGTGGGGATGATTTTAGGTAATGAATATAGCATAAACACATCTTAGTATTTTTATATTACTTAGTTTATTATATTATAATGGTTTAATAATAATTTAAGGATGTGGAGGATGATATTAAATAAAAACAATCTTTGAATAATGTTACATATTCTTTGGGTAACCTCCTTAGGATTGCAATAAAATATTTCCTAGGATGGATTTATGCCAAAAATAATGATTATTCTATGACATTCGGTTACATGGGAAATAATTTGGGTAGGTCTTGACCAAAAAAAATATTTTTATGTTTTGAATAATATGGGACAAGTGGTGGCCATTATTAAACTAGTTGAGTGACACAGGTGTAGTTTATTAAATGAAATAGGTGAACCCACCTTTTTTGATTACTGGAAGGGGAAAAATGAATTATTATTTATAATTAGACATTATATGGTCAAAATATATATATATAATATATATTTTATGCGTGGAGTTAGGTCATTTTAACAAATGTCTATTTAATTTAATCCCCATTAATCTTATTTTTACCTTAACTATAGTAAATATTTATTTATTAAATTTACTATTAATTAGACCCAAATATTAATTTTAACTTATTATAAATAAATATTATGATTAAAAATATTTAAACAATTTTTATAAATTAAATTTAAATTATTAGAGAGTTTAAATTTATATAAATCTCACTTAAGCAATGATAACACAAAGTTTCAATGAAAAAATATTCTAATATTTATAAGGTTTTTATAACAAAACTAAATTAAAATATTATTAAAATGACCTAAAATGAATATATTGATAAATAATTTTAATAATTTTATTTTGAAAATTATTTAATATAGAATTTATCTTTTTTAAATAACTTAAATGGAATGGTAGTTTTCAATAAAAATTATACATTTAAAACTACTATTACAAAAATGAAACCTTACCATAAAATAAAAACAATTGACCTTAGGATAATTTTGATAATCCAATTTTGAAAATTAAATTAAATTTATCAAATGAATTTTATAAATGTTTTAAAAATTTAGTTTATATTATTCATGAAATGTGCGGTGAAACCAGATTTTAGAAAAATACATCATTATAAAAAAACATTTCTATTTTTAAAATTATTATATTTTAGTTATAATCAATAAATAACCATATTTTTAATAATTTAGTTATTTATATTCATAACCATAAATTTAATAATTAGATTATAATTTTATAATATATTACTGTTCATTTAGACTAGGGGTTTCATGTTCCATTATCTTGAAAAATATATTAAATTTAAAAGAAATATATTTCATGGGTTGTTAAAACCCGGTGTTCCATGTCTGATATGTTTTAGAATTTTATAAGATTGTGGTGTAACAACGTGAATTAGGGAATTAATTAATGATAATATTATATTATAATGAATAATAAACATGTATATAGACTGGAATATCCAATGATAATAAAACATGTAGAATTTACACTGGTTGGTCTTTTCTCATAACATCCTGTATTTAAGATTACCAAGTATGGCCTTAATGAGAAGATGGATGATCCAATTATGAGTACTCACCCCTGACCACAAATAAAATATTATACCAATCATATTACATCATCAAACCTCAATAATATATTTAAGAATATCATAATAGTATCTCAACGTTCTCATCATAGCGAGGAATTTTTGTTAACTTATAAGTATAATAGATAATCTAGAACAATATAACATCCATTTTATGAATAATAACAGACAATATATGTTAAATGTTTTTCATTAATATTTAATTCATTCAATATAAATCTAATCCAAATTACAATTTAGTTGGTTATAGTGAGCGAACTCTAACAGAATCCCATTTTTAATAGATCCAACTGTAAATGAGTTATTTTCTTCTTACATGAATTGAAGCTTCTTCTGGTTATGGATAAAGATTTATGGCCCCTAAAATTTCCATTTATAGGGTTGGTATAGCGATATATCAATGACGGTGAATCTTTTTACTACATTGTTACAATCTTGAAAAACTATCTCATGTAGTGACATAACAAAGTATCCCCCTCTTTTTGCCATAAAAGAATCCTAACATCCAGGCTGAATCCCAAGTTAAATATTATCATAAAATGAAAAATCTATTTATTATTTTATAAACCAAAATTGAAATTGTGAATTTATAAAAAAAACTTCTTATACTACATCAAGAGGAACAACATACTTATATATTGTTGATATAGAAACCACTGGTTGTAATAAGTTTTTATTGGATATTACCTTAGGCTCTTATAATATACTATTTCAAATAGAAATAAATGAAGTCATTTGTTAATTTAACATGATCAATAATATTATCACTTCACTTAGAAACTAATATCTCATCATATTCTACTTTTAAACGTACTATCAAAAAGTTCTAAGAAATCAATGTAGTAATGTTGGATCTTTTTGAAATTCACATACAATGAATTAGGCATTTTTAATATCAAACATTACTATATATCATGGAATATGAGATAAATTCTTATCATATAGGCTTGTGAAATAATATTAATCTCAATAATATCTTCCTAATAATATCAATGTATTTTGGAAAGATTGTATAATAAAAAAATATGATCATGAATTTCTATGACTTTCATGTTTTAATACATAATTAACATTTTCACATTGACTAAATTGAATAAAAAAATGGATCTATATTGTATATTTTTTCAATAGAAAATGGTTGATTTTTAAGCCATACATATAGAAATTTCATGAATTAGTCTTTATAAAATGGCAGGACAAATGAATTTTCCTGTTTTTATCAACATGTCTGTCATAAAATCTTACGGTGCTCCTACTAACCAGATAGAGACACATGTCATTGAATTTTTTCAAAATAACATTCGATAATAATTATGAATTTTTTAGTATAAAATTAATTTATGTAATATTCATATCATATTGGAATTTAAGGACATCATTATCAATTTGAAGTTATATCTATTAGATATATATAATAGGTTCTCCTATTGGTCATTTCGTACAGACATACACCATAAGGTTTACTCCTTTGTGGTAGCCTTGAACATCAATATCCCAATATTTTTATCATATATTTATGAAGAAAAAATCATAATTCAATAAGCATGTTATTCATTAAGATTTTTGAATTGGTTTTATCATAGACTATTACATTCAATAATAAATCCTTCTTTGTATTTACTATCTTTTATTATCCTTGCCATGTTTCAGTGGAGTATACACTAATAGTATCAAGTCATATAATGATTAAAAATATAGAGTCCTTGAATATTTATACATGGATTATATTACAAGATTATATACTGATATGTCATCCTTAGCATACATCCATTTAGGACTACATTTTTGGAATTTTTTTTCATAATGATTAATATATGTATTAACCCCTATAGTGAAAATAAACTACATATTTACTTAGATATTCCTTTGTTTTATGTGTTTTGGGAACTTTTCCTCCAACTAATATCATTATCTTCTAGTATTCATTTCCATTACCTTTTGCATTTAGAGATTTAAGACATAGAAGATAAGTCTTCCCCCACTATCTTTAAAGAGATAGGTTTCCACTATGTAAATATTGTCTTTCATGACAAGATGTTAATTTCTTTATTCAAAATTGTATTAAAAAATATTATTCAACTTAGTAATGACCGTGATTCCAAAAAAAAGATCTAACAACTATTTTGTTACTTTCATATATGATAAAAGTGATCACAACATGATTGACCAAATGGTTTCATAGTATTGTTAAACTTGATATATAAACGATTCTCATATTTCATTTGAATAGGAAAAATTAAACATATATTTTTATCAATAATTTTCATATCCCCTATATCATATCCTTTCATATAATTCATATTACTCATGTTGGATTCATATTAAAGGAAATAAAATATAGATGTGCTAAAATGCTCAATAAGGGTTAAGTATAATGGAAGATATCATGAAGAAATGAACATAATCAACATGGAATGGTAAATAAAAAATCACATATTCTATGAAAATAATTTTACTGTCATGATTTGATGATAAATAGTCAATATGACAAGTTAAATAACTTAAAAACATTCCAATTAATCAATAACTTCACTATCATTATTAAGAATGTCATCATCAATATGGGATGGTAAATATATGGAACGACATAGAATTTAAACAATAAATAATTATTAAAAATTCATCCATATATAATATCATTTAGATAATACCATGGATAATAATAAATGAATTCTTATTGAAGGAAATGCATTACTATTGTATGTAAAGATCTCAAGATTCATGATACCACTACTAAATATACTTTCATAAGAAATTTTAATACCGATGGGTACAAATACATATGAAACCCATTTAACTAAGGTTAGAAAAAAATTCCTCTCATGATAATAGAGATTCATCATGGGGATATTGATAAATAGTCTCAACATAGATCTTCATTTCTAAATCATTCCTTATATATCATATAATAGATTTATTTCATGAAAAATATGTCATATCATCAATTCTCTACATCGATCAAGGATTAAAAATTAGTAGTAATTTATCAATAATTAATATATTATTTAATGTAAAATACAATATGTAGGAATTACATATAGTTTATGTAATAAGAATATCCATGATAAATAATACTAATATTTTGGGGAAATTTAATTCCCATGGATCATAGAGAAGTGAATATTCCAAGGGCAAGTCAATGACTACATAATGGAATCAAGAATGTGAATTTAAAAACATTACATGATAAAAATTATCATAAACCATCCATTTAAAGAATAAGGATTAAAACAATACAATATATCTCTAATGGAGTACGAATATTATAAAGGGTTTCTTTTATTGTTTTATATATATGTCATAGAAATTTTAAAAAACTCTTGACGAAAATATCCTCTTCATTTTGGAAATGAGCTCTTAAAAGTAAAAGTTCACAAAACATTTGGAAAATACATTTACATAAAAATATCATTATAAAATTGTAATGTGTGATTTAGAAAATTGTGTGGTTATGATAATGGGAAATTACTTATAGGTTTTATATGTTAAAAAATATTCTTCTCACATTATCAGTGAAAGCCAAACATTCATCGTTTGAAAAAATACATGAAGATTCCCTCCATGTTTTTTTGAAAATTTACAAATGGATAAAAAATTATTAATTAAATTTTTTGGAGAATGTTAAAAAAATTAATTTTTTTAAAATATTGTTTTGGAAGAAAAAGGATTTTCGACTAAAGAGAAAAATGATATTTAAATTTATTAAAAACATTTTAACTCAATTTAAATTACAATGATAGGAATGAGGTAATATTACTTGAAAAAAGCATGAATAACAATATGAGAATAAAATTAACGGGGTTTGTTATAAAATTATCCAATTATTTCATTTTATGTAAATTCATGTACAAATAATCTCAATTAAAATGTGATTGTGAGATAACCCCTTATAATGATTATAACATTGAAGTAATAATTAATTAATGAATCAATTATGTGTTTCAAATGTAAATAAAAAAATGTAACATCTTCCCCCTCGACCATTGGCTTGGGATTAGGAGGTGGATTTTACAATATCTTATGTTATATCCCCAAGCCATGAATGTATTTTAGTAAATGCTAAGAGATTTATAATAACAGGGGTATGCTCTTTAACCTTGAAAATAAGACAAAAATACATGATAATCCTTAGAAAATAAACACTATATGATTAAAGATAACAATTAAAAACAACTCAAATAGAACAAAAAACGAAATCAATCTACATTATAATACAATGCTGATACCAAGACCAATATCAGAGTACACAGAAGAAAAAACCCAATAATCCTAATGAATCTAAAGAAACTGAGTCAAAAACTCCCAATATTCTTAAAGATAAATCTCCACATTTCATTCCCATGGAATCATGATTCATCACTAAAGAAATGAGATACATTACCTTTATATGTGTCTTGAAATACAATTTCTGAAAACACATCATTATTCCCAAGTAGGTGGTGATTATAAAACTCAACAGGATTTTCCAAATGATTTCCCAATTTACTCCACATTGATATTACAATTGACAACATTTGTATAAAAATAATCATATAAAACACTTGATAATAGATTATATCAAATCGAAGAACATTTCATTGAAAAAATGTATTCCATAGAATTAAAACAAAATTTTATTTAATCAATTTCATGTTTTCAGTAGGCATACCCAACACAAGATCGATAGACAACCACACATGAAATATCCAATGATAGTTCCATACTGATGATTATCCATTCATCAATCTAACAAGTAATCACAATTTAACCATATCTTAAGTTCCCTAATGGCACAAGAATCTTCTACCAAGTCAGTTAATTATACCTCGATGGTACACAACCCCTATCCAAGGTCACACCAATTAAATGAACCCACTCCATACATGTATTCTGGATACCATTCCAGCCCAAAATTGACAATACATTTCAACAAAAAATTAGTTTTATTTAAAAAATTTCAATCCAATTTTCATTGAATAAAAAACAACCAAAATTTTAAAATCATCACTTTAAATTTATGATAATATTTATACTTTCCATATTAATAAATTGATAAAATATTATAAACCCTCACAAAATAGGGTTTCCATCATGATTTGAAAATAAATTTTACAATTAAATTTAATAATAATAATAAATTTAAAATAAATCATGCACAATCTCACTAAGATGTTTCAAGATTTATTCCATCTAACATACAACCATAGTTGAGATAAATAATGACAAATGTTTTTCCAGAAACCAGATTAAAACTCCAAAAAAACATGCTTTGATATTCTTACTTGTATAAAATACAACCATATATCACCCTAATTTTTATCACACAACATTAATGTGTCAAAAACATATTGTATTCATGAATATATCAAGAAGAAGAAGAATTAAACTAAATGAAAAACAAAAATGAGCACTACCAATGAATCTGGGCCTCCAACTCACTAATAATGGCCAAAAAATCACTCAAGGGTTAACAAGAAGGGTGCATCCATAATTTAAAATAATTAGAATTCAATTTAGGGAAATATTATTGGTGAAAACGCCATTAATGGAGTAATTAGAGTGAGATTCATAATTTTAAGACTTTTTTTAATAGTTCTTTGTTAGAGAGAATGGTTAGGAAAATTAGGTACTAGAAATGCACTAGACACTACCTCCAAACACCCCTCACACAGTAAGCTCACAAGGTTATAAAAAACATGAAACATGCATGCTAAACCCCTCTTTCCAACATCAAATAGTTTCTCCTGGGTAGTTTCATAGTTTGGATAAATAATGGTCTTACCTGCTATACATTATTTCAGTTTTATGATTTCCTAGAAGGTGTTTTCTGGTTTATACTAACTATTCTCAAATAGTTCACCGCCATAAAACTTATAAAATGTTCAAATACTCCTCAAACTCTCCAAACATTTACCCAATTATCTTATATATGTAAAATATATAAACAATGTTTTAATTACATTATACAATGGGTTCTACATTCACTCTACCATTGATCATTGCATTTTCTGAAAATATGAAAACCATCATTTTACTAAAATATTTTGGGCCTTTGGTCGACCATTTCCTTCTCCTGCTGCAATTTTTCATCTAGAATTTAACCATGTTCCCATAAAACCCACTCTAGAAATATTATTTAGGGATAAAATAGTTTCTATTTCCTATCCAAAATCTACACTAGAAAATTATCTAATATAGAATACAAATCCTTGTTAGGATGATCCCATTGAATCATATGGTGTCAACCTGGTTGATAATTCTTTAATTGAGATACCAAAAACATTATCCAATGAACAAATCCTTAGTGGAAAATCCAACCAATACGCCACCACATCAAGATGTCCAAGTATCTCAAAAGGTCATATTTATTAATGAGATAAATATACCTTCTTCCAAAAATGATATTGCATATTCCTTGGAGATATTATAAATAACACATTATCACTCTCCTCAAATGAAAATGTATATCGATGATGATCTATATTTTATTTTTTATGAATATGATCCATCTCTATTCTCTTTTTGATAAAATAAAATTTCTCCATTATCTCTTTTATAAGCTTGGTCCAACCAGTGATGTCCTACCTATTTTAACCCAAGAAAGTGGAGAATGATAAGGATAACCATAACATTCCTCAAAAGGATACACATGTGTAAATGCATGCTATCTTTTGTTATATCAAGCATACAATAATGGTATTCTATCCTCCCATGAGACTCAAAATCTATTATACAATACGTAAGAATGCATGCAAAATATTGTATTTTATTTATAGATTTTCGAATAATCTATTGATAATATGAGATACCCAAACTCAACTCCGTCCCAAGGGATTGGTGTAAAGATTTCCATAAAAGACTTAAACCCATGATTGTGGTCAAATACTATAACATCATGTATGATAAGGCTTTTTTCCACATCTTGGATAATGATTCCAGACAAGTCCTCCATCATATGAAATTATCATATAGGTTTAAAATGTGATGAATTTATGAGGCGATCCACTGTCATTTATATGGAATTATGTTTATGAAATTTTTTATGAGACCTATCACATATTCTATGGCTGTCAACTCCCATTTCCAATTAGGAATAGGTATAGACTAAAACATACCGACTGGATGATGGTGCTCAGCCTTTTTCGACAAATATTTGTGGAATATCATAGTAATCTTATCCACATTTCATATCCTCTCTTCCCACCCAAATTGTGATTTCATTACCTTATTCATATTTCATAATCAATTATGACCAAACCATCTCATGTTTTTGTAAAAAATAAGATGATGTTTCTAAAAAAACATGGACACAACCATGAAATCATGGAAACACAATAGTGATCTTCTATCCAGCATCCTTCCCTCAATGATCTCCCCACCATTTAGATTTTACATCATACAAGAACATATTGAATCAAATTTTTGTGCCTCATTAAACTTATCAACCAAATTATCAAAAAACGAAAGTAGAAAAGAGACCACAACACTACCCTGGTCTTTACTATCTATGTGAATGTCAGCTAACTACGATATCAAGAACTACTGATGTAAAACCCCTTTAAGCTACCTACTTTATGAATTTATGCATAATGAATTTGCTGCTAAATTTCCCTTACACATTGTATACATCATGTTAAATTTTAACATCTAAATTAACACCATCTACCTTCATTATATAATATTTTAATATCATTATGATAAAATGTGATTAAAGATATTATGATCCATAAACACCGTAAATTTCTCTCAAAATATTTCATGACACTATGTATTAAAAGTAATTTTTTGGTATTTCTTTTCATGAAACCAAAATTATTGTGATCAATCAACAATATCATCCTCACACGGCATGAGAACACATCCCAAACTCAATCCCTAAGCATCATAATACCCTATATAACCTTGTCTTAATTCTAGAAATATCATGGTTTGTTTTAGTGTAAAGTAAATATTAAAATGTTGAAAAGAATCACGATATTCAACATTCTATTAGAATGGAAAACTATTCATTTTCAATTCTATCATTGGTGAATCTAGTTGTAAAAATTTGTGAATGAAGCTTCAATAAAAACCATCCAGGCCCAGGAAACAGCGTATCTCAAAAAAATTAGTTGGTGGTTTCTGAGAGATCACAAGCATTATCATTTTTGGATTTAATGAAACACCTTTTTTATGAAACATACCTCTTGTATCAAAAAACAACACTATTATTTTTTGTCATACAACTGATGATCTCGAAAGAAACCTAACACTACTGAAAAGTGTTTCTCTGCCCCCACCCTTGTCCATGAATTCACTAATGTGTCATCCATAAACACCATGAAAATAAAATCTAAATAAAATTTAAATATAGGATAGATCAATTCCATAATGAAATATGGCACATTTATAAGAACAAATGGAGTAAACACATACTCATAATGACCATATATACTATAGAAAACTACATTTTGAATATCGTCTTTCTAAACATGAAATTTCTGATATCATGAGGACAAGTAAATTTTTGAGAACCACTGAGCTCCCCCTCAACTGATATAATATATAATAAATGTTTAGAATTTGGTACAAATTATTTAGCATGTATTAGTTAATATTAAAATTATTCCCATAGAAATGAAGTGTGAATATAAATATTTCTTTACAATTATTTCAATTCGAAATTAAATTCCATTAATTCTATTGGTTCCATAATATAATATAGAAGTGATATTGGAATGGTCTTAAATTGGAGGTAAATTGTAATATCTACTTATCTTGTGGGTTATAACCCTAATACAATCTCATAGAAAACATCTAGGAAACTAATCGACAATTGTTGGAAAGATAATATCCAATATCTAATCTTCTGATTCTAAATTAAACATTGCAAAATAGTATGATACTGTTCCAAAGGCTAGTGATAAATGACCTACATCAACTGAAATTTTATTCCAATCTCATCCAAATTGATTCTAGACACAATCCTTATTGAAAAAATAACATTTTTGGTATAATAGTCGATGTGATATTTGAACATTCTCAACCAATCCATACCCCTTATTAATCCTCATACATCCATCTCAAGCATATAGAATTTATATGTCAATTCATCCACATCAGTATTTATAGAACATAATCTCTCATAACAGCTTTACATTTTCTTTGACCAAGATGAGATTAATGCTTCAAATAGAATAAAACAATTCAATATAAAAAATTTAATATCAACATCATGGGAATAAAAAAATGAGTTAGATTCACCGATAAAAAATAAATTTCTCATAAGGGTATAATTCAAAATGAATCAGAACTATCACCATTAATAGTCCATATTGATCATCCACCATAACATTCTTAGCTCTAAACAAGTATCTAGTCACTACATGTTTCTGTTTATTACCAAATTGAAATTTCCCTGGTTGAAGAGTCATGAAATTGTTCGAATAACCATTTCTAGATTGGTATTAATGATAATAACTATTCTTCTTTCCTTTTCTTATTGATGCATATGAAATTAAAAAATCATGAGATGTGTCCCAAACTCATGACCTTGGAGAACTGTGAAAAAATCAATAAATATGTCCCAAATGGTTGCAATTGTAAGATGATCAAGGTGGTGTCATAAAATCTCACATATTGTGAAAAAAAGAAAAACCCCAAAAAACCCAGGCTTGATCTTTGGGTTAGGAGGAAGATACACCTATCCATACATATGATTCTAACTCATACCACTACATTGGAATTAGGTTTCCCTCATCCAATAATTTCAAGAATTAAATTTCTCACTAATTCCCATAGGTATGAACATGATTCCTCCAGTTATATTTCATAATATGTAGATTTATTACACAATAATTTAATTAAATGCATATTTATAATCTATTTTCCAAAGAATGAATATATTTTAGCACATCTCTGGACTGATCCCTGATTGAAAAACATGTTCTATCAAGGACACACATGAAACAATTTTGGGTCAAAATCCAAATTAAACCATATATTCAGTCGGAAACAATATCAATGAGAGATTCTTATTCATTAATATAAGAAACTCCATAATTATAAACATTATGAATGTGTGATAATGAAATTATTTGTTTAAAAATTCTTTAAAATCATTCATTGAAATTCCTTGGTCGGATTTAGTTGGAACTACTATATCCCACCACATACATGCTGGAACCTCAAAAATGTACATAACCATCCTAACATTAATCTAAAGTGTTTTTTCTAGGAAATCAATGATTTCATACATCCAATTAAGTTACAAGTCTATTATTTTCTTTTCAAAATCACCTTAATGATGGGTTGATTTTAGATCAAGAATTGAATAGAATAATCCACTTTCCTTGGTTAATCACATAAATTCCCCCCATCCTTAGTATGAAAACCATTGACAATAAATTGAATTTGATGTTGGTTGACCTATGGTTTAGGTTCAACCACATTTTCAGCAACCTCTTATGATATGGTTTGTATCGTACAAAATAGTACTATTTTCTTTAACAAAAAGAAAACACCATTTAGTCTCACTTAATTACAACTAAAAGCTCAAAAAAAATTCAAATTTCCCTCATCATACATATCACAACATGGATTTTTCCAAATTCATCATTTCTTATTTTACCATTACTGAAAATTGAACTAGCATTTTTGAAAATCAATCCTTTATCAACTATTTGAAAAAATTATTTTTCACTATTTGTGACATCACACCCATATGTTATTGTCTTAAGAAGAGGTAGTGGGTTTTTTGAGGCCATGGGTGACATACCCAAGACACCAAAGGATCAAAATAAATGTAGAACGGTTCATAATTATTATGGGAGTATTTACCATTGAAAATAAGTAAAACCACACTAGATAATCATAACCAAATGACCATTATATGATTCTTGAGAACGATGTAATAGAACTCAAAGATAAACAACCCAAGCAAGACTACATTTCAGTATAATGAAAAAAAACATAATTTATGTATAAAATCGAAACAAAACCAAAAATGATAAAGAAAACAACAAAAACAACTCAGAATATCTTAATGTACTCCATGATCCAATTATTATGTCCTGTCCATGGTATCATGATGCATCACTAAAAAAAAATTTATATCTTTACTTTACATGGGTTTCAATACATAATATATGAAAAATCACCAATGTTCCAAATATGTGGGTGAGAATAAGCCTCACTAGGATTTCCCCATTGACTTCCCAACTCACTCAACTATGACAGAACATGTTATAAAATTTATATAAAACAATTCATATAAAAAATTAAACATTTTTTATCTAATCCAAAATCATACTAAAAAATAGTTTTCAATGAAAGAAAACCAATCAATTATTTGAACCATTTAACATTTTAATTCTAAATACCTAATAAGTGATCCACACACACCCACACATTAATTCTCTGATGATAGTTTCATACTCATGAGTTCCTTCTCGTCAATCTAGGAAATCACCATATAGCTACCATATATCTAGTGCCCAGTGGCACATGAACCTTCTTATGAGTTCTGTCACTATACCCACATTCACATGCCCCTTATCTAGGTTCACATCAACAAAATTAACACACATCATCCATGTATTCAAAATATAATTTCAATCCACCATTTATAATCCATTTAAATAATGCATTCTTTTTATTGAAATAATTTTCTTACAAATTTTCCATGTATCCAAATAGACCACTATTTTAAAATCATCATTTTAAATTGTGAAACCAATTTCACTATCCATAAAATTACTAACATCTAAATGTTTACAAATCATCACTAAATAAGGTTTATAGCATTATTTTATCAAACATTTAACAATTCAATTCAGTAAAATAAATAAATTTTAAATTAATTATTAATTTTCAAAATAGGAGGAGTGAAGAGTGAATCCACATACATCATAATCATAAGAAATAAATGAAGAACATGTCAAATTAATTAACAAAATGTCTTCAAAATCCGATAAAAAATTTTCCTTATATATTGTTCCCCATACATAAAACAACCATATAACATCATCACTGTTATCACACAACCATAGTATCCCCCAGTAGATTAGATTCATGCATCCTAGTGAGGGAAGAAAAAGAATACAAAGGAAAACCAATAAGAAGAAGCACTAACCAAGGAATATTGGAAATCAATGCACTAAGAATCAAGAATTGATTGCTACCAGATCAACAAGAATTGTCTCTCTTGGAATTGGAAGGTGTGGAATTAGATTTAGTGTCTGATTAATGAAAAAAGATCCATTATGGGTGTAATCTTAGAGTGATCCACACATTTTATATTTTTTTAACTTTACATGTTTACAATGCATAGTTAGGAAAACTATGTGATAACTGTGCACTTTCCATTGAGTCCAAAACATCCCTCTCATGGTTGGACCTCATGGTTTGGAAAAATACCTTCCAACTATGATAAACCCCCATTTCTAAAGTCACATGATTTCTTCTGGGTGGCCGCACAGTTTGGTCAAACCATGAATCTACCGAGTTCGCATTAATTCTATTGAAAAGTTTCCCCAATGGTGTTTCATAGATTATACTAACTATTCTCAAACCATACACTAATAAAAAAACCAATAACATTCCAAAACTCCTCAAACCTCTAAACACATAACCCAATTATTTATATAACTAAATTACATAAATAAAGGGTTAATTACCTGAAACTAAGGTTACTAAATAAAACAAGTAGAATTGAAATGTAATATATTCAAATTTATTTATACAAAGAATCATAGAATGTAAATGAAAATAATGAATTAATATAACCCAATGAAAAAAATTCATGTTATGAAATTCAAAACCACTTGGTAATTTTCAAGATAAATCTTATTATAAGAAATGACTCAAATTAAAACTAAAAATACCAATTATTTGGAATAATTATTTAGTTTAAAATAAAATGGACAGTATATAGACTATACAAAATTAATTGGTTTACAAAATTACAATATTCCTAAATGAAGAGAAACTGAGATAAAGTCCCTCACCTCATGATTCCCTTAGTTGAACATGATTTGATATCCTATATAATGGTATGAAAAATGATTTTAACTTATTTCATATATATATTAGTAATTATAATTTCATATAGTATCCTCCTATAATATTTTTCAATTATTATATTAATTATATTTTATTATTTTAATTTTTTTTGGAATAATTGCCTTATTTTCTCATGTTTTTTGTCATTAATATTCTCGATCTGATGTATATGACATAAAAACACCTTAAAAATAATTATATTAATGTTATAAATATAATATTGATTAATTATATACATTTATATAATTATTCCTGATGGTTTGAAATGAAAAATAAATCATATGTCTTCATGGGGATGGTAGGTTGTACGCATGCACGTGCCACGATATCCATCCATTAAAGAGGGTAATGATAAATAATTGGTAGATATATTAATATTATAAAATAAATATCATGTAATATATATCAAATTTATTCATTAAATTTATCTTTATTACCATCCACATAAAGTATTAGTGAAAAATAAATCACATCTCTTCATGAGGAATTAGTCCGCCAAACACACATTGATGTTCTCATATTCTAAATGAAATAGAATAAGAGAATGTATATGTAAATGTGACATCCGAACTAATAATATAATAGAATGTTTTAACATCTATTAATATTTATGAATTGGATATTAATTATTTTTAATGGGGATGCTTTGTATGATAGCGTACTCGACACACAACAATGGGCTTCTCCAAAATATTATGTAGCACAAAACATTATGTTATACTGAAAAATAATATAATAATATTATTATTTTAAAAGGTAGTTAATATGTAACCATTGTACTGGATTGAATGAATATACTTTTCTACAGTAGTACTATACATTTTTGTTAATTTTTTTTACATTTATCCAATAAATTTTAGAGGTATAAAATGAGAATGCATCCAATTTTAATCATAAAATACTCTCATATTTTTTAAAGGTACTTTTAGCACATTTTGATGGAGAACCATTTTTAAATATAGTTTTTTTACCTTTTATATGTTCTATTTTACAAAATAAACTTCTTCTATAGATGTGGGACATCAACATTTTCCTTGGTTAAATTTTTCGTAATTATTTGATAAAAGTTTTTTTTAATGAATATTAAAAAAACCACATTTCAATTCAAAATTACATTTTCATTTAATTTATTTAAATAAGTATATTTTATTTCTAATTGTTTTTAATGTGTATATGGATTTTGTTTTTTCATTTAATACGATCTTTTTCAATTTGTGTAATTTTATTTTTAAAACGGACATAAGTACATGTAAATCTTTTTATAGTATTTACTTCTTAAAACCACGCCTTTTTGTTTTAACAACGAGAAATAATTGAAAATTAAATTTTAAAAATTACGTGTTTTGAGTTTGGAAAAATAAATTCCACATTTTTAATTACAAGGTTCCAATTATGTAGATAATTATTTTTAATTTTGTACATTATGAATTATAGCTTTAGTAATTATTTTTATTTACCATGGTTAAAGAGTAAATCTGTTAAATAAGGGTAAAAAAATAATATAATAATAATATAAACCTACACTAACACATATCCTATTCCCAATTGATGGTATATTTCCTACCACGAGCATCCTTGGATCGATTTTAGGACCCATGGTGGCACTTGGGTGTGATAATGACATGTTATAAAAATTAGTTTAATGTAATGAGAAATATAACATAAATATGTATCTTTTATTAAAAAAAATTAATATAGGGTCATATAACAGATTTATTTGACTATAAATAATTATTATAAAGATTAAAATATTTAATACATAATTATATTTAATTTATAATTTCTATACATTAAATATATAAATTTATTTGTGACACAATGATGATGCAATGATTACCTTTTTAATGAAAGATTCAAATAAATAATATTATAAAGATTAAAAGAAATTTGATTTGAACAATTTGATGCAATAAAATAATTTTTTGGATGATTATGATATATTATATTTGAGTAATTAAATTTTGTTCTAAGGAATCAAGTTTTTATTACTTTGACAAAAATCAATTAATAATAGTTTAAAAATTGACCAAAATGTGCTTTTAAAACAATACAATTTTATTAAATTATATAATAGTCCTAAAATATATGATTTATAAAAAATTATTATATAATGTAAAAATTTTATTATTTATCCATGTGTGGTTCTCTTGAAATGTTATGTTTACTATAGTAACAATATATTTTGAAAATAAAAAAGGCATTATAAGTGTTAATGTTTTTAACAAAGGGTTAAAGCCAAAAGTTACAGTTAATTTTGTGTCCTAAACATGAATAAATCCATTTGGTTGAGAGGATTTCAACACATTATCATCTTATTCTATAAATATATCACGTTTTAACTATTAATATTATAAAATTAATTTATCATAAAATAATATTTGAAGACATTTTTAAAGTTCCCTTACTCCCTTTTATAAAGGGCCACCACCTATACCAAAATACTCACACCTCTAAATCCCCATGTATAAAAAATATTTTACTCAAATAAACACCCAACATCCGTAACTTCCTCCTAGAATACTTTTCTTGGTTAGAGGGTAATCAAATAACTCCTTTTGGACCAAATAAAAAAAAAGATACCTGATTTAGAGGTAACGTCTTCTCTCAAATTCCTTTCTTTTATTTATCTTCTTCCCTCCCCATGCTCTTCGTATTATATGATTACAAAAAAAACCAGCATCCTCAATATAATTGTATTTCTTATGATTATGATTCTAACTACACATACAAACACCTCCATCTAATGGATCTGAACATACCATTTCTGTGTACGGTGAACAACTGCCTCATGAAATGATGATTGATCAATTTTCTCATACCACCTCTCATGGTGGCCATTATGATGGAACTATATTTATATATGGTATATATTTTATTTATATTTTCTCTATTCTACAATTTTTTTTATTTATAACAAACCGTTATGCTTTCCATAATGTGTAAATACGATAATTACATTTAATAAAGTGCGGACTACAGCCCCTTCAAAGTACTATGACTCATTCGTACCATATATGGAATGCATAGAGGATAAAATTAATGAACATATGTAACATATATAACATATATATTATACTCTAATTATAACATACCTATGTATCCTTTATTTTTACTTCCTTTATAATGAAAAATAAATGATAATAGCATTGAATCAAACGTACGACCTACCATCTCCATGAATGATGCATTTCATTTATTATCTCTATATGTTATGGACTATTATAGATACATATATACTGGATATATATGATATTTAAATCCTGAATATCATTATGGAGTTGATGTAATTTTTACTACATGGATAATTTACATCAAATCAAGTACATTTTCAAATCTCATACCGAATATCTACAAAACAACCGATATGAACGTGAATAATTATGTGATTCTTATAACAATGTAATAAGTGATATAAACTTAATAATAAAATTTAAAACAGTTCTCAAATATTTAAAATTATCTTATTATTATTATTCAGGATGAACAAGGAACATATGTGACAATTTGGACTCAAGGTAAAGGAACTTATTAAACAAATTTCAATTCATTGGGTAAATCTTCTAGTTATTGATTACGATGTTATATGATTAAGTGAAACATAAATTTTGATATACAATCATAAATGTATAAATTAATTATGTTTAATTATGATGAATACACATAATCAATCTATTTTAACAACAAAATGATCTTTGTAAATGAAATCTTAACTCAATCACATTTTATTGAGTTAAATACCCATATCATTGGTTTTGTTTTTAGTTTTCTAAGAATATGTGTGAATGTAATTTGATTGTTATACATTTAATAAACACATATATTGGGTTTATTTATATTTTTCACACATAATTATGTCATTGATTTTTCCTTAGTCTAAGGATATGATATTTATAAGGGACTTCGTCTCAATATCCATTCATTGATTCATATTTTGATATATACATGATTTTCTTTTATAAGGTATATAATCAACCCATTTGAATTTTAATTTCATTCAATGGTTTCCAAAAATAAAATATTTCATTAAATAATTATTATAAATTGAAAAATAGGAATGTTTCTCTTTTATCGTAGGTTATGACACCAACCTTTTTTCCGCTGCGATCATTATTTGATATTTTTATTCCACCACAAGCAGTATGTCCTTAAAAAGAAAACTAAATACCATATTATTTTTAGGTTATTTTGGTATTGAAAATGGTTTTTATAATGTATTTATTATTAAAATATCTTTAACAATAATCTTGTTATTTCAATGTGTAAAAGTTATATTTATTTTTGGATCAGTTTATGTGTTATGATTATGGTATGGTTCTTTGGAATTGTTTACATGTACGGGTGGTTATGTGAAAAAAGAGGGCAGGTGAGCCTATGACAGCTCTCCAATGCATTGGGTAATATGATGGAGGTAAACATTAAGTTCATTCCTAATATATTTAGGGAATAGACTGTGATGGGTAATCCAAATGTAACCATGAAGGTTACTCCTTATGTAGCTGTGAAAGATACGATGTATGTATGTTATGGAGGCCACAAGTTACCTATATGATTTATGATTTCTATGAGTTGTCAATAAATCTTATGACATCATGAGTATGTTAAATATCTTATTTTTTATGAGTGAAAATGTTATTTAATTTATTTGTATGTATTCATACACTAATATCTTCATTAATTAGTTTATATCCCTTTCAGAGCATTTTATCCTCATCCCTTGTTTTTGAAATTTTTTTCATAGTGTATAAGGAAGGGTAAGAGAAAGGAATAAATCAAGAAGATTTTTATCATAATAGAATTCCTGTTTAATTTATGGATATTTTTTATTGTGAAAAAAAATTGGATTAATTAGAAGTGTCTACTATTTAATATTAGAGTTGTAATGAAATAGTTGTGGCCTAATTATCTAAACCTCTAAACCTGAAAAGATCCTTAATCTGAATTTATTTCAAATTATTGACTTATATTAATATTAAGTATTTTTTATTATACTGGGGCCATATAGTTAGTAATATAGGAATGTTATAGAAAAATTATGGGATTTAGAGTTTTGGATAACCACATGGTAAGACTCTATGTCCATTAATTCAGCTAAATCCTTCTTTTATTAAATTTTAATATTAATAAATTTCAGTTGCAAATGGATGGAAGGGGATCTCAAACAACATTATTATCTCTTACTGATGAAATGCTATCAATTATTATTATAATTTCATGTATGGATAATTGTGTAAAATTTTCGAACATACAACTAACTTGCAAGTAGTTTTTTGAGATATCAAACACCTCCACTATTCCTCGATACCATTGTGAACAATGAATTGTATTTAATCAAATCCAATTTTCTCAATATTCTCATATCTTTAATAAAGGTAAATATTATCATTCAAATGTCAAATATTTTAACTTAACACAAGATTTTGAAGCATATAATAATTTTGAAAAAGGTGTTGAAGAAGGAGTACATTTCATAACCTATTAATATTTACTTTTAAGATATTGTCTTTCATCACATACTTATGTTATTTTAAAATTACCATTGATTAAATATTTCAACTCAAACTCAGTCCAAATATTTTCTAAAAATTATGTTTTTTAGATGTTTTGAAATTATATGTCATACTTGATTATTTTTCCAAAATTATTTTTCTGTAAACACCCATATAACCTATGTTTTACAAGCTGTATTTGGATAAATGAATAAACTGTTTTTGCGGGATCTCTAAATCATTTTTGAAATGAATAGAATGTAAATCTATGTGATCAATATGGAAATGATTCCAGGTGGATACCATGATCAATATATGATGTTATTGCTTTTGGGAATAGTCTTATTTTATCATATTGAGGTGAAATAAAAAATTTCAATATATATAAGACTTCATAAATTAATATATTGAGGTCATTATGATTTGGTATGGAAATGATAGTTATAAGATAACCATTAAGGCTTAAACATGTAAGAGTTATTTTAGAGTTTTATAAAATCGGACAGCCTGCAAGATGTGTGACATCCTGTTGCGTCTGATACAGCTGTGGGAGTCGAACCCACAACTAAAGGGAGACAAGGGTGCATCATCTACCACTGTCATACGTGAAGCCCCTATTTAGTATGAGTTATTAAATTTAGTTAAATGATTTTATGGATCAATAATATGTTGATTTTGGGAAATTATGTTTTATCAAATGGATATCCTTAGTATATGAAAATGATTTTGTGATTAAGTGATAAATGTTATTTTGGAAGACATTATCTATTTTGGGAACTTTATATGATTAAGGTAAATAGAATACAATGGAAATTAATTGAGTAATAATGGATGAATAATATTTTGGAATAATATATGTTTTTATTGTGGACATATAATAATTTGGGTTATTTATGGGAATGATTAACCTAACATGAAGAATACATTATTAGGTTAATTAATTTTATGTATGAGACTTTAAGAGTAGTCGATGTTTGTTGGAGATAAATGTTAAGATTTATTTTGGAAGAATATTTGATCAAATCCTTATAAATTTTGGGTTCCAATCATAGTTTGGATTACATTGAAGAATTTTAAGGACAATTGTTTAGTCAATTGTCCTTTTTGAGCTTTGTGTATTGTTTGTTTAAATTTGTAGATTAACAGTGGTATTTATTTTTATAAAGGATTTTCATTTTTAAGGATTATCTGATATTGTACTAACCATTAAGTTTTTTGTTAATGTCTAAAGATAGGGGATATATACAGATCATTTTTTGTGGATTATTTGATTCTCTAGAAATTGACTCTAGTGTTTTATGTGTGACCAAGTCATCCTGAATACTAATTGTTTAGAAAAAAAGATGAGTTTATGGTAGAAATTTATTAACAGATGAATCTCTACTTGAAATGTAAATATGTCTCCTCATTTTCTTAGTCAATATCATAAAACAATTCCTCAAAATTATTATAAATACCTTAAAATATAAACTCTTTCTGTTTACTTTTACTACCATGAAATCAAAAACCATTTATCCCACCTCAAGTTTATGGCATTATAGTTATTAAATATATCCTAGTCATGTTTTCTATTTCTCTCCATTATAACTTGACAATTATTTTTTCTTACTCATCCATATTTTCCTATATGGATCCCTAGTATATGTTATCTTGGGTGACCTTTGTTATAAGGACCTGGCTTAAAATATTACATAATATTGAATTAAATGAATAATTTACATTGAGGATCTTTTCAGGTTTAGAGTTATTAGGAATTTGGACATAAATATTACATCTCAAAAGATTAAAAAGTTGACACTTCTACTCAATTTCCATTTTTTTCCTAAAATAAAAATTCTTTGCAAAAAAGAGTCATGTCTAGTTCCATGTTTTAGACAGAACGACTTTCTCTTATTCTCATCCATGACCATATTCTTTTTTATGTCCTATGAAAAACATTTCAAAACATGGGATGAGCATAAAAATCTCAGTAAGGGATATACAATGAAGGAAAACTGTATATTTTTCAAAACAACAAGTAAACATGAATACTTTATAATAAGTAATACTTTTCACCTTTATGAAGTAGTAAACACTCTTCACTGAAAAAAGATCATTTCATACCCTTTTGTAACCAAAATATTACCATAAACCCATATAAATAACATTTAACACATTAAGGTAACATGGGACATTAACATACTTAAATCGAATAACTATACGGTTGACAATTACACATATTAATAAACGGAATAGCCATACAGCCAACTTCCATACCCAATGCATTGGAGGTTATAATGTAACCACCCATCCTGTTTTATCATGTCACCACCCTTGATTTGGATTATCATGTAACCACCCATCAAATGTTCAAGAACCATAATAAATTCACAACACATAAAGTATTGAAAATACAAACATTTCACTAATAAAATTTCATTTTCAATCACAAAGAAATCAATAAAGATATTGAAATACTCAATCCATTTCAAAAATAAATTTTCTATACCAAAATAAAAAAAATAGTAAAACACTATGTCTTATTAAGGAATCCAAAGATCAACGAATAATGGTGGCGGTGGAAAAGACGTTGTCACAACAGACGTTAAAAAGAAACATACTTTTTGTCATTTAGTAAAACACTTCGTAGAGAAAATATTTATTCTGGAAAAAAGTAAAATTAAAAGGTGTTTATACACCATATAAAATAATGTCATGTATAATTCAATGAACATCATAAATAAGAAAGACTTGATCAACCCAAAGAATGCGAATTGGGTTAAGAAGCTCTGTTACCTCATGTCCGATTTGACCCGTTTGTTCATTAATTTCACGAATAATAATATAAAGTTATTTTATAAATTATTAAGAACCATTTTAAAGATAATTATTCCATTCATATCACTTATTTCCATGTTATAAAAAATTATGAAATCATTTAAGTTATTAATTGTCATTTTGTTAATATTTGGTACTTGAGTCAAAAATGAACATCTTTTAATTAAAAGTTGTTCATGTGGTAAAAATTTCATTATATGTAAAATGATATTCATGATTTAGATATCATATATTTTATATATATCCCGTATATACATGTATTTATAATAGTGCATAACATTTGGATTTAATAAATGAAATGCACCGTTTAAGGAGACGATATACCGTACGTACGCATGAACAATGCTTTCATTTCTATTTCATATTTAATGGAAAGAAAACATAATGATACAAAGGTATATTTTAATTATAGTATAGTATTATATATAATTTCATTAACTCTATCCTTTATATGTTCCACATAAGGCATGAACGAGTCATATAACATTGAGAGGGAGGTAGTCTGCACTTACTCAAATGATATTATCTTATTTACCCACTATAAAAACCATAAAGGTATTATATAAAAATGAAAACATATAAGCATAATGAAATAATAAAAATAATATAAATTATATATAAATACAGTGCCATCTTAATGGCCACTATGAGATGTGGTAGGAGATAATTGATCAATCATAGTTTCATGAGGCGTTAGTTTTCCATCCATAGAAACAATATGTTTTTTACCCATTAGATTGAGGTGTGTGTAAGGGTAGTCTGAATACTTCTCATAACAACATCCTATTATATTGAGGATACTGGTGTAGTTACAAAATAATGAAAATTAATAGAGTTTAGGGGGATGATAATGTAAAATAATACAAAATAACTTAAGAGAAGACGTTACCTTTCAATCGAGTAACTCTTGTTGGTTTGAACCAAAAGGTTTTCTCAAAGTTATTTCTGACTAATGTAAGGCTTCTAGGATGAATAGATGGATTTTTGGAGCTTATAGAAGAAGAGTTTGGATGTGCCAATAAGATTTAGAGGTTTTGGGAATTGGTTAGAATTGGTGTCCTTTTATAAGGGGGAGGAGGGGCTCTTTAGAAAGTGTGAAAATATTATTTTATTATAAGCTTATAATCGGTTTCAGAAGGTGAAAAACACATTAAAGTCAAAGATAAGATGACTTATATTCTAAATATATTCATATAATAAGAATTTCACCTGTTTTGAATATTATTTTAGTATTTATAATCTTATTTATTTAAATTACTTATTAATAAGGTAAACACTGCATCATTATTGTGTCATAAATAATTAAATTTATTTGATGTCACAAAATTATACAAAACACCATGATGTAGTAATTAATTTTATCATTCTAATGAATATTTATAGTGGAAGAGATAACTTATATAACCTTAATTAAAAATGAATTTTTTAAAAGATATTTGTTTATTCTGATTTTCCTTTACTTTAAGTTAATTAAAATAAAGTGTCATTATCACTCCCAAGTGGCTCAAAGTAGTCCCAAAATCTACCTGAGGATTCCCATGGTCAGTTATGTATCGTACAATATGATTAGGACATGTTTAAGGGTAATTTTATATTCTTATAATATTATTTTATTACCCTTATTTACCCGATTTACCCTTTAATGACGGTATATAAAATATTTTCTAAAGTAATTATTTAAAATTTCTAAAAATAAAAGTTTACTATTTAAAAAATTTGGTTCTCCTAATTACAAAAATACAATTAATTTTTCCAATTTCAAAACACATAAGTGGTAGAAATTAAGTTTAATTTAATTCCTACTGTCATAACAAAAAAACGTTTTTTTAGAAATAATAACTATCAAAAGATTGACACTTGTTTATGTCCAATTTTAGGATGAAATTTCTTCTAATTACCAACATTAGATTAAATAGTAAAAATATATTCTAACTGCACTTTAAAACCAATTAAAAAGATAATCTAATCATATAAATAAATTAGATAAAATGGTAGTAATGAATTAAAATACAGTATTTTTCAATATTCATTAACAAAATGAACATTATTAGAAAAATACAAAAAATTTACCGAAATTAAATTTTGATGTCCTGATTCTAAAGAATAATTTTATTTTTACAAAAAAACATATAAAAGTGACCAAAACAACATTTAAAGAGTGTTCACCATTAAAATCAGTTAAATCATCTTTTTAATGAATATTAGAGTATTTCTGCTTAAAATTGGATTCATTCACATTTTAAGCCTCTAACTAATATTAGATTAATGTAAAAACATTTAAAAACATATATAATTATAATTTAGTTTTTTATATTCATTCTCAAAAATATAATGGCTAAGAATTAACTACCATTTAAAATAATAATATTATATTAGTAGTGTGCAACGTAAGATTTCAAAGAAACCCATTGTTGCGTATCGGGTATGCCATCGGAAATAGCATCCCCTTTAAAGTAAAATAACTATTTAATTCACAAATATTAATAAATATAAAATATATTTATTCTTTATTTACCTAGGATGTTACATCCTTCCCCCATTTTGGGAATTACATCCTCAAAATTTAATTCCCTTGTCAAATAAGTGGGGGTATTTATCCCTCATAGGATTTTCAGATTCCCATGTTGCCTTTTCAACCATATGGTTTTTCCATAAAACCTTCACATGGTGAATTATCTTATTCCGCAACACTTTCTCTCTTCAATCAAGAATCTGAAATGGTTGTTCCTCATAAGAGAGACTATCTTCTAACTTAACTACCTCTGGACTCAAAACATAAGATGGATATGACATATAGTTTCTCAACATTGAAACATGAAAAACATTGTGTACCCTGGATAAACATGGATGTAAAGCCACATTGTACATAAATGATCCAACATTATCTTGGATTTCACAAGGACCAATGAACCTCAAACTCAACTTTACCTTCTTTCCAAAATGCATTAAACTTTTCTATGGAGAAACTCTGAAAAATACATGATCACCATCCTCAAAACAAATATTATTCCTCTAGTTGTCCGCATAACTATTCTTCCTGCTCTGAAGTGTTCTCATGTGATTCTGAATCAAGTAATCTTTTTCTTCCATATCTTCTACCAATTCTTTTCCCATCAATTTCCTTTCACCCACATCATCCCAAAATGTTGGTGTTCGACACCTCTCTCCATATAATGCCTCAAATGGATCCATCTGTATACTGGAATGAAAACTGTTATTATAAGAAAATTAAACCAATGAAATATGTTTGTCCCAACTTCCATGATAATTCATCAAGAAAGCACGTAGCATATCCTCCAAGGTTTTAATTATTCATTTTTACTCCCCATCTGATTATGGATGAAAAGCTGTACTTAAATTTAGTTTAGTACCCAACGACTTCTGAAGGCCTTTCCAAAAGTAAGATGTAAACCTGGGATCCCGATCAGATAAAATGGAGAGGGGAACACCATGAAACGTGAAAATCTCATTAAGATACAACTGATAATGTTTATCTAGATAAAAAGTATCTCAAATAGGAATGAAATGAGTAGATTTAGTCAAATGATCAACAATAACCTAGATTGCATTCTTACCTGAAGTCATCTTCGGTAATCCCACAATGAAGTCCATGGATATAATTTCCCATTTACACACTGAAATAGGAAAAGACTAAAGTATCCCTTTTGGAAACTTCCGCTCTGCTTTAACCTGCTAGCAAGTCAAACACATCATTGTAAAATCAGCAATATCTCTTTTCATTCCATCCCTCCAGTAAAACTCCCGAAGATCTCTGTACATATTATTACTACTAGGATGAATTGGAAACCGAGAACTATGGGCTTCACATAACAACTTATTTTTCAACTGTGAATCACAAGGCACACATAACCTCTTCCCAAACCTCAAAATACAATCATTTTCTATGTTAAAATCGGGCAACATACCCTTATGAACCAAATATTAATTTTTCTGCAACTCCCTATCTTCCTTCTGCACTTGTTTAATTCTGTCTAATAGAGATTATCTCACTGAAACCTGAAACAAAACATAGGAATTTCCTGCACCAACAAATTCGATGCCAAATTTCATCAAATCAAAACCCAAAAGATCTCATTTCAAATGTAGCATGGTTAATGAAGCATTACTTTTTCGACTCAAAACATCAGCCAATTTATTTTATTTTCCTGGATGGTAAAGGTGAAATCATAATACTTGAATAATCCCAACCATCTCCAATGACTCAAGTTGAATTTTTTCTGAGTGAATATATACTGCAAACAATTTATATCAGTATATATTTCACAATTTACTCCATAAAAATGATGCCTCTAGATTTTTATATCAAAAACAATAGCAGCTAATTCCAAATCATGTGTATGGAAATTTAACTCATGAGGTTTAAAGTGATGTATGACATAAGAAATAACCAGATCATTTTGCATAAGGACACTACCAAGTCCTTTCAACAAAGAATCACTGTAGATAACAAATTTAGTATCTATAGAAGGCAGTGCCAAAACTATATCATTCACCCATCTTCTTTTCAATTCTTTAAAAAAATCATCATATTATTTTTTCCAAATGAACTTAACACCTTTTCTAATAAATTATACATTGGACTAGATAACCATGCAAAATTTTCAACAAACCTCCATTAATAACCTAAAAAACCATGAAAAATATTGATCTAGGTTATATTTGTGGGTCTTGGCCATTCTTCAAGAACAATTGTTTTAGCAGGATCAATAGTTATGCCATTTTTTGAAGCAATGTAACCCATGAAAGAAATTTGTTGTAACCAAAACTCACACTATCTGAATTTTACAAGTAGTTTATTTTATTTTAAGGTTTGCAAGTCAACCCTTAAATTACATTCATGCTCCACTTTACTTTTAGAGTAAACCAAAATATCATCAATGAAAAAAACCACAATCATATCCAAGATCTCATTAAAAATTCTATTCATAAGATCCATGAATACAGAAGATGTGTTGGTTAACAAAAAAGGAATAACTAGAAATTCATAATGGTCATATCTAATACGAAACATGGTCTTCAGAATGTCTGCTTCCATTAATTTCAACCGATGGTACCCTAACCTCAAATCAATCTTTGCAAAATACTGAGCTCTCTGGAGATGATAAAAAAATCATCGATATGAGGAAAATGATACTTCTTCTTAACAATGATTATATTCAATGCTCTATAATCAAAGCAAAGTCTCATGAAACCATATTTATTTTTAAAAAACAACAAAGGAGACACTACTGGAAAATGTACCTATCCCCACGGTTTTCACCAAAACCGTGGGGATAGACCCCCCCTATACCCACGGTTTTGGAAAACCGTGGGTATAGGGGGCTCTATCCCCACGGTTTTGGCAAACCGTGGGTATAGGTCATGAAAATTCAGCTATACCCACGGTTTTCCAAAACCGTGGGTATAGGGGGGGTCTATCCCCACGGTTTTGGTGAAAACCGTGGGGATAGGTCTGGGATAAAATACCTATACCCACGTTTTTGAAAAACCGTGGGTATTGGTCAATTTTGTGTCTGCGGGAATTTTTTTTTTCCGCGGGAAGGAATTTTTTTTGGCGGGAACCCTATACCCACGGTTCATCCCTCTATACCCACGGTTTTTATAATTATATTTAACTAAATATATATATATATAAAGATATGTGAAGTTAGGGTAGTGGTTAGACGCGGTGTTTGCAGCGAAGAGGTTGCAGGATCGAAACTCGGCGCCTGCATTATTTTAGGACCTATACCCACGGTTTTGAAACCGTGGGTAAAAGCCGTTGAAACCGTGGAAATTCTCTATGATTCGGTGACACGGTGGCATGACACCTATACCCACGGTTTTCCAAAACCGTGGGTATAGGCTGGGGACCTATACCGACGGCGTTCCAGCCCACGGTTCCCAAAACCGTCGGTATAGGCTATACCCACGGTTTTGGGGGCTATACCCACAGTTTTGAACCGTGGGTATAGGCCGTTTTTCTAGTTGTGAGAACACCATGGTGATGTAAAAGGTCAAATGAATACTTTATCTCATAAATCCTTTAATTGCTTCTTTGGATCTAAAAGTTCAATTTGGGCTATTCAATAAGGGGGTTTTGAAATTGGCTTAACATCAGGAACTAATTCAAAAGAAAATTCAACTTCCCAATCAGGTATAATACCAGGAAACTCATCAAGAAAAACATTAATGTACTCATTAATCTGAACAGTTCCTGTGTTTTCAACAATATGTGCAATGTAACATTCATTTTCATCTTTTACCAGTTTCTCAGCTTCCTGATATGTTATCAAATGTAAGGGTTCATTCTTGTAAAAAAACTGAAAATTTTTCTGAAAAGAAACCTCTTTAGCTCTACAGTCAATCCAATCATGATAAACAAAACACCAATCCATACCTAGAATAACTTCAAACTCTACTAAAGGAAAAAAAATAAGGTTTGCGCATAAAATATTTCCACACACAAGGACATGAAGGTTCTTATTATTTATTTTTGTCTCAATGTTTCCTCAATTGTTTTTACCATAAGTTCAGTATTCATATCATTAGATGGAAATACCAATTTACTATAAAGCTATTTATAAATGAATGAATATGTAGACCCTAAGTCAATCAACACTTTAACATAATCTGAACAGAAAAACAGTGTACCTGTTACTACTTCATTCCATGGCCCAACATCTGCTAAAGTAGTTGAAAAGGATTTCACCACACCTTTCTTCTTATATTTTGGCTGCTTATGCTCATTTGAGTTCTTCACAAGACACTCATTTTCATAATGACCCATTTCATTACACTTAAAACATCTTTCTGTTGGTCTTTCATTTCCTACTTGATCATCTTCCTTACAGTTACAAGAAATATGAACAGACTTACCATACCGGAAGCACATTCTATACTTTTATTAACATTCCCGAGGTTGCTTTTTACCACAATTTTCACAAGATGGATATTTAGTTTTCATACCTCTAGGCTTCTTTGATGAATTCTTTCCCTTTTCCTGCCAACTGGAACTCTTATTATGTTTTTTTCAAAGAACACCTGATCATCAACAAACTCCATTTCCACATTCTTCACACATCAAACTACTTTTTCATAACTTTTGAACTCACGAGAGGTTAATGCTCTTTGATATCTTGGCTTCAATCCTGAGTAAAACCAATTTATATTACTATTAAGATCTAATATGAATTTTGGTGCAAACATTGCCAGTCGAGTGAACTTTCCATCATAAACAGCCATTGAGTCATCCTCCTACCTCAATTCCAATTATTGTTTTTTCCATCATAATTCGAACTACATTAGGAAAATATTTCCCAGGGAACATACATTTTCATTAATCCCAATAATGTGCATCAGTATCTTCACTATCTATGATATTTTTCTCTGTCGACCACCACTGATCAGCTTCACCTTCAAAACGGTTAACAGAAAGACAAACCTTTTGATGTTCTAAATATCCCATGACATCAAAAATCATCTATAGTGCTTTAATCCACCCTTCTACTAGCACAAGATCATCTGATCCTCTAAATTATTTGTTTTGATGCCTCATGAAATGCTCCACTATTGAAATGTTCTATTGTGACTGATCTTACTGATCTCATACATGGATACCACTACCATTTATAGCCTGATTCAAATGTTCCATCACTCTAAAAAACGGTTCGGTTCCGATTCTGACCATATCAGGTCGCTGATTTGGACAATTTTCTTCCTCCTGATGTCATCCAAGCATAGCTGCCCTATTTCCTCTCTGAAAAACCTTTTTGAATATAGAAATATCTTAGGAAAAGAAACATGGTAATCTTTAAATGCTATATGATTTCAATAATACCATAAATTAATATATAGACAATAATTTAACAATATCGTATCTTTTAAAGTTTTATAAACTAACCTCTGATACCAACTATAAGGACCCGGACAAAAAAAATATAATATTGAATTAAATGAATAATTCACAATGAGTATATTTTCAGGATTAGAGTTATAGAGAATTAAAACATAACTATTATATCTCAATAGATTATAAAGTAGACACTTCATATCGGTTTCAATTTTTTTCAGAAAATAAAAACTCTTTGAAAAAAAGAGTCATGTCCAGTTCCATGTTTTAGACAGCATGAGTTTCCCTTATTCTCATCCATGACACTATGCATCATTATGTCTAGTGAAAAACTTTTCAAAACATATTATGAGCATAAAAAGATCATTAAGGGATACACAAAGAAGGAAAACTGTTAGTTTTTCAAAACAACAAGTAAACCATGAATACTTTATCAGAAGTAATACTTCTCACCTTTATGAAGTAGTAAACACTTTTCACAAAATAAAAGATCAATTATGACCCTTTTGTAATCAAAAGTGAACCGTAAAACCCATATAATGAACACATAACATATAAAGGTAACTTAGGACATAAACAAACGTAAATTGAATAACCATACGGTCGACTTCCACTCATATCACAAAATGGAATAACCATATGTCCTTCTTCCATACCCAATGCATTAGAGGTTATAACGTGAAAAACTGTCCGGGTTTATCATGGAACCACCCGTTATTTGGTTTATCATGTAACTACCTGTCAAATGTCCAAGTACCATAATAAAATCATAACATATAAAGTATTGAAAATACAAACATTTAACTAATAACATTTAATTTGCAGTCACAATAAATCATTTCAAGATATTGAAATAATCAATCCATTTCAAAAAAACATTTTAAATACCAAAATACATAAAATATTAAAATACTATGGCTTGTTGAGGAATCCAAAGATTAAATAATACTCATGGCGATGGAAAGGTCGTTGTCATCGTGTACGTTACAAAGAAACATAATTTTTGTCATTTAGTAAAATGCTTCGTAGAGAAAATATTACTTTTGAATAAATGTAATATTCAAAGGGGTTTATACACCGTATAAAATAAATACATGTATAATTCAAGGAACAACATAAATAAGAATGATAAGATCAACCCAAAGAATGGTAATTGGGTTAAGAAGTTCCCTTACCTCGTGTCTGACATGACCCGTTTGTTCTTTAATTTCCTAAATAATAAAATAACATTAATTTATACTTGATTAAGATCCTTTTTCAAGATAAATATTTCTTTTATATCACTTGATACCTTGTTATAAAAAATTATTAAATAATTTAAGTTAATAATGGTCATTTTGTTGATATATGGTACTTGAGTCAAAAATGAACTTCTTAAAATCACAAGTTGTTCATGTTGTCAAAAGTTCATTATATCCAAAATTATATTCATGATTTAGATATCATATATATCATATATATCTAGTATATTCATGTATCTATAATATCACATAACATTTGGAGGTAAGATATGAAATGCACCGTTCATGGAGATGGTAAGCATTACGTAATCATGAACACTACTTTCATTTCTATTACATTTTTAATAGAAATAAAAAATAATTATAAATAATTATATTATAATTATTTTATAATATCATATATAATTTCATTAACTCTATCCTTTATGCGTTCCATATAAGGCATGAATGATTCATATAACTTTGAGGGGGGTTGTAGTCCACACTTCCACAAATGAGATTATCGTATTTACCCACTATGGAAACCATAAAGGTTATATATAAAAAAAAGCTTAAATAAATCATAAAAATAATATATATAATATATAAATATAGTTCCATATTAATGGCCACCAGGAGAGGCGGTAGGAGATAATTAATCAATCATCATTTCGTGAGGTGTTAGTTTTCCGTCCACAGAAACAGTATGTACTTTACCTATTAGATAGAGGTTTGTGTAGGTTTAGATTGAATCCTTCTCATAAAAACATCATTTTATTTTTCATATACTGGTTTTGTTACAAAACAATGGAATAAAAAGAGTTTATGGTGTTAGAGAAGTTATATAAAACAAATGAACTTAAGAGAAGATGATACCTTTAAATCGAGTAACACCCCTTGGTTTGAACCAAGAGGGTTTCTTGAAGTTTTTCTGCCTAATGTATGTCTTATATTATGGATAGAGGGATATTGGGAGATTTTTGGAGAATATTTTAGATGAGTCAAAGGGATTGAGTGTTGTGAGGAATTGGTTAGAAGTGGGGTCATTTTATAAGGGGAGGCGGGGCTCTTTAGGAAAGTGTGAAAATATTATTTTATTATAATTATATCTTCGGTTTAAAAACGTCCAAAACACATTAAACAAAAATATAAAATGAAAAATATTAGAAATAAAATCATCCAATAGGAATTGGGCATGTTTTGGTTTTTATTTTAGTCTTTATAATCATATTTATTTGAAACATTTATTAATGAGGTAAACATTGCATCATTATTGTGTCATAAGTAATTTAATATATACGATGTCTAAAAATTATAAAAATACTAACATGATGTAGGAAATCATATTATATTTACAATGAATATTTATAGTTGATGAGATAACTTATATTACCTATGCAAAAATTAATTTACTAAAAGATATTTGTTTATTCTATATTTGCCTTTATGTTAATTAAAATAATGTGTCATTATCACTACCAAGTTACTCAAAGGGGTCCCAAAATCGACCCAAGATTACCCATGGTACGATATGTATCAACCAATATAATTGGGATATGTATAAGTTTAATTTTATATTATTATAATATTATTTTTTACCCTTATTTACCTAATTTACCCTTTAACCACAGTAAATAAAATATTTACTAAATTAAATATTTTAAATGACTCAAAATAAAAGTTACATATTTACAAATTTAAACTTTCAAATTCTAAATATTGAATATATTTTTCAAAATTCAAAAAAAGAATTGGCAGAAATTAATTTAAAATTAATTCCCGCTGTAACAAAAAAAAAGTGTTTTTAAGAAATATTAACTATCAAAAGATTGAAACTTGTTTATATCCATTTTCAAAATGAAATTACTTCCAAGGACCAAAATTATATTAAATGGTAAAAATATATAGTAATTACAGATTAAAACCAGTTAAAATGATAATCTATCCTTATAAATAAATTATATTAAAAGGTAGTTTTGAATTAAAATACATTATTTTCACTGTTCATAAAAAATGAACATTATTAGAAAAATATCAAAAATTTACCCAAAGAAAATTTTGATGTCCTGATTCTAAAGAATAATATTATTTTGTCAAAAATAACATATAAAATTGACCAAAATAATATTTAATGATGGTTCTCCATTAAAAGTCGTTAAATCGGCCTTTTAATAAAAATTAGAGTATTTATGCATAAAATTGGATTCATTCACATTTCAAGCCTCTATATTTTATTGGATAAATGTAAAAACATTTAACAAACATGTATAATAATATTTTAGTGTGTTATATTAATTCCCACCAATACAATGTCTAGGCGTTCACTACCATTTAAATTAATAATATTATATTATTAGTGTGCAACATAAGATTTTATAGAAACCCATTTTTGGGTATCAGTTACGCCATCAAACATAGCATCCGCTTTAAATTATAATTAATATTTAATTCCCAAATATTAATAAATTGATTTTTTTTTCATTATATACCTAGAATGTTACATTTTTTCCTATCTTTCATTATTTTAAATTGGTATTTTTACTTACCCTTTTCTGATGTGGGATTTTTAAAGATATTACAGAGCCATATTATAAGATTGTGAGGACGTAGTTTCCAAAAGGGAGTGTGGTGTAACATTCCATGTATATATAGAGTAATACTATTTAATATATATAAGTATTTATGAATAAGTAATAATTTTATGTTAAAGGTGACACATTTTCTGATAGCGTCCTCAACATGAAACAATGAGTTATTTCAAAATCTAACATCGTACACAACATTGAGTTATACCAAAAAAATAACATAATAATATTATTATTTTATTTAGTAGTAAACACCTAGACAATGTAATTTTGGGAATCAATAGAACTAACTATAAAATTATTATAAATATTTCTTAATTTCTTTAAAATTTATCCTTTAAATTTTAGAGGCATAAAATGATATCTAATCCAATTTTGAGCATAAAATACTATCATCTTTTTAAATGCTAGTTACACCACCTTTTGAAGCATGACCCTTTTTAAATATATTTTTTGTCACATTTATATATTATATTTGAAAAAATGACATTCTTCTAAATAATCAGGACATCAAAATATAGTTTTGTTACATTTTTAGTAATTTTCTAATAAAGATCATTTTTTAATGAATAGAAAAATATACGTCATTTTAATTCAAAAATTCATTTTCATCTAATTTATTTTTTTAGTTAGATAGTAATTTTAATTGGTTTTAAAGTGTATTTGTATTATGTGTTTATAATATATTCCATTTTTTATCAAAGTAATTTAAATTTTTAAATGGACATAAATAGAGGTCAATCATCTGATAGTTTTAACATCTTAAAACACAATTTATTTTGTTTTGACAATGAGAATTAATTTTAAATTATATTTTTTAAATTCATTATTTTGAGTTTTTAAAAATGGATTCCATATTTTGAATTAGAATATCTAAATTTTGTAAAATAAATGTATTATATTTTTGTACATTATGAATAATAACTTTAGTAATTACTTTTATTTACCATGGTTAATGGGTATATATGGTAAATAAGGGTAAAAAATAATATTATAATAACATAAAACTAACCTAACACATTTCCTAATAGTATTTGATGAAATATTTCTGACCATGGGAATCCATGGGTCGATTTTAGAACCCCATGGAGCCACTTGGGTGTGATAATAACATGTTATAGTAATTAATTTAAAGTAAATAGAAATATTACTTAAACATTTATCTTTTACATAAATAATTTTAATATTGGGTTATATAAATGATATCTCTGAATATAAATACTCATTATAAATATTGAAATATTTCCTATATCATGTTATTTTATTTATAATTTTTAGACATTAAATAAATAAATTTATTACTGACACAATGATGAGGTTGTGATTACCTTATTAATGAGATATTCACATAAATGATATTATAATGATGAAAAAATGAAATTTCACAATTTTAATTCCATAGAAGAAATTTATAGAAGAGTATTACATATTATATTTGAGTTTATGAATTTTATTTTAAGGAATCATGTTTTTATGACTTCAACAAAAACCATTTATTAAATAGTGTCAAAATTGACATAAATGAGTTTGTAAACAAATATTATTTTATTAAATGATATAATAGTTAAAAAAATATAAGATTCATAGAACTGACATATATAATGTTAAAAATTTCATTAATGATCCACTTTTGGATCTCTTGGAATATTATCGTAAATATAGTTACCATAAATTGTGAAAAATACAAGAAGAAAGGGTAAGAGTAAATGGAATTAACTAAGGGTTAAAGCTCAAAGATAAGGTCAATTTTGTGATCAAATTTTTTTAAACCCTATTGGCTGAGAGGGGTTTGATCCATTATCATCTTATACTCTGAATATATCACTTGGTAACTATTATAGTTGAACAAAAATATAATAAAAAATATTCTAGGACATTCCTAAGTGCCCCTCCTCCTTCTTATAAAAGGCCACCACCACTACCCTCTTACGGACACCTCTCAAGCCCCATAGGTTGTCCAAATACTTTTAAAAATACTCCCAAATTCACTAAATTTCTCATACAATCCTATATTGAGTAGAATAAAATACATGAACTCTATTTGGATCAAATCAGAAGAAGTTATCTGATTTAGAGGTAACATCTTCTCTCAACTTCATTTCATATATTTCCCTTCTTTACTCCCTATGATATTATTATTTTATGATTAAATAAAAACATAAGTATAACCATTATAATAGCATATTTTTATGTGATGTATTATGACTAGACTTATAGACACCTCTATTTAATGCATATAAACATACTTTTTCTGTGAATGGTGAACTACTACCTCACGAAATGATAATTGTTCAATTTTATCTTACCACATATCATGGTTTCCTTTATGATGACATTGTATTTATATATGATATATTTTATATTTATATTTTTTTTCTATTTCTCTTTATTTTTTATTTACAGCATACTATTACACTTTCCATAATTTGTAAAAACGATAATTTCTTTTGAGGAGGTGCAGACTACCGCCCCTCAAAGTGACATGACTCATTCATTCCATACATGGAACATATAAAGGATAGAATTAATGAAATTGTGTAATAGATGTAACATATATATTACAATTTATTTATAAAACACCTATGTATCATTTTGTTTTCATTCCTATAAGATGATAAAGAAATGAATTTTGTGTTCTTATATTTGTAAAACCTACCATCTCCATGAACAAAGCATTTAATTTATCTGTCCAAAATTTATGAACTATTATATATATATATATATACTCGATATATATTATCTTTATATTATTAATATCATTATTGAGATGATTTTATTTTTATTACATGTAAAATTTACAACAAATCATGTTCATTTTTGACTCAAGTAATGAATATCAACAAAACAACCGATATGCACATGAGCCTCAGCACAGTTATTGAGGACTCTTTAAGTGCATCTAGGAAACTTGGGATCAAATCCATGAGGAGTCTAATTCCGGGATACTGAAGCAGTACTACAGTAGGAACTGTGTATTACTGTAGCAGGTACTGTAGCATGAACTATATGAGGATCTTTTTGGCACTGTAGTACCCAAGAATATTCCCCCTTTGGTCCTTCGAACCACCAATTTGGTCCCTGAGTCCTCTAAGGCCACAAAGCCACCTAGAAAATCAGGTCACTAAGGCCTTTGGGCCACCACAAGCCCTTCAGACCACCTTAAGTGCTGATGCAAAGCAGACAACCTACAGGGAACATGCTTTAGAAGGAGGATGAGCATGCAACTTTCACCATAGTAGAAGCTAAACAGATTGCAAGAATGAGATAGTATGAAACCTTCTATAAATAGAATATTTTTTGTCCATGGGAAAGCCTAGTCGAAAAGCCATGCGAAGGTGGAGAGCTAATTTCACAATGATGATGCTAAGGAAGAGCAGTTCAAAAGTAGTAACTATGGGTTTTATGTAATGTTTGAAGCCTACGGGTAATAAATTCCTCTATGTCCTACAGGCCATGTAATACATATGCATATGGGACTTGTAATGGTTCCACCTCACCCCATGAAAGGTGTATTATCAAAAATGAATAATGAATGAAGGCCTTTGGACCATTGGAGGACAAAATGACCGATATGAACATAAATAATTATGTAATTGTTATAATAAGAAGATAAGTATTATAAAATGAATAATAAACTTAAAAAATGTTTCGAAACAAGTCTAAATTAACGTATTTTTATTATTTTAGAAGAAGTAGGAACATATGTGATGATTTGGACTAAAGGTAAGGGAACTTCTTAACCTAATATCCATTATTTGGGTTAATCTTCTACTTGTTGATTTTTTTCATTCTATGATTATGTGATAAATTACTATTGATATCATATCCTATATTTATACTTTATTTATTTATAATTACAATTAATACACATAAAATAACTATTTTATTAACACAAGGAACTTTGTAAGGGAAATCTAAACTCAATATCATTTCATTGATTTAAATATCCTTGCCATTGGTTTATTTTTTTTACAAGAATATTTGTGAATTAACTCTGATTTTTTACACTAAATAACCACTAATATTGGGTGTATGTATATTTTTCACACATAATTATGTCATTGATTTGTCGTTATTCTAAGGGTATGATATTTTTAATGGTCGTCATTTCATTATCCTTACATTGAGGCATATTTTGATTTATACATGACGTTCTTTTATATTGTATATAATCAACCCCTTGGAATTTTTATTTTATTCAATGATTTTCAAGAGGAATATTTTTCCACAAATATTTTTACTAAAATAAAAAGATTAATGGATCTTTCTAAAGTAGGTGGAAAAAAATACAATTCTACTACTATGAAAATTATTTAATATTTGGCTTCCTCTACAAGTCGTAATGTTTTTATATAAGAATAATAAATACAGAATTCCATTTTATCTTATTTTAGAAATGAAAATGGTTTTTATAGTGGATTTATTATGTTAATTTATTGAAATAATATATTTTCATTGAAATGTGTAAATTTTATATTTCCATTATTCAAATTTTCGTTATATAATTATGTTATGGTTCTAGGGAATTGTTTATATATATGGGTGGTTTTGTGATAGATCAGGTGCAGGTGAGCCCTTGATAGCTCTGTAAATTCATTAGGTAACATGATAGAGGTAAACATTATGGTTTATCCTTATATATTTATGGAATTTACTATGATGGGTATTCTAAATATAACCGTGAAGGCCACCACCTAAGTAGATATGAAAGCTACAATGTAATATGTTATGGATTCAATAAGTTACAATTATGATTTATGATTTATATGATTTATCCATGAATCATATGATTTCTTGAGGTACGTTAAAGAGTTTATGTTTTATGAGTGAAAAGTATGATTTTTTTAATTTGTACGTATTCGTGGAATAATGTTTTATTTCCTTATATTATATTCTTTACTATGATTTTTATGCTCATTCCATGTTTTTGAAATGTTTTTCAAATTGTATAATGAAGTGTAAGAGAATGGAGGTATTCAAGAAGATTTTTATCAAGAAATGAAATCTTGTTTTATTTAAGGAGTTTTATTATTGTGAAAAAACTGGATAGAGTAGAAGTTTGTACTATGTATTATTTGAGATGTAATGTAATAGTTATGTCCTATTTCTCTAATACTCTAAACAAAAAATGATCCTCAATGAGAACGAAAATCAAATTATTAGATGATCTCAAGATTAAGTAATGTTTTTAAGGATGAGGCCTTATAGTTACAATATAATTTATTAATTATAACAATATCATAAATATAATATACTTTTATTAAATACTTCTTTATATACATCATTTGAAGGTGTCGATGGAATGAAATTATATAAATTTTTGAGGTGGAATTATGACATAAAAATGATCAACAATTTATTTTCCCATTTGATAAAATATGTAATAGATATATAACATTAAAAATTAATTATAAAATTACAATATATTGAATTTAATGAGGTTATTATGTAATAATTGTTTAATAATATTTTAATCACATGGAAGAAGACACAAAATAAAAATGACCATTTAAGAAAATTATCTCTTCTTCAAGAAAATTCTTTATTTTTTCAGAAAAACCCTTCCATCTTTGGATATATGTACAAGAAATGGGAACTATGATGTTTTAAGGAGAATAATAAGGTTATTTTAGTTGGTATTGGATGAAAAAATGTCTTTGTATGTGTGAATATTGGGGGATTGGGGGGGTGACCTTTTATAATTTCGAGAGAGTAAAAAATTTTAAATGTATAAAACAATCAATTAAACCCATGTTATTATCATAAAAAGGACTCCACAAGGGTTAATTTTTAAAAAATAGAGGTTATAAGGTAGAAAATATACCCCTAAAATGTGATTTGGACCAGTTTTAGGTCATATTTTTCCCATATCTTCTTAGTTTAACCCTAGGTAAACCAGTTTTTACCTTATCTGTAGTAATTATGTTTTAATGTTTTCATTATTAATTATGGTAAAAAAAATAATTTGACAGTATTATATAATATAAATTAGTCTAATTCTAAATTTGAAATTTATTTTTCTAATTTCATTTCAAAGAATATGTAAAATAATTTTTATGATTATACTCATATACATGATAATGAAGTGAGCCTCACAATAAAATATTCTTACTTTTATAGAACGTTTAAATATAATAGTTAAATATGAATTTTATTCAAATGGGTTGAATTGGTTAAACTATAATATTATTAAACTATTATTACATTAAAAAAAATTAAAATAGAATTTAACATTATAAATTATTTAATGAATATAGTTTTTAGTGAAAATCAGTATTTTTCACAATTAATTGAAAAATGAATCTTTTCAAAAAATCCTAAATTTCACCCTATGATAATTTTAAAATATATTTTAAATATTAAATTTTATTTGTGAAATTTTCTTATAAATTCATTATAAAATTCTTTTAAATTTTTTGTCCAATCCTGACAATTTTTTTATAACTATAGTTGTACGAAAACATTAATTTTTCATTTTAATTATTATTATTTTACTTCTAATCAATAGAAAACACCAATTTTCACTATATTTTATTGATATTAAAACCCATAAATTTAATGGATAATTTATTACATCAACTATATACAATTTATTTAGACTCAGTTTTATTCATTCTGTAAGCTATTAAAGAGACTTAATTTATGTAAATATATTTCATGGTTTGTTTAAGATCAGTGTTATGTGTCACAAATGCTATCAAGTAAAATGTTATTCTATTATAATTCTAGGGAGTCATGTTCTCCCCAAAGTAAGCAAACAGAATCCTTCTAATTTGATTATAAAATAAAATATCATTTGTTTGATATTTTAAAATTCTATTGTTGAAAATCGACATCATAAAAAATATTAATATAAAATATTCTTAATATTAGATAAATTAAAGAACAATGTGCATATGAAAAAACAAAAAACTAAGTTTATGATTAGGATATTATTGGTTAAAATTGAATATATAGAAGAGGAAGTAATCATAATTCTATATAGAGTGACATAGATAATTTTTCACAAGAAAGTGAATGATCAATAAAATTGTAAGGAACTCAATACCATATATCTATGATGTTTATAAATTCAATTTGATTTATTATATATGATGTATGTGTTCTAAATTTCTTGTTTCAAGATCATTTTTCTAAAATTTAATAATTCTTTTACTGTTAAATAATATATATAAATAACTTGTTTTAAATATTTCTATTATCGAAGCACACTTTCATCCATTGGTTGTGTCTAAATCAATTCCAAATTCATCACATAATCCGTGAAATGAATATCCAATAATTATTTTTTATGCCTAAGTTACTAAAATTAAATTTAACTAATCATTAGATCTATAAAAGAGTGAAAATTATTTCCATACACCTCTAACTATTTTTCAAAACTAATGTGGTTGGAATTAGTTATCCAATATAATTCATTTGTCAATAAACCAAAATAGTAACACCAGTTGTTCAAAATTAATATATATTTAAAAAATCATTTTAGTAAAAAATTAATATATCAACTAGAACATCACATAATCCAGTGGTAGGTGAATCACACTTATCTTATTTAAATTTTCGGTTCAAGCCCCGTTGGCTTATCAGACGCGACAGGTTCTCACCAGACATATAATTTGTTATTTTTCTTAAAATATATTATTATAATTCCAATAATGTCACAATATGATAATAACCCGTAATTACATTAGTTTCATGATAAGACAACCCATAATGGTTAAAAAGGCATTTAAACTTTTTCCGAAAATATATTAAATAAATCATCCATAAATAAAATTATCATTTAAACATAAACTAAACGAATGGTCTGTATTTCTCTAAATGATTCCCAAAATACAATTAATATTGGTAAAATTAGATCCCACAAAACCTAAATATTGATTTTTAATAATTTAAACTTATGATAAATCATAAACTCATAAACTCTTGATATTATCCATAAACTGTTTGTTAATGAAGAAATATATTCATCCAAAATTAACAAAATCTTTTTTGATTTATGATTATTATAATTAAAATACAATTGCTAAAAATAATACTACAATATAAATATAGAATCCTAATAAATACTTCATCTGTTTTATTTCACTATTGGACCTTCCTTGGTCATAAAGTTATCATTTATAAGAGTGAACTGACTCATATAATTACCATGTTACCAACATTTAATGAAATTAACTATAAATGGATCTTTGAGATGAGATTTATTTCATTCCATTATAGTCATCATTTTTCCTTAGTAATTCATTACTTTTCGCCATCTTTTCCACACATAATAAAAACTTCCTACTCTATTGTGTCACTTTACTGAGTATCTCTTTCAATATTTCTAAAATAAAGGAAATTTATCATTCTTTCCCCCATGGTCTCCCCAAAATGAGGTATTGTCAAACTCCTTTATTCACTTCTTTGGTGAGTCTGAGAGTTAGTTAATATATCATATATGGGGATATATTATTATGCATAATCACCATATCTTTCAATTTTGATATAATCTTAGTTGGTTTCTCATAGTCCACACATTATCATTTATATTCAATTTAATAAAAAATTGGGACCCAAACTACTGATTAAAAGAAAAAAAAAAGACTGTGAGAAACCATAATTATTGTTGGGAAACCAAAAAATCATTTTTAGATATCTAAATAATTAAAACTTATTTTCAATTCAAGTCATAATTTTTTAATATATGTCTATTCAAATCCATTGTAATGGTTTGTAATGAAAATGGGAATTATGTCTTGCATATCACACATCACTGTCAAACCAAGTATTAGTAAGGACTATTGTTATATAACAAACAACACTCGTTTCAGGATCATCGTTCCATTTAAAAAATTATTATCCCTAGGTACATCTATTCCAAAACCATGTTATTGTATAATATCATAAAATTATGTATTTCATGGAAAAATAACATAATATCAAGCTTACCAAAAAATTAGTTGTTTTTTAATTTATCTTTATTTTCTATTATAGGTTTTTTTCCCTTATATATATGTTCCTAATCTTGATTCCCAATGATTCTACGGAACGTCCAATGATACTGACTATAATGACTTGAAACATATTAGCCTAGAGCTGATGTCTACCTTATTACATTGGAGTAAGATACAATGAATCACTACCCGGAGGACCAAATATTTTAATAGTATATGTAAACATGATACATACATGATTCCCACAGTACATTTGAATACCAAAATTATAAAATAATTTTTAATTTCAATAGAATAATTATTCCCTATACAATATCCTTTCATATCATTCAATGTACACCTTCTGGATTCTTAGGAATGAAAAAATATGGGTGATCTCAAACACTCAACAAGGTTAATGTACAATAGAATTCATCATGAATCAATAATCATAAAAACATCAAAACTTATATAGCTGAACAAACATTCCATTTAAATAGTCTGAAAATTATAATTTTAAAATGAGTAATCAAAAAAGAAAGGAATATAATTGATCAAAAAATCTATTTAATAAATATCTCAACAATCAGGACTTGATAAATAATCATCAATTTGACAAGGTAAATAAGTGAGAAAAAATTCTATTTAATCGATTAAATTCGCTTGAAAATTAATCCAAAATAATATCATGGTGAAAATATAATGGATAATAATAATTGAATTATTAATGAATAAAAGTATTTATTATTTAATTTTATGATCTCATGCATCATGAATCCTCTACCATCAAGACTGTCCACAAAATAGTTGTATATTAGTGGATAGTTATTCAATATAAAAAATTTAACTAAGACATGATAATTGATTCATATCCTAAGAATATGCATTCATTGAGGGGATATACAAAACCATGACCCTTTCATATTTTCATGTACAAATCATTCCTTATATATCAAATAATTGAATTATTTATTGAAAAATATTCCCTATAAACAAATTTCCATATCTTATAAAGAATAAAAATTAACAAATAATTTCTCCATTGAATCATATAAATTTAAAATTACAATAACATTTGATTAAATGATATACAATTTAATTAAAAAGTATATCCCTGATAAATAATATAGTATATTGGGTTAAATTTAATGTATAATGATCAATGGGAAGTGATTATTTCATGGGAATGTTAATAAATTCAAAAATGTTATAATAATGTGAATGTTAATAATTTCATTTGTGAAAATGTCCTGACATATCCATTGAAATAATAAGGATAGTATCAATGCAACATATCCCATGTGGATAATAAGTAAAATAATGGGCTTCTTTCACTGAAAAATATAAATTATATAAAAGGATATTTTAAAAAAAAATTAGAGGAATATATACATTAATTTTGAAAACCCTATTTAAAACTAAATGTTCATAACACTTTTTGAAGGTATTTACACATGAAATTTTTTTAAACGTGAAAGTAGGCTCTAAAACATTTAAAGGTCATGATGGTAGGAAATTAAAACATGTCTTATAATTTGACGATTATTATTTTCACATTTTTGGTAAAATTAAAATGGTATTTTTAAAAAAAATGAAATCAATATTCTTTTTCTTATTCTTAAAAATATCAAAAATGGGTCAAAATTTCATTAATATGTCATTTGGATAGTTTTTATACTTTTTTTAGTTTTTTAGTAAAAAAATTTCCTTTAAAAATGATTCTATATGGATATGAGAAATAATGTTGAATTTTATTAAAAACATTTTCACTATTTATTTTAAATAACTAACCAAGGAATATAGTAGTATTACTTAATGAAATCATGAATGACTGAAAAAGAATATAATTAATATGGTTTATTAGACAATGAAAAAATAATTATATTCAATTTAAATTCATGTATAATCATTTTTTTTATTAAAATGAAATTATGAAAAAGAACTATATAAAGATCATAATGTTGAATTTAGAATTGATAAACCAATAAATTATGTGTATTTGATATAAATCAACATAAAAAATGTTTAATTACCATATAATATAGTCAACATTCTATACAAAAAAATATCATATATAATTGTTTTAATAAATTTATCTATTAATTCCTAAATTATATTCATACTTATAATTTCATAAAGTAATCCTCTTATAATATTTGACCACCCATTTTAAATTTTCATATTACTTTCATTATTTCTGTTGTTAATGGCCTCATTTTTTCATGCATGTTTTCTCATGAAAGATCCAATTCATTGGAATTAAATATAAATGTATTATATAAATATGATATTAATGTTATAAAAATAATATTTACTCATTATATACATTTTTATAATCATTCTTGAAGGTTTTTCATGAAAAATGTGTCACATCACTTTGGGAAGATGATAGATCATCGGTACGCATGAGAGAATATATCATTTCATTAAGGGTGAAAGAAAAATAAAATAAATGATATATTAATCTTACAAAATCAATATCATTTCATATATATCACATATATTCATTAAATGTTTTTTATTACTTTTCTAGTAAATCATAGTGACAAATCACCTCGCTTCACGAGGTGGTTGTCCTTTGAACACACGAGGGACATTATCATATTTTAAACCATATGGAAAGTATAAATGAAAACATGATACTATACTTCTACAAGTAAATAATGTGAGTAATATCATATGAATGTTTTAAATCTACCATTTTATCCATCCTTTAATGGTGGTTTTGGTAAAAGAATTATATCAGTTGGTAAGGTATTAATCCTCTGTACACATGATTGATTGTTTCATTTCCCATTCACTGTAAGAGGAGATTCATATAGGTAATTCAATTAAGTTAATAATATATATATATTTAATACAATTAGGTTTTTATATAATATTTTTTTTATAATATTTTAATGATTTCAAAGAGTAATCATTATAAAAGCACTAATTTAGGAACGTTACCACATATTCAAAATATTTCATTATATTTTCACCAGCATACTGACTAGGATGAATTTATAATTAAAATTATGTTTATAGAAGGTTGGTAGGGTATAAAGATTCTTATATTTTATATTCATCATTCCATTTAATTTTCAATTGAGATTTCATATTCACAACACCAACAAATTAGTTTTTGAGTACTATAAAAATATTTCTTCTAAATGTGATATAATATATAATTGTTTTAATCCATAAAAAGTAGTTAAATATTTAAAAAACACTAATTATAGAGTGGATCAATCCATTTTTTCCTTGAGAATGAGTGATATCCCCTTAGGTGATATATGAATCACAATTTCTCAACTCCATTTTAGTTCACTCTATAACCATTATGTTAAAGTTCTTTTACTCTATTAAAATTCAATTATGATATAAGAATATTTTATTTAATAGAAAATGTGGTCAATAGAAATTTTATGAATATACTTGTTGTAGATAAAATATCTCAATTATAATATTCATGGATTTTTTTTCTAGTTTCTATGCTTTCAAATTATAAAAAAATCGCTTCAGGATTATTCTTCTAGGATAAAATTATTTACATATTTTAAGGTCGATGTTAGGTTTCTATTGGACATATATTATCCATGGGATTTTAAATATTATATTTCAAAAATTTCACTAAATGGTGTCGGAAAATAGCTTTCAACCAATCCTTATCTTTCTGGTGATGTATAAAAATTGTTTCATGACTAACTTGTCTATTGTTTTCTAGAATTGAACTAATATGGATAATTTTTGTGGTAAGGTTAAATGGATAATATTAATGGATAATTTATTACCAATATAAAATTATAATTTCACTAAATAATCAATATACCGAATCATATTAAAACAATTAGTAGTGTGTATATTAACCTAATCCGATTTGTAATGATATAGTGTATTTACAATATTATTTATTTCTATCCATTAATTTTGTTTCTCAAGAAAGTGAGACAAAAAATTATTTTTTATAAATACCTGAAAGATACATGTATCATTAAATATCTAACAATAGATGATAATAACTACAATATAAATATGAATAATCCTTAACATATCTATAGTAGGAATCATTTTCAACATTTCTCACCTGTTATGATAGAAAAATTGGTATAGAGGATTACAACACATAATACAATTTTTCTGATAATAATTGAATACATGAATTTTTTTTCCATAACTAAAAATATGTATTGGTCATAAAATTACATGATTTATGTAATCAATAACTAAAATTATTTATTTTTCATAATATTTTATAATATATTTAAAATATATAATTAGTAATGTACTTGATGAAAAATAATGTGAGAAATAACAATATGTAATTTTTATTAATTATACCACTATATTATAGAGTCTCAATATCTTCCACCAATGAACTTGTAATGTCTTGTATCTTTTATATTATACTATAAAGGGCCCTTAGCCACCTTCACATAAACCCAATAAGGGTTGGTCAATCTTCATTAAGGTATTTATGTAGGCTTATCTTTTCAAATTATGGGTTTACAACTCCCTAATATGTTAAGTGGAAACCCCAATCAAGAAATGCTTACAAGGATTTCCCCAACACTTTCTTGGAAACTACATCAAGATTGAATAGTGCTAATCACCTATATTTAAAATAGATATTTCAACATAGAAATTTTATTAAAACCCCTTATAAAAGTAATCAACCCAAAAAAAGTTTGCTTTAAAATATAGTTTTATTAGATTCATTACTTATCATCTAATTAAAGGCAAACCCTAATATTAAATTTAGTTATGGGATTTAATTTATTATGAAAATATTTAATTTTGTTATATCCTTCACATTACATATTAATATTTAGTGTATTTTACGTAATTTAATAACTGTGTTGGATAAAACATTTAATCATAATCCATTTATTTAATCTCGTATTTGAAAATTAATTCATTTATTTATGTGATTTTAGTCTTGAATCCATCAAATAAATAATTCATAGAATAAAATAAATAAATAACATAATCACAATATTATCAAACATTACTATTTTTTGAGTGGATATTAAATTAGTCATTGAAATAATGGATAATTCCTGGTGATAGTATTGTCTTTTTTGATAACATTCCACATGTACGTCTATGTGTCACCTACGCTGGCATCATAATGGTTCTATATTGAACTGCATTTGTGTTCCTTTGGATACTCCCTTAATTAAAAGTATTTATTACTCAAAAAATGTTGATCGGAATAGAAGGGTCTGTTAATTGGGATTATATAAATAAAATAGTGGACAATATTCCTACGTAATAATGGAGGGAGGGTTGAAACACATACCATCATCTTTAATTTAACATTAAATTATTATAATCCCATGAAAAAAATGAAATTAAAACATCCAACACATACATAGGACTTCATTAGGATCATTAAATGTCATGTATAAATTGTATATTGAAAATTAGAATAGTTATCACATATTTCTAATAATTTTATTATAAATATTTACATGATTTCTTTAATTAACTAATTAATTTTTTAATTAATTCCCTTTTATCTAAATTAAAATCAAAATTCATTTAGAGATATTCAACCTTAATGGTATTCATGTAAAATAAATGGGAAACCAATAATCATATATTAATTAGATTAAATTAATTAACTATTAAAAATTATTTAATACTATTATTAAATTTTCAAACATCTATAGTTCCATTCACTGAAATAATGATTTAATGATACAATTATTAATTTAATATAATTTAATTATTTCCATATTTGGGAGACTACATGGTGTATACATATGAGATAAAATGTTTTTATCTTAGTTTGCATGTACATGAGTTACATGCATTGGGAATTGACATGAAAATTGATTAGACTACATGAAATGTACTACAAACAGCATTCCATATGTTATTCTATATGGGTTCTTGGGATATTTGCCCAGGTATTTGGTGTGTATATTAGACGATTACATGACATGTATAATGAAGATGTAGCCTCACAACCTTACATAATGTTGAATTTTAGTCCTATGTTTTGTTTCATTCACTTTGAGGATCTTTTTAGGTTTAGATTTTTACATAATTAGGGCATAAGACATACATAACATTCCCCATTCATAAAAAGTGGATAATAATATCCATTTCTTCAAAAATATAAAACACTAAATATAAAATAATTTTTCATTGAAAAATCATCGTAACATTCATTATGAATTCTTTCATTCTATTACCCATCATTATAACATATTAAAAACATTATAAAATCTTGGGATGAGCACAATAAAATCATTATGGTATATAAAGAAAGAAAATGTTAGTAAAGAAAAAACATAAGAACCAATGAAACCTATTTCCCAAAAATTAATTATAATTAATAGAAAAATAATACAGTTTCCTTGGGAATATTCACCCTATCACTATTACATCCCCCCTTACAAATAGAATAAACATTATTTTAACTTACATCTAATGAGTACCAAATGCATTAGAGAGTTATAATGGGAGACACCCAGAATATCTTGAGATATAATAGGGATGAAACCATCATATATTGAGCTATAATGGGATCAATACCTAATAAATAATTTCAAAGAAACAAATACTAAATAAATATATTGATTATTCATTTAAACCCATGAAAAAAAAACATTCATATACCAATGTACCCTATTTTGTAAAAAAAATTAAAATAAAGAAATTGCGCACATAGAAATGAAATTACATTATTAAAAGATAATTATGAAAAATTGTAAAGGAATCATTATAGTAATAAATATCCATGAAAGTGGGGGAAACCTCTCATTCAGTATATATATAAAACTATATTCTTGAATTTATTTAAATATGAATTTAAGAAGATTATGAAATGAAAGTCCCGTAGCTCAGGTTTGAGTTCGTTCAAATGTGTTCACGATCCTTTATAATGGTTTGAATAGTGTAATTAATATAATACAGAACAAATATCATGTTTATAATTCTTGACATTATCAACTTGGTAAATTTTCACCCATTTATTAACAATATTTTATTATTATTTTTGTTTCATGTATGTTCTTTACATGGTTTCCAAGGTCAGTTGATTTATGGTGTTCCTTTTAAAAGTAAAATAATATTTCAAAAGTGATAACATATATATATATATATCATTTTAATCAATTACATGTGAATTTAAACATTCCATGATTTCGGTAAAAGGGAAACGAAAAATGATCACCCACAAAGGTGGTGAATTAACACACCCCAAATGGAAATTTCATTATTTAAGAAAAAAGGAAAGATGATACATTTCATGATGAATATAACATAAATAACACTAGTATAAATATGATATTTTAGTTTTAATGTATCATTGGTTAAGAGGTGGGAATAATCTATTGGTGATAAAAAAAATTAAGAGAAAAAATGAATTTACCACTTGAATATTTCTCCATGAGAACCTATTTAACGCACTTAGATATGGTATTTTTGTTAGAAAAAAAGATAAATAATGTGGTAAGTTAATAGGAGGAGGGATTTTGGTAGAGTTTTTCCGAAAAAGAAGTCTTATGGTTATTAAATTTTTGAATTAAGGAGCCCCTTTATAATAATTTTGGTGAGAGGTAACATAAGAATTACTCAAATTGTTAAAATAATAATAAATCCTTTATAAGTAGAGAACATAAAAAGGACACAAAATCATAGTATATCCCATTTTAGAATGACCATTTTGTTTTTTGACATGATCATGATTTCATTTTAGTTTTGAATAATTTAATAAAATATTTTTTTCTGGGAATTTTTTTCTCAAATTAAAAACTATTAAAAATAATGACTTTAAACATATAAAAAAGTATCCAATTCGAATTAAATTATTTATTATGTATTATAAATATTATAAATACCAATTAAATCATATTTTTTCTTAAAAATATCAAATTATTTTTAATTTACTAAATTTTATATTAATTAATTTGATTTATTTTTTAATTAAATATTTACTACCTTATAATTGTTCATGCCATTAAGGTAATAATTTATTACCTAATGTGATCCATGTAAGTCCAAAATATCCCAAATTATAGTCTAACAATTATATTAGTCGAAAATTTCTTATATAAAATGTTTTTCCCACAATTTATGTTATTTAATAATTATTATAATTTTAATAAAAATATTTTATTTATTTTTCTAATGTGTGTACGTGCACAACATCACCAGTAAACATGCATTATTATAAATTAGTTCATATAAACAAAATTAAAAAAATCTATAAAAAAGTTAATTAAGTTCAAAATAAAATTCTATATTCATTCATTATTTTTATTCACCCATATACATGTCAAGAAAACATCTTAAATTTTTTATTTTTTCATTTATTTACTTATGTAAGAATTTCACATGAATTTGAAAAATATTTATTTTATATAACTAGAAAATTTAAAATTACTACCAAAATATCAATAATAAATAATAATCGATAAATTAGTCTTGAAAATAATTTTTATCACTCAATATGTTTTTACAAAGAACCAAATTTGATATTCCAAATGTTGCAAGGGCACTATGTCGACACTAATAATAATTCTTATACTTATCATGAATAGAAAAAAATTCACGTTCTATGTTATTTCTATTAAATATTACTCTCATAATATAATTATGAAATATTTAAATAAATGTAAAAAATTTTCTTCTACTATTATGTCTTCCTGGCATGACAAAAAAGTATTGAATTTTAGAAAATATTAATTTTTTCAAGTCTCCAAAAATTAACATTTTCATAAAAGTCTCAGGAATTCATTCCAGGATAATTTCAAAATTATGATTTCAAAAATGTATTTTTTTTATTAAATAAAATTTCTATAATTAAAAAAATAATTATTTAAAAAAAATAATCAAATAATAAAATGTTTATTTTAAGAATTACTATTTAACACTGGAATATAAATAACAAAATTGTTCTATAAAATACATAGGTTGTTATATCCCACCCATTTTGGAATTTATATCCTCTCAATTTTTATTTAATTATTAAAATAAAAGGTTTCTTTTCCAGCACAACTTTTCAAAATGCCCATGTTGCTTCTTCTTCTATTTGGCGTATTTACAAAACCATAACTTCATAAATTACTTTGTTCCATAATAACTGATTTATGAGTAAAGAATTTGAACTGGTTTCTCTTTATAAGAATGGTTCTCTTCTAGTTGAACTACTTCTAGGATCAAAAACATAATACAAATCACACACATACATCCTTAACATCAAAACATAAAACACCTTATATACCTAAGTGAATATAGAAGGCAAAGAAACTCGGTAGGAAAATGGTCCAACTTTAACCAAGAATTCAAAAGGTCCAATGAACTTTAGACATAACATTCATTTTTTAATAAAACAAATAACAATTTTCCAAGGGGAGATTTTAACAAAAACATAATCAACTACCCTGAATGAATAGTATTCCCTTTTATTATATAAATAACATTTTTGCATGCTCTGACCAATCCTCATGTGCTGCTGAATCAACTGAACTATTTCTAACATTTCATCTACAACATTCGGTCCCAATAACTTCCGTTCCAAGAATTCATCCAAAAATGCTTCAGTTCGACACCAATTTTCACATAATTCTTTACAATGTTCAATCTTTATACATGAATGTAACCTATTATAAGAAAACTCATGTAATGAAATATGATCATCCCAAATTCTCTGATAATCTATTTAACAAGCTTATAGAATGTCCTCTAATGTCTGAATTGTTCATTCTTATGTCCCATCTGTTTAATGTTCAAATGATTTAGTGAAATTTAATTGTTTTCCCAATGACATATAAAGGAAATTATAAAATATTGAAGTGAACAAGGAATCATGATCTGATACCTTAGAGAGAGGATCACTATGAAACTTGATTATTTATGTGAGTTATAGTTGAGAAACATAATCTAGTGAAATATAGTCTCAAATAAGATGGAAATGAGAATATTTAGTTAAATGATCAATAGGTAAACCAGATTTCATTTTTTCCTCTATATGTCTTTGGTATTCCGATCAAGAATTACATTTAATTATCAACACATTTCCACTCTAGTACTGTAAAAGGATGAAGCATCCCCTTCGATAACTTCATTTATAGTTTAACATATTGACCTTTCAGTCATTTCTTGGTAAAATTAGAAATATCTATTTTCATTACATCCCACCAGTCATTCTCTCAAAGGAAACTATACATCTTTGTGCTACTAGTATGAACTGAAAACGAATATCTATGAGCTTCAAAAAACAATTAATTTTTCATCCAAAAATCATAGAGCACCAAATCAGTTCCAAAATATCAAACCAAAATCTTTATCAATGTTAATATTAGTAAAATTACCCTTCTGAAAAAATTCTAACTTTCTGGGAATCATGCGATATTTCATCTAACCTTTCATTATTATATTATTCTGAGACAACTATACTAACATCTAAAACAATAAAGTGGAATTTCATACACTAACAACATCCATGTAAAATTTCACTAAATAATTAACCAAATTGGCATGTTATAAAAGTATAATGGTTAATGTAGCATCACTTTCCCTACTCAATTCATAGACCACTTTTTTTCTTTTCCAAAATGGTTATAAATCATATAAACATAATCATTGATAAATTTCATCCCTCTTCTCTATCTCATTTTCAATTCCTTATGAGTAAATATTTACTTCAATCTTTTATATGGAGTATATATTTAACATTTAAATCCATAAAAATGATGCATTTAAATTTTTAATAAAAAAACAAGAACATATAATTTGAAATAATGTTTAGAGTAATTTAACTCTTGAGGATTCAACTAACTTAATGCATAAGAAATTACCTAGTCATTCTGAATTAGGACACAACCATTTCTTTTCAAGGAATCATCACTATAGATGAAAAATTCATCATTTCTGGAAGCCAGGATCAGAATTGAAGCTTTCCCAAATCTTATATTCAATTCCTAAAAACAATCATCACATTCTTTTTTACAAATGAACATAAATCTTTTTTCAATTAAATTTATTCAGTGTGATAGATAACTGTGCAATGTTTTCTAAAAACCTCCTTTAATAACCTACAAAACCAAGGAAAATATCATTCATGGTTTTTAATGTGGTTTATTTCCATTCTTCACCAACATTTGTTTTAGCAGTATCATTAGTTTTGCTATATTTTGAAAATATATGAACAGAAAATGAAATTTTATGAAACCAATATTCACACATTTTGAAATTTACATACATTTTATTTGTTATTTAAGGTTTAAAAAACAAACCTTAGATTTATTTCATGCTATGTTTTTCTTTTATAATATACCAAAATGTAACCAATAAAAACAACCAATAACTAATCCAAAAATTCCTGAAATATTCTATTTATATGATAAATGAATAAAATAAGGGAATTAGTTAACCAAAACAACATAAAAAAAATTCATAATGCTCAAATATAGTACAAAACACAATTTATATAATATCTACATCCATTACATTCAATTTATGGTACCCAACCTCATGGCATCCATTGATTAATATTGTGCTCCCTAGAGATGATCAAAGAGATCATCGATACGAGTCAATGGGAACATTTTTATAATAGTGATGTTATTCAAGGCTCTATAATATATGAGATGTCTCATTGAACCATCTTTATTTATAACTGACAAGATAGTAGAACCCCAAGGTGAAGTTCTTGGTCAGGCGAAGCCTTTATAATTAAATTCATACAACTTCTTTTTCTATTCTAGAAGCTACATTTGAGCCATTACATAAAGGGATTTATAAATTAGCTTAGCAATAGGAACTAATTCAATAGTAAACTCAACCTCTCAATAAGTAATACCACCATGCAAATCATCTAGAAAGACATCAAGATATATATTTACCAGTGATATATCATTAATCTAAACCATCCCATTGTTTTCAAAGAAATGTCCATGATAAAAACCCTTTCCATATTTTAATATTTTATTAGCTTCCTAGTATTTTATCAATGTTATGTGTTCATTCTTTTATATAAAATAACAGTTTTTTGAAAAATAACTTCCTTAGCTCTATAATATTTCCTATCATGATAAACTGAATGCCAGTCCATTATAAGAATTACATCAAACTCTACTAGAGGAAATACAACAAGGTTTTTCGGTAAAATATATCTATAGAAAAATATAGATAGATTCTTATAATTTCTTTTGGAATTAAAATTTTCTCTATGTGTTTTTACCATCAGTTATGGCTTCATTTCGTAAGTCTTGAATTACAATTTAGCATAAAGTTTCTTAGAAATGAATGAATTTGGAGACCACAAATCCAAAATAAACATTTGAAAATTCATTAAAAACATTCAGTGTACATGATAGAACATTGTTTTATAAATTAAAATATAATCAAGTAGTTGTAATGGAATTTTTCACACCGTTATACTTCCAATCATGTTAACTTCACCATCAAGTGACCAACTTTGGACACACTTTAGAAAAATTTCATAACTACTTGTAGTTAAATAATATCACCATAATATTCTTGTCAAATTTTTGACGATTTTCCATGCACTCCTTAGACATGTTCGAAAACATTCCACATATGCTTGAATTTCTATAATTTACGTGAAATTTACCAGGCTACTTTTGACCTAGCTTTTGACAATAATAGAAATTTTTTTACATACCGATTTCATTGATGAATTCTTCTCCAATTCCTACCATCCTTACTGCTTCTTGTTATTTTCATCATGATGCACATGCATGTCAATAAACTCTACCTCAATGTTTTTAGAACAATGATCAAGTTTCTTATACTTTTTAAACTCCCATTAATCCTAATATCTTTTTGAAATTGGTTTCAAACCAGAGTAAAAACAAATAATTTTACTATGAATGTCCCATGTAAAATTTGGAATGTTCCTGTCCAATATCATAAAATTGGCTTCATAAAAATCCACAAATTCATTATCTTTCTTCCTTAGTCCCATGAATTGTTTCTCCATTCTGATTTGAACATTTTCAGGAATATATTTTTCATGAAAAATACTAGTAAATTCATCCCATTACAGACTGTCAATATCATCCTTTTCTCTTATATTCTTAATGGGAGACCAAAATTGATCTTATTAACCTTCAAAATGATAAATCTATAGTGTTAACTTTTGGCTTTCAAAACATCCCATGACATCAAACATATTTTCTATAGAATTTTTCAATCTTTTGGCTACCACTGGATATGACGTCCCATAAAAAACCTGTAGGATGTCGCCTCATAAAATTCTCCACAAAATACAAGTTTCTTCCTGTATTTTTAGTTTCCTATCTATCACGGACAACACCCCCATTTATTTCCTGAGTTTACTTAGCCATTACTATTAAAAATTGTTCGCTTCCAATCCCTAACATTGTAGGCTATGTATTTAGAAAGATATCAGCCACTCGGTGTCTTTCTACATAAGCTTCCATATTTCATATTTGGAAAACCAATTTGAAGAGACATATATTAGAAATATAAATATGTTAATCCTAAAATTATTTACCATTTTATATTAACCAAAAACTAATATTTGTTTTTTATTCAATTAATATAATCATAACCCCAAAGGTTATCTAGACCTTCCTCTGTTACCATCTATGAGGACCCAAACATAATATTTTACATAATATTAGATTTTAGTCACGAAGATACTTTATTTCACATTATGGATCTTTTCATGTATATATTTCTTGATAATTAAGAAGTAATACATATATATCAATCCACATTCATAAAAAGTGGATACTACTAATGAGTATCATTTTTTTAAATATAAAACATAAAAAAAATTGAATTCTCTGAAAAATCATCATAACACTCAGCATTACATCCTTCTTTATCTTACCTATCATTAGAACCTATGAAAAATATTTAAAAACATTTGGATAATCACCAAAACCTTATAAAAGGATAAAAAAATGAATACATTCGTCAATCTATAACCTAAAAACCAATTAAACACATTTCATAAAATATCATTAGAATCCATTGATAAATCATGAAGTGTACAAGTAAAATATTTACCAAAAAACAATTAAATTCACCCTTACCCAATGAATAACCATTCAATCAACTTCCATATTTAGGGTACCGATGCATTGGAGTGTTATAATGGGGCTTACCCATCATATCTGGAGGTATAATAGGGATAAAATAGTCATATATTGAGAAATAATACTGATCAACCAGTAATAACTTGAGAAATAATGGGATCATCCCAGAATAAATAATATCAAAGGAATATAGCTTTAATAAAACTATTAATAACTCTTTTAAACATGTGACAAAAACACATTCAAATATCAAAATAACATTTTTTTTTTCAAAAAACCACTTTTAAAATTTAAAAAATGCACATAAAACAATGAGGTAATATTATTAAAAAATAAATATAATAAATTATAAACCAAGATTTATAGTATTAAATATTCATAAAATATGGAGAAACATCTCATTCTGTATATAAAAAACTAGCAATTTTTATTTTGTTAAAGATACATTTAAAAGGATTTTGAAAAGAGATCCACTTACCTCATGTTTGACTTCCTTAAAATGCATTAAAAAATCATATATAATTTTATTAATTGAGTTATTATTTTATTATAGTCTTAATTTTGTTTTTATATTTCCTTCATTTATCTTTTTTAAATATTTTCCTCCATTTTATTAACTACATTTTGTTATTTTTATTGTTTTAGGTGTATTTTTTTCATGGTTTTCAAGGTCAGTTTATTTATGTTATTCCACGTCCAAATGAAATAATAATATGTAAGTGATTAAAAATATATATTTAGATCATTTTAAAAAATTACATGGGAATTTAAACATTCTATGCTTTTGGTAAAAGAGAATCAAAAAATCTTTATCCACCAAGTCCATCAATTGACTCACCATAGATGACGATTTCATTATATAATAATAAAAGTAGAAGATGTGATATTTTATGATTAATATACCATAAAAAAAGAACACTAAATTATATATGAGATACTAGAGTTGTTATAAAACATTTGATAATAGGTGGTGATAAGGTATATGTGAGAATGAATTTAAAAGAGAAAAAACAATTTACCTCATAAAAAATCTCATTGAGATTATCTTTAAGGATATTAGAATTATTCATTTTGTGAGACCAAATAATCTAGAATGTGGTAAGGGATGAGGAGGAGGAAATTTTGTGGATTTTTTAGGATCCCTAAAGCTTTAATTTTTGAAATTTATGAAGGAAGGATCCCCTTTTTATAACTGAGGTGATGGGTAACTTAAGAATTTATAAAATTATTAAAATAATAATAAATATGTTGTAGTGTTTAAGAATTACAAAATCCCTAAAAATAATAATATTTTTTAAGGACTATTATCATTTTTTATTCATTTTCCTGATTTTTTATATATAATTTAATAGCATATTTTACTCATGGAAAAAATAATTTTGTCAAATTAAAAACTATTCATAATAATGACTTTAACCCCTAAAAACAGTGTTTCCAATTAAAAAATTAATTTTTTATTATATATTATAAATAATTTATTTACATATTGAAAATTTAAATTTATATAAAATTACCAAATTATATTTATTTTATTATTTTTTATAATCATTAACTAGATTTATTCAATAAATAAATATTTACTACATTATAATTGTTAAAGCCATTAATGTAATTATTTATTTACTAAAAAAATAATGTCATATGAAAAGTATACATTTATTATATTTATAAATACTATTACTATTCAAAAAACACTACTGAATAAACATATATTATAATAATATACTTATTTAACCTTATAGTGTGAAAAAGTTTTCTTCCGTTTTAATAAAATAATATAATGTGAACAATGTGATCCATGTGGGTCCAAAATGTTTCAAATTTGAATCCAAACATTATAGAGGTCGACAATTTCTTATATAGAATGTTTTATCAATAACTTAGGTAATTTAATAAATATTATATTTTCAATAAAAACATTTAATTTATTTTTCTTATGCTTGAACATGCGCTGCATCGACATTGAAGATGCATTAATGTTAATTATTTCATATATAATAATTATAAATAAATTACTATAAAAATGTTTATTAAGGTAAAAATAAAAATCTAGATTCATTCATTATTTATATTCACAAATATAAATGTCAAGATAACATCTTAAATTTACTATTTTGTTATTTCTTTCCCTATGTAGGCCTTGCATGGGAATTTGGAAAAGATTAATGTTATATAACTGTATGATTCTAAATTCACTAAAAAAATCAATAATACATAATAACTAAAGAATGAGTCATAAAAACATTAAAGAATAATTATTATTTATAAATAACCAATTTTCATGTTGTAAATGTTACAATGGAAATATTTTGGCAGTAACAATAATTTTTTTACTTATCATTAATATAATATAATTTTTATTTCGTATGTAATTTCTATAAAATATTATTATTAGAATACTATTTTTTAATTATTCAATAAATTTAATAAATTTCATATCACAATTATATCTTCCCGATGTCAAAAAAATATATCCTATTTTGAAAATCTGTATTTTTTCTTATTAATAAATATAAAAATTCAAAAAATTCTAAAAAATGTCATACCAAGATAATTTCTACATTTTGATGTTGAAAAAGAAATTAGTCTTGTAAAAATAATCAATAAATGGAAAATTATAATTTTAAAATAAATAACTATATAATAAATTTGTCATTTTAAGGATTACTATATAAATCATGAATACTAGGAAACAAATTATTCTATAAATACATGTGTTGTTACATCTACAATATCTGTACATGTCATGTTATCTCTGTGCTTTTTTTCAACACAATATACCAACTGACTCTACATGTTTATCGGACATAGTACTACACTACATGTAGAATTCAATTACATGATGGGAATATCACATGTCATGTGTTTTCATCTCCCTATGAATTGATTGGTGTGTAACTTATAAATATAAATTAATGAGCTACTCATCATGTACTCGAGCTACATGTTCTTTACTCCATTAATGTAATGAGATGTGACTCTCAGGTTTTTATGACCATATATAATGACAATATGAATTGTGCAAATTTCACTAGTAACCTATGAAGACTACAAAGTGTGTATTCCATCTACAGGAAATGTAATATGACATTCTGTGTTTCAGGTTATCTTGATCTACATGTAATTTTTAACAAATACACTATGTGCAATTATTTTTTAGTGTGTTGTGTATCCCAAAAAACATCCAGGTAAAGTTTACTTTGGTACACTATGTTTACTCTGACTACATGTAGTCTGATCCCATGATATTCAACCAAAATAATCAACAATTCCTAATGGAATCTGTAGAAATTATTTAGTTATTATTAGTGTAATAAAAATGATTCATTGAATACATATCATTAATATACTGAAATCATGTTTTTTCTTAATTGGATTAAAGAAAAAATAATATTTAATTAAGTATTAAACAAATATTTTGAATATAGATCAAAAGTAAAATATATAATTATAAATTTATATCATGACGCGTATGATAACTCAATAAGGTTTAAAGATTAGAAAATTAACATTTATTGGGTGTGAAAATTAAAATTTCATTTTATTCAGAGTTTCTGAAACCCTAAGAGAGGATATTTCATTTTAAATTTATAATTAATTTACTAATGATTTAATGAAATGACTTCCTCATTATATGATCCTTTCAACGATTACATTATTTCTCATCCAAAAACGCTTTCATATTTTTTCATTTCACTCTACGGATTTAGTTTTTTAATCCCTCTATTGATGATATATAAATTCCCCTTTGATCACTAAGCAATGCTAATTGATTTATCTGTTCTTGTACATGGAATAAATTATATTTCACTTTTCACCTTTATCATTATAAGATCCTTCAGTCATAAAGGATTTTTTCTTATTCATGAGAGGACTTGATGATGAAATTTATTGAGAGATATAAAGAAATAAAAATATATTGTGTGAAAGGATTCTCTATTCTAATTTTTTTTATTAAAACTACACATTTGGAATAACCATCTTTATTGAGATAGGTTTTATGTTAAAATATTATTTAATTATTTTCTGACACTAAGATAATAAAATAATATTTCACCTACCCTATTAGATATAATAATAACAATAATTATTATTATGGAATCCACTAACTATCTAAATAATAAATGCATTTTTATCATTTAACAAATTAATATTTATCAATAGACACGGTCTAGGTACATTTATCCTTATACGATTTTATAGAATATTGAAATAAAAAATTTTCTAGAAATTAAGTATTACAATCCAAAAACCAATGAATAAATATATATTTAATATTCAACGTAAATAAATATATTTATTTTATTCATAATCTGATGGATTAATATTTACAAAGTATATGCGATTAATAAAACATAGTCAAATATATTCCAAAATATTTAGAATATTATTTATTCCATTAATTATATTTAAATATATTTTCATCATAATGAATAGAAACACATAGTGTGTGACCCTATAGGGTTCATTCTTGTTTTAATTATAATTTAATGAATGAATTCTAAGATTTTTATCAAGAATCTGGTCAAGGAACCCAAGAAAAAGAATATAATGCCACAATGTTTTCAACCACATATAAATACTAGTTGTGTTATATAATTCTGTTGTCTAAATATCTTATCAAGTTGGTTGTACATCTATATCAGAAACCTATATTCTTGATAATACTTAATTTGAAAATCTAAAATAAACGTCACTACACCATGTTCAAGGAATTTATGATATATTTATTTTTCAATCCAAGGGATAAGATATCAACTATTATAATGATTGACAGGACAAATGCATCCTTGACATACCCATTAAACAACATGTCAGTCGTGAAGCACCCAATGTAACATACTTCTTGTAAACACATTGAATGAAATAATTTATTAATAAATATATTTGAATGAGTTACAAAATTCTTTAATGAAACTATTAAATTTTGAGGAACATTACACATGCTCATAAATAGGAATATAATTTGTAACTAAAACATGTGGAATTCCTAATGGATGGTATGTTCTCATAATATTCCATGTTCATGATTAACAAGGGATAAATTCCTGATAAGAAAGATCATCTTACTATGAGTGAAAACACATGAAAGTCTATTTACTATGTTCCCTATCATAGTACATTATTCATCCACATAACATTATTTAAGAACATTTCCATAGAAACTCAAGGTTATCATCAGAACGGGGAACTAGAATGACCATAAAAATTCGAAATATTCTATTGGACATTGTCATATCAATTATATTATAAATAAGAAAAAATATTTGATAAGATAGTTATACTAATATTAATTTATTTTTATATGCATGTAATCTAAAGTAAAAAGTACTTAGTTATAGGGCACAATCTCCATTAGAAAAACATTATCATTTTCCAACAGATGAAAAGGTAATAAGGTGGGAAATATTATAATTAAAAAAATTAATCTTTTTATAAATATCATATAAAAACATTAAATTCCTCATAATAAGCCACAATGTTTCATGTTGATAAAAAATGGATGACATCGCTTTTTGAGGTAGTAGTCTACATGTATAAATGAATGATACATTCATTTTCCATTTTATGGGGAAAGGGATGAATCAAGGTTAAGACATGAAAACATTAAAATTTAATTATAAAAAAGATACATGATTTTTCATGTTATGGTGGATAAAATATGATTAATAAGTGTGGAAGGAGAAACAAAATTGAATTTACTAGATTAATCGTCACACCTTTTCGTCAAGATACCTACTTTTGATTACAATGTATACCTTGGAAGAATGATATAATGATATAAAAAGGCCTCTGTGGAATTGGGAGTTATGTTTGGAAAATATTTGTCAACGTATATATTGTGATATATGTCTCATGAAGAGTTGGGAAGAGAGCAGAGGTGGTATCTTTTTATAAGGGAGAGGTCACATTTTAATGTTTTCAATGGATTAAAATATATTAAAGTATTACTCAAGAAAGATTTCTCAAAAAGAATTCATATTCTAATATTAGAGGATATATTGTAAACATATGACCATAAATAATATGTAGATAATTTATAGGCCATTTAAACCATTACCTATTTATTTTAACTCTGCGTTAACCACTTATAACTTATTCCGTAGTAATTATTTTTACATTAGTTAGTATTCCTAATGACCAAAAGTAATGTTGACCTTATCACATATTTTTATTAATGTTGATTAAAAAAATGGAATACAATTTCCAGGGTTCAATTCATATAAGTGGAAAAATTTACTTTAATGTAATAATGAAAAACATGGTGGAAATTTGTTTTTATGAAAAGTTTATTTTAATGTATAAAAAACATTTCATACCAAAATTAAGGGAAATTTAGAATAAAATCACCATAATTGGAATAAATATAATAAAAATTATGTAATTAAATTTAATAACTAATTCGAAACATTAATTATTCTTTTTAAATACTTGATTAACAATGAATATTTTCTATAAAATTATTATTTTACACTGTTCACTAAAAAATTTATATTTTTCAGAACAATTCCAAAATTTCACCATAAGAAAGTCATTAAAGTAACATTTAAAAAATTATACATTTTAAATAAAATTATTTTTATGATATGGTATAATTTAACTACAATATTTTCTCACAGAATAATAATAAACCCTTTTAGAATAAAAGGTTTCCTCTAAGCATAAAATTACATCACTAAAAAATTAGTTCATATTTCTAAAACATTAATCCATAACATTTTATTGAGTAAGACCAATATAAATATATTTTATTATATAATTAATTCTATTAATAACCTCAAAATCAATATATAAAATATAATGATCAAATTTGAAATGAGAATATTTCAATAATATCTCCGTTTCTATTTACGTTTGATGTTTTATGTAAGATAAGTTTTCAAATAAATTAATGTTAAATATAACATAAAATATTTTATAAAAAAATTACGATTAATTTTTCCTTATATACATAATATTTTAAATATATCATCTTTTCATCTTTTAAAAAATTCTTTAACTATATATCATTAACTCATACTGTATATTTTGATTGAAGCTTACAATAATATTATTTTACCGACATGAGAATGTATATATTTTGTATTCTAAATTGACTTAAAATATTTATTTACTAAAAAAGAATATTTACTTAATATTTTCTTGATCTTTAAATATATAAGTAATTCATTTGAATTTTTTTAGTGATGGGTGGGGAAATGAATTATATAGCCCCTTGATTAATGTGTATAACTAATGAAGAACCCATTTTGACATGCCTTAAGCATTATTAAGGTATTTGGGGTATTTAATACAATATTATTGAAATAATCTTGATAGGGGAAGTGACAATAATATTTAAATATCTCTTTTATTGTACTTCATTATAAACAAATTATTTTTTATTATCCATGTGATTACTGCATTCTTATTTTCCATGTATGAATTTCATGATCATTTTTTTATTAAATGTAATATGTAAATATTGTTCTCTCTATCATATTATTTAGTCCTTATGTACTAATTATATATTTTATCGTATTATTAAATTCATGGAGAATCTAATTTGACCATTTAATTTTTTTAACCAATATATAATGAAGTGAACATTTAATGGTTTCAACATGGAAGAATCATCTTTTAAATATGTTTTAAGAAGTATTTTTAACATAAAATATTATATGGAGACTATATATATATGTAATCTAAAATGAATATTATAATGTTCAATATAGTGTAATCTTATCTCTTATAACTTATACTATTGTATTATAGGAAAAAATAGCTATGCGTTTCTAGAGTATGAGTTTTTAAAGACAGACTCCCCCTCCAATGAAGAAAAATGTTAGATAGAAAATGAAATGGTATATATTTACCTCCATGGTACATATAATATTAATACTGAAATTCATAATGAAATTTTAGAGGAATTTAGTTAATTGAGACTATATTTATATATAAAAGTCATGAATGGGTAGGTGGACCTCTTCTTAACATAAATTTTCTTCAGGACACTCTTCCTGAGAGGAAAAAAAATATATTCTATATAAAATATTCTAAAGATAACACATTAATTGTCTATGTGACTATACTATAAATGTGAAGGTGGGATCCCGCATATTCTTTTCATCCCGAGTACCATATAACTAATATTACCTTGGATGTGTCTTAGAATTCTATCTCCTAATTCATCAAAAATGTGGTATCTAAATGGAGAGCCGTGTTTGAAAAATAAATCATGGTCTTTAAGAAGTGGGTCCCAATTTCTATTTTTTTCAACATCCCTAAAAAATAGCATATAATATTTATAGTAGGGTGAGGATAAAATGAGAAAAACCTCCATATGAGTCCTTGAATGTATTCTTTATTGGCATGGGTCTTCCAATCAACTAACACATCTTCCACAATGTAGAGAAAAAATAAAAATCATACCCAAGGTATTAGTTGAAAAATTCCTCTTCATTATATTTCCAAATTTGTCGATGGAGATCAAAATTTAGTGGTTTTGGGGACAAAAATTCTTTAATTATAGACCTATATATTTTCTTTTACATTTCATATAATTAAAAACTAAATGTTTTGTCAAAACTAACAATCATAATAATTAATTACATAGAGGTGAGTATTGGGTAAAACATAAAAGTAACATATTTTTAGAAAACATATCACATAAGGAATTTGGAAATTTTACCTCTATTAGGAATATCTATAACATATGACTTGGAAAAGAATTTATAAATGAATGATGATCTTCTTCTAGGGGAATTAACTCCATAAAGTCTCGGGAAATATCATATTTATATCATAAGATAATTTACCAAATTGAATCATACAAAAATTGTTTAATACAAATCCACTTAGAATAAATAATTTTACAAATCACTCTCCATTATATAGATAAAGGTATCAAAATGGTTATAATGTTATAAATTAATTTTAAAATACAATTAGGCGGGTTGTTCAAGGCTTTTTCATTTATTTATATTATCATACTGAAAAATTCCATTACTTCACATATGATTATGAAATCATTATTCCTACTATTGGATCCACATCGACATATTACATTACTACTAATCCTATTTCTTCCATATAAAATTATAATGAGAAAAAATGGTGTAATAAATAATTTTTTCCAAGAAAATTTCATTTTCATTATGGTACATCAAAAAGGAACACATCTCTGACACCAATAGAGAGTCTATAATATAGGGTCACCTCTAGTCAATGCATTTTAAACCATGCTATGTGATTGTGAGGAATGTAATTGAATATTAATGGATACGTCCATTTCTCACCCATGATATGAGGATGTTGTGTACATATCTGTAGAATATAGATTTACCCAATATAAATATTTAATATAAAATTTGCATCAAATTAATTTTATGTATATGAGGAGAAATATACATACTAAGTGACATATTTATAATGAATTTAACAAACCTATTATACCATATAATCCCTCACATTAAGAAACTACTATATCCTTGAAATAAATTCTAGATGTATAGCTAATAGAAGATTATATTAGCCTATATAATATAGAGAATCAATATATGATTGTCCATAATTTCTTATACTAGGATAGAATCATTGATAGGTTAAAGAAATTTATCTAATGTTAAATTGAAAAAGATTCAAGAAATATTATCATGTAAGCTATCTATAAAAAACATCACTAATGTTTGTAATATCAAAGGTATTGTTTTTAATTTCTATAAACTCTCTATTAAAAGTTATTATAGGCTAGAGTGATTATGTTCAAATTGATATAGTGAGATCATATATATTTTTGACTTTTAATCCTCCTCCCCATGAAATTTATAATCCCAACCTATCAACATTCAATAGAATGAGAGTCCCAAAAAACATCATTCAAAATTTTCATTATAATGAGGCTTGATGAAAAGAACCATAGAATGATAATAATCAACTAGACACTAGTGATTCAGGAAAAATAAATATGGGATTATATATTTTTTTCACGAAAAAACAATCTATCATTGTCTATATGACAATCTAAAATTATAATTTTCATTTTAAATTAAATAAATACCTTATCGTATATCTTTTAAAACAAAAAAAAAAATAAAAACTGATTCTCTAAATAGAATTATAATTTCTTAATGAGTAAAAAATAGAAATGTATTTAAATGGTTACATAATATTTTTTTAATATGATTACAATAATTTAATCTTAAAATGATCATTATTTATAAAGAATTTTAAATTATATATTTCTAATTTTTAAAAATAAATTTTACAATTGTATAATTTAAATTATTTAAAATAAAATAATATTTTTTAATTAATAATTTAAAAATTATCTTATGGTGGAATTTTCATATTTTTCTAAAATAACCGATTTTGGGTGAAGAGTAAAATTATGTATTTTTCAAAAACAATCACTTTTATAACATTGTCATAGAATAACATCGATAAAAAATTGGAAATTTTTTATAGAAATAATATAAATTCATGGAGTAATATAATAAATTTAAGAATTTAATTTTGAAATTATAAATCAATGTTTTACTTTTGGAAGTCTATGTATTATTTTTATTCCAATCAGATTTGTTTTTTATTTTTCCCTTAAATAAAGTATTTTCTAAGCTAATTTTTTTTAGAATTAGTTTTAGAGTCTCATAATCCTTAATTAAATATTTATAATCCAATTAAATATATGGGAATCCTTATTTAACAATATTTTTATATAAAATAAATTTATACTTAAATTTTTTTAAAAAAAGACTTTTATCATTGAATTTGAGAAACATATATTAAAATAATTTTTTACCATATTATAAAATTTAGTTTTATAAAATGGATTATATATATGGAATGAAAATTATACAATATTTTTTATATGTTATATTTAATTATTGGATATATTGTATAATTACTATGGTTAAATTTAGTAACCTTAGTAAAATGTAAAATGCGTAAAACATTGTTTAAAGAGTGTGATGGGGGCCCAAAATTACTAAACAAATAAATTTATTACATTGGATGATTTTATTTTTAATAATTCCATCTTATCTTCGAAAACATGGAAATATGGTTCTATTTTACATGGAAACTAATCCTTATATAAATTAAAGTAATAAATAATTTCAAAATGCCACTCTATTTAATATCACTAAGGTTGTTTCAAAGGAAAATAAAGATATTATGAATATTTATATATTGTTATTTTCAATATAAATAATTTATTTTTATGGTATTAATTTTTTTAAACTTTTTTTATGTTATAATTAAATTGAATGCCTATATAGTTCTTGTGAAAGGAGTTGAAAAATAAAATAATTTATTATAAAAAAATTAAATGTGATTTTTGGATAAATGATGGAGTTTTAAAATGTCAGGCATAATTAGAAAGGATTGGTGATGGATAGTTCATTTTAATTTTAATTATACTGTTATCTTGATGCCTTTAATGATAAATCATGTGAATATACCTAAAATTACATTAAATTGTATTTAATGTTAAAAATTATTTGAATCATTATATAATCATAAAAATACTATCATTACCCATGTGGATAAAAAAATTTCAAACATAACATTCCTGAACAATGTATGTTACACATGGAATTTTGAAAATTAAATTCATTTCTTATAATGATTGGACATTTTTGAAAATTCCATCGATTTTTAGTAATACAAAGTCACACACTCATAACTATTCAAAACAAAAATGAAGTTATATTTCCTCAATAAAATAATCCAAAATTCCCATATAAAATTGTTTAGCATACATTTATTCCATGGATGTGGCCTTAAAACTATCCTTCAACATCATTAAGCTCTCATCAAAGGAGAAAATGTAATGAAAAGTTAATATCATTCAGTAAAATATTTCAATTTATTTTCACCTCTGCCACCATATAATTTATTGTACCATAATAATGTATAACCTAAGTATCATAAATATAATAATATATTATTAGGTTTATTTTAAAATAAATACTTAACTCTTTTCCATGCATTCAGAAATTGATTCTTGGATCTTTCGTACATATGATCTACCATGTATTTAAATGTTGTGTTTCATTTTCCCCAACCACCTCTAATGGATGGTTGATAAAATATATATTACGGAATAAATATGAAAATTACAACCTAAATATGATATTTAAGGTTAGAAAATAATATAATTTCCTTCATATCTAACTATTAATAAATTAAAATCATTTTTATGCGCATTTATGGTATACCATCTCCATGAAAGATGCATTGTTTCCAAAAAATATGAATTGATGATTTTAATATTATATATAATGAGTGAAAATTATAGTAATTAAATAATTAACGTATAATAATTTTAAAAAAACAATAGAAAACAGAATATATATATATATAAAATTCTTAGTAAAGTATTTAATAATTTTAAATTTATTGTCATGGAGGTTATAATGCATCCAACCAAGTATGAATCCAAGTTAAGATTTTTTATCTCAATTCCACTGCATTGATAAATTTTTTATATTTTGCAGTAATTTTCATTTTTATTGTGTATAAACAATTATATGACATTTGTACAATATTAATTAAAAGTTTTATTATTAATTTAAATTTTTTTATTCGTTTAATATTTTAGGGTTTTGATTCAAACTATATTTAAGTTTAATATTTTTTTAGATTTTCTCCCTTATTATTCATTGTTCATGTTTAAATTTATGTTGGAAGAATTATAAACTATTTCATTTTGAAGAAAAATCATTCTTCTTATATAGTGGTTATATTTAGGGTATCTGTGTTTCATTCCAACTTTTTCTCTCCATTCCACATAAAAAAACTAAGGTAATATTTATAAGACAAATAAAACTTATTTCTCTTTTTTACTGATAAATATTTCCCTTCCATATCAACTATTATAAAATTTTATTATGATATTTTTCATATAATTTTAAATTATTGGTAAAAATATTTCTATATTACCCTTTAAATTCATTTAACTGGTTCAAAATAATTTCATTTAAATGTTTCTAAATAAATCATTTTTAACATTGTGTAAACGTGTAAAAAACATGTAATTTTTTAATTATATGATGTCCACAAAACAACATACAATAATTAATTTCCCTCTAAAAAAATGAATAATAAAAATCAAATTATGTCTCTCACATGCCTAAAGTATAAGGTTTTAGAATACTCTGTCAATAATATATTCCTTTTAATCACCAAATGACACAACATTAGTGAAATAATTATGAAACATAACATCATCCTAATAATAAAATAAGAAAATCATTTAAATTAAAGGTAGAAAATTCATAGTCATAGTGTTAATGAGGACCCATAAAAATTTAACTACATCTAAGAATATATCCTCACCCTAAATATAACTTTCATGAATGGATTATATTCAAATTACCATTTATATAAAAGTATATAATTCTTACGAACAAACAAATGTAATATAAAAAATATATTTTTATACATAATACATTTCTATCAAGGGATCAATATACCCAAAGTACCATTTTGGATCCTTCTAAATGATAAAACCACATCACAGAATCAATGGGAACATCTGATAAGTTTTAAACAGATTTATACTTGGTAAAATATTCCAAATTTTCAAATGGTATGTCTCAGGTCTCTCAGATTCAAAATTGACTCATATAATGGCTTAGAAAATTCCCAGTTACTTTACTTTAGTAGAATAATTTCTCGATATTCCTGGCTAACTTCCAAACCTTACTATTATTCTGAAAACTAATGTAGAAGATCATCTTTGAAGATTCACTTGTGTTTAATCGATACAATACAAATATAAAATTAATACTCTTAATTATAAACCCCGATGTATATGGCCAGAGGAATTTTTATATCATTTACCCCGTCAGCAGTTTCTTTCTGTGTAGTGTCTAACTCGGTCATCATCTAGTCTATGATATATTCATTTTTATATATGTTTGTAGAAACCCTATCTTTTTTCCAATAATTTAATCATTAATCTAAAATCATCATTTGATTAGTGAATTATGATTTCATTATGACAAGAGCATAAAGAATATTGTATATTCATTTAATCTGAAGCATATTCATGGTTACATCACTATATCCTTGGTGAATAGTTTGATAACTCCCCTAAGGAAAACAAAACCCAAGGAGGTAAATTTATGTGAAATTATCATTTTTCAGGAATATTTACAGCGAGGTTATATAATCTTTGTTCATTCCATTTATAATAATTTGGTTTAAATGATTGTGGTTGAAGGATTAATGGATTTATTGATTTCTAAATACCATCTTGAGGCATATGATCACCCTTATAAAAAGACATAATTTATATAACGGAAAAGAGGAAAAAAATTTGGTAAAGGAATTATGAAATATTTTTTTTACTTTTGTCCAAATATGGTGGATGCATACTTCATGTATTATTTAGGGAATAAATTGATTATCCTTTTAGTGATTTTTAATGCCTGATTTGGGTGTTGTAAAATACCATTCCAATAATCATCCTATGAATTGAATACACTAAAATAAAACCCATGAATTATTTGTATTGATATATTGGATTCTATTGAATTCATATGAATTCCCAAATAAATTGATGTGGACTGAAAGGCATGAATAATGCATGAATGTATTCTTTACTACCCTATTAAAGGGTCATGATGTATAATTTATTTCATATTTTTTAATTACATATCCTTTTAAACTAAAATAAGAGTCCCAAGTACCTAGTTACCAGGCCCTATATAATATAACTATACACATCACCAAATAACATTAAACTATTATGTATATGGTCTTTATTGTCTAAACATAAACTAAAATTCATATATTCTAAACATATATAACTGAAACTACTTATTGAAGAATATTACATTTCACCTAATCCCATTATTATTGAGTATAATATATATATGATCTTAGATAACATGGTCTCCTAATTATTTTATATTTTTTTCATTTAATAATTTAAAAATGGAAAAACTATACTCTATTATAGAAATATGTGAAAATTGATTCATGTTTCCATAGGATATATAATAATGTTTAAATTTTGTATTTTTCCCCAATCATAATTTTTAATTTGACAGACTCTATAATATACCAAACTTTTAGGAATGTTAACATAAAATTTAGGATCATATACTTTAATATTATCTCCTAATAGATTTATAATACTATAACATTATATCAATTTCATAATGAAACTATAGGCCTTGAATTCTGGGAAACCAAATTATTATAAATTGGTTTATTAATTTGTTATTGTTCTTTTCTAACAAATTATTAGTAATACATGGTTTTCTGTTTTTAAGATCAATATATATATATATATATTCTTCTATTTGATTATATAAAATTATATGATAACAAACATCTGTACCTTTTCGATCAATGTCATAAAAATATTATATGTATCCCCCTAAAAATTTGATTAACATGTACATCCGTAAACTTAAAAGAGAAAAATGTATCTCATCACGTTATCAAAATGTTGATTGATAAGAATTCAAAACATTTCTCTCTAAGCCTATCTTTTCTAGATTATGGAAAAGGTATAATGAAAAATAAAATAAAAAAATAAAAAAATTCTCAAGTTGAAATCCTAAAAGGTAGACCAAATAAATTTTCAATCATTTTATTAATAATGTGATTTCTTATATCTTGAGAAAATTTTAATGTTTAAAATGAAATAAAAATAAATAAAACTATAATTGAAAAACTGATGGACCTCTAAAATTAAATTTAAAACTGTTAAACCCAGTAATCTGGGAAAATGTTTTAAAAAAACAACCCTATTATACGGACATGAGCATAAAATCCTTTTTTTTATTTTTTATTTATGATTTTAATGAACATTATTTTTTTCATGTGATCACATAACAAAATTATTTTTTTCATATTATCTTTGTTTAAAAATATCCTCAATTCATGGTGGTTTATCCTTCATGGAATTTAAGACCTTTTAGAGAATCAATTTCATAAAAAATCAACTTCATATCATTTTTTTAATTCATCATTAAGTAAATAATTTTATATAATTTAGAAGTGGATTTATCAACTAATTTAAATATACACCCAATTATAAATTGAATAACATGATTGTGTAAATGATTCTATATAACCACTAAAGGTAGTTTTATCAAAAATGGAAGGTCCCTATATTTAGTGTACAATATGTCTTTATCACTAATATATTATTTCATTGTAAATGGTTAGAGGTTAATTAATGAACTAGAATGGACCCACCTAGGTATATTGAAAACTGGAATTTTAATTAAACCATTATATAAGTTCTCAGTATATATTCATTACACAAATGAAAATTCCACCCTAATTCCATGTGGTAGATCCTAATCATTCATTTTAAGACACTATCTTACATTTTATTTGACTATGACCACTTTTCACAATCATAAATTTTAATTTTGATAGATTTAATATATATATATGTTACCACATCCATTTTATAGATCTTTAATTCGACAAACATTATAGTGACCCACACATTACAGACCTCATAATTGAAGAAAACTTATTACAACATATAACAAAACCATGATAGGACCGTATAGGTATACTGTCTTTAGAAACTGGGAAACATAAACAATTGGTTCATCAATCATCTATATTGTCTCCCATTTATTTCGTCATATCTAGATTCCCATTTTTCATATCCAACTTAATACCGTTCTTCATGACCAGGGGAAATGAAAACATACAAAATGGTGTGCTCAAATAATCAGTAATGTTAAACAATGTATATTTCAAATTATATCATATTCAAAAGAACTTAACATTTTGAAAATCATACCCTGTAAAAGAGATCATAATATCATGACATGGGACAAATCATAGTAGTGAAATATAATACCAATAATATTAACGTAAGGCCTGAAACATTTTGTGATACACACATAATGATAGAAAATCCTTTCATATAAGTCAAGACTCATTGTCGAAACCATCGTAGCAGAAAAAGTCCATTACTGAACCGAGGTCACTCCTCGTTCCATTCTAGTATCACTGATCCAGATTAACATGTCATTCCAGCCAGATATATCACATGAGATATAAATATTTACCAAATGCAATAGTGGTAGATATAGGTCCCACCCATCTCTTAATAAAACCATTCTTATGTGTGCCAAAAAATTATAAATCATAGCACAACCCATGTAATAAAAATGGGATTCTTAAACATCATGCCATCATAAAATAACTCATAAAGATAAAAGGACATCATAAAAATAATTCCATCATAAAATAAGAAATTTAATGTAATAATAGGGATATAAACATAACCCTATATCATCTTATATAGAAAATAATTTTTATAAAACACTTGAAATCAGTTCTTGAGGAAAATATCCTTTCTTCTTCAAAATCATTTTCAATTCTCAAAATGACAAGAAATTTTAAATGTAATGAATTTTGTTAAAAATAATCATGAAATATTCAATAGGTATCTTCATGGAAATAAGTCATTATTAAACCGTAAAAATTAATTTATGTCGTATAAGTTAAACAGAAACATTCTTCTCGTACTTGGGTAAGAAAAGTCAAAAAGCACATCGTACTGAAAACAACAAAAGATTCCTTTCATATATTTTACTAAAATCTCTCCAATAGGTAAAATTGGATTTATAGAACTGTATATGGATAAAAATAATATTACATATTAAGGAAACATGTATGTTGATGATAAATATGACCCCAGTAAATAATTACAAATAAACAATCACGGATACAATGAGATTGGAAATTGTTTCCCTTACCTTAAGTCTGATATGCTTCGTACGTATCTGAACCTCCTGTATAATGATATAAATAATGTTAATAATGTATTGAAGAAGCATAATTATATTTATGATAACATTTATGATTATATTTTCATCCGTTTGTTAGCAACATTTCATTCTTACTCGTTATTTGGGTATTAACTTCATTATTTTCATACGTATGTTTTGTCAAACAAGTTCATATTCCTCTTTTTAGGTTATAGTTATATCATTTACAGAATATTATTAGAATAATACTAATCAGATGTATCCATTCAATTTTTTATATAATCATGGTTTAATGAAGTTCATGCAGAACGAATCGCATCGCATCGTGGATATGCTAAGCCATACGTACACACAAGCGACAATATCAATCCCATAATTATTGAATGTTATTGGAGTGGATGATAGAATATCTAAGAATTAGTATAATGTTATAATAATCATATAAATTTATTCTTTACACCATTATACCCATAAAAGTATTGTTGTGGTGGAAAACAGATTACACTGCGACGTGGAGACGGTATTCCGTATGTACGCACGCGCAATGATTTTGTTTTACATAGGACAGATAGAAGGTGAAATAGGTCTGTTTCAAATTTATAATAACATATAAGTATATTATTTATACTGATGTTATTACTTTATAATGAAACAAATGAATAAGATTAAGTAGACGAAGAAATAAATTCAAATGAATTGGTAAAGGATATTACCTCTTCTACGACGCGCCTCCTCTAAACCTCCTCTTAGGGAACTATAGTTGGACTTGGAAGAAGACTAGGTCCTATAGTATGTTTCTAGGGATGTGGAGAAGATAAATGGACTGGTTTGGCTGATATTTAAAGCTCATAATGTTGTGAAGATGAGAGGGACGAGGTTCCCTTTTATAAGAGAGGAGAGGGGCACTTTTGGAAATCTCAAAAATATTCATTTATAATAAACTCAAAACCCACATAAAAACTACCAAAATGAATCCGGTTAGAAGATTATATGAGATAGGGTTGAAATATAATCAACCAATAAAATTTTTATATGTTTTTATTTTATTTTAAATCCTATCATTTTTATTTATGCTAATTTAATCAATTTAATTTTATTTGAAGTAATAATATTCTAAATTTTAAATGGTTACAAATACATACTTGTATTTCGTGAATTGTTAATAATTGGATACTTTATAATATTCTAGAACATATATTTTTAAATTTGTAATTCGTAAATATTTTTTTGATTTTTAAGCAATTTAATAATATGTTATTTTTATAAAATATCAATAGTGTCAATTTTGACACTATTCAATTATATGAATTTAAATAAATTCCAAACTGAAGATATATTCAATCCAAAATATTTAGTAGATTCCTAAAATTTCATACATATCTTTATAATTCATAAAGAAAATGAAATAGTTCAAATAATATTTATTTTTGTATTTTTAATACCATTTATTTGATATTTCAATCAATAAAATAATTTCTACATAACTATTGTTTCATCATTAATAATAATTATTTAATCACTTAAAATTATAAAAAAATGCACATGTTGTATATAATTTTATTAGATTTCTAGAAACTATTTTTTTATGTTTTATGTTGTTTATCCGTAAATAAAAATTATTACACTTATAAGATTTAAGAGAGTGGAATGTTGTCACTTTCTTTGGTTTTAATAATAATTACATAATTATCATGGTCAGAAGTCAATGAAATGAAAATATTAAGACCCTTAGGTGATATGGGTCTACTTTTATTCATCCAATATAATTTTGGCAGGAGTTATGGTAATTTTATAATCATACTTTTACCCTTAATTACTTGATTTTCCTTTAGCTGTTGTAAATAAAAATTATCATAGTTACAATACATATTATCAAAAAAAATAAAAGTAACCTATTAACATGAATTATTCCAAATTAATTCTAATATGAAATCCATTATTCAAAATTAAAATCCTAGAGTTGTAGTATTTTATTTAAAATTAATCCTGTTTTTAAGAAAACATGTTTTAAAAGGTAAAACATTTCCAAAGATTGAAATGTTATTACATATGAATTCAATGTAAAATTAATGGTAATGACATAAATTATATTAAATAGTAAAAATATATTCAACTTCTAAATTAAAATCATTCAATATTATAATTTTTCTATATAAATTATCTTGATTAAAAAAGTTGTTTTTATGAAAAAATTAGCATATTTTTACAATTAATCAAAATATGAATGTTATCAGAAATGTATCAAAATTTTATCAAATGTAAATTTTAATATCCAGATTTAAAAGGATTAGTTTATTTTTTTAAATTGATCACATAATATTTTTAAAAATTACATTTAAAATGGGGGCACCATAAAAAGTTGGAAAAAATGCATTTTGAAAAACATAATTCTTTTACCCGAAAAAATTAATTTTTTTCTCATATCATATGTAAGATGAATTTTAATTTTATAGAAAATTCAAAATGTAGTCAGCACTATTTATAAAGGCTAGTTTATATATTATTATATAACATATCATTGTTTATTGAAACTCAGTATTACGTACAACGCATGTTATCGAGGAAGGACACTCTTGCATGTATCGCAAGAAAAGCCATTGTTGTGTGTAGTGAAAGATTCCGTTGGTATTGCATATAACATAAGACATAAAAAAATATTATCTCATAAAATCTCGGGGTGTTACATTCTACCCCACTTAAAATGAATTTCACCCTCGAAATTCATCACTTCGTAACAAATAGATAAGGATACCTCCCCCTCATCATATCCTCAAGTCCCCATGTAACTTATTCTAATTGGTGGCTTCTCCATATAACTTTAACCAAGAGATATGTCTTGTTTCGTAGAACTTTTTCACTATGATCCAAAATCTCTCTCGACCATTCTTCATAATAATGATCTTGTTCTATCAGTACATCTTCTGAGCTTAGTGCATATGAAGGATTGGGTATGTAATTTCTCCGGACAAATACATGGAACACATCAAGAAATTCATAGAGATTCAGTGGAAGTGCCAGTCGGTAAGCTACCATCCCAACACAATCCAATATTTCAAAAGGACCGATATAGCTAGGGCTCAGCATTTCATTCTTTCCAAATCTCATTACACTCTTCCAGGGAGATATTCTTAAGAACAATTTATCACCCACTTCAATCTCGGGGTCCATTCTTCAGTTGTCACCATACCTTTTTTGTCGACTCTGAGATTGTCTTATGTGTTGTTGAATATATGTGACCTTTTCTACCATCTCGTCAACAAGATCAGGTCCTAAAATCTTTCTTTAGCCAACTTCATCCCAACAAGTTAGATTTCTGAATTTCTTTCCATAAAGAGATTCATAAGGATCCATCTGAATACTGGAATGAAATCTATTATTATAAGAAAATTCCACCAATGGTAGGTGTATATCCCAATCACCTTTTAAATCCATAGAGAAATCCCTCAAAATTTCCTCCAATGTTTGAATTGTCCTCTCAGACTGACCATCTGTCTGAGGACGATAGGCAGTGCTGAAACATAACTATGTATCTAGAGCATGTTGAAGACTTCACCAGAACATCGCGGTAAACCTCAGACCCTGATCAGATATAATGGAAACTGGTACACCATGAAATATTACCAATTTATTTACTTATATCCCGACAAGCTGATCAAGAGTGAAATCTTCTCTAATAGCAATGAAGTGTGTGGACGTCGTAAGATGATCAACTATAACCCGGATAGCATTATTTCCTTTAGATGTTTTGGGATGTCCGATGACAATTTCCATAGTGATGTTTACCCATTTCCATTTTGGTATGGGTAATGGTTGTCACATCCCCTTAGACTTTTGTCTGTCTTCTTTAACTTGCTAACAAACCAAGAACACGGAGACATATTCGGTGATATCTCTTTTCATGTCATCCCACCAAAACTACCCTTTCAAGTCCCTATACATCTTTGAACTTCCACGATGAATAGAGAATGAAGAACCATGAGCCTCAACGAGCTGCTCCTTCTTTGATTCTTGTATGGGTGGAATATAGACATGGTTCTTGAACCTTATTATCCCATCACAATCAAGGTTGAATTTAGGAACATTTCTCACATTATTTTGTATCCAACATCCTCCTTCTGCGCCTCTTTAACAGTCACTTGTATAGATGGTTGATCATTCATTTGAGAAATATATGATATCTCCCCTTTCATTAAAATTCCAAGATCCATTCCTTGTAAATCCAAAACTATTAGATCCTTTTTTATCCTCATCATGTATAAGCTATCATTGTCTGGTCGACTTAATGAATCTACCACCTTGTTTGCTTTCCCAGGGTGGTATTGAATTGAGGGGTCGTAATCCTTAATCAGCTCCAACCATTTTCTTTGGTGCATATTCCGCTCCTTTTTGGTGAATATATTCTTTAAAATTTTAAGATCAGTAAAAATATCACACCTTTTACCATAAAGAAAATGCCTCTAAATCTTGAATGCAAAGATTACTGTAGCGAACTCCAAATCATGATTAGGGTAATTTTTCCAATGTATTTTCAACTTTCATGAGGCATAAACTATCACCATATCATTTTGAATGAGAACACACCCCAACCCCTTCTTGGATGTGTCAATATAGATCACATACCTTTCTCCACTACAAGGAAGTGTGATCATAGGTGCACTGGATAACATTCTTTTTAGCTCTTTGAAATTATCTTCACATTCCTTCGTCCAAACAAAATTAACTCCTTTCCAAGTCAATTTGGTGAGTGGGTTAGATAATTTAAAAAAATATTTCACAAAACGTTGATAATACCCTGCTAAACCAAGAAAACATTGGATTTTAGTTACTATTGTTGGTCTCGACCATCTTTCAATAACCTATATTTTTGCTAAATCCATATATACCCCCTCTTTGAGATTATGTGACCCAAAAAATGATACTTTTTGAATCCAAAATTCAAACATGGTAAATTTGGAATTTATCTTCTCCTTTCTTAGGGTCTCCAAAAAAATTCTCAGGTGATCGTCATGTTCTTCCTTTCTCTTTGAATGGACAATAATATCAATTATAAAGAATACCAAAAACTGATCAAGATAGGCTCTAAATACCCTATTCATTAGATCCATCAAGATAGCCGGGGAATTAGTAAGTCCAAAAGTAATCACTATAAATTCATAGTGTCCATACCTTGTACGAAATGATGTCTTTGGTATATCCCCGTTTTGACCCTTAATTGATGATACCCTAAACGAAGATCAATCTTGTAAATGTATTGATCTTCGTGTAGTTGGGAAAATAAGTCATCAATGTGTGGGAGAGGATATTTGCCCTTGATAGTGATCTAGTTAAGTTCTCGGTAATCAATGTAGAGTCTCATTGATCCATCTTTCTTCTTAACAAATAGAACATGTTCTCTCCAAGGTGACACACTAGGGTGTATGAATCCATTATCATGATTATAATGGAGTTGCTACTTCAATTTGTATAACTCAATTGGGGTAATTCTATATGGTGTCTTTTAATTACGCATAGAACCCGGTATGAGTTCTATTGAAAACTCAACCTCAGGATTTGGTGGAAGACCTGAAAAATACTCCAGAAAGACAAAATCAAACAACCATAAAATGGGTGTATTCGTAATAGTTAGTTTCTCGCCAACCATTTGAGATAAATTACCTTTATTTAGTGGAATCATGACTCATATGATGGAAGAAATTTCTAATGGATGTTTATATTCATCCTTGCATCAATAGATGATCACAGATTGATCTGTAATGTGAAATGTGACTTCCCATCATTTGAAATTCATATGAGATCCATATAAATAAATCCAATCCATGCCAAGAATCACATAAAATTCCACAATAAGAAGGATCAAAAAAATTTCAGGAAGCACTTTCCCACAAACGTCAATAAGAGAAGAATTAAAAACTTATGATGTGACTATTGTGCCATTAGAAGTTCTCACAGCTAACTCAATATCTAATTGATGAAGTTATATGGTGATACGCTTAGAAAATTATTCAGAAATAAAAGATTGGGTTGATCTAGAATTATATAAAACATTTTCTACTTTAGAGTGGAAGGTAAGTGTACCTTTCACCACTTCATTATCATACTCTATATCGCCGATAGTAATTTCATGTGAATTTCTTTTGTCATTGTCCATAAGAGTTTTTTGACGTAGATCATCATCTATAAACCTTGGATTAGGTCATTGATTAGCATAATGCCTTACTTCCTTTCACTTGTAACATTGAAGTGTAGGAGGTGCATTCTATGTATCCCTTTCTTTGTTCGCATCATTGGACATATTCTTCCCATTACTTCGACATTCAATTTCCCAATGACTTTGTTTTTTACAAATAAAACATTTACTTGTCTCTTTAAGACAATTCCCTCCATGATTCCTTCCACACTTTGAGCATAAAGGAAAACTCATCTTCTTTTTAGTGTGGTATTTAGATTTTCCTTTGAATTCCATTTTCCCTTTCTTATCAAACCCATATAATTTATGGGTTTCTCAAATCTCCATCTCAACCTTGAGAGATCATCTAAAAATTTCCCCATAACTATTGATGTTCATTATAGATAGTGGCCTTTGGAGACTTGGTTTTAAGCCACTAAATAATTGATCGATCTTACTCTCAGGATGGATAATAATCCCAAAAGCGGACCTTGAAAGTCTTGTAAAATTTTCTTCATAGGTACCAACAGATTCCTCATCATTTTGCTTCAATTCAAGAAACTCTATGTCCATATTTGTTTGATGAAGACAAGGGAAGTACTTATGGAAAAACAATTTCCTGAACTCGTCCCATTCCATGGACTCAATTCCACCTCTTTTCCCTGTATTCTTGATAATATTCCACCATTTATAATCTTCACCTTCCAAATGATATACCGATAAGATGAATTTATCATGTTCAGAACATTATAGGACTGAAAATATCTTTTCCATGGTACTGATCCATTTTTCAGCCACTAATGGATCAGAAGAACCACTGAATGATGGTGGATGCTGCCTCATGAAGGATTTAATAGAATTTTTCTCTTTCCATTGCTCGTTTGGAAGGCCTATATGATTCATATCTAGAGAATGTTTTGTGTGCATGGATATAAGATTTTTCATTCCATCTCCCATAACGTTTGGTTTCTCAGGGGGACAATTATTTCATTACCCATCGCATTCAGCATTAACATGGTTTTTTAGGGTTCCAGCCATTGACTAAAACAAATAAGAATAGTGTGAGAAACACTAACCATAAAAGGAAAACCACATAATTAAGAATAAAATTTCACATTTAGGTCTTATTATATTTTATTCATGTCCATTTCTAGAACACTAAGATTGTGTCCTATGCTTAGACATATCGTTAGGGTTCTTACTAAGGCTTTCACATCCTAGTTTCCAATGCTTGACTATACCTTTTCTCTTATACCAACTATAACGACCCATACATTACATACACTCTAATTACCTAAAAAATGAAGCTTATTTATTACAACATATAAAAAATCCTGATAGGACTATATAGGTATAATGTCTTTAGAAACTTGGAAACAAAAACAACTAGTTAATAAATCATCTACATTGTCACCCGTTTATTTCGTAATATCTAGAGTCCCTTTTTTCATATCCTACGTAATACCATTCTTCTTGACCTGGGGAAAAGAACAAATAAAAAAGGGTGAGATAAAATGCTTAGTAAGGATAAACAATGTAAATATCAATCATATCATATTCATAAGAACGTAACATTTTGAAAATCTTTCATAAAAAAGAGATCATAATATCATGACATGGACAAGTTATAGTAGTGAAATGTAATCCCAATAATCATAACATAAGGAATGAAACATTGTGGAATACACACATAATCATATAAATTTATTTCATATTAGTCAAAACTCATTTCCAATACCATCATAGTGGAAAAAGTCCATTACTTAACCGAGATCACTCCACATTCCAGTCCTGTATCACTGAACCAGATTAACTTGCCATTCCAGCCATGTATATCTCATGAGATATAAATCTTTTCCTAATTAACTGGAGGGAGATATAGATCCCACTCATTTTATAATAAAACCATTCTATTGTGTTCCACATAATTATAATTCATAGCATAACCCATGTAATAAAAATTGGATTCTTAAACATCATGCCATCAAAACATAATACATATAAGATAAAAGGACTTTATAAAAATAATTCCATCATAACATAATAAATTATATTTAACAATAGGGATAGAAACACAACCCTATATCATCTTATATAGAAAATTATTCTAATAAAACACTAGAACTCAGTTCTTGAAGAAAATATCCTTTTTCTTCAAAATCATTTTCTTTTACCAAAATGACATGCAATTTTAAAATAAATGAGTTTAATTGATAATAATCACGAAATATTTCATAGAAAGCTTCATGGAAGTACGGATTTAAGAAAAATTTAAAATTCATTCATGTCGTATAAGTTAAACAAAAACATTATCCTTATACTTTTGCCAGAAAAGTCAAAAAGTACCTTGTACTGAAAACGACAAATGATTCCATTAATATCTTTTACTAAAAACTCACCAATAAGTAAAATTTGATTTAGAAATTTTTAGAAAGATGTATATAATATTACATTTCAAGTAAACATGGAGGTAGATGATAAGTATTACCCCAGTACGTACTTACAAATAAATAATCACAGATAGAATGAGATTGGAAAATCTATCCCATACCTAAGGTCAGATATGCTTCGTATGTATCCAAAACTACTGTATAATGATTTAAATAATGTTACGAATATATTGATGAATAATAATTACATTTATGATAACATTTATTATCATATTTTCATCCGTTTGTCAGTAACATTTCATTGTTACTCGTTATTTGGGTATCAACTGCTTTATTTTCATACTTACGTATTGTCGGACAAGATCATATTTTAATTGTTGGGATATAGTTGTATAATTTAAAAATGGTATTTGTACAATATATATCATATTTATTCATTAAATTCAATTATATAATCAATGTTTAATAAAGATCATGAATAAATGAATCACATCGCACTGTGGAGACTATTTGTCGTATGTAAGCACGAGCGACGATATCGTTGCCATAATTATTGAATGGCATTGGAGTGGATGATAAAATATCTCAGAATTATTATCTTGTTATAATAATAATTTATAGTTATTTTTTACACCATTATACCTATCCAACTAAGGTGGTGGTGGAAAATAGATTACACTGCAGCATGGAGACGGTATTCCGTACGTACGCACACGCGATGATTTCATTTTCTGTAGGATGGATAGAAGGTGAAATAGGGTTGTTTTAAATTTATAATAACATATAATTATATGAGTGATACTGATGTTATTACTTTATAAGGAATAAATAAATAATATGAAGTACAAGAAGAAATAAATTTGAAAAAATCAGTAAATGATATTACCTCTTCTTCGATGCTACTCTTCTAAACCTCCTCTTAGGGCACTAAAGCTGGTCTTTGAAGAAGACCAAGACCTCTAGTATGTTTCTAGGGAATTGGATAAGAAAAATGGGTAGGGTTTGGATGATCTTGAGGGCTCAAAATGTTGTGAAGAGGAGTGGGAGGATGTGCCCTTTTATAAGAGAAGAGAGGGACACTTTTGGAAATCTAAAAAATATTAATTTATAATAAAGTAAAACCACCTTAAAAACATAAAAAATAAATCAAATTAGAATATTAGATGATATAGGGTTGTAATATTATCATCCAGTTAAATTTTTTAATGTTTTTATTTTACTTTAAACCCATTCATTTTGATTTATTCTTATTTAATATATTTAATTTTATTTTTGGTAATAATATTCTAAATTTTAAGTGGTTAAAAATACTTAAATATATGTTTTGAATAGTCTATAATTGGATACTTTATAACATTATTGACAAAATAAATTTTAATTTGTAATTTTTAAATATTTTTGTGATTTTTAAACAATTTAATAATATGTTATTTTTATAAAATATCAATAGTGTCAATTTTGTCACTATTCAACTATTTGAATTTAAATAAATTCCAAAAAGAAAAAATATTCGAACCATAATATTTAATAGATTACTAAAATTTCATATTTATCTAAAAAATTAGTAGATCACATTAAATAGTTCATATAATATTTATTTTAAAATTTTTAAAACCATTTATATAATAGTTCAATCAATAAAATAATTTCTACATCACTATTGTGTCATCATTAATAATAATTAATTAATACTTAAAAATTATAAATAAATTTAAATGATGTAGAAAATTTTATTATATTTCAAAAGACTATTTGTTTTCATAGTTTTATGAAGTTTATCACTAAATTAAAATTATTACACTTATAATATTTAAGGGAGTGACATGTTGTCACTTTCTATGGTTTTGACAATAATTACATCATTTTCATGGTCAAAAGTCCATTAAATTAATCTATTCCGACCCTTAGGTGACATGGGTCGACTTTTATTCATCCAAAAGAATTTATTCAGTTGTTAGGGTAATTTTACAATTTTAATTTTACCCTTAATTACCTGATTTACCTTTAACTATAGTAAATATAAATTACCGTAGTTACTATTCATAATATCAAAAAAATAAAAGTAACCTATTAAAATAATTTTGACCCAATGAATCAAAATATCAAATTAATTTTTAAAAATTCAAAACAAAATTTTTCATTAACTAATTTTCAATTAATATCATTGTTAAGAAAACAGGTTTTAAAAGTTCAAACATTGCCAAAGATTGAAATTTTTTTCCAATTAATTCAATGTAAAATGAATGGAAATGACATAAATTTATTATATGGTAAACATATATTCTATTTATAATTTAAAATCATTAAAAATTACAATTTAGCTATATAAATCATCTCAATTAAAAAAGTTGTTTTTATGAAACATTTAGCATATTTTTACTATTCATCAAAATATGAAAGTTATCAGAAATGTATCAAAAATTTGTCCATTGAAAATTTTTATATACTGATTCAAAATAAGTAGTTTATTTTGTCAAATTCAACTCATAAATATTTCAAAAAGTATATTTAAAATCGATGCGCTATCAATAGCCGGAAAAACTGCATTTTGAAAAAATTAATTCTTTTAACCGAAAAATTGTTTTTTTTCATTTCATCTGTAAGATGAATTCTAATTTTATAAAAAATTCTAATGTGGTAAATAATATTTATAATAGATATTTTATATAATATTTTAATAACATATAACTATTCCGGGAAATATGGTATTGTGTACAATGCAAGCTATCGAGGAAGGTCGCTCTTGCGTGGAACACGCGCCAAGTAAGTGTTGTGTGTAGTGAAAGATTTCTGTTGTGTTGTGTATAAAATAATACATAAAAAATAATTCTCATAAAATCTAAGGGTGTTAAAAAAAATATTCGAAATGTTTAAAAAGTTTTTCATTCCTATATACAATTCAGATTTAGGAAATTTCACTTTTTCCCACTCACATATGGATATATGTCATCTAAGTAATAAAAACCTAGAGTGAATATAGTCTTATTAATTAATAAAAATATATTATTACAGAAATTACTTTAATTTTCCAAATTCCTCCAATTAATAATTTCATCATTGTATTGAAAAATTGATGATTAACGATACTCTACTCGGTCCAAATCAATTCCCCGAGATGGGATTCTTTTCTAAGATCCTTGAATACTTGATTCAAGAATCTCTTCTTATTAAAAATTACCAATGTGCTTATAAAAAATTACCAATGTGTTAAAATATCCCACTGAATTCCCATACATTACTTCAGTTATTATTATCCTCTGGAAAAATAATCGTTTCATTGAGACCATCGACATGGTTTTAATATCCCATCAGTTAAGATCTTCTTGATTTTGTGAATTTCATTTCTTTAGATGGTCCTCATGGTATAAAATATCCCTGAGTTAAGATCCTCCTCATAATAATAAAATTATCGAGTTTAAAACCACATCATGGAAATAATGGTTTGGAGTCAAGATATTATTCATGGATTCCAATAAAACTTTAACTGTTATCTTTTTCTTGGTTTAAAAAAATGCATTTAATAGAGATTCTCATTAAGGTAAAAAAAATTAATAGAGTTAAGATCCTCCAATTGATACAAAGGATTGATGGATGATCCATCTCTAGGAGGCAAATGGCATTATTTTATGTATTTCTCTTGGTTCCAAAATTCATTTATTAGATATCCTCCTATTTTATTCAAAATATCCCTGAGTGGATATTAATTTATTTAAAATAAAAAATCTATATATTGATATCATATTCATTGATTCCAAAACAATTGACTTGGGAATCCCTTAATTATTTCAATAAAATAATAGAGAAGAGACACTCATTTTGTTTCCTATGAATAATTATGTTTTTAACATCATATTGGCTCCCAAAATGAATCATGTAGACATCCTATTAATAGTTAAAAAAATACGTTATCCATGTTCATCCTGGTCGGAAAAAATCCTTTATCCATGATTATCTTCTTAGTTTCTAGAAAATCCTAGATCAAATATATTCCACATTCTTTGAAAAAATATTTACTAAAGGAGAATAAAATATATTTTAAAAATTTATTTAGTTGAGATACCCCACATGGTAAATAATTCTAATAGTTGAGATCTTTCTCTTGGTCTGAAAAAGAAAATTAGTTGAGATCCTCCCCTTTAAAACAAATAGACTCTATACAAGATGCACATCATTGGAAGCCTAATACTACATATTACACGTCATGAATTTTCTTTTTATATGTTTAATATAACCAAACACATAGTTATTTCTCAAATTATGATCATATTTTTCAAAAAATATGATTCCTGTTGAGGAATGTTTAAGGGCTAAAACAATTAAGGCCCAAAACATTAACATGGACTCTAGGATATGATCCTCGATATGATGGATTAATTTATGTTTAATGAAATAGAAACCATAGTTCTAGAGGAATATATAAAGTTTATCTTTATGTGTTTCTCCATTCCTCATGTACTGTAGAATATAATTTATTCCAAAACCATTGCAAATCTACTGGTGTGTTAATTAGATGTTGTTATTTAGGATGTAGCACTAATTAATTGTTAATATAAAGACATAATGATTGATGAAATTATAGAAGAATTATATATATTAAAAAATACAGGTATTCTATATTGCTATGTGGTATTTTTATCATAAATTCTATTGATTTATGATGAAAATATTTAACATAGATAACAAAAAATTTATTTTTAAGTCATATCCCTAATAATGTAGATTGGTAAAAACTTATCAACACTGAAAAAGATGAAATTAATTTAAACACCATGTTAATTACACAATGTAGCTAATTAATCACCTATACATACACCATGTGGAATTATACTATTGCCAAATCAACTATTATAAGGGTTCTTTGATAGGTTCCCCAGTGTGTGATCCCATCCACGATACATGGGGTTATCACGATGGAACCCAAATCCCATACATTATAAGTTTCTCATTTCCTTTTATAAATCACTTTGTTTCCAAATTCACATATATTCCTTCTATATGATGTCATAGAGAGCTCCAAATAGTGCGTCAGACCAACCCATGAGACTAAATTAGTAAATATGTAAAATTTTAATAAATTTTCAATAGTTTCATTAGAAAGAAAAAGTGTTATAAAATAAAATTATTTAAAAAATAAAAAATATTTTTTCAATCAAAACATAATTTTTTAATTTTTACTCTAGGTCTAACCTTCACCAATGTCTCCCGACTAGTATATACATTTATGTTTCCCCCAAGTGAATGCTAAACATTGTGAAAACACATCACCTAGGTGATACACTAAAAAGGATGGTCTCACCCAACCCTCATGTGTGGGTTTATAACTTCACCCAATTTGTTAGACATTATACATCATTTAATGCATGAAACGAATAATTTCACTCCATTATCATGTTTATCCAATGAAATAATAAATATAGGATTCTAACATAGTGAAATCCCAAATACAATAACATTAATTATATCTAACAAAAAGTACGAACACTATAGTATAATTCATATTATAATATATTTCATTGAAACTACACCGATAGGTTCCAATCATATAACCATAAACTATATGAAAACATTTCTCATTGATGCATAAAATTAAAATTAACCAATTTGGTACACTTAACACAAACTTTAAATATTCAACATGTTTCATTTTATGGAACCTAATTGCTTGGGTTTGGATTCCCTTTATAGGTATATGTTTTAATCAACATTCATTGGAAAAACCATTTAATATTCCACCCTTCTTAACTAAGGATTTCAATAATCACAATATAAATTTAAATAATTATGTAATAATTTATATTTATTGTATTAGATAAATCATAATTTCCTTGAGGAGTGATATTTTTGTTGAATGATTGTTCCAAACACACTTTTTAATTGGTTCTAACCTACATTCAAATGGAAGGCATCTGTTGGGGTTATACAAGTGATGATTTATATTTCTATTGGACAAGAGAATGGGAGTTCGATTTAATCTAACAATTTTTCATGGAATTATTTTCTTTCATTTGACACTTTTATAAATTTATGAAATATTCATGAAACCTTCCAAAATCCAAATGTGGGTTTGGTTACCGTCTTGCATGTGGATGCTTTGAAAATAATAGTTAATATATAAATTTTATATATTAAAGTATATCCATTGATGGTATAATTTATATTTATTTAAAAATATACATCATTGGAAAAATATTCATATATCATAGGGTATCTATCATATAGTTTTAAATTAGTGACTCTTGGATCTAAATCTACATACCTAAAATATTTAGAGTTTAAATCCACATAAGAAGTCATTTTGATCCTTTAAATGGGATTGTGATGTTTGGTACAGTTGTGAATGGGCCTACAAAATAAAAATTTTATGTCTCCTTGTAAAGAGAAGTAGAACCCATATAGTATGGTGAATTTTGACATAGAACTCTGTTACTATTTATGTCATGTGAAAAGGAGCATTGTAATTACTTTTTTGGATTTTCATCCCTGAATTCTTTTATGAAGTTTAATGCCATGTAATGTGGATAATTAGGCATATGATTCATATATATTATTGGTTTAAGACTAATTAAATAGTATAATTTTATAACATACCATATTAATTAGTACTATGGTTGATTGGTTTTTTATAGGAAAAAGGAAAATATTGAACTTCTGTTAATGGATTATATAGTTCATTGGGGAATATGACCTAATTAGAGAGAGTGATATATATCAATGGGAATATGACCTCGTGAAAATATGGGTTAGGAGGGGACTATGGACCAGTGCAAATTTTTCTTTATATATTTGGTTTCTACATCAAATAGTCATTCTATATGACTATATTATTTAGTATCAGTAACAATATAATTTGATTAGCTAAATTTAAGGTCTTGTGATAACACCGTTCCATGAAGTTCTATGTCATGTGTTATGTATATATTCATGAATTTTAAATGCTTGTGCTGAGGAAATATCATTCATTAAAGGGGTGAAAAATAAATATTACATTGTGTATAAACATGGCTATCCCACATATGACTCCATTTACCACTGACAATAGTTATACAAGGAAGGATCACATGATACATGGGGGATATGGTCCCTTGAGAATGAAATTGTGTCCTACTCATGGGTTTCCACTTATGGATGTCCCTAAATAATGGTAGAATCTTTGTGATTAATTTTTTAATTTAAACATGTTCATGATTTGTATTTAGAGAGGAATCCAAAGACTATGTGGATCAATGAGTGGAATGGGAAGGCTAATTCTATACATGGATAATTAGGGAGAGCATCCTAAACCCATATGTTTTTCATTTACATTATCATGGTATGAACCATAATTATCAAGTCAATAAATGATAATTATTTACATAATAATCCAAATTATTAATGTATATTTCCTCATATATAATTAACTTTAATGGAATATGTGATCATAATGGTGAATGGTTAAGTGAGTTGATTGATTGTGTACCACTAGTGTTTATGGAGAATACATCAGTCGAATAATATTTTATGTATTTTGACCAAGAAGAGAGGATAAAATGAGTTTTATTTGGATTATACCAACCCTGGTAAATAACCTTGGTATAATAAAGGATATAAATCATTCTCTGTTGTCTATATTTGGATTTTCTCAGGAAGAGTACAAAAAATTTTTGAACAAGTTTTATTTTGGAGAGGAAATAAGAACCATTTCAGGATTCTATTTCACATTGGATAATTGTGGAAAATCATGTGGGTTATTTAATGGGTAAAAGAAATACCCCCTAGGTTCCATCATGCATGAGACATGTAAAAAATTTAAATTTAAGGAAGTATTTCAGATATGAGATATCAAATATTAATAGATTTTATTTTTAGGTTTTGTTTTGGGGGTCATCACAAATCTGTTATGAAAATAGTTATCATGGTTTGGGGATTCATTTATTCCCCATGGGGATATTTCGAGGGTATGTGGAACTCATAGAAATCCTTCTAGGATGTGATGCATATGGGGGGGGGGGGTCAAAAATAGTTGTAAAAGTGAATCCTTCCAAATTGACCATCATAGATGAGTTTTTATTTGGGTTCCGACTAATTAATTTCAGTGATGGTTCTATTAGTTGATCTTAAAATGGGTGTCCCCAATGAAAACAGACAATATGGGTTATGGATTTTTCCTCTAAATGTTATCACTCAAAAGATGTTTATGTAGAGGGTAGTCCTTACATAAGGCATTTAGATAACGTTTTTCATTTTTAATATTTCACTCAGGGGTATAATTTCTATTTCTACAAATTATGAATCTTTGACCTTGAAGATATATTCTATCCTTTGAATCTATATAATTTCTTTTTGAATTGGAAATGTCCTCTCAATATAAAGAACCACTTAGTTAGAAAAAACAAACATTAAAAATTATAATATTTTTGTATTTACAACTGTCATGTGATAATTATCTAACAAATATAGATAGACATTTATAAAGAACATTTCCACATAAGGGTGAGTTATTCCGGTGGAAACATGGTGGGTTTGAATTATTATTCCAAAATCACAGAACTCATGAAGTGGATGCATAGTAATGTTAGAGACATTGATCACACTACTACTAAAAGGGTTATTCCTCACTAATGGGTCTTATTGGAGTTCATATAATCACCAAAAAGTCATATATAATCTACAACTCATTCCCACTATGTATAGTTTTTTTGGATACCACACATAGACATTCATGGGGATCCACTTGGTGTCCACATATATGGATGTTGTTTCATGGAGTTATCAACCATAATATACAATATACTATTATAGAATGATGAAATACATGATGAAATTGCTTCATTTGAAAATTATTACATGAATACAGATTATTTATCGAAACTGGTTTCTAAGGTTCTAAAAAAACCCCATTTTGGAATGGGGTCCAATCAGCACAAATATAGCTCATTACCGATGAACTAAAATTTATCTTTCAGAAATTTATTCATTCCATAATGGTATTCCAACCATATATATTTATTCATAGGTCTTAATATTTTCATTTATAGCATAAAAAATATTAAATCTAGTGAATATGTAAAAGTGATATCTATAATAATATTACACAATACACTCTGTATACTCATCCCATATATATTTCTCTACATATAGGTGTCCTTATTTTTTCATGAAATTTTTTACAATATATAGTTTCTAGTGAATATTTAAATTTTCATTTTCAGATTGATATAAGAATTCCTTTGAAATCATGTGTGTGGTTTATGTGGATTCTATATGAAGTCATTTAATTTGATAAAATTGGGATCTTTTCACTTTTGAAGTATGAAACATTAAATTTCATTAATATAAATGACTCTATAATAGGTTTCTCGGGCCATATTCCCAATGAAAATATATATTAATTAATAATTTCCATTATAATAAACAAATTATTTCTAATTTAAAATTACTTTTTCTATAATAGATTATTGGGGTGTTTCTTTCAGTATACCTAATGGCTGATAGATTTACACTATATGAGATTAGGATTTCATCTTATATATGTATTCTTACGCCATCAGTGGGGAATAAAACAATCAATAAAAATAACTATTGGGACTTCCTTGTGAGGAGGGTTTTTTGTGCTTCGTTATTTTAAGGATTAAAAACCATGAGTCTTTTTTTACTAGTGATTTACAAGTTGTGTGATTTAATTTTATATGATATGATTTTTTTTATAATTAGTATATATATTGAGGCTAGTTTCCATAACCCATGAGTCACCACTAAGAGTGATCTACCACCAAAAGATTCACCTAAAAACTTGTCACTACCAATGGAGTTAACTATATGCTTGTTACTAACACAAGAGATACCACTAAAGAGTTCCATTGCGACTTGCAACTATTAGACAATGAGTCACTATTGGACTCTGAGTCACTGCCAGCATGAGGTAACACCAGTATGCGATATCATTTGATGCCAAGTCCCCAAAAATGTAATTCTACCACTGATGATTTATGTCATTTATGATATTGCCTCAATGACAATTTCTACATAAGGATAAATTGAACACTTCTTAAATGAAACAGACAAAGTTGATCTGAGGATTGTGGATATCCATTACTATTGTAACTATGGGATGAACCATTTACCCATCTCTATCTCTATATGATGATTACTGGCTAAATATTCTATGAAAAAATTGTACAATTAAATATGTAAATCCTTACAAGATCACTAATTCATCTGTTTTGAGGAACAATAACATAAGAGAACAATATCCTTTATAGAGATTGAATGAGATATCAATAAAGATAATCTTAAACACCTGAAAATTCCAACAATATTATTTTATTCTATAAATTCCATGAATGAATCTAGGACTCTTGATCAATGATAATATGAGGGCCTATATGTTATTGGGTTTACCAGAATGAGCATCAATATTCTCTTTATATTAATTTGATTTCACTTTTTAATTATCGAGGAGTATGTTGTCATTTTGTTTTCAGACTCATATTGTCTCTTGCACTAAATATAGATAATAATTGTTTTTCTTTCTTCTCTTTACATATTTTTATCCATGGTGTTTGTGGAAGATTTCCTAGTGTATGTTTTACTTTTTTAGTTCCCTAGTTTATTTATAGAAGATTTTTTTATCCTAGATAAATTGTTTCTATTATTTGTTTACCTGATCCAGGTTGGAGATCTGTTTCATTATTGTTATATTCTGCAAGGAAGCAGGTGATTTTCATGTGGAGGAGATTATGATTAATATTGATACTATAACTATTTTTCATTCTTCAATGTTATTTTGTGTTGATTTATTATCCAAACATACACTATTATTAATCTCAAAACATATTACATAGATAGTTAATATTAACTATTGTTAATATATGTTATATATAATTAAAATGATTTCAAAAGTGAAGATAATTTTGACAATATTTTAACTGAGGAAAAATCACTCTATGATAAGTCTATTTAAAGGATAGTTAATATATTTAATATATATTTTGATTAAAATGTTTTTCTTCTTATTAAGGTGATTTTATTTCTAACAGGAATTTTTTTCGGAATTCAATTCACCACCTCTCTAGGTAAATACTCCAAAAAATAGTTGGAATTAAATGGATCTCAGTTCTTTTTTAATCTGTTAATTTAGTTTTATTCAAAATATCTAAAATTAATGTCAATTAAAAATTTTAGATCCTAATGTTTAATAGACAATATGTATCTAGTGCCAATCGAACTCCTTAACATAATTTTACTAATAATTCTCAATTAAAACTAAAAATGACAATACATTTAGAATGTAGGGGTTTTAAAATGAGGACTGTAATAGTTGATCAGTATGAAATACAGAAAACTACTAGTGTTACTTGGAGTGATTCTATAAAAACTACATAAAATTATAATTCTAATGACATTAACGCTATTGTTTTTGGACTTGGGATAAGATTAATTTAATAAAATATCTACATGAAAATATTCTTATGAAATATGGGATACCTTATCTATCTATCATGAAGGTACATAAAATGTTAATTAAATGAGACTAAATTCATATATAACTATTATGATACTTTGAAAAATAAATATGATGAAAATATTTCTGATATGTCTCAAAATTTTAGTGTAATAGTAAATAACATGCATTCAATATGAATAAAAGTGAATAAAAAAGATCATGTGATGTGACTACTTATATTTCTACTAGATAGAAAGAGATAAACCTTTTTATAAATTGGAGAATATTGAGATGTAAGTAAACTTCTTTTTAAGGAATTTATAGTAAAGATGTTGATGTATGAAGATGATCCTAATGTCAACAAGGATATTATTGATGTTGGACCAAAAATAGGTATCCTTCAATATTACTACCTCCAAACAATGAGAAAAGGTAAAAACTAAAATTAATGGTGGAGAAGAATCTCCTGATGATATTTATCATGAAATGAACAATATTTCAAGAATATTTAAGATATTATATAGGAAAAATAATTTCATCAAGAAGAGAAATTCCAAATGAAAATTTGACAATAAGGGAATGTGGAAAAAGGATTTGAAAAGGAATGATATTAAAAATTAAATCAACTTCTATGCATGAAAGTGGAAAAGAAAACATTTAAATTGAGTTTCCAAAATTGAAACATAAGAATAAATAAGAGTAAAAGGTTATAATATTCAAGAAAAATAAGAAAGAACTATATATTGCCTCTGAATATATCTGGAGTGATTCCAACATTAATAAAGAATATAAGTTAGATAGTGAAAATATGTTCATTGTAGTAAGTGCATTAGATGTACAAAATACTCTTACTAACTCTCTTACTAATATTTCAAGTCATTATGAAATTTCAATATATTAATTATATTGAGTAAAAAACGTAAAATGATGATTTTTATGAATACAATAAAATACTAGAAGACAAATTTCATGAACTAAAAGTTAAATATAACTCACATAAAAACAACTTTATTTGAGAGTAAATATTGAATCTATCCTTACAATTTAATAATATTAAAATGACCTATTATTGAAAGGGAATTGTGAATTTAAATTATCAAATTAATAGTTAAAGATATACATATATTATTTTACCAATGGAATCAAAAAAATAATTGAGATACATTGAAATAAAATTTCTCCCATGTTTAAAATTCTAATAGATTACCATCCTGGATAGAGAAAAATTGTAAAAAGTAGATTTTTGTCAAGAAGTATTTATGATAAATCATAAAATTATAGTATCTACTCCACAAGACCTAAGAAAGTATTTATTATTCAAAATAGAAAATCATTTTATAACAAATCCATTATGTAATTATAGGTTAAAAAATTTTTAATTACTAACATAACGTACCCAAAATGATATGGGAACTAAAATAAATTCTTGTATAAACATTTTTTAGTAGGAAACCTATTTGGAAACCTCCAAAAAACAACTATGGTATCTAGAGAGTTGGTTTTATAGAAATATAATTGGTGAGTATTCAAATTTCAAAAATATGATCATTGTTGATGGTCGATGTGTCACTTATGATGAAAATTCAATACAAAATATCACTAGGCATGGATAAATTGGTAAGGCTAATTTAGTATTAAATTATAATGTTTTATATGTAGATTTTTTAATATACAATCTTCCTAGCATTTATGAGTTTCTTTCTGATGGGTTCTATGTAAATTTTCTAAAACAATCTAGTCAAGTTTTTATGATAAAAATGGTTTTAATTTTTACTTCATTGAGAAATTATAACATTTATTGTATTTATTTATATTATTTATCTTTTTAAAATACTCCATACTTAATTTCCTTTCACAATGAATCCTGTATTTGGAAAATGATACTAGGTCGTTGCAATATTAATTCACTTATAAAGCCTACTAAAAATGAGTTACTTAAATTTTTACCAAAATGTGAATTCTCATGTGATAAGGTTTGTGAGCATCATAAAAAAGGGAATAAACATAATGTTTCATTTTAAATATAAGAAATATGTATCAACCTCTCTACCTCTATATTTTGATCATATAGACATATTTATACATTCAAGTGTTTCTAGTTTAAATAGAAAACATTCTTTCTATGTTCCTGTAGATGGATTCTCTAGGTACACATTGGTATTATTCTTCTCTCACAAGAGTGAAGCTTTTTATTTCATAATTATTTATTCCAAATAAGTAGAAAATATTTGTAGAAGTAGTATTAATACATGAAGAAGAGATCGTGGGAGATAATTTGAAAATCAGTACATTGAATCCCTTTCTTCTAAAAATGGATTTAATCAAAAAATTTGTACTATTAGGATACCAATCCAAAATGGTGTGGTTGAATAATGGAGTAGAACTCATCATGAGATATTTTATACTATGCTCCATGAGTATGAATTAAATGACTACTTTTAGGAAAAGTATGATAACACAGCCTGTTATAAAATATATAGAGTATTAAATAGACCTATCTTAAAAATAACACCTTATGAGTTGTGGAATAATAAAAAACCAAAGGTTAACTAATATGGATATTTTTTTGAAAAGTATTTATTATAAATAAAAAGTTTAATCTAGAATAAACTTCTTCCATGGGTGATGAATTAATTTTTCTTGGTTAATTCATTGTCAATTAAATAATATATAGTGTAGAATAAAAGATCCCAAACAATAGAAGAGTATTATCACATTATATTTGATGAAACATATCTGAATAAATCTAATAATATCTCAGAGAACCATGAAGATGAACCGTCAAATATAAATAGTAATTCGAAATATTATAAAAGTTCTGTTAAACAATAAGAAAGTTCATCTAGTAAAATACCAAAACCAAAATCTAAATAAACTCATGAGAAAGAAAACCCCCTTTTTAGATAGATCTTGTGAATCATAGAAACCACCCTTTTAATTTTGTAATATGACTCCTAGATAGAGGTAATCGAACTAGATCATCCATTTAGAATAAAATTAAACACCAAGCCTTCTTATCACTGATGGAGCCTAAGAACATTAATGATGCTATCAATGATGAATTATAGTTAATACCTATACAAGAATAATCCTATAAATATGAATGAAACAATGTCAAGGAACATATTGATAGACCTAAAGACACATTAACTATTAGAGCAAATTTTGTGTTTTGAAACAAGGATGATGAGTCAGGCACTATAGTAATAAATAACGATAGTTTAGTTACAAAAGGATATTATGAAGAAGATGATTTTTATAATGACACCAACCCTAGTATCCTATAGCCAATGCATCAATTTATTATATTATAATAAATACAATTGTCAAATCCCAAAGGACTAGTCTGTTTAATAGTCTTAGAAAACATATTATATATAAGAACCTTATATGACAATTTCAAACATAAAATTAAGCTTAGAATTTTTTTTTAGAAAAAATAATTCTCCTACCTTAACCCTGTATATCACTCATAATATACATCTTGGAATCCTAGGGAAAATAAATCATATGAAATAGGTGATATTAGATTCTTATTCGGGGTAGATAATATTAAGGAAGCTATAATAAAAAGACATAAAATTATAGATGAGGTACATAACTTAAAAAAATTCTTTAAAAAATTATATTGAGAATAGTATAGAAAGAATAAAAATCGCATATAAACATTCATAAGGATATTGTTCTAGTTTAATAATCAAATGTATTATTTGTAAAGAATCTCATAACAACAGAATGGAAAATTCCAGACATCAAAACCTTACTATCAAGGCTAGATGCCAGTACCATACATAAGTGGGTAATAAATTTTTCAAAACCCAATCTAGTTTATCTAATGAGACATACCGATTCATGGTGGGGCTATAATGGGATCCACTAATCACATGTTATGTCCAATACATTCCACATATGAAAATAGTGTTACATGACCTACACAAACATTCATATTAAAACTACATACGAAATGATAACACATTAACAATAAACCATGGAGGGAATAAAAATAGCTCATCCATAATGAAACATATCATAAACCCATCAATTCAATATGGTAGATTATATCATAAAAACCCAAAATCAATTAAGCATAATATTCAACAATGAATGCTAACATAAATGAAAATAATATAATAAAATCATTAAAAGTATAATGAGATAAATACCCCTTATTTTACTTAAAATAATAGAAAATATGTAAAATTTTAAAAGAAAACTTTTATTTTGAAAATAACCTTTTCATATTGCAAGTAAATCATTAAAATTCAAGGCATCATGATAGATAAAAAATATTCTCAAGCCGCATAAGTTAAAAAAAATATCCCTCTCATCAAAAAATCCAAATATTACTTCATTTTTAAAATTGAAAAATTATTCTTTCAAACCCATTTGATAAAAAAAATTGGGTAAAAATGTTAAACATTTTTAGATAATAGTAAAAGTATTTTGGAATTTTTTTAAGAAACGTGGACATAGATGATAAATACTTCTCAGTAAATACAGAAACATAAAAAATCTTGGATAATAATAAGATTTTGAAATAACCCACACTTTTAACATTCATTTAGTTAATGGTGTTATAACCTCTAGTATAATTTTTTAGGCATGTTATTTAATTATACCAGAGAAATATCACTATTTTTTATATAATATACATTCTTATTATATATGTAACATCCCAAGTAAGTAATTAATAATAGATATTTTTATCTATGTCTATTAATGATTATGATAATGTTTTAGAGGCTTAAAATGAAAATAAATACAATCTTATGCATGGAATACACGAATATTCTTAAAAGATTGTTTTACTGCCTTTTGATGGAAAACCCTTTTTAAATAAAAACTTTGACAATTTTATAATCTATATTCTTCAAAATTAACATATTCATTATTATTGGGACATTAAAATTTACATTGGATAAATTTTTGGTATTTTTCTGATAATGTTCATTTTTAATGAATAGTGAAAAATACTGCATTTTACATCAAAACCGCTTTTTCATTTAATTTAATTATATGGTTAGATTATCTTTTTAATTGGTATTAAAATGTAATCTGAATATATTTTTACCATTTAATCCAATGGTGGTCATTAGTATTAATTTAACTTTGGAATTGGTCATAAACTAATGCCAAACTTTTCATAGATATTGTTTCAAAAAAACCCACTATTTGTTTTGACAACGGGAATTATTTTTAAATAAATTATTTCAATTTATGTGTTTGGAATTTGGTAAAATTGATTACATATTTGGAATCAGAAGATCCAAATTATGTAATTAAGACTCTTTTATTTTTTGTACATTATGAATAGTAACGATGGTAATTATCTTTAATCATCTTGATTAATGAGTAATCAGGTAGTTAAAGATAATAAAATGATATCATAATAATACCAAAAGACCACAAAATGTGTCCTAAGGCTACTGGTTGTCTCATGTCCGACCATGGGATTCCTTGTTCTAAACATGGGGGCCCCATGGAATCACTTTTGTGAGAAAGTGACTTTTTATCTTTTTTTTAAAGAATGTTAAATGTGACAAAGAATGTATCACCTAAGTAAAATATTTTTAATTTTGTCTACATAAATGATCTTTTGGACTATAAATATTCATTAGAAATCTAAAAATATTTCCTATATCATGATATTTGTTTTATATTTTTTAGACATTATATTTATCAAATTATTTATGACATCATGATGACGCAGCGATTACCTCATTAATAAAGGATTTAAATAAAATTGAAAGATAATGTAAAATCTAAGGCCTACACATGTCTAAAACCTATTATATGGGTGGATTTGGAACTCTTATCACCTTATCCTTAAAAAACATTAATGTGGGTCCATTAAAATCTGAAACTCATTTGAATATAAAGTTACATTTTACACCTTTCCAAGAGTGCCCCTCCTCTACTCTTATAAAAGGCCCCCACCTCTACCTCCTTACCCACACTTCCAAAGCCTTTGTCTTGGCCAACCCCTGCCCATTTTGTCTCTCCAAATCCATCTCTTACTCCTTGAAGCCTCACTTGGGGCAGAAGTCTTCCCAAGGACGACTTTGAGCTCAAATCTAAGAGATTCACCTGATTTTAAGGACGTTAAAGAACGATCGAGTCAAGTCGGACCTGATGTAAGGGAATTCGTCTCAATCTCCTTTTATTGAGGCATATATCGTTTTATACACAACTATATTTTATACGGTGTATAAAACCCTTTTACTTTTACTTTTATACAAAAGGAATCTTTTTCTACGAAGCATTTTACAAAACGACAAAAAGGAATGTTTCTTTTAACGTACACGGTGACAACGACCTTTTCTGCCACCGCGAGTATTATTTGGCCTTTGGATTCCTGAACAAGCCATAATGTTTTTTAAAATGGAATAAATACCATATACACTTTTATGTATTTTGGTATTCAAAATATTTTTATAATGGATTTGTTATGTCAATATATTTAAGTGATATATTGTAATCAATGTGTGGAAATTTTTTCTTTCCATTATATTTGTTTTATGTCTTATGATTTTTATAATGGTACTTGGACATTTGACGGGTGGTTACGTGATAAACCATATGACGGGTGGTACCATGAATACTAGGACGTGTGGTTATGTTATAACCTCCAAAGCATTGGGTATGGAAGTCGGCCGTATGGCTATTCTATTAAGTATGTATGGAAGTTGGCCGTATGGCTATTCCATTAAGTGATATGTGTGGAAGTCGACCGTATGGTTATTCCACTTAAGTATGTTTATGACCCAAGTTACCTTTATATGTTATGTGATCCTTTTATGGGTTTAATGGTAATCTTTTGGTTACAAATGGGTAAGTAATGATCTTTTATTCAGTGAAGAGTTTTTACTACTTCATAAAGGTGAAAAGTATTACTTTGATAAAGTATACATGGTTTACTTGTTGTTTTGATAAACAAACAGTTTTCATTCTTTGTGTATCCCTTATTGAGCTCTTTATGCTCACCCCAAGTTTTTTTGAAATGTTTTTCACAGGACCTAATGTGGAATAGGGTCAAGGATTGGATGAAGGGAAAGTCATGCTCCATAAAACTTGGAACTAGACATGTTTCTTTTTAAGATTTTTTTTATTCTATGGAAACTTAGTAGAAGTGTATACTTTTTAATCTTTTGAGATGTAGTAGTTATGTTCTAATTCTCTAAAACTCTAAACCTGAAATGATTCTCAATGTGAATTACTCATTTAATTCAATATTAAGAGACGTTTAAGGGTGGGGACTTATAGTTGGTATCAATGGTTGGTTTAGACAACTTTAGGAGTTAGAAAATTGATAAATTATAAGTTAATTTATGGTATGACTGAAATGATATAGCATTTAAAGATTACCATGTTTCTTCGCCTAAGATATTTCTGTGTTCAGAATGGTTTTCTGCAGAGGAAACAAAGAAGCTATGTTGGGACGACATCAGGAGGAAGACAACCTTCCAAATCAGCAACCTGAGATGGTCGGAATCGGAACTGAACAGTTTGTTGTAGTGATGGCACAGTTCAGTCAGGCTATAAATGGTGGTGGTATCCAGGCATGAGATCATCCAGATCAACCGCATAGGAACATGTCAGTGGTGGAACATTTAATGAGGAAACATCCCGCATCATTCCGAGGATCATCTGACCCCGTGCAAGCTGAAGGGTGGATTAAAGCACTGGAGAAGATTTTTGATGTCATGGGCTTCTCAAAACATCAAAAGGTTAGTCTTTCTGTTTATCGTTTTGAAGGTGAAGCTGATCATTGGTGGTCGATGGTGAAAAATATCAGGGATAGTGATGAGATTGAGGATCTTAACTGGGAAGAATTCAAAGGTATGTTTCTTGAGAAATATTTTCCTAAGGTGGTTACTCTTAGGATGGAAAAACAGTTCCTCGAATTGAGGCAAGAGGATGATTCAGTGGCTGCTTATGAAGAAAAGTTCACTCGATTGACAAGGTATGCTCCAAACTTCATACGAGATCTTGATAGTAAAATAAATCGTTTGTACTCCGGGTTAAAGACAAAGTATCGAAGGGCTTTAGCTTCTCGTGAGTTCAAAAGTTATGAAAAACTTGTTCGATTTGCAGAGAAGGTGGAAATGGAGTTTTCGGATGATCAGTTATTCTATGACAAACAACAGAATAAGAGGTCTAGTTGGCAGGCATAGGGGAAGAATTCATCAAAGAAGCAAGGAGGTAAGAAAACCAAATATCCATCATGTGAGAAGTGTGAAAAAATGCATCCTGGAGAATGTTTATCCAAGTATGGTAAGTGCTTTCGGTGTGGTAAGTCTGGTCATATTGCTCGTAACTGTAAGGAAGATGATCAAGCAGGCAATGAAAAGCCAACAGTAAGATGTTTTAAGTGTAATGAAATGGGTCATTATGCAAACGAGTGTCCAATGAAGAACTCAACTGGGGGAAAGCAGCCAGACTACAAGCAGAAAGGGGTGGTGAAATCCTTTTCAACAACTTCAGCATATGTTGGTCCATCAAATGAAGTAGTATCAGGTACACTGTTTGTTTGTTCAGATTATGCCAATGTGTTGTTTGATTCAGGGTCTACACATTATTTCATTTCTGAGAAGTTTTCTAATAAATTGGAAATTCCATCTCAAGATATGAACCTTCAATTTATGGTAAAAACACCCGGAGGGAATGTTGAGACAAAAATGAATTATAATAACCTTCTTATCCTTATGTGTGGAAAGAATCTACCCGCAAACCTTATTTTTTTGCCTCTAGTAGAGTTTGATGTTATTTTGGTCATAGATTTGCTTTCTGTTTATCATGTTAAGATTGACTGCAAAGCTAAAATGGTTTCTTTTCAGAAGGATTTTCCGTTTGTGTACAAGAATAAACCCTTGATTTTGATAACATATCAGGAAGTTGAGAAACTAGTAAAAGATGGAAATGAATGTTACCTTGCAAATATTGTTGAAAATAAAGGAAATGTTCAGATTAATGATGTGCTTGTGGTAAATGAGTATCTTGATGTTTTTCCTGAAGAGTTGCTGGTATTATTCATGATCAGGAAGTTGAATTTACGGTTGACTTAGTTCCTGATTCTAAGCCAATTTCAAAACCCCCTTATCGAATGGCTCAAGTTGAACTTTTAGAGTTAAAGAAACAATTGCAGGAGTTATTAGATAAAGGTTTCATTCGACCTAGCACATCACCATGGGGTGCTCCTGTCTTGTTCGTTAAAAAGAAAGATGGCTCAATGAGACTTTCATTGATTATAGGGCCTTGAATAATATTACTGTTAAGAACAAGTATCCTTTGCCTCATATCGATGATTTGTTTGATCAGCTCCAGGGTCCTCAGTATTTTTCGAAGATTGACTTGAGGTAGGGGTACCATCAGTTGAAAGTAAAAGAAGCAGACGTTCCGAAGACTGTGTTCCATACTAAATATGGCCATTATGAATTTGTAGTTATGCTTTTTGGGTTAACCAATGCACTTGCTGTATTCATGGAACATTTGAATAGAATTTTCCATGAGTTCTTGGATAAGTTTGTGGTTGTTTTCATCGATGATATTTTGGTTTTTTCTAAAAGTAAAGAGGAGCATGAAAGTCAATTAAGGGTTATCTTGCAAACCTTAAAAGAAATAAAACTATATGGAAAATTCAGCAAGTGTGAGTTTTGGTTACAACAAATTTCTTTCCTGGGTAACATTGTTTCAAAATATGGCATAACTGTTGATCCTGCAGAAACAAAAGTTGTTGAAGAATGTCCAAGACCCACAAATGTAACCGAGATCCGTGGTTTTCTTGGTTGGGTAGGTTACTACCGAAGGTTTGTTGAAAATTTTTCACGGTTATCTAGTCCAATGACTAAGCTAACTCGTAAGAGTGTTAAGTTCATCTGGAAAAAAGAATGTGATGATTGTTTTCAGGAGTTGAAAAGAAGATTGGTGAATGCTCCAGTTTTGGCACTTCCTTCCAGGAATGGTGAGTTTGTTATATACAGTGATTCTTCGTTGAAGGGACTTGGCTGTGTCCTTTTGCAGAATGATCAGGTATTTGCTTAAGCTTCATGTTAGTTGAAAACTCATGAGGAAAATTACCCTACACATGATTTGGAATTTTCTGCGGTTGTTTTTGCTTTAAAAATTTGGAGGCATCATTTGTATGGAGTAAAGTGTGAAATATATACTGATCAAAAAAGTTTAAAGTATATATTCACTCAGAAAGAATTGAAGATGTGACAGAGGAGATGGATGGAATTAATCAAGGATTATGATTGTACAATTCATTACCATCTGGGAAAAGCAAATAAAGTGGTTGATGCTTTGAGTCGAAAAAGTAATGCTTCATTAACAATTTTGCATTTGGAACTTGATCCTTTGGTTTTTGATTTGATGAACTTTGGCATAGAATTTGTTGGTCCAGGAATTTCTTCTGTTTTGTTTCAGGTATCAGTTAGATCATCCCTATCAAACAGAATCAAGCAAGCATAGAAGCAAGATAGTGAGTTGTAGAAAAAGGTAGAGATGGTTCAAAAGGGTAAGTTGCCTGAATTCAACATTGATAATGATTGTGTTTTGAGGTTTGGGAAGATATTATGTGTCCCTGGTGATTCACAGTTGAAGAATGAGTTGTTATGTGAGGCTCATAGATCCCCATTTTCAGTTCATCATAGCATTACTAAGATGTACAAGGATCTGCGGGAGTATTACTGGTGGGATGGAATGAAAAGAGATATTGCTGATTTTACTATGAAGTGTTTGAATTGTCAGCAGGTTAAAGTAGAGCGGTAGTTACTGAAAGGAATGCTTCAGCCTTTACCAGTGCCAGAGTAGAAATGGGAAAATATATCCATGGATTTTTCCGTGGGATTACCGAAGACATCTAGAGGTAATAATGCAATCTGGGTTATTGCTGATCGCTTGACTAAATTGGCTCATTTCCTTGCTATCCGAGATACTTTTTCCCTAGATAAACTTTCCCGTTTGTCTCTTAAATAGATAGTCAGGTTACATGGAGTTCCTCTCTCCATTGTGTCCAATCGTGATCCCATGTTTACTTCTAACTTTTGGAAAGGCCTTTAGAAGTCGTTGGGTACTGAATTAAATTTTAGTACATCTTTTCATCCTCAACTAGATGGGAAGTCAGAACGAAAAATTTAGACCTTGGAGGATATGCTACGAGCTTGTTCGATGGATTATCAAGGAATTTGGGACCAACATCTTTCTTTGGTTGAGTTTTCTTATAGTAACAGTTTTCATTCCAGTATACAGATGGCTCCATTTGAGGCATTATATGGGAAGCGGTGTCGAACTCCAGCATTTTGGGATGAAGTGGGTGAAAGGAAGCTGATGGGACCAGAATTGGTAGAAGTGATGGTAGAAAAAGTTTATTTGATTCAGAAACACATGAGAACAGCTCAGAGCAGGCAGAAGAGTTATGCGGATAACCAGAGGAAGGATCTATCTTTCGAGGTAGGTGATCATGTTTTTCTCAAGGATTCTCCGTGGAAAAGTGTGATGAGATTTGGTACGAAAGGAAATCTAAGTCCATGGTTCAATGAACCATATGAAATTCTGCAGAAAGTTGGATCAGTTGCTAACCGAGTGTCTTTACCTCCGAGTTTATCTCAGGTACACAATGTTTTTCATGTTTCGATGTTGAGGAAGTATATGCCAGATCCATCTCATGTTTTGAGTCCAGAGGTAGTTCAGCTGGAAGAGAACCTATCTTATGAGGAGCTACCGGTCCAGATACTTGACCGTAGAGAGCAAGTGTTATGTAATAAGGTGATTAATTAGGTAATGGTTTTGTGGAAAAACCACATGATGGAAGAGGCAACATGAGAATCTGAAAATGCAATGAGGGATAAGTACCCCCATTTATTCGATAAGTAAATAAATTGCGGGGATGCAATTTTCTAAAGGGGGGGATGATGTAACATCCCAAGTAAGTAATTAATAATACATATATTTATATATGTTTATTAATGATTAAGATAGTGTTTTAGAGGCTTAAAATGAAAATAAATACAATCTTAAGCATGGAATACACTAATATTCTTAAAAGATTGTTTTACTGCCTTTTGACGGAAAACCCTTTTTAAATCAAACTTTTGACAATTTTATAATCTATATTTGTCAAAATAAACATATTCATTATGACTGGGACATTGAAATTTACATTTGATAAAGATTTGGTATTTTTCTGACAATGTTCATTTTTTAATGAATAGTGAAAAATACTGCATTATACAACAAAACTGCTTTTCCATTTAATTTAATTATATGGTTAGACTATATTTTTAATTGGTATTAAAATTTAATATGAATATATTTTTACCATTTCATCCAATTGTGGTGATTAGGATTAATTTAACTTTGGTATTGGTCATAAACTAATGCAAAAAGTTTCATAGATATTGTTTCAAAAAAACCCGCTATTTGTTTTGACAACGAGAATTATTTTTAAATCAATTATTGCAATTTATGTGTTTGGAATTTGGTAAAATGGATTACATATTTGGAATCATAAGTTACAAATTATTTAATTAAGACTCTTTTATTTTTAGACATTATGAATAGTAACAATGGTAATTATCTTTAATTATCTTGATTAATGAGTAATCAGGTAGTTAAAGATAATAAAATGATATCATAATAATACAAAAAGACACAACATGTGTACTAAGGCTACTGGTTGTCACATGGCCGACCATGGGAGTCCGCATGCCAAACTTGGGGGCCCCATGGAATCACTTTTGTGAGAAAGTGACTTTTTATATTTTTTTTAAAGAATGTTAAATGTGACAAAGAATGTATCACCTAAGTAAAATATTTTTAATTTTGTCTACATAAATGATCATTCAGAATATAAATATTCATTAGAAAGATAAAAATATTTCATACATCATGATATTTTTTTATAATTTTTAGACCTTAAATTTATTAAATTATTTATGAAATCATGATGACGCAGCGATTACCTCATTAATAAAGGATTTAAATAAAATTGAACGATAATGTAAAATCTAAGACCTACACATGCCAAAAACCTATTGGATGGGTGGACTTAGAACCATTATCACCTTATCCTTGAAAAACATCAATTTGGGACCATTAAAATCTGAAACTCATTTGAAAATAAAGTTACATTTTATACCTTTCCAAGAGTGCCCCTCCTCTCCTCTTATAAAAGGCCCTCACCTCTACCTCCTTACCCACACATCCCAAGCCGTTGGCTCAGCCAACCCCTGCCCATTTTGTCTCTCCAAATCCCTCTCGTACTCCTTTAAGCCTCACGTGGGGTAGAAGTCTTCCCAAGGAAGACTTTGAGCTCAAATATAAGAGAGTTACCCGATTTTAAGGATGTTAAAGAATGATCGAGTAAAGTCGGACCTGAGGTAAGGGACTTCATCTCAATCTCCTTTAATTGAGGCATATTTCATTTTATACGCAACTATATTTTATATGGTGTATAAACCACTTTGAATTTTACTTTTATACAAAAGGAATCTTTTTCTACGAAGCGTTTTATAAAACGACAGAAAGGAAAGTTTCTTTTAACGTACGCGGTGACAACGACCTTTTCCGCCTCCGCGAGAATTATTTGGTCTTTGGCTTCTTGAACAAGCCGCAATGTTTTTTAAAATGGAATAAATACTATATACTCTTTTATGTATTTTGGTATTGAAAATGGTTTTATAATGGATTTGTTATGTCCATATATTTAAGTGATATATTGGGATTAAAGTGTGGAAATGTTTTCTTTCCATTATATTTGTTTTATGTATTATGATTTTTAAAATGGTACTTGGACATTTAACAGGTGGTTATGTGATAAACCATATGACGGGTGGTGCCGTGAATACCAAGATGGGTGGTTACGTTATATCCTCCAATGCATTGGGTATGAAAGTCGGTCGTATGGCTATTCCATTAAGTATGTATGGAAGATGGCCGTATGGCTATTCCATTAAGTGATATGTGTGGAAGTAGACCGTATGGTTTTTCCACTTAAGTATGTTTATGAACCAAATTACCTTTATATGTTATGTGATATTTTTATGGGTTTTATGGTAATATTTTGGTTACAAAAGGGTATGTAATGATCTTTTATTCAGTGAAGAGTTTTTACTACTTCATAAAGGTGAAAAGTATTACTTTGATAAAGTATACATGGTTTACTTGTTGTTTTGATAATCTAACATTTTTAATTCTTTGTGTATCCCTTACTGAGCTCTTTATGCTCATCCCATGTTTTTTTGAAATGTTTTTCACAGGACCTAATGTGGAATAGGTTCAAGGATGGGATCAAGGGAATGTCATGCTGTATTAAACTTGGAAGTAGACATGTTTCTTTTTAAGAGTTTTTTTATTCTATGGAAACATAGTAGAAGTGTCTACTTTGTAGTCTTTTGAGATGTAGTAGTTATGTTTTAATTCTCTAAAACTCTAAACCAGAAAAGATCCTCAATGTGAAATACTCATTTAATTCAATATTAAGAGATGTTTAAGGCCGGGGCCTTATAATATAGATTTGTTAACGAAAATTCATTATTACCATTTTTTAGTGTTAACTACTTCATTTTCTTATGTTTTCTTGGTCATGTAAGCCCTATTTATTTTGAATATGATACATATTCTTCATATAAATAATTATATTTGGTTAATAAATATTATATTCACTCATAATATACATTTTTATAGTCATTCATTAGTGGTTAAGGTGGAGAATGATTCTTATCGCATAGTGCAAACGGTAGGTCGTACGTATGCAGGAGCAAATATATCATTTCCTTAATGGTAAATTGGTGAGAAATTTTGTGGTATATTAAATATAATGAATCACTATCATGTCATATTTATAATTTATAACTTTTATATTCATTTTTATACACATCCATGTAATGTGGTGATGAAAAAAATTACACCATAGCATGGAGACGGTAAGCCCAATGTATGCACGCATGGTGATAATGTTTTTTATAAGATAGATAAAAAAGGAATATGGTTTTCCAATAATTCTTCTATTTTAAAATCATATAGATGATACTATATTTATTATTTTATAATGTAAAAAATGTGAAAAGTGGATTTAGAATAAGAAATATCTTTGAAGGATTTGGTAAAGATGATTACCTATTCTTCAGCAAACCTCCTTTGAATATCCTCTTAGGGACACTAGGGTTGGTCATTTTAGAAAAAAAAGAACCTATAATATGTGTCTATCGATGTTTATAATAAATAATATTATGGTTTTGTTATGCTAGATGGCTCAATGTGGTATTAGGAAGCGAGGGCAGAGGTTCCCTTTTATAAGAGATGGAAGGGACACTTTAGAAAATTATCAAAATATTAAATTAATATAAATTAATTTATAGTTAAAAATGAATCCAATGTGAGTTATTTATAATATGATATGAGTATGTGTCTAAATCTTCTCAAACAATAAAATTTATACATGTTTTGATTTTAATATTAAATCTTATCATTTTTATTTATCCCTAACTAATCTATAAAATTTTCATTATTATATTAATATTCTAAATAATAAATCTTTATAAATATTTTGTTATATGTTCTAAAATGTCCATAAATGGATACATTATGAATATTTAGAACATATAATTTTAACTTTGTATTTATTATAATATTTTTATGATTTTACCATAATTTATTAATATGTTATTTTTATAAAATATCAACAGTTCCAATTTTTTATGATTCATTACATTCACATTAATGAAAATCGAAAAAATTTATAAATTAAAAAAAACCATTTTATACACTCCTAAAATGTCTTAATCACCTATAAACATCGTTTATTTCCTTAATAAATAAAAACTATATTTAGTTCAATATTTTTAATATCATAATTTGATATTTCGATGAAAAAATAATTACTCCATCACTATTATATCATAATTTATGGAAATTATATAATATCTAAAAATTATCAAAAAATTACAATGATTTAATTAATTATTTTATCATTTCATATACTCTTTATGATGGATTGTATCACCTCTTTATTACTATATTAAAATGAATTTACTTATATGAAATGGGAGTGTGACATTTGGTAACATTCACTGATTTTAATAATATTTATGTCATATTCATGGATAGGTGTCCAATAAATTTTTAAATATCTTCCCAAATAGGATAATATTCTTACTTGGTTATCCAATATTGTTTTTACAGGTGTTATGGTAATTTTATAATATTATTTTAACCATTATTTACCCAATTTAGCATTAACAGCGGTAATAAAATAATTACTAAAGTTACTATTTAGAATGTAATAAAATAAATGCGACCAATTGAAATAATTTTGACCCAATAATTGAAAATATGGAATTTATTTTTCAAATTTCAAAAAATGGATGTTTCAGTAATTAAATTATAATTAATCCTGAGAAGATGGTTTTTTTATATGTTAAAACCATCAAAAGGTTGACATGTTTTTATCTCCAATATAAATGTTAAATTGATTCTAATTAACTAAATTGGATTAAATTATAATTAATAAACTTGTTATATTTTAAAAATTATCAAAAATAAAAATGAACTATATTAATTATTTTTATGAAAACAGTTGTTTTCAATTAAAATTGAGTATTTTTCACCATTAATCAAACCCTGATACTTATCATAAAAAAACAAAAAATCAAACCAAAGTAAATTTTTATTGTGAAAATTATAATAAGACATTTATTTTTTGAAATTAAATATATAACAGTGTCATATATTGGATTTAAAATGGGTTACACATTAGAAGGCGGTAAAATTTCTTTTAGAAAAATATAGTCGTTTAATGCATAAAATTGGATTAATTTTAATATTATGCCTAAAAATCATTGGGATAAATGTAAAAACATTATTAAATATATAATAACTAATTTTCATATTTTTTTAATACTATTTATTCTTTCCAATGAATCAACTATGTTATAATGGTCGTGTTAAAATAATGATATTTAATTGTATACCATTTTTCATTTAAACATGGTGTAGTATAAAATGTAAGCTATAGAATAGATTAAATTTAAAAGTATACATACTGTAAAATATTATTATGTCACATTCTACCAACCAATAAATTACATCCTCAAAATTTAAACTTGGATCCAAAACATGGGTTTTTACTTTTTAAAATATCGTTGTTGTAATCCAACATAAAAGGAAGGATCAATGATACCTCATCATAGAAACAAATAATGTTATGTATGAATGAAAAAATAGATAAAAAATACAAGTGTTCAATATAATAATAATGGAAATGAATGAAAAGTGTAACCATCAAATTCATATAAGGAGTGATATAGAACATGATCAGGATAAAGGTAACAATCCCAAAGATATAAATCTATAATGATCTAGGGGACCATTTGACACATAAAAAAGTAGGTACTAAGATAAAATTGTTGGTTTCAATATCCTTTCCCTATATTCCATGACCTATCCCTTAGGGCACGTGCCATGACTACCCCATGTCTGCCTTCCATAGGCCACGAGTTAGTAACTAGCACCTGAAAAGATTATCCTAAAAAGGGAAGGCATTTCCATTAAACCTATAAAAAAACACAAGGAAAATTGCACAAAGCTAACCATGTTGGAATGAAATGTAATATGACTACCACTATGTAGCACCACTCAGAGTAAAGTGTCTAAATTTAATGTAAGTGGGCCAGAATAAAATTCCAACTAAAAGAAAAGTGCAGAAAAACAAATACAAGATCTAGTTGTCATCCACCAAGGATCATATCTCCTGTGTAGGTAAACCATTCTATAGGATGTCATTGCAGTTCCCCATATCTATCAATCTACCATCTAGCACTATCTAGTCTTGGCTCCCCAAGGCTTCATTCAAAGAAGTCTGACGTCTGTAAAAGACACAACAAGTGTGGGAGAAACCTATGCAGGTGTGAGTATAACAATACTCAATAGGGACCCCGAGACCCCCAAAGGTCTCACAATAATCCATGAAAGTAAAAATCAAAAATAAATATATCAAACACATCTCACAAAGTAAAAGATACTTCTCTCAATAGGTATAACTTAAGTAAAAATGTAATGATGGTTAGTTGTAAATAAAGATCATCTTATTCTTTCAAGAGGCTATATTTCTGAACTATATAGGGTCTCTAGATGCTAACCCATAAAGGATTGATAGTTGATGACCTACAAAGGATCTGTAGGTGCTGACTCAGATATGATTGCTATGTGCTGACCCACAGAGGATCGCTAGGTGTTAACCCACATAGGATCACTACTCTTTCTTTATGTCACAACCAGCCACTGCATTCATGTATATATCATGCATGATTTCTGGAGGATCAGTAACTCAAGCCATATTTCATACCTAAAATTCCAAGATTTCCCACATAGAGTAACCCAAAAGATTGTATCATCGTAAATGTCCCAACGCAACTAATGACCTATTGATTGGTCAACCAGTCTGTATGTTATGGGCTTCTTGTAAAAAGGGTCTGATTGGAATCGAGTCCGATCTAACCCTTCCATACGCTAACATCCTCAAAAACATATTTGGAGTATCTCAAAAGGATCGCCATGTCATAATGGTCCTCCAACCGCAGAAGATGCATCAATCAGATGCCCATTCTACATGTTATGATTATTTCAGTGAAACGGGCCTGGTCTGGTCCGACTAGGTCAGACCGACCTAACCCAACCCTATATGGGGGTCTAGCTTGGGTCTTGTATGGGTCTATCCTAGTCGAACCGTTGGGCATGTGGGTCCAGCATGGTAAGATGAGTCTGGCCAGGCGATGCGGGCTCGGCCCGCTAAGCCGAGAGTCCAACCCAGTCTGGCTTCTCTCCCGCCCTGCGGTCGACGCGGGGCCGCCTCCTCACCAAAGTAAAGAAACCATGGAGGCTCTACATGGTTGGATATTTTGCATGCACACGGACCAGTTCTTCATGCCTCTGGCACACACGAGCGGGCCACTCCTCTATACAAAGGCATTGGCACCTCACCACCAAACAAGCGCTGCGAGCCGATGGACGCGCTTCCATCCTTCACTCGTGGCTTCCACCACTAGTACCCTCATTCTTGTGGTCCATTTCACTAGACACATGCGTCTATGAAAATTATAGGGCATCACCTTTTCTTTGATAGCCTCAATTTTTTTTTGTGTAGCCTGGAGAAATCATCCACAAAGAACGAACAATAAACAAACAAGGCTGAAGGTTTGGGCCTTGTTCGTGTTGGCCTTATCGCTCTATGTTAGAGTATATGAATGGGAGAAATTAATAATCCCCATAGAAAGATTAAAACCCCAATTCAAACCCCCACAAAAAATCCAACCATAATAATGAGTGATTCACAGATCAACCCATCAGTTGGTTAATTCACGTTCGTCATTAATTCTCAAGGGTGAGAAAGAAGTCATCAAAAAAATAGAATTAATAAACCCCCTACATTGTGTACATTTGACACCGAAGTGTTAATATTTGAGGATTCACGATTTTAACGCCTCTTCTCGATCTGTACTTCAAGGAACGTCGAAGATGACGAAGTCTTGCATGTTTTCGTCACTCCTCATTGGAGGGGAAAACTACCTGGGATGTTGTGTCATTACACTGTTTCATTTATAAAAAAATGTTGCTGTTATGCTTACTTTGTTACATCATTACACTATGTTATATGAGCCATTAATGATACTCATTAATGCGCCTCGATGCCGCCTAGCCGCTGCACTGTAGTGTCACTGTTTTCAACCCGATTGTGAGAATGAAATAAAATAATTCATTGAAACTATTTTATTATTTTATCAAAAATTACAGAAAATAACTTTTCTACTCTGACCCTATCCGAAAAAGTCATTTCTAGCTGAATCGTGGTATTCTGAGTTAAATGGTTCCCTCATATTTATGTTCAGAGCATCTGTTCAAAAGATAGAAAATCTCAATCATACATTTACTGAAAGTATCTTATAAAAGATAACAATTTTGTTTTCGGGTCCCCAGGGCTCGGAATCACAGGTTTTCAGAGCATTCAGTCTTGAAATAATTCAACATAAAAAAATACACGGAAATTTTGAGACTGTAAATTCTCCCCTCAGTAGTTATTTTCATCCCCAATATCCAAAAAAATACTAAACAAAAATATGGGGGTACTGAGCCCGAATCTGACCCTCCCACACCCATGTTCTCTCAAGGAGGTTCCTAGGATGCCAAAAAAATCACACAAGTGGAATCAAACTCCTACAAAGGACCCGCTCCTATCGATTATCTATCTCCACTGGAATCTAATCAAATGTTTCCCCATCGTCACAGTCCAAATTTCCCCAGTTGATGATGTGTGATGGATCATTCCTGTAACTCTTCAGATGCAACACATGGAAAAAATTATGCACCTGGTTCATATGTGGGGGAAGATCTAAGAAGTACCCCACCACTCCAAATATTATAAGGTTCTGAAAATGTTTGATGAACCATGGAGATAGCTTGCTGCCCCGATCAAATCTATGTAATCCTTCTCTGTGTGAGACAGAAAGGAAAACATGATCACCCTCCTCAAACTCCTTGGATCTCTATATATTATCTACATAAGACTTATTCCTGGTATCTGTAGTCCTCATCCACTCTTGGATGATTTGAACCTTATCATTGGTAGCCCACACCATCTAAAGACCCATGAATGCTGACTCCCATTGGTCTATCCAGCATAGCGGTGATCTATAAGGCTTCTCGTACAAGACATCCAATGGTGTCATGCCAATGATGGAGTGATAGCTGTTGTTGTATGAAAAATCCATTATCTGGAGGAGGTCCTCCCAACTATAACCAACATATAGGACGTATTCATGTAGAACATCCTCCATGGTCTGTATTGTCCGCTCAGTCAGACCATTCGTCCGGGGATGAAAATTTTTCCTCAAACACAGTTGAGTCCTGAATGCCTCCTATAACACCTTACACAACCGAGATGCATAGCATGCTTCACAATCCAAGAATATCATTGAAGGCACCCCATAGAGTCTCACTATCTCCTCAACATAGAAATGTCCCAAGCTGTCAACTGGTCCCTACTCCTAGATGGGAATAATGTGAGTCTACATGGTGATTTGGTCAATGATCACCTAGATGGAATCACGGCCTTTATATGTACATGGTAACCCTATCACAATGTCCATTGATATACCATCCCATTTCCACTGGGTACAAGTCAATTCATAAGTGCACCTCTATTGGATGAGGTAGACCAATAACAGCTTCTGGAATGACATACTCATATTCATCCACCACTACAAGAAATCTCAGACTCCCCCAATCCACCTTTCCAAGGGTGAGGCTATCCAATTGTTGAGGCTAACAAAGGGCGAGGCTAACCAAGTGTGAGGATAGCCAACCTCGTATACACACCACACTTTGTGCCAAAATATACCAATATGAGAATGCACTATTGATAACCATTCCATATCTAAGATGGAGTCATAAAGACTTGACACTGCTACTAGGATATCCCAACCAAATCTCTCACATCCTAAGGTATGTTCAAACTATCGAAACTAGTGTGTAATAATCGAATCCCTCCTCGTAGGAGTCCCTAATCATATGGAATGAGGAAATGTCACCACTGGATGCTCTGAGCTTCGAACGATATTGTTGTAACGGATGGAGTGAGTAACACACGTGTCTATAAGAACTGAAACTCAGGTTGAGTATATAAAGATCATACCTCTAATCATTTCTAGAGTTCCATGGTCATTGGCCTCCATCGCCTGAAGCTCGACCTACCCCAGTCCACCTACTCTTGGATTGCAGGGTGGACCTCCTGGGGGTAGAGGTGGTAGTACTTCAAAACATCATCCACTACCTATTTCTCAGCATGCTCTCCTGCCATGTCTTCTACCCTATAGACCTCCTAACTCACACATATGCCACATCATTGGCAGTCCCTCGTCCACCATCTGATTATCTGTTCGGGGAGTCGGCTAGTCACGAGCCATGTTCACCAACCCACCACAAGAGTAAAAAAAATATAGTCCTCATAAAACTACATGTTCCCCACATGCTCTGCACCTCGGAACCTGTATCCTCAGGTCATACTCCCAAAATTATGTCCCATTTAGGCCTCTCCATCATCATCATACTACCAGTTGCAGATGACTCGACCACCTGTCATCTAATGCAGGATCTCACTGTTAGTGCCTGCATGGCATGGAAGCACAACACGAATAGGGATCACTTTAGCACTCAATCCGACGTTGGGTTGCGTTGAGATGTCATTGATGCCCTAATATCCCATCGGAGTCCCCGATCAGAGGTATGGGCCCTGAATAAAGGGTCTCATACCATGTCAGTGGAGTAGCGGAAAACGTCGATAAACCTTGCTGTGTACTTGGCCATAGTAAGGATGCCCTGCTGCAGGTGCAGTAACTCATAAATATGCACTGAGCGTAGTGTCTATGGTGTGAACTCCTCCCTAAATATGTTCTCTATGTCCATACAAATAGGGTTTGCATCCTCGTGTGTCTGGAGCCTCGAGCTCCCCCACCTCCCTACTATGCCCTGAAAAAGGCTAGCGTCTAGAACTACCATCTAGTGTGTAGTTGTCTCTACTAGTCGAAAAACACAAGTAAATGCCTCCAACAAATCCTCAGCTTCCTGAAGATAAGTTTCATCTCAAAACCTTGAACGCCTCTGTCTCTGGAACATGTGAAACATGCTTAGTCAGTGTGAACTATCCACTGGTGGGGCTGGTAGCAACTATTTCTCTCTGGGTGGCGGTGCTTCTGGAACACCACCTGAAGGTTCTAGCACTATAAGCGGTCCCAAAAACAACTCATCATCGCTCGGTGGACCACCGTCATGATCTCTCACTATATTCGTGGCTAGATGTATTTTTGGAGGCATCCAGTAGAGAAACGAATGTTACACAGTAAATAAGTTATACCTGGTGACTTGAATCATAAAATATCAAGAGAAAAACATTTAAAAAGCACATGCAACTAGTGTTTTAATGTACTGGGTCAGAAAACTAAATTCAGGGTCCTGATATATGGATTTGTCTGTTGCCACACCAACACTAGACTCCCAAGACAGGAAGTCAAACTAATGACATTAAACACTATTCCCCCAATGAAAATACAAACCCTTAATTCCCCTGGTAGAACAGAACATCTTTTGATACCACTTTTTCATGGCCCATCCCCTTGGGCCTGTGCCGCAACTAACCCTAGCCCACATTCCATTGGCTAGGGGCTAGTTACTAGCACTGGAAAATCATATCCTAAAAAGGGAAGGCCTTTCCTTTAAACCTATACACACGAAGATAGGAAAAAATGAAAAAATCTAACAACAATGGAAGGAAAAGTAATACGACTATGAAAAAGTACAACCACTAAGAGTAAGGTGTGTAAAATTAGTGTAAAGGGTCTATAATACAATCCAAACTTAATGGAATGTACAAAAAAAATAAATAAAAGATCCAGAGATTGACCACCAAGGATCTTACTTGAAGGCTAGGTAATTCTCTCTGTCAGATGTCACTACAACACACCACATATATCAATCCACATCCGAGCACAATCTAGTCATTGATCCCCAAGGATCCATTCAAATCTGTCTATCATCTGCAAAAGATAGAACATGAGTGGGAGAAGACTGTGCATGGGTGATTATAACAATTCTCAATAGGGATCCCAATACCCTCAAATGTATCTCAATAATCCATGATGGGAAAAACCAAAATTAATGATCTAAAACACATAGAACAAATTAAAAGATGCAGCTCACACCATGTCTAACTTAAGCACATTAGTTAATATGGATATTCATAAAGCTAGATCAACTTATTTTGTCAAGAGGATCTACTTATGATATAAATTGGGTTGCTAGATGCTTCTACAACGAATATTTCTAGGTGCTGACCCACAGAGGATCAGTAGGTGCTGAACCATAGAAAATCACTAGGTTCTGACGCACAGAGAATTTCTAGGTGCTAACCCACATAGGATAGCTTTTCTTTTTCACGTCACAGTTAGCCACAAGATTCTTGTATTTAGTACGATTGATTTCTCAAGGTTCCACTGAACAATCCATCGGTTATACCTAAAACTCCATGAATTCCTACATATTGTAACCCAAATGACCATTTTGTCATAAGGGTCCCAACGCAACCGATGACACTTCAATTGGATGCCCATTCTGTATGTTTTTGGGTTTTAGTAAAAAGGGTTTGGTTGGATTCAAGACCGATCCAACCCATCCGGACTCTAACATATTACAAAACTCAATTGGAGAATCTAAAAAACCACCTCATCACAAGAGTCCTGAATCTGTAGACAGTGCATCAATCAGATTCTCGGTCTACAAGTTATGATTGTCTTAGTGAAACGAGTCCGGTCGGGTCTGGGTCGAGTACGACTCAGTCGGAATGACCCGACCCGACCATTTCCTAGGGTCCGGTGTCAGTACCGCATGATTCCAGCCCAACAAGTAAATTGGGCTCACAGGTATGGTATGGTAGGACGGGTCTGGCCTGGTGGTTGGTCCATCCCACTAGACGACCCGGTTCACCCATTCAAGATGTGGCGGATAGCCACGTCTGGCATCCCTCCTGCCTCACCGTCCACGAAGGGTTGCATCTTCACCATGGTCAAGATACTACAATAGCTCCACTCGACAAGCCAGGCTGGTTGGCCATTTTTCATGCATACAGACTGGCCCTGTGTACCTCCAGTGCACCCGAGGGGGACTCTCATCCATGGCACATCGATGGGCACCAAGCCACCTCACTGCCCTGGCATGGTGATGGCCGCACTGCTATCCTCCGCCCATGGCTTCCACCACTATCGGCATTGGCAATAACTGTTATGTGCCACCAGAGTCTCATCAGTGGTCTTTTTCACGAGCCGCTTGCGTCTATGGAAACTCTAGGTCGTCAAAGTTTTTGTGATAGCCTCAAACATTCTTTGTCACAATCTCGATAAATCATCCACAAAAAATGCACAATAAACAACAGTGTTTGACGGTCATGGACATGTTCATGTCAGCTCACACCCTCCGCGTTAGAGTCTAAGCATTGGAAAAATTATTAATCCCTAGATAAAGTGTAAAACCACAATTCAAACCCCTGCACAAAATCCTCTCGCAAGAATGAGTGATTCACGAATCAACTGGTTAGTCAGTTGATCTTTGTTTATCACTAATTCTCAAGGACAAGGAATAAATCATCCAGAACCTAGTATTAATAAACCCCTACCTCCTTGATGTTTGATACCTAATCATTATTCTTCAAGGTTCCATGATGTCGACGCCACTTCTTGCTTTATTCTTTGATGCACGTCGAAGATAATGAAATATCTCCAGCATTCATCATTCTTCATTAGAGATGAAAACTGCAGAAGGTTTTTCTGAGAATCCCCACAGACTAATTCTCCATTATCCCACATGTTGGTTTAATAGAAATAAACATGTCACAATGTTTCTATTACATTGTTTCTTTTATGAAACATCTTCACTGTTATGGTTACATTATTATATCATTACGCTACGTGATACATGTCACTAACGAGCATCATTAATGTGCCTCGTCAACACATAGTATCTAAACCACAGTGATGTGATCCACCACCCAATGGTGACATATAATTAAAATAATTCATTTAAATTATTTTATTATTTTTCCTGGAAATACTGAAAAAAACCTTTTCTGCTCATCCCTTGTTGGCTAAAGTTATGTAATTTCTAGGAGAATCCTGGCATTCTAAGTTCAACAGTGCCCTCAGATATATGATCCCAGCACCAGTTTGAATGTTACAAATTCCATCTCTTGTGTTTAGTAAATATACCTTAAATAGTATAAAATATCGTTCTGGGATCACTGGGGCTCGGAATCACGTTCCATCCGAGCATTCGGTGTGGAAATAATTCCATAAAAATAAAATTTCATGGACCATTTTAGAGATACAATTTATTGGAATAATATAATTAAATCATTGAATATAAAAACTTGGAAACTTAATTATTTGTCAAGTAGATTTTCCTCATTTAATCAATTTCTACCACAAACTCTTCTTTCTCTGAAAAATATAATAAAATTAAAAAATATTCTTTTAATAAAAATCATATACAGTTCCCAAAATGAACTTATATTTCATCTATCACACTTATCAAAAATGAAAATCATTTTATATTATCCAGGACATCATGAAGTCTAGTGGTAGGTGATGTACCCTTGTAACCCTATGGTTGTGGGTCCAAGTAACATGAAATTGCGAGATGTGAGGGGTTTCGAGAAAATCTATGCGTTATCCTTTTTTCCAAAAACTATATTATTATAACATTCCTAAAAACCCAAAAAATATTCATTGTTGTCAAAATCTATTAACCAAAAATAATAATTTCCCATTTTTAACCCAATACACTTCATAAATGGTTAAATTTACAAAATAAACTTATGATCTTTTTCGCAACAAAAATAAGAACTTATTTTTTACATTCCAAACAAGCCACTGCCTTGATCATGTATTCCCTTGAAACATGGTAATAACCTTAATTATAATATTTTATTAATATGAATTATTCATTATTCTAGAAATAGAACATAGTTTATTGGATATAATTATTAAATCATAAAATGTTGGAAACTCCATCACTGATGGAATAAACAAAATTACAAACAAACCATTAATCAGTTCCAAGTTTGTCAATACTATCCAATTTATATTATTCAAACCAATAATCTATTTTTTACAACATCATTATCCCATAATTAGGTTCATATTAAGCATTATATTTCTCTCAACCAAAAGTTTTCCAAATAGTTTAAATTGTAATTTAGTCACTTGTATTGTTCACTGGTACCATTCAACATCCAATCTCAAATACTTAATGAAATAGTATTGCAGTACAATCCTTTTGTATTGTGTAATTCTTATAAATAGATCATTATTGATAAAATACTCAAATTACAAAATTCTTCAATCCCAATATAATCACATTACCCATTCATCTTCATCTGTGGTAGTACAATAATCTTGACCATGATCTATTAGTCTCTTTGGGGGTATACTTTTTTGACGCATGATAAAATGATTTTCATAGTGACCCATTTCATTGTAGTTGAATCATTGTATATTTGAAAACATTTTCTTATCTGTTCAATCCCAGGAATGGTGGCCTTTCTCTACACACTTGTAAAAAACTCCCATTACATTTAAGAAACTATCAGGTTGATTATTTCCACAATTTTTACATGTGGGAAAGTATTTCCTTCCCTTAATTCCATTATCCACATTTCTTCCATTATTCCTCTTATTTGCCTGCTTCCCTTTGAATACATTATAATTATAGTAATCTTTATCTATCCTATTATCAGATGATATAATGTATTTATATGATGAGAAATTTTGGGAGACTATATCCCTTTGAAATATTAGATTAAGACCATAAAAGAGAAGGTCCATGTTTCTATTTGGATCATGAATATTGGTGAGGTTCACATTCCTTCTATTAGGAACAATTTGTAAATGGAGGCATACACAAAATTAGGTTATGAATCATAGTATATAAGTTTGAACTTGGAAATAATGTAACATAAATTTAGAAAATTTCGCACAATTAATCTCATAATAATAAAAATTACTTCATTGGGTAGATATTTAATTTTAAATCCTTCATAATGGTTATTAATGACAATTTAAATTACCCTTATCATACACCCAAGAATATTCAAAGAAGGTGGGCTATAAGAGTCGTTATCGCATACTAGGTTACCCCATGTAAGGCTTCAAACACATTGTCTAATTTTTCACCCCTAGATAAATCTGTAACGTAACCACATCCACATTTAGAATTCATACTGGTATGTATTTCTAGGAATTCAAAAATAATCTATAATTTACCAAAATTATTGGAAATTTTTCTATTCATATCCTCAATGTCTATCTTAGGGTTATATTTCCAAATCCTTATTTTCAAAATCTACCTACCAAAGTTTCTACAACACATTATTTGATACCAAAAATAATGACCTTGACCGTAATAGACTAGTTCTTCAACCACAATTTATTAAATTGTCATAAATACACTAATAAGGAAATTGAATCATAAGAGTAATGGAGTCCGATGCGTAGAATGAATGACACACAATGCTGTAAATTATAAATTTTTTGAACATTGTGGCTTCCTACTCCCAGTCTGTGGTGGCCACCCTACTCCCGACGGAGCCTGTTTCCAATTCATTATAGGATCCTTCTTCATCATTACCTCCCACTCCTATTTTTGGGGAACTAGCTATATAACACCTAGAGGTTACTTTACAGCAGGGCCCAGATTCACACTCCCACAGGTATTAGTCGGCTCTCTCCTCCAGGGAGGCGGCTAGAGGATCAGGATATTGGCAGGCTTTCTTCCCTGTTGTTCGTATGGTCGTTTCGACTACCTCATGAGAGGGATATTTTATTTCATAGGATTTACTTTCGAAGGTGTTTGAGGAGGTAGTGGATTTCCTTATGTTGGAATTGGTGGCTCGTTTTAGTGCATCGAAACTACCTCTACCAATATTCAGAAGGTTTGTGAACTCATGGGGTCTGCTCGCTCCGCCCATGATTTCATTACAACATCGAAATTCCTTTTTCCTTATTTTGGTGACATAGTCGGATTTTCTCTACGCTTGGTGAAAAGTCCCTCACCCTTTTATGTGGTGGAGGTTCAATCTATCCTTTTGGTCAATGGATGGCCATAGAGGGAAGGACAACCCCTCATCGGTAGTATGGATAAGACTTCCAGGTCTGCTGCAGCCTTTTCAGAATGTAGCTATACAGAAGGTCATTGGTGAATCTCTGGGAGGCTTTCTCTGCGTGGACGACTGCACCCCTAGAGGTGAGTATTTCATTATTTATCATATATATGTGGAGCATGAAATATTCTCCCTTCCCCTAAATCAGATCTCCCTGAAGGTGATAAACTTAGTGGTGTGGATTCAAGATGTCATATTCATTATATTCCACATAAATTTCTTTTCCTGTATTCTCCAAAGTCGTTCGCTGCCGGAATTCCAGAATCAAAGACTAATAGTCCACGAATATTATAAAGCGATGGCCTTTGGAGAGGCCTCTCTTGCGCATACAGAGAAAGGAAATTATATTTCCCTTCCCAGGTCTGATCCCAAGATAGTTGTGCTAGTGCATCATGTCCCCTTCATTTTAGTGCCTGGTACTGCCCTGGACAAAGTGGACACTCAGTGCATGGAAATGGTGCCATACTACCCGGGGGACCCTCCACTTAGGTACCCCAACACGAGTGATGTTTTTCTGTACACCCAACTGTTTCATTTGGGGGGATGCCTGAAGGTATTTCTAAGTCTCTCTCCCCTTCATCTAGTGGCCGAGGAAATGCTTCCTCATATATTGAAACTTCCTTATTTCTTGGAAAAAGAGTTGAAAGTGGACAAGGGTATAGATGGATTCGTCGCCCTTAAGGATATGTTCTCAATGCATGGTCCCTTACTGAAAGAGAGTGACGGTCCAATGAACCCAAAACCATCTAGTGAGAAGAAATAACTGAAACCCACTCCCATTCCAAATTAGTGACATGTTAAATCTTCAAACCAACTACCCATTCTTCACCCCCAGTAACTATCCCCCATTATCGAGCCCCATAATTTTCATTCATTTGAGATTAAGGAAGCTTAGGGATAACACTTTTTTCAATGGAAAGGAGATCGAGGAAACCGGGGCCAAAGATAGGTCCATCCAAGCCTAAATATTACCTATAATAATATGAAACTCCCATGTCCTTAGGTCTATGGTAAAGATGTATTTCCTTGATATAATGATTAAGAAGAACAAGGCTCTTATTGGGGAATCCATGAACAAAAGCAGATCATGGTGGGGCTTAGTGAATTTTTCTACAGACTACAAACGTAGGGATCAATGCAAGGAGAACAGATTAACAATTATATTTGGGTATTCTGGAAAAAGCAGATAATAGTGGATCTTGTCAAATCAGGGGACTAGTGCATCAACACAAAAGTTATGAAAGATGTCGAAATATTATATGTATCTTTTGTGTATGGTAGTTGCGATGCACACAACAGAGCATGTTTATGGTAGGACCTAAAATCTTTTGACCCGGGAGACCTCTCGTGGTTTGTAGGCAGGGACTCTAACATCATATCAGAGCCTTCAGAGAAGAAGTTAAGTGGTCATTTCCCTCAATAGAACAGTTTGGAGTTCATCCCATTCATGGATGATGTGGGCCTCTTCGATATGGGAAAAATTAGGGATGACATCACATGGTGTATCAATCACAATTGTAGTAGGAGATGCTAGTTCCGGATTGACCGGTGCTTAGAGAAAATCAATGAAATGTATTGTTTTCCGAATTCCAGGGTTGAACATATTGCTCAGGGTATCTCTTGTCATTCCCCTTTGATGGTTCACCTGTCCCATCAGAGGTTTGTACATGATAAATTCAAATTCAATCAATTCTGGACCAAATACTCAGAATACCAACAGATTGTAAGAGACTCATGGGGGGATCCGACCCAAGGGAATACATGTATTTTCATTCAAAACAAGCTATGGAGATTGAATCTTAGGCTCCAAGAATGTTCTAAATGTATTCCTGCAATTTATCAGGATGTGGAGTCCATAAAATAGAATATTAAGTGCATGGATACTAGTTTGGAGGGAGAGTGGAACAATTCGATCTATGTGGAACTCATGGAGAAGAAATAAATTTGGGCCAAACTGATCCTTAAATAGTAGAGGATGGATCATGAGTGATCCAGGATTAAATGGCTACAGGAGGGTGATAATAATTCTGATTTCTTATATTCTTGTATTAGAGAAAAAAGAAATAACAACACACCCAACATCAAGATAGTGGATGGTATGTCTATGAACGAATGATATTTAATTGGTCCTATGGATTTGATGTTCTTTTAGGATATTCTAGCGAGCGTCATCCCTAGGATGGCCAACCGATTCCCCAATGGTGTGGCAGAGAGCTGGGAAACTATATCATCATCGGTCTTTCACAGGGTCAATGAATGTTTGGAGAAGATACTAGAGGAAGAAGAAATCCAAAAATCCATGAAGGACCTCATCCTAGAAAGTGCACCAGGTCTCGAAAACTTCCCCATGTGCTGTTTTCTCAGATTATTAGGCCATATATAAGGGAAATGTTATTGCAGTGATCCTAGATTTTTTCAAAAGGGGGAGCCTCTTGTGGGTTTCCTCGTCCACTACCATTGTTCTCATTCCAAAAATCAAGAACACCTCATTCCTTGTGGACTATAGACCTGTAAGAATATGTAAATTTCTTTATAATATCCTAACAAGAATCATCAACTCATGAATGTTGGTGCATCTCCCACATTGGATATCCATTGAAAAAAACTTGTTTGTGAAGGGGAGGTCCATCCAAGGGGAAGCCTTGACGTAAGAAGTGATGAAAGATAACAACATCTAGGTGTATGGTTCTAATGTGGTGATTAAACTAGATATGATTAAGGAATACAATAGGATTGAGTGAATTTTCATCAATACAGTGTTGAAGACTATGGGATTCTCCCACAAATCCACTGATCTCACATTTAGATGTTTCAGCTTCCCATGGATTATAGTATCCTTTTTAGGAAAGACTTATGGATTCTTCCAGTTGACCCATGGATTGTGGCAAGGATACCCCATCTCCCCCATCCTGTTCATACTTGTGCAGGAAACTCCTAGTCAGATTATCAGCAAAGGAGTGTCCAACGGTGATATAATTCCTTTCAGGAGGAACGATAATCTCCCTACCATATCCCATTTTATGTTCACGTACAACACAATTATTTTCCACAATGGGTGAAGGAAATTAGTGAATGGATTAAAAATGATTTTGGACGATTACTGTTCAAGGAGTTACTGGATTATCAACAATTCTATGTGAAATATTTTTATCTCCAAAAAGTGTGTTTCACATCGGGTCTTTGTTGTGTAATACACTGAATATGTAGAAGGGATCTTCCACACCAGAGTACCTCGGTGCGCCTATATCTTTAGGGAGGCATTACACTCGTGACTTTGATCAAATAGTGAGCAAAATATCAGGAGTGGTACTCAACTAGAAGAATCGATATCTATCTTTCGGAGGAATTGTTGCCTTAGTCAATAGTGTTCTGGTGGTCATTCCCATCCATGCAATGGCCTCCACCAACATTCTGAAGGGTGTCACCAACAACATCGATAGGATCCCTGCTAGTTTTTTATGGGGCTCTAGATCCGATGTTAATAGGCATTGGGTAGCGTGGTAGAAGATGTTAAGGGCAATTCATTATGGGGGGATTAATGTAAGGATACTCAACAGCACCATGAGATGATTGTATACAAGACTCACATGGGAAGTGATTGATGGATGTACGCTCTGAGGGAAATAAATGGCCCATATAATGGTGGGAATCCATGAAGATAATGGAGGACATACTTCTCCCATTTCACCAGGATTCATCAGCACATCAGTACCCTCCAAACGCATTCACAATGTATCATGGGGGAATGTAAACTCTTTTTCTAGACTCACAATTAGGTGGGTTCGATTATAGGTTTACCCAGCTACCCTACCCCCTTCATTTAATATAGGGAAGAAACCCTTTATCCTATGTTTTGTAATGATATTCTGAATAAGGAGAAGAGAGCTATCTTTGAAACAATTATCACATGCACAAAGCCCAAAAAATGTATTTTTAAGGCATCGTCATTATGGGAGTTCACCACCAGGGATTTACGAAGGCTTCTGTTTGAGGAAGATAAACACAGTAACTAGAATGACATGGCACAGTTCCCCAAGATCCCTTCAAAGTACAATTTTCTTATGTGGAGAATCAGGAGATAGATGGTGTAAATAGATGAAACCATAAAAAAAATTGGTATTAACATAGTCTCTCGATGACATTACTGTAGATCACCGTAGGAGAAAAGTACGATCCATATATTCTTTGAAGGAAAATGGTCTCAAGATGTATGGTTTTTCTTTGGTTACCTCATGTTGTCCTGTGGGTATGATCATGATGGGGAATCCTTTCTCGATAGTTGGTTTAATGGGACTTCAGAGGTAGGTCCTGAATGAATTGAAGGGGCCATCATCCTTAGCAGCGCTTGTTGGTGTTTGTGGCAGGCATGGAACCAGGCCAGGTATGAGGGACTCAACCCCACATCAAGGATTATATGGGTATGTATTAATAACCTGTTGATCGACATGTCTTCCATTTACAAGAAACACCATTGATGCTCCCTTGCGGAACTTTCTAAAAACAAAATCCCCACCAAACTAGGTATTCTCGAACAAAGTAGAGGGCCAATATGTTCATTAGAACACACAGAAAGTGGGATATAAGCTTAGTATAGATGGTTTGTGTATTCTGGGAGGAATGATAGGTGGGGGTGTTGTTTGGGAATCCTGGGGGAACGTCATGATGGACTTGAGAGAGACTTTTGGAAATGGTGACCCCCTTCAAGCTAAGGCGAGAGCCATGCTGACAGGCCTATCCAAATACAGGTAGGAAAACATGGAGATATCACAAGTGGAGATTGAGTCTTTGATCCTCCATGACAGTTTTCAGGGAATACATGTCACCCCATGGTCCATATCTTATACGGTCAGAAAGTGAAAAAAATTCTGAACATCATCACTCTGGTGGCTCGCAAATGGAGAGAAGGGAACAAGGCTGCAGATCATCTCGTTTGCGTGGAAGACATAGGGGTAACTATTTTTTCCAATACCCAGATTTTCATGCCAGAGGGGGATATCCTGATTAGTGGAGATGCTTTGTGTCTTCATTATTTTAGACACCGTAGACTTTGTTGTTGTTTGTGTTCTTATACTAATTTTTTTTTATTTTGGATGGATGGATAAATATATGTTCTGAATCCCAAAGTATCAATATTTTTAGTAGTCTTGGAGAATAAATTACATACATGAACCATACATTATAATATAAAACATAAAATATATCTTAGAGACTCCTTCGAGAAAAACTTATTTCTTAAATATTAACCTTGCATTTTAGTCATAATATATATCCATGAATCCTGGCAAAAATAGAAAATAAAAAATGGGTGAGGTCAGATAATATGTAAGGGGAAATAATATGACAAAATCATTCAAAAATAATAATAAATTTAAAGGAGACATATATAACTGAAACAAAATAATTTTAAACATAATATAGAGAATAATATAACAAGAATAAATCGAATAATTCCATAAAAACATTCACAATTATATTAAACTAGTTGAATTGTCCATGTATTATTAATTAATAAACTCACAATGAGGGAATGCATAGTTGCAGACATCCTAAATTAACCATCTAGGCCTCGTGCCAGGACCATACATAACTGGGTAAAATGTAATTCAAAACCAAAATTAGTTTATCCCGTGTGACCTACACTTGAATCGAGTGGATATAGTGAGCCACACCTATAAAAAAATAATTCAAGTGCATTTCTCATATGAACAGAGTGAAACATAACTACCATAAAAATTCATATTAAAAATAATATATGAAATGTAAATACATTGACCACAATCTATGAATGGATTCAAAATAACACATACATAACCCAATGTATCATAAACCCTTTAGTATAATATAATATATTGTATCTTAATAAATAATCCCTAATTAAGAATAAAATCCCATAAAGAATGTTGAAATAGATGAAAATAACCTAAATATAATTAATAATTTCTTAGGAGAAATACCCCTTTTGTCATCATATCATTTAAAACCAGTATAATTTTAAAAGATAAAATTTATGTTAAAAATTACCTTGTATGATTTTTTGGGAAGGCATAAAATTGAAAATAATCAGGATGGCGGATAATTTTTCTCACACCACATAAGTTAAAAAAGCATTCCTTTCATCAGAATAGACATAATGTACGTTGTTTGTCCAGAAAAGAATGAGAACCTTTCCAGAAAAAGATAATGCCACCAATACATAAGTTCATGTAAAAATGAAATAAGTTATAAATAATTGGTGGAAAAATTATTCTCTTAAGATCATATTTGATGAGTGATTTAAGCTACCAAAATATCACACTACTATATAAAATAATCCAAACTAGGACTATAAGAATCACATTAAAAAACAAACCCATTACTAGTCTCTGGTAAGATCAAAATAGATTCCAATTCTATAAGTCACTATAGCTCATCAAAATAAGAATAAAAATCTACATCCCATGTTAATTTAACCCATTTAATATTAAGAGTAGTCCAAGGTAACACTATTATTGAGAAATACTTGATGAACTGTCAATAATACCCTACAAGACCATGGAAGGAACAAACATTGAAGAGGTTATGTGGTTCTTCCCATGAAAAAATGGCTTCCACTATTTCATAATCAACTGATAATTCATGTTCATAAATCATATTACTTAAGATCTTTACTTATCTGACCTATAAATTATATTTCAAAATAATTCCATTAAAATGGTTACTTCTCAGTATTTATGTAACCAAACCCAAATTGTGCTCATGATCACACTCAGATAATAAATGAACCAAAATATTATCCATCCATAGTACCATAAAAGTGTTAGGATTCAAACAAAATATATAATTCATAATAGCCATAGAAATACATGAGCATTAGTCTGACCAAACAACATAATAAGATATTCAAAATGGTCATACATACTCTTGATATCCATCTTCAGTATATCACAATTCTATAATACAAGATGGGGATAACACAATTGGAGATCAATATTAGAAAACCACTTTTACCCTTTAAGTGATCTAATAAACTATTAACATGATGCAGAGGGTAATTATTCTTAACTATAACATAGTTCAAATTTCGATATTCAGTGCATAGTTAGAGTGAACCACATGCCTTGATGGAAAATAGCTTCCGAGCATCCTATGGTGAAAGACTAGGGAAAGAAACCACTTCTAATAGATAATCCAACTGAATCTTGATCTATTTCATCTCCAATGGTTCCATAAAAAAATACATCAAAATTTTCTGTGTACCTTGTACCAGGTCATTCATAAAATATAACCACCTCTATTAAGTATTATAGAAGAAATCATCTGGTAAAACAGAAGTAAAATCCCAAAAACGAATCGGAAGGTCAACAATACATTAATTTTCTTCAATAAAAAGTACTACAACATAAAAATCTCCTTATTTATTGGATGGAAGGTCCTAGATTACCATACCTCAGATCCCCTTCTCCCTAAAACACCCTTGAGCTCCCATAGACTGTCAGAAATGAGACATTCCATGTATAACAACAAAATATAGTATGATGACCAATAAGACAACACATCATGATGATAAAATCAAATAGTTCTTTATTGTGAATAAGAAAACACCAAGGTAACTCTGCATCAGCTATCAATATCACATTGGAAGGACACAGAAACCAATGATATTTCCACTTCCCATGAGGTATTAATAACTCCATAACAATGGAAATGAAAACACTATCATGGATAAAATATAAATAAAAGACCACATAAAAATGGGTGGGATTATGTAGTATTAAATATAGAAATATATACCAAAGATTAAACAAATATTATACATCTCATTATTAGTTGACCTAATTTGGATTCTACCGAAAAAATATCCACTTCTTGAAGGTTCTTCACACCTGAGGCCTGAGGCTAGAGCCCTCTAGTGTTTGAATCATTTTACAACCCCTTATTATCTTTTAGTGCTGATGATACATGACCATATTTTGGAATGCACATATCCTAAAAAAATTCTACATATGAACATGATGTATATAATTGATACACATAATAAAAGGTGAAGGAAAAGACTCTGGGAGTGATCGACTGTTCAACACTAATAGATATTAAGAGAAAAACTGGTAGACACACTGGATGTAATGAAGAGGCCTTCTACTAAGAACCGTCTCCACAAATACTATGACGATATCGAAAACCTCATATTTTCACCTGGTGCAACAATGAAGATGAAACTATGTGAAAGACAAGGGGATGAATATCCAACCATTTTTTTCATATTCATTTCTCCCAACATAGCCATATGAACTATCTCCACATAGGTCTAAAAAATTAATATAAATACATGTAATATAATTTCCCTTTGAAAACCCAAAAGGTTCTTTTTAATATTTTAGCTGATCATTCAATACATCCAATAGTGAAAAAATGAGTTCAACATATTGACTATTTTATGCTGACACTGAACTCTTTTCCTATTACAATGAGGGAAATTAGAGAGTCTCTTCTCGCATTCGAGACTCTAGAAAAAACTAATCTATGAAGAGATTCTTAAGACCCTTATTTTCCAATCCCATGTGTGTGTTCTCTTATACCAATGAATACAACAAATACAAACTATGACCCTCAATTCATAACTCAATGAATTGCACCTTGATTATCTCAGGGGTATCTAGGAATTCGGTGATTTGATCGATGTTTTCAATCCAAAACTATACCTCTTAAGGTTCATTCATACCATTGAAGGATGATGGCTTATAACAAAATAACCCATGCGATCAATCTATTTCATATCAAGATTTTAGAGGTCACTCAATTAATTATTTCTAAGGGTGTCGTACATTCTAGTAGACATTGTGAATGTCCCACATGATTGACTTGATAATTTTATAATATATAAGAGTATTTCCTTGAAGATTATTAGTTGTGCCCGTATAAGGAACCCATATAACACATCTCAGAGGAATAATACTACATATCAAAAATATAAGCAATCAAAAAATAGATTGTTGTCAGTTCAAACCAAAATAACCAGAAAAAACTGAAATTAACATTAGGAACTAAAAACCTGAGTCGCACATCACAATATAAAATCCTATATTTAGTCTAATCACACTATGGAATATCCATAAAATCAGTAAAACAAACCTCTCATGTTTCAGAAATACAATCACTAGTATTTGTAGAAAAATCCCACGACCTCCCTCTCATACAATTTGGAGAAAACCAACCAGATTGCCCTCTCCAATGTTTCACCCTACTCGATCCTCCACATACCCGAAGGGTGTTAAAGATTCCCATTGCGTGGTGACAAGAACCTGTGCATAAAAAAAATATTGTGTATTTTATTTCCCAACATAATGAAAAAACATGGAATATATTAACATAAAAAGAGAAATACTGGAATGTATAAATATATTCCACAATAGATGATGAAAAACTAAATCGATACAACCAAAATGATAGAACAAAAATATCCAAGAGATAATTTCAAATATGATGGATTATAAAACTTATCAAACTACTCCAATATCTCTATGTGATAGATTGGAAAAATTTAATCTATCTCACCTCCATCTATCCTAAACATAGATGACATAAAAAAATGCAACCTCATTATGGCGCCTTGCCTTTCCCATCATTAAAAGATATAACCAGGTCTATGCACTAATAGAGGGGTATATTAGGTCTTATCTAATAGGATGAGGGAGTCACCAAAGTGTTCTATATGAATTCTATAAATATTATTTCATGAATTTTAAACATTGATGGAAACAAGTAATAATATAAAATTTATAAATGTTATATCAATATCATATAAAACAATTTAATTTCCCATTTTCACACATTTCCAAATAAAGTAGCCACATTAATCTTAAAGAATATAATTTACATATATCAAAATAGTTATATCCAGTTAATTGAAATCATATATCACATCTCATATCAAATTTATAGGAATACAATTATGATAGTAAAAACCAAAAGATCCCAAATCAGCCAAAATAACAGGTAACATCACACCGTGGATCAAAATAGTTCAGGATAGATAAGAATCTCATAACTAACAAAGAAAATCACACCCACATAATTCCTATATACATATTAATCATGTATACAATTCATTGAAACACCCAAGATAGTGATCCTAGAAATAGATTAAACAAGTCCCCAGAACAACAGGCTTGGGGAGCCAAGGAAAAACACCTGAGCAAACATCCCAAAAGTTGGTGAGGCCTATTACTACACCTTCCACTGAATTACATATGGATTCTAAAGAAATATATTTTCTAAATCAATTAACCAAACTATTTTCAATATACCAGGAATTGAAAACCATTTTAAAAAACCATTTCACAATTCTGTGAAGTTAATTTTTAATTTATCAATGTTAGGGGAACCCCTTTTTTATAAGAAAATAATATTCACAGTCAAAAATAAAATTATTCAATTAAGAAATTTCATTAAATAAAACTATTTATAAAAAACAAGATCAATATTTCTCACCAACACAGGCTAAATATGGAAGCACCAACCTTAAAACTCGGTTTTCACATGTCCGCAATGGAATCCACCAAAACAAGGACATATAAATGAAAATAGATTCCATAAAATCAATAAAAACAAATAAATATTGATTCTATTTAGAAAAATGTTTTTAGAGTAGATAAAGAAAAACATACCTCTCAAACACACACCATACGCACCATAATAAGTAAGGAAACAACCCCCTATGAAAGATCAGACAACTGATCTAGAGAGAATCATGAAGAAGCTTCATCAAAAATAAATAGTTACAATAACTCAATGAAGAAACACAATTTTGATAAATATAAATGAATAAGAAGAAATTATTACTAATCCAAAGATATAAAACCCAACTTCAATAGTAATCAATTACCAAAGGAAACAATTTAGATGGAGTAGTGGTTTTAAAATAACCTTAGACACCTCCTATATTGAGGGAAAAAGATACTGTGGAAGAATGTATTTATAATGAGTCGTTAAACACCCTAAATTAACAATTCATGATAATTAATTACATTTAAACCATTAATATGTTGTGTGATCCATGATATCTAGTTACTCTAAAAAATCAATATATTTTTAATAAAATTAAATGTTTTTATCATTGAATAGAGTGTACTCCCTTTGTACAATGTATGATGTTCATCGAATCATTATTGTAGGAATTAAACATCATGTAAGTCCATTAAACTTGTTTATTTATCTAATATATTATAAAAAAGTCTAGATTCTTACATGAACACCGCACAATACCTCAAGTATTCACTGGACCCAGGGAGCATTGTTCGAATACATTAAATGTTTATATATATACTATAATTATTAAAACATACATAAAACAATTAACATCAGAATATATTTATCAAAAAATATTCCCCATCCATGGAAATTCACAAATCACCCAATTAAATAGTAAACCAAGTATAGAAAATACAATTTCTGGAAAACGGGTTACGAGATGTTATAATATTGGAAAGGAAGTTCAGAAGACATGAATCATAAAATAATTAAATATCATGATCCATGATATCATATAATAATAATAATACTTAATAAGTAATGGCATAAAAAGTTTTATATAATCATAATCCAAGAAATTATAAATAGAGGTTACCCACCAATACATCCATCACATGTCATAACTATGAAAAAAACTTCTATACCTACCACTGGTTTGGGATATCCTCATGTGTACCCTTTTTTGGGCTTAAGAAGACCTCATGTATACCTTTTGAGATTATAAGCATTAATCATTACCCAATACATTATATTCATATACCAGAATCCATATCATATAACCTAACTATATATAAACCACAAGATCATGAAAATATTTCTCATGTTATCTTATCCTAACACTTAGAAAATATAACATGTTTTACCAATATCTCATCATTATAATAAAATACCATCTAGAAAATAAATAAAGTTCCTAAAATTGGATCACATACTTTATAAATAATAAATAACATCAATGGATGTTTTCATTGATAAAAATAAATATAAAATGTCCCAATAGTTTTTTAAGGAAAATACACTTTCCATTATATTCACAACATTATTAAAAATTAAATTTTCTATAAAACCTAATGATGATTACTTTTAAAACATTGTATAGAAAAAATTGGTATAAATTACATTAAAAATAATTAGATAATAATAAATAATTCTAGAAATAATTCTAATTAATATATATACATAGAATAAAATATTCCCTACCAAATTGAAAATAGTATATTTTCCACGAAGACATTCTTTTGAAAATTTGCATACTTAGAGAGAAAAATGAATGGGAATATTAAAATACATATAAATAACCACTGGACAAAGAATAAATATTATTATATATATATATATTATGAAATATCCTCATCAAAAAATTCGTTCAAAAAATTACCGAAAAAAATGTGGTATTGTAACAGAAGAAGCTCAGTGTTGTTGTTACTATTCAATTTCAAGTCCCACGAAAGTAATAATGTCATGTTAAATATTAAATAACATGTAAATAGGGATATTAATGATATATCTTATAAAGGGGTCATTATATACACCTTATAAAATGAGATTGCTGTATAAAATAACATGTGTCCCAAAGAGAAAATATTTAGATAACAAACCCCTACAACATGGGTAATATTCACATGAAAACACCTTGGATAAAATAATTATAATTTCAACATTAAATACATTTAACTTAGATGGATCCATTAAATATTAGTTCATATGGGAAGTATAAAGTCCTTGTGAACATAAGTAGGTAGAAAAATCATATATTTTTCAAAAAATAAATATTGAGATGAAGAACCCATACCTTATTTCCTAAATGATTTGTAAGAACTCTAATATATTGTATAATAGAATTTGATTTATAATAATTATATTAAATATATAAAATAAATAATATCATATATGATAAAATAATATAATTTCAACAAAATTTTATTAATTATTATTTATTAAAATATTTTTTTCTAGGTGTTAATTATTATGATTATCATGAATGTTTCATTTCAAAACTATTAGTCCATTTACATTGAATATATTTAATAAATTTAAATGATGTAATTTATATCATATTATTGATTAATATCTCCATAATATTAAATTAATTAGTCAATCGTGTTATTATATTTATAACATCACTAATGTAGGTTATAAAACTAGTCAAAATAAAAGTGTGTTATATCGACCGAATGAGTAATAACATGCCATGATATAACATTAATAAAAGATTTTAATACTCTTATTGATTCCATATGTTTCATGTGTAAATTATATATGTATTGTTTTAGAACCATAAAAACAATAAGGATATTGAAAATAAAATATGTCCCTCATAGTGATGTTAGTCCATACAGACACATGGATAAGATATCCATTATTTAATGAGAAGAAAATAAAGTAGATAATATTTTATCCTTCAATAATTATTATTAAATTATTTATATAATATAAATATATTTTATCCAATATTAAAATTATCTACATTAGGATTTGATGGAAAATGAAACACATCACATCATGGTGATATTAGTCCTCATACACACATGAGTGATACATTCCATTCTCATTTTCTAGAGATGAGGTGGAAAATTATTGTCCAAAATTGTAGTACTATAGATTTATTTTTAATAATACCGGATTAGTTATTTTTCTATATATACAAAATAATAAGAGGAATTTAAAGAATAAATGAACATTTAATGACTCATGTAAGACAATTACATTATTTTTTGTCTTCCACCATTCTTTATTACCTTATGTCTTTATAAGAGGTCCATAGGGTAAGAATGTATTCTCAAGAATAATGGTACTGAATATATTTATGTATCAGAGTTTTTATTTTCTAATATTAATGTATCAGATATTTTGAATAATTTAATGGACGAGGTTCCATTTTTTTGCGATGACATGACACCATTAGAATTACGTTAATTATGTATATACAATTAATGAATTTATCAGGTAAAATTAATCAAAATGGACATACATTAAAATAAAAAGTTGATATGGAAAAAATATATAATAATCTAGTAAAATATAGATAGGTTTTTGGGTCACTTGAATCTATAACTTTTAAACGATTCACTATCTATTTTTGCCATCACTTTGAAAATACACTTTTCTATAATTTAGGGGTCAAATATATACTTTTAATGTGAATAGTGGATCAAAAATAGTCCATGGATGAAATTTTAAAACATTTCATATACCAACTATATTTTTTAGTATTTATATGAATTTTAAATTATTTAATAAAATATAATTAAATATAAAATATCACTAAATAAATTTTTGGAACAATTAATTTAATTTCTCCTTCACGTCATCATTATAATAATAGACCTAAAATAGAAACTATTTAAAACAATTTCTAAAAATTCATTAATCAGAAAATTAATGTACCAGCATAATTCAATATATATGTTTCTCTTAATTTTTTTAAATAATTTACTATATTTTTACTACAATTATCACAAACATTGAATCATCATTACATAAGCATTTGAGGTAATTCTATAATCACCAACAACAAAAATTAAATTTCCATCAAAAAATTAATTTATTTTTTTTCAAAATAATCATATATATTAATTCATAACTTCTTTATTATCTCTATAAAATCATATAAGAGAAACTAAAATCATGACTATGAAAGTTCGTATTTTTTTTTGTTATTCTATCTAATTCTGAATCATATACCTTATTTTGGTATATATGGGATGAATATGGTTTCTCATATACCACCACCATAAACAATGATGGAATATTAAGATATATGTTTCATAATTGGATAACATAATGAAAACCACTAAGGGGAGTCTTTTAATTTTGATTAAAATTATTGAATGGTCTTTAGTATTATGAAATTACACCTTTCTATATTTCATAAGGGTTTTCTGAAACAATACACGAAAAATAAATAAAATGGTTTTCTAAAATTTTCCTTGTTTTTGGATATAGTGTTGAAAGTTAGACTTTTAATATGTTCATATATTGGAGCTCTTGGTATTATGTCCTATCTATTTTTCATCTAAATAATTTTTCTTATTCCCATAATAGTGGCGGCTTCAATGGTATGACCATTTATGTTTCTATATATTTCCATGACAACATTTCACCCCAATATGTTTTTATGACTTTTTAATTTTTAAATACTCAATTTTTCATAGAAAATGTATTGTTCATGCACAATAACTAATGAATGATTATTTTTCTAGTATGAACTTTGTGAGTTTTAAATGATTTGGGTGTTATGTATCTTTCATTTGGTAGCTTATGGTCTTCCAAGGATGACTGATATAGTAGGGGTTTATGTTCTGATAGCCTTAAACGAAAGGTTGGGTAGTATGCCAAAAAATATGAGTGGGAAACAATAGGCATGAATTAGCACTCAATGCAACTATTGTAGGTATATTTAATGAGGGCTATGTACTATTGATATGCATAATTCTCAGACATGAAAATTTAGCATGATAGATCAGATAAACTTGGAAAAAAATATAATTTTATTATATAATATGTGCTAAGAAAAAACCCAATTTGTTTGTGTGACTAAAAATTTTATAGATAATCTTGAAAACAGGAGACCCATTTTATGTTCATGGATATCCAACCAACATGTCATGTAGTTTATGTTTACCTAATGAATACCAATGAAGGTTCCTAGATAATATTTTATAATCCTTCATTGAGGATGGAAATGATTAAATGATGTGTATGTTCAATGAATTTTTAATTATTTTAGAATATCTAAGTGGTGATATATGTAAATCATAACTTAAAAAATTTTATGAGGAAATTTTGAGATGAAATAAGTTTAGTGAGAACGAAAATTAACCATATTCGAATGAAATTTTCCTTAACCATTCTAGTGTGATTTATACAAATGAAATGGTGATATACATAGGACAAAAACATGAAATTTTATAAAACAATTGAATGTTGTGGAATCAATATAATTACCATCATGATTTATCCCTTGGATTTTAAAATTCTCATTATCAATAGTCATATAATATTTTTGGGTATTTAATAATCTTAAATAAAGAAATTAGATAATGGATGAATGTGTATTCAAGAATGATTTGGGAACAGAGAACGCTTTCCCATCATGTGTCCAAATAATTTGTAGGGTACATGTGCATAAAATAAAATTAATCAAGAACTTATTAAATTGAGGGGAAAAATAACTCTATGTTTTTCATAGATGAATACATCTAAGGAGTATAAATTTATTTATTGGTAGCCATAAAGTGGTCCCACTAAACTATGTATCTTTTTTTAGAATTTATGGGTCATGAAATTATGGCTATTGAGGAACCAAGAATAAAATTTCATAGCTATGAAAAACAATTGTAATAGAATTAGGTGATACTGATTTTTACACTAATAAGGGACTCTACCTAGAGAAAATGACTAGTTTGAACTGAATTGAATGGAAGTATAACACCAATAAGTTGGAAAATGTGGTGTCCATACTATTTATTGTTATAGTACGTGGATAATAAAATGTAGATAGTATATACTGATAGAGGGACTTAATCTGACTATGAAAAAACCCAGAAATGATATAACATCTCAACGAGATTAAAATAGTTTAAGTTCATGCTTCTTGGAAAAAATTTTCATATGTGTTATGAAAACATAGACTGGGATAAAGCTATAAGTGAACCAAATATCATTTCAATGGGTGAATACTAATGTAGTAAATCAATGCACACATTATTTTCATTTTAGGATGATGTGATTGGATATTAATACTAGGGATGAACAATATCCACCTTGTATTGACTGGTTTTTTTGTAATACTATAAAATCATATTGAGATTAGGGGACCATTAAATTTGGATGAAAACATTCCCAAATAAAGTAGATAAGAATATGATATAATAAAAATAATTACTATGTAGTGGTTTCATTTACATTATAGTACCATCAATACCGATATGTCTGAAAGATTTATGATGACTGAAAAAACGTAATTAATAAAAATTCGTTTATAGTAAATGGTTATTTTGGAAGTGATGAGGTTGTTTCATCACTAAAATATCCCTTTTTGGGTAATAATGGTCCTTTTAAAAAGGGATTAAATTTTTAATAATTTAGGGGTGGATAAAAAATACTATGGATTTAATGTTACTGTGTATCCTAAAGTAACATCAACCAAACCATGTATTGTTCTTATATGATCTCTATTAATATATGACATGTTTATATGATGGGAATTTTATCATGGAATGGTATTGGAATCAGAAGAAGTTCCATATTCATTCAGAAGAAATGTTCTAGTTCATAGAGAGGGTTTAAAACCTGATGAAATTGACATAAGTGTATTATTATCAAAGACAACATTTTTTCATCCTAGAATAGGTAAATCTATAATAACTATATTCTAACAAATTAGAAGGATCAAACTATCATGTAGGAAATTTGGGGTCATATTGGATTGGACATTCAATGAGGTTTATGTTCATTTTGAGTAGATCATATATCATCTAGTTTTACATCCTCTTATAGGAAATAATAAATTCTACAATATAAGTTAACAAACAAAAGGATGTTTTATGGTATAACTCGCACAAAGTTTTCCTATATGAAAAATGAATTAGCATTATCTCAAGAATGAACCACTAATTTAGAACCAAATATGTATAAAATTTCCGAAGACTAAGTTAATTTTTTTTACTATGTTTCATATTAAATATTATTTTTGCTTTCTAGAAAAATGACTATATGATATGTTTGTCACTTAGATCAAGGACATATAAAGTGAATAAAATCCTCTTTGAGATAACTAATTTGAAATATTTATTGATATTCAAGGTGAACTAAACGTTTTATAGTGTAATATGATGAAATAAGGGAAAAAATATTCTATAGTTTAATTTCATATAATTAGGACCTTTATATATGTAATTTTCAAAGAACTATCTCATATGGAAAATAATGTTTACTCATCTTAGTGATAGGCCCATTTAGGGAAAATATGACATGAATTAGAGGGACAAAACATCAAGACGAGTTAGGGATTTGATTTGAATTTATTTATAACCTTACTATTAATGATATCGAAATCCTTATTATTCATATATATATATATATATTTGAAACAAGGAACACATATCTCATATGTGGACTATAGACATATATATTTGAAATACAAGTAGAGAAAACCATGTCTTATTATTAGGTGAGAATATATGTCTGGATATAAATGAATGAAGGATTAGATAGAAAGACATGGTGAGGAATTGAGTGAGATTTGGGATTGGGACCAATATATATAATTTTTGTGTCCACACATGACATATTATTTCTTGAATTAATACACACATAATATAAATTATGATTAGGCATTGGGTCATTAGGGTAATACCAGATGTCAATAGAGTATCCCATAAATGGATGATCATGTGTTTAACATGACAAGGATGATATACGGTCCTTGTATAGGTAATATAGGTGATACTATAGATCTAATAGTTACATTAATCAATAAACACATTTTTTAAGATATAGAATCTCTCAATAGGATGTGTGAAATATGATGGTGCCTTGGTGAGAGAATGATGAATATATGATGTGAATAAACTAAGTACTCAATATAATGAATGATATTACTAGGATCACAATAAATATATATGGGACTTGGATGGGAGATCATATCATTGATTTGTTATATGAAATTGAGTAAATAAATCTACTCTTTTTTATTATGAATGAAAATTTCCTCATTGAACCAGATCACGTGTGGGGAGAACATGTTTTTGTGTTAGATAAAAAGAGAAAATGTTGAGATTGATGAGGATGGTTCTCCATATAATTAAAGAACCTATTATGGGAGATAAAAAATACATGGCTTGGAAGAGATAAATATGGTGTCACTATGTGTATCATGATATGTGAATCAAGACACACTTAACTCTTACAAAATGAGGTGTTTTTATTCCCACTTCTAATTAGAAAATGGGAAAGATCTTACCTCAAAGACTCATATAAAATCATTTTTCTTATTAAAGTGAAATATTTATCTTTATAATACTATATAAATAATTTTAGGGTGTTAGTTATAGAATTATTGGTGTTTTTTCATTCAACATAAATAGATGAAGACATAATGCTCAACAATTACAAAAAATTCAATTTCGACCATTGAGATTTGTAGATTGTAGTTATATGACTTGGAATTTTATAAAATAACTGGTAATAGATAATAAAATTTTTTATGCATAAGAAAAAATTATTTTGAACTAGCTATAGGATATAGATTCCGGGTTTAACTATGTGTCCTTCAAAAATTGAATCAACTAACATGTAAGTTTAATTTGATTTAGTGTGTCTGTCTATGAAAAATGATCTAAATTAAAATAATCTAAACACATAGATAAAATGATGGATTTTTAATTTTATCAATATTAAGTGATATACATGAAATAGGGGATATATGTATCTCGTCATGTTTGGATTCAATAGGAATCATTCCCAATATATTGAGCATAATGGAATGGAGCATTGTTCTAGTCCCAAGTTTGGTGAATCATGATAACATAACATAAACAAGGATCCATAGTTATAATAAATATTAAATGGGATAGTGTAAATATATATAAAAATTTTAGATACCTAGAAAAAAATAAGTAAAATTGGATTATGGATGAATAATACTAATCACGAGGTTTCACATTGACGTAGAACACCTATGGGGTGGGTAAGAAAATTAGTAGCGAGTCATGATGAGAGGACCCTAGACTGAATAAATTATTCAAATAACAATTATTTTTTTATTCTTTCATGGGATAATAATTTGAATTCATGTTAGGGTAGGGATTTTTACATGTATCAAGTTCATTGGTAAGTAAATTTGGCCATAAAAGGTAGTGTTACATATGAATTTTAATGTCATGAATGTTGTTTTTGGCACTGTGTGATAATGATTTTTTTTGTACATTTACATACAGTGATAATGATGTTGTAAATATTTTTTAAACCATGTTACATGGATATTATCATGATGTTTTATATTATTTTACATTGAAATTTTTATGGAGTATTATTTCATGCGGAACTATATTTTTTTAAATTTGAGTGAGGGGAATTGTTGGGATGTTTCAGTTCATTCAACTAGAACAGTACCTTATAGATTTATTTTATGTGATAAGAACATTATCAAGGTGGTTCATTGTTATTTTGAAATATTCCATATTATATTATACCCTAGGATTGATGTTTAGTCCTACAGACTTTTGGATCCATTTTTTGGGATTGTTTCTCTAGTATCAAGGTGGTTCTCATGTTCAACTTGTGTTCTCCTTACTAGAATATACAATAGTGGATTTTTTTGATATTTTTATGTGAATCAAAATTGATGAAACTCTTTATTGTGAAAACATTATAAATTTTTTTCATCGATTCATTTTATCTATTGTAGATAAAAATTGGACTACCCATTTTCCTTAAATCAATTGTAGATAGTAGTATCAATTAATGGTGTTAGTTATAAATGGTAATAAAATTATTTTATCTTGTAAATAGGAAAATATGGTGGCTTCTATATGGTATAATGGGTTATTGTTGGATAATACCATAAGAATATTAATACTATTTCATACCAAGAGTTATTATAATTTTTGTATATTGTGTAGTATATTAGACACAATTTCATATGAATATACTCTCTTCCCATAAACTAATACATTGTTAAAGAGTGAGTGGATTAATTGAACATTTTATTTCCAATATAGACTTGTCAATTGGGGATAGTAGAAATTGGTTTCATTATCTTGGTGTATTTTTTTAGGGATACCAATTATTGTAATGATTTTTGTCATTAAAAACATTATTAGAGGCTTGGTTCCTACATATTTCTGGGATATATCATTGAACAATTTTTAGAAGAAACCAATGGAAGTGTGGATATGCTCAATCTACATTGTTATAGATGGGGGATGATGCTCCATGATATTTATTCTTGAGATGAATATTATACAAGATTAATTGGTGGTTTTTAATAATTCATGGAGGTTGAGGTATAAATTTTTTGGCTTTCTAGAAATCATTATAGATCCTTGGTGAAATTCATGTATTCATGAATTATTAATGACCAGAAGAATCCAAGGATATTATTTGTGGGGATATTAGAACAGTTGACCAATAGGAACTAGTGCTCTTGACATCAAATTTTTACAAAATAGTAATGGCCTCACCTTCTTCTATTTGATTGAGGAGGTATTCATAATATCAACATTTATATATCAATGTTTTATTTATGTGACCATCATAAAGGATGGAATTGTATTCTAGAAGGTAGAAATATATTTTAATGATTCATTCAAGTTGAATTATTCCATTATTAATTAATCTATTTTTTTATTTTGATAACTATATCATCCTGATTTAGGTATTGTATGGATATAGAGGCATTATCCAATAACATATATATTGGAATTTTATTAACATGAAAAAAGTGGAGGTGTTGGATAATATAAGAATTCATCAATATAGTATCATAATAATATATAATGGTGATCAAATCCTCTTTTTTAATGGTATTTTATCAATTATTTTTCTTAATATCCTACTCTCAATCAGCATTTAATTTTATGTTAGAAACTGGTAAATTTAAATCTATAAAAAATAATACAAGAAGGGAATGCTATTATTAATAATTATTATTTCATAATTTTGACATTAAGAAGGGATATGGAAGAAAAACCTCCACTATTAGGACAAGAAAAATTCATAATACAAATATTTTATGATTAATTTTTTCTACATGTTATCAATATTCTAGAGGAACTATCAAAATTTACATCTCATATTTTGGGAGTTTTATGAATGGAGAAAGCCTAATTATTTTGAATAATTGTATCTACATATTCAATTTTTTAGGAACTGTGTGTAGCAATCAAATATATGAAATAATATCCTTTGACTACCATTTCAGGTGAGAACAGAAATCCATGTTTTTAGAATATTTATTCATCAATTTTCTAATTGGTATAAAATTCATAGGTTGGATGGATATGATTTTCATGAAATATATTAGAAATCCTTGACTATCATTAAAAAATTATTTTTTCAAGGAGGTGGGATATCATGGATTGACTACGTATTTTATATATTAAAATTTATTCCATGATTGAATACGATGAAGTGGATAAATTATTTTAATGATACTTTGAATGTGGATTTCCTAGGGTTCATCTTTTAGATGTATTGATTTTTTTTTAAAACTATATTCTGATAAGAAATATCAACATAATTTTGTTATTATTTTTCTACAATATAGTCCATGTATCACTCTATAGTATTTTCTTGGAGGGGATTGATCATATATTGTTGGATATATCAATAGGTTGATCCATTTCTCTCATGTATAATATTAATTACTCAATAATAGTATATCCCTCTCATTTATTTGATGGTTACATCATCTTCATCATTATGGTAAATACAAATATTTTTTTTTCTAAGTACCCATCGATGATATATAGTTATATAAATCTAGATGTTGTATTAGTGACTAATTCTAGGATTAGGATTAGGAAATCATCATTTGGAAGACATTGATTGTTACACATATATTGATATATATCCTAATCTATGCATTATTTTTCTTGATTGGAATGATATTTTTGATGCAATTATGGTATTGAAAAGAATAAAAGACATTGGAATTAATGAAATTGTACACTGAAGCTTCTTCCATGGAAGTATCAGTTAGTTGCATTCTTTGGGCTACCTATTTAGAATTATAGTTCTCATCTATAAATCCCAAATGATAGGTAAAGACATTAGGTCCCAATATTTTCATGATGGTATAGTTCCACAAAAATAAATTTGGTTGTTGTTTATAAAAGGAATGTATTGATATTGTGCTTAGGGATTCATGATGATACTGATCATTATATGTGATAGATCCTCATATGTACCTAGATCCACTTACTCGAGAAGATTAATGTTGGCATATATGAATTTCTCAAATGAAGGAGGGTTATCTCTATGATCTTATTAATATCCATAATATTCCCTTTAATTATTATATGTGGTGGGTGGATGTGTAATTTTGAAACATATAAAAGGGTATTATTTCTTTTTCAAATCATGTAGATGATGATGTTTAGGGATATTTGTCATGGTTATCATGGTTATCATCCCCCTCTAAATTACATTCATTAGGGGAAAATCATATATGATTTTCCTTATATCCATGATATTATATATGGACATAAGTATTATATTATTCATTATATTTTATATGTTTATATCCATATTCCATATGGATTGATCAATAACACTCCATTTATATCATAATAATTTCATAGAATGTCCCTAAGACAATGATTTTCTTATTTTTCGAGGATTAATGTATAATTTATTAAATAGAATTAGATTTGTAGTCGAGATATTGCATAGAAGAACCCTCTTATAATGAATCCAAGGGTATAGATTAATCATCAATTATAACTTATATTTATTTTACCTTCATTGTGGTGGATGATATACAAGTGTTGTTGAGGTGCCATGGACCCAAACTCAAATTTTTGACACGGACAAAACATTCAACACACATAGGCTGTGATACAAACCGATGATTACTAAACTAAATATAAATGTATTTTAAATTATTTATTTATGTTTTACATAACATATCAAAAATATTATCGCAATCCAAATAAATAAAAGCTTTGTGTATTTGAATATCATATTTATAAGAAAATTATTTTACAATAATTGTGAAAATTTATACATAATTGAATAGCAGTACAAATTATAATCATCTTCCTCACCTAGAGAGTGGTTTCATAATAATGGGTAAACTCAGACAATGGGTATGGTTTAAACCAATAGACATTGCATCTCAGATTAGGCTATAATCATTTTAGAAAATAAAATCGTGTGAGAAATATCTTAATAAAGGAAACACATAGTCATATGAGTTTTATATAAGCCCTTGTAAAAGGAAATGTAATACAAATTTACAAAATTATATAATAGAATAATAGTCTAGAAACATGTTATGATAAAAATAATTTTGATGAAAAAATAATTGGTAGGCGATATATATGTGTAGCATGTCATGAAAACATTTCATAACGGGGAACTATGGAAGGTATATTAGAATAAGGAAGCATCACATTATGATAAAATCCAATCATTCCCACAAATTAATCTATGTAAAAATTCATGTATATTCACCCCTTAATTTTTGAAGATATACAATATGTAACTATGTTAATTCTTGAAAATATTTATGTATTTACCATCCTTTTATTGTGAAAAAATCAAAGCTTTTCTACCATTTTAAATTATTATAAATTAAAATATTATCCACGATTCATTATGTAATAAATCATTAACCATAAATAATGTATTATAGGATTCTATAGGACCCCTATCAATATCTATTCATTTTTCCCATATTTAATAAAACATTCATCTTTTCATGAGGAACCCATAGAAAAAATATATTTGGCAAACTTCCCAAATAGTATCACATAAAATGAGATCAATAAATAAATAGTTTGATATAAAAAATTAAACCAAAATAATGTAATTGTTGAAGGTTATTATATGGTGAATTTAAAATATACACTTCAGATAAATTCTTTATAAATAAAGTGGAAATAGAAGAAAAACCTAGAATATATTAAAAAAACGTTCCATATCTTCACCAAAAAGAGACAAAATTAAGAGTCATTTTCAAAAGGATTGTTTTTGAAGTCATTAGGAAAACTATTATAATTTTCCTTTATCAATAAATGTACATAAATTATATTAAAAAATTCATAATTTTTTTTTCCAAAAATACTTTTTATTGGAAGATAAAATTTATTATGTTGAAAGGAAAGCCGATTTTAAAATTAAAACCACTATTATTAAAACAAAATTTGTAAAAAATAGTTAATATAATCCATTCCAAAAGTGGTAAATTGGAATTTAAATGAAATTATAAATAATTTTTTTGGATTTTAAAATTCTTTTTTGAATATGGGAGAGAATCGAGAATATGGAAATGGATTAAAAGAAGATCATTTGGTGATTAAGAGATTATTTTTCAAATCATAAAATATTATGAAGAAATAAATCCATCAAAGAAGATTTATTTGTTCTAAAAATTTAATTATCAATAAAATAATGATGAAAGGAAATAAAATTTGATCATACTATAGAAGAATCTAACATTTTTAATCAATATTCAAAGAGGGATAATTATTAATTAAAAAATATATAGAGTCTAGAAATACCTACACTTTTCTCTCAAATTCCATAAAGTTTCTCTATCATACAATATAATAAAAGTAAAAATCATAATAACCTATTTTAGAACATTATTTATATCTATTATACTAAAAATATTTCAATTATAATAACTTATTAATAATAAATTAGTTAGTTATAATTTAGTGTCGTCATCATATGTTAGAAGGTTTTACTTTTTAACGCATGCTTTATAATGTCCATATTGATACCCATTTATTGAAAAGATTTCAACATTATTAAATTATACATCAAAATTAAATTTATGATATATAATGATTTATAAAGTTAAAATTTTATTCCATTATAGTTTTATTTATGTTTCATGTTGGAAAATTCCATAGTGAAATTATGACATTAAATTTATGATGAAAAAAGATTCTATATTAATAATAAATTAAATTTAAATGTGACTTCTCGAGAATGACAATTTTTCAATAAATACAATTTTAACCAAATTATTTTTACAAAAAATCCTTGTTTTTTAGTGGTTGAAATGAAATAAATTTTCCAATGAAGTGGTCATACACACATACACACCAATGCCATTTTAATTTTCCATAGAATTGAATGAATATTTGAATTAATTTATCTCGTACTGATATTAATATTATTTAAGATTTCATATTTATTAAATATATACCCCTTCTAAAATATCCATGTAAATTGGTGATATTATATAAAACATGCCATTATTTGACATGATATTTTGATTGTGTGGTTGTATGACATTTTCATATTTTCTTCTGTTGATAGTGTGGATGTAGATAATGATAGTTTCATAAATTAAAAAATATTCTTTTATTAATGAAACTAATGATATTATTTTTTATGGAAAGATAGACATTGTGGTAGAACAAGAATACATAATGAAATGTAAATGAAATGGATTGATTTTGGATTTACTACATTATTCCTGATAATGACTCATTATAAAATATTATTAAGTCTTTTATGGGTGGTTATTTGGGGATTTCATGACCAAGATGATGTTTATAAGAGTATTGGAAAGGTATTTGGGTGGTGTTTGGTTAAACTATGGGGTTTATTATGTGGGGAGTGGTTAGGGGGAATAGTTCCTTATATAATAGAGAGGACTAACATTTTTATAAGAGGTGGTGTACAATTCAATGAGAGTGGCTATAAATGTTTAGAATAATTGGTAGGGGATCGGGTATAGAAAATAAAGGCATCAAAAAATAAATTTTTAACATGGTTTTGACATTTTTTTGGACTTATACCCCATAGAATTACCTGTTTTAATCACTGTATTTTATGGTGGTAATTAATTTTCCACTATTTAATTTATTTGAAAAAAAAAATAAAATTGAACTCATTATATATTTATAAAGTAGAATTAAAATTTTTAATTTGTTATCTTTTTTTGGTTATATAACTGGGAGAAATTATTATTAAATTATTTTTTATATTATTAAAATAGTTTTTGAGAAAAGATAACATAAGTATGAAAATTTAAAATATAATATTTTAGAATAAATTTAATATTTAATATTTTTTATTTTACCTATATAATACAAATATTATTACTAAAAGGTTTCATAAATATTATATGGTGCTTAAATTTTAATGATAACATAATTGTCCTACTATTTTTAAAAACAATATTTCTTTCTATTTTACTAAAAAGAAAATAATTTATAAAAAAATACTCATCCTATGATAATAGAGTTATAATAAATCCAAAAAACAATGATCATATCGTGAAATTTAATTTAAAAAATTTATGATTATTACTTTTAAATGAAATTTATATAAATAAAGAAAACTGTCATTCTAGGGAAATGAATTCTCTAAATATTATGTATTATTATTCTTACAACATACCAATTTATTATTAAATTATTGTTTGTCTATTATGTTTATCAATAATTTTTTTATCATTTAACCAAACTGTACAAAGTATATTAAAATATAAATTCATAGCGAATGAACAATTTTTTTTAGAAAAATAAACATTTTATAGAATTAAATTATCTTATTAGCTATTTAATTATACTAATTGATTTTTTAGTGAATTAATGTGACCAATGATCTTTATTTTTCCCTAAATGTATAAATGTGAAATATAGTAGAGATGTATTTAATAATAAATAACTATTCACATTAATAATTATATTTTTATATCATCTCAACATGTTCTTACATAACCCCTAAATATATCCACATAAATACTAAGGATAAGATATAACCTAGAGATAGCAGTGGGTTCCACTTAATCAATACTAGGACTTGGAGAAATTTCCATGTGATTGAACCCATTAAGAAATTTATTTTACTGTAATTGTATTTATTAGAGTTCATATTGTGAATAGTTCTGGGAATACCTCAGAGGATCTACCTCCCATCCGTGAATATAAAGACAATATTCATAAGGAATACTTAAAACATTATGTGCTATGTATTTTTATTTTATATGAAAATTTGGTAATGTGGTTACCTCATTTTATACTTACCAATTTAACAACTATATTATAATTGTAAAATTAAATAAATTTATCTTAAAGTGTCGCAATTTCTTATATGTTTGGCTTTCCATATGAAGAAATCTATCATATATTGTATTTATTTAATGAAAAAATGATACTAGAATTTTTATGTGATATAATACCCCCTTAAAAAAATATCGAATAAATTTTGTATACCCATTACTAATGAAAGTAATTGTTGGTATCTAAAATATAAATAGTAATTATGATGTAAATTATATATAGGTATAAACCATAAAAAAGTAGTAAATATTAATTTATCCACAAAATAGAATGATCTATAATATATTGTTTTCCCTAATAATGACAATATAACATCACTCATTATTGTGTATCATGACTCTAATTCTAAAATTTGTTTTTTTATATAGTTTATAGTCACCCTTGCAATTATAGTTGAATAAATGTTTGTTTCAAATATGAAATGGGATTTCCATATTTTTGTAATCTATATGAAGTACATGTTGACATAGAAAATACATTCCCAAAATAACTTAAAATTCATAACATGAACTCATATAATCGATAGAATTAACATTCCCATGAATTTTATCTTAAGATACAATAACCAGGAAACATGATTTTTTCATTTATAATAATGTCATTATGGTGGTGACGTAATTATCATATATATATTTCATGATATACTAATGTAAAAAAATCCAATTACAAAAAATTAATAACTCTAGTGTAGAGGATATCTGTACTTTATTTATCATGATCCAGTTCAAAGATTATCATGGCATACAATCTCCATTGGTTCCTTTGTTTAAGACACCGCCAATACTTATCATCATCATTATCCCTCTATTTATAGTATTGACCTGGATAATTATAAAGTTACAAATATTTAAGAAATAAAAATATAAAAGGTACCTTGAGAATCACATTATATTCCTCCATCACATTAATAAAACTCTTTATTTTCTAAGGTAATTAGTTTTTTATGACAACAATTTTAAAACATAAACCTTCATACAATTCCTTTGGGACATTTCCGTAGGTACATTGTTTCTTCATCCATTACATAAATAATTAATGTTATATATTAGAATAAATAATCTTTTATAAGTGGTAAAATAGTAAAATAAATGAATTAAATCATAAATAACTTATATACACTTACCTGTTAATTAGTAATGTATTTCTTTATATATTTTTGAGACATAAAAAATTGAATATTTTTTTCTTCAAGAATTTATCAATAAAACATACATGAAACTACATTCATCTCAATATTGGTGTATTTATGAATTACATTATTTTATTATTGTTAATCATAATTAACAATATAACATTAGTATGAACCCCATGACTACTCACAATAGATCCCATCTTTTTTGTATTTTCATTGGTACAATGTATACATTTCCAATTTCATCCACTATTAACTATGTTCCTATTTGCATCATCCATAACATGTATAAGTAATGTCAAATAAAAAAAATACTCTATATCATAAAAGAAAATTCTTAAAATAAAATGTTAAAATAAAAAAAAGACTTATTTAAAATAACATCCTAATTTGATGGATCACATTTAGGTAACTCTTTATAATTTCCTATTTGTTTATCTAACTAAAATACTTTCAAATTCAACATAATAGATTATAAAGAGATGGTAAATAAAAAAAGAATATCCCATAGGGTGTTCAAGCGTGATATGTATTTTTTCATCTTTTTTAAACACCAGGTGATGATGGAGTTAATACTCAACAACAGTTTTCAGGGTTATTACCAATAGATGCATCTTTACCATAACCTAAATCTACTTATTTGTATCAGGGATGGGTTTTCATTTCTCCAAATCCACAAACACAATACATTAAAAAATGTTTAGTATGTCACCCGATAGTTATGAATACCACAAGATTTTTTATAATATTTATCTCATCAAAAACCAATAAAATAATTAAATAAATCCCCAAAAAATACAAAAAGATGCTTTTATAGCCACCCAGGTTCCCTAGACTATAACAGACCAACCCAGGCCAACCAGAACAGTCACCCAAGACAGCCCATTATGAGGAGGGTTAAAACCAAGATAACATAAGTAGTCTTGTATATAAGAAGAAAAATATATACAACCAAACTATAAATATGAAATAAGAGAGATAATTCTCATCCAAACTAGATAAACTAGATGGTATGACATTTCATGAAAAACTAGTCTCTATGTGACCACATGTCGCCTCCAAACTATCCCAAACCGAAAAAATGTAAATACATAAATGGATGATAAAAAATTCTCCTATGTATAACTGTAACTTAAAAGATAAGGTCAAAACCCCCCATAGATAGAAGTAGGGTGTGATCAATAGAGCCTAATATAACACCACCAATGTATATGTACTAGTTCAAATAACATTTATTCAAAAGTTCAAGCTCTTAAAAAATAGTTTTACAAAAAAAATTAATAGAACAATTTGAAAACCTTTTTCAAACAATCCTTTAGTCTTCATAAATTTCACATTATATTTTCCAAATCCAAAAACTATTCTAGTATAGATATATAAAATAAATATAAATGTGATCAAATATTTATGGAATATTCTATCATGCCATAAAAAATAGAAAAAACATGAAACAATAATGGACCTTCCTACTGGGATCTTGCATTTGGTAAAATATTTAGTAGAAACTAAACAGCAAACTAATATCAATTCGTAGAAATACACACCTATGAGTTATCATCTTGCACTTCCAATGCCAACATGGATGTGGGATAAGATCTCTAGGGAGATTTTTTATGGGTTACCATGTACCTATATAAATAAAAATTCAATGTGGATTGTGATATATAGGTTGACTAAATTGGCTCAGTTCTTACCCATTTGCGATACTAAAAAATTGAGGAGTTCAAAAATAACTATGTGAGATATATATTCCCTTTTTGTAAAGTTCTATCTACAATATTCCAGAACTGAGATACCCATTTTACTTCTTTCTTTTAGAGATTATTTTAGGAGACACTGGGATATCAGGTTCATTTAAATAGGGCCTCCCATCCATAGATAGACATCTAGGCCTAGAAATATATACATATTTTTTGGATATTCTTGATGAATATGTTTTCGACATTAGTGGATCTTGGGATGGTTATTTTTAGATTTTTGTTATTTCTTATCATAATAGTTACTAGTATGAAATCATAATGGCTCATTTTGAGGCAATGTACGCCTATCTTTGAAAATCTACATTTTTTGGCTAGATATCAGTAAATATAACATGGTTTGACAAAGAATGGATCCAATGATGACAATAATGATTCCATTATTTCATTTGAGGAAGTTGAAAATAGATAAATATTATAAATATTATGCTGACCACCACCAAAGATTCTTGGAATTTTTTATTGGGGATTTGATTTTCTTGAAATATTCACCTCATTTGCGTCATCGATGACTTAAGAGGAAAGATAATATTTCTCCATATTTTTTGTCATTTTGATGTTGTTTTGTAGGTGGTAAACTAGAATTATAGTCTAAAATGTCTGAAACCATTGAAATTGAATCAAGATGTGGTATATGTATCACGACTATGAAAATCTCTTTTAGAAACTACTCATGTGATAAGATTGCATGATATCAACATTGAGCCTGAGTTGTCTGTGAATGAGCATCCAATCGGTATTACTGATTCTAGGACCAATATAGTTTGTGGGAGGAAAATACAGTTGGTCCATACAATATGGAATCATGTTTTTGATTCTCATGACACATTTGAGCATAAGGAAATAATGACAAGGGATTGGCCATACCATTTTAATAAGGAATCTTTTTGACAGGAACTTGGTGAAAAAAACTTTTCTATGGTTGAGAGGTTATAACATATTTTTGACATTATGTCATGGGTATTTTAGTAATTCTCTCATATATCCTTAATTATTTCATGAGTATAAAAGATAAATAATTTTAAGGATACCTGTAATGGGGTTTTGAAATATTTGATGGAATTTTTTTCATAAAACCGATTGCTTCTGTAGACTATTGTGGATTTAAACCCCATGTAATGTGGTTTCATGAAATGTAATCATCACCCAAAATATTATGTGAAACTGATACACCTCATGAAAGGATACAAGTCATGTTTAATTGAAATATTTTGTTTTTAAAAAAAACTGTTGTGTTTTTAGGTGAATGTGGAAATTGATAATTACACAACATGAATTTATGTTACATGTCATGTAACGCCTGGGGTGTTGGTTTTAAACATGTGTCCTAGTAGAAAACATTATTACCATTCCCATATATTTCCATTCTTTCAATCAAGATCTACCCCTAGTGATTATGGAGCCCGCTGACCCTTCTGCATCATTGTTTAGTGATTGGTCATTGTTACAATTATAGTGTGTCTCTCTGGGTAAGTGTTATCCCACTCTCTATGTATCATTTTATATACTTCCTTGTATTTTGATACATCATATTAGTATTAATTGATCTAAACGTCATGTTATTGAATAATGTTTTGTTGTTGAGTTTTTAGATCGTTTATTCACTCATTCTAATTGGGGGGGGGGTGTTCCGTTTTTATGTGTGGTGTTTTTGAGAAAATGGTAGGTGGTTCCATTTAAGATGGAATATTAGTTGAATCATGTTTTTCTAATTATTGAGAATTATTATATTTTGGAATTATGATAACACAATTTATTTATTTTTTAAATTAAATTTCCATGGTAGGGGTTTTGGTAAAAAAACAAAATTCTAATCGAAATGGAATTTGGGGAATAAGTTAAAATTGATGGAATTTGAAATGATTTGAATTGATTCTTTTTCATAGATGTGGATTAATTTAAAATGAAAAAAATTATGGGTGTTTTTTGAAAAGGCATGAGTTGATGAAATTAGAACCTATCTTTGGTTCGGGAATGAAAATATAAATTTAAATTGATAATGGGGCAATTGCATTTTCAACTGTTATGAAATGATTTTCCCTTGATTGATTGATTGTTTGTGTTCTTAAAATCATGGTTAGTAAGTAATATATTTGGGACAAAATGAGGAATTTTAATTCTATATAAATGTATTATTTATTTATAACTCTAGAAATCCTAGTTATAATGATCTTATACTCATTAGTATTTTAGGGGGTCATATTAGGCATGGACTCGATGGAATTGTATAAACAGCTTAATGATCAATGATATAAATGTTTGAGTATATAAAAAGTAGAAATAGTGACACCTCTTGTAAGATGACCATGTGACATATTGTGGTTGTGTTAATTTCAAATATTCATTGTTTATGAGACTATATTATCTCATGACTAATTATCTCTATAAAATATTTTATATAATGTGTTTTAATCCTTGTGGGAAATCGTTTCCATCATTACAAATGAATAATTTTTTAAAATATGAAAATTTATTTCCATAATTGATTTTTTTAAATTGAAATCATGATTTGGTTTATATACTATGGAATCTTCTTATGGGAGACTTGGTGAGATCATACTAGGGTTTTAGAAGACACCCTACCTTTTCATTTGGGCATTTGTATATTTCCTTTTTCCATGTTCGAGCAAGGGGAAAGTGCATCTTGGGGGTGGATGTTTTTAATTATCTCATGTTCATGGAGTGATATGTTCATTATGACGTGGGATGCTTATCATACCTTTTTGGTACATTGTGAATAACAATATGAGTTTTTTATACCCATTTTTCTTTTTGTTCTATTCTCCCTGTGGATTTTTATTTTGAGAATAATAGCTTGTTTTGGATTCTTCGATTATTGTATGAAAAAAATAATTACCTTTTTCATTACTTATGATTCCTAGAGATATTCATTAACCTATTAGGATTGGGAATTCCCTTCCGGAAATGTTAGACCTGACTCCAGCATGAGGGTACCATGGTATTTGTGTTCGTTTGTGAAAATACATTTACAATAGTCATGGGGGCAATTGAAGTAACCAATACCCTATTCATCAAACGATCAATGATATTCTGTGACATTATATGAAATTCCACATGAAACATACCTCACCGGCCCAGAATTCACAATGATAAAGCTTTATGAATGCCTAATGAAAAATAAAGCTCCCAACAAAACCCATTTATACTATTCATGATCCTCATATAATGATAAAATAACATGTCCATATTTTATTATGAAAAAATAACCGTTCTACAAATTTTTAGAAATCATTATTCATCATCCCAATAAAGAAATCTTGAGGATTTTTTTCACCAAAATCATATCTCATGGAATATGTAACTCTCATAATGAATTCTGAAATTTTTTCTTCATGTTATATTTATTCTCTATTCAATTTTGATAATTTTCACATTATTTGATATTCAATAACTAACCTTATCCCATCAATTAATTGAATAAATCTTAATTCCATTAACAAAGATAACTATTTATTACCATTAACTAATTAAAATGTTGTAGACTGATACACAAACAAAAACTAACATATTTACTATATGATAAAAGAATTGGATTTCCCCATAGTGAAACACTAGGCCAAAGAAATACCATATTAGGGTTTTCATAAACCCATATCCTTATCTCCAGTAACTTATATGGGGTAATATGATACATATATATCAATATCATAAAAACACTTGGCTAAATATATTTTAATAATTTGATCTATCATTGAGGGGTAGTGGAAAATAATATTTATGATATATATTAGGATATTCATATATAAACCCGGGTTATACTGCTAGTTTAACCTCCCCATAACTCAATATTAACTCACCCAACGTTGAATATAGAGACTCAACACACATTAGTCCCATATGAGTGTCTGATTCACTAATAAACACAATATATTCTTTATCTGTTCCATAGAATATAATTATATGGCTAAAATAATATTTTACATTAAATACTAAATACTAAAAATCCATACAATGGATGCCATTATAGAGTTATATCTGTTAACTGATTGTGTCCTCCAATGAGAGATGTTTCTCGTAAAATAACTCATAATCTATGCATCTATTAAAAATGATTTGTCAGCCTCTAGTAGGAAAAGGAAATGCTAAGTGATGTGGAATTCTTTATAACTCATGTCCAAAATCATTTTCTAGAGCACATAAAACATAGGAGTTAATTTTTCCAAAATCAAATTAGTAATAAACCCATGTACTAAATCGTCAGATAATACCTAGAAATATGTTCACATTTTATGACATTAGAAATTCCATGGGTTGTGTATGAGAATATCGTTATTTATAAACTCATTTTATTAATGGGTGGCCACTTGTAATTACTTGATATTTATAATACACATAACTAAATAACATATAACACAGTTATCCTATTACTATTCTATCCACATTATACTACTCAAAACTCAGAGCCTTTGGATGATACTAATTCCTTGGATAAATCTAGATCATGGGACTGGATTGGAATGAGCCACTGACCACATATTGATTTCCTAGGATGGTCAGCTTCTCTCACCTCTAATAAAAATGAGCTATATAAGAAAACACACCCAAGCCCAAAACAACGGTAAGGAGTTTAGAATAACTATATATATTTAATTGGATTTATGTGGGAATAAACATGCTACCTACTGACTAAAACCATCTCTACCTAGAAAAATAGTAACTATTTGGAATTTTCCTACATAATGAAGAGTTCATTTTACCCATATCCATTTTATTATCTGGAGTTGGACATTGAAATTTTAATACACATTAATATCTTGGAAAATAAAATTTAACCCAATATATACTTAGTAACATTGTTCTAGACATATTCATAGAAAGCCTATGAGAAATTCCACACCAGTCTCATCATCAGAAAAAAGGCCCATTGTATAACTTGAGAGGTCCATGTATTGGATAATAAACAATTCAATAGTAGAACTACCCTATTGAAAGGAAATTATCTCCTACCAGTAGGATTCCTTATAAGGTATATATAAAATTCCTCTTTTAAACTTATCCCTGAACATTTTCCTCGAAAGAATCAATTCTTAGGGATCCCTAAGGAAAAAAACCAACTAATTTTCTATTGACCCAAACAATATTTTAACACTTAATGTATCACAATATCCTTATTGAGAATTTATCAAACAAATGTATATCACAATCATCCCTATCCAATCCACCATCTCTATTTTAGAAATAGAGACTTTATAACTCTATAATTCATTATTCTATAATTCAAAATGGTTTGTCCTACATGTGTCACCATCATAGACCTCCACTCCTTAGATATCTAACAAAAATTCCAATTGGACATATTCTACTTGTTCAAAATGGTGATCTATACTATGTTATTTATATCCTAAATTAATAAATACCATTACATATAATCCTCTAAATAAGATATTATATTTAATTAAGTAATTAATTAATTATTTTTATTTTATTTCTCATAGTTTAACAAAAATCACACATAGGAACAAAAAATCATAATGCACGATCATTACATATTTCTTTAACATGCAAGATGGATCAAATTTTATATCATGTTCATTTAATATGATAGACCTTAAATTATATCACAACTATCCCTCAAATAATTTTCAATATCTAGTCTAATATTTTTACCATACATTCTAGGAGTAGATAATACTATTTCACTAAAAACCTATGAATAGTCACTAGTGCCTAAATCTAAACAAAATTCGATATCTAAACCACAAAAATCAATATTATAATAGTATGTGCCTTCCCAGTCTATTACATGGAAATTTTTGGTTGTTGTAATGTTCATAGGGGGCTCTGAAGATGTCTAGAAACGTTCATTTTCTAACAGATGGAAGAAGATGGATTACCCATCATGTAACTAGATTACTGAATTCAAATGTTGGTTTTGTGGCTTTTCTATTATTTTTAATGGTGTTTAAATATTCTACAAAGAATTAAGAAGTGTTTCATAACATGTCATATTTTAGGAATGGAAAAAAAATAAAATAAAGAGGCGACACATTTTCAGATGAGAATAGAACCATGGTTACTACATGATGTGGAAGGGGATTACACATTTTGTAATTAACCAATAATTTATAGTTTTAAAATCCATTCCAACAGAACCCTCATTCATTCATTTGTGACTATTTTCCTCTCATTCAAAATTAACCCTAGGTCCCTCAAGGAGTCCATCGAACCCCACTCCTCCCTCCTCGAAATATCAATCCAGGTTGCTATTTGTTGGAAATTCGTGATCAATATATGGTGATATTTATTCTCTTTCTCATTAGTTTCCTCTTGTTCATGCCCATATATTAACTTTAATTATACAAGAAATACTAAATTCTATTTTTTGGTATCCTTTTGATAATCATCGAGTGTGGAATACTTTAATTTTCATTTATAGCAGTGAGGATGTTGCTTATATAAATTATTTTTTGCATAGTGGTTCCAAAATAAGATTAAAATCTTATTTGAGGTTGTTTTCCTTAATTTCCCTTCAATTTATCATCATTTGGGTGGGTTTTAATTTTTTTCACCCTTGGATCATGGTTCTTTATAGGTTAAACACATATAATAATCTATTAAATGAAATAGATTGGGGTAGGGGATTTTTTTCCAAGAATTTAATTTTTGATATTATGGCTGTGATATTTTAAATTATATGAGCTTGATGAACCACTAAAAATCATTGTCATTGGGAGCCCTTTTTGTGAACTAATAGGTTTTCATGTTGTATTTTTCATTTTGAACACTTATGTATGAATACTAGTTAATCACGAAAATCATACCAATGAATGGATTCCCTAGGAATTTTTTTTGAGTTAGAACACACTAAAATGAGGATGTTGAATTAAATAGGATCCCCTGTGGTAAATATAAAAATATGTTATATCGTGGTATGTGGTGAGATGTGTGTAATGGTTGTGGCTACATGTGTGGGAAAAATGAGATGTGATGTGGCAATGTTGTGGTGTTTTGGTTTTCTATGGTCTGTGCAATGGTTTGTATGTGAGAACTGTTGTGTATTGTAGGTTTTCCAAGGAGGTGTTATAGATGAAATATTATAAAATACATCAATATGGATGTATAATGGAATCTCATATCGATATATTTATTGATTGTAGAAATGAAGAGTGTTGTTGGGAAATAGGGCGATGAATTGGTTGTGTAGTAATTTGTTAAATGATTGTGTTTTGAGTTGGGGATTAAATATTTTTTATGATACTTGAGGGAGATGAGTTTGAATAATGATAGTAGAGGTTATTATAATTGTTAAATGAAGAGGAAATGTAAATCCTTGTTAACATTATTATCAGGGTTCTTTACCTTCTAAGACATCTTTTGTTGTGTGCATGTTCTGTGTTATGATTAGTAAATTCCTGAATATTCATGGAATTAATAAATGATTAATTAAAAAATCCTGGAATAGTTCGTGTTAGTTTGGATAACAATATTTAAATGGTTAATTAAATTGGTGGAGAATTTAAATGGGTTTTTATTCTTGTTGTGTGGTTTTGTGCATTTTGAGGTAGCAATGATGTTGGACGTACTGTGAGCTGGTTGTTTTTTTTCAAAACCCATAGCTTGCGAAGGAGTGTTTGGTATCATATATTTATATACATATATTTTCCTTTTGATTTATTTCAGCACCCTACGCTTGTTTAGCTCTACATGCTGGACTCCCCCATCGTTAGGGGGGATGATGTTTTTCCCAAACATCCCAGTGGGAGGAGGGATGGTTGACCACACACTCTTCCCTTCTCCCTATTCCATGTGGTGATATCACAAGATTAATAAGTTTAGTTGTGGTTTCTATTGCCCATCTCTATGTAGGCGAGTAGGGCTTTCCCAAGTGTCTTTTGAATGAGATGATTTGTGTTTTCCCTGATGTATTAAGGGTGATATGTTGCCTATTTTCTAAGGGGACTTGAGGATGAGATGAGTTGTGATTTCCTAGGTGTCTTTTGGACTGGATGTGATGTGTTATGTGGCCCAGGTGTCCATTGGTAAGAACTAATATGGTATCTATTCCATGTGTTTGTGGGCGTTATGCGATGTGGTATGTGGCCTAGGTGTTTACGGGTGGGATATAATGTGGTATGCGATCCTGGTGTCTATAGATGGAATGTGATATGGTTCGTGGGGCCCAGGTGTGTGAGAGCGGGTTTTTATGTTTTAATTTCTGAATATATGGGAGTGCATGGATTTTTAATATTAAAAAATTGTGGATAATCAATGGGATGTGGTGCGAGGTACCTTATCATCAATGTGCATAATATTAAATTACATGACTAGTGTTATTATATGAGCATACCTTGGTGAGTGTGGTATGGTTAGTATACATGTTAGGTATTTTTTCTTCTACTGTTTTTACACAGGGAAATTAGTATTCTCCTTTGACATGTGCACGAGAGGCATTATCTTTCCTACTGAGTATAAATTTATGCTCAACATACATACAAAACTTTATTTTAGGTTTCCCAGAAGATAATGCGGTCAGGTCATAGAGTTACTAGATCGGGCTTTTGGACTATTCCTGAGTCACTATGTTAACTTGATTTTCGGTATGTTACATTGGATACATTTTTTTACATCAGGTCTGTTTTACACATGAATATGGTTTGTATTTTGGGTATATTTTATATTATATCTTTCAGTTATTTTGTGGGTGATCCATTATATCTCTCGATATTGTTTATAAAAAGGGAAATTCCATCCATATTATGTTATATGTATACCGTTGGAGCTAGATTCCATCCCAATCCCTTCTAGAGGTGGTACTCAGGGGTCATTATCTCCCTTTTCTCATTGATATCCCTTGATGGGCATCTTTAGAGGGAGGAGGTCATAGAATATTATTATATAAGGCATGCTACTGTTCAAAGATATACTAGAGTATGGATTTAGGCACGGTGAGGATTACTTGGGTTGGTAGGGAAACAATGTCATGTGATATTGATTCATACCATAGGCAATGGAAGACCTTCTAGAAAGTGAGATTCTAGGGGCCCCCGTGAAAAAATTCATAGAATCTAAGCCTACCTAAAAACCAAGTGAGACTACACAATTTGTGGGGTAGATACCTAGGAATGGTACATGAATCATAATTACATGTGTTCTTGTATGAATTGGGTAGCTTTAGAGAAGTTGATATGAATAAAAAAATGGAATAAATGTGATAAAATGAGTCTTAAATAAAAATACTATAATACTCAAGAATAGGAACTCTTTGTTTACTTTTCAAATATGTCTCCTTGCCACCGTCAGTTTGTGGTTCTGGTAGTAGAGGTAAAACATGCTAATCTAATTGATCAAATGAGGATTGATCTAGCTGATGAGACTGACTAGTCATATAGGATGTTGCATGATTTTTATTAGTAGTATTTGTGAATCTACGAGGGAAGTGTTTCTGAAATGGAAATAGAGAGATGTATCTTGGAGCTTGAGATCACATTTATATTGATCTAGGCCCTGACTGAATACTGGGTTCCATTAGTAGTCATTATGATGTGAGGAGTCATGCGTTAATAGTGGATGCTTTACCTAGTGGATAGGAAGGATACAATCATATATTCCATCGACTTAGAGATGGAATTTTTGGATGAGTTGCTTTCTGTGACCATAGAGGCTTAGAAGAGGCAAGATATACACTTCCATCAGTAGGTGGGTGTGTCTGTATAAGATATTGGGAACAACTTCAATGATCTCTATCATTTTCCCCAATTCACTATCCTGATGAAGAGTCTTGTGTGAGAAATCTAGAGGAGGCACTCCATCCTTGTATCTAGTATGTGGTTACTCCATTAAAATTATTTACCTACCTCGATGTTGAGAAGGAGGAAGAGGTGATTGAGAGGATGAAATCACAAGGAGGATTACAATGAGAGGGGATCCAATGGGTTCTTCGAGAGGTAGGGTAATTATTGGTGTGTCTCATGCACTAGGACCTTTGAGGTTTTTAGAAGCAAGGAGTTGACCTCATCAGCTTCATTTTTTACCACCTAGTCCACATTCCATTACAGTAAACATGGGACCAAAGTGTTTCTTTTGTGGAGTTCGTAGTAATATTTAGAACTAGTTTCTCTTAGTTTTTCAAGCTCATTATGGTGGAGGTGGATAGGTTCAACATCAACCACAGTATCAGTTCCCAATGTGGTGGTTTTTGAAGTAGGGACAATAAGATTTTTCTCCATCAAGAGGAGATAGAGTCGGTAGAGGCTGGCCTCAAGAGGTTCCTCATGGTCAAGGGCCTTAACTTGGGAACGGTCATGGATGCAGCCATCATTAGAGAAGAAGAGGAATCATGAGTGGTTAGTTTCATTCTTTGGTGGTTATAGTCCCAACAGGTACTGAGATTAGCATATTTATGTTCAATTTTAAAATTACCATTTCTTTTTCTTTGATTAATTCAATATATTCATACTCCTTATTTTTCACCTACCCAATAATGTGCTATGTGGTTAGATGTATATAGGATTATCATTCCCCTAGTGTTGAGTACGCTAGTAAGAAGCTAGAATAACATATTTGTTGTGTTCTGAAGATGGATACTATTGACGACGCTACCTTTGTCCTGTGGGGGGTCTCTTCTTAATAAAGATGCCACCATATGATGTCATCCTTAGCATTGAATAGTTTTATTCCCTATGTTCCATTATCAGTTTCTTCTGTTGGAGAGTTTTATTTTCATAGATGGATGGTCAGCATGTGGTGATCATTGGTGAGGGGGAATGTCTGGTGAGAATTCTATGTGGAGAGCCCCTCCACATTTTATTTGTTGATCTATAAAGAAAATCAATGGACACTAAAATGGTAGAGTTACCTATAGTGTTTTGGATTTACCATATTTTTTTTCCAATGAGTTTGGGACACTACCCCCTCAACTTGATATTGATTTTGGGAAAGACATACAACCTAGTGGTTCCCTGATTTTGAAAGATCTTTATTGTATGTCACATTCTATGTTATAGGATTTGGGGATTAAAATTGATGATGTGATGAGAAATGGTTTTATCTGGACTAGTGTGTCATTCTGGGGTGCTCTAGTGTTTTTTGAAAAGAAAAATGATAGTGGTTTGGGGATATACATAGACTACTAGAGGTTAAATCAGGTGAAAGTCAAGAATTTTTAACCATTTCTGACAATAGATGATTTCTTACAAGATAATATGAGATAGATGGTTTTCTATGATCAATATGTGGCCTTGATATCACCAGTTAGGGGTGAAGAAGAGAGATATCTATAGGAAATCTTTCAGATGCAAGTATGAGAACATTGATTTTTTGTTCATGTCATTTAGTGTTATGAACACACCAGTTGTGTTCATGGTTATTATTCATTGATGATATCCTAATATATTCGAAGTCATTGGTAGAGCATGCTGAGTATCTTAGAACCATCTTATAGGTTCTTTGACGCCACTAGATCAATATAATTGTTTCCAAGTATAACTTTTAGAAATGAGAGGTGCATTTCTATGACTATGTGGTGTCTTATTATGGTGTGTATGTAGAGCTATCAGAGGTTGATTCATGTTACTTTTAGAAAACACTCAAAAATATGTAATAATTTCACAGTTTTCATGTAATTTCATGCTATTAGGGGATTTTTGTCAATTATTTCTCTTGGTTTGAAGCTTTGTTAACAACTCAAACTAATAAGGACCAATATTTTGTACAGAGTGAGAATTTCTAGGTACCATTCACCCATTTGAAGGGGAATCTGGTCAGTGCTCTAGTGCTCTGGTTTCCAAATGAAGGGGTGATGTTTGATGAGATTTTGATGCTTCCTTTCTGGACTTGGGATGTGTTTTTTTGCTGAGAAATAAATGATCTCTTATGTGTCTAAGAATTTAATACTCAAATAGAATAACTATTCCACCCATGATCTAGATCAAGTTGAGGTCATTTTTGCATTGAATTTTTGGAAGTAATACCTCATTGGTAAGTGTATTGTGGTCTTCACAGATCATAAATGTTTGTGGTATGTCTTTCCCCAGCAAGATCTGAAGTTGTGGCAGTGGAGGTGGATGAAGTTTCTTCAGGACTAAGATTTTGAGATCACCTACACCTCAAGAATGGGGAATTTCATGGCTGATGATTTTCACAGGATGACACATAAGGAGGTTGTATTGGAATTTTTTTATTCTTGGAGGGTGATTGGGAATTTGGAAGCATTGCACATAGATTCATGAGTAGATTTAAATAGAGGTTATTTTTTTAGATGATAGTGAAATCTTCTCTAATGTAGTAGGTTGAAGAATTTCAGTGGGGAGACTTAGAGACAGAGGTTTTGCGTGATCATGTTGTCCATAGTTGTGCTCTGAATGGCTGGTCAAAAGATTTTCATAATCAGTTGTTATTCCATTAGATATTTTTTGTTCCTTTGGTGATGCATGAGAGAGTCCTTAGTGATTTTTAAATCTCACCATGGGCTTTACACACAATTATTTGTAATATGTACTATATCTTGAGGATAATGTTTTGGGGGTTTGGGATGAATTGGGAAGTGGAAGAGTTTATGGAATGGTTCTTATTTTTATAGTAGGTGATGGATTACCATCATGTTCCCAATTCTTTATTAAAACCCTTGGATGTACCTAGGTGCATATTAGAAAACATCTCAAAGGATTTCATCATCGGGATAGAAAAATCCCAAGGAGGATACAATGATATCTTTGTTATAGTGGATTGGCTAACAAAATTACCCCCCTTCTTAGCGATTAAGGTGTTTGGAATAGTGGAAGGCTTACATAAGAGTTATGTGGAAGATTTCTTATAGTTTCAAGAACATATGATATCTATTATCATAGACTGGGACATGCGGTTTACCTCACGAGTTTGGAGGGGATTGAATCATGCCTTTTTCACCTAGTTACACAACAGAAATGCATTCCTACCTCATACATATGGGCATAGAAAGCTCCCTAGCCATACATTTAAGGATATATTGTGAGTATGAGTCATGGAATTTGGGGGATCTTAGGTATAAAACTCACCCTTGGTAGTATTTTCATAAAATAATAGATTAGTCTTCCATTTTCATGGATCCATTTGATGTTTTTTATGGAATACCATGTTGAGCTGTATTGTGTTGGAAAAAGGTTTGGGAGAAATTTTTTGTGTTATTTGATGTGGTGAAAAGAACGATAGAGAAATTTTAGGTTGTTCATGATAGAATGAATGTTGAGAAGGACAAAAAGAATTCATATGATGATCATTAAAGGAGGCCCTTTGAGTTCATGGTTGAGGAACACGTCTTATCAAATGTCACCCCTCGATGTCGGATGTAGATGTTTGGTAGAGGGAGTAAGCTCCATCCCAATTTTGTTGTTCCCATTAAGGTGATATGGTGAGTTGTTAAGGTAGAATATCCGTTGGAATTTCCACTATAGTTGGAATGGATCCTTGATGTGTTTTACATCTCATTTCTATGTCGGTATCTACATGATGAATCCAATGTTCTTGATTTGGGAGCGATGGATATTGAGGATTACAAGATGTTTTTGGAATGATGAATAGAGATATAGGATCATCAAGAGAAGGTGTTGTGTATACAATCCATTCCTTTGGATCATGTGTTATCTATTCTTGGTTTCTAGGAGGTGATTACTTAGGAGTGTGAAAGTTAGACACATTCCTAGTACTAAGGGTTTGTTTTGAGCTCTTCCTTGTTTTATTATATTTTAAAAGGATTGAGTTCTATTTTATATGAGACGAGTTTTTCACTTGTTATATTAATGTGTGGTATGCTATTTGATAAATTTATAACATGTGGAAAGGGGAGGACTATATTCCAAATCATGATGTATTAATTTTGGAGTGATTAAAAACATGTGGGTTAGATAGCACCTCTCAGGGTAGATATCATATTGCCATAGAGGATGGAAATCCCCGATTTGGATTTTTGGATGGTGTGGATGTTTTACTTGAGTGATGTGTTATTTAGTCATTTGTAATTATGTGATAAGATCTTGTTTCCAATGTTAGAGTAGGTGTTCTTGTATGTTGAGGTTTCTACTCCATCTTTAGAACAAAATAGGGTGGTTTATTATTATCTGTTAATGTGTTTTGTTATTATTGGTGGTTCAATTGTATCAAGGTCATTGAGAGGTATATTTCTGGGTGGTTCTTTGGACCAATCTTTATATGGGATTTGTTTTGGATTGTCAATGGAGAGAATCACTTTAGAGGTATCTAATGTAATGGTACCTTCCTTCTTAGTCCATTAAATTGCATGTTTTGGTTGTTGGAGTGTTAGTAGTGGGTTCATGTGGAGTATATATATTTTTGGTTTCTAAATGCTGGAAAGAGAGGTATTACAAGTCATGTGACAAGATTATATTATGTGAGATTTTTCATCGTGACTTTTCTACAAAGTTTAATTATTCCTATATATTTAACATGGAATGAACAGGGGTATAATAGCATGTAAAATTTTAGGGAATGAAAAACAAAATAAAAAAAAGGTGAAGTGTTTTTCACCAAAAACTAAATCCCTGTTATTGCATGATGTGAGAGGGGATTACACATCATGTGACACCCTGATCAAGTGCATTTTTTAAAAAAAAAAATCAGTTAATCCTTCACTCATTCAATCATTCTTTCTTTTTTTCCCTGTAGTTATAGATGATCCATATGCACCGTGAGGAGTCCTTCGAACCCTACTTCTTCTATCATGACCTATCAATCCCATTGGTTGTTCATTGGTGATCTGTGACTGCTCTATGGTGGGTTATCTTCTCTTTCTCTTCTATTTCATCAATTTCATCCCCTGGGATTCACTACCTTGAAATGGGTTTTCTATATTTGGATGTTTGAGAAGTGTCCGGATAAACTTCTAGTGTTGAATAGGCTGATCAATATTTCTTGTAGTACAATTGTTGCTTGAGAAAACTATTCTATGCCCTGCGGTGCATGAACGAGTAGAAAATCTTCTTCATGGTAGGGTTTCCATCCTTTCTATTCAGTTGTACATCATGTGGGAGTTTTATACTTTTTATCACCGATGGATCATGGTTGTACTAGGTTAATCAATGATAAGAACTAGATAAATTAAATTTAAAGGGGTAGGGGTATCTGTTTTACATTCATTATCAATTATGATATTATGATGGTAATATTATGAATTATATGATCATGGTGCCCTTTTGAAATTCATGTCCATTATGGGACCTTGTTTGTTTAATAAATGTGTGGAATGTTTTTTTGGTTCATGATGAACACTTAAATATGAAAATTGTTTAATCGCGTATATCCATCTTATGAATGGATGACCCAGGACATGGTTTGTGTGAAAAATCCGATAAATAATGAAGTATAATTAAATCTGTGTACCCCTTTATAAATTTAAATATGTGTTACGTTGTGATCTATGGTGAGATGTGGGGAAAGGTTGTTGTGGCGTGTATAAAAAAATGAGATATGAATTGCCTATGTTATGGGATGTGGTTTTGTACTGGTTTGTGTGGTGTTATTTATATGATCAGGGTTGTGTGTTGTGGGTTGAACAGGGTGGTGATATGGATGAATATATAGATGATACATCAACCTAGTATTGTAATAGAATATTGGGATGAGAGATTTCTTGATTTTGGAAAGGATGAGAGGTCATCTACAACAAGGTTAGGAGAAGGTTTTGGTCGTAATGTGTTACCAGACAAGGTTGTGATTTGGGTTTGGTTATGTTCAAAAATTACATCAGTGTGATGTTTTTTAAGAATGATTGTAGTGGTTGGTATAGGCGTTAAATGGAGATAAAAATGTGAACCCTTATTAACTTTCTTATGATGGTTCTTCACCTTCCTAGACAACTTTTTTAATATTTCCAATTATGTTTCGTATGTAGTAGTTTCTTGGATAGTGATATAATAAATGAATTATTGATTAATAATGATTGGAAAAGATTTTTTCCATTTTGGATAATATGATAGAAATGGTTAATTAAATTTATTGGTAATGTGAATGGTTATTGTGGCTTATTGTGTGGGGTTGTGCATTTAATTTTAGAAGTGAGGTTGTTAGTATTGTGAGATGGGTTCTTTTTGAGAACCCATATGTTGGGTAGGAGTGTTTGGTATCATATATGTATATACATGTATTTTCACAATGATTTCTATATTCACCCCACCCTAGTTGAGTGACACATGCTAACCACCCCCGTCGTCATGGGGGAGGGTGTCTTTACCAAACATCCTAGTGGGATGATGGATGGATGGCCACCATCTCTTCCCCTATCACTCTTCCAGGCGGTGATAACCCAAGTTGTTTTAGGATGATTGTTGTTTGTGAGGCCCAGGTGTGTTTAGGTGATTTTTTCTTTCCCATCTATCTTTAGGATGAGACAAGTTGTGTATTCCAAGGTGTCTTTAGGTTGATAGGAGTTCATCTTTCTAAGGTGTATTCAGTATTAGATGATTTGTTCTTTGCCATGTGTTTTTGAAATGAGTTGATTTGTTCTTTCTCATGTTTCGTCGAGATAATATGTGATATGGTATGTCACCCAGGTTTTTATAGGTGGAATGTGATGTGGTATGTTTCCCAAATGTATGTGGGTGGGAAGTGATGTGGTGTTTGGGGCACATGTTTGTGCATGTCAGTCAGGATGTGGTATTTTTGGAATAGGGTGGTCCATGAGGACATTTTTTGTTAGGAATGTGAGGGAAATTAGTGGTATGTGGTGTGGGGTAGCCTATCATCGATGTTCATTTTATTACATTAATTGAATTTTTTATTTAGTAAGAATTACTTGGTGAGGTTTGACAGTTAGTATATCTATTAGTTGATGTCGGTTCTGATGTTTTCTCACTAGGTAATTAGTATGATCCTTTCAGATATGTATAAGAGTATTTTTATTTGCAACTAATTATACAAGTATGCTCACCCTATATATATAAAACTTGTTTTCGGTTTCTAGTAGGATTACATGGACCATACTTGTTGTTAATTTCTTGGGCTTTGGGATACTTGTTGAGTCACTACTTTAGCTTTATTTTTGGTACATTACATTGGGGATATTGTTTTGTATTATTACAATTTTACAAATACATGTTTAATGGATATAGGTTTTATTTTATATTATATCGTGGATTTTTTTGTGGATGATCCATTATATCTCCATATCATAATTCAAAAAAGGTTAATGCCTTTTATATTGTGTGATCAGTATTCCCTCAATGCTAGTCCCCAACCGAGGCCTACTGGAGGTGGGTCTTAATGGGATAATTATCTCCATTTAGTCATTTCTAGCTCAGGATGAGTATATATATGAAATAAGGTTCCCAATTACACTTCTATAATATTTTCCCCCTCTATGTCCCAATGCCAGGCTTTTTGAGATTATCCATTCACTAGGTATGTTTTCTCTAATGTAATTTTGTTGTTGAATATAGATAAATTAATTCCATGATGTCCCCAATATCTAATGTTGGGAGTCGTCCACATATCCATTTCATCATCACAACCATCGCATTCTTAACCAAAATATATCAGGAATCCACTATAAACTTTGTAAATGAATTATACCTCAAGTGATAATATCCCATCCACATACAACCATGGGAAGTCATAACAACCATAACTAGAAGTAAACATGTTCATAAGCTCAGGATATTAAATCTCAAAGAATAATTCATAGTGGATAAGGATTCATGAAGTCTTGGTTAGGATCTCCCCCCATAAAATATGTTTTTATATCCCAAGAAATATTTTCTCATGAACATACAAAATGAGATATTGGGAGAAGTATAATTTACCCATATATTCCCTTGGAATCATGGATGATGGTGAAAACACCACAAAAATATTTGGGTTTGGTTTTCATACTGATGTGGGTGGGATAGCATACAAAATCAAATAATATAAATAATTTCACTTGGAAATCACATAAAGGAAAACTTCTTAGACGTAGACACATATACCACTATCATCAAACATGACCCATGGAAGAGCACTACTACATACTATATATCTTGGGAAAATAAAAACATAACATTATTATTAATTAATTAATTAAATTTTTTATTATTCCAAAACTAATATATAAATCTTCTCAATAATTGTATAAATGAAACATTTGATTTTTTCATATATTCTCAATTATTTAAAAATTATTATATATATTTGATCAATTTTTTATGTCAAATGGGATTAATTAAACCATATAAAAATAACATATTTCATACACATGTTCCTTGTTGAATCTAATTCAATTATCCCATTATCTCCATCAATTGAAATTAAAAACTATTCAAATTTACATCTATCAAAACCACCCCCATAATATGGTTCATTTATTAATTCATTAGTTGTTAATAAATTATCTAGGTACTCTAGGATTCTGCATAAGATAACATATAAGAAAAGATAATGCCATGTGGGGAGTTTGACTGTATCTAGAAATGAGAAACCTAAAAAACAAAATATAGCCATAATTCCATATATAACAGATAATGTAAGAAAAATTTGATGAAAATGAACTTATTTTAACTTTTATTTACTACCTTCATGTCCTACACCATTGATTATGACATCAATATCCCCACCATAACCAGTGTTACCCCTCGCTATATCATGTTCTCCTAGTCCATTGTTAATTCAAAGTTCCCAACCATATCAAAACAACACCTAGTCAATCATCGCCATGCTACCTTCCAATTTCTCATCATGGAATCAGACCACTGATTTTTATCAAACAAATATATCATGACTAGAAATGATCATAGAGAAAACATACCCCTGAAAGTATTTTCCACATAAAAGCAATGAAAGTAATGTTGTAGAAATAAGGAATAAAATACATCCATAATATGAATTCACTCACACACCCCAAAGAGTTTTTCATTGGAAAACATCAAAATTAATTCCATTATTAAATTATTAGGGAAATTTTTCATAAGTCCACAAACAATATTAATCCAATAACTTTTCTTATATTAATATCTTGTAAAGAAATTGGACATGTATAATAATTAAAATCACATTCCCTTACAACTTAGATCCATCAATGGATTTAATGATCATAGAGGTGTTGAGGGTAGAAAAAATATATTCAAATATATATAATATATTTATACACTAATATTATTTAGTAGCTAGATATCAAAAATATATTGAATCTTCACTCCTTATTCTATAAAATATTCATATTTAGTGAATGTTTTTAACATGATCAACTTATCATTGATTTTATTTTTGATGTCATATACCATTCATTTCTCAGACTATATGACTACTATATCATCATAAATGTTGGATACATGATACTTTTGATGCAAAAATCCTAATAAGTATGCTATTTTTTAAGCATAGAGTATGTGTGATTCTACAAGGCTGATCAGGTACAATATACAGAACCTAATCCTAAAACAAGGCCAATGGTGATGAAATTTCATGTTTCTTTTTTAGTGAATTGTACTAGCCCTGGAGTGGGAAATTTTTTTTCTCTATATATACACCACCCCCTAACATTAACACCTAGTGGGGAATAAATTATTACATAGTTAAATAATTTTAAGTAACTAAATAATTTATGTCACATTCCTATGCATTATTTCATGTACAATATATGTTGTACATCGTAGTGGGAATCCAATTTGGAATGGTGGAAGAGATATCTTGTTGAAAAACTATTGTTAGAAAAAAACCATAATAATTCTATTTCTCCTTGTGATGGTAGTGAGTCATACAAAAATTATGGAATAGATAATATATTTCCTCCTATATTAATTTCTCTAAAATTTCATATATGGAAGTTTCTATATCAAGAACATTAAAAATATATTGGCCTCAAATAATTATTCTTACCAAACTAAAACATTATCATTGACCTAAAAGATGGATTCTTTCATCTGATCCAACCATAGTGATTTATTCATACCTTCCTTATAGATATGAGTATTAATGTATGAAAACTATTATTCTACATTAGAGAGCATGTGCTGGAGGGGAGGCTCAAATGAGAACCCTCTACCAAAACCATCCATTGAAGGGTTGAAACACCACTGACTATTGACGATGTTTATGGTGTGGATAACACTGACTTTTAATGATACTCTTGATATATGGGAACTTTTGATGTAATTTTTATGTGGAATGAGACTTCTTGAAGGGGATATATCACTAGAGGGGTAACTATGTATTGAACACCATAAGAATGACATCCATAGTTTGATTGATATTCTTTATCAGGGGTAGGAAATTCATTCTATCATTATTTTAAATTATATGCAGGTCTTATATAATATATTTTTTAATGAGGGTCTCAAATGTGGATGGTATAGTTTCCATTGGGATGAGATTCATAGTTACTAATATTCGATGAAATTGATAAGGGATGGTTAACTTTCTAGTTAATCTTCATATTATTAGGTAGACCTCTGAAATTTATTTCGCAAGGAGGACATTTGTGAGTGGCCTTTATGTTTTCATAGTTAGGTTATTTATAATGGTTTCTCTAATAATATCCATTAAAGATACCGATCATGGATCCAAGGACCATCATGTTTAATTTTTCCTTCTCCAAATCAATGATGATTAAGAAGAATATTTGGCCACCAATGATAGATTCTAGGGGCTTAAATAATTCTAGTATTGATTAGGGTCGTCATACGAGCCTACTTATAATTTTTGAGATTACCAATTACAAGACCATCTATATCACTATAGTTTAGTGACCTAGATTGGAACCTACATCACGAATAGAATCATTATGTATATGAAATAACCATAATTCCAATGAACCCTAAAAAAGGGCCTTATATCTATCATTGAAATAATTCATCTAATATCATATATATGTGTTGGAGTTTTACAAATAACTTCAAAATCATTGGTAGATACATAAATATGAATCTTTATATGATATTTCATCATTTACAAGATATGATAATGTGCCTCCAGAGTGAATATAACACTTATCATGGGCAATGAAATTGGTTCCTCCAAGATTATATAGTCTAATTCAATGATATAAGACGAAATATTCACCTATATTGATTTTATTTCTAGAATATTTCAGTTAGTCCCTTCTAGAGGTAGAAATAATATTCACCAAAAAAGAGTGATTTACATAATATATTGATGAATTCATAAATTCAGGGAAAGAATATTGTCTTTTTATATAGTTATTTTTTATTTAATCTGTTGAGTTATTTTTTAGGTTAATAGTGATTTTATCCTACCTTAATGTAATAGTAATATTATTTTGGTTCACTCCATTTGGAATGAGATTATGGGAATGCTTTATCTATTTATTATTTACAAATATATATAAATTTTTTTATGAAATTGGAATGGGAATATAGTCTCAAACCTGAGTATCGATTGATATATACTAGTGATCATATCTGATATATAGGGTTGTAATATGATATTTATTCACTGGAATGGGTAGATAATTTAGTTAAAATATACTGTTAGCAATAGAAATATAGGCCTAAAAATTTTTGAACATCCCAAGATACTAAAGATAGTGCTTAGTTTCCTATGATAGGATATGATTGAGGCTATTTAAAATATGAAATGTGATATAATATTTCCCATATATTACATCATTGATATATAATAATGATTTTTCAATAGGAACCTAAATAAAGGACACTCTTCTTTAGAAATGGGGGTTTGAGACCATTATATTGACCTTTATTTTCCTTTATAGTTTTCTAATTGGATTCATTTTCATTTTGATGAATATGGAATTTCTCTATCATTTCTATTTGTATACGATTCAATATATCCTATGATGCTATCATGATTATATTGTTGAGTTCTCATGGGGGATAAAAAATATGGGTAATCCCCTTAGTTTCCGTTCTGATGTATTGTCTAGCCTCATCAAAGGGAATGTTAATCTGAACAGAGCCTTTATGGGTACACCTCTCTTAGTAATTTCTATTCCTTAGCACCATGGTCTCTATATCATGGAATATTCTTTTCATATGAAATATATTAAATAAATTATTAATGGTATAGGTCCACATGGTATGCGTGGTGACAATAACTATTTAGTGGATTCTTCCAACAAGATTCCTAAATGTTGTTAAGGAAATGTCGTACCCCTCCTACTAATATATATTATATGTGTGGATGAAATTTATATTTTTTTTGGATATGGTCCGTAAGTTTATGGATGTTTCCAATATCTTTGTATTAGTTATTTGTTCAAGATATGGTAAATATGTCTTCAATACCGAGAGGCTCTCCATTGATAATGAAAATATTAATTTCCTTTAAATCAAAATCTATCATTTCTAAAAACTAGATTAACTATATTACATAAAATGTAATTTTGTTCAATGGGGTAATCATCCTTATCATTGTGAATTTTTTTGTTTAGAATTATAAAAATAATCTAAGGATTTGGATGCTTTTTAGTAGATAATTTTCCATCTAGATAGCTTCAAATAATAAAATTAAATGGCTATTTCAATTCAATTATTTTAAAGTGGTAACTGTTTCGGTGCGGATGTGCGTCGGGTTACGCTGTTCCGCCAGGACGCGTTCGCGCGTGCACCCGTCAACCCGAGGGGATGGACGCGCGGCTTGTGGTCCCGCAGTCCCGCTTTCCAAGGGCGAGCGGCATCCGTCCCTTATCCAGGGGCGTCTGCTCCTTGATCGAAACCGGGATGATGGGATGTCGGCTCCTCCTTCCGTGGACGTCTCCTCGGAACTCGTCTCCTAATCCGGGTCTCCCTCATAGATTTAAGAATGCTCGTGAATCTCGTTCCCGGCGCCATATCTTCATGGACACCGGTTAATTACGCTGCATCCGCCCGGACGCTCCAAGGAGTCCGGTCGGGGCAGCAACCTGCGGTGAGGAGACCGGGTGGCTCTGGGTGTCGGGGGCGTGTCTTGACACTGCGACTCTAAATGTCTGTCTTCCGTCCCTAATAGGGCTTCTCGAAGGCGTGATGGCCTGAGGCATCCCGCACTGGGTACGGGGGACTGTGTCACCTGAGGTTTTCCTCAGCTTCCCATGTTTAACATGGGGTATGCCGCGAGTTTAACGTCCAGCGGGGACGACATCGGACTGATCAACACGAGAAGTGGATCAGATGACAGAACCCCTTGCGGGGAACCTCCGACGCTGGGGCCAGCACATGGGCGGCTTCCTGAGTGAAGTGGAGTGGAATGAAATGGCATGACCCCACCGGGATGTGGCGGCCCGGGTAAGGATCAGGATGGATGATGGAGTGAAGAGCTTGGACCCCGTAGGGGCTTCCTACGTACCGCGCGTTAGCGCGGATCAAAGTCAGCGTAGTTCGGATATATAGTTTAACGTCATGTTGGACGTCGGCAAGCCGACTCACAGAGAGATCGAGGCCGCCGGGCGGAGGATTGAACCGAACCACCTCGCACAGAGGGGAATGGAACGGCCGGGTGGATCACAGTTTCACGTCATGCTGGACGTTGGCAAGCCGACTCACAGAGAGATCGAGGCCGCCAGATGGATGATTGAACCGAACCACCTCGCACAGAGGGGGATGGAGCGGCCGGGTGGATCACAGTTTCACGTCATGCTGGACATTGGCAAGCCGACTCACAGAGAGATCGAGGCGGTGGGGAAGCACAATGGAGATACACACATGCAGTCCCCCACGGAGCGGATTCATAGGTGAATCGACGCAAGTGTGAACCCAGGAGGGGTCCACTGATGGACGAACCAACGTAAATACGACCGGGACGACCAGGTGGCGGGCTTGAACCTCGGAGAGGCTTCCTACGTACCCTGTTTAGAAGACAGGGATCAAAGTCCACGTAGTTCGTTGGGTTTGTAACACTCTACCCCCGTGGGTAAAGGCCACTCCAATCCCGACATCCCTGCAGAGACGAGCGGGTGGGGGCCACATCCAAACCGGGAGGACCCTGCGTGCGGAGCACGAGATCAAGATGCGGACGGTTTAACGTCTTGCCGGACGAAGTACAGTTTAACGTCGTGTGTTGAAGACGAAGGTGCTTGGCAGTTTAACGTCTTGTCACGCGGACGAGGATGCTTGGCAGTTTAACGTCATGCAGCTTGGACGTTGTTTGCCGCCGATGGGTCCGTGTCACTTCGCGCGAGCCTGGAGGGCCGCACGGGAAGAGAACGCACAGTGCGGGCACCTGCGATGAAGATCATTGAGCGCCACGCAAGCGGGTACCCAAAGGGGGTCAAAGGAGGCGACCCTGGCGGTTTGCGCGCAAAAGAGGAGCTTTGCGCGCAAAACCGCGGGTCAGCGCGCAAAAACGGCGGGCTGGCGCGCAATTGGGCCAGCGCCTTGCGCGCGGATGGTTGAGATTGCGCGCACCGGGCTTCGGATAGCGCACGGGGGCAACGGCTCATTCTTAAATCGAATGGCCACTTTGAGAAGGGGGGGGGGGTGCGCGCAATCGGACCGGATTGCGCGCACCCCGGGGGCAATTGCGAGCAAGAGGCTTCTTTTGCGCGCGAAGGCCTTAGGGTGAAGAATGAATCATAGGAAAGGAGCCCAAGGGGTTGCGCGCGAAGGCGAACCCGGGGCCATATTGCGCGAAAGAAAAGAGGTTACCTGAGGATCGGCATTGCGCGCGGATGGGGTTGGATTACGCGCACGAGAGACCGTTCGAATTCTGGCCACCCCCAAAACGTCGGGGGTCGCCTTGTATTTATAGGCAACCCCGGGCGCGAAATCCCGGCAGCGGGCGCGAAATTCCCTTCGCGGGCGCGGAATCAGGACCCGGCGCGCAAGGGAGCCGCGCAGGCCACGGGCGCGCAAAATAGCGCGCCGGCCCAGCGCATTGCGCGCATCCCGGGAGGATTGCGCGCCGCGGCTCAACTTTGCGCGCGGCCCTCTAAAATTCCGCGCACGTCCTCCGGGACCTTCGGAACAGGCTTCTGACTCCAAATATCACTTTGCTTTCCGCATCCGGAGCTTTGTTTGGGAACAACGGACTTTTCCGGCGTCTACAAAAGCCCCCCCTCGGAATCTGATCGGCGAGCGGTCGCAACGATCGGGTTCCGAGGGAGACGCCGGAATGCCGAAGTCCTGGGCAGCGCGGGACTTAGGCACGCAAAAAGAGGCACCGGGCGCGGAATTCGCCACTGCGGTCGCGCAAAACGCTTTCCGCGCAGCGCGGACCCCGGCCTCGTCTATAAATAGGGGTCCAGGGTCCCGCGTTCCGTACACAGGCCTTCCGCGCGATAAGCTCCAACGCTCTCGTGCGCGAAATTGCCTTTTCCGGCGCGAAATTCGCCCGATCGTCGCGCAAAACCGTCCGGATTTCGCCCTGCCTTTACGCGAAAACCCGGCACTTTACGCGCCATTCTTCCCGATTGCGCGCCGTCCACTTGGATTGCGTGCTAACTCTCAAACTTCTCTACCAGCCTCGTCCGATCCCGCACGCTGCATCCCTTTACCCGCACGAGTCCCAGAGCTTCTGAGATGGCCGCGAATCAAGGAAATGAGGGGGGTGCCGCCACTCACAGAGCTGAGATGGCGACGAATGAGGAGGTTTACGGAGCCAAGGAGATTGTTTCCAACAATCAATCCTTGTTCGACTTGCTGACGCCGGCCCAGAAGACATATCCACTGTCGGACAACCTGCCGCTCTGGAACTTCGGCATCCTGGATGAGGTTCCGGTGCTAGGGTTCGAGGTTGATGCGCCACGGACCTGGGTGACTCGGGAGGACGAGCTTCCCCGCTATAACATCACCAACAATGGGCATCCTGCCAGGGAGACCAGACACTTGGATGTCTATGTCCTGAACCCGAGGACGCGAACCATCGTCGGAAGTGAGCCTACTGCGGAGAACTCTCCAGCCCTCTACTCGAGCATATATCGCCAGAGTGTCACGGACGACACCAAGGGCTGGCTGAAGGACTGGGACTTGCGGTCTGGGGGCAATTTCACCAGTGAGTGGGCTTGGGCGTTCTGGGTATGCCACACCTGCGATCACTTCGCGGAGGAGCTGCGGTACATCGGCCTGTTTGAGGCGGTGTGGACGTCGCAGTTCCACTTCTACCAGCAGTCCGAGCTCGGGCCGGAGCTGTTCACCCGCTGGTCCCCGGATACCAACACCTTCCACCTTCACCATGGGGAGGTCGGTATCGGTCTCTGGGACATCCACTACATCGGAGGTATCCCGCTGGAGGGTTACCAGTACGATGAGTTCCTGCCACCGAAGAACACCTGGGAAGACAGGTCACGGACTCCCATTCTGACCTGGCATCTTCTTGACCTGGCTACGCAGCGGCTCGGGATCAAGGACTTCCAGAAGGACATAGCCTACAAGGAGTGGTCCGGACATTTCTTGGAGCATGACCTGGCGGTCAAGATGCCAGGCAGGGGGAAGCGGTGCCCGACCGCGGCTCAGAGGAGCCGGAACGGGTCGTACTGGCGGGTCCTGGAGACGGGCGACTACCACTCATGGGGGTACCGCGTCATCGAGGCCCGGGACCCAAATGTCCGGTACGCGGCGTTCCTGGCCGCCTTTCTGAGTGGGTGGCTCCTGCCAGTGCGGGACGCGAGAATGGGCGTTCGCACGGCGACTCTAGCGATGGCGGGCGCTATGGCCGCCAACAAGAGATACAACCTCGGGGTCCCAGGGTTGGAGAAGCTGTATGCCATCCTGGGACGCATCTCACGAGGGGGGTCTCCACGAAGGATCTGTGGGCCCTTTCAATTCTTCCACGGCTGGGTGGCCGCTCACCTTGGTGGGTACACGTTTCCGAACGCCATCATTCCCCCGGGCAACGGCCTGCGACCCTCCCTGCTGAATATTGCGGGGGTCGCTCCGATGACCCTAAGTGAGGAGGGCGGGCGGATTCGGATTGGCAATCATGCCAATTTCAACTTCAGCCCGTTCCCCACTCCCGTTGGCCAAATGATCGACAACGGGCAGGGTCCGCTGGAGCAGCACGAGTACTTCCTGAACATGCGGGGCGGGGTGCTCGTGGCTCGGATCGACGGGAAGGTGATCTGCGAGCCTTACGTGCCAACCCGGTTCGCCAGGCAGTTCGGGTGCCTTCAACGGATGCCAAAGAGGGTATTCACGGCTGTCCGGGAGGAGACGAACCCTGGCGTCCTTCGTCAGATGTGGCTGATGTTTGCCGCTTTCGGCTCTGGCGACGTCATCACTCTCCCTCCTACCGGAGTTGACGCAGGCTTGGCAACCGAGTACGCCGAACATTGGGCCATCACGTACCCCGAGGGGCTTCTATGGAAGCCAGTTCGGTGACTCGAGGTCACCCGTGCGGAGGCCGGGCGTCAAGGAAGGAGGCGAGGCGCCGCCACACGGGGGAGAACGGAGGCGCGCCAAGCAGCAGAGCCGGCACGAGCAGGGACTTCGGCGGCGGGTACATCGCAGGCTACCGCTACGACCTCGGCGCCCAGAGAGGGGGCACGTGCGGTGGTCGAAGAGCGGCCCGGGAAGCAGGTAAGGCGTCTGCTCGAACCCTCCCACGATGCAGTCTTCCCGGCGCTGTGGTCGTCCTGGATGACCCTGCGGCAGTCACTGGGGACCGATGTCATCTGGCAAAAGATACTCAGAGAAGGAATCTATCTGCCAGAGGTCGGGCGCCTCCAGATCGCCGACAGGGTGGACTTCAACCGGCAGTATGCGTATCTGACGGCCATGGACGAGTACGCGCGCCAACTTGGTCAGCGTGCGGAGCCATCCCTTCTGGTGAAGGTGATGCTCTGTCTCGAGCCCGCTCCAGAACAGATGCCGCTGGGAGAAGATGACAGTAACGACTCCGAGGAGGAGGAGGAGACGGGGGAGGATGAAGGCTCCGATGGAAGGTCCCATCGGGGGAGCCCGCGGGAGAGCGGCGAGGTGGCGGTCTCTGACAATGTTGATGTCACTGAGCTCCTCGAGGTCCGCTTCTTTCCCTACTCAACCTGCTTCATCCATTCTCTTATGCAGCTTCTAACCCGTTTCTCCACCTTTCTCAGGAGCACACGGATGTTGGTCAAGCGTCCTCAGCGGGAGTAGGAGAGGCGCCAGCAGGACAAGGCGGGGGCCGGACACCCATCATTGAATTGACAAGCGTGGAAGGGTCCCTTGCTGCAACTATTCCTGCGGCGGCCGGGATAGCGGAAGATGACGCTTTGAACTCCCGTAAGTCTCCTTACTTTACTGCTGGTGCTTTCCATTGACGATCCGTGACTAACCACGGCATGCCATGTGCAGTGATCTCAGGACTGGAGGCTCGTCGGGTTACCGAACCCGGGCCATCCACGAGTGGACCAGCAGCAGACATGCCGCCTGCTCCGGAACAGACTTCTCAAACCGAGTCGGCCCTACCAACTGCTGATCAGGGGGCTACGGACGTCGGTGGTGCTGCCGTCGGAGAGAGGTCGAGGGCTGACGAGGGTGTCAACGCCGCTGGGGCGGGAGAAGAAGGTCGCCCAGATGTCGGGGAACCTACCCCCCGTGAGGACATCCCAGGGGCGGACCCTGCAGCAGACCTGCTGGCTGCCTTCCCTGCCTACCGACCCACTGACCCCGAGGAGATGGATGACTCGGACGCGGAGGCGGTCGAGGAGAGCCGGATAGCGCGCCGAAGGGGGTGGAAGTGCATCCAGCGCTTCCTCAAGCGAGACCCATCGGAGTGGCTGGGGCGCATGGGGTCACTCCAAACCTGGCTGCGCTTCCTGTGTGCCGGGGGAGCTGATGCTCAACGCCTTCATCTGACGGTCCGTGATTTCATGGCCGAAAAGATGCGCGAGAGCCGCCAGCGTGCCGACGTCGCACAATGTCTGGACATGTCGGAGAACACGCGGGCGCTCCTCGCGGCGGAGCAGGAAGTCCGGCGTCTCGAAGGGTAGGCGGCAGAGAAGGAGGCCTTCATCGCAACATGCACCGAGCTTGTGGAGCAACTAGCAGCCCAGCTGGTTGACGCCCAGGTACAGCTGACGGAGGCGGGCCAACAAATGGTCACAATTCAAGTCGAGCGGGAGCGTGCACAGGCCAGAATCGACAAACTGCGTGCTGCGACCGCCGACGAGGAGAGGGCACGCAGAGAGCGAGAAGCAGCTCTGGAGGCCGCCAGCCAAAGGGTAGCGGCGTTAGAAAGGCTTATCCAGCACGCTAATCCTTAGGGGCTTTGTTTTTGCCACTCCCAGAACATTTGCTTCCGCTACTTTGATCCATTTGTATGAACCAATATATTTATCTGCATCTTTTGGCTTAACATGCTCAACCACAATTCTTCGTCTTGCGGGAGCGTTAACCAAGCATCAGGCATCCATAATTGGGCCTGGATTTCTGGAGAAAAGAGGGACGTCATTCCTAAGAAAGGAGACCTCAAGCCTAATCAATGTATCATCCCCCCAACTTGTTCCAACACACGAGCGAGACAATGCTAGGGGCGTTGAGATTTTATCCGAACATAGGGAAATGAGAAAGGGTGAATCGCGTGTCCCGAATCCAGACATCCACAACGGTCGGCCTCCCAGGAAATGCCCAAGAAGGTAGGCGGACAGTGGATCGACCATAACAACTGAAATAGACGGACCGCAGGTCATCATTCATATTGCAGGAGGCGGACTACATGTCATCATGAATACCGCTTTGGGGGTTCCTTCAGACACAAGGGTGGAAATCCAGATCAACAGGGCATGCGAAGCGTGGGGCGAAGTGACGATTTGTTCGGATAGAATCCAATGCTCTCAAAATTGCGCCACCGTGGGGAAGGCGTATTAGGCGGATGCACTAATCTGGCCGTGAATCACCCCAATTCTCAGACAGAACCTCTTTGACGAGGAAACTGTCGCCTCCCATCATTGCGATGGGGCATCCCGAGCTGAATCGGGGAGAGTATCACAGCTGCACCACTCTACCCGAAGTCAGGCCAGACGGCCGGCGACGAGGAGGGGCGGGACTTAGCGATCCCTGAGGCTGGACCCGAGTCGGAATGCCCGGGCGTTCCTACGTACTCCATCAGGCTGGAGATCAAGCCACACGTAGTTCTGAAAGTGCAGTTTAACGTCATGCAGGACGTAGAATCCCGTTTGGGGAGATCTTAGTTTAAGGTCTTAGAGCTCGGACCATAAGGGTAGATCTTAGTTTAAGGTCTTAGAGCTCGGACCATGGGGATAGATCTTAGTTTAAGGTCTTAGAGCTCGGACCATAAGGAGAGATCTTAGTTTAAGGTCTTAGAGCTCGGACCATAGAGGTAGATCTTAGTTTAAGGTCTTAGAGCTCGGACCATAAGAACCTCAAAGTACGCCGCATCGTGGTCCTATCCCCTGGATATGCGAAGATGAACTGAGGGATAGTGTCAAGAGTGTCGAGATTTTGCCTGGTCAGAATGGGGGGTGGAAAATGTGATGTGAATCATGCGGCCATTCACTCAAGGACTGGGGGCACCGGCGTGACGATATGGGAGTACTGCCGACCGTGGCGGAAAAGCAGCATCAATATCGCACTAACCGTTGATGGAATGAGGCAGCAAACGAGCATCGACCGCTCAATCGCATGATTCATATCGATTTGCTGCCCGAGGCCATTGGGGGCACCAGCCCGAGTCGGTGGGAGAGCACTGAGGCATTGTGTCCAAACCGTTCACGGGGGCTCCACCCAGGGCGTAAGCGATGGGTCCGAATGAAAGGGAGCACGAAGCCTGAAAATGGAAGGAACCTGACCAAGCTGAACCTGACCCTCCTGGCAATAAACCAGAGTACTCTTGACACCAGTGGACTGCTGCAAGGGGTCGAGGGACACTCCTTGAGGGTGGCCTGAAGGCGGCGGATTCCCCAGAGAAGGGGGAATCTCTAAGAGGTGGGGGGCTGGACCCGGAGTTTCAAACATCCGGGCGTTCCTACATATCCCGTAAGTATGGGAATCAAGCCACACGTAGTTCTTGAAGCGCGGCGCAACACAATCGGGCACCAGCGCGGGGAAGGGGTGCGGGTCTGACCCTCGCACACAGAAGAAGCGGTATTTGATATTTCTTGTTTGTCCTTAAAGGTGGATGGTTTTTCTTTGTGCAGTGACATGCCTGTGATTAAGGAATCACTGGCGTCGCCACAGTAATCAAGACATGAAAGGCATTGATGAATGGCGTGATTATTAACCAGCGCCCAACGTGAGTGTCCCCTGAGGGGAACATCACGATGCAGTGTCGTTTCTCGTCGGGCAGCCAAGACGATCACAGTTTACGGTCGTGTGGTAGGACCAGACAACACAGTTTAAGGTCGTGTGAATCGGACCATTGAGGAATCCGCGTATTGCGATATGGCGGACTCAGCGGAGGTGGGAACATACCCAGCCCTGCGGTCACGCACGATTCCGGGAGAAGGATCCTGGGATAGGGGCCTGCGTATGTCCATCACCCGAGGGGCAGAGACGCTAGCCTCCAGATATACTGGGCCCAGAACTTGATTGTTCGGGCGACTCCTTCCTCCTTATGGGGATGAGGGTCCAGCTACGCATGACCCTTAGGGAGGACATCAGCGTATATCCTTGGCGCTCAGATCGTGGGAGCCTCGACAGACACCATTAACCTGGTTGGCCTGCCTAACGTGTAAAGGTGTACTGAAGGTCAGTATGAAGAGAGTGTCGAGATTCCACTACAACGCACAAAGGCGGAGTGTGATGAGGACCGCGCAACCAATGTTCGGAGCCTAAAAGAGCCTACATGGCGATCAAGGATGTCGCTGACCATATTCGCAACACAACATCTGATCGCGTCAGCCTAGAACAGGGCAAGCAAACGAGCATCAACCGCTCAATCGCAGGATTCATATCGATTTGCGGCCCAGGACCCGCCGGTAAATCGACCCGGAGTGGTAGGAGAGCACTGAGGCATCGTACCCAAACCGCTAACGAGGATCCCTTTGAGTGAAGGCTCAAACAAGAGGAAGCGCGCGGACCGACAAGCAGCACAGGACTTGTCGGGATTGAATCCGACACCACGGGTCATAGACCAAAGTACCCAAAACATGTTGACAGATCACCGGAAAGGGTTGGAGGACTCACCCTGAGAGCAACCAAAAGACAGCAGATCCCTGTAATCAACCAAGAGACGGGGCTGGACCTGAGACAAAAGCGTCCAGGCGGTCCTACGTATCCCATAAGGATGGGAATCAAGCCGTACGTAGTTCTTGAGAGGCAGTTTAACGTCATGCAGGACGAAGAGGGGTGTGAGGTAGTCTCACACACGGGGGAGGCGTATGGCGCGGTCAGTAGACCGACGTGAATGAGGACATAATCCCCCGCTCACGCTACACGCCTCGCACAAAAAAGGGGAACTGGGGCCAGAGGCCCAACGCGGGATAGAGATTCCCGAGAAATGGGGCTGGGCCTGAAACATGAATGTCCAGGCGGTCCTACGTATCCCATAAGGATGGGAATCAAGCCGCACGTAGTTCTTGAAGCGCAGTTTAACGTCATGCAGGACGAAAAGGGAAAGAAAAAAAGGGGGGAGCAGAAGGCATCCCCGAACGTGGGGGCGTACAGCGTGGCGAGCAAACCGACGTGAATGAGGGCGTAGCCCCGCGTCCACACCATACGCCACATATCCAGAGGCAACCAGGCCAAGGGCCCGAGGTGGGATGGAAATTCCCGAAGGATGGGGCTGGGCCTGAAAACATGAATGTTCAGGCGGTCCTACGTATCCCATAAGAATGGGAATCAAGCCGCACGTAGTTCTTGAGAGGCAGTTTAACATCATGCAGGACGAACGCTGAACAGTTTAACGTCTTTTAGCTCGGACGTAGTACAGTTTAACGTCTTGTTGGACGAATGCCAAACAGTTTAACGTCTTGTAGCTTGGACGAGGTGCAGTTTAACGTCATGTTGGACGAAACACTTGGCAGTTTAACGTCTTTCAGCGCGGACGATATGCTAGGCAGTTTAACATCGTGCAGCTTGGACGTATGCAGTTTAACGTCGTGCAGGACGTGGTGCAGTTTAGCGTCATGCAGGACGAATGTACACTGAGGCAAAGTACTGCTTGAGGAATCTAGCGTTGGTGGGAGGAGTGACACGCTCACCATCCATAGTCGCTAGGGAATACGCGCCATTGGGATAAACTTTGTGGACGACAAGAGGTCCCTCCCACTTGGGCTCCAACTTGGGTGGCTTCCTACCGGCGATCATTGGCGCTCTTAGGGATAACACTAGGTCACCCTGCAGGAAGGAGCGGAGGCGAACCTTCTTATTGAAAGCTCGAGCCATCCTGCTTTGATGCCTCTCCAAGTTGTGCAAGGCGCGAAGTCTATTCTCATCCAGTGCTTCCAACTCGACTAGGCGGGCTTCAGTAGCTCTGTCCGGCGCTTGCTGGTCGTAGACCGCAGTGCGCAAGGATGGTAACTGGATCTCGATGGGCAGGACGGCCTCAGCTCCATACACCAGGGAATAAGGGGTCATCTGGGTGGAATTGCGAGTCGTCGTCCGATAAGCCCAGAGGGCATTGGGGAGCTTGTCCGGCCAACTCTTCTTGTTCTGACCAACCATCTTTTGTAGAATGTTAGAGAGGGTCTTGTTAAACGCCTCGATCTATCCATTCGCCTGCGCGTGATAGCGAGATGTATGGTTCGAGCGAATGTTATACTTGGCGTACAACTTCTTCAACTCGGCTGCTCGGAAATTGGCTCCGTTATCCGTGAGGATAGCGTGAGGCACCCCAAATCGATGAATGATGTTGGAGGTCACGAAGTCAGCGATCGAACAGGATTTGACCTCTCTGAGCAGAATCGCCTCTGCCCATTTGGAGAAGAAGTCCGTGGCAGTCAGAATGAACCGACACTGGCGAGCCGTCGCCGGCGGGTAGGGTCCCACAACGTCCATCCCCCAGACTGCAAAGGGCCAAGAATACCTGGTGGTATGGAGAGGCTCCGGCGGCCGATGCACAAAGTTCGCATGAACCTGGCACGCATGGCACCTCCTGGCATACTCGATGCAGTCGTGGATCATGGAGGGCCAGAAGTATCCCAACCTCCGAATCTGGTGGGACAGCTTCGGCCCGGTCTGGTGGGCACCGCATGAACCAGCATGAACCTCTTGCATGACTCGTGGGATCTCAACTCCCTGAAGGCAACGGAGGAGGACACCATCAAATCCGCATCTATAGAGGATCTGCTCCAGGCCGGGACTACTCTGGAGGACAAACTGCGATGCACGGCGTCGAACTCGCTCGCGCTTGGCTCGATCCGATGGGAGAATGCCATGTTGAAGGTACTCAACCAAAGGCGTCCTCCAATCAGGGGCTGATTCGACTGCCACATCTGGGGTACTCGGGGCTCCGGGCACAGGGGCAACCGCGGTGAGATTACTTACCGACGAGCCGCGATCTCCCTCCGGGATAACAGGAGCGATGAGCCTGCGGTGCGTCACGCGGACGATCAGGTTATCCTGTTCAGGCTCTGCTAGTGACGCAGCCAGGCTGGCCAAAGCATCTGCTCGACCGTTCTGCGACCGGGGAATATGGACAACTTCTGGCCGAGAAGGGAACCGGGCCATCAGAAGGAGGGTGCACTCCAGCAACGGCACAAGTTCCGGCTTCCTGACAACATAGTCTCCATTGATCTGCTTAACAACCAGCTCGGAGTCCCCTTTCACACACAGATGGGGCACGTCGATCTCAAGAGCTAACTCGAGGCCAGTGATGAGGGCATGGTATTCCGCCTCATTGTTGGTACAGCCCTCTGACAACAGGAAAGAGTATGGCAGCACGGCTTGCTCCGGGGTGATGAAGACGATACCCAAGCCCACTCTGTTGAGCTTAGGATTATCGAGCCTTCTACCGGTGGGGCTCCGGGAGGCACCGTCAAAGTGCATCTGCCAGCATGGACCGGCTCGATCGACCGAGAGGATGGCCTCATCAGGAAAGCCTAGATCCAGCGGCTGATCCGCGGAGGTTGGGTGAGCTGCCAGAAAGTCTGCCAATGCTTGCCCTTTGATGGCCTTCTGAGACACATACCTGATGTCGAACTGCTAGAGAATCACAGCCCACCGCGCTAGACGGCCAGTCAACATAGGCCGGCTCAGGATATATTTCAACGGGTCTACCCGAGAAACCAACTGTACCTCATGGTGCTGCAAGTAGTGCCGTAATTTCTGTACGGCAAATACGAGCGCCAGGCAGCTCTTCTCGATGGGGGAATACCTGACTTCCGCATCGAGGAGCATGCGACTGAGGTAATAGAGGCTATTCTTTGTTCCCTCGTTGTTCTTCTGGGCGAGAAGGGCGCCAAGGGACCGTTCCAGGGCGGTCACATAGAGGACCAGCGGCTTCCCGGATACAGGCGGCATCAGAACCGGAGGTTGCAGAAGGTACTGCTTGATTTCCTCGAAAGCGGTCTGACACTCTTTATCCCATACATAGATGGAACCTTTCTTCATGAGCCGAGAAAAGGGCTTACACTTGCCGGCCAGATTCGCGATGAATCGGCGTATATAGGCTAAGTGGCCTTGGAACCCTTGTAGTTCCCGGATGTTACCTGGGGGAGGCATCTGGCTAATCGCCCTGATCTTCTCTGGGTCGATCTCAATACCCCGGTATCTTACCACAAATCCAAGGAACTTTCCGGAGGTGACCCCGAAGGCACACTTCAACGGGTTCATCTTCAGGCAATGAGACCGGAGGAAGCCGAACACTTTCTCAAGATCTTTGAGATGGTCCTGACGCTGGCGCGATTTGACTACCAAGTCGTCGACGTAGCATTCCACCAGTGTGCCGAGGATTGGCTTGAATATGCAGTGCATCGCCCGTTGATAGGTGGCACCTGCATTCTTCAGGCCGAAAGGCATGACCCGGTAACAGAAGGTACCTTGAAGGGCCCTAAAGGCAGTGAACTCCTCATCCTCAGGGGCCATCCGGATTTGGTTGTATCCGGAGTATCCATCCATGAAGGAGAGGGCTTGGAACCCTGCCGTGGCGTCAATCAACAGCTCTGTCACTGGAAGGGGAAAATCATCCTTCGGACAGTGGCGGTTGAGATCGCGTAAGTCGATGCAGACTCTGATCTGCCCGTTCTTCTTCCTGACCGGCACAATGTTGGCCAGCCATTTGGGGTACTGGACTTCCCTCACGAAGTTGGCTTTGATAAGCTTGTCAACTTCGGCCTCAACCATGGCACCGTGAAATGGGTGCATCTTCCTGGGAGGCTGCTTGAACCCGCAATGGTTCGCCGGGAGACCAAGTCGGTGGACGGCTACCTGAGGATCCAGCCCCGGCATCTCGTCATAGCCCCAAGCGAACACATCACGGTGCTGCCTGAGAAAGTCCATGTACTGCTGCCGCTCCTCAGAGGGCATGGCGGCACTGACCAATGTGGGTCTCAGATCTTCTTCGGTTCCAAGGTTCACTTGTACTAAATCATCGACCGTGGCGGGGACGCCCTCCTCAAAGGCTGGGGGTGCATCTTCCACGTCCTCTCCACCCGGGGAGGGATTGTCCACGGGAGAGACTGCGTTGGCAACTGCATTGGGGCTACCAGATCCTGCTGGGCCACTGGTGCGGGCACGGGCGGTCGCGGTCATCTCATCAGGAGACTCACAAGCCGTCGAGACCATGGCTACGTCCAACCGTTGAATCGGGAGGACGTAAGCGTCATCCAAACTTGCCCAGGGATCACTTGCAACAGCGACAGGCTCGACCTCACCTGCCAGGATTTGCTTATCCTTGCTCTTGTAATAGTCCGCGTCCAGATAACGGGCTTCACATGAGGCAAAAGGAGAGGCATCTCCTTGAAGCACGCCTACTCGACCGTTAAGGGAGTATTTGAGGCATTGGTGGTATGATGAGGGAACCGCCGCATGAAGGTGGAGCCATGGCCTGCCCATCAATGCGTTATACGCAGTGTCCTGAGAGACCACCATGAATTCGGTGTTGGCAACCAAGTCACCGAACTGGGTCTTCAAGCGTATCTTGCCGACCGGAGTTTGCTCGGTGCGGTCGTACCCCTGGATCCTGAGGTCGGAGGGAATCAAGTCATCCTCAGACAACCCCAATCTCTGGAGCGTCCGAGTTGGAATCAGGTTAATTCCGGACCCCGTGTCGACAAGACAGCGCCGGACTTCAAGGCCATTGAACCGGCCGGTAACATATAGCGGACGAATGTGCCCCTGTATAGGAGGGTCTTCATCCTTACCAGAGAACGAGATAACTGCCTGGCATTCGGCGTCCTCGACCGTCTCGGCACGAAAGGCCTCTGCAGCCGCAACCTCTGTCTCAAACTGGAGGGGGCTCTTCAGGGCTTCAGCGAGTGCCTCGCGCATCTCAGATGACATGCGCAGAGCCTCAAGGATGGAGAGTCTCACTGGGATTTCGGCCAAGTGCTTCAGGACATCATACTTTTTGGCCAAGCGCGAGCCCCTGGTTGCAGGAAGTTGCTCTGCGGTTGGAGGCATGACGGGCCTTGCCGGTTGGGCCGGCGGTCGACTAGTGCTTGGCGCATCCCGCTGTTCATTGGTTGAAGCCCGGGAAATGGTCACCGTACTGGGGTCAGGAGGCCGGGATGGACTCGTGGCAGGGCTGAGCTGATTGCGACGCGGCTGAGGCTGTTCTGCCTGGTCCCACACCACAAACAGTGGCGGAGGCGAATCCGTCATCCCCGGATGGGGGGCCTGCGCACGCTGAGCTCGATCTTGAGCCTGCTGGCTAGTCTCAGTGGCGTGCACGGCCTGGCTGGAGGTACCAACTGCTGTGCCCCGGCGACTCCTGTTGTTGCGGCTCCTCCGACGGTGGCGACGACCGGGGACACTAGGGAGGTCCACATGGTGTTCTTCAACGTCAAGAACCGAGAAGGGATTTACCAGCTCGACGGTATTAACCGAAGCGTACGCAATACTGTCATCGGACAAATCATTCACCACGGGGTGGATCCGAGGAGGGATCCCCATCTCCGGGGGCATGAAATCGCCGAGAGTTCGGGATAGTGGCGGAACTGGCGAGGCGCGCTCTTCCTTCTTGCGCCGCCGCCGTTTGCTCTTCCCGGAAGAGGCAGGCTGGGACGACGATGCCGAAGCAGCACCCGCAGCTTCTGGGGGCTCAGGCTGATTCAAGCGCGCACGAATGATTCCATGGGCGCGAATGATCGTCTTGCGGGACATCCAGTTTTTATACTTCTGGGACCCGCGGTCGGAGACCAGCTGCCATTCGTCCTCATTGCCGCTATCGTCATCTGATCCCACGAACACGCCCGCCACTTGTGCTGGAGCTGGGCCCAACCTGATTACATTGTTGTTAATCTGGTCTTGGAGCCAATCCTTAAACACATAGCACCGCTGGATGGTGTGCCCCAGGGCCCGATGGTTGGGGCAGTAGCGGGGGTTATCCGTGAGATGTGCCTCCTCTGGCTTCCAACACCCAGGCAGTCGCACAATCCTCTGCTCCAGGGTGCTCCGGAAATAATCGGGGACCTGATCCTCGTGAAATGAGTAGGTCAGGTATCGCGGGCCCCTGGGAGCGTGGTCTTGACGAGGGGCTGGAGGGGCCTGCCGAGGAGGTGGACCCTGATTATCTCGCCTGGGTTGTGGCGGTACATTACGCGGAGGGGCCGGTCGGTTCTGAGGCTGCCGCTGCTGGGCCGGGAACTGAGCCCGTGGAGGTGGATTCCTGTGAGGCTGTGGAGCTGGTCTCGCCGGCAGCAGCTCCAACGGCCTGGGGGCCTCTATCTGGGCCACATCAGCGGGCTCAGCCCTGCTGGCTCTCCTTGCAGGAATCATAGGAGGCAGCGGGTGTGCCTGGCTGGCCTGTTGCAGGGCTTCCTCAAGACGTTGAGCTTTGTCTGAGAAGTCCCTGAACCCTCCGGGGTAATTCTGAGTGATCAGGGAAGGGACCAGATCGGTCTTGACGTTCCCGACGCACATTGTCAGCAACTGCTCTTGAGTCAATGGCATGTCAAGGGAATACGTGAGACCCTTCCATCGGGCGACGAAGTCCGCGACTCGCTCATCAGGCCTCTGCTTGCACTTGAAGAGGTCTGTGATACTCGTCTTCTGGGTCGTGGAACTGAACTGGTAGAGGAACTGTCTACGGAGGTCCTCCCAGCTGGTTACCGACCCGACGGGGAGCTGGCTGTACCAGACAAATGCTGGCCCTTCCAGTGTCTGAACAAAGCAGCGAAGCTTAGCGGCCTCCTGCTGCGCCGGAGTCCCCAACATAGGCCCGCACCTCGAGTTGAAATGGGCCAAATGTTGTGGCGGATCTCCAGTCCCGTTGAAGGGGGCGAAAGTGGGATTCCCGAATCCCGGAGGCGCCGGCATGTCATCCACCCATGCTGGGTATGGCTTGCCGTCCGGTGGGATTGCCACTTGCCGAGTCTCCAAGGCTTCCAAGCGGGCAATGAGTGCCGCCATCGGATCGTCCGGACATGGGTTCCAGTCCTGGCGAGGATCTCTAACCACGAGCGCATTGCATGGCCCTTCAATCGGGTCGTCGACCGGGTCGTCGAACTCGGCAGCTCGTGGGATGGCGGGCGGAGCGGCCCTTGGGGCAGCGGGAGGAATCCGAGCGGGGTCTCTCAGGTAGTCACGCCGCTCGGGAGGGTGTGGCGAAACATACCGCGCCCTCTTGCCATAGGCGATGGCCTCTCTCCTGTCGGCGAACATGGCATGATCACGGTTGCCCGGGAGAGCCTCATCGAGGGGTGGTTGTTCCTGTCCCTGCTGTCCTGGCCTAGGATCACCGTAGTCAGGTCGCTGCTCTGCAGCGCGCTCGGCGAGGAGCTGGTCAACTAGCTTCTTCTTCTTGGCGAGCTGTTGGCGTAGCATAGCCTTCTCGGGATCCTCATCTGCCCTCTGCGTGGAGGCAGACGGGTCGGCGGGCTTTGTAGCCTCGCCGTGCTCTTTACCTTTGCTGACGTTTCGGCTCAGCGTCAGTGCTTCAGTGGGTGCGGGGAGTCCCAGGAGGTTCCTCTGATGACGAGTAACTCTCACCGATGGATCTAACGACGGCTTGTCTTCGGGGGGGAAGCCCCCGTCGAGAAGTTCCAAGTCGTTCCCTTCTCCCGACAGGTCAGCCATGTTGACCGTTTCCGTCCCTGGGGATATACCCTCAGGGCCACCCAGTGAATCGGGCTGTCGGCGAATCACACTGAAGCGTAGGGCAGCGTACTGCCCCCATCCACGGATATACACGTGGGGAGTGGCTTCCTCGATAACTTTGCGGAGTACTTGAAAACACTCAACGCATCGTTGTTGGAGGGCCTCGTGGTGCTCAAATGACCCGGGGTGCCGAACCGCGGGGAGCATGGCCAGGTCAATTCGACGGCACTGCTCACCAATATCCTCCAGGTGCACTTGACTCCCGGGGTATGGCATTTGTAGGCGGTGAAGACGGGAGTGAGTCTCCCGGAGAGTTCGGCGGAAGCATTCAAACTCATCCGGGGTGAGCGATTCGGGTGCATCAAAGCCCGGTCCTGCGACTGGCCAAAACTTCTCAGGGAAGTGGCCCTCTGCAAGGACGGTCCAGAAGCTCCACGACTCAAACTCGGGACCCAGATCTCCTTGGTCCTCTTCAATGGCTGGGAACGGACGGGGAACCGGCAGTGGTGCCGAGGCGGGCCGCCGGGCTGACGGGCTGGCCGGCGGTGAATACGGCGAACAGGCCGATTGGCCTCCATATCCCGGGCCGCCCTCTGAGGGTGGCGATGCCCTGGCTACCACATCACGATAGGACGGGCCGGCGAGCGAACATCCTTCCGTAGCATCGGTGCTCGCCGAGGGTGCACCAGATCGTGGTTCGACCGTCGGTCCCCAGAAAAAGTCTCCGGCTTCTCCGATCGAGACGGAAGGCACTTCCGGAGGGGCCGGTACCAACCGCAAGCTTGATCCTTGGGGGTCTACCAGGCCCTCGTTACTCCGGATATACCTTCGGAGAGAAGCGGGGATCACATCGATCTCGCTCTCGGGGAGCACGAGGCTGACGTGCCGCATTCCTACCCCTGCCCTTGACTGGCGGGATTGGGGAAAGGGCTCTGTCGCCGAATCGTACTCCGCCTCTGAATCAGAGAAGCGAACCTGTCGGATCTCTGTCCGGAATTCCGTAACATTCTTCCCTCGGCGTCGACGCCTTGCCTTCCTGCCCCTGGGTGGTTCTTCGGGGCAGGGTTGATCTCTGTCCTGGCATCCTCCGGCCGCACTGGTACTGGGGCCAAGAGGACTGGAAACCAAGGTGCGAGGGGCACCAGGACAGATATCAAAGGGGACGCGGGGAGAGATGATTCCGGACGGGCCTCCGGGCCGAGATCGGAAGGTGGGATGACCCATGCCTCTTGGATCGGCCACACGGAGTAGCCCCTGTTGGTGAATAGCGCTACCGCGAGGTGGTCCGCGGTGGCTATTGTCTGTACCAGCAACCAGGAGAGTCAACCCAACCTGCCTTTGGGGCGGTCGGGGCCTCGATCCAGGTCGGGCATAGAAGTTCCCCTGCTCAGGATGCGCAGGGGCCTAGTGACTGGAGCCAGCAGTGGCTTGAGCCAACGCGGCCGCCGTTGCTAGGGCCCCAAGGTGGGCATCCTCTTCCGCTCGTTCCCGACGTTGGCGTCGAGACAGACGAGTCGGGATGAGCGGCGCGGGAAGGTGGAGAGCCTGTTCCTCGACTTGAGGGGCCTGGCGGCGGTGTCGCCATGGCCTGGAGGGAGCCCTTATCGTGGATCCCTGGAGCTGACCTCGGATAGGGTAGTCCCGGGCATCTTCCACTTCATCCGCATAGGGGAAGGAGTTGTCGGAGCGCTCCGGGGATAAGCTCCCAAAGCGGTTGGACGTCGAGGTAGGCAGCGGTGCCTCCCTGCGCGGCCCTCGGGGGCGGCGTTGGCGGCGAGGTGCAACTCCCTCGAGGTCTAGGCGAGCCATGTCCCTGGTGGGGATGACTCCCTCTTCCTCATATCTCCGCACCAAGTCGTTGATCACCCTTCTTTGGATGACCTCCGAGGGGGAGAGAGGGCGTGGTTGTCCCGCAACTGCGGCTGCTGGGACGGCTGTGGAACGGGCGGGACCGCGCGGAGTAGCCGCGTCGGTGATTCCCCTACCCCTGCGCCAGTGGGCGGGCGGTGATCGGGCACGGGATTGGGCGACCTGATTTCTGAAAGCAGGGAGAAGAACCCATTAACACTGACAGGAAAAGGAATCGACAACCAACCATTAGTGCCACGACGCCTTCCGTGGGGGGGACCCAGGCCCTCGACGTCACGAGACGGAGTGCCCGCGTTCCCTTCCCCAGCCCCTGGCGGGTAAAACTGAATGCTCGGTCGAGCAGCATGCTGGTCTTCCAACACCTCTGAAAGCCATCGGTCTTCGTATCGGGGAGAAGAGATTCACGTCGGGTTCACCATTTTTCTGTTTCGGTGCGGATGTGCGTCGGGTTACGCTGTTCCTCCAGGACGCGTTCGCGCGTGCACCCGTCGACCCGAGGGGATGGGCGCGCGGCTTGTGGTCCCGCAGTCCCGCTTTCCAAGGGCGAGCGGCATCCGTCCCTTATCCAGGGGCGTCTGCTCCTTGATCGAAACTGGGATGATGGGATGTCGGCTCCTCCTTCCGTGGACGTCTCCTCGGAACTCGTCGCCTAATCCGGGTCTCCCTCATAGATTTAAGAATGCTCGTGAATCTCGTTCCCGGCGCCATATCTTCATGGACACCGGTTAATTACGCTGCATCCGCCCGGACGCTCCAAGGAGTCTGGTCGGGGCAGCAACCTGCGGTGAGGAGACCGGGTGGCTATGGGTGTCGGGGGCGTGTCTTGACACTGCGACTCTGCATGTCTGTCTTCCGTCCCTAATAGGGCTTCTCGAAGGCGTGATGGCCTGAGGCATCCTGCACTGGGTACGGGGGACTGTGTCACCTGAGGTTTTCCTCAGCTTCCCATGTTTAACACGGGGTATGCCGCGAGTTTAACGTCCAGCGGGGACGGCATCGGACTGATCAACACGAGAAGTGGATCAGATGACAGAACCCCTTGCGGGGAACCTCCGACGCTGGGGCCAGCACATGGGCGGCTTCCCGAGTGAAGTGGAGTGGAATGAAATGGCATGACCCCACCGAGATGTGGCGGCCCGGGTAAGGATCAGGATGGATGATGGAGTGAAGAGCTTGGACCCCGTAGGGGCTTCCTACGTACCGCGCGTTAGCACGGATCAAAGTCAGCGTAGTTCGGATATACAGTTTAACATCATGGTGGATGTCGGCAAGCCGACTCACAGAGAGATCGAGGCCGCCGGGCGGAGGATTGAACTGAACCACCTCGCACAGAGGGGAATGGAACGGCCGGGTGGATCACAGTTTCACGTCATGCTGGACGTTGGAAAGCCGATTCACAGAGAGATCGAGGCCGCCGGATGGATGATTGAACCGAACCACCTCGCACAGAGGGGGATGGAGCGGCCGGGTGGATCACAGTTTCACGTCATGCTGGACGTTGGCAAGCCGACTCACAGAGAGATCGAGGCGGTGGGGAAGCACAATGGAGATACACACGTGCAGTCCCCCACGGAGCGGATTCATAGGTGAATCGACGCAAGTGTGAACCCAGGAGGGGTCCACTGATGGACGAACCGACGTAAATACGACCGGGACGACCAGGTGGCAGGCTTGAACCTCGGAGGGGCTTCCTACGTACCCTGTTTAGAAGACAGGGATCGAAGTCCACGTAGTTCGTTGGGTTTGTAACACTCTACCCCCGTGGGTAAAGGCCACTCCAATCCCGACATCCCTGCAGAGACGAGCGGGTGGGGGCCACATCCAAACCGGGAGGGCCCTGCGTGCGGAGCACGAGATCAAGATGCGGACGGTTTAACGTCTTGCCGGACGAAGTACAGTTTAACGTCGTGTGTTGAAGACGAAGGTGCTTGGCAGTTTAACGTCTTGTCGCGCGGACGAGGATGCTTGGCAGTTTAACGTCATGCAGCTTGGACGTTGATTGCCGCCGATGGGTTCGTGTCACTTCGCGCGAGCCTGGAGGGCCGCACAGGAAGACAACGCACAGTGCGGGCACCTGCGATGAAGATCATCGGGCGCCATGCAAGCGGGTACCCAAAGGGGGTCAAAGGAGGCGACCCTGGCGGTTTGCGCGCAAAAGAGGAGCTTTGCGCGCAAAACCGCGGGTCGGCGCGCAAAAACGGCGGGCTGGCACGCAATTGGGCCAGCGCCTTGCACGCGGATGGTTGAGATTGCGCGCACCGGGCTTCGGATAGCGCACGGGGGCAACGGCTCATTCTTAAATCGAATGGCCACTTTGAGAAGGGGGGGTGCGCGCAATCGGACCGGATTGCGCGCACCCCAGGGGCAATTGCGCGCAAGAGGCTTCTTTTGCGCGCGAAGGCCTTAGGGTGAAGAATGAATCAAAGGAAAGGAGGCCAAGGGGTTGCGTGCGAAGGCGAACCCCGGGGCCGTATTGCGCGAGAGAAAAGAGGTTACCTGAGGATCGGCATTGCGCGCGGAAGGAGTTGGATTACGCGCACGAGAGACCGTTCGAATTCTGGCCACCCCCAAAACGTCGGGGGTCGCCTTGTATTTATAGGCAACCCCGGGCGCGGAATCCCGGAAGCGGGCGCGAAATTCCCTTCGCGGGCGCGGAATCAGGACCCGGCGCGCAAGGGAGCCGTGCAGGCCACGGGCGCGCAAAATAGCGCGCCGGCCCAGCGCATTGCGCGCATCCCGGGAGGATTGCGCGCCGCGGCTCAACTTTGCGCGCGGCCCTCTAAAATTCCGCACAAGTCCTCCGGGCCCTCCGGAACAGGCTTCTGACTCCAAATATCACTTCGCTTTCCGCATCCGGAGCTTTGTTTGGGAACAACGGACTTTTCCGGCGTCTACAGTAACATTATGGGATTCATGATTTCACCTAAAAAGGTTCAATAAACAAAAAAACCCATTAATATAGAATCCTTGGTAAATAAAAACATGTTTGATTAATCATGTTCATTATTAAAAAACTTCATCATGTTACCCACATTGAATCTGATCCATGATCTAACCAAAAATGTTTTTAGGCCATTGTAAAAAATATTTCTAAATGTTAGAGGGGTTGGGCCTTTATCTGTGATTGTATGAGTACACAATGTATAGTAGGATCTGAGTACTAGACCCTCTAAATCATTATGGGGGAATTATTTCATACTATGAGACTCTTTGATAGATTTAATTCATGTTTATTAGTCATTCCCCAAGAATATTTTTGGGCTAGTTACCTATGTTCTAGTGACATAATAAAAAACATACAATAATGTGAACATCTATATTCATAATGGGGTATTAATCGATGACATCACCCACATGTATTATATGTTCTCTATTTATGGTACAATCTATATTTATCAATGTTAAACCTTCTCCAATTTACTACTTAGTGGTTCTATGTTTGAAATTAACACATGAGGGGGCTGTAGAATTTATCACAATAGATAGAGTAATCATGTTCATGAGAAAGTAGTCATGATCTATTATAGAGTGGGGATTGGTCCCATGAAATGGGAATCCAACATATCCATATGATATGATTTACAACCCTTATAATCCATTTAAAATTAATAGGATAATTTATAGCATTTAAGTCTATATGATATTGTCTATAACATTGAATTTTATTATTTTGAATTCATTATTAATTTATGAAGTTTAATTTAACTAAGAGTAGAAAATAAGGTGCAACAATCCATGAAATGATAGGGTTTGAGCTGAACACTGGGTAGAACATTACGAATTACCCTTTTTATTAGTAACTATACTAGTCCATTTATTGGTTCACAATGGAATATAATCTTGGAAAGAGTCGATTATATTGTTCATCCTCTAACACGGGATATTGAAAACTTGTGTTATGGCTCAAGAGAATATAGCCTACGGAAGGTATGGGTATCACCAGGATTATAGAAGGCTGAAAATACAATGTTTGGTTATGGGTTTAAATCTAGGTAAGGCATATTTGATGAACTAATTAATAGGAATTGAATCCATATAGTTCATATTTTATTTAACATGGTCATGTTGTAGGTCCAGTCCATTTATTTTAAAGTAATGTGTGAAGGAAATTGTTCTGCATTTTTCATTATGTGATATGAATATTTGTGTCTAAAAAGGGGTGGTAATAAAATAATATGTTGTTCATACACACGGAAGATCTATACATGTATCCATTTACATTTATTCTTTATTTTAAATAGGAAACATCAATGGATGTATGTTGGATATGGTTAAATGATCATGGTAATTGTAGGGTGTAGAAAATAGAAATTATTTTCCTAATTTAGTATTGTGGTTGACAATGCACATCTAATTTAAAGAGCATCACAGTCGGTTCAATAACTAATTTATAAATCACATATTCTATTTTGTTTTTTTATATTATTTATTAAGATATCATTTTGGGGTGGTCGTTGATTGAAAAAATGTAATTAAAATAATGCAATGAAATATTAAAATCTAATTACAGATTAATAGAGAATGATATTAAGGAAGAAAGGTCATGGTTTGGGGTTTGATAAAATAGGTTCATTCATTATTATTTTTTAATTATATTTTATAATTCATTTGTTTAAACCTTATTTAAGATGTAATTTTCATTGATTTATTGAGTGTTTGATTTTATCATGCCTACAGAAAACTAGTCCACACCTCCTCTAATAATCAATTTGGATAACACCTCAACCAAGAATATTATTCCTAAAAGTACAAGCACCACCATAAGTTGTTTCATATTTTTTTGAAAATCCCAAATCCATTTTATTAAAGGATTTTCCAAGTGAAATGAGGGAAAATAAGCAATCAATGAAAAGAAATTAAATTAAAGATAATTTTATGGTGTACGACCACTTCACCAATTCATTATAAATGCATTTTCCACCAAATTATTTAATAAAATTAATTGAAGCTCAAAAATAAATATTTTCATGAATCCTCCCCCAGCACGAAGCCTTGAGTTAGTCACTTTTCATTACAATGTTAATACAGATCACTATAGAATATGAAAGAGAGATAATGGGATTAAGATTGGAAGTGAAAGATAGATGGGATAAAAAATGGAATCCGTTAAATATTTATAATATAGATACATTACATGACAAAATAAAAATCAAAATAAAAATTTTAAAGAAAATGATAAATCCTAAATATACATTTCCCTCCTCTCCATGGTGCCCTGGATGGAATGGGGTTGATTCGAAACCCTTTAGAGGGAGGATCTCTCGTCGTTTTATAGGTATCATTTGACTTCAAAAGATGTCGTGTCGTAGCCCCCTTTAATGAAGGATTCTTGAATTAAATTCCTCATGAATTATGTTCATAAATGTGTTTTCAATCTAACATAAAGATTTCAAAAGACAATTACATGTGTGGGGAGAGTTACATACATTTCACTCTGAATATTTATTCTGTCCAATCATCTCATCCAAATTTCAAATATCAATATTATCAGGCAATAATGACCATAGAAACAACATATTAAAATGTTATATCCTTCATAAATGATATTCCAAAACATCTCGGGTGTCCACCCAAAAAATTTAGTATTAATTTCCCACCTCATCTAAGAGTTATTAATTTTTTTATTAACTATGATATTTGCTATCCGAGATTTCCATGAAGATTCTTTCAAAGTATATCATCCAATTTCTACCTTGATCACTAAATCACTCTATGAAATTTGTTGAGAAATCATCTATATATGTCCTTGTTCATATCCATTTGGAATCAGCAATAGTGGATGTGTTTTTCCAAAATTATGCATCTGTTACGTAGGTGTGGTCAATGTTGTCCCTTTAGAAGATTTTCCATTGTCAATTATTTTTTCGATCCTCGAGATGATTGAATCATCATTCAGTCCTGAAGACTAATATGAATAAAATATATTAATAAATCCAAAAAAATAAAAATAAAAATTATAATTATATTTTAAAAATTATACCCAAAATACCCTTTTGATAGAAATCTGTCAAAAATCCAGATTTAACCAAATTTTTACATTTTTTCAAAACAAATCAAAATATCAAAATTTATATATATAAGCTCAAATTGATATATATTCGGAGGGTTCAAATAATTGAAATACTTAAAAAAATCGAGGAAAATATTTTCTCCATCATTTAACGATAAAGGTATTAAAGAAAATGCATGAGCTTCCCCTTCATGGATGTAACTATCTCTATTAAGAAAATTATTGATGAAATAATCAATGTGAACACATTTGGGGATTATACCAGTGGGAGAAGTCCACACGAGAATGGAACATTGAGTAGATATGGGAGCATAACATAAAACATGGACTATTAGGATGAACATTTTAGGATATTGGATGTTTAAAAAATATCCTCATGGTATGAGCCCCTATTATCAAGGGAATACAAGATCAATATTTCCTAGAGGATCCTATAAGTTGTGGATGATTTCCTATGATATCTATATTGTCTATCGAACACATGATCAAATGTGTGTACCCTAATGTTTATTTATCGATCATGTATCTTTGAATGCTACAAATGAGGCCTCAATTGAAGAAGAGAATTGGTATTTTTTACCTTGGAAATAGATATATATAATGTTTATTTTAATAATCCCACCAAAAATAGATAATTTGGGTGGAATAAATAAGGAAATGGAATCATAGTTTTGAATAATTGAGTTTATTTTTGAATGGGAAAAAATATCAACATCCTAATACATTTTGGGAGGGGGTAAGGATTTCAATAAGAGAATCCCATTTTTGAAATGATAATTAAAATACAAAAAGAGGTTCATGTCCCTAGATAAATTATTACTACAATAACTCCATCACATAGGATCCTCAAAAAATGGTATCATATTAGATAAAAGTCATGGATGAGATTTCATAGACATGATGATGGAGTACATGACACATATATGGGTCCATTTATTATTTTCATATAGATATTTCATGTGGGTGGGTGCCATGCTGATGAAATTCAAATATGTTTCATAGGGAGGGGGATTTAGTGAGAGTTCTTCTAGGGAAAATATTCAGGAAGGGACCTTGTAGTTGGACTTTATGAATGGTTCACATGGATGGGTGTCAATACAGAGTCCATTTTATATGTTTATCACGGATGTGTATCATAGAACGACCCTTATAAATGTCCTTTATGAGTTGACTGTGCAGTGTGTAGCCCTCACAGTTATGCTTCCTTAATGGGATTCACATATGGGACATGCAGAGGTGTGGCCTCAAAGTATTCCTTTAGAGACGAGTTAACAAATTTAGTATTTTGTGCATAAATTACCTACTTTTTTTCTCTATGTATAAAATTATAACTTCCAAAAGGGAGAATATATCCTTTGAATATTGAAAAAAACTTACAAACTTGGAAAATACCTCTCAATAAAAAGAACAACTCAACCAGAAAACCTCATCATTTTTTAAATTGATGTGATGGGTATATATATGTACTATTTTATAACTACATTCCCAAAATATGTTTATACAATTTTGGAGCCTTCTCTCATAATTTAAGTGATTTTAATAAACAAGAAGGGTAGTTCCCATGGCTGTGGAAAATTCTTATCACCTATAAAGTGGAATTATGGACGCATTGAAGTATGTGGGAACATGAAGGAAGAATGTTTCATGGATATTGTTTCCCATTTTTAACACATATGCTTAGAGTTGAAGGATTCTTCATGTAGTATCTTATGACCTCCAATCACTTCCATATATACTCATTGTTCATGGAGTCACTACATGGCCGTAAAGGGTAGTACTCTAAATATTGGTTTACAATGTGAGTAGATGACTAGAAATATCAATTGGGCTCTATGAAGTGTCTTTGGAAACTGATGAATTACATCAAGACATAGGTTTGATTTAAAATAATTCTTTAATATCAATAAAAATTCCATATAATATTTTATAGGTCTGAATAAATATTCTATAAATTTAATTTTTGATAATTAATCTCTTTCACAAAAGAGTAATTTGTATTCGTACATGTAATTGTTACATAAATATGACATAAATATATTATGGAGTCTAGAAATGTTAACTAAACTAATCTATGAAATAATTGATCCCCCAACCTCTCAACTTTGATATGAATCACCCGAGTAAAACAACCAATTGTTCCCATGAAAATAAATTGTAGGAAAAATTCATGAAATAATTGATTCTATATAATGAAATAATTAATAAAGAGATAAAAATTGAACACAACCATTCAAGCTAGGTAACAACCAACATAATATCAAATATAATAATTTCTTATCAAAACCTCCAATTATTACCTTTTTTGAAACAGTAAAGAAAAATATTACTCAAGTCATTACCATAAAAAAATGAAAAATGTATTACAATAAATCATTATAAATCCAACTCCCTTGACCCAAATTTAATTTATTTTGTAAACCACTAAATTTTTATGAATATTTATTTTAAATAATAAATGAATAATTAATTCCCTTTTTGGTATGGATGTTCAAAATTTAGGGAAATTACAAATATCCAATTTCATGATAGGTTAATTTTTTTATTGAATCTAAATAAAATTATGAGAGATGTAATACCATAACGTGATGAATTTAGATATTACATTTGGATATTATTATAGTTGGAAATATCTGGTGATTCTTGAGAGCTTCGGGTAATATTTTGAAGGTTTTTTGAGAATTTTGACTAGGTTTCATTATTTTAGTTTGAAGAATTAAATTAAACCATACTATTACCCTTAAATTTAATGAATTTAAGATCATTTTTTATTTAGAATTGATTTTATATATGATTGGAGCATAATCAAGGAATGACCATTCAAAATTGTGGAAGAAATTGTGAAGATGTTATCAAGGTTCTATAGTGACACATGTAGGATAATATAATGGTTTCTTATAGAATGGGACCAAGCCTTGTGGGGAAGAAGGATTAAGAAAATTCCATCAATATTTTTAGCACAAGTTTTGGTCAAATATGTAACCCATCCATCTATTCTAGATAGTTAGAGGGAGAAACATCCAAAAGATTACTATACTATTTGGGAACCCATGTAGCCTATTGTAATCGGGCTGAAAGAAAAAACCCTTTAATTTAATAGGGGAATCCCTCATGTCCCATAATTCTCTGTCACATGTCAATGGGTTGGCACCAATTCCTCCCCTCTTTAATCCCCATTATTATGGGTTTTCAGAATTGGTAATTTAAATGATTTAGGTAATTCATTCCACTATGTTGACATCTCTATTTTATTCCCCACCTCATATTTTTAATTCTCTACATATCTAATATAGGTATTCATTACTAATTCAATAAGAGCATGGTGGAATTACTTATTCTCAATGGAATCTTATCCATACAAGGATGAATGAATACTAGTATTTCACATACACATTGTTTCTTGGAGAATTGATAAGGAATGTCACCATTATAGATTTTTTTTAGTTTTCAATGATAATTTTATTTAAAATTATTATTGAATTGGAGGTGTTGGCTGGGTATTTATTATGTATTTGGTTCATGAGTATTTATTGGGATGGTTAAAAAATCATTTCATGATTATAAATTGTTTATTGGATACTAATTGTTTTATTTTATGGTTATTCAACATTGATTTAGATTAAATAAACAAGTATATTATTTTATAATTAATTATTTATGGAATTTGGATTGAATAAGGAGCTTTCCTGGTAAGTTGTTATTAATTGGAGTTGGGATGGTCTTAGATGGGAAGTAAGAAATATGCTTCCCTTAGTGATAATTTTTGAACACATATTTAATGAGATTGGTGGTCCCCAAAATCCCCCACTGTCATTCGTGTTTCCAAGTACATGTTTTGTATGACAATTTCTGCCACTTTGAGCATTGAACTATTTTTGAATTAATTTATTGGAATGTATTTGTCTATAGATAAACTCCCATAGGACATTATTGACTAAAGAATTGTTAAAAATGATGAGATGATATGTATTATGATTGTAAGTGAGAAATTTTTAATGGTTCACACTAAAAATGATGCCTTTTTATCAGAAATAATTTTTTGATTTTGACACCATATAAATGGTATTTGATTCTCTATGGGGTTTTATCTATTAAAAATAAATTAAAAATATTATTTAAATGTTTTTAAAAAAATTTATTAGAATTTTATTATGAAAACTATTCGACATTAATTTCGAAATGAATTTTTGAAACTATTGTTGTGACGTGTATTGGTATTTTGATTGAAAGTTGTTTCTATAGTGATATAATTGAAATTTACGTACAAATAGTATTTATGAAATGGGATCTGATATGGATTATTATCCATTATTATGGTGGATATTTATTAAATGTTTTTGAAAATTTATTTTTGAAATTAAAAATGTTTTTGAAATAATAATGATAGATTCTTCCTTTAAGACTATTTCGTATTCCTTATGGTGTTATGGATAAAATGAAGGGTATATGTTCTGATTGTAATATTATGGAATAAGGTTTCAGTTATTTTTGTGAAGGTTAAACCACTGGTGTACACATACCATTAGTGTATTCTTACAATTGATGTTTCAATTCTAGGTGAACGCCACCTCCTCTAGTGGAAACATGATTTTGATTGTCAAATGAATTAATGAACACGACCCCCAGGATGATTCTATGAATTGATATATAAAAAAAAGAGTGAACATGAATCCTTTGTGGATGCATTGTTTTAATGGTTATACCCATGGTGGACATGTACCTTAGTAGAATGAAAAACATTATTGTTAAACCAATGGTGAAACTGGAAACCAGGTAGATGTTGCGACCCTAAGAAGGGATATATTACATCAAGTACTATTTATTGACCAGGGGAGGGTATGTTAAAATTTCATGTGATATGGAGGTCATGTTCATCATTCCATTCTTATCGACACCTCAACACTATCCCAAATATGTTTACACTGTTATACATATCATCTTGGAAATCCTTTTCAGTGTTTGTTTGTATCGTTAGTTTTAAATTTCAAATGGAATTAATTTAATTGTTTACAAAGAGAACATATCCATTAAATTATATTTGGAACTTACATACTTAGTGATGAAATTGTCGATAGCCTATTGAGCTTTAGTCACAAACTACTCAGGACCCCACTATACTAGGGTACTTGACTAGCGCTAACTTGAGGTAGTATCATATTGGGTTGAAACCATTTTTTCCTTGTTAAGCCTAATCGATCAGATAATATTAGAAGCCTAGATGGAGGTATGGATTATAGTATCATAAGAGCTTTAATGTATTTTATTTATTATAATTCTGGTATTTACTCAACATCATCCAAATTTGTGGTATATTTTTATACCACATGTTAGATTTATTTTGTTCATATATGCAATTTTATTATTCTCACATTGAACATGGTTTTATTCTATGTTTATTTGTTTCATCCAGGTTTGTGTATTATAATAAAATGGTTATATCCTCCCCATGATAAATCAATATATCCCTACTACTATTCATAAAGCTTTTACATTTTGGGAGGATCATCAGGGGGACAATGTGACTATTGTTCTAGGTACTAGTAATTCGTATAGGATGAAGGATGTTACAATCAGTATCAGATTTTATTTTATTATCTTTATATTTTTATTGTCGATCTAATAGACACATATGAATGTCTGAAATCATTTTTTTGAACCGAATCAAAAACACCATTCCTCTTATAATTCTAGAATACAATTACTGTGGGACTAATGTTCTTAACATGTGATGTTACAGTTGATGTCATTTTAAAATTGTATGACCCACATGTGGTTTGAGAAGAGAAGTATCACATTTATTATGATGAGGCACATAGTATCCACATGATGTATACCTACATGTGTTCTTGTTTTCAATAACAAATGATTCCTATATTTTTAACATGATAGCATCTTGTTTCATTGAGTTTTCCAATTCATGTAATTGGTGGAATTCTACTCAGGTTGGAAGACTTGGATACATATTATTATTATTATTATTTTGTAAAGTATTATTGATTCTATGGAATTTATTATTGTATGGTCCATTTGAAAATGCGAAATTCAACACCATTGCAGGTTGATAAGGGTCTTTAGGGACAAAGTGGTACTCTTGATGATGTTTAGTTTTGTATATGTTTTGTTATTAAATCTTATAGTATTAACTTATATAATTATTTCCCCTCTTGATTATAATGGATTTTTTTTCTAATTGAATAATGTTGCTGATATCCACCGGTATGGGTCGTACATGATAACAGCATTATATATTTTTGACCCTGAGTTAGTTGTGATTCTCTAAGGGATGTCCCATGTAGGGATTCTTAGTTAGGTTCGGTGCTCTATAGGAGAATGTTTAGGTATGTGATTTATGTTTTATTCTATGGGACCCATATGTGGGTGTTTTTTGTTGTTGTTATGGGTGGAGACAAGACCGTGTATGATGTCCCTTGGTTTGAGACACTATGTTGGGTATTCCGGCACATTAATATTGGGTGGTTTTGTGAAAAGAATGATGTTTTAATTACTATGAGTTATGACATTATTGAAAACCTTTTTAATTGATATTTGGTACAACATTATACCATTAGACTTCAATTGGAAGTTATTTGGTTGGTTTTTCATTTTATTATGAGTGAAAACTTGAAGAATCATAGCATATTGTATGTGTTTTCAATAGATACATGAATCACGGGAAGGATATTCAGTGTATGAGGCTAGTTCATATGAGTAATGAACTTATATATGGCATTGGAATAGATATTCTACAAAGGGTTTTGAATACTAAATTACCTTTGGTGATAGTGTCATGATATTTAACTATCTTGGAAGGGAATAAATGTTCAACATCTGAACAAAATTACTATATGTGTGTCTAGTACACAGTGGGGGACCATATAGATGTTCACATGGTTTGAACAATGTATAGTGGTAGCTATGATTTGGTTATACCGTTGATCAAAAACTATGGTTCTATGATGATGTCATTTTTATTTTTTGGATGGGGTAAATCAGAAAAGGGGTGAAGTGGATTATTTTGTTTAAGAGATCCTATAAGGATTTTATTTTGTGAGGAACTGACATGATGGGGATATGGTCAGTTATTTAATTTAGTGTTTGTTTCTATTTGGGGGATTTGATGAATCTTGGAGTGGTGAGACATGTTTTTAATGAGTTCTAAATGATAATAAACATGTTTCCTTTGGAGGGTAATTAATGTTGTAATTGTTGTTCATGAAATGAACTACTGGACTTCGAATAAGTGATGGACTTGTGTAGTCCAATGATTAAGGACAAATTTTATGACATTACCTTTGGAAAAGTAACAAGGGTGAAGTTCCCCTATAATGCGGGATATTTTGGAAATGGATCGGGTTCTATGACATGATTGATTGGGGAGCGGTTAGAGGATACAATTTGTAGGGGTAGGTGATGGATCCTATTTATGTGATGCTTTAGAGGCAGCTTATGTGATTTTATATAGTGTTTAATTAACCAATGGCCTATTGAGGGTTGTGAAACTTGTTCTTTTTCAATGTTATTTATAGGTTGTGGATGAAATTATAGTGGTGTAGGAGTGGGTAATGTGATGCATTTTGGTTTGGTGCTTCAAAATCAATGGGTTGTTTATTTTCAATCATCATGTTTATTAATGGGTAGGGTGTGGGATATTTTAATAATATTTTAACTAGGTGAAGTAGTGATATGGTCACTTTTGTTTTGGGGTGAATGTGGTTAGTCATAGTAGAAAAAAAAACTAATTTTAGAGGGGTTTGGATGTATGATATTGATCATTCGATGTTTCTTTTTTCATTCTATTTTTAGTGAATAAATGAGTCCATGTACCTTTGGATTCCCTGGTTAATTACATATTCAAATTCAATATGATGTCGAGAAGATACTAAACATCGATGTTGTAATACTTTCAGCTTTAGACAATATAAAGGTGATAGATTAGTGGTTATTTAGTATTATGTATGATAAAATTAAATAATGATAATTTAATGGTTTATCCATGGAGATAAACTAGATGATAGGTGTGGAAATCATTGTTCATTCTTGGAGGATCACGTGATTTATCTAGGAGTATAGGCAATGGGATTATGTGATCATGTGACACAATGGTCCCTATAGTTGAGTATTTTCTGGATAGGTCTACCAGATGTAGCATGATTGGAGGTTTTTATAGTATTTGGTTTCCTTTATCTTAAAAATAAATTTGGGACATTGTTAAACACATGGTAGGTGTGTCTTATATTTTGTCTGGGGATTTTTTTTTTAAATTTTATCATGCCCATTTTATGGAAAAATAGTGTTAATGGATGTATACACTAACATATAATTATTTATAGAGGCAGGATACACGTTTATGGAATTCATTTGATTGATTCGTGGGTCAGTATTGATGGAAACCTCACAGTGTGTGTTTTTATAACACTATTGTGCTACATGGATAAATAATTCCCATGGTAGCAGATCCATAGAATTGGAATTTTGTATTCTGATCTTAGAAACATGATAGGGATACCTATAGTCAATGTTTTCAATTAAATGAATATATATACATATGTCAAATTTTATTTTCTTGGTAAATTTTTCCTATATTTTTAATATTGTTTACATAAATTGTATTGTGTTTTATGTTCCGAAACTCCATGAATTGTGGGTCATGACTTTGATGCACCTTCACCATTTGAGATTGGAATGTAACAAATTAATGATGAAATTATTAATAGAATTGTATGGTATGTATTTATTAGTGACCACTAAGACTTATCATAGATGAGATGTTTCTTGTTTGGGAGTTTTCGTTTCTCCGATGAATTTGAGCATTTTAAATTCAGGGAAACATTATCCTTCCAATTACATTATGGGTTGAATTTTTTCAATGATTCAGAAAGATAATTTGAAACTTTTTATCTTTTAATGTGATGGATTTAGATGTTAAATAATACTTAAAAGGTATCTCTACCACTCAATTCAGTCTTCAGATATTTATGTTATGTTTCAATGGTTTTTGGAGATATTTAATCTAGGGGCATGGGTTCGGTTAAATAGCTTTAGTCAAATAGTCTGGTCACACAAACACATGATGAGAATCCATTAAATTCTTATTGAGTAAAATTTTTATACATGTTTGGAGCATAGAAGAGGTAAAACTTTGGGAAACCATATTGTATAACATGTATAAGTTCCACAGGGTTTAAAAAACCACATGTACTTTTTTGATGTTTTGAAAACAATGAGACAATGAATTTTGAGGTATAATCCTATCTAAAAAGCCATCATTTTTCTAGGTGTATGGTTGGGTCAAATGTGAGACTAGGATATGGGAGGTGTATTTTTAGATATATATCTGGAAAATGAATAGGGTCATTGTTTGGATAATTATGCTACCAACCCTTGAAACCATATATAAAGAGTAAAATATGAAATATCCCCACCCCTGACTATTAGAGGGGGAATCCCTCCTCTGCCCCTCACGTATACCATAAGAGTCTATTAGTTTTTCCCCTTCCTCTCCACTTCTTTACCCATCATTGGGGGTATTCCAGTGGTGTATTATAGTAAATCTACAGTACTCCTTTTACTTCATTGGCCTGCATTCGTTTTCTCTTCCTTTTTTCTATTTATCTATTCCATGGTCAAAGTTCTCCAATGAGATTCCACTAGAGAATAATTTATGAACATTATTTGTTAGGGCATTTCATTAATCCTGGTGTTATGTAATATTGAGATTGCACCAACACTCGGTTTCATAGTGATTCTTCATGGTATTTAAACATTATGTTCATTCTAGGGGATTCACCAAATTAATTAATTAAATTGTTTTTGGAATTGGTGATGCTGATTGGGTATTTTGCTCGAACTGTGTTTGGGAGTTTGTTAGAGATGGATGACACCTAATTGGTTGAAGAAAAAATGATCAATGGATGCTAAATGTTTTTCTACTGGTTATGGAAGATTGGTTTAGATTATATCACTAATTATAATTTTTTATAATAAATTATTTCTAACATCTTTCTTGAAGTAGGAGCTTGGGTGATCATCCAGGATTTATTATAGTTGGTATAGTCTTTTATGGGACCTGAAAGAGATTCTTTCCCTTAGAGATAAATTTGTAAATTATCTTCAATGTAGTAGGGGTTCACTAGACTTGGTCCAATGTCTATTAAATTTCTAATTTCTTGTGTTGAGTATTCTTTTCAGACTCTTTTTTAGTTGAATTGTTTCAAAATTAATAATTTATAATATCTTTCACCATTTTCATATACCCATTAGACATTATTTTCTCTATAATTAGATAATATACTCGTAAGATATGTTTTATAAGAGTTTCTATTTTATGTTTAATGGTCATATCTTGAAACGATGTCATTTTTTGGAAATGGTATTTTGGTCTTCGACATATTAAAATGGGATCTTGGATGATAAATTTATTTGTTTCCCTTGAATGGAAAATTTAAATTATTTTTAAAATATGATTTTTATATTCTCTTGTAATGGTATTTTAAAATGGTATCTTAATATGGGTTTGAATTAAAGTTTTGAAATAGATGTGGTGGCATGTGATTACTTTTTTATGGGAAAACTATTTTACAACTATAAATTTTGAAATATAATCAGAAGAAAAATCATGGAAATTATATTTGAAATAGGTATTGTTACATGATAATTATAATTGTTTCTGAAAATATTTTTTACACGATTTTAGAAATTATAGATTTATTTAAAAAATTAGTGGTTGGTGAATCCATTAACCCATTTATTTATTCCTTATGGTGTTATGTAAATAATTATGGGTATACATTCATTGATCAATGTTAATGAATACAACATGGGATGTTCTTGTGAATGTTAATCTGTTTCTCAACATGGACCCCATGTGGATGCTTTGAATTCATGGCTAATATTTTGGTGAACATGAACCCTCGATTGGATGATTGATTTTGATGGTTAAAAATTGGGTGAACATGATCCCCATAAGGGATGTTTGTATTGATGGTTATAATTTTGGTCAATATGGACCTTGGGTGGATATTTGTTATTGATGGTTATACTCATAGAAAACTCATTCCCAGATTTGATGATTGGTTTTGGTTGTTAAATATATGGTGAACAAAGATCCCTGGTGTATGTCGATACATATGGTTAATCTTGAGGGGAACATAGACATGGGGTGGATTTTGGGGCCCTGAGGATGGGTATATTTCCCCCAGGTTGGGCTTTTCTAGAATAGGGATGGTTATATTACCCTTGGTTGGGAGATATATGTAATAGTATTTTTTACATTCTCTGACACAAACCATCATTAGCTGAAGAAGTTTGACACCATTATTGTGGTGAACCTATCCCTCATGTTTGATGATTGTTTATACAGTTAGTTTTATATTTTAAATTGTTATAATTGAATTTTATTATCTTTCACACTTTTTTATGTATGTATTTTTTGACTTTTTATCTTTATGGTAGATATTGTAAGTGTCGTACTTAGTTGTACTCAAACCATTCTCTCCCAGCCCAACACTTATGCACTTAAAAAGACCTTCATTAATAAATTTTTAGGTTGATATGAGACCGAAGGAGAGGTTTTGGATAGTCAAGTGAGAAAAATTTGATAATATAATTAGTTTGGGAGGAGGTATGGATTGAAGTATCATATGACCCTCAATATATTTTATTTTCATAATTTGTTTCATTACTTTTTATTATCCAAGTGGGAGGTATGTTCGTATTTCACATGATGGTTTTCATTTTGACCAAAAGTAAAATTTAATTACTTTCTCTAGATAATCTTGTTTTTATTATGTATATTTACTTCATCCATCATTTCACACTCAAATATTTGGTGTATAAGATCCCAGTGATATCTCTAGGGGACTCCACTACTATTTTACACCCTCTGTAATTTGGGGATATTTGCTTGAGTAAGAGTGTAAACCCTGGTCTGAGCACCAATAAGTGGTTAGAGTCTGTGGTTTGTCTAAAAATACATTAATTTTCATATATTGTAAATTGTGATGGGGATCCATATTAAAATAATTCAATTATTGTGAAATATAATTTTAAAAGTTACATAATTTTTTACATTAATTTTGAAAAATATAAATAAATAATATCCATTAGTGTTAGAATGTGGACATCCAATACTAGTTCTACTAATACACTACCAAATGACTTTTTTATCATAGAAATGGTATCCTTTTCAGTGTGTTATGATAAATAATGGTCATACAAATTAATGTGGTTTCCTCAATAAACACAATGATGATAATGTTAACACTAATAACCATAGATATACCCAAAATATTGAGATATATATCCATCATATAACACAACATCAAAATATAGAAATGTGTTAAGGATAATTACCTTAGACAACATTAATTTAATTTCATTAGGTCATCTAAAATACATTATCAACTATAACAAACTTGAAAAAGTCATAAATATCTCATATTTTTGATATTCAAATAATTTCATTAGAATTTTATAATTAATATAGACCTATAAAAAATTAGTATTCCACCCATCGACAACAAAATCATAACCAACAAGGAAGATATAAACCAAAAATTTATATGCATCCTCAAATGAAAAAAATTGAATTTTTTTTCCAAATCCAATTTTTTCTACCTATAATACACTAAATCCAAAGAAAAAAATAACTAGGTAAATTTACTAACACCAAAATGTCATCCAAAAGCATATATTCTTCCTATATATGACTTGTTTTTAAAATTCATAAGAAATACCAATAAATAAAAATATATTTATCCCTTATTTCATGAATTATAGTGTCTAATACCAATATGGAAAAAACCCAAAATTGAGGTGATGAGTGAATTAATTGGAATATATAATAAGAGTTTATTAGAACATCAAAATGAAATAAATAATTGATCTTAAACGACCACATATTGATTGAGAACCCAGAGTGGAATAGAAATAGTCTGTGGAAACACAAACTATTATTTATCAATATATTATTAAGGACCCCACACAGACAATGAAAATACATTTTTTAAAATATAAAATATTAATCACATTAATTGAGTGTTGATAATTAATAGTATATGTTTACATCGATTTATCATACCCATAATGAGATTAAAAAGACCCTACTATCCTACCACCATTATTCTATTGGATGGGAATTGGCCTTCCACTATAATGATGTCTTTCAAAACACCAACAACCATATTCAACTATTCATTAGGTGATGTAAAAACCCCACAAGAGAAATCCATTTAAATAATTCCATATAGTATCCTTTTACTATTTTTTATGCATCATATGTTCTTAAAAGATCCTTTAAATCTCATAGAAAATAACAAATATATTTTTATTTTTATTATAATCATAATTTCTAACTCACTTGTATTGTCTTATAGAAATACAGTTTTTTTTTTCAACTGATTCCTACTAACACTCATCATTACATATACTTAAAATTTACCATGTAAAATTGAAATAATATAATGACATAATACCACATATATTTGAGAACAACATGAACCAAAAGAAATTAAATGATATATAGTATGATTGAATGAAAATTTTATTCCAACATTCATACTTACTAAAATCAATCCAATGATTTAATGACACATTAAAACCACTTTGGAAAACAAATATGTAAATTTTATTTTTTTAGTTACAAGAAAATATTGGATCCTTATAAATATCATCAATTTATGTAGAATTATATAACACATTTTCATATGTTTTTTACATGGTATACACACTCATTTTATTATTTATTTAATATTTTGAGTATACAAATTGTGACACTAAAATAATTTCCTTATCATATAATAAAATATAATAATTTGTAAATAGTTTAATATTATCTTAACCTACATGTAAAATAATTATTCAGATAAATTTCAATAAAAATATCAATATTTCCCCCCATCTAGGTGTGTCTAGATATTCATTCTAGTGTTACCCATTGTTATTCTCCAAAAACGTCTTCAAATTCCCATTTGAATGATCTTGCTAATTTTTACTCTCTTAGATTTTTTAATACATGTAACCTAGTGGAAAAAAACCAGTATATATATGTATATTTATATTCAATATGGTGTGTTAATGTAGTCCATAAAATGGAATTTATGACATAAGAAAGATGTGAAATTGGGGGTTGGATATAGTTTTATCCCCATTTTTTATAATACGTTTTTATTTTATTGAAAATATCTCAATTAAATACTAAAGAATTGGAAATATGACATCTTTTTTTTTATAATTCATTTTAATATGAATTTTCCTGAAACAACATTTCTTAATTTTTTATGGTGCTAAGATATTTTACTTTTGTATATGGTATTAACTAATAACCATGTCAAATATTTCTCCCCCTAAAAAGAATTTAAATTTTCCATCGCTTCAATTGGACTGCATTCAATATCGTCTTGGTATCTTACAAACGTACATATATAATAATAAATAGCATTCAAATCCATTTGGATCATCCCCATTGTCTATAAAAAATTATTCATGCTTCCACAACTTACAAAATGATTATTTCTCTTTAGCTTGTTCAGAATATTGTTTTGACAGACTCAACTCAAAATTTAAATTGTGTCACTATTAACTAAATGTTTCTTCATAAGAATTTAATCATTATTTTTCTTCTTAAAAAACTCAGTCATCTCAGATCTCTTGGAGACTAAATATAAAAAAATCACTGTAGAAAATAATTAATGAATTATCTCAAGAAATAAATCCAAAATATATTCCAATATATAATTTATCTAAATACAAGACCATTAGAATGAATGATGCATTTGACATTTTTATAATAGGGTTTTTGTAAATTTTAATACTACATTGACCATGAATCAATTTTAACATAACTCTGAACTCCCTATTTTTAAATAACATAATGAGATATCTTCAGTCTCTCCTCGATCATGAATATCAAAAAACAACAAATTTTTTTGGATAATATATATCCATTAATGAGAGGATACATTCCTCAAATCTTTTAAGATATAATTTTATAATCATATCTTAACAAACTAATCACTTATTTAATAATTTTTAATTTATTTATCTTGTAATGAAAAGATCCTAACTTTTCATACATAGATATTAAATCATAATGGAAACATAATAATTACGTCACAAAAATACATGTATAGGGGTAATAATGTAATAGAGACTTTGGAAGCATGGACACATAGAAAATAGGTCTGTAAGTGAGTTACATCATATCCCCCTATATTCTTCATAACAATCACCCTTCCTATACATACCATAAATAATAAATTTTTTCATAACCTTGGGAATGAATAATTAGGGAAGGGAGAGCTCAGAAGCGTAATAAGGGTAAACTTGGTAGATATCAATAAATTAGGATCATAAGAGTATGCGAACATTATGATGAAATTTGAAAACCATAACATATATATCATACATCACAATCATGACTCATGTTATAAATCCTTGAAGTTCATGAGAAATAGATCCTAATGGAATAAAATAATATTAACATTGAGAACATAACATTGTTGTGATACATATGTTTTTGGAATAGACATTAGCATTGAAAATCATTTCCTTATTAGTTCAACTCTTATTTCCAAGAATACCATTGTGGAATTGTTTCACCCACAGAACATAATAGTATTCAGGGTATAGTCCCAAGACTGTCATACTAGAAAAAGTACCTTAATAAACTATTTTAAATCCCCATTAATCATCTTATTTATATCATGAGGTATTAATCATTACCTAATTCATTGGAGGGATGTATAATTTCCACCCATCTTATAATTAAAATAATTCATACCTATTCCCCAAGTTGATAAATAATTAATTTTATTGGATCCCATTAATAGATTTTGGTTTAAATAACATATCATCATATCATAACCTATTCGAAAGAAACAGGTTTCCAAATCATTTTACCATTTCATCAAATCAAAACCTATTGAAAAATAATTGGGTTTCATAATAAATTTATCATGGCATAACCAATGAATGAGAAATATGTTTCATAAATATACCTTCATCATAAGTATAAAACATCTATAAAAATAATAGTAATGGTATCCAGTTATCATATCCCCCAAAATAAAAATATAACTTAAAATGATGTCATCTCATATTGAAAATTATTATGAAATATCACATGGAACATGACTTGAGTAAAATAATCTTTACATTTGAAAAAAATATATCAAAAAATAAAACTTTTTCAATAACCTTTTAATTGAAAATAACATTTGAAACATATATTGGAGGATGTAAAAATAATTTAAAACATTTAATGAGGAATATTTATTCTCCAAATTTATTTTTTAACATGCAAATTTTAAAATAATTTCCATTAAAAATAATCATTGGGATAATATAAATGTTTCTCTAAAGAAAATAATGTTCATGAAGGGGAAATATCTTTCATGTCATACAAGTTAAAACCAATATTAGGTTAATATTATTTTTTAAATGTGTATTTAATAAATGCATTGGATAATGTTAAATAATTTTGATTTTTTTTAGAAAATATTGATATGTAAGACAAAGGATTTTCAAAAAAATATGTAAATATGGTCTGTTTACAATTAAAACAATATATTGGAATCACGAGTTCATAAAGATTAGAAAATGAATGAAAAAAGGTATTCAAATTAAATAACAATATGAGAGAAAAAATCATAAGTATAATGAGATATTTATCATAATATTTCATTATTGGAAGCATAAAAATAAACAATGTTGATAAAAGACGAGACAATATCATAAAACCATTAAAACATTGGTACCATTTAATAATAATTTCCATAAAAGATAAAATTTAAATGGGAAAAAAATATCATGAGAATAAATAAATTCATTATATTACACTTCAAAGGGTGTGTATATATACACCATAAAATAATATACGTGCATAACATAGCATATGTCTCAAAGAAGATAAATGAAGAAAAAAATCCCTTACCACATTGGTAACTTTTTAATCATAAAAACCAAAAAAGAGTAATATGTCAATGGATAACTAAATAAAACTAATTTTCATTAGAACCACCATAATATATAGTCATGGTTAGTACACACAAAATATTATAGAAATATGTGGTGAATATATAATCTGTCTCATTGAATTAAAAAGTGTGGAGGAATACCATTACCATATGTCTCGACATCCTTTATACACATTAAAACCTCCTATATAATAAATAAAATATATTTATTATATATTTATTTAGTATCCATAGTTATATTTATAATAAGATATATTATTTACCTATTTCCCTTTATTATACGATTAGTAACAATTCAATTTTAAAGTCATATCTTAGGTAATAAATGTTTTTATTTTCATGTGTGTTATTTTTTTTCTATTTTTTAGTCATTCTACATTGATCACTGATAAATATTATGTATAATTTTATACATTATAATAAGAGAATATATTTTATTAATATATGTATTTATAATAATTCATAAATGTTAGAGTTAAAAAATGAAATACACTATTCATAGAGATAGTAGGTCGTACGTATGAAAAAATGGTGTTTAAATTTTATCGATTGATGAAAGGAATGAAATTTAACTATTATATTACTATTACAGGATAAATTTTATATCAAATATATCCCATATATTCATTAATTTTACTATAGTTATCTTATATCAAAAGCATTAGGGAAAAAGGAATCACATCACTTTGTGTGGCGGTAGTCCACCATATACATGAAAGACGTTATCATATCCCACATAGAATGTAATATATGATGGTGTATGTGGTATCATAATTAAATATGTACAATTAGGTTACAAATTTAATACATATTTATTTTATATAACCTTATTACCATCAAGGTAAAAAATAAATGAATATTAGACCACATTGATTTGTGTGGCATTTGTCTGCCATACACATGGGCGATAATAGCTTTTTCCAATGGGTTAGTATGTAATATGTTCTTTGTGGTATTATAACTATATAGGTAAAAAAATATCATATATATAATATAGGTACATTAAATCTACCAATATATCTAGGTGTGATCGGTGGTGATGGAAAATGGATAGCATCGGTTCACAGGGCTGTAGTGCGTCGTACACCTGAATGATGATTTCATATCAAATTTCACGGAAGTGGAGAAAGATCAATGTTATCACATTAACATAATAGCGTATTTTTATATATAATAAACGGAGGTTATTATATCCAATTTGTTTTATAATAATTGATAGAGGTTGATGAAGAAATGAAAAAAAATGATCGGGTAGGTACATTACATATTTTATAGATGGCTTATTTCTTCCACAAAAGGATTACTAAGATGGATTTATGAAAAAAGATAGATTTATATGATGAATTTTGGGATGAAGGGAAGTTATTTTTGTAGGTAATAGATGAACTAATGTGTTTTTAAATTTTCAATACGAGAGGAGAGGGGTTGTTCATTCATAAGTTATTTCAGGAGAAGACTTGTAAATTCATAAAAGAAAAAGGTGTGACCATGTTTTTCACATCCCGGAGATCTACAAAATATTCTATTATCAATCATTAGAGGTTATAAGCTCGAAATACAGTCATGAAATGTGGATTAAAAATTTTATAGGTCAATTAACCCAGTATCTATTTACGTTTAACCCTAATAAACCCACTTTAAACTTGATAATGATAATTAATTTTTAACTTGTTTTACTGTTTAAAATGTTCGATAGTTGAATTCAATTTATTAGAAAATATAAATTATCATGCAATGAAATATGGAATCTAATTTTCAAAATTACATTTACAGAAGTGGAATAATTGATTTAAAATCAGTTTTGTAGATGTGATGAAAAGGTTGTTTTCCCAAGAAAAAGTATCATAAGTTTTAAAAGTTTTTATATCAAATTAAAAATTTAAATTAATTCGAATTCATATAATTGGATTAATATACATTAAATAGAACTAATTTTTATTCAAATCGTATTAATGTAAAATTTATAATTTCATTTCTTTGAATGAAAAAAAATGACATAATAAAGACATGATTTTTTTATACTTCATTAGTAAATTTCTCTTTTCAAAAAATTATAAAATATTAACTAGATGATAATTTTGAAAATATTAATTAAAATTATATTATTTTTTATATTAAATTATAAATTTTCATAAATATCTAATTTTTATATAAGACTAAAAATCACCATAGAATTATTTTTAGAAAAACATAGTTTTAATCATAAAAATATATTTATTACTATATCATGCCTCGAAATCACATAAGAGGAATGAAAAAAATTAATGAATATAAAATATATAAATTTATTTAAAATAATTCACCAAAAGTTATTTTTTAAATTTATTTATGTAAAACATGTTTGTGCACAAAAATGTGTTTTTCAGAAAAAGATTTACTTTGTCTTTAATGGATTTTATTTTTAGTTATAGTTAATTGGTTAGAAAAAAATTTATTATATATACACATGTCAGCTATATATTACTATAATTTTTTAAATTTTATTCATATGAATATATATGATGGCTAAGTGATAACAATAAAATTACGGAATAATTTGAAAAACAAGTCACATATTATTTTAATTTGGTATTGTGTGTAATGAAAGATATAATCATTGCTTCATGAATCAAAGTATAAATCCAGTTTTGTTTGTAAAAAATATATTATCATGATGTGTTGTGTAACACCAAACAATAACCTGAGTATTTTTTTTTAAAAAATATTTCTCAAAATCTCTGGTTGTTCTATTCTACCCACATAAATAAATTATTCCACCAAAATATTATATTTTCATCTATAAAAAATTGTTTAAAATTTGAAAATTATTTTGTAGAAAACCCATATCATTTAAAGTTTCATAAAAATATTCTCTTGAAGATAGATAAATGGATGTACGAATGCCATCTGAAATTATAAATAAAACATTTTAAAATAAGATAACATTATTGGAAGGTAAATATTTAGAACTTGAATAAAAGTATAGCATCAAAATAATGATGGAGAGTTACGTAGATCATTGTTGAAAATGGATTTAATTATCCCTTGAAAATCAAAAAACAAAAAATAAATAAAGCAATGTGGTGTGAAAAAATCATTTATATAATAAACAAATGATAATAACAGGACATAATTTTATTTAAAGTTCATTATCTCAATATTGAGGAATTTTCATGTGATGGTATACATATATAATATCCTTCCATTTCACTTGAACAATATCATATTTTGGTTGTTCTTTCATCATTTTCCACATCAAATCATAAATTATGAAATTAACAAAAAAATATTCATGATTCACTTGGGTATCATACCTTCCATAAGATTATAATAGTCATTACTTATATGTATAGTTATCATCATAACAAAATTATCAGCACAAGTTATCAAATATAAAAAAACCTTATTGGGTAAAGTAATAAATTAATCTATAAAACAATATCCAATGTTTACATTAAACTAGTCTATAAATTACTAGAATTATGAAACAACCAAAATTCAAAATATAATAAATGTCACTAAATTAAAAAAATAAATGTAAAATTAATCACCAAAATATCAATAAGTATATCATAATTTTCATATAAAATAATATGTCAATACATTTGTTTTATATTCTCTTAATGCATTTAATAAACAAAATTACCATAAAACATCAATGAAAACATATAGGCTTCCACAAATTTACACTTCCCACATTCGTTAAATAAAATAAAAAATTATAGAATAAATTCTATAATTATAAAAATAATGAAACCCAACCAAATATAACATATAACACTTCTTCAAACATTCACCAATCATTTCAATGGTCATAAATAATATCTATATTACTTTATCCATATTAATAATCTCTTTATCCAAACTGAAAACCATTATCTCAACATTACAGACATATTAATGTTTGTACCCCATAATCATTTAATTTTCATAAAATATTTCCATGAAATTAAATCAGTTTTCTATTTCATCAATTCCATTAAACATATTCATGAATTTACTTAAAGGATAACTACAAAGGAACAATCCATTAATGTTTATTTATTCTAATAATCAAAATACCATTGTTAAAAATATAATTCATTACTTAATAATAAATTAAAATTTTAATAATTTTACATCATTCAAAATCCATTAACTAGGATTCATCATCTTTTTCCATAATTACTCCTTCCTTTCATATGTAATTTGTAGTCACTTCATCACCTGCAAGAAAAACATTACTTTTACCACCTTACTGATCCTATTTTTTAAATTCTACCAAGGACATCAATTTGGATAATTCGTATACATTACACATTTATTACATTAAAATATTTATGATTCCTATGTACAATCAGTAATCTCATTCATTCTGTTACCTAAAATCATACTTTTCATCAGAAAATGATTGTTATGTGTCCTAATTTATAAAACACCAACTTATTCCTTCGAGAAAAGTCTTTGAGTTCTTTTTTACACATTATTAACATATATGACATTAAATATTATTTCCTTCATGGCCCATACCACAAAAACTCTCAATAAAATCTTTCCTTGTATTATTTGGTGTATCCAATAGTTTTAAAGGTGTATATTTTTAATCATATATCCGGGTATCTAATTATAAATAATAAAAATACACATTACACAATCCATCAAAATATTTTTTTTTCTCAGCAACAAATTTTCTATCACATTCAAATTTAATAATATACTAATTGTTCCTTCCAGTTATTAAAAAAATACGTATTTTAAAAAATATTAATAATAGCAGGGAATGAAATTTTCATGAAAAATCCCGTATTGGATATCCAAATCCTGACACATGTTTTATCATCCATGGCACCTTAGGCCTAACCAAGGTCATTCACAGTAATTATTCAAATACTTCAGGATAGTTTTAAAATTATTTGTGAATTTGATAGTATATCCAATAAGAGTGTCATACCTAGTGTGTAGAAAGGCTCATTGTTATCCACTGAATGATTATCATTACTAGACCATTGCATACTTTTTAGAGTTATTACCCATAAGTACCTCTAGGCCAAATCCCTAACAACTTTTTATATCTGGATGGGGATGTAATATCCTCAAAACCAGTCACTATATCCTTCACTTAAATTAAATCATATATTCCTATACATAGAATTATCCTTACACATATCCTTATACATATCCCTATACATATCCTTAGAAACACCCCAATGGAGAATAAAAATAGAAAACCTAACCCTTCATATATATTAATAGATTAACAAGAATTACATTATACAAATACCTGAATAAAAGTTTGTAAAGGTATAGTACCTTTGCAAACATGGACACATAAAAACTAGTGCATAAGTAAGATACATCATCGCCCCCCTTATATCATCATAAAAATCACACTACTTAAAACATATCATCCATAATACATTTTATCAAATTCCGGGGGATCAAAGAACAATAAAGGGTGAGATCAGATTCTCTATGAGGGTAAATGTAACACCCCAGGTAAATAAAGAATATGACATTTTCATATTTATCCATATTTGTGAATAAAATATTAATATTACTTTAAAGGGGACGCTATGCTCGATGGTGTACCCAACACGCAACAACGAGTTTCTTGGGAATCTTACGTTGCACTCTAATAATAAAATAATATTATTTTAAATGGCAGTTATCATGTACCCATTGTATTGGAGGTAATGGATATAAATAACTAAAATATGATTATATATGTTTTTAAATGTTTTTACATTTATCCAATAAAGGATAAAGGCTTAAAATACGGAAAGAATTCAATTTAGGCGTATATGCCCTAGTTTTCACTAAAGGTTCACTTATCGCCTTTTGATGGCGAACCGTCATTAAATATAGTTTTGTTCACTCTTATACATTCTATTTGGACCAAATAAAACTCTTCTTTAGAATTGGGACATCAAAGATACTTTGTGTAAATTTTTGGTATCTTTCCGATAAAGTTCATTTTTTAATGAATAGTGTAAAATGTTGTATTTTAATTCAAAACCTCTTTTTAATCTAATTTATTTATATTATTAGATTATCTTTTTAATTGGTTTTAAAGTGAAATTAGAATATATTTTTACCATTAAATCCAATAGTGGTCGTTGGAATTAATTTCACCTTGAAATCGGACTTAAACTAGTGTCAAACTTTTGATACATATTGTTTTGTAAAAACACGCTATTTGTCATGACAGCGGGAATTAATTATTAAATTAATTAATGTGACTTATTTGTTTTGAATTTTTTAAAATAGACTTCATTTTTGAATTCGGAATATCAAATATAGCATAGGGTGAATTTTTGGTAATTTTCTGAAAAACATCAATTTTTGATTAATAGTGAAACCACTAAGTGGTACTTATAAAAACTGATTTTTCCGTTTAAATGAAATTTTTCCACCTTTGTGTTTTGAATTTCAAAAATCCGACATACATGGTTGTCATTAAGAAGTAAAATGTGGTTCAATGGGATTAAAATAATTTTTTGGTGAATAGTAACTTATTATGTTTTTAATCGCGATTAGAGGTAATTAGTGTAGTTTAAGGTAAAAATAATGTTTTAATAATATGAAATGAACTTTACACATGTACTAACCTCATTGGATTTGTCATGGCCGACCAAGACAACCCATGGGTCAACTTGGGGACCCCATGAAGACACTTTGGTTGGAAAATGAAATTAATATCTTTTTATTTAAAGTTAAAGTAAAAATGAGACAAACATGAAAAGTTTTACTAAAACAATTTTTACATGGGGTTATACAAATCATATTTTTGACTATAAATATTAATTGGAAATATAAAAAGATTTACTACATCATAGTATTTTTTTTATAATTTTTATACATTAAATAAATTAAATTATTTATGACATCATGACGATGCAGCGATGACCTCATTATTTAACGATTTAAATAAAACGGAGAGATAATGTAATATCTAAGACCTACACATGTACAAAACCTATTAGATGAGTTGATTTAGAACCCTTATCACCTTATACTCGAAACACATTAATGTGGGACCTCCTAAATCAGAATACCATTTTCAAATAAAGTTACAGTTGCTTACTTTCCAAGAGTACCCCTCCTCTCCTCTTATAAAAGGCCCCCACCTCTACCTCCTTACCCACACTACCAAAGCCTTTGGCTCGGCCAACCCCTGCCCATTTTCTCTCTCCACATCCCTCAATTACTATTTGAAGCCTAAAATTGGGCAGAAGTCTTCCCAAGGAAGCCTTTGAGCTCAAACCAAAGGGAGTTACCCGATTTTAAGGTAATGTGTTCACTTGAGTCCTTTTGTTTTATTTTGCCTCTCCAACCCCCAAAACTCTTTTTATTCATTTTTTTGTAACAACTAAAGTATATTAAATATACTAGGATGTTTTTATAATAAGTATTCGAGCTACACTTACACACACCTACATCTAATGGTTAAAGAACATACTGTTTCCGTGGATGGCTAATTTCTGCCTCATGAAACGATGATTGTTCAACACTCATATAACACCTTCAAAGTTGGCCATTAAGATGTCACTATATTTATATAAGATATATAATATGTTTATGTTTTACTTATGCTTCTGTATTTTTCATTTTTGTCTTACCTTTATGGCTTCCATTATGGGTATACACGATATCATCATTTTAGGAATTGCGGACTACCGCCCCCTCAAAGTGATGTGATTCGTTAATGCCATACGTGGGGTGTATAAAGGATGGATTTAATGTTATTATATATGATGTGATAATGGAATTATAATATACCTATATATAATTATTATATCTTTCCATTAAAGTATGATATAGAAATGAAAGTATCGTCCATGCATACGTACGACTTACCGTCTCGATGAACGGTGCATTTCATTTCTTATCCCCAAATGTAATGTACTATTATAAGTACATGTATATAATGGATATATATGATTAATGATACATATAAATTATGAATATAATTCTGGAATTAAAATATACATACCTCTCATTTAGTTTTAATTCCGTTAATATGACAAAGAAATGGAAGTAGCGTTCATGCGTACGTACGGCTTACCGTCTCCATGAACGGTGCATTTCATTTCTTACCTCTAAATGATTATGTAATATTATAAATACATGTATATGCTGGATATATATGATATATATTCTATCCAAATCAGGAATGTCATTCTGTATATAAAGAACCTTTGACCACACGAACAACATGTAATTGTAAGAAGTCCACTTTCGACACAAGAACCAAATATCGACAAAACAAACATTATTAACTTAAATGACTACATAATCTTTATAACATGAAAATAAGTGATCTAAAAGGAATAATTAACTATAAAAAGGTTCTTAATAAAGTGGAAATTAACTGAAGCTTATTATTCAGGACGTTAAAGAATGATCGAGTCAAGTCGGACCCGAGGTAAGGGATCCTACTCCTCTCTTTCTTTTTAAGTACATTCTTTTATGTCATTCCTTTAAAGGTCATATTTCTTGTGATTGGGATGTTATTTTATATTTCTATTACTGTAATTTTTATGTACATATTATGAGAGACCCTATTCTCTCTCATAAATCCATTTTGGATGTTTTGAGTGGCACCGTTAGGCTGCCGGATTTTCGTAAGAGATCTAACCTCTATCTTTCTTTTTAAGTACTCTCCTTTATGTCACTTCTTTTAAGCTCCTCTTTATTATGTTGGGGGATGTTCTTTTATATTACTCTTTCTGTAAACATTATGTTGATGTGATGAGAGACCCTATTTCCTCTCATCAATCCATTTTGGAAGTTTTAAGTGGTGCCGTTAGGCTGCTGAGTTTTCGTAAGAGATTTTTCATCTCACTTTTATTCCTGTGAGATTTATGCTACATTTGCCACAATTTACTTTGAGTGGTTTATGTACTGACCATTATTAAACTCCTTTTTTAATATAATTCTATTTATGGGTATTTACATATTCATTGTATGACACTTCTTCGATGGGGTGTACTTTGCGAAAGTTACCCAAGTCGGTAAGGGAACCTTTCACCCTCCTCTTTTTAAAAGACTTCATTTGTTATGTCTTTTAATTCACATACTATTATGTTGGGATATGTTCTTCTATATCCTGATTGATGTAAATTATATTTCAAAGTGATGAGATTCCCTTTTTATCTCTCATCATATCATTTTATGAATTCTTGAAGTGACGCCGTTAGGCTGTCGAATTTTACCAAGGGAACTTTTTAACCCAATTTTGATTTCTTTGGGTTCAATATGTAGTCATTGAATATTTCATCCTTTGAATATGTGTGAATGAACTTTTATTGTTTTACACTTAATATCCACTTATTTTGGGTGTATTTATATTTGTCACACATAATTTTGAGATTGATTTGTCCTTAATTTAAGGATACCTTCTTTATAAGGGATTTCATCACATTTGACATTTCTATTGAGTGTTCATTGATGTTATGCACCAATTCACTATTATATGGTGTATATACTGTCCTTTGGAGTATTATATCATGAATCCATTTATTCTCATGATATTATAAAGTTCTGACTAAATCTTATTCCTCAATTATTGTATTCAAGTGTCTCTATTTTTGGTAAAACCCCTTTAACCAAAATATCGCTTTAAATGTTTTAATGATTTGTTCTTATTAATATCCATGTTTTCAAAATGTTTGTAAGGGTTTATTTATGTGGATATTAATGGTTTAAAATTTTAAAATCTTCAAGGTGGTATGGGAAACTTTTATTCAAAAATCTCTTTATTAAATGTTTTAAATGGTTTTGGAAATGGTTTCTTTTTGAATGGATTCATTATTTCAATACACTAAAATGTTATATTGTGATTGAAATGTGGAAATGTTATGTTTCCTTTATTGATGTTTTATGTGATACGTTTATGTTATGGTTCTTGGGCATTGTTATGAAAACGGGTGGTTCCGTGATAAACTAAGGGCGGGTGAGCCCGATATAGCTCTCCAATGCATTGGGTAACACGAAGGAGTGAAACGTTAAGGTTTCTTCGAAGAGATTTAGGGAATATACTGTTATGGGTATTCCAAACATAACCAAGAGGGTTAGTCCCTACGTAAGAATGTTATGAATGCCTCATGTTACCTTTATGTCTTATGATTTCGATGATTTATTCATGGTTTGATGAGGTATGTTAAAGTGCCTATGTTTTATGGGTAAAGTATGATTTCATTCTTATGTATATATGAACTCATGTTTCCTTTCCATATTTTTATAACCCTTACTAAGCTTTTTATGCTCATCCCAAGTTTTTGAAATGTTTTTCATAGGTCAAGGGAAAGGTACATGATGTGACGATAGTGTCAAGGATGTGTCAAGAAAGAATCCATGTTTTATTTTAAATATGTTTCTGTTGATGGGAAGAATGAATATTGTCTTTTATGTAACCACTTTGATTAAATGTGGAATGTAATGCAAGTTTCATGATCTAATTCTCTAAAACTCTAAACCAGAAAGTAACCTCAATGTGTAATCTTGTAATAGCTCAAGATTAAGTAAGGTTTAAGGCTGGGGCCTTATAGTAAAATAAAGAGAAGTCTATATATAATGAATATAAGGGTATCATAACATGAGAATAAAAATATAAAACCTAACCCTTCGTATTATTATTTATTAAATGTGTCTTATAATAAATCATGGAAACACATAACACATGATTAATAACAGAATTAGAGATCATGATCCAAGAGAATATGACACCAGAATAAGACAAAGATTTGTAGAATACACATAAGAAGAAAAATTTATTTCCTTACCATTTCAAGGACTATTGAAAATAATGTCACTGTTAAATGAGTTCGATCACTAAACCATCATAGTAGTAATGGATCCGGACCATGTCTACCTTACATAAGAAAGTACCTTACTAATATGGTTTATAATATATTCCAATGACTCATATCTCATGAGATATAAATATTTACCAAATTAAATAGAGGGATATCTTTCCCAAACTGATCACATAATCAAAATAATGCATATGTATTTCACACGGTCATAAATCATTCCTTGTATGAGAAACCATAAAAATAGAAGGGTTTCATAATGATTTCATCATATCATAAGTTTTGGAAAAGAAATATGTTTCATAATCATTTCCTCATTTCCTAAAAGAACAATCCATTAAAAAAGAATAGTATTTTAAACAAAACCTATCATTGAATAACTTGTAAAATAGAAAATATTTTCATAAGAATTATGTAAATAAAAATATAATCCATCAAAGATAAATAATAAGTGTGGTGTCCTATGATTATTTCCCTAATAAATAAAAATAAATATCAAAAGTTGTCATCAATGATGGAAATTTATTTTGAAATATCACATGGATAATTTCCCATGGAAAATTTCATTTCCAATTTTAGAACCACTTATTAAAAAATATAACATTTATAAAATCATTTTATTAGAATATAAACCTTTTATCTTTTAGTGTGTTATTAAAAATAATTTAGAACACTTATTTATAAAAATATCATTTCATATTTGCTTTTTTTAAACATATATCATTTTAAAAATTATATTATTTTAAAATAACCGTTGAAAACATATAAAATAATATTCAAGGAAAATAATGGTCATATGTTTGGAAATACCATTAATGTCATTCAATTTAAAACAAAAATTTCATTAATATTTATTAAAAAATAAAATTATGACTTTTTTTCTAAATGATATTAACATCCCTCTTATAATATTTTGGAAAAGATATATAATTGTAAAAATTAGATAAATAAAATAAATGGGAAATGCGAGAAAAATTACAGTAGTTTTATTGAACATGGATATGGATGAGAAATATTTTTCAACCGAAGAGAGAAAAAAGGTAGGTTTTCATTGAAAAAGTACATTCTGCTTAATGAGAACATAATGAGATGAAAATGAAGGAGAAACATAAATTTTCATTAACTAATTATAGAAGAATAAAAATCATTAGAATATTAAAAGATATATAATAATACTTAATCATCATAGGTATAATAAAAAACAATTCTAATAAATGATGAGATTGTATCATAAAACCATTACAACATTGGTAACATGAAATCATTAGCCTCATGAAATAGTAACATTAAATGAGACAAAAAATATCCTATGAATAAATAAATTCATGATATTATATGACAATGGGGCTATATGTTTACCTTATTAAATAGGATAGTGTCATTACATAATATATGTCTCAAAGAAGACAAATTGAGATAAAAATACCTTACAAATTTTGTATTTTTTGATTCAACAACATGTGAAAGATAGATAATTAAATAGATATAATAAAATAAATAATTTTAGGGTAATAATTATAAAATAAATTAATGGGAAATATACACACCATATAAAAGAAGTATGAGGTGAATATGGCTTATGTCTCACATAAGTAAAATGTGTGACAGAAATCCCATACCTTAAATATCGACTTCATTATACACATTGAACCATCCTTTATAATATATATTTTACAATTCATCTTTTAGATAACATTAATTTATTTATCCTTACATTTATGAATTAATTATTTCCTTTTATTACCTTTTTATTATCAATTCCATGATAAGGAAATTTTTCAGGTAATATGTGATATGTTTTTCAAGAATGTTTTGATATTTTATTTTTGGTCCCCTTAATTTGATCATAGTTACATAATATCTATAATTTTTAATACTATATTTCAATTATAAGTATTATTTATATTATAATTTATAATAATCAATCAAAGTTAAATATAGATAATGAAATACATCATTCTTGGAGATAGTAGGCCACATCTATGAATGAATGTTGTTTCCATTTTCGCCATGGATGAAATTTAAGAATGGTTAATAAAATATATCTATATTACAATATAATTAATGATTTATATATGTGACATATATTCAATAAATTTCACCTAATAACCTCCAATGAAATACATTATTGAAAAAAATCACATCACATCAAGAGGTGATTGTCCACTGTATTCACAAATGTCGTTATTGTATCCCCTATGAAATGTAATTTAAGAAGGTATATATGGTATAATAATTATATAAGTAAAATTAATATAAAAATATAAAATATTTTCTTTTAATCTATAATAAATAACATCACTAGTAAATAAAAATAAAAAAGACAGCATATCGATTCATGATGTAGTAGTCCTTCGTACACAGAAGCAATGATAGGGTTTTCCAATAAACTGAGAGGTAATAAGGTATAAATGGTATTATAATTTTATATGAATAATAATTTTATAAATATAATTTATTAACATAAAATAAATAATTAAATCTATATTTGAGAGAAAGTGGTGGAAGTTGAATATCAACAGCTTGTGAGGCAGTAGTCCACTGTAAACACGAATGATGATTTGAAATCCCGTTTGACAGAAAAAGAGAATGATTTTGGGTATGATGTTAAAATAATAAAATTTTACTATAATAATTATATTTAGTTTATTATATAATCATTATTTATTAATAATTTAATAAGTTGGTGAAATAAATTAAACAAAATGCTTGGTTAGGGATGTTTCATTTCTTAAGTCAACTTATTTAGGATGACACCAAAAGGCTTCATATGTAAGATTTGTGACCAATATAATTTTTTTAGGATGGTCTGATGAAATTAAGGAATTATTTTGATGAGGTAATGGTTGAAAAAATGGGTTTTTAATGCATGAATATGATAGGAGAAGGATTAGCCTTTTATAAGTGATGCCATTGGTACACCTGTTATTTATGAAAATAAAATTGCCTATACAAATTTTCTCATTATTAAAGAAATATAAATTTTCCATTAATGAACCATAGTGGTGATAAGGTTTAAATATTTATATTTAAGGGGTTCTAGAAATGTTAGTTTTTCATTTTAACCCATGTAATTTTTGTTTAAACTGTGGATAAACCACTTTTCACTATAATACAGGTAATTAATTTTTCACTTCTTTTACTATTCATAATGGAAAAAATTTATTTTTCCTTAATATAAAATATAAACTATTATGAACTCAATTACATATTCCATTTTAAAAAATTTATCTCATAGAAGTGGAAAATAATTAATTTAAAATAAATCTTACAGACGTGAAGAAATGTAGTTTTCCCAAGAGAAAAGTATCAAAAGGTTTAAATTTTTTTGAGACAATATTAAATATGATATTGATTAAAATTAAATAATTTTGATTAATCAATATAATATTTAACTAATTTTTCTTTGAAAATTCTATTAAAATAATGTTTCACTTGAATATTATTTGAATAGAAATGTAGTTCTTTAAGAAAAACCATAATATTTCACTATTTACTAAAAGTCTCTAGAAAAAGTTTCAAAACATATTCATTTTCTTTTAAAAAAATTATATATATTCCGAAAAATAATTTTAATATAACTTTGTAAAATATAAAAAATCATTACTTTTTAGTAACAATTCTTAAAATCATGAAAATTTATTCATTCTTATCTCTTGTCTATAAAGTGATGAAATTGAAGGTTAAATATTTTATTGAATATAAAATACATTAATTTCATTAAAATATTTTCCTGAAATTAAATTGGTAAATGTATTGATGAAATACATGTTTTTATACAAAAAACATATTTTTTTTTCAGATATATCTCCTTTCTTTTCAAATGTTTTTTATTTTAATTTCGAATTACTTAGTCAAAATATAACTAATTATATATAGATATATAAAACATATACTATTATTATTTATTTAATCCAATTAATACACTCCATTTTAATGTCTAGGTGAAAAATATCATGTAAAATAGTAATATTTTGATAATATGTCATGTTTTGTTTAAAATTGATATTTTGCTTAATGAAAGATATAGTGAGTGTTGTGTGTTAGAAAATATAAAATATTTGTTTCTTGTTTCAAAATCTAGGATCCATGTTTTTTGTGACACAGTATATTAGAAATATTGAATTTATTTGAAAAAATATTACAAAATCACAGGGTTTTCCATATAAACCAAAACAAAACTGGAAGAAATAAATCTTATATTGATAGTTATCATTGATCATGCTCAAACAGTGATTCTAAGGTAAAAATTGGTTATGATTACATATTATTTGGGCATTATTCCAATCCTTAACTATATAAAGGAAATAAAAAATGTCAAATTTCTTTACAACCCCTAAACCATAAGACACAATATATTAATCAAACAATTAAATAAGGGAAACTCACTTCAATATCTACCTGTAAATCCGTGGAATTTTATTTAGATCCTTGGTCTAATGAGATATTTTTTGTTTTGATTCCATAACATTGTTAATATGACTCCCATTCCCAATAATGATTATTATGAATATCTAATAAAAAAATATTACTCTCCATTAAGAATTGTTTATCACTATAAATTTTATAGTCTAGTTCATCACAAGCATGACAGAAGTAGAGCATTTTGAAACTCTAGTGAACCTACATATATTTCATATACTACCTACATGAATTATTGTGTATGCATAACATATATAGTTTATAACCACTATTTTACAAATAACTATAATTCCAAATATATTAAAATTATGAAATATACATAAAAATATAAAAACATTAGTACGGAAATTACAAAACTGATCAAAAAATATGTAAATCATAACACACATGTTATACGAAAATTATCTACTCAAACATAACATGATTAATTCAAAATAATGAAGGATTTCCCATTGGTAAAACATTTATAATAAAGCCCGTATATAAGAAAAGTAATGGATATATCTATAAAAAAATTTATACCACATCTCATATTGAACCTATATTCTAACTACACATACCAATGACTAGATTTACCATCGACTTTGAGACCTTATCCTTTACTTTTGTGACAAACCATGATATATGAAGAGGCATCAAGAAACCCATGTTGGGTGTAATTGATACATTTTAGGATAAAAAACCTTCTCCCCAAAAGTATATACATTATATAGTTTTATGTTAATATGGAATAATATTAATTATAGAAATAATATTTTAATATAGATAATATATATATTTAGGTTTCAGCATGTCGCACAAAATATAGAATATATATTGAGACCTGGTCCTAACATACATATATATTAAATAAATTTTGTGTAATATATAAAACATTATACAAAAATACTCCCACATACCGTATTAGTTTAGTGCCCCTGGAAACATTGAGACTTAAACCATGGTACATGTATGAGCTAAATTATCCCACACTAGGTTCCCTAATATTTGAACACCTCTTATAAATAATATAGAATAAATATATCTTCATTTCATATGGAAGAAGTTATAAAATGTGGTGGGATTATATGATTCATTAGGGTAAAAAGGTATGAAATCTATGAATAAACATGATCATAATGTTATGTGAATGTGATCATAACATTATAATACCACACCCGACGTAACAAATATCATAAACATTAATCATTGAATATAGGTTGAATTTTCACAAGACATGAATCATATAGAAATAAGAAACATAATACATAAAATCATAACATAGGAAAAATTCATGTATATGTGGAAAACACATATTCTCTTAAAATAAAATCCATATTAGTCAAGTAATTTCTTGAATGTCCATCTTATTATCATGGGTCCACTCCCCATAATTTGAATAATAACAGAGAAAAATTTAAAAACATTTTAAACACCATTTCGTTGAAAAATATTTTAAAACATATAAAGGAAGCATAAATTTTTTTGAAAAATAATTCATTGAAAATAAATCAAAATCATATGAGGATTGAAAACGTTTTGAAAACATTTTTTATCGAAAACATATGAAATAATGTTGAAAACAGATTGAAAAACCTTTTCTTATAAAAATTATAAAATAACCATTAAAATAAATTTATAACCATTTTCTAGAAAACTGGATTAAAAAATAACATATAGAATTATTTTAAAAAAATTTCTTTAAAATAAATTTTTTTATCCTGTATAATGATCTTCAATGGAAATATGGTCATGATAGAGGCTAAATCTTTATATACTAAACATTCATTTTCATCATAAAAGATTAAACAAGTTCCTCGATCATAAATAGAAAAGAATATTACATTGTTAAAAACCATTTGTTTTAAAAAGGTTAAATATGGATAAAAATATTATTTAATTATCAATAAATAATATTATAATATTTGTGGAAAACATTTAGAAAATATGGCTTTGAAAAAATTCGGATTTCTGACCGAATAGAGAGGTAAATTTTTACAATTTTAAAACCCTTTTCCTGATCATATTATGTACCAAAGAGAGTATAAATGGAACCATTACATAGATATAACATGAATAACCATATGGTAGTAAAGCTATTGAGGATTCTTGAGAGATTTATCATATTATTTCATCAATTGAAATATAATCATAAGCCATCTCGATAAGTGATGAGATTATTTCTATAAACTCTTACCATAAGGTATCATTGAATAATACTCCCCATATAAGAAAATGAAATTACATAATGATTAAAAAATAAATAAAATAATGAGATTCATGATATAAAATTTCATATTAAAGTATATACTCCTTTAAAAAGTATCTTTGTGCATTAGAAAACAAGTGTCTCAAAGAAAGAATATTAAGACAAAATAGTCTTTTTTATTTGGTAATTGTTGAAATATTAACCCCATAAATGAAATATAATATAATGGAGTTTAGAATAAATATATATATTTAGTAATAATATTCATAGAATACATTCTTTGGAAGAATACACACCACACATTTTAAATGCGCTATGCATAAGGCATTTATCTCATGAAAATAAAATGTGAGATGAAATTTAATTACCTTGTGTCTTGAATCTTATCGTAATCATACAATATTACTACATAAAATTTAAAAGTGTGTTATAAATTTAAAATCAAACAATATTACTACATATAGTAAATTATATGGTTTGATTATGACTTTATATTACCCTCTTGGTAAAAATTCTATCATAATGTTTCACTTCGGGTAATATTTTCTTTGTTCTTTTCATGTGTATTATTTTTATATAACCTGGGTCCTTATACATATATCATGATGTCTAGAAAGTAAATATATTATATAAATATTATTTATATTCAGTGTAAATTTATTATAATAATCAATATAATATGGATTTATGAAATGAAATACACCATTCATGGAGACAGTAGGTCATATGTACATGTGAACACTCTTTATATTTAATTATCATGTTGAAAAAAAGAACTAAAATGAAATATATTTAGTTAATATCATTGAAATATAATTATTATGTCATATGTATCATATAATTTCACAAAACAAATTTTTAATACATTCTATTTACTGTGTGAAAAAATCACATCACTTTGAGGGGGCGGTAGTACACACTTCCTCAAATGACATTATTATATTTATCGATTATATTGGATTAATATTATATATATTTTATTGGATATATAATATATGGTAATTATATTAATATCACTAATTAATTTTAAATAATTTAATTTATTATGACAAAATACCAATGATAAAATAAAAATTGTTTTTTATAAAAACATTATGTTTATATTCAATTAGTTCTTATGACCATTTAAAATTAATTTTTAATTAATTAATTCAACAATTTATCTTTATAAAATAGTTAATATAACTCATAACCATCTACATAACAGTAATTTCATATTTTTTTATATTAAATTTTATTATTTTTAGTAATATATTATTTTTCGATAACAGTTTTTCTTGTGTGTAATGTAAGGCATTGAGCAAAGTTAGTCTTGCTTGTAATGTAAGATTATCTCATTGTACTATTTAAATCAAGAAAAATTTTATGTTTTTTCTAATTCATAATTAACCTGGCATTTAAAATAATTTAATCCAAACATGGGGCCTTTATAGTTAACTAAACTTAATAAACATGTATATTACACCATTTTGGATGAATATTCAGTACGTTATAATAATACATGCTCAATGACTATAGTAGTTTACATTTTTTGGAAAAATGTAAAAAATATTATCTCTTGGTCAAATATCTTCAACATATCCCATATGGACCTCCACCATTGCTACTTCTACCTAAAATACTTCATCATAACGTGGGTAAAGGAAACATAAGAAGGCGTGAGCTCAGATGCTCAATAATTGTAGATAAAGATAATGAGTAATAATAACATGAGAAAATGGGGATATATGTCCCACCAATAAGAAATAAATCATTACCTAATGCATTAAAAGGATATGTATGCCCCACCCATCTCATTTTTAAATAATACATACATTTCTCACAAAATCATAAACAATCATATCATAACCTATGAAAATAAATGTTTATCATAAACATGTAAAAATATTATAACCTACGAAAAAAGATACAGCCTTTGTAATCATTTCATAAAAATAAAAACCTATGAAAGGGAAAAAATTATAAACATAAAATTTGTAATAGAGTGTAAGGTTTCACAAATACCCTGAAATTAAGCATTACACATTCTTATAGAATTTTGAAATATCTTTCAAAAGGTTTTATGTGCAATATATCCTATCTTCTTCTAAAAATTCGTTTTAATAGAGAAAACCACTTTAAAATCATTTTCTTTAAGTAATACCATGAAAACTTATAAAGAAGACATGAAATCATTTTGAAAACCATTCTTCTTGAAAATTTATAAAACAAGAATAAAAATTCACTATAAAAAATTTTCTTTAAAAAACATAAAAATATATAATGAAATATGGATTTTTTTTTGAAAACCTTTTTACTTCAAAACATATTAAATGATAATGAATATTTTCTGAAAACCTTTTCATTTAAAATATACTAGAAACGTATAATGAGATTGAGAAAATAGTTTGAAAACCTAATTTCTTAAAAACATGTTGATGGAGCATGAAAATGCTTTGAAAACCATTTCTTTGAAAATAATTTTAAAACATATAAGGAAATTATGGAAATGATTTGAAACCCAATTTATTAGAAATCATTTTAAATAATTAAATAAAAATTTAAAAACCATTTATACAGAAATACATTGAGAACTTATATATAATGATTGAAATCATATAGAAAAAAAATTCATACATATAAAATAACATTTAAAACATTTTGAAAACAATTTTTCATGAAAATTACTTTTGAAAAAATTTTCTAAAAAATTAACCTTTTTTAAATTCAATGAATGATTCAAATAAATGATGATAGGTATCTTTATATATGAGTTATGAGGTAAAAAGAACCTTTATTTTTTATGGTAAAGGGATATAAAATATTCCAAGATCGGATTGAGAAAACAAGATTCCTTTAAAGATATTGTTAAAAGAAAACAAGAGAAAATTTTTATTTTATATATTGAAGGATAATCGTACAATTTTCTTCGAAACCATTATAGAAAAGACTGATTTCCGCAAAAGATATGGTAAATTAGGGCTTCCCTTAGAACACTTTATTAACTATATTATATACCAAATAGTATAAATATAGAATCAATACATGAATATATCATTCATATCAAGGGGAGAATAAATTTCATGAATGTTCTTGAGAGATGCGTTATATGATTCCATAAAAAAAGCACAAACATAAAAAAACATGAAAAGTGAGGAGATTGTTTCAACAAACTAATATCACATGGTAACTTGGGATCACAATCTCCATCTATGAAAATAAAATTGAATGAATCGAATGATATATTTAAAAGATTTTTATTCATGATATATCATATAAAATGTAAGTATATACATCTCAAAATTAATTTAAGTGACTAACAAAACATGAGTCTCAAAAAAGGAAAATTGAGACAAAACTATTTTAATGATTTAATAAATTTTGAAACATAAACCCCATGAAATAAAGGTAATATAATAGCTATATAAATACCCATAGATTTAAATTAGATAATAATTTAATATATACATGTGATGTATACACATTACACAAAATGAATGGGATGTAAATAAAGATTGTATCTCATGAAAATAAAAAGTGGTATGAAATCCCCTTTCCTAGTAACTTGACTATGGTCTTACTCATTAAAATCATCTTTATAATAAATATAAATTTATTTTTAATATTTTATAGAACAATATTATTATATATAATACCATATATGGTTTGATTATGAAATTATATTTCCCTCTTCTTTATCATCATATGTTAAGGCTTTAAATTAGATAAGATTCTCCTTCTTCTGCGCATGTTTTTTATTTTTCTGTATCGTCGGTCCTTATAATTATATCATGATTAATGAATGTAATAAATGGTATAAAAATCATTTATATCAATTATATTTCTATTGTTATAATCTGTATAATATATAAGTACCAAATGGAATACAGCATTCATGGAGACAGTAAGTTGTACATATAAATGAACGTTGTTTCCCATTTTATTGTCATATTAAATGAATGAAAAGATAACATATATATATATATGTTTGTATATTATCTCATTAAATTATAATTATAATGTTATATATATCATATAATTTCACAAACTCAGACTTAATACATTCTATATTGTGTGAGAAAAAATCACCTTGCTTTGAGGAGATAGTTGTCCACAATTTCTCAAACAATATTATCATTTATACAGAAAACGAAATGTAAAAATATATGTGTTTCAATACGACTATATATGATTAAATACATAATAAATTAATATATAATATATATAAACATATTTTCTATCATAATTTCTACCATGAGAGGTGGTATAGAAAATTGAGCATTCATTATTTTGTGATGTGGAAGTTCACCATATGCATACAAATTATTTTCATTTCCCATTATATGGAGGAGTTTGTAAGTGTATGTATAACCTTTAAAATAAAAAAAATACTATTATGTTTAGGACACATGTTTTTTTATTCAATTTTGGAATAAATAGAGTGAACGGGTGGATAAGTAAAATAAAATAAAATATCTTGAGAGAAGGTGTTACCATTTAATCAGGTAACTCCTTTTGGTTTGTGTGTAAAATATTTAATGAATTTCCTTCTACCTAGGTGACGGATTATAAAAGGATGTTAGATATGTTTCTATGTTTATTGGAAAGATATTGGTCAAATGTAAGTGGTTTTATAGGTGTGAAAAAGTGGTATAGGTGGTGGCCTTCTATGTGGAAGGGAAAGGACAAAATTATAATTTTTAAAAAAATGAGGTGTACACATTTTTTTAACTAAAAAAGTCATAATAAACCAAAAAACACAATAATTGAAGGTTTATCGCCAAATAATGGCCATAAAAGTGGTTTTGGACATGTTTATTGGTATTTTGTGTCATAAATATAACTTTTATTCCATAGTTATGATTAATTTTTCATTCATTGGAGTGAATATTCATTGTTACATTCACTAATAATTTTGGAAAAATACTAATTTTACCTTATTATAAATTATATATTATTATTATTCCACCTATTGAATCCATTATTCCTTCCAATTTCCCCAAGGCCTTCATTTTTTATTGTTTTTGATGATCAACCATTCAGAGGGTGAGGTGGAACCCTTTACAAGGCTCGTAGGTGTATGTATTACATGGCTCATAGGCATTAGAGGAATTCATTGTCTATAGGCTTCAAACATTACATACAACCAATTCTAACTACATGGAACTACTCCTCCCCAGCATGTTCATCATGAAATCATCTCTCCAACTTCGCATGGTTGTTCGGCTAGGCTTTCTCTTCCATGCACATGATTATCCTGATGGCAGGTGTCATACCCTCTCATTCATGCAATCAATTTAGCTTCTTCTATGCTGAATGCACCTTGCTCATCCTCCTTCTGGAGCTTGATCCTTCTGGGTTGTCTAGTTTCTATATGCACTTAAAATTTCCTGAAGTCCTTAAGGTATCTTGATGACCTTGAAGTGGCCCAAAGGACTAACTAACCCAAATAACTAAGAGGCCTAAAGTCCTTAAATGACTTTGGGACCAAATAGGTGGCCTGAAGGCCCAAATAGGGAAATAATCTCAGATGCTACAGTGCCAAACAGTACCTTCTACAGTTCCCGATACATTTCTGATATAGTACCTATTACAGTACTGCTACAATACTTCTACAATACTATTACAATAATACTGTAGTGCCCCGGAAATATACCTCCACATGGATTTGATACCGGGTCACCTAGATGCACTTAATGAGTCCTCGCCAACTATGGTAAGGCTCATGTTCATAGAATCCATTATTCTGAATTCCAATTATAGGGAGGGAAGAAATTAATTTGAAATCAACCCTTTAAAAGAGAGGATAATATGGTGTTTTTAAGTAAAAAACATCAAAATTTAGATAAATTTTAATATCCAATTTCATAGTGAAATTCGATTCTATTTCCTAAATTATAATAACTTATATAAATAATATCTAATTAAAGTTTTTATCCATTTTAAAATATAATATAACATTATAATTTAGTTAGATGAAAAAGAAGTTTTGACTTTATATCTGGTATTTTTGACGATTCATAAAAAAGAAAACTTATAGAAAGAATCCAGAAAAATTACCCCAACCTATTTATTATGTTTCACTTCCAAAAATAAATATTATTTTGAAATATAAAATCAATATATGTTCCATAAATTGGATTTAAAATGGGATCTCAATTAAAAAGGGGAAAAACCCCCTTTATAAAAAAATATATTTTTTTCAAAAAATAAGGTTTGTTATAATATTATATCTATAAAATATTTTGGATGCATAAAAAATTATATTATTGATTAAATAACATATATATTATATTAATACTACTCACTAATTGTAGTTAATTTAATTTATGAGGGTAAAACATCTTTTTGAATATAAAAATATTAATATTTTTCATTATATCAAATGGTTTTTCATATTCTTTACTAATTAATTAATAACAAATGAATTCATATTAACTTTTTGTAAATAATATATTTTCATAAATTAATTAATACATTTCATGAACACTTGTTCAACTTCTAGGTCATATATTATTATATTTAATATTAATTATTTTAGTATATTATTTTTTGGTATAACTCAGTCATGTGTGTTATGAAAGCCAAAGAGGAAATGAATTACTGTGTGTAAAACAAGAAAACAATGATGTTTATTATAGATAAATATAATATTTATGTTGTGTGTTGTGCATGATTTAATTGGTGTATCATGTAATGAAATAAAAACATAATGATTTAATGTAAAATATACTATTTTCAGTGTTATGTGATATGATAAAAATTGAAATGGTTAAATTAATTCCAAAAAAGTAATTCAAAAAATCTTAGAGGGTTACATTATACAAACATTTAAATTAATTTCACCCTATAAATGCATCGGGGTTATTAAATGCTTAATACTTGAATGTATCATTCATAGAAACCCACAACATAAAAATGGATTCTAAAACATCACATAAAAAGGGTAAATTGGAAGAATAAAAGTTACACAATATACATTTAACTAGGTTTCCACATAGTATAATAAAGTTAGGGAGTGAAGATTTGACATGATGAAAATGTGTAATTATTTATTGAATGTTATTGAATACATAAATAACAAAAAAGTTAATGATAATAAAATATTTAGGGACTGAAATTCATAAATCTGCGATGATTTATAAGACCATCAGTTCAACAAAATTGTGGAATTAGGACAACACATTTTCTTAGGATCATTATCCGAATGTTGGGAAATTATTTTTTAACCACGAATATAAGGAAATATTCTTATATGATATATTCCTATATATAAAATTTAATTCATTGGTTGTGATTTTATCAATTATAATTCATCCATTACATTTTTTAATAGACAACCCAAAATTTAATTTCATGTCTGGAGTGTTAAAATGTACTTCTATAGGATCTTTAGGCCCATTAAAGAGTAGAATGTATGACTATTTATCAATAAATATTCTAAAAAATATGTATGGTTGATAAATGAATCTCTAATAATAAACGTAACACTACTATTTCATCATAAATATCCATTCATCAAGAATAATTATAAACTAACCAGGACAACATGTCTGGCAGTGGTAGTTGTGAAACCATTATCGTCTTTTGATCATGGGCTAAAGTCCCACAACCTTTCTGAACATGATTGGTTTTCACCCAATACACATGATTTCCTTTTATAAAATCATACTAATATAATTTATAAAAAAATATATACACATACTTTAAATAAGGATAATCACTCTATGTAATTTTATCCATGGTTTTCAACACAAAATCAATGCATAAATACATCCTACGAAGTTTAATATAAAATTTTCATGAATGGTTAACCTTATAACCCTTCACAAAGATAAAAAATACAAATCATTAGAAAGAGAGTCATGAAATAATATTAACAAGATCCCCCATATATCACAATGTAGCCCTTGTTTGTCACATTCCAAACATGTGAACACCCTCATAGTAAATTCAATTGGAATATGGTTACAAATTGAATTATGATAAATACAACTAGAAAACATGTATTATTATTTATTAAATATATTACTGTATATATTCCATAATTCTAAGAAGTTATAAATATCATCCATGAAAGAATAAACTAATTTAAAACCAGTCCTTATTTAGTTCCAAGGTAATATGTACTGTCCTATTTAAATATTCATATCCCACATATCATTATCAAAGAAACATTATCATAAAATTACGAACAAATTATGGGTTATAATTACCTTCATAATTTGTTTTCCATGCACATCGCTTGTCCATTATATCACTTTTCTAACCCATAGAAACCATTCAACTTGTTCTAGTAAATCCATAGAAGAAAATGAAAACGGAACAATCCATATATATTTAACCTTTCATATAACAAACATAATTAATCCAAATACATAAATTTTATTATTATTCCACTTCATCATTATTCCATCACCATGTCTACCTCATCATGTTATCCAATGCCTCATTCCTTTCACATTTTATTTGTACTCTCTTAATAATAATCATTGTAATCATTACTCCTACCTCCTTACTAATCCTCTTTAGGAAATTAACTCATGGGAAATCGAGTTCCGTAATGACCATTTACTCCATAATTAAGACTCATAACCTTCGATGATGTATTATGGAGTCCAATATTTTTATCCATTTCATTAATTGAACTTTTCGTTTTCCCATACAGTTACATGCTTTGTGTCCATCTTTTTTATAGTCAAGTTGTCTTCATATTCCCCTAAGACATTATCTTATGTGATTATTTCCAAAGTCCTGACACAAAGGACACATAATATTCCTTCCTATACAATCTCCATTGCTCAACATCTATGAAAAATCCTTCTTTTCTTCCTTGGTTAGTTCGAGTGTTGTCTAAGGTACACATTTTTAATTATGTTTCATGAAAACTGATTGGACATGATGGCAACATCTATCACTATAGTGAACATTCCAATTGCCTACTCATCAAAAATAATATATAACATTCAATGTTAATCTAGTTTTTTATGCTTCCCTCCATTGACTAAAACCAAATGTATAGTAATATAATTACTTATCATAGAAGAAAACTGTATTGTAATTAAAACAATTACTTATATGATTTCTAAATCATGAAACATTCCATAATCTATGAAAATATAGTATTATCAAAGGTTATTAGTTTCCAAATTATACATAAATACTTCATAATGATTCATTAATGGTTTATGAATTCCCAAAGCATATATCCTAGGAGTTTCAAACAAGGTGTGTAGTAATGCCCATTTTCCTATACCAGATTTTCCAGAGTAAGGGGTGAAACATATTTTTGAAGTTGTTACACCTAGGTACATCATTGACAGAGATAGATACACTTGTAGTATCGCTAAAAGGATTTATTTTTAAGAAACCACTCCCTATATCCCTTACCAAAATTCCTAAAAATATTACTAAATGTTGACTCATCCTTATACATATCCTTAGATACATTCCTAGACACATCATTAGAAATATACATAGGGATCTCACTAAATTATCATCATCCTAGATTCCAATGGTTTGTTAAGGGTTATCATTGATAGAAAATATATTGTCCCAGCATTAATATACATGTATATTTAACCATTTTATATTAATATTTAGTACATTACAATAATACATGTCGAGATACCATAATAGTTTAGTGTCTTTTGAAACACAGAACCAAAATCTTCTATCTTGGTGAATTTTTGTCAACATCTCCCATAAGGATATCCACCTTTAGTACTTTTACCTAAAACCATTATTAATAACATAGGGAATTGAAACATATATGGGGGTGATCTAAGTTTCTCGATAAGGGTTAATAAATGAAATGTGTAAGCATAACATGAACAAAAGGTATGCAACTTGAGGATACCATTTAACGATCATACCATTCCTATTATATATCATTGTAATGATTGAAAATTCATAAGATTCGGATAATAAAATAATTAGTAGATTATATAATGAAATCACAACAAAAAAATAAAACAAAAAACTGTAGATTGAACATAATCATATAATATGATTCACATCGTAGCCAATGTATCGCTTCCAAGACTAGCTTGGTATTATGGGTTCACTCCCCATAACATATTGGAATTCAGGGTTCACTCCCATGGAAATCCTTGTAGCATAATACCACTCCTCAAACCATTATGGTAGTCATGTTTCACTCTCATGGACATCATAATAGTCGAGGTTTATTCCCAAGACCATATTATTATATCTCAGAAGATACGAATCATTACCCAGTTCATTGGATGGGGATATAATTCCCACAAGTATAATCATGAAGTCATATATAAATATTCACATAACAATAAACAATCATACCAATAACCATGAAATTAAATAGGTATAATAGACATGTAAACATAACATAACCTATGAAAAAAACTTGCTTAATAATCATTTTCTCAAAAGCATAACCTGTGAAAGAGAAACGAATTAAAAAAAACATTACTCAAGGAAGTGAAATGATTTTCATAAATACCACAAAATTAGTCATAACCCATTCATATAAAATATAAAATGATAATTTTGGATCATTTCCTATAAGGGAATGAGTAACATCAATGCATTTCATATTAGATAATTTTGAAAAATCATACAATAAATATTATGGTGAAAAATATTTTTTCTAATTTGAAATTTATTTTTAACACATAAATCCACTTGAAAATAATTTTCATTAAAAACCCCATTGAAACTTATAAATATGATTTAAAATCATTCTCAAATACTTTTTCATTTAATACTTATATGATACTAATCTAAAGATATTAAAAACCTTTTTCTTTGAAAAATATTTTATGACATATAATGAAATCATGAAAATATTTTCAAAACCATTTTAATTAAAAAAATATTAATTGATATAGAAAATGTTTTGAAATCCATTTCTTTGAATATAAAGAGACAACATATTAGGAATACTTTAAAAAAAATTAAAACCTATTTACTTGAAAACATATGAATGCATCAAAAAAATGTTTTGAAAACAATTTATTTTCAAATAATTTGAAAATATATAATGAAATGTTTAAAATGTTTTGAAACCCTTTTTATATGGGATAATATGGAATAAACTAGAAAAATATTTGAAAACCATTTCATTAAAAATATGTTTATAAATTTTAAATAAGGCAAGAAAACATTTTCAAAACAATTTTCCTTGAAAAATATAAAATAAGAAAGAAAACGTTTTTAGACAATTATCGATGAAAATTACTATTAATAACATTTTCATAAAATGTTTCCTTTTAAAAAAGAAAAGCATTATTTGATGAAATGATGGCCGATAAATCCTTACATGTCGTACAAGGTAAAAATAACATTCCCTTTGCATGGTAAAAAGGTTAGAAAATATTCCTTGTTCAAAAATATAAAATAATAATCCTTTTAATATATTGGTAAAAGGAAATATTGTGAATGAAAATAAAATATTATAGGATAATGGTTTAATATTCTTGTAACCCTTTTTAGAAAACATTGATTTCTGACCGAGGAGAATGTAAGGTTAGGATTTCATAAAACCACATTCTTAACTCTATCTATTGAAAAATGTTTAAGTATAGTAAAAAGACATGAATATATCATGAATAACAATTGGAGAAGAAATTTCATTTAGGTTACTTATATATGGGTTATAATATTTCATCAAAGGAATCGTAAACATAAGCAATCTTGAAATGTGATGTGGTTTTTTTAATAAACTTTTATCACTTGGAAATAAGAATCATACACTCCATGAATGAAGAAGAAATTACATTAAGCATAAAATATAATTAAATTATTGATATTCATGATATATCATAATAAATGAATCTACATACACATAAAAATGAATTTAGGAACATAACAAAAAACAAGTCTCAATGAAGAAACATTGAGACAAATCTATTTTAATGATTTGGTTACTTTTGAAACACAAAGCCCATGAAATCAAGGAAAATGAATATATATTTTAATACCCATAAATATAAATATAGGATTCATTTATAACATCTCATTTCAGTATACACACCTCACAGAAGAAATGGGTGCAGATTAAATCATGTATCTCACAAAAATGAAAAGTGAGATGAAATCCCCTTACCTTCTGTCTTGACTCTCATTGTACTAATTAAAACAACAAGTATTATAAATATATAATGATTATTAATGTTTTATATAAAAATATTCTAATATCTAATACCATATATGGTTTGATTATGACCTTATATTACCAACTTGTTAACCATCCTTGGTTAAGGTTTCACTTCGGATAATATTCGGTTGATTCTTTGAATGTGTCTTAATTTATTATATCCTTGGTTATTATAATTATAACATGATTTTAGAATTTAATCCATGATATCAATATCATGAATATAGAGTATATTTATATTATAATAATATATATAATATATATGTGAAAAAAGGAATTTATAGTTCTTGGATACGGTAAACCATACATACACATGAACGTTGTTTCCATTTTAATTGTCATATTAAAAGGAAGAATAAAATTGAAATATATGTATATATGTATATGAAATAATTACATTAGATTTATATTTTTATATATATAATATTATTTTACTAAACCCATACTTAATACATTCCATGTAGTGTGTGAAATAATCATATCAAATTGATGTGGTAGTAGTCCACACTTCCTCAAACTAAATTTTTGTGTTTACACTAAATTGAATGTAAAAAGTTATTTTTTTTAAAATGAATATATAAGATTAATTTATCCATAAATATATTATTCAAATTATATAAATACAGTTTCATCATAATTTCAACCATGATATGTGGGAAAGAAAATTGAACTATCATTGTTTTGTGAGGCGGATGTTTGATGTACACATAAACAGTTTGTTTTCTACCCATTAGATTGTGGTTTGTGTATGTTTAAGTCAAAAAAATAGATTAAAAATTCCAATTATATTTTTTATGTTATTTTTTTATAAAATCTTGGAATAAAAATAGTTTAGGAGTGGATATGGAAAATAAAATAAAGGATCTTGAATTAAGGTGTTACCTCTTAATGAGGTAACTCATTTTTGTTTGTGTGAAAATGAATATTTGGATTTCATTCTACCCAGGTGAATAATTATATGACAAAGGAGGTATTTTAGGATGTTTATTTGGTATATATTAGATGATCCTTGGTTGTTTGTTAAGTTACATGTAAATTGATAGTTTGTGTCATTTTATAGGGAAGGGAAAAGACACATGTGGTGTTTTTTAAAACAAGTTAGGTGTACACAAACATTTACCAATAAAACGTAAAAAAACCAACCAAAAAAAAAATTCAAGGTTAATTTATGAATAATGGAAATAAAATTTGATTTGGAAAAGTTTCTAGGTCTTTCTGGTTCTTAAATATATTATTTAGACCTTAATTATGCTTGATTTTACCTTAACTGATGTAATTAATTTTAAATATTTTTCTTTACTAATTGTGGTCAAAAACTATGTTGACCCTATCAAAAATTATAATTTATTATTATTTAAAATATGGAATTCATGTTTTCAAATTCTCGTCATTTTTTTGGAAAAAATTAAATTAAAATAAATCCCTTTAATGGTATAAAACTTTTTGTTTTATGGAAAAAAATATTAGCAAACGTTTATTGAGTTTTTGTATCAAATTTCAATGTACAATTTGCTACAATTACCAACATTTAATTAATTTATATAAATATTATTTAATATTACTTTTAATAAAACTATGTATATAATTTATTCTTTTAAATATTTGAGGTCAAAAAGCTGTTCTGAAATAAAATCCACATTTTAAACTATTTATTATTATTTGAAACCATATCGAAAAATAATATAAATTTATCCTAACCTAATTTTTATTTTCAATACTATAGATATTGTTTATTTTTGAAATATCTAATAAATAAAAGTGTTAAAAATTGGAATTAAAATGGGATATCTATTAAAATATTTTAAAACTACCTGTATAAAAAATATATCTTTTAATGAAAACAATTAAGGTTGTTCTTATATTTTTCTTATCCAATAAATTTTATGAATGAAAAAATTATTTAATTAAATATATATAATATATATTACATTAATAATACTCCCCAATATTAGTTAATTTATTTTTAGGGTAAAATAACATTCTTACTATAGGAATATTAATATTTTCCTTTATATTAAATCAATATTCATATTATTTTATTATTAATTGATAACCATTTATATCATCTTATATTTAAGTGTTGTGTGAAATTAAAAATATAAAGAATATAAAATTAATTCAAAAAAATAATTTTACAAAATCTCTCGGTGTTACATTCTTCCCCCATTAAAAAGAATTTCTCCCTCGATTTTTTTTTGGGTTATCAAAGGTTTAATACATAAACGTTCCATTCATAGAATCCCACATTGAAAAAATGAATTTTAAAACATTATTTTAAAATGGAATGTTGGAAATATAATGGTTAACAAATTTAATATATAACTAGGTTTCCATATAAGAGAACAAAGGTGGAAAGTTAATAAATGGACTTGTCGGAAAATCATAAAATTATTTAAGGAGTGACTGAGGTTTTCATCATAAAAAGTGAATGATCAATGAAATTTTCTGGGACTCATAGAACACATTTTTTTTATTTAAATGTCCATCAGTTCAACAAAAAATTAATTATTAGGACAATATTTTTTTTATCAATTTTTAAACATTGAGAAATTATTTTATTAACCATGAATTTAAGGAAATATAAATGCTTGATATATTTATATAAACAAAATTTCATTCTTTGATAATGATTTTGTCAATATATAATTCATCCATTCCATAATGAAATGGATTTTTAGAAATTATGTTTGATGACTGATGTTCTAAAATACACATTTAGCTGATCTTTTTTCTTATAAAATAAAAAACATTATAAGTATTTATCCATAATTTTTTAAAAAAATAAATTAGTACAATACATCAAACATTTAACAAATAATTATTTCTAATAGTTCATAATTACTATTTATTCATAAAAAATTATTACACTATAACTTGTAAATCGTATAGGACAATGATAGGCATGAAATATTTTTGTCCTTCAGTCACGGGATCAAGAACCATGGCCTTACTAGACATGATTGGTTATTAGTTGACAAACATGATGTAATTCTCTAAAACAACAAAAATATAATTTAAAAAATAATTATGATGGACTTCATTGAAATAAGTTTAATCACTAAATATCCTTTTAAACTATATTTTCAAGAAAATATCAATACATGCGTACTTCACCCAAAGTTTAACAGATTATTTTCTCATATGGTTAACCATATAAACCTTCTGAAAGAAAAAAATATAAAATAGTAGAAATAGTGTCATGAAATCAACTTATAATTGATGCCCCATATATCAGAAAGTAGAACATGGTTTTTACATTCAAAAAACGTGACTAACATTTTCATTTATTCTCTTGAATCATGGTAATGAACTGAATTACCATAAATCCTTATTTAAAACTATCTTGTTTCTTTATTCCAATGTATGTTGTATCTATTCATTAAATCCAAAAAAGGTGTAAAGTACATCAATTAATAAAAAAACTATTAATTTCCTTAATTTGTTCCAAGGAAATTATTACAATATAATTTACTAATTAATACCCAATATAACTTTATCCAAACAACATTATATTTACATAAATAAAAATATTTTCGATTATCTTCCCTTTTTAAAAATATAAACTTGTTATTAATTAATTTTTTCAATCCACCAAAAACATTCAACATAATCTTTAAAATCCAGATAATAATGAAGAAAATGGGAATCCCTTTTATAGTTCACCATTAATATAAAATAATTCTTAAATATAAATACATAAAATCATATACTATTCCACTTAATCCATTATCCATAATAATTCCACCTCAACCAATTACATAATAATTCTTTCTATTCACATTTCATCTATAGTATCTTTAGTAAAAACAATATAAATGTTACTCGCACCACATTGCTAATTTTATTTAGGACATTTCCACATGGGAAATTGATTTACTTAATTTACATTCACTTCACACTTAATAAATCTAAACTTTGATGATATATTAGGGAGTTCAATGTTCTAATCCACTTCATTAACCAAACTCTTCATTTTTCCATTACAGTCACTTTATTGGTGTCTTTCATTTCCACATTCAAACCACATTCTTTTCCCCCTAATACATTCAATTTTGTGATTCTTTTAGTGTTCTTAACAAAAAAAATCGTTCTTCCATGGTATCCATTACCAAAAATATCAGCGAACTCCATCTGTCTCTTTATTGGTGAGTTCAACATTTAGATAAGGTATGTGTTTGTAATTATGTTCAATGAAAATTAATTATGCATGATCAGAACATTATTCTATCTATTGATCATACCATTTATTTTCTCATTATAAATTTTTTCCTCACATTCAATATTATCCAAGTTACTTATAGTTCCCACCATTGACTAAAACCATCAAACATAGTGCAAGAAACACATATCAAAGAGGAGAACTATGTAATCAGAAATAAAATTTACTTATAGAATGTCAAAATTTTGAAACCTTCATAAAAATATGACACCATAGGATTATACTATTTTATTCATATAAAAAATTTCTTTAAATAATTCATTATGGATCATAATGAGTTTTTGAATTCCTAAAGAATAAATTGTGGCAGTTTCAAACCATATGTGTAGTAAGGCATGTTGTATAATACGTGGTTTTGCCGAGTAAGGCCCAACACACCTTGTCAGAGTTATTACATCATGGTATATCTATTCTAGTGAAACATAGACAATTATTTTCTATATAAGGATTTATTTCTAGGAAACAATTTCTATATCCTTTACCAAAATTCTAGGAAACTTTTCTATACTTTTCATTATCCTTATACTTATCCTTAGAGATTACCTTAGGGTTCTCACTAGGGTTTTCCCATCCCAGTATCCAAATATTAACTACATATTTTTTCCGATAGCAACTATAGTGTCCTAGTCATAATGTAAATTGAAATTACGTAACTTTTTTTGGAATAGAATAAACATTATACAAATCGACACACAAAGACTGTATTTTTTTGGTTCCTTTGGAAACAGAGAAACATAAACATGGGTACATGAGAGATATAGATTATCTCCAACCAGCTACCCCAATAATAAAACCCCTCTTAGACATATCATAGAAGAAATATATCTCCATAACTTTGGGAATGAAACATAAAAAGGGGTGATCTTAGTTTCTCAGTAAGGGCAAACAAATGTTACATGCAATAATAAACATGAGCATATGGGTATGGGAACGTGATAATAACATTATGATATCACACCTTGCATATAAAAGATAATAAACATGAATGATGTAATAATTATTTCAAGTTCAAAATACATAAATCACATGGAAATAATGAAAATAATCCAGGGACACATATCAGATTCCTAAGATGTGGGATTGTTGAAAACACATGAAAACATAAAAAGGTTTCCATTGTAGTTTAGTGATTACATACAAGGACATATTAGTTACATGGGGTCACACCCTATACCATCTTGATTGTCATGGTTCACTCACATGGACATATTAGCATCATGAGTTAACTTATAAAAGCATCTTGTTAGTCATGGTTCCTTCCCAAGTCCATCTTAATAGTAATTTTTCACTCCCAAGATCGTATTATTTTATCTCAGGAGATATAAATCTTTAACTATTGCATTGGAGGGTTATATAGGTCCTACCCCTCTCATAGTGAAATAATACATACATGTTCTTCAAGATCATTAAAAATCATTTCATATTACGTGGAATGAAATGGGTATCATAAAAATGTTATCATATCCCAACCTATGAAAAAATACACAATCATCATAATCATTTCTGTAATACTATATCCGGTGAAAAGAAATGTGATTCAAATTCATATAAACTGTGAACAAGAAATGTGTTTCATAAACATCATTACATAAAAACATAATCCATTTAGAGAGATAAAATGGATAGAAACATTGAATCATTTCCCTAGAAATCCATTACTAACAGAAAAAGATGTCATTTTATGTGAAAAATAATTTTGAAAGATATTTTCAAAGAATTTATTGAAGAAAATATATTTTATTATCTGAAAATTATTATATTTAAACATAAAACCATTTAAAAAAAATTTTCATTAAATAAATATTAACACATTTAAAGGACGATTTGAAAATATTTTCAGAACATTTTACTTTCAAAACTTATTGAAAAAATATAATGATATATTAAAACGTAATGAAAACAATATCATTTAAAATAAATTGAAAACATTTAAATAAATACTTAGAATATTTTGAAAAAAATATCGTTTAATATACATTGAAAAACCTATAATGAAATATTGTTTTTTTGGAAACCATATCATTTAAAATAAATTGAAAACATATAATGAAAAATGGAAAAAATTTTGAAATAAAAATTACTTGAAATCATATGAAGAATGTTTGAAATGTCTTGAAAATTATTTCTTCCATTGAAACCTACAAAATAAACATAAAAATCATTTTCCCGAAAAAAAATTATAAACTAAATTTATAGATTATTAGGAATTAATATTATTCAAAAATTTATTTAATATCTTAAACGGGGATTCAATGGAATGATGGTAATGACGTTGGGAAATTCCGTATGTGCCGAATAATATTATTTCTCCTTAAAAAGAATAGAAAAGTGCCTCATCCATAAAATTATAAAAAGATTATTTTGTAAATATTATTTTATTTTATAAAAGTAAAATAATGATATAAATTCATTTAATGATCACAGGATAATAATAGAATATTTTTTAAAACGTTTTAGAAAATATTCATTTGATGAAATAAATACTTATGAGTGATGATAGAAGTTAAATCACACATTCTCAAAAACACTTTACTGATCATATTATATTCCCAATATTAGAATAATGGTTATATTATGTGGATATTACAATAATAACAAGAGGTTAAGAACCATACTATTTTGTTGAGATATGGATCATAATATTTAATCAATAAAAGATTAATAATATTGAATCTCAATAAATGATGTTTTTGTTTTAATAATCTCTTAACAAATGGTAACTTTGAATAATATTCCCATGTAATGAAATGAAATTAAATGAATCATAAAATATAAAAAAGTATATTCATAATTTTACATGTAAAATGAAAGTAGATAAACCTCGAAAATGAATGTTGGTTCATAATAAAACTTGTGTCTTAATATAGGAAAATTGAGACAAAACTATTGCACCGATTAGGTAAATTTTGAAAAATTAACCCCATGAATGAAATATTATAGAATGGATATGTATGTACAAGAATATTTAAATATGATATTCATATAACATATTCATGTGCACTGTACATAGTACCAAAATGAAATGACTGGTGAATATGACATGAAACTCATGAAAATAAAAAGTGAGATGAAATTATATTAACTTTTGTGTTTACACTCATTGGACCTATAAAATATTCATATATATTCAGAATACATATATAATAAAACTATAACAGAACCCTATTTTTCGAGGTTGTCATTCACTGTGAACATAAAAATTATGTTTATTACCCATTAGAAGGAAGTGTGTATATGAACAAGTCAAACCCTTATCATTAACACATATCACTATATTGATTATAAGATTTAATATAAATAATAATTGAATAATGAGATTGGAGGGGGAAGATAATGAATATAAATTGGGGAAGGTTGTTACATCTTCTTTGGGAAACACATCTTGGTTTTTACTAAAAGCCATCCTTGGATTTCTTTCTACCCAATGATATGTTTCAATGAGGAAGTAAGGGGTTTTTGGAGGTCAATTGGCTAGATATTTTCCAAACCAATGTTTTTTAGCAGCGTGAGGAAGGGGGAGCTTTTAATTTTATAGGGGGGGAAGAGGACTCACTTGTTATATTTGAAAAAAGGTTAGGTGTACACATGTTTTTACCAAACATAATCATGAAAAACAACCAAATTCAATAATTTATGGTTCATGGCCGAATAATGTCCACCTAATGGTTGATTGTCATGTTTATAGGTCATTTTTTGCATTAAGTTTAATGATTTTTTCCATATTAAGTTTAATTTTACCTTAATCATTATAATCTATTTTAATTACTTTACTTAATGTTTTTTTTGAAAACTAAGTTAAAGATAATATAAATTTTTAGATCATATAGATTCAAAATATGGAATCTATTTTTCAAAATTCATATCATAGAAGTGGATGAAATTAATTTAAACTTAATCCCTTATATGGGAAAACAATACTTGTTTTTAAGTAAAAACATTCATATGTTTTTAATGATTTTATATGAGATTTCAACATAAAATTGATTCCAATTACCTAAATTAGATTATTTAATTAAAAATCAATATACTTATACATTATAACCAAAAAAATTAATCATATAAATAAAATATATGAAAACCTAGTTCTGAATTAAAATTAAGTATTTTTATTTATTCATGAAAATATGGAACATCAAAGGAAAATACCAAAAAAATCACCCATATCCTGACCTGACCTTTTAGGATTCAAGACGAAACTCTTCAATCCCACATCCAATAGTATAGGGGATTGCGACTAGTGTCACGGAGGCACATACCTAACATTGGAGGAATTTGTTATGTACTTGTACGCACAATCACATATCCATGCTCACAAATGCTGAAATATAAAAACCAAAGGTAACCAATGCATGAATACTTCTATATCCAACAACAAGAATAAAATATATGTATGGAAAATGTAATAGTAAAAAAAACATTTCCCACCAAAAGTATCTATAAAATCATCAAACCTGCTCAAAATTAGGGATTTAACATCAATTTCAACTTCTAGAAAGATCATCAACCATGCTCTGATAAACACATATGTATGTCTTTCTGATTAAGCTCAACCATCCTCGGGTCCTTAGTGTACTCCATTGAAAGGAATGTGGTATGTACAAGACAAAAAAATGTGATGACAAATACAATGTAGGGTTGAGTATAAAAATACTCAGTTGACACCCAAAAAAAACAAATAAGGAAAAGGGATTAACTGAAAGGAAATATTCTGCTCAACCAAGTAAGAGGGGAACACAATTGAGAGGGAAACTTCTTCACAAACTTTCTGAGTTGTACAAGACAATTTTTCTAGGACTACAAGTGTTTTTATCATTGCTATGTGACAAACCCACATGGACTCTAAGAAATCAACCAGATATACTTGTCTAAACACTATGTCTTAGGAGGATTTACCACATAGCTAGCCATTGGATTCTCTTTGAAGGATGACACCATAACATAAAACATGGAGAACACACTCCACAAGCTCATTCAGTCCATATGGACCCTTCTGAGAGATACAATCCACCACGAACAACTCTATAATTCCAAATGGTGTGTCCGAGAGAATGTGCTCCACTAGGATCATCATACTGGGTCCCACTCTAGTGCCAATCACAATAGATCCTGTAATTACTACATCATTCCCAATACAAGCTAAAGAAAATCAAGTGAATAGGCTCTCTCATCACTACTTCACATTGTTGAGGGATCACTACTCTATACTTTGAACCACAAACATCCTCTCTAACAATAGATAGTGGAGGGACCCACTCCTTTCCACTATATCTTCGAAGAGGGATTAATTCTTATAACCTACCTATAAAACCTCTTTTCCTCCTCTATGTATTATTCTACACCATAGTTTGTTGAGATAGATGTACCTCCTATCTAGGTATCATTCACATCATGTTGAAGGTCCCACTCCTCAAAACTATATCCATCAATATATTGAGCTCCAACAACAATTTTGTACCCTCTCCCCATAACAAATCATAGATGAGGTGTACCACTATGTAAGTGAGGACCTACACCATAAGAAAATAGGGGACTACTACTGAAGATGGTCCCACTCTTTGAAATGATAGTAGAGTACTATTTCATATTTCGATGGCCCACATCCTAACCCAGTAGGAGAGTAATATTTAGTGGCTAGAGGTCCCACACCCTGGAATGACAGGGGAGTACCAACACTTCTAACTCGTTCACTCTCAGAGATCAGCACCCTAACATGAATGGGGAGTACCAACCCCTAGCTTGAGGTCCCACTCCCTGAAAGAGCTACTGAGTACCAACTATTCTAGAAAAACACATATTAAGGCCCCTCACCGTGGAATGGAAGGGTAGTATCAACTTCTATAATAGAGGTCCCATACCCTACCCGGTAGGGGAGTACCCACTCTATCTATATGTCAAAAATATAGGACGCATGCCCTAATACAATAGAGGATTAATGACTCAATGTGTAGGGGACCCACTCTCTGGCCCAACTTGGGAGTACCGATTCTAGATTCACAAATTTCATGGGGAAACATTCACCCTAGTCCATATGGGGAGCAACACCTGTGGGGGAAACTAACTTAAGGTAAATAACTTATTCCAACAATGTGGGGAGTCCTGTCTCTACCTATGTAGATAGGTAAGGAAAACCCCACACCCTAGTCCATCTATAGAGTAATAGTCCTAGAGTATCTCTAATGGAACCACATTGATCTCCATCATTGGCTAAGTAATTCTCTACAAACAACTTTCACGATTCACACCACCTCATATCTCGTAAGATGTAATGGAGGCCATCGTCTTATCTAACGTGGAATACATTTATGGATTGAATACTTATTGTCAGAAATCTGAGTCCCAAAGAAGGATATACAAAAGGAAAAAGTTCATCGAATGATCTCTTAGTAGTACATAGTGTGCACTTAGGCACACATGACATGTGATCCCGCCCTAGAACATTCCTGTGAATATTTTCCACATGGGTTCCAACAAATGTAGGGGTACACAACTTATATGGGTGGTACACATTGTCTCTCTCATCTCTCACCTCTAGCCATGTTCCTCCTCTACACGTACCAACGAACTATGTCCCTCTCATTCAAAGTATCCCATACTACACTAAGTGTTTAGATAAATATCCACCTACCTATGTAGTTTTCCTAGGTACATGTACCGAACCCCATGTCCATGTACCATACTTGGTATCTGTGTGTCATGGTCTTATTTAGTACCAGACCATGTGTTTTCACATGGCTATCCAAGTCCAGGTCCCATAGTCACATCGTTTATGGTAGTACACTATGTGTAACAGCCATACATGTAGTTTAGTCCCATACGTCTGTCTTACCAAAAATGGAAGAGATGAAAAACATTTTTCACTAAACTACACGCCATGTAGATGGTGCATCCTTTTGGGAATCACTTGAAAAACACCATGAATCACCCAGGTTTACCCCAAAATCTGCATATCAACCATGAATGGATCAATTACAATAGTATATGGGCTCCAGAACATTATCATAATGTTTAAACAAGGGGATCGAAACCAAACATCAAATCCTCCTACCTCATGGGGGAAACACTTATGAGTTGGATAAATAATTTTTCAGGGTTTATTCTAGTTCTCAATTTTATGACAATCTTCATTAGAAATAGAGATCGATATAACCTCATCACATGGGTTCTACAGTGATTTTGTTCATCCCTAGAGGGAACTAGAGGGAGGATGAGATATTCATCCTCTTTGAGTTGAGCACAACGATTGAGGGGAGGTGGAGAGGCTATGTTAGATGTTTTTTAATTTTACAATTAAATAATTTAATCCACCTCATGATGCCCCATAACCGATATGACCCGGGACCAAAACTCACATCGTAGACAACATTATGTCACCCTTAGAATATTCATAATGTTAAAACTCAACCATAGTCTCCGAAACATGATCCAAAACACTAAATGGGAGTTATTTATGTTTCATGAGAAACTAAGTGCATGTGAAAAAATATATTTAATATCTCTACACTGAGGCTCCACAAGCCCCAGATTCCTCCACCGACTCAATGCTTAGTTGAAAAAATATTTTCTAAAATATTTTGAAGTCCTTTGGGTAAAAACCCATGTCATTACATTCTCACCACCTTTGTACATTTCATCGCCAAAAGGTGAATGCCTGGCTGTAGGGGATGAAACTGAGTGCCCCACTAGATTCCCACGCCAGCAAGCTCACCTAGGGATCTCGTGGTGCATACAAACAAAAAAAATATGGAAGGATGAAGATATAAATACACTTATGTATATCTTCTACAAGTCCAAAATCATGAAATAACGTGAAACAATAACCTTAGCTGTGATTGGTGGGAAAATACCAAGCACTGTTGTACATCGGCATTCATGGGGTTTAACAGTACTCCACCTCGCAAACCTGATGATGATACTGAAGGAACCCTATAGCTCACATTCTCTCTTGGATGTACTATATAATATCCCCTCTAGAATCTTGTGTTCAAGGTCAATTCTAAACATGTGTGGGTATTAACAAATAAAATAGAGATTCCCAAGAGTAAACACTGGGTCTTACCAAGCACATCGTCAAAAAACCTCCAGTTGTATCAAATATCACTAAAACTGAGACACTACCACACCCACAGGTCGCATCCCATCATAATATGGATGGTATGAAACCAATCCATACTACAGAAACATCTAAGGGCCTAAATCTTCTACTATAGGATGATTCTACGCAAGGCTCTCCCTCTCCAAGGGATACCAAACAAAAGGTGGTCCAGCAAGAAAAATCTACTGGTATGGAAATGACCATCCCTGACACTTCATTTAATAACCTCTCCCTGAACACCCAAGTCTATTTAAATCCCCCCTCCCCCGCACCTCGATACTTTCCCCTTTGGGTCGCACGAACTTTCCTACACGATTCTGATCACATTAAATAAAAGCGTCTCAGGGGGGATGGTGTCCCCCATCCTCATGAGTTCAAAGCTACATCAAGATCCATCACATCCTCATAGGTCATGCCACATACAAAGATAACAGAAATCACACAAGGGGACTCTGGAAAAAAGGGCTTCCTGAACACACACTGGGTCTTACTGGGACCTCTATCATAACTAAAAACATGTTGTTCTACTGACACCCCATTTCATCCTTGTTAAACATCAAGAATTATTAGAAAGAAAGGATAAACCACTATAGTATCTAAAAATTGATACAACAGAAAGTAAAAATGGACAAAAGGCCTACCTCTATTTATTCCTGCATCTTTCGGGTCAAAGGAATCTTAGGTCAAGAACTACCCTCACCCATGTCCTCTAGCTCTCTATGCCTAGCATGGACGACATGGGGGTGGTGGAGGCTATACATCAAACCGCCTTCTACCTCCTTCTTAACTTCCATCTCCTCCTCCCCATCATCCACTTCACATAACTACTAGATCCATGTTCAATGTCTGCCATGGTTCCTCATTATCTGGATCCCTTTAAGCATCAAAGAGTGTTAGACGATCTAATGTGAGATTCCCCGACCATCGTAGGCATTGCATCACCTCTCTTGTGGTTGATTTCATCCACTAAACAGCTCCTTCGAAATAGACCCATGCGTCTGTGCCTAGCCATGGTTATGCCTCCAATTCATGACTCCTATTACATATCTTCTTCCATCTTCGGAAGACGTCTCTACCTCGTGACTATTGTTGTGGGTCACATCCACTTGTTCATCATCCAGGAAACTTTCCTACACTAGAGATCTCTCCCACACCCTAGAAAAGGTGGGAATTCACAACAGAATCACAGATACCAACATCTCCTAAGGAATGACCTACTTGAAGGTTATTTCTATGAATAAAGGATCTTGAACCTTATCCGGGGAGTATTTGGACTTGTATTTAAACCTTTACGAATACTCATCCACTGACTTGCTACCCTACAAAAGCTGTAGAAGCTCTTGGATACACATTAATATCAACGTTGATGGGTAAAACTCTTCCATGAAGATTCAACTAACATACTCCCTTTTGAGAATCACCTCATAATGATTATGTATCACCATATTACACAACAACCAGACTTAACCCTAAAGAAGGCTCACCACAAGGACCAAAACTTGATCAAAATATTTCCTCACTAATAGGAAAACTTTCATGACTTCTTGGAGTGAATAAACATCCACCTGGGGGTGTGGATCACCCAGGTACCTAAGGGGTCGGTATCTCCAGAACATGTGTAGAACAGTTAGCCTACAGGTTTCCTCAACCAAAACTATTTGTAAAACCTACTACTCTACTGGTGGTGGCACCACTGGTAGTCCATATGGAGTTAGAAACTCTAAACCAATTCCCTTAAATAAGCCTCATCACGGGGTGGATCATCATCATGATCACACCGTAGAGTCATATCTGGTTATTTCATGGAGGCATCCTGAAATAGAATCATGACATACCATGGTGAGTGAGTATATATACGGTGTGGACTCAAGAAGGACATAAAAACCAAAAAATAGTTCTATATGATGCATATACGATTTTCGCAATGTCCAGTATCAAAATGTACACAGTGGAAAAGCTAGTTATCAGAGAAATAGTGAATATATCATTCGTCCAATGCAACATCATTGGATCCTCTGTCCTATGATCTTAACTCAAGATATCCTAACAATGTCTATATGCAACCCAAACCAAACTCATGACCCAAAGGTCCCAATGGGGAACTGACCATCTCAAATACCACTCTGTGATGAATCTACCCGCAAGGCCAGGTTTTCAACTCCACAAGACCACCTCCAATAGGAAAGGGGATGTCAAATAGTACCAAGATGGAATAACACTAACATGGGATGAATTTCCTATATACCTTTATGCATGAACACATACCCATTCTCATAAATGATTAAATATAAAAACCAAAGGTATCCAATGCATTCATACATATATATCCCACAACTAGTGTACATCATGATTAATGAAATTAGTACAAGGGTAAAACAACTCCCACCAAATAAAATTGTATAAGAATCCATACTGATTAGAGGGAGGGGATCATTGTAAACTACAACTACGGGAAAGTTCCTTACCCAAACTCTAGTAAACACCTCAGTCTATCTATATCAATAATATCTGCCTGCCTTGGGACCTCCATGGACTTCATCAGAAGTAATGTAGTCTACATAAGATAAAAAACATGTGCGATAAAATCCCATAGAGGGGTGAGTATAAAAATACATAGAAGGCTCCCTAAAAACCCCAAAAGAAAAAGGGAGAGACTGAAAGGAAACACTCCACTGACCTAGCCATATTGAAACCCAATCAAGATAGGATATCAATCGAGATATAAAATCCATTTAAATCAATCCTCGACAATACATGGCGAGTTAGTTCAATATATAAGGGGTCTCACCCTTGATAAGTGACAACCCTGCAAGGACTCCCAAAAGTCCGCTATATATACTCATCTCATACATTATGTATTATGAAGTTCCAACCTCATAACTAGCAACAATATTCTATTAATACGATCTAATAAATACATAAAACTAGGTGAAAAAAATCCATGAGTTCATAAATCCCATATGGAACTTGTTTGAGAGATTCATTCTGTCTAGAAAAACTATACCTCTCCTAATGGTGCATATGAGAGAATGCACTCCATCAGGAACAACATGTTATGTCATGCTCTACTTCCCGACAATAGAGGTCTTGCCATTGCTACCTCCAAACTATGAATTCTAAATAAACCAAGGTAAGGAGACCCAACCCTCACCACTGCACATAGTTGAGGGATAACTTCATCATAAGATTCACCATGTGCATCCTCAGTAACAAAAGAGAATAGTGGGATTCATGCCTCTCCCCTACACCATAGTCAAGGGAGTACATCACCCAAGTGACCCAAAAGAACCATGTCACTCTTGTAAGGATTCTACCGCACCTCATTCCATAAAGGGTGCAATATATCTAATCTAGGTATCCTTCACATAAAGTGGAATGGCCTTCTCCTCAAAATTGTATCCAACAGTTGAGGGAACTCCATCTCCAATAGAGGACCTGCTCCCCGCTGTTACATGGAGACAATGATACTTCTATGTAAGTGAGTAACCACACCCTGATACAATAGGGGTGAACTACACATGAATTGAAGGAACCATGATATAATAGGGGACTACAACTTCATAGATCGGGGACCTGCACCCTAACCCGGGTGGGCAGTAATACTCAGTGGCTAGAAGACCCACAACCTAGAATTATGCGGGAGTACAGACTCTTCCAACTCCTTCACTATGGAAGAACCACACCCTGACAAGACATGAGAGTAATGAACCTAGGCTTGAGGAAAAAATCCCTGACATGGCTGGGGAGTACCAACTATACTAGGATAACCATTATAGAGGACCCTTACCTAGGAATGACCAGGGAGTACTGACTCATATAATAGAGGATAACACCATACCCAATAGGGGAGTAACCAATATATTTATACATCATCTATCATGGAACCACACGTAAATCCAATAGGAGAGTTCTAACTCTATTGATAGAGAAACCACTTCCTATTCCAATAGAGAATACCTACTCTACCTTCATGAATTTCATGGGGAAGACTGCACCCTAGTCCATCTTGGGAGTAACACAAACAGCTGAAACTACCCCAAGGTAATGAAATCTCACCCATGACGTCGGGACACCCGTATCTACATAATAATAGGTGTATGGAAAACCCCACCTATAATTCCATCAGGGGTGTTAAAGTTATATTGTATCTCTGAAAAACCACATCGATCCCAACATCGGCTCGATAGCACTCTATAATAATCTTTTTATGTTCAAACCTCCCTATATCTTGTAATACCTAATGGAGGACAACATCATTTTCTACGTAGAAAATATATCATTATAGACTACTCATAAGACTAAATCTGAGTGGCAGAGAAGACGAAACAAAATGATGAAGATCCATGTTGGATCTCCCAATGGTACATGCCATGCCCCAGGGTACACATTGTGTGTGAGCTAGCCTGATCACCTGCCCATGTATCATTTATATACGGGTTCCACCCCATGTAGTGGAACATAGTGTGTAGAGGATGTACTCATTGTGCACCTCATATCATATCCCATGCCCATGTTCCTCTTCTAGATGGACCAAAAAAATATGTCCCTCACATTCCATGTATCCTATACTACACTCCCTGTTTGGATAAATAGACACCTACTTAGATAGATTCCCCATTTCCATGATTCAGACCTTATTTCAATGTATCTTGGATATGTTTTATCACAAAAACATGTGTTTTCACATGGATATATCAATCCATGTCCCATGGTCACATGGTTTATGGAACTATACGACATGTAACAACCATACACAACATGTAGTCCCAGATGTTCATCTTCCCCGAACAAGAAGTGCTAGACATCATGTTTCACTAAACTACATTCCCTGTGGATTGTGATTTTAGTTGGGAATAAACATTAAAATTCAATGATTCACCCTGTTTTACCCCCAAAACCTATTGATCATCCATGAAGGGATCTCTAGAAATTGTATACAAACTCTAGAACCATAAAATATTGGGTGAACATGGGATTTATGACAAAAACTTAAATCTGTCAACATCATGTGTGGAACACTAATTATTTGGATCAAGAATAATTCCCATATCATTCTGGTTCTCATTTTTATGATGATCTTCATCATAAATAGAGATCAACTGCACCTCATCGTGTGTATTTTGTGTTGGTTTTGTTCATTTCGAAAGGGAATGAGAGGGAGGAGTGGAGTTTCCCTCCTCTTTGAATCATTCATAAAAATTAATGGTAGGGTAGATTTTAGGTTATATTTTTAATTAATTTTTCAATTAATTAATTTAATCCACCTCATGATGCACTAAGGCTCTCCGGGCCCCATATTCCTATACTGACTCAACTCCTCGATCCAGAAATATTTTCTAAAATATTCTGAAGACCATTGGTTCAAAACCCAAGTCATTAAAACCCTCATCAAATTATTGTATTCCTCATTCAAATATTAATTTTATATTCAAATTTTAAATTTATTAAATATTTAAAAATTTGATTTCAAATATCTTCTCCATTAAAAAGATTTAAAAATGAATTAAAAAAAATACATTTTTATGTGTGAAATTGGGTTTCTTCCTATATTATATTTATAAAATATATTGGATTATTATCATAAATATTTCTATCCAATATATAATACATATATAACATTATTATAATTAAATAATTCTAACTAATTTATTTCATAAGGAAAAATAGCTTTGTGATGATAAAAATAGTTTTCTATAAAAATATTCATGTTATATGTAATTGGTTATTAAATCTATATATATTTCATTTTAACTAATGATTTCATCCATTTATTTTCACACGTCAGTTAATCATATTCATAACCATCAAATTAACTACTAGGTTATATATTATTTAATTATATATTAATATTTTTAATACAACATTATTATTTTGTAAAACTCAATGTTGTGTGTTATGTAATCCATCCAGGAATGTAATTCTTGTAGGTAACACAAGCTAACCCTAGTGTTCCATGTAATGGAAGATAAACAATATGTTTAGTGCACAATTAACTTTTAGTTGCTTAAAATGTAATCCAAACATCGTACGTTAATATAAAATAAACCAATTTTAGTGTTTCATGAAATTAAAAATATCAAAATAATTAATTTAATTAAAAAAAAATATTTCCCAAAACATCATGTTGTTGTAATATGTCCTTTGACCAAGGACGTTGTTGAGTCAAAAAAGGTCACAATGAAACACAAATGGTAAATAAAAATGTTTAATCATTACAACATTTCACAAGTATTAATAATTCGAATGGAACTATTCCAAACACCATAACCATTCATGGTATGTGAGGATTTACATAGATGACATGACATTAAAACAACTATGGTTGACAATAAATCATGTTTTTAACATAGAAAATTATATGGTTGACATAACCCTTAAACCACATAACATGAATCTGTATGTATTCTAGTACACTCCAACATATCCAAAAAGTTAAAAAAAAAATTAATTCCTCCATTAAACCCAACTATGTGCAATAATTTATTTCTTGAGGTCACCATTAAAGTTAACCACTTATAACATACCTATAATAGAAAAAATTAATGATATACCAATAAAATATTCAACAAATAAACCACCATATTTATAATTATACCCATCACCATGCCGAGCTTATTCATAGATTTATATAACAAAAATCCACATATAAAAATTGAAAATAGGATGAAATTACAAAAATACAGTAATTAAACACATTCACGGTTTTTCATGACATGTTACCATTTGTTAAACAAATCCATATGTTTGAATAAAACCCATTATCATACAATTTTCATAACAAAAATAGAAATAAAGCATAAAACAACACACGGAATAATTAACATATTATGTATAAAAAAAATTCATAGATTATAAAATATAAATAAACATATATGAAATAGGTTAATAATGGATTAAAAATCAACTAACACTATTATAAACATCACATGTGGATGCTGCCCCACAAAAAATAATATCTCTCACTTCTAATTCTGAAATAATATAACTATAAATTTTTCATTTTTAATAATTCCTCAAATAAATAAGAAGTATCCAAGGAACCTATCATGGTTTTATATATTTTATAAAAATTGAATAAAACCCTTGTAAGTATTGTTATTAAATTTTCATATAAATTTATCCACTTGAATTTAAATATTCACCACCATGTAAATTATTACACAAGGGAAAATAAATATTTACATATTACTTATTAATTTTTCTATTAGATTTAATGAATCATCACAATTTTTCTTTATGGATAATTAAATTCTTCTTGATGGGTCCCAAAAAATATAACACACATTTCAAAAATAAAAATGATTTTGAACAGATATAGACCACTATTGACATTAAAACTATATACATATAATGTAACATAATAAAATTAATTTACCTCTCAAGGTTGAAATTAATGTACATATCAGAAAATTGTAAATGTAGTTATTAGAGTTTGAAAAAATATTGAAGAAAAATAGATCAATATTAGAGGGAAGAATATTGTAATCCTTATCCTTGGTATTATAAAAAAATTCATGACTCATGAATTTGACTATAATCCAGAGATATCGAGCCTTGGGGAGGTAAAATATTGAGTTGAGAGGAATGATGTGTGTTTTTTGAAAAATGAAATAATTGATGGATATTTGTTTTAAAAATATTAACATTGAATCAATAATGTTTTATTAAAAAACTACCTCGGATCTAACCAGGAACCCAATCAACATATACATCATTCTTCTTGGAATACATAGAGAAACACATGATCATAAACCAGAAGGAATCCCTCCATGGGATTCCTCCTTTAATTCATGTAAATTAGTTACATGTTACCAGCCACCAGGTAAATGGTGTTGTTTATCAGGAATGATATATATCTTAAATTCTGTCTAAATTCACGATTAAGGACAGGTGGCTTCAGGTAGTAGCTTAGGAGAATAAAACGCAATAATTTTTTATCTATTCATTGGAAAATATAAACAAATTCATTAAAAGGAATTGTGATGATGATACAACCTACCCGACATATGGTAGTTCACCACTAAGTTGCATCAACGAGTGTCTATTAAAAATTAGCTAAACTACTAGACTCTCATATTTTCTTTTAATTCCCAAGACCCATATTAGATAGAAGTTTTTCTCCTTTACATATGTTGTAGAGGTATAATGATTAGTAAATAATATTCTCACTCTAAATTTCTATAAAAATATTCCATTACATTAATTATGCATCTGAATCTATCATGATGTTGTTAATGCCAATAAATATATAATACCCAAGGTGGTATAGCTTTTTTTAAATACATGGAATATTTTATTTATAAAAATAAATATTTGATAAAGGGTTAATAATTATGTCATGATATTGATCATTTCAAAATCGTAAAATTTCCCAAAAATATTTTGTGACATCCTTAATTTTATATATATATTTTCATATCACCAAACTAAGGTTACTCTTTAAAGAATTCATGTATACCCACCAAAAACTCTAGAAAATGAGATCACCTATCTGTACAAGTTCATTATATACATTTAGAGTTATCTAAATTATTCCCTATAATATAATTATGATATGTATTCTTATAAAAAATCAATTACATATTCTCTTAGTTTTCCCTTATACACACATATATTATTCTTAGTATACATGTTGGTCTGAGGGTGGTTATAAGTTCAAAATTTATCCAACATTTCATGTATCTTGTATAAACACTATACGTAGAACTATGTAAATTGATGTCACTATATTATATGATTATATTAATAATTTTATTAATACACACTATCTATTTAACATAAACCATTCTTAATTAATCAAATAAATATGTCTCCATAATCGAAAAATATGTGAGACATTTGTTTTTCACTTAAAAATAACCCATACTGAATCACTTATTAGATATGAAATATCAACAATAAATTTATCACAATTTTTTACATCACATTACAGAACTTCCACATATGAATTGGTAGTGGGATAAGAGGTTCTTTCGACAAATAATAATTTCACAACACCTGAGGATAGGTTAGGAATTATAAAATAAACCTCTTTATATCTTTCTCCATCCTCGGAAAACACTATTTCCTAGGATTATCTTGATATATAATGGTTTTCAATGATTTAAATAACCATATCTAGATGGTTTTACCCCACTTCATCTCCTTACACATGATCATCATGACAACAAATTGACCTCGATCATATTGGATCACATTGCTATCATTGGATAAATGTGGGGGAGGATCCCTATCATATATACTATATCTCATAATAATGTATTATGGGTCACATAAATAACACTCCTTCAGATTATATATGACTGAATAAGTAGTTATTAAGGATATAAAGGTCATTCTTCATAGATTATTATGGACATTAAGATAAATCTCTCGGAAGGGTCTCAGAAACTATCATTCTCAACCAGACTAATGAACCACCTATAATTGATTCATCATACTTAATTAATCAACTATATCATTATAAAATTACACATTATACTCAAGAACCCAATACTATTTAAGGATCATGTTATGTTTCAAAAATTTATACGTTATTTTCTGTTAGAAAATATACACCACATGCCTCTGTCCTAAATATTAAATAAATGAACATACCAATGTGTGAAAACTACCAAAAAATTAGATAGTTTCTTTTGAAATTCCTATCATCTTCCTCAACTACCCATATAAATTGGTGACTAATCCCCCTAGCATTATCAGGGAATTTCGATAACCAAATTCTAAATGATGAAAATATTTTTTATTCTTCTTACTAGAATGGATTAAGGAAATATTTTACTTGGATGTGAGTATTCCAATCATATCTTGAAATACACTCTTTTAAGTATGTTTCTAGACAAATGTAATCCCTTTTTTATTTAGTGATGTACTTAATGTTTTCAATCTAATTATTATAAAAATTAATCTATTTCTTGGTATTAATATTATTGTAAAATATTAATATTAAAGTCATTCTTAGGTCACTCCCATCAAAAAGTGTCCTAGAACCTCTCAAGGTTAATGATATTCAAATATCTAGAGCCATGTTCCATATGAAGTGTACATACGTGATTTAAAATATAAAAATTGGGATATATTAAAAAAGGTGATTGTCTTCAAATGTGTTAAGTAATATCTAAAAATATAATGTTTTCTAAATATATGAATTGAAGTACTCTATAAGTTCATTTACATATAAAACAATGAAATAATGATGATATAGATGAAAGACCCAATTAATCAGGGTCATAAACACTGATAGATTGTTTTTTAATCAAACAATCATCATTCTATACTCATGTAGGCCATACCTTCTCCTGAACATTGTAAGAGGAATTCTAGTATGCATCGCCAATAACTTGTGGTAACTAGTCCTCATTTTAATCATGAAGAACCACTTGGTTTCCATCACCTATTAAAATAATTCATTCATACATGGATTTGGGCACCAATTCATGATTTTCTACTATTTCAAACATCATCAATCTGCAAACAACCCAATGATATGGTCAATATTCTTGCTGAAAAAAATAGTTCACCTTAAGGGATCATTAATAAGAAATGAATCCCTTCATCACACATTCCTCTTAATAAATTTAAACTACATAATATCAGGAATATATATCCTTGATGTAAATAACCTATGAATAAATTTTCATTAATAATTTATAGTTTTAATATTTTATTCTCATTTATTTAAATTATATTATTTGGTTATTTTTATTGGAAATTATTTTAATTTTTTCATAGAGTTTTTTCGGATGAAGTTTGGTCAAAAGCTAATAATTTGGAATGAATCTTCTAGATTTGGAAAATTAAAGTGAGATGTGTACTTTTTATACCCAAAATCATGAATTTGAGGATGTCATAATATTGAAAAGAAATTTTATAGGGAGTTGATATGTATTTTTTCTCTTGAATAAGGAAATAGAACTATAGGAATATTTATATTTGTGATTTTATATTTATTGGGATTATTAAAATTATGGTTATATTCAATATAACACCATTTGAAAAATTTCATCCACCTAAGTTAATTTCATCCTGATGGACAGTGGTACATGAATAAGATTAATAAATATGGGAAGAAGACAATAACATATTAGTGCTAATGAATCATAGTATATGTCCATAGTCTAAGGGAACGCAATGGGGGGAATAATTGTGGTGGTATCATTTACTATTTTGTCAAACACTCACTGATATATATAACGTTTCATGTGGGATTAAAATCTACATCTAGAAGTTATGAGTAACAAATAGTGTCTTATGGATAATATATCACATTGGAAAGAGTTTATTTCATCCTAAATATAAAACTATATTTATAAAGAGACTCTCATTAACCACTATTTTGAGGCTCAAGTGGAATATTAAATCCAACTAAGTATAAATTTTTTATGGTTGGGAATATATATGATGCAAATAGGAGAGACCAATGTGAGTTTTATTATTATAAATGTTCATTATATAATGATTATATACATTCCAAAATCTATTAATAATGTATATGAGTATATATATCCTTTAGAGATATAATTCATGAATTTGAGTAGGGAATGTGGGATGCTTATATTTGTTATGATACTTCCATAGTGGAATTGTAAATAAGTATTCTCATAAAATGGATTATTATTTCATAATCTATCATCAGTGTTCCAGAATTTTTTTGTTCTCATGGATAATCATATTACACAATGATATATGTATTTAACAACAAGATGATAGTAAAGGATGAATATGAACAAGTCCAACCAGAGTTTTGTTCTCTATCAGTTGGCATCATTGAAAATAATGTATAAGAATAAGCTGTGATAAAGATTTATACAACACTTTTTTCCAAAAAATACATAGAAACATTAATGTTTTGAAATAGGGGATCAAAAAAATTACTCAAACATGATAAATTATTAGTTTCATGTCATATACTATTCATGTTAATGAAATGTATATTGAACACATATAAGCATTATGGAATAATGGAAACAATGTCATGAGATTCTAGTTGTTCAATATAATAATTTGTCCATATTTTGTGGATATATGATTAAAAATTGATCAAAATTTAATATTTATGTATATATTTCCATAGATAATATGGAAGAATGAACTTATGTTTCAAGAGAAATTTTTTAAACCATGAGGATAATATCCATTACACTGTAATGACAGTATAACAAGATTACAAATTATGAATCACTATCTTTTAGATATAACATGATATTGTAATATTGGGTTTTTATTTAAAATGGAATGTGGGATATTCCTATAATTAATGGTATGAATAAAAATAGAGATAATATATATTAAATTCAACGACAACTAAGGTTTTTGGAATACTAAATATAGGATAGTCATCAGTTTCAAATATCGACCATCAGGATATGCTTAGATAAGGTAATAAAATTTATTTTTTATTTCATTTTGTATGAAATGGATTTATTTATTATATTATTAATGAATATTTGTGTAATTATTTAATTTTATCTCAATTCCCTTTATTTAATTTATATATTTACCCCCCCCCCCCTTCTATGATCTATGGCTCAGTTATGATAGTAGAACAATCAACTATGAGTCTGTAGACTCATAGAGGATGGTATAATTGATTGGAGATGATGTGTAAATAGTTTTTAAAAATTAAATATAAATTATTTAATAATAAAATAAGTAATAATTATGTTTTTCACAATAAGTATATTATCCCTTTGTTATTTATCACAATTTTGGGAGAATATGTGACACGCCATGATGTGTAAAATGAGAGTATGAGAGAGACCAACACACTTAATATTTCCCTTTTTATTCGATTTAAAATATAACTTGACTAGATATTATGAAATTATGATTACCCTGATAGTTGAATGTACTTGTGTAGTTATATCTTTTATAAAAAATCTGGACTAATTAAATGTTAAGATTTCACAAATAATGATTTGTTAGGATCAAAAGGGGCCTAGATCCACTGAGAGGTGGTGAATTAGGGTATAGATATTTTTTATAGCTTCTTCATGACTTATTAGATATTACTTATTTATTATAGGGGCCACAATTTTTCACTTAATTTTTAATTATTATCTTATCCTTTTTTTCTTTATCTAACGATGAACCATGGAATGTAATGCAAGAAAGAACGAATAAGGACACAATGATTCATACATGGTTCTCCCTCACATAGCTACATCCAAGGAGAATTCAACGACAATGTTATGATTGTGGAAAATTAAAAAAGTCTCAACGTAAATAATGTTGGTTCAGGATAGATCTCATCTATACCGAGTCTCACTTCCTTTAAAAGGATGAGGGGCTTCTCACTGCATTTCGAAGGGTCGTCCCTATTTATCTTTCTATGGCTCAATATTGGTGGAAAGGATCATCATATTCCTCTTACATCATTTAACGATCTTGGAAGGTATTTACCCACATTTTATGGACTTTTAGGTCCCTTCATTATCTCAAATGAATATATCCTCATTTATAGATAAATGCCCTATTTATTACCCACTTTCATCCACTAATGAAAACCAATTTACCACAGGTTTATTAGGAAATTACTTCTGAAAAAGTTTTTTGATGCTCACTATATTCATGAAGATCATATTTCGTGAAGCTAAAATAGCCTTTGTGAAGATCCTAACATTAGGGAAACACACATAGACTTCATGAAGCAAACCTCATTTTTGATTCTCGACTACCCATCTTAATGTTACTTTCATTTTTGTATCTTACCTAGAATTCCTATAGTCACTTACATCTATGATTCTCAGAACTATAAGTTGGATTTTATTTCCTTCTAAAACATATTTACAAGACAATCCTTCACGAACCACCATCGCACACCACCATTGCCAACCAACATTGCGATTCTAGGGCCTTTTGATCTTTGTAAGGTCTTGGTGGTTTTATGACGGTGCTAAATGAATATTTATAGGCATTTCCACTTATTTAAGAACCTTCCATCGACATCATTATTGTTTCTTGATGCTCCCAGTTTTCCATTATGTTCCACCCATTTTCAAGATTCTCTAGGTCAATTCCCCTATTCGTGATGATTTTCATAAGGAAAGACGTTTACATCAAATCCTTTACGCCACTACAATTATCCACTCAAGATGCTCCTCATATTCATCATTTTTTAGGCTCATTATTGTTATGTAGATCACTATTATAATTATTGGGATCTCCACAGGATAAAATCGAAACCCTCGTTCTGAACAAACAGATTCAACCCAAAAAAATACAACAATGTTAACTTCAAGGATTTTTTAGAACATGATTTGAGTAATCTTAAGGGTAAAGTTGAGTTGTTTTCAATAAAAAAAACAATCATTGGACATAAAATCCACTTTTAATATTATTACTTAATGAATTTTTTTTCAAAAACTTATTAATTCAATAATACATTATAATTTTTCTTTCTCTAGTTTTGGGTTTCCATTCACTTTCCTAAAAAGAAAATCGAGTGTTAATTTTTTGGGATTGTAATTGGGTTTCCATTTTCATATTGGTTTCATGCCTTGTGTTCAATATACTACACATTTATTATCAATGTCAGTTTGGGGAAATATAAATTGTAAAATTTTTGTTACATGAGTAATAAATAATGCCTCACGTCAGATGAATCCATAATGTAGGGATGAACATGTGATTATTGACTAGGTAAAGAATTACCATAAAATATAATTCTCTCAATTGTTTAAGATCTAATTAGTCTGGATGAATGATTTCTAGGAAATAGTTAATAGTTAGAGAATTTATTGGCTAGTTTGTCCCTTATTTTCTAGAAAAATTAAAAAACATGGATGAATTTATTCACATATTTGCGTGTCTATGTTTTAAAAAATATTATAATAAATCACACTCTTGAACATGGATAAACAAAATGAAAAGAAAATATACATTAATGGTACCCATTATTTATTCCGATTAATATTTTTATGATAATTAGTAATTTAATCCATACCGATGATTAAATCAATGTTCTTAATAATAAATATGATAATCGAATTCAAAATATCCTGAAGGTGTACTATGAACCCAAATGAATTTTCTCCACTATCACCCCTAGGGGAATATCTATTGACAAAAACCAGTACTAATAATCTATGTTGAAACCCATATGAGAATAAAACTAGATGATATTTTTGATTTAGATGATCTTTTATTGAAAAAAAATTAATTATGGTTGGAAGACACAAAAAATAATACCCAAAACCATCGATGGACTAACTACATAGCTGACAAGAGTAAATTCAATAGTGAGTTACTAGCTTATTTTTTCAACTTAAAATCTTATATCAACATTAATGTATGAGGTATAACCCTTATATTTCTATTTTATTTTCATATGGGTAAAAACTCCTCCTCCATTTATGAAATGACTAGTGTAATCCCATTTACCGCTCCTATGGGGTTCTCTTGGAAATGACATAGACTCCTATATCTACCCAAAACCCCTACCAACATATGACTGTTAAAAACACCAAAATATGCAATATCTAATCATTAATTTCATATAACTGGAACTTCATAATCTCTCGAAAACACTAGGGTCAAACATGAATATGATTACCAGCCTATTAACACTCAATATAACCATTACCTTATAGAGGAAGAGATGATCCACTACTCTAGATACTCTACCCATCCCTCACATGGTGAGTAACATCCCAATTTCCTATGTCACATCTTTAAGACTCATTTCTAGTCAACATTTGAAGAATGAAATAACCTAGTCACTATATCCTTTTTTTTATTTATATTAACACTAAGGTGTTGGTTCCAAACATTAGAAATTTATTTCGAGCACTCACATAAACTAAAACCATGTATAATAACCCATAATTAAAGGACTTAGCCCTTGTCATTTGATCTTAATCAAATATCAAAGTGAAATGAATAAAATATATGAAAAATATATCATTATCCACAATAAAAATCTACCTATTTGAGAGATACCTAAAATACATGACTTTTTTATAACACAATACTTGTTAATGAATTATTATAGAATAACACATTGAAATCCATTAATGACAACCCTAAAAGTAGGTCCTATAAAATTATCTCATACCACTTGTATTTATATGACCCCCATAAATATGAAATAAAAATATTCATCCTAAACCCAATGAATGTATTTAAAATATAAATAAGAGCCTTTATAGGCTCCACTCAATAACCTATATCATATGTTCTACCATGACTAGTGAAGGTAAGAGGATGTAACATCCATAACCCCTATTTCAACTCTTACAAAGATGGATAAATTCATGTGGATTATCTATCAATAAACATGATAATAAAAAATAGAATCTCTTAAAGATACACACTCGTATTCATTACTAGTTCAATATGGGATCTTGTTTGAACTACCAATTGGGAATGATCATCCTCACCCCAATGGAATTCTATAAAATGTCATTATGATGAAATATCAAAATAATTACAGACACATGAATATGATCAAAAATATTTCACTATTATATAAATAAAATTTTATGATAGGTAATAATAATCATGTAATCCCACTATTCTATATACAAGACTTATTATAAAAGGATATACATAAATTAGGTGCCCTCTCTAGCTCCATATACCAACTCTAAGGGTCAAAATTTGTTAAATAAAACACATAATATCACATCAGAGAGTTATAAAATAAAATTAACAATGAGTTTTGTTACGTAGAATTACACGATATAGTTTTGTTTGAAAACACTATATATGATAATATTTACACTTAATAATTGAACCATATAATATAACCAAGGTTCTCTTACACCTGAAAGAACATTTTTTTCATGATAATCTTACATGTTGACTATGATGCATGAACTCATGCACTTTTATCATCTGAGGATATCCATGATAGCATATTCTATAAATAATTCATATTATTCATGATAATGATTAAATTAAAAATATATATATCAAATAACATCAATCTGTCCCATTGTATCATTGAATTTCCCACTGTGAGGGTTAGTTCTCCCCAAGAATGATGTTTATTACAATATCTAAGAGAATAAAACCATTATCCACTAGGAATAAGTAATAATAAAAAAAATCTATCATGCCACATTTTAATGTTGATGTACCATTTCAACATCATAATCACTAAAATAGATCATTAAATACCTTAGGTATGCCTCAAAATATTCATGAGACTACTAACTACTGGTGATGCTATATGTATAAATTAGTTAGAATACAAACACTATGGTATATATAACTATTAACCAAATTGAAACAAAAATATGAAATACTCATAACTAAATTAACGAAAAAGTACATAAATTGAAACTAGGAACCAATAATAATTAAAAGAAAAAAGATATGCTATACTGAAATGAGATATTGCAAGGTTCGACAAGACATACCAACGTAGAAAAGATTATCCATTTTTCAATAATATAAAATATTATCTGATAAAAATTGTTCATATATAAAAAACATTCCCCTTACTTTTCAACTTTTTATATATACCAAATTTAGATTAGCACATTGACATCTGTTATCCACTATAGAGACATTTCACATATCGTTTTCAAAATCCATGAAATATCTATGTTCACTATGATTCCCATGTAAGGTGAGGTTACAACTCAATATTCCATAACCAATTCTATCTATAAAAAATATGAAATATATAGGTATATTTTAATTGTATATGATAATAAAAATAATATTACATCAATAGTAAAGATATATTTTATAATCATGTTTTATCTTGACAATTCGAATCCACCATTCGTTCTTCATTTATTGTCACTGTCATGTTTTAACATGTCACATTAAAATCCATGGGTCAACATGATATTCTACCATAATATTATATCACAATAAATATGAATACCACTTGAAAATAAAACATACCAAGGATACCAATATAGAATGGTGGGTAGTATAACTTACTCACAACCTTGAAGCAACCCACATTGGTAGTTAACCCGACCATTATGTTAAGTAATTTCTTATTAACATTAAGTCAACCCATATAACAAGAATATTTTTGGATAGATGAATAAACCAACTTATCTCAAATATTTCATCAATTTTGAAGAGGTAATAAACTAAAAATATAAGATCTCTTTCACATCATAGTAAATATCATAAATTATTTTTATGACATATGAAAAATATCCAAGGTCGACATTAAACTGAACTAATTTCCAATAAATACACAACTCAAGTTATGAACACCCACAAACACACAAAAAAAATATTTCATGGTTAGAAATATATCTTACCACATCACAAAAAATAACCAATTTTTTCATTACATAAAACCACATATTTTAAATATTTCAGAATTTTCATTATAACTTGAATTATGTTAAATACATTCTTGGATTTAGATTACACCCAAATATTTTCCTATATAATAAAAAATTAACAATGAAAGATTAAGAAGACACTAAAATATCACAACGTATAATATAGTTTTTGGGAAAAAATATATCAATATTAATTTTTAGTGTTTTGGATTGACTGTGTTTATTGTGAAAGAAGGATGAAAAGGTCAGTTGTGGAGTATTATTATGATTATGGATTGGGTATTATCACAAAGCTACAAGATAGATATATAGAATATAAGGAAGTGATATATAAAGATGCGTATATAAGGTGGCATCCTTTCCCAATGGTTTCCAAGTTTTTTGGATCTAAATATAGAGGAAGGAAAGAGTTTCACAGAATAAAATTTTTTTTGGAAGCCTAATAAATATGTAGAAAATGATTTCAATTTTTCAATGTTTGATAGTTTCATTAGTACTACGAATTATTGACGATTTTAAAAAGATTTTTTTTTATTATGATTCATGAATATGATAAGATAAATAAATAAATCATTTCATAGAGGATTCATGATGGAAAGGAGTATCACAAAAAAAGATAATGATTTTTAAAAAAAATTGATTTAATGATGAAAATATTTATAAATTGTCGGAAACATTAATAAATATCTGGATACCCCATTCTTTTTATATAATTTTTTAATGATGATTAAATGTCCCTTAATAAATATTTGGATACCCCATTCTTTTAGGTCACTCAAACTATACCTATATTATCAAATATGAAACCCTATCCTCTATTAAAAACTCAAACAAACCAAAACCATCTTTTTACACATGTTTAAAAAAATGATAAGAATTCATACCACAAGGTAGTATATGTATTAGAATATCCACCTATATTGTGATGTATTTTATATACTTATTACTATATCTCTTCCATATGCATGTACTATGTCTATAATAATAATAAAACACTATAAATGAATTAAAAATAATAGATCACTATTTAATTACACCATTAATAAGATATAAAATAGTAGGATCATGTAACAAATGTTAAATAAGTACAACATTGCATATTTTAACATGATTGGAATGAATATTTTTGAAAAATATATGGATATGTGGCAAATTTTAATATCACAAAATTATAATTAACAAACAATTTCTCACCAGAAAACTAGAATAAATATCAAATAAATTGACCTCAAGTAATTATATCTTTTTCTACAAATCGTATCCATGAATATATTATTACATTATGAATAAATATAAAAATAAGTAAATAAATATAAAGTATAAACATATTAATAGAACCCTGTGATTATTTTTCATTGGATTTCGTAAAAATATGATGTAATTATTAATTGAAAATGATGAAAGAAATTAAGAAAAAAGATATTAACATTTTTGAAAATCATATACAGTTGTCTCTAACAATAAGGTATAACATAAATCATGCATTAAAATATAATTTCATCCACAAGAAACACTTGAATACGCCAGAATAAAATAGTTTTTTTAATATAATTGACTTGACCATGATCTATAATGATTTCATGTATAATTTGATGACACATGACCATTAAAGTTGTGTAAATTTAATACGAATTGATATAGATAATGATGTTAGGACACTAAAATCATGCAACTCTATATGAACTAAAAAATTTATGTGGGTTGTTGTTATACATGATTACTATTTCAATTTATATAAATGACCCCCTTATTGTTTATAACCCCACATGATCATATAGGTATTATGGTGACATTAAATTTCCATTAATTAAAAATAATAAAAATTAATAATATAATAAACTATATATATTGAACATCTAATTAAATTGTTATTCATACTAAACTATATACTTATAGTTTATAAATTTTAAAAAAAGAATCTATATTGAATTTAATTTTTAATTACCAAAAAATACTTTTGAAACCCAAATAAACTCAAACATATTTACAACATGATTGTATAATGTTGATCTAAAACATCCCCATACACACAAGTGTAAAATTTTACGAGAAAAAAATGTACCATATATTGAAACGGTTTTAACAAATATCAACTAAAACAACATATGAAAATTATTACCATCTCAATAATAATAAAATTTCATTTGGTTATTCAAATAATATTGGTGTTTATATGTTTACTTGTTTAGATAGAAGGCATTAATAATATAAAAATATTTCACTTAATCATTAAATGTATAAAAATATTAGTATATTTTTTTATCATATACTATCTTAAAACGTAACATTAAAAATATAAAAATATTTCTCTAATTCTGGAAATTTAGAAATAAAACAAGTTATTTATATATAAATTTGGAAAATATCTTCACTTTTTTGAATGTATATATAAATTAATAGAGACAAGAAACATACATAATTAATGGAACTATGTTCAAATCACCTGAACCAATTAGACTATATAAATTAGTTTTAGAAACATAATATTCAATATAGAGAGTAAAATGCTTCCATGGGAGGGATTATAATAATAGAGATGATTTACATAAATTCACTTTATTTTGTCTAAAGTACCATTCTTTGAAAAAAAATCAAGCTCACCACATATTGGAACACAATGTAATATATAGATCTAAAAAATCATGTTTTTCTTTTAAATACTTGATATCTATTTTAATTATATTCCATTAACATATTCAAAATTATGTATTTACCATCCTGTGAATTTTGATTAAAAAATATACCAATAAATATGAAAACACTATAAAAATGTATTTTATGGTATTTTCATGATCAAATTATATTATAACCTGACCCCATAAAAAACACCTCTTGGTATTATAGTAATTATTTGATGGACCCTCAAAGCCTTATTTCAATATTGCTTATTTTGGTGCATATTAGTATCAATAAAAAATAAATTATTGAGGGGAATTTCCCACATAAATTATTAGATCATATAAACAAAACAAGAAAATAAAATTTTTAAATAAATCAATTTTGTATGACACTTTAATGTCATTTATAAATTAAATGATAAAAAATACAAGATTAATCCCTACTATAGAAACTCTATTTAAAACTCCAAATCATAATATAGTAACATAAATACCAATCTTTGAACTCATATGGGAATCATGAAAAAATGATTTATATATATTTGAATGAAGATACTTGAATACATAGTGGTATAACCCAATAGAACTATCATCTAATTGTGGATAATTATAGTAATTATTTAGTGAAAAAAAAGGTTGAACAAAAAAGTCACTTACTATTGTAATTGTCACCCCACATCACAATGCTCCACTCAACCAATATTGCATCCTAGTATAATAAAATAATATAAAAATTATATATCAAAGGGTTACCCCATAACCAATATAAAACTAGTGTTTTACTCTATCCCCCAGTTATAAAATCACTCGGTGATCCCAATCCAGTCAATATGTGTTCAATAGCACATAAAATCTCATATCAAAACAATTGAACCTGACCATCATCGTCATATATCCTAAAAAACAATGAATATTCTATATACAAGTCACATTTCCTTAAAAGTAGGGTATTATGAAAATAATGGACATCAAATTCATTCCCTCTATCTTCTGTTCATGGCCCACACAATTTATTATGTCCCCCAACACATCATTGTTACATATTATGACTAGATAAACTAATATATCACATTTTGAAACATACAAGATCTCATTTACACATAATTAATAATAGACATCACACCATAAACAATAATTGGTTTTGAGGATGGGGAAGATGGATTCCTCAACCATCTATTCCCATTCAAACCAAAATATTTATGCAAAAAACATGGAACATGAAAACATTTGTGTTTTTATGTGGTTTTATGACTCATGTGGGGTGTGTATGGAATAAAACTGTAAATAAGAATAAAAAATAGTTAAACAAATACATCATCCATCTTGATACTAAAAAACACTGAAACAACCATTCATAACTACTACACTATCACTACAATATGCTAAAAATCATCAAAGTCTATACAGATCAAACTATCCCCACCATCCCTTCAAAAAAATACACTAAAGCTATATAGAATTTCTAATTATGTCAAATAATTTAATCATTTATAGAATTAAATTTTTTTACCGACATTATATTCATTATTCATTGAAATTCCATAATCATTCAATCCATTGACCACCGCTAAATTAATTTTTAACATGCCATTAATAGACTATATGTTTTTCAAATATGTCAAAAAATAATTTGAATATTAATTACTATAGTCCATAGGTCAATAGAGTACCAAATACTGGGGGGGGGGGGGAATTGATTGTACCTTATTTTATATAATATTGATTACGTAAACCATTTTGAAGTTTCATTTTGCAGACCCACATTATATAAACACAATCCAAAAAAGAATTAATTATTTCTATATTTGAATAAATAGCACAAAAATTTATTAAAAGTTATAATACGATTCTTAGTTATTCCCGTTTTTGACTCTTTTCATGAAATAAATTGTATTAGCACTACTAAATAGTATAAATTAAAAATAAATTTGAATTTTTAAGTAATTAGTTTAGAAGGTTTTATCCACATATCGTGGAATGTATTATCAACTACATGAATATATTTGAAATTATTAATTCCAGAACCCCCATCCATCTGTACATAGTCATTTTCATGTATTTTTGACCAATATATTTAGTGTTTCACTAGATTTCTTTACAAAGATGATAATATATTCTGTTAAAAAGTCACCAACTATAAAAATAGTATAAATTAGAAAAAAATTAGTTTGACCTTCCACCTAATAATTTAAAACTAATATATTTTATAATGAGGTAAAGAATTCACAATATGATCCTTTTCCTTCTAAATAATATTTTTATATATTATGAGAAATAAAAACACTTTACCTAAAAACATTACAAAATTTCATTAAGAAGAATTTTAAATATTCATTATTTTTTCCTTCATCGATATAATAGGACTTCATAATAGAAAATATCAGATTCTCCAATTAATTTCTGATATGTTCATTTTTTTTATATTTTTTATATTAAATGAAAATTTTCATAATATTTACATAGATGATTAGAGAATATAACATTATTTCTTTAAAACTAAATTAACAACACAACAAATATCACTATAATTAATACAATTTAACAACCATACAGAATTTTAAATATGTCAATTGATATTTTCAAAATTTATCTTCCATGATGAGCATATTTTAATTCCATATAATACTCAGAATTAATGATGGATTTTATCAACATATTTTTATTTACTAGGAACAAATAATCATATATGAATTAATTTACTTCATATCCAATCTAATATTTCTAAACACTATATGAAATAAAATGAACCTTATGATGTTTTAGAATGACTATGATAAAGCTAACACTAGTATTTAAAAGTGTATGCAATTGTCTTCTAATTTCTATACTCACTCATATGAAGACCAAATGTTTTTTCAAATTGTCCATTAAAAATTAATCTTATGAACATATAATATATATGTTATAACTCTACTATATAATATTATGTTTTTATATTAAACCTTTTCATGTATTCATTTACACATACAATGTTTGAATTTACTATTTATAAGATCCAAAATATCCTTTTAAATTTTATCATTAAAATTATGATATCCTATTAAAATCTTCCAAAAAATATAGTAACACTTATTAATTCTATAATTACTATTAAAAAGTACAATTTAACTTCTAGGTGACTCTTCAAAACTATGTAATTACACTTCCAACATTGGTCATTAATGTTATAAAGTCCAATTATACTTCTTTTAATGAGAAAATTGAATACTATTTCTATAAATATAAAACAACATAAAAATTAATATATTACATCAAATATTTCAGATAAGTGTTAAAATATCCAAAATAATTATTTCAATAACATTCAAAAAACTTATATAAAAAACCTCAATAAATATTTAATATCTTTTTGATATAGGATATTAAATACATTTTTATATAACAATTCAATTTGGGTTTTTATTCTAATCCAGTGCATGTGTCTTCACCGTCATCCTATAATATCAGAAAACCTGAAATGTCATCCCTTCTCAGTGAAATTTATCATGAAACCACACAGCTAGATAAATTATAATTTTTTATAAAATTACTCCCCTTTGTGACAAGAAGACCTTAATAATGTGATCAAGATGTTACCCTCCATAATCCGTGAAATCAATAATATATTTTCTACTCCATTTAAAATAATTACATATATAGATTTTTAAATAAGATGATAAGTGGTTATACACGTTCTACCATTTTTAAATCACATCGAACATTGACTGGGATTTCCACTATGAGTGTCCCTCAAGGATGTGGGAAGGGAATAACATTAATTATCATTCTCAATGCACAAAACCAACCATTATGAAATGAAATTGTGAAAATGTCACATAATATGTATTTATTAGGAATAAAATTTGTCATGATATCAATATAAATAACTATATCTTTCATAATGTGATATCTGATATCAATGTGTGTATATATTCATTGTTTCACATGATTTTCAGTAAGATAAATAAAACATTGATTACCACATGAACTTATTTGGGGACTCTGAATCCTTAATGGTAAATATTCAATATTATCCTTCATCCTAATCATAATGGTGAACATGTTGGCTATATACACATATTTTTCTAATCTGGTGATTATTATAATTTTTTTTTCCAATGTAATGCAATGAATCATTCTCCCAATAAGAAAATTACACATGAAGTAGTTATTATATCATCATAATGACATGCCCCAAAAATATATATCAAAAGTGATATTAATGTTATTTAAACCAATATAATTCAGTTCATAACTGATTTTCAATTTTTTATATTTTATAAAACTATTATAAGATTTTTAATTGTATTCCATAGGTTCAATTTGATAATTTCATAAAGGTTTACAAAAAATATTACATGATGTCAAGATGTATTGATGGAGAGTAAGGGCCGATAAATCTTCTAAACTACTTTAGATTTATTCTTTACCCTTTATTATCATATCTATAATTTCAAAAGAAATTTTATAGGGTTATATAATGTATTATATACCTCTATTTTGAATATCATTTCATGTTTATTTGTATACATGTATTGGGAATAAAAAATTACATCTTCCAATTAAAAGACATGTTTACCCAAATACTATCTCCTCTCTCGTTTCTTAGAAATTTCAATCTATATTTACCTCCCATAGGAAAATTTTACAATCACTATTTAGATAAAATGTAACATCACTATATTTTAAAATAACACTATTTTTATAGTGTATATGATATGCATAACCAAGATTAAAAAACACGAAAATATTATTATTTAAATGTGTTCGTTATTACCAATATATTGAATTAGTGGATATGAATAGGAATAATAATATTTTGAAATATACATATATAAAATTTTTCCATAAATAATATTACTATTCAATTATTCATTGATTTTATATTTGTTATAAATGAAAATAAAATCCTAAAAAATTAAGTGATATATTTTTCATAAAATATTTTTAGGTTAATAATGTATTCTAATCCATATAAATTAAATTTATAATTATTAAAATTTATTATAATTAAATAGATATGTGATATATTAAAACTAATTAATTAATATCCATTTCATTATGGCCATTTGAAATGGAATGAAATAATTTCAATTTCATGCCTTAGAAATATATTTTCATCAAAAAAGGGTTTTTTTGGGATTTTGTATGCAGATAATATAATTAATTTCAACTAATTTAGAGAAATATATATGAAAATATACTTTTTTTAAATAATCATTTCTTGATTAACTTAGGGTGATGTTTTGGGAATTTCTTGAAAAGTTTTCTGTTTTGATTAATAGTGAAAAATATTGATTTTAATTGAAAAATGTTATTTGGTTTCAAGCATTTACAAAGTAATATTTTGTTCTAAAAAATTGTGATGTTAAATTAAATAATATATATTCAGAAAAATAATATTTTTATAAATTTAATCAATGTTATTTTTAATTTTGGAATAATTTTTTTTTATAATTAAGAAAAAAAATTTAAACATACTTTAATTGCGTTTAAAATGAATACTTTAAAATTAAATTATTCGACATCTAGAAATTGAATATAATAATTTTAAATAAATATTATTAATAAATGTAATTTATTTTAGGAAAAATGGTCAAATTAATTTTTGTTCACTATGAATAACAACCATGTAAACAAATTTCACCTGGGTAAAGTTAAAATAAATATAACTAGGCTATAAATTTCAGGTAAATATTCAATTTCACTCTTATAATTCACTTAATCAATTAATATGAGTGAATATAGACCAAAGGTATTTCTATGGATATATATATTTTATTATAAAACATTATTTTCTATTTAGGATCCAAAGAATGGTTTTGGTGAAGATAAGTTATAGTTGTTTCAAACAATTTTTCTGCGGATTTTCATTTAATTTTATGGTTGTTAGTGAATATTCAGTTTTAGATTGATTTATATGTTTATAAATAATTTTTTTAATTAATTACTAAAAATATTCATCGAATCCTTATTTTATATAGATTTCAATGTAAAATTATTTTTATGATAAAATTAGGTATTTTTTAAAAACTAATATTCATGAAACTAGAGAAATATTTTTAAATGTAAATTATTTTATGTTTTGAAATTATGTTTTTTTAAATGGATTCCAAATTTAAAATCCTCATATATAAATTTTTTTAAGAATCCCCTTTCACTTTTTTTGATATAAATATTTTATCTTGGTAGAAATATTTGTCACCATAGTTAAAGTTAAAATGGTTTTAATGTGGTTTAACGAAGATATAAGGAATAAAATTTATCCAAAATCTATCTAAATTCTATTGGTTTACTTTATTTAGACCATATATAAACCAATATATTATTTTTTTCCATCACACCACATGATATGGTAATGATATAAATATTTCACATAGTCATTTAAGTAATTCAATGCATGTTATTTTCCTCTCCAATAAAAGGGAACCACATATACTCCCTTAATCAATCCTTTTTATTAGTACAATTCATAGAATAAATTCCTAAACCCATCCCAATCCTCCCTTATAATTAACTATAGTCTCTAGTGTCATCATAGGACCAACCTATAAGACGTAATGTGTAAGAAAATAGTGGATTTTCAAAGAATAGTTATAATACCTAACCAAGTATTATCATATTTATTATAATCCCATGTCAATAAAATAATTGAAAAATATAAATATATAACATAAAATTATCTTTAATAGTATAAAATATAATTATGTTTCATGTGAAACCATTATTAATCTACTTCTTCATACTGTGGTAAATTAAAACAACATTTGTTTAAAGGTTTGGACAACCATATCCATAAAAAATGTTTTCCATTTTACATCATCAACTAAAATGATATTTATTATAATAGATTTATCAATAATATATATTATAATTGAAATAATTTTGTATATATATATATGTAATATTACTTTCCATTATACGCATCCATCCATTTAAAAAATGGCAAAATCACTCATTCGTATGTGTGGACTACCACTTCCATGAAGAAATATGGCTTGTTTTTTCTCGCTGAAATTCAAGGGTGATTTTAAAATAATAATTTAATATTAAAAATAAATATTAATTAATTATTAGTATTCTAGATATGATTTAATATTAACCACTTAGGCCACTTTCAACCTTCTAATGAATTTTTTCAATTACGAACTAAAGATCAAAAAAACAGTCAATGTGGACTTAACTAATTATGAAATTAAATATGACATTAATGTTAATTAAATAAATGCATTAATGAAATGGTAATAAACCCATAAAAAGTTTTATGTAGTAAAATAATTAATATACCCTTATAAATTGGATTCTAATAATATATGTACCATGTTTGGACTCAAGCTGAGGGATCTCTGAACACAATTTTCATTTATTGAGTTGTACAACTACTTTATTACAATTATATGCCAACATTACATTCTAAATTACATAGGATTTTATTTTGTTTTAATTACTCATGTTTTTTGGGTTTTAAAATTGTTACAAATAATCACTACATTGACTAATTTTATCTTTTATGATATGGTCATTATATAAACTATTCATATCTATATTATTTCTTTGAGAAATTTCCCGAAATATAAACCACATACTTTTATAAAGTGTATACGATACCTATTCAGATATTATATAATGATTAAGTATTTAATAATTATATTCCAAATAAACTTATTCTCATTCTATCATGAGATATTTGTTAAAATTTATAAAAGTTTCATTGGATTTCTTTATCTCAATTTCAATTCTGTGAGATGTAATTAATGTTATGCATGATGCCATATTTTTTTTGGTTTTCTAAATTCAATTTGATTTTTTTACAATTTATTTCATGGAACTTATTAGTTTTTAGAATCATGTTATTTTAATTCATTCAATGTATTTTGAATTCATTAATTTCCTATGATGCAAGGGTTTTTCATCTTAAATTTACCTCACTAAGATGTTTTTTTGATTGATGCACAAATATTCAATTATTTGGGGTATATAATTAACCATGAAATATATTACTAATAATATTTTATATACTCATGGTATTTTATGATACATTTTATGTTGTTTTATTAAATATTATTTTTTTTAGTGTCTCAAAAAGGGGTTTCATTAAAAATATATATTAATTTTCGAAATAATACTACTCATACTATTCCTCATCACTCTTAATTTATTTCCATGAATGTTTAATTGAAATAATTATTTATATATTAATATTATCTTCCATAATCTTTTGTCTACATTTGAAATGGTTTAAACGGAATGTTCCTAATGATTTTCCCATGTTTCACTTTTAATTCTCTTTGTATCATTTTTAAATAAATGTTTGATTATAGAATTTACAACATTAATTTATCTTCTCATATAGATGACCGTAGTTTTAATTGAATATTCATTTATAAGCATCCAGGTATATTTTCAAAGAAAATATTTCTCCCAATATTCTAGAAATTGATATAAAAAATTTTTCCAATGAAAATTATATTTGATAACATCCTAGGCTTTTCATACATAAATATCTTATCTTCTTAAATGAATATTTAATTTATATCAGAAATACTCAACAAAGGACTATAATAGTATACTTACATTAGAACAAAAAAACAATTCATTCTCATGAATGATCTTAAACCTAACCCACAATGACCTTGTCTCATATTACTCTTATTAAGAACACACTACCTAAACATTTCTTTATTTGATGGGGTGGAAACATAAGAATTGGTGATCTTAGATGCTCTATAGGGTTAAATGTCACGACCTGTCCCCCAGGGCTCCTTTCGTGACTACCCGAAGCCCGCCTTCAATAGGCTAGGGTTTGGATACTAGCAAAGGTATGTAATATCCCGAAAATGGGAAGGCATTGCCTTAAAACCTGTACACAAACAAATAGGGCACACTACGCACAAGCAAAACACAACAGAAGATGAATGGTACAACCACAACTAATACCACCACTATGTGTAAATGTATTTACTGAAAGTAAAGCGGACAGAATACAATCCCAACTAAAATATAAGTAAAAAAAGGAAAACTAGATATTGAGGTCACCCTTCAGGGATCCTACCTAAAGGGTAGGTACAACTCTTCACTATAGATCTCCACATCAACTGGTCACCTTCGTGCACCATTTGTCAATCGCCTTTGAGCACCGTCTAGCCCTGATTCCTCAAGAATCAGTACAGCTATCCTTTGTCTTCATAAGACACAACAGGGTATGGGTGAATCCCCATCCAGGGGCGAGCAATAAAAATACTTAATAGGGACCTCAAGACCCGAAATGGTCTCTCAGAATTATACAAAGGAAAAACCACAAAGCATGATATCTTTCAAAAGTCAAAAAGAAATAGACATATCAATCTAGGTATAAAATAAGTACACAAGTATAAATGATTAGTCATAAAACTATACACATATTATTCTGTCGAGAGGCTCAGTTGCTGACCCACACAAAATCGATAGGCGTTGAAACACACAGGATCGCTGAGGGTTGACCCACAGAGGAACTATAGTCGCTGACCCACATAGGATCACTTAGCGCTGACCCATATAGGATTGATAGGAGCTGACCCACACATGACCACTCAGTTATGAACCACACATGGTTGATAGGTACTTCCCCACACATGATCTCCATTCATTCTTCACGTCACATCCATCTACTAGATTCTTGCACTTAGAACTCTTTATTTCGGGAGGATCCTCTTCTCAAGCCAACCGTTTTAATTTAAATTCCATGAAGTCCCACAAACAACTTTATGAAATAACCGCCATGTCATAAGGGTTCTAATGAAATAGACGACACATCATACAGAACCTTGGTCTATAAGTTATAGGCATTTTAGTGCTATGCACCCTGTTGGATTTGGGTATGATCCAACCCGGCCAAACTCCAAATTTCTCTAAAACTCGCGTGGAGTATCTCAAAATAATTGTCTCATCGAAAGGGTTCTAGCACTGTAGAATGATTTTAAATGGACGCATGGTTTAGGATACATTCCAATTAATGTATATTTTGGACAAAAAGGGTATGGGTCTGGTCCGACCTAGTCGGACCAACCCAACCCGGCCTAAAGGGGATAGGCTCGGTCCAATTTTCTTGAGCCTGGTTCTGCCTACTGGGTCGCGGGATTAGCATGATATGTTATGGGCTCTACCCACTAGCCACGAGTGAGGCTTGTTGAGTAGCGGGGTCAGGCTGGCACACCCTGCTGGGCGCGGCCTACCGGGCAGTGGAATAGGCTGGCCTGCTGGCCGGGAGTAGGAGGTCTGCACCTGACCGGAACGGCCAAGCCGTTTGGTTCTTCAATGTAGCGGCACCAGTTGGCGATCCACCACCTGGTGGGTTCTACTGGATTGGTCACCTGTGGAACCCATGGACTGTGGTTCTACCATCTGCTATAACTCGATGTCATGGCCTTCCTCAGGGGTGTGCTTCCCTACTCCGATACAGAAGAAAAAGGCTGACAGGTCCTTTTTCAACTACTGCACCTTCTAGCGTGGCCCCTTCTCATAGCTGGTGGTAGCTGGCTGCCACCTCCACTGGTTTCCAGTGCCGCTACACTAGGGATGATTTTTTAGGCCACTAGCAAAGCTCTAGTTGTCTGATTCCTTTCTCTTCTAGGCCTACAAGCCTCCCTATACAACGTCTAAATCACACTTCTTGAATTTTCACCTTCCCGCCATATTTCCCAATCACCCAAGAAGAACACCACCAACCAATGATATGTGGAGGTACCATTCCGTGTTTGGAATGGTCTGGGCCCTCTATGTTAGCGTTATAACATGGGAAGGATCATTTAATCATAAAAACTTCTATAAATAAACCCCCACATTATCCTCCCGCATTTTAGAATGAATCGCAGATCAACCCATCGGATAGTTGATCCTTGTTTGTTATAATATTCAAGAATGAGGAAAAGGAGAGAAATTATCCACATAACCTCTACCTCGAATACATTGGTAGACAGTGCCGATGATGATGACAGAACTGCGTTCGAATCATTTTCTTTGGTTTTCGTCATTGTCCAGTTTGAATCCTCTATGGAGTTGATGCTCCATTCTATGTTGGAGGAATTCATCACCGACACTTCATCAGAGGCTCCTCTCATGAGTTCACATGAACCATGCGAATGACTTGTTTAAAAATGTGTGAGTAACCAACCACATTTCATGACATTAATACAGTTCATTAATGAACTGCATATAGTGTTCCCCTAAAACAACCAACTTTGAGGTTATGCCACCCATATTTCTAATCAGATCACCCGTCCAAAAATAGAAATTGACGCTTAAAAGTTTACTGAATGTACCATAAAATTTTTCAAAAATAAATAATAGTCACCCTCTAAATGCGCCAATTGAGGTTAGGCTCTACCTAAGGGGAACAGACCCCCACTAACTCAATGGTACTTCTATATTTTCAATCCGAGCTACCATTTAGAAGATACGGATTTATTGATAAATTAATTGTTACTTATTTATTTTATTTACGAAAAAAACACCCACTATTGGCACACACCATCCACTGTCAGAATATACCTAAAGAAATCATACACTCGCGATCTTAGTGTTGGTCTTAGATATTTAATATGAGTCTCCGTTCAAGAGTTTTGAGTATTTTAAAAGAGAAATAATTTTAATTAATTATTTTATTTACAGTTATGCCATTTTCAGTTTTTCTGACCTGAGGATTGTATCGACTATACATAAGTCACGTCGAGGGTAAACCCACTAATATGATCACAAACGGTGCCCTCTTATTTTTGATCTGGGAACCCATTTAAGTATTTTTTCACATTTTCAGGAAAATCACTCATGTGCGCAATTTAAATCCTAACATTCATTGACGGATCATTCTAGGCACTCTAGACCAAAAAATCACATGTCGTCCAATTTTTCAGTCTCAAAATAATTCCAAATAATTATTAAAATTACACAGAAATTTTGAGGCATTACATTCTCCCCACTATAGGACTTTACATCCCCGAAATCCAAAACAATGGAAAATCAATCAAATCAATGTAATGAGTATGAATCTGAGCCTCCTTCTCCCATGTGCACTCTTAGAGGTTATTGTGGTACTACCAAAAGCTAATGATATGGATCAACCGTCCATGAAGTACTCACCCTTTTCAGTCCTCTATCTCCATCGGGAACTCCATAAATGTTTCCCCATTGTCAAAGTCAAACTTGTCCTAGTCAATATTGTGCGATGGATCATGCACGCATCTCCTCATTAGCGACAAAAGTAAAACAGTATGCACCTAGTGCATCAATGGGGTAAGAGCTAGGTAGTACTACAACTTGAGAACTCATCTGAGAATATGAAATGGTCTGATGAGCCACATAGAAAGCTTTCTGCCCTGGCCGAATCTCCACAATCCTCGTTGGGGTGAGATCCATAGGAAGACATGGTATCCTTCCTCGAACTCTAAGGGTATCAACCTTCTACCGATAAAAGACTTATGCCTTATCTATGATGTATTAATCCTCTCCTAGATGGTTTTCACTTTTTCAGCAATATCCCATACCAACATTGGTACCATAAGTGCTAACTCCACTGGATTTGTCCAACATAGAGGTGATATGCATGATAACATGTACAAGGCCTCAAATAGTGACATGCTAATGGTGGAGTGATAACTGCTATTGTCTGTGAACTCTACTAATGGTAGGTGATCCTCCCAACTGTGACTATAATCCAAGACATAAGAATGAAGCATGTCCTCCAAGGTTTGTTTGGTTTTCTCCATCTGAAAATTTGTTTGGGGATAAAATGATGTGCTCAAGCATGATGGATCTTGATGATTAGCTTTCACTTACTGAAAACTGAGGCATCATGATACAAACTCTACTACCTATTTATTTCATCCTTAGCCAATATAACTGGTACCACGGTGTGTCCTCTGAAAAGGATGACGTGATCCCTACCTTCATAAAACTATTCAGGTGCCTATCCTAAGGATATCTGAGCATGTCAGGTCTCACAGTCCAAATCCCCAATATGTACCACCCAAACCCACTAATGGAGTGGGGGAGTAACAGTCCTAGAATGGAGGTAAGCTGCTCCATCATTATCCAAAAAGGATATTTAAACATGGCTAGCTACTCTGTCGTCTCACTCAGCGACTATAGATCAGACCTGCAGCTAAAAACATTTTCCACCATGTCCACTTTCCCAAGAGTATAGACTATCTCGAAGTCATAGTCTTGGCAGAACTCCAACCATCTCCATTGTCTCAACTTCTATAAAGCCTACCTGCTCATTTCCATCCACACGAAAGTATAACCCATTTAATTGATTGGAATGTCATCGACCATTTGGTAGTGGGTTCTTATTCTCCAAGACCACTTGTATAAAGTTCCAGTAATCCACACATAACCTCATACTTTGGGTCTTACTAAGCCCTTCTTCTACAAGTCTCCCAACTATACACTAACCTCTCAGAGTTCCATGTTAGCCATCCGATATGCAGTTTTAGATATTGGTGTCGTCCATGGGTACAGTACAATGCATAAGTACCTCTCCCTAGAGGGGGTAATCCTATAAAAAAATTCAGGAAGGACATTTCTACACTCTGCCTCTACTGTTGGGAACTGAAAACTGAAAACTCATGCTGCCACAAAGGTATGTCTGGTTAACTCAAGACTAATAAGTTCCACCTTCTTATTCAGGAGTTTATCATGTGCTGTTTGGGGTTCCTTTTTTTCTAACAAAGGAAACCCTCATTCTAATGTTGTAGATATAACCCATGCTTTTTCCGAAATCATTCAATCTGAAAATTAACTGTGGACGACCACTCCATACACAAACTAACATTTTAAGGCCCCGATGCTACAACTATGATGTTTCAACCGAAACTATCACCTCTAGGGTCATATCACACCATCATCATAAGTATGATTACTGAGTCTCCTCCCATAGGTATCTCCATACGTAAGGGTAAAGTCAATGGTTTAAATTGATACTTCAGGTCTTGAAAAAGATTCATGATTAGATGGAAAGAATAGTACATATGTCTATTAATAAGACATCTAGAAGTGGCATAGACCATACCTTAAGTCATTCTAAGAGCCCTTGGGTCACACTCCTTGACTGCATGCACCTACTCCCTTACCCTTTCCTCCAGATCCCTAAGCCTGGTGTGAACCACATTGGGGTGGTGGTTGTAACATTTCTAAATGTATACCACATCATGCTTCCCTCCTAAATCCTCCACCATGACTTATGCCCTGTAGATTCATCTATCCCTATAACTTCCATATCTTAAAATAATTTATATGCCAAAGTCTCTATGAATGGAATCTGTTTCATGATTTCCCACTTCTAACAATATATGGATACATCTACTCAGTCAAAGAAAATTCAACCTTAGTGGTTCTCTCTAGAACACTAACATAAGTAGGAATGCACAAAGGAATAATGTATGTTCGGATGTCCCTAAACACATATTTCTCTAAGGTCTGAACCCTAATGCATTGTCCATATTTTATTAATTGGGTACCATGTATGGTTAGTACACCTTGAAAAATACTAATCTACTAACATGTTGTCCTACTGAAATTGTTGAAGATCTTGAGAATACATACCCCTTATATTTTTATAGAAATTGACACATTATATTAGGATGTTTCTCATGATTTGTCAACAGAAATGTAACCTCATTATAAGAACAGGATAATCTAAACCCTATCATTGCTCTACTGATCCATGTAGAAGTTTCATTACCAGGATAGGCATCAAATCGAATAGTGCCTTGGATAGATGGAAACTCTATCACCACCTCAAGACAGTCTGTATACTCTGATGAGTCAGGATCACCTTAGTACCTGAGTGGTATTTTTTATAAATCTCATGTAATGCACTAGGACTACATATATCCTCTTCCAGTAGCACTGGTAGTAATTGTTGAACAACAGGTAATGGTTTTACTAAGATACCACCCAAAGGTACATTATTGGGAAACATTCCCTATACTGAAGCCTCATCATTCTATGAACCATCATCATGGTCACACACTGGAATCAGGGATGGATGGCTGCGTAGAGGCATCATGATAGAGGTTCAAGATTAACCAAGGGGGAAATCATACCTTCTGATCTGACTCAAAAGTGATAAATAGAGAATTATTTTCAAAACACATGCAACTTGTGTTTTCGTGTACCAAGTCAGAAAATAGAATTTTGGATCTTGGTGTATGGATATGTTGTCCACCGCACCAATACTGGAAACCTCGAACAAAATCCCAAACTCATGAAACTTAACACTATTTCCCCATTGAAAACATTAACTCTTAGTTCTTATAGTAGAACCAACCCCTCTTATACCAATTTTTCATGAACTATCACCTAGGGATCATCCGTGACTACTCCAAGCCCTCCATCCATAGTCCATGGGTTAGAAACTAGCGCTAGAAAGGCATATGTGTAAAATTGGAAGCCATTTCCTCAAAACCTCTACACACATAGAGAGGGAACACTTCACATTAGAAAAAAAAATATTAGAAGAATGATACAAAAAAACTAAAAACCACAACTAATTGTGAAAGTATGTAGTAAAGGTAAAGGGGCTAGAATACTAGACCCAATAAAATATAAGTACATAAAAAATAAAAAACTACTCCTATCTTCGTCAGTCATGGATCCTATTTGATGGGTAGGAACATATCGTCACTACAACTCTCCACGTCTACCTGTCCCCACAATGCACGGTCTGTAAATCACCTCCAAGCATAGTCTAACCCTAACTCTTCAAGACTCATTCAAGGTGTCTGTCATCATCACAAGACACAACAAGGTTTGGGAAAATAATGTGAAGGAGTGAGTGTAAAAATACTCAGTGGGGACCTTGAGACCCCCAAAGGTCCCTCAGAATTACACAAAGTGAAAACTAAAAAGAATGATCTCATTCACGAATCACAAATAAAAAGACATCTCACACTATGTATAACACAATTACAGAAGTAAAAATGATTAGTAATAAAACTATATCAGCTTATTTTGTCATGAGGCTCTCTGAGGACCCACACAGGATAGATTGGCGCCGACCCACACTTGATCGATGAGCTCTGATCCACACAGGAAAGATAGGCGCTGACCCACACAGTATCATTGAGCGCTGACCCACACATGATTGATAGATACTGACCCACACAAGATCACCATTCATTCTTTATGTCACTACCTGCCACTGGATTCCCACAAACAAAACACATAAATAAAGGAGGATCCACTCCTCAAGCCATTGGTCATACCTCAACCTTCATGAAGTCCCATTAAAAAGTAACCTAAAGAACCACCGCGTCATAAGGGTTCCAACAAAATAGATGGTGTGTCACCCGAATGCATGGTCTGTAAGTTATAGGCTTTTTAATGCTAAGGTACATGTTGGATTCGGATATGATCCATCCAGGCCAGACACCAACATTCACCAAAACTCAAAAGATGTTTCTCAAATGGACCGCCTCATCCTTATGTTTCCAGCACTATATATGTTTTGTCAATGAGACTTCTGCTTTAGGAGATATTCGCATTTCAGTGTTACTATCCCAAAAGGGCCTGGGTCCGGTATGACTAGTTCAGACCAACCCAACTCGCACCGCTGGGCTCTTTTCGGTTCGCCTGGGCCTGGTCCGGCATGATGGACCATGGGTTTGGCCCAGAAAACCCAGCTGGGTGTGGCCCATCATGTCGTGTAACCACCCGACCCGCCCGTTTACCATAGGGGGTCTGCTCCCCTCCTGAACGGCCATGCCATTCAAGTCTTCAAAGTATCAACACTAGTTGATGCTACACCACCTTCCTGATATCACTGGAACTGTCACCTACGGAACCCGCGGACCATGGGTCCACCGTCCACCGTGGCTCGAAGCTATGGCCTTCCTTCGCGAAGTGGCTCCCTGCTCCGACTTGTCTTGTAAAGGCTGTCCACCCCTTTGTCTATCATGGCGCCTTCAGGAGCCGCCGCCTTCTATCAGCCAGCGGTATCCAACCGCCGCATCCTCAAGTTGTCAGCACCACCGCCCCAGTGATGCTTTTACGGGCCTCTGGCAAAGCTCTGGTGTTCTGATTCCTTTCTCATCTACGCCTACAGGCCTACCGGGATGGCGCATACACCACATGGCCAGATGATTCTACTTTTCTTCAACTTTCATGTTCACCCACAAAGAACTCTGCCAACCTGAGATTAGCAGAGGGTCCGGGACTTGTTCGGATCGACTCGCACCATATTCATTGGAGTTATGACATGGGAAGGATTATTTTTTTTATAAAAACACCCATAATGACACCACACATTATCCACCAACATTAGTGAATGAAACAAAGATCAACCTATTGGATAGTTGATCTGTGTTTTTCAAAATATACAAGAACAGAGAAAAGGGAATATTTAAACACATAACCCCTACATCAAATACGTTTATTGACTGTGGAGATGAGGAAGAAGAGACCACGTTCGAAGCGTGTTTGTTGGAATTCATTGTTGTCCAATTCAAATCCTCTATGGTGTCAAATCTCCGTTCTATGTTAGAGGATGTTGTCCCTACCATGTCGTCAGAGGTCTCTCTTGTGAGTGCACAAGAACCATGCCCATGATTTGTTTTAATAGATGTGACGACCCTCCCACATTTCATAACATTAATGTTGTTCATTATTTAAAATCATTTAGTGTTCCATTAAAAAAACCAATGTCGAGGTGATGCAACTCAAGGGTAAATTCATTGAATGACCGTTTAACTCCATAGTCCCACCACATCACTAAACGGTTAAAAAAAGAGATAAAATAACTCATGGATCTATTTTATTATTTTTTGTAAAGTCAAAAAATTTATCTTTTTCATCCTACCCTTGTCGGTCGATGTTAAGATTTGCCAATGTGAAACCTAGTGCTGTGAATTCAATCGTGCCCTTGGATTTTTTATACATGAACAAGTTTAAAAGATAGAAATCACCACCCACACATTTAGTGAACGTACCTTAAAAAATTTCAAGAGTAAATAACATTCACCCTAGAACCACACCGGTCGAGGTTATACACCACCTAAATGGAACACGCACCCACGAACACAATAGTACTCTCAAATTTTCTATCCGTGTTACCATTTAGAAGGTAAGGATTTTACAAAAAAAATAATTGTTACATAATTAATTTATTTACAGCCAATAAACTAACATCAACAATTGGCCTACACCAGCCAATGTTAGTATCTACCTAAGGAAAGTATACTATACCCATATTAGCGGTTGTCTTAGATTTTTAATCTAAGTCTCCGTTCATGAGTTATAAGCATTTGAAAAGTAAAATCATTTTATTCAATTATTATATTTATAGTTATTCCATTTTTAGGTTTTCTCACCTGGGACATGTGCTGACTAAACTTATGTCGCTCCAAGGGTAACCACACCATCTTGAATGCAATAGTGCCCTCATGTTTATGATATGGGAACCTATATAAGATTTATTGAACTATTTCAGGAAAACCACCCATATACACTATTTAAATCTTAGCATTTTTCGATGGATCATTTCGGGCACTCGAGAACTCAAAATCATGTGCCGTAAAATTTTGCGGCCTTGAAATAATTCGATATAATTAAAAAAATTATGGAAATTTCAGGACATTACGTTAAAAATTGGAGAATAAATCTATGATCATATGAAACAAAAATATAAGGATATGGGTAAGTTATCATGAACATTACTTTTTATCTTTATCACCAAACTATCATAGATCAGAAAAATTAGTCATGTTATAAAACATTATCACTTTAGAAAACATTGAACATAGTAGTTAAAAATCACGATAAATCAATCATGAACCATAAACTCATGTAAATACAATATGGCATCATCATAAACATAAAAAACCATTTCATATGTCATGGTTAATTAATTATACCATCAAGATAGTCGATAGAAACATATCACTTATTTCCTATAGTGGATAATGACACACTTACTTCTCATAGTGGAACAAGATGCACATGCTTCACATTATTAATCAGGATGAACCTATTTCTTATAGAGGCATATTCTTATAAACTTTTTTCCCATTATTATCTCATGAGATATAAATATTTTCCTAGTTAATTATAGGGATTAATTGTTCCCTCTCATTTAATAATAAAAACCACAATTATGTGTTCCATAATACCATGGATCATTCACTATATTATCACATCATCACCCATGTAAATAAAATATATTTTATAATCATTTCATCAATTAACCATATCATAACAAAAGATAAATTGGCCTTTATAAAAATCTCTACAATATAAAACATATCCACCCAGAGAATGAATAATGATTGAATATTGTAACAATATCCCAAGAAAAGAATATGTTTCATACAAAGATCTCATTATATATATAATGATATTTTAAAATATCACATTGAAAATTTATTGAGGAATATATTTTTTTCACTTTTAAAAACATTTTTTAGAACAAAAAGAATTTTCAAAATCCTTTTCCTTATTAATAACCTTATAAACATATCATTTAATGTTTAAAAATTATTTAAAACATTTTATAAAGAATATAGACTTTCCACTATGAAAAAAGTAAATAAAATATAATTTTTTTGAAAATACTTTAAGTTCATAATAACATTCAATTATTTAAAATAATAAATGTTCATGATATTGTGGAATTTTATTCATCATATACATGATAAAATAGAAATTAATTTCACTTTTTGAGTAATAGAAAATCATAATTTTCTCAGGAAAAACATGGAGATTCCTTTGAAAAAAATATATACAAATTGACAAATGCATAAAAATGGGCATAATAAATAAATTTATAAATTATAGTAATATTTTTTAGAATATTTTTGGATAACATGGTTTTGATAAAAAATTGTTTTTCGATCGAAAAGAGAAAGAAAAGCCATTTTTTATAAAATATTCTATTAATATGTTGATTATCTAAACAATTGAAAATAAAGGAAACCCTGGTATTTTAATCATATATCTAGTAGAGATTTATTTTCCAAATTTTATTTATATATGTATCATAATAATACATTATATGATGTATAAACACAATTAATCCTTTTAAATGATGATATTTTATTATAAAACCCACAACACATTGGTATGTTTGTAATATAAAATCCATGAAAGGGGAATAAGAAATATGATATGTAAATACAAATAATTTTAAATTAAACAATTATAAAATAAATTCATGGGATGTATATACATAATATAAAAGAAAAACATGGTGAATATGTCATGTGTCTCACTAAAAATATTATTGATATTGAAATTCTATATTATAAGTCTTGAATTATTTCATACACATTCAAACATACTATATAGTAAATATAAGTTTATTCCAATTATATTAATTAACCATAAATATTTATATATATATATATGATGCAATATATTATTTAATTATTACCTTTTAATAAAATTGTATTATCATTTCCATATTAAGGCCACGTTTCGAGCAATTACTACTTTTTTTCATGTCTGTTTGGATTTTTTTAGTTTTGTCCCTATTACGATGTTCAATATTCCATAAAACTAATAATTTTATAAATGATATAAATATCATATATATACAATATTAATATATTTAGAGAAATCCATAAAATTTTGGGATAGAAAATGCAATACACTGTTCATCGAGAAGGTATCTTGTATGTACAAATGCATATTATTTCCATTTTCACAAAAAAAGGTAAATTTTATATTTCCTTTATATAATCATTTTTATTTTATATATATATGATATTTTTATTAAACTAGTACTTAATAAATTGAATTATAATCATGAATTAAGGACATTGCTTCAAGAAGAAGTAGTATACCACACACATGAATGTTGTTCTCAAATTATAATAGAATGGAAATCAAGGAGGAACATGTGATATGATAATTAAAAATGAATTCTAATATCATAAATATTGTATATATAAAAAATAAATACATCATATAACTATATGTGATTGGTGGTGATGGAAGATGAATAACACCGGTTTGTGGGGTGGTATTGCTCCTTACACATGAATAATGATCTCATAACCCATTTTATAGAAATGGAGAATGAATTAGATTATGAAATTAATATAATATAATATATGTGTATGTAATATATTGAATATATTTATTCATAATATTTTAATATGAATTTAGGGTTGAGGAGGAAGAAATAATATAAAATGTTGGAATAAGGACATTACCACTTCCTCAAACAATTTCTTTCGGTTTGTACCCAATGTATTTTTAGGATGGATTTATAAACAAAAAAATCCATATTGAAGGAAAGGAGGTAATTAATTAAGTTATCAATAAATCATTATATAGTTTAAAGGGTTTTTGATGTGTGAATATGATAAGGGAGTGGGAGGCCATTAATTAGTGAGGTCAGTGGAAACAATGTAATTTTTGAAAAGAATAAGGTATATAAGCATTCTTCAAATTTAAAATGGAAAAAAATGTTTCATTATATATTGTAGAAGATAATATTTTTAAATATGGATTTTTAATGGTCATTGGAATATTATTGGGTTATTTTTATCCGTTATCTTTCTATTTAACCCCTAGTAAACCCAATTTTACCTTAATAATCGTAAATAACTTTTTACTATTTTCGCTATTCTTTATGGTAAAAAAATAGTAGAAATTAATAGAAAATATATCTTATTTTCAATTCATATTTTGAATAGATTTTAAATAATATCATTCATAAAAATGTAAAATTTTAATTTCAAATTAATCTCATAGATAGGATGAGAAAGAAGGTCTTCATAATGAATGTTTTGAAAGGATTAAAATGATTTTATATAAAAATTCAATATGAAAATTATTAAAATATAATAAATATAATAAAATAATATATAATTTAACATAATTTTTATTTAATAGAATATTAACATAACTTGTATGTCATTAGAAAATTTAAAATGAATCAAAATTTGTTAAAACCTCAATATTGTTCACTATTCATTAAAATATTTATCTTCTCAAAAAATTCACAAAAACTAAAAATAATATAATTTTTATATTATGAATTTAAAAATTTTATTTTCATTTCATAAATTATATAAAATATGCATAAATTTATTTTAATACAGGTGTGGAGAAGGGAAAAATAATTTATTGAATAAAAGAAATTGAGCGTAAAATTGGATTTATTCTTATATCATATATAGAAAATAGATATGAAAGATGTTAATAATTTTATTTAATATATAATATATAAATTTTCTTAAAATAATTTACCTATAGTTTTATTCTTTATTTATTTTGGTAAAAATATTTCATATATAAATATTGTTTTTTATAGAAATAATTAGATTATTTTCAAATAATTTTTATTTCATTTCTATTTAGTTGTTCACCAAATAATTACTTTTATATACATTTTTACACAATATATTTTCATTATTCAGTTAATCCTACACATATCCACCAACACAATGGCTAGGTGATAACCATCATATTAATTAATAATATTTTAATATTAGGTCTTGTTTCATTTAAACTTATTGTTCCATATAGTGACAAATATATAAAAATTAAATTAATATCAAGATTTTTTTTCACAAAGACTCATTTTTTTAATATATATCTAATTAAATAAATTATGTCCTCATAATTTTAAATTCTTCTTAGTAATAACAGGTATAACATTTTAATATCTCATCATGGAAAACCCACACCGTAAATGATGTTAATAAAACCCCCACTTGAAAAGGGAGAAATGGATTTCTAAAGGCCTTTTTGAATATAAAAAAATATGTTTACTAAAAGGATAACATTGGTGGGAAGTAAACAAATGGACATATAATGGAAAACTATCACCCAAATACTGATTGAGAGTGATATAATACAAGATTGAGAGATAGTTTATGATGAAAATTCATACACCAATGAGGTTTCAAAAAGAGAATTGATCTTCTAAAAAATAGTGACAATAAAAAAAATATTAATTAGGGGATTATTTTTCTAATGCTGGGGAATTTTCCTGAGATGTTATTCTAACATGGTATCATTTTGTTTCATAAACACAATATCATCCTTTGGGTTTAACTTGATCAATTTTCACTTCAACTCATACCCTTAGAGTTTAATTTTTCATGTCCAAAACAAATAAATATGATCTATATAAGAATGACAAATCATTCATTATATCTCTAGTTATTATAAATATATAATGGTTATTAAATTGTTTTCATAAATAATTATATGGTGATGGAATACAATAATTTCTAAAAATACATTAAAAATTCAATGTAAAAAATTATATAAATCATTAGCCTCTTATCCATTACATAATTTTAAATTTATTAATAAAGTCACTATGTTTCTCAAAATCAACATAATAGTAGTCCCATAAATGTCCAAATGTATCCATTTAATTTATCATATTAGATATGTGATAACTTAAGTCATAAAAGTTCTTGATTCATGGTAATAATATAATTTCAATTAAACTAAAATGGATTCATCATACTTCCTCAGTACATGAATAAAAAATAGACAATTTATTATATTATATAAATCCAACAATACTATAAAATCCATTAAAGTTAAAAAAATCCACATTTTCAAAAAATTATTAATTATTTCCAAGGTCATTAATTCTATCCAATTTAATTTATTAATATAAATAATATATTTTTAAAAACTAAACACAAGTTTCGCAACATCAATAAAATATTAAATTTTATATTCACTTATTATAAATAATAATATTCAATGACATAAATTTCTTGGTCATCATCACCAATCAATACATTTCTCAAAACCCTTAAAGAAAAAACTTATTTTGAGTCGTCCTTATATATTTCCTAATTCATATAAAAGAATTAGTTATTTACAATAAAATCAAATATCAATCATCCCACTTCCATCTAAAATAATTATATATGATTCATTATTTTATTCCTGATTTCCATGTTTATACATTAATAAATGTGAATCTTAACATAATATTGATTAACCAAACATTAAAATCTCTTCTCACATTTAAAGTAACAAATAATTTTATAATAGATTATCCCTTTCATTTTTCATTTGAAGTCTTCTGGTCATTAGTAGTATATCCATTACACGTACCATCTTGCAGATACTCTTCATGATCCTTCGCCTTTGGACATCAGTATTCAAAATGACCATACATTCCACATTTAAAACATTAATGTTGTGATGATATCTTAGGGATAATATTATTACCCAAATTAACTTAATCAAAAATCACATTTTCCTCTACAATTACTTTGTTTTTTTGTTTTACCACACATAAAATAGCTTTCCATCCCTATTAGACATCAACAAGGGTGATTTTTCCAACATTCGTGGAATATATTAAACAACCCCAAGAACTCCTAGAATAATAAATCATTCTCTTCTTTTAGGATTTTTAGAGTAGGTTATGGTAAAAGTTATTAATCATATATCATGAAAATATAGGAATAACAAAATATTGTTCAATCCAGTTGTCATGCAATTTGGTTTCTCGTCAAAACATTTTATATAAAATTCATTATTGATCTAGTTCTATTTGGATATAATAATTTTCTAAAATAAAAAATCAGAGTGTGAGAAATAATAATGATACTCGAGATCCAAATAATAACTAAAAACCACCCATAGTATGTCTAAATCCTCAAACCATATTTTTAATAAATTTTTCTGCAGGATTATAATAAAATATTTGTTGTCATTATTTATACCCATTATGATGTTTTGTGATGAGTTTGTGAACTTTTAATGTATATCCTCTAGATGTGTTAAACTATGTTTACAATATGGCATGCTGTACTGAGTAATGATCATGTCATTCTGAATGTGTTCTTTATTGGATTTATTACGCATAAGTACCTATATTACAAAAGAAAATCATCTAAAATCATCTATATAGGGATTTAATTTCATGTAAACCAATTTCTCTATCCTTTTCTAAAATTCTAGATCATTTTATTAAAATTTGAATCATCTATAGATTTATCCTTACCGAAATTCCATGAAATGACTTTAAAAATATCCCTAAGGATATCAACAATGATATCTATTATAGTTTTCAAAAATTTACTAAACCATTCTTAAAATAATAAATATAATGTCCTAGTCATTTCATATATAATATGTAATGACCCAGACTCTCATGTTCCATCCCTTTTCCAAATTTGTTGTGTTTTCCACACCTTAGACCCATCATGTCCGGACCGTAAGGGAGGGGTCCTTGTGGCAGGATATCATCGGGGTGTCAACCATTAGTGACACCGATCAGTGCGACACCGATCATTGGCAGAGGGGCTTGTTGGGTTTTCTTCACCCTTTTTTCCCATAATGCCACTTTTGACACTTTTAAAGTTTTTAAAGTGGTTTAAAGAAATTTTTCCCCATAAACAGTGTTTTAAATTCATAAGAGTGGTGCAGCCCTCACGGGACCCATACTGTGTGCCAGTGTTATGTGTTTTCCTCTTTTACAATAAAAATATTTTAACTCATAGTTGTTACGGCAACCTCCCCAATGAGAATTATAAAATGAAAATTATTTTTCCATCGTGTGTAACTGTCTAACCGCGTGGTGAAACCACGATCTACCATTAAACCCGCTCAAGATTATGATTTTCCGCAACGTCAAAATATCAGCTTATATTGCACTAGACATCCTTCCATGTTATTTTTGTCTAGTTTATTTCTTTCCTTGTTTCTCTTGGTTTCACCTTTATAGAGGTGAGTGATGAGCCTATGGTGGAGCCCTTCCTGCTCATTATGGGATTCCAAGAAGTTACTCCCCTATAATTCGTGCCTCCCAAGTTCTTTGTGTGTGGAGATTAATGTCGATATTTGATCATCTAAGAAGGGTTTCTCCTTCATCTCTATTTATTCTGTATCTTGCGTGGTTGGAATGCTATTGTTTCTAGGAAGATGGGTGAAACCAAACTTTATTGAAGATAATAAATTCACATTTAATGAATGAAGGGGGTGTGATTGAGGTTTCTGATGTACTCATTATCTAGGATTTTGTATTGTGAATTGAATGGGCCTATAACCACTGAAAATCATGGCTATTGGTGGTCTTTTACTTGTGCGCTAATGAACCACTGTTTTCAAGGTATTTATGTGATTGAATGACTGTAAAATGGAAACTAGTTAATCACATAATCTCGTTTGATTAAATGAATACCAAATGAATAATAATCCTTGTATGATCACCCAGGTTAACCAAACAGAATGTTCGAACTGAATGAATGGCATATTAAATTTTGAAAACTCCCTTGCTCTGTTTACAGTTGATGCTTTGGAAGTGACATGGATAGGGATGGGATCCTTTGTTTTTGTGTAGTTGCCGGTTTGTTGATCTGAGGCTGTGTGGGGATGTATCTTGAGGATTTTTTTGGTTCTAATTCATTGAGGGATCTCATCGATCTCTTTTGTTGTTGTTACGTTATAAGAGAACTGGGTGTGAATGCTTAAATTGTTTTTTGGATGTTTTTTTCTGGGCTTCTGGTTATGCCTCTTAGTCGTCTAGTAGTGCATAATTACTTAAATGGAATTACTTGAATATGAAAAGACGAAAAGGTTCAGTGGGGAATTTTTTTCATATGAGTAAGTTGTGATGTGGTTATGGCTGTAATGTTTCTTATGAATGAATAGTAATGAGGGTGATTGTGAATGGGTGGGTTTTGGAAACCCTAGGTGTCGAGGAGTACTTGTTACCTATATATATATAATTGTAGTTATTATATTTCTTATTCGCACCACCCATATTGTTCACTTTGTGCCAAACACCCCCATTTCATGGGGGTGGGTGTTTTCCCAACACTCTTATGAGTGACTAGTTATTAGCTCCTTTTCTGCTCCCTTTCCTAAGTGGCCCATGATCATTCAGGTAGGATGTGATGGCCTGAGGTCCATTTTAGCCCAATATTCTTCGGGAAGGTTAGCTATGGTGGTTGGTCTTTGTGTGTGCAAGTAGGTTGTTTTCCAAGTGTCTTTGAGATGAGGCCCATGTGTCTTTGGGCGTGGTAGCTGTTGTTGTGGCCCATGAGTTTGTGGTTGGGATGTGTGGTATTGATTTCCCATGTTTTTGTAAGAAGGATTTGTAGTTTTGGAAGCCCATGTGTGTGCGGGAAGGGGGTGCCAGTGGGACTGCAGTGAGAATTTTGGGAGAGGTTTGACGTGTATGATGTATTAAATAACCAATGGGAAAGTGGTACGGGGTGCCAAAATATCGATATTCTATAACTATTACATAACATGACTAAAAATTACTTTTTATTATTAAAAACACTTTTAATGGGAAAGTGAGAAACCACATACAACCAAAAAAACAGTATGACTGCCCCAACCTAGCAAGTGTGCCAACCAAAAATCTTCACCGACATAGGACCCCTCGGCAAGCAGTCCTATGCAGAAGAACGGACACAAAACTGATGGAGAAGCCATACCCCCATAAGCATTCAATCCCAAGTGACCTACATCAAATAAGACTTAGTGCACCAATCTTCATCTGGAGCAGGTCTAAAATCGTGCTGGAAACAAGCAGAAACTGAACATCAAGGAACCAGAAGCAACCATGGTTCACACAACCCAAACACTCACACGAGCAAACTAAAACCAAAAGCTTATACTACGTCACTAATGAAAAATTTAAATTACCCAACTATATTTCCCTAATGATCTTCCATGTTAAGGATGATAGGATTAATTCTTCTTCTTCCAATATCCGCTTCTCAAAAGCCGACCCAAGTTGATCCCAAGTCTGGATGTTTTCCTCAACACTGATCTTCCTGTGATTGAATCCGCCTACCAAAATTGAGTCATGTTTGTTAATCCATGAATATTTCTCCTCGGTAAGGGGCACCTCAAGAGATATCCCCATCATCCTAGCAGCCTCTTCCTCAGTAGAGTTAAGTAATAGGACCTATTAAATCACTTCTTATTCAGTGATTAAAATCAAGAACAAGGGATGACAATCCTATTCCCCCAGTCTCAAATAACTCAAAGGCTCTATCACAGTTCTCTTGTCGTTCATCATCTTCGCTGAGCGAGTCTTCATAGGAGGGGGTAGTGAAGAGTAATCCTTCCTCCCCTTCCTTCTTCTGGGACCCCTAGTGCTTTTAGAGCTTAGAGCCTCATCAGTAGAGTGTCGGTGTATACACATGTTGAGAGCCAGCCCATTGGCTCCATCTCCCTCATCTGTAATAACGAGCTCAGAATACTCCTCTGAAAGGCTTTCAAATCTGTTTCACAAGGTAATTGCACACAGTTCTCCTTCCTTCCTACATCTGTCTGGAATAACATCATCCATCTTAGACCCGTACCTCCCCTTTCTTATCTTCTCACTACCTACCCATGACCTCCCAGCCACCGAACCAGTGATGTCTACCATCCCTTCAACTAATGTATGTTTCGGAATTATTTTACTCCCATTCCACTGGTCTTCCGCCTACGTCGCCTCTGGCTAGTAATCTCCCCCTCCATCTTTAGCACCTCAGCTGGAGGAACTGGCCAAATCACTTTTCAGCATACTGAACACATCCACCACCAATGGATTGGCATGTTGAGTTTCCACAACCGTGTCAAGGGATTCCACACCCGCTGCAATTCTACCCTCTTCTGCACTACCCATTGGCACCTCCTCCACACCCAAAGAAATTCTGCCCTTTGCCTCACTACCCATTCTCTCCTCCTCTACTTGTCGCAACTGATCAGAAACCAGTGGAACTTTACCACTGCCTGTCGACCGAGACGTGTCCTTGCCATCCCTAAGAAAACCATCCCTCAAAAGCAAGCCAGAGCCCCTACCCACCAACGCTGATGGTATCCGTCGACAGAACTCAGCAGCATGCCCCAACCTCTAAAATGATAAACAGAAATCCATCCAAACTTCTTATATAACTCTTTGCCTGCACCGATATTCTTCTCCAATTGTAATCCAATCATATTCAAATGGGACCCTAGATGCATCCATCGCCACACATATCCTCGGGAAAATCAGGTGACAGACTACTACCAGTCTGCTATCCGAACAAAGGTACCGACCAAGGTGATTGCTGAGCATACGGATAATTGAGGGGTTTTGAAATGGCAACAGAAGTTTAGGGAAACTAACCCAAATTTCCCCGGACGTCGTGTCTCTGTTCATGTCGAAATCGTAAGACCATCGGAATAAGAAAAATTGATCTACATTGCAACACCGGGGTGCCTTCGACCAGTCGTAGACGTTGGGATTGTGCGGGGCCATACTAGTTCATACATTGGGACAACTGTATAACAATAGGGGCGGAATTTTCCAATCCTCCTAGACACCAGCGCACATGTCCTTTCTCGGCGCGCATGTCACTTGCGCAACCCACCCAAAAACTTGCACGACCCTTATCCCTTTTCCATTTTCCCATGTTATGATCTTGAAAAACCCTGGGCATGCAAGTTCCCTTTCTTTCATGTACATGGCGTGCAAGCCTCTTTTCCAAAATCACTTTTCGCCATTTGTCAGTTTTCAGGCCCAAAAATTTTGCAAACAATGGGGAATATCACTACCTTAAATACTGTTGTCTCCATGAAATGTATAATCACTTTGCTGGTACACATTCTAAACTTCCACTGAGGATTAACAAAAAAACACAAAATATACTCCAAATCATGAAAAGATGACCATGGTTCCAACAATCTCCCCCTTTGGGTTAGTTGGAAATCAGAAAATAAATTCAATATATCCTCATCGACATGAAAACCAAAACCACAAGAATCAACGTAGCCAACACTCTAACTCTACATGAGCAATGCTCAGTTTAAAAAACAAGATAAAAAGTATAAATCGGAATCCCATGTTTTGGAATTCTCAATGATGCCCAAGCATTACATGACCAAATAATTCTTTCTCATCATTCTCATCCTATCACTGACTCTGAATTCACATCGTGTCACATAAGAATTACATGCCTGAAAATGCCTGAATTTATTCCTTTCTCTCCCATTGACAATAAACCAAAAAACCGGAAACTTGATCATTATTCAGCTCAACCATACTCCCAATAGATAGTATCTCCCCACAAACTTTCATCACATCCATAAATAGATAAAAAAAATTATCATAATTGGGGAGAGGGGTATTGCGTAACCTCCTTATGCACTGGGAGGTGGCTAAACACCGAGGTTCAACCAATGCTTCTCAAACACATCCGCTGACAGTGGCTTGGTGAGGATATCAACCACTTACTCATCAGTTCCCACATTATCCATTATAATCACCCATAGTTCAGTTTTTTATTTGATAAAGTGATACATAATTTGAATATGTTTCGTACAAGAATACTAAACAGGATTCTTCATAAGATCAATTGCACTCATGTTATCACAGTAAATCACCATTGGTTGCTTTACCTTGTCACCAATATCTATTAATTATTGCTTCATCCATAGTAGTTGAGTGCATGCCTTTGTGGCAGATATATATTCAGCTTCAAAATTACTAAGATAAGTACTTTCTTGTATCTTTATCAACTAGCCAACACATATTTTTACAATATAGAAGGCTCCACCACTGGTGGACATTCTGTCTACTACATCACCAGCTCAGTCCGCATCATAAAACGCTGATAATTCACTATCCCCGCCTGCAGCAAAATATAACCCAAAGTTATGTTTACATGGAATGTAGATCATGATTCTTTTGACTACCACCATATGTTACTCCTTTGGATTACTCTGAAAGCGGTCCACAAGACATGTGGCAAAGACAATATCTGGTCATGTCGCTGTCAGGTACAGTAGGCTTCCAATGATCTTCCTGTACACGGTGGGATCGACAGAGGCCCCATCCAGATGCTTTCCAAGATTTGTGCCAACTGCAATCGGAGTTGACATTGGTTTGGAGTCTTGCATATAAAACATCTTCAACCGCTCTCTTGCATATTTTCCTGAGAATTGAAAGTGTAATCCTTCTTTTGAATCACCTGTAGCCCCATGAAATATGTGAGGTCTCTAATCATAGACATTTCGAATTCTGATTCCATATTATTGGAAAATTTATCCACAGATTCCTGCATGCTGCCACAAAATATGATATCATCAATGAAGACTAGAACCATGAATGGATCTTTTGTAGAATTCTTTACATATACATTGTGATCCACTCCTCCTCTTTTGAACTCCAGCTTTTTGAGATACGAGTTCAGGCGGGAATACCATGCTCGTGGTGCCTACTTCAGACCATATAGGGATTTCTTCAGTTTGTAGACCTTTGTCTCATCAGCACTATGAAAAAAACCCACTAATTGTTCAATGTAGACTTCTTCTTTGAGTACACCATCCAAGAATGTTGTCTTGACATCCATTTGATATACTTTATAACCTCTTTGGAGTGCCATGGAAACTAAAAGTCTAATTGACTCTAGTCTAGCCACTGGAGCAAAGGATACTTTAACATCAACACCTTCAATCTACGAATATCCCTTATATACCACTCGAGCCTTGTTTCTAATAACAGTTCCATGCTCATCAAAATTGTTCTTTAAGATCCATTTCATACCAATCACATTGTGAACTTCAGGTCTCTGGAAAAGATCCCATGTCTGATTCTTGCCAATCTGATCGAGCTCTTCATTCATGGATTTCATATCCACTACATCATCATTGTTTTCATGATGTTTAGACTGTACTTTCAAAAACTCTTCTAGTCGTTCAATTTAAGCTTCAAGTTGATCAACATATTCAGCTGATTCTTCTACCATTGACTTCAACTTATTGCAACTCTTACATTTAGTCTTAAGCTTTCTAACATCATCCTTAAGATGAAACTCCTGATCTGCATTAGTTTATAACTTATTTTCACCACCAGTATCTTCTGATTTTTCAATAGTGACCATCATGGAAGCATGATTCTCAGTTTTAATTTCTGGTTCTTCTTTATCACAGAATTTGTTATCATCTTCTTCCTCTTCACAGACAAAACTCTTCTTCAAAATATTCTTTATATATTTAAAGTCTCTATTCATGAAAATACTTTTCTGAGTCTTTTCAACATTTTCAGTATCACAATCATCATCATCGATCTTTCTTAAGCACTAAGAAGCAATTTTCCCCACTTTGCCACAACGAAAGCAAGATAGAGGTAACTACCCACTGAATTTCCCTTTTCCCTTCTGGAACTTCGTGGCAATGAGAGAAAGAATTTTTTTTCCTCTTCGTCTTCACCACTAATATATTTTGAGATTTTCAGTTTCTCCATGGATATGAATTCCATTTCCTTGATTACTCGTGTCGTAGCATCTTCTGGTTTGACCCTCATTTCATATCCCACCAAGCTTCTCCACAGATCGTCCAAAGAATGTTTGGAAAGATCTCTTTCCTCAAGGGCTGAAACACTTTCATTGTACAGGGGTGGAAGTCTTCTTAGTATTTTCTTCACAATTTCAATGTCTCAGATTTCTTCTCCTAGGCCTCAAATTGCTCCAACAACTTCAGTAATTCGATTGAATAAGAAGTATTCATTCTCATCAGGATGAATCTTTAGATCATCGAACCTATTTTGTAGCACTTGTACTTTTACCTCCTTCACTTTGTTGTCTCCTTTATAAAAATTTTCAACTTTATCCCACATGGAATTAGCTGAGGTGAAAATCATAACTTTTAGATAAATCTGATCAGAAAGTGCTACCGTGAGAGCATTCTGTGCTTTAGCATCTGCATGAAGAATTTTCCTATCTGTATCAGTCATATCCGGTCCTGTTGGATCAGAAAAATTAATAACATGCATAGTGGAAAACAGAACATCCATTCTAAGGGATCATAGATGAGATCTCATTCTATTCTTACAGATCTGAAAATTACAATCATTGAAGAGAGGGACTCCCCTAACATTGACTACATTCTCCATGACAACAAAGGACAAATTGAACACCAACAACCTTTTGGCTCTGATTCCACTTGAAGGACACTGGGACACCCTGAGAGGGTAGGGGTGAATCAGGGTTTCAACTTTTTCTTTTAATGTTATGGATCTTGTTCCCATGTTGAAAGGAACTTGTTAAACTTGTATGATGGATATGAACAGAAAGCAATCATTCACATGCAGAGAGACGACACATTACTTTTTACTAGGTTCACCACTAAGGGCTACATCCATGGATAATACGCTGATAGGATTTCGGTCGTACCAAATTCCACTAAACATCACTAGCTATGGATTAAAAAGGTTCAGACACATTTTCTCTGTCCCAGGCTCACTGCCTTTACAAAAGGATCAGGGAAAGCTCACAACGTCCCTCGAGTCACTCCCATTGACTCCCCTGGCTCACTACCCTTGGTGATGTCACACTTTATTTATAGATGTGAAGGTCTCTTCATCATTTCAAGAGAATTCATCTTCTGTTACGTGTAGATGCTCGGTTGAAGTCCAACTTTCACTCATAGAATAATCTCACTATGCACCGAAGATATCTGGTAATCTTCTAGCTTTCATGCTGCTCCAAAAAGACCGGCATACTCCAACCTCTCCTAGTGTGCTTCTCCAAGACCGGCGCACATGTTTCAAGAATGGCGCACAAGTCACTTGAGTGGTACAAATTCAGCACGCAGGTTTCACCAACCCACTTGCATGACACTTCGTATTTCAACTCCAAACTAGTGTGACGCTTCACCTTGAACTCCAAAACCGCCTTGGTTGCGCAACAAATAACCGGTGTGTAACCTCTACTTGCGCGACACAACTACCAATTGAGCATATCAACCACTTGCGTGATGAGATCTCGAAAAAACTCTAAGTCTTGAACATTTTAAAAAATGAGGGGGGTGGTCCTCTATTTATAGGAAAACTGGACCCCCTACGCAGTAGCGCACAAGTGTCCTCACAACGCGCAAGTCCCGGCACGCAGCTCCTACCGCCCAAGCCTTTTTCGCACTACTCACTTGCACGATCACACCAATACTTGCGCGAAACTATTTCTTTTGTAATATTTTGAACTTATGATCATGAATAAATATAATCGTGTATGTTTCCAATCCTCCTAGGCACCGGCATACAAGTCCTTTCTCGGCGCACATGTCACTTGTGTTACCCAACCAATACTTGTGTGACCCTTATCCCTTTTCCATTTTTCCATGTTCTGATCTTGAAAAACTCTAGGAACGCATGTTCCCTCTTCTTTAAGTACATGGTGCATAATTCTTTTATACAAAATAACTTTTCTCCATTTGTCAATTTTGAGGCCCAAAAATTTGGCAAACAGTGGGAAATGGCGCCACCTTCAATACTATTGTCTGCATGAACTATATGATCACTTTTCTGGTACACATTCTTAACATCCACGAAGGATTTACAACAAACACAAACCATACTCCAATTCATGAAAATATGACCATGGTTCTAACAATTTTACCAAATTGAATATTGAAAACATTTAAAAATTAGTTTCCTAGATTATTGTAAAAATGGGTATTTTTAGGATAAACTAATAGAGAAAGGGTAAAATTATCTAAAAAATGTTAAAATATATTTTAAATCTATATTTTGACCATATAACTTCTAGGATATATATTTTATCATTATTTTTTTCTTTTTACCAGAAAGAAACATTGGTGTAATTCATTATCATGAATAAATTATAATTTCACCACTCACCTCACTTATAAAAGGCCACCCCTCTTGTACTCTCGTAACACATTCAAAATCCCATGAGTTCAGAATTACCTTTGAAAACATCTTCTAAATATCCTACCTCTAATACAAAATTACATATTTTTATTATAATTACTACCAAGGAATACCTTTGGTTCAAAAAAAAGAATTTACCAGAAGAAAAGGGAATTTCATTCAACGATTGATTTTTATATATTCCTCCACCGCCATAATTTATTATCAAACCGTGATTATATAATCCCATCGGTATCTAAAACATATTTATATGTCATTATGTTAATATAATAACCTATATTATTATTCACTTCCATAAAATTCATAACAAAATATTTATTTGTTTGTACCTAGGACTGAAACCTAGAGAACCAATATCATTCATTTTTCCATCCAATAGGGGACATCATAACATCACTTATTTGTATAGTGAACTACCACCTCGTGAGGCGATGTGATTCATCATTCAAAAACTCCTCACATGGATGGTGATAAAGATAAGGTCTGTTTATATATTTTATATAAATGAAATATATATGATATTCATGACATATTTATCATTATGAAAACATAATATATATAGTTTTAATTTAATAATTTTTAATCAATGATATATGATAACATCATTCTTGTATGTGTGGACTATAACCTTCATGATATGACCTGACTCTCCTTTCATCACCACACTAGTTATATGATATGTATTATAATATTTCATGAAATAATATGATATATATTCTACTCTGATAATTATTTAAAGATAAAATATTACTTATATCCTTTCCACAATGATCATTGAAAATTTGAAATGTTATTCTTATATATGTATGGCCTACCATCTCCAGAGTCATATCATAATTCAATTTTTTAAATATTTCTTAATAAATTTTAAACGTATAATTTATGCATAAATATTATATTTATATAATGAATTGTATTTCATAGATGATGAAACTATATAATATACACAAGAATTGTATCATTCATGAAAAAGATCAAATGAGATAACTAAAAAATTAACACATCACACAATGACAGAAAAGAAATATTATTAATGAATGGGTAATATGATATTATAAAAAAATCATATATGATATCATAATTTTTAACATTTTTGTGAAATAAGTTCATAAAGTGTTTAAAAAATATATTTTGGTGGTGAAAGAACATTCAACCAAAAGTTATCTTGAGCTAATGGATTTATAGAAACTCTTTTATTTTTATGAGTCATATGAAAATTCATCACCTCTTTCTTTTACATGGTGTGTATAATACCCATATATGTATTTTATAATGATTCTATATAAATTAATATTAATTTTAAATCCATTTTTGTATCTCACATTCATGGTGTTTTATTTTAAATAGATACCAAAGTGATAAGCGAGTCTATCTCAATTTCGTATCATTGAGGCACATTGGAATGTTATTCACAACAAAATTTTATAATGTGTATGTTGTACACAATTAATATGTTTTATCATTATTTATTAATAATTCACTGAATTTTGGGTTTCAATTTGATGTAGTACATCCATGGGAACTGGACTTAAGAGTTACCATGTTGTAAATATTCCATAACACACTTTTTTTCATTGGGTTATATTACATATTCATCATCTTTTAAATTCATTGATTTTATTTGAAATGTAAATTTATTAAACTATTTTTTTAATTGGAATTTTTTTATGTCAATTTATTTATTATACACTTAGTAAATTCAACAGTTCAATATCAATTAAACATTAAGATCATTTTAAATGACTATTTCACAATCTCATTCCAAAAAGGATTGTTTATTCTTCAATTTCAAATGAATAAAATTATTTCAGTTTTTACAAATAAAAAAAATTAATTTTTTTATCCTTTAGTTATCAATTATATTTTCATTAATATTACCATTTTTAAGTATTTGGTACAAAAAATATTTGAGAATATTTTTAAGGAAATCCATCTTTTTTCCACTCTTTGGTCGAAAATCTGTTTCCTTCCAAAACCATGTTTAGAAAAAATGTTTTCATAATTTTTTTAACCATTTTCATATGTTTTCATTAAGAATTATTTACAAAATTTTTTATTTTTACAATTATTTTCAAACAACTCATTATTTATTTTTCAAAATAATTTCTTATTGGTGTTTACTAAAATAGTAAATGGAGTCCTTTTTTTAACATGTACATTGTGAAAATAAATTCCATTGATCATGAAAAATAACATATTTGAAAAAAATAATTTATGATATTCAATAATTAATTTAAAATAAAGGATTTTTAATTTTTAATTTTAGTTTTAAAATGTTTTTTTCAAAAAAAGTTATTTTACTAAAGAATGTTTTTAAAGAACTATTATGTTATTTCTATTCATAAATGACAACAACCATTTGTTATTACTATAATAGGTATATAATGTAGTTATACTTTCATAGTATTTATATAAATGGATTATTTATATTTCAAAGAGAATTTTACAGAACTGATTTAGTTTACATATGTTGATTATACTTTAATGAAATTGTTATGGAACTCATTGTTTTTTAACAGAATAACCATAAATTAAAGAGATTGTTATAAAAATAATTCATTTTACAAGGGTTATCCATATTTCATTGGGATTATTGTGGAAACCATTTCTTCTTTATGGGTTAATAATGTATCATTGAGATTTACATGAATCCCATTTCTATTTCATGTGTTAATCAAGTTATAAAAGGAATCACTATTTTTTCTATGAGTTGTACGATGAATTGACATATCTATGTACTTTATTCATGTTGTTGTTCATATAAATTATATATGATGGGTGCACCCAGATATCACTAGATGAGCCTATTGTATCTTTTATGATGGGTGGGAAAAAATCATGTTGGGTAATTCCATTATAGCATATATGATTGGTTCATCCAAATAGAACAAGTTTAGCCTTTTTTAGCCTATATGATGGGTTAATCAATATAGATCATGGTGAGACCATTATATATTTTACAATGGATAATTCTAGAAATCACTCAATGCATTGGGTAATGATTATTTTTTCTAGATATTTATATTGGATGGTTGTCATATGCCATTCAAATTGTACTTGCTTTCTAAGAGTGAAGTGGTGATTATTTTCCAAGATACCAAAAAAATTTATCTATTCATGATATGTCTTTATAATGGTTCTTTTGATAAATATTAATATCCAATGGCTAATCATTATTTATTCTTATGACTCTTTCCTCTGTTAAATAATTATTCCATGTTTTAAGACTAATGATTCAGTTATTGATAGGTATGAGTTCTTTTGTGGTTCTATCATTTACCTGGATTATCTACACATTCAAATACTCATTTCTTATTCTATTTGTGACTTTAATTTGTAAATGATTATGGTTTCCCACAAGGAACTTTTGATCTCACCCTTTTCATGTATTTATTTTTCCCAAGATATTTGTACTTATTCTAAATTAATTTTGATTATAATAATTTTAAATGGATGATCATAATGACTAAATTTAAAATATGAACAACTCAGTTAATTCAGAGAAATTCTCATTTGATGACATGGTTAATGTTAATGTAAGAGGTTTTCCAAATTCTCTAAATGATAGATATTAAATGTCTTTGAAAAGTAATGTTAATAGATTTTTAATTTTCGGATTTAGGTTTTGAATGTAAAAAAATTATGTCACCTTATTTCGTATCAAAACTAGAAATGTAATATTTGTGATTTTTAACTGGATTTAGGAGTGTGGGTGTTGTGTGATTATATATTGAATCTACGTAAAGGTTAATTTAACATTAGGTATTTATATGTATTAATTTTAAGATATATCAGGTGTTATAAATTCAATCATAAGTCTATCATATTATAAAGGATAATATTTTCATTGTCTTTGACACCCCATTGAGGTTTTAAGTGATGAGATCTTAAAATGAATAATTTCAATTTTGGATATATTTTATTTGGTTTATGTATACATAAAACCTTTTTTTAACAATTTTTTTCATTTAAATATTTATCGATAAAAGTTTAAAGGTATTGATAAACTTTTGGTTTTATAAGATAATGTATATAGAGTTAATTATTTTAACATAAGATTTATCAAATGTATAACCATAGAATGGAATATTATTTAGTTACTAAGTGGTTAATGTAAATTCAAAAGGGGATTTCCATTTTTTGTTCATGAAATATAAAATGTATGAGAGAATAATTGAGGTTAAAACACTGTTTAATATTGATGTTCTTTTGATTATATTGGATATATGTATATTCATTCGATAAATGATTTAGATTTATATTTTGGTATTGGCATTGAATTTTGATAATTAAGATAACATATGAAGGTTTATCAGTTCTGGTAATTATCTTACACTGATATACTCATATGGGGTTTTGTTGATGTATAAATACTGGAGAAATATTCTGAATTTCCATTTTATTGTTATTTGGTCATTTAAATATGATTTTATTAGAATATAAATGAACATTAAATCAACAATAAAAATGAATTGGTGAAAAATGTGAAATGGTTTTTGAAATTTACAAACATATGAAATTTTACACATCAAGTATATTTATTTAATCTCATAGTCCATATGAATATATAATTCATCACATTACGGAAAAAATATCTTAAATAAAAAATGTTATCATATCATAATCATATTCAATGAATAGATGTTATTTTAAATCATGAATGATTTATAGTTTTTAGGCCCATAATATTCAATTTATCATTGAATTGTTTGGTATAAATAACTTCAATCACTCAACAAATTTATTTACTTTTTTGCTTATCAAAATCATCACTTCCAACCTATTTTATTCTATTTAGAAACCTACTCTATGTTATTATAGATGACCCTAATATATGCATTTTACTTTTATGAAGAATATTATTGATTATATCATTAAAAAATGTGGGTCTACAACTAAATTATTTCCCAATATACATCCATTTATTACAGTGATAATTTTCAAATTTTAATGATACAATTTATCAAATAGTGGGATGATATAACTCCCCGATATTTCAAAAGAAGAAAATTATATGTGATAGAATAAAAAAACACAAAACTAGACATATATGATAATGTAAATCATTTAAGCATTACATTATACATTTATTTAAATAAATTTTACCTCTTGGTTATATTTTGATACACACAACCCTTGTATTTTTATGTTTGATACTGTATTAAACGCACAACACTGAGCATAAAAGACCCACGATACCTAATAATTTTCATTATAATTATTTAATACCATTTATTACATTTTAAACATCATTATATTTTATTTTTTATATACATTTCTGTTTTAAAAACATGATTTTTCATTAAATAGCTTTAATTTACAAAAGTTTTTTCCATTTAAATTATTTAAAATACCCATATGAAAGAATTATTTATATGAAATTTTAATATTATATATAAATAAATATTATTTTATTTTAATTTATTGATAATTATTTGACATGGAGTTAATATAAAATTATCTTATGAATCAAAAAATTACACCTCTCGAAAGCCCATCTTAATGCCACATCCACAACTTTTAAAAAAAATTCATGTTTTCAATAATCTGGAAATTTAATTAGAATAAAATATCAAAAATAATTCAAAAATAATTATCAGGGAGAATTTTTTATAAATTTATAAAAAGGATTTTTTATTAATATTGAAAAATAATTAATTTTAATTGATAACTAAATTTTCATTCAAATTATATCCAATGTTAAATTATATTTTAAATTTTGTAATGTTAAATTATAAAATTATATAGTTATGAAGCTAATATTGGTCATTGTAATTATTTTAATTTTGAAATTTGATATAAAAACATCATAATATTATCAACATTTTCTCTTTCAATACCATCTTTCTCAATATATAGGTGGTATTAATTTCTAATAAAAATTTTCCTAATTTTGTAATTAAATTTGTGAAAAAAATTCGATACTAGTTATAAAAATAATTAATGTTTTTTAATAAGGTGAAAATAATTTTTTACTAGAATTAAGAGTGAAAACTATAAAATTTAATTATCGAATTAATGATAAAAAGGGGATTGTGGGGGATTAAACTAAAACATTTTTGAAAAAATGACATAAAAACATGTCTAAAATACAATATTTGGAACCATATTGGCTATATCACTTCTATGATTAAAAATTAACCATTATAGGATCTTTTTTAAATGAAAAACCGAGTGGTGAAATTCTTTGTTCTAGAAATATTACAATTGTGCCACTCAATTCACTTATAAAAATCCACCCCATATCATCCTCACCTCACACTTTAAAAACCCATTTTCTCCATTAAATAAAAAAACTTATATAATTTCATCCACAAATATTATATGAATTATTTTAGAGAAAAATCCAATGAAGAATGGACTTCGATTTAATGATAGAGGAATTTCTTGAAATTGAGGTGGTCTTCCCAAATTATAATTTTTTTAATTATTCCTCCACCTTCTTCAATTATTATTAAATAATGATTATATAATACCATAAATATATACATATAATCATATTTAATTTTTATTATTAACATTAATTATCTTCCACTATCATCAAATGGATAATGAAATCACGGTTTGGGTATACGACAAAATATTTTCTAGTGAACGAATGACATTCATTTTGTCCATTAATGCATTATAAAGTTAAATTTGATGATGAAAATAAATTATATAAATTATATTTAAAATATAATTAAACTTCATGATTCATTAGATCATATATACCATTTTAAACTTCATTCTGTATGAGATAAGATAACCTTACTCGTCTGTACGGTGGACTACTGCCCAACGAAGCAATGTGATTATTATTTCAATAAATCTTTACATTGAAGGTGATAAGGATAAAATTTATGATTATATATTATAAAAGTAAAATAAATATTATATTCATGAAATATTTATCATTCCAAATGATATATATTTTTGTTTCTCTCAGTACACAGAATGATAGTAATATCATTTGTGTACATCTGGAATACAGCCTTCATGAAGTAATGTGCCACTCTTTTCATCACAACAGAAAATTGATGATAAATATAATAATATTTAAAAAATAATTTTGTAAAATTTTTATTAACATCTTTCTAATGATAAAATATTACTTAAATGATTTCTATAATGATTATTAAAGAATGAAAATGTTACACATGCGTATGTATGACCTATCAACTACAAGATTGCAAATTACATCATTTTTCAAACCAATATTTTAGTATTATTCATTAAAATTTAATTACATTATAAATATTATGATTATTTAGTAATTATTATTATTCATAAGATGATACTATATAATTTTCACAAGAACTAAAATAAAGATTCCAAAGAATTAATGAGAAAACAAGGTAATTAACACATCCAAAAATGAAACCAATGAATGATTATAAATGAATTAGTGATAAGTTTTATATAATGATAATATATGATAATATAAATATTAATAAGTTATTTAATATGTTAATAAATTTTTTAATATAACTATACAAGGGTTTAAATCATCTTCGACCTAAAGGAAGAGTGAGTTAATAGATTTATAGTTACTATTTTATTTCTAGGAGGCATATTTATATTGACCATAAATTTCATTTAAATAGTGTGTATATTGACCAAGAATATATTTTATGATTATTATACAAAATTTTTTTGTAATTAATTATACATTTCAGTATATCACTTTTTGGTGACTATAGTTTTAATGTTACCAAAGCGCTAAGGGATTCTCTCACAATTTCATTTAATTGTAGAACATATGTATGTTTTCCATCAATATATTTTATATGTTTTATATACCACCCCTTTGACATGGGATATATTTATAACATAGTAATTAATGTAATTTTGAATTTCAATTTTGATTATTACATCCTAGTGAATTTTCCAAAAGAGTTACCAAGTTGTAAACCATTTCATAACTCAATTTCGTTTCATTGGAATACATGTCTTCAACATCCTCATTAAAATTATAAGATTATGTTTGATATGGATTTTTATTTTATTATGTTTTATTTAAATGTATTTTATGTATATTTATAGTTTATACACAAAATATAATATTTGGATAATTCTCACTTTGATGTAATGATCACTATAAGGATTTATTTCAAAATCTCATTCTAATCGAGATTGTTTATTCTTTAATTTATATTGATGGAAATTATTGGAAAAGTTCCTAATAAACCCATTTAACTATCATATACTGAGTTTAAAAATGAAATTTTCAATTAAAAATACTATTTTCCCACACTTTGGTACTTAAAATATAAGAGAAAATGTTTTCCTAAAAATATGATTTTGTTCCTCTCTTTGTATAGAAACTTATTTCCTTCCAAAAACCATGATGTATAAAAACATTTCAAAAAGGTTTTTAAAAATTCCCAATTAATTTAATAAATAATCTTTTACCTTATTTTTTTTAGATAAATTTTTCAAGGGTATTGTTATGTTTTTCAAAAAATAATATTTAGGATTTTTCCAAAAAAGTGAACAGATAATTTTTTTTAATAAGTACATCATCAATAGAGTATCATTCCATCATGACCAGTAAAATGTTTTCAAAGGTAATTTAAAAGATTTGAAGTGTATTTTTTTAAAAAAAGTTATTTTCAAAATGATTTGCTAACTATTTATATTAAAAAGTTATTTTAAAAATGAAATGGTTATTTTATTCAAGAGATGATCATTTTATGTTATTTATATTCATAAACATCAAAAACCATATATTCTTACTCCATTGGGTATATATTCTATTGATACCATCCTTATTATTTCAATATAAAGGTAATGATTGTTTATAAGAGATTATTACTGAACCAATTCCATTTCAATTGGCTACCATGTTTGAAAGAGACTGTTATGTAACCTGTTTATTTTATAGAGGTTAACCATGTTTGATGAGATTGTTAGAGAACCTAATTATTTTCAACGAGCTAACCATGTTTCAAGGAGGATGTTTTAGAACCCACTTCATTTCCATTGGTTAAACATGTTTCACTGAAATTTATATGAAACCCTTTTCTTTATCATGGGTTAATCGTGTAATAAAAGAAATAACAATTGTCTCTTTTATTTTTATGATTTTGTGAAATCTCTATGTACATTATTCGTGTTGTGGTCCTTGGAAATTATATATGATGGTTTCACCAAGATAGAATCAAGTGAGCATGTTTGATATTGTAAATTTGGTTCACCTAGATAGGACTAGTTGATCTTGTTATAGAATATATGATGGGTGAATCTGTATAGCATAGTGTGAGACCATTATAGATTATATGGTTGGTGTTCCAGAATATCACCAACGGTTCTAATTATTTATTATATGATGGTTCACCTAGATTCCAATGGGTGAGACGATTATGGAATATATAATGGGTACTACAAGATAACACTCCAATAATTTGGGTAATGATTATGCTATATGTATATTTATATTCGAAGTCATCAATGTGGTTTATGCAATTTTAATGATTTTGTAAGAATTTTATGATGATAATGTTCCATGATACTAAAATTTTTTATCTATTTTTTGGATGGGTTTATAATTTATTCTTTTCTAAATATTAATATCACATGGATCCTGATTATTAATTCCTATGATTCTTTCCATTTTTATTAATTTTTCGTGTTTAATGATTAATGATTATAGTATTGATGGGTATTAGTTCTTTTGTGATTCACTCATGCACTCTAATTCTATGATCATATCCTTATATAGTTCTTAAGATCGTATATAAAATTCAATTGTTTATAATTTTTTTACACTTACTGAAAATATGACATTACACTTCTTATGTTTTAATTTTCTTTATGTCTTTTAGATTAATGTGGAATTAATTTTGTTAAGAGGGAATTAAAATGTATGATGACAATGAATTAATTTTAAATAATAAATTAGGGGTTAAGTGGGACAACTGTTCATTGAATTATAATAGTATTGGTTATGTAAGAGTTTTCCAAATTCTCTAAATATCTAAGATGGAATGGTCTATGATATTGTAAGTGAATCCAATTTTTTTGATGTTTAGTATGGAAATATTTTGGTTACCTTCTTTTATATCAATGTTATAAATTAAAATTTTACAATCCCGACCCGTCCTAGTGGGGCCCGTGCTGCAACTCCACGAGTCCGCCTCCAATAGGCCAGGGTCTGGTGACTAGCACTGGGTCAGAAAATCACTAACAAGGAAGGATTTTCCTATGTACACAAACACACACACACACATATATCCAAGCCCAAAATGATGTAATTTAAAAACCACTAATGAAAAAAAATCATTCATTTATCTAAACCCAACCAACATAATATGATCAAATGTAAAGAACTGAAAGTAAACTGGGCCAGAATACAATACCTCCAAAAATAAGAGTATAAAAACTAAAAATTTCAAAAAGTAAGTAAAAAAGGTACTAGGACTGCTGCTCGTAGCCATAGGAACACCTCGGCCTATAGGGAACTCAAAAATCCCGACCTTGTCTTGGTCCTCCCTAAACTCCATCTAAAAGGTTTCTTGTCTTCACATAACACAACACGTGTTGGATAGCTCTACAAAATATATGTCTACTGAACATATAAAAGAGTAACACAATCCAGATTTACTCAAATCCAAAACCAGTAGTCTAGAGAAAAGCAACACAACCACATTCCCCACCTAGGGATTCAATTTTAAGATTCCATGAAGAAATCATCCTGGAGAAATCATTCCACAAGTTGGATAGCTCTGATAACATTCATCCAAGAATCACAGTTCGTCGATAAAAGCCATGAGAGATAGATACACTCATTCTGGGAGAACACACTCCAGAGTGGGGAAAGACCACGATACACATATGTGGATCCCTGTGAGGGCCTTGGAGTATACCACGACTCATATGATTCACCCACTAAGTATCGGGTTGGCATCCTAGAAGAGTAGTCAGAACGATACCTGACTATAACTAGGGTCAATAATAGATAGAGGATCTCGCTCCTGGACTCTTAGAGGGATACCTAACTCTATCTTATAAAGTACTACTTAAGGGGTCACACACCTATGGATGCAAATGATATCTGATCATTAGGGGAATGATAAAAAGTGGCACATACCCAACCGAAACATGTCCAAGGAAATGTGGATAGGAGAACTAAACCCTGTTCTAGAAAATACACGGAAGGTATATGGGTCACACGCCGTGTCTATCGACTCTAGGTACTTCCCATGTAAATGGCCCGTGTGAGAACAACATGTCGTGTAGAAATGTAAATACATGGCATGTTGGGTGCTCCACTTTCCATTTCCGAGTAACGGGGGATTACATAATGTACACTACTGTATCTCGTACACGACTTCAACACGTGTGGTCCATCCTATGTAACCAATACATGGGGTAACCCGCGTAATCAGCCTTGTCTGGCTTGGTGGTGGAGTACACATCCATGTACTCCACCCTATGTCCATGTATCCCCTAGATATACACCGAGCTTCATGGAAGGTCTGACACTTCGTGTGATAGGGGTCACACGCTGCGTGATACCTATCTGTCACCTAAAACCCTATCCGCCGCCACTGGTAACACACGACGTGTTCTTTATGATACACGTTGTGTGTTCTATAATAACCTTAAAATGAGAACCTGCTACTCTATGCCTCGGTGATTCTTCTATCATTGATCAGATGATCTTTTTTCCCTGAATCTCAAAATCCATGGTCTCCCCACCATGCTATTGATGTTCTGGGAGGTTTTGATATTCTGATTGGCCCCAAAAGCTCGATTCAATCATATGCATGAAGAGCGGTCAATGAATGATTTCATTTGAACCACATATATTCATCTACCACCATCTCTTTCCACAACCGTTGAGTCTTCACGATGCTGAATATAAAATTTGGGATCGCTGTGTCCCGAAACGGACGTGCAATGATCTATTGTTCGTAACCCCGTGAAGAATGCAAAGAATGCGAGGTTAAATGAATGAAGAAACCAAATAAACCAATTTGAGGAAAGAACCTCTTCCATCATTCAACATGGTATTAATCAACTCCAATTATTAATATTAATCAGAGAATATCAAAAACCATACAACAATTAACACGAGTTCAAATCCAGAATTAAAACCCCAAAAGAAACAGAAAATGTCACCCAACTGTAAGAATGCACGATCTGTGGGTCAACCTATTTGTGGTTTGATCCACATTCATCATTTAATCCAATAACAGAGAAAGGATGTATCAAAATTACAACCCCTCCCTCGATTCGGTCGAAGAAAAATCACTACGATGCATTCATTGGTGAGGTTCTTCGAATCCAAGATATGTTGATCATTCGTGTCGTCGTCGTCTGCCTACCGGTTCTACTCCAATACGCCAATGGAAATAATCAATCCACAGTGTTTTGTGTTTATCCCTATGAACATTTCATTATCAGGTATTAATATGGGAGTAATAGGTATCTGTGCAAAAAGGAACCATTTAAAATATAATATATTATTAATTTATTTTATTTCCATTAAAATGTCCAAAAAATAACTCTTACAGCTCACCCATGCCGAGCGATGTTTGGCTCTACTGAAGGTAATGTCACTGAACTGAATAAAATGGTGCCCTAAGATTTTTTCTCTAGGCATCCATTCAAAAGTTATTCCACTTTTATTGGATAACTACTCATGCACACTGTTAAAAATTTAAATTTATTTCAAACATTTATTTCGAGCACCCTAGGCCTCAGAATCGTACATCTTCAAAAGGTTTGGTCTCGAAATAATTAATTATTATATTTAAAAATAATACACATAAAATATGACTCATTACATTCTCCCCATATTGGGGATTTTTTTCCCTAAAAATCCAAAACAAGTCTACTAAAAAATATGTGGTTATTGGGCATAGATCTGAGCCTCCCACTCCCACGTAATCTCTTGAAGATTCTCGTGCTCCCACCAGATGCAATCTAAGGGAATCGATATCCCATAAAGGATCGTCTCATGCCTATCCTTGATATCTAGTGGGTACTCAATAAATATTTCTCTAACCTCGATGTCCATCTTTCCCTATTTGATGTCGTGTGATGGGTCATGCATGTACCTCTTCAGCTGCGACACATGGAAGACATCATTTAACCAGTGTAAATGTGGTGGTAGAGCTAAGAGGTACACTACCTATCTAACTCTACACATTATATGGAAAGGTCCGATGAACCTAAATGATAGCCTGAAAACCCTAGCCAAATCTACTTAACCCTCATCAAGGTGAGACTCAAGGAAGACATGGTCTCACTCTACTAACTCTAGATATTGCCATTTCCTATCAGCATAAGACTTCTACCGGCATTTTGTAGTCTTCATCCATTCATGGACAATCTAAACCATCTCAGTGGTAGCCCGCACCAACTCTGGACCCATGAGTGCTGACTCTCTGGGGTCAGTCCAGCAATGTAGTGACTAACGAGGACTTCCATATAAATCCTCAAATGGTTTCATACCAATGGTGGAGTGGTATGGGTTATTGTACACAAACTCCACAAGTGCTTATTTTTCATCCCAACTATGACCAAATTGCAAGGTACATTCCCACAACATATCCTCCAGAACCTGAATGGTCCTCTCTATCTAACCATCGGTCTGTGGAAAAAACACCATTCTCAAGCATAAATACATCCCAAAAGCCTCCTACAATACCTTCCATAACTGAGATGTGAAGTGAGAATCTTGATCCGAGACTATTGTCAATGGGATTCCATGAAGCCGAACTATCTCCTACACATAGAGGCATCTCAAGCAGTCTACGGAACATCGCTCCCTGATATCTAGGAAGTGGGTTGACTTACTGTGTCGGTCAACGATTACCCAGATGGAATCAAGCCCCTTGGATGTCTATTTTAATCCCATCACAAATTCCATCATTATTTCATCCCTCTTCCACTCTGGATCTTCTAGGTGGAGCTAATCCCATTGTAACATGGTGCTCATCCTTCACCTATGGGCATGAAAATTATCGACAAATGAACTATGCTACAACCTTCTTTATGATTGACCACCAGAACAATCACTAGAGATCCTAGTATAACTTCTCCACTCTAGGATGTACCACCAAGGAGGACGTGTGAAACCCCCTTAGTACCTCCTCCGATATCACCACTGGTAAAAATTTTCATCCATTGAAAAGAACTATGTGCTCCCCACCTTGAGAATATCCATCGGGAGCATGACATGTGGATAACTGAGCTTGTAAAACCTCATAGTCGATATCCCCAAGCTATGACTCCCTAACTCACTATAAGAGTGGTTGGGTGACAACCACTGACTGATGTTAATACGTATCCTCTCTATCCACAAAGGATAACTGTAACGAGGAAATCTATTCTATCGACTCACACAATAGTTGCGAGATCGATCTCCTTCTAATAGCATCTGCCACCTTGTTCCCCTTCCCAGGAATATAGATGCTCTCAAAATCAAAGTCCTGGAGGAACTCCAATCAATTCCTCTAAATCAGATTCAAATCCTACAGTTTGAAGATGTACTTGAGGCTCTTGTGTTCAGATTTGATGATAAACCACTAGCCCATAAGGTAGTGTCGCAATATCTTCACCGCGAATACTACCACTACCAACTCAAGATCATGGCTGTCATAGTCATGCTCATGTGGCCTAAGATGGCATAAACCCTAATAAATCACTACCTATATCTACATTTTGACACAACCAGGTCAGGTATCTGATGCATCATAGAAAACTACGTACTTGATACCCTCCTCTAGAAATATAAAAATCAATGTGCTCTTAAAACTCTATCTCAACTGCTCGAAATCCTATTAGCACGCATTTTTTAACATGAAGAGTTTCCCCTTATGGGTCAAGGCCGTCATCTGTTCTGATATCTAGGAGAAAACATAAATAAATCTCTAGTAATATCCTTCCAACTCATGGAATCTCCACACCTCCATCATGCTCCAAGGTGGATCCCATGCTAACACAACCTCCACCTTGGCTGGGTCCATGGCTACTCCATCTGCTGAGATGACATGTCCTAGAAAGTGGACCTCCTAAATCCAGAAAAGGAACTTTTAGAGCTTCCCATATATCTAGTTCCCCTAGAGTTTGTCTAGAAGCATCCACAGTTTTCTCGCATGCTCCTCCTCTAATGTTGAGTACACAAGGATGTCGTCAATGAAGACCACTACATACTGGTCTGTGTGTGGATGGAAGATCCAGTTCATCTATCCCATGAACATTTCCGGGGAATTTTTCACATCGAAAAGCATCAGCAAATATTCATAGTGACTGTTGCAGCATCTGAATTCCGTCTATGGTATATCCTCACCCCCTACACGTAATTGGTGGTAACCTGAATAAATGTTAACATTCGTTAACCATTGTGACCCTCTTAGCTGATCGAAGAGTTCTTCAATCATTGTTAGTGGATAATTGTTCTTTTCCATTAGTTGATTTAGGTGCTGGTAATCTAAACACAATGTCAAACTCCCATATTCCTTCATGGTAAACAAAACAGGGGCCTCCCAGGGTGAAACACTATGTCTTACCATACCCTAGATCTGTAATTCCTTCAACTGCATCCTCAGCTCGCAAAAATCTGTGGGAGCCATCTGATATGCTGCTGAGCACATCAGTGTCATCCCGGGGTGTAATTCAATGAAAAAGTCGATTTCCCAGCGGGGAGGTAGTCCTAGATCATCTTCGGGAAAGATTTCCTCGTATTCCCCCATTAATGATGGGAACTGGGAGCTCACAACATCTACTACTCAGAGGAAAAGGCTTTCCAACTCATGAGTGATCGACTGCACCCTCATATGCATGAGCTCATTCTATGATGTCTGGGTATCCTTTTCACCAACAAAGGAAAACCTCATCCCATCATTGCGGACAAACCACACTCTTCACCGAAAGCCGTCAATATGGGAATGGACTGAAGATAACTAATCCATACCGAGAATGTTGTCGTAAGGCCTCGAAGGTTCCAAAAAGATATTTAAATCGAAATTCCTCCCTCCAAGGGAAAGATTACACTATCTGCAAAGGTGCATGATCTTCGAGTCTCCTCCCGTATTTGTCTCCAAGAATAACATTATTGCCATCGGCTCTACCGAAATCTCAAGGTTTTGAACAAGACATGTTGCGAGAAAGGAATGACTAGAACTTGTGTCTATAGGTAAGAAAACTAAGGTAGATAAGACACAGATCATACCTTGGATCATCCATGGAGTCCTTGTGTCATACTTCTCGACCGCATGTAGTTGTCCCATCCTCTGTCCCCTAGCTCCCTATGTCTGGTGCGGACCTCCTGGTGGTGGTGGTGGAAGTAGATAGAAGCGTCTGCCACCACTTACAGCTATCCCTGCTCCTCTGCCACGTCCGCCTCCTGGAGGGTCTGTTTTCTCCAATCTCTACCTCTACCTCAGTGGTCCATCCACTGATTCCCTAAAAAATTTTATATGGGTGAACAATCCCTAGCGAGATGGCCCTTAACGTTGCACAAGTTGCACATCCTATCGCAATGCTAACTAGATCCATCATGAGACACTTGGAATGTCGATCCAATGTCTTTGGTCCTCTTGTGATGACTCCCAAGTCCATATCTATGTTCCTGACATCGGTTCACTTCTACCGAGGTTTTCACACCTATTTTCTTGCTGCTGACTATCATCGGCTATCTCTACTCTACCAAGAAGCTCTCGATCACCAAGGCCAGCTTGAGCACTCCAACATTATTCAAAATGCATAGAGGCACGACACTAGCTCGGATGTCCCATCATAGAACTCTCATGAAGGTCTGCACTTTGATGTTCTGATCCTTGACCATATCCATCGAGTACTTGGTGAGGTTGGTGAACCTCGATGAAAATTCATCCACATTCAAACTGCCCTGCTGGAGCTAGAGAAGCTCACAGATACACACTACTCTCAGTATAACTGGAGAGAACTCCTCCATAAAGAGTCACTCAAACTTTATCCCCAAAAGTTACTCTTCATTGTGAGTCTATGTGCCCAGCCTCCACCATCGTCCCACGAAATCCTAAAGAAGGATCACACTTAGGATCACTCTCTGGACCACTGGTGTCCTCAATAGATGGAATACTCTAGTCACCGCCTCAATCCATTACTCAGCTACCTAAGTGTCGGGCTTACATCAGAACCCAACGCTCAGCCTGCACCCCTCATTGGTTGGTACTGTTGGTACCACGTGCTACTCCAATGGTTGTGGTATAGCAGCTGCACCACGTGGGGGAAACACACAGGGAACTAGTCCCTGTATCGAAGCCTTGTCATTGTGGGGGTCATCCTCGTGATCGCACTACTAAATCCTGGGGAGTATTTGTCTGTTGACCCAAGAAAACACATCCCCAAAATATTCCAAACATTCCAATAAATGATCCCATAGCGTATCTGATTCCACAAGTTTCAATTTGACTGGTCGTGGATCCCAAACGGAGTTACGGGTCAGAAGTTATGGTTGTTTGAAGTCGGGATGCTGGAAATGACCATCCCGGACGGTTTTGGGGCGAAGTATGGATTTGTGCATAAATTAAGGAGTTTTGTGTGGAAAGTCATTTTCACGCACGGAATATTACACACCAATCATTGCGCGTGTAGATAATTACACACCCATCATTGCGCGTGTGGAATTTTAAGCACCCTGCCTTGCGCGGGCGCAATTTTACATGCCCCGCCTAGCGTGTGGAAAACCCATTGCATGCATGGAATTTTATGTGCACCGACACCCGAGTTGCCGCCTATAAATACAAGTGAACCCCCTTTTTCCGAGATGAACCTGAAGGTCAGCTGCTGCTCTGATGCGCGGAAGTCCAGAGTTTCTATGCCCGCACGGAAATCCCCTCCTCCGGCACGCAAAACATTAGTTTTGCACGGAAAAGGGCCATCCTACCCAGTTTTCCATGCAACACATAATTTTTGCATGCAACAGTGCCGCTGAGCCCGATTTTTTGTGCTCCATTAAGGCACATGTCCCATTACATGCATGATTTCCCTATTGCGCGCACCAATTCCTTTTGTGCGCAAGGCATTCCTATTGACCACAATTCCTTCCCTATTGCACGCCCGTATCCGGTATTGCGCGCGCCGCCTCTTATTGAACGCCCGCTTACGATATTGCATGCCCGACTCCCATATTGCATGGCCACCACTCCTTTTGCATACCATGGTCCCCAATTTCACGCCGACCTGGTGCTTTCCACACACTAGCCTCAATTGCATGCGCGCCTGCCCTATTTACGCGCAATAGTGTCTAGGCTTCGGGCCGGTCCCTTCGCTACCATCCCTGACCCCCATGAATAATGGAGAGACACATCGTGAACTTTTCAGGCCGGGATGTCGGGAGTTTCCATTGCGCCCTTTTGCACACCCACCTCCCACCTGTGGAATTCCATGAGTTGAGATACTCCTCCGCGTACCATGAAACACATTAATTCGATGCATTCTTCTTGGATCATTTCCTATGTTGTGAGTTGAGGTTATCATCATTACACCCCCAAGTACATTGAGTCAAACCATTCCTCCATAAGCTCCTCCAAACCCTATCACTTGGCTCGTGTGCCAGGTTGAACCAGAAACGGCCGCTCTTGCGTAAGACCCAACACCAGCCGTTCTAGGCGCCTTAGGGAAGTAGTCCTATCTACATGACTTTAAACTGTAATAATCCCTATGTTCCAAACAATGGATACCTCTTTCTTCTAACAAGGGATGTCTCATGCTCCAAGAATGAGATGCCAATAGTCCTATCTAAATGACATTAAACTGTAGTAATCCCTATGCTCCAAACAAAGGATGCCTCTTGTTTCTAACAAGGGATGCCTCATGATCCAAGAATGAGATTCCAACAGTCCTATATACATGAATTTAAACTGTAGTAATACCTTTGTTCCAAACATAGGATGCCTCTTGCTTCTAAAAAGGGATGCCTCAGGCTCCAAGAATGAGTTGCAAAAAGTCCTATCTACATGGCTTTAAACTGTAGTAATCCCTATGTTCCAAACATAGGATGCCTCTTTCCCTATATGAGAGATGCCTTATGCTCCAAGCATGAGATGCCAACAGTCCTTTCTACATAACTCTAAACTTTAGTAATCCCTATGTTCTAAACAAAGGATTCCTCTTGATCTAAACAAGAGATGCCTTATGCTGCAAGTATAAGGTGCATTATGCCATGACCACAATGGAATATCTTCAAGAGAATTGGAATCTATTCAAACATTCCATCACTCTGCCTCACACTTTGTGTGTCCTTTATTCGGATCGTCATCCAATTCCATGTATGATGGGATCCCCTAACAGAATGGCTTCTTGACCTGTGGTCCACCCGCTGTAACAATATGGATGATAGAACTTTGGGCCGCCTATTGTAACAGTATGGATGATCGGCCTATGGTCCGCCTGCTATCCTAGGCCAACATTCCGGAAGACTAGTCATGTTTGATGGGACCCCCTAATGGTATGGATGCTTGACCTGTGGTCTGCTACTATAACAGTATGTATGATTGACCCATGGTCCACCTGCTGTCCTGGGCCAACTCCCTGGAAGACTTTGGACAACACTTTGAGTCAGGTCCAGTGTTTCGATCACGATCAGCAGTCGACCCTCATTTGCGTGTCCTCATTTCTGGAAAACGTGATATGGATGCTGCATTTATGCCATGATCAACAGTTATCCTCCATCACCACGCCACCATCACTTCATTCCAAATGTCAACCATGTGATTCACACTTTTCATCTCCCTTTGTTCAGACCGATTCCAATGCCCTTGGCGTTTTCCCTCTATTGCGCTAGCGCATAGGTGATTACCTCAACCCACCAGTGAGTTGGGATGCCCTCACGGCCAGACATGAGGATGACATTATGGGATACATCCATGTGTAAGCCCAATCCATCATTTCCACTCCTTAGTGGAACTTGGGCAACACCTTGGAATAAGCCCCATACACCATTGTCGCTCCATAGTGGCACACATGCATCACCTTTGCGTAATCCCCATCCATACCGAACTACGAGGACTTTGATTCCTTATCACAAGGATGCGTAGGAAGCCTCCACGAGGTTCAAGCCCACCACCCGGTCATTCCAACCCCTTCGCGTCAGTTCACCAACCCCATGGGCCGCCTTAGAGCATATTCCCCATATCCATCATTGTGGGCCACCTAAGAGTTTAAGCCCCATATCACATGGGCCACCTCAGATTGTAAGCCTTATACCTCCATGTGACGCCTCAGAGTGTAAGACCCATAATACCATGGGCCACCTCAAAGCGTAAGTCCCATACCACCATGTACCACCTCAGAGTGTAAGCCCCATCCACCATTGCCCCTCAAAAGCGGCACATGGGCAGCACCCTTGCGTATGCCCCATCCATACCGAACTACGCGGACTTTGATTATCTGCCACATGGATAGGTAGGAAGCCTCCAAGAGGTTCAATCCCACCACCTGGTCATTCCGACCACTTCGCGTTGGTTCACCAACCCCATGGGCCTCCTGAGAGCGTAATCCTCATATCCATCATTGTGGGCCACCTCAAAGTTTAAGCCACATACCACATGGGCCCCCTTAGAGTGTAAGCCCCATACCACCATGAGTTGCCTCAGAGTGTAAGCCACATACCACCATGGGCCTCCTCAGAGTGTAATCCCCATACCACCATGGGATGCCTCAGAGTGTAATCCCCATGCCACCATGGGCTGCCTTAGAGCGTAATCCCCATCCACCATTACTACCCCATAGCGGCACAAAGACATCACCCTTGGGTAAGCCCCATACAATCTCAAACTACGTGGACTTTGATTCCCTGCCACAGGGATACGTAGGAAACCTCCACAAGGTTCAAGACCACCATCTATCAGGACCCCAGGTCCACCTTCACGTCATATAACCGAAACGAAGGGCCGCCTCAGGGCGTAAGCCCCAAATGTCTTCGAACTACATGGGTTTTGATCCTTGTCCTCTACACAGGGTACGTAGGAAACCTCCATGAGGCTCAAAACCATCCAATGGTAAACTCTAGTGTCCCCCATTTTGGGGTTCACTCTCCCTAATCCACCCTCAATGGTGTTCAGATCAACCATTATGGTGTGGCATCTCCCGTACATGGGGTGCACCACCTTAGATCCGTCCTCATTGGGCGTTCTGATCCATTCATCTTCTAGGTGTTTCCTCCTTGGGATGTACCAATCTGATCTATCATTATATAACTTTTACATCACTCTCACCGCCATCTCCATAGGACATTAAACACGCAACATACCCTGTGTTAAACATTGGAAGCTGAGGAGAACCTCAGAAGACACGCCATTGGCGTAACCGTCTCCATAAGATGTTAAACTCGTGGCATACCCGGTGTTAAATATGGGAATCCGAGTAAAACCTCAGAAGACACACCCTTGGAGTAACCGTCTCTACAAGACGTTAAACTCACGGCATACCCTGTGTTAAACATGGTAATCTAAGGAAAACCTCAGAAGATACGCCCTTGGTGTAACCGTATCCACAAGACGTTAAACTCGCGGCATATCCCGTGACAAACCTGGGAAGATGAGGAAAACCTCATAAGGAACGGCCTTGGAGTAACCATCTCCACAAGATGTTAAACTCACGGAATACCCCGTTTTAAACATGGAAGGCTGATGAAAACCTCAAAAGAAACACCCTTGGCATAACCGTCTATCCCAGACATTAAACTCACAGAATACCGTGTGTTAAACCTGGAAAGCTAAGGAAAACCTCAGAGACATTCCTATGGCATATGATTCCCCGAATCCGATGTGGGATGCCTCGAGTTCTGTACACTTGAGATGCCATCTTATGAAGAAGAATATAGGTTCCCCAATGTCCACGCATCGAGAGATGCCCTGACATGCCTAATGTTGTCATCTAATCTGACCGAAGGTTACTACCAAGTCAGGACCCCAGGGAATGTCCTTACCGAAGTACCGTAATTAAATCGTGTTTATGAAGATATGGAACTGGGAATGAGATTCACTAGCAAGTCTTAAATCTATAAGGGAGACCTGGACTTGGTGACAAGCTTTGAGTAGGAATCCACGGATGGAAGAACCGACATCCTATCATCCCAGTTTCGATCAAGGTGCATACATCCCTAAATAAGTAACCGATGTCGCCCACCATTGGAAAGTGGGAATGTGGGGCAACAAATAGCGCGTCCTCACAGATGGATGTGTGCGCCACAACAAAAGCGTGAGAAACAGTGTCATAGAGGGATCCTGTGAGAAAACAAGATGTACCATGTTTAATGAGTATATCTAGATAGCAGACACAAAGGACATGGAAAACATAACCCATTCCTATATGATGCATGTACCATTCTCTTATTTCCCCACAAGTAGTGTTTTCATGTATCGAGTCGAAAATCTGGTTATTAGAGTCCTGGTGTATGGATATGTCGGTCGTCTACACCAACACTGCAGTCTCTTACCTGAAATCCATGCTCAAAACACTTAACACTATTTTCTCAAACTCGTCTCATATACTCCTGGTCCTACGCTAGAACCGTCCACCTCTAATACAACTTTTTCATGACCCGTCCTAGTGGGGACTATGCCGTGACTCCCCAAGCTCACCTCTCATAGGTCATAGGCTGTTGACGAGAACTGAGTAGGCATATCACTAACTTGGGAGGCATTGCCTATGTAAATTTGCACACACAAACATCTACATGACCACAATTTATGAAATGTAAAAACCACTAAGGAATAAAATTCATTCATATAACTAAACCCAACCAAAATATTAAGGCATATTGTAAAGTATTGAATGTAAACGTTTCCAGAATACAAGACAACCACAAAAAAGAGTCTGAAAACTACCAAGTGCAACTTGTAAGAACAAAGAGGCTCTGGGACTGGTACTCGTTGTTGTAGGAACACCTCGACCAGTACAAAATTTAGAAATCCTGGTCATGTCCTGGTCCTCCCTAGACTCTATCCAAAAGGCTTCTTCTCTACACAAGACATGACACGTTCAGGTAAAGCCCATGTTGGGGTGACTATAACAATACTCAATAGAGGACCCTGAAAACCACAAAGCTATACACACAAGAAAGGTACAGTCATATCTACACTATATATTTCTACTAAACATATAGAAAGAGTAAAAAAATCAGATATACTCAAATCCAAGACCCGTAGTCTAGAGACAAGATACACAACTGGATACCCCGGCTTGGGATTCAATTGAAAGATTCCATGAAGCTCTCATCCGGGAGAACCTACTCCATGAGTTTGATATCTCAGATAACATTCGTTTGAGATTTACTATTCATAAAGAAATGTCATGAGAGATAGATAAACTCATTCCAAGAGAACACACTCCTGAGTGGGGAAAAATCATGATACACCGATTTGGATCACTGTTAGGGCCTTGGAGGATACATCGACTCATCCAGATTCACCTGTTAAGTAGAGAATCATCATCGCATAATAGTATTCATGTTGATAACTGACTCATCCTATGATCATGAATGGATAAAGGATCTCGCAATAGGCCTCTCGGAGGGATATCCAACTCTATCTCAGAAAGTCCTGCTAAAGGGATCGTACTCATGTGGATGGAAATGATAACCGACCATCAGGGGAATGAGAAAACGAGGAACTAATCCATACAAAATATAACCATGGAAAGGTGAAAAATAGAACCAATACATGTTCCAAAATATACACGGAATGAATAATGGACTCACGTTGTGTCTCTCGACTGTAGGTAATACCTGTGTAAACGACCCTAGATAGAAGAACATGCCATGTAGAAATGTAAATACATAGCATGTAGGGTGGTCCACAGGCCGTGTTTGAGTAACCAGGGATCCCTCTGTTTACGCGACTGTGTCCCCGTACATGGATTCAACCCATGTGGTCCATCTCATGTTAAAGATACATGGGATAACCCGCATAATCGGCCAGGTCTGGCTTTGTGTAGGAGTACATAGCCATGTGGTACAGTACAAGGTTGTGTACTCCTCCTAGTGTCTGTGTATACCTAGGATACACCCCAAGTATCAAGGAAGGTCCAACATGTTATTTTATAGGGGTCACACATTGTGTGATACCTGTCTGTCACTAGAAACCCAAGCCTCTACAGCCGGTTCCACACATCGTGTTCTTCAAGATACACATCGTGTGTTCTGGAAAAATCCAAAAAATGCAATCTTATGCCACTACACCTCAGTGATGCTCTAATCCTAGATTATATGATCTTTTTTCCCAATACTCAATATCCATGGTATCCCACCATAATACTGATGATCTGTGAGGTTTCAGGGGTCCCAATGGCCAAGAAAAATTGATTCGATCATCTGCGTGAAGAACAGTTGAATAAATATTTCTTCCTAACCATGTCGATTCATCTACTACCATCACTCTCTCACCTCCATTGAGTCTTCAGGATTTCGAATCTCAAATCTGGGATCTATGCGTCATGAAATGGACGTGCAACAATCCGTTGTTCGTAACCCCTTGAATAACATGATGAATGTGGGGTTAAAAATGCAGAATTCAAATTTAACAATTTGAGGAACAAAACTTCATCGTCGTTCATCACGGAATTCATCTGCTCCCGTTAGAAGGATTAAATAGGGTAAATAAAAAAATACATCAATTAACATGAGGTCAAATCCTGAATGTAAACCCCAAAAGAAAGGGAAAATAACACCCTCCAGCAAGAACGCACGATCCGCGGGTTAACCTATTTGTGGGTTGATCAGCGTTCATTGATTAATCCAAGAATCGGGAAAGGTAGAATAAAAATAACACCCCTATCTTGATTAAGTTGAATAATGATCATCGTGTCTCATTCTTTGGTGAGGATCGTCGAATCCAGGATGCGTCGATTGTTCGCGTCATCGTTGTCCGCCAACAGGTTCTTCTCTGAAGCTCTAAATGAAGTCCTCAATTCACTGGTTTATGCGGCTAACTGTGAAAAAATTCCCTTAGAAGTTATTAATAGGGGATGATTAGGTCACTACTGAAAAAGAAAACATTTAAAATAAAATTATTTATAGATTTCTTTTATTTCCATTAAAAACGTCCAAAAACTAACTCTAGGAGCTGGCCCACACAAATAGATGTTAGGCCCCACCTAATGTAACATTGTGGCTATGAATGCAATGGTTCCCTTATATTTCTGATCTAAGAACCCATTTTAATTTAATTACACTTTTACAAGAACTCCAGTAACGCACACTCCTAAAATTTTTAATTTATTCCAAACAATTAGTCTGGGCACCCCGGGCATCAGAATCACACACCATCAAAAGTTTTGGTCTCAATATAATTTATTATTATATTTAAAAACAATACCCAGAAAATCCAATAAAAAATATTAACTATTTTAGATCATGATATTGATGTTCATGTTATGTTATGTTATATATTATGCATTGTATTAATCTTCCTTCATAGTAACTAGAAAAATTCTAAATAATTATTCAATATAAGAATTAAAAAAATATTTTTATGAAGCCCTTAAAAATAATTATCCAAAAAATATAATCTGATAAAAAAATCAATTACCACAAAAACATATTATTAGAAAAATTCTCTAATATATATGAATATATGAAAAAAAAATTTATTAATTTAATTCTGTTCTTCAATTATAAATATATATATATTATGAAACATGAAATATATGAGTCATACTCAGAATACATAATGAACCAACAATAATTTTTCATAAAAAAATGTTCTAGTATTCATCATAATTACAAGAAAATAAATTTGTTTCACAGACTAAATATACCATTAAATCATATTATCATAACCACCAGACACCAACAACCACATCCTCTCCTTCCCGCCTATGAAATTCAGCCCTAATAACCATTTCATAACCATCAAAAATCTAATAAACATCCCATTAATTCCACCATTAAACCACACATATAACAGTAATAATAATAGGCAGACCATTAATATGAAAAAAAATTCTATAGAAATGATGTTACATAATGATACTTTTTAGATAGTTCTTCACATTAATTCAACAACTCTTTTGAGTGGAAATTTATTATAATTAATTGGTAATATATCCAATCATATTTCCAATATTTGTTTAGATACACAACATGGTAGGTGATTTTGATGTATAAGTTATCACATATAATGCTTAGAAAAAATAATCATTAATATAGAAGAAAATAACCATACCTAAAATCATATAATATGTAAAGTTCATTCCATTCAAATCATCTAATTAGGATTTTCCTATTCCAAATCATTAAATTTCTTAAGAAAGTCTATATTATCAATCGAGAGATTGAAAGAGATTTTTAATTTCCTTGATTAATTTAAAAATTAATTTTTAAGGCTTGAATACACTCTCTTTATTTCAATCATAAATGGATCACAACACAATGATGGAAGGATGAAGTAATAACTGCTTCCATACATAGAGGAGATCACTTCCTAACCTAACGATTATAAACCCCCATTTATAAATACTAAATTATCAACTATAACAACAAAAATATCACATAAATAAACATAGGTAAGGAATATTTCAAGACTAAACATAAAAATACTAGAATAGGGACACCATTGATCGATGAAGAATTTGCTATAATATATTTGGATTAATGATTTACTATGTATTAATTATAAATTACCTAGTGATTACTTAAGTTGGAAATTTTTTGATAGAATAGAAATGAAAATATATGAAAAATATTCAGGACATTGAATTTATAATTTTAAATTGACAATCTATCACCATAATATGGCAACTTCAACTATTTTCATGGTATATCCAATGAAATATAGATACAATACCCAAAATTTAAAATTATATATCTCCACCTATCATTGGTGTATTTTCACCAATTTAAAAAAAGAATTATTAGCATCATTTTGTGAAGGTACCCAATATTTTTTTTCTCCTAAAATGTCTATACTTAAATATACACCACATAATGAAGAAATTTCCCAATTCATTTCCAATACATAATGGATCCCACTACGATGTGTATAAATATTACATTTTATTTCTCACATATATTATAAAACCAATCATTTCTCTACACATAACCATTATTCCCATCAATAGTGGAAATTTATCCTCTAACATTTCAAAAAGGGAAATATTCCTTTCTTATTTTCCTTGAAATTATGAACTTCATATCTCAATTGAATACTAAAAAAACAAGAAAAAAAATTATACACATGTCAATCAACATAAGAGGGTTGAAACATATGTAAATTAAATTTCATTTCTAAAATAAATTCTAAACCACCTATGATTTCACATGTTGTACAACATATGTTTTCCAATCCTATATGTTACATAGAAAATATAAAAAACAAAATATATATATCAATATAGTCATTTCACACATAGGGTTCACTAGGAACCACATTATTTGTCATTTATGACCAAAACACTATAACAAATTTACTATTTCTTCTACTAATGGATACAACTTGTGATTTTTCTCAAATAATGATATAGGAAATAGCCCTTTACCTTATTTACTCCTTAAAACCCTCTATCAATAACTTCAAATACCATGAAATCACATTTTAATTTTATGAGTAACATGTTTAATTAAATTAGAGGCCACTAGAAAGGTTATCATACATGTAAATCAAAACCAGCCCTGAGAAAAATACAACATATATCATACCCAATTACTTACATTAATAGAAAAATCTTAAAGCGAATGAATACTTAAATACTACATTATATAGTACAATTTTTTATGGAACTATTAAAACCTACCTCATCCATGATGCATCGATGTGATCGTCATTAATGATCAAATATCCGTAGACATGAAAGCACTATGGAATGTTTTAAATGATTCATTACAATTTACATTAGTGGAGAAGATGGGAGGTTAGGCTCATCCCATAATTTATAGAAGATTGATTCATACTCTTAGACTCTATTATATATTTAATGTGTTTTCATGATTAGTTCCCAAATCCTAGTGAGGTATTGGTTAAATTCGGGGTAATGATATGATAAATTTTATTTGTATATGTAAAAATATAAATTATTTATAAGTTTTATGTCATTTTATTATAAATATTTAATATTTTATTTAAATCAACATATCATAAATTTTTTTGAGTTTATATCCATCCATAGAGAATGAGTTTGGATTGATGTTCAATGAGGTAACCGATATATCCTGTTAAAATAGGAGATTATATCCAACAACATCAATGCCACAAAGTGGGACACACAATACCACATGAGAAAATATGATGAGGACCACAACTATGAATTTTAATTTCAAGTGAAATAAATTATTAGGAAAAATGTTGTCATTAATAATTTATGTTGGAATTACAAATTAAAAAACATTTATGGTTTTTCTTGATTGTTGGTAACTAACTATATGATGTAATTTTAATAGACTACACCTTATATGGGGAATGTATTTGGATGTATACCCCCTATATCTTGATAATAGGATGAAAAATGATAATTGAATTTCATTTCATGGAACGTGTGGTGTATCTCATCTTGAAACATTAAAGGGAACCATGAATGTTATATAAACTCATTATAGATGCGGGAATTTATATGGAGAATCTTAAAATTATGCATATATGAAATAAACTCTATTCTCCTCACATAAATAAAATATATATTATTGGATGTTGAATTTTACCCTTTGAATAATATATTATATATTCTCTTTAACATGATTTGAGTACAACGTAGTATCACTTTTAATGATTATCTTTTTATTTGTTGAATGGGAAAAACATGTATTAGTTACATGTGATATACAATTTTGAGTCTTTCACAATGACTATAAGGAAATTACTATGATGAAACTAGGTACAAATAATGAAATGAAAATCTAAGCCTCTATGCCCATGTAAAGCATGCTCAGATTTAGAAACAAGAGATAAACTATTAGCTTTATTTCACTAGAGAGAACAAAAAAGGATTGAGTGAATCTTATCCATTTAGCTTCACTCTGAGGATGAGTTTATTTTTATTACAAGGAGAATAGAGTCTATACAGTATAGTTTCATGTTGTAAGAAAATTGGTACAAAAAAAGTTAAGAAAATTAAATATTGAGAAGTGAAAATTGATGACTTCTTCCCTCAATGGTTTAACAAGATTATTCATATATAGGCCGTATAAGATATGTTTAGGTATTAATCCAAGTAGGAATCCTTGAAAGATATGGATGGGGAATAGATATTAGTTTTTACCTCATAAATGTATCACTTAGGCTTGTAGGTATGGTGAAGTTGTCTTAGAATCTCGAAGGAAGAATCCTATAAGTTGATAATTTATGATAACACGGTTAGTATCATGACCTATGGTGTATGCAGAAAATCACGGGGAATATATCGACAATAAATATATATAGACACAAAGATGAGAATATCAGTTAAAATTAACTATATTGTGGATGGTTACAATGGTCTAATACTGGGGAGAGCTAGATACCATGTATGATACATGGGTGAATTGGGAAAATGGTGTGAGAATTAGATGAATTGGTACCAAGGATTGTGTTCTCGGGGAATTGGTTCCAATGTTTGAGACATGGGTGAATTTTTTCCATCATTGAGATGTTGGTGAATTGGGGACTTGATGTGAGACTATGATGAATTGGGACACTAGTAAGGGTTCACTAATGTTTTTATCCCTAGTGAGGGCTATCAAAGATGATTATATATATTTAGGTCTATTACAATTTCATTTCCTTAGTAAGGGATAATAAAGGTTCATAGATTTTTTACTGTCTAACGATGATTCATAGACATATCAAGGGGAATATTTTGTGCTTATCCATATTGAGGGATATATAATGTGCTTATAATTTATGAGGTCTATTGAAGAGGAATTAAAATTTATAGGGATACATATAGTGATTATACCAAATTAAGGCTACTGATGGTTCCTAGACCTAGTCGAGTGTTATGAAGGATCTAAACCATTATAAATCTAGTGAATGTTCTTGGCCATGGTGAAGCCTTGATAAGGTTCTTTTTTTATAGTGATGTATATAGAATATGTTTGGACTATGTGAGGGATCAATATGGGGAATAATCCTATTGAGAGGTAGAGATGGTTCTTATTCATGGTGAGAGACAAAGAAGGTAGTTAGATCTAGTCACAGAATGTGATGGGTCCTCATCCTAAAGTTGGTGAATAAAGGGTTCCTTACCCCTATTTTAAAATTACCTGGGTAAGAGATAATGTTTAGGATTTTTTCCCATTATATGACTCAATTTGGTTTCAATATTATTAACTATCATTGGTTTTTGAAATACAAAATCTACCTAGAGGGAGATTGAAAATGGTTCTGAGACTAGTGTGAATTTAAATTTGGAGAATATTTATACCTTTAATAAAATTAAATTTGGGATAAAAAGGGTCCTATTAATAGAAAAATATATTTTCATTGGTGTATGTGGGTATTGGAATACATGTTAAATATGTAGGTTGTCTGTAAAGGCACTACATGTGGGTTGGGAACAAAGGATGTGAACCCAGGTTGTTTTAATAAGCTATGATCATAGAATGTGGATGTATGGTGTACTGCAAATAGGATGTTCATAAAGGTTGTGTGAATTTTGTGTTCAGAAAGGTTTTCATATACAATTTTCACATTGCCTATGCACACATGCTGTTTTCATAGGCTCAACACATAGATTGTGTATAAAAGGGTGTCAATGTTGGTTGGTCAAATAGGTCTATGCATTTATTTTATACACATAAGTTGTACGTGTAGGCTATGTATGGATGTTATAAGCATGGGTTTTGCGGAAATATTATTTTTCTAGTATATCATTTTCATGTAGTATGGAGACTAGAGAATCTAATTAGGGGTCCATATACAGGGATTGAGACTAGTGAATGAGATGCAGGCAGGAGATGTGGGCTCATGTTTAGTGGTCATTATTAGGGTTAGGGACTGGGGGTAAATATTATTTAATTATAATTTAGATCCATAATGGGCCTTGGGACTGGGAATTGAAACAGGGGCTTGATACCTCATGAATTATTCAGAATCTTCCAACATAAAATGGCCATAGATATGGAGTTTAGTACCCATTCTTCCTTAATTTCCATTCAAATCTAATCCTATGATGAAAAATCCCTCTAGATAATATTTTCACAAATAAAAGATGTATTTTGAGGCCCAAAATTTACTAAAATACACTAAAAATTGTATTATTTACTTTCAAATCAACATTTATTCAATATTAAAAAATAAATGTTATATCCTTCTGGGAGGTTTTCACCACCACATAACCAAATTTGAATTAATTGTGAGGATCCGATATCCCATAGTGTCTAAAATTATATGTCATGGATTCCTTGTAAAAGAGATTGACTTTAATTTCTGGTTGACAATGAACTTTTTTATTGAATTTGATTCATTAATATTTCTTTTTTTATGGTGTATGTTACTTAATTTCATGCATTTCTCATTATTTTTCCAGATTCATAAGATAGATCATTAGCGGGGGAGTTTACTATAAGGGTTTCTTATATTAAGAATTTTGAATTTCACCTCGAGCAGTATCCCAACACATGGATTTATGATTCTAGGAGTAGTATCTCTTGTCAAGGAATGGATATTCTAAATTGGTGATGGTTTAAATTGTTGGATGGATGAGGTAATGGAACAAAAGTCGAATTTATAGGTGAATTTGATATTTGAGATCATGATATAACGACATATATTTTTAAAATCAGAATCAATATATATATAGTTCTTATAGACTCCCCTATACATTTCGAGACCTTGCATAGAATGTGATGTTTCAATAAACACTCTTGTATGAAGATACATTTGAGAAAGCTCTAATGTAGATCTACGTCAATCATAAGAAATGCTAAATTATCATTTTACAATTGAGTCATGGAGAGGTATCAGTCTTCTAGGGTTTTTTTTCCATGATATAATTATCATGCTGAACTATTCTCCTACATAGTTATTTACACTCTAATAATTTTTTGGTCCTATGGGTTAGACCACATTCCATGAATTTTTACATAATTTGAAATGAACTTCATGGCCTTATAACATTAGGGAGATCAAATCTTTTCATAATCCAAAATACCAAGAGTGAATTGATATGTTTTTAGTAAATTTGTGGTACCCATGAGTGTTATATCATTTGATTATTGTCATATATTTTTATTTTACTGTAGGTATAGATGTTTATTTGAGTGGATCATGGAGTTTTACATGTCTTCAAATTGGTAGTTTTCATCCTAAAAGTTTTTCTATATAATTTAAATCCAATAGAAAATATATTTCCGAATCTATATGAGGATCATGCATAGAGATAAGAGAATACACATATTTCTAGGTATCCCTCTGTGTTTTTAACATGGAGAGTATTATGGCTCTTTCTTTTGGATGCTTACTGTTACAAAATTTATATAAATGAAATGATGAATAAGTATAATCATCTTTGAACAAATATTATTCTAGTTCAATTCCCTATAGATTTGACCAAATTCTATTTAACATTATTGTTATATAGCATTAAGAATATGTGCCAGATATAATACTTGTCGAGGGAAATGAAAGAATTTGTGACTATTAAAGGAAATTTGCTAATATATATTATAATATTGATAAATGGAATTTGGTTTATTGTCATCAACATTAAACCATTTTTCTTTTCATAATTTTTTCATGTGATTAGTACTAAAAGGTAAATTGGAATTATAAATCAAATAAAGGAATGGGGTTTTTAATGAGGAATTGACAACTCAATGAATATCATCCTTTTAGGGAGATGAACTCAGGATCCCAAGATCTACACTCTTGGGTTTAATAAAAAACACTTTTTTTAAACACATTATATTATACTATGAGAGATGAAACACATTTATTAGATCATAATTTACATAATTTCATTAATATAAACATTACATTTCACAAATAAACACTTTTTCTCAAGGACATATGTTTTAATTTCATAGAGATATAGGCATAAAACAACATATTTTAGAATATTTTAGAATATTTATCTGTAATTGATCCACACTAGGATCCATTTTTGACTTATGATAAGTTATATTTATCTTCATAACCTAGGAAATGGAAATATAGGATTGGGGTAGATTAATTACCCTACAAGGGAAAATATATCAATATTCAATTTTCTATTAGATCATATAAATATGAGATAACATGAATAAAGTGGAATATATTTATAGAAATAACATGAAACAATAATAGTATTCTATAAGTAATGATTAAAAAATATTAATCATAAATGAATCAACATATACCTCGGAAAATATTGCATAATCATAATCAAATAAACATGAGTCATTTTTAATAATCGAACTAATATTCCATTGAAATGCCATATTACATTTATAAAATAATAGAAATGAACATTTGAACAATCATAGGTGCAAGGTAGTATTACTTTCAATTGTTAATATTCACACTCATACATGATAATGATACTTTACTTCACCCATATAAACACATCTCATGTGGTATAAATGTCAAACTAATACATTGATGGATTTATAAGACCACACATTTTATTCAATCATGTATATTTTTGTCTCTATAAATCAAAATTTAATTATAAAATATAGAAACCACATATCCAAAAGGGTTTTATATCATATCCATATGGTATCACTTAATATAATTCATAGATTACATCTATTGATACCAATATCCAATAACCCAAAATGATTATTCTAGAAATGATTTTTGATGTTCACTTATAAAACCCAACTACATTAGAGTAATAAAATTTAATTTGGATAATAGTAGAAAAACATGGGGATATATTTGTAAAAAAATTCATTGAAACTTATATTTAGAGATGGAATTTTGAAAAACAATAATAAATTTCAAGGGGGGTGAAATGAGATAAAATTAATACACCACTTAAATGGATTCCTTATAATTTATCCCTAAAAAATATGTAATTCTATTTTCATGTAAAATCTATTTTGGATGATAAAAAATTAATGTGATAATTTTTTTTTAATATTTTGAAAAAAACCACTATTTTAAGCAACATTGTAAATAAAGTGATAAATATTTATTTTGAGAATATTTAGTGGGATATTAAAATTATAATTGAATAAAAATATTTTGACTCTGAAATATGAAAAATGAATATTATAAGGAATGTATAATATTCATTTGGGTGAATAAAGAGGTTATTTATTTCATGAATTCGTTATTCTATAGTATGTCTTCATCATCTCCACAAAATATTTTAAACATGATACCCTTATATAGATGTAATTTGTATTACCCTTGATTTAAAATAGGAAAATTGAATCATACAAATGTTTATCCCAAAAAATCATTAAGTTGTAGAGTATATAAAAATGTAAAATGTAGTGAAGAAGGAATTAATAAAGTGGAATTAATAAATAAATATATAAAACAAATCACATGTTCTTATAATAAATCCATGGATGAATTAACAACGTAAATAATCACATTGGTAAAAATAATTTTTTTTGGTGATTAAATGGATAATACTGACCATCATAATAATACTCTGAAGTCCCTAACCATGATATCATTCTTACTAGCATGATAATTGAAATGAATTTTTTATTACTAGTATAACTTCATAAGGAATTATTTTAACCATCCGAATTAAAAAAATAACCCTTTCATAATTCAAACACTCTAACTAAGAAATTATTCATATATAAATGATCATATCCAATATAAAAATATAAATTTTATGAATACAAAAAATACATTATCCATACCATCATTATTGCATACAATACATTTGCCTTACTAACAATACAATAGCTATGAAATAAGTAATAAATGATTAGTCTGATAAAAAAACTAAACATGTTTTCCACATGACATCGACACATTTTGTAAAGGGATTTAGAATATTAACATGACCTTCACTTACGTATTTCCAATTCCTTCATCAAACATTGAATGATCAATATAATATATATAAAAATTCTTTAAAAATCAATAAACATTCTAACTTGAATAATGAACATACAATTTCTCAATACATTCCCCAATAAATACATGTAATAACATATTAAAAATCCATATATAGAGTGATTTTTATGGAATCCTTATAAAATTTCCTCGATGAATAAAATATTCTTTTGAAGCTATCGAGAAAGATGTAAAATAATTTCAAATGAGAATTTAAAATATTACTCAGAGAGTGAATGAATAAATACCCTCTATATTTCAGATTCCAATTTAAGTAAAATGTATTATAAAAAGGTGAATAGAAATTTATTTGGATAAAACATGGTATCCTGGAGGTGAATTATGATAAGTAACACTGAAAATGATGGATTGGAAACATAATTTGTGTATAAAATATTATGAAAGATGATACATTTAAATATTTTAAAAGGGTTCATAGGTAATAAAAAATGTTGTCACAATTCAATTTTTAAACCATTTTAGATAAGATGATAAACTGATTGTTTATAACCAATATTTCAAAACATTAATAATAAAAATTAATATTCTAAAAATGAATAAATGATAAATATTTAAATATGGAGGGGAAGATAAATGATATGAATACGAAGAATATTTAAAAATAAAAATATTTAATCTTAAACCATTAAAAACGTAATTTAAATCCCTTTTTAAAAGATATAAATAAAAATATAATTGTTTTAAAGAGAAATATATATTCATATTCCAAAATAAAAATGTTGAATATTGGTGGGAACAAGAATATGGATATTGAGGAAAATGATTTACAACAAAAAATTGTGTGAAATTTGAAAGGATCCTATAATAGGTTTTTTAATATTTAAATAAAAGGAACATATAGGATAGACCATGAAATGAATATATAAATACCATGACTACAAATAGAATCATTATATTTCATTTCAATTTTGTATTATATGCACAATTAAACAACTGGTGAATTTGGAATCTGGCTCAATGGTTAAAATTAGGTTGTGAAACTATGTTGTTGTGGTAACATTTACATTAAATGATATTTAAGTAAATTACATGATTTTTAATTGTTAATGAAATTATATTCCTAAATTTTATGTTAAAATATAGTAATAGTGTAATATATGAAACGTAAGAAGAAAAATGTGGAGGAGACAAAGAATAAATCAACAAATAAAAATTGAGATTAGAAAACCCTTACCTTTTACTCCCAATATTCACGAAAACATTTTAGAAACCTACATAAAAAACATACAACATTTACCACATATTTATGAACGTAATGAATATCTATTACCGTTCATATTATTGAATTATATTCATTAACTACATATATGTTAGTTAATGTTTATTTTTATCTTCAGATGTTATAATTTTGATTATTTCACAGTGGATCCATAATATTGATCTCACCCCACTTTCATTTATTCAAGGATAATCATTATTTGATTTTTTAAATCTTTTAATATTTTAATTTTAGAGTTTTTTTATTTCAAATTTTAATAACATGGATGTCTTGTGTTCTGTTTACAAAAATGGAATCCAAAACATTCATGTTTCAAGTATTCTTCTAATATCAAAATTTTACCATTAAATAATCATTAATTTTTGTGTCATTATTTTAGAAAAATATTAAAGGTTTTTAATTTTTTTAAAATTAATATAGATTAATTTAATATATTTTATAACCATGAATGTAATTATGTAATGAAAACTATATAGTTGTTCCATTAGGGCGGTAGTATGCATATACAAAAGAGGAAAATTTACATTTTCTAATGAATTTTGAGAGAATGTATAAAGTTTTTTATATTTAATGAATATTTTTTGGTTAATATATTTAATATTTATTCATTTTTTCCAGTCTTATAAAATTTTATGTGTTTTGGTGAGGAAAATTGAAGTACATATTTCCATGCAGGTTGTAGTCTGCACATACATATAGACAACGATTTCATTTTTCAAAGAATGTTAAATAGGTAGATTTTGTGATATATTTACAAAATATTAAAAACATTATAAATAACCAATTTATCCATTAAATAAAAACTCAGGACCTTCCATTTAATATAGTTATGAAATATGAAATACATCACTACATAGATGTGGTTATATGCATCTATAGAAAAATAAGTTCTCATTATTATCATTAAATGAGAAGGGTAGATAAAATTTATAAAATTAACATTATAAAAATTTTTTATACTAAAAATTGGTTTGTAATTATATAATAATTGGTAAAATAGAATTGGAGGTCAAATTTTGAATGAACATAGTTAAGAAGATATTTTTACTCACATTGAGAATTTAAACCTTCCCCAGGAAAAACACTTAGAAATGAAAGATATTGGGATTATCCATTAATCAAGGGGGAAAGTGATAGAGGAATATTAGGGATGGAAAATGGAAATATATTCAACTTTAATTATAATTTTAATGTTTATGTACTTATGCCCAGTAATCCATCTTTTATAAGTACATGGCATGTTATTTTTGTTATAATATAAAAATCGAAGTATGTATTAAAGGAATGTGATTGAAAAATATAAAATAATACATGTTGTGATATATTTATGTTGATATAATCTAACAGCAGACATAGTTATATAATTTATTAACAATATTTATTGTATCCCTATAGTTTTATCTATTACCATAATTTACATCTTTGACAATAAAACATTTTTTCAAGACTTGGTAGTTTATTCTAACAACCCAAAATAAACTTTAACATATTAAAATATTTTAACATAATGATTTCAAATGTTAAAAAAGTATAACTAAATCTAAAAGTATGAGGAAAAATAATTTTAATATATTTTCCATTATTCACAAAAACCTTTTCTATAAAATTAGATTTTGATGTATAAAAATAATATCTATGACATAATATTAATTATTATCAATTTTAAAATTTGTTGTGAATAAATAATATAATTTATATCTCTTTAAGAGAACCCCTTTCTAAAATAAAACATGTGATTTTTTTATTAAATTAAATGACCAAAACATATTTTAATTGGAATAAAATAATTCCACATTTTTGAAATGATTATATTTTGTGTTTTTCAATTAAATATATTACATTTAGAATAATTTTTTTATTCAGTAGATACATTTATGCATATAATTTTTTACAAATTTTTATGTTATACATATATCATGATATACTCAAAAACACTATAATGTTGGTAAAAATCTAATTTCTCAGTACTTTAGTAAAAATAATCATTTTTATAAAACTTTATTAAATTCTTCAGATGATAAAATTATCTTTGTGAGATTAAAATTTTATTTAATTTATAAAATTATTATTCTATTATATAGGAATTTATCTATTAACTATAGACATAAAATATAGTAAATAACTATTTTTAATAAAACTATATTGTATAAATATTAACTGTTATTAATCTTATTTCATATATAATAATAATTAAATGAATAATGATATATTAATCATATATATAATATAATTTACCCATATTTAAAAATAATATATTTTATTTTATGAAATACATATCTCATAAATTTTTTTATCAAAAATATTTTTTAGCATAAAACAATTTTATTGGATTCTTACCCATACTATAGAATTTTATGCATAGATTACTCATACAATTAACTTTATTTTTCATTCTATTTATTTTCTATATTGATTTCATGTTTATTTATCCACAAATATGTAGTGTAGAGTAAGTGAACCTTAATTATATTTATCTACTACAATAGTAGTGCTTAAATAAGATTTCCCCTGTCTCCTTTGTTAACGGAAAAGTTTTTAATTAGTTCCATTATCCTTTTATTTAATACATTAAATTAACATTGGTAACATTGGGAGAATATTTTATTCCCCCATCATGAGAAATAATGGAATCATATTTCCATGGTTGATGGTTACTCTATTACCATGATTACCAACAATAATACTGCTTCTTATTTTATTGAGATAGTTCTATTGGTGCTTCTTCAGAAAATCATTACACATTATAAATAATATATTATTTCTTCTATATCCTCTATTATATAAATATCCATGACACCCTATTTTTCTATTATTGGATTAATTTTAAAATTAAACTATGTTAAAATGGATATTCATTACTCGATATACATGGTTAGTCATAATAAAATGCTTTCTCTAATCTTCTCATATATGGTTATGTCGTATGTTAGTGAAATCACAAAATTGTTGATAGAACCCATTTTTAACTCATTTCCTTCGTGTTTTATTAAGGAATATAAATAAATTAATGTTTTGAAATGATAATATATATATATAAATAAATTTTTTAATTGAAAAAAATACAAACATACAAGAAATAAATTATAAATTACTTGTAAAACAAATAATATGAGTAGTAAAACTTTAATCTAGGTTATACAAAGAATACCCAGATAGAGTGTTAAAATAGGTTTCTATTTAATCCCACATATTTTGAAACTATTTAGTTTTGAGTTACTACCCAACCATACAGTTTTATGTGAACTTCAGTAAAGTGAATATGTTCCAGAGTACAGATATACTTGTTTGTATCCCAAGAACGATTTCAACACTAAGAAACCAAACAATCTATAATTTCCCAAACGTTTTTTCTATATTCACTACTTATAATTATCTTTAGGGATTATACAAATGAATTATAGTATTGATTTCTATGAAATGTTAAAAAACGATCATTCTTACTATAACCAAAACCCAAAAAATTCACAGAAACCATTAATCTAAGAATATAACATAATCGATAGTCTATGATTACCTAAAACAAAATTCAAATATATATTTATATATTAATAATGAATGCAATTAACATATATTTAAATTTTTCCTAAATAACAATAATTTTTATGATATTAAAGAACACACCATCCCAATGGGTTACCAATAAATTTATCATTAAATCTTCTTAATATCTAAATTTATCCAATCCATGCTTTCATGGAAATGAAATCACTAAATACCCACACTCCAATAATTTATTTAGAATAAGAATATTCATTAATATATTGTCTTTGAAACCAAATACTATTTTACCCACATCACCAATTAGTATTAAAATATCAAATAATTACATTGAGTGACATACACACAAAATACCTTTTAAATATGGTGTTTTATAGAGTTATGAAAAAATGATACTAAAATAATTCATATATTTTTTATCTGAATGAAATCATTTAAGGCATACAATGAATAAAAATAATAATAAGTCCTCAACATCAACCCAGAATTTCTCAAAAAATAATACATTCATAGAAATAAAAAATGCATGGCAATAGATAGTGAATATCATAATCTATCATGTAATATATATGAAATGAATAATATGGAATGAAAAAAATAAATCAAAAACTTCTATATAAAAAATCACATATGGATGAAATAAATCTTTTTAGGAAATAATAAAGACAATAATCAAATGGATAACAAGAACAAATTACATAGTTATGTGATTCATAATTCCTAAAATCATAGTCTTAAAGATAATGGATTTTTGATCAAATAATTCCAACTGTCATGATTGTATCCAATAAATTAATCATAACGGCATGTCTTTAGACTAGAAATTAGTTGAAACACAATAAATATTTAAATGAATACTATATTTTATTGTATATTTGGGAAACAAAACCATGCACTAATAAACCATGGAATATTATAATTTAAATATGATTGTTATAACCTTGTTGTTAAATTGGAAGGTGTTAATATAATTAACCAAATTATGAATAATATAATAAAGACATAATAAATATCAATGCATTTATTAAATCTTAGTATATAAGAACACAGTTTTAAGAGGTAATTTCATTATTTTGAAATAAAATTTCATTAAAAATGATCTTTTCATTATGGGGATAAAATATTATAATTAATTTATACAACATATATATATTTAATTTTATAAAATATTACAATTTTTTAAGTCAAAATATAAAATTCATATATTAAAATTTTTTCAAATTTATCAAAAAACGCATGATATTCTATTGAATGGTGACATATACATATTTCTTTAAAAAATATTTCATTCAAGAATTTTTAAAGTTCAATGTCATATTTAAATGATTTAAAACTAAAATTGGTACTTTTAAATTATGAATAATCCAATTAATTTAAATCCAATAAATTTGTTTGTTGAATTTATTATAAAAACATTTTTATACATACAATGTATTTTTCTAAAAAACTATTTTCACTATCCATTATACATTTCATTTAATAATAATTTCAGATTTGTAAAAAAATAATTTTGTGAAATTTAATTCTATATTTTGAATCATGATTTTATGATTTTTTAAATTGGTCCCTTAATATTTGGTCAATATGAATACCATGCATTGTAAAATTTATCACCTCAACAAAGAGAAAATAATGTTAATGAAGGCAAAAACGTTGTTGTAAGGTCATAATATTTCATCTTAACTCTTAGTTTTTGAATGTAATTAGATATTTTTTTATATTATTCTACAAATTAATAAGTCAAGTTGACATATGTCGATGATAATAACCAATAAAATATTTAAATCAACGAGGATTAAAAAAATACAACTCTTTTAGATTGAAATAACTAATTTTCTTTATGTAGGGATAATATATGGTTATTGAGTAATGTATATTTAAATATTGTGCGTAATAAATTTTTGTACATGATTATTATTTATTTATAATTTTTATTCATTATATAATTACCTTAAATGCTTTCCCAATTCTAATACATTATTTATTCAAATAAAAAATTATATTATAATATAAACATTTAATGTGATATAATTCAAGTTATTTATAGTGTTAAAAGAACTTTTAAAATGAAAAATTTAATATTAACAATGTTTAAATGAATTATAGTTGAAATATAAATTTTCAATTATATATTTGAAGTCAAATTAAATGGATAGTGTCAAAATTGACAATAATGATAATTAATGAAAATAATATTTTATTAAATTATTTACAAATCATAAAAATCATCATAGATAACAAGGTGGATAAATATGCCCTACAATTTCATCCATTTTCCATTTTTTTGTTCATATATACAATGTATATAATATTATAAATCATAGTATAATAAATATGATACCAACGATAATGTTAAAATATATTAATTACTTTGTTAAACTAAGAGATAATATTATAAAACCACATTAAACCATTAAAATTTTATTATATGATGAAGCCTCAAACATATCATAACCTATGTTCTAATCAATTTCCATTTTTTTGAATTGATATTTATTAAAAATTTATTATAATTTAATCTGTTAAAAATTTCTAAAGTTATCTCACCCCAATCATAAAATGAAATATCATCCCTCACTTATTTACACAATATATAACTTTATATATCGACCAAACCCATAAAAATTACTTTTTTACTTTGTTATCCACATTAAATTTGTTTGGGAATTCCAAAAGTACTACTATATATCTATAAATAATATATCTAATTGGTATCTACCAGAGAGGATTTAATCATCTTTACGGAGTCTATGATGATTATTTCTTATTAGAATTCCTCTAAATGTGTTGTAGCCATAATAATATAATATATGTAGTATAATCACTATAATAATTAGTTATTTTTATTATGGTAAAACAATATTCTCTCTATCTACCATCCTACAAAAAGTGAAAACAACACTCATGTGAATGTATAACCTACCACCTCCACATAGCTTTGTAATTCATTTTTCATCGATATTTCATAAATATGGTTATAAATATATAACTAAAGAATATATATGATATTAAATTTATATAAACAATTCATGATTTAAAACATCATATATACATTTTTTACTTCCAATCCTTTTCAAAATGATATCCTCGTTTATGCATACATCTTCACTACAACATCCACAAAGAGATGTGTTCCATTTTCATTTCATCTTTACAAAAAATGGAAATAACAATAAAATTAATGAATATTGAATATTCATATTATATTATAATTATTAATTAAATTATTATTATTATTTATTTTTCTTTTTTTCATCCATTGGAAAATGGAAATATTATACATGCATACATACGACCTAGCATATCCATGAATGGTGTAATTAATTTTCGATCAATAAAATTTATTGATTACCATGAATTTGTATATAATTAATATATATGATAATTATATCATTATTGAAATTATCTATTTTGTATAAAATTTATCAATGTCAATGGGGCAAGAAAACATAACCAAGACATACATGAAAAATGAAGCATTTATCACAATGAACAATTATTGTAATAAGGAATTATTAATAAATGGAATCCAAAATATTATAAGTAAATATTATATTTTATGATATATTTGAATATATTTTGGTATTATATGTATAATAAGTAATTATTTAACATCATGGATGTTCAAACATATATGAAGGATGTTATACCTATGTTATGTGTTTCTCATCTCTATTTTATTGTCGTGATATTTATCACATATTCATAACTTATTTATCTTATTTTGTGTATGTATGAAACCTAAGATATGTAACATGTTTAATATCTTCTTATTCATGGAATTTAATGTTTATTTTGAAATTATTCATTTCATGGGAGTTCATATTCAAAAGTTACTATAGAGGTACAATTTTATTTACCACTCTCAATTATATTTTGTAATTATCTCTATTGGGTGAGTCATTTTATCTATATCCATATCTTCTCGAAATATTTTAAATAATATTATTACTTTTCAAAATTGATTTATAAACTAATTTTTTATATACGTGTAACATTTTTTGTAATTTTTTTAAGGAATCTTCATTTCATTTTTAGAATGAGGAACATTTTTACTTTTAACTAAACTCTAAAAGGAATTTTTTTAACACATAAAACATGAATGGAAATTCCCACCAATAAGACCACACAATGATTCTAAGTTAATATTTATATTTTTTATAAGGATATTTTCAAGGAAAATATTTTCTTTGATATGTGATATTGGAGGAGTGGTGGGATTGTAGTCGTTTATCCCCTTCTGTGCATCCCTTTCCTCAATGTTCCGAGTGCATTATGGGTCATGCTTTCTAGAAAGCTTGCACATAGTGGTTGATATCCTATGGATGGTTGGAGGTGGGATGCATGGTGGGATGGGGGTTCCCCCAACCCCTTTCTTAATTCCCAATATTTAGAGTCTCCAATGCATTACAGGTCAAGCATGCTTAAAATCTACCTTTCATTTATTAAGCTGACATCTGTTATTAAAAGATATCATAGAAATTATGTGTTCTTATTATTCATTGAATCTAGATTTATAATATAATGATATGATATGATGTTTTTAGATGATATATGGTTATATTTTATTTATCTTTGACTTTGTATATGTAATAATCTTATTCTATATAAATTATTCAATCTATAAAAAAGTATTTCATCTTATAAGAAAAATGTTTTTGAAAGATCATCATTCATCTACTAAGAAACAAAAACCTCCAAGTTAGAACTCTATATTTAAATAATATATATTAACATCGGAATATTGTTGTAGCAAACACATGTTCAAGGTTAGATAATTTAGACATAATGGAGTTATTAAAAGTATCTATCTCACCAAAAACATATTCATAAAATATACTTATAAATGTTTCTTTAGAATAAATAATTATCCTTCTCAATATTGAGTTATGTTTGTCTTAAGAATATTATAAGTCAATGATTGGTGTTACTTTTTTTGTCCTTTTAAGAAGTAATGTTTAGATAATATTTCTATCAGATGGATATCATATAGAATTTTTATAGTTATACAGAATGTCATGATTACATTAGTAATATTTTGATAAGTAAATTCTTGATTTTTGGCATATCAAAGGAGTCATTATCTATTTATGTAAAGATTAAATTATCTAATTATTTATTTTTACATTAATTTAAGGATATGAATATGAATATCACTTACATTATTGTCGCATAAGAATATTTAATAGAATGAATGGACACATTCCAATAATATCATGTCCTATGAAACTTTCAACATATTATCAACTTGACCACTAGTTTTATCTCTCTTTGTTATGTTAGAAATATAATTAGAGATGTAAAAGAAAGATGTAGTAGATTCATGGAAATAGAAACACACAATAGACACTGGAAAACAGATTTACTCTAATAATGGTTCCAACAGATGATTGTACGTAGACAATAAAATATACAATGCTTGTGTACTAATATTTCATGTCTGTTAGTTTAAATTGAAGTTTAACTAGGGTTGTCTTTTGATGAATATAAACTCCTTAGGACATATCATAATTTATTATCAGTTTCTACATACAAATATGTACTGGAATATCTTATTAAACTACATCCATATATGTTGTGTTTACACTAGTTTTATGTGTGTGTTTTAAGGTTGTGGATTTGTATTGTAATGGGAAGGGCTGGTTGTAAGATCTTGTACCTTTATAACAAGGAAAAACAACTTGTACTCATCTTAGATACCTTATAAACTGGTATTAATTGTGAAAATATCCAAATATGTCATGTATAGTGTTGGTGGAGTAGACTAGGGGATTTATAGTTCTCGAACCACTAATATATTTCATGTGTTCAATCAGTTTCTATTGATATGTTTTATTTATGCATTCAGCTATTATCAAATTAAGGATTTGAACTTTCATACATCTAAGAGGTTGGATTAAATTAAATAAAACTTTAGGATATAAATTCACCCCTCATTATTTTCTAGTTGACCAGTATGTACTTTAACAAGTGGTGCTATAGATCATGAAACCTGAGTTCAAAAATATCAATGATTAATTTCTATATATCTTGTTTTAAATATACACTTCAAATGATAACAAATAAGGAATATAAATAGTCATAAATTCTTACTTTAATGATGATAATTATGGTTTCTTGAAGAATCATATATCCATCTATTTGAAGAATCTTGGCTGAAAATATTATCATAAGAAAGTAAATTCATATGTAATACTAAAGAAAAAAACAAAACATTGAAATCTATAATTAAAGCATACAACGATCTGAATTCTAATGATATGAATTATATAAAATATTTATTATGACCAAATGACTGTAACAATGTTTCTCAATGAAAAACAGCTAATGGAATATAATCAACTATCAATATTTGTTAGAAAGGAGAAAATAATTTGAAATCTCTTAATTATGATACATTGACAAATAAATTTGAATAATTAAAAATGGTTGAAGGAGAAACAATTAATCAGATGAATGGAAGAAACATAATGATCATGAATAATTATTATTATATAGGAAAAAAATTATTTACTTATGGTAGTATTTAATGTTTTTATAGTTTTACAACCTATGTGGAGTGGAATCTCAACTACTATCATACAATATATATGGGTAAAAAATGATCTAATTGGAACTCTTATGATTTATGAAGCTAAAATATAAGGTGAAGAAGGATAACATAAAATAGTAATGATATAATACGATTATTTGGAGGATTACAATTTTTAAATATGAAATGAATAAAAATGACTTATAGATCATTGAAAATCATAACAAATAAGAACCCAAAAGAAATGTTGAATCAAATAATGAACATTCATAGTTTCAATAGAAGAAAAAAATTTATATTATAAGATAATAGGTTTCATAATATTGTCTAACAAGTTTTAGAAGCAATTTGACGAGTATAAATAATTATTATTCTAGGTGTGAAACGATATAGGAAATATTATGAGAGATTTCCAAAATTTAATTGTTTTTGAAAGTGTAGAAATAATTTTTTAAGAAGATCATATATTATAATAGATCTAAGAAATCTATAAAGGACACAAATAGTGAATCAAATGACTTTAGTTGATGTGCGTCCTTATAATCCTAAACTAAATTTAATAATTAAATAGATAAAAAAATTTATAGAATATTTAGTTGGGGTACATTCTTAGTATTTTTCTGAGAATGTGTAAAAATTAAAAAATTAATGTTTATCATATTATGAATTAAATTAATATTATTCTATGTTACCAAAAAATTTATTTATTGAAAAGGAACAAAAAAATACCTCAGGAATTCATATAAAAATTGTCAATAATAAAGAGAACATAAATAAACATATTTTATATTTAAATGATCAATTGTAAAAGTATACTTTACCATGTAATGAGCAGAATGAGATAATTTAGAACCTCTATATGGTGGGGAAAAAAATTAATGATACCACATGTGTATTAACAAACAGATATGATTGTGCAATCAAAATAATTTTTGAAAATAAACTATGAAATGTGAAATATTTAATTGAATGTTTGTATGAATGAACCAAATTTTAATAAATATATTTTTTGACAAGTTCAAAAAAATGATAGCCTCTCTTGGACTACTTTTTCATAGTGGATATATAAGACATTATTCCAATACAAATAATAAAAAAAATACACAATTTTTTGGAATTATTTTATTTCATTCAAATGTTTTCTCAAAACATATTTCTTATTTTTCTAAAAAACATATTTAGATCCTGAAGTCCTTATTATCTTGAATTTCATGCCACAAGAGTGTTTGGGTACTAAAACATTTTGTTTATTTTTCATTGTAGGGAAAAAAACCACATGAACTATAACGAAAAATGGTTTATGGATAATTATTATTCAATATATATAAGTTTATATTTTTATAACATTAAATGACTATACATGATTGATGGATGGTATTTCAAATATTTTTAAAATAATAAAGGATAAATAATTATTATGGGATCATTGGAAAATCCCAAATCTATTATCACAAACAAAGTTAATTATGTTCAAGCATGAAATCACAACCTATTACGTGTTTTATAATTTTTTTAGGATGATTGGTCAGATGATTTATCTAAAAATTCATGTTTAATTTTCAAATATAAATCTATCATATTGTAATCACTATGAATTTATAATGTATATACATTATATTTTTAATTCCAAGTGCAGAAAATTTTAAAATTTTTGAATACTTAAATTGATGTGTCAAGGATTTGCAATATATTTCTTGGAAGATATAATATTCCCTCCATGAAAAATAGTATAAATGAAGTTTTATTTCTAACTTTATTTTCCTTAAAATGGATAAAATAACTGTTTGATTCATGTTAAATAGAAACGAAACTAAAGCACACTTTTAAACTAATTAGTGAGCATGTGACACCTAGCCCACAAGATATTATTCATATGTACCATTTATTCTACTATAATAATATTTCCATCTAGTCTTTTTTATGTTGGTTTATAACTTTTAAATCTTTACTTGTCCCTACATTTTATGATTTAAGTGTGAATATTTTTTAAATTTTTATAAATTTATATAATCTTTTGAAAAAATAAAAAATGGATGTTTTTTGGAATTGATAAGTTAATATGAATATAAAGATTATAATCATAAATTTAATTCATATTTCTCCAAAAAAGGTCTTAAAAATACATTTTACACCAATTGGATACATCTATATAATGGTTTAATTAGAAGGAGGAATATCACATTACAAGAAACTACTATATAAGGGTTACGTGAATAAAAAAACTAAATCATTTCATGGATGAAGTAATTAACATAACATGTTATATCATTAATAGAGTTATGATAAGACCTATCTTAAAGAAAAATCCCTATGATTTATCTAAAAATATTAAAAAATTATGATACTTTAATTTAATTGGATGCACGTTCTATATCTTATACACCAAGGAGAATCATATGAAGATTGATCCAAAAGATTATAAATTTTTCTTATTAGGTTATTTTACTACATTAAATGATTATATATTTTTCAAAACAATTTCAAGGAATTTTGATGAATACACTCATGTGAATTTGGAGGAATTTGATACTTTCAATAAAAATATGACTCAAAATAATGAACTAATTGATTATAAAAAGTACATGACACATAACCCTCTCCTTGAAAACAATAACAATGCTGATTTGTAATTTGATTTTCTTACACCAAATCCTATCAGGGATGATATGAGTAAATAAAAAAAATGTGGATCCTATATTATATATAAATCATAAATACTGAACTCTATAAATAGTTATAAGAAATATAGATGGAGTTATTTCTATAAGAAATATATGGAAACCAGTTACATTCTATGAATTTTTATCTCATGTGAAACTCAAAATAGTAGATAAAGATTTAACTAATAAAAAATCATTTTTTGATATAAAAGATGGTTTAAATTATATAAAGAGGAACAAGGTATGGGAATTATATGAATATCCTAATGAATATCATATTATTATACAAAATTGGTATTTATTACAAACATGATGGTCATGGTGTAAGCACTAGAAATAAAAATCGATTAGTTCGAATAGATTTTTATCATGATGATGGAATAGATTATAAAGAGACCATTTCCCATATAGAAATATTAAATGAAAATAGAACCACTATACCATATAAATCATATATTAAATTTTAAATATGTCATATGGATATTAAATCTCCATTCCAAAATGGATTCTTCAAGGAGGAATTTTATATTTAACAGCCTCCTTGTTTTAGTGTGTCTCATTTCAATATTATATTTTTAATCATACCAAATCTCTATATGTACTTAAAAAAATCACCATGAGAATGGTATAAGTGGATAAAAACATTTCTTTTATCAAAGTATTATTCTGTTGGAATAGTAGACCATAGATTATTTATGAAAATATCATCCTCATATATCTTTTTATTACAAATATGTGTTATTGATGTTATTTTAAGATCAACATATCAAAATTATGTAATTATTTTTCAAAACATATGAAAATGGAATTTTCTATGTATATTAGGGGCGAGTTAAACTATTTTATAGGATTTTCATTTTATCAAAAATAATTTTGTGATTACTTAATCCAATGAAAATACAAAATTGACTTACTTAGAATGATTTGACTTCAAATCAATTAAAATTAATCAACTCTTATGAGCTCAAATAATAATGATTACATGGATAAGACTAGAAAACTATTTAATAACATGTTGTATAGAGGAATCAATAGGAGTCTACTATATCTTATTATAGGTATACTAATCATTATATTTTATGTATTTAATTTTTTAATATATCATTCAAATACCCAAAAATATCTTTTAATGATATCCAAAAAAATTAATGTTGTTAAACAACAACTATATCCCTTTCTTTAATTTTTTACAAAACTTTGATTTCAATATAACTTCATATTAGAATATTTATTTTTCCAGATGTATACATGTTATGAAAATTACCATAAGAAATTGTCATTTAATTGGTAAATATCTAGTATCTTATTTATGTAAGAAACATGAATCAATAGAACTATCAATATATGAAGCTAAATATATTATTTTAATATGTTATTGTGAACATATTTAGTGGATAAAAAACAACTCAATGGATGTTGGATTCAATTCTAACCCTGTTCCAATCAAATGAGATAACACACGTGCTATCAGAATTTCAAAAACATCTACTTGACCATTGATGAAATAATCACATTGATCTAAGAAATCATTAACTAAGTGATCATGTTAAAAAGGTAGATATCACATTATAATTTGTTTTTTTAAATAAATTAGAAGAAAATTTTACTGCACAATTTCCCTTAAACATATTTTAATTCATAATATCCAAATTTGGTCTATTTAACTTTGGATGATATAATTATTATTAACTAAATATAAGGATTTTATAATTGATTAAATATTTTTTTTCTGTTATATTTTTTAAAATAATGTATAAGAACATTATGTTTTGGTCACATAAAAATAAGACACTATTCAGTGTATTTTGTTATGAATACAATACACATCAAACATAATTACCACATGATTATAGAAAAATGAAACAAATTTTGTCATTTTTATCTATGAAACCATAAAAAATATTCTAACCCTCATCTCTATACAATCCGAACTATAACCCTACCCCTCAAACCATCCAATCATCATTGAGAATAGAAAATATAGGGATTACTCCTGGTGCTTCCTCGAGTACTACAAATATTTAAGGATTTCCTAGAATGTATTATGTTGAAGACCAATAGAATATGGTTGTCTATATGTAACTTATTTCTTAATATGGTCAGAAACCATTAATTCTTGGAATTTTTAAAAAAAAGATGAATAGATATTTTTTGAGAAATAATTTTATGAGTTTTATGAGACTATTATTTTTAATTTTTTTAATAATGAGGACATGTTAATTTTTACTATAAATCAGAATAGTTTTTAAATGTATTTTATCATACTTGATAATGCATTTAAGTTTCCTCAAGAAGGATATGCTAACTTTGTTACCTCCTTAGTTGTTTTACATGATGTCAGTCCACCAAAAATCATGATGTCTATATTAGACTCTATAGATTTTGGGGAAAATACCTTGAATTTTTTAGAACATGAAATGTAATTTCGTATAAGGAATATTCAATCCACCATAAAACAATAATGTGATGGGTTTAAAAATGTACATTTTCAATTCTTTGAACTGTTATGATTGTTTATGATAATGAAGTCTATAAATATGTAGAGTTATATTATGTGGTTTATGTTCCATCATCATATTATGGTAGTGAATTTTAATCCATTTTAACGTTTGTTTATTATGTATTTTTATAATGGTAGAATTTTATATATTAAAATACTATAATACATTATGATAGACTAAAGAAATTGAGTTCATATATCTTATGTTGAATTGGGTTTTGTTTAATTTATCGTAAATAATTTTTTTATTTATGTTCTAATGATGATATTTAGGTAGATCCTTCCATAACTCTAGAGGAGTCATCTAAAATGGAAATCTTTATATATGCTATTGTTTGGACTCAATTGGTTGTACCAGTTTTCTTGGAAATACAAGTCCGAAATTTAGATATAAGAGTCATTCATGATATAATATTTTTTTGAAATAAAGAAAAGCGTAAGGTTTTCTATTCAATCATGAGAAAGTAATTTTCAACAATTGAGTTTTGCTAATGGTTCTATTTAATTTATCCTTATTCTATTCTAATTTCTTTTATTCATGTTGAATTCTCCTCAACAATCAATATGATGGTAAATGTTGTTAAAAGAAGGACCATATATACTGTTTTAGGTGTTTTATAATTGGTTGAACTGTCTATAAAATTGTATATATGTAGATCATATATAAATTGATCTTATGTGTGTTTTAGTAAAAAATATATAGATTCATAAGAACAAAAAAAGATAATATAACTCTTTTTGTTTTAAATAGGATTGAAAGATCATATTCAGCATAACATTCAAATATGGAGATACCTAATTTTGATTGAAATCAATAGTATGATGACACTCAAAGCACAAACGTTCATCAATATATTTATTCTCATAATATTTTACAATATATAATTTTAAAAGATCATATATACGAGTTGGATACTGCTGATGCAGACCATGGGGTACCAACTTCAAATTAATTTCTTAGCTAGATTCATGGAATGATAAGTTTATTGAATGTGAGAATGAAATTTTTATGGACGATATTAATGAAGTAATTTTGTTTGTTTGGTAAATATTGTAATACTTTTCAACATAACCCTTTGATTATTCCCCAAATCTAGTAGATATAATTTCAAGAATGGAAGGAGTGCCTTCGGCAATAGGAATGGTGAATTATGTCATTCCTTCAATGCAATATGAACTTATATTTTTGTAAATAATTAAATATTACTAAAAGGATGTAAAAGATGTAGTCAGATGGTTTCCTAGGTTTCTTGAAAGAAATTTATATTTATTGATGTATATTGAATGGAAATTAGGTCAATGTTAAAGGACAAGTTAAATGTAAATCATGATAATTCAACATAAGGAAAAATGATGTTAGTTTTTTAATTACTAGTTTACAAAAAATAGATGGGTCCTTTGAATACTATTTTGATATTTTAGAAAATAATTACAGCGAACGACCTGAGTTAGTTTAAAGATGTTTAATTATAGAATCTTCTAAAGAAGAAGAAAACATAGAAGAGGTCAATACATTTTTAGAACCTCATGATTAAAATGTATCTAAAAAACAAAAGAATGTAATTTTTATTGATCATACAGTTAGTTTGTTAGATAACCATATTTTATTGTTGAAGAAGATTATAATTGGTTTCTCTAATAAGTTACATTTAAAAAATTTATTTTTAATGTCTTATCAGTTTATCTACAATTGATTTATAACTACCAGAGATTACCGAAAGAATGATATGGTGAGGAGAGATGATTCTTCTTCGGAATATCTATATCAAACTTAAGTTATATTTATGACAAGACCTCATATTTTCAATCTCCATGCCTCTACAACTCAAAGAAATAAATAAAAAATTAACCATATTGATGTTCATCTAAGGTAATATATGAGGGTTGTAGAAGAATTGTCTTTCATGTAACCTAAACCGTATTATAATATACTCTTAATACATGTAGAAAATATTAATATGGTGAGAGATCATAAATATACTATATTCATCATTACCACCACTATAATAATCACTGTAAGTGATCAATCTATACATGGATCATGTTTTTTGATGTTGGGTGGCGCTGGTGGAGAAATGACAGATGATCCATTTCATACATCATCACAAACATATAGTCAACCCCAATAATTCAAAAAAACACCTCCAAAACTTATTCAGTGTGTGACAACAAGCACACTTTCATATTTGTAATTTCTTATTAAATGTCCATTTTAGAAATATTTGAATCATGTTTCATGAAAACATTTGAATTATTTCATTTATATTTTTCAAGTCTTTAATGATTTTATTTCGTTCATTCATATTACACATTTTTGATGAACATGTTTATATATAATTCAACATGTTTCTATTTTTTTCCTATCATATATTTTATATTCTACTTTTATGTTTTTATATTAACATTATATATCTTATTTAATTATTTAATGATTTTTTATGCTCATTATTTTTTCTAAAAATGTAATGCCCCGACCCCAATTACTTAGAGTCGGTAAATTATTACATAACATTGGTATGATCACAAAAGATCAAGTCTCAAAAGACCGATTAGTTTAATAGCCTTGGAAACACTAGATATATTCATACAATTTCATGTTACATCACGAAAATGAAAACTACAACAACATGGTCTCTATAGTCCACACTCATATCCCCTCATACTATCCTTGCAGGTCATTCATAAAATACTTATTCACAGCCTGGGAAAAATAAAACATAGAATGTGGTGAGCTCAAATGCCCAGTAAGGATAACAATATAGCGGAAACATTCACAAATAAGCATAAACATTTAAGGAAATGTATAACTAAAACAAAGCCTTTTAAACTTGAACTTAAACATAATATGGAAAAGATAATATGAAATAATGCCATTTACTTATTCACATGAATATTATACTAGTTGAATAACCACATGCAATATCAATAACCACTTTCATAATGATGGAATTCATAATTCCAGACTATCATAACCACATAGCCAAGGCCTTGTGCCAATTCGACAAATAAGATTTTGTCAAGGACTTGTGCCAAGAAACTAGTTTGTCTCATGAGACGTACTGATGCATCGAGGAGCTATAGCGGGCTACACTTGTCACATATTAATCCCAATGCATTCCTCATAGGAACGGGTTTAAACATAACATAAACATTAGTATTAAAACTAGCATACAAAATGTCAATACATTCTCCATAAACCATGAATGGTATAAAAATAACACATCCACAGTCAAAGAAATCACAAAACCTTCAATAAAATATGGAAGTTTTATATCATAATAAATCAACTTCAAATAAACTTAAAGTTCATCAAAGGATGTTGACATAGATGAAATCAAAACAATTTGAGAGAAATATCTCCTTTTTGAAATCATTTAAAAGTCACATAATTATAAAATAAAACATTTAATTTTAAAATTTTCTTATAAGCTTGTAAGGGATGTTTCGAAGATTTTATAACAGCGGAAAATAGCCACACTCTACGTATAAGTTAAAAAAAGACATTCTTACCTTAATTCTGTCGAAAAGGTTAAAAACAACCTTATTTGGAAAACGATGGAAAGATTACTTTATAAAACTCTTATAAAAAGTCAAACAAGGGTATAAATGACATTAACCCATATTCTAGTAAATAATAAAAATGTTTTGAAATACATTTTTATGAAACATGGATGTGGATTATAAAGAAGTCCCAGTAGATTATTACGTATAAACAAATTTGGATAATGAAGAGATTGTGAAATAAACCCTTACTTTATACTTTTCCTTGGTTGATGGTAGGTTAACCTCTTGCATAATGGTGAAATAACTGTTATTAAATTATACAATAATCATATATATTAATATGATATCATATATGATCTTTTAACATAGCATTGTTAATAAAATCTAAGTATTGTCGTCGTTTCGGGTGTTAACTTACTCATTTTCTTTTTTGTGTTTAGTTACATAATCCATGTTTCTTATGGATAGGTTCTATGTTATTCATATCAATAATGATATAAAGTCCTTAAAACTTATTTTTAATCCTCAAATTAGAATTATACATGAATGGATATGATGGAGAATGAATCTCATCGCGTTCGTGGAGACGGTAGTCCGTACGTACGCATGAGTGACAATATCATTCTTTTGAAATTAAAATAAAATATAATTAAATGGTATATCATAAATAAATAATAATTATTATGTTATTTTTATTATTTACATGATTACACATCATTATTACACCCATACAAATAATAATATATTGAATAATAGTTATACCACAACGTGAAGATGGTAAGCCGTACGTACGCACATATAGTGACATGTCATTCAATGGGTGGATAGAATAATGAATATGGTTGTACCATATTTATAATAACATAAAATTTTATATAATATACTGGATTTATTATTTTAGAATGGAAATAACAAAGAAAGAATAATTTGAAGAAGAAAAGTACTTGAAAAAGGGTGGTGAAACCATTACCTCTTCTTCGGGTTATTCCTTTTGATTTGATCAAAAAAACTCCATAGGATAGCTTTCTGAGTAAAGGAAGTCCTCTGGGTTGAATTGAGGAAATTTGAGAGAGTATTTTGAAAGGGGTTGTCCGAGCCAAAAGGCTTTGAGGGTGTGAATTAATGAGAAGTGGGAGTTCCCTTTTATAAGAGGTGTGAGGGGAACCTTGGGAAAATTAGAAATATTATTTTATTGTAAATTCATATTCATTTTATAATGGCCCCAAAGTGGATTATTTAAAGTTTAAGGTGGGTATGGGTCGACAAAAACTCAACCAATAAGATTTAGATAGGTTTGGGTTATTATATTAACCTTATCTTTAAGTATTAACTCTTAGTTAATAAGTCTCACTTTTACAATGTCTCTTTGTATTTTTATATTATATGGTTAATAATCTTTCTATATACATCCAAGAGATTCCCAAGTGGTCAATTAATGATATATATATCATGATATAAGTATCTTGGCAAAACCTTATATTTCTGGGAATTTTATATCAATTAATAATATAATATTTGTTTCAAAAACTCTTTTATGTCAATTTTGACACTATTCAATAATTGATTTTTGTGAAAATCATAACAAAATGATTACTTCGAAAAAGGTTAATTACATCAATAATAACATGTCATATTAACCTATCAAATTAGTGTAATTCATAAAACGTCTCAAATTATATTTATTTGGGTGTTTATAATATCAATTATTTTAATGTTTCACTATTATGGTAATTACGGAATCATCATTGTCTCATAAATAAATTAAATTATATAAAGTCTAAAAATTATAAATAAAATTACATTATTTATTAAAGCTTCTTATATTTCTAATGAATTTTTATAGTCTAAAATCCAACATATATAACCCTATGTAAAAATTGTTTTTCAAAAAGATATATGCTTAATGCATTTTTGTATTTAATTTAACTTAATTAATATAAAGTGTCATTATCACTTACAAGTGGATCTATGGGGTCCCAACATCGACCCAAATATGCCCATGCTATGACATGTATCAACCAATAAGGTTAGGACAGGTTTTAGGGTAATTTATTACTATTATAATATTATTTTGTTACCCTTATTTACCAGATTTACCTTTTAACCATTGTAAATAAAATTTTTACCGAAGTAATTATTCAAAATGTCAAAAAATAAAAATTTTATATTTACACAATTTGAACATCCTGATTACAAATATTGAATCCATTTTTCAAAATTCAAAACACAGAAGTGGTAGTTATTTATTTAAAATTAATTCTCGTTGTTAAAACAAAAAGCGTGTTTTTAAAAGATAATAACTATCAAAAGATTGACACTTGTTTATGTCCGGTTTAATTGTGAAATTATGCCAAATGATCACAATTTTATTAAATAGAAAAAATATATTCTAAATATACTTTAAACCCACTCAAATTCATAATTTATCACTATTAATTATTTCGATTAAAAAGATGTTTTTAATTAAAATTTAGTAATTTTCACTATTCATCAAAATATAAACGTTATCCCAAAAGTTCCAAAATTTTACCCTAGGCTAATTTAGATATTTTGAATCAAAAAATAAAGTCCATTTTGAGAGATCAAATTTATAAAATTTCAAAAAGTGGGTACTACTATTCATAATGGCTAGTTTGATTGGTTGTGGTGGGTGTTAAAACTCGAAGTTGCATACAACACACGCTACTGTATTATTCAAAGAGAAGCGTATCGCGGAAGCTTAGGGTGTTACATTCTCCCCTCATTCAAATAATTTCATCTTTGAAATTTCTAGAATACTACCGCATGAATAGACTTGTGTGGTTATTCATCATACGTTCCTCTGGTTCCCACGTTGCCTCTTCCATCTTATGGTTTATCAATAGAACTTTTACCAGAGGAGTCGTCCGGTTTCATAGCACTTGTTCTCTGGTATCAAGAATCCTGATGGGATCTTCACAATAAGACAGATCGGGATCCAATTCTAATTCCACATATGTGAGTACATGCGTTGGGTCAGGCATGTATTTCCTCAACAGAGATACGTGGAACAGATCATGACATTTTGAGAGACTTGGCGGCACTGCCAATCGGTAAGCTACAGCCCCAATTCGTTCTAGAAGTTTGAAATGTCCGATGTACCTGGGACAAAATTTACCATTCTTACAGATATATATAACTCCCTTCCATAGATATATCTTCACGAAAACATGTTCTCCTACCTAAAATTCCAAATCCTTCCTTCGGTTATCGGCATAGCTCTTATGCCTACTTTGAGCTGCTTTGATGTGGTTTTGGATTACCTTCACCTTTTCCATCTTTTCCTCCACTAGTTCCAGGTCTACAAGTTTTCTTTCACCAATGTCTTCCCAAGAGGTTGGTGTGTGACATCTCTTTCCGTACAATGCATAATATGGTGCCACCCGAATACTTTAATGGAAGCTATTGTTATAGGAAAATTCTACCAGAGGTAAATATTGATCCCACATACCCTGAAAGTCAAGTGAGCATGATCTCAACATTTTTTCTAAGGTTTTAATAGTCCGTTATGATTGTCCATTAGTTTGAGGGTGGTAAGAAGTGCTAAAAAAAGATTAGTATGCAAGGCCTTCTGAAGACTCTTCCATAATCTTGAAGTAAAACGGGGATCACGATCTGAAACAATCGATATGGGTACTCCATGAAGTCTCACAACATCATTAATATATAATCTTTCTAGATATTCTAGTGGTGGATCTTCTCTTATAGCAAGAAAATATGCTGACATGGTAAGCCGATCAACAATAACCCATATTGCATCGTTCCTTCTAGGAGTCTTTGGTAGTCCCATGACAAATTCCATCGTGATATTATCCCATTTCCACTCAGGTATGGGAAGAGGTTGCATGACTCCTCCAGGCTGTTGCCTTCCAGTTTTCACTTGTTGACAAACCATACATCTTGACACAAAATCAGAAATCTCCCTCTTCATGTTATCCCAACAAAAATGTTCTTTCAAATATCTATACATATTGGTTCTCCCAGGGTGTATAGAGAAATTGGAACTATGAGCATCGTACAATAATTCCCTTTTTATATCAGGTATATCGGGAACACAAATTCTCTTCTTGAATTTCAAAATTCCTTCTTCATACACAAAGTCCTTCAATCTCCCATCATTCCCAGGTTTAATATTCTTTTGAAACTCTTAATCATCAGTCTAAGAACTCTTTATCCTTTCTAGTAATGATGGTTTGGAAACCATTTGAAATAGCATTGATGTTTCACCTTCCATGGTGATTCCCATATCCAACATTACTAGATCCATAAAAATAGGATCCCTTTCAATTATCATCATGTTCAAAACTCCATGATCTTTTCTGCTCAAATAATTTTCCACCTTATTTACCTTCCTCGGGTGTTAGTGTATCGTGCAATCATAATCCTTGAGTAGTTCAAGCCATCGTCGTTACCTCATGTTGAGTTATTTTTGTGAGAAAATATATTTCAAACTCTTGTGATCAGTATAAATATCACATTTTTCACCATAGAGGTAGTGTCTCCATATCTTCAAAGAAAAGATCACAGCTGCTAACTTGAGATCATGAGTAGGATAGTTTTGCTCATGAATTTTCAACAATCTTGATGCATTGACAATAACCCTATCATTCTGAAAAAGGAAAAAACTAAGTCCTTTCTTCGATGCATCACTATAAATAACGAACTCATCATTCCCCAATGGTAGAGTCAATTTAGGAGTATTGACTAATCTTCTCTTTAGTTCTTCAAAGCATTCTTCACACTCTTTTTTCCAAACAAATTTAACCCTTTTACATGTGATCTTTGTTAATGGGTTAGCCAATCGTGAAAAATTATGGATGAAACGTCGATAATAACCTGCCAAACCAATAAAACTGCGTACCTCAGTTATACTCGTCGGTGTTGGCCATTCATGGATTTCCTTGGTCTTAGAAAGGATCAACAAGGATTCCATCTTTAGAGAAAATATGGCCAAGAAAAGAATTATCCTGAAGCCAGAATTCCCACTTGCAAAACATCCCATATAATTCATGTCTTCTTAGAGACTTCAGGATAATGCGTAAGTGATTTTCATGATCTTTGTAGCTTTTGGATTATACCATGATATCATCAATAAATACCACCAAAAATTCATTAGGATATTCCTTGAAAACTTTATTCATTAGATCAATGAACACAGAGGGTGAATAAGTCAATACAAAAGGCATTACGGTAAACTTGTAATGCACGTACCTGGTTCGAAATGTTGTCTTCGGAATGTCTTCACTCTTTACACACAACTGATGGTATTCAGATAGAAGGTCAGTCTTTGAAAAGTATTGAGCTCCATGCAGTTGGTCAAATAAATCATCATTGCGAGGTAGGATATACTTGATCGTTATTGTTATAGCATTGATCTCCCTGTAGTTGATACATAACCTCATATATCCATCTATCATTTTAACAAAAAGAACAGGGGATCCCCATAGAGAAACACTAGGGTGAATAAATCCTTTATTACTCAATTCCTCTAGTTGTTTCTTTAGTTCCACAAATTCCACAGTGGCCATTCTATAAGGGGACTTCGATATAGGCCTTGATCCAGGAATTAAATCAATGAAAAACTCACCTTATCGTTCTGGAGGATATCCAGGTAAATCTTCTGAAAACACATCTACATATTCTATCACAATAGGTACATCCTCTATTTGAACATTCCTTTCCTCACCCACAGTAATTTCTTTCTCTTCCTCCCCAATAATTGAATTTAGTTGAGCTATTGGGGGTGGATCTAGATAAGAATTAGGTGGTGATGATTCTGCTATAAAGATAAGGTGTTCCCTATCATCATCGTCAAAAATTGTAACCTCCTTCTTCTTACAATAAATATTCGCATCATGGTCCCAAATCCAATCTATACTGAGGATTATATCAAACTCAATCATAGGTATGACGATGAGATTAGTAGATAAAGAACATTTATGTGCTCTAATGGGGACTGATTCACAAAACATTTTTGCAATGATATATCCCTCAGGAGTTTTAACTGACAACTCCCTTGTTAAATCAAATTGGAAATATAGAATTTTCTTAGAAAACTGGGATGATATGAAACAATGCGATGATCCAGAATCAAATAATGAATTTTCTAAACATGAGGAAACCATTAAATTACCTACCACCACGTCTTTTGGAGCTTCTACCTTAGTAGTAGTGATAACATAAGCTTTGACTTGATCCTTTGCCCTTTTCTGAGGTAAGTTCCCCTGATGCTTAGGAAATTCATTTGCATAATGTCCCATATCCCAGAAATTGTATCATTGGACATTGGTAGCTTCCTTATTCCCCTTGTAATCACGAGCTTGGTGGCCTTTTTCACCACACTTGTAATAGACTCCCATTCCTTTTAAGCAAGTACCTGGGTGATTCTTCCCACATTTATTGTAGGATGGATATTCAAATTTTCCCTTCTTCCCCTTACTTCCATTCCCAGATTGATCACCAGATCTCTTCTTCACTTTCTTTTCTTTAAAGTCATAAGAGTTAAAGAATTCCTTTTCTGTCTTAATAGAACATGATAAAATGTCTTCGCACTACGAGAAGGATTGTGAGACTAATGCTCGACAGAGAAATGTTTTTAACCCATCAAAGAAATGATAAATATTACTTCTGGGGTTACATATGTAATCTCCAGCATACCTTGCTATCCTTTTAAAGTTAGCCTCATACTTTGTGGAATTCTCATCCTCATTTTGTCTCAGACACAGAAATTGTCATTCCATATCTCCTCGATGGTCACGAGGAAAGTATTTTTCTAAAAATAGATCTTTGAACACCCTCCATTCCATATTTGATACTTCATCATCTTCCTTCGTGTTCTGAATCAATGACCACCATTGATCAGCATCTCCAATGAGGCAGTAAGCTTCCATGATAACTTTTTCCCTTTCACTACTCCCCAAAGCCTGAAATATTTCTCTAGGGAATTTATCCATTGCTCAGCTACTAAGGGATTTGTACTCCCATTGAACGTTGGTGGTTGTTGCCTCATGAAGCGATCTATCATTGATCCTCCACGCAGTGGATCAGGGTGCTCCATACGGGTACGGTTATTATTTATAACCTGAGTGAGTTGTCCTAGTATGGTGATTAGCTAATCAGCACCAGTTGCATCACCAGCTCCACTATAATTATCTTGAACAGGAGGGAAATCCCTAAACGGAGTGCGTGCATTGATATGGTTTTTATTTCTTCCACAAGGAGCCATTTCTAAACAATGGCATAAACTAGATCAGTTTATAAATCAAAATACATAATTCCATACTTATAAAACACTTAACATAAATTGAACTATATATGGATATAATCCCAAATCATAAAAATGTTATCTTTGAGGAAGTATATACTCATAAACCCTTCATCATGGTTTTCAATGAAAATGAGAGTTATCCTAATCATATCCCCCGTAAGTGTCGTAACCAAGAGTGCAGCAAGGCACGTTGTCGTGCACCAGTTCCCATTCGAGTCTAGCCTAAAGAGGTGTTTTCAGGTTTTACCCCTAGGTACATCTGTTCTAGAGCCCCCTCTACCTACTCATATCCAGAAAGTGATGTATTGCGCGAAAAACTCACAAAATCTCTACAATACCAAAATTCTAGGAAGTTCTTCTATACTAATCCTCAAAGTCCATCATAGGACTATGTGATCTAATCAGAGTTTATCTAAATCTAGCCTCAAAGTTTTGTACTAAAGTTATATGATACCAACTGTAATGCCCCTACCCCAGTTACACAGTGTCGTTGCATTATTACATAACATTGGGATGATCAAGAAAGATCAAGTCTCGAAAGACTGATTAGATTAGTATCCTTGGAAGAACTAGATGTATTTATAACATTTTACATTACATCATAAAAATGAAAACTACAACAACATAGTCTCCATAGTCCATACTCATATAACCTCATACTATCCCTGCAAGTCATTCATAAAATTATTTTTCACATCCTGGAAAAAATAAAACATAGAAAGGGGTGAGCTCAAATGCCCAGAAAGGATAACAATATTGCGGAAACTTTCACAAATAAGCATAAACATTTAAGTTAGTGTACAACTAAAACAAATCATTTAAAACATGAACTTCAACATAATATAGAAAAAATAAATGGAAATAATGCCATTTAATTATTCAAATGGATATTATAATCATCAAATAACCACATTCAATATTAATAACCACTTTCATAATGATGGAATTCATAATGTCATACTATCATAACCACATAGCCAAGGCCTCGTGCCATGACTAAAAATAAGATTTTTTCAAATCCTTGTGCCAAGACACTAGATTGTCTCATGAGACCTACCGATGCATAGAGGAGCTATAGCAGGCTCTACCCATTACATATTAAGTCCAATGCATTCCTCATATGAACAGGTTTAAACATAACATAAAAATTTGTATTACAAATAGCATACAAAATGTCAATAATTTCTCCATAAACCATGAATTGTATAAAAATAACACATCCACAGTCAAAAAAGTCACCAAACCATCAATACAATATGGAAGTTATTTATCATAATAAATCAACTTCAAATAATCTTAAAATCTATCAATGGATGTTGACTTTGATGAAATCAAAACTATTTGAGAGAAATATCTCCTTTTTTGAAATCATTTAAAAGTCACATAATTATAAAATAAAACATTTACTTTGAATATTTTCTTATAATCTTGTGAGGGAAGCTTCAGTGATTTTATAATGGTGGAAAATTGCCGCACTGGCCGTATAAGTTAAAAAAAGATATTCTTACCTTAATTCTGTTGAAAAGGTTAAAAATGACCTTGTTTGGAAAATGACAGAAAGATTACTTTATAAACTTCTTATAAAAAGTAAAAAAGGGTATAAATTAAATTAACCCATATTATAGTAAATAGTAAAAATTATTTGAAATACATTTTTTAAAAAATATAGATGTTGATAATAAAGAAGTCCCAGTAGATTATTACGTATAAACAACCTCGGATAATGAATAAATTGAGAAATAAACCCTTACATTGTACTTTTCCCTGGTTGATGGTAGGTCAACCTCATATATAATGGTGAAATAAATGTTAATAAATTATACAATAATAATATATATTAATATGATATCATATATGATCTTTTAACATTTCATTGTTAATAAAATCTTAGTATTATCGTCGTTTCGGGTGTTAACTTACTCATTTTATTTTATATGTTTAGTTACATAAGCCAGGTTTGTAATGGATATGTTGTATATTATTCATATCCAGAATGATATGAAGTCCATCAACATTATTTTTAATTATAAAATGATAATTATACATGAATGGATACGATGGATATTGAATCTCATCGCGTTCGTGGAGACGGTAGTCCGTACGTACGCACGAACGACAATATCATTCTTTTGATATTAAACTAATATATAATTGAATGGTATATCATATAGACAGAATCATTATTATGTTATATTACTTATTTACAACAATTACACATCATTATTATACACATCAAAATAATAATATATTCAATAATAGTTACACCACGACGTGTAGACGGTAAGCCGTACGTACGCACGTATGGTGAAATGTCATTCAAAGGATGGATAGAATACTGAATATGGTTGTACCATATTTATAATAACATCAAAGTATATAGAATATTTTGGAGTTATTATTTTAGAATGGAAATAACAATGAAGGAAGAAGTTGACGAAGAAAGGAACTTGAAAAAGGGTGGTGAAATCATTACCTCTTCTTTGGGTTCTTCCTTTGGATTTGATCAAAATGACTCCATAGGTTGGATTTATGAATAAAGAATGGCCTCTAGGTTTAAGTGAGGTAATTTGAGAGAGTATTTGGGTAGGGGTTGTCTGATCCAAAAGGCTTTGAGGGTGTGAGTTAATGAGGAGGAGTGCCCTTTTATAAGAGGGGTGAGGGGCATCTTTGGAAAAGCTAGAAATATTATTTTATAATAAATTCATATTCGGTTTCTAATGGCTCCAAAGTTTATTATTTAAATATTAAGGTGGGGATGGGTATAAAACAACTCAAAAAATAGGGTTTAGATAGGTTTGGGTTACTATATTAACCTTATCTTTAATAATTAACTCTTAGTTAATTAGTTTCACTTTTACAATGTCTCTTTGTATTTTAATATTATAGGGTTAATAAACATACTATATAAATCCAATAGACCCCCAAGTTGTCCATTAATGATACACATATCATGATATAATTATCTTGTCTGAACCATTTATTTTTAGTAATTTAATATCAATTAATAATATAATATTTGTTTTAAAAACTCTTTTATGAAAATTTTGACACTATTCAATAATTGATTTTTGTAAAACTCATAACAGAATGATTACTTTGAAAAAGGTTAATTAAATCAATCCTAACATGTCATATTAACCTATAAAATTATTTAAATTCATAAGAAGTCTAAAATTATATTTATTTGGGTGTTTATAATATAAATTATTTTAATTTTTTACTATTATTGTAATTACAGCATCATCATTGGGTCATAAATAATTTAAATTATTTAATGTCTAAAAATTATAAATAAAATACCATTATGTATTAAATCTTCTTATATTTCTAATTAATATTTATAGTAAAAAATCTAACATATATAACCCTATGTAAAAATTGTGTTTCTAAAATATATATGCTTATGTAATTTTTGAATTTATTTTAACTTAATTAATATAAAGTGTCATTATCACTTACAAGTGGATCCATGGGGTCCCAAAATCGACCCAAATACTCCCATGGTCGGACATGTATCAACCAATAAGGTTATGTCACGTTTTAGGCTAATTTATTATTATTATTATTATATTATTTGTTTACCCTTATTTACCGGATTTACCCTTTAACCATGGTAAATAAAATATTTACCGAAGTAATTATTCAAAATGCATAAAAATAAAAGTAACCTATTTAAACAATTTGGAAATCCTGATTCAAAATATGGAATCCATTTTTCCAAATTCAATACACATAAGTGGCAGGAAATAATTTAAAATTAATTCCCGTTGTTAAAACAAAAAGCGTGTTTTTAAGAGATAATAACTATCAAACGATTGACACTTGTTTATGTCCGGTTTAATTGTGAAATTATGTCCAATGAACAACATTGTGTTAAATGGTAAAAATATATTCTAAATATACTTTAAAACCACTCATATTCATAATTTATCAATATTAATTATTTCGATTAAAAAAGTTGTTTATAATTAAAATTTAGTAATTTTCACTATTCATCAAAATATAAACGTTATCCGAAAAGCTCAAAAATTTTACCATGGGATAATTTAGATATTTCTAATAGAAAAATAATGTCATTTTTTAGAGGTAAAATTTATAAAATTTCAAAAAGTGGGTATTACTATTCATAATGGCTAGTTTGATTGGTTGTGGTGTGTGTTAGAACTCAAAGTTTCATACAACACACGCTACTATATTATTCATAGAGAAGCGTACTGTGGAAGCTTGGGGTGTTAAAAAAAACACATGAAGCAAAAATTTATTCACACTATATATAATTTACTATTTAGAGTTTTTAGTGTACAATATTGATTTTTTCCATTGTTCTATTTATTTATTACTTCACAAAAAGAGAGAGAATAAAAAGTAAAATATATAAATTTAATCACTTATTTTAAAAATGAGGAGGGGAACAAAAAATAATTATTTTAAATCTCCTTTCACAAATATTTTTGTTTTTTATTTTTTTTGTTTTCTTGTCAATGGGTTTAGTGATCCTCAATAAAGGGGTGATTTTTTAGAAGAGTTATTTTGTTCAATGTATGTTAGTATTTATGTTTTTTGATGATTACAAAATCCCCATATTTTTTATTATGAGATTATCGTATGTGTTATTAATAATATTTTTTTCATAAGGAATTTATCATATGATGACTTTAAATGACTATCTTATGAAAAGTAATTTATTCAACATATTGTAAAATATTTTATTTTTTGAGAATCAAATTATTGAAATATCATCATCTATATAATTGATATAAAAAACACCATGTAATATGTTCAAATTAATACATAAAATATTATGTGATGATGAATAAATTAGAAACCTACTATTAAAATTGAAATATAATATACATAAGAAAATTATATATCTTCTGAAAAGTATATTTAATAAATCATTATTTTATTTACACTAGAATATGTTATGAAAAATAAGTATCATGGTTAATAAAAAATATTATTGTAATGAATTATCCAACAAAATATTGAATCCAATTTATCTTATTCATAGTATAAGTCAAATATAGTTTTATTTTATGAATCCAATCAAGAAGTTATATTACAAGAGAAATATTATTAGTTTTTTATATTGTAGAATATTTGGTATTATGAAGGATGTCATGATTAAATTCATAATATCTTGATAAGTCATTTCATTCTTCTTGGAATATCAAAAAGTGATTTTCCATTTAAATAATGATTTTATTTTTTGAATTATAATTTTTCCATGAATGGAATTATCCCAAGAGGAATATCTCTAACTATTTCATTGTAGAATATTTTTCCATATTTGGAATTAATGGGATTTAGACATTAATAGCCAATGTTATCCATTATTTAATGGATTAATAATCCGACCATTTTGATTATCTCACATTCTTATGGTCAAAATATATGATGAGATATAAAGGGAAGGGGTAGTTACTATGTAGAAATAGACACACACAATAGATAAATATATACACATCTATTATGATAATAGTTAAAAAAGAATTTATTTTTATAAGAATGAAAATATTTTTTGTTCATGAGTTTTGATTTCAAGTCTATCAGTTACAATCGATGTTCTTCTAGAGTTGATCTCTGAGGATTACCATATTCTCTATGCATATCATAATCTATTATCAGTTTATACTTACAGTGGTGTGTTTTAATAGTTCTATAATGATCATTCATGTCTACTTTATTTGAAATAATTGTAATTGAGTGTGTCAAGGACTTGGGTAGGTCTTGTAATGAGAGATCCGGGTTGAATTATCTTATTCCACTTCAACATTTAATATATTCTTTTCATCATTTTCTAGCCTGCAAAAAATGGGTTTCTATTGTGGATATCATCAAACAATTGGAGTAGAGTGTTGGTAGAGTGGACTTGGGGTTTTTTATTCCCCAATAAACTAAAAATATCTTTTTTAAATCCATTTCACTTATTAAATTTTATTTATACTTCCTAGTTTTTCCAAGTGAAGTATTTTAAATCCTAAACATCAAAGAGGGTGGTTTAATATAACAAAAATTCCAAAAAATTAATTAACGCCCTTCTTGAGTTTCTATTTGGCCATAATCTTGGGAAACAAGATGTTTTCATATATTTAGTAAAATTATTTTCAAAGGTAACATGTTGTTTTCCAAAAATAAATATTCTTGTAATAATATTAATGTATTTTTATTTATATCAATGTCATTTGTTGAATATTTTTTAACAATTTACTCTATCGACAACATCCTAAATAGTTCCCTAAATAGTTTATGACAAACTACATTAAGGAATGTTTTGAAAATATTTATACTAGGTCTTACAATATGGATACATATTTATTTTTAAGGAATATTTATTGAGATTTGTGGTTATTAATATGAGGAATGATTTGGAATTAATATTTGACTGGTGGGGCACACTACTTTCCCTGGATGCATATGCAGGTTTCATGAGACAAACAAGATTTTGTTTTATAAAAGGCATTAACCATTTATGATGAGGTATTGAAGTTATGGATTGATGATATTATCATATTTCTTGGAACAAGGCCACGATGGCATGTTTTAGATGTCCAAAATTATGCATTAGATCATTAAGAAATCATTTATTAATGTCTTTGTGATTATTTTATTTGGTTGTTATATCCATCGATATGTTTCTAGATTATATGATTTTTTATGTTACATTATTTTAACATTAGTTATTCTTTCCATGTTATACTTCATGAATATTCTAATGATTAAATAGAATGTGTTCATACCATGTTGATTATTACTTATTAATTCACAACATCTTAGACTATGTCGATACCCTTAATAAGCATCTGAGATATCATTATTATATATTTTATTTTTCTATAGATATGAGGATGGGTACTATGAATAGTATAAAGTATTAATGAATGATTTTTGGAAATATATTTTATGTATATAATGTAATATATGAATCATGATTATATCTAGTTTCATGAAGATAACTAAGCAATTCATTCTTATACCGTTTGATTACTTGTATAAAGTGCTAATGTAATCATGTAAACAATAGGCCATGGAAACTAGAGTTGTGGTCAATACTATTGGATTTAGAGGAATTTTAGTAGAAAACATCATATATAGATTTAGGAAAACATAAATTATGAAATGTAACCATATGAAAGACATTGGTATTATTCTGAGAGAAACCTAGATTATGACATAAAGAGTAGTGATAAATAAATTTCCAATTTCTATTGATTGTTTTAAAAGTTTAGAAATTATACATTTTTATTCATATTGTTATGAGATAATATATTATATTCCATTTCTTTTAAATGGATCCAAGGTGAATGAGTATAAAATGTATCATTGAAGGAAATCCATGTTGGTATTTCCATTGTATACAAGATATAGATTCTAGAGCTAGTGATATTTCTAAAGCAAAAAAATTTATAACTACTTTATGGTAGAATACACATTATATTAATAACAATAACAACAATATCAATATCTCTTTTGATCTACAAAATTTCGTAATAATGTTAGAATGATTTCTATATTAGCATCCTCTATCATTTGATATGACTTCAAATCCATTTATAGTTGGGAAATAGATAAGATCCTTACAGAATATATTCCTCAATTTGGGAAACAATTAACGGTAGGCATTTTTCATGGTAGTTTATCATCTCACAAGAGATGTAGATTAGTTCTGATCATTAATTCAGAACACTATGAATGATGAGGAAATATCACTAATGGAAAAGAAGGTTTATTGAATACTTTCTTGCAATAATATTTTCCACGTTAATTGTGAGATGATATGGAAATGAAATTCATCAGTTTGGGACAAAATGTGGAATAAATTATTTATACTTATGAATATAATACTACTCCATTATAAATGCACACTATTGAGTTTTTATGTAATACAAATAGTAATATTTAATTGTTTTTTATGGTTTAAAACCTAACCATCAAAGAGAACTAGTCTCCAAAAAAATTCTAAATATATAAATGTATAAATTACCGGGTTATCAAGATAGACAATGAAGTCTCCATATATTAGTGAATTAAAAGAAATAATAGAACTAAGTGTTTTAGAGAGAAAAAAATTTATAATGGGATAAAAGGAATTAAGGACTTTCCTATATGTGACAAGTGTGGAAAGAAACTCCTTGATACTTTATTGAAGGGAATTATAGTTTTCTACGTATGTAGGCTGAAGGACAACTGGAACATGAATGATAGGGTATGGAAGAATCCTTAGCTGTTTAATGTCTTAACTTTATGGAGGACTACCACTAGGAAAATGAATACCCCAAATTTCTAGGGAAGATACCACATATGATTCAACGTGATCAAGGTCAATATTATTCTTTTCTCACAAGAAAATTGGAATTAGTAATTTAGTTGTGTATTTGTATTTAGGATTTATGTTTTATAATCATTAACTATGTTGTAGAGGTACATTATCAATGATATTTGTACTATCAAAATCATGATACATCAATGTATTGATATATAGTGGGTTTTATTTAAGGATTTGAAATAAAATGTTGAATAGAATTGATAACTAAGAACATTGATTGAGTGGTAAGTTGATATTTTTAGATAATAATTTAATAAGGGAATGATAACCTATGATATGTTTCAAATGTTGAGTTTGTTTTATTTTTTTAGTATAATTGAATATTGGTAATTTGAAATAATGGGATTATCTTGGGGACCATGAAAATTTTGAGTAATTTGGTGATAATTTATTTCATAGTGGAGTTTATGACATTAATTTGAATTCTTGAAACATATTTGATAATCTAATATTTTCTTTAATGGATGAGGAGTGAGTAAATTATTGAAAGTGTTCATTTATTCCTTATGGTTTGATGGTGATTCATGTTTTCCCAATATCATTAATTTAAATGTAGAAATTTGATCTACCGTGTGGGGGATAATGAAGAGGTGTTTTTTGAAATTTAGATACCTTATTCATAAAAATTTTGATTTTTGAATTTAGATACACATATTTTAGATGAGACATAATTTGAGGTATTTATTAAATATATTAGGTTGGAATTTCGGATTTATGGGCCAACTTTTGAAAACCATTTTGGGTTTTCAAAATATTTTGAGTCCAAAGGGCTTTCTTATTGACCATATGATTCTATAAAAGTGGTTCAGGAAAAAAAACATCACAAATAATCATTCACTATCATAAGTGATGAAGTAGAAATTGGTTCGAGGATAACTAAAGGATTATATTTATATATTAAATTGATATAAATCATGAATGTTTTTTTCTAATGTATTTTTTCAAGATAGTAGATGAGTTATACGAATTTAGGAATATAATCATGAAATAAAAATTCCATATGGTAATTGTTCTTATCAGAAAATAAATGGCCTCTTCACCCATCATAGTTTTTTAGATTTTTGATTATTGAAGTAATATTTGAAATGTTATATTCCATCCTCTATTAATCATAAGGCATTAGTTTTCAATTAAATCTCCATATTTTCAAAACACACTTACATTTTTTTTGATATCTTGTTTTTTGGTAACCATTAATCTTCTTCATTTTTATTGTCAAGTGGATATTTAATTTACTGTTTTTACTCCTTGTGTTTTCAATAATTTAATTTTCAAATAAAAATCCCTTTATTATTAGTGTCAAATTAAAATTATATGGAGTAAACATAGTAAAATGGGGCGGGGGTGAATGTTACACCTAGATATTTTAAAACGAAAACATTGTTTGGTATTGTATACCCCCTGTGACACTAAGCCTAAATAAAAAATTAACTATTATATATTATATATGTGAATTATAATATAATCATTGAATTTTAAGAAGAAAATTGTATTAATAATTTTATTAAATATATATAATTTTCCTTCGTAATACAAATGCATTGGTTATTTTTTTAGAAATAAGTACCCATTGTTTTGGAATGTAATTAGATGATTTAAAACTAAATATTCATCAATTTTTTATAATGATTTCAATATAAAATTACTTTTATTATTTGATTATTTATCAAATTAACTTATTTTGGATCAATTTTTTGATTGAATTTAGCAAAAAAACATTTTTATACAAAAAATCCATTTCTTTCTACAAACTCTTTTTTCATCAAGTTTTTTATTTTTTTAGATTTCATCCACTTATAGAAATTGATAATTAGAAAATTTGTTTCATATTTTTCATTATAAGGATCAAATATTATAAATATTCCCCTTTAAATATTTTCAATTTTAATAGTAAATATAAAAAAAATTTAAGCAATGTAATGGGTAAACTAGGTTATTCAGGGTTAAAACTATTTGATAATGTCATAATATTTCAGATTAATTATAATCCCAGAAATTAAATTATAAATATATCAATTAATTCTTTAATATAAATTTTTTAATTGATACATTTACATGAAAACAAAAAATTAAATATTCAAATCAATGAAATTTATAAAACGACACTCTCATAGTTTTATATATAAATGATGTGTCCACAGAGTGGAAAGATATTGTTATGAATTATTATAAATGTCATTTATTTTAAATTTAAAAAAATATTATTGATTCTAATATTTTTATAATTTTTTTCATAATTATATAATTTAAAAAATTCATGTGCAACGCTAATAAGGTATTAATTCAATTAATGAAAAAAATAAATGAAATTAAAAATTTTAAAATTGAAATAAATTCAGTTATTTATCATGTTACATGAATTTTTTCGATGAATATGAAAAGTTAGTGATGTTTAAATGAATTATATTCTCAATCCAATTTTTTATTGATGTAATTAATGTCTAATTAAATGAATTGCATCAATATTGATATTATTGAAAAATTTTAAAAATAATATTTTATTAAATAACTAATAAATTATAAAATACATGAATTAGATAAAATTATATAATATATAGTCCAAAATGTCATCAATTTTTTATATATCATTTAATACAAACCATAAATGTAAAATCACAGACAATTAAGTGTAAAAAATATGTTACCACGGTATATTTCAAAATATGTTAATAATGGGGTTAAATAAAAATTTATTTAAAAAACACATTAAACAATCCAAATTTTATTGGTTAATGATATTTAAAAAATATCCTTACTTTTTTAATACCTTTCCATTTGGATGTGTTTTTCTTTATAATTACTTCATTGTAATTTAATTTTTCAATTAATTCAAAAAGTACCTCGCACCTCGATTATAAATGTTTCCCTCCTCAATCAATTATTTATATCTCATTATCACTTCTATAATTACCAAACCAAGAAAAAAAATACTTTCTTGACTTCCTTAACAACATTTTATATATTTTTTTCATTCTAAAATCCCTACCTTATGTCCTTTAAGAGGAAATGTTAATGAATTCCACCAAGAATTGGTAATCATATTTGCTGAGTCCTTCATGTTTATTTCATCATTTATATCCTGTTAAAATTTTCAACAAATCTTGGGATAATATATAAACTATAAAAAATATGTTAATATTATATTATGACTATGGTACAACTATATTCCATATCTTTTTCCTCTTACAGAATGTAAAAACATTTCTTTTTTGTACGTAGAGCTTACCGTCTCCATGTAGCGGTGTAATTTGATTTTCATTACCATTTCAATTGGATGGTTTTAAAGATGGATATAATTAATATATATGTGAAAAATATAAGATAAATATAATTATTTAATTAAAATATGATATTTTCATTTTTACCATCACATCTATTGGAAAATAATAACGTCACTCATTCATATGCGTGGACTAACACCTCAATAAAAAGATGTGAACCACTGTTCATTTTAGATTTACATAGGTGGTAATAATGATAAAAATATATACTATATATAATATATTATATATACTAATTTTTTTAAATGAAAATTATTATTTACTTTACTTTCATTTCATCCATTCAAAAAAGAAAATAACATTACTGAGTATATATGACATACCATCTCAAAGAATGGTATAATTCAACTTTTTATCTATAACTTCTACATATGGTCCTGAATATGTATATAATGAACATAACTAATATATATTGTGATTAAAATTCTGGATAATATATAACCATGATCAAAATAAATGGGCCAAAACTACAGAACCCTAACATACATATAAAACAAATCAGTTATCACCCAATAGAGTGATTTTAGAAAAAAAATAAATTGGTGATAAAATATTGTAAGTAATTCATATATGCACTAATATATATGAATAAGGTTCTCTAGTAGATTTATGATAATTATATAGTTAATATATATGAGTTTCAGACATTTATGATGGAATTATATTAAAATGTATGTTTTTCTCGTGTCAATTTTAAATCTGTGAGCCATATTCCATAATAACAACTTATTTTGTGTGGTGAATATTTATATCAGGGATTTTATGATTAAAATGTTATGAAAGCAGTAAGGGTTTATTTCACAGTGTAACCTCTATTCAAGACTATCTCATCTTGGGGAGTCTCTTCATCTACATTCATATTTGAAAAAATAACATAATGAATATTTTTATCCCTTAAATAGATATTAATTTAATTCTTACTTATTTTTTGAACTTTTTAAAAATTTATTTAACTATATCTTCTTTCAAATTTTAGAACGAGGTATTATATGAATTTTACTAAATGTATTAATGTAATGTTTTTAGCTTATCCATTATTATTGGAATTTTAAAAATCAATAAAGCCCAGTTATTAAAATATTACATTATATTTTAAAATTAATTTTTAGTGAAAATTATTTCTTTAATACGAATAATGTTTTAGAATAAAAAATTTAGTTTCCAAGTGAAAATGGTATTTTCTTAAAGATTTATTCCATTATAGTCATTAATTTATTTTGAAATATGTCAAAATTAATCGTTGAATTTATTTTTGTGGATGCAATATGACGATAAAATCAAAAATATTACTCATTATGGTTTATGATAATTTTTCTTTGGAAGATTATTGATATTTAATATTATTTTTATTACCATACAGAAAATTATTGATTATTAATGCTTGTAAATTATGCTTAATTATTTTTTCATATGAGGACTGAATTTGACTTAGTTAGTGACCTATGGCGCCCAATATATCCCATTGATGCATTAGCAAGAATCATGAGACATACTAGAATGGGTTTTGGTGGATGCCTTACAAATTAACATAAACTTCTTTTCCGAATACCATTAAGGTATTGCTACATATCTTTGGAAAACACCTCAATGGTATGATTTAGATGGATGAAATTATCCTTTCCATCATTATAAAAAAAATATTTTTATTAATGATAATATTTTTTTGTTTCTATAAATAATTTTCTATATTTTTTTAATTATTTGTATTGAATTATTTTGCCACCAATTTTTATTCCCATATTACACTTCATGAAAAAATTGTTGAGTAAAGGAAAAGTGTGTTCAGATATTTACTCAGCCATTTTTATTATGCCTTATTTATTCTTTATATATTTTATAGTACACATACACATACCAAGCATCTGAGATCACCAATTTATATTTTTATTTTTCCTAGAATATGAAACTTGTAATTTTGAATGATATCAAGGATGAATGAGTTATTTTGTACAATGTATTTTATATTTCTTAAGTAATATGTGAGTTATATTTATATATTGTTGTTCAGGTCATCTAAGTTATTCGGTAAATTCGGATGTAATCAATTTTATTTAGTACCAATATAATAATGTGACCACCATCGCTAGACCAATGTGGTCATGTATTTACAATTAAAGAAAATTACCATATGATCAATGAGTAAACATGACAATATTATATGGTTACAGAATTATAGGAAACATGGAAACTATATAAAACATGAAATAATAATCATAATTCAAGGAAACATTGCTCATAAATTTTCATTATTTTGGATATGTTTAATAATATTTACTTAATTCCCCTTTCTTTAATAAAAATTCTATTCATCTCGAATTTCTCAAGATACCAAAATATTTGAGTTTCTATTATTTATTATGACCCATTTTCAATCCCTCAGTATCATGGGATTGGTTTGCAAAAGTGAAATTTAGGGAGATATTATTTTTGTAAGGGATATTTGGATTTATAGATTATAATATAATGATATTAATTTTTTGGTAATAAATCTATTTTATTCCATGAAACATTATGGAATAATTTAAATAATATTATCAAGTTTAGGTGAATATTCAATGTGGGATTTTGGGGCTTGTGGTTCCTCGATTTTTACATAGTAAAAAATATTTACTTAATATTTACAACATGCATAGTTTTCTTAAAATAATGGAATATATACCAAATTTTTTTCATATTGGAAATACGAGTCTTCAATTAAATCATTAATAATGGTTTTATCCTACGAATGACATACTTTTTATACCCATCACTTGTTTTATTTAATAGTGGTCCTTAAAATTACAATAAATAAAATAAATAAATTAAAAATCTATTAATTATTAGTGTTATGTGTCTAAGTACTATCATATTTAATCATAAATATAGAAATATCATCGAGTTATCTATATAATCTATTAGATCAGAGTGGTCCATTGAGGAGATCTTTAGTTGAGGGCAATGAGATCTTGGATTGACCATAAGGTCCCTAAGGAATTTATTCCATCAATGGAGTTCTTGGATCTCACTAATGGGAACAATATAGAAATCCTTCTCATCCAGGGATTAATAAAATTTCATAATAAGAATATTTTGGATTAAACCATATTTTTTTATTCTTTCAAATTGAATTTTAATAATTCCCATCATTGATTTTTGATTAATGATCGTTGATTTTTCTTCTAGGAATTAGGTATTGACTAGTGATATTTTTATCCCTAATAATTCATTCTCATTATTCTTTTTATTTGTCAACAGATTATCGATAACCTAAAAAATTAATAATGTTGATTTAATCAAATTTTTTTTCTTTCTTTATCCCAGTTTTATTCAGACATTCATCATCATTATTTCATTAGAAAAGTGGTTTAACATTTCCCATATCATAAAAAAATATCATTCGTGAAACAGATTATTATTATGGGTTCAAACATGGGATAAATGGAGTGATCTTGGTGTGATTGACTTGGTGGATGTTAAGGGATTTATTGGGTATTTTCATCACATTGGTTATTATTTTTATGATTATGTTTTTCATGAAATTATTTCTAAGTGAATAAGAGGCTAGAATCTAGTCACAAATGATGAATCAGGCAAGGTAAAACATAGATTTTGGATTTTAAGGAATAACTTTTTTGCAAGAGCACATGAAAAGGTGATAAATGATAATAAATGTTAATTCTGTTGGATTTCAATTTTTTATGATCACGTCATATTGTTTGAGAAATAACATGTAGTGTGGTTTCTATTCCATAGTGGATAGGGTTATGTGAAGAGATAAATATACATTCCATGTGGCCTATCCACATTTTTTGTTACCCAGAGTTGATGACCTAGGATATAACCCCATGTATATGTTCATAGACATGGCTAGTGTACACATGCATAAATAATTTATATGTGAAGGATTTATTTCTGAAATATGAACAAAAATTTATGTAAGACGGTTAAAATAGAAAAATAAAAAAACGTATACAAAAAGGTTGTTCTTTCCCAAACTGCGACTTTAACATGGAATTGTTGTTTAACATGTAATTAATTTTAATAATTAAATCATATATTGTATGATATATATAATTTATTTAATTCAAAAAAATTATAATAGAATTATAATTATTATTTAGAAGGTTTGAAAATGTATGTAAAACGTTTAGACTTAAGGTAAGATATTTCCATCTCACTTTTATTTTCTATGAGACACCTTCCATATTCACCACATGCTACATTTATGTGGTTTATATAATGACCATGAATTTATTTTATGATTACTGTATAGAAAATTAAACGGACATACATATCCATTAGAATATGTCTCTTTTATTTGAATTATATTTCAAAAGTTACTATACTTGTAAGGTATTGATGCCACAATTTTTCTTCCTTCGGACATACATAATGATATACATCACTATTATTTTATGAGTTGTATATACTTCCAGATTAACAAGTAATAAAATTAATATATTTATTATCATATTATTTTATGTTTCATTTAAGTTTATTATTTCATTGAGATTGTGATTCATTTTTACCAAAGTGGTAATGGTTTTATGATATAATCTTATTGTTTATCCGGATTAGTTATCTTTATACAAATGATGATGAAATCATATGAATAATCTATCAAGAAACTCTTTAATTTTCTTATCAACATGTTACGTTATGAGAAAAAGTGTATTCTCTTCGCTTTTATCTATTTATGTAATTATGTTTTCAAAAACAAATATAAGAAAATTAGTATATACTTCACTCTTCACTCAAAAAACATTGTTTCGTATTATTGATTTAAAAAAACATTTCAATGAAAATTTATATAATTATATGAAGGATTTATTAACAAAAAATTTACCTATGATTGAAATTAAAAAATAATTTAATAAATGAATATTTCTGTCGTTTTACAAAAAAACTACCATTTGGATTTTACAAAAAAATATAAAGGAATAATTCTCTTAATGTGTATGAAATGAAAAAATTGAAACTTTTATGGCCACATTATGTGTTAAGGATTCATCTATATTTTTCAATTGTTATTTTCAATGAAATGAATTTTAAAAATGTTTAGTTTTTGAAAAAAAATATTTTTTCATTTTTGATAATATATTTACCTCTAGATACGTTTTTAATTATGTTAAATGCTTCATTTATATGATTAAAGGTTACTGTAAAATAAAATTATTTTGAACCAATTTGAGGCTGTAGAATGTGTTTTTATATTAGAAAGGAAAATTTCTTCATGAAATGTTCTAAGGGGTTTTCTGAAATCATTATCCACCTAAGATTTCATCCTTTTATGTTAGTGAAAATTTAATGGGGATATAATCCATTGATACAATAATTATTCATTATAAATATGGTTATATTTATGTTTACAAAAGTTTTACAAGACCCTTTTCATTTCCATGGGTTCTTCGATGACGAAATGTTTCATGAAACCCATTTATACTAACTTCATATGATACGATGAGTGTGCTTGGAATAATATATATTTTCATGGGTTATGATATGATGAATCTTTTATGAATCCCATTTTTTCATGAGTCCTAATATTTTTATTTTTTATGATCATGTGGAACATAGATATATGATTTTCATTATATGATGGATGGGAACTATATATCCCTATAATGAATTTGTTAATGATTGATGTTATATGATCCAAAATAGTACACAAGAGCTTATCCCAATCCCAAAAGAGGCTAGGCACATGGTTAGAAAAATATGAAAAGTGATAACATGGGAATTTATCCAAATCATAAAGTATGTGAACATATTGACATCCCTATCGTAACATCTTATAAATCACATTGTAGATAACATTGAAAAAACATTCACTACGATTATGTGTATACCCCAAATATATATCATATTATAATTCTATGATCTCATTGATCATGTTATTTGATTCCATTATTATTATTTTCATATGATCGTATAATATTTATTTTTATTAGTGATGATTTGGATCATTATTATGTGAAGTAATGTTTTCATATGTTATGATCAAGTTATCACACAGTTATGCCCCATTATTCTAAATTAAAACTATATTATATGCTTACTGAGAGCCTAAGACCACCCTTTATAGTGTATCTTTTCGCAAGGATATGATGATTTATATTTCATGTGATATTTTTTAAAAGGGTTATATTAATATCAAACTATGTTAGATACAACATTAAACAATTTTAAATATTTTTTTTGATTCCATGTATCCAAATTAACTATACATTTATGATCCTCACATTTGGGATTGTGTAATTTAATGACTCTTTATCTAAAAATATTTAATATCTATAAATGAAAGGCATCTCTAGGTAATGTATATATAGAATTATATGATTGGTTATCTTTTTTAAACAAGGATAAAAATTCATCAGTGAGACCTATAAGGATAATTCTATGAATATGAAAATGTTTGAGAATATTGGCGAAGGATAGTGTTATTGGTTTCTAAGAAATTACATCCCTATCTAGATTCCATAAGTTGATGTTGATCTAGAATATATGTAACTAGGGTTAATAACTCTAAAAATGATCCTCATCCATGACTCAAGTGTTTCTTGGTACATGAAAACATGCCTTATAGTACACCTGACATGAAACTTCCATGGTATAGGCTTTGGAAATTCACAAACTCTATATGAAATATCACTAGAAATTTGAATAATTAAAATGAATATCCTATGATATGGGTATGGATTCATGTAATTGGAATAAGGTGTCATTATTTATGAATCATTAATGTTCAATTTCATTATTAAGTGTTCTTTTCACCATGAATTGTTTTTCAAAAACAATGATTATTGGTTTTATTCAATGGTTTGAATAGGTAGGATTCATGTTAACACTAAAATTGAAAAAAAATATGTGAGTACAATAAAAAAATTTCATTTGGGAGGAGGGAAGGATGTAATGAGTATTCTTAATCATATTTGGTGGTAGATGATGAATAACGTGATCTTTAGGGGGATTTCTAAAGTGTAAAAATAGGAATATGAACCATTAGGAATGTTCCTATGGGAATGACTATAATCTAAATGATATTCATATACCAATAGTATATGAAGGTTTTATAATAACATTAATGAATATCTCCAATAAATGTCAATATGTCTTCCTTGTGGTAATTATGTTCATAGAGTGATGAGTTGTTGATAACATAAATGACTTACATGTAGGTAACATGGGAATTATCTATCTCAATTACTTGACCTAAGAGTTAATGAATTGATCAAGGAAATACCTTTACAATAAAACTATCTTTGTATAAGGATTGATATATTTATATATTGGTATTCATATATTATTTTTTAGAATTATTTTTTACTTTTGGTATCTGGGTTGTAAGAATCATGAATGATATAAAGTTTTTTTAAAATTTTGAATAAAATATGTGGCCATATATGTTTCACATAAGAGTTATGGATACTTTCATGGGTTTAGGGGTTGAAGGTTGATAATTTGTTCATAGAAAAATATTTTGAGGAAATATGTGATGGGATTTTATCATGATTAAGGATGTTTTGGGAGAAATTTATTATAATACAAACCATTATTTTTTTAGTGAAAAAATATTTTTCAATGTTGAAGGACATTAAATTTTTTTGTCTTATTATTAATTGTGCAATAAACCATTAGGTTTTATATTATATTTAATTATACATTAATTATTTGTTATTAGAATTTTGCATCATTGTTATTAATTATTAGTTTTTTTAGATATGATAACCCAAAAACACGAAAACATCTTGTCGCATATGAAAATGTACCTTGGCTTGAACCCACATCCAAAGGGAGAAAATGGTATATGGCATACCACTATCTTAATTTATCGAGTATTTATGGTCATATAAAAAGAAGAATAGTATTAATGAGATTGTATCTCAGTTTTTGGTCTATGAGAATGTTATGGATGAGAGAAAAATGATTACATGGATTCTCTAACCATTATCCATATTAGAATGAAAATAGGAAAACAACACCATGTAATTTTTCATTGAATTTCCCAAAACATTTAAATGGAATAATGCAATATGGGTTATAGTAAATCACATTTTAAAATTTTCACACATCATCACTATGAGAGAATATTTCCCTCTATATTATATATTCATGATATATGCCTAGGAAGTGGAATGGTTTCACTAACTACCACATTAAATTTTATCTGGCATGGATTGATTTTTATCTAAATGTTTTGGAAGTTTCATTAGTAGGATATTTATATAAAGTAGGGTTTCTATAATTCGTATAAAAAATATAAATATGGATAGTTTAGGAGAAAATTTAAAACTCTAGGGGATATGATAAAATCTTATTCATTGGATTTCTTGGGTTATGGTGATGAACAACTTCCCATATTTAAGTATTCATACGATAAATTCATTTACTAAATAATTCATATGGGTGCTTATGAATCAATGTAATGGGGAAAGTTTATAATATTAACATACTATTATGTAGTTAGAGAAATAAATCTATTAAGAATATAGTTTTATGATGAAATTTCCCAGAATGTTAGATCCATTCATTATCTAATAAGGAATACAAACAACAGCTGAAAAGTTAAGCTATAAATCTCTGATGTAATATTGAATTTTGTGAAACTGATAAGGTGTTTCTATGAATATCTACATGGATTAATAAATAAAAAAAATCCCTCCTAGGTGTATCAGTCCCTTTGATGTTCCTAATCATATCCAAATGATTTATTATCACTTGGATATTCCACCAAACCTCTCCCATGTACATGATGTGTTATACATAACTCTTACGAGGATGCAGATACAAAATCCATGACATGTACTGAACTCAATGGAATTAATATTGGATAATGATATTTATTATGAGGAATAACTGTTAGAGATTATTGATCATATGGAGAATGTATTATGAAACAATACCACTAACTTGGTCAATTTTTTTTGGCGAAAACACCTATTTGAGGATTTTATGTGGGAACCTAAGGATGCAACGAGGTGAAAGTATCTTCTGTTATTTGAGAAAAAGGGGGAAAAATTTGGTTGAAATTTATTTTAAGGAGGAGGAATTTATAAAACTAATATATTATGTAAAGAATATATTTTTTTAAATATTTAAAATTCTTCGATAACATGCATTAAACGCAACAACATGCCCTAATAAATCAAGACAGAATACTAAAATATTACTATTTAATATGATAATTATGTTATAGCTCCCAAAATGGTGGGTATAAATGGGAATACCAATGTTTTGATAATATATGGTTTAGAAGTTTAAATAAAATCAATTATTTAGTGACAAAATATTTCAAAATGGTAATAACAAGATTTTGAAAATAAAAGATATTTACTGGAAAAACATATTTTATGTGTACAAATATGTTTTATCTCGATAAATTAATGAAATAAATTTGGATTAATTTTTTAAATGATGTTCATATGTTATATATTAAATAAAATTTTTATGGTTTGTATTATTTGTTTTCTATATATGATATATGATTAAATCAAATTTTATGATAAAATATATATCTACTTAAAATACGAATTTGTATCCATTTTTTATCCTATTTTAAAAATATCCTTTTTTCAATTATAGTAGATTAATTTCAAAAAAAATTGTAAACATTTTAAATAAAAATTTCAATATTAACTTGTAGTGAATATTTTTTAATTTTCTAGATATATTTTTCTTTTAATTAATATAAAAAATATATGTTTTTATTAAAAAAATTTCATTCAATGGATATACATGATAAATTTTATATTAATATTTTTTGAAATTAAAATTATTTTAATTTTAGATCTTATAATAAAATTTAGGTCATTGAAATAAATTTCATAATTAATTTTTATAAAGAAACTAATTAATCATTTGATGATTTTATATTTTGAAATAAGAATTTTCATAACGTCACCAGTTTTAATTTTGAATGTAATTTTTCCAGATATATAAATGGAATTAATAATAGTGTATTAAAATTTTTGAATTACAATAACTAATATCATCTAATTATTTCAACATAATTTATAACCATAATAAAAAGGAAAAATAGTAAAAATTAATTATCGTGGTCAAGGTTCAAATTGGTGTATAGAATGATACACAAAAAATAGAATGTGTATAAACACCTAGAAACACTTACAATCCCAATTTAAAGTCCATATATTAACCATATCACATATTTTGTGTGATACTTAACCATTGAGAAGACTTGGGGAATAGAAAATCTAGGTTACACATTATTCTATTAAAAAATTAAAAGTGTCTCCTCTCCCACACTTATAAAAGGACACCCACTCTCATACATTCATTACAATATAAAAACCCTACAGTTCACTAAATACTAACCCAAATCTCTTCCTAACATAGATACCCACATCTTATAGGTCTTTGTTAGATCATAAATTCAATATAGAAAGGCATTATCTTAGACGACATAATGTTTATCATTTTAAACTATACTTATTTCATTGGGATTTGTCATGACCTGCCTTCACCAATATGAGGGAAGGGACAAAAAACTAGTAGACCCTTCCTTATTCAAGTTGAAAAAGAGATAATGACCCCAGAGTCCCACCTTCTATAGGCCCTAGAGAGGCAACTTGAACCATGAGTATATAATCACACATAATATGAAAGGGACTACCCATTTTATAGAAAAATATTATGAGATAATATGGTAAATACCACACAACTCCAAAAACATAAGCAAAAAAGTTAAGATAAAAACCCTTTCCACATGAATGTTCAAAATTAAGTGAAAAAGGGAACAGGAAAACTCCAAAAGAAAAAATACCAAAAAAAAACAGCAAGAGCAACTACCACAAAGTCTAAGCTAATACGGTCATGCACAGTCCTCAAAGTCCTCCAAGAAACATGAATATAGTTTTATATATGTAGGGTGTGTATAAGGGTATACTCAGTAGGGAAAACCAAATTCTCTCATGCACAAGGGGGAAGGAATTCTAATTCCCCATGTGAAATAGAGATAACTGAAGTACCTAGTAAGGAAACTATCCACCCAGCCTCACCAAGGAACACTACCCTAATAACACAAGTTAGGTAAGGCAATAGAAATAGCACATTTATATTTGGGTACCCCGCACCACTTTCCCACTAGTTATTAAAGACAACATATGAGTTAGACCTCCCCCTCCATTTTCACTATAGTCCGACTACTGCCACAACAACAACCTTATTTGCCACCACAACAACGCATCCCACCCATAGAGACATAAGAAACCACAAAAAAGCATCAAACCCATAGAAAACTGGGCCACCACAACCATACATAACCACTCCCGCAAGCACCTATGCCAGAACAACTACTGCCACAACTGAAGACACCTAGGCCTCATCCAAAACACACTTTGCAAACAAACCTATCCAAAAAACCTGGTCCAACCACCACATCAAAACAAACCCAATGATTCTTGGGATATAATGGACCTCATGCCATCACACCATGCCCAAAGAGTCTTGGGGTACCCAGGAGAGGGAGTAGAAATGAGATAATAATAAGACACCCATAATAATATTGGGTAAAACACCCCCATGAAAAGGGGGTGTTCGACAAGAAATTTTCAACTTGGGTTAGGTGAGAATAAGAAATACAAGAACTAAATTTATATATATAGGTAAACAATAATGCATCCCAACCTACAGGTCTTGAAACTAGCCTATACACAAATACACTCATTACTACTCATACATGCATAGATGCACAACGACCACAACCATATCATCTCCCATTTCTTGAGAACAATTCCCCATTGAACTAATTCTTGTTATCATGTTCAAGTGATTTTGTTAGAAATTATTCTCCACTACTGGGAATCTAATAGGAAAATCAACAAGTCAAAACAACTTTGGACTATTGGAAAAACAACCAAACAACAATTTTAACATTCACCCCTGATTCCCTTGTATAATCAGAACAATAAAATGGATCCATGTGATTCGTAAAATTGCTGAAACCAAAAAAATACCCAAATTACAGCCCCATACATCCTCATATTTAGAAACTAACCACATCCGAAATAAATATTCCATTCCCATCTAAATCACCCCACAAGGCATAAAATAGAACAACCATCAACATCACTAGGATATTTATGTTTTCAAATTCAGACAACACATTTTATTAAGTCTCTTATTTCAATTTGGTTAACATGGGTGATCAAACATGGATTCTTATCCGTTGGGAATCCATTCAATCAACCACGTTTACATGATTAACAAGTTTCTATGATACAACCATTCAATCACTAGATTATCCCGAAAAATAGAATTTGATTAGCATGCTTGAAAGGAACACCAATGGCCATGATTTTTAGTGGGAATAGGCTAATACAGTTCAGAACATATAAAAGAAGATAAAAGATTACAACCACAGCATCATCAAACACAACCCTTCATTATTTAAAAACCATTTATTATATTATATAAGGTTGGGTTTCATCCACATCCCATGGGAAACATTTTCCTACCCACCCCGCATGAAAAACATAAAGAGATATGAAGGAAACCCTACATGGACGATAAAGGATCCATTTTTTTCTCCCTTCGCCAGGAACTGGGGATGTGTGACTTGTTGAAGAACTCTAAGGACTCCAAATGTGAAAATTAAGGATCCATTACGGGTTCATGATTCATCTCTGTAGTAAGTCTCTCGGTTGTACATTATATAATTTAATGGAAGTATGAAAAGAGGATATCATCTTTATAAAAGGACTTATCCTAAAATTAGGGAGATTATTTCGAAGTATATAAATGTCATATTTTGACTTGACCCCGCGGTTGAGTAGTTTCACAATTTGGGATTAATTTATTTTTAATAATTCTCTTTAAAATGGCGGAGACAAAATCTGTGCGTTAATATATTTACATTAAATGGAGAAAAAAATGGTAATAGGGGAAAAACTATAAATCATGAAAAAGGTGTTACAAAAAGAAAAAAGGGCAACATGTTTTGCTAACTCAAGGGCCGCCTGACTATAGGGGGTTTAGAATACCTCTTATTGGCTTTAAAATGTGTATTAAAACACTTTTACGTCAAAAGATACATTACTGGGGGAAAACTAGAAGGTCCTGAAAAATAGGGAAGGACTCATCGTTAGGTGGGTCATCACCGCCCAAGCGTTGTCGCCCTGGCACTGTCGCCCTGGCATCGTTGCCATGGGACATTGGCCCTGGAACCATCCCTTGGAACGTTCACCATAGCACTATCACCGAATGGTGCTAAAGATAACCTGTCACACCCCGACCTTAAATTCGTCTCTATTTATTTAATTCTTGGCTTCGGGTTCTCGCGCCGATGTCCGAGCTAAATCCCGAGTTAAATTTTTCGTCGTTTAATGTTTTTGGTGGGTTTTAGACCCGCGCACGGGCACTGCATGGTTAGAAGTGGCCGTGCGGTCGCCCTAGGTGCTTGTGTGGGTGTCGAGCGTACTGCGTTGAGGCGCACAATGTGTGCGCATTTTTTTTTGGCGTACGATGAGTGCGCGGGGACCCCGTTTTCAGAATTTGATAAATATGTGGTCTAAGTTTAAAAAAAAAATAGTTAATAAAAATAGTAATTTTATGTTGTTGTTCTTATTATTATTATTATTATTATTATTATAATTATTATTAATTCGTTATTATCAATTTGTTTAAATTAAAAGGAAAAAAAATAAAAGAAATAAAGGGGGAAACCCTAGGGGGGTGCTGCTGCCCCCCCTCTTTCTCCCTTGCGGCGCGCTGCGCACCCGCAGCGCAGCGCCGCTCAAGCCTCCAAGCCAGCCGGCCGCGGTCCACCGGCCAGCCTCCCGTCGCCGCCTCCGGCGTTTCCCCCATCGTCCCGGCCCCCCTGCTCCAGCGCCCGCTCCCCCGCGCAACCCCGCCGGCCTCCGCCGCACCTCGCTCCGCCCCGGCGCCCTCCCGCTCCTCCTCCGCAGGTCCCAGGCGCGCCGCCCTGCCCTTCGGGCGGCCTCGCCACGCCACCCTGTCCTCCTGCGGCCTCGCCGGGCCACCCTTCCCGTCCGGCGGACCTCCCCCTTGCGACAAGCCCCCGCTCCGGCCAGCCCGCCTCCGACCAGCACCTCCGGCGAGCCCCGTCGCCGGCCAGCGGCCCTCGGCCCCCTTCCGGCGCACCTTCCAGCACCTCCGGTGAGCCTCGCTCCGGCCAGTGACCTCTGCCGCCCGTTCCGGCATCCCGACCAACTCTCCGGCCACTTCACGGTTTTCTTTTCGGAGCTCCGGTGCGCCCCCTGGCTCCCGCGCGACCCGCCTCCACAGTCCAGAGTTTTCCGACTTTCCCTGCCCTATTCTGGCGACCCCGTCGGCGTTCTGCATCCCCGCCGGCACCCTTGCTTTGCTCCGGCACCGCCTGCCAGCGTCCCCTGGCCTTTTCCGGTGCTCCGGCCGGCTCTGCCACACCTTCGGCAGGCCGTGTACCGGCTTTTCGCAGTCCGTACAGCCGCCACCATCTTGCGCCGGGCAGCGGCCCACCCGATAATCAGCGCGCGACCTCAGGCAGTCTCCCTGCCAGTGCGCACCGCCACATTAATTGGCGCGCGACCCCGGTGGTCGAGCGCGTCTGTGTCGACGTAGTCTTTTGTGGCTGATCTCTAGTTGAGTCTTTTTTTTATATTTGTGGACTTCTGTTTTGTTGTTTGTCATAGCGCATCGGCGGGATAATTCCGTAACGCTGCGGTCTTCAGGTGGCGCGTGCCTCCGTTGGTCGGGCACATCCTTACGCCGATGTGATCTCATGTTAGTTATATGTTTGTGTTTATATTTATGACAGTTGAGCTATTTTAAGTGTTCCATGTTTGTTGTAGCGCATTGGTGGAATGGTTCCGCGATGCAGTGATCGTCGGCTTGCGTGTGCGTATGCGCCTGCGCGAAGCGTGTTCCTTCGTCGAGTTCAGCTGACGACTTTGAGGTAGGTCCCCCACTGCACTTACCATTAAATTTAGAATTTATTAATTGCTTGATGTTTTTCTAATTTTAATGAATGATAAATAATATTAGATAATAGAATCATAAATGATTATTTAGTTTGAAAAGTGCTACTTATTTTATACTGAACAATTGAAACATTTTCTTGACGGGCGGACACCCAGTTTTGAAAGAGTACCCGTTTGGCCTTTAAACATAATTAATGAAACTTCAAATGTGCTTCTAGTTTTAAAGATAAATAATTTCTTCTGAACAAGTGTTTTGAGCTTTTTGAGAAATGAGGTTTTACATTAAATTGGTGAAGGCCCGTTTGGCACTTTAATGAAATGGATTATCTTGGAAATCCCACTCGGGGGGTGATCTTTGGTGTGCGTTGTTTGCGTGAGCTGCATGTGATGTTTGTGCATCGTGATTGATTTATTTACATTGTAGATGCACCCCCTTTTTATTACTTGTGTTGACGTGGGAACCTGGCATATTGACTGAATTTTCTGAGAACGATTGCTGCACTAGTTTAGACCACGCACTGGCTAGTGGCCCCATAGCAGGGGAATACTGAGTTATTGCTGCTATGGGGATTGGGCCCCTCGGTTAGGCCATGTAGGGAAATGCCGGGCATTAGGGCGTTATGACGTCATCGAGTTATGGCATGCCTTCAGGATGAGTCACATGTATAGTACGTTCTGGATTTTTCACGATCTCCTTGGTTCGACCCATGTTTCTTTTAGTGTTTAGTTGTGTGTGGCGGACGATTGAGAGGTCGAGTTCGGTTGCTGACCCTTGTGTGCCACTTTACCATTGCCCTTAGTGTGTGTGGTGTGTGATTCTTATTTTGACTAACAACTAAAGTTTGGATTTCTAAATTGCTTGTAAAATGTTTTGAAAATGCAATGCACCTGTTCTTTCAACATTAAACTTGTTCTAAATTAAAAAGGGAAATGGACTGTTACTTGTTTTAGAAATGAAAGTGTGTGGAAAACCTAATTTATATAATTTAGTTCAAACCTGGAATTGATAAACTCTTATTTATTGGTATGTGCTTTGGGATAGAATTAGTCGGGCCTACCTACTGAGTTTTAATACTCACGCCTATAGTGTTTTCTTATTTTTAGCTTTGTTTCAGGTTCCAGATTCAGTTGTCCGCCTTGAGCGATGTTAGTTGTGGTTTTGGAGAGTAACCCATGGGGTTACCTGGAGTTTGGATCGTGGTCAGGTTAGTAGTGTTGCTGGTTGCTCTTTCTTTGTTCACTTTTGTTCTATTTTATTTTCCGCTGTTTAGTTTATTTTCTTTTGGGCCAAATCGTTCCCACCTGCTTATTTTTGATGCCCGGCACTTGTTTCCATCCCGGGGGGATCGGGAACGCCCCTCGGGACTTGCCGCGGACCGGCTCGGGTGACCGGTTCAGGGTCGACCCGGGCTGGTTCGTGACAAAATGGTATCAGAGGAGGCCCTTGTTATTTGGGATGTCTAGTAGACGGAGATTAGGATTGTCGGGACTTGAGAGGTAGGTACGGGAAGGGCGTCATGAACCCTCGCCCGTTCTGTACCTCGAGTCGCCAGGGATAGTCCGGGAATCGAGTCTTTGTTTCGTTTTGGATTGTTTTGGATTAAGGGATGACAACAGAGGTAAGCCGATGTTACATCGTGATTTCACATGGAGTAGTGACCCATGTGGATTCTGGGTACATGGTTTGAATTCCTCCTAGTGGTCGACGCCTGCTTGGGACATGGCCCACTACCATGTCACTAGGTTATGCGTGACTACTAGTCCCTCACTGCAGTGTTTGATGCAATTTAAGTTTCGTTTTTGTTCTGGTTGGTGTTAGTGCATTTTTGGAAATGGGAAAAAAGGGGTTTTGAAAATGAGACTTATTTCTTTTAAAGGACTTTAAATTTATGAAATGGGTTTTAAAAACTAAAAGCATTTGGTTTGGAAAACTGATGTTTGCTTTGAAATTGGTCGAGAATGGTTTGGGGTGAAACCGCAGGTACCCCTTATGAACGTTTTCACATATGAGAGAATGCATACAATTGCGTGCTGGTGCGTGTATGAATGGAATGTGGATAATGACATGTGCAAAGAGTCATGATATTACCTGGGTGTTTATTTGAAATTAAAGGCTTGACCATGTTTTTCTAAATTGGCTCTTAAAGAGGAAAATGGTTTTGGAAAGTGATTTTGGTTTGAAAGGGATTTGGTATTTGAAAACTGGTTTTGAAATGAGAATTTAAAAAGAGGTGGTTTTGTAATCAAGAATGAAACGGGAACTTTGGACAGGGAAGTTTGGGTTATGTTTGCGGTTGTTTGTTTCTTTTGAGCTGGTTGTTTTTGATGAAGCCACTTCCTTTGATGTTGCTTCGATTGATACTGTTTTCATCTTGGTGTTATATATCTTATTCAGAAATGCTGCCCAGAAAGATCCCTAGTGTTTTGATGAGTCATGCCCAATTTTTGGTCTTTCTTGGACGTTGTCTGTCCTTCATGGTGATTGAAGTCTGTTGGGGACAGTGTAGTGGCTTGAAGAGGTCGAGCGTTTCTTCAGGGTATTGGGAACTCCCGAAGCGATCTGAGTGCGTATTGTTTTGGGCCTGTTTGAAGGTCCAGCTCTGGATGAGTAGGAGTTGTACGCCCGTCGTTTCTGCAATTTGGGATGATGTGGCATTTATTTAATGTCGTCTTCATTCAATGGTTTATACTTGTGGGGGGGGGGGTGAGGATGAAGGAAACAGAAGAGCTCATGCGTGCTCAACATGGCCAACAGACGATGAAAGCGTATGTCGACCATTTCATGGATCTTGGGTCTCTTTTTCCAGGGGTAGTGTTGCAGGACTGGTTAAAGACTCATCCCTTCATCAGGGGTCTTCTTCCAGAGATCAAGGAGCGAGTCCTCCCTTTTTGGAGCATCACCTTTGAGAAGCTGGTGGATGAGGCATTCTTAGTTGAGTTGGTCGTTGGAGTGGAGATGGTTGACAATCCAGCGTACCCACTTACTCGTCAAGGTTCCCCATCTGGAAAGTAGTGTGTGCCAGAGGGACCTATTCCTAAAACATTCTCTTCAGTGGCTCTAACTTCCAGTTTTTTTGGACCTTCTTACGGTTTACCGTCAGTATGGACGTTTGGGGCATGCAAGCCGTCATGTCACACCCCTCCGAAGACGTTCCATCATTGCAGGTGTCTAGATCACCTTGATAAGCTTTGTCAGGAGTGTCGCATGAGGGAGGCACTGTGACTTGAAGATTTCTGGTGCCTGACTGTGAGGCAGGAGATGCTTCATCCATCAGAGCCCCAGCCAAAGGTCTTGGGGTGAAGCTCGCGCGCAGTCAGGAGTCGTCGGGGGTGTGACGCCTCAGTTCGGGTTTCGTGATCCGTGTTAGCAACAGAACATTTAAAGCCCTTTCGGTTCTCGTCCTTCCACTGTTAAAGTTTTGGTGTTATTGTAGGTTCATTGTGTCGTTGTAAGGTTGGGGATGAACGTGTTCATTTGTAATCCAAACAGTCTTGTTTGTCGGATTATGGTGTTCTGGGTCATGCATTTTCTTTTTCTTAAAAGTATGTTTGGACCTTGCGTGGGTTAATCTTGGTTTAGCGGTGTTCGTTTGGATATATAAATGGTTGTGGAGGGGTACAGGTTTGCGGTAATGATCGAGTTTACTTCATGGGTTAAGTTTATCTCAGAGGTTTCTTTCTTGTGTTCAGGAGTTTTGGTCTATGTCTAGAGTTCCATGTTTTAGCAGAGGTGTTGTTTTGCTCATGCTATAAAGGTTAGTTTGGGAGTTTCTGGGTTTCCCCCCCCCCCATTTCCCGAGGTGGTATGGTCGAGTGTTAAATTTTCACACTAGTTGAGTTCTTGTGGTGGGGAGAACCCTCTCATGTTCTCCTATCCTGTTATGTTGTGGTTTCTCTTGATTTTATTTGGGCATGAATTCTTGTTTGGTCTATCGTTTGACTGTGTGACTTTCTGGGGGCAGAAAGTGTCTTTGGTGGGGAGAATTGTCACACCCCGACCTTAAATTCGTCTCTATTTATTTAATTCTTGGCTTCGGGTTCTCGCGCCGATGTCCGAGCTAGGTCCCGAGTTAAATTTTTCGTCGCACGGGCACTACATGGTTAGAAGTGGTCGTCCGGTCGCCCTAGGTGCTTGTGCGGGTGCCGAGCGTACTGCGTTGAGGCGCACAATGTGTGCGCATTTTTTTTGGCGTACGATGAGTGCGCGGGGACCCCGTTTTCAGAATTTGATAATTATGTGGTCTAAGTTTAAAAAAAAATAGTTAATAAAAATAGTAATTTTATGTTGTTGTTCTTATTATTATTATTATTATTATTATTATTAATATTAATTCGTTATTATCAATTTGTTTAAATTAAAAGGGAAAAAAAATAAAAGAAATAAAGGGGGAAACCCTAGGGGGGTGATGCGGCCCCCCCTCTTTCTCCCTTGCGGCGCGCTGGGCACCCGCAGCGCAGCGCCGCTCGAGCCTCCTCGCCAGCCGGCCGCGGTCCGCCGGCCAGCCTCCCGTCGCCGCCTTCGGCGTTTCCCCCATCGTCCCGGCACCCCTGCTCCAGCGCCCGCTCCCCCGCGCAACCCCGCCGGCCTCCACCGCACCTCGCTCCGCCCCGGCGCCCTCCCGCTCCTCCTCCGCAGGTCCCAGGCGCGCCGCCCTGCCCTTCGGGCGGCCTCGCCGCGCCGCCCTGTCCTCCGGCGGCCTCGCCGGGCCACCCTGCCCGTCCAGCGGACCTCCCCCTTGTGACAAGCCCCCGCACCGGCCAGCCCGCCTCCGACCAGCAACTCCGGCGAGCCCCGTCGCCGGCCAGCGGCCCTCGGCCCCCTTCCGGCGCACATTCCAGCACCTCAGGTGAGCCTCGCTCCGGCCAGTGACCTCTGCCGCCCGTTCCGGCATCCCAGCCAACTCTCCGGCCACTTCACGGTTTTTTTTTCAGAGCTCCGGCGCGCCCCCTGGCTCCCGCGCGACCCGCCTCCACAGTCCAGAGTTTTCCGACTTTCCCTGCCCTATTCCGGCGACCCCGTCGGTGTTCTACATCCCCGCCGGCACCCCTGCTTTGCTCCGGCACCGCCTGCCAGCGTCCCTCGGCCTTTTCCGGTGCTCCGGCCAGCTCTGCCACACCTTCGGCAGGCCGTGTACCGGCTTTTCGCAGTCCGTACAGCCGCCACCATCTTGCGCCGGGCAGCGGCCCACCCGATAATCAGCGCGCGACCTCCGGCAGTCTCCCTGCCAGTGCGCACCGCCACTTTAATTGGCGCGCGACCCCGGTGGTCGAGCGCGTCTGTGTCGAGGTAGTCTTTTGTGGCTGATCTCTAGTTGAGTCTTTTTTTATATCTGTGGTCTGCTGTTTTGTTGTTTGTCACAGCGGATCGGCGGGATAATTCCGCAACGCTGCGGTCTTCAGGTGGCGTGTGCCTCCATTGGTCGGGCACATCCCTACGCCGATGTGGTCTCATGTTAGTTATATGTTTGTGTTTATATTTATGACAGTTGAGCTATTTTAAGTGTTCCATGTTTGTTGTAGCGCATTGGCGGAATGGTTCCGCGATGCAGTGATCGTCGTCTGGCGTGTGCGTATGCGCATGTGCGAAGCGTGTTCCTTCGTTGAGTTCAGCTGACGACTTTGAGGTAGGTCCCCCACTGCACTTACCTTTAAATTTAGAATTTATTAATTGCTTTATGTTTTTCTAATTTTAATGAATGATAAATAATATTAGATAATAGAATCTTAAATGATTATTTAGTTTGAAAAGTGCCGCTTATTTTATACCGAACAATTGAAACATTTTCTTGACGGGCGGACACCCAGTTTTGAAAGAGTTCTCGTTTGGCCTTTAAACATAATTCACGAAACTTCAAATGTGCTTCTAGTTTTAAAGATAAATAATTTCTTCTGAACAAGTGTTTTGAGCTTTTTGAGAAATGAGGTTTTACTTTAAATTGGTGAAGGCCCGTTTGGCACTTTAATGAAATGGATTATCTTGGAAATCCCACTCGGGGGGTGATCTTTGGTGTGCGTTGTTTGCGTGAGCTGCATGTGATGTTTGTGCATCGTGATTGATTTATTTACATTGTAGACGCACCCCCTTTTTATTACTTGTGTTGACGTGGGAACCTGGCATATTGAGTGAATTTTTTGAGAATGATTGCTGCACTAGTTTAGACCACGCACTGGCTAGTGGCCCCATAGCAGGGGAATACTGAGTTATTGCTGCTATGGGGATTGGGCCCCTCGGTTAGGCCATGTAGGACTATGCCGGGCGTTAGGGCGTTATGACGTCATCGAGTTATGGCATGCCTTCAGGATGAGTCACATGTATAGTACGTTCTGGATTGTTCACGATCTCCTAGGTTCGACCCATGTTTCTTTTAGTGTTTAGTTGTGTGTGGCGGACGATTGAGAGGTCGAGTTCGGTTGCTGACCCTTGTGTGCCACTTTACCATTGCCCTTAGTGTGTGTGGTTTGTGATTCTTATTTTGACTAACAACTAAATTTTGGATTTCTAAATTGCTCGTAAAATGTTTTGAAAATGCAATGCACCTGTTCTTTCAACATTAAACTTGTTCTAAATTAAAAAGGGCAATGGACTGTTACTTGTTTTAGAAATGAAAGTGTGTGGAAAACCAAATTTATATAATTTAGTTCAAACCTGGAATTGATAAACTCTTTATTTATTGGTATGTGCTCTGGGATAGAATTAGTCGGGCCTACCTACTGAGTTTTAATACTCACGCCTATAGTGTTTTCTTGTTTTTAGCTTTGTTGCAGGTTCCAGATTTAGTTTTCCGCCTTGAGCGATGTTGGTTGTGGTTTTGGAGAGTGACCCATGGGGTTACCTGGAGTTTGGATCGTGGTCAGGTTAGTAGTGTTGCTGGTTGCTCTTTCTTTGTTCACTTTTGTTCTATTTTATTTTCCGCTGTTTAGTTTATTTTCTTTTGGGCCAAATCGTTCCCACCTGCTTATTTTTGATGCTCGGCACTTGTTGCCATCCCAGGGGGATCGGGAACGCCCCTCGGGACTTGCCGCGGACCTGCTCGGGTGACCGGTTCAGGGTCGACCCGGGCTGGTTCGTGACATAACCCATTAGTGCTACTGACGCTCATCGGTACCACTAATGCCGATCTGTGCCACTGACACCCATCAATTCCCCCAATGCCCATCGATGTCACTAATACCGATCTGTACCCCCGAATCCCATTGGTTCCACTATTCTTTCAATAATAAAATTTGGAAAACTCATTATTGAGTCCTTGCTAATCCCCAAGAACCCCGAACCCTATAAATTTGGAAAAGTAATGGACCAGGATAGTCCTTGTTATTACGTCATATACCTATCAAACTGTTCTCATCCCCGAGTATCCAAGTGTAAAACCTAAATAAAAGAGAGGGGTCTGAAAAACCAACTCTTAAGATACCTCTCAGATAAAAAACTACCCCATAGTTGATCAAACATTTTAAAAAACCTTGATATATAGAAACAAATATCCATCATCTATCTCATAAATGACTATTGATACACCACTACCCCTCCCCCCCAAGTAACCACACAGACATTTAATTGTCAAAATGTCTAGTAATATAGAATGGAGATTCCCTTCACCCATTTCAAGATATTATCAGCTTTTTGTTGCACTGAATCACCCACACAGGTTTAATCGTATCCACCTTTATGTGTCTTGATTAGGGATTAGGTTATCCCCTACCCAAGGTCAGGACTGTTTACACACACTTAGAGAACAAGGGAAACAACCCATCTCATAGATTAAAAGGTCGAGCACTACATCATAGTCAAGTACATAACAACACAAAATAAAACTCAAAATAGCTATTGGTACAAGGAACGCATATGTGCATCCTGTTCCCAGGTACTCTCCATGAGGATACCATGCCTCCATAAAACACGAACAATGGGAATGGTTCTTCCATGAACACCTTATCCTTGCATTCCCTGATCCTCACTGGTCATTCCACAAATGTCACATCATCCTCGATATCTATCTCTCCTGAGTTGAGGATGTGAAAATCATAGTGTAGACACCGATAGAGTTGAGACACATGGAAGGTATCGTGGACCCACAATAGAGGTGGTGGAAGAACCAGATGATAATCCACTTTGCTAATCTACTGCGACACCTCGAAGGGTCCAATGAACCTAGGAGTATGCTTACCCCCTACCGAACCTCCTTTTCCCACGCTGATGGGAGACTATTAAGAACACATGATCCCCAACCTTGAACTCTATGGGTCTCTTCTTATGGTGTGCATAAGACTTATGTTGGTCCTGAGCCACCTTCATGTGATCACACACAAGTTGGACCTTCTCTATTGTGCACTACACCACATCTGGGTCAAGAACCCCTACCTCCCCAACCACTATCCAACACATAGGTGAACTACATTTCCTTCCATAAAATGCTTATAATGGATTCATGCCAATGGTAGAGTGATATATATTTTGTTAGGAAAACACTACCAGTGGAAAGTGTCTCAACCATGATCTCTCACGACTCGTCCCCAGGGCCCGTGCCGTTACTACCCCAATCCTGCCTTTTAGAGGCCAGGGGCTGGCGACTAGCACCAAAGGCAAAAAACCCGATATCTGGGAAGGCATTGCCTTTATAAAACATAAACACATCCAACCAAAGTACAGGTGGAAGTAATACACTCAGGACAAAAGAAAGTGTTGAAATGTAAATGGTCTTGAATACAAACCCAACTGAGAAGCACAACTACAACTGAACGAATGTACAATAGAAAAGACACACATCTAGAAGGTAGAAGAATCTCCTGGGTCATCCACCTCGGATCGTAACTTAAGGGTAGGTATAGAGAGCCTCTCAACTCTCTTTTTTGTCAACCTACTCCCAGTACAGTCTCGTCGTGAAGTCCACCTCCGGATACCGACTCGTCGTGAGGTCCACCTATAGGTGTTGTCCAGTCCTCGAACACTCGGCCTCCTTCAGTGTTGTCCATCGTCTGCATCCAAAATAATGATGTGCGAGCATATCCCATGCATGGGTGAGTACAACGATACTTAATAGGGACCCCGAGACCCTCAAGGTCCCACTAAATCCAACAAAGATAACCACAAAGAAGAATCTCAACAGATAACCCTTACTTAGGTATATTCCCATAAATATACCCACGTTATCGTGTAACCCATCTCAATCATGAGGAAAACTAAAAAGGTATGAAATCAATGTATAACCACTACTTAGGTATATGCCCAAAAATATACGTAATTAATCATGTAACACATCTCAATCATGAGGAAAACACAACGGTCATTGACTTAGCTCAAACCAAGATTTTCATTAACAAAACCACGGCTGCTGGAGAACTCCTCCACTATCGAGTATAGTGGTCCTGTCATGACTCCAAGGTGCTACTAAATAACCTTATATTTCTGACGTACTCCTCCTATCGAGCACCGTGGGCCTTCCACCTCACAAAGTAGTGCTCCCCGCCATGGGTCTGCCACCTCACACAGTAGTGCTCCCCCTCAAAGCCTACAGAGGTACTCCTCCTATCAAGTACCACTGGTCTTCCACATCACAAAGTATTTCTCTTCCACCATGGGTCTGCCACCACAAAAATTAGTGCTCCCCACTGGGTTATACAAGTCACTCTAAATCGAATCAGTCAAGCAGTCACCAGGTCCACAGCTACTAGGTCTCCGCACTCCGTACGCTCGTCTTCGAGAGGATCCACTCCACGAGCTACTAATAGATACTCCAAGTATCAAAAAGTTCCATGAAGAAATATCACAACGAACCACCTCGTCACAGGATTGTCAAAGCAACAGACGGCGCGTCAATCGGACACCCAGTCTTTGAGTTATTAGTGTTTTCGTCCCGGGGGCCTGGTTGGTTTCGTCTACGAACCAACCCGGCCGTATCTCAATTGTACCCCAAACTCTAAAATGGTATACTCATAGGGACCGTGTCTCAATGGGATTACCAATTCCACTGACGATTCATCAAACAGACGTCCGGTCTGAATGTTCTCGGCTTTTCCGTTTTAGGGGCCTGGTTGTCTTTTAGGTACAATCCAACCCGGCCTTACTCTAACTGCGTGAAAACCTCAGGAAAATTTTGTCAAAAGATATGTCTCATCAAGATGAAACCAACAAAGTAGACGACATGTCAATCAGACATCCGGAGCTTATGTTATAATTGTTTTCGCTCTGAGGGCCCGGTTGGTTTCGGGTTCGAATCAACCTGGTCGTACGTCAAATGACACTGGTTAACCAAACTGGTCACACCATTGTGATCCATACGGAGAAACACACGATATGGGATACCCATTGGTCCAAAATGGATATCCAGTGAAAAAGTTAAATTTCACCGCAACATGCGCGAAACGGGCCTCGTGGGGCCAGCCCCTCGACCTCGACTTAAATATCAAAAATCTGCCTTGAAACATCCGTCTTAATTCCAGGGTCGCAACGTCGCAGATGGTTCATCATTCCAACACCACATGAGAAAGATATGTCAGATATAAGATCCCGTAATAATAATAACATTATTATTATTGGGTGTTTCATGGACCCGAGGCATGAACAAAAATTTAATATTCAACATTATACTTGAATCGACCGTATTAATGATAGGATTACATCGCCTCTAACGGAAAGCCAATCAGGCATCGCACACATGAGTTATGGCGGGTCGAAGATTTAATAATAATATTAAATCTGTTATTTTCCGAGCGCTTCAGGTACCCGATCAAAAACCCGAAAAAGATATTCAATATTGGACTTATAAATTATGTCTCCAATTCAGGGTCGCACTACTGCTGACGGTTCTTGAAACTGAGGTCGCATGAAGAAGATACCGTCAAAATACGGTTTTTCCAACGAAAATAATAATAACATTATTATTTTATTATTATTTTTAATTTAATTTAATTTTTTAAATTCCCACGCACTACCAAAATGGCGGCTCCCCTTTTTCCTCCAATCCAAGCACGCCTCATCCTTTATTTATTTCTCTTTATTTATTTTTAATTTATTTTATTTCTTTTCAAAACATCTTCTCTTTCCAATCTATCTACATCCCATGAAAATTCACTCTCACGATTTCTTCTCCTCCAAACCTGCGGGCTGCCTCCTCCGCTAAATATGCCGCCTCCGGACTTCCGCTGTCCCGACCTCCCGCTTGGGCTGCCACACCGCCCCTTCCACTGGACATTGCAGCTTCATTTTCTGGCCAAATTTTTTTAACGATCGCATAACTGTGGTCCTTGGGTCGAGAACTCAACATTCGTATTCCGCGCTCGGCGGAACATCGATGTTTTGATTCCCTTAATTATTTGGCGTGAATGAACACGCGGAGAATGTGAGAAGAATGAAATATAAAAGAGTCATGGTCTATTTCCGGATTGATGGTCATGTTTGGTTGGTCATCATCTTTGAGAATCAAGAACACAAGTAATTGGAAAATAAATATTTACCACACTTCATGATTTTCAATCTCAAGATAAATGAGAAGAATTAATTTATTCGACCCATTGTTTTTCGATCCGCGAATTAATTCATTTAATTCGTGTTCGTCAGGAAAATTCAACCGAGTAAGTAATCCACAAAGATAAATCCTACATATAAATACACTAAAATCCCCCTACCTTAATTCGGTGGAATCCAAAGTAGACGAATGAAGGAATTCCGCTTTTATTGTCGGCGCTTTGCCAGAGATTTCACCCGATCACCAATCCTTTCGCCAACGGATTGATTAAATGAAAGAACAAACTCCACGTTTATCTCATTAATATGGTTTATTAATTAACCATAATAATAGTACCATTAATTAGGTGAGTGTTGCATTTTCACAAAAAAAGTATCAGATCATTAAAAGCCTTATTTAATGATCGTCGTTACACTGCGGTTCTGCCAACTGTCGCTTAACAGTCGAAGGAAGAATAAAATAACTCATTTAGTTATTTTATTATTTTTCAAAAAATTTCCAAAAATTTAACTTTTTCGTCAAACTCCTGCCAACCAAATTTAAGCTTTGCCTATGCAAATATTAGCACTACAAGTTTATCTGGGTCCTCAGATTTCAATTCCAAGCACCGGTTCAATAGATAGAGACACCCGCTCTTTCGTTCACTGAACGTACCCGAGGTAAACTTCAGAAATTAATTTCAGGCATATCGGCCCTCGGAATCAGGTTCTGTCAGAAGTCACAGACTCGTAAAATTCCAAATAAATTAAGAAAGAAAATTTCCTTTAAATTTTCAGTTTTTTACATTACTCCCATCTCAGGGCTTTACATCCCCGTAAAGCTACAACACAAAGTAGGGAAACTAAAGAAGGTATCAAGCATGCATCTGAACCTCATGCTCCCATGTGCTCTCTTGGAGGTTCCCATACTGCCAACGACATCACACAAGAGGAATCGACCATTCCTGTAGGAACTGCTCCGGTCGATCCTCAACCTCTATTGGAACCCTGTGAAGGTCGCCTCTTCATCGATGTCCAGCTCCCCATGGTCGATGATGATAGATAGGTCGTGCACACATCTCTTTAGATGAGATATGTGGATGACATCGTGTACCCAGTGCATCTAAGGTGGAAAGACTTGATGAAATGCAGAGATAACTTGCTTCCCTGACCAAAACTCCATAGACACTATCGTGGTGAGACCGTAAGAAGACGTGGTCGCCACCCTCAAACTCTAGTGGTCTCGTCTCCTATCAGCATAGGACTTCTGTCTGCTCTGTGTAGTCTTCATCTGCTTCAGAATGATCTACACCATCTTCTTCGTAGCCTAAATCATCTCTAGTTCTACACATGCTGACTGCATCACTATCCACAAAGGATATCTGATAAGCGTCCAACTGCTATCTCGCCACTCCTAACAGATGAATTCCCGACCTCTCACTAAGAGAATTTGTTACAACATTCTCCTCCCCAGGAGTATAAAATATTCGAAGTCATAGTCCTGAAGGAATTCAATCCATCACCGTTGTCTCAGGTTCATGTCCTTCTGAAAGAAGATACACTTGAGACAATTGAGTTGGAGAGAACTGTAAATCGTTCACTCAACGAACAATGGGTGAGACTAGCCAATTGTAAGACCTCATTCCCACCCTTCATTATTTATGTTCTTCATGAGCTGCTAAGATTTCTCCCCTACTGAAAAGAAAAATCTGGTCCCATCCTATGGATGAACCATGTTCTTTGCCTAATACAGTCAATCCTGACATGAACGATACTATTTCATTCCATGGACGATGTTGTAAGGCATCGATGCTACTACCAAGATATCCAACCGTTACACTCACCTCCAAGGGTCGAGTCACACTATCGGCAGTAGTGTGCGGTCACTGGGCCTCCTCTAGTAGGTATCTCGAAAGCGAGGTTCAAGTAAAAAAATTAAAACCGAAACCTCATAGTATTATCCAAACACAGTGGATTGGAAGGTAAACGTCACAAAGAAAGGTGTCTTTTATTACTACACCTCAAAGTACCAAGACACATACAACCACAACAGCAACAACATGAAAACTAAAAACACCAAGAACAGTGGTCTCCATACCTAGACCCGCTTTTTTCCACTTGCTTCCGGATCACCGTAGTCATATGCTTCAGTTGCCTGAAACTGAGCTATCCCATATCCATCCATTCCTTGCGGTTGGGGTTGTCCTTCGGGTGGTGGTGGTGGCAACACCGCGAAGCTTAATCCACCTCTATCTACACGGCCAGCTCCTTTGCCTCTGCCTCCTGCTCCTTGCGGTCTGCCTCAATCGAACCTCTTCCTCTTCCTGGGAGGTTCTTCATCGATCTTCTGATCATCCGAGCGGTAGATTGGATAGTCACAAGCCATGTGAACATGTCCGCTACATGTGTAACACAGCATGGAAAGTATGTCCCTATCTATACCCTTGGTGCCTCGCACTACCGATCCTGAGTCGTGCGGTCAACCACCTATAGGTCTGGCCCTCCTGACCTCTGTGTCGTATGTCTACTACCAGATGTAGAATACTCCGATGCAAGTCGACTAGTGGTGGGTCCCACTGCTGGAGACTATTCAGCAAGGAAATTATCTAATAAAGGGTTCTCTCTAACACCCCCACCTGAGTCAGGATGCTGAGAGGGATCGTCGAAGATCTGATCTCGTGACTCAGTCCTTGATCGAAGGTATGGGCCCTGAAGAACGGGTCTCGTACCATGTCTATAGAGTAGCACGAGAGGTCTATGAACCTCGCTGAGTACTGAGCTACACTCATGCTAGCCTGCTGTAGATGAAGTATCTCATGTATCCACACCACTTGAAGGGTGGCTGGTACAAACTCTGCCCTGAACAGGCTCTTGAAGTATGCCCATAAAGTGACATCTCGTCATGCATCTGGAGCATCAGGCTCCACCATCTTCATGCTGCTGCTTGAAGGAGGCTGGAAACATGGATCACCATGAAGTCCGCTGGTGTACCTACTAGCCTGAAAACCCTCACCATAGCCTCCAGCCAATCCTCAGCCACCTATGGGTCTGTCTCTCCCCGGAGCCTGGGTGACCTCTAGCGCTGGAACTTGTGCAGCATTCTCAAGTGGCGTGCATCGCCTGTTGCTGGGGCTGGTGGCATCAGTGGTCCAACGGGTGGTTGTACCGCGGGTGCCTCCGCTGGTGCCTCAACTGGATAAGAGCCTTGAATTGAGGCCTCGTCGTTCAGCGGCCTGTCAGTACATGCAACTCTCGGGGCTCTTGTTGGTCGTCCGTGGGGAGGCATCCTGAAAGAAATAGATGTGACACGGTTAAAATACTATACCTGGTGAGATGACCTGGTTTGAGCTTACTTGAATGAAAATTTTGAAAACACACATGGAATTAGTGTTTTCATGCACTGAGTTGGAAATCAGATGTCAGGGTCCTGGTGTTTGGATATGTCGTCCGCCCACACCAACACTAGACTCCCTGAACTGAAAACCACAATTAGTACCCTTAACACTATTTCTTCACATAATGAAAATATCAGAGTCCCATGTTTTGTGGTAGAATCGACTCCTCGGATACCAATTTGTCACGACCCATCCCTAGGGCCCGTGCTGTGACTACCCCAAGCTCGCCTTCCATAGGCCAAGGGCTGGCGACTAGAACCAAAGGTGAAAATCCTGATATCTGGGAAGGCATTTACTTTATAAAACAAAAACACATCCAACCAAAGTACAAGCGGAATTAATACACTAAGTAAAGAAAAAGTTCTGAAAATTAAATGGGCCAGAATACAAACCCAACTGAGAAGCACAACTACAATTGAACGAAAGTACAACAGAAAAGACAAACAGCTGGAAGATATAAGTAGCACAGGGTCGTCCACCTTGGATCCTACCTGGACGGAAGGTACATATAGCCTCCTCAACGTTCTCATTGGTCAACCTCCTCCATGTATCATCTCATCGTGAAGTCCACCTCCAGGTACCGACTCATCGTGAGGTCCACCTCCAGGTGTCGTCCAGTCCTTGAACACTCGGCCTCCATCAACGTTGTTCGTTGTCTGCATCCAACACAATGTGGTGCAGGCATAGATCGTGTAGGGAAGAGTACAATGATACTCAGTAGGGACCCCTAGACCCTCAAGGTCTCACTAAATCCAACAAGGATAACCACAAAGAAGAATCTCAATAGATAACCCTTACTTAGGTATGCGCCCGTACATATACCAAAGTTATCGACTAACCCATCTCTATCATAAGGAAATCTAAAAAGGAATGAAATCAAAGGATAACCACTACTTAGGAATATGCCCATACATCATGTAACCCATCTCAATCATGAGGAAAACACAACGGTCATTGAATCAGCTCAAACCAGGATTTTCATTAATGAAACCATGGTTGCTGGAGAACTCCTCCTCTATCGAGTACAGTGGTCCTGTCATGACTCTGAGGTGCTACTCACTAACCTTATACTGCTGAGGCACTCCTACTATCGAGCACCACTGGTCTGCCACCTCACAAATTAGTGCTCCCCACCATGGGTCTACCACCTCACACAGTAGTGCACCCCCCATAGCCTATAGAGGTACTCCTCCAATCGACTACCGCAGGTCTGCCACCTCATAAAGTAGTGCTCTTCCGCCATGGGTCTTCCACCTCACAAATTAGTGCTCCCCACTTGGCTATACAAGTCACTCCTAATCGAATCAGACAAGCAGTCATTAGGTCCATAGCTACTAGCCCTCCGCACTCCGTATGCTCGTCTCCCGGAGGATCTGCTCCACAAGCTACTGGTCGATACTCCAATTATCACATGTGCCACGATGAAATATCAAAAAGAACCGCCTCTTCACAGGGGTCTCAACAAAATTGACGGCGCATCAATCAGACGCCCGGTCTGTGAGTTATTAGCCTTTTTGTCCCGGGGCTTGGTTGGTTTTGTTATGAATCAACCCGACCATATCCCAACTGTACCCCGAACTCTCATAGGGTATACTCATAGGGAACATTTCTCAACGGGATTACCAAAACCACTGACGATTCGTCAAACGGACGTCTGGTCTTAATGTTATCGGCTTTTCCATTCCAGGGGCCCGGTTGTATTTCGGGTACAATCCAACCTGACCTTACTCCAACTGCATCCAAACATCAATCGAAGTATGTCAAAAGATCCGTCTCATCAAGAGGAAACCAACAACGTAGACAAAATTTCAACTGGATGTCCGGATCTTATTTTATAACTGTTTTTGCTCTGAGGGCCCGGTTGGTTTTGGGTTCGAACCAACCCAGTCGTACTTCAAATGAAACTGGTTAACCAAACTGGTCACACCATTGTGATCCATACAAAAAAACACATGATATGAACTACCCATTGGTCCAAAACGGATAGCTGGTGAAAATTTACATTTCAATGAAACATGTCCGAACCAGGCCTTCTGGGGCCCACGCCACGACCTCGACATAAATGTCCAAAATTATTCTTGAAACGTCTGTCTTAATTCCAGGGTCACAACGTCGCAGATGGTTCTTCATTCCAACACTGTATGAGAGAGATATGTCAAATATAAGTTCCCGTAATAATAATAACATTATTATTATTTGGTGTTTCGTGGACACGTGCAATGAAAAAAAAATTAATATTCAAAATTATACTTGAATTGACGGTATTAGTGAGAGGATTACATCGCCACTGACAGAAATCCAATTGGGCGTCACACGCATGAGTTATGGCAGGTCGAAGATTTAAGAATAATATTAAATCTTTTATTTTCTGGGCGCTTTGGGTACCCGATCCAAAAACCCAAAAAAGATATCCAATATTGGACTCATAAATTCCATCTCAAAGTCAGGCTCGCGCTGCTGTTGATGGTTTTGAAACCGAGGTCGCACGAAGAAGATACCATAAAAATATGGTTTTCTCAACGAAAATAATAATAACATTATTATATTATGATTATTTTTAATTTAATTTAATTCTTTAAATTCCCTCGCACCACCAAAATGGCGCCTCCCCTTTTACCTCCAAGACTAGCATGCCTCATCCTTGATTGATTTCTCTTTATTTATTTTGATTTTATTTTATTTCATTTCAAAACATATTCTCTCTCCAATCTATTCTACATCCCATGAAAATTCACCCTCACGATTTCTTCTCCTCCAAACCCGCAGGCTGACTCCTCCAGTGAATGTGCCGCCTCCAGACTTCCACCGTCCCAACATCCCTCTCACGCTACCACACCGCCCCTTCCACTGGACATTACAGCTTCATTCTCTGGCCAAAAAATTGTAATGATCGCCGATTTTTGGTCCTTGGGTCGACATCGCAGCGTCCGTATTCCACACTCAGCGAAACATCGATGTTTTGACGTGATTAATTATTTGGCATGAACGAACGCACGGAGAATATGAGAAGAATGAAATATAAAAGGGTCATGGGCTATTTTCGGAATGATGATCATGTTTGGTTGGTCATCATATTTGAGAATCAAGAACACAAGTAACTGGAAAATAAATATTTATCACACTTCAAGACGTTCAATCTCAAGATAAACGAGAAGAAATAATTTATTCGACCCACTGTTTTTTGATCTGCAAATTAATTCATTTAATTCACGTTTGTCATGAAAATTCAACCAGGTAAGGAATCCCCAATGATAAATCCTACATCTAAATATATAAAAATCCCCCTACCTGAATTCGGTGGAATCCAAAGAAGACGAAGGAAAGAATTCCGAGTTCATTGTCGTTCGATGTTTGTCACCGCTAGTTGACCTCAGGATCGGTTCCCCCAATGGTTGTCGTGTTTTCCATTCTTCATTGAAGGATGACGTTGTCAGAAATTTTCCAGAGATTTCACGTGATCACTAATCCCTTCGCCAACAGATTGATTAAATAAAAGAACAAACTCCAGGTTTAGCTCATTAATATGGTTTATTAATGAACCATAATAAAAGTACCATTAATTTGGTGAGTGTTGCAGTTTCACAACAAAAGTAATAGATCTTTAAATTCCTTATTTAATGATCATCGTTACACTGTGGTTCTTCCAACTTTCGCTTAATAGTCGAAGGTAGAATAAAATAACTCATTTAGTTATTTTATTATTTTTACGAAAAGTCCAAAATTTAAAATTTTCATCAGAATCCTGCCAACCGAAGTTAAGGTTCGCCTAAGCGAATATCAGCACTGCTAGTTCATCGGTGTCCTCGGATTTAAATTCCGAGCAACTATTCAAAAGATAGAAACACCCACTTGTTCGTTCAGTGAACGTACCCGAGGTAAACTTTGGAAATTGATTTCAGGCACACTGGGCCTTATAATTAGGTGTCGTCAGAAGCCACAGACTCATAAAATTACAAATAAATTAAAAAAATCCTTGAAATATCCAGGTCTTTACATAATCCTCCGAAGTATAGAACACATGCTCACAGCATGTCCTCCAACGTCTGGATGGTCCTCTATTCCTGCCCATCTGTCTAGTGGCGGAAAGTAGTGATGAGGCTTAGAAGGGTTCCAAAAGAATTTTGCAATCTATTTTAGACTCGTGAGGTAAATCATGTATCCTAATTAGATATTATGGACCTCAGAACTCCATGAAACTGCACGACCTCATCCACGCACCTCTGTGTTAAGGAATCCAATGCACTCCACTCCCTGACTGCCAGGAAGTGATATGATTTCATTACCTGGTCCACTACTACCTAGATAACATCAAAGACTTCCTGAATCCTAGGTAGTTTCGTGAAGAAATCCATTGAGATGCCATCCCACTTCCACTAGGGGAAATATAAATTTTGTAACAAACCTCCTGGGATGTGGGGTTCAGCCTTCACCTAATAGCACATTAGGCATTTTTTCACAAACTCCACCACTTCCCATTTCACCCCGGGACACCAAAACTGACTCTTCAGGCCACAGTACATCTTGGAAACTCATGAGTTAACCGAGATGGGTGAATTATGGAACTCACTATGAACATTCTCACACATTGGCACCAGGACAAACCACTTTTCATGAAACACAATCTGATCCTGACAACCATTTTACCATCCTTCAGGAGCATTGCCGTGGATAACTAAATTGCACATCACTTTAGCCACTAATTTACAGGATGAGGCTCCTCCTCCTTCTTCACTAAGGATGACTTCACTGTCATCTGAATCAGGAAGCCCCTACCATTCTCCACCCTTTCATCCAAGTGCAGGGGAGCCAAATCCTCCATTACCTTTCATGCATCTGCTGATTCTCGAACAATGACCTTATGAAAATTCTTGATCATGGCATCGTAAACCACATTACCCTTTGTTGAGGTGTAGGAAATCAATAAGTTGTAGTACTAAAGAATCCATCCACCTCCACTCCCACAAGATCAGGTCACGTTGGGAGAACATATATCTCAATCTCTTGCGATCTGGGAAGAACAAGAAGCATTCCACGATGAGGTAATGACTCCAAAACATTAGTGCAACCACAACTGTTACATGATCCAAGACATGGGTAGAATATTTTTGTTCATGAGAAAATAAATGTATATTATCACTAGAGATAACTCCCCACTGCTACATCGGCACACACCCTTTTCTTAGGGTGGAAGAATCATAGAAAACATCAAATGTTACCCCTTATTATGGAAACCTCACCACTGGGGCACTGACCCACTTCCCCTTCAGATAACTGTAGGATGACTCACACTGCTCACTCCAATGAAAAGAATGATATTTCTCTGTCAAGGATGTCAAATGTGGTGCAACTTGAGAGAAATCAAGCACACACCTTTTGTTCTCTCTTCCCAGACGCAAGAAACTACAAACCTTGTCCACTTTCTTGGGCAATTATATTCCCTACATAGACACCACGTGTCTGAGGCTGTGCGCTTCTCTTATCCAAAACTTGCACTTGGACAAAATCTCGTATAGTTGGTGGTGTCAGAGGACTTCCAAAACTATCCTCAGATGTTCAATGTGACCATCCATTGATCTTGAGTAGATCAGGTTTTCAACATTAAACATGACTATGAACCGGTCTAGATATTAATGGAATACATAGTTCATGATCCCCATGACCACATATCATGTGTTCATAACACCTAACGACATCACCATGAACTAAAGGTGCCCATTACTGCACCTAAAAGAAGTCTTCAAGATTTCACCCTCCATTACTCTTAACAGGTGATATCCAGACCACAGTTCGATCATGTAGAACCAACCTACCCTATTTAGCTGATCAAAATGGTCATCGATCCATGGGAGGGGGTAATGATTCTTTGAACATCACCTGATTCTAAATTCGGTAGCCTATAAACATGATGATACCACAATCTTCCTTCTTTGAAGAGAAGACTGGGGCACCCCATAGTAACACATTTGATTGGTTAAAACCCTCCTTTATCTAGTCACCAACATGGATCTGCAACTCTCACAACTCAGAAGCTGACATCCGATTTGGACCCATCGAAATTCGACGGTCACAGGGTTACAAGTCTATCCTGAACTCAACATCATGTCGAGGGGGTTGATACACCACCTCTCCAAAAAAGACATCCATGAACTCACGGATGACCCTCAAGACTTCAACCATCTCTATATCTTCCATCTACACTGACAACTCAGTTAACAAGAAATGAAGGGGCTCCACTCGTCAGCTTCCATCTTAGCAACCCCGCTCACCAATGAAAGCTACATCCTAGATGCCCATATCGGAAAACACAACCCTTCTCTAGAAGTAGTCTATAATAGAATAAATTTAGAACAGATATTCAATTCCTTAAACAAAATCTTATTGATGCATCTATAGTAGAAGAAGGTCCAAAATGGACTAATATAGCCCATCATCAGTCTACATCCCTGGAAAACATAAGACACACTGGTCTGACCTCCAACTGGAAAACTCAATACTAGGGGCACGAGAAGTATCTCTGCTTCTAGAACCATAGAATGCTCTAGACTCGGTACAACGAAATAGTGTGAAGCTCCTAAATATGATAAGGAACATGAAAGAGTACTAAAAAAGCTGATCGTACATCGAACAACCTCAGGACTTGCTAGACTACTACCTCTGCAAAGTGCAACTGCCCACACCCTACACCTATGTCCCTCAACTGTAGGATGCCTCCCTAACCTTGCCCTACATTAGGTCACTAAGGAGGGACATGAGGCCGGCCTCTTCCTGCAACATCTACTCTTAGAGGAGCGGGAGCTCACAGTCCTTGTTGTGGTTTCTGAAAAGTCATGGCCAGAAACTACTTGATGAGGTGTACATTGTACCTTCCCACCTACACTATACTACACTAGGTCTAAGAACTGATTCTAAAGGTTCCCATGGCTTCCACAGATAAATCATCTCAGTCCTAGTCCCATAGGGAAAGGGAGAGGACTAGGAGATCTAAACTGAAACTAATGGGACCTTCTCCCAATGGGTCGAAACCTCGAAGTCCCTGAGGCTGGAGGCCTGCTGCTAACAACCTTCCCCATCAAAGAGCTCAATTGACACCCCTCTCATGGCACACCTCCCTAAATGTGTATCCTATCCACCAAATTAGTGTTCTTTTGAACCTCTAAGTATGTTGATCCAGTGAATGGAACAAAAATGTACTGAAAGGAAGGTCAGGGTGCCTCCTCTAAACATCTCCCCGAGAGTACTCATCTAGAAATGGGTTTGTAGAAAAATGAAGGAGATAATTGATCTTGAACCCCAATTCAGTCACATACTTACTCCCCTATTAAACGAAGAGTAACTATTTCATTTTATCATCCTTCATTATAGAAGAATGTAATTATACCTGAAACTCCTTCTCTAAGTCATTCCACGAAACCTAAGCTTCCCTCTTCTACATGAAGTAGATAATCTACCACTGGCGCACTGCTCCCCACATATTTCTCCCAAGCAGAGGAACCCAATTCTCATCCGGAGCCAAGATCAAGCTGAATGGTTTTAGAAACTATTCAATATAGCTTTTTATCTCCATATATGAGACACTGACATCATAAATCCTAAGGGTCTTCCGATTAAAGGAACATAGAATCTTACTCTACTGGGCCTCCTCTTCCCCTCAATCACTCATCCTCCAATCAGAAAGAGCAGCCTCCGGGGCCTCAATCACCCGCACTACTAATAGAAGTCGCTTGGGTGCTATAGCTGCAAAGTAAACAAACATTGCGTTGCCCTGATTAGTGAAGAAGATTTCTTTTAAATTTTTTTAAACATGTTACTCTTTTTAAATTATCAAAACACCCAAAACACATAAGAACACAAGTCATTATGAAGCATGTAACTTTCCTAGGGTCTCTACCCTGCATGAAGTGTAGCCTCACTTGGTCATTCAGTAGGTCCAAAGTCCTTGCATCAAATCAGGGGGTAAAATTATGTGTCCTAGTTGGTCTTCCCTGGCTTATTTCATGCACAAATATTCTATAAAATTGTTTCCCTACCATCCCATGAAATCCTCACGGTTCTTAACTATGAAATCCATCCTATCTCTAAACCTTCATTTGATACAATTATGTCACAACCCGCCATCACCAAGATGAGGGAAGGAAAAGAAAATGGTCATACCCTTCCGTTATGAATTTGAAGAAGAGATAATGAGCCATGAGTCCTGCCTTCAACATGACCTGGAGTAGAAACTAGCACCAAGGGTATAGAATAACACATATTATGGAAGGCATTACCATTTTTATAGAATAATATCAGGAGATAAGATGGTAAACTACTCCAAAAATAGAAGGTAAAAGTAAATCTAGAAACACTTTTTCCACATGAATGTCCAAAATATAGTGATACAAGGTAGAATAAAACTACAAAGGAAAAAATTTCAAAATAAAGGAAAATAGAAATAGAAATTTCCCCGATGTCCGAGCTAATATGGTTTTGCATGCTCCACGATGTCCTCCTAGAATCCTGAATGCAGTTTTATATACCTAGGGTGAGTATACAGGTATACTCAGTAAAGAAATCCAAAAGATCTTGTGCACAAGTGGGGAGGCATTCTAATGACTGGTGAGAAATAGAGACAACCCAAGCACAAATCAAGGAAACTATCCACCCAACCTCACCTGGTCATGATCCCCATATAATGCAAGTCAGGTAAGGTAATAGTAATAGCACAACTATATTTGGGTACCACGCACCACATTATCAATGGCCACTAAAGAAATCTCGTGTGTAAAACCTCCCCCTCCATTTTCAATGGATTCCCATAGATTCCCCAACAACAACTTTATGTGCCACCATAATGATGCTTCCCGCCCGAAAAAACCTGGGCCACCACAACCACACACCTCACATGTAGACACATGGGCCACCACAACCATACATAACCACGCCCATAGATAGTTGGGCCGAAACAAATACTATCATGCCCAAAGACACCAAGACCTCATCCCAAAGACACATGGGAAACAAACCTTCCCGTAAACAACTCGTACAACAACCACAACATACCATGCCTGATGTTTCGTGGGCTATATTGGACCTCATGCTATCACAGCCATCTTGAAGAGTCTTGGGCTACCCAGGATAAGGATTAGAAAGGATCCAATATACATCCACCAATAATAATGTTGGAGAAAACAGCCTCCCCCTTGAAATTGGGGTGTTCGGCACAAAGTGAACAACTTGGGTGGGGTTTGAATAAGAAACACAAGAACTAAATACAAACATATAGGTAAATAAGCCCCTATACCATCCAAAGCACCCCAATGCCATCTCATACACAAACACACTCATTATTATTCATACATGCACAACAAAACAATAACCACAACCAGAGACTCTCCCATTTCTGGAGAACAATTCCCCATTGAACCCATTCTTGTTATCATGATCAAGTGATTTTGATAGAAATAATTATACACTACTAGAAAAATATTATGAATATCCCCAAGTAAAAACAACTCTGGACTAAAAATGAATACAACCAAATAGTAATTAATCATTCACCCCTGATTCCCTTATATAGTCACAATAACAAAAGGGATCTGTTAGATCCCTAGATGTACTGGAACCAATCCAATCCAAATCATACTTCCCCATAGGGCCTCAAATTGACAAACTACCAACTTCCAATACAGTGATTCGAATCCCATCACCATCACACCACAAGGTGTTAAATAGAACAGCCATACAAATCATTAGGATAAGTAAGATTTCAAATTAAGCCAAAACGTTTTATTAAGTCTCTTCTTTCTATTTGGTTAATGAGATTGATCACATAAGGATTCATATTAATTGGGAATATATTCAATCAACCATGTTTATGTGATTATATAGTTTCCATGTAACATCCATTCAATAATATTATTATCCTGAAAAAAAAGGTGCATTAGTGCGCAAGAAAGGACCACTGACATCCTCGATTTTTAGTGGGTATAGGCCCATATAGTTCACAACATATAAAAAATATATAAAAGAGTACAATATAATCTTCATCAAACACACCCATTAATTCATTTAAAACCATTTATAATCTTTATTAAGGTTTTGTTTCATCCACATCCCAAGGGAAACATTTTCATACCCACCCCACATGATACACATCAATAGAGACGAATGAAAACCCAACATGGATGATAAAGGATCAAAGTTTTTCCCCCATGCCAAGAAATGGTGATGCACGAAATTCAGATGAAATCCACAGACTCCAAGGTTTAGAAGGAAGGATCTACTATGGGGGAATGATTCGTCTCTAGAGTAAGACTCTAGGGTGTACATTGTAGAATGGAAATGAATTATGAAAATATGATCTTTGCATAAGAAAAGGCCATATCCTAAAATGAAGGAGACTATTTCGATGTACACAAAAGTTGGATCATGGATTGACCACGCGGTTGGGTGGTTTCACGTATTTGTATTAATTGAGATTTAATAATTCTCATTACAGATTATGGAGATAGCAAATAGAGTTAATATATTTCGTTTAAATGGATATAAAATGGGTAACATGGGAGAAAATTTAAAACACAAAAAAGGTGTGACCCTGAGAAAAAAGCACCAGTAATTTTGGTAACTCAAGGGTCACATGACTACTATAGGATTAGAATATCTTTTACTGTATTTAAAAAGGGTATTAAAACACTTTTATGTAAAAATATAAATTATTGCGGAAAAGCTGGAAGGTCTTGGAAAAATAGGGAAACACTCACCATTAGGTGAGTCATTGTCACCCTATCATCATCGTCCTGTCCCCATCGCCCTAACATTGTCTCCCAGGCATCGTTTCCCTGGCACCATCTCCCTGAAACTATCACCTTAGAACTGTCTTCATGGCACCTTCACCCTGGCATCAGCACCCTAGCACTATTGCCTTGGCACCGGTGCCCTGACACCGTCATCGATTGATGCAATAAGCAACCCATCAGTATCGTCGATGCAGATAAGTTCCACCGACGCCTTTCAGTTCCACTGACACAAATTGGTTCCACAATTAGTTCAATCCTGAAATTTCTAAAACTCTTTAATGAGTAATCGATTGTCCCCAAGACATCCCAAACACCAGAAATTTGGTAAAGTAATAGACCAAGAGGTTTCATGCCATTATAAGATTCCACTTCCAACTCTTACAAATTTTATTTATTTAAACTGATATAATAATAATAATATACACAATAATATTATATATTATTATATTAATGTGAAAATATATATCTCTCTCTTAATCCATTAAATGGGTAATGGGGTCTTCGATCATTTCTAAGGCAGACATCTGCCTCGCGAACTGATGTTATTCATTTTCCATCACCATCAATAATGGATAAATATAGTGGATGATTTAATGTGTGTGTTTGTGTATATATATAGGATATTTATGATCTTATTTAACCTATTTAATTATAATACCACATATCCCTTCTTATCTCCCAACTCATTGTAAAACAACAACTTCGCTCATGTGTATGGTAGACTACAACCTCAAGAAGATATGTGAGGTGTAATTCCTTCGTATTTTACATGGATGGTAACAATGATATATTAAATGAATTTATAAAATATTTGAATAATAAATATATCCATATAAATTTGATCTCACATTTCCCTTTTTAATTTCCATTCCTTTGGGAATAATATAACTTCATATATATGTATGACTTACTACTACATCGCAAAATGATGTGATTCATTTTCACCAATGAATTTCATAGAAGGTAATGAGGGTAAATTTAAATATTATTTGTGATATATGTGAAATAAAAAATTTTATATAAAGGAAATATATTATATAAAATTAATTATTTTCATCCATCAAGAAAATGGAAATAGTGTTCATGTGTACATATGGGAGACCATATCCTTGAACGATGCATCTCATTTTAAATATATAACATATATAATTTAATATAACCACATAGATAATTATTATGAATGATATTTATATCATGGATAAAATTAATAATATTTTTTAACCACTATGAATTTCATGGGACCAAAAGATAAAAAATCAATTAATACATGTAAAAAAATTAGTTATTCCACAAAACATAATTTTTTACATGGGATTATTAATAATTGGGTTATAAAAGGTCTTATGTAAACAATATATGGTATTGTATATATATATATATATGTGGTTCTGTAATAGATTTATTGTAAATTATTATTTATTATAAAATATTTTCAAATGTTGACAAAGGAAGTCAATACATAAGGTACGATGTCTCTATGTCACTTTATTTTTTGTGACACATGACCCATATTCACCACTTCGTAATTTTATATTGTAATTATAACTCCAATGATTTTATTTTATAATGATTATCCATAAAATTATGTGGATTTTAATATCTATTTTAGGATCTCTCTTTCAAGGGTGTTGATGTTCAAAAGTTACAGATGTAGGAAGTGATATTTGTCTCAATTTTTATTTTTTTGGGACACACATCATATTATAAACCTATCATCTATTATGAGATGTATATAAATCCTCATTTACTAATAATATCATTAATTTTTCTATTTTAATTGTATTTTATATTTTATATTACGTTATTATTTCATGGTACAGTAATTTATTGTCACCAAAATTGCTTGGGGTATTAATATAAAATTTCATGATTTATTGATATTGTTTGTATTTAATATTCTAATGATGAAATAATATGATCAAATTCCAAGACACTCATGATTATTCATATCTACATTTATGTAATTAGTATACATGTTTTACACATATTTTAACTCAATTCATGTACTCAATAGGTCAAAATAAGGGTTTTAGGAGATGTAAACCTTACTTCACACTTTTATCAAAAACCTTGTTCTTCAATTACATGTTTAAAAAATGTAAAAAATAGTCTAACATTCTCAAGAGGATTTATTAAATAAAATTTTAAACATTCTGGAAAATTTATAGTTTTTTTACGGAATATTAATGTCATTTTGAAGACACAAACTATAATTCATTTTTTGAATACTCAGATGGAGTATTTTTTTAACATGTATGGTAGGAAAATAAATTCTTACAAAATGAGAAATAATATTTTTACAGATTCATTTATATGTTAAAAAGGTTATTTTCAAGGATAATGATTTTTTAAATTTTTTATGTTTTAAAAAATATATTATTTTTATGCTGAAAGGATATTTTCAAAAAAAATATTTAAATCATATTTAAAAAATCCAATATGGGATTCCAATTTTTATTTTCAATAAATAAGAATTTAAAAATGATTTAGGTTTTAAAAAGTGTTTCTGAAAGGGAAATGGATATGGTAGTCATAAATTGTTACTGGTGTTCATTCAAAATCATTTTCCATCTAATATGAAATCCATTGATGTAACATAATAATTATTGAGGATATGATCCAATTAGAAAATATTTATTATTTTATTTGATGGTTTTTATTTATGATGAAAAATTTTCTATGAAACCAATTTCATTTCCAACAGTCAAGCTGTGATGAAATATTTCATGAAACGTATTTCTTTTCATGGGATCTGATATGACGATGTCATTATAAAACACATTTAATTTCCTGGTTTCTGATATGAAAAATGATTTATGAAGCCTGTTTATTTTATTGTGTTCTAATAAGATTAATGTTTTATGATATTATGGCACAAAGATGTATGATTTTAATAATGTGACACGTGGGACCAATATATCTCTCCAACGAATTGGGTAATGACTGATTTCATAATATCTCAATGGGTTTATGGGAGGTTATCCTTTGCCCAAAATATGACTCATGGGTGGTTAGACCAAACCTGAAAGTGGGGAAACTAGAGGATATAAAATGATCAATGAAACTACCATGGTGTTATGACAAAACTAAAATATTATGTATTTTTTTGTGGATAACATTGACATAAGATTTTATATTCTTATGTATAATCCATGAAATAATTTATTTCAAATTTTATACATTGATGGGTCATGTTTTTTATTATATTATAATTTATGTCTTTCGAAAGTCCAATACACAAAAGTTTACTATTGATTCTGTTATTTTCTATATAGGGTATGTTTTACATATATCATGGTCATATTATAATACAATTATGCTCACATTATGCTTATATATATCCCTTGTTCACTCGTACAGAGCAAATGATCTCACCCTTTCTTATGTTTCTTTCTTCGGTTTATGATGATTGGTATTATTTTTTAATTTTCTATGAACAGTGGTGGTATTGAGGAATTAACTCGTAGAATATTTAGAACACTTATGAACAAATGTTTTATATTTCCATGTTTTAGAAGGATTTAAAGTTTTTAATCCACAAGAATGTGTTTTTTAATATAATGAATATAAATAAAATATTATTATCTATCATCTATGAAGAAGAATGGTACATTATATATTTGTTAAGGTAGAAATACCACATGAATTTCGTGGAGTTACATATTGACAGAAGCCCTATTTTTTCAAGTAGTTTGGAATCTCATCAAGTTTTAGAGGGATTTTATTTGTCCCTTTTCTTTATAGTACCCATTTCATACTCTAATTTTAGATTATTTTTATGAATTCATATTTTATATTCATTCTATATTAAATTTTGTAGTATATCTATCAGTGTGTATAATTACATTAGTATGAACCCGCCCATGTGTGTGATATGAATATTCAGTGATAGTTAGCAACCACTATCCTATTAGAGTCTACATTTGTGTGTCATAGTCATCTTATTGGTGACCAGGTTGGCCCCTATGGGTTGGGTCATGATATAATTGTATTAGATCATTTTATCATTGAATCATAGTTTGGTGATATTATAACTGTTATATTTTGTTTGGAAACTAAGTAAACAACATTAAAGTTTCACAAATATGGTTTTCTAGCTAGGTAATGTAATTATGGTGTGAAATTTGAAGCACATTTTCACTGGTAAATTTATATTATTCTTGTATACATTGTACATGTATTCACTAGATTCATGGAAATCATCAATACATACATCATATAGGAATGGTTTTTTGTTCCCATGTCCTTCTTGAGTCATCTCATGGGATATTTTCTTAAATGTGGTGAATATTGATTTTTATAGGATACCTACATGATAATATACTTATAGGAATATATGGAAAGATCATGTTAATTATATAAATAGAAATGATTTGTGTATTTCAGGGCGTGTGAAGGAGGTGGTGCCTCATGGTGGATTTTCAGTCATTCATATATCAATTGAGATTTTGGTTCCCCTACCCTTACCTTGTGATGATGTGGGGTAAATGATTTCTCATAATTAGACCTAAAGTAGAGAATTATAATGTTTTATATTGATCTAAAACCCAATGATTTATTTGAATAACACTAGGTATTTTGGAGATTTTGCATACTTTTTGTGATAACTCCCGATCAAATGGTGTTCTTAACCATAAGACTTATCCACAGATCAATAGGATGGTGGTTAAGGTTGTTGATGTAGACACATGATGAGGATTCACTCACATGGATATAGTTTTATCACCTCATTAGATATGAGTTTTACCTAGTAATGTTTTAGGGGGTATGTATATAGCATATTCGAGAGCATGAACATGGTAGGATGCCATTCCAAGAGATTTTTTGTTTGTTCAATAACCACTCATGGTACACCATGGACATTCTTCATGTTGTAAGAATTTTCTAATGGAACATTGAGTATTGACTCCCCCTATATATATATATATAAGATATAGTGGTATTTATAATTGTCACTTCCTACTTCGTGCAACTAGATCCTTCCTTGGGGTGGAGATATTTCTAGCCTAGAATTTTCTGATATTTGGATCTAGATTTGGAGAGTCTGGAGTCGATCAATCATGAAAAGGTAGTTGGTGACTAACTCATGGTCCTAGGTATGTGAGGAATCTATAGATAAATTCTTAGGGCATATATTCTTCCATCTATGTTTTTTATAATGGTTCTAGTCATCTATGGGATAGGTTATTCTACTCTAATTATGGGTTAGCTGATGTCACATGGTATTTACCAACCCGCTACACTGAAAATAGGAAAACAGTTAAGGGAACACCTAAAAAATGGATATTTTTGAGGAGGGAGGTATTCATTGTGTTATATGTTTCATATGAGATGAGAGTGTAGTGGGTGTGAGGTCTAATGTTTTTACATTTCTCTACCGTCACCACCCCCAGCTGATCCATGAAAGGATTATGGTACTTGTGGTCATAAATGTGACCAGTTGGAAGAATATTATGCCTATGAACAAGAGGATTTTTATGATAATTCAATTTATAATCCGTATCATCTCTTCATTATTTTTAGTGTAGATAAAAAATAATTGGAGATAATGTTTCCATTACAAATCCCTATTCTGAGATTTGGAGATTCTATTAGAGCCTTTAGCTGTACCTGTTCATTTGGAGACTACTTCCAAGGGGGATTCAATGATCAATCAACTCTTTTAATAGTGTTATGTTACTCCTGGGTGATAAATATTATTATTTTATATTTTCATGGACATGATATAACATTAATATTTCACCCCGGGTATGGGTATCTCTCTGTGGTGCATGCACATAGTTTCTAATTTAGGTGGGTCATGTGGTACATATTAGTTCATGGGATGAGTGTTCTATTATTTATAGATAATTATAACTAGGAAATGTATTGTTGTAAAATATTTATGAAAATAAATCTGATTAGTAATTGTTATACTAGTATTTTCCTTATAGCATTAGATGTTCTGATCCTATAAATTTTGGGCAGTAGGGGAAGAGTAAGAGGACTTCTTCCCTGAGGATGTTACGAGTTAACTCCCCTATGATAAATGGATTTTTATTTTGATGTTAAACCATGTAATACCCTAATATATACTTCAATATATCATATATCATTAACAAATATTCTTGATTTGAAGGTTTATTTAGAGGACTTGTTGGGGATGGGATTTTTTAGACCCAGTTAGTTCCCTAGGCAACCCCATTGTTTTTTTTCAAGAATGAAAAATTTATATTGATGTTAGGATTAAATTAATGTCATATAAATTATTTAAAAATCAAGAAAAAGTATAAACATAAAATATTTGATGAACTATTTGACCGATTGAATAGATCGAGGTCGTTCTTGAAGATTGACCTCTGGTCAAGCTATCACTAGCTCCAAGATTGAGAAAATGATATAATGAAGTCCAAATTTTGATTCCTTTATATCCAATATGATCATTTTGTGATACAAATAAGTTATATTAATTCAAAATCAATTTTCATGGGACTTATGAGAAAAATATTTCAGTCCTACAGGAACCAGTTTACGGTAGTCTTCATCAATGATATCATACTGTACTCATCATTTGATGTGAAGTATGAAAAAATTAGGGTAGTTTTATCATACATTGAGAGAACCATCATAATGATATACTCTTTAAGTTACTATTCTAAAATATAAAGGTCCAAATATATTGAAATTTCATTCTTGAATGGAATAAACTAGTGTAACCAGTAATGGTTTGTATAGTCGTAGTTTCAGAACTATGTAAGATTGTGAATGAAATTTGGATCCTGCATTCATTAGTAGGATCAAATAAGAAACAATTTATAAATATTTTTGGGTCTCAACAACCCTAGCAACCATGAACTACAAGGGGAAGCATTTTTCATTCATATAGAGATTCCATTAGACTTTTCAGTTGTTTCCAAAGAGGTAAAAAAACACCCCAAGTTGATAATTTCACAAGATTGTGTTTAGTTTGTGGGATTATATGATACCAATAGAAGTTGGATCATATGGGTTATCATAAATAGGTATTTGGTGATTTCTTATGTCTCCTGTTCGATGAGACTCTGTGAGAATAAAAATGTGACCTGTGATTTTGAGCTAAAATCAGTAGTTTTCACCATGAATATCGGGTAATACTACCTTATAAGATATTGATTTAACATATATTCATCCTAAAAGATTCTCCGGAATATATCTTCCCAATAAATATTAACATGATAAAGATTATATTTAAATATTTTTTAACAGGTTTATAATATTTTGATAGTTTATAACCCCAAAAAATGGAAAATGATGGACAATTCACTCATAATGAGATCTTATTCACATTTATTCAGTGAGTAGTAAGAGTATTTAGACTCATTAAATATATATATATAGTTGATAATGATTGTGAATGTTCCCGCAAGACCATGGGTGTATCCCATTATTTTCCTTAGACTTTTAGGGAGAATCAACATTAAGATATATTTTGAAAGCCTTTAGCTGACTAGATATCCATTGGATGCTCTCATGATTGGGTTTTAGGACATAGAATGTATAAAATAATTTTCTAATTATTAATAATTGTACCTATCATGATGTGGGATGGGTTACTGAGTGGTTTTCATACGACTGCATTGAAATTAAATCCATGAGTTGGAATTATGTACCAAGGCATTCTATGTCAACTCTTATGGCCATTGAAAAAGAGGTGTCTAGTTCATTTTGTCTCTTGATGACACACTTTCTAGTAGGCGATGATATAGAATTAGGAATCAGTGAGTTAATATTAACCCATTGAGGCTCTAGAGTGTAAGTGGGATGGTGTCTTTGTGGACTTTTTTATTGGACTTCCATGACAATCTAGTGTTCCTACTTCTATCTAGATTATCCTAGAAACCCTCTCCAAGTATTCCAATTATTATCCATCAATGTGTAGAGTTCAGTGTATAGTTCGAGATACATTTACAAGTAATGTATATTAAAACACCAATGAATTCACTCAATTATCTTAATTTATCGCGACGCTTACATCATGTCGTGATTATGGAGAGGATTATAGGAGGCCTTAGGGACTTATATGCAGTTGAGAATGATTTTACTCCTCCAAAATAGCATAATGATAGTGAATACAATCCTATTTTTGGAATTTATTCTCTGGTCCATCATGTTAAACATTTGTTGTGGTTGGGTGGATTATCATAAATTTGTATACTTTGTGAATAAAAAAATGTAACACTCCACCGTTATTATGGAACTATTTAAGGCCTTTTATAGGACACTCTTTATGTCACTACTATACTAGAATGATCCAGGGGATTCAACCCTCATGAGGATAGATTTGGTGTGGTTGACATCAATGAAGGTATTGATGATTTTGGATCATAAGAGGATATCCCACATCCCAAAAAATTCATATGCAGACCAACGATGGAGGAAAATGAATTATGAGAAGGGATACCATGTTTCCATAATGGTGGAGCTTAATTGGGTATTGTGGTGGTTTGAACAAGGAAACATGTTTTCACCTAGATTCATTAGACCTTTCGAGATTATACATATATAGGGTGATGTCGTGTACTATTTAGACTTATATTTAGAGCTAAACATAACACATGATCTCTTACAGGAGTCATAAAGGAGTAGGTATGTGCATGGCCAGTCACATGATATTTAATGGGGTGATCTGGATATAGTGGATAAGAAACCTTCTCAGATTTCCCTATACAGGTCAAGTATTATCTGGAGAAGATAATTCATGGGTTCTTAATTCCATTCCTGTATTTCTAGTGGAAGCATAATAATTTCCAATTGATCACTAGGGAGTAAGAAAAGAACATGTGAGCACATTACCCTTATATTTTTGACAAGGCCTTTTACTTTTTTGGATTAAAATTCTTGAGGTTGTGAGAATGTTATGTATTTTTTATAAAATTTTTAATGGTGTTATTGTGGTATTATGCGGCTCATAGTTCCATGGTGTTTATATTATAAATTTTTTAAATATAATCCATCATGCATGAATTGTTATTCATGGTTAATAGAAAACTCTAAAATGGTGTTTCATATATAAAATCTAAAACCAATATTAAATAGTTATTATAGTATTTTATTTAATAGATATACAATATTTTGGAAACCAACATCAGTTTTTATGGGATGTGATGTGTGGAATGACAAAAAAAATAAAAAATAATTAATTTGTAGTTCATTAATTAGTTATGAACTAATCATGTCCATTTAAAATTGATTATGGTCATACCCTATCATAATTTTCATAACCCATGATATCAGAGTTGATCTTAGAGGATAAATTTTGGGGAAGATTACCAGATCATAGATCTATGTTTGTTTTTCTAATGAGTTTTCTATATCAAAAGTGTTATTTGATTTATCCCACAATATTGATGTGTAAATAATTATTAATCTCTGATAGATTTAATTTCATGGTATGATTATTTATTGATTTTAATCCCAATTTTGGGAATATTCCATATCATTTACAAAGTATCTCATGTTGGAAGTTAATTCCCAAAAAATTGTGGTTTTATTTTTGATGATTTTGTCTTCCTAGAATTAGGAATTTATATGTGATTTCTCAGTCCTTGATTTTTAATTTATTAATTTTATTAATCTTTATAAACAAATTATTTTAAAACAAAAAAAAATCCATTTTTATTTTCCTCACTTCTGGGTTTCATGATATTCTTCCGTCATTCTTCAAATTCTAATCATTCTTATTATAGTTTCTAGATAGTTCAATTATAATAAAAAATATATCATTTCACAATTGATATTTGGAACAACATATTTTTCCATGGTTTTATTATTGGGGTCAATGGAATGAATATGGTGCGATGAAGATGATGGAAAATCAATGTTGTATTAGGGGTTTTCATCATTTAGATGTAATTTTAGTGATTCATTATAAAATGAGATGATTTCAAAGTGGATCGGTGCCTAGAATATGACCACCGGTGACAACTAAAACTCAATCATAACTAGATTCAATATTTATGGGAGATATTTGTTGCTATATTATAGGCAGGTCTAACATATGCATTTACATGTGAAGATCATATGATTCTGGAAAATATATATGTACACAGTGTTTTTGTTCAAAAAATAGATTTTATGAGGATCCCTTCAATGGATGAAAGTGTTAATGGATTAGACAAATATCATACAATATGTGGCCTATACATATTACTTGTGACCAATTTCTCACAACCTATTGTGTACCCCTATGTACAAGGTCATAAGTATTTCTACTATACACTAACATGGAAATGGTACATGGGCCTGAACAGAGTACATAGACATTTCTAGAGAACACATGCATGAGCTCAAGTACAAGGACACCTAATCTGGCACGTTTGGACTAAGATAAACATGGTATCTATTCCCTTTACCTGACTTGTACCCCTTATAGGGTAGGGTGGATCATCCTCTATCATCAGTCTTATTATGTATCAATAGGGAATGTACCCCTAGTCTTATATCATGATGGTATATTATGGAATATCATCCTAATCCTATGATGATTCTTCCACTCTAGAGGCTATTCCTGGATAGATTTAGGTTTCCTTCTATATGTACCGTTGTGTTATCCTCTATCATTATTCTTTAAGTTGGATTGGTATCCCATCACCATCTTTTAGTTCAAGTGATCCCCATCATAGTGTGTTTTTGAAGACAAGGTGTGCACCTACTATAGGCTTTATGTGTGATCCTCTACCTATTTATAAATTTTTTTACATGCTATAGTTTTTACTACATAATTAGAGAGTCCATGGATAATAACCTATCGGATGACCACATTTAGTGTTAATAAGATATCATGAGTATGTTCTCTCATAATAGAATTACCATGGATCCCAGGGTATAATCCTAGGCTTGATGTACATATATGACATTATTTTGAGACATGTTTTCAATAATTAAGAATATCTTGGTTTCTATCATAATATAATTTAGTTTAATCTCATTGATTCATTATGTTTGTAGATATTCTAATGTGTTTCGAAGTTATTATATACTCAGACTAACATGGGATCATCATATACATGTCATGTCTTATCTAGAATAAACTCCATTTAATAATTTACTATGTGTACTATAAATAAATGTTTCTTAGCAATATTAAATGGACCATATGTAGTTCCATGAGAGGAATATTTCTAGTGGTCCCCTTTATCCTATCAGGATAGAATATATTCTATTTTCGGTGGGCTTATTTCGCCATTTTCATTCTAGTACAAGTTTTGTATTCTAATATGGGTTTAGATGTCTGAATGCATATTTAGTAATTGTCGATTATTTTCATTTAATTTAATATCCGTGTTATAGATCTGTGACATGATATAGAATGTTTAGGATAATTCCTTCTATTTGTGTATTATTCCTACTTAACTCTAGTCACTAGAACTAGATTTATTGGATATTATCTTGTGGTTTCACACTCAGATCACCAACGACCAGTGAGGCCATGGTAGTTCAGTTCAAGAAATATTCATCCATTAATGACAGTAATACGGATATATTTTAATTCATTATATCATATATATTAAATTAATATATCTTATGTATATCCATCTAAGGATGTGATGAAATTGAAACATGTTTTACTTAGAGTTGGTAGACCATAGATACACACAACAAACATTTTTATTTATAATGGATGAGACGGAAGAAATGTGTTGATGATTTATATTTACAATATATTAATTATATCATAAAAATAATATTTTTCATTAAATATATTCTTATCCCCATCCAAGTAATGTGTTAGTGATAAATGAATTGTGTTTTGTTATAGAGGTATTAATCAATATGTATGCATATACAATATTTTCACATTTCACAGACTGGAAGAGAGAATTATTTAACCTTATATAATATTATCATTTTCGTATATATAATTTCCTCTATTAAATAACCTTTTATAACTGGTCATGATTGGTGGTTTTGACAAAATGATGTCCCTTCATAGATGAAATATTGTGAATGCAGCAACAAATGAAATTCTCGTTCTATTAAAGACGTGTGATGGGTAAATAATTTTAATAAAATAGTCATAAAAAATTTCATTATACTAATCATAATAATTTCTTAATTTATAAATTGGAAAAATATATTTTTTATAAATATAAAGAAGAAATAAATTTAATATGTAATTAATAGACATGGTGGGAATTTGGATCAATCTTTTAGATCTTCTTAAAAATAATGGATTTACAGGTATTACATTGCTAACTATTCACAAAATTGATAACGATCTCCATTTTATATAAAAAGGTATAATTATCACATTTAATTATTATTTCTAATGGTTATATAAAGTGGTGTTGGATGACTCATTTAATGTATGAAGTGAGTTTCACAATTTTAATAATAAAAAAGGATTAGAAAAAAATTATGGACTATGATTACAACATTTGAAAATAATGGTTCATTTATGTTGATTGGGTAGAGAAATCACATCATCATATATTTAGATATAATGTTTGAGGAATTTAAAAATATTCTCAATAGTGTTATCTTTTTCATAGTTTATTTTTACTTGGTTAACTAAATTTTAAACCATGATAATTTATCTTAATTAATAAATTTATAATTATAATTATTAAATAACTTGAGCATGATGAGATCAAATATTAAAATAATTATATCAATAAAATTATTCTGTGATGAAATAAATTAATTTAAACATTACTTCTCATAATGCGTTACAATTTTGTTATAAAAATTTTATTTTTATGTATAAAATTCTTCCAGGTAAACATAATAATTCTTGTGAATTTTGATAAAATTATATTGAATATTAATTAATAAATAATATATATGTGTATTTAAAATTTAATCCAATACTGAATTTCACTACATGTTATTTAATTGAAATGAATGAACAAAATTTGATTTTGTTGGAAGTAAATATTACATGGGATTCAAAATTATAGGAATATGTTTTACTAGTTCATCATTTTATATTAATATGAATAATTTTACTCTAAAAATATTTTTATGAAAAATTAAAATGTTTTATAATTTTTTATGTCATGCTTAAATCATGATGAAGTAATAAACACTATGGTATATATGAATATAGTATTTTTCATTATATACATCAAAATAAAACATTTCAATAAATGAAAAAATTATCTATAATATAATAATATACTTATGTGTCCAAAAAAACTTTCCTTTTGAAAGATTACTATTCCAAAAATTTTAAATTTAAATTTGATGTTGAAACTTGAAATATAATGGAAATTATTCATTTATGAAATGATTGAATTTTTCATAAATATTTAATGTTGGCATTATTATTCTATGCCATTTATAAAATAAGTTTGTATTAATATTAATAATTTATATTATTATCATTTAACTATAATATATTTAGTTGTTTAAAATTTATACCATATAAAATGGAATGATTTTATAATATACACTATTAGAATTAAATAATCTTATTAGTTTTTTTCTATATTAATTGAATTTTATCAATTTATTATCTATTAAAAGACAGTATTGTTTTTTAAATAAGTATATAATAATGTGCTTATATATATTTTTACCCAACAACATATAATCAATGATATAATAGTTATATTTTGTACATATTTCATTATTTTATTAAACATTATCAAATTTTTTTGGTTTGATTTCAATTAACTTATTAAACTATGTATTTTATTAAATAAAAAATGATACTAAAATCATTGGGTGATTTATCTAGAAAATAATTTTTATAGTTTAGTTTATAACCATACATCAATGAGATGGATCTATTTACTTATTGGTATGATGTTAATCAGTTTTTCTACATTATCTCACATGAGTCACACAGGCTGTGAATAAAAAATGTGTTTTTGGAAGAGTACATGTTTTACACCAGTGCTCATAATAAGGATTACTGTTTAAAACATGTTTAGGATCATATTATGAGAAAAAACATGTTATATTGTTTAAGTTTATACATTAAGTCACTCTAATTAATTTTGTATTAATGTAATTTAAATTTGGATATAAGAATCATGATTAATTGAAAAGTAAGGGACCCCACATGAATGATTGAATGGTAATCTACCAAGAAAAAGTGGGAAATTTGGTTTATCAACGAAACCAATTTCAGAATTTTGGGAAACACTGTGTATCATATAATTATAGTTCTAAATTAAAATGTAGTTATTGGAAAATGACCCATAAATATTTATAGATAATTCGATAAGAGAGGGAATTGTCTTCTTTTCATTAAGGATCAAAATAGGGAGAGGACCCCATGGTTCAATCATAGAATAGATTATTGTGTACAGAGTGAAATTATTTACCATGCCTATATTTGGTTGTCTAAACATCAAAACATATATTATAAATATAGGAATCAATCCATACATAGTTATTGAATGTGATTAAATAATATGATCACCATATCATATTGTAAGAAAATTACAAGGAACCCCTTAAGAATAATATAGTGGTTATGTCATCGATATAGAGAGATTGAATATTTTTATTTAGATTATCAAGGGTTTCCATTATTCAAAAAAATGTAAGTAGTATTTAATAACTTGAATGTATCCATGTTTATTATATATATATATATATCATGATCCCAATTTTAGTAAATTTTTATTTATCTATAGGGAAATGTTAGTTTTTTTATAAATCTAGATCATGTGTGTTTAATTGACTATGAAATTGAAAATAATACTCGGTTGAGTGGGGAGGAAACATTATATGAATGAATTCTCAGTGAACATATGATGTGAGATATATTTTCCCTATTATAGAATTAATAATGAAAACCAATCATGAAATGGTAAACCCAGACAATTTAAATCTTTTACATAGATGTGATAATACGTAAATTAGATGGTAGGTCTCAAAAAGTGACCATTTGTTATGTTGTTTAATATAATCTCATAAGGAATAAACTATTAATATTTAGAGACATTCAGAATGGACAAGGTCTAAATAGTTTAACATTATAATTATATAATGATATTATCTATTTTTTAGATTCATGGGAAAATGACTTTGGTTCCATGCATTTTAGATTCATATCAAAATTACCATCATATGAAGAAACTTGTTAGGAATTCTTTTTTAGATGATTGTGAATAAATTGAAATAATACTATATGATACTACATATCCTCTAAATATATTATTCCACGATCTATCTTGATTAATTGAAAATTTTAAATGATAAATAATCCTTTTATTATTTATCCCAAAATATTGTGGACGGGATAATAATTAGGACGTTGTTTTATAACATTACCCTCATTTATTTTGATACTTTGGTTCTCATGGAGTATTGTCACAAATGAATGTGGGAAATATGTTCCCACATGATAAAGCCTAAAGGGAAAGAACATGTTCTGTATTTCATTGAGATATGGATGGTCCCGATTCTTTTCTATACTGTTTCTTTACTACAAACAATGTCTTCATTATTGATGAAGAGACTTGGGAATAATTAGATCTAATATCCACTGATTTATATTTTTATATATATTGTAATATAATATATATATAAACCTTAAATTGTGTTACCAATAAATTTATTTTAGAGGAATCATTCTGACTGGTCTCTCAAAAGTTTCATCTCAGGAAGCTAAATCCTTGGGTGCATAATCAAAACAATGTGAATGCAAAAATAAAATAACTCTACAATATGAAACATTTGGATTGAAGAATTAATTTTTCGTATTTTTAATATATCACATGTATCGATGTGACTTCAATATTAAGGTGTTTTTTATATTAAATTAGTCCATGGGTCCTTTTATGAACTAGGATTTGGAATAGAATTCCGAGTTTATAGACTTCCAAGGATAGTGTTTTTGGATGTGTAATGGTTATGTGATGTTGGTTTGTAGTAGATGTCAAAAATAAATAAAGATGGGTGGCCATGATTGTAGTTTTCAGCAACCAACTATCCACTATAAGGATATCGACTACTCATTCATAACACCTTTCAACCCAATAACACTAATTTGTATCATGCCACTAGTTAATATTCTTTTTTAGCTGATACTCCCCATGTTCTAGAGGTTTCCAACTTTTATCATAAGTATAAAATGGTAATTTGTGTAGACTATACCCATGAATCAATGTATAACAATAAAAAAGGATAATAATTCATGTACATTAACTAGATAAATATAGTTTTGAAGAAGACATAGAGGAATGTGGGGAAAGAAATCCAGATAAAACAAGTTTTATCAATATGAAACCATATAATAAATGTCTTGATGTTATATATCAATGTGAACAATTTACAAAAAACAAAAAATTATAAAAGAAAACCATGAGACAACCATTAAAAATTTCACAGTTTCTTTTCCAAATCCCAAACTCCCATGCTCCATACTTGTTTCCCATTAACCAAGCACCGACCTTGTCTAAACATATACATATTATGAATTTTAATCTATTTGAGTTCCCATGTTCCCTAGTAGAAAATACGTGTGATTGAAAATCATAATCCAACCTCAAATGGTATCTATAAATATACTAGTCACCAATAATGAAAAATATGCTTTTCACATTTGTATTTTTAACAATAGTTATTTTGTGTTATTAATGCAAATTACATTTTATATAAGTCATTAATGTTGTTTAATAAAAATGGATATTGTAAATACATATTGTTAGAAGCTATATACGTTTTTAATATAGAATAGACATGAAAAATAATATTATTATTCATTTACCAAGTAATTTGTTCTCAAAAAATTGAAAAAGTATATTATTCCTAATTTACCATGTTAGTTATATTAAAATCGACTTGAATAATAATTTACCATGTTTGTTTTTTAGAATAACTTAAATGAAAAATATTTTTTAAAATATTTCATATTGGTTATAAAATAATTTGAAGGAAAATATTGATTTAAAAAATAAAATTATATTATTTCATCTCCTCCCGTCATAACAGAAGACCGAAAAAAGAAAAAATAACAACATACTAGAAAATTATTAGCATTTATATATTAATAGCACAAATATTTAAAACATGATATTTCAACATTATCATCAATGTTAGAAATAAACTAAAACCTAATAAGAGTGAAATAATTTACCCATTCAAATAGTAAGTGTCTTAGCTTTGGTAAATTATATGGATAAGGGTTATCAAAAAGGTACATATTAATAAGAAATAATATAACATGTATTCTGAATAAAACAAATTAAAAACTAAATCAATGTTTTATAAAAAATTATAATCTTTTTGAAAATTCAATCTATTTGAATTGAAATTATTTCTATAATTAATATTAGTGCATAGTATCCAAATTCATTTCTTTTATTGATACTATTTTTTAAAAGAATTTTTTTATTTAAAATAACATTTTATAGACTTGTAACTAAAATATTGTAATTATAAATAAAATTTTAACTTTTCATTTACATATAGAGTCTTTGCAATCATATTTATTGTTTTATCAATAAATTAATTTCATGTCCTATTTGAAAAAAGTTTAAGAAATAAATTTATATTTAATTATAATATAATCATGTATTAAAATATAAAAACATACTTGTTCAATAAAGTCATAAAATTACTGTGCACTAGAACATGGGTTGAGTATAGTCTACAAAGCGTCTTCACCCATGGATATAAACCACCAAACATTCAATGGCCACTATTATATAAGAAAATATAATGTTTTTGGTTATTATATTATGATATATATATCAATTTATTAGAGAAATGTTTCAAAAAATTTAATATAAGGAATCATCCAATATTGAAAAAATGCATTATTTTGAAGCCATTAATCAGTATAATTTTTTTCATCTTTCATTTTCCTCACTAAATGTGAAATAAATTTAGAGTGCATAAATCGTATTAAAACTATAGTATCAGTCTCTTCCCAAATTCAACGAAGAAACCTAATAAAAAACTAATATATATATATATATATATAATTTTTTAATTAATTAAAACTAATGAATTATATAAGATAATCAGATTACCTGGAAAATACATGAATCATGTTGAATCCAAATTGTTCACCTACTACATGTTCAATGATATATTTTTATAAATAATCACAATTATTTCACTACCACAAATTCAAGAATACATTATAATGTACAAAACATACAATAAAATTTTGAATATTTAGGAAATATTTCATGACTAGAAGAGGTTTTATCTGAACTCATTAAAACCTATATTTGTTGTTGTATATAAATTATGTGTTTACATTTAATGTATTATTATTAAAATAGATAATCAAATAAACATTAAAATGATAAAAAATTAATAAAAAATAAACTAAATGATATGATATAAAAATACGTCTATTGTAATTTTTCGAACAATTCTATATAGAGAAACAAAACAATAGATGAAACGTTTTCCTAATATATAGAACTCATCTGTAAGAAAAATGCTCTTACTAATATATATATTTTATCCTATATAATGGCCCTATAATTCTCTCTTTATATTGATGATGAATGATATCAAAAATATAATATATAATCTAATATACAACAATATTATATGTGTTCTCAACATATAAATCACAATAAATGAGAATTTGAGGAGGTGGAGGTATAGGGGTTAGATCACCATCCATAAACAATAATTGCATGTTCACAATCATTTACTTTACCAATGATTTGAAATTGTACTCTATCATCTCATGAATATACATAAATATAGCTTCCAAATAATATATTTTAATTTTAAAAACATCCCCTGATGAAGAATCTTTAGAACGTGGAAACACTTTTTTTACCAATAAAACTGCATTATATCATTATACATTACCTGGGTGTTTGAGATTTCAAAATTTTATAGCTAAAATAGCATTCCTACCTTTAGTTGTGATGTTCTATTTTGTTCTATTCTCCTCATGGGATCTCTGTATACAATATATCTAATAATACTTTTGTGAATCACAATATATAATGAATTTATTTAACATAAATAAAGAAATAATGTAAACATCTTCTACTACAGATAGATATAACAACATAATATTTAATAATATATTGTCTTTTATATCCCATTTGTTCTCTCTTTCATTTTTCAAGTCTAGCTGAGGGAAGGAGGGTTATCCTCTGTAGATCCAAAAGACTCATCTATAAATTTTTGAAAATTTTCACATATAATTTGTTTTATCGAATAACATATACCCTCCATAAGATAAATTATGAAGTTTTATTTTTCTTAATAGTCTACCCTGATGAGATCTCATTATTTTCAATAAATGTAAAAAAATGGAATCATTAATATAATGAATCTTATAAAAGGTTACATTACACTTACCATATTTTATTCTTCTTATCACCTCTCAAAAAAATTATTCCATATATCATCATCTGGATATGGATATATATCACATGGTTTTTATGTTTTCTATGAACCAAAACAAAATATAATTTGAGGTTTTATTTAAATCCTTCAATATCCTAGCATCCAATGATAAATTTCCTATGAAATCATCCTATATCACATATATCTATTTTCATGTAATAAGAATGGGGGAAAATATATTAGTATAATGATTTCTTGATATGTTAAATAATAAAAAATGAGCATACAAAAACTACAAGAAATTTGTTTATATATTTTATTTTTTCAATAACTTTCCTAATTAGCAGTCAAAATAATTATTTTTTTCCTTTAGTCTACACTGTAATAAATTTCGTCGATTGTTTTGAATTAAGACCCCTTGAAATATTATTATGACCACATTAAATGATATCGTCTCATCCCGACTATGGGAAACATATAATATTGGTTAATGTATTCATCCAAATTTTCCAACCTTACAACATTTTTTACCCTAATGGAAGTATTTGCATTTTTTCTAGAAGAATGATGAATCTTATTTATATAAGTATGTGTACATACCTCTCTAGAGTAATTCTTATGATTCATACAAGAAATATATGGTGCATAATATGCATGATTGATAACTATCCAAAAAATACATTAATATAAAAATTAGTACAGAAACAAAAAATTCCAACTATTAAATACACATTTAAATAAAAAAGTATAAATGATCATACTAAAAGTAAACTAAATTAAACAATTTTTTATTCATGTTATTTATATTTTAATAAAATTATATCAATATTAATAAGAGATACAGTGACATAAAAAATGAAAACATATCCAAAAATGGCATGTGATAACAAAGAATCCTTCAATGTATTACATGATATTGTAAAAAAATATAACATGAATATATAAAAAATGATCCTAAATAATTATACTATAATTAAAAAATTTATTTTTAAATTTTATAGAGTTGAAAACTAAAATTATAACAACATTAATTAGATATTAAAGGAAATAAAATAATGAAATCAAATCCAAAAAATATAAGTGAATAGTAAAAATGATCCAATCTATTACTCCATATTTTACAGAAAATGATTTTTTTTAATATAAAATTGTTGTATTGTTTATATTTATTTAAAAAATTAGATTAAAAAAATCAAAAAAATCAATAAATATATATGTTCTATAAGGGTATATGTGGTAAACTAATTAGAAAAAAACTAATATAAAAAAGTTTATCTTATTATTTAAAATACCTGTTTTGATAGATAAAATAAAACTAATAAAACTAACATTTATTTAATTAAAAAAATTAATATATATATATATATATATATTTATACTATAATATTCAGAATTTAATAAATGATTATTCTCCCAAATTCTTTCCTCATATTCGTTTGTTATGGGACAAACCATATGAATGATGCGATCATCAATATTATCTATCTATCTATCCATATAAGTTGAGATATCAAATATATTGACATCTTTGTGATGTTTTCAATGACCAAAATTCTATCTATTTACTTGTAAAACAATTGGACATTTAATATCAGATTTAACAAGAACATTGAAATTTTTATTCAAGCGTTTACATTTTTATTGAAGTAAACTAGAGGAATTTTATTAAAAAAGGAGGCATTACACCAGACGAAAGGATGGAGTTTTGTTTACATCACGAATATAAAGTGGGATCAACTCATCATGGATATCATCACTCCACATAATAGCATGGGCTAAACCCATGTTTTCCAGAGCATCAGCAATCCTGTTGGCTTCTCTATAACTGTGCGTTGCAATAAAGCTGATGGAGGAGAGAGAATGAAGGCAGTAAATCTAATGGGAAGTGAGCTCCCAAGCTAGGTGAACTGTACCCTTCCAAATAGATTGAACAATGGTAGATGAATCACTCTCAATACAGATGTTGCTCTAATTACGGGATTTAGAAAATGAGATAGCATGTATAACACTCCACATCTTTGCTTCTAAGGAGGAGGCAAATCCACATGAAATATACATTTTAATTTTAACACCAGAACTCATACATTAATTTAATAAACATAAAATATCTATTTGATGACTCCAAAATATGAACATGATGTGGATATTTGGTTTTTCACTTTGGTAATTGAAAAATGAATTTCCTCTAAAAAGCAGCATTTTTTTATCACCACATCTATTGTTATGACCATTTTTATGAAATATATAGAAATGGATTTCATACCCAAACCATGTTACCATATGTAATCATTCACTACCCACTTGCCATCTTATTTGTTTTGATTTATCAGATCTATTAAGCACATTGTTTTTAATACATAGAAGAAATTTTTTCATATGCTTATTAAAAATCCATACATATTTCTTATTTGGATAACATTTCGTTACCAAGAGTATTCAATTTTCTATTTTGGTGTGTTTCATATATGTCACTAATGATGTCTGAATATATTGTCTTTATATATTCTCCTATAAAATATTTTACCTTAGTGACATGAATCCCCTTTCTTACATAATTGGCTTGTTCGTTGGAAAACAGATGATATCCACTATAGAAATGTATGTTGCATGAAACTCTATAACCTACTCAGAAACATAATTCTCAATAATGGAGTATTCATGTAGATATAGATTCATATTGTACAAATTCAATATCATTATATACTATTCAAATGGATAAACCTAATGTAGTTATAGAGGTCTGTGAAGCTTTATTTGTCAAAAAAATGTGCCATAAAATGCACCATTATATAAAAAATGATGAAGTAAAATAAATTTATAATTGAAAGGGTAAAAAACTATTTCATTGTACATATTTCTCCAATATTTCACATCAGTCACTTTATTAAAAATTTAATTGAAAATTTATCACACCTCTATAATAGTCATTGTAACATCCCTGGAAAATAAAGAACATGACATTTTTCATATTTATTAATATTTTTGAGTTGAATATTAATTTAAATTTAAAGGGGACACTATGTGCGATTGAATACCTGATACGCAAAAATAGGTTTCCTTTAAATCTTACATTGCACACTAATAATATAATATTATTATTTTAAATGGTATTTAACGCCTATACGTTGTATTGGAATAAATTAATAGTACAAACTAATATATGAATATATATGTTTGTTAAAGGTTTTTACATGTATCCAATAAATTTTATAGGCTTATAATGTGAATGAATCAAATTTTAAGCATAATTTTCATTAAAAGGTTGATCTACCGCATTTTGATGGTGAAACCTCTTTAAATCTAGTTTTTGTCTTTTTTATATGTTATATTTGAAAAAATTTAATTCTTATATATATATTGGACATCAAAATTTACTTTGGGTAAATTTTTGGAATTTTTCTGATAAAGTTCATTTTTTTAATAGTAAAAATATTGTTTTTTAATTCAAAAGTGCCTTTTAATCTAATTTATTTCTATGGTTACATTATCTTTTTAAATTGTTTTAAAGTTTAATTAGAATATATTTTTATAATTTAATCTAATGTTGGTCATTGGAAGTAATTTCATTTTAAAATTGAACAAAAACAATTCTCAATCTTTTGATATTTAATATTTCATAAAAACAAGCTTTTTTGTTTTGACAACAGGAATTAATTTTAAATTAATTCTGCCACATTGATGTTTTCAATTTGGAAAAATGGATTACATATTTTGAATCTATAGGTCTAAATTTTGTAAATATGTAACTTTTATTTTTAGATATTTTAAATATTTATTTCAGTAAATATTTTATTTACAATAATTAAAAGGTAAATGTACTAACTAAGTGTAAAATATAAGATTATAATAATATCAAATTACCCAAAAATGTGTCCTAATCCTATTGGATGACACATATCAGACCATGGGCTTCCTTGAGTCGAATTTGGAACCCCATGGATCCACATGGGAGTAATAATGACACTTTATATTAATTAATTTAAAGTAAAGACAAAAATGACATAAACAAATATATTTTAGAGAATAAATTTTTACATGGGGTCATATAAGTTATATTTTCTACTATAAAAATTCATTGGAAACATAAAAATATTTTCTACATCGTGGTATTTTTTTTATAATTTTTGGACATCATATAAATTAAATAATTTATCTCTCAATAATGATGCAATATTTACCTCATTAATAATTGATTTAAAAAAATAAGATTATAAATAATAAAATACTATCCAAAACCTGTGCAATTATTATTGGATTATTTTATTTCAACCATGAGTCATCGTATATTTTTTTAAATGATTATTTGACCTTTTTAAACTGAATATGAGATTATAATGAAATAATCATTTCAAACTTTCTTAAAGATCCCATCCTCTCCCTTATAAAAAGCCCTCAATTCTATCTCATTCCTCACACTTATCAAACCATTGGAACATCCAAACTCTACTCTAATAATCTCCCAAGAATCCTGTCTTCATCCTAAAATCCTTAACATTGGTAGAAAGTAGTTCAAAAAACCCGTTTGGTTCCACTACTGGAATGTATGTTTTTCCCCACACTTCCATACAAACGGTTTCATGAAACCAATGGTAAAGGATGGTTTAGGTAAGATTTTACCAATGGTTCCTCAGAACCATTGGTATAGGTGTGTTTTTGGGAGCTTTTACTTACATTTATAATGATCTGTTGGTATAGATGTAGTTTAGGGGGGTTTTACCAAGGGTTCAATGAGAACCGTTGGTATAGGTGTGGTTCAGGGAAGATTTTACCAACGGTTCTAAGGAACTGTTGGTATAAGTTTTGCCTGAAGATATATACTAACGGTTTTTAAAAACCATTGGTAAAACATTCCCCCAAATTACCAACAGCCCGTCCCCCCCCCATTCGCGATACAGAACCCTAAACAGGAGCATGCGATCTTAGAGCTCCTTCCGCGGGAGCAGTTTGGCGATCTTGGAGCTCATTCGGCTTCCTCTTACTCCATCCCATCCAAGGTGTTGAATCTCCTTCCAAATCTTATCAGACCCATCCTAAATTAGGTATTTTCTTATCTGGTATGATATTTTTATTGAAATTTATCTAATATTTCAGGTTTTAGATTTGATTTTGATGTGAATATTTTTTTGTTTTTGTTTTGATTTAACCTATATGTGATGAGATTGTATCGTCAGTAAGATGTGTTCAATGGTTGTTTGATCATTGTTCTATAGAGAATTAATGGTTTAGGACCAGCATTAGAAGATATTCCACTGAGACCATTTTAGTATAAGGGGAAACACGATTATGATATAGAAGGGGGTGATTGAGTTGGGAAAGACAAAACGTAGCTTGTTCCTTGTGTTCAAGAACCATAAATAGAGAGTTCCAATTAGGTGGGAATCAGTAAAGATTAAGGTAATATTTCTAGGTCCTATTTCATGAAGTTGAATATGTGGCGCTATAGTGGTTTTGGATTGTTTGAGGCAATCTTAGTGTATTGTAAACTCTCATTTGTTCCATATTCATTTAAATTGATTTAATATCATTTTTTCACATACACCATTATATCCTCTCAATCTATATTTAGAGTGTATTTTTATTCTTATGGTGTTAAATATTTTAGTAAATGTCCATACTAGATTCTTTTATGTGTTCTAGGGGTTTAGACTGATGACAAGGATGCATCATTATTGTGGGGGTATTCTTTTCAAATAAATATACCTATACTATTTCATCAAATGAATCGACTAGTTATATTCCTTACATAATTTTATCAAATGATTCTAAAGGAGGGTTATGTAATCATATGGGGATTGAAAAAATGTATTTTTTGTTATTGAGTGGGAATTTTAGGTGGGAAGTTGATATGTTGACCACCTAATTTATGTGATTCTTCATACTTCTATAGAATAGATTAAAGCTATTATGTTGGAGGATACCACAGTTTTTAGGGTTTTTGTTTTTGTTTTTTATGAGGTGGTTGTGATGATACCCCTTTAACATGATGTTGAGATTGAGATAGACCAAAATCATGGTGCATCTCTAATTTATATAGCACTTAGTCTGTTGTATCCAATATTGACACAAAATATTATTTTTATAAATCAATAATCATTTATATGTCACAATGTCGACCATTAAAAAATAATTTCATAAACTATATTGTCATTTCATCTATAATTATAATGATTAAAGAGACATTATATGGATGGAAAATCATATTCATGAGATCTATGAAGAAAATAATAGTGTTTATCAACCCAAAAGTCATGGAAAAAATAATAAAACCCATATATACTCCTAAACTCAATCTTGGGAATGATTCTTTATATGACCCACTACTAAGGGTATTTTTAAGGATATTAATCCATAGAATGAAACAAAATGTCCTATAACAGATAAAGTTTTCCAAATATTTTTTATAGATAAATTCTTCATCTCTATTAACTAATCAAGATTAATTTAGTCCAAAAAATCCATAAAATACCATCTTAGATCTATGAAAATATAATTTTATCACCATATAGTGATGTTCCCTCTATGATAATTATATTTCCCTAAAGCATTTCATAATAAATTTTATATACTCAGAGGGACCATCCCACTATAAGAACCCACCAAGATTCCAATCCATATTCATAAGTATTTCCTCATTAAACTCTAGGTGTACAATTTCCACACCTATCACTACCCTTGTTGACAGCCCACCAACCCCACCCCCAGACACCTTCCCACCACCTTGGACAGCCCATGCCCCCTGGACATCACCCCCACCCTTGTTCACAGCCCACCCACCCCACCCCCGAACACCTGCCCACCACCACTCGGACACCCACATCCCCCCGGATTCCCCCACCCGCTAGAAAGCCCTCTCCACCCCCTGGAACCACCCCCACCCCACCCCCTTGACACCCTCAACCCCACTTGACAGCACTGCCACCATCGTAGACAGCCTGACCACCCCCCTTGGATAGCCCGCCCACCCCCTGGACAGCCCGCCCACCCCCTGGACACTCTAGATCCCCTAGACAGCCCCTCCACCCCCATAGAAGCCCGCCCACCCCCTAGATACATCGTACCCCCTGGACAGCCCCACGCACCCCCTGGACACCCCGCTCACCTCCTTAGACAGCCCACCCACCCCCCTAGACTCCCCCTGCACTATTGGATAGCCTGACCACCCCCACAGAAAGCCCACCCATCTGGACACCCCAACCCCCCTAGATAGCTCCCGACCCCCTGGACACCTCCGACCCCCCGGACGGCCCCACCACCCCCCTAGACACCCCTCACCCCTTGGACACCCCGCAACCCCCTTGGATAGTCCTGCCACTTCCCTGAACCTCATCCTACTCCTCATCCTGGTCTCCCTGAAGAAGTTAAAGTATAAAACTCAAGTAGTCCCAACAAGATACTTAAGGATTATGTATTCCTTGATCCACTTCCAATATCTTACTGGGCAATACATGAATATAGGCAGTAGAAATTTTGTGTCATATTTTCTTATATACACTATATTTTTTTTTATTTCTTAATATGATTCTCATATAGAGTAATGTGTCAGTTATGCTTTTATATAATATAAACAATTGTCATTTACCTAAATATTTTTTTGAATAAACTTAAATATTATTGAATTGCTTTGAAATGACTTATTGCAACTTTTTTACAGACTGGGGAGAAGTTGGATGTAAGAAACTGATCGGATTTCAACTGATTTTCAAAATAATTTGAACAGCTTTCTAGATTTTGCATTTGACAAGGCTTCAGATAGTGGTTGCATACACTTCACGTGTTTTAATTGTGTTGTAAGACCTTGTTTGAGTCGTAAATCAGTTAGCTATCATATAACCAAATCTGGTTTCCAAACAAACTATTATGTGTGGTATCATAATGGAGAGAAAATGGAATCTCAAATTGTTGATTATCCAAATGATAGGACTGAACTGGAGAGTTCGATATATGATCGGTTTCCATTTATTCAGTATTAGGAGAAGGAGAGGATTTCCAACCAACAAGATTTTGATACAAGTACACATGGTGTGTCCAATGAAAATGATGATGTTGATAGGGAGAAAAAATTGAATGATGCTGCGAAGACTCTAGTATATCGACAATGTGGTAAAATGAAAAAGTTGGAATTTTCAATTCGATTGTTTCATGGGAAAACTATATATGGGATTTCAAATACTGAAATTGATTACATTCTTACCTTCTTAAAGGACTTACTTCCAGATGATGTATATATTCCCTCAAACCACTATATGGCATGAAAGTTAGTTGATGAACTTGGATTATCAAAAAAAATTCATGATTTTTCAAATGATTGTAGCTTATTTTGGGAGGAAACTGCTGATAGAAATGATTGTATCAAATTTGGAACCTCCCTATGGAAGCCAAAAGATGATGGAACAACATCATGTGTGCCACAAAAAGTAATGTGGCACTTTCCATTGATCCCCAGATTATAGAACCTTTTCATGTCTGATGAAATATCCATAAAAATGCGATGGCATGACACTGAGAGAAAAAAGAATAATGAAGAGTTTTTTCACCCTGCAGATGGATTTACATGGAAGAGATTTGATACTCGATATACTGAATTTTCAGCTGACATGTGTAATATAAAACTGGGACTTTCATGTGACAGTTTTATTCCATTTGGGAAGATGCTTAATTCACACAACACATGGCCAGTTTTCATACACATTTATAACCTTCCCCCTTTGTTGTGTATGAAAAATCCTTACACTCTCTTGAGTATACTGATATCTGGCCCTTCTGATCCCGGAAATGATTTAATGTATACATTCAACCTTTAATAAAAGAGTTGAAACTTCTTTGGGATGTGGGTGTGCCCGCATATGATACATGTTCGAAAGACATATTTCAGATGTGTGTCGTGCTTATGTGGACGATCAATGATTTTTCTACTTATGCAATGATATATGGATGGAGCAAAAAAGGAAAATTGTCATGTCCTATTTGTATGAAGAATACTCGATCGAGAAGACTAACTATCATCGTAGTTTTAGTTTTATGGGACATCGACGATTCTTTCCAATGAACCATCCATATAGAAACAATCGTCTAAGATTTGACAATACCATGGAGAATGACGATCCACCTCAACGTATGTCTAGAACTGATGTGCTTAATGAATTAAAAGATTTTATTTATTCATTTGGGAAGGGTGTAATGAATTCTAGAAAGAGGAAAAAAGTTTCCAATGATACCTGTTACAATTGGAAGAAGAAGAGTATATTCATTGAGTTGTCATATTAGTCAACCAACATGTTACGTCATTGCTTAGATGTAATGCACATAGAAAAGAATAAATGTGAAATGTTGCATTCATTTCTTCTAAATGTCAAGGGGAAGATAAAAGATGATGTACGTTCTCAACGTGACATGGTAGATTGGGGGATCAAACCTGAATTGCATCTTGTCTGTATCAGTGAAAATAAATGGAAACTTCCATGTGCCTCTTATGTGATTACACCTTCTGAAAAAAATCAATTTCTAGAAGTGCTAGAGACTATTAAAGTTCCTGATGGCTATTCAAGAAATATATCAAAATAGGTCAACAAAAAAGAGTTGATGCTGAAATATTTAAAGACTCATGATTATCACGTCTTTTTCCATGGGCTGATTCCAATAGAAATTTGTCATCTCTTGTCCAATAATGTTAGAGTCTCAGTTATTATGTTGTGCTATTTGTTTAGAGATCTTTTTTCTAAGACGTTTTTTGATTCCTTCTTGCAAAAACTGTTGCCAGAGACACCATTAATTTTGTGTGAGTTAGAGAAAATATTCCCTCCATCATTTTTTAAATTCATATTTCATATGACTATCTATATTCCGAACGAAATAATTCTTAGAGGACTCGTTGCTTTCTGTTGGATGTATCCAACTGAAAGAAACATGTGCACATTGAAATCATATGTTCAGAATAGGAATTATCACAAAGGTTCCACTGTGAACGGTTACTTGGATCAAGAATGTATGGATTTTTGCCTAATGTATTTGTCTGATCTTACTAAAAGAATAAATAGAATAGTGAGAAATGAATAAGAATAGTATCGGAAAATTGAACTCAGTTTTCCATCACTTCCTCAGACAGGAAGAATTCCGGGATCATATACATTGACGACATTAGGCCTTCAAGAGTGAGAGACGGCACATCGCACAATGTTGTTCAATTTTGATTTGTTTTATGAGTATATCATGTATTTAAATTGTACATGTATCACTTATCTTATCTCTTGTAATTTTAAATATTTGTTAAACTATTATTATTTTTATCTACAAGGAAAATAATGAATTTATATATAGAAAGCAGCATTCTTTATCTTTGAGAAGGAAAGATACTTTTCATAGAAAAGGGTTTTCTACTTGGTTGAAATTGAAGGTAAAAATATTTCTGTAATACCTAAATAAAAATAATATTTAATTATGTTTACTATTTGTTTATATTTCAGGTATCAAGTTTTCATGCAGACTTTGTTTCTGAGGAGATAAGAGCATTGGCTTTTGGTCCAAATACCATGGTTCGTGCTTGTAAATCACTTGTGATAAATGGATACAAATTTATTATCACTGAATAAGCAAGAAACATGAGAACACCACATAATGGTGTTATGGTAACTGCCACAACAGATTGTTATGCTAGTTCATCAGATAATAGACCTTGTTCTGAAAATGTTTCTTATTATGGAATCATAGAGAAAATAATAATTTTGGATTATTAGTTGCATGGTCGAGTCACGATGATGAAATATCAATGGTTTGATTCAATGATGAGGCAAGGCAGCTTTATTGATGATATCACTCGCACTCTTGCCACCGATGAACCATATGTATTGGCATCAATGGTGAAACATGTTTTTTTATGAAAAAGATCATAATCATCCTAAATTCGGTGTAATTATTGATGTAAATCCCAGACATGTTTTTGATGATGGTGATGATGAATTTGAAACTATCCCTACTACAATTGGAAGCAATCCATTTATTACATATGATGACGCCAATAGAACAATTTTTAGAGTCGATTGGGAACCCGATGTTGTTGTAGGAAATATATAGAATCATATAGTCGTGTTATCACCTACATGTTTCAACTACATCATTCAGAGTCTGTGTTCTAGTATTTACCTTCATACTACCATAAATATTCTTTTAATTTATGTTTTTTTATCAGAAAAGTTTTTCTATATTTTGTTTTTTGGGTTACACATTTGTTATCTATTTCTAATTACTTCTATATTTTTTTCATTGTAGGAAATGAAACCCCTTGAAGAGAGGCGACGGAAAAAGATGACAGATAATAATCATCACATGATACAGATGGGTGTTCCACCACTCACCATTTTTGTGAGTATTTTATTTCAAATATAAATATTTCAATATCTTTTAATATCATGTGTTTATTTTTGTGTTAGACATTTTTTCATGATCGAACCCCTAGATGAGAGATATCTGACGAGGAGCAAGATATTTCTCTCAGTAGAGAGGCTGGTGGTCGGAGGGGGTGGTGTCAGAGATGGACGATCATCTAGTGGTCCCCGTACTAAGGTCGGTGGTACGAGGGCTTGTGGGGCGAGTGTTAGACAATTCACTGCCACATACGTATCTTCTACGCCCCATTTTGATCCTAGTGTGTCTTCAGAGACACACTAGATATTTAGACCTCTGATGTTTACACATCCAGTTGGCCAGACGTCTACTCCATCATATTTTTCTTCTGGTTCATTATCTTCGAGATATTATATTCCACCTTCTTCGACTCCTGCTGCGACACAATATGTGGCTGAGGAGCATACACTGAGGGACACTCCACCTGCATAGGATATTCCTTCAGCTTCTGCACATCCAGTGACGCCCATGGATCCGACTACCACATGTATATTTATATAACTCTATAAAATTTTTATACCAAAATTTATTTTTATTATAACTTGTACTGATATTATTTTTCTTTAATAACAGATTCATCTACAGATAGGAGGCGGGGGAGGGGGCGTACTCTCTTGCGTGTGGTATGGAACCACCAGACATAGTTTATGGTTGAATACAATTTTGATGAAAAAATGATTGAGAAATATGGGTAAGAATGTCGGGGTTTTTTGGCGACGCTAGCCAAATACTTTGATATCATTCCGGTCAGCCCTCTCTCTTGGAGAAATATGCCACATGAAGTCAAATATAATGTGTGGGCACAAATATGGGTAAAAAATCTATTAGATTTAATATAGTATTTTTTTTATTTATATGAACTAATCTATTGGGTTTCAGCTTCGGTTTAACTTCCCTGATGGTGAAGGTGCACAACTAGTGCATTTAAAAGAGTTAGGAGAGCATTGGAGAGCTTATAAGCATGACATGTATGTTGGATGGTGTGATAGAGTGGGCACGTAGTTAGAGACATTACCTATCGTGGATGTCTACCCGATAGAGAAATATCGCCAAATGATTACCCATTGGGTGACTTCCAAATTTAAGGTATTAATCTCATTTGAGGTATTTAAATGAGAGTTTTCATATTTTGAATTAATATAATCTTATTTATTATTAAACATTATTTAGTAATATTCTGAAAAAAAATACATTGATTCAAAGCAATACCTCCATATTTTGGGGTGCACAACTATGTTAGATCATGAGAGACAGCTGGTACGATATAGTTGTTTATAATTTTTCTTTAGGACTTTCCCTTTTTTATGTTCCCTACTTAGATTATATGATTTATTGAATATATTATTATATGATTATACTTTCACTTTATATTGTTTCAATTTCATTATAGAAGCACAAATTAAATATTGAAGGATGTATCCCTTGAGCAAAATTATTTTGCCTCGAGTAGAAGTAAAAGATGGAACAACGGTAAATGAATCAACCGAAGAAAAGAATGTAAGTTTTAATTTGTTTATTTAAAAGTTTAATAATCTATTTTGAAATGTATTAATCTATTAATATTTTAATAGGCTGCTTTAGAGGCTCTTGATTCCCAGGATCCTGACAATATTGGGCCACACGATCATTTATATCAGGTTTTGGGAGAGGAGCACTCTGGTCGAGTACGCTCCTGACCTGGTAAGAATATAGTCTCGACGATGTATTGGCCCTCTCCAGGTATCCGTTCTAGTACCACTGAGTTGGAACAGGTCAAGGAGCATGCAAGACAGTCTGATAAAAGGGTCACATAGTTGGATGTACAAGTTCAAACGAGGGAAAAAGAATTTATGAAACTGATGAAATCTTTATCTTCATCACCTCCACCAGAGGCTAGCGCGGCATGTCAGACATTTATGTTGTCAATGGGTGCATTATCTAATGCACTAGGCACAAAATCTAGAGGTAGTCAAGATCTAGAGGTAGTCAAGATTATGAATTTCATGGTGATGAAGAGGATGTTGAAGAGGACGAGGGCATGGATGAGGATAAGAATGAGGGCGAGGATGGGGCCGAGGGTGAGGATGGGACCGAGGGCAAGGATGGGTCTGAGGACGAGGATGGGGCCGATGATGAGCATGGGGACAATGATGAGGATGATGACGAGGACAGAGATGGTAGTGAGGATGAGGCCGATGATGAGAGTGTTGATGGTGATGGTGATCAGGGGTAGATTGATCCATTACATTTTTGAATTCTGTATAACTCTTTATTTTTGAAACTGGTTTCCACTCTGGGGTTTTCATCTACTTTATATGGACGTTGTTATCAGATCCCTTTTTTTGCACTTGATTCTTATTGTACGATTAGTCTACTACCTTGAACATTAGTATTCCTTGGTACTGTGATGCCCATTTTTCTATTTTGTATTACATAGCTTTCTTAGTTAGCCATGTATTTCATGTTTATGTCATTTTTTCATAGAAGTTCATTTTATATCATTTAGGCCTGATAGTTTTATGCCTGATAGTAAATATTGATTATGTTATTATTTTTGTGTTTTTGAAGTGAATCATACTATTTTTGAAATTCCATTCAGTCTGGGGGATGATTTATGTTTTAGTAATGGTGGGTCATCTGGGAATTTTGGGGATGCCAACTAAATTCTGGAATGCTTATTGAAGTGTTTCCAAATTTATCATACATACTGTTTTAACATATTTCTTATACATAATTATGAATTTCTTATTAAAGTGTTTCCCTATTAGTCATACATAGTAAGTATTTTTATTTTTAAATATTACTATATATTCATGTAAACTTATATCATGAATGAGCAGGTGCTGGGGGAAGAATTTGGGTAGGGGAGGGGAGGGTAGGGGTAGGGGGCTGCTGGAGGAAAAGGGTGGGCACGGGGGAGGGGAGGGGAGGGAACGGGAGGGGGAGGGGAGGGGAGGGAACGGGAGGGGGAGGGGAGGGGAGGGGGCTGCTTGGTGAAAAGGGTGGGCAGGAGGGGATGGGCAGGGGCTGATGGAAGAATAGGGTGGGTAGGGGGGAGGGGAGGGGAGGGGCAGGGGCTGGGTAGGTTGGAGGGCAGGGCAGGGAAGGGGAGGGGATGGGAGGGTAGGGGGTGGGGATGGGTGATGTAAGGAGGGAGGGGGTTGCTGGGGGAAAAGGTATGGTAGTGTGTAGGGGATGCTGGGGGAAAAGGGTGGGCATGTGGGGAGGGGAGGGGAGGGGCAGGGGCTGGGCAGGTTGGAGGGGAGGGTAGGGAAGGGGAGGGGAGGGAGGGGAGGGGGAGGGGAGGGGAGAGGAGGAGGATGGCAGGAGGGAGGGGGTGCTGGGGGAAGAGGTTGGGAAGGGGGGAGGGGAGGGGAGGCGGCTGCTGGGGGAAAAGGGTGGGAAGGGGGGAGGAGAGGGGAGGGGCATGGGGCTGTTGGGGGAAAAGGGTGGGCAGGGGGGAGGGGAGGGGAGGGGCTGGGGCTGGGTAGGTTATAGGGGGGGGCAGGGAAGGGGAGGGGATGGGAGGGTAGGGGAGGGGGCTACTTGGGGAAATGGTTGGGCAGGGGGGGAGGGGGCTGCTGGTGGAAAAGGGTGGGAAGGGGGGAGGGGTAGGGGCTGGGTAGGTTGGAGGGGAGGGCAGGGAAGGGAAGGGGAGGGGAGGGGGGTAGCTGGGATTTACGATATGAAGTCAGCACCAAATGGTTAGTGCTGAAGTCGAATCTCATTTGGGCCAACATGTGAGTTTTAAACACGGTATAAAAAATTATCCTTGTTTGGAAACTAATATTGTTATAAGGTTCATAATATTGATCATTCATGATGTTCTCTTCAAACAGACCTTTAGGGAGGGTGTCTTCATTGCAGATGCATTTGGTTCTCAAGGTACTATCGCCAATAATTGTATCATTTATCATGAATAATGTTCCTTTCAATTTATGAATAACTACAACATATTATTAGATATATTTCCATTTCTATACGTATTTTCTAGCCTTCTAATGGAATTAGGATCACTTTTTGAAAATGTATTATAAAACTCCACACTTACTATAAGAAGAAAAAAAATTAATGGTTTATAATATTTTGATGCAGACCACGCAGTCAGAGTTCTCAAAGTCAGTGCTTATGAAGTGCTACCATGAATGAAGGTAATCATGTCCCTCCCTAAATGGTACCTTCTTGGATATTTTATTTGATTCTTTTTGTATGATCACTATGTCATTGATGATAGGGATAGGTTGTACTCTGAAATTGATCCTGAACAATGTAAATTAATTTCTATGCATTCATGCTTAGATGTTATGCTAAATTGATGGTTCTGGTGCAGAAAGAGAGGGATTAAAAAGTTCTTAGGTTGTTTGGATTTCTTTAAACTAGATAAACAAATTCGGTTTTGGGTTATCTAACATCTTATTACAATTGATATTGTACATTATGTAACTATGATTCCTCAAATTCCTAACATTAGTTCCCATGCAGTCAGTCTTTCTATAACTTTTATTCCTTATAGACTGTTACTCATTATGTTACATTTTTTCCTCAATATCATTAAATTTTATTCTTCCATTATGTATTGGTAATTTTATTCAAAAAGGAATCATTTTAAGTGAATACAACGACTAAAAATACAATAAACCGACCAAAGGCATAAGAATTATATTTAAACATTAGGAAAAATATACATGGGTCATATATGACATCTACGAGTTAAACCCACCATAATCCGAGGCACAGTGTGGCCGGTATCACTCGAAGTGTCTCACTTTTATTTGAAATGGACAGGATTCTAAGTGAAAAACAACAACCGACATAAGGAAAACTGACCAAATGCATTCAGATTCTGTTGATACATTAGGAAAAGATTCCATGGGTCATTTGTGATGGTTATGAGTCAAACCCGTCTGAATCTGAGGGCCGGTGTGGCTGGTACCACTCAAAGTGTCTTTTTTTGTTTAAAATGGATGCGCTTTTAATTAAAATAAACGACATATGTAAAACCGAACAACCGTATTCGGATTGTGTTGATATATTAGTAAAACGATCCATCAGTCATTTGTGATGTGTACGAAGAAACCCCCCCCCCCCCCCCCCCCCCTCAATCCGATTCGTGGTGTGGCCGACACCACTCAAAGTGTCTCACTTTTGTTTGGAATGGACAACAGTTTAAGTCAAAACAACAACTGACATACAGAAAATGGACCAAACACATTTGGATTCTGTTCATACCTTTGGACAAGTATCCATGGGTAATTTGTGATGTGTATGAGTCAACCCCGCCTCAATATGAAGCATGGTTTGGCTGGTACAAGTCAAACTGTCTCACTTTTATTTGAAATGGATAGTATTTTAATTGAAAACAACAACCGACATACGGAAAACCGACCAAATGCATTCGTATTCTATTGATACTTTAGGAAACGTTTCCATGGGTCATTTGTGATGTGTACGAGTCAACCCCGCCTCAATCTGAGGGCCTGTGTGGCCGGTACCACTCAAAGTGTCTTTCTTTTGTTTAAAATGGATGCACTTTTATGTAAAATAAACGATATACGAAAAACAGACCAAACACATTAAGATTATATTTATAATTTAGGAAAACAATCCATGGTTCATTTTTTACATGTACGAGTTAACCCCGCCTCAATTTGAGGAACAGTGTGGCCGACACCACTCAAAGTGTCTCACTTTTCATTGAAATGGACAATAGTTTAAGTAAAAACAACAACTGACATTCGGAAAACAGACCAAACACATTCGGATTCTATTGATACATTAGGACATGTATCCATGGGTAATTTTTGATGTGTACGAGTCAAACCCGCCTCAATCTGAGGTCTAGTGTTGCTGGTACCACTCAAAGTGTCTTTCTTTTGTTTAAAATGGATGCGCTTTTACGGAAAATAAACGACATACAAAAAACCAACCAAACACATTTGTATTATATTGATACTTTAGGAAAACTATCCATGGGTCATTTGTGATGTGTACGAGTCAACCCTACATCAATCTGAGGTGCGGTGTGGCCGGTACCACTCAATGTGTCTAACTTTTCATTGAAGTGGACAACAGTTTAAGTCAAAACAACAACTGACATATGGAAAAATGGACCAAACACATTCGGATTATATTTATACTTTAGGAAAAGTATCCATGGGTCATTTGTGATGTGTACGAGTCAAGCCCGCCTCAATCTGAGGCACGGTGTAGCCAGTACCACTCAAATGTCTCACTTTTATTCGAAATGGACAAGATTTTAAGTGAAAACAACAACCAGCATACGGAAAACCGACCAATCGCATTCAGATTCATTTGACAATTTAGGAAAAGTTTCCATGGGTCATTTGAGATGTGTATGTGTCAACCCCGCCTCAATCTGAGGGCTGGTGTGTTCGGTACCACTCAAAGTGTCTTTCTCTTGATTAAAATGGATGCGCTTTTAATTAAAATAAACGACATAAGGAAAATAGAAAAAACACATTCTGATTGTGTTGATATTTTTGGAAAACGATCCATGGGTCATTTTTGACATGTACGTGTCAACGCCGCCTCAATTCAAGGCCTGGTGTGGCCGGTACCACTCAAAGTGTCTCACTTTTCTTTGAAATGGACAACAGTTTAAGTAAAAACAACAACTGACATACGGAAAATGGATTAAACACATTCAAATTCTTTTGATAGTTTAGGAAAAGTATCCATGGGTCATTGGTGACGTGTACGAGTCAACCCCGCCTCAATCTGAGGCACGGTGTGGCCGGTTCTACTCAAACAGTCTCACTTTTATTTGAAATGGATATGATTTTAAGTGAAAACAACTACTGGCATATGGAAAACTGACCAAATGCATTTGGATTCTATTTCAAACTTTAGGAAAAAAATCCATGGGTCATATGTGACGTGTACGAGTCAACCCCACCTCAATCCGAGGCGTGGTGTGGATGAAACCGCTCAAAGTCTCCCTTTTGATTCAAAAGGACATCATTTTAAGTGAATACAACTGAAATATACACTCGTCAACGATAGTCGCAAACTCTTTTTCATGTGTTGGGTAGTTTCACTCATGGGGTCATAAGTGAAAAGACTCCTAAAAAAACCTTTTCACCATATATTATAAATAATAGAAGCTCAACACAAAATTCATCACAAATCATTACATACCCAAATCTAGGATCAGAAAAAATGGGATATGATCCAATTTCAAACTCTTATTCAACTCTATTAGGTATTTCTCATACTATTATTCCAATTAGAATTTGATTGGGAGGTGGGGGCTGTGTTGGTTGGGGGTTGTGCAGGGGTGAGGTGAATTACTACCGGAACATTGTTATCATTTGAAGATTGAAATAGGGAATTGTAGTACATGACATGGTTGGAAGAGTTTGATGGTTTTATATGTTTTTGTGTGTGATATTTTAGGTGTGTTGTATACTATTTTAAGTCTGTACATGGTTTTTGTGATATTTTTTTATGCAGGATTATAGTGGAGGTGATGCTGGAGGGGGATGCTGTGAAGTAGTTCTGGAAAAACTCAATACAAATAGTTTTAAACCGTCGGTATAAGAGTGCTGGAATTCTGGAAAAACATTATACCAACAGTTTAGAACCATTGTTATAGGTGTTCTGGAATTCTGGAAAAACACAATACCAACGGTTTAAAACTGTTTGTACAGGTGTTCTGGAATTATGGAAAAACACAATACCAACGGTTTAGAACCGTTGGTATAGGTGTTTTTGAATTTTGGAAAAACCCAATACAAACGGCTCTAAACCATTGGTATAGGTGTTCTGGAAAATCACATTACCAACGGTTGAATACTGTTGGTATTATAATTCTCAAAAAATACAATACCAATGGTTATAAACCGTTGGTATATGAAAGAGCGCTATCGTGGGTGCCCTCAAATGATTAGTGTAATTTGGGGTACTTAGGTGCAGCAGAGTGGCTGACCAAGGTCGTCTCTCAAAGGAGGAAGTGAATTTAACAACTTATTAAAGGTATTATAAAAAACATAAAAAAAATATAATAGAATAAAAACACTACTTTAAAGGATTGGGGTTTGTTTTAGTTTATGAATCTAGAAGAAGTTTTCTGGAAGAGGATTGTATAATTTTTTTTGTTTTTAGTTTTGAAATGAAGTTTGATTAAAATGATGCAAGAAAAAGATGTATGTTTAGAAGTCTATTTAAAAGACGTAATCGATCTAACTCTACCACTTCACTTTATTATTAATCATTATCATTTAAATTAACATTCACTTAATTATGATCCCTTAATTTGTTAAATCACGAACCCTACGAGAATTAACTTTACCACGAAGATTGAAGTAAATTTAACCTTAGGGTAACTTCGGAACATGCAATCGCAACACCCTGCTTTGATTGATGTTATAAGATTAGCTTATGGTCAGTGGTAAATTAAGGAACATATCCACTCTGGAAATGAGGATGAATTGTGTTTAGGGATTATATTTTAACTCTACAAATTTATCCCGTGTGGTCTTGTATTACCGATTAAGATCGTGCTCTCACAATTTACACAAAATCCCGACCTCGCTTGTTCTTGTGTAAATTGTTCAATTGCTTGCTTAGTTTCTTAAAATTTAAAAACACAATTCATGGATCATATTAATTGAATTATAGTAGCTCATTTATTCAAAATAATTAAATGAAGAGGGTAGAAGATAGATCGATTACTAAAAGACTACTCTTCCATTGGTGGCGTAATCATCGTAGAAGCGTTTTGCATGTGCAAAGGTTTAAAATGGGTATAACCCAATAACACTTCTAATCAAGAATCCCAGACCAATTAGGAAGATTAATAGAAGAAGAAATTTAAACAAAATGGAAGAAATGAGAAGAAATAAAAAATGAACAAAGAAGTTTATTACATAAACAAAATCATTACAACATGAAGGAGAAGAAGAAGGCTTCGTCGAAGGGATCCTTGCTTCAAGAGCTACCCTTATTGAAATGGTTGGAGAATTGTAGTGGATCCACTTCTCCTCTGCCCTAAACTTCCCAATTCACGTCCCAACCCCTCCAAATGATAAAAACTCCAATTTATATAGGGGAGGGGAGGAGAGGTTACAAGTGGTTTCAAGTGTGAATGTGGAAATTCGGCCAAATATTTTATGCCAACTTTCACCGCCCATATGACCACCACAACGCGTGAATTGGACGGCCTTCCAGAAGGCTAAAATGTGCGGATATGTGTCTTCTATCTTCTCTCCAAATTTTGGCTCAATAAAGGCCCATATGAAGGAGTTATGGCCGAAATACAGAAGCTTCTCCATTCTGGCGAGCCCAGGCCAACTTTGATTTCATGGCCCAATTTCAACAACCAAATGAACTTTTTAGCTCTAGTGTCCTGAAAAAAAGTTATAGCTAATTAAGATAGGAACACTGTTACAAAATTTAAATTTCAAATAATAAATATAAAAATATTTATATTCGAAATACTACAGTGAACTATAAAGGGTAAAACTAGAATATTCATCAAATATTCAAATGAATGATCTAATCCCAAATATTTTATAAATAAACATATTTAACACAATGTGAGGAAATTATATCATTTATTATCAATAAAATATTCAATAAAATAGTGTTTTATCAACTCCCCACACTTACCCTTTTGCACACCTGGGCAAAACCTCATATCAAGTAAACATCAATATCAAATCAAAACCAATTTTAAAACACATATCCTTAAGATCAATCAATTGAACACCATGAATAAAAAGATATCATGCCTCATAAAAAAACCTTATTTCATGTTCTCCATTTATATCATTCAATATATTTCCACTTCATTTATCTGCCCATACACAAAACACTTACCTCGCTTGAATTTTCTCTCATCACTCAAATATCAATTTTTTTGCAATGTCTTTCTCATCCAAACTAATACAAGGGTCACCATAGGCTTTATAGATTCCTACATCACTACCCGATGTGAGTTAAGGACATATGTTTATCATGAGGACTTTTCAGGGTTGTTCTGTGGCTTTCGGTTGGTAGGATTAAGATGTGAAAAACTCTGAGGCTGAATGAGGAGGGCTTGACTCTTTTGAAGAAAAATTGCATTAATCTAATTTTCACTTAAATATGGTCTTCTCATCAATCCCCATAGTATCAATTCAGCTCCATCGTCATGAAAAGTCATGAAAGGTTTACACCATTCATCATTTCAGCATAAAAAATTTCAATCTTCTCAAAAATAATTTTCTTGAAAGCTCCAGATGGGCACATCTTTCCACCTTAATTAGGAGCTCCAGAAAATGCACATCTTCACTTGTCATGAATGCTCCAGAAAAGGCACAACTTCACTTGTCATTAAAGCTCCAGAAAAGGAACAGCTTTCAAAATAATTAATTTCTTCATTAGCAAACACATCTCTTCAGAATTTAATTTTCCACCCAAAGTATCACATATTATGGTGGCACAACACAAGACAGCTTCCCCCACACTTAAGCTCAACTAGATTATGCAATTTCACTTCAAGAGTTGGTTGGATTGGGAAAATTGGCTTGTAATGTGGCCTAACCTAACAGGCTGTGCATGGATTCTAAGGGATACAAGTATTAAATATTCAAGGTAGGCCATTATAAAAAAGGATTCTTTGAAATATGGGCTTTAATACCAAACAAATGCCTCAATCATTTAAACATATGTACCTCAAACCCTCATGTTTTGACAGGAATAGATCAAATTCTTGTTAAATCAAGCATGGTTTGGTTCTCTCAATAAGTGAGGTGAATGTAAAGAATATGAAAATAATGGTTTAGAAGCCTCACAGGAAAGTGATTTCAAATATAAAGACAGTGAGATTGCCATGGGATTCAAAATTAAGCGTACTTTTCATGAAATTACTAAATATTTGAACATAAAACAAAGTCATTTCAGCATTCATTTAAGCTTAGTTTCAATGGGTAAATTGTTTCACTTATTGATATGGATTTTAAAATGGTGATGATAATCATTTCAGTCCAGAAGTTTAAAAAAAACACAGAAAATTCTAAAATAAACACACAAAATTTGAAAAACACACAATTTTTTTTTGTTTTTTTTTGAACAGGAAAGCAATTGAAATTTCTAAACTAAAAGGTTCCCTCCCCCACACTTAAAATATTTCATTGTCCTCAATGTGAAACTATTAGATGATATATGCACATGAAATGCAGAATTTTTAAATAGGACAAATAATATAAAAGTGAAAGGGTCAGGAACAGCCTGATGTGATCAAGTGAAGATGGGGTCATGCAGTGTGATAAAATCCACTACATCAGTAGGATGTCCCTCAATGTATCTCTTCAAACGTTGCCCATTGACTGTAAAGCTCCTTCCAGTGTCCTCTTGTGTGATCTCCACTGCACCATAAGGAAAAACATTAGACACAATATAAGGACCTAACCATATGGAACACAACTTACCAGGCATCAACTTCAGTCGTGAACTGTAGAGAAGGACTTTCTCTCCAACATGAAACTCCCTTTGTTGGATCATTTTGTCATGAGATGCTTTTGATCTTTCCTTGTAGAGCCTTGAGTTCTCATATGATGACAGTCGAATCTCCTCAAGCTCTTGAATTTGCAACTTCCTTTGAATTCCATCTTGGGCCAAATCCATGTTACATTTCTTTATAGCCCAATATGCCCGATGCTCGACTTCCACGGGGAGATGACACGCTTTCCCAAAAACAATCCGAAATGGGGACATACCAATGGGGGTCTTGTATGCTGTCCTATAATCCCACAATGCATCATCCAAGCGCTTGCTCCAATCCTTCCTATTTGGCTGCACGGTTTTCTCCAAGATTTGTTTCAACTCACGATTTGAAACCTCAGCCTGGCCATTTGTTTGGGGGTGGTATGGTGTTGATGTTTTGTGTGTCACCCCATACTTTCGAAGGAGGGAAGCAAAATTCCTATTGGAAAAGTGTGTCCCTTGGTCACTGATGATGGAATTTGGTACTCCAAACCTACAGAAAATTTGAGCCTTGACAAAATCCACTACAACATGAGAATCGTCAGTCCTGGTGGCCTTGGCCTCCACCCATTTACTCACATAATCAACAGAAACCAAAATATACAAAAATCCAAATGAACTAGGAAAAGGACCCATAAAATCAATGTCCCATACATCAAAAATCTCACAGAATAGTATGGGTTGTTGGGGCATCTCATGTCTCTTAGAAATGTTCCCAGTGTGTTGGCAATGAGAGCATGACTTACAGAACACATGGGCATCATGGAATAATCTAGGCCAATATAATACAAAGTCTAAAACCTTCCTAGCTATCCATTGGGGTCCAAAGTGTCCACCACACGTAAGTGTATGACAGAAATGAAAAACAGACTCAAACTCATGATCGGGAACACACCTCCTAATGACTTGGTCACTACACATGCACCATAAGTATGGATCATCCCAAACATAAAATCTTGACTCACTCTTTAATTTTTGGACTTGATGTTTCTTCAAATTTACTGTGATTTCAGAGCCAAAAATGTAATTAACTAAATCAGTATACCAATGATGCTTACCTGAGATGGTATAGAGATGATCATCGGGGAATGTGTCCCGAAGTGGTACCTGGTCCAAGGTGTCACCCTCTAGTGTGTGTGTAAGCCTACTCATGTGGTCCGCCACCAAGTTTTCTGACCCCTTTTTTGTCTTTTATCTCGATGTCAAAGTCTTGAAGAAGGAGCATCCAACGGATAAGTCGCGGCTTTGCATCTGGCTTCTTCAGGAGGTACCTCAAAGCATCATGGTCAGAAAAAACAACTACTTTAGAGCCCAATAAATATGAACGTAATTTATCTAAAACAAATATGACAGCAAGAAACTCCTTTTCTGTGGTCGTGTAATTTGATTGGGCTGAATCCAATGTCCTTGATGCATAGGTGATCATATGTGAACGCCCCTCCACCCTCTGAGATAAGACAGCTCCAACCGTGATGTTGGAGGCGTCACACATAAGCTCAAAAGGAATCTCCCACATTGGGGGTTGTATGATAGGTGGAGTGGTCAGACGTTGTTTTAGCTCATCGAATGAATTCCTGCAAGAAACATCAAACACAAAATCAGAATCCTTTTGAATTAATCTTGACATAGGAAGAGCAATCTTACTAAAATCTTTGATGAAGCGTCGATAAAATCTTGCATGACCTAGGAAAGATCTAACATCACGCACACATGAAGGATATGGTAAGGATGAAATAATATCTACCTTTGATCTATCAACCTATCTCCCATGTTTTGACACTACATGCCCTAAGAAAAGGCCATGCTCTACCATGAAATGACACTTTTCAAAGTTCAGGACCAGATTCTTCTCTATACAACAATTCAACACCTTTCCCAAACTAATTAGACATTCATCAAATGAAGACCCATACACTGTAAAATCATCCATAAATACCTTCATGCAGGTCTCAATAAAATCAGAAAAAATACTCACCATGCATCTCTGGAAGGTACCTGGGGCGTTGCAAAGTCCAAATGGCATCTTTCTGTAGGCAAAAGTACCGAATGGGGAGGTGAATGTCGTCTTCTCCTGGTCCTCCGGAGCTATAGGAACCTAAAAATATCCAGAAAATCCATCCAAGAAACAATAGTGTGTCTTCCCAGCTATTCTCTCAAGCATCAGATCAATAAATGGGAGGGGGAAATGGTCCTTGCGAGTGGACTGATTTAGTTTCCTATAATCAATACACACACGACAACTATTTTGCACCCTCATTGGAACTAACTCATCTTTCTTGTTTTTAACAACAGTAACACCACTTTTCTTAGGTACAACCTGAATAGGACTTACCCACTGTGAATCTGAAATGGGAAATATTATACCTACCTCGAGCAATTTCTCAACTTCCTTTTTAACAACTTCCAGGAGGGTGGGATTGAGTCTCCTTTGTGGTTGTCTCACCGGTTTATCCCCATCCTCCAAGAGAATCTTATGCATGAAAATGGAGGGGCTAATACCTGATATGTCAGCCAAGGTCCACCCAATCGCCCTGATGTTCTCCCTCAAAATATTCAAAAGATTTTCTTCATGTTCAAAAGGTAGACTGTTAGCAATGATAACAGGTAATCTCTCACCACTCAACAAGTATGAGTATTTCAGATTTGGTGGAAATGGCTTGAGTTATAATGAAGGAGGGTGTATTATGGATGAAGACATTGAAGGAACTGAAATATGTGCACAAAGAGCATCGATATCATAATATACATCATCAAAATCACAGAATAAATCATCAATTCCATCAGCATACTCAACAGCCATTTCATAATCAGAGTGAACATGATCAAAATCAAAATATGAATCCACATCAAAATCAAATCCAAGATAGGATTGTGTATCAGAAACATGTGCAGAAGTGCTCTTAGACATCAAACTCGAACCAATACTCATAATCTCCCTAAGCATAGTACAATCAAATTCTATGGAGTTTTTTATTTGGAGGTTCAAAATGGGAGATTAAAAAAGAATAATGGTCCTCAGATGGGTACTTCATGGAATCCATAACATTAAATATCACAACTTCATCCCAAAATTCCATGGAAAGTGTACCCTCATTGACATTTATGATAGTTTTTGCAGTTTTGAGGAAGGGCCTACCTAAGATAATGGGGGCATGAGAACTTACCTGATCATCCTCCATGTTAAGAACATAAAAATCTGCTGGAAAGATCATGTCTCTTACCCGGACAAGTATATCCTCAAGGACTCCTGCTGGATATGCCGTAGCTCTATTCGCCAATTGCACCACTACTCTTGTTGGCTTCAACTCACCAACCTACAAGGAAGAGAATACAGAGTGAGGCATCACATTTATGGAAGCTCCCAAATCACAAAGAGCATCAGAGAAGTGAAAGTCCCCTATGGTACATGGGATGTTGAATGTCTGGGGATCCTTTCACGTTGTTGGCATTGCTAGAGTTGGTGTAATGAGTGTCGATACATTCCTTCCAAGGTTGATCCTCTCGTTCCCCTGGAGCCCTCTTCGATTGGTGCAGAGTTCTTTTAAGAATTTGGCATACCTTGGGATTTTCTTAATGGCTTCATGTAGAGGAATGTTGATCTCCACATTCTTGAATGTGTCCAAAACCTCCTTTTGCATTGCCTCTTCAGCCATCTTCTTGGTTTGAACAACCCTGTTTGGAAAAGGAAGGGGTTTGGGAGGAACATCATCAATATTTTTCATACCTTTATCTTTCTCCTTGGATTGATCATCAGTTGGGATGGAATGCGGCTTCTCTGAAGTTGAGGTGAATCCCAGTGGAATGGTAGGTGCAGATGTATCTTTCATTTGCTTCCCACTTCTCAATGTGATGGCACTAACATTCCCCTTTGGATTTGGAGTGGGTTGGGAAGGTAGTTTCCAGAATTCTTACTCACAAGTTCATAGAGGGCGGTGTCAATCTGGCTCATTTGAGTCTTCAACTCCCTCAGGTCCGAACTTTGACTCTTCAGCTAATTCTGCTGATTAAGAACAATTTTCTTCAAAAGATCATCAGTATTAGAATCTACCTTTGGTGAATGATTCCCTTGTTGCTGACTTGTTGATGTTTGAGCTTCAAATCTCCTTTGGGGTTGTTGGAAACCCTGCTGGTATGGCGGAGGCTGCTGGAAGTTTTGTTGAAAGGGTGGCCTTTGTTGTTGTCCAGAGCCATACCTCATGTCCGACTGATATTTCCACCCTTGGTTGTTTGTTGGATCAAACATCTTTTGGGGATATGGTTTTTGTTTTTGCTGCTGAAATGGTCTCCCAGGGAACACTGCTTCACAATCTTCTGTTTCTTGGAGTTGTGGGCAACAGTCAGTTGGGTGGCTTGTCTCAGTGCAAATACCAGAAGGCCTTGAAGGAGGGGGTAGAGATGTCTTTTGTGCCAAAGCAATTTGTCTCACCATAGTGGTCAATTCTTCCAACTTAGTATCAATCAAATGACTTTCAAGAGAAGAATGACTTACCTGATGTACTCCCCTGACATGTGGTGTACCTCTATCACCAAATTGTTGGGAGTTTTGGGCCATCTTGTCGATCAACGCACGTTCAGCTACTGGTGTCTTGTCCACCAATTCTCCTCGAGCCGCAACATCCACCATTATTCTCTCCATAGGTGTGAGTCCTTCGTAGAAGTACTGAATGAGGAGTTGCTCACTGATTTGGTGATGTGGGCAGCTTGCACACAACTTCTTGAATCTCTCCCAGTAATCATACATTGACTCCCCTTGGGCTTGCTTGATCCCCGATATCTCCTTTCGAATGGATGTTGTCCTTGATGATGGAAAAAATCGTTCCAAGAAAAGATGTTTCAAATCATTCCAACATGTTACATCTTCAGGTTGCAAATAATACATCCAATCTTTTGCAGCTCCATCAAGTGAGAATGGGAATGATCTTAATTTAATTTGATCTTAAGAAACATTTCTTGGTTTTAAAGTTGAGCAAACCACATTAAATTCCTTAAGGTTTTTGTTGGTATCCTCGCCAGATAAGCCATGAAACTTTGGAAGAAGGTGAATTAATCCAGATTTCAATTCAAACTCCAATTCGAGATTTGGGTATGCAATACAAGTTGGTTGATAGTTAATATCAGGTGCAGCAAATTATCGAATGGTTCTATTAAGTTCATTTCCATTGTTTTCAGCCATTGGTTCCTCTTTTATGTTTGAATTTGAATAGATTCCAATTTCAATGTTTCCAGAAGAGAGGAATTCACCAACTGTTTGAATATTGAAACTTCCTGTAGATTGAGAATCTCTGATTCGTGCCCTAAGGCTACATTCAATCTCAGGGTCAAGAACTAAGAGATCCTTGATATTAGTTCGTGTCATAGATCAAATAAAAATAAAAATAAAGAAAGTGGACCATAGTAAAATAAAAATTAGAAGTTTGAGTTGATGGTCCAAAAAGAAGTAGAAGGAAATAAAAGAAGAAGAAGAAAAATCAGATTGGGTACAGAAGGAAGAAAGAAGAGAGGAAGAGAATAAAATGTAAAATAAAATAAATACCTCTAATTGGTTGAAATAATTACTTGCCTCCCCAGCAACGGCGCCAATTTGAAAGAGTGATGTCGTGGGCGCCCTCAAATGATTAGTGTAATTTGGGGTACTTAGGTGTAGCAGAGTGGCTGACCAAGGTCGTCTCTCAAAGGAGGAAGTGAATTTAACAACTTATTAGAGATATTATAAAAAAAATAAAATAAAATAGAATAGAATAAAAACACTCCTTTAAAGGATTGGGGTTTGTTTTAGTTTATGAATCTAGAAGAAGTTTTCTAGAAGAAGATTGTATTATTATTTTTTGTTTTTAGTTTTGAAATGTAGTTTGATTAAAATGACACAACAAAAAGATGTTTGTTTAGAAATCTATTTAAATGACGTAATCTATCTAACTCTACCTCTTCACTTTATTATTAATCATTATCATTTAAATTAACATTCACTTAATTATGATCCTTAATTTTTTAAATCACAAACCCTACGAGAATTAACTTTACCACGAAGATTGAAGTGAATTTAACCTTAGGCTAACTTCGGAACATGCAATCGCAGCACCCTGCTTTGATTGATGTTATAAGATTAGCTTATGGTCAGTGGTAAATTAAGGAACATATCCACTCTGGAAATGAGGATGAATTGTGTTTAGGGATTATATTTGAACTCTACAAATTTATCCCGTTTGGTCTTGTATTACCGATTAAGATCGCGCTCTCACAATTTACACAAAATCCCGATCTCGCTTGTTTTTGTGTAAATTGTTCAATTGCTTGATTAGTTTCTTACAATTTAAAAACACAATTCATGGATCATATTAAGTGAATTAAAGTATCTCATTGATTCAAAATAATTAAATTAAGAGTTTAGAAGATAGATCGATTACTAAAAGACTACTTTTCCATGGGTGGCGTAATCATCGTAGAAGCGTTTTGCATGTGCAACGGTTTAAAATGGGTATAACCCAATAACGCTTCTACTCAAGAATTCCAGCCCAATTAGGAAGATTAAGAGAAGAAGAAATTTAAACAAAACAGAAGAAAAGAGAAGAAATAAAATAAGAACAAAGAAGTTTATTACATAAACAAAATCATTACAACATGAAGGAGAAGAAGAAGGCTTCGTCGAAGGGATCCTTGCTTCAAGAGCTACCCTTATTGAAATGGTTGGAGAATTGGAGTGGATCTACTTCTCCTCTGCCCTAAACTTCCCAATGCACGTCCCAACCCCTACAAATGAGAAAAACTCCAATTTATAGAGGGTAGGGGAGGAGAGGTTACAAGTGGTTTCAAGTGTGAATGTGGAAATTCGGCCAAATATTTTATGCCAACATTAACCGCCTATTTGACCACCAAAACGCATGAATTGGACGGCCTTCCAGAAGGCTAAAATGTGCGGATATGTGTCTTCTATCTCCGCTCCAAATTTGGGCTCAATAAAGGCCCATATTAAGGAGTTATGGCTGCAATACAGAAGCTTCTCCGTTCTGGCGAGCCCAGACCAACTTTGACTTCATGGCCCAATATCAACAACCAAATAAACTCTTTAGCTCTAGTGTCCTGAATACAAGTTGTAGATAATTAGGTTAGTAACACTGTTACAAAATTTAAATTTCAAATAATAAATATAAAAATATTTATATTTGAAATACTACAGTGAACTATAAAGGGTAACTCTGGAATTTTCATCAAATATTCAAATGAATGATCTAATCCCAAATATTTTATAAATAAACATATTTAAGACAATGTGAGGAAATTATATCATTTATGATCAGTAAAATATTCAATAAAATAGTGTTTTATCAGTATAAATTGGGAGAAATTAAAAAAAACAATATACCAATAGTTTAGATCAAACCGTTGGTATAAGGCTTTCCTCGCGGCTTACAACCAAACGGTTTGGAAAACCATTGGTATGGGCTATACCAATGTTTTTCCAGCCTATACCAATAGTTTAGAACCATTCGTATAACCTTATTTTCTAGTAGTGTTCAATCCATGGGGAGTTACTCAATTTAAAGGTTACGTCCCCTCTTAAGTTCTTTTGTTTTATTTTACTTCTCCAACCCCCTAACACTATTTATTACATTATTTTGTAACAACTCCAGTATCCTAAATATAATAGGATGTTCTTATCATAAGTATTTGATCTTCAATTACATACATCTACATCTGATCGGTAATGAACATAATGTTTATGTGGATGAAAAAATATAGCCCCACGAAACAATGATTATTCAATTAAATCATACTGCCTCTCATGGTTGCCATTATGATTGAAACTATTTATATACGATTTATATTCTGTTTATTTTTTCTTTATGATTCTGTATTTTTCTTTTAATCATACCTTTATGGTTTCCATAATTGGTAAACGAAAAAATTTCATTTTAGGAACTGCGGACTACCGCCCCCTCAAAGTGATGTGACTCATTAATGCCTTATGTGGGATGTATAAAGGATGTATTTAATTATATTATATATGATATTATACTTTAATTATAATATACCTATGTATAATTATGTTTTAATTCCATTGAAATAAGAAATATAAATTGAAGTGTCTTTCATGTGTATGTACGACTTATCATCTCCATGAACGATGCATTTCATTTCTTATATCCAAATGTTAAGTACTATTAAAAATACCTACACATAATTTATATATATGATATATATGATATCTAAATCATTAATATCATTCTGAAGATAATTTATAATTGACCACATGAACAACTTGTAATTATACGTTGTTCATTTTTACTCAAGTACCAAATATCAACGAAACAACAGTTAATAACATAAATGATTACATAATGTTTACAACATGGTAATAAGTGATATAAAAATAATAATAAACTAGAAATGGGGTCTTAATAAAGTATAAATTGACTTTAGTTTATTATTTAGGATATTAAAGAATGACCGAATCAAGTCGGACACGAGGTAAGGGTTTTTTTTCTTCTTTTCTCATTTTTGTCCAATTTTCATTTAGTTGTTTTTCCTTTTTAATTTGAATTATAAATTTTGGGGTATGGTTTATAACCTCCCCATACTTCTCTATTTATGTTTGAATAATAGTATACCCATTTCTCTCTCATTAAATTCCCCCATGTACACCTGTTACTATGCTAAAATTTCGAAAGGAATTTTTCTCTCCTAATTTACATTCAAGAAATTATTTCATATCATGAATCTAATTTCCATTAAATTTTATGGGACATGTATTTAAATTACCCATTACTATCCATATTATATAAATATTATGATACAACCCTTTTTATCTCATCAAAAAAAATTATGAGTTCTTATGTCACACCGTTATGCTGTTGAAATTGCACCTCATTTTTTCCAAGCCAATGTCTTTGTGTTGTGAATACCATGCCCATTTCTCTATCAAGGGTAATAACCTTTATACACATATAATTATTGTTTAAAGAGTTTCATGTCTATATTCCACATTTGTTTATTGTGGAATAAATGATTATGTTGAATGATTCAATGTTTAATGTTCCATTGGGCACACTTATGCATGAAGTGAAATGTTAATGAAGGGTGCACCCAGATAACGCTCCAACGAATTTGGTAAATTATAGAATCATGATACATTATGTGAAATGGGTTTTTACTCATGATAATAAAAGTTAAATGAGGGTTTACTCATGCTTCATGTGCAATGAGGGTTTACTCCTGCTCTATGTGCAATGAGCATGGGATCATGCTAATTCAATGTTAAGTGTTGTTGCCACATTTCCATGGTATGATTATCATGCCTTATCATTCCATTATGTTTGTTCTTCTCTTGTGGTCTATTGATATGCCCATTGTCAAACATGTGTTTTATTCCTCATGTTATTCCATGAGTATTCCCTTACTGGGCATTATAGCTTACTATTTTCTTATGCATTTCCTCTGGTTATCCCATGCAATGCTATGTACGAGGGAATATAATTATCATGTAAAAGAAGTTTTCAATAAAGATGTTGTCTTTTTTGTTTCAAATTGTTATGTAATGTTCCTAAGCCCCAAATAAACAAGACCTCTCGATCTTCTATGTTGTATCAAATAAATATTTTATGTAATAAATTTCTACTTTCTAATCTTTTGAGATGTAACAGTTATGTCCAAATTTTCTAAAACTCTAAACATGAAAAGATCCCCAATGTGAATTATTCATTTAATTCAAAATTATGTTATTTTTTAAGGCCGGGTATTTATAATTGGTATCAGAGGTTGGTTTAGACAACATTAGGGATTAAGAATTTTCATTAGACAAATGGTTAGTCCTTATGTCTATTATATCAGATAAATCCTTGTTTTATAACATTTTCAGATCATATAATGTCAATTAAAAATGGGAGGAGGAGGATCTCAAATGACATTCCTATCACTTCCTGATGACTAGCTTGCAATAGTTATTGAAAATTCATGTTTGGATGATTGTGAATCTTTATCTAGCATACAACTCAATTGAATGTAGTTGATTGATATATTAAACACATCCAATATACCTCGTTATGATCATGGATCATGGGATGTATTTAAACAAATCCTACTTTAACAAATTATAATATTTTTAGAAAAATTAAATATTATCAAGCCATTTACAAATATTTTACCTCATCACAAGATTTTGATGCATGTTGTGATTTTGAAAAGGTTTCTAAATAAGGAGACCCTTGTGCAACCAATTTATGTTTTCTTTTAAAATATACTCACTCAATAACATACCTATAGTATTTTTAAAGGACCATTAATATAAATTTTGAACTCAAATTTGTTCTGACTGTTTTATAGAAATCATGTTTTATCCAATGTTTTGATATTATATGTCATACATGATTATATACCAAAACTGTTTTTCTGTTAACACCCATATGACCCATGTTGTACAAGGTGTATTTTTATGAAGGAAGAAAATGATTTGAAGGATCTCTAAATCGTTATTACAATGCATGGAACTTCGACCTACGTGAACAAGATGACGATAAAACAAAATGGACACCATAAATAAGGTGTGATGTTCTCATTTTTTGGATCATTTTATTTTATCACATGGTGGTCAAATAAATTAAATAACAATATAAGACATCCGTAATTAAGATTTTGAGATCATAATGAATTGGGATGTAAATTAGAGGTAAAAAGAAAACATTGAGGTTAAAACATGTTAGGGTTGTTTTGAGTTTTATAAAAAGGACAACCTACAACATGGGTGACAACTCATCGTGACTGGAAGGTCCATAGGAATTGAACTCACAACCGAAGGGTGATAGGGAGGTATCATCAACCACTATCCTACGTGAAGTCCCTGTTTAGTATGAATTATTCTTTTTAGTTAAATAATTTTATAGATCATGAATATGTTGATTTGGGGGAATTATGTTTTTTTCAAATGGATATCCTTAATATAGGAAAATGATTTGGTGATTAAGTGATAAAGGTTTTTGTGCATGGTGTTCCCACCTTTGAGGAAACACTATATGACTAAGGAATATAGAATACTATGGGATTTCAATTATTGAATAATGGTTGAAATTTTAGTTTGAAGAATCAATGTTTTTATTTTTGACATATGAATATTTAGTTTTTTTATAAAAATTATTAACCTCTCATGAAGAACATGTGACTAGGATATTAACTTTTCAATATGAGACTTCATGAGTAACTATTGTTATTTGGAGATAAATGTAAAGATTTATCTTAGAAGACTATGTAATTATTTCTTTATGAGATTTGGGTTTCAATATTAGTTTGGATTACTTTTGAAGATTTTAATTGAAAGTTTTTAATTGAATTGTATTCGTTGAACATTGGGTTTTTTTTGGCAAATTTTTGAGATTAAGAGTAGTTTTTATTTTTGAATGAAAACTGTCCTTTTGGGTATTATTAGAATTTTCACTAACCATTTTGGTTTTAGTTGTTGTCTAAAGACAAGGTAAATATATAGTTCTTCTTTTTTGGATTATGTGATTCTCTAAAAGATGATTCTTGTTATTTTGATGTGACCAAGCCTTTTTGAATTCTTATTGTTTGGAGAAACAAATAGTTTTTGGTAGAAAATTTTTGATGGATGAAACTCTACATTACGGTAAGTATATTTCCTTATATTCTTATTCTATATAGTAAATTAATTCCTCAAAATTACGAAAAGGAATGTAAAAAATGTTGTCCATTTATGTTTCCTAATGGGTTTTCAAAGACCATTTAACACATCATAAGTTTGTGATTTTTTGGTGGTAAACATTCTCCTAATCATGTTTTCTATCACCCTCCGTCAGAACATGATAATTATTTATGTCTTCTATTTCCATGTTTTTCAACATGTAAATCTAGTATGGGTTTTCTTGGGTGACCTTAGTACTTCTCTTTCTTTCTTTTAAAGTGATAGTTTTACTAGATTTTATCCGATGTGGGACTTTTAATGAAGTTTCCAAGCCAGGATTTAAAATTTCGAGGATGAAATCCCAAAAGGGGGGAAGATTGTAATATCCCAGGTAAATAAAGAACATGAAAATTTTCATATTTTTTATTATTTTGGAACTGAATATTAATTTTACATTAAAGGGGACACTATGTTCGACGGCCTACCTGATACGCAACAACGAGTTTCTTTGAAATCTTACGTTGCACACTAATAATATAATATTATTATTTTAAATGGTATTTAACACTTAGACATTGTATTGGAGGGATTGAATAGAACTTACTAAAATATGATTATATGTGTCTGTTAAATGTTTTTACATGTATCCAGTTAAATTTATTGGCTTAAAATGTGAATGAACCTAATTTTTTATCATAATTTTCTTTAAAAGGTCGATTTACCACTTTTTGATGGTGAAACCTCTTTAAATCTAGTTTTGGTATTTTTTATAACATATATTTGACAAAATAAAATTCTCTTCTATATTCCAGGCATCCTAATTTACTTTGGGTAATTTTTGTTGTATTTTTTAGATAATTTTCATTCTTTGGAGTAGTAAAAAATACTGTATTTTAATTCGAATGTGCCTTTTAATATAATTTATTTATACGGTTACATTATCGTTTTATTTTTTTAAAGTGTAATGAGAATATATTTTTACCATTTAATCTATTTTTGGTAATTGGATGTAATTTCAATTTTGAAATTGAACATAAACAAGTGTCAATATTTTGATAGTTATTATTTCTTAAAAACACGTTTTTTTTGTTTTGACAATGAGACTTAATATTAAATTAATTTATGCCACATCTATGTTTTGAATTTTGAAATAATCGAATCCATATTTTGAATTAGTAGGTCCAATTTGAGTAAATATGTAACTTTAATTTTTAGACATTTTAAATATTTTTTTCAGTAAATATTTTATTTACCATAATTAAAAGGTAAATATAGTAAATAAGGGTGAAAATATAATATTATAATTAATTTTAAAATACTTTAAAATGTGTCCTAATCCAATTAGACGATACATATCCGACCGTGGGCATCCGTGGGTCGAATATGGAACCCCATGGAGCCACATGGGAGTAATAATGACACATTATATTAATTAATTTAATGTAAAGACCAAAATGACATAAACAAAAAAAAATTAATGAATAAATTTTTACATGGAGTTATATAAGATATATTTTTGACTATAAATATTCATCATAAAGCTACAAATATTTCCTACATCATGGTATTTTTTTATTTTTTGGACATCAAATAAAGAAAATTATTTATGAAAAAATAATGATGCAGTATTTACCTTATTAATAAATGATTTAAATAAATTAGATTATAAATATTAAAACACTATCCAGAACCTGTCCAATTCTTATTGGATTATTTTATTTTGACCATTAGTCATCTTAACGTTTTTTAATGATTAGTTGACCTTTTAAAACCGAATATGAGTTTATAATAAAATAATTGTGTCAAACTACGCTAAAGAGCCCCTCTTCTCCCTTATAAAAATCCCTCACTTATAACTCATTACTCGCACTTCTCAAGCCATTTAATCATCCAAACTCTGCTCTGATAATCTCCAAAAAACCCTCTATTCATCCTAGAAGCCTTACCTTGGGCATAAATCACATCAAGAAACCCATTTGGTTCAAACTAAGGGGATTTAATCAATTTAAAGGTAACATCTCTTCTTAAGTTCTTTTTTGTTATTTTACATCTCCAACCCCCTATACTCTTTTTATTCCATTATTTTGTAACAAAAATAGTATCCTCAATATACTAGGATTTTTTTATGAGAAGGATTCAAACTACACATACAAAAACCTCCATCTGATGGGTAAATAACATAATGTTTCTGTGGATGGAAAACTAAAGCCTCACGAAACAATGATTGTTCAATTAACTTTTACGCCTCTCATGGTGGCCATTATTATGGAACTATATTTATATATTATTTTTATTATTTTTATGTTTCTTTATTCTTGTATGAACCTGGACCTTCCTTACAGGTATGACTTTCCCTTTCTATTGTTTTTTAGGAAAATAGGAAAATGTAGAATTTTTCAGAGAACACGTCGTGTACTTTAGAAGTACATACTGTGTCCTTTGATGCCGCTTAAGGGCGTGTGATGGGTGTGTCTAGGACACACACACGGTGTGTAGGGGAAATTTGGAGGACACTTAAAGCAGAGTACGGAAAATCCTAGTAAACGCCGGGTACTCCAAAAGTATACTTTGTGTATATTTTTTATTAAATGCATCGGGTTCGCGTCTGATTGACATAAAACTCTTCTTCTATGTCTCATTCGACCAGGATAAGACATATGGAACTAGGACCTCTTTGATCCCCACGAGCCTCTATCTGTATTCCGAATTGACAGTCATCGATTACGTTGGAACCGCAGCGGCAAGTTCTTCCTTCTTCTGGGGTTTTGTTCCATGATTTTCCCTCTTTCTCAAGATATCGTGGGTTGATCATTTTGGATGTTTTCTCAGATATTTGACGTTCTAAAGAGACTAAATCATCATGGTTCAAGTATATTGATCTGTGTTTTCCAGGTAGGTGGTTTTTTCCTTTCCATTCAATGTCTTTGAGTTTTTTGTGAAAATTCCACAAATACCCGTGGACGGGGTATTGCGTCTTTATTGTATTAACCCTGTTGTGTTCCTGCCTTTCCTGTATGCCTGTGTAGAGGTAAATTTTGGTTATATATGTGGATAATTGTTGTGCTTGGATTTTTTTCCCATGATTGTTCTGTTTATGACCTTTGGTCATGTTCTGCCATCGGTTTTTGTGCCTACTTTCCATGCATTGTGACCGTAATATGGAGCCTTCTTTTCTTGACATTCTTGTTAAGCTATAGGCTGGTTATCTAGGTATCTCTGTAGGTTTACTTTGGCCATATAGAATTGTTATTCACAGATTTGGCATGGGGTTGTGGGAACTTGGTGCTTTATACTATACAGGATAGACTGAGGGAGCTTCCCAGATAGTCTTGGATGTTATAGACTACATGAGGGTGGACCGAGTGAAATTCCTAAAAAATTATTGAGATTATATACTATAGGGGATATATCAAGTGAGCTTCCCAAAGAGTCATGGATATTATAGACCACAGAAGGGTAGACCAAGTGAGCTACCTTGTAGGGTATTTTTCTGTTTTGTTTGAGTTCTTAAAACCCTTCCAGGCTATAAGAGGGATTGACCCAGTGAGCTTCCTCAGAGAGTCTGTGATAGACCTGAGGCTATAAGTGGAATTGACCAAGATAGATTCATCAGAGAGTCTTTAGACCATGGGGCTATAAGGGGATTAGACTCCATGTTCTTCATCAGAGAGTCCCTGACTACCTTATACTATAAGGGGAATTGACTGAGTGGGATTCCTTAGAGATTCTTATAATTTCATATGACCAAAATAGAGGGGTTAGGCTGAGTGTACATCCAATAGGGTTGTTGGAACTTTTTGGATAGGACCAGAGGGGATATATGTGAGTACATCCCGGAGGGTTTCCTGTTGTGGTTTGCTATTTGCATCACTGCTACTTGTTGATTTTGTGGATTGTTTACTGTTGTGTATTACTGGATACTACATAATGTTTATTGTCTACCGTACATTACCTTCCATATACTCACTCACTATTAGGCACAGATCTTCAGGTGGTTGGATACTGGGATTTAGTCTCACACCCTCTTTGGGACATGCTTTTGGGCCCAAACGGATTATATTATTACAGGTATAGACAAGGGAAAGTTCCCTTCTACTTCAGGTACATTACATACATTGGAGCAGGAGAGCATGGGACCAAGCCGAAGCTTGCGATGCTGAGGATTTGATTATATGATTTCCTTTTATACTTTGGTTTAGTACTGTATTCAACTTTATGAATTGTTTGGCTTCTTTCTTAGACATATGTATCACACATTATTTCATATATACATATGTGTTCCAATTGTTTATTGTTTTATTCTTCATCTATGCACTTGTGTGTGGATTATTTTTTTGCTTCTGCTATTGCTTTTGATTGTCTTCCGCTGTGTACTCTGCCAATGAGAGCATAGTTTCCCCACTATCACACCCAAGGCCCTCGCTGCTAGTCGGCATCCACTAGAATTTAGGGAAATCCTCTTGAGGCCATGTGACCAACTGGGTATGGGGCACCACTGGGTTCCTTTCATAACTAGTACATTACAATTATTCTGTATTTTTCATTTATTACATACCTTTATGGTTCCCATAAAGGGTAAACATGATAATTACATTTTAGGAATTGAGGACTACTGCCCCTCAAAGTGATGTGACTCATTAACGCCTTATTTGTGATATTTAAAGGATTGAGTTAATTATATTATATATGATATACTATTGAAATTATAATATACCTTTGTATCATTATGTTTTAATTCCATTGAAATAAGAAATAGAAATTGAAGTAGCATTTATGCATACATACGGCTTACCATATCCATGAACGGTGCATTTCATTTCTTATGTCCAAATTTTATGTACTATTATAAATACATAAACATACTAGATATATATGATATATATGATATCTAAATCATTAATATCATTCTGATGATAATGGATATTTGACTAAATGAACAATTTGTACTTATAAGGTGTTTGTTTTTACTTAAGTACCAAATATCAACAAAACAACCATTAATAACTTAAATGATTACATAATGTTTATAACATGATATAAGTGATATAAAATGAATAATAAACTTGATAAGGGTTCTTAATCAAGTAAAAATTAACTTTAGTTTATTATTCATGAGATTAAAGGACGATCGAGTCTAGTCGGACACGAGGTAAGGGTTTTTTCGTCCTTTCTCATTTTGGTCCAATTTTCTTTAAGTTGTTATGCCCTTTTAATTTCAATTATAAATTTTGGGGTATGGTTTCTAACCTCCTTATACTGCCCTCTTTATTTTTTTAATTATGGGAGACCTTTTTTCTCTCTCATTAAATTCCCCCTTGTACACTTGTTAGTATGCCGAAATTTTGAATGGAATTTCTCTGTCCTCATTTAAATTCAAGAAATAATTTTTTATCATGAATCTAAATTCCATTAAAATTGATGGGAAATGTATGTAAATTATCCCTTTACTGTCCATATCATGTAAATATGACTAGAAACCCCTTTCTTTCTCATCATCCATTTTTACAAGTTCTTATGTCACGTTGTTATGCTGTAGAAATAGCATCGCGTTTTTCCAAGCCAATGTCATTGTGTAGTGAATACCATGCCCATTTCACTATAAAGGGTATTCACCTTTATAAACATTTACATATAGTTTAAATAGTTTCAAGTATGTATTCCACATTCATTTATCATGTAATAAATTATTATGTTTAATGATTCAATGTTTTAGGATCCATGTAGAACTCTTATGCAGGATGTTAAATTTTTAAGAAGGGTGCGCCCTGATAACACTATAATGCATTGGGTAAATTATAGTATCATGATAAAATTTGTTCAATGGGAGTTTAAAAATTCTAATACATGTGAAACTAGTATTTACTCGTGCTTCATGTGCAATGAAGGTTTACTCATGCTAAATGTGCAATGAGCCTTGGCTCATGCTAATTCCATGTTAAGTGTTGTTGCCACATTTCCATGTTATGATTATCATGCTTTATCATGCCTTTATGTTTGTGATTCTCTTGTTCTCTATTGATATGACCATTGTGTAACATGTGTTTTATTCCTCATGTTATTACATGTGTATTACCTTACTGGGATTTATAGATCACGCTTTTCTTATGCATGTCCTCAAGTTATCACATGCAATTATATGTATGCGGGAATGTAGTTGTCATGTAAAAGATGTTTTCAATAAATATGTTGTGTTTTATGTTTCAAGTTGTAATGTAATGTTCCTAAGCCCCAAAGACAGTAGACCTCTCGATCTTCCATGTTTTATCAAATAAATATTTTATGTAATAAATTTCTACTTTGAAAGATTTTGAGATGTAGTAGTTGTGTCTTAATTTTCTAAAACTCTAAACCTGAAAAGATCCTCAATGTGAATTATTCATTTAGTTCATGATTATTTAATGTTTTAACATCAGGAATTTATAGTCATTATGAAAATGATAAGAAATATTACATATATTTTCACTATTAGGATCTATTTCATCGTGATGTGATAATCACCAGAATTTATTACGATCTTCTTTAATTCATTTAATGTCAATATTTTTTTTCAATTTGTGAAAAACCATGTAGAATTTTCATATAATGATGAAACTTAAATACATAATTTTTAAAATATGGGATAATTTAGGATATACCAGGGGTTAGTTATGTTTACCATTTATGTAGAGTGGGAGCTAACTCCAAAGGTATTCCCTTTGAGAGTTAGTAAAATATTGAATTCATCATTTTTTAATCTTTACTTTACTATAAAAAGTGTTTCAATTTATATGTCACATATATTATATGAAACATTACAAACATCAATGTTATGTTTGACCTCATGATATCTATAATATGTATATCAAAAAAATTAATGTTTTTTTCCAAATTTTTATATCACTTCAATATTTTCATTTCATTCTAAATTTCACATTATGGTTTCTCACCTTATCAAAATATTGATTGGTGGAAAAAGTTTCTAGAAACAATTCATGTTCTTGTGAGATATTTAATTCCATTTTTATTCATTAAAAAGAGTTATAATTTGAAAAAAAATCTTCAATGATCCATGAATTCTATTTTTTTACCATTTTCTAGTTGATAAAATGAACTGTGTTGTTAAAAAATAACACAATCATTATTCCTGGTACCAATGTGTCTATAAAAATTTCGAAATGCTGGGAAGTTATAAGTAGGGAACATACTCATTACATGAATATAATGAAATTTTATTTTATTAGAATCATAGAAACAAGTGTGTTCCACATTTCTTTAGACATTATCCAATACCAATATGGTTCTGGCATGGAATGATAATTAATGAAATTGAAAAACCTCCATATGTTACATTAATCTTAAAAATTCAACGATAACACCAAATTTTGAAACTAAATCATTCCACAAATGAACAACCAAGTATTTGTAATAAACTCAACAAAATCATCAATAAAAATTGTTTTAACCTCAATGGTTATCTAATTTTTTTCATCTAAAAATAAAAACACTATGTCATTTTGAAATATCACTAACCACTTAGTAACTAAATCACTCTTCAATTCCATAGTTATCTATAAAATACAACTTGGGTTCCCATAATTAGTTCAGTATATATTATCCAATAAACCAAGTTGTTAATCAATATCATAAATCTTATATAACAAATTAAATGCTTACTTCATGTAAATTAATTTCATTACAAAAAATTTAACCAAAATAAACATATCCCAAAATATTATTATTCACTTTAAGGTATGGTCGCTTAAAACCGCAAATGGGTGTCTAATAAATTAATCTTATGATCATCATTAATCGTATACACCTACTATGGTATCCAAAAATTATTAAGATAAACCCACAAGAATAAATTATAATCAATAAATGTTTCAAAACCTTATCTCGGATGCCAACTATAACATCTTAGAACCTGCACTCTCATATCTTCTTATAAAATCATAAAAATTGTGTAACAACCAAATCCAAACCATCAAATCTGAGATAGAATTACACATTACCTAATGATCACCTCCCGATATGAAAAGTCTATTGACTAGAAGGGAGGGTCTAAGTCCATCACCAGGGAGACTATACCTTTGATATAACATCATTTGATAAATAATAAAAATCAATCAATAATCAGATTATTCATGTGGATGGAAAATGGAATTTTTATCATGAAAATAAATTCATTTCCCAATGTATAAATACTATCTAGAATGAATAAAAAGTGATATATAAAATAACAGAAGGGTTCTCTAGTTTCTTCCCTGGTTTGCCCTAGTCCCATGAACCACCAACTCATCCATAAACCAATGGGACCATTCCATTCACTGGGTCTCTCATGAAATATATATGTGCATTGAAATGATCGAGTTGGTTGTTGGTACAATAATAAATAGGATAGAACCAATTCATCCTTAACCTAATGTGAACAATTATACAATTGAATTCGGCAATATAATACATGCAAGAAGTGTATAAAATATAGTCCAAATCTGATAGGTAGTGAGATGACCAATCATCCACAACCCCTGGCCATACTTGCTTCGAATCCATCCTAGAAGTTAATTGAACGATTCATTAGAATAAAAATTACCCTAATATGGAATCCTTATGGTGTTGTGGAGGTGATTTGTGGTGTCATCTATCCCCCAAGAATACCATGTCACCTCGATCTTCTGGAGGAGAATAACAAGTATTCACATCGACATGGCTATATTGTAGTGAATGTCACTTGGAATCAATGAACCCTTGAGAACACCCTCAACATAACTCTATGGTGACCTCATACCACCACCATATTCTCATCCCCCTCTTCAATATCATGGAATTCAAAAATTATCCCCCACTAGGGGATAAATATGTCACAATAGTCCACATGTCTCAAATCCAATTAACAACCACAGTGATTGACTACACATATATTGGGTGAGCACACAAGTAGTCCTAATATATCAACACGAGCATATATAAGCATAAAAAATTTTAATCATAATGAAACAAGGAAAAAAGATATACTAATATCACTATTGGAATCTCAACAATTTCTATTAGCTACATAGACACACACACACACAGACACATGCAATGACAATCAATCAATCCTAATAAAATACTGACAAATATATTCATTAAATAAACAAGTGAGTACGTGAGCCAAAGAAGGTAAGGAACTTCCTACCTCAATGTCATCACCATTAAAGGAATGGATAAACCACCCTATGTGGTTTGGTACCCCTCATCACAACATAATAAGCATATTTTTTAACATATCAATACTCAACGTTTTCTAGGGGTTCCTAGAACCGAATCAAGTTATATAATTTCAAAAAGAAATAAAATATCACATGTGATAATACATTCTATCTTATATATAATTACCAAAGTATCATTTTATAAACATATATGGTAATTATAACTGATAATTTATTATCATTTGGTAATTATCCTTCAATGATCTCATATAATTACAATATGATAATTTTGAATTATTAATTTATAGAAATCCTTTAATTAATTTAATAATCACAATATACTAATCAGTTCTTACAAATTATTATTTCATAATTGTCATGTGATTATTTGTTTTCAAACAATTATCCTTTTATAGTTTAGCCCAATTATACTTTAATAATTTGTAAAATTCTATTCTAACAATTACTCCATAAAAATTACCATTTTTTGATTATCTTGTGAAAATTTTTTAATTAACGTGTGATACTTATTTTAAATTATTATTTTAATAATATAATTAAATTATTTTATAATAATTCCTCATAACTATTATTTGATAAGACATAGTTATTTTTAGACAATTTTGTTTTGCATAATTTACCATTTGATAATCCTGCAATTTTCTCATGAAAATTTAATTAAATTGTCCATTTATAATTTTTATAAAATTATCTTTCATAAACTCAATCAATGATTCTTTGATAATTTATTAAAAATATTTCTTCATAATTATTTTTTTATTATCCTCATATAAATCCATATAATAAGTTTATAACATTTCATCCTTCAATAAATTGTATAATATTATACTTGATTAAATTATTTTTAAAGAATATCCTTTTATAATCTTTTTTAAATTATCCATTTAAAAAAGTAAAATATCCAAATTAAAATACCTCACTATGTTCAATATCAAGGATATTATTTTGGTTCTTCTAATCGATTCAAATCAATTGACACTGATGGTACGTTATTCCGATGAATAATATAGAAGATATTGAACATAGAAAATTAATGTAATGATAAAAAATTAAAATAAAAAGTACAAAAACCCTTCACTGAAGATGTCTACACCACCTAATAAAAAGGGAATTGTAGTTGTCTCAAAAATCCTTATTAGATTGATCTAGAATCAACTAACATTCAAATAATTGTTTTAGGTTTTATAGGACTCATATAGATCAATAACAATGGAAATTTTTGATATTCATCAACTTAAATCAATCCTAACATGTGTTCCACCTATCAAAATTTAAAACCCACCATTAATACACTATTTCATGAAAATCTTGATGAAATAGAGTTTTAATTCACCCAAGCAAGGATTTTTAATTTTTAACCATAGAGAAATTGTCAATTTAAAACATCCTAACCCTAGTTCTGGTGAAAAATGGTGTATTTCATATTATGGAAGAAGATTCCATTAAATTATAAAATAAAAACAAATATTTTTATAATAAAATATTGTATTAATTATACATATTAATATTAATAACTTGTTTTCACATGTGATCCATAGAAGCTTCCAATTTATATAAATGTCACACCCTACCTAGGGTAAACACCTCATTTTGGAAAAAATGGTGCTATCAAATTTTCTATATGACACATAATTTGTGAGATATTAATATATATACAAAAAAATATATTAAATAATTTACTATCACATGAATAGTGTTCAAACATATGACTCTAAAAAAATATTCAATTTAATATTCTTAGACGTTGACTAAGTTTTATGTGCATTAACACCTTTAATATGTTATTTCTCTAATAATGTAGTTTTTATCAATTACGATATTAATATTTTATCTTTATAGGATTATTATTATCATTATAAAAAATTAAGATATTACAATTATCCCCCTCTATTGTATTCTCATCCTCGAGAAGTCTCCAAATATATCTTTCTCGAATAACTCAAGCCACTAAGAAAAAACATTATACTCACACTCCCATGTCTCTTCCAGGATCCTTCCATACATCCACCTAATCTGGATTATTGGTGCTTTCTTCTCTTGTAATGAATTCATACTATAAATAAAGATCCCCAATTAATCCTCCTAATAATATTTTCTAGTCTCTCTCTCAAACCCCTCACAATCAATAAAATTAATGGTTGGGTATATGACTCTAATGTTATGAATCATGGAAAACATTGTACCTAACTGGACATTGGGAAGGGAGGTATAGATAATATACCACTGCACTTATATTCTAAGTGATATTAATGGGTCCAAAAAATATAGTGATAGATTTTCCTACTTCCCCATACATTTGTTCCATAACCGAGGAGTCACTATTAGGAAACCATGTTCTACCTCAAAACAAATATCCACGTGTCCCCTCCCACAATCTTTATACGATCTATTTCTACTTTGATTAGTGATCATGCTTTTACAAATTAGCTTCACTCTCTTGATGGTATCATGAGTCATACTAGGTCCAAAAATAGTTGCATCAACTTCCTAATGTCAACAAGGTGGTGAGTGACATGGCGTCTCATAAAGATCCTTGTACGATTCAATTTAAAAATATTCATGATAATAATTATTTGATGAAAAATAAAATAATCTAGATTATCATCCAATACTCCACCAATGACTAGCACACAAGCTCACTGAATATCCTCGATTATGTGTATAGTCCACTCAGATTTTCTATCAATATGATCCCATTATATCATTCTTATCCTGAGGTGAGTTCCTAAGGATTATAGAAATTTTTTCAAAAAGGGTGATGAAAAATTTGTATGTCAATCTAAAACAATTCTCAATGGGACTTCATGGAGATTCACAATCTCATAGAAATAATTCCTTTCCATATGATAATATATGTTATTCAATATGATAGGTATGAAGTGATCCGATTTTTTTAACCAATCGCCAATCACCTAGACTACATTATAATTTTTCAGGTTCTCTGGTGATGCTATAGAATAGTCCATCATGATTTATTCCAACATCTACATAGTTATTAGGAGTGAATATAAAAACCCACCAAGAAAATTTCCCTTGACATCCACCCTCTAAAGGGTGAGGAATCAGAGGAAAAACTAGCAGAGTTTTGAAGGGATCTACTATATTAATACAGGTTTGATCACACACTATGGTAAAAAAAGTATTTCCCAAAATGTCTCCCAGCCATGTACTACAATAACCTATTCATTCTTAACATGATAGTGCAACATGAGTACATACATGCAGGGTTCCCGTCATAGTAGTATTTTATAGAAAAAAAACTTTCTACTTATTGAAGCAAAAGTACATCCTATGAGGTCACCCAACCTAGTACAACTCTCACCCAATAATGAAAAACTATAGATTACTAATGAAATATCAAAAAAAAATCGAATGTATATATATTCTCAACCTAGAATGTCTATCTTAGGTTTGGTTCCATCTATGTAAATATATATTGAAGGATATTTTTATCCATGTAAACAATAAATCCCTCATCGAAGTGGTATTTTCTATAACACATTAGAGTGTGAACTACCACTATTAGCACCAAGACATGTGTATTTTACTTCATATCATGGGGTTATAGCACACAAGACCCATAGAAAACTACCAAAATTAATTTCAATAGCACTACTACCATTCCAATTCCTAATGTATCAAATTACACTACATAACCAATCAAAACCCTAGGCACTGTGATTGTTATTACTAGAGTTGTCATCAATCTTTTTTTTCTCATGGATATTAACTTCACACTAGTTTTACCATTGGATAATTACAAACTTATTTGTTTGTATTGTCTTGGTTGTGGATTATTAGGGTAAGTATTGGATAAACATCAACGGTATGAAAGAAATACCAAAAAACACATAATCTCAAACACGTTTTAGGTAAATTTTCTAGAAATTACTACATCTACCTAGTCTAATTTTAATGATATATCAGTCTCAAACACCACATGTCCTTGAAATTTTACCTTTTGAATCAAGAAGTCACACTTCAATTGCTTGGCTCAAATCCACTGTTCTCGAAGTGTACTCATGACTTTATATAGGTTATTATCATGTTTTTATGGTTTTATTGAGTAGAAAACGATATTTTTGATGAATATTACGATGAATGACTCCATGTATGCATAGAAGTTCTTTTTCACGAGGTCCATGAACACGTACAATGTGTTTGTAAACCCCACTATCATCAACAAGTAATCATGTAGTCTATACCTAGTCTGAATAAAAATATTTGTAATGTACACCTCTCTAAACTATAACGTGTGATAACCTAATCGATTGATAATAATGGTGAACTACTTATTTCCACATAGCTAATCAAAAAGTTCATTGATATTTGGAAATTTATATCAGTTATTCACAATCATTTAGTTCAGCTTTATGTAATCAATATAGAGTCATATACTACCATATTCCTTCTAAAAAAACATAGGTGAACCACATGATATAGTAACTAGATTAAAAATATATTTCTTTCTATTTCATCAAGAATAACCTTGAGCTCTATCTGATTTTTTGCCACATTATTAAATGGGAAATCAAAATGGATTCACTCCAGACATGAACACAATCTTAGCATAACACTTCATTTCTTCAGAGTCTCTACGAGGTAACAGATTCCCAAAAATATTTCAACAATTCATCAACATCTTGAGAGCCTTTGGTTCCCAGGAATGACGAATAATTCTATAGTTGAAAATTATAGTATACACGTGAATGTTTATGAACTTATATTATTAAGATGGACACCGAGTAAAATAATTCTGGTTGAAGAATCAATACTACCTATACCACTACGAAATTGAAGGAAAATGAAAAATTGCATTATCCCACAATTCTTGTGGTAATACTAAAAAATATTCCCTTCTTGATGTGTTCTATCCTGCTACCAAAGTATTCCCCTAATAACTACATCAAGAAAAGATATATCATTACATGATAGAAACACTTCATAAAAAACGGTTCATTGAGATAAACCTTTAATAGTATATGGGATTACAAATGGTTTATATGAACAAATCTATGGGGACAAACAAGTTTTACTAGGATTCTACTCTTATCATAGGTTATCACCTTCTGAGAACACACCCTTGTTTCTATCCCTGCATGTTATTCATATCAATAAAATATATACTATAAAAAAAGAATGCTAAATAAAACTAATTAATGCCAATGAGGATATAAAACAGAACATGGAAACATAGTAATATGAAATAAATAAAAACTATCCTGAACAGATTGAAAAAATAATGGAATTTAATTAATTAACTAATTTTCAGTACAAAAACAAGTATATATATGTAATTTGAACCTATGTCCCTTGTCACGATGCATAAAAATACTCAAAATCGCATAAATATCTAATAAACATAATGTGTAACACCCATGGTGTTTTTAGTTAACAATAACATCATAACATACATTCCCATTTATGGAAACTCAGAGGCCCTATAGGAAGTGATTTCTAAGAACAAACATAGTCCCCCTTTTTGAGTCTCAACTGTCATATCTCTTATCTAACTTGTCCAGCCCGTGGAAATAGAAGAAAATGTTAGTGTGTCCTAAACCATTTTCTAATACAATTTTGTAACAACCCAACCCAAACAACCATGTCCGATATAGAATTCCACATAACCTCATGTGTTCCACCCCATAGGTAATTGGCTTCCCACTAGCAATGAGTGCCTAATTTCCTCAATGGGGAAGCTCCACCTATTGTAACATGTCATATGATTAATTATAAATAAATGAAATATAATAAATAATCAGAGTTTTCATACAAAAGTTAAATGACATACATTTCATAAAAATAAAACAAGATCCAAAAGTAGAAATCACATCCAAAATTAATAAAACAACTGATAAATAAAAAACTATATGGTTTCTCTGTATTTTCCCTAGTCTACCTCAACTACATGCTCCACCTGCTCATCTATCTACCACATTTCTCTTAGCATTCACTGTGTCTATCATGAAATATAAAAGTGAATCAAAATTAATGTCTAGGGTGTGAGTACAAGATTATATATGAATCAACCAATTCATTCTCAACCTTCTGGTATCAAGTATAGAAGTATATTCAATAATAATAATAAATTTATGAAACACATAATCCTAAATTCCAAAACCAAGAATTAGTTCACTAACCAAGCTACCATAACCCACCGTCGTACCTGCTTCAGCTCCATGCTAGAAGATAACTAGATGAATACATAAGGAAAAACCATCCCCTTTATGAAGTCCTTATGGTGTTGTGTAGGTGATACCCTGAATCATTTGTCCCTCAAGATGACTAAGACATCTGGATCCTCTAGACGAGAATAACTAGAACTCACATCGACCTGGTTATCTCAAGTTGAATAAAATTGAGAATCAATGCTACCTCGAGCACACCCTCCACGCAATTCCATTTCTACCTAATACATTCAACTCATGATCATATCCCTCATCTCTGTCATTGCAATCAATCATTCTCTCCCACTAGGGGAATAATATTTCATGATGGTCCACTTTTATGAAATACCACTAAACCAACAAGGAATAGAAAATCATATTCAGGGAGAGCACAGAAGTAGACACAATCTGTCAAAATCATTATATAGTAGCATATACAACAACATGTGATCATAATAAAAAATTGATAAAAGATTCAATAATAACAATCAGGGAATCTGAGATGTGTTTAGGGGATACATAGACACACTCATGTGATAGAAATCAAGAATGGTAAATAAAATGCTATCAAATATAATTATTAATGAAACAAGTGTAAATGATATCCCATGAAGGTATGGAACTTCATACATAAAAGTCATCATCATTATAGGCAATGATAAACCACCATGTGTGGTTTAGTATTGCTCCTTAAAGCTTAATCATCTCATTCAATGAGACAACACTGTCTGATGTTAGCTATGTGTTCCAGAAAAAACCAGTTAATCAATATTAAATTAAAAGAAAATATTACATTTAACTATACATTATCTATCCAATAAAATTACAAAATTATCATTTTAATTATATATATATAATTATACCTAATAGATTATTATATAATGGTAATTATATTATAATAATCTATTATAAATACCTATATGATAATTTTATATTATTAATTTATAATAATATTGTAATAAATTGAACATTCATATTCTAATAACTATTCCATACAAATTTTCATTTCAAAATTTTCATTGGGTAATTTTTCCACAAATTAACCTAAGATAACTTGGGGAAATTATCCTTAAATAGTTTTTAGTATTATATTATAATAATTACACAATAGAAATTAATATTTAGAGATTATCATATGATATTTTTCTGTAACTATAACTTGATAATTATTTACAATTATACATTCAATAATTTAATTTAATTACCATTTATTAATTACACAGAATCATTTCAAAATAAGACATAATTATTAAATACTGGTTTATTTAGATAATTTATTATTCGATATTCCAACATGAATCTCATGAAAATTCGATGAAATCATCTTTTTATAATTTTTATAAAATTATCTTCAATAAACTGATGAAATGTTTATTTGATATTTTTTATAAATATCTCCAGATAGATATTCCTTATTATCCTCTGAAAATTCCATGTAATTACTTTATAAAAATTAATAATTTTATATATTGTATAATAATATATTTTTTTAATTTTTTTTTAAAATAATATCTTTTTATAATTTATATTAAATTATCCATTTAAAAAGATCAATTTTAGATCCAAAGTACCTTGCTTACTTCAGAAAAAAGGTTTTGATTTATGTTCTACTTATCGATATGAATCCAATTACACTGACAATGTGTAATTATGATCAATAACTTAAAATATATTAAATTTAGAATATTAGATGAATAGTAAAAATGAATAAAATAAATGGAATAAAAAAACCCTTACTGAAGATGTCCACATCACCTGAGAAAACGACACTACAACATTTTTTAACATCCATTTTGGATTGATCTGGATTCTCCTGACATGCATTGAGGGGTTTTAGGTTTTATTAGGCTCATCTCGATCAATAGAAAAAGAAATATGAGATAATTTGGCTTTTCAAACAAACTTATACATTGTCTTACAAGTCAAATATGAAACCCACAATTAATATATTCTTTCTATCAAGTCATGTTGAATGAGGGTTCAAATTCACCCCATTAAGTCATTTTGTATTTTTAACTATTGATAAATGTCCAATCTAAATCTCCATAAACATAACTCTTATCAATAATGGTTTGATTGACATTGGGAAAGAAGAAACAATTTTATTATAAAATAAATAAAATATTTTTAATAATTATATTCGTTCTTATTAAATAATTTAATGTTATTAACTTATTTTCACGAGTGATCTATCCAAATGTCAAACACATATATATGTTATACCATTCTAAGGGTAAAACCCTTGTTCCGTTAGAAGATATTAAAATATTTTAAAAAATATATAATAATAATTATTAAATAATTTATTTTTAGGGATGATGTGTTCAAACATATGACTCCAAAAAAATATATTAATTTTAATATTTTAATATTTTAACTGGGTTTCAAGGATTGTGACATAATTATGAAGTTATTTCGCTGATAATTTAGTTTTTCTCACTTATGATATTAATAATTTATCACAAAACTTTTTTTATTATCATTTTAAAAAATCTAGATATTGCACATTAAATTTACGGATTTTATTCCAAATAATGTCGTCGAATGTTTTCGATCCAAAACATAATACATCAATGGAAAAAATCGGATTCACTAACATTAACTAATAACATTTACATTTAGACTCTTATTGAATAATGAAAAACACTTACATTATAATTACCCATCTATTTAAATAAGACCTTCCCTCACATAACCCAATATTTATTATTTCACGATAATTTTTTGTCGTCATTTATTTGAAATCCTTATAAACACAATTCATTAGACATCATTTTTGATAAGCTGGGGATAATGGAAATATAAAAAGTTTTAGATAAAATGATTATTAAGTGTAACCATATTCATTAATAATTGAATTTAATCAAACAAAATAATAAGTGAGAAATTTTATAATGACATAATCAGAGTTCATGGGAGAATCCCAAAAATAAATCATACAAATCTATTCATGAGTCATCAATCATGAAACATGGAAACAATGTTTCATAAAAATAAAGAGAAATTATAATAAATAATCACAAGCTATGTGATATCCACCCTAAACAAAGAAAACATTATTATCCCTTGGAAGGAGTACATAAAACATGTTGGTATGTTAAGAAATTGTCATCATATCACTATAAAAAACAATTAGAATTTGAATAACCATTAATCTGACATCCAACATAACTCTTCCATGAACACAATCATTACCCATTTCGTTGGAGTGCCATCTGGGTACACACATAATATAAGCTATAATGTGCACCCCAACTCTATCTGGGCAAACCCATCATATAATCTATAATGGGTTCCACTGAGTTATCTAGGCACACCCATCACATATGCTATAATAGGCTCACCAATTACTATTTTGGTACACCCATCTTATAATCTGTAATGGTATCCAAAGTATTATCTAGGTATTCCCATTGTATTCTTTATAATGGAATCACATGAATATATCTAGGAGAAACCATAATATGTAATTTCTAAGAACAATAGTAAGAGTAAATTACATAGAGCTCCCATTTCTTCATAAAATTCTTATAAAAATCATTATTCCTTTTCTAACATGATTAATTGCAAAAAATATCTTACATGTCAATCTATTTCAATAATTAAGAAAACACTAGAAAAGATATGTGTTCTATAAATATCCCATTAAAACATGGTTACCCCTTGAAAAATAAATGGGTTCTATAATAATCACATTGAAAAATGGTACACTAGCTGAAAATAAATTTGATCCGGAATAATCTCTTGGAAACCTGATTAGCCAATGGAAATAAAATTGGTTCCATAATAATATATTTTAAAAAACAATCATAATCCATACAAGGAAATAATAATGATGGTATCAATACAAGTAATTCCCACTAGATAGAAAATAATGTTTTTTCCATGAATATAAATACCAAAAAAATATCTTTATACCATTCATGGGGAAAATGTATTTTTTATTTTAAATAACTTTTTTTATAACATGAAGTTTAAAAATTGTGGAAATTATTATTATAAAGGGTATATTTGAAATATATAAATTATTTTTTGGAAAAATTTATTGTTAATGATGGTAAGAAGTTTCATTCATGTCATAAACAATAAAACAAATATTCTTGTCACATTTTGGTAAAAGAAAAAATGGTCATTATTTTGCATATGACAAAAATATACCTTTGAATAAATTATGTAAAATTAAAAAATAGTTAAAATTATCATCAATATATCATTTATATATGTTTAATAACAATTATGGAAAAAATGATAATGTATTTTATAATGTAAATAGATTTCAAACCGAAGTGGGATTAGTATATTGATTTTATTAAAAATATTTCCTCAATTATTTTTAGTATCATAGTGTCTAAAAATAGTGATATTTATAAATAATATTGATTATAACCATAGGATTATAAAATTAAATAAATTTATTATTAAATGATGTAATTATTTCCTTCACCTAAAATTCATGAATAAAAAATCTCAATTTGAATGATATTTTGGAAATAATTCATTAAAATGATCATAACATCGAAGTGGAAATTCACTAATGAATTTACTGATTTAATCATTATTAAATATAAATAAAAAGTGTAAATAAACAATAGGATAATTATAATATATTAAACACATAATCATATAATATCATGTATGACGAAGAGGTTATATAATCCAATGAAATGAAATTGAGTTAATAAATATTTTACCACTTGGTAACTAATAAGTAAATTTCCATTGGTTGTAATAATTCAAATAGAAAATAAAAATAAAATTAATTTTGAATATATCAAGATATTATTTATCAAATCATCTTTATATAATCAATATAATTGAATTTGGTTCATGACATACAAATGTGTATCAATGAAAGGAAGTAGAGAGAGAATCCCCTGTCGGTTTGGTAACATTTGAACAATAACCCCCATGAACGAGAGATCCTAAAATGGGAATATAAATCCTAACAATTTACATTAAACTCATAGTAAATTAAATTCAATGGTAGTATAGAAACCATGTAAAATAAATAGGTGATTAATTTTCATATGTCTCATATAGTGACTATATTTTTTCATATATGAAAATTATATAATTTTTTGGATAATAGCATAATAGAAATACAACCTAGGATCCCAATGTTTCAATTATTTGTAAAAATAATAATATAAATCACAATATAAATACAAAATATAAAAAATATAAAAAATAATTCACCTTTATCTTTCTATAATTTCATTAACTTTATAGTACATATATTCAATTGAGGATATAAATCAATGAAATTGTTGATCTAAATTCACCATAAGAGAAGGAATCAATGAAAATGAATAAATATAATAAGGGAGAGGGTAGTAATAATTATAATATAATATTCATATGATAATAATCATAATAAATAGTGAAAATTTGGTTACTGGTATTTTATGTGGAAATTCATAAAAATGAAACATCATGTCATAGTAGTCAAAAACCACATATAGTTGTGAACAACGGTAAGATAATATTCACACCTAATATATGGTCATAATCATAAAATCATATATTGAACATATAAATAATCATTATCACACATAATTCACACTATATCATTATAAAAATCACATCAAACAATGCATTTGATGGCTTTATACATTCGGTCCCACTCGACATATCATTACTTTTACATAATCATTAAAGCCACAGAGAATGTATATCAATAAGAGTAATGAAATAAACCAAAGGAATAAAAATGGATTCATAATTATTTGATCAATAATAAATTCATTAATAATATTAGGGTTTATAAAATGTTAAATGGAAATAATATTTGGTATTATTGTCATCAATATTTAATGATGAAGAAAGATCTCATGAGGAGTAAATGGTGTGTTTTGGAAGGAAAAGTCATTAAATAAAATTCATTGAATTCAGATAATAAATAAAAGTTGAAAAGTTTATATCAATTATATAAAAGGTTGTTATAATGAAAATATATTTAGTGGAAATTAATGGAATTTTCTTATAAAAATTCATGTGAAATAGCAGAAATGAACAGAATGGGAGTTGGCTTCGAAAATCCACTTACCTTAGTTCCTCTTTTATTTTGCAACTTTTGTGCCTCCTAAATAATAGACATATATCTTGTAAAACAATTATGTAGAATATAATTATATTTATTTTTACCTTTTTTTATTAATTATATTCATTTTATTGTATTTCTGAATATTATTTATTATAGTGTAGTCATTTTTATATAATGATTTATAGAATCATATATCATTTTGACTCAATTAAACTATTTTGTTAAATGTGAATTATAAATTATTATAATAAATTCTATAATAATTTAATAAATATAATTAAATGTATATATATTTTATATAATTCATAATATACATCTTTAATGATGAATATATTTGTCGACCGAGAAATGTCTCTGTGTATGGTTCACCGATCATTAACGAAATATTATCAAGAGAGAGAGAATGGGGTGTATGAAATATATCTATATATATATAGTTAATATGATACTTTTGTGGGTTAAAATCTATAATACAATGTAAAAATACATCCCAATTTATCATATAAGGTTTTATTTTGAATAGGGATGATGAAAAAATAAAGAGAATTAGAAGAATAAAAGAAGAGTTTATCGATACATAATTAATCCTTAGTGTTTCTTCCCTTGTAAAAAACCAATAAACCTTGATGTTTAGAGTTGTATTACTCTATAATATCATTATATATATTAAGCTACATTAGGGGAATGATTTCGAAAGAGTTTAAAATTTTTATCCTTAGGGTTAGTGGCTTACCAAGTGGGGGAGTGGGGTTGTTTATACTTGAATAAAGGGGAATTTTTGGAATAAAATATGAAATAATATAATATATCTATGGTAAAAAAGGAAATTGTGATTTATTGAATATATAATTCATAAATAAATATAATATAATTTTTCATTACCTAAAACATATTTGTATTGACAATTCATTGGATTAAAAAAAGGGAAAGTAGAAAGAAGGAATTATTCTTATATTAAGGAATAACTTTCGACTTTAGAATCTAGAATATTCGTTTTTGGTTTGGAATTTAAATATATTTTTTTATAATGACTCTTTTATTAAATAACACATATATTGGTAAAATAACAATTTTTAAAATTTTATAGGTAACTATTACATCAGAAATGATGAAATATTAGACACATTGGTTAGGTGAAAACTGAATTTTTACTATTCATTAGTAAAGTAATGTATTTAAAAAAATTTCATAAAATCACCTTTGGAAAATTTTAATGGGAAACATTCTGGAATCTTATTCATTTCATCATAATTAATTTATAAAAAAATTAATTCAAAATTTCAATTAGAAAATTATGACTTGTATAAAATACATTAAAATACAGTTGATTAAAATTATGCTTATATGTTTTTTTAATAATGATTTTTATTTTTTCTTCTTATAATAAATATATTTAATTAAATTATTTATGATAAATATTATTAATATCATAATTAATTTTTTTAGGTAAAATAAAAATTCTAATGGTCAATTTTCTGTTACCAACAGTCAGCTTTCTATTCCAACAATGAGGTTACTATTCAAAATGCCACTTTACTATTCCAATGGTCAAATTACCTCTTATAATTAAATTTAATTTCCATCCTTAAATTTTGAAATCAATTCCTCTCATGGTTATATATTTACATTTTCTATAATATTTATTAGGTTTCTAACATTTTGTTTCTATTTTATAGTGTTTATAGTGGAAGTGATGATTCTAGTAGATTGGGAAAATCCATATTTTACCATTTTATATTATATATTTTTTCTACTTGTAATTTTTTAAATTTTAATTAGTTTATATTAATGAAATATATTTTTTCCCTTTTTTCTATATATCTATAATAATATATTTTATGTTATAACATGCATTTATTTCAAGATAAAAATATAATTTATAAACACTATATTGTTATATTACCCACCACCTTATAATTATCAACCATAAAATATCAAATCATATTTTCATTTTAGAGTAAGAGAGGGTAGTTGTGTTTTATTATTTCATCGCGTTTTCATGTAGTCTATTCATACTTGTGGTTCCCCCATAACACATTGATAATGTGGTTAGTCATGTTATCTAGAACACATTCTATAAGATCATATATATTCATTGGTTATACATTATATGAGAAGTCATTTTTTAGTTGTAGCACCCTCATTTTAAGTACATGGGATGGGTAAGGTATGTGCTTCCTCGTGAGATATATGTTGCACTTGTCATGAAGTTATGCCATATTTTTTGGATGTGCAAGACAATAAGATATTGCTCCTATTTGATCAAGGATATTTAAGGGGCCAATGTACATGGAGCAAAACGTCACATTATTTCCAACCCACATGAATTTATTCCATTGTGACATTCAATGGAAATATTTTTCTGTCATATCATACTCCAATTCCCATCTATTATTGTCAATATTTTTTTTTCAAATTTGAGAAGTTGTTATATATTTTTGATGGCTTAAAGCTTCTCTGTTATATGCTACACAAGATAAGGTTGAACTATATTTAATTCCCAAACATCATCCCCAAATTTATTGTTATACATCACTAACCATATAAATCATTATATGGATCTATTGGAAAATCTGAATGGAATCTATTATTATTTTAGAAATCAATGAATGGGTGATGGTGATCTCATCCACCATTGTATTCAATTGAGTACGTTCGTAGAATTTCATCATGTTTCTGAATATTCCAGTCATATTTCCATTCAGTTTAGGGGTTATAGGACCTGATGAAAATCAATTCAGTTGTCAAATCATGTTGAATAATTATCTATAATCTCTATTTGATCATTGGACCATTATCAGAGATGATCGAAAGTGGACTGACATGAATCAAAAACACTCCTTTTACATATATATTATAATGTTATCCAAGTGGGAGGTATTCCTGAGTAGTAATGAAGTGGGAATTATTGGTGAGTCAGTCAGCCACAACCAATATAACATTTTTTCCATTGGATTTCTTTGGGAGAACAATGATAATTTCAATAGTTGCATTTTCACATTTCCATGTGGGTATAGATAATGGTTTCATCATCCCAATGGAATTATATCACTTGGAGTTAGCCTGCTAACATACAAAAGATATTGAGATATACTATATATTCTATTTCTTCATGTTGTCCCACCAGATGTGTTATAGAAGATCACGATATATCTTGGTACTTCCAAGATAGATAGATAAAAGCGGTTTATAATCATTTTCCAATTTTCCCTTATTAACCTCAGGTGATGAAGTAACAGAAGGACTCATTTCAAACCTAATCACACAATAATCATTGATGTGGAACTCATGTAGTTTCCCTTCCTGTAATATATTCACTTTATTTTGTATCTCTGGATCATTCCTTAATGCCTCCATGATCTTCTATTTGATAGATGGTCGTGAAATCATTTGGCTGATGTTGGGTGTATTCCCTACCATTATTGTTTTTAAATATATACATTTTATATCCATGGATATAGGGTCTTTCTTAATCTTTATCATGGATAGAGCAGCTAGTTCAGTTCTTCTAATAAAACCATCTCACTTGTTTGCCTTCCTAGGATTGTAATTAATAGATAATTCATTGTCATTGATTACCTATAACTATCTTCTTTGATGCATGTTGATTTCCTTATGTAAGAATATATACTTTAGAATATTTTTTTCAGAATATATATCCCACTTTTCACCATAGAAGAAGTGCTACCAAATATTCATAGCAAAGATCACAGGTGATAATTAGAGATAATATTTTAGGTAGTTTTTCTCATTGATAATATGTTGTATTAATAATTTGTTATCACATTGTCATTATTCATGATTAAAAAACCCATACCTTTAATTGAAGAATAATATATATCACAAAACCTTCTTCACATATTGATATTGTGAGTATAGTCATAGTTATTAGCCTCTTCGTTAAATCATTAAATCATTCCTTACATTCTTCCATGAAGATATTCTTTTCCCCTTTCATTAATAATGTAGTTAGTAGGATACACAGTCATGAAAAATTTCTCAGAAAACTTTTGTAGAACCCTACAATTCCCTAAAAACTAATGATTTTTTTGACATTAGTGGGCATGGCCCATTCTTTAATTACATTTTCGTTGAAGGATCAAATGAAATTCCAACACATGGGATCACATTCCCCAAGAATGTGACTTTATACATCCAAAGTTTATAGTTTCTGAAATTAGAATACATTTTATCCTTACAAAATTCTACATGAACAATATTTATATTCACATCATGTTCCTCCTTCCTCTTCAAGTAAATGAGAATATCATTGAAAAAAACAACAAAAAAATAGAGGGAGTTTCTAAAAAATATATTCATCAAATCCAATTTGATTTCTAGGGCATTAATAAGTATGAAGGGAATTAAAATAAACTCATAATGACCATACCTTCTATGCAACATATTTTTATAAATGTTTTCTGTCTTCCTCTTCAGTTTACGATATACCAAACAAATTTCCACCTAATGGAAGGACTCACCTACTCTTAGTTGATCGAACAAGTCATAAATGTGTTGAAGATGATACTTTTATTTATAATCGTCTTATTGAACTATAGGTAATTGTTACCCAACCACATTTAAATGACCATTTTCATTTATAATGAGAATAATCGCATCCCAAGGAGATTCACTGGGGAATATGAACCCTCTGTCCAATTTCGGTTTTATCAACTTCTTTAACTCTTTAAGTCCGATTAGGACCATCATGTTGGGGGATTTTGACATAGGATTTTCTCAGGGTATAAGCTCGAATAGGAACTCTACTCTATAATATGAGGTAATTCTAGGTAACTCTTCACCAAATATATCATTATACTCCCTAAAAATTATCATTTCATTCATGTTGATACCTTCCTTTGAATCGTCCACTTATGAAAGGTATTATTCATCACGGTGTATCAATAACCTCACCATTTATTCGTTTTTCGAAGAATATTCATAATCCTTATTGTATTTTTAGAGGAGAATTGGATGGTTCTAAATATGGAAAGATATTTCTTTTTCCCAATAAATGATATTTTCTCTATACAATGAGATTCAATACATGACTAGTATAGCATCAAATTCCACCAAGGAATGTATTATGATATTAACTTGAAGAATATTCCCAAAGGCACATACATGATAAGAGTTCAACAATTAGGTTTCATGGATTGCACATTTTTTTGTATATATATATATATATCTTCTTCATGGTATCGAGGATTAAATTCAGTAGTTTTTCACACCATGCTGGATATAATGTAATTTTTAGAAATAGAATTAAATAAATGATTACACATTCTTGAGTTAATAATATGTTTATCGTGTAAGATTTAATTTTCACAATTCACATCAGAATGAGTGTTGGAAAAAGCATTCCCTTTATCCATTCGATTCGATGGTTACAGATGCGGATTACCGTTCAGGTCTCTTGGTTTTGTGAAATTGCTTCCATAGTGCCCATGCTCCCTGTAGTTGAAACAATGAACCAAGTGTGGTGTATTAGGAGGTTCTTTCATTTACTGCATCATGTTGGCCTAATTTTTAATTTATCATCAACATTCATTATCTTTATTTCATTCTCTAACAAACTGGAAGCATTTACCCATCCCTCTAAGACAATTCCCATGATTCTTTTCAAATATGTTTTCTTGTCGGATAGTTGTATCCTCATTCTTTCTTTTAATTTGATCCACTATATTGAAACTCCATTAATTTGTACTTATCCTTATAAACACGGTAAAATTATCTGAACTCCATATATAAATTTGAGAGTGCATAAAATCACATCGTTATAACTCATAATGTCTTCGAAATATAGATTCTATATTATGATGGGTTTTAAAAAAAATAAAGAAAATATCTATTTTTCAAAAAAAAATCATTTCAAAATTGATGTGAATATTTTAATCCTTGTGTATTTTTCCGCATAATCAATTAAATTTTCACCTTCCTTTTTCTTGTGCTTTATAAATTCTCTCTCCATGTTTATTCAGAGTGTATCGGAAATCCATGGTATTAAATATTTTATAAAATCCAACCCACTCGATCTATAACATTTTTTACTTTTTCTTCATTTTCATTATAAACCCCTATAACTGATTGGGTTCTTCATCATAATAATTATCAGAATCAATCGCATTCTTTTTCTAGGAAAATTGGATCATAAAAAATGGCCTCTTCCATGGAGTGAATTCATTATCCCATGACTAGTAAATTATAAGATCCACTAAATTTTTCTATTATTTGACACATTAATTTCTCTATGGATAGTTCACCCTTCATGGGGGAAGGAGGACTTTACACATGGTTCGGGTTATTTTCCATAAACTGATACATCTAGGTAAGCATTTTCATGATCATTTGAACTCAACCTTCCAAATAATTATGGATGTCATTAAGAAAATATTTTAATTGTCCCTCATATGGGGTTTTGTCCAATTTTATCCTAGTTAAAACCATTTTTTTAAGTAGAAATGATTTTTAGTAGTTATAAGTCAAAAAATTCATGAATAAAAAATTTATTATTTTTCACAATTAACATTAAAGGCATATATTTTGGGATCCCTATGTTTTCTATTTTATAAAACAAGGTTTCTTGAGTTTTTACATATTCACAATTATATCCTATGGATTTCACATATTTATTATAATCATAATTCCAAAATTAACTAAATCATTCTCTAATACAAACTATAGAGACCCCCCCTTTTTCTTACATGACTATTACATTATTTTTATAATAAAATACATTATAGTGATATAGTCGAGGATCTAAAGGTTTAGTGTCATGGAAAATATTGGATATTACATCAATTTATAATTAAAAATAAATAAAAAAATTAGAAATACATATTCTTTATCCTTTTATAAGATCATGTTCTATATAATACATATAGTCAGATGAGGATATACATCAAGGAAATTGGTGAGATAATTTCCCTATAAGAGGAGGAATAAAGGAAATAAATAAATATAACTTGGATGAGTATAATAATGTTCATCATATCATAATAATATGATTATAATCATGAAAATGCGGGAAGTTTATTTATAAAGGCTTGGAATTTTGTAACACATAAAATTGAAACATAAAGTCCTAGTGGCCTAATAAAAACATATTCATGAACAAAGCTAGCATCATAGTCACACATAACATATGTAAATAATCATAACATATCATTTTGAACAAAGATACCATCATTATGATTTATTATAAACATTTTTTCTTGAAATAAATAACATTTCCCAATGAATTGAAAGCTATATAAGTGTAGGCCCACCCAACACATCATAGTATTAAAATAATTATGCATGGAACATAGAATGTATATCAATCATAGTTATGAATAAAAAAAATGAAGATAAATAATTTCATAAGTATTTAATCAAGAATAAATTCATGGATATGATTTGGGGTTCCCAAATGAAAAATATAAAAAATATTTAGATTAACTACTATCATTCTTGAGTCATGAAGAAACAACTGAATAGGTGTAAAATCTGTGTTTTGGAATGAAATTAAATTTCAATAAAACATTTTATTTTAAATATAAATGATGGCGTAAACATTTATATATCCAAAAATAAAATAATAATGAAATTAAATTTTAGGAACACTAATGTTTAATTCATATTGAAATTTATGTGAAAAATTGAAAACCCAATCAAAGGGAATTTGGTTCAATAATCCAGTTACCTTAATTCATACATTATATTATCTCTTTTAAACCACTTAAATAAGGATATAATATTTATTAAAACACTGATAAAGAAGATAATTAATTTAAAATTAATGAATATTTATCAATCATATTATATTTTTTATATTTTTTAATTTCTTTGGTCTTATGATCTCTATTATTATATCATGTTTCACTTAATGATTTCCTATTTCTCCTCCATTTCACTATTTTATTAAATTTAATTTATACATTTCTTTATTTTATTTGAGAAGATTATAAAATAAAAAATTATAGGTTCATATATTATTTATAATTCATAATATCCATCAGTGATGATAGTTATTTTTGTTGACATAGAAATGGCTCTTTATGTGGTTAACTAATAGTTGATGGTACATTATCCTGAGAGCGGGGATGGGATGTTTAAAATATATATATATTGATAATTGGTTACTTATTTTAGGTTAAAAATATTAATAAAATATTTAAATTACTAGATAATTAATCTCATTTGTATTTTAGGTGAACTTGGATGGTGAAAAAATTAAGAGAATAGGATGAAAATGAGAAGATTTGATAAATACGTTCTTAATCATCAGTGTAGATTCACTTATACAGCACTAAAAAACGCCATATTATTTAAGTTGTATTAATAAAAAAACGTCCCTAAGGATACTATGTTTAATTATAAGATGATTTTTATGTAGAGTTTAGGCATTTTAAATTTTGGGATGAGTGATTTTCCAATGAGACTGAGTGTGGTTATTTATACTGGCGAGGAGTGGCCTTTATTGAATAAAATATTAGATAAATTAATATATCAAATGTAAATCATGTAATAGTGAATTTTAGACCATATAAATAATATTTAAATATAACAAAATGGGTTTTATATTGTTTATAATATTTATAATAATATTTCATCATTTTAATAAAAATAAATGTAACAAAAATGTAATTTTAATAAATCACTTTTGACATTAGGATTTGGAAAAAGATTTTTTAGGTTTGTAACTTTAGATCAATTTATTTTAATAACTCATTTATGAAATAAAATATATCATGGTATAACCTCATACTCAATAATGGGTTGGTTAAATATTATATCCTGAATGATGTAATTTAAGATACATGAGTATATGAAAAATGGTATTTCTACTCTTCACATGAAAATTAATGTATGTACAAAAATTTAAAAATGAATAACCCCTTAACTATATGTAGTTTTTAATTTAGAATGTGATATTATTTTTTTCAAAAATTTTATCTAAAATACAATTTTTTATTTTTAATATGAAAATAATTACTTTGATGAAAAACATTGAAATTATTTTTCTTAAAATGTGATTATATTTTCTTTCTATATTTTAATCAAGATATTTATTTTCATAAAACGAAAATATTTATATTTAGATAATTTAGTCATGGTAAATAATATTTATACCATAGATTATTATTTTGAGAAAAAATTACTATTCTAAATTCTATGTTACTATTCCGAATATTCATGATACTATTCTAATAGTTTTTTTACAATTACAATAGTTCTGTTACTATTCCAAGGGTTGTATTTCCTCCACTAAATACCTCTACATTTCGTCATTTGTTATTTGAAACAATTTCTTACATGGATCTATATATCAATTTTCTATAATGTTGACTGGTTTTCTATAACTTTGTTTATTTTCAATTTTCTTTCAATAGGGATAATGATTATACTCGATTGGTGTTGCCATATTTTAAAATTTTAGGTTTTATATTTTATATATTTTGTCCTGTTTTATTGTTTATATTTTTATTGGTTTCATTACTAAATAATGTAACTACATTCATAAATGAAATATATTATTATTGTTTTCATTAAATTTACAATACTATATAGAATATTTTTACAAGAATTATTCCCAAGAAGAAAATATTTTTCATAAAATATATTGTGTTACATATTTTAGAAATAAAATACGGACTAAAAGTTTTTCACCTCATGTTTCCTTTTGTCAAACATGCTTTATACTCCTATTCTTCATTTAACTTCTACTAATTTTCACTAAAGGACTTCCAAGGATGGGTTTCATAATAAAATAAGGATTCTAGAATGAGTTTAGGGAATTATAGATGTTATTTTATTTGTTCTAAACCAATAAAATGGGTTTTGAATGTTTTTAGTTTTTCAGAGTGGGGGTGGCCATTTATAAGCTGGGTGACTAGAGCACTTGTCATTTTTTAAAGGAATAAATTGCAACAATCTATTTTATGTAACAATATCCATTAATGTACCATTATTGGTCCTAGATGTGATAATGTAGAATTATGTACATAAAATTGATTTTCGAAATAATTTTATTTTATTTTAACCCTTAAATTATTAGTTTATCCGCTCGGTAAACCCATTTTTAACTTAAACACAGTAATTAATTTATATTATTTTCACATTTCATTCTGGTGAAAAATATGTCAAATGTATTAGATAATGTAAATTATTATGATTCCAATCAAGGAATACAGTTTTTAAAATTAAATTCATATAACTGGAAAATATTAATTTATAATTATTCCCATATATGTTACTAGAAAGCAGGTTTTCAAAGTGAAAAAGTTAAAATGATTAGCAATGTTTTAGATCTGATATCAAAATGAAATTGATTAAAATAACCTAAATTAGATTATTAGGTATATAATTTAAATAAATTAATATTAAACCAATCTAAATTAAAACATTAATTTATAAATAATTTAAACGATATTGTGGTTTTCCATTAAAATGAATTATTTTTCAGTATTCATAAAAAATATTTTCAAAAATTACTAAAAAAATCTATTAAATAAAATATAGAAATTATTCATTGAAACATAATTTATATATTTTTAAAATAATTTTTTTAAACATCGAAAAAATTAATTTTATAACAAAGCACCCAAACATGGTAAAAATAAGGGATTTCGAGAAGTATATTTTTTCATGAACACGATGATAATATATTTACACTATCTCTAATAATAATCACTGTATGAATATCAATTAATATTTGAGAGTATATAATATACACATTTCATTTAAATAATTCATAATTTGTGGTTATTATATTTTCTTATATCGAATAACATCATTTATTTTTAGGGTTATTAGTTAAAATCCTATAAGCATTATCAATCACCTAAAAAGGGATGTTATTTAAAAATAAAAAAATTGATTTTTGTGTTTGTGTAAAAATCATATTTTTAATCAAAAAAACAAACTTATACTAAAATAATATACATTGATGTTTGGAATGTAATTATTTGGATTAAATATATGATTTTAATAACTTTGTTACATTAAATCATATTCAAAAAAAATTATTTCTTTTCAATTAACTAATTTATTGAAATGAAATGAATTTTTTCAAAAAATTATCATTTTTCTCAAATCGGAAGAAAATTATTTTATCCCTGAAAAGGACCAATAATTTAACCAAAATAAATTGTAATATGCCTATTTGAAATTTGATTTTGAGTTTCTGAAATAATGTTTTTATATTTTAATAAAATTATGTATAATACTTTTTTTTAAAATCTATAAAATTCATATTTATGAAAAATTATTTTTGATGAATAAAAGTAATATTTATTTACTAATTTTTTTCAATAATTTAAATTGATTAAGACATATATATATTTCACAATGTTTTAAACAAAATCTAGACATTCCAATTTAATAGTTAGGTCACAGTGGTTATATATAACATGGGTTATTTGAGGACGATGTTATATGTGCAATACACTATTAAACATAAAAAATGTCAGGGATGTGTATACCCAAAGATATCAAAGAGATTAAATTTATTTAAAATATAGTATATCATATTTTCTGGGGAGTTTCATTTTCATATATATTCATTGTTTCCTGTCTTTTATAATTTTTATCATTATTTTATATATTTAAAAACAATTTGTGTTAGATTCATAGTTCTAATAAAAAGATTATAAACTGAAAAAAACATTAGAAATTCTATATGTTGGATTTCATCCCATTATTCACATTGGTTTTTTTCTCCCCCAATGTCTGTATAGACTATATAACTTCTATTAAAGAATAATGACCTAAAAATATGTTCAATGGTTCATCCATTTAGACACTATAGTGTGTTCCCTTCCCTTAGTGTGGTGACCTATCTTAGTGTTGAGGTATTTAAGCCCCTTTTCCCAAACTGTTCATGTTGGGTAGGATCCATTGTATATGAATATACCATTTCAACGCTTTAGTCAACATTCCATGACCATGAATTTGTAGCATCACTTTGGTGTACACATCGCAACACAAAATTATGAATTTTCAGTCCATGCACCCTGATTATAATCTAAGAATATGTCATCCTTTCTAAAAAATTATTATATCTAAAAAATAGTCCAAATCACATGAATTTAAAATATTTTATACCATTGGGCCCTCACAGAAGAGGATTCTCCCTATATAGTGATTTAGTTTCTACCAAAATCCTTATATTATTAAATGTGTCTTGATTTTTGTTTAATTGGATATTTGGTGATGACTAGATACCATTTATAATTATCATTTATATTTTACACATCACTCAAACATATTTTGACTCATTTTTTAATATTATTAGTGCCTTCTTACATGCTGAGATGGTATGGAATTCCTATAGATATAGTCTACAAATGATGATCTTAAGCTATCAACCATAATAAACTGATTCTATTTCCCATGAGGCATTACTAAATCATTATTGTGTCTCTCTTGGTTTCAATACCCCATATGTCTGTGTAAAATCCCTCATTTTCATTTTATGTAAAATTTTATACCCCTAGAGAACTCAAATCTCTCAATGATATTCTAACATCATATCTACACATTGCGAAAGACAATTATGAATTCCCCCATCAATCATACATGCCTAAATAGGCTCGAACATAGTGTTGGAATCTATCCAAAATAGGTTTTCCTCAAAACCATGTCACAGACATAGGACTTATGAAAAAAAAATTATGGGCCACATGCGTTGAAAAAATTATTTCCAGTCGACCCTTAGTTATTTTCAGATAATTGAAATGATTATTCATTATAATAAGTGTTTTGAATATGTTCAATGGTTATATTCATCCTAAAAAACTACTCTAATGAAATTCCTATTCTAGAATGTGCAAATTACAGTCAACTTATCATCCAATCCCAATTAGTTTTTCTACACCATTATCATTACCTATTCATAACATTTATTGTGTTGGTATGTTGAATCATTACATAAAAATAATACCTATCTGGCATACTTATTTCATTTGTTTTTGGAAAATTCAAAAAATAATTCTATCATTAATCAATATAAGTAATTTCATGTGACATGAGTAGCTATCGATTGTAACATCTTTTTTACCCTAAGCATCACTGATGTGGGATGTTAAATCTTTGATCAGTTCTCTCACTATTATTATTAAGATATCATAGATTACATCCATATCATGTGAAATTAAATTTATGCTTCATTTCATCATTTTATGAGATAAAATTATGTTTTCAAAATCATTTTCTGATGACATAAAACTATTCCATGTGGTACTAGATATAAGTCCCTTAACCACAAAGCTACCATTTCCTGGTCATGTGATGTTAAACTATATGAAACATTATTCTAGTCATATGTTGATAAAATATATGAACTAAATAATTATAAAATGATGTTAAAATTTATGATATATCCCTATCACATGACATTAACCTATGATATATTCTACCATCTTAATTAGACCAAATTAAAGTGGTCATATTTGGATTACCCTAAACACTGAAGCACAGAGATCAAATTTGGATTCCCCATGAAATGTGCGCAAATTTTCCCCTAATATTTTAAATTTTTTACTAAATATTATATCCCTGTATTATGAATTTACTTATATATCCTCCATTTCTGAATTTTATCCCAAAATAGTATGGTTCATGTCCAATGTTTGTTCACCTCCCAACCCATTCATACGTTCCGTATGACTTCTACAAGAAACATAATGGGTCCAATCATCCAGAAACATGTTATGTAATTGAAATTAATATGAATTCATCCATTCTAGAAGATGTCATATTGGATCAGATGACTATAATTAATTCAATTTTTATCTGAATTGTACTAATTTACTCACTTGAAATTAATCTTTAGTACGACCCAATTAACCTTCACTATCTATCCTATTTTCAGTTGGAGGTATGATACAATCAGTGTTACCTATTCATACCCTTTACTTTTTTAGAAAGATAAAAATGTAAAAAGAAATTATTTATAACTTTTCAATATATTTCGTGTTTCCTTTTGGTTATTCGAAAAAATATTTTTACATTTACCCATATTAGTACTATCATTTAACATGGGAATCCCTCTTATCAAAAGGCATCGTTCTGAATACTTAATAAGTTTCCTAGGTTATTTGGGTATCCAACACAACATTATGGAGATTTAACCATATTTGTATTTTCATTTCAAATGATTATCCATCCATTATTATTTTTTTCTCATAACTATAATTTTTCACATTGACATTGGTCTTTTAGATTGATTCTCTCTATTGTAATTGAGATGTCCTTACTTATGTCCCTACTTTACATTGTTAAACATTACAGTTAACCTACTCAATGTATGAAATTAATCGACATATTGAATATACCAGTAGAAAAATATAATACTAATCCATTAGTTTTTATTTTTACGAGCCTAAAAATAATATCCCACATGTACATGTCACATGACATTAAACTGTATGACACAACATCATTAACGTGTGGTGTTAAACTGAATATTCAATGCCACAACCATAGGATGTTAAATTTTATTATATATATATATATCCATGAATCCTAACCTAAAACAAATTGATACATTAGTATTTTCTCATGAAGGAATATGTGTTATTATGTTGGCCTCCATCCTCGTGCAACCATTTATTTGAGTCACCCACCACACCACATAATTAACGATGTGGGACTTGATTCACATAACCAAGATACATAGTGACTCACTAACATCAATTCTTGAGATTGTAATTAAATTTTTCCCTACATAGGTGTAAATAACTCTAGCCTATTATCCTTATGGGACCTTTATTTCATGTCAATTTTCTCTTACCCTAGCTAGTGAGGATAAATTTCTGGCAATAATCCCGGGATCATTACCTTAAACTTTAAAACCCATAATTTTGGAGGTAATTTATACTAAATTAGTACCACCATGAGTAATTTTATTCTTGTGATGTTTGGTTTAAAATTATAGGAAAATATGATCAGCCACTACATTGTATATGTAATAGGACCATAATCATTAATTCCATAGGTAGTGTTCCCCAAGAACTAATCCTTAGAAACATAGTTTATGATGCGTGATATTAAATTCTTTTCCCATTAAATATACTTTTTTAATATAAAATCATTCTACTTGTCATGCCAAATACATGACATCAAATTTAACATCCTTCAATATTCAATGTTGAATAATGTTAAATAACAAAATTGATGGTCTTGTATTAATTAAAAAGTTTGTAAAAAACCATATTACAAGAAATATTAAATTGAATTATTATGTCTTTTCTCAAACTATTAGTGAAAACAATATTTGAAATACTAATATCCATTATTATGATCTAAAGAGCATGATGAATCCCTACATTTGAATAAATTTATCTAGAATATATATTTATTTTTACTTCTTGCTTTAATTCCAATTATTAGTTTTCGAATATCGTCTAATAAGCATATCACATGATGGATTCACCTAAAGTATACAAGAATCTTCCCTAGAACCCCACTCATACATTAACACACTATATGTGTCCTCAATTTGGATTGATATCTAGATCCTAGGTCCAAAAGGGCTACTGTATGGTGATGATTTGTGGATTAAATTGGTTCATATCCTATTCAGGTTAGACAGCCCATAAGAACCATACGTGAATCTAAAATTACCCCTCTACTAATGTCACATAGCCTAAATTTTATCTCCACCCATCCTTTGATCACACATTAGAGGATACATCTTCAGAAAAATAGTAGTTGATCTCATGTTAAGAATATGTTCAATGGTTACCCTCAAACCACATGCCTCCTTCATATGATTCTATAGACTTATGAATATGAAATATACCTCTCTCAACATTAAATTTTCTTATATATATTCCATTATCCCATAGTGTTACATAATTTAACACCATTCAGATTTATGGGGTACTAGTCAATGGGAAACAGACCAACACAGTCTCCCCAAACTAATGAGTGTGAAATGGCCATTGATACAACATTAGAATCCCAAACCATAAATTCATTTATAATTAACATGTGTGTTTGTAATATATCATGTTTTTTTTTTTCATTTATCACCATATGAATGACTCATGTGGGCTTTAATATTTTACTTGATTGCTTCATTAATGATATTAATATGTCTCAGATATCAAGATATTTAATTTTTTAACCACATGCATTTTATTTTGGAAATGATCTCCTTATTCATCGTCATTGGCCTTAATTATTATGAGTAATTTAATGAAGGAATTTGTGTATAGAAAATTTTAAAAGATAAATATTGTAATTGGGTGGATAAGAAGATTTTAGGAAATTTTATTAGAAATTTCAAAGATCCCAACTATGTATATGTATAAATGTAATTTCCTTTTGAATTTTGAATTTAAAAAATATCATGTATTTTTTATTTAATAGAAAAGTGTGGATTTTTATGAAATATTGTAGTAGTAAGCACAACTATTTACATTTTATAAATCTTGGAGTCCAATAATAGAGGTGATATAAAATGAATAAGAACTATTCAAACTTGAGCCAAAGTAAAATAAGAGAATGATTTGGAATGAAACTCTAATGTTGCACGACCTTGTTGTTGTTATGTGACATAATGGAATCAATGTTTAAAAATAACTATAAATATGTAATTAACACCGCTTTGTAGTGGGCTTATTATGATTTCATTTATGAACCTATTGGATCATAAAAATTGAGGTCATATTATTTGTTTTACCCTAAACTTTTCCAAAACTACCACATGAAGCCCTTCGATGCATGTGATTTCATGAGGCACACTTTTTCATAACACTATCGATGGAGGACCCAATTCCATTAAATTTATACAGTTTATTGAGAATAATTGACAATAAAATTCAATGTTTTTTACAATATTTTTTAAAAACAATTTTTTAGTATATTCTGGTAACACCTAATAATTGTTTTGATATTTTTTTCAAACTAATTTAATATTTTGGATATTTTTAATTTTACGCATCAATGAAAATAGTTTAATTGATATTAAAACACAGTGATTTGAATCTGTTATACAAAACACCTTCATAATCATGAAATACATTAAATTTAGTTTTTTTCTATATCTAAACAGAATCTAGAGATTATCTTGCATTATAGGAAAGACTGACTTTCCTCAATGGCTTGCGTAATACTTAAGATCGAGTTTTTTGAAACAACATTATATGAGAAAAATATTATTATTTAAGACATTGCATATCCATTAGGTTAAAAGCTATGCATATTACCAACTAACCTATGAAAAACCATGGATTGCACAAATTTAAAATAAATTCATCTGTTACAATGAATATATGAACAAATTGAGAATAACATGAATATTTTTATACAATTTTTTTTTCTGCTGACAAATATGTTTTATACTTATTAGTTGAATTAAATATAATTAATAATCTAAAGTAACATAATATATAATGAACTAAATATTTATGATATCCATCCAATATATTCGAAAGGCACAAGATAAAAAATAGCCCAATTTAACGAAAAAAACAAATTTTATAATTAATGCAATTTTATAGCCTTCTGATGGAGAACCTATATTTAATTTACATTTTTGTACTTTTTAAAATATTATATGTCTAATTAAACTTCATATTTAAAATAAAATCATAAAAATTAGGATTGGGAAATTTTTTGGTATTTATATTTGATTTTTTATTTTTAATGAATAGTTAATAATACTAGTTTTTAATTCAAATTTTTTTACATCTAATTTATTTACATAGTTAAATTATATTTTTGGTTGGGTTTAAAGATTAATTTGATTAATGTTTGATCAATAAATCCAATTTATTTCATTGGAATCAATATTACATTGAAATTGACTGAAAAAAACAATGAATACTTTGGAACATTTTTATTTTAAAAACTTGCATTGTCGTACTGTCTGCGGGATTATATTAAAATTAATTTCTGTCAATTCAATATTTTGAATTTCGAAAAATAAATCCCATAATTTTAATTATAATAATTGATAATTTATAATAAGGTTATCTTGGTTTTTACAAAAAATCATTAGTAAATGTATTTAAAATTAATTGCAATGATTAAGGTTAAATTAAGATTAATAAGGGACTAAACCATAACATTAGGGCCCAAAACAACCTATAAAAATTTTCAAAATACATTATATGGTCATATTTAGAACATAAATACATTTTATATAATTTTGTTGATTATTTTATCCACCTTAAATATTAAAACATGGGTGGTGTTTCGGTTTTCCAAACATTTACAATAATAACCCTCCTCATTCACTATAAAAAGTTTTCCTCTTCTCCCACTTCCACATATCTATCAAAACTAATAATTTAGTACATGTTATAACAAATTTGATACTAAAATTCCTTACCTTCCTTCTTGAATCTTTATTTTTTAATGAAATGCATCCAAGGAAGCCCTTTGGTGGAAACCACAATGAATTACTTCAATATGAGGTAACATCCTTCATCAGGCTCTGTTTTTATATTCTCCACCATGTCATATAAACTAATACTATTATTACATTACAACACCTATTTCCTAAATATATGGGTATGTTTTTATATTATGTTTTAAATCAACACATTCACAAACCTCTATCTAATGGTTAACGAACATACCATTTGTGTACGGTGATGTAGCACCTCATGAAATGATGATTGTTAGTTTTTTCATTCACACATTTCTAGGTTAAGAATTATAATGGGGACCCTATCTATATTTGACATATATTAAATATAAAATTTATTTAGGATTATTTATTTCATTTATAACACATTTATCTATTCTTTTTATTATGTGTAAACACGATAATAACGTTTTTATAAGTGAGGACTATATCCTCCTAAAAGCGATGAGTTTCAATCAAACAACACATTAAGTAAATAAAGGATTGTTATAAAAAACATATATTTAATAAAAATTATATTATTTTTAATAATTAATTAACATTCCAGATATATAATAAATACCATTTTCTTTATTAATCTTTCACACAATTTTAAATCGATAACGTCTTTCCTTGACGTCTGGACTATTGCCTCCTGGACATGATGTGATTCCCTTTACGTCAAATGAAGTATACATATATAAGTATATATGACCAAATAATAGGGTAATTATGATATAATTATAGGAATATTAATTTTACTTACCTTCCTTCCAAAATGATCAATATTAAATGGGAACATTACTCATGCGCATGTAGGACCTACCATCTCCATGATTGTATAGTTTAATCATTTTTAAAAACAAAAATTAATGATTAGTTTTTGGAGTATAATTAATGTATAAATTTTATAATAATTCCATGATTTTTAATTTGGATACATTTATAGAATTTCTACTTTCACGATACTTAACCAACAAAAGATGTTTTCAACAAATAAACTGAATTTGGTCAAAACAACCAACAAAAATATTATTGTTCATGAAGTCATATAAAATATTGTAATAACTAGATTAAAAGTAATAATTAACCTGAAAATGGTTCTGAGGAAATTAATTATTTAACATATTCTTCTTATTCAAGAATATAATGACACCCAAGACCAGTCTAACTCAAGGTAATGTAATTTTATCAAACTCTTGACTTCCATGAGATACGTGACATATTATCCACTAACATATTTTGTGTGGTGCATATAATGACCATGAATGTTATATATTATTTATATAAATAAATATATCCATATTTTCATATCCATTTTAATATCATTCTTTTATGGGGTTTGTGTATGAAATATTACCAAATTTTTAAAGTAATATTATCTCTATTTTCCTTCCTTGAGCAGAAGTTATGTTATAAAACTATGTATTTATATGAGGTGAATAATATAAATTTAAAATGATAAATCATAAATCTAGTTCTTCTAATGATATTTTTAAGCACCTTTTAATATCATTTTGCATTATGGATAACAAGATTCCATGTTACATTGGGGTCAAAGATTTTTAAAACAATATCACCATTTTCAAGATTTTTTATGATCATGTTTTCATTAATGAAATACTATGATCTATCTTTATAGAATACTCAAGAAAATTATTCTCCTTTATTCAGTATTTCTATCATAATAGATTAGTACCATTTTCCATACTTTGGTATAAAGATAACAAAGAAAATATTATCAATAAAATATAACCTTACCTCTCTCTTCAGTCAGAAATATGTGTTCCTCCAATACAATTCTTTACAAAAAAAATTCAAAGAATATTCTACAAATATTTTAATAATTAAAATAAATTTTTACCCATTTTTACTTTTTCTAATTTTTTCAATTGGATATTCATTTTGATATGAGAGTGAGGAATTTTTCTATCATTCATACAATGAAAAAGGAATGTTTTTTTACCTCGTACGCATTGTATTGATTTACCTACCATTAATTATATAGAGACTTATTTTTAGGTTTAAATTGTTAATTTTTTAATAATTTTTTTGAATAAAAATTTAAATGAAATGAGTTCAAAATGGGTTTCAAGTTTCTATTATAATATTTCAATGAAAAATGGGATTCAATATATTTTTAAGATCCTATAAAACTATTCTAATGATAAATGGATTTCAATATATTTTAAATGATTCCATTATATGTTTCCACATTTTTTCATGGAAATGTAATTCAAATAGTTTTATTTTCTAAGAAGAAATTTTCAAATGAGAAACTAAAATTTCCTCTTGAAGGGTTTTCAAAATATCTTTGAAAATTATTTCCCTTATAAGAAAACATTCATTGTGATACTCATGCCTTTCTAGGGAAATGATTAAATGGTTCCATTCATATTCATTCTCTAAATGTTATATGTTTTATGGAATGATGTTTATGAAATTGTTTTTTATTTCAGATATCATATTCTTATGAAACCCACTTCATTTGATGGGTTATTCATTGATGAAATGTTTATGAATCCATTATATTTTCTACATTTTATGATGTGATTACATGTCTATGACACCCATTTCATTTGATGAGTTAAGAAATGAATTTCTATAATATTACGTCACCAGTATGTGTGATTTAATTTTTACATGAATGGTACCTATATCTACCTCCAATGCATTGGGTAATTATAAATGTTTCATGATCTCAAATGGTACATGGGAAGAAATACCAAGACTGAAATTAGAGGGTATGCCGGAGGAAACCCCAAGCCTAAAATATGATGATACAAGAAAGGGTATCTAAATCATGAAGTAGGTAAACGAGAGGTTATACCAAGGCTAACATATAGCTTCCCTGACCTGATTATAAAAATGAATAGTGCTTTCAGATCATGTTCTACAAGCTTTAAGCGCACCACCCTAAATGCCAATGAAATCCAACTTGTAGCAACAATATAAAAAAGTATATTGGGGTGGTTATACACTCTCTGTAATGATCTAATAATTATCCATGGAATAATATATAACCATTAGAAGAAAAAATAAGACTCATCAAACTCAAACCAGACAGACAAAGTGGACGCACAATAAACAATAATAAATAATCATTGAATGTAATAAATATACTACAGAGGAAGATAAATAAAAACGGCATCCCTCTCATAACTAAATGTAGTAACCAAAATGAGAAAATATTCTTATCAAATATTTCACATACGTCAGTATATAAAAGAGGGATGCCAATGGTTGACCAATACAAATTATACATATATAACATACTGATACTGAAAGGAAACTAAATAGAATATGTAACTTGGAATGAACTAATGGGATTGTTCTAATCTTTATAAAACAACTACTAAGATCTGTCTACTGAATAATATCCTAATCCATAACATGTAATCGCAATGTTTATAGTCATCTTGTAGGGTCTATGTATCATGTAACAAAAATTCTCAGTATGACACCACTAAATTTAAATTTCCTTGTATACATGATCATTCAGTCATCCATAATAATGAGAATTAAGCAGTTCGATAGAATAAAATAACAAGGATTCTCTAGTGATCTACAGCCACGAGGAAACCATCACCCACCTTTTCCAACACCAAAATCCCATAATAGATGATGTTCCTTGGACCGTGGCCGAAGATAACTCTGATGTCACAACCTTGGTGAACCCATAGGTTTGACCTCAAATAAGTAACCCAGCACCACGTTCCACCTAACACCTTGTGTATCAATAAGTACCAATGTCCCAGTGGAACGCCTTAGAAAATAGTACCTTTCTCCCATGTACCTCAAATCAAAATCACTTTTTAGCACAAGAATCCCTAACCAGAGGCACACCAATATATTTCCTCAAATAAATATCCAGCCACGTGACCACAATATGAGTGAGCCTGATACCCCACCCAAAAATGGACTCTTCCTATGTGCACATGACTCAATTTGGCCATTTCATCACCACAGTTCATAAGAAACCACTAAATATAATCCTTACGCCACACCAACCAGCACCTTGTGCCACTGTGACCATATAACTCATATTTGATAGCCATTCCATCCCAATATCACTAGTCATTCCAAACCTGATGGCCTCACCGCTAATTACTGATATCCATGACCCCCAATACTATGGTCAAATCCAAATCACTCATATCTGGGACAAGCCCATTAGTGATCAATATCCCTCAATCTTGATGGTCATTCCACCCCAACCTTGTTTGTATATCCTCATGACCGCATGGGTCTTAGCACAAGAAATCTCAATCATTAAACATATATAAATCAATTTAAAACACATTATATACGTAATTCAAATTAAAAATATTTATCTTCACAATCTATCAATTACATGAACTCAGTATAAACGTCTTGAATGCCTCAGATTTTTTAATATTACTTGAACAATTTAAACTAATAATATTAAATCAAAACAAAATAGTATAGCTAATTTTTGGCACCCCTATCTATAATACACTAAAGATAAACAACCTCTATCCCGAGTTCACATGGTCGAAAAAATGGTTAGGCCTTCTCAAAAACATCCCTTAGGGTCACACAATAATTTTTATATGATGAATGAGTTATATCATGGCCCCTCTCAAAATACTCAAAATTTGGCCACACCTCCAAAATGATAGCAAAAACAAAAATCATGACATGAACCACCTACCATAGACTTTTATATGTAGACACATATAATATTGAGTTCTAACTCAATGTGCATTGGAGTAGAACCGAGAATCCATATTATGCAATGAAAATGGGGAAATTGGTTCAAACAGAACATGGACTCTGTGAGGTGAAAAAAAGAGGCCAGGGTGAGGTAAGCTTTAAAGATGTAATTCCAATACCATAAACCAATCTAAGAATGTATCAAAGGAAAAGGATAGGGATAAAATGAATGGTGTGTAGGAAATTTAGGGATAAACTTCTCCAAATATAACCCAACAGAAAATAAGGGAGGACATATTAGAAAAATAATGAATAAATACTAAAAAAAGAACCTATTAATGGCTGTAAGGATAGTTTGCGTGTTTTTCCAATCTGTGTGCAGACCTTGTGGGATACATTGCATATGTACTGCCTACGCTATAGTACCTGTAAGACATTCCGCCTAATTTTCAGTAACTATGAACAAACAATGTTTTAGCCCATTACAACAATGGTAGAAAAACTACAAAGTTATGTGTGTCACCCAAAAAGGTTACTCAAACCATGATGTAGTTCAAAAATAGGATGAACTATTACATGGAAGAGGCTAAACAATTTATTCTAAACCATGTTCCTTCATCCTGCAAGGAAAAACACGCCATTTGGTCACATACAGTACTAAAACTAAAAAAACAAATGGGAAACTCTCCATTCTTCTAGAACCATCCAAAAGAAAGATATAAACTGATGGAAATATCAAAATTGTTTTCTGATCATGGAATTAAAATATGGCACCACCACTAATTAAACAGTTCAAATTAGGAGTGGTTTTCCACTAGACTAAAAAAGAATGTAAAAATATCCCCACCATAACATAGCTTGTACTTAATCTATAAATGAAAATACAGAGATAGTATTGAACATTTCCATTTCATTAAATGAAAACCCAGACTACCCAAGTCATAATGGATCATGCCAAATTCCTTAGGGTGATCCCACCTTAGAAATTTCATAAGTCATCCTTAACTGACCCAAAATCTCAACGGAAAAATATTACATAGACATATTTCTTAGCCCAATGGTCCCCCATGATGCAGTGTCACACCTGTACCTCACTAGGTGCTCCCATTCCATTCTAGAAACTCATTCAAGTCCCACACCAAATCATTTACCACCTCAATCCCATGCCACCCATGGGCACTTCATAGTCCCTCATATAAATGGATGATCAAATTAGTCTTGGTGCCTCATACCTCATTCATGTACTACACTACATCACTTCCCAGATGTGATGCACTTGAAATAACCAGCATCCTTAGTTACCCAATGAAAAGAACCTCATAATCACACATCCAATGATGCTCAATTTCAAAACCTAGTTCCAGACACTATATATATACATATCAGACATCAGATATTATTCCAACCTACTGTCTTGTTTCTAGTCATTAAATTTAAATACCCCATTCACCTCATGCCCCAAAATAGCATACCTCAACATTCCACGTCAAAAAAAATCAAATTACAACCATACGTGTGGTATACCTCTTACCATTACTGGCTCACCAGCCTATTCAACCCATGTCAACTCCACAGTGTAAACTCAGCATGAAGAATGATTGCTTGAATCATATCCTTCTTATGGTGCCACACCATCCACTGGCCAGTAAACCCGTAACATGAAACAATTAATATACTAAGATCTATACATTCAATTAAACATTAGCTCCCTTCACTTGGAACAAATTTTAAACCGACCTCAAAGGTCTAATTCCACCCTTGAACCTAATCGTCGACTGAATGACACATCCTCTTGTAGAACCACTCATGTTTCCAGATTTTTCTACATGTCCGGTACTACTTTGGAGACTGATCACACTAAGTCTGGACATGCCCTGGCAACTTACACTGGAAGAAAAATGTTGATTATTGAATCAAAGGTGGTATGCTCATATCCTAATCATGAACACCTATTTGGACGCAAACTTTCATTGCTTATTTCCATTAGAACCACCACCTAAATCCCTACCTAGTTCATGTACAAAAAATCCATTAGGTTTCCCTCAGCAATGTCTGCCTATTTCACTACCTCTAAAAATGTGGAAAACTAAAAGTTGTTTTCTTGAACCCAAATGGCATGCCATAACACATCTTCGAAGCACCTCACCCTCGAGGTATCGTCACTCTCCATATATGGTGGAATGTGAAACAACTCAATGAATTTTCTTTCGTAGTCCATGATAGTCAATTTACCTTAATTATGACCTAGGAACTGAAGTGAACATTCATCCATCAGTGTTTATAGAAATAAATTCTCAAATAACATGTCCGCAAAATCCATTCAGGACAGTCTTGTATACCATCCTTCCTAAACATTCTTGTCCCACTTGAAATTTTCTATCCATTTGAGTATATTTTTCTCTAGGTTGAACATCCACCCTAGAGTCATCTTGAGCTAATTTAAGGTCATATCCATAATCTTGATTATGTTCTTAGTATTATAAGGTCCACCCTCACCCTAAAAAAATTGTGGGTGTTGTGACTAGAAATATCATGTAAAGCATTGAATGTATATATTTTCTATTAGATCAGCTCTATCGACCCCCTTTAAGACATGTACCTAGCTCAATCAAAAATTATAATCGAGAAACAGACCAAATGTTACCAATTATAGAATATACCCTACCTGCACATGATCCTAAACCTGAGCCTGTACCTATAGATCATGCTCTACATAACCATCGGTTGCCTAACATGTTCATGCTATAACAGAACCTTGTCCTCGCCTGCCTGATGCTTCATCAGAGCCAACAATCTAGAAAACTTCTAAATACCATAAATGGTAATATCTGACATATATAACAGATATATAATATATACAAGGAAATTATGAGAATGAATCAAATCCTCACAACCGTTACAATCCTATAATGAAATCATTCACTTTACCATCCCTTGCTCCTGGAATCCTTACACACCCACAATAGAACCAAGTGTTAATATAATCCTCGGGACTCCACCAGACTGACAAATATCATTTCCAAGATTAGACGATGTAGTCTCCCAATCCTGATTGTCAAAATAACCTCCACCACAATACATTCCTTCCCCTATAACAACCATTCACTGGTTCTCAAAGAACATGAAATTTCACACATATATATAAGTATTTAATAATCAATTAAATCTGAAAATATATTTTTATTACATGTAAAAATCATTTTAAAATGAATAAATGTGTTTATAAATTTTAAACACCCTAAAATGTGACAATAAAAATCCAAACAGGAAATCCAACCCACCTTGCCTCACTAGGATGAGAATCCAAATCTCCTCATTTCCACACAAGGCCAATGATCACATGTAACAACTAACGATAACATCATCCCTATTAAACCACATAGGTGGAAGGCATGGAAACCATAATCTAAGAAAAAAGGAATATCAATTCCACCCAATGAAACTGAATCCAAACCTCATAAATCGAATTGTAGGAAACCAAAATAAGTTTTAAATCTAGTTCCAAATATTTCCTAATCATCATCCTACGATATAAAAAAAAGTTGACCAATTGAATAGAAAATAAAATCATGGTCACATTAGTATATAGTCAAATGATGATACTAAATCCCAGTCATGAACTACTACGATACAACTTGTAGAATCCTCAAACCGATTAGCTACCCAATCTATGCTATCAGGCTGGGTTCCAGTAGCTATAAGCACACCTACTCAAATGACAATGTCTTCTGACTAATAGTGAGGGTGTAAATAGGTATAGTGGGGAGGCTATAACCTATGGGGGAAGATATAATACCAGTCCAAGTAATAATATATAACATGTATCAAAATATTTAATACATGTCTGATAATAACTGATCTCATTATGTTGAGGTAAAATCATCAATAAGAAATAAATAGTGAAATCAATTAATAAAAACTATAATAAAATATAAATAAACCATCCAGCATGACAACAACACTTATAATAACAAAAAAGAACAAACATGCATATCAAATAGATTGAACATGTCAATAAAAATAATAAGGCCTCAAATTTCCAACAAGTACATGTCATGCATATATAACATTATGATATAGAACATAATCTAAATAGAATCTCTATCTAGGAATGAATTCAATGTCCCATGTGAATGTCCATGAAAATTGATACTATGATCCATCTACTGAGGATGATCCTTTACCTGAATGTAAATTCACAAAGTATAAATTTTTCTTGATGTGTCCATGTATGTTGTGAGAACATGTCTTAGTAGGCTACCACCAAAAGGGGTGTACCTAGAATATGGGTTTTAATTCAGCATGCATAATAATGAAATGTAGGTAGTATGATATAATAAAAAAATGGATTCATTGGTTCTCTATAGCCACCAAGAAACTGTCACCTACCTCAGATAACACTGAAATCCAAAAATAAAAGATGGTACTCGGCCAATAGCCCATGGTACCTCTGATGTCACAACCCTGGTGAACCCCCAAGTTTCACCTCAAAAGAGAAACATGGAATCACATGCCTCTTGAATCATCAATATCCATGATTAATGACATACCTAAAGCACACACAAAAATATAGTAACATGTTCCCATAGACCCCAACTCAAAACCACTCATCTTCCTAAGGATCAACAACTAGAGGCACGTCGAGATATTTCCTCAAATTAATATCCAGGCCCATAACCTCAATCCCGACAATCCTCAACTCCAAACAGTCAGCATTAACATAGACATCTGAGTATCCTCACCTTCCATAGGGATTTTTATGGAATGCAACCCCAATCCATTTCTAATGCCACGCTATAAGGCTCTCTACCCACTCGACTAGTCAAAACTGCCTCAACAATAGAGTCTTCTTGTGTGAACCAGACTCAATTAGGCTCTTTGGACATCATGGGTGAGTAGTAATCACCAAATATAATCCCCAAGATGCACCAAATAGCACCGCATTCCTCCATGAGTATGTCACTCATATCAGATAGATGTTCCATCCCAATATCATAGGTCATGCTTAGCCTGATTGCCTCACTGCCTCAAACTGACGTCCACAACTCCCAATCCTACTGTCAGATCCCACTCAAGAAAATCCCACCCAAATGAAACCAGTGATCAACATCACCCAATCCTGATGGATATTCTATCCCAAATCAGGGCAAGCCTGTCCCGACACCATCTGTCTCATCATATGCAATCTCAAGTAATACAATATATAAATCCATTGAAAAAACATTAATAAATAAATTGAATATAAATAGATTGAATTTCACGATATGAAAAATAAATTAATTTAGTATTGGGGTCATAAATTCCTTAGATTCATTGATTCAAGGTTAGAAAATTTTAAAAAAACAATTTAAATTGAAAGAAAACATTTCAGATGATTTTGGCACTACCATCCAAAATATCTCAATGGGTAATAACCACTAACCTAATATCTCTTGAAAAAAAAACAGTCTACCATAATCAATGTTATCTGTTAGGGTATCAAGATCATTTTTAATGAATTAAGAGGTATACTAGGGTCCCACTCAAATACCCAAAATGCATGGTTTAAGCTGTGACCCTAAAATAACTGTAAAAACACAAATCAAGGTATGCACCACATACCTTAGACTCATAGATGTAGGAACGTTTGATGTTGGGATCTAGTTAAAGTGGACTAAAGTATATTAGAGTAGAAAATGGCATAAAATGAACAACAGCTCAATTAGACGAAATGATGAAGAGGGTTGGGTGAGGTTATCCTTACCGATGCACTTCTGATTCCACCAACATATCAAAGAACACATCAAAGGTGAAGGAGTGGGGTAAAGTGGAATATGGATATTTAATAAAGGGAGAACCCTATAATAACACATCCTATGAGGAGAATAAGGGAGGAATGAAGAGAAAAATAATAAAAACCAGGGAATTTTTTTAAAAAAAGAACCCAACACAGGTTGAAAGGTTAATATGTATAGTTTTTTAAACCGTGTAAAAACTGTGTGGCTAACAGTCCATAAGTACTTCATAACTTGAGATACAAGTTCATCAAACCACATATTTTTCAATAACTGTGAGAAAATGGTGCAACATCCCTAAAAAACTAATGTATAAAAACCACAAGGACATGTGACTCACCCACACAGTTTACCCAAACCATGTATGCGTTCAAAAAACGAGTGCACAGTTACCTATAAGAGGTTGTATAGTTTACCATAAATCGTAAACCTTTAGCCTATAACCCAGAAAAGTACATTTTTTCTTATGAGACTCTAGAAATCAAACTGAAACACCTGATATATTCTCCATGCCACTAGACCAACCCAAAAAAATTGATATAAAATTAGTGGAACTATCAGAATTGAGTTCAAATCCACAGATTAGAATCCGACTCCCCCACTAATTGAAAAGTTCATATCTGGTGAGGATTTCAACCTGACTCAGAAACTCAGGATGTTGCATGACTTGTAACAATTTTCTTGGTATATATCATTGAAATATGTTTTTTATGTGCTTATGTGCATGCCACAAATTCTATTAATTATTCCTACATATTCCATTCATAGATTATGTTATTTATTTCCATATGAATCATGACTTGTGAACTACCAATATTTATTCTATGATTCATGTTTATGATCTTCGATATATAGAGTCATATCTTCTAATGTCATAATCATGTTCTTATATCCATTTGATCATGCTTATTCTTATATGTCTCCCTTTTATACCCTTATTGAGAAAATGGGGACACCCTTTTTTTATTTTCTTCACTAGGTTATGAATATTTTTATTAAGTATGATTTTTCTAAGAAAGGTGATATTCATGTTGAACCTATTAGAAAATAATGTAGCTATCTTATGTACCAATGTTTTTGTATCCATGCTTCTAAAATCACCAAACTAATATAATTCGTTGGTGTCTATTTTGGTAATGTATTATGTATTATGAAAAAGTGATGTAATGTCAATGTATCCAAATATTGGGTCTTAATAGTTGGTATCAGAGTGATGGATTATTAAGCATTGGAATATATAATGTGAAATGCATAATGAGAACTATATGGAATAAGGATATGGAAAAGTACAGAAAAATGTATTGGATTTTTGGTAAAGGGTTCAGTGAGTGGATTACTAGAAATACATCCTTGTATAGATTTTACAATTTTATTTTTCTCTAGCACAGAATCACCTAGGGTTAAAAACTCAAATAAATTATCCTAGGCCTGACACTGGGTAATCTAGTACATGAAAATGGGCCTTGTGGAACACCTATTTTGACAATCACGTGAGATATGCATTGGGAATTCACAAACTATAATAAAGGATTTAAATATAAGTTGGTTAGGAATAACCCTGGACAAACTTAAGGTGTCATAAATTAAGGAGTCTATCTAAACATAGACATATTATAAATTAATTTTCATGATTATGTGGTTCTTCACATTGATAATCGATTCTTATTAAATGCTTTCCGGTTTTATACAATAGTGGGAATTAGAATGAATAGGATTAATTTTGAATTTTATGGAAAATCTACTGATGATACATCAAATGGGATGACCACTGGAGTAAAAGATGTTTTTAGCATGCTTAATCAGTTTTCGAAGAACATGATCAATATACACGTACCTTAACCTACTATTTGACTCACCAAAGAAGAGAATGAATCATCTTACTGAGAGATTAGGTAATGTATTACATGGAGGAAATAATATATGTTTTCTTTTCTGTCTATAATGTGGAATAACTCGCCTATTTTATTAACTTAGTGGAACTAGAAGGTGTTTTTTCGGTTTAAAAGAAGGACACAATGAATGTAACTAAAATGGAAGCATGAAGGGTTTGCATGACCAAGTGGATGGGTATATTAGTCTCCCTAATACATCATCACTTCTTAAATGATTTATGAGTGGAATGAATGGTCATTATGAAAATTGATTTTCAAAGTTGAAAGCATCTGAAGAGAATCATCAGGGTTGTACGAGTAGTTTTTATATTACTAATGATGATGATACAATATAGGAAATATGAAATAAAATATGTATTAATTGATAGTATGAGGTATCATTATTAGGACTTATATATGAAGTATAATAATCATGGTTTATATTTATTTGGATTCTTGAATTATGTTTTATTAATGGATAATTATCCATGGATTACATAGTTTATGTTTCTTTCTAACAATTTAGAAGATTATATTGAGTGTTTTTTGTGGGCTACAAAAGTTATTCAATGATGAGGTGATATTTTTACTAATGGAAGAAAACCTGTATTATGTTTCATATGATAAGATAATGTTGATTGGATAAAGATATTTTGGATAAGAATAAGTAAAAGGGATTGTACTGATTACCTGAGAACTAATTAAGGACTTGTTAACCAGTGGTTTATGCTATCATGTATATAGTTTCATTGTATTTGAGGAATATATCCAATACACATTCATATAATGAGACATGAATGTTTATAATATGTATTTATGGTAATTTAGATTAATACCATGTTTTAAGAGAATATATGATGTAGGTATTCACAAGCTTCGAATGTGAAAACCAGGAGCTACTTTGGAATATATGGCAGACTGATGTTTTGATGATTTTGTGCCTATCATTATATTGTTATGGATTTTAATATATTGTAATTGTTAACCATTAGTTAAATTATTATGTTAAAATTCGTATGATTTTTGAGAATAATGTATTATCTCATCACATGAGGATTTACGCATATTTGAAAACATGTTAAAAACATATTGTCAATGATAACAAATGATAGGTGGGATGTCATATCATGGGTCCCATGATCATTTATTTCTTTAAGAATGAAAAATAGACCTTTATTACTGGAGAACACTAGTAGAAAAAAGGTCATTAACATCGAAAATATGATGTTAGTTACTTATAAACTGATAAAAAATATATTTTTAGATACTTTTTACTATCAATTTTTTCAAAAAGGATGTCAAAAATACCTATTCGTATTCTATTATATGATTGTTTATAAAAAACAAACCCCAAAAAGTAAAAAATTATTTTTCATGTTAGTTTTTTAGAAAAAAACATGCAAATAATTATTCTTTTATTACTACATTTTTGATCATTTCATAAGACTAAATTTGACTGTTCATAGAACTAAAATAGATTTACAGATTAAAAGTTATGGAATTCGGAAGTTGATCATCCCAAAGAGAATTCATAAAGAAGTATCAAATTTAAATACCATAAATTTTAATTTGTAACTCTATTTTATCTCTATGAAAAGTAAAATAGAATATTAAGAAATTTTCAAAAAAATTATAAAAATTATATCAATTTTTTCATTAGTTTTTTTAAAAAGCCTACGCCAAAATTAAAATTTTATTTTAATTTTTGGCCTAAATTTTTTTAAAAATAGAATGAAAAAATTATACATATTCTAGTTTTTTTCATTGGATTAACAAAAAATCGAAAACAAAAAATCTAATTCGAAATCTCATTTGCATCAGTTTTAAAAAAACAAATGCTAAAAAGTCTATGGAAGTACTCAAGATGGGTAATTCAATTTTATAACAGTATGTGTTACAATTTTTGAAATACCACCTAAATATTAATTCAATACCAATGAATATATATTTTTCGTACTATATGAATGAATTTCCTCTACTGTCCATCATTTTTGACCTCTTCGATTCAATAAATATTTCTAGGTGGCTTTAATAGATGATTTGAACATGATATCAATTTTGATCATTTTATTTCATTATTATTATTTTCCATCACTCTTAAAAATCATTGTAATAATTTTTATAATGTTGAATTATTCTTATTATCAATTTTCCAATATAAAACATCCATATGATATTTACCAACCTAGGTGAAAAATTAATTATCCATCGCCATTTTCATTTCTGTATGAGTTCTACCCTAAAACTATGATATATGATGATACATAACACATCATACTAACAGAAACTCCATTAAAATATGTTCATTGAATTTTTTTAATTTATTCTATTTGGTGTGTTTAATTATCATTCATTTTTCTCATGTTTTCTTGGAAACAAGTTATATCTATCAAAACAATGAGATGTTCAACTTCTAATGGTCATAATTATTGATCCATTACTCTATTTTAGCTCTATGACTAGTCAAATCGAATCATAAGAAATGATCTAAGATATATTTGAAAAAAAATCATTATTGGAATCAAGTTTTTTAAAAACCAATGGAATAAATAAATTTTTGGCATCGTTTTCTATAAAATCCTATTCCATAAATGATACATGTGGGTATTTTTGACAACTAGTTTGATAAAAACTAATTTCCAAAAAAATATAAATCTTTTTGCTGTCATTTTACAAAAAATGAAGTCAACAGTCATATTTTCCTATCATCGGCTTCAGTGTCGGTTAAAAAATGAAACTAATGTCCATTTTTCTATTGGTGGAAAGAGGTGAAGTTGATCAAGGAATAAAAAAGGATTATGTTTTATTTTAATCATGCATGTATATCTTCTCATGAAAACTATTCAACTTTAGGAAAAATGATCCTAAAATCAATTTTTTATAGTACATTTTTTATGATAAATCAGAAGTTCCTTTTTTCATCACTTATTTCTTTATTTATGATTTTTAACTTTCTCTTGACTATGTTCTCGATCACTCTTCATTAGATCTTAGTGGTGGTAATTCACTTCCATGACCATTTTTCAAATCGCACCTATTTTATACTATATATAATCCTATTTATGTTTTATTTTCCATAATCCCACATTTTTTTGGTTGTATTTATATCCATATATCACTATCCTAAAGATAAAAAGGATGTTGATAAAGGTGATGAATGGGAATTTTGATTAAAAGGGATTGAACGAAAAACGTTCTGTGGGTTATCAGTTTTGCTGAAAAAATAGAAAGGTATTCTGAATCATTTTGTTTTTATTGAATCATTTGTTTTATGAAATATTGAATTGGATTAGAAACAATAGTACATACCAATGTTTTCAACAGAATCAGACCAGTGTTTTCAAAAAGAATGAACTCATGATGAGAAGGAATAAAAGAAATCAGAATGAATAAAATGTTAGGAAACAATCCAATGTTAATTGTGATGATTCCTTTTTATTTTGGAGTTCCCACAATCATACGTATGTGGTAAAACATATGATGCAAGCATGATAAAAGAAATATGAATGTAATGTGGTGGTGACTATTGAAAAGTTGTGAATGGTGGTGACTATAGAAGATCCGTGAATCGTGGTGACTATTGAACATATGTGAATGGTGGTGATTATCAAAAAATTTTAAATGGTGATGAGTATTGATGACCTGTGAAAGCTGATGACTATTGAAAAGCTGTGAATGTTGGTGATAGTTGAAAAGCTGTGAATGGTTGTTACTATTTAAAGGTTGCGAAGGCTAACGACTATTGAAATGTTGTAAATGATGATGACTATTGAAAGGTAGTGAATGGTTTTTACTACGTAAAATATGTGAATGGTGGTGACTATTGAAAATATTTGAATTGTGGGGACTATTGAAATTCATTAAAAGATATTGAATATTGAAAAGCAATGAATGGTGGTGAATATTGGCAAGATATGAATGGTGGTGACTGTTGAAAAGATGTGATTGGTGTTGACTATTGAAAATATGTGAATGGTGGAGACTATTTATATGTTTTGGGTCGTGGTTACTATTGAAAATATATGAATGGCGATGAAAATTGAAAATATGTGAATTTTGATGACTATTGAGAAGATATGAATTGTGATGGCAATTGAAAAACTATGAATGGAATAACATTGGAATAGTTAAGCCGATGTAAAAGTCATTCCGATGAAAGATTAAAAGGTCTATCAAGATGAAATGGTATTCAATTTTTTTCATAGGGAGAGTCGTTCCGATGGAATAGTCATTAATATAGAATATTCATACATATGAATGGAGAAAATGTCTGTTAATACAGCACAATATTCAATTTGTTTCACATCAAACTCAGAGGCATGGAAATGGAATAGTCGTGCCGATGGATTATTCATTCCAATGAAAGATGAAATGATCAAAAAAGATGACATAGTATTCAATTTGTTTTCATCAGACTCATAGTCGTGCTATTAGAATAGTCGTGTTGATGGAATAGTTGTGCCGATGGAATAGTCAGGCTGGCAGAATCATCATGATGAGGGAAAATTTATTCTGATGAAAGAATAATGATTTGTCAAGCCCACATAGTATTCCCATCTCTTTGAATCATAATAAGAGTAATGACATTATAATAGTAATGGTGATGAAATAGTCATGTCGATGGAATAGTTGTGCCAATGGAATAGTTGTGCCGATGGAATAGTCGTGTCGATGGAATAGCTATGCAAATTGAATAGTCGTGCTGATAGAATAGTTGTGCCAATGGAATATTCATGACAGGGGAACAGTCATGTTGAAAAACAAGTTCTGTCGATAGAAAGAGTCATTCTTATGGAAGAGGAGAGAGTCATACTGATGGAAAAGTGGGAAGAGTCATGTTGATGGAAGGGGAATGTGAAGGGATAATGCATGAATTTCTGATATCGTAATGTCTTTTTTTTACATTGGACTCACAAGTGAAGGTGAATGAAAAGAGATGGTTCCAATTAATTACCACTATACCCAAAAATAATTTTACTCAACAATAGTACCCACATTTTTGGTTTTCTAAAAGAAAAATTATTTCAGATTTTTGGAATAAGAAAATGGTATTTCAATAAAAATTATAGTTCTTATGATTGAGATGATGTTTGGAGAAGATTTGGGACGCTTTAAAAACTTTGACAAAGTCAAAAGGTATCCCCTAATTTTTGGGTTGAAATACAATTTTGGGAAAATTTTGAGTGAGTGGGAAAACATTTTGATATCCACAAATTGTCACCTATAAAAAAGGGGTGTACTTTATACTTTTTGATAGTGAAAAATATTCATAACAGAGGATAGAGAATCTCTAGGTTTTAGATAGATAAGAATAGGTGAAGAGTATTCAACTAGAATTTTGTTTTAATTTTTTTATAATATTAGGATGAATTAATTGGTTTTGAGTTTACTATACTAGGTGTTTCCATATTGGGCTTCTCAGGCTGAGGAAGAATCATACTGAGTCTTTATATCAGTCTCGGGTTTTGATGTGGTGATGAATCTATTTGTAATGACTATTGGATACATGTATTAAATTTGATATGATTCAATTTGTATAAAAAATTACATATATGTTTTCAAGTGGTGTCGATTCTATTTTTCTTGACTATTACATACAAGTATTATAGTGGTTTTGATTCAATTCTATTGTATTCAATTGAAAGAAAATCAGACTGAGAAGAATCGTACTGGGAGAATCATAATCAGGGTAATTAGATATATTTTTTTACAGGGTCCAAGGTTCATACCTTTCTTTTTGGTAAGGAAAAGAAGAATTTTTTTACAATATAATTAATATGGTGAATTTAAAAGAAGAGAAGATAACATGAGTTTTTACACAAAAAATTGCATTGCCCTATTGTACTAGGAGCGTGCACACACACTAGAGGGATTGTTTCACAGTGCTACATGAGGGTAAGGTTATATCATACTCATTATAACCCAAGGAATATTTTATTAGTGGATTGTATGGTATTGGAAAATTTCTAAACCATACCAAGGACGTAGTTATTATTTTTGAATAGTGTACCTTTTAAATAGTAATTTTACAATTTTTGTGTGTTGTGTTTGTTTTCAGTAAGGAATTGAAATATATAATAGGATTTGAAGGTTATTTCGATTAAAAAGAAACATAAAATAAAAAGTTTATCCCTAATTCACCCCCTCCACTTCTCAACAATACAATACATTGACATGGCACATTCAAGTTTTATTAGAGAAAAGGTTCCCTTCACTATTTATTATTGATGGAGAATTTAAACTGTGTGAATATTAAAGTTATTCTAGTCTTTGATGGAAATAATTATCATATATGAAAATATAGAATGCTTCCATGTCTCATGTCTATCAGTTGTGATGTTCTAGAAGCTGCAATAGTAAGGGTTCCTCCCATTGATGATAAAAATCCACATACTCCAATTGAGAATAGAAATATTTAGAATAATGAAAGGGTGAAGAATGATATATTTTCATCACTTTTTTAATGTTAATTCTTTAGAGTAAAATTTGTTTCCACATCCAAAGGTATATGGGATAAATTGAAAAACATATATGAACGCAATACAAAAGTGAAGAGGAAAAAGTAAAAAATATGGAGATTGAAGTATAAAGATCTTAATATGGATGAGAAATAATATATTGGGGACATATTTTCCAGGATTATTGACATAGTAAGTACTATCAAATGTGTTGGTGATATTTTGGATGATTCTACTATGGTTGAAAATTTATTGAGAATCATACTTGACAAATTTGATGCAAAAGTGTCTTCATTAGAAGACAGATGTCCTAAAACATTATCCCTTGATGATTTTCATAGTACTCTCATTAATTATGAAATAATAAGGGATAATTATATAAAATTAAAAACATAATTTGATAGATAAATGACTTTTAAGGCTTTTAATAATGAAAATATTATTATTGAAGATGAAGAAGCTAGAGATTCTGACTCTGAAAATGAGGTATGTAAAAATATTGAATCAATTTTGTCATTGTTTTATAAAAATGTGAAGAAAGGTATAGTAAGGTATAAATGGAAACTTCTATTAATGATTTTTGGATGAGGATCTATTGGGAATTTTCATACCGATTGTCCTTAAAGAGTAAATTGTGTAGAAAGTGATGAAGAATAAAGTAAAGAAGAAGAATGAAATTCGATAAGACCTTGGATGAAAAAGGGTGATAAAGAAAAATTCTATTCCAATAGGCATCATAGTAGGTTATCCAAATAAAAAAGGAGAATATTTCTTGTCTATGGAATATGATAGTGAGTATGTTAGAAAGGATGGTGGAGATAACATGGTCATTGAAATAGTTAATGAAGAAAGTTATTCCAGTAATGAATGTAGTTGTGTTGAAGGAGAAGACAAAAGTGAAGATGAATCTGAAAATTAAATTGAGCATGCTGGGGAAAATATATTTTTTGAAACAATGAATGATGATGAATTCCAAATAAGCAGTTCTGATGAAGAAGATACTCCACATCAGATGCATTTGAAAGAATATTTGAATTAATTCTTGAGAACGATCAGGAAGATTAAAAAGATAAACAAAAGAATTGGAAGGTGAATCTTCATCAAAAAGAAATTAAGGAATTTTTTTTGAAGGGAAAGAGAATATGGAGAAATATATTTATGATTTTATGAAATATCTTGAAGAAGAAAATAATTCAAATGACTATAGAGAAGTGAAGTGGATGGAAAAAAAGAAGAAGAGTTTGGACATTTCCAAAAAAAACTTATCTGAAGTTGAATTGAGAAATACACGTTTCAAAAACTCTACCACTAAAATTGGTAGATGTTCATAGAATAACAAACTTGAGAAGGCTCAACAAAGGGTACTTTCAATGGCTGATAAGAAGAATGGAATTATTTTGGAAAAGAAGAAAGGTGAGAATGGTAGGAATGTTGCCAAGACCAACAATGATGGGAATGTTATGAAATATTATTTATCTGTAAATGATTATAAAACTTCTCATACTGATAATTATGAACAGAAAATATGTGAAACACATTCACAATTCTGGATAGTATGGAAATTTCTTAGGAAAATACTCCTTTTATTGATATTTTTGGTGTTGTGGTGGATTTGTAAAATAAAGAATATGTGTTGTTTCAACCAACATCACTATTATTATGCCACTGGTTATGGATGGAAATGTTTTATGGAGAGTCAATTCTCTCAGAATAAATATTCTTAGAAATTTGTGTAAATGAAATGTTAGGAGAACGATGTAAAAATTGAAAATATGATCCAATCATTGGATACTATTTTTGAACGGTTTGTGCAACCTGGTCAACATCTGTAGAGATGTTTTTTTATAACAGTTCAACAAAATATTCTTAACAATTCAGAGAATCCGAATGTTTTAGAATTCAATAATTATAGATCTACTAATTTTGAAATGAATGAGTGCTTAGTTTTTTGTACAGAACATATTGAATTTTCTAGAAAATTGGAGGAAGAAAAAATAGAAAATTAAAGAATAAAGTAAGAGATATTCTTTTGAATATATGATAAATGATTAAAATATTGTATCCTAAAATATTGATGATGAGAAAGAATGGCGTGACATAAAATCTTGTTCATCTATCATGTTAGTGCAAAAGATAGGAATGAAAAATATGGAACAAACTGATTGTAAAGAGGATGTTCTAAAAGATGAATAAATGTAGACATCCTATTTAGAATATTTGATAGAAAATAAGATAGCTATTTACAAAACTCGAGAAGGATGAAACGAATGATGAATGGGAATCCAATGAAAAATCTATGAAAAATAAAAATAAGGCCAGACTAAGAGAGGACACTAAGTACGATTGTTGTTTCTAACAAACAATCAATGTTCCTCCTTATTCACAATATTTTTGTATACTTGTGATGACATGTAAGTAATTGAATTTCTGTAAATTAGGATAATATAATTGATGAGTCTATTAAATTTCATTCAAAATAATGTATGATTATCTGATTTTTTTGAAAAGTTTTTTTATACATCTGAACATTCAGATGTGTTTATTTAGATGGGAGAAGATTACATTTATCTTAGAAAAATTCCTTCAAGAATTTCCCCAATCCTGAGAATGATGGAAGAAACATGAACATTTATTAAATAAATTTTTTATTTTGGACAAGAATGATCACCATTAATACGCACTCTTTTTTTCTACAATGGGTTAGCTCATATATAATTAGGGTAGTTTAGTTAAAGGTTCTTTGGTAAGGATCTCATGTGATACCTAGGTTGTAGAATGGTTCTAAACATTAAAAACAAAGACCATTTTACAATAAGATAAGAACTTTTCATGATGGAACTTTTGAATTTGATTGTCAATAATTAAGAGAGATAAGAGAAATAGGGAGAAAGAAATGAAATAAGGGGATCCATAAAGGAATGAAGAAAATAAAAATAAAGAAAAATTTCATCTGGTTGCATTGATTGAAGTGGGTATTGACCAAAATTCAAAGGGTGAGAATTTTAGGGTGATGTGGTGTTTTAGTTGTGTCTGTTTTCAATCGATCAGTATTTTGAATAAATAAAGGATGTTGAGAAATGTGATGAATGGGAATTAGGGTTAAAAGGGATTGAAACAAATGTGTTTTCTAGGAGAACGGTTTTGATGAAATAGAAGAAAGTTGTTTTGAATCATTTTTTTCATTGAATCCTTTGTTTTCAAGAAATATTGTATTGGTTTCAAAACAATCATACTGACCATTGTTTTGAAATGAATCAGACTCATGCCTTCAAAACATTTTTCTTCAGGATGAGTAGGTAATAAAGAAACTAGAGTGAATGGAATTTTATGATACTTTATAATGTTAATTGTGAAAATTCTTTTCTATTTTAGAATTATCACAATTCATATGCATGTGTAAAAAATTATGATGAAAGTGTGATAAAAGAAAGAGGTAAGTAAAAGTGGTCGTGACTATTGAAAAGCTATAAATGGTGGTGACTATTGAAAATCTATGAATGGTGGTGACTATTTAAAATAGGTGAATGGTGGTGACAATTAAAAATATATAAATTGTGTTGCATATTGAAGATATATGAAATGTGATGACTATTTAAAAGATGTGAATGGTGGTGACTATTTAAAAGCTATGAATGGTGGTGACTATTTAAAGGCGGTGAATGGTGATGAATATTTAAAAGATGTGAATGGTGGTGGCTAATGAATATCTGCGAATGGTGGTGAATGTTGAAAATCTATGAATGGTGGTGACTATTAGAAATCTGTTTGTTTTGGGGACTATTGAAAAGCTGTGAATGGTGGTGACTATTGAAAATATATGAATGGTGGTGACTATTGATAAGTTGTGAATAGTGGTGACTTTTGAAAAGCAGTGAATGGTGATAACAATTGATAAGTTTTAAATATTAATGACTTTTGAAAAGCTATGAATGGTGATGAATATTGAAAAATTGTGAATGTTGATGGAGATGGAATATTCATGAGGATGGAAAACTCTTACTGAGGAAAGAAGAAATGGTCTGTCAGACCAACACAATATTCACTTTGTTTTTTTTTTCACACTCAGAGTCATGCCGATGGAATTGTCGTGCCGATGAAATAGTCATTCCAATGAATGAAGAAAATTTCTATTAAGAGAACACTGTATTCATTTTTTTGTTCATCAGACATAGAGTTGTGTCAATGGAATAGTTGTGTTGGTGGAATAGTCATGCTGAGGAAAACGTCATTCCAATGAAAAAAGAAAAGATCTTTCAAGCCGACACAGTATTCAATTTGTTTTGCATCGGAATCATAGTAATGTCGATGTAATTGTTGTGCCGATGGAAAATTCATGCTAATTAAAGAAGAAAATATTTGTTTAGCTGACACAATATTCAATTTGATTTTTATAGGACATAGTGTCATGTCAATGGAATAGTCGTGTCGATGGAATAGTCATGCTGATGGAATAGTAACGTCGATAGAATAGTCATGCTAATGGAATAATCATACTAATGGAATAGTCGTGCTGATGGATATGTCACTATGATGGAATAATCGTGCTGATGGAATGTTTTGTGTTAATGGAATAGTCGTTTTGATGGAAATAGTCGTGTTGATGGAAATAATTTTGTCGATGGAAGATGAAAGAGTTGTGCTGATGGAAAGAGAATGTGACAAGATGACATATTCCATGCTGACAGGGTAATGTTTTTTTTACATTGAACACATTGCAAAACATGGAAGAAAATTAAAGGTGCTGATTAAAGACCATCATACCCATAAACAATCGTACTCAACAATTGTACCTACATTTCTGGTTTTCTAAAACAATGATTGTTTTGGGTTTCCTGAATAAGAAATGGGTATGGAAATACAAATGAAGGAGACAATGATTGAGATGATGTTTGGAGAATATTTGAGAGGCATCGAGAAACATTGATGATGTCAAAATTTATCCCATAATATATGGGAGAATTCAAATTTTGGAAAATTTTGAGTGAGTGTGAAAAACTTTTGGATTCTCACCAATACTCACCTATAAATGGAGGAGGTAGATTTTACATTATTACATTGAGAAATCTTCACAGAATATGAGAGGGAAGCTCTAGGATTTTAGGGAAATAATAAGAGGTGAAGAGTATTTAGCTTGACTTTTGTTTTAAAGTTTTCATCATATTAGTCTGAATTAATCAGTATTCAGTTTTTAATAATGGGTGTTTATGTATTTGGCTTCTCATTCCAAGGAAGAATCGTACTGAGTCTCTATATCGGTCCCTGGTTTTGAAGTAGTGCCGATTCTATTGGTCATGACTATTCCATACATATTTTGAAGTGGTTCCAATTCTATTTTTCTTAATTATTACATATATGTTTTGATGTGGTGTCGATTCTACTTTTCTTGACTATTTTATGCAAGTATTAGAGCGGTTCCAATTCAATTGTATTGTATTCTATTTAATAAAAATTGGACTAAGAAGAATCGGACATGGAGAATCATACTCTGGGTAATCAGACCAATTATTTTACATAGTTCAAGAGGTTTTTACCTCTCATCTAGTAAGAAAAAAAATAATTGTTGTACAATTGAATATATTTTGTGAATAGAAAAGAAGTCTAGGAAACATGTGTTGATTTTAAAAATATTGTGTCTCCCTATTGTGTTATGAGGGTTCACACACACTGGAGGGACTGTTTCATAGTTCTACACAAGGGTAAGGGTATATCCTACTCTTTTTAATGAACATATTTTTTTTAAAAGTGTATTGTATTGTATTAGATAATTTCTATACCAGACCAAGGACGTCGCTATTATATTTGAATAGTGAACCTAGTAAATATTTGTGTTCCTATCGATGTGTGTCGAGATTTTTTGAATTGGGAATTAAACTATCTAATAGGAGGTGAAGGTTTTTATCAATTTAAAAAAACATAACTGAAAAATTGTATCACTTATTCACTATAACAACCCATACTTGATGTACATAGACATTACATTACTTTTTTGGAATACATAATACATAATAAAAACATATGCCCAAAGACCGTATTAGTTTAGTGTTTTTGGAAACTCATAACATAATCTCCTAATCTTGGTGAAAGATCTTCAACATCTCCCAAAAATATCTTCTCCTTTGGTTTTCTTACCTAAAACCTTTATTTATATCATGGGGAAAAGAAAACATAAAAAGGGTGAGATAAAATGCTCAGTAAGGGTAAACATGGAGAACATAAAATCATTCCATAAACATTTCAACATAAAAACTTGAATATAAAACATCAAAATATTGAGCAATGACATAAATCATGGAAGTACATAAGTCATAGATCATTAAAAAGATTAATAATGATAACATAGCATGGGAATAAAACATGTAATTGTGGAAAACCACTACGCACATGTTATGATTTACATAGTATCCAAGTAATTGTTTCCAAGACCATCATAGTGGAGAAAGTACATTACTGAACCAGGATTACTTGTCATTCCAACCCTATATTACTGAATCAAATTCACTTTCCATTGCAGCCATGTATATCTCAAGAGATATAAATATTTACCCAATTCATTGGAGGGAGACATAGGTCCTACCCATCTCATATTGATGTCATTCTTCATCATAACCCAATGAATAAAATGGGTTTCATAAACATCATCCCTTTATAACATAATCCATATAAAATAAAGGGATATCATTTAATAATAAGAAAAATCAAACTATGTAAATAATATTGTCATTATACTTGAAACATAAACATTCTAAATAATGTCATCTTAGATGGTAAATAGTTTTGATAAAATACATGAAATGAATTCTTGATGAAAATATCATTTCTTATTCAAAATCATTTTCTTTTCTCAAAATGACATAAAATTTTAAAAGAGTTGAATTTTTGTTGAAAATAATCATGAAATATTTCACAGGAAGATTCATAGAAATAAGGTGTTATTAAGCCATAAAAATCCATTAGGCCGTATAAGTTAAACAAAACATTCTCCTCGTACTTTTTCTGAAAATGTCAAAAATTTTACCGTATGGTAAACAAAAGAAAGATTCCTTCAATAACACCATGTAAAAGTCAAACAAGGGTAAAAATGTCTCTAAACAAACATGGTTGAATACTAAACCCTTTATGAAAAACATATTTATGGACTTGGATGAATAATATAATCCCAGTAAATACTTACGTATAAGCAATCATGGATATAAATGAAATTGCAAAATTATCCCTTACCTTATGTCCAATTTCATCCTTATGTTTCTAAGAATAATGTATAATGGGTTTAAATATATTATAAACTTGTTACCAAACCATAATAATATTTATGAGTTCATATATGATTCACATACATCTTTATATTACCCGTTCAATTGTCAATTCCATGTTAAAGAAACATTTTGGGTACAATCGTTTCATTTATCCTCCAAGTTTTGACTTATAATTAGTCATATGATTACTTATATCATGATTACTAACTTCCAAAATGTAAAAAATGATTTATAAATAATATATATTTAGAATATACATATATATAATAGATTGACAAATGGAAATAAATACACCTTTCATGGAGACAGTAGGCCTTACGTATGCATGAACACTATTTTCATTTCCTTATTAAATTGAATGGAACTAAGTAAATAACATATACATAAATCTAGTATAATTAATATATCAAATATTTCATGATTATTTATTATAAATAATTTATAATCATTATTGAATGGTTAATTTTGAGAATGAATCTCATCGCGTCGTGGGAACGGTAATCCATACATACGCACGAGCGATGACATCGTTCCCTTAATCATTGAATGGAATTACGGTGGATGATATAATGTATCAGAATTATTATCATGTTATAATAACCATATATAGTTTTTCTTAAAACCATTATACCCATCCAAGTCAGGTGGTGGTGGAAAAATATATTACACCACAGCGTGGATAAGGTATTCCCTATGTACGCACGCGCGGGGATTTCATTTTCCATAGGATGGATTGAAAGTGAAATAGGGTTGGTTCATATTTATAATATCATATCAGTATATGAGTGATACTAATATTATTAATTTATTATGAAACAAAAAAAGAATAGGTTGTATAAAAAGAAATGAACTTCAAACAATCAGTAAAGAATATTTCCTCTTCTTCGACGCTCCTCTTATAAACCTCCTCTTAGGGCACGAAATATGGTCTTTGAAGAATACCATGACCTCTAGTATGTTGCTAGGGATGAGGATATGAGAAATGGTTAGGGTTTATCCAATCTTGAAGGTTCAATGTGGTGTGAGGAAGAGAGGGAGGATGTGCCCTTTTATAAGAGGGGATAGGGGCACTTTTGGAAACCTCTAAAATATTAATTTATAAAAAACTCAAACCCCACATAAAAACCTCCACAAATTACTCAAATACAAATATTATATGATATAGAGTTGTAATCGCATCAACCAATAAGATTTATTCATGTTGGTTGTAACATCCCATGGAAGTCCTGAATAATAGATTTTCAAATCTATGTCTATATATAAATTAGATAGTGTTTTAGAGGCCTAAAATGAGAATAAATCCAATCTTAAGCACTGAATTCTTTAATATTTTTAAAAGATTGTTTTACCGCATTTTGATGGAAACCCATTTTTTAATTCTATCTTTTGACAATTTTATAAGATCAATTTTTCAAAATAAACTTATTCTTTAGAATTGGGAAATTGAAATTTTATTTGGATAAATATTTTTTATTTTTCTGATAATGTTCATTTTTTAATGAGTAGTGAAAAATACTGCATTTTACTTCACAACTGCTTTTTCATATAATTTAATTATATGGATTGGTTATCTTTTTAATTGATTTTAAAGTGTAAATATAATATATTTTTACCATATAATCCAATGGTGGTCATTGAAATTAATTTTACTTTGAAATTGGACATAAACAATTGTCAAACTTTTGATAGATATTGTTTATGAAAAACCCTCTATTTGTTTTGACAACGTGAATTATTTTTAATTAATTATTGAAATTTTTGTGTTTTTAATTTGGTAAAATGGATTCCATATTTGGAATCAAAAGGTCCGAATTATGTAATTAAGACATTATTGTTTTTGGACATTATGAATTGTAACGATGATAATTATAATTAATTATCGTGATTAATTAGTAATCAGGTAGTTAAGGGTAAGAAAATAATAAAATAATAATATAAAATGACCCCAACATGGGTCCTAATGATACTTGTTGTGTCATGTCTGACCATGGTATTCTTTGTTCTAAACATTGGGATCCCATGGAATAACTTTTTTGTGATAGTGAAAATTTATCATTTTTTGTTTTTAAAAGGAGAATATCACCAAAGTATGTATCATGAAAGTAAAAAAAATAAATTTTGTCTAAAAAAATGATATCTTAGACTATAAAAATTCATTGTGAAGCTAAAAATATTCCCTATATCATAGTATTTTTTTTAATTTTTAAACATTTAATAAATTAATTTATTTATGACTCCATGATGATGCAACGATTACCTTATTAATTAACGTTTTTAATAAAATGAAAAGATAATGTAAAATCTAAGACATAAAATTGTCAAAACTAATTAGATGAGTATATTTTGAACCCTTATCACCTTATCCTCTAAATATATCAATGTGGGAACTTTAAAATACGAAAATCATTTTAAAATAATGTAACATTTCTTGACATTCCAATAGTGCCCCTCCTCCCTCTTATAAAAGCCCCCCACCTCTACCTCCCATTCCACACCTCTAAAAAATTGGCTTGACCAAGCTCTATTAATTTTATCTCTCCACATACCACTCTTCATCCTAGAAGCCTTACCTTAGGTACAATGCTCTTCAAGAAACCCTTTTGGTTCAAACCAAGAGGGGTTACCCGATTTAAAGGTAATGTATTCACTTGTGCTATTCTGTTTTATTTCTCTTCTCCAACCCCCTAAAATATTTTTATTTCTCACTTTTGTGACAAAACCAGTATCTTAAATATACTAGGATATTGTTATGAGAAGTATTAGAGCTACACATACTCACACCTCGGTCTAATGGTTAAAGAACAAACTATTCCTGTGGATGGTGAATTTCGGCCTCACGAAACGATGATTGTTCAATCTTCTTTTAACACCTTTCATGGTGGCCATCAAGTTGTCACTATATTTATATATGATATATATTATATTTATGTTTTCCATATGCTTCTATATTTTCCATTTAGGACATACCTTTATGTTTTCCATTATGGGTAAACACGATATCCTCATTTTAGGATGTGTGGACTACCGCCCCCTCAAAGTGATTTGATTCGTTAATGCCATATGTGGGAATTATATAGGATGTAGTTAATGATATTATACTGTAATTCTAATATACCTTTATATCATTTATTTTTCATTCCATTAAATACGAAATAGAAATGAAAGTAGCGTTCATGCGTACGTACGACTTACCATCTCCAGGAACGGTGCATTTCGTTTCTTACCTCTAAATGCTATGTAATATTATAAATTCATGTATATAATAAATATATATGATATATATGATATCTAAATAATTAATATAATTCTGGATATAATAGATATTTTACCACATGAACAACTTGTAATTATAAGAAGATAATTTTTGTCTCATGTACCAAAGATCGACAAAACGAACGTTTCAACCTAAATAATTACATAATGTTAATAACATGGTAATAAGTGATATAAAAGGAATAATTAACATGAAAAAGGATCTTCAGAAAGTATAAATTAACTCTAGTTTATTATTTAGGATATTAAAGAATAATTTGTCAAGTCGGACACGAGGTATGTGACTTTGTCTCAATCTCCTTTCATTGAGGAAAATTTTGTTTTATACCCAACATTATTATATACGGTGGAAAAACAACATTGACTTTTACTTTTATTCAAAAGGAATATTTTTTATACGAAGCGTTTTACTAAACAACAAAAGAGAATGTTTTTGTCGTACGTATGCGACGACAACGACTTCTTTGCTGCCATGACCATTATTTGAGTTTCGGATTCCTCAACAAGCCAAATGTTTTTCTAAACAAAAAATAAATAACATGTATTACTTTTCATTTATTTTGGTATTGAAAATGGTATTGAAAATGTTTTTATTATATCAATGTGTTTTATTGATATCTTGTGATTGAAATGTGGAAATGTTATGTTTCTTTTATGCATGTTTTATGTGATATAATTATGTTATGGTTCATGGGAATTGTTTATGAAGATGGGTGGTTCCATGATAAACTAAGGGCCGGTGAGCCCATGATAGCTCTCCAATGCATTGGGTAACATGAAGGGGTTAAACACTATGGTTTCTCCGAAGAGATTTACGGAATATACTGTGATGGGCATTCCAAATTTAACCATGAGGGTTACTCCCTACGTAAGAATGTTACTAATGCCTCAGGTTAACTTTATGTATTATGATTTCTATGATTTATTCATGATTTGATGGGGTATGTTAAAGTGATTATGTTTTATGGGTAAATAATGATTTCATTAATTCTTATGTATACATGGACTATTGTTTCCATTTTGTACTTTTATATCCCTTACTGAGCTTTTTATTCTCATCCCATGTTTTTGAAAAGTTTTTCATAGGTAAAGGGAAAATTAAATGATGTGTTCATTTTGTCAAGGAAGTGTCACGAAAGAATCCATGTTTTATTTTAAATATGTCTCCTTTTATGGGAAAAATGAATATTATCTTTTATGTAACTTCCTTGTTTAAATATGGAATGTAATGCATGATCTAATTCTCTAAAACTCTAATATTGAATAGATCCTCAATGTGTATTCTTGAAATAACTCAATATTATGTAATGGCTAAGGTTGGGTCCTTATATTTTGTATCATAAGTTGTTTTAGAGAAAATTATGAGTTATAATTCTATTAAATTATTAACCAAAAATTTTATTTTTTGGTAAAATTGAAATGATATAGCATTTGAATATTACCGTGTTGCTTCATCTAAGACATGTTTGTTCGGAATGGTTTTCTATAAAGGAAATAGATAAGCAGTGCTAGGAAGGCATACAGAATGAAATGATCCTCCGAATTAGCATCCTGAGATGGTCAGAATTGGAACTGAACAATTTGTTGCAGTAATGGAACAGTTGAATCAGGTGATAAATGGTGGTGGTATCCATGCATGAGATCATCCATATTAACCACAGAGAAACATGTCATTGGTGGAACATTTCATGAGGCAACATCCCCCATCATTCAGTGGATCATCTGACCCTGTGCTAGCTGAAGGGTGGATTAAAGCACTAGTGAAGATTTTTGATGTCATGGGGTGTTCATAAAATAAAAAGGATAGTCTTGCAATTTACCGTTTAGAGGATGAAGCAGATCAGTGGTGGTCGATGGTTAAAAATACTAGGGACACTGATGAGATTGATGCTCTCGACTGGGATGAATTCAAAGGTATGTTTCTTGAGAATTATTTTCTGAAGGCTGTTTTACTTAGGATGGAAAAACAATTCTTGGAATTACGGAAAGAGGACGACTCATTGGCTTCTTATGAAGAAAGGGTCACTCGATTGTCAAGGTATGCTCCAAATGTTATCTGATACCTTGATAGTAAAATCAATCATTTTTACTCAGGATTAAAGACAAAATATAGAGGGGATTTAGCTTCTTGAGATTTCAAGAGTTATGAAAAGATGGTTCGGTGAGCTGAGAAGTTGGAAATGGAGTTTGCTGATGATCAAGTGTTCTATAAAAACCAATAGAAGAAGAGACCGAGGTGGCAGGAGAAAGGGAAGAATTCTTTAAAAAGGTCTGATGGTATGAAATCTAAGTTTCCATTTTGTGATAAATGTGGTAAAAGGCATGCTGGGGAATGTCTTCTGAATTCTAGAAAGTGATACTGATGTGGTAAGATGGGACACAAGGCTCATTATTGCACTGAAAAAGATCAGGGTGATGGTAAAACCAAATTTGATTTACAATTAGAGAAATGTTTCAAGTTCAATGAGATGGGTCATTATGAAAACGAGTGTTCGAGAAAGAGCTTAAATGATGGGAAGTAGTCATAATACAAGGAAAAAATGAGTGGTTAAATCCTTTGAAACTACTTAAGCAGATGTTGGGCCAGCAAATGAAGTGGTATCAGGTACATTGTTTGTTTTTTAGATTATCCCATTGTGTTGTTTGATTCAAGGGCTACACATTCTTTCATCTCTAAAAACATTTCTATTAAATTGGGAATTCCATCTCAAGAAATGACTCTTGAACATGTGGTAAAAACACATGGGGTAAATTTTGAGGAAAATAGAATTTATAAGAATATTCCTATCCTTATCCGTGGAAAGAACCTACTTTCCAACTTTATTGTTTTACCTCTATTAGAGATTTATGTAATCCTGGGAATGGATTGTCTCTCTATTTACCATGATAAGATTGATTTTATAGCTAAATAAGTTTCTTTTTAGAAAGAATTTTAGTTTGTGTACAAGAATGAACCCTTACTGTTGGTAACATATCAAGAGGTTGAGAAACTTGTAAAAGATGGAAATTAATGTTACCTTACACATATTGTTGAAAACAAAGGAACCGTTCAGATTAATGATGTGCCAGTGTTAAATGAGTATTCTGATTTTTTTTCTTGATGAGTTTCCTGGAATATTTCCAGATCGGGAAGTTGAATTTAATGTTGACTTAGTTCCTAATGCTAAGCCAATTTCAAAACCCCCTTATCGAATGGCTCAAACTGAACTTTTAGAGTTGAAGGAGAAATTGCAAGATTTATTAGATAAAGGTTTCATTCGACCTAGAACGTCACCATGGGGTGCCCCTATCTTATTTGTTAAAAAGAAATATGGTTCAATGAGACATTTCATTGATTATAGAGACTTGAATAACATCACTTTAAGAACAAATATCCTTTACCTCATATTGATGATTTGTTTTATCATCTCTAGGGTGCTCAGTATTTTTCAATGATTGACCTAAGATCGGGGTACCATCAGTTGAATGTAAAGGATGCTGATGTTCCGGATACTACATTTCGTACAAGATATGGCCATTATTAATTTTTTGTAATGCCTTTTGGGTTGACCAATGCACCTGCTGTATTCATGGACCGTATGAATAGAATTTTCCATGAGTTCTTGCATAAGTTTGTGGTTGTTTTAATTGATGATATTTTGGTGTTTTATAAAAGTAATGATGAGCATGAAATTCATTTAAGGGTTATTTTTCAAACCTTAATAGAAAATAAATTGTATGGGAAATTCAGCAGGGGTGTGTTTTGGTTGAAAAAAATTTCATTCCTTGGTCACATTGTTTCTAAAGATGGGATACCTGTTGATCTTGCAAAAAAAGGTTGTTGAAGAATGGCCAAGACCCACAAATGTAACCGAGATTTGTAGTATTCATAGTTTACTAGGATATTAGCTATGTTTTGTTAGATATTCTTCAGTGTTATCCAGTCCAATGACTAAGCTAACTTAGAAGGGTGTTATGTTTATTTGGAAAAAATAATGTGATGATTGTTTTTGGGAATTGAAAAGAAGATTGGTGAATTCTCCATTTTTGGAACTACCTTCTAGGAATGGTGAGTTTGTTATCTATAGTGATACTTAATTGAAAGACTTGGTTGCGTCCTAATGCTGAATGATCAGGTAATTGATTATGCTTCACGACAGTTGAAAACTAATGAGGTAAATTACCCTACACATGATTTATAATTAGTTGTTGTTGTTTTCACTTTAAAAATTTGAAGGCATCATTTGAATGGAGTAAAGTGTGAAATATATACCGATCAAAAAATTTTAAAGTATATTTTCACTCCGAAAGAACTGAACATGAGACATAAGAGATGGCTGGAATTAATCAAGGATTACGATTGTACAATTAATTATCATCCGGGAAAAGAAAATAAAGTAGTTGATGCTTTGAGTCAAAAAGAAATGCTTCATTAAAAATGTTGTGTTTGGAACATGATACATTGGTTAAGTATTTTATGAACATTAGCATAGAAGTTATTGGTGCAGGATGTTCTTCTGTTTTGTTTCAGGTATCAGTGAAATCTTCTCTATCAGACAGAATTAAGCAAGCACAAAAGCAAGACAGTGAGTTGTAGAAAAAGGTAGAGCTAGTTCAGAAGGGTTAGTCGCCTAAATTCAACATTGATAACGATTGTGTTATGAGATTTGGGAAGAGATTTTGTGTGTCGTTTGATTCACTGTTGAAGAGAGAGTTGTAATTTGAAGCTCATAGTTCTCCATTTTCTATTTATCTAGGAAGTACTAAGATGTATAGAGATATTCGAGAGTACTACTAGTGGGATGGAATGAAAAGTGATACTACTGATTTTACAATGAAGTGTTTGACTTGTCAATAGGATAAAGCAGAGCGGAAATTACTGAAAGGGATGCTTTAACCTTTACTAGTACCAGAGTAGAAATGGGATAATATATCCATGGACTTCATTGTTGGATTGCCGAAGACACCTCGAGTTAATAATGTAATCTGGGTTATTATTGATCTCTTGACTAAATCTTCTAATTTCCTTTCTATATGATAAACTTTTTCTCTAGATAAACTTTTTCATTTGTATCTTAATGAGATATTTAGTTTAATTGGATTTCCCCTCTCTATTGTATCTGATCGTGATCCCAGGTTTACTTCTAACTTCTGGAAAGGCCTTCATAAGTCGTTGGGTACTGAATTATATTTTAGTACAGCTTTTCATCCTCAATCAGATGGGCAGTCAGAACTAACAATTCATCCTCAACTAGGGAAATGGGGACGAACATCTTTCTTTGGTAGAGTTTTATTATAATAATAGTTTTCATTCCATTATACAGATGGCACCATTTGAGGCATTATATGGGAAGCTGTGTCGAAATCTAGTTTTTTGGGATGAAGTGGGAGAAAGGAAGTTGGTGGGACCAGAATTGGCAGAAGAGTTGGAAGAAAAAGTTAAGCTGATACAGAAACACATGAGAACAGCTAAGAGCAGGCAGAAAAGTTATGCAGACATTAGGAGGAAGGATATCTCTTTTGAGGTAGTTGATGGTGTCTTCCTCAAAGTTTCACCATGGAAAAGTGTGATGCGATTTGGTAAGAAAGGAAATCTAGTCCAAGATTCATTGGACCATATAAAATTCTAGAGAGAGCTAGATGAGTTGCATTCTGAGTGGCTTTACCTCCGAGTTTATCTCAGGTACACAATGTTTTTCATATTTCAATGTTAAGGAAGTATATGCCAGATCCATCTCGTGTTTTGAGTCCATAGGTAGTTCAAATGGAAGAGAATCTATCTTATGTGGAACAACCAGTCCAGATTCTTGACCACAGGGAGAAAATATTGTGGAATAAGGTGATTCATCAAGTAAAGGTTTTGTGGAAAAACCACATGATTGAAGAGGCAACATGGGAATCTGAAAATGCAATGAGGGATACATACCCCCGCATATTTGATAAGTAAATAAATTGCGGGGACACAATTTTATAAAGGGGGATGGATGTAACATCCCAAGTAAGTTATGAATAATATATTGACTTATATATTTCTATATATAAATTAGATGGTGTTTTAGATGCTCAAAATGAGAATAAATCCAATCTTAAGAAATGAATTCTCTAATATTTTTAAAAGATTATTTTACCGCATTTTAATGGCGAACCATTTTTTAAATCAATCTTTTGACAATTTTATAAGCTCTGTTTTTCAAAATAATTTTTTTTAGAATTGGGACATTGAAATTTTCTTTGGTTAAATTTTTGGTATTTTTCATACAATGTTCATTTTTTAATTAATAGTGAAAAATACTGCATTTTACTTCAAAACTGATTTTTAATCTAATATAATTATATTGATATATTATCTTATTAATTGGTTTTAAAGTGTAAATAGAATATATTTTTACCATTTAATCCAATGGAGGTCATTGGAATTAATTTCAGTTTGAAATTGGACATAAATAATTGTCAAACTTTTGATATATATTGTTTCTAAAAAACCCTCTATTTGTTTTGACAATAGGAATAATTTTTAAATTAATTATTGCAATTTCTGTGTTTGGAATTTGGTAAAATGGATTCCATAGTTGGAATCATAAGGTCCAAACTATTTAATTAATTCTCTTTTGTTTTTGGACATTACGAATAGTAACAACGGTAATTATCATTAATTATTGTGATTAATTCGTAATCGGGTAGTTAAGGGTAATAAAATAATAAAATAATATTTTAAAATGACCCCAACATGTGTAATAATGGTACCGGTTGTGTCATGGCCGACCATGGGATGCCTTGTGCCAAACTTTAGGACCCCATGGAATCACCTTTGGGTGATAGTGAAACTTTATCATTTTATGTTTTCAAATGGAGAATATCACCAAAGTATGTATCACCGAAGTAAAACAATTTTAATTTTGACTACATAAATGATATCTTAGAAGATAAATAGTCATTGGGAAGATAAAAATAATCCCTACATCATTTTTTTTTAATTTTTAGACATTATATAAATTAATTTATTTTTGACACCATGATGATGCAATGATTACCACATTAATTAACGATTTAAATAAAATGAAATGATAATGTAAAATCTAAGACTTAAACTTTCCAATGCCCAATTGGATTAGTATATTTAGAATTCTTATCACATTATCCTTTAAATATATCAATGTGTTACCCTTAAAATTAGAATCTCATTTTAAAATAAAGTAACATTTCTTGACTTATCAAGAGTTCCTCTCCTCCCTCTTATAGAAGGCCACCACCTCTACCTCCTTACCCACACATATCAAGCCATTGGATCGGCCCAGATCTTCTCATTTTATCTCTCCACATCCCTATATTCCTTCTAGATGCCTTACCTTGGGATGAAAGCTCTTCAAGAAACCCTTTTGGTTCAAACCAAGTAGAGTTACCCGATTTAAAGGCAATGTCTTCACTTGTGTACTTTTGATTTATTTTGCTTCTCCAACCCCATAAAATCTTTTTATTACTTTATTTTGTGAAAACTACAATATGCTAAAAATAATAGTATGTTTTATTGAGAAGGATTCGAGCTACACATACACACACCTCCGTCTAATGGTTAAAGAACATATTGTTTCTGTGGATGACGAATTTCTGCCTCACGAAACGATGATTGTTCAATCTTCTTTTATCACCTTTCATGGTGGCCATTAAGATGTCACTATATTTATATATGATATATATTATGTTTACGTTTTCCATATGCTTCTGTATTTTTATTTTATGTCATACCTTTATGGTTTCCATTATGGGTAAACATGATATTTTCATTTTTGGAAGTGCGGACTACCGCCCCCTCAAACTGATTTGATTCGTTAATGCCATATGTGGGACATATAAAGGATGGAGTTAAGGATATTATACTGGAATTATAGTATACCTTTATATCAAAAATATTTCATTCAATTAAATACTAAATAGAAATTAAAGTAGCATTTATGCGTACATACAACTTACCGTCTCCATGAACGGTGCATTTCATTTCTTACCTCTAAATGTTATGTAATATTATAAATTCATGTATATACTATATATATATATATGATATCTACATCATGAATATAATTTTGGATATAGTGGATATTTTACCACATGAACAACTTTTAATTATAAAATGTTTATTTTTGGCTCAAGTACCAATGATCGACAAAACGACCGTTTTAAATTAAATAATTAAATAATGTTTATAACATGGTAATAAGTGATATAAAAGTAATAATGAACTTGAAAAAGGTTCTTAATTAAGTAGAAATTTACTCTTGTTTATTATTTAGGAGATTAAATAACGATCGAGTCAAGTCTTACACGATGTAAGGGACTTCGTCTCAATCTCCTTTCATTGAGGAAAATTTTGTTTTATCCACAAATTTTTTTATATTGTGTATAAGCCCCTTTGACTTTTACTTTAATTCAAAAGGAAAATTTTTTATACGAATAGTTTTACTAAATGAAAAAAGGGAATGTTTTTGTCAAACATATGTGGCGACAACGACTTCTCCGCCGCCATGACCATTATTTCAGTTTCGACTTCCTCTACAAGCCATAACTTTTTTAAACAAAAAAAAAATACCATGATTTACTTTTTTTAAATTTGGTATTGAAAATGGTTTTGATAATGTTTTTATTATATCAATGTGTTGTATTGATATCTTGTGATTGAAATGAGGAAATTTTATGTTTCCTTTATTCATGTTTAATGTGATACGATTATGTTATGGTTCTTGGGAATTATTTATGAAGACGGGTGGTTCTATGATAAACTAAGGGCGGGTGAGCCCGGGATAGCTCTCCAATGCATTCGGTAACGCAAAGGGGTTAAACGCTATGGTTTATCCGAAGAGATTTAGGGAATATACTGTGATGGGTATTCCATACGTAACCATGAGGGTTACTCCCTATGTAAGAATGTTATGAATGCCTCAAGTTAAATTTATGTCTTATGATTTCTATGATTTATTAATGATTTTATGAGGTATGTAAAAGTGATTATGTTTTATTGGTGAAGTATGATTTCATTAATTCTAATGTATACATGTACTAATGTTTTCATTTAGTACTTTTATATCCCTCACTGAGCTTTTTATGCTCATCCCATGTTTTTGAAATGTTATTCACAGGTCAAGGGAAATTTACACGATTTGTTGATAGTGTCAAGGAAGTGTCAAGAAAGAATTCATGTTTTAATTTAAATATGTCTCCTTTTATGGGAAACATAAATATTGTCTTTTATGTAACCACCTTGTTTAAATAAGGAATGTAATGCATGATTTATGATCTAATTATCTAAAACTCTAAACTTGAAAAGATCCTCAATGTGTATTCTTGAAATAACTCAAGCTTATGTAATGTTTAAGCTAGAGGCCATATATTGGTAATTTATTTTAAACCTTATCTACTTGATTTATCCTTATTTAATCTATTTAATATTATTTGTGGTAATAATTTTCTAAATTATAAATTGTTATAAATAATTACTTATGTGTTGTGAATTGTCCATAATTGGATACTTTAAGACATTTTAGAGAACATAAATTTTAATTTATAATTTTTAAATATTTTTGTGACTTTTAAACGATTTAATAATATGTAATTTTTATAAAATAACAATAGTGCCTTTTTTGACACTATTCATATATTTCATTTCAAATAAAATCCTAACAAACGGTATATTCGAACAAAAATATTTAATAGACTTCTAATATGTCATATTCATCTATAAAATTTAGGGAGAACATTAATGAGTTAATATAATCTTTATTTTAATAAATTTAAAACAATTTATTTGATATTTCAGTCAATAAAATAATGTATACATCACTATTGTGTCATCATTAATGATAATTATTTAATCCCTTAAAATACAGAATAAATTCTCATGATTGAGATAATTATTTTGGGGACTATTTCTTTTCGATGTTTTATGAGGTTTATCACTAAATTAAAATTATTACACTTGTTAGATAGAAGAGAGTGACATGTTGTAACTTTCATTGGTTTTAATAATAATTATATCATTTTCATGGTCAAAAGTCCATGAAATTAATCTATTCCGACCCTTAAATGATATTGGTCGACTTTTATTCATTCAATAGACTTTTGACAGGTCTTAGTGTAATTTTACAATCTTATTTATACCCATAATTACCTGATTTACCTTTAACATCAGAAAATAAATATTACCGTAGTCATTATTCAACAAATCAATAAAATAAAAGTAACCTATTAACATAATTTGTTCCCACTGAATCCAAATATGGAATCCATTTTTTAAAATTAAAAACACAAAATTTGTAGTAATTAATTTAAAATTAATCCCGTTAAGAAAATGGGTTTTAAAAGTTAAAACTTTGTCAAAGATTGAAATGTTTTTACCTATGAATTCAATGAAAAATTAATGCTAATGAAATAAATTATATTAAATTGTAAAAATAAATTCTATTTATACTTTAAAACAATCTACTATTATAACTTAAAAATATAAATTATCTCGACGAAAAAAGTTGTTTTTAAGTAAAATTTAACGTGTTTTTACTATTCATCAAAATAAGAACATTTTCAGAAAAATATGAATACTTTTTCCAATGTAAATTTATATATCCTCATTCAAAAGAAGAAGTTAATTTTGTAGAATTGAACTTATAAACTTGTCAAAAATTAGATTTAAAATGAGTGCGCCATCAAAAGGCGGAAAAACTGTTTTTTTTTGAAAAACATCTTTTATTCAAAAAATTGATTTTGTTGTCATACCTCATTTGATAAAATGTGTAAGATGAATTATATTTTTATAAAATTAAAAATTCAGTTTATAATATTCATAATGGCTAGTTCATAATATATCATTGATTTTTGAAACTTGGTTTTTGCGTAGAGTACACGCTATTGAGGAAGGTCGCTCTTGCGTGTAACGTAAGCCAAGTCCGGGTTGCATATAGGGAATGCTTCATTTGGTATTGCATATTACATAATGAAAATATAGTTTAGTTATACATTAATCATAATCTATACATGGTGTTGTGTAAAATGAATTTTATTGAAAATAACATGAAATTGTGTGCATCACAAGCCAAGAATAGTGTTGTGTATACTACAAGCTAATACAGTGTTGCCTATAGCACAAGATAATCTTGGTGAAGCGTACAAAAAAGACATCAAATAAATTAAAATGAATAATTCTCATAAAATCTCTGGGTGATATATTCTACCCCGTTTAAAATGAATTTCTCCCTCAAAATTATTCAGGGTTATAAATGGTTTCTACTTGAAATTTTCTTTCTAGAAACCCACATCGTAAAAATGAATACGAAATCATTATTTTAAAGAGGAACATTAGAAAAATAATGGATACCCAATGTAACTCATCACTGGTATTCCACATAGGATAATATAGGTGAAAATTTGGATATGGTAGATAAATCTAACCGTCATGTTTGGATGAGGAGTGGTAGAGAACATGGCTATGAAAAATCCGACAATCACAAAGCCATAAATTTTTGATGATCTAAGGTACCATCTGATTCATTAGATATGAGGGAACTATGACCAAATTTTTGGATTTCATGATCATTTACTATATTGATGCTGACTTTTTGAATTAAAAGAAATACATAATTGATTTTGGTACAATCTCACAGTTGTTTGTGCCTTGAATAATTTCCACTTCATCTCATAAAGAAATGAAGTTGTATTTGTCTTCGTTTAAGTGTTAGCAGATAATGAGATAGAATGATATGTCATTCCATCTATCTCAATCATAAGGTTAGAAACATTTATATACATAAGTCCATCTTATGGTGAGATTAATCGCATATGGTTTAAAAAATGGACTTATACTTCATCTATCATACCGTTTAAGAAAATGAAAATAGTTTATAGTAACTAGGGACTTCTTGTAGGCCAATGGTAGGTGATAAAGTCCTGTCGCACTTCGATTGTGGGTTCGATTCTGGCAACCTTGTCTGACACAACGAGTTTTCACCTATCCATCATGTTTTCCTTTTTCTAAAACTACACTATTATAACATTCAATAAATAATATCGAAAAAAGGTTCTATCCTTAAATAGCATTATCTTATTCCCAACATAATCCATTTCAAATCTTTAGGCTTATCCAGAAAACTTCTATCCAAGAACATAGTATAAATAAAATTATTACTAGAAATTTCATCAACCAAGCATGTGAATGCCATCTTTTATCCCCCATATATCATAAGATACATCTTGTTGGTCACAATAAAAACAAGTGAACACCTTAATGATGTATTATATTGAAAAATGAATACACATTGAACATTAGTGAAAACATGAATGCTGTCAAAAGATAACTCTTTCCGCATACCAAAATCACAAAATTTATATATACCAAACCATGATATAACATTGAGAATATATCAATCATGAGCTCATGAATACTATCAAAAATTTCATTTTCTACTTATCCCTTCATTTTGCACATATCATCTACTTTCCAAAAATATTTCATTAACTTTCCAGGGCTACCGGTACCATATAATTATTTAAAACCAATACATTGATGTCCCAAAATTCCATGATACTATAAATGAGATTCCATGATACTATTTCGAAATCCCATTACCTAAACACTTAATCATTCCAAAAAATCATTGTCATAAAAAACATCACATATAATGATATCATGTGACTTCCCTTTGTCCTTTTCCTTAAGAGGTTTCTCACGTAGATCATAATTAACCCTTGGATTAGGGCATTGATTAGCACAATGCCCCATTTCCAGCCACTTGAAGCATTTAATTGTTGGTGGATCGTTCTATGTAGTCTATTCCCTATTCATGTCATTAGAAACCTTTTTCCAATTTCTTCAGCACTTAGATACTCTATAACATTATTTTCCACACCTGAAACATTTTCTAGTACCTTGTAGACAATCTCCACCATGCTTTTTCCACACATTGAGGAAAAAGAAACATTCACCTTCTTTTCACCATTGTTCTGAGATTTTTTCTGGAACTCCATATTTTGTTTTTTTTCAAAACCAGGAGATGGATATGTAACACCAACTTCTAGTTCTACCTTGATAGAACAATGCACAATTTCTTCATAGCTTCTGAAATCTCTAAAAGCTAATTCTCTATGAAGACTTGGTTTTAAGCCACTGAGGAATTGATCAACTTTACATTCAGGTTGGATGATAAATCCATATTCATACCTTGCGAGCCTTGTATAAATCACCTTTTATATACCAATAGATTAATAATCCATTTTCTTAAGCTCAAGGAACTCCATTTCCATATTTTTTTTTGAAGAATATGAGAGAAGTACTTATTTGACCTCAAACCACTCCATGGATTCAATTTCATCACGAGGCCTTGTATTCTTAATTAAATTCCACCACTGGTCTGTTTCACCTTCAAAATTGTAAATGGCTAAAATGAATTTTTCTTGATTTGAACATTGAAGTATGTAAAATATATTTTCAATGGTACCGATCAATTGATCAGTAATAAGTGAATCAGAAGACCCATGGAACGATGGTGGATGTTGCCTCTGGAAGGACCCTAACGAATATTGTTCCCTTCTCTACTCATTTGGATGTCTGGAATGATTCATATCTTGGGTGACTATAGAAATTTTATTTTTCACTCCATCTCCCTTAACATTGGTTGGTTCAGGAGGACAATCGTTGCATTGTCGATTACATTGAACAACACGGTTCTTTTGGGTTCCATCCATCGTCTAAAACCCAAAAAGAATAATGTGAGTGGAAAAAATCTTTCTAGGAAAACAACATAATAAAGGGGTTGTACCTTCAATATATAACATCTTGGGTTTAATTTTAAGTTCATTACCATAATTCTTGACTATAACCTATACTTATACTTAATCTTAGAGACATCCATAGAAATACCTTACAAATATCTGTAGGGATTTCACTAATGTTTTCGCATCCTAGTTTCCAAAGGTTAACTAAACCTTCACTCTAATACCATCTATAACGACCCAAAAATGACATACATAGACATTACATTACTTTTTCAGAATACTTAATACATAACAAAAACAGACGCCCAAATACCATATTAGTTTAGTGTCTTTGGAATCTCGGAACATAATCTTCTAATCATGGTGAAATATCTTCAACATCTCCCATAAATGCCTTCTGCTTTTTTTTCTTACCTAAAACCTTAATTTATATCCTGTGGAAAAGAAAACATAAAAAAGGTGAGTTAAAATTCTCAGTAAGGGTAAAAATGGAGAACATAAAAACCATCCTAAAAAATTTGAACATATAAACATGAACATAAAACATCAAAATATTGAGCAATGACATAAATAATGTATGCACATAAGAAATAGATCATAAAGAAACATTAATCTGGATAAAATATCATGGTGATAAAACATGTAATTGTGGAAAACCATTAAGCAAATTATTTCATTTCCATTGTTTCCAAGGAATTTTTTCCAATACCATCATAGTGGACAATGTCCATTACTAAATCGGGTTTAATTTCCGTTCCAACCCTATTTTACTGAACCAGATTCACTTGTCATTCAAGCCATGCTTATATCATGAGATATAAATCTTTACCCAATGTAATGGAGTGAGATATAGGTCCCACCCATCCCATATTGAAATCATTTTTAAACATAACCCAAAAAATAAAATGGGTTTCATAAACATCATCCCTTCATAACATAATCCATATAAAACAAATTGATATCATTTCATCATAAGAAAAATCAAACCATGTAAATATTTGAGAAATTATACTTGAAACATAATCATACTAAATAATTTCATCTTATATGGAAAATTGTTTGGATAAAACACTGGAAATTAATTCTTGAGAAAAATATATGTTCTTCTTTAAAATCATTTTCCTTTCTCAAAATGACATAAAATTTTAAAATAGATGAATTTTTGTTGAAAATAATCTTGAAATCTTTCATAGGAAGAATCATGGAAATAAGGCTTTATGAAACTGTAAAAATATGTCCATGTCGTATAAGTTAAAAAAACATTCTCCTCACACTTTTGTCGAAAAATTCAAACATGTCCTCGTATGGTAAACAAAACAATGATCCCTTCCATAACATAATTTTATAGTAAAATAGGGGTAAAAATGAATTTAAAAATACATGGAAGAATATTAAAAACTTAATAAAAAACATTTTTATGGACATGGATGAAAAATAATACCCCATTAAATACTTACGTATAAGCAATCTCAGATAAAAAAGAGAATACAAAATTATCCCTTGCCTTATGCCCAATTTATTCCGTATGTGTCCGAAAATCCTGTATTGTGGGTTTAGAAATATTATTACCATGTAAAAGAACCATAATAATATATATGATATCATATATGATTCACTTACGACTTTATATTACCCGTTCATCTGTCAATTCCATGTTAAAGCAGTGTTTTGGGTAAAATTGTTTCATTTATCGTCCGCATTTTGAATTGAAATTATTCATATGATTACATAGATCATGATTAGTTAAATCCATATTGTAAAACATGATTTAAATATAATATATATTCATAATATACATATATATATAATAGATCAATAAATGAAAATAAATACACCTTTCATGGAGACGGTAGGCCGTATGTATGCATAAATACTGTTTTCGTTTCCTTATTAAATTGAATGAAAGTAGGTAAAAAACATACACATATATCCAGTTTAATTAATATGTCATATATTTCATGATTATTTATGATATATACTTTATAATCATTCTTGAATGGTTACCTTGGAGAAACAATCTGATCAGTTCATGGAGACGGTAATCCGTACATACGAACGAGTAATGATATATTTCCCATAATAATTAAATGGAATTAGAGTTAATGATATAATATCATAGAATTAGAATCATGTTATAATAACCATATATAGTTATTATTTACACCATTATACCCATCCATGTAAGGTGGTGGGGGAAAACCAGATTACACCACAACGTGGAGATGATATTCCGTACGTACGCATGCGCGGTGATTTAATTTTCCGTAGGATGGATAGAAGGTTAAATAGGGTGGGTTAATATTTATAATACCATATCAGTATATGAGTGATACTTATTTTGTTTCTTTATTTTGAATTAAAAAAATAAGAATAAGTAGAAGAAGAAATAAACTTCAAATAATCGGTAAAGGATATTACCTCTTCTTTGACGCGCCTCTTCAAAACCTCCTCTTAATTCACTAAAATTGGTCTTTGAAAAATTCCAGAACTTCTATTCTATTTCTAGGGAAGTGGAGAAGAGAAATGGTAAGGGTTTTACCAAGCATTAAGGATCAATGTGGTGTGAGGAGGAGAGGGAGGAGGTGCCCTTTTATAAGAGAGGATAAGGGCACTTTTGGAATCCCCAAAAATATTACTTTATAATTAACTCAAAACCCACATAAAAACCTACAAAAATAACTCAAATAAGAATATTTGATGTGATAGTGTTTTAATATAATCAAAAAATAATATTTAGACATGTTGGTAATTTATTTTAAACCTTATCATATTGATTTATCCTTATTTAATCTATTTAATTTTATTTGTGGTAATAATATTATAAATTTAAAATTGTTATAAATAATTACTTATATGATGTGAATTTTCCATAATTGGATACTTTATAAAATTTTCGACCATATAAATTTCAATTTATAATTTTAAAATATTTTTGTGATTTTTAAACAATTTTATAATATGTTATTTTTATAAAATAACAATAGTGTCAATTTTGACACGATTCAATTATTTGAATTTAAATAAAATACACACATATGATATATTCAATACAAAATATTCATTATACTCCTAACGTGTCATATTAATCGATAAAATTTTTGGAGAACAATAATTTGTACATATAATATTTATTTTAATATTTTTAAAACCATTTATTTGATATTTCAATCAATAAAATAATTTCTACATCACTATGGTGTCATCATTAATGATAATTATTTAATCCCTAAAAAATATAAATAAATTTTCATGATATATATAATTTTATTATATTTTTGGAGACTATTTATATTCAATGTTTTAAGAGTTTTATCACTATATTAAAATTATTAAACTTATACGATATAAGAGAGTGACATGTTGTCACATTCATTGTGTTTAATAATATTTATATCATTTTCATTGTCAAAAGTCCAAGAAATGAATATATTATGACCCATATCTGATATGGGTCGACATTTATTCATCTAATATAATTTTGACTGGTCTTAGGGTGATTTTATAAACTTATTTATATCCCTCATTACCTGATTTACCTTTAACTGCAGTAAATGAAAATAACAGTAGTTACTATTTAGTATATCAAAAAAAATAGGAGTAAACTATTAACATAATTTGGACCCACTGAATAGAAATATGGAATCCATTTTTCAAAATTCAAAACATAGATGTTGCAATAATTAATTTAAAATTAATCGCTTTGTTAAGAAAATGGGTTTTAAAATTTTAAACATTGTCAAAGATTGAAATTTTTTACCTATGTATTAAATGTAAAATTAATTATAATGAAATAAATTATATTAAATCATAAAAAAAATATTCTATTTATACTTTAAAACAATTTACTATTATATTTTAACGATATAAATTGTCTGGGTGAAAAAAGTTGTTTTTAAGTAAAATTTAGCATGTTTTTACTATTCTTTAAAATAAGAACGTTGTCAGAAAAATATCAAAACATTATCCAATGTAAATTTGTATATCCGGATTCAAAGAAGTAGTTTATTTTATAAAATTTTACTTATAAACTATTCAAAAATTATATTTACAATGGGTGCGCCAACAAAAGGAGGCAAAACTGCATTTCTTGAAGAAATACTTCTTTTATCCGAAAAATTGATTTTTTTTCTCATACCTCATTCCAAAAAATGTGTATGATGAATTATAATGTTATAAAATTCAAAACTCATCTAATACTATTCATAACGGGTAGTACATAATATATCATTGTTTAGTGAAACTCGGTATTGCGTACAACACACACTATTGAGGAAGGTCTATATTGCGTGTAATGCAAGTCAAGTTAGGGTTGCGTGTAGGGAAAGCGTTCTATGGTGTTTCATATTACATAATCAAAATATATATCTATTATACATTGATAAAAATATATAATTGGTGTTGTGTAAAATGAATTTTATTTGAATGAAATTGAAATTGTGTGCATCGCAAGACAAAATTAGTGTTGCGTATACTACAAGCTAATACGATGTTGTGTATAGTGCAAGCTAGTCATGGTGAAGCGTACTACAAGATACATCAAAGAAATTAAAAAGAATAATTCTCATAAAATCTCAGGGTGTTATATTCACCCCCTCCCCTCTCAGTGATACAATACATTGATTGGGATCTTACAATTTTGGGTAACCCTTATTATCCAATTTTAATTTTCTATGGATGTTTTAGTATTTATTTTTATGCTGTGGGTTTATATGAAAGGAAATTACAATTATTAAACCCATGATAACCCAGATAAATATCGAAGGAGGAATTAATTTTTTGGGGGTATAATGTAACACCCTGAGATTTTGGGAATTATTTTTCTAATGATTTTTTACATGCAATAATGACTTTTCTCGATGGATTGTGTAAAACACAAGACAGAGTTTTACCAAACAAAATTATATTATTAGAATATTATTATTTAAGTATTCACCTTTCCATTAAGTTATCATTTATTAATTTTATTAATTAACTTATTAAATCACATGGTATAGAAAATAAAAAAAATTATTTCGTTAGTTACAATGAATATAATAACATAATGAATATAAAAAGAATATTTTTATTGAAAAATACTTTTATTCTCACAAATATATTCTATCCTAATAAATTAAATTAATTAAAATTCATGTGTTATATTAAATGTAAAATATATTTAACCATATATTCTTGATATTCATCGATTATATTATACAGACATAAAAAATCAAACAATACCTCTTTAACACTTAAAACCCAATATTTTTATTAAGGAAATTTTACCACCTTTTGACAAAAAAACCTATTTTAAATACACATTTGGGAACATTTATAAATATTATATGTTTAAATTAACCTAAACATTGAAATATAATAATAATAAATTGGTTAGGGGGAATTTTTGGTATATTTTATTGATTTTTTATTTGTTTAGTTAATAGCTAAAAATACTAAATTTTTATTCAAAATATCATTTTTGCATAATTTATGCATATAGTTAAATTATAATTTATGATGGTTTTATAGTTTAATCAGATTAATTTTTTTCACCAATACAATTTTGGTCATTTGAATCAATTTCACAGTAAAATTGACTAAAAAATATAACAAATATTTGAACTATTTTACTTTGAACCCCAACATTTTTATCCCATATATAGGATTATGTTTAAATTAATTTTGGCCGCTTATATATTTTCAATTTGGAATAATGAATTAAATTTTTGGAATTAGAAAAATTAATAATTTCTAATAAGGTAAAATTATTTTTTTTACCAAAATTATTAGTTCAATAATTAAAATCAATTTTAATGATTATGGTAAAATTAATCATAATAAGGGACTATGATATGACCATATGTCCCAGAAATACATATATATGTTCCAAAAATCCATTTTCTAGAAATAGTTCAGCAGTACCCTCTATTAGATATAATTAGGTCCATTATTGGATCCGATTTCAATAAAAAAATATTGGGGTCTTCCTTTTTGAAACTTTTACAAGAATGCCACTCCTCCACTATAAAGAGGCCTCATATCCACCCACATCCACACACCTCTCATGATACATATCTTCAATAATGATCTGCAAAATTATCCCCTCGACATCCCTTAGTGAAAACTAACTTTATTATTTGTAATTAACCCTAGATTAATTAGTTCCAAAACAAAATAAACTTCTAGTGTTTAGAGAAGGTAATTTTTTGTGGGAATAAAACCCACATTTGTTTCTATACATTGTAATTTATCCTATACGTATGATTACCCTATTATATATTATTAAATATATGTCATACAAGACTAATATGTTTAATTAAATGATTCATTAGTACAACATATAGCGAACCATACACCCCATGAATAGATATTACATCATATTAGATGAATATTCATTATAATAGGTGAAGATCGTCACATGAAATGTATCGTTCTACTATATTTGGAAGCATTGAAACATTAAAAATATATTCATAAGTGAAATAAATCTTATCCAACTATGTTCATCATTAATAAGAACCTTATTTTACAAACAATATTTATTACCGTAATTAAAAATATTTTGACAGAAAGAATGGGTGATATGTGATTCTCCGTAAGGATCAACATGCCTAATATAAATACAGTGCATGAGTTTAAGAATATGAGAACATTATCATAGAATTTGAACTACATACCATGCATATCATAGATCATTATCACGATTTTTTTAAAAAATAGTTTAGAATACTTGAATCACACTGTAATCACTATAATGTTTTCTTGTGACAATAACATTATCATTGAACAAATATTTTTGGCTTGACATTAGCATTGAAAATCATTTCCATAGTAGTCAAGGATCACTATCATGACTATAAAATATGATTGGGTTCACTCCCCAATCCAATATATAAGAAAAGATTCACTCCAAAGACAATCATGGTGGATAATGACCCTTAATGAACATATCTTAGTCCAAATTATAACCTAATTTACCTCATGGTATATCTATTTTTACCTAATCCATTAGAGGGCCCTATAATTGTTTTCCCACCTATCAGATAATGAAAAACCTATATATGTGTGCCACCAGAAAAAAACATTTATCTTATTAGAAAAACTAAAAATAAATGGGCTTAGTAAACATTTTATTATAGAATAACATGTGGAAAAGAATAATGTTTCATAAAAATTTCAACATTGAAATATAGCAGAATCAATGGAAAAGGAAACCGTTTCATAAAAATATCATCATCACAAACATAAAACATCCATAAAAACATTATCTATGGTACCCTTGTTTTTATCCTCATATATTACAAGAACAATTACAGGTGTTCTTCAATGATGACCATAAATTCAATTACATTATCATTCAAGCATTCCTAAGGAACATACATTTTTCCATTGAAAATAACTTTTTAGAAATAATCAATTATAAAATATATTGAAAATAATTTTTTAAGAATATATAATTGGAAGCATATAATTAAATATTTATATTATTTATTAGCCTTCATAGTAGTAAATTTAAATCATATCATATAAGATAAAATAAAAAATTCTATTCTCATTTTTGAAATAAAATTTAAAATGTACCTCATTTGAAAATAGAAAAGAAGATTTCATTCAGAAGATTATATAAAAAAATAATACATGGTTAAAAAGTAAATTAATCCATAAAATTTTATATATTAATGGCATTTTGAAATTTTGTTTAGAAAAAGTGGATATGAAAGAAAACTTTTATTCAATTGAAGAAAAAAATGAAAGGTTTCATTTAAATAAAATATTTTATTATCATGATTTATTAGGTTGAATACAATGAATTGAAAACATATATTATTAATTAACTCCCTATGATATTAAAAATTAATGAGTTTCTTGTGTGTTAGATATTAATATTTCATCACTGGAAACATAATAATAAACAATCCCGATTTACAATGTGATTGTGACATAAAAATCGTTTTGATTTTTTATTATTTAAATAATAATCTCAATTAAAAAATAACATAAAATGAATATTTAAATATCAATAACATTGTTATAATCATTATAGAACAATATGGTGTTGTATATATTCACCTCATTGAAGATGATAGGTGCATGACATAACGTATGTCTCTATGAAGATAAGTTTAGATGATAATCCACTACTATAGGTCCATCTTACTTCATAAATGCTCTAACCTATAGTATAAGAAATATGGTTTTTCATAAATATATTTCATAACAATAATCATATATAACATACCAATTGTAACCTTTTAGAACCCATTTTTTTATTTTTTGTCATTAAATTCTCATTTTTGGGTGATAACTGCACCATTTTTTATGTATGCTTTGGTTAAGTGGTTTTGGTCCTTATACATTGATAGTGGTTACAAATTATGAATAATATTATTAATTATATAAATATAATATGTAATTATCATATTATTATTTATATCCATCCATAAATTCTTTATATAATAAAATATTTCCCTAAACTGGGATGTAAGGTTACATGTATAAATAAACATTTTTTCCACATTTTGAAATATGATCGAAAGAAATGTAAATCTTAGTTAACCTTAATATAATCATTATTATATAATATATATCATGCATATTAATTTAATTCATCATTATTATCATCCATGTAAAACATAAAAGAATAAAAATCAGAGCACTTCATATAGGTTGTCTTCCATAAGTATGAATGAGTGTCGTTATTGTATTCCAACACGTTGTAAGGTAAGAACATAGATGGGATGTTATTATTAAATATGTATAATTATTTCTTATATTTTTTATATAAACATTAATTCAATAATAAAACAAACTATGAAATATGAATGTGTAAAATGAATTGTATTTATACATGGAGACGGTAATCCTTACAAACACAGAAGTGATGCTTTTACTTCCCATTTAATGGGAAACGAGCAGTTTAATGGTAATTTAATTATCATAACAATATTTATATATATATTTTATAATATTTTCATATATTATGATGAATGTATTTTATTTAGAGGATGTAAATATAAAGTAAAAAATAATGAGATCTGGGAAGATGATTACATATTCTTTGAATGAAATCCATATGATTTCCTTTTAAATACCATTTAGTTGTACTTTTTGGAACAAAAGTACTAAATGTATAAGGATAATAATGTTCATAATGTTTTTTAGGTTATGGTTAATCTTGATGGATTAATTACTTGTAATGAAGAATAATGAGGGGTGTCCTTTTATAATGGAGTGAGAGGGCATAATTGTAAACTATTAAAGGAGTGAAATATAATAAATTTAATTTCTAGAAAAATACATCCAAATCTAAATGAATTAAAATAAAAAGTATTTAGGGTTTAAAAAAATTATTTGATAATATTTATATTTTTATTGGTTTTAATTTTAACATTATCTTTTTTTATTATCCCCATTGATAGTTATTCATTCCCCTCACCTTAGTAAAAACTATTTTTACCAAAATGGGTTTAGAATGTTATTATAACTAGAAATTTTACTCATAATTGGATAATGGATGATTTTAACAACCATATTCTATTATAATGATTGAGGAATTTTTTTTTGAATTTTAAATCATTAAATAAAATATTATTTATTATAAAAAATCATTAATGTCAATTTGGGAGATATTCATTAAATTTAATAATAATGTCACCAATAGAAAGGGTAAATTATTATAATATTATTTAACACATAAATAATATGTTATATTTATTAAAAAAATATATTTAACACTATCAATATATTAAATTTTATTTATATTTTTTTATTTAACATCATTTATTTAACTTTTTATTCATGAATAAATCTTATAATTTCATTTTGGATGCATTTAAATAACTATTTAAAAAAAATTAATTTACTTAAAAATATTAATATTGATTTATTATTCATGAAATTAACATTAATATTCCAAAATTTATTTATTTTTTCCATATGTGACCATATATTATTTATTTAGAAGTAAGAGTTAGACATTTTGTAAACTTTCTTTCTTGAAAAGTGATATGTCATTTATAAGGAAAATATAGTAGTAAATAATAAAATATCTAGACCTGGTTGATAAGGGACTAATTTCATCCAACCAATATAAATTTAAATTCAAAATTGGGACATTAACATTTAGATTAAGCATATATTTACCTAATTTACCTTTTTTTTGGAGCTAATAAATTTTACCACATTTAAAAAACATAATACCAAAAAATAAAGGGGAACTATTTAGAAAATTTGAACAAACTAATACAAAATATGGAATCTATTAAATAAAATTAAATACTTATAAGTGGATGAAAATAATATATCGTAAAATCATAAAATTTAAATAAAAATAGTAGTTAATAAAAATAACCCTTTAAATATAAATATGGAATTATATCGAATTCCAAATTAAAATTCATTTCAATGATGACAAATAGATTATGATAATTAAAAAATTAATAATTATATTTCAAAACTAAATGAAAATAAATTTTTATAATGAAAATTTTTAAAAATATAATAACTTTTTATATAAAAACATTAATTTTCACTATTCATTTTTAAACCCTACCATTCTAAAAATTATATAAATTTTTTTCATATATTTATTTATATATGTTGATTTAAAAAAAGTACCAATTTTATCAAATACATTTTTCAAAATATCATTAAATTAATTATATTTTTTTATAGAAAAAAAATTTATAATTAATTTTATGAAACATATTTTTGAAGAAAAAAATATCGTATAAAAACTTTATGTGAATTTCTTATAAATTTGGAAATAAATTCTTGTTCAGTAGATCATTTATATACATATTTCATTATTTCCTTAATTATATCCCTACTAAAATATTCAATGGATTGGTTTTAATGATAATATCTCATGGTTTGTTTAAGATTGTTGTTGTGTATATTATATGTTATCTAACAGTTTTCTCTTAAAATATTACGGTGTTATAATCGTACTGTGAGATTTTTGGCCCATCATAGGGATAAATTTTCTTTATAAATCATAAATTCTATAATAAATTCAATATAAAATTTTGGGATGAGATACTCCTTGTCGATCATCAATACACATTGAGCAAGGATATTCCTCAAAGTCCCTTAATTGTGCTACATTTCAAGATATTCCCCTTGGATTCCTCAAATACCATTTTTCAGTATACTCCTCAATGTATTCTATTAATCACCACCCCTAACACATAGTCATGGTTAATCCATAAATGTACACCAATTCATAAGTCTTACACTATCAATTACTATGAATATTCTACTTATTATTCCACACAATATGACATTAATATGTATCATATTATGTCTAATGAGAATATGATTCCATGTGTTACATTAATTTGATCACTTTTTGTTGATATTATGATGACTAATTTTCTAAACATGATATTTACCCCATTTTCCCTTCTCTATCAGTCTAAATTACTAAGTATGTAGGTCCTAGTACCCTGAAAAAGAATATACCATTCTCTGGTCGTAGATGCATTACCTTAAAAGGCTCATCCCTGGTCCTTATCATATAACCATATCATTTATTACATATCCCATTATGTGTCCTTGAACTTCATGGTTATTGAATCCACTGAAATTGATACATTGGAATCATCTCTTATATGATCAATCCCAAAACTAAAACAATTTCTATTACATTGGAGGGATAATAATAAATTATTATCCCCCCATGGTTCTGTACTAGAGGAATAATCCCGAATAATATTTCTTCAAAATTAAGCGGTTAAACGTTTTCACATGTCTTGACATGTCAAAAAGAAAACGGGATGAAAAAATGTAATGAAAATTGATTATTTTTATAATAATGCTCATGATTTCCCAATTTTTAGAAGATTTAAAATTATTCGAAACATGAAATTTTTAGATGGAACTCTAGATGTTTTTGGAAGAATCCTTCTTATTATTGAAGAATATTTAATGTTAATGGAAAACTGAATGGGAATTTTGGAACCTCGAGATATGGCATTGTCCATTATGTTCATAGTAGACTTCTATATTCTTATGGATCATATGGATTGATTTATTCCATTGAAGCTAAAAATCAATGAGTAATATATATTGAATCCTTTAAAAGATAAAAGGGTTGTAAAAACTTTTGTCTGTGCGGTGATTCCATAAAAATTGTTCAACAAATCATAAATGGTATGTTCCACCTATAATGGAATCTCACAACATCATGGATTGACTGTATGGACATTCTATCATTTATCAACATAATTATTACACATCATTAGTAGGTGTTGAATTATGTGTTATATTTTATTACAAATAAAAAATTCATCATTGAGCTCACTTTGATATATTATCTATTGTCAAATTTTATCTCTAATTATCAATGATATTTTCATCAAATACATTCCATTAGAATTTTTTAAATCATTGATAAATTTTAATATAAAATAAATGGCCTAAAAAATAATGAATGGGAAGCCCTGGTCTGCATATACCACATGTATCCATACTACCAATAGACATCACCTAGGGGATCCTCCTTGGGCATTAACATCAATCATAATCATGAATTCATCTGTGGGATGATATTTACTCATAGACCTACCAAAAGAAGAATGAATGTGTAGCTCAGTAAATATAACCCCAAAAACAAATATATATTACTTTATACATTTTATCATAATATTCTCAATGTAAAACATTACACTATGAATTTCCCATTATTATCAGAATTTAATTTGTTGACTGAAATTAGGACGATTACCTATGTGATTAACTTGAGATTTCATACAGAAGATGGATACTTAGTAAAGAAATACATTTTCCCCATCATATAGGTTATCTATATTTCATAATACCTTCCCATAGATTCACTCTTTAATATTAGAAACTACGAGACATACTAGGTTAATCACCAGACATAACATTCAATCTTCTTTGAAGAAAAATATTTCAAGGCCTAGACATAACTATGATGGTCCTTAGTAGAACTGAAGAAACATATCTATGTAAGTCCCTATACATACTATTTTAAATCCTTAGTAGGACAAGGGATGTACACTCATATACACCTCACAAATGCCTCTATGTCTTCATAGAATCACCTTAGTAACAAACACATATAAGATTTGTTCATAACATTGAAACTCCGCTATAGCACCTAGGTAACACAATTATGTAATCTGAACTCATAATGTCTCTAATACAAAATAAGAAAATTAGTGGATTAATTCGTAAGACCCAATAATATATTATCTATAGGAAATTATATAATAATTAAAAATCTTATATTTTAAAAAAATTAAACTACATGACAATAATAAAATTTCATGATTTTATGTTTTAAACTTATGCTATGTGAGAATCATATGATTCCATTGGTGTTGTACTTGTGTTTCCCAATACAATGAGCATTGGATGCCTCATATGATGTCCATGGGATGGTCTCTATTACACTGTGCTTCATATATACTTACTTTCCACAAAAATCATATGTTACCCTTTAATAGAATCATGATGTGTGAAAAAAATTCCAAAATCCATCCATTTAGTCACTCCTTCTATGATGATAATATAATAGATGCACATATTTAAACTACATAACAAAAATTCTTTCTCATGTTATGATAATCAACATGAAAATTTTCTTATTAATGGATTTTAAACTATTTCCTTACCCTATATTAGAACATGGGATTCCATTTAAAATAAGATTAGGATTCCACTTGTTACATTAACGATAATCCTTATTTTTTAGGAATTTGATAATCCCCCATACTATGAAAAAATTCAATGTATAAGCCTCATATGATCTCATGTTGTTTTAACATTCATTACATATTCTTACTTATAACATATCGATTAACTAAATGATATTTTACCCCCACATGTCCTTGAAATAATTAATTAAACTATATCATTTTTTATATCTACTGAAAAATTGTATTAATTATTCCTCTCCAATTATCAATCCAGATATCTCAATAACATTATATCCCATTCACAGATGGTGATCTGGATATGAATTCACCATATTCAAAAATATGATATCAAATACATTTTACCTCCCATTATGGAAACTATAACTCCCATGACATATCATCATTTAAAAGTATATTAAACAGCTCACTATACAATTCAAATTTTCATTCTCCCCATTGATTTTGGAACCCCCATAGGGAGGTATCTTATGTCTAGTATAATACATTATAATAATATATATGAATAATCCTTCCACTAGACAATAAATCTTAGAGTATCCCTTATATATTTTTTGATATTAGTTCCCCCACTCAACTTTAAACTTTTTGTTATACTAATACATTAGGTGAATATAGGGGATCATACCCCCACTACACATGTAACCCTGAGATTCCCAGATATAAATTAAATAATCAGCATCCCCACATCTGTGATAATACTTACTATACATTATTCCATGAGAGTACATACTAGATTATAAACTAGGAGAATCACTTGTGGATTGTATACTATAACCATTCCCCCACTAAAATATAAATTTATTATCACTTTTAATCATTTTTAAACATATGAAACTTTCACAATCATAAAAAACAAGCCTTTTGTGAAGTTCATAGGGTGCCTTAGGTGATGTTCCTAAGATAATAATATGATGGAAATATAAAATATTCTAATTACAATCAGTTTTTTAGTCTGAGATTTTGCCTCCATTAATGTGAATGAGATACATTATGTGAAAATAAAATGAAGCCTTTGTGATGATTATATGATCTATCCATTGTTTCCTTAGTCAGAGATCCAATGTTCTTAACTGATTTTATGAGAACTAGATACCCATCTCATTATTCTTTCAATATATCTATGATATATATATATATGTTTATAGGAATGAAAAACTTCTGACGCCTCAAATAAATATAGTGAAAATACTTTTTTTATGTGCATGGGATTGTTGAGGCAGCAATCCTCTAATGACATACACATATGTTAATGATTCCTCCTTAAAATAATGGGATATATTATGTTTTTTACCTCAGAAAACTTATGTTACAATAATAAAATTACCTCACAACCCCAATTGGGGCATAAATTTTTAATTTCCAAACACATCGAATATCGTCGTCATCATCTCATATAATAGGGAGCCACCATATAAAACAACCTCTTTTGAAATTAAATAGTGACCAATAGAATATATCTCAATGAATGTGAGTAAAAACATGTATTTCATTTTTATTAGAGTCTTATTCTTGGATATAAACCCAAAAGATGAATCAAAAGAATTAAAATATGATTCCTCATCTTGCTATTTCCATTTTTGATCTGAACATAGTAACCATAATGGTAAAAAATTACCACCTTTCAAAAGTTGGAATATAGAATTATAAGGATCATGTGTAGTCCAATAATAAAGTTACCTCGAGTAACTTCCACCATGATTGATGTGACTAAAAAAACCCAAGATATTAATTTGAATATGACCTTGGGAAAGGGTAATGGTATTCAATTATAGGAGAATGTTGAGCCCTATATATAATGTTATTTTCAAAATCTTCAATAATGTTGTTTTTTTTGTAATAATATTGAGGTACAACTAAACAAGTCCTAAATATACGTTCCATATAACAAAATTGTGGAATTATAAAACTCATACATCACTTTTAAATAACTCATAGGTTATATTATTGGATCATGATTAGGATAATGAGAAAAATCATTAGAGATATTGGAAATTAGATATCAATCACTATTAAAAAACAACACTTAGCTAGTTAATAACCTCATGAGGAATTAGATTTTCGAGGAAGATACATGGAATCCTAAGGATTTATTGTTGTTGATGCTCTATATTTAATATCCATCTATCAAATTAAATTTAAATTATGAATTATATTTTTAAGTGGGAAAAAATATATCACTAAAAAAAATTTATTTCTTAAATATGTTGAATATATTTTTTAAAATGAAAACCAAGAATAAAAAACAATGATATATTATGTTTGTGTAATATGTTATAATGAATGATAAACATTAATACATCAACATATAAAGATATTTAACATCATTATAAAAATTAATTCAATAATTAAATCACATGTAAATAAAATTACCTTTAATATTATATCAATATCTATATGGTCATATCTAATGATCATAATATTGATTATAATTCTCTATAAATTTTAAAAAATTGGGATATAATTTTAATTTCATAATAAGTAAACAAATAAGATGAATGATGAATATGTCATAGTGTAAAAAAATAAAAATTCACTATGGTTGATATATATCTATATATAATAATTGGTTAATGGTTGTGGCATATATGAATATTCAATATATGGTTATTAAGTATATCATTGTTGGGTAAACAAATATAAAATATGTATATTGATGTTTTAAATGTGATATGATTCTTATAGGTTACACATTAATTATTATTCATGTAAATAACAAAAATATTCTTGTAAAAAATTTAATATTCATAATACATTTATAAAAATATATTCAACTTTAATGAAATTTATTTTCTCTATTTGAGGTTTTTAAATTTAATTTTTTTCCCTCTATTAATCAATTAAAATAAAAATTTACTCAAAAATTCATCAAATTTTTGGTAAAATAAATAAACCAAATATAGTAATACGGTGTTATATAGAAAAAAAATTATCAAATAAACATTTTAAAACAAAAATCATGTCACTAAAATTATCTTAATAATGAAAATTAATTTTGTGCGTAAAAAGAGAGGTATATTAAAAGTATGAAACTATAATCATGGAAAAATAAGGGAAATAGTGTATAATTAATGGTGAAGTGCCAAAAATATGTACAAAAATATGAAAATAATTAAATAGAAAAGGTTATTATAGGTAAATATGCATTTTTTATCTTTTTATAAATAGAAAATGAAAATTAACATCCTTATATCTTGTTGAAATAGTATTTATATAAATACCACTAGAAATAAATTAATAAATATACCCCACTGTAACCACACTTTTCGAAAAGTTTACTACTGGATAAATCCCTAAATATCCCTCCAAAAATAATAATTAAACAATTAAAATCTTGTAATTAAATGAAGGAGGCTTAAATTCTTCATTCTTAAGGAGTCCCTTTTGGTAAAGAGAAAATTCATTTTTGTTTTTAGTTATTCATCATATTTTTCATTTACCCTATCATTTCTCTATTGATAAGTATCATTTACCAAAATAATTGTGTTCTATTGAAATTATTAATTATTAATAGTAATTATATTCAGATAATATAAGACTATACTATAAGTTAATCATTAATAATTCATGTTTTTTATCATGCTGCATTTACCACCCATATAAATGGTTTTTCTCAAAAATAATAATTGATGTCCACATCAATAATTATTTTATTTCATAATTTCAATTTATATACACATTTATTTAGTTATATATATGTTGTAAATGATTATATTTAATCATCTTTGAAACCATTTCATTATCATTTTTTTTCATCGACATTCATCATGAAACATTCAATCCTTTTATTCATAATTTCCCAAAGAAAAATTTATTATCATTATTATTATTTCTTAGAAACAACTATTGTTAAATTATTTTCTTTTAAAATAAATAAAATTAACATATAAATTATATTTATTTAAATTTTTCCAATGAAAATTTTAAATATTTTTAAATATTATTTATGATACACTTTAATATACTTTATTGTTTAGTTGTTTTTCACCAAAGATACTATAGTAAAATACCATGCACATTTACTCTTAGTAAACATTAAGATAATTTCCAATTAGAATTACTTGGAAACCCATGACATTTTAATTTTGTAAATTATCTATGATAAAATAATGGATGAATTATTTTTCATGCAGAACATAGTTATATAGGTTTAAATATGTGATGGCTGCGCATTGAATGACATTACCACATTATGAATTTGGTACTGAATTATATGAATTTTGATGATATGTAATGGATAAGGTATTGAACCTAATCAATGATGATTATGGGAATATAATAGTGAATTAAATATATTATGTTGTTGGATTATGTACACTATGTGATGCTGGCCTATGTAGTGATACCAAAAATTAATTAATTTACTATAAAAATATGTTGTGGTAAAGTTTAAATGATATTAAATATTTTATGGAATATTTTCATGGATCATTATTATTGACTCATATTTATATACTATTACAACCGATATGTTTTCTTTTTCTAGAATCTATATATTTCGAATAAATTTTAATGATCTATGTTTTTTTAATATATACTTATGATAAATTCATATCCTATGATAGTGTTCTCTTACACAAATATTCATTTTGTGAAAACATCTAATTTTTGAATGATATATCATATGAATACCATAACTAGGTTTCTTATCACTCTATTAAATTTTCATTAATTCCCCTTGAAATAAAGAAGATTATTATTTATTATACCAATTATGAATATTATATTTGGAAAATTTTAGGAGAGTTTGAAAATTATGTTGGTTATAAATCTAATATATAAGGACACAAAATCTATAGGTTTAAGGGTTAGTTTATTGTGACTTTTAATGAATATTAACATAAATTATTACTATATATATAAATTTTAGGGTAGCTTCATGAATATGGGTCATGAAAATAAATTAAAAATTTATTTTGTATGAAAAGGTTTCACCATTAGTATAACCCCCTAAATATAATATACGTCCCTAGAATGTCTCCATGGAAGTTATTGATCAGATAAGGGAATATTTTTAACAATATAATTAATGAAACACCTAAAAACCACTATAATTATTCAGTATATTGATACCAAATTTATTATTTAACATCGAATCCCTATATAACAAAATGAGTAGCTAACAAATAGTTTCCCTAATAATGATTTAATTTAGAATTAGGAGGTAAGTAATATCATCATTAAACATATAAATGAATCATGAATTATGTATCATCATTTTAAAAGTAAAATTCCATTACTATATCTAATCATATATCCAAAAAAGATTTTTTTGGAATTAGTGGAAAACTAGATACCCAGGAAAAATTATAAAGGTTGAGAGCACTATTCATAAACTATCACCCAAGAAAATTATTGAAAATAATTAGGTAAATAACATATTTTCATTAATAAATAGACAAAAAATCATATAATTTTTATTTTAAAAATTTCCAAATTATGGTAAAAAATCCCTTTGATATGCAATTTTTTTTGGGATTAGTCTTAATAGAAATATATTCAATTGCTAAATGGATATGAATTGAAAACAAAATCATCCCAAATCATCTAATTATAAACTATTATTACTTTTATTCATGATGTTGAAGATATTAAAACATAGATAACGATTTCATATAAACCATGAAGATATATATAAAACTATACCAAATTTAAAAAACATGAAAGTAATATTAATGATTTATAGAACAAAAACTATTTAAAGAAGTAGATCATTCATTGTGTCCACTACACTATTTTGATTTCTATTAAGATAATGAATCGTAGAAACAAATTTGTTACCCTATACCACTCAAAATGAGTATCGAAGTATCAATAGTTACTAGTACTTATTATGATCATCCATCTAATGATTAGGAATCATCATTTGTAAAACATTGACTAAAATATTTATTTCAGAATTTTATAGTGAATTTATCTTTGATTAAAAGAAACATGAAATCATCTAATATAGAGACAAAAGATAAACCTGACCAAAATAATATTTCATCTCAGTCTTCTCATAAAATATATCCCAAACATTCTTATAACCCATTGTTTGAATTTTTTTTGTAAGCAATATAAATAACTTAGTTTAAAATAATTTCAAACATATATTCATAATCATGCCCCTATAGACCCATTATAGAATCCTCTCATGATGTTACCATCTTCCAAATTAAGGGATTGTAAACATAAGAACATTGTGATTATTAATTATCAGTGAAGAAAAAAACAAATCATAACCCATGGGAAAACATCTGGAAAACATAAATGTGATAATAAAAGATCAATAACCCTTTGAATATAATAATAAAAATTTGTTATGAAAACCTATATAAGAAAAAAAATAAATCATTATTAATGATATTGAATGGATTAAAACAAAACTCAATGATCACATAACATGGGGTCATGAAATAGTAGTTTGTAATACTTTAAAAATAACTCTTAATAACTAAAACATGGAATTTCTTGAAAAATAAATTCATTTCTACAATTTAGTAAAAAATGATGAACCTCAAGGAATTTTTGAATATCCATAAGCATGGAAAAAATATTGTGGTAAACATCATTATTCCCAACCTTATTTGAACTAAATCATCTTGTACATGCTACAAAATATGAGAAAACTAATCGTTACTATGGGTACGTGAATAAGATTATCATGTCTATGTGTAACCATTTAAGAGATATTAATATAAAATAATACTTTTTAGGGTGATATATGTCCCACATATCCTCACTACTTATACATATGTATCCAGATTCAATTAAATCATCATTATTTCTCAAATAAACCATTGAAAAATAATGGGTTTCTTAAAACATCTAAAATCAACACATTTAATCAATATAATAAACCATAACATAAAAAATTATACAATCAAAAAATTTACATATTATTATATCATATATATGTTGATCCAAAATTAAATCCACAAATGATAAAAATATGAGTGTAAATAGGTGTAAAAATACATGTTTTCATAAAATATTTTTAATTTATTAAAGTATAAAATACTTCCATAAATATTTTTTAGGATGAAGAGTTGTATTTTGAAAAATTTATTATGAAGATTTCCAATTATTAGATCATTGAATTCAAATAATGTATATTCAAAAAAGTATATTGGGGAAGGTAATATTTTTATTGAAAGGATATAAACCCATTTTTATACATTTAAATAACATTAAATTAAAATTTTCATCTTTAGAAAAAAAATAACAATTTTCATTAAAATAAGTAAATGGGAATAAATTTATAATTATTGATATATACAAACAGTGTTTTGTTGGATGTTTTGGATATGACATGTGATTATGATGCAAGGTGTGGCCAGAAATAATTTTATTCCAACATTAAATTTGTTATATATCATGGGAAAATACTCTTTCAAAATAATTACATGTCTTCTAAATATATTTGCCTATCAAAAATCTTATATCACTATTGAATCTAGACAGTTGATTTTACATTTCATGTGACCTAGAGATATTCGACACTGTACATTATGTTAAGGATGTAATTGGATAGAATATTAAGTGGATTAATATAATTATTTTAAATGTGTAAAATATTTCCAACTAAAAATAAGTGTTTGTGGAAAATATCTAAGGTTATCTTCATGATGTTGGGATCCTTGAGAGGAGTATTCCCCCCAAAACATCATTGGTGAATTGACATCAGATGATGAGAAATAACCAGATCAATCTGAATCAAGACATTGTAAGGGAAACTAGTTTTCCCTATCATTAACAGCTACATTATTCACCAAATATCAATCTTAATGGATGTAAAACTCATAAATTGTGTTTTTTTTCATTTTTATTAAGTCAATGAAACATGGATTTTAAGATTATTTTTCATTTCAATTTTAACACCTATCATATGATCTATGCTAATGAATACATTATTATTCAATTTATTAACTTATGTTACTCCAGGATCTTAGCATGGCATACCCACTTTGAAATTTTTGGCTGAAAATGATTGAGAAATTATTTTTTCACCATTTTTATTGTTCTTTAACACCATAATTCTTCACATTCCACACCATTGTCTTATTGGGTCATAGTTCAACTTTTCTGGGTTGGTTCAAGGGTGATCGAACCCCCAAATTCATGGAAAATTCATGTGTGATGAAATGATCAATGATGTTCGTATAGATTATCACACATTGTGATATTTGGGTGATAATTGTTGAGGATCATAGACCCCGAATTGATAGCCATGTTAAATGAGGTGTTTCACGCGCTATGCGGGCTTCTTGCGGGAGGATCCGATTTTGATTTCTAGGAAATTGAGGGCCAAAATCAATGGTCAGAGGATATTTAATTTTTTTTAATGTTAATCAAGAGGATTTTTTGTGCAGATACCATTTCTAGTGACACGTGGAGAATATACATTTCAATGAAAAACAAGACTATCCATTGTAGTTAGTCAAACAGACAATGTGATTCCCCACTGTGCTTTTATAGCTACTATTTTCTGAAAGATAATGATAACACATCTTGTGGCTAGACCACATGCCATGTGACCCTCCATAGGTATCCATTCTATGTACTAGATGAACATTATCAATATCCCATGAGAGAGGACATATCTTTTACTCTAGGAGTACACGTGCATGTGTAAGTACCTGGGTAGAGCCAAGTGCCTGGACCAGTACACGTGTATTGATTGATGGAAACATGCATGACCAGGAGCACATGGGAAAACCATGGATGGGTAATATGTCCCATTTAGTACACTTTAATGTTGTTTAATTTATCCTGGTCAATGATATGTGGGTTATATAGGACATTTCTAGGAATAGGAGCCGGCACACAAGCCTTATGGGCCCATACAAATAGTATACCTCTTGTGAATCTTGTATATCTTATATCTTTATTGTTTTGAATTTTAATTTGCACCATCAGCATCATATCCTGAGTTTTTTCATCTATAATGATATGGTTTACCTCATAGTGAATTTTGAGACATGATTAAGGATGTTATGATGGTTCTGCTTCTTTAGGCAGCTCTCAATGACCACATTGGTTATGAAGGATCATCAAAGATAGGTCATGGTTAGCCAACCCCCATAAATATCATATGAGTTTGAGTGGTATTGTCCTTTTTTATTAGTACTTGAGTGCTCTACCTATTCAGTGGAACCCTCCTCTCGTACTAGGGAATGGGTCCTCTACCTATTGAGTGCAACCCTTTATCGTAACAGGGCATGAACCCTCTACTGATTGAGAGGAACCCCCCTACATTACCAGGTCATCAGTCCTATAACTATTGATTAGGACCCCCTATCTCACTAGGGAATTGGTCCGCTACCGACTCGGCTGAACCCTCCAATCATATCAGGGCATGGGTCCTCTACTTATTTAGTGGAACCCTCTTGTTGTATTTGAGAATGGGTCCTATACTTATTGAGTGGAACCCTCGTGTCAAATCTTGGCATGGTTCCTCTACATGTTGAGTGTCACCCATTCATCATACTGTTTCATATGCCCTTAACCGGTTGAGTGAAACCCTATTATTGTATTTTTGTAATTGTTTAACTACCAATTGAGTGTCACTCCCTGATCATAACAAGGAATAGGTCCACTATCTAATGATTAGAAGCCACCTTTTATATCAGGTCATGGGTCCTCTACCTATTGATTTGAACGCTACTATTATATCTCAGTATGAGTCCTCTATGAGAAATTTATCTCCATCAATCTATGCATTAGTGGTGAGGTAAATAAACTCATCGTGTTTTCTTTATATAGATACAAAAGAGGTTGGTCATTGTTTATAGAAACATTCAAAACTACAGGAAGACTTATCTTCATTGGATGAGAGGTGTAAGAAAAAGATCAACTTTATATATCATATTTGATTTCATTTGTGATAATATATATATATCTTAAATTTTAGGTTTTTCCTCTCTCACGGGTTAAACTTACTATGTCTATTGTTTTTCATATCCCCCCTCAAGAGCATGAGGTGTCCTACTGGGTGATTATATATTCACCCCTACATGGGAATTTCCCGAATTATTTGTGGCTTATGATGGTGACAGATAGGTCGGTGGGGATTTCAAAGGGACATAAGGATAAATTGGTGCATTTAAAAATGTATGGTGGTTAGGGATTGGAGTTCTGGAGTCAGGACCTCTTAGAATTACTTTTCTATTTTGTTTTAGGGTAGTAAATATTTTTTATATCGGTGTTTATTTTTACCTTTCATTTTTTGGATACATTTTCACATTATTTTTTATTCCCAAAAGGTCATTAAAATCTTGTTTTTTACTATTGATTTTTATTTCGTTTATAAATATTCATATATACTTCTTTATGAATATGGTTGGGTGAATGCATACTTGTACTATATGAAAATTGCTACTATTTTAGTTACTTCTTTAAATGCTTTTCACCATACCCTTTCTAATAGAGGAATGATTAGGGTACTTTTAGTTTTGATTTCTTCCATCCATGTAGTATCTACTGGGTCTGGTCATGAGTAATTTTAATCAAATTGTTATCTATCTAGTGATGATGTTTGGAGTTTTTACCCTTATGATGGTTGGTAAGGAACATATGGAAATAGTTTCAAAGTGTCTTGAGTGAGCCTTATATTCATGGTATCCCATTGTTGGTGTGGTAAATGATATATACATTCCTCAGGGCTCTGAATACCTACTTTTGACATGGAATACCATGAAATTAATTGCGTGTAAGATTGGTACAAGAATCATATTGAATTGCCTACTTTCAATGTTCTTATTGAGTAATATCACCATAAATATATCATCATTCTATCGTTGGAAATCTTGATTAATTTTTTTTATTCCTCCTAGAAGATAGCCATTCAGGTTCCATGTTAGGGCTGTGAGAATGAGCCTATGAGTTATGAGACCTCAGTTTAGAGGCCATCTCAATAGATAATTCTACATATAGGTAGGTAGCAACACCCCTGCCTATCAATCAATAGAATAAAACAGTAGATCAGGATAAGGATTTGTGCAGGCATAAGACATTATTTTAGTTCCATCACCAATGGATATTGAGTTTCTATTTTGAGCTAGATCCCTTAGTAGTGGGGGATTAAATTGAGTTATAGATATTTGTTTCAATGGTTGTACAGACCTCGAGTGATCATATGAATGTCCTATCAGCTACTCATTTCCAATGAGCAGCTAGACGATGGGTGAGTTGATACACACATACACATGATGCATTGTCTTTCTCATGGTATGACATCTCTAAAATGTTATTAATGAGTAATTAACCTCATTCATGCACAACATTTATCTTTAAGATCCCTATGAGATTCATAAATGTGGGATGAAATTATTGGAGAAATTTTCATGGTTTTTAATCCTTATGTGGTACCCCATAAACACGATTCCGGTAAATTACATCCATGATAGAATGTTTGAGATGAGTCACTATAGATACAAGCATTCCATGGTGCTACCCAAACACATTTTCACATGAACATTAGTGTTTAAGTGGGTGTTTCAGATATAAATCTTTCTATCGGAAGGATTCTGAATTATTGAAGCTAGTAGTTGGTATCAAAGATATGTTTCATTGGATGTAGCCAGCATGGACCATTTGACAGTTTCTTAGTGTAGGAGATCACACAATAAATTGGAGTAGGGACATGTTCATATATAACATGGATAATGTATTGGATAAGGAAATCTTGATGATGGGTGGTTCTATGTATTTGATTGGTGAGGTCTCATGGAACATGATTTCCAGACCCATAGTGTTGAGGAAGGAAGAAAGGTCACAGATGGACCACTAAAGCATTTACAACATTATGATCATGGATTTCCTAGGTGTGTCTGTTGTATCACCCTAGTGAAAAGGATATAGAAGAGAAGATTTTGGGGTTACCAGAATATTTTTTTAAGGACATGGAAAATGTTATTTGGTTTTTTCACCAACACCACTAGGAGGCCAACGTCTGGATCAGAGAGATAGCATTCTGGGAAGTGTCTAGCTATAATCTATGGAGGCTAGAGACAAGGTGGATAAAAATATAATTATTGGTGTGATATGTTTTTATTATAATCATTATTCAGTAGTAGTAGAAAGAGTAGTATGTCATTCCTTCAACTCCAAACTCTTGGGATGAGATCAGTAACCATCATTTGAGCCTTCATCCCATAGTTTTCTCTATTAGGTTGCAATAAGGAACACTTTATTAATATAATTTATCTATAAGATGTGACAGATATATCTTTGTGGGGATAGTATATCATGGTACATTTTGGTCATCATTACGAGACCATATGTCGTTATCTTGGTTTTTCATTAGTTTTCCATGATTTGATCCCCGAATGGCTATCACTACAAATGAGTTAGATGAATTAGGATTGATGGGATAAGATTATATTTTGTGGGGAGTGAGATATTATAGCAGAGTAAGTGTGTATTGAAAGTGGGAGGATGAAACCAATCATCCATCATTTGGTTAGTTTATCACATGGTGTATCATGCTCTTCAGGAATCTAGGTTCCCTGAGTCATGGATGATTATATATGTGTCTTACCCAAGGATGTTTTGATACTACCATCAAGGATGGAGATGTATTTTTTCATCTACATTCAACCCAATAAAAGTTTAATATCTTCTATGTAATATTGGATTGCCCCTACCAAGCTATGGTAGTTGAGGGTGTAGTTGGAGTGCTTTTGATGGAAGGATTTTATAAAACCCAGTGTGTCCCGCTTGATAGATCATGTTTTTATTGTGAAAATTGTAGATGGAGGAATATGGGATTGTTTTTAATATCATTTCCTGAATTGGGCCCTGATAAATAACATGTAACCCTTTCCACTTATTGATGACATCCTTGATCAGTTGTGACTTGTCAGATAGCTCTCAAAGATTGATCTCAGGTCTAACATCCAATGGATTAGAGTTTGAAAGTATTTTATTCTAAAGATGGAATTATAATTTTACAATGATCACTATGTGTTCATGTTCATCAATTCCAGTATAATAAATTCCACCACTGTGTTTATATAATGGTTGAACAAGATCTTATATCCAAACATAGGGTGCATATTAGTCTTCTTCATTAATGACATACTCATATACTCTATGTCAGAGGAGGAACCTTTAGAGAACTGAAGTATGATCCCAAACATAATTTGGGGCCCCTAAATTTATGGTATGATATCAATGTTCATGTTAGGGTTCTGTGAGGATGATATTTTTTGTAATTTCATTTTTTTGTGAATTATTTTTGGGACCGGTGATGTTTGATGCAGTGCTTTCTTGAGAGCCACTCAGGATAATTTTTGACGAGAAGAGTTCTTTTGGAATGTTGGGGTGTTATATGTGGTTAATTTAATACTTATATAGGTTACAAGCATCATTGACCAACCTTAAGTTGAAACGGGAAAATTTTACTTTGAATGAGTAGCGAAAAATATCCTTTTTTGAGTTGTGGATGAGGCTTATTATTGCTCCTATTTTGAAACTATCAGTGGATGGTTCGGAGCATGTATTGTATTGTGATGCCTATACATTTAGATGCAGATAATTGAAGATGTGGATAGAGATCTCATGTGGGTCTAGGACATTGATAACCCATGAGAATTACTTCATGACTCATGACAATGGGTCCGTTTCTGAACTCTTAGATCTTATAATGTACAAGGACTATCTTATGGGATTCTGTTTTTTTTACTTAAACCATTATAGTCTCTAGTATTTATTCACACATAGGAACCTAAACTAGAAGTTGTATTATTGTATGGAGTTCTTCAGAACTATGAAAATGAGAATTTTAGTACATCTATGATGCGAAATGTGGTTGTATATTCCCTTAGCCGGATGCCCTAGTCTCCCTTGATAGAGGATGTTTCTATGTAGTTGGTATAATTATAGCTCGCCCTAGTGGAGGGGAGGGGTAAAAAATATATTCATTATTTAGAGATAATTCAAATGATTCTCCATAATGTGATGGTATCTCAGTTGGGAGAAATATACTATGAGTTCTTGAATAACAAGATATCTTCTGGATATTCACCACATGTATTTCTTAGACCAGGTAATCATTTTAGCCTTTTACAGTAATGGATTTTTGGTTTGGACATGATGAAATAGGATGTGATGTTGCATTTTCAAACTTATCTAATACTTATGCATACCAGTGTAGAGAATATGTACCAGGAACATTAATTGATGTTATGGTGGTCTGGAAAGAGATTGATTTTTTTGAGATGTTCTCTCAGTGTCTCACATGTCACTAGATAATGTTCGGCCAATAGGTTCATACGTGATTGTTGAAAGTTCATTATATTCCAGAGTGTAAATGGTATGTATTATCAAAGTACTTTTTGGAATGTAATACACATATAGTATTAATCCATCCCACTAGAAGGGTGAGAGTTGAGATACATAACAAGATATTGAAGTTATTCTACAATCATGAAGCATAATTTGGTGGAGTGTGTGTGGTAATTATACATGGGAGATATCACACACATTCCTATGGATTCTCTAAAGGTTATCCCCAAACGTTATTCATGGTTCACATCATTGTTGTGGAGATACTTATAATAAGTATTTAGGACCTAGTTGAAGATGATTTCAGCTCTCAACCCATACATATAATTGAAGACTAAGTTCACTATCTAGGTTATGGAGGATATGCTGAGAGGTTCTATGTTAGACTATTTCTAGAGTTGGGAGGATCACATAACATTGGTATAGTTTGAATATAATAGTATTTATAACTGTACTATAACACAACACCTTTTGAGTCTATAAATAGGAATCCCTAAAGGGCACACTTATAATTTACTAAAATTTCTTAGGAATCACTTATCGTGATAGAGATGGTGAAAAAAACCATAGGGAAGGTCAAGGATATCCATGAGTGGATGAGGATATCCTCAAGAAGGCATAAATATAATATATATAGAAATCATATGCCTTAGAGTTTGAGGAGGGTGACCACATTTTACAGATAGTTTTCAAATGATGATGATTATGTAGATTCTTATAGAGAGGAAATCTATCCTCAAAATTCATCAGGTTGTTCAATATCATGTAGAGGGTTGGATAGGTTGTGTACTGACTCTCTGTACCGTCATATTTATAGTGGGATAATAAAATCATCCTTGTGTCATAGGATAAGAGAAACATGCATGGTCTTACGTGTGTCTCTTACGAGGGTGAAAAGGAAAAAAATATGAAGCAACATTGAAAGATTTTTTGGTTGGGATAAACAATCATCAATATATAATCCATTTAATATAGATCATTTTGTTGTCCCATGTGTTATGGTAGCATGTTATCATGTAGGAGATCTCCTTTGAGAGGGACAGACATTTGTTATCTCAATATCCCCACCTATATTCATAGAATCTAATATTTGGAGACTAGAATATGGAGGTATAGAATAATTTGTAGACTCTATATTTTCTTTATAAGATATTGAAATAAATATTTTTAGATCTAGGCACTGAGACAGAGTAAGATTCCAAGGCATGATGAGCTAGAAATAAAATATTTAAATTTTATAAAACTTATAAATTTATTTTATATTAGATGCACAAAATATTTTTTAATTTTTTTAATATATCTTGAATTAAATCCATGATAAAAATCAGAGACCATAGTTTAATAAAGTGAATTTGGGTTACCATAGAAAGGACCTATATTTTTTCAGTGTTGTATTTTCAGACAAGACAGTTTTTGGTTGGTATGATATACTCAATACCTAATTAATTTATACAATTTTTCATCTAATAACCATAAATTATTTCCCTCTATAAATTTTTGGTTATAGAAAATCAACATTGTAGCTTCATAAATTTGGGATATTTGAGTGGAGGATTATGCTTACCTTTATTGGTGAATCGAGATCATATGATGAATGAAAATTGAATCAAGGTGAATTAAGGCACAGAGAATAGAATGGGTCATATCCATCATTAATAATTGTGTTCATCACCAATAATCTATCCTAATCATTTTAGGACTCATAAATTTTTATTTTCCACTCTTTTTTATTTATTATTTGTCACATGTATTGTAATATTCATTTGATTCTACATTTTATAGACATTGATGGATCCCAATTCAAGACTAAATTTATATTTAGTTTATCACCATTTCTTATTTCATAATTTCACCTTAGTTTACTCAATTTGAAACAAATAACTAATTACTCATTTCCAATTATGTTTATCACCAATGTTATGGTGATTTTCTAATATTTTTATTCACATTATTATCCATATCCCAATGTGGTCATAGTGAGACTTTTCTAGGTGGTTTCGATCATGATCAAACCATCGACTCGAGGAATATTCACATACGATCGAAACTTTCAGGATATGAATACGGATATGGTATCATTTTAGTATTTGGGTTATAATAATCTTGTCACGAACCGAATCGGGTCGACATCTGAACCAACGCCCGACCCGGCCCGCGGCAAGGCCCGAAGGGCGTTCCCCATCCCCACGGGCTGGCACAAGTGCCCGGGTATCAAAAGAAACTTTGGGAACGATTTACCTGAGGGAATAAATATAAAGCAGCCAACCAAAGTAAACCAAGTAGAAGTAAAGGTTACAGCCAAACATGTAGTTGACCAGACGGGTTTTTGGTTCACAAGCATTCAAAATCCAAATAACACTAAAACAAGATGACCAAAAACCAACCTAAGGACAGTCGCCCGGTGTGAGGACACCACCTCTAAGCCACCACCAAAACGCCACGTAGATAGTCATGCTAACAACCTGAACCACTGCTCCCAAAAGCTGGACCCCTACCTGTATCAGAAGTAAACAAGTCTACTTACACCCAAGGGTGTAAGTAGGGTGTGAGCAGTCGCCCAGCAGGATATCACCAATAAAATATTCCACGCACAACTATCAAAAGTCAACCATTTGCAATACTGAAGTAAAGAGAGAAAGGAGTGCAAAAGAAAATGGTTTTCATAAAACGATTTAAAAGAAAGGCAGTTCAAGATAAACACATTAGGATAGCAGTTCAAGTGACATATCATGTATCAGCATGCATGCAAAGTAACTGGTGGCACCAAATGATGGGAAAGGCCCTATGGGTACTAGAACTAGTGGGATACTAGAACGTCGTGTCTCGGTGAAACGTGGCTTAGGCGGCCACGACTCTCAGATAACGTGGCTTAGAAGGCCACGACCCTCAGAACACGTGGCTTAGAAGGCCACGACCCTCAGATATCATATGTTTAGTTAGTGTTGCAGTCGTCAAACCTGCCAGTGAAACCGGGTTGGGTCATCTCCGGAACACTAGCTCACTAGTCCCCGTCTCCCCACCAAATACCCCGGATTCCCTCCTTGTGCTCACCTAAAGATCAAAGTTCATATAGCATGTCACATTATAACTTAGAGCCAAATGTGTCACCTGCACACTGATATCCTCTTTGGAAATCACACACACACACACCAAAACTTCCTTTTTCTTTTTTCCATTAAAAAAACAAAAAACAAAAAACAAAACCTAAACCACACTGCACAGTTTATAAATAATACTAAAAAGCCAAGGTGAGTTTCCGCAATAAAAGAAATGGACTTGCACCACATAAATAGACAACTGGAAAATTAGATGCACAAATTTAAACAGTAATCAAAAATTTTTTTTTTCAATATGGAATCTAATTAGCAGGGTGCGAAAAAAATAATTAAACCAACACGCAAAAGTTCACCAGATGATAATTGAGTGTGGAATCACCTACCTCAAACAGGCGTGGAAAAAGACACGGCGCAAGACTCCAGTTGCGCCGCGGTTGCACCGTCTTGAGCCGTCAAACAGGTCCTAAAAACAGCAGATCGTACAACAGGCTCAATAACATTGTTAACATAATAATAAAAATGATAATAATAATAACGTAAAAAAATAATAATGAAAATAACCGAATAATAATAACAATAACAATATAATAATAATAAGAATAAATCATTAATATATTTATAAGAACATAATATTATTAATGTAATAATAACAATAATAATATAATGATAATAATAGTGTTATTATCATAATAATAATAAAATAAAAAGAAAATGTTAATGACTTATTAGATAAGATAATAAAATGAAATAAATAATAATAAATAATAATAAAAAGAAGAAGAACAACCCTGCCCGTGAAGAGGAGAAGGAGCGGGAGAGGGAGAGAGCGCTGGCTGGGGAAGAAGAGGAAGAAAAAGAAAGGGAAGAAGAAGGAGAGAAGAGGAAGAGGAGAAGAAGAAGAAGAAGAAGAGGAGAAGAAGAGGAGAAGAAGAAGAAGAGAAGAAGGAGAAGAGAAGAAGAAGAAGAGAAGAAGGAGAAGAGAAAGAAGAGCGGCAGGGGGGGTTGCGCTGGCTGGGGGTGCAAGGGGAGCAGCAGGTCGGCCCGAGGTGGAGGCTTGGCCGATGCAGGTCCGGTGGGAGGTTCAGGAGCGGTGCAGCAGAGGAGAAGTCTGGCGGGACGCGGCTGGGGCGGAGGAGAAGAAGAGTGGAGAGAGGGGAGGGAGTGCGGATGCAGGAGATGCGGCGTGAGGGTGAGGCCGAGAGGAAGAAGGAGAGGAAGGAGAGAAGAAAAAAAAGAAGAAGAGAAGGAAAAGAAATGAAATAAAATAAAATAAAAAAAAGAGAGAGAAGGGGTGGCGGCGGCTAGGGTTAGACATGGGGGAAAAAAATTCAAACAATTTAAGATAAAATACTAATATTAAATATCATAATAATATTAGAAATTATAATATTAATAGTAATAATAATAATAATCTTAATAATAATAATCGCATCACAATAATAATGATAATAATAATAATAATAATAATAATAATAATAATAATATATTAGAAATAATAATAATAATATCATAATAATTATAAAGATAAAAATAACGATAACAATAATATAAAAATAACAATAATAAAAGAATAAAATTAATAATAATAATATTAATAATAGTATCAATAATAATAATAATAACATAAATAATAATGATAAAACTGAAGTTAACATCTGTCATTTGATTCATCCACGCAACGGGGACCGTGCGTTGGAATGGCAAAGCTGCATGGCTTTGCCCATACCCAACCCGTGCACCGAGCGGCGCAAGGCCCGCGCGCGCGCACCGTTACCCCAATGGGCAACCCAACCCGGGTTCGGCTCATGATACAACCAAATAATTTAAATAACCCGGAAATTAATTTATGAAATAAAAATTTAAAATTAAACGTATACCTCAATAAAGTCCGGGCGTGACAATTCTCCCCACCATGAAAACTTTCCGCCCTTGGAAAGTCAGCTCAAAGCCTGATCAGAGAATAGAAATGGGTATTCCTGCTCAACCCATGACTTCCGCTCGCAAGTCTCGTGTTCATCATTCCCATGCTGCCAAAGAACACGCACCAGAGGAATGGACTTTCCACGCAACACCTTTTCCCAAGAATCCACTAGACGCACTGGTCGCTCGACCATAGACAAGTCAAACTCTAACTCCAACTCATCCCAATTCAGCACATGCGACGGGTCGGGGTTGTACTTCTTAAGTTGGGAGACATGAAATACGTCGTGAATCGACGTCAACTGGGAGGGCAAAGCTAACCTCTATGCCACCTTGCCAATCCGCTCAAGAATCTCGAAAGGTCTGACATATCTCGGTGTCAGCTTCCCCTGTTTCCCCAAACGACGGTGACCCAAGCGAGGGGCCACTTTCAGGAACACTCTGTCCCACACTGAAAACTCGAGGTCCCACCGCCTCTGATCTGCATAAGACTTGTGGCGACTATGAGCTGTCAACAACCGTTGCTTAATCAACTTGACCTTCTCAGACGTCTCCTGAACAAGACTCGGTCCCAAGAGCGAGGCCTCTCTTACCTCAGCCCAACACAGAGGAGACCGACAAGGCCGGCCATAGAGCGCCTCAAAGGGTGCCATTCTAATGGAAGAATAGAAACTGTTATTGTAAGCAAACTCGACCAGCCCCAAATGGCTATCCCATGAGCCTCCAAAATCTTACACACAGGCTCGGAGCATGTCTTCCAGAATCTGATTAGCCCGCTCTGTCTGGCCACCGGTCTGAGGATGGTATGTCGTGCTCATCTTAATCTGCGACCCCAAGGCCTTCTGGAGGCCTCCCCAAAACCGTGATGTAAAGTGGGGGTCCCTGTCAGAAACAACTGCTGACAGCACACCATGAAGTCTGACCACCTCTTGAACATACAAGCGGCCCAATTCCTCTACCTTCGATGTATCTCTGATCGGAATAAAGTGACCTGACTTGGTCAAGCAGTCAATCACCACCCAGATGGAATTCCTCCCTCGAGGTGTACGAGGCAAGCCAATGATGAAGTCAACGGCGACCTCATCCCACTTCCAGGTAGGAATGGGGAATGGCTGGAGTAGGCCAGATGGTCTCTGATGCTCTGCTTTCACTTGCTGGCAGGTGTAACATCTGGATACGAAGTCGGCTATGTCCCGTCTCATACCTGGCCACCAGAACTGACGGAGAACATCGTAATACATATTGGTGGTACCAGGGTGGACGACCCACTGCGATTGGTGGCTATCCTACATCACCACCTTTCGCAGAGTCAACTTCACTACATCACGACCCTTGAAGCATAGGACCCTCTGGGAAGTCAAATTCCAATCAGAAGGAGTCTCCCCACCATGAAGAAACAGCATAGATCGCTGACAAAAATCATCACCAAGCTGCTCCTCCTGAATGAACTCTAGAAGGGCAGGAGTCAACTAGATGCTAGCCAAGAAAGTACCTCCACTGAGCTCCCTGCTCTCCAAATGCAACTGGGTGAAGAGCCCTATCAAAGTCCACTCATCGCTAGACATCCTCAACGCCTGCACTGGTAATTTTCTACTCAAAGCGTCAGCTACCACATTACCCTTGCCAGGGGTATAGACAATATCAAAATCAAACCCCTGCAGGTACTCGACCCAGTGGCGCCGCCTCAAATTGAGATCCTTCTGAGAGAAAATGTAGGCCAGGCTCTTATGTTCAGATTAGACCAAAAGCTTTTCCCCAAAAAGATAGTGGCGCCACGTCTTCAAAGCATGCGTCACCGCCACCAACCCTAAGTAATGAGTCAGATAGTTTTCTCATGCGACCGGAGTTGGTGAGAACCATAAGCCACAACATGATCATCCTGCATGAGCACACATCCAAGGCCCACACCTGAAGCATCACAGTACACCACATAGCCCTTTCCTGACTCTGTTAAGGTCAACACATGTGCGGTGGTCAACCACCACTTGAACTCCTAAAAAGATGTCTGGTACTGTGGGCTCCACTCAAACTTCACCCCTTTCCGGTTGAGTGTGGTCATGGGGGAGGCAAGCCACGAGAAGTCCCGTACAAAGCGCCTGTAATAACCAGCTATGCCAAGAAAACTCCCGATCTCAAACACATTTCTCGGCTGCTCCCAAGACATAACTGCTCTGATCTTTATGGGATCCACTGAAACCCCTTGTTCTGAGACGACATGCCCCAGAAACTTCACTTCCCTGATCTAGAATGTGCACTTCGAGAGATTGGCGTATAGGCGGTGATCCTGCAAAGTGCCCAAAACAACGCACAGGTGTTGCTCATGCTCCTCCTCATATCCAGAGTAGACCAGGATGTCATCCACGAATACCATGACAAATGAGTCGAGATATTGGTGGGACACCCTACTCATGAGCGCCATGAAAACTGCAGGAGCATTTGTCAGTCCGAAAGGCATGACCAAGTACTCGAAGTGATCGTACCTGCTTCGGAAAGCCGTCTTCGGGATATCTGCTTCTCTCACCCTGAGCTGGTGGTATCCCGAATGCAAATAAATCTTGGAGAACCACTTTCCCCCCTTCAGTTGGTCAAACAAATCGTCAATCCGAGGAAAAGGGTATTTATTATTGATGGTTACCTTGTTCAACGTCCGGTAATCAATGCACAACCGCAGGGTTCCATCGGCCTTCTTCGCGAATAAAACTGGTGCGGCCCAAGGAGAGACGCTCGGGCGAATGAATCCTTTGGATTCCAAATCGTCCAGCTGTATCTTTAATTCCCTCAATTTGGTGGGGGCCATGCAATATGAGGGGAGAGATATAGGCTGTGTTCCCGACGCCAACTCAATCGAGAACTCCACGTCTCGCTCTGGGGGTAAGCCATAAAAATCATCTGGGAAAACCTCTGGGAACTCATCCACTACACGAGGTAACCCACCCTGTGAAATACCACCATCGTCCTCCAGCGCGAGCGACCACAACTGATAAGCAAGATTTCCAAGCTCAGGGAGTAGAGGTCTCGCACGTCCCGACCGAGGATCCCATTCTCCGTGAAATAACTGAGGAGTCCCATCTGGTGCTGTAAAGCTGACTCGGCGTTGATAGCAATCAATGTGCGCCTGGAAGCGCACCAGCCAGTCCATACCGAGGATCACATCAAATAGGTCCATGTCAAGGACCAAGAAATCCCATTCCATCTCGACTCCCGACACATAGAGTGCGCACGATCGGCACTTAAGGCCTTGCTCCCTCTTTTTCCCCAACGGCGTTACCAACTCCATAGCAAACGATAACAGCTCGGTTGGTAGGTTCATCAGATTCACAAAACGAGAAGATATGAAAGAAACTGAAGCACCAGTATCAAATAAAACTGCAGCTATAGAAGATGCAACCAGAATAGTACATCGAACCGTCGAAGGCTCTGCCTCAGATCCCGCTGGTGCCTGATCCACAACATGCAGTTGCCTGATCCCTGCCTAAGAACGACCGCTCGCCTGAGGCTCTGCCCTGATATGGCTCTGCCCTGAAGACGATCCGGTCCAACCACCACGCCCACCAAACTGAGATCCTGTCATCCTGGTCGGCTCTGACTGAATTGATACCCCTCTAGAATCCACTGATCCAGCCCCACTATGATAAGGGCGTGCAGTCCTGCAGAAGCGTTGTAGATGTCCCACAACTCCACATCCATGGAATGGTCTGGGAGGGTATGGACAAAGAGGTCGGATGTGCCCTGCCCTTCCACACTGATGGCACACAACAGACCCTGCACCAGAAGCCCCAGATGAAAACTGCCTGGGAGGATGACCTGAGCTACCATCACCCTTCTTCCATTGCTCATCACACTTCCTCTTCTTCTCAGATGAACTGCCACTGCCATGCCCTGACACTTATCCAGAAAACCCCGACTTTCCCTTCTGGTCAATCTCTTCCATACAAGCACGATCAACCACCTCAGCATAAGTCTTCAGCTTGAACAAGAAAACCTGGGAGTGAATTTCTGGTCGAAGGCCCTTCTCAAACTTCTGATCCTTCAAGAATTCGCTCGAAACTATCTCAGGTGCGTACCGTACCAGTTCAGGAAAGCGATTCGCATACCCCATCACTGTCTGATTCCCCTGCGATAACTCTATGAACTCCCGAGATCTAGCATAGGCTACAAACTCTGGACAATACTGCTTGTTGAAGATACCCTTGAAATCCTTCCAGCTCATGTGCTCATGCTTCCCAGCCTGGACCACGAATTCCCACCATTTGCAACTGGAACCCTCTAGCTGGAACGAGGCGCACTTCACCCTGACTTCCTCAGGCGTGTCAAGGAAATCGAACATGCGTTCTATCTTTTCAAGCCACTCCTCTGCCTCCTGAGGTTCTGAACAACCCCAGAAAGAAGGAGGTTTTCTCCTCAGAAACTCCAGAGCTCTATCCTTCCTAGAGCCAAATTCTTCCCCTCTAGCTGAAATAGGGGCGGGGGCTGGAGTCGCCCCTTGTCCCAAAGCCTGAACGGCTCGGACCATCGCCTCAACCAATCTCTGATCAAGCGGCACAGGAGAACTCTCTCCGGCTTCCTCCCGTGGATGCATGGGAACTCTCCGGGGAGGCATCTTACTGAAAAAGAGCAGCAATCAAGAAAGAAAACCATCAATAAAAAGGGAATAAATTTTCCAACAAGATAAACATTCATCAATAAACCAAACATGAAAAAACGAATCCATATAAAAGCTTTACTTTTCTTACCTGGTGTCCACGTAGAGTCTGCAGCCTGCACGTTCCACCCAGCAAATCAGTGAAGCAAGCACCCTGACATCCCATGGTGACTCAGTTTCTGTCACGAGGCGTGCTGGCCAGGCACCCGACTCGCAACATGAATTCTGAGCCCCAAAAGACCCAACTCATGTATAATCCAACTTATCCCAAATAACATAAACCACCAAAAAAACCTGCCTCTGATACCATTTTGTCATGAACCGAATCGGGTCGCCATCCGAACCGACGCCCGACCCGGCCCGCGGTAAGGCCCAAAGGGCGTTCCCGATCCCCACGGGCTGGCACAAGTGCCCGGGTATCAAAATAAACTATGGGAACGATTTACCTGAGTGAATAAATATAAGGCAGCCAACCAATGTAAACCAAGCAGAAGTAAAGGTTACAGCCAAACATGTAGTTGTCCAAAGAGGTTTTTGGTTCACAAGCATTCAAAACCCAAATAACACTAAAACAAGATGACCAGAAACCAACCTAAGGACTGTCACCCGGTGTGAGGACACCGCCTCTAAGCCACCACCAAAACACCAAGTAGATAGTCCTGCTAACAACCTGAACCACTGCTCCCAAAAGCTGGACCCCTACCTGTATCAGAAGTAAACAAGTCTACTTACACCCAAGGGTGTAAGTAGGGTGTGAGAAATCGCCCAGCAGAATATCACCAATAAAAGATTCCACGCACAACTATCAAAAGACAACCATTTGCAATGCTGAAATAAAGAGAGAAAGGAGTGAAAAAGAAAATGGTTTTCATAAAACGATTTAAAAGAAAGGCAGTTCAAGATAAACACATTAGGATAGCAGTTCAAGTGACATATCACGTATCAGCATGCACGCAAAGTAACTGGTGGCACCAAAGGATGGGAAAGGCCCTATGGGTACTAGAACTAGTGGGATCCTAGAACGTCGTGTCTCGGTGAAACGTGGCTTAGGCGGTCACGACCCTCAGATAACGTGTCTTAGAAGGCGACGACCCTCAGAACACGTGGCTTAGAAGGCCACGACCCTCAGATATCATATGTTTAGTTAGTGTTGCAGTCGTCAAACCTGTCAGTGAAACCGGGTCGGGTCATCTCCGGAACACTAGCTCACTAGTCCCAGTCTCCCCACCTAATACCCCGGCTTCCCTCCTTGTGCTCACCTAAAGATCAAAGTTCATATAGCATGCCATATTATCACTTAGATCCAAACGTGTCACCTGCACACTGATATCCTCTTTGGAAATCACACACACACACACCAAAACTTACTTTTTCTTTTTCCTTTAAAAAAAACCTAAACCACACTCCACAGTTTATAAATAATACTAAACAGCCAAAGTGAGTTTCTGCAATAAAAGAAATAGACTTGCACCACATAAATAGACCACTGGCAAATTAGATGCACACATTTAAAAAGTAATCAAAACAAATTTTTTCAATATGGAAACTAATTAGCAGGGTGCGAAAAAAAAGAATTAAACCAACACGCAAAAGTTCACCAGATGATAATTGAGTGTGTAATCACCTACCTCAAACAGGCGTGGAAAAAGACATGGCGCAAGACTCCAGTTGCGCCGTGGTTGCACTGTCTTGAGCCGTCAAACAGGTCCTAAAAACATCAGATCGTACAACAGGCTCAATAACATTGTTAACATAATAATAAAAATGATAATAATAATAACGTAAAAAAAATAATAATGAAAATAACAGAATAATAATAACAATAATAATAATATAATAATAATAATAAATCATTAATATATTTATAAGAAAATAATATTATTAATGTAATAATAACAATAATAATATAATGATAATAATAGTGTTATTATCATAATAATAATAAAATCAAAAGAAAATGTTAATGTCTTATTAGATAAGATAATAAAATGATATAAATAATAATAAATAATAATAAAAAGAAGAAGAACAACCCTGTCCATGAAGAGGAGAAGGAGCGGGAGAGGGAGAGAGCACTGACAGGGGAAGAAGAGGAAGAAAAAGAAAGGGAAGAAGAAGGAGAGAAGAGGAAGAGGAGAAGAAGAAGAAGAAGAGAAGAATAATAGGAGAAGAAGAAGAAGAGAAGAAGGAGAAGAGAAGAAGAAGAGAATATGGAGAAGAGAAAGAAGAGCGGTAGGGGGGGTTGCGCCGGCTGGGGGTGAAAGGGGAGCAGCAGGTCAGCCCGAGGTGGAGGCGTGGCCGATGCAGGTCCGGCGGGAGGTGTAGGAGCTGCGCAGTAGAGGAGAAGTCCGGCGGGACGCGGCTGGGGCGGAGGAGAAGAAGAGTGGAGAGAGGGGAGGGAGTGCGGATGCAGGAGATGCAGCGTGAGGGTGAGGCCGAGCGGAAGAAGGATAGGAATGAGAGAATAAGAAAAGAAGAAGAAGAGAAGGAAAAGAAATGAAATAAAACAAAATAAAATAAAAGAGAGAGAAGGGGTGGTGGCGGCTAGGGTTAGACATGGGGGAAAAATTCAAAAAATTTAAGATAAAATACTAATATAAAATATCATAATAATATTAGAAATAATAATAATAATAATCTTAATCTTAATAATAATAATCACATCACAATAATAATGATAATAATAACAATAATAATAATAATATATTAGCAATAATAATAATAATATCATAATAATTATAATGATAATAATAACGATAATAATAATATAATAATAACAATAACAAAATCATAAAATTAATAATAATAATAATAATAATAATAGTATCAATAATAATAATAATAACATAAATAATAATGATAAAACTGAAGTTAACATCTGTCATTTGATTCATCCGCGCAATGGGGACCGTGCGTTGGAATGTCAAAGCTGCATGGCATTGCCCATCCCCTACCCGTGCGCCGAGCGGCGCAAGGCCCCCGCGCGTGCACCTTTACCCCAACGGGCAACCCAAACCGGGTTCGGCTCATGATACAACCAAATAATTTAAATAACCTGGCAATTAATTTATGAAATAAAAATTTAAAATTAAACGTATACCTCAATAAAGTCCGGGCGTGAAAAATCTCATATATTTATATGATCCACAATCGTTCGGTGGGTGACATGAGATGAATCATGCTACGTGTGGGATTTCGGTGGATAGACTGGATACCAAGTTCATGCCAATGGGGGGATGGAATCGATGACCAGAAGAGATTATGGTCATTTTTTGGTGGTTATCTGTTGCATTTCATAGTCAAGAGACAAGAAATAGAAATGTGTGAATAAACAAGAGTATCAGTAGAAAACATGACTATACATTATGTATTCGAATAAACATATATTTTTAACTCCCACCAAACTGTAGATACTAGGGTTTTAGGTAATATACAGATCAAATGTCATGTGGATAGACCATACATCATGTGACACTCCCCATCTAGCCTGGTTGTGTTCTATATGCAGACACCAGTGGCCCCGATCGGGAGTACAGTTCACATACTCTATGATTATATGAGCATGTTCATGTACCTAAGCATAGAAAGGTGAACAACCAAGTACACATGAATTTCCTGGTAGAAATGGGCATAAACTGGAGTATATAAAAAGACATCATGTAAATTAGACACATCATGTAGTACCATTACATGACATGTAATACTACATCATTAGTGAAATATCGATTGGTGAGGATTGAAACATGAAATGTACCTGGACCACATGTCATCTGGACCCCTTCAACATTTTCAACCTCTTATATCTCCTTCAATTTTTCTTTTATTTGGGACTATGAGTAGCCTATCCAATGTGTTTTCCTTGAAGAACAAGATGGTTTACATCATTGTGGATTTTGTTATATGATGAGAGATGTTTTGAATGTAATTCTACTTTAAGCACTGGTCAATGAAAGTTGTGATTGGGTGGGGTTATCCTAATGATTGAAGGGTTGAAAATATCCCACATTCTATAAGATGGTTTTTTTGTACCATCCTTTTGTATCGAAGAATAGTTAAGGTAACAATTTATTGGAAACCAACTATTATATTAGGTAATCATTCCTCAACCAATCATGTAGAACCAAGAAACCATACCTTGTCCTGGGTCATCAACCTAGTGAGTGAAGCCCTCTTATCATACTATGTCATGGGTCCTCTACTTATTTTGTGGAACCCTATAGTCATACCGAATCATGGTTCATCTACCTATTGAGTGGAACCCCCTTATAATTGCATGGAATGAGTCCTCATCATTTTGAGTGGTCCATCCTTTCATACCAGGGCATGGGTCCTCTAGCTATTGACAAGAACCCACTTTTTGTATCAGAGCATCTGTCCTCGGACTATTGAGTGGAGCCCTCCTACTATATCATGTCATAGGTTTTCTACCTATCGAGTAGAACCCTTCTTTCATACTATATCACGGTACCCCTATCTACTGAGTGAAACCATTCTATATTTTATAGTCATGAGTCAACTATATATTTATTGGAACCTAAATATCGTACTCGGTCATGAGTCCTTTACCTATTGAGTTCCACCCCATGTTATAACCAGGCATGGGTCTCGTACTTATTAAGTGGAACCATCCTATTGTATTGGGGCATGGGTAATATACTTGATTCTTATTCCTTATTGGGCAATAGAGTAATGGAAATGTACATACCCTCCACATGTTTTCTTTATATAGACTCATGAGATGCTATGAATAATTGATTGACCACTTTTGAGTTGTCGGAAAATTAACTATTTTGGGATGGCAGATGTGAGATAGAGATCCCATTGTCTCCCATACTTGGTTTCTTTTAAGAGAATATATAGATCATCATTGTTGGATTTCACTTCCATATTTCATTGGGTTAAGCTATCTACTTATATCATGTATACTAATAATCCCTCTATAGTTTTGGGGAATCCTACTGTGCACGTATGAGGTCATCTCTACATGGTTTTTTCCTATATGTTTTATGTCTTGTAAAGATTTCAGAGATGTTGTCAGTGTTTTTTAGGGGCATAGGTATTCTGAAGTGCATTTATCGTTGTATCATGGTTGGTGAATAGTGAAATGGATCAAGACACCCTCATAATTTCTTGTCCAATTTATTTCATGATGGGATAACAATTAAATTTGGGAATGTATTTTTTTTATTCCTTATTAATCTACCACACTTCTCTGTATTACCTAGAGGTTATTACATTCTTGGTTTCTGAGTCTAGATGTTACTTCAATAAATTATTATTCCAAATCAGTTATACATTAAGAGGGATGTGTTTATGTATATAGGTACTCTAGTCAATGTTCTCCCATTTTTGTTTTTATATTCACCCCTTTTCAATGACCCTAACATATGGATGTGGGCTCAGGGTTGTTGCGTGTTGGCCCTCTGCTAGATAGGCAAGCCCCGGTGGGTCTGATCTTTAAAAATAGTTTGTTGGGAAACATGAATTCCATATATGATAATTTTTAATTAAAATATATTATCCTTATATGTAATATTAATTTAATATTGAAGTATCACAGTCAAAGTGAACTAATTAAAACCAAAGATAATGATTCAGTCATGAAAAAACCCCTATAGAATTTGTGACTTTTGAATCAAAACCCCATGATGGGTATAAAATGAAGTATAACATTCAATATAATGAAATATAAATGGATCATTACAAAATATGATAAAATTTAAGTATTCAAAAGATAGAAATGGATTAGTCATGTATATCATAAACATGCCTCATGTGATTCAAATTTGCGAGAAAGGGACCCCATTCCTTGTTTCATTTCTTAATTGATCAGCATATGAAATTTTGTGAATAAATCAAAAAAAAAGATAATATAAAATTTCTGAAAATTATACATATATATAAACAATTTAAAATAATATTTCTATTTATTTTACATGCATATAATATTTATTTTTAGAGTATTATGACAATTTAGGGATAATAAATATTTCCAGTTTGAACATGTTTATTCAGTTTGATATCATCACCCATCATTGGATACTAATATAATATTTTATATAAAATTTTATACTATTTAATATATAAATTACATGGATTTAATGTTATATTATAAAAAAATATGTTTATTAGTTATGTAGTATGAAATGGAATTATTGTTTATATATTTTGTTTATTTTAGTGATTGAATATGATACCATGATAACAATTTGAACACAATATATTATATTTCAATAAACATATTAACATAATTATTTTAGAAATATATTATAATATTAATAGTATTTATTTTCCCATTTTCATCCATGATAGTGTTTCATAGTATCATACATGTTGCTGGAAAACTAACAAAAACATGATAATTCTTTAACTCGATTGGTGGGTATGGTTAAGTTGATGTTTGTTAATTTTTTTAAATATTTTTTTTCTTCTGACAGTGAACCATATTTTAATTTTTTAGGTAAATATTTGTAATCATAAAAAATAAAAAAAAATATTCTTCATGGAGGTGGTAGTCCACACACATACATGATTGATGTTCAATTTTTTTATACATGGAAGTAAATGATTAACTAATTCTTGTATCATTAATAAAACAATAAGAAATTATAACAATAATATTTTTATCATCATATTTTTATGGTGATAAAATATTTATAGGTGTATGATCAAAAAGGAAAACTGAAGAAGCTGGAAATACTTATGTTGGGGACTTGATCGTTCTATCAAAATCTCTATGAAATTGTAGAGATTATTCCTGAAATTAGTGCACAAAATATTATTTCTACTTCATAGTTATATTGGGAGAGAAAATTTAAAAATATTTTATGATAAATTGGATTGTGATTCATTTCATTTAATGGTAGATTTGGTATGAATTTACATGTGAATGTAAGAGACCTTTTGAAAACACATTTAATTTTTTCAACAATTCATTAAAACTATTGAATTTTCAACTACTAAAAATAGAAAAATGTCTTGTTAGACACATATATTGTTAAACCAACATATAATTTATTCAATTAGGTTAACTTTTTCAAAAGTATTTATGACTTTTACATGAGGTTATAGTAAATTTAACTATTCTACTTTTACAGCGATAATTGATTTCTAACCATAGTGATTATTTATTAAGGAATGTACCTAAATTGACCTTATTATAAAATTAGAATATAATGACTAGAATTTATAATAAATAATTTCAAATAAATTATCTATATTCATGAAATGTTTACTTTATAATAAATATTCATAAACGGGTAATTAAATTTTTTTGAAAAAATACATTTTTAATATTTCTAATATATATATATATATATATATTATTACATTACCATTGATATTTATTTTATAAAAAAATATAAATATATTTTGAATTATATTATATATATGTTTCATTATAAGAAATCTAAAATTGATACTAACCTTGAAATTACATGATTTATAGAGATGATAAAAAGTAGTTTTATATAATAGTATCATTTCAATTTGTTTCTATAAATGTTTACAATAAAGAATTTATATAAAAATAAAACTAATAAACTAACAATGGTATTATTTTATTTTTTAATTTCATTTATCTTATTTTCCTTAAACCATCATTTTTATTCTTACTTAGTTATGAAATCAATGAAATTATAATGTTTATAAATTCCACGTTTTTTACTTGAAATAAACCTTTTTACAAAATTATCAATTATTCATCATATGTATGTATTAAAATTTTGAGCTAAAAAATGTGTCTTATTTTATTTTATTAAAATTTAAAAATTTAAAAAATATAGGTTTAACTTGAAAAAATAAAAAATTAAAACAATTGAATTTTTTTGAATATAAATGTCTTCAATATTAACTCACAAATATTATTTTTTATATATAGGTAATGATATTTAGATTATTAAAATACATAGACAATTAGTATAGTAAATCTAATTTTGGTGATCTTTTTTATATAGTGTTTGGTGAAATAAAAGTTACCAAAAATCTTGTCACCTTTTAAATTATGAAAAAATTCATGTTATTACATTATACACCTCATATAAATTTTATCCTCATAATTTAGATTATAATTTAATAATATAATATGGTAAGGGATCTACAGAAATATAAATATAAATTCCCTACTTATAAATCCACCACATTTTCCATGGTAATTCTTGGAATTAATTTATCTAAAATATGATTCATCTACCATTCATATATTCACTTTCATGATCGTGTTTGAAACTAAAAAAAATAAAAAATGCTATGATAATGGAATTTTTAATCAGAATAAATGATCATATGAATATAAAAGATCAATACTAAGATGTATTCTCCAAAAGTACATTTGTTACACCCAATGATCCATTTTATAATTATTTAAAACACGGATTATCACATATCCATATTGGTTGAAAATAGGTTACATTACATTGGGTTATATTATACATCTCACCCTATAACATCAATTTAATTGGGATATCAAACCATAATAGTAGTTTTTAATGTGATTATGATCAACCAAATCATATCCCTTTAGTGTGTAAACAAGAGGTTATGTGGGGCCTCTTTATCATAAATGAGGTGATGAATTATTTAATGCCCGATCCACCATATTTGGGATTATTACCCAATGGTATATCAATTAATGATCCTATATGAACATGTTTTATCTCTTATGGAATATATTTATAATGAAAAGAATCTAATGAGGAAATTATAATTATTTTATGATATCTCCAATAACCAAGTTCAATCTCTATGTTTTTCATTAATTATATCTAATGGAATCCCAAATATATAAACACAAATATTATAAATAACTACACCGTGATATGATATAAAGTTATGAAACCATTTAAAAACAAGACATAAATAATAAATTATGCTCATTTTTTAAATAATTCTTCTCAAAACATTCAAGTAACCTAATATAACAAACGTTGAGTGTGTTGGAAACATGCTAAAAATAACCAAGATTACAATACTTTTATATATTTATACATAATAATAAAATAGTAGATAATTTATATATATATGAATCCTTTTGGTGATCTATATGACTTTAGGAATGAAATCATAAGAATAGGGTGATCTCAAACACTCAATAATGGGACAACATATCATAAAATGAAGTAAAATTTGAGGAATATATATATTATAATAACAGATAAAATGACCATATGATATAATCATCAAACACATAATATATACATATATCATAAAAAAATTAAATAATCATAAATTATATGACATGTCTCAATCCAAATCTCAATAATAACATAACATGGAGGAATGACATAAAATTGAAAAAAACATTAAAAATTAGGCCTAATCATGAAAACATGGAATTTCATTACCATGAAATGAATATTGAAATTTTATATTATCATGAATGAGAATATAGAATTGTCAAAAATTATTATAATAAGAAGATTTGTATTAAAAACACATTATGTTCATGTTTATATGAACAATTTCTTCATATTCATTCCACAAAATGTGACCAACCCCATCCTTTCCCTGACTATGTGAGAAGACTTATCAAGTATATTCTCGACTATCACATGGGATATAAACTTATACCAATTCTTTCAATCGTTTTTTAGGTCCCCAACTTTTACAATCCGTATTTATGTATTCAACTTAAAATAAATAATCAGCATATCATAAATAACAGTATGAAAAATATTTGAATTATTAAACATTCCAAAAACATCACTTATCATGAACAATAAAAATAATAATATATCAAAAATTCTATTTTCAAAATATCATTTTTTAAATTAAGGAAATGAACCATATATGAGAAGGAAATTGGGAATCAAGCAATAAATACCAATGACTAAGAGACGTATATATCACTAATAATTAATATACACTAAATATCATATGACTAGTTCTTTATATCACATGAAACTTTCTACGCTGGGAAGATTATAGACCTCATATTATAAAAGTATATTACCCAGTCACTATGACCAGAGAAATGATAATTGACATTTTCCTCCTAAACTAATGTAAATCTAATGATAATCCAAGAAAGAACATGATCAACAGTGGTCTATTTTTGTAGAAAGTACCATAACTCCCTAATGTGAATCTAAAGAGACAGAACAAGAATACATAAAATAATATAATATGATGTAAAAGGAATAATTATAAAATACCTTGAAACTCAAAATTATATAAATTAATATTTAAAAAACTAAAATATATAAAAAAATATGTTATAAGGCTATAATATTGTTTATTCTCTTATAAATAATATATAAAATAAAGAACATTCCAATTCAAAACAAATAAAATTCAAGTGGAAACCATTTTTTCCATTCTATAAAATTTTATTGGAAACAAATTTTTTCTTTTTTATATAATTTTATCAAAAAAATCATAAAAACATTTGAAATTTTGAAAATAACCATATTATCCTGAAAACATATAATTATTTATCAATAATTCTCCATTTATAAATTACCAAAAATATTATAATTATATTTTATAATTACACATCATAAAGAAATATTCAATTATAAATTATATTATTTTAAAAATAATAGATACGATAAAATGAATTTTTCAAACATATTCACAAAAGGTGACACAAATATTTATAGAGACCTTTTATAAATGAAATATATTTTTACTTAAATATAAATCTATATACTAAATTAATATGTTTTTAAATGATTAAAATAATATAACATCATTAAATATCAGAACATCCCTCAAATATTTCTCTAATAAATGAAAATATAACTTAGAGTTAATTCAACATAATAAGTAAATAATTTAATTTAATTTAATTAATATATAAATATTTATGTTTGATGCCTTTCACGGATAACCAAACAATAACCATGATAATCCAACTATGAGATTTCTAATACAATTTTCATGATTATTTTAATTATTTTCTAGATTTTGTGGTGTGAACAATAACTATTTCAGTTCCTTATGATATAACTCTAATCCTTGGATCATGATAAAATAACTTATAAACCAACCATATAAACCACAATGTTATTAAATGAAATTTCTCAACAATATTTGAAAAAACATGGAAATGATATGCACATTCTGACTCCCCATGGTGTCTCCTAGTTCAATGTTATGAATATTAACATGATAAATCATAATACCAGAATCTCATGATCTAATAATCTATTATCTTAACTAAAATAAATGTGAAAGCTACATAATTAAAAAGAAATTTCAAATGAAATTTATAATAGTCAATACCTTACAATAGTCATGGGTAACCCTACAGTATGATATTTCTATTCGACCAAAACCTACTAGCCATAAATAGTTTCACTAGAAATAGGGGAATCCTATATATTTTCTTACGCATATGTTTGAATGGTCACATTTCATGCCATTTACTAGCACCACATACCATAAATGATTGAATGACATGCATTTTTATCACTCAGAGACACCTCTTCAACCATCCCAATAGTTCATAAAACATTACAACCCTATAAATAATCCACATAGAAATTTATGGTTTGGATTCTAAAGAGTATTGGGAAATATTCTATATTGGTGAATAGATAATCCTGAGGATAGTTACTCAACATTTGAGGTATGCTGACCATTTCAAATAAAATTATACACTTATATTATCTAGACTTTATAGTGTTGAATGTATTCATTGTACTAAAATGATTTCTCAGGACATGGATCACAATATATAAGAATATTTTGTATTGAATTTTTCATTAATTATTATTAAAATTTTATCTATATTTCTTAGCTAAATTGGGATGACCTAAACACTATGTCACTATAAAGTATATATGATGGATGATTGATCAAAAAAATAAGGTAGTTCTAGATTTTGGTAATGAATCGTGTTTATCAAAAGTTAAATTCATTAGGATATTTTATCATGAAAGAGAGTCTTACAACTAGTTTGGATTATTGATATAGTTTTACACTACACACTTTGTGAGGAATACCCTCTTACAAGTGAAGTGGAGATATAGGGTGTATAATGTATGGAATAAACGATTCATGAAATATAATGGATTTGTGTGATCTATAATGAGAAATTTATAGTGTAACCAAAATAATATTATTTCTATTTTTCGAAACTAGAATACAATAGGTAAATAATTACCAAAATAATAAACATATTCAGAAACCATCAAATGTAATATAGACAACTGTATCAAAACAGTACATATCCAATAAAACATTACAAAACCATCCAATAAAATATATAAGATGGTACCGTATTAGAGAATAAAATATAAAAATGGATATTGACATAGATGAAGTTATGCTATAAAAATCAACGGAAAACATTTTTTTTAAGTAAACATTTTAACTTTGAAATAAATTGTTTTTGAAAAAAATGGAAACATATAAATGAAATTAAATTTATCTTAAAATAAACTTGTAATATTATAAACAAAGATTCAATGCATTAATGTATTATTAAGTTAGAAAAAATCCAATCATTCTAGGTAATATTAAGTAAATCAATCCTTATTTTTGTTAAAAATGTCACAAAGTACTTTTTTTGTTAAATGAAAAAATGATCCATTAAATAAATTTTAAAACAACTAAAAATAGGGAAATCATTAAAAATCATAGGACAGTGGGAATAAAAATTGAATTTTTTATGAATAATGTATATGGAGGAGGAATATTTCTTGGTGGATACTCAAAAATAAATGATCATTAATAATAATTAAATTGTGAAATAAACCTTCACCTTAGGATCGAATTTCTTATACGTGTTCAAACCTCATATATAATAAATATAGATTTATTATACATATATTCTAGAAACATAATCATATATATCATACCATTTATGACATACTTTTAATCTTTTATCACAACATTATTAATAATTCTTTTTTCAAAATCAAAATTTCATGTAATAACTACTTCATTTTTAATGAATTGTTTTGTACTATATTATTAGTCATTATAAATTGATCTTGGATCTATAAACACCATAAATTTATTATTGATAAAAATTATATATATATATTCATTATATTAGTATTTAATGCAATACATTAATTATAGAGATATAAAAATGCATTACTCAATTCATAGAGATGGAAGGTCGTATATATGTATGAACATTGTTTTGATTATTATTCATAAGGAATGAAAGAATGGAAAAAAATAATTGTCATTTTATATAATAATTATGATATATGCATCATATGTATTCATAATATCCCTTCTTATTACCAAATATGAAAAAGATAAATGAAAAAAGAATCACATAACTTCTTGAAGTTGGTAGTCGACACATACACCTGACTGAAATTATCATTTATCAACTATTTGGATGATAATATTATAGATATGATATTATTATTTACAATGTATAATTATTTTATAAATATAATTAGAAAATATTTAACCTATTATAATTATTATCTATAAAAGGTAGTCATAAAAATTGAATTATATCGCTATGTTGAGATGGAAAGATGTACATATAAATGAATGGTAAATGGGGTAGGTAATTTTTGTTTAATATTCATAATAATCTTTTGGTTTATTATTTATATTTGATTTATTATTTTATTATAACTTCCACAAATTTAGAATATGTATAAGAATAAATAAATTGGAAGAGATCAAATAATATATTTACCTCTTCTCTGGGAGACCATCAATAGATCTTTTCTTAATGGACTTTAACCTAGTATTTTATAGAGATGTGATCCCCCAAAAATTATAACGAAATTTGTAATAATAAATGAGGATGTATTTATCAATCTAGACGTATCAATGTGGTGTGAATAAGTGAAGGAGGAGGTTCTCAATTATAATTCTGGGGAGGGGAAAATTTGGAATTTCTCATATTATTAAATTATAATAAATTCATTCTCATATAAAATGACTAAAAATGGAAAGGGAATCAATGATATGGTTGGATATTGTTTTAATCACATCAACTGATGGAACATATATAACTTTTGGTGTCATTTTGAACCATATCATTTTGATTGTCACCTTACATAGTTATTGTTTACTTTAACTGTGGTAATAATTATTTAAATCCTAAATGGTAAATAATGTTACTAGAAATGTAAAAAAATTCAAAAATTGAAAATTAATTATTTGATTAACTATGTCCCCATTATATGGAATATGATAATAATTTTTTTAATTTTAAATAATTTAATAAATTATTAAATTGATTATTGATCATTAATCTTAACATTAAGAATATTAATTTAATTTGACTTCAAATACATCCTCAAAAAAGAATAAATTTTAATATAATGAATTAAAACCTCCAAAAATATGTCATATAGATCTATAGAATTTGGCTTCCATGTTAAATCATTCAAATATTAGTGAAAATTAATATTATAAAAAAATTATTTTATTTTTAAATTAAATAAATAAATATTGTATTGGTATTGGAAAATAATTTATGGTTATCATATAATTTCTAAAAATAAAAAAAAAATTTAAAATGAAACTAATTTCAATAAAATAATAATATAAATTTCGGTTCATTTTTATCTTTCATCTATCCCTATGTTGAAAAATAAATGATATTAAAAAAATATTGTGGCATATTGTAACTATCTTTTCTTTAAATAATATATAGGTTATTATAAAGTAAAAGTATCCATTAATAAACTCAAATTAAATAATAATTTAGTTAGATTAGAATCATCTTCATACAATAAGAATTATGATGCATTATAAATTAGTTTTATCCCATATTAATCCAACTTACCTAATATTAATGTGATAAATTTTACCATCGTTTTTAGTCATTTGAAAAAACCTAAAAGGGGAACAATTAATGAATATAAATATTCTGATAAAAAAATATAATTCATTTTTATAAAATTCAATGATTATAACTAGTGGAAACTGTTTTTAAAACAAATACACACAATGTGTTAAAATTTGTATTTTAAAAAAAATTATTTTAAAAAAAACTGATTTATTCTTATCACATAAATTGTAAATGCCTAAAATAAATTTTAAAACATTTGATTGAATATAAAATATCTATTAATTTCATAAAAATCATTCACCAATAGAGAATAAATCAATATTATATGATACAAATATATTTCAATCACAAAAATAGCAGTTCAAAAAAACACTTCAATTAATTTTTTATTTTCATTTTATTGATAACAAAATTATTTTATAAATGTAATAAAAATATATTTTTTAAAATTTCATTAATATAATTTATTCCATTCAATTTAATAGATAGGTTATAGTAGTTTAAGAATAATAGATCATGATCTGTTTATAATCAGCACCCCATGCAACAAAATCTTCTGAAGTGATTATTTTTTTAAGAAGACAAAAACCTTAAAATTATGGGTTGTTGAATTCATCCATCATTAGAAACACTTTTTCAGTGAACTTTTAAATTATCATATCATACTTATATTTGGTTATTTACTCACCATAATCACCTTAGGGTCCCGCATCACCTCTTATATCATATGATTTTTCCAATGCATCTTTTCTATCCAAGTCATCCATTTTTTCAACATTTATTCTCTTGTGTCCAAAATCAGGATATACTCTTAACAGTAAGATAATTCATTATCAAGTTCTTTTTCATCATATGTACAAACATGTTTCATATCTAACATGTACTTCTTTAATAGAGTGATATGGAACACATCATGCACTTTAATAAGGCTTGGTAAAATTTATAAATTATAATATACATCTCTAGTTGATTTTAGGATTTAAAAATTTCTAATGTAACAAGGGATTGTTTTCCCCTTCTTCTAGAATCATATAAGACGCCTCTATGGGGATATATTCAATAAAATGTGATCTATCACTTTTAATTCCAAATCATTACTTTGGTTATGAGAATCCAATTTATTCATTTTTTTGAGTTTCATTGATATTGGTATGAATAGTGAATAAAATTTTAATTATTTATTTAATATGTTAGGAGAATAAAATACCCCTTTCCACAAACATTTTTTCAAAAATATATTGTATCGAATATCATTCCATATAATTATAATTTTAGTTCCATTTTAGTACATCAATATAAGCTAATTTTATAGTAAATATATACAAAATATAATTACTAATCCAACAAACCTTGAATATTAACTGATAAATATATAAATATTTCATATAATGTTTTCATTATCCTTTAGGACCTCCTATCAATTATTAGGTGATAGGTGGTGTTTCAATGAATCTTTGTATCATGGGACTTGTGATTACTTTTCCATAATTTCAATAATAAACATGGATCATGATGAGAAAAAATTAAATGATGTGTATAATGGAGACATAAAAACACCACTAATTTAGAGTCTTGTAATGAATTCTAATGGAAAATATTCTTTTATAATAAGGAAATTTAAATATTTTGTAGGTATATCAATAATTAACCATATAATATCATTCATTCGTAGATTATTTCGTAATCAAGTGATAATAATAATATTTATGTCATTTTATTTCCATGTTGGAATAGTTAATGGTTGCATAAACCCTTTCTTATATTGTCTCTTAGCTTTATCCTATTTGAAAATAAAACATCTTGACAACTAAGAAATAATTTTCCACATAAAATTATACCACATAAAATGTTACTTAAAATCCATATACATCTATGAGATACCAAGGTGTATTGAAAAATTTGATCTATGATCATCATCAGATAATTCAACTTTATACTCTAGTATAGAGGCCACAAAATCCTCTTTCAAAATATCAGAATTCCATATTCATATTCATTGTCTACCAATTTCCCAATAATAACAACATTAACATTATTTTAAAAATTCTAATAATCAGACAATGAAACATTAAGCAGTTTAAATAAGGATGGTTTGGAAATCATTTTTAAAAGGATTAAAGTTTACACTACCTTAATAATTCATATGTCTATCCATACGAGATCCAGGAACATGGGATCTCAAACAATCAATACATATTTAGAAATACATGATCCTTCCTAATCAGTGCATATACTTCCTTATTTTCCTTCCCTATCTGGTATTTTATTTTGAATCATAATCCTTTAGTATCTAATTCCATTTAATTTTCCTCATGTTGTGTTATTTATATGGGAATATTTATTTAAAACTCTTATGAAAAATATATATTTGATATATTTTAAAATACCTATAGTGTCTCCATATATTTTTAGAAACGATTACAGGTGCTATCTCTAGATCTTGAGTATAATGATTCTATTCATGAGTTTTTAACAACCACGATTCATTGTAACTAACAATATCATTCTTCATCATGCCATAACCAAGTCTCTTCTATGTTTCATCACTATAAATAAAAAGTACATAATTTCTCGATGGTAGACTCATGATCATATAATTCAAATATATCTACTTCAATGTTTCCTAAAATTCCTAAAATTCATTTTCCAAAAAAAAATACCCCTTTACCAGTTTTCTTTGTTAACAGATAAGGTAATGTATATTTTTTTGGTAAAAATCACAGGTAGTCATCTACGAAACCAATGAAACTAAAAACATGTGGGATGTTTGTTAGTAGATTACATTATTTTATTTTTGTTTTATCCATATTATGAAATGATAATCCATCATTAGTGAAAAAATATCCCTGAAAAGAAATTCTTTGATTTTATAATCCAAACTTGAAAAAACTTCCCACACAACTATTTTCTTTTAATACTTTCATGAACAATCCAAATTTGGTTCTCATGGTCCACATAGTTCTTACATCAACCCACAATATCAATAATAAATGCACACAAAATTTTTCATGTTATTCGTTCAATACATTATCCATTTTATCCATAAAAATGATGGTTTAATAAGTCAACCAAAATGGTATTACTTTAAACTCAAAATTTCAATACTATGTTAAAAATTCTATCATCAGAAAATATCCCTTGTTTAAAAAAATTGATTATATCTAGAATAAAGGTCAATGATTTCAAAATGTTAGTCTACATGAAGTTGGTCAAATAAGACATAAATGTGTCCTAGAGGATACTTTATCGTTATTGTAATAAAACATACATAAGTATAATCAATGCACATATTTATGGATCTATGCTTCTTCTTAATGAAATGAACAGGGGCTCCCCATAGTGAAAAAGTAGGGGGTATAAATCTCTTATCACTCAAATCCTCTAGTGTCTTTATCAACTCCACAATTTCCATAGTAAATATTCAAAAAAAAGTATTTGATATATGTCTTGAATCAAGGATCAAATCAATGGAAAATTTAACATCCCACTCTGGTGGATATCCATGTCATTCCCCATGAAATATATCAATATATTCAATTATAATTCGCCAATCCTAAAATTTAATATTACCTTTTTCATCATTTGTTTTTTCATATTCATCTTCTCATATAATATTTTTAATAAGAGGATATGGGGGTCAATAAAAACATAAATCAGTTGATAAAGTATCCATTCTAAATATATGGAATTCCATATGTTCATCATGGATAATAAATTCCCATTAATTATAGTAATTTTTTTCATTTTATTACTTAATAAATTCTATATCAAGTATTATTTCAAATTATACCATAATTATGATAATAAAATCCACAAATAGAGCATGTTTATTTTTCATAATAGGAATTTCTTTATATATCTTTTTTAGAGTGAGGATTCCACTATGAGTTTTTACTGACAACCCCCTTCATATGTTGAATGGAAGATGTAAGAAGATAAAAATTAATTTTATCAAATGGAATCAATGAGTGAATGAGCTAAATTTTAGGATATGATTACAGAACCTTCAACTACATCATAAAGAACATCAATATCATCTTTTGTGATAACAAAATCTCTCCCTTTCATTATTGTACATTTATGGGGAAATAAATTTTGATTAGTAGGATAATAATTTTAATTGTGTTTCATCTCCATGAAGATAAATAATTACATATTAACATATTCTTTCTCACCATTCCAACCACAAAACTGATGTCCTTTTTGTCCACACTAGTAGAAAACTGTTGTTCCTATTAGGCATATTCTCTTATTTTCCATTCCTAATTTATTGCATGTAGGAATGTACATTCTTCACATATTCTCATTTTACTAAATTTATTTTATAGAGTTCTCACCATCCCACATCTTATCTTGGTTCCCTTAGATTCCATACTACTTGGAGAATTTTCTCTCTCTCTTTATATCATATTATAATTTTTCCTCTTATGATGAGAATGTTTCTCAGACTTTTTCTCTAGTAATAATAGTTTTTAATCCCATCGAATAAACAGTCAATCATTTTCTTTGGATGACATAAGATATAATGTCTAAATATGAGAATATAATATATTTTAAGAAAAAAATAGGATATTGTAAGCACTATCTTTTAATTTTAACCCCTAGGTAAACTATTTTATATCTTAAACACAATAATTAGTTTTAACTATTTTCAGTCATAGTTTTTGTAAAATTAATCAGATTATAAATATATAATCCATTTAAATAAATTCAATTCAAATAATTGATAAAATTTAATTTAAAATAAATTTTATAAACATGACAACAACGCAGGTTTTCGAAGAGAAAATTGTGAAAATTTTACATTGTTTTTATATCCAATTTTATTATGAAATTGATTAAAATTATCTAAATTTTATTAATTGATATATAATTGATGTATTTTTACATTAAAAAATTAACATATTATTTAATTTTATGAATAATTTAAATGATAAGGATGTTTTAGTTAAATTTTTCTACTTCTAATTATTCATCAAAAATATTATATTTTATGTAAATTACTAGAAATTAAAGCTAATAAACGTTTTAAATTATAATTTAAAAATTATTTTATTTTTCAAAATAAATTTTACATCGGTGGAGAAAAATAAATTTAAAACACATCCAGCAGACAAATAAAATGGGGGTTTTCGGGAAGTGAAATTTTTTCAAGAACAAGATTATTATTTAAGAATACTACATATAATAATTATCATTTTAAAAATATGAATTTTTAATTATTGAAATATTATATGTAAATTTACTTTAAATAATTCCTAAGTAAGGGTTATTTTAGTTAATTCTTTAGATAAAAACATATGTACTTTAAAATATTTTTTTGAAAAATCTCATTTTCTAATAGAAAAATAAACATACAATAAAAAAGATATTAATTATTATAAAAATGTAATTAAGTTTGTTAAATAATAAAAATGAATAATTTTATACGTGAAATCATATTCCTAAAAAATATTTTCTTTTTTAATTTTTGTAATTTGTTGAAATGAAATGAAATTTATTCAGAAACTGTTATTTTTATGTATTCACTGAAAAATCCATATTTTTTAAAACAATTGAAAGATTTCATCCAAATTAAACGTTTTTATGAATATTTCATAAATGTGGCTCATTTTAGAAAATAAAATTTATTAAATTTTCAAAAATTACTTAAATTATTTTTCATGGAAAATAATAAAATACATTTTGAAAAACAATTGATGAATAAAATTACAATATTGGAGGTTTTTTTATTTATTTACTAAATATTTTTCAATAATTTACACCGAGTAAGGAATAAATTTATAGAGATATATATACATATATCATAAATTGGTTTAAATTATTCATACCCACCCATTTAATGGCTTGGTCTTAACATTTACATATATCATTGGTCATTTAATGTCTGTGTTCCATGTTGAATACACTATTGAAAAGAAACATATTTGGGTTTTTTGTACCAAAACATATCTATGAGAATAAATTTATTTAAAATAATGTTTCTCATATGGTCTCAGAGAGTTCGATTCTCATATATATTCAGTGTTTCATTTCTTTTACAAAGAAGATTTTCTTTTTAGACATCTCAGGGTGTCACATCATGGATTTGATTATCAGTTTATGAATAATAATATTAATAAATTTTGATGATTCATGTAAATATAAAAATATTTTTATTCAAATTCATTTAGATATTCAGCCAATATTCTTATTGAAGACTTTTCACTAGCCTCTGGTCTATAGTATAGAGGGATGTGTGATTACTGATAATGTAAAGTCTCTATCCAGGAAAATGATTAGTGGTCTAGGGAAGGGTATGTAAAATATAGATTCAAATAATCTATATTTTTTTTCATGCTATTTGAGATATGGAAATTCGGTAATATAGATTATTTATATATTTTTAAGTCCCATAAAAAGGTTATTAATTGGAAAAAAAATTCTATAATGTGAAGGATAACCAAGATATAAGATATATGTTCATGTTTTTGGTCGTAATTTTTGATATACTATTAAAAATATGATGTTCTCTTTGTAGATATTTATAGTATTGAAAATCTATTAGATAATCATAGTCATACATTCAAAAATAATATTATTCCCATAAGATTCAATTAAAGTACCTATTATTTATATTAATAGTTTTTGTTGATGATACAGTTTTCCTATTTTTATGAATGTTAATTATTTAAAAAATAACTTATATGGTGTTTTTCATTTTCCTTATTTTTCTAATGATAGTAGAAAAAACCCTATAGATTTTTTATTAATACAATTTCATATAGTTTTTATGGTGAGAAATTATTCTATGAATAATGAATAATCCATCCAAGTTAGGGATGTATAGTGACCCCAACTGTATCACCGCTTTCCACAAATGATTTATTGGTGGAAATTTTTGTGGGATTTATATTCAAAATGTGTCAATAGAAAAATTTACCGAGGATGGGATGAGTTTTTCTATCTATATAGATACATCTAAATGTTTTTTAGAATGTTTTTTACATTAATATTGATTCAGTAATTATTTGAAACCTGAGTGGTTATATAATTGATGTTAAGAGAGTGGAGTGGATCAGTATGAAGGCTGGGCTTATTTGTATAGGATTCACATTTCATTATCATAATATAGTTTTAAATAGAATAATTTTTATTTTTTTAATTAACACATAGATGGTGAATGATCATATCATGGCCTTATCATTTTTCATATTCCTTAATGTATATAGAAGAAAAAATATTGCATTGATTTTGTATATATGTCATTAATAATTTAATTGATCATGATTTGTGTATTAGAATCATGATCTAGTGTTCTATGAGACACAAATGAGGGTATAATATGTTCTAAGTAGTGTATTTGACGTATGGGAAAGTATACATAATATTATATGATTAGAAATATTGTAATAGTGTGTATGGAACACCGAAAGGGTTCATGGAGTAATAAATATTCCATGGAATATAAGAGCGATTGATTGTGTAAATTTACATAGAGAAGTATTTATATGTAATGTTTAGTCAATACTGATTATGTGTGATAATTATTTTATTATTCATCGACTAATAACTATGGAATGGTTGATCATATATGAAATTAATGGAATTATTCCAAGAATTTCATCTTTAATTATGATTATAAATGGGATTTATTTCCTCTTAATTGGATTTTCATATATTGGTACCATTTTATAGATTAATTATTATTGGCCCTTGACATGGGTTGTCTGATATGAGTGAGAATAGGAATATAATATCTATATGAGTGAGATGTTTGGAACTATCTATGTTGATCCTTATGGAGGAATTCATGTGGATCCATATTGCGGGGATTAAAAAGTTTATTTTCAAATAATATGACCACTATTAAGGATAAATTTTCACACACATAGGAAAAAATGACCTAGTGATCTAGTAATGGTTAGTGGATGGTGTTTTAATTATTCACTTCTGTATGTGTTGGACATTCATGTGTAACCATTATTCTCACAATATGAAATGATGTGGCATATAGAGGAAATAATTTTCATTGATGTGGAGATGATAAGGAAACACTATTTTAGGATGAATATAATTAGTTAGGTGGGAAATCATCTTTTTGAATAGGTAAAGGATTCGGTGACACCATTCATAGATGGTTGCACATGTACTATGTTACTTGTGTTTTAAAGGATCTAATTTTTATGGAATCATTAGAAAATAAAATATTTCAGATTTATATACCATTTTAGATTGGCTTTGAATATTTGAATTAGAATTATGTTCGATTTCATGTTATTTGAGAGTGAGCCATATTATTGGTCCACTAGTGATCTAGGGGATATCAAGTTGGATGGTATTAGGGGTTGGTTATTTGAATACAAATATAAATTAAGTGAGGAAATCATTAATTCTTTAGAGCTGTTGGTACCTTTTTTGAGGCCTCTGTGAGTAAATTAATTATGGTCATGTATTGTTCTTTTCAATAAATGGGTTCATCCTTGCACTATTAGAAATAAATTTCTACTAGAGGAATGGGATTATTTTATTCATGGAATTACATATGGTTTTTAAAACCCATATCGATGACATTTATAACTAATTATATATGAATTTTAATGGGACATTTCAATGGTGGGAGACACCATGTCACCTATTAATATATTATTTCTGGTATAATAATGTGGGTACAACAATATTTTTATGGATGAATCATTCATTTAAGAGTTAGTTATATGAGATAGATGGACATTGAATTTCTATATATAGGTGTTGGGGATAGAGAAGAGAGAGTAAATTATTCTTTATAGGATCATGTCAAGACACGACCCAATAGGGCCCTAGCTACGACTCCCCAAGTTAACCTTTAAGAGGCCAGTGGCTGGCATCTAGCACCGAGTATGCTATCAGAAACATGGGAGGCCTTAGACCATAATACTTGTATGCACGCACCAACACAACCCTCCATGTAATACTGTAATGATATTTGAAAACTGAAAAGAAATGCATGAAATCATCTATCCCACAACTAGAGAACAACGACATTGTAGAAATAGAAAATACAAGGCCCAATAAATAAAAACTAAAAATCATCCATCATTCCCAAAATGAGGGTATCACAATTAAACACCCACAGGTATGCTCCTCACCCAACCCAAGATGAAAACCCCGATCAGTCCAACTACTACACTCTACCTACTCCAGGGTCAACTGGGACTCCATCAAAGTCCTATGGTCTGCACATGACACAAGACATGTTTGGGGAAATTTTTTTCTAGGGGTGAGTATACGACTACTTAGTAGGAAGCCCAAAACCACAAATTTTATTTTAAAACATAAATGCATAAGTACACTCATCTATACCATTAGAAAGCCAATCAAGAGAGAAACATCATCTTGATACCATCCTCAACTACACTCGACAAGTTAAATCAATGTCCCTTGAATATCAAAGAAATTCCATATGACCCGATAATTCTTAGAACATACACAGATATACTCAACACCATCACTATGTCACATGGTCCTGACCATAGACTATCCATGGTGAGAAAATATAGGTTCTAATACAACACTCACAATAGTCACATGGGGTACTGACCTCAAAGACAACAACTAGAGACAAACCATCCTTGATAGCTCAATAAAATGAAAGAGGTAAAGTATCGACAGCTCAGTGTTGATAAGACAACCGCACAATCCTAGATGTCACTTGACAAAGAGATTCCACTACATCTATAAAACGAAAAAATAGAACACCAGACCAGCCCTCATGATACCTATCCATGAGGGAATGTTCGACCAATATCTTTATAGAAGAATTCATCTGGTGAATAAACTACTTCCAACTCCTAAGGTATGTGATCCCACCTTGCGTTCTTTGGGGGACTGTAAAACCTTAGCTATAACACCATAGACAAAAAGGTTGTATCGCACAAAAACTTGAATCTGGAATAACATTCCATGAAGAGGATCAATGAAGCTATGGAGTTTTTCATGTCGATTCAAACTCAACTGAGGAAAAATCAAAACCTTGACATAACACCCTAGAGATCATATCCGTCAAATATGGGGTTATCAATTGTGTAATTTCGGTCCGGACGATACCAAAAACCTCACTTGCTAACTCGAAAAAACATGCCACAGAAATCTGAAAGAAAGGATAACGATAAAAATCTAGATGGTCAGCTCCCAGGGATCACTAGGGCTCCATCACCTACTAAAAAATTCTAAGTAGAGGATCGATTACTTCATAAATATTAGTCACACACATTATATGAACTCTACCAGGTAAACAAGAAGGTATGTGAGGATTGTGTTGGACCTCTCGTGGTGATATGTTCTCCATGAACGATGAGTCTATAATGGAAGTAGACTAAGGAAACTCACTAAAAAAAGAGTAAATGTGAGCTCATTCCCAATAATGGTAGGGGACCACAACTCCACAAAACATGAACCTTCTCCCAGCATGTTAGGGGAGTTCCACTATGATACACATATGCAATGATGCTTAAGAGGGGTCACAGTCAGGTAAAGTGGACCTGATACTGAAAACCCTCAATGGGAAAGGACCTGGGGGACCAAATCAACATAGATAGTTGTAATACCACCATTCGAGACTAGGGGGAACACTCAATGAATGTAGTAGTAACGTCAAAAAAAAGACCAAGTGTCTCACAAAACCCTAATGTTCAGTATTTCTAACCCAAGAAACCTACAAGACAACACATAATCACCACACATCATTATCCCGAATTATGGCCCAATTGTGTTCTACATGGAGGAACATGCAAGATAGGTTATACACTCATTCAAAGTAGAAAACCAGTGAAAAGGGTAGTGTTCCTCACAGTAGGGCCGAAGGGGTCTCTTTGTGGCCCATGACTCGATCCCAAAACAGATTTAAAGGATCGCACAGTCTCGATCCCCTCATAAAACACACAGAATCAACTACTTATTCATCCAAAATAGACACCCGGTGAAAAAGACACATTTCACCGTAAACACCCAAACCAAGCCTTGTGGGTCCCACACCTCGATTGTGTTTTCGGCATCAGAAATTGGTGATAAAACGTCTACATTAATTCCATGGTCTCAAATCCACTCATAGTTCATCAAAATGACATCGGACGCATGAGATACATTAGATCCAATGTTCCCCAAATAATAATAAATTTTTTATTTATTTATTATTATTATAAATGGTTGTTTCATGCCACCATCTCTAGAGCCCCCAATGAAGGGTTCTCAAAGGTACCTTTGAAGGTCAACCTCAAATCATGGTTTGCATTTCCATAGAAGGATTACACTATGGACTCCAGGTTTGTGAGTTATAGTGGTTTCAACACCCTCAGACCAAACTGGATGGGCCGGCCTGCTGTCCCTTCCCCACCGCCACCATAAACTACAGTGCCTCTACTTCCAGATGTCGCCAAGCTTCCTTCCAACGAAGCTGCGCCTCTGTAAAACCCACAACGCCATGCTAGAAACTTACGATGTTGAAAACCATAGTGCAACTATCCACTGGAGCCACACCACATCATAAATTTCTACCACCACCATTACAAATTTTCAAACATCATTCCATTAGATTCGTGGCTTGATGGAGCATCTCATGAACTTCCACGGACCACAAGAACTACTCCAGTGGTCATAGAAATGATCTGAAACCTAATTCAGAAACCTTGGGATGTGATATACATTTTTATGAAAATGATTAACCAATAGTTAATGCATAAAAAGGGTCAATGGGATCAAAAATCATACCATCTACCTCGTAGAGGATCATTGAAGCTTCGAGGATAGAACTACACTCTGTTTCTGACAATGCTCGATCCAGGAGCAGTCACCGTAAAGGTTAGAGCTGGTTAGCGATTCATTCCATCGATTGGGACATTGGTTTGTTCTTTAGAGAAGGAGAAAAGGGATGAGGACCCTTCTACACACACAGTGTGATGGAGGAGGGACGGCTTGTTTATTCAAATTTTCATTTAATTAATTACCCCACGATAAAACTTCTAGTCAACTCACCTCCATCCAAAACACTCAGCATGGACAAATTTATGTCGTGCATAAGGTAATCATGTTATTCTAAACCCAACTGCGGGATCAAAAATTAGAATTGAGACTCTTTTTTAGGAGTTATTTGATTTGGCATCCAAAACAAAATCATTTATTTTTTTACAAAAATTTCATCGACAGCTTTTTTCCATAGTAGTCTCACACTGACAAAACTTATACCCCTCCTTGGATAAACGACATGCTCCAGATGCAACAATGCCCTTGGATTTATAATCCGAGCTACCGTTTGAGAGATAACCCATTTCTACTATGTAGATATTATAAAAATACTTAATATTGTTATAATATTTATTCTTGGAACCCCAAGACACTGAATTTTATACCATTTATGTACCTAGATCTTAAAATATTCATAATGAGATTCTAAATAATGATATGGAAAAACCTAAGTCGCTACATCCACTCAACCATAAGTATTTTCATTCTTGAAAATTAAAAGACTAGGAACATGGGAAAGGACCTAACCTCTCATCAGGGACTCCCAAACCATAAACCACACCATAGGTTCATATACTATAACAAAACCACACCAGCATGAACCACAATAGTAGTAATGTAATAGGGGTTAACAAACATCAGAGGTAGCCTAACACCTCACTTAACACTCTAAACCCTCGCAGAGACCAATTGAACACATTTACTCATCCACAAACACCCAAGTATACCCTTGTTAGTCTACAACAACCCCGAACGAGAGCCAAAATACCCCAACCTACTCTGAAAGGTCAGTTCCAGCACCAACACATTGCCATGTAAAATACCACCTTAGCACACGTCACACCCTGTGACTTGTTGAAACACAGAACCTAATACGGTTGAAGTACTCCTCAAAATAGTGAAAATATATTGCAGGCATGAACATTGGATATTTTTTCATGCAAGACATCACAACAAAACCTCAACACCCCAATGAAAACATCTCGAACACATGGAGAACAAATAGGGTTTCCCATTTGTACACATCTCTCATAGTGGGGGGAATTTTCCATCATTCCTGCAAGTATAAAGCCCAAAAAAACCACACCACATCCTACTCAAGCATCACACATTCAAGATGATGCCATGAAACATGAGGGAACTAAAGAATAAAAAAGGCATGCCAATATTCTCACACTAGGTATTACTAGGCCCTCACCTTCCAACACACTATAATGCCTCGTGTACACAAGTCATGTGGACCCAACCAATGCACCTTGATTCTTCCCTATTTGGGAGACACAAACAAACACACATAGTTTTTATCGTGTCAAAAGAACATGTATCATTAGGGGAAAGATCCTTCAACCTCTTTTATTCATATATATGTTGAAAAACACCAAAACTAACAGATCCATCCATGGCTTGGTTTAATAGGCTGCATCCACATGAACCCTCAAAGTTGGGTCTACATGCTACTACATGGGTGGTTTTTCCACCAACTCTACAACTAGAAGTGAACATGCCCCATGACCATTCCCCTAAAAGGAGACCTCATCACTCATTGGGTCATTCACTTAGCCCATTTATGGATCCCTCGATGTCTTCCACCATGGAAATATGAAGATAAAATTCAGGACGCACCATAACCAAATAGTATATCTGAGGAGCTAACTCAAGAAGGAAAAGAAAAACCTAAGAAATATACATATATGATGAATGTACCATTATTTACCTAAAACCAGTTTCCTAATTTCTTTAGTGAAAATTCATGTTATCAAAGTCTTGGTGAATTGATATGTCAACCGCCTTTACTGAAACTACAGTCATGAGATGAAAATACGAACTCGAAACATCCTGACACTGATGCTATGAAACCCAATCCAAGCTCACGAATATGGTCCCAAGGTGGAACCTCCTATAATACCACTCTATCATGATCCAACCTAAAAATTCCCCAGACTTGACTTCCATATCCCTCCTCCAATATGATATAATAACCCACATACACTTCCATACAACAGTGTAGAGATATACATTTAACAAAAAACAGAATGCATGCATACATATATCCCCCAACTATAGTAAAACAATAATACAATGAAAGAAAATACATCGCCCAATAAAAAATGAAAAATTTACCAACCTTCTCTTAAGAAGGGGACCGCTGTCGAACACCCACTAGTAGGATCCTCATCCAAGCTCTGGTAAAAATTATTGTTCGTCCAGCTACTGTGCTCTACCTGCTCTAGGTCCAACTAGGACTCCGTCAAAGGACCCATGGTCTACACAAGACATAAGCCATGCGCAGAAAAAGAACATGCATGGGTGAGTAGAAGAATACTAAGTAGGGACCTCTAAAACCCCAAATAAAATGGGAAAATGAATGGAATCAGTCTACTCAATCATAATAGAAGGAATATGAATGAGAGAGAAACCTCACCTAGAGACCTTCCTTGTCTACACCCAAATATTATATTCGACATCCCAAGTATGTAAACACAATGACACGTTCCATTAACAATTCCCATAACATACCCAGATATTCTCCGCACTATCACCATGTCTCATGGTCCAAACCATAGATAATCCAGAGTGAAAAAATTGAGCTTCTAACACAACAATCACAATTGTCTCCAAAGGTACTAACCTTATCGACAACAACGAGGTCAAATCCATCCCTAATAGCCCAAAACGAACAGGGGAATGAATTTAAAGATTGAATTCGATGATCCAACCCCACCATTTCATATTTAACACAACCAAAAGATGTCATTATATCTGAAAAATTATCTAATGAAACAACCAAACAACCCTTATGATATGTGTCTATGAGGCCACACATGATAGACATAACCATAGAAGTAGTCACCCAGTGTGTAAACTACTTCCAACTCCACAGGTAGGGGATCCTACCCACGATCAACCAGGGGATAGTAAAAACCTATCTAGAAAACCATACATAGAAAAGAGGTATCAGGAAACAACCTAAATCTAGAACAACTCTCCAAGAATAGGATCATCACTTTTTAGGATTTTTTCACACCGATTCTAACTCCACTAATGAAACATCACAAACTCAATCCAATACCCTTGAGATAATTTTGCTTAGATAAGGTATCATCATCCAATTACTATTGGTTATGAAGATACCTGAAAAAACACCTTGTAACTCTTAGAAACGCACCAAAAAAATCTGAAAGAAAAGATATCAATACACTGCAAGAAGGGAATCTATGAGGGATCACTGGGGCTCCATATTGTACATGAACATCCTGGGAAGATGATCGATGCATTTGTAAATATTGGTCACAATAATTCCAAGAAATCTATTCTGGAAACAAGAAGGGGAATAAGGATCACGTTGGTCCCCTCAGGGTGATACATGCCCTATGTCTATTGAGTCTATAGTTGAAGATGACTGAGGAAAATCAATCTTAAAATAGAGAATGTGATCTCTCTCCCATGCACGATAGTGGATCCCCACTCCAAAAAATGTAACCCCCATCCATATCATGATAAGGGAGTACCACTATGATAAATTTCCACAATGAATCCAAAGAAGTGTCACAGTCTCATGAAGGGGATGTGATATCGAAAGTCCTCAAAGAAAAAGGACCAAGGGGACCAAGTCAACCCAGCTAGTCATAACGCCACCATCCGAGACAAGGGGAACCACATAATTCAGTTATTAGTAACATCATATAAGAGTCCATGGGGTCCCAAATATCCCTCTTAGTCAACTTTTATAACCTGAGTTACCCACATGATGTCTCCAACACAATAAACCTAATAGGACCCGACTGTGGCCACCATAGCATTATATGCATAAAAACACACCGGATAGACTACTTACTTGCCCAAAACCGACAACTAGTGAAAATGGTACTATTCAATGTAACAAACCTGGATGGGTCCTCCTAAAACCCACACATGAATCCTTGAAAACATCTAACAGATTTCTCCATTTTGATCCCCTTGAAAAAATAAATTTAATTGACTACATATTCATCCAGAACGAACATCCAGTGATAAGTTACATTTCCCTACAAACACCAAAATCTGGCTTTATGTGGCATGAACCTTGATTTTAGTTTCAACACCTAAAATTTTTCATAAAACATCCACATTAATTGTAGTGTGACAACACTGCTGACGGTGTGTCTAACATACATCAGAAACAATAGATACTTCTTATCTAATGTAATGGCCCAGACCCTCATGATCCATCCCTTTACCAAATTCTAGGATCCTAAGGGGCCACACATCATTCGGTGCGACCGATCAGTGTGACCGATCGGTGAGACCAATCGGTGTGACCGATCGGAGTGACCGATCGGTTTCACCCAGCCTTGGCGGGCTTTTCTATGGCAGCCTCACTCGTAACACTTCTTTTAGGAACTTTTTGAACTTTTTAGGCATTTCAAGGCCGTTTTACGCCCATAATTAATATCTAAAAATCCAGAGAAATGTCCCTATTAAATAACAATAATTTCAGTCGTGTGTAACCACCCAACCGCGTGGAAGAAACCATGATCAGACTTCCAAGGCGTTCAAATTCCATAACCCATAACATTATGATCTCATCTATATTATGCTAGTGTTTCTTCTTCCCCTTTTGGCTAGTCTCCTTCTTTTCCTTGTGCTTTCGAAGTCCTTTATTTCCTGAGGCAAGTGGTGCACCTGTGCGGAAACCCTGTAAGTCGCACATCCCCTATTATTGGCGCGTGGAGAAAAACTTCGATCCTTGGTCAATAAAGTAGAGATTCTTACCTTCGTCTCTACTTTCTGTGTATCATGCTGGGTAAGCATGCTTTTGCCTCTATGGAAATTGATGAAACCGATCATAACGAAGATAATGAACGGAACTTTGAAGAATGAAACATGGGGTGTGATCGATGTTCTGATGTACTCTCTATGTTGTTATGTGTTGTGAATTGTACAGGGCTATGCTCCTTGAAAATCATGGTAGTTGGTGGTCATTCTCTGTACACTAATGAACCTCTATACTCCAGGATGTTTAAATAATGGTAACATGGAATTGGTAAATTATGTATACTCAGTTAAATAAATTAAAAGCACCAGGATCAACCCCTTTCTATGATAACCCTGGTTAAAGAATAGCGCAATTGAACCCATGGAGGGTGTTAAATATTTTATATTTGAAAATAACTGCATGGTCCTACCTTGTGTCGGGGGGAATGGTTTGGTTGTTTCTTTCGCAGGCCGATTTCTGGGGTGATACGGATGGGGATGGGATCCCCTGTTTTTGTACTTTTGCTGGTTGTGAATTTTAGGTTGTGTGATTTCTCTACTTATATCACAAATTGGGGTGGGATCCCTTGTTGTTGAGAAACCATTGGATCCTGGATTTTGGGAACATGGGGATCTATCTCGGGCTTTTCTTTGGTTCCAGTACTTCGAGGTATCTCACTTATTCCATTGTTGTTGTGACTTTGCAAGAGAACCGGGTGTGAATGCTCAAATTGTTGTTGGCTGTAACTTTTTCCCTTGGTTTGTACTTATGATGTTAGTTTCCCAGTAGTGAAGGACTCTATTTAAATGAGATCACTTGAATATTAAAACATGAATGGTTGAGTGGGGAATTAGTTTTGGGAATGAACTGTGACTTGGCTGTGAGTGTTGTGACTTCTTTTGTGAGTGAATAGTAACAAGGGTGTTTGTACCAATGTGTTGGAACCCCTAGGTTAAGATGAGAGTTTTTTACCAATACATATATCTATAGTTTTTATGTTTCTTATTCGTGCCTCACCCAGGATCCGCACTTAGTGTTGAACACCCCATTTCACGGGGAGGGTGTTTTTCCCAACACTCTTATGAGTGGCTGGTTATTAGCTACTTTTCTGCTATATTTCTCGGATAGCCCAAGACTCTTCAAGAAAGCTGTGATGGCCTGAAGTCCATTATTAGCTCAAGAATCTTCGGGAAGGGTAGTTGTGGTGGTTGGCCTAGGTGTCTCCAGGAAAGTTGTTTCCCATGTGTCTTCGGGATGAGGCCTAGGTGTCTGCAAGCAGTTTGTTTCCCAAGTCACTTTGGGATGAGGCCCAGGTGTCTTCGGGTGTGATGGTAGCTTTCTATCACCGGTGTCTTCTTGCATGGTTATAAGACCCCAGCCTTAAACATTACTTAAACTTGAGATATTTCAAGAATACACCTTGAGGATGTTTTCAGGTTTAGAGTTTTAGATAATTAGATCATAAATCATGAATTACATTCCAAATTTAAACAAAGTGGTTACATAAAAGATAGTATTGGTTTTTCACCATCAACGGAAACATATTTAAAATAAAACATGGTTTTTTTCTTGACTCATCCTTGACACTATCATCATATCATGCACTTTTCCCTTGACCTGTGAAAAACATTTCAAAAACGTGGGATGAGCATAAAAATCTCAGTAAGGGATATAAAAGTACGAAAAGAAAATATTAGTCCATGTATGAAATCATACATTACTCATAAAACATAAACACATATCTCATCAAGTCATGAATAAATCATTGAAATCATAAAACATAAAGGTAACTTGAGGAATTCATAACATTCTTACGTAGGGAGTAACCCTCTTGGTTATGTTTGGAATACCCATCACAATATATTCCCTAAATCGCTTCAGAGAAACCTTAACGTATAACTCCTTCGCGTTACCCAATGCATTACAGAGCTATATCTGGCTCACCCGCCCTTTGTTTATCATGGAACCACCCATCTTCATAATAATGCCCAAGAACCATAACATAATCGTATCACATAAAACATGCATAAATGAAACATAACATTTACACTTTTCAATCACAAGATATCAATACAAGCCATTGATATAAAAACATTATAAAACCCATTTTCAATACCAAAATAAAGGAAAAGTAAAACATGGTATTTATTTTTCATTTAAAAAAATGGTATGTCTTGTAGAGGAAGCCGAAACGCAAATAATGGTAACGGCGGCGGAGAAGTCGTTGTCGCCTCAAACGTACGAAAAAAACATTCCATTTTGTTGTTTAGTAAATGCTTCGTATAAAAAAAGGATTCCTTTTTGATAAACATAAAAGTCAAAGGGGTTTATACACCGTATAAAAGAAGGTTGTGTATAAAACAAAATATGCCTCAATGAAAGGAGACTGAGACGAAGTCCCATACAAAGACGGTATCCTTGGATTGAGGATAAATCAATTACATAATTATGTGTGACAAATGAATACACCAAATATAAGTGGATATTAAGTGTAAAAAAATCACAGGTTATTCACACATATTCATATAACGACATATTTATGGAGTACAAGTTTATCGCAAAGAATCAAAATTGGGTTAAGAAGTTCCCTTGCAAAAATTCGACAGCCTAATGGCGTCACTTCAAAATTCGGAAAAAGAGTTGATGAGAGATAAAAAGGGTATATCATCACTTGGACATAAAAATTACATTGATAAGGATATAGAAGAACATATCCAAACATAATAGTATGTGAATTAAAATACATAACAAAATAAGTCTTTTAAATAGAGGAGGGTGAAAGGTTTCCTTACCGACTTGGGTATCTTTCAAAACATACACCCCCATGAAAGAAGGACAATACAACATTGATGTAAATACTCATAAACGAAATTATGTTACACAAAGATTATAATAATGTTAAGTTCATATAACACTCAAAGGAAATGGTGGAAAATGTAGCATAAATCTCACGTGAATAAAAGTGAGATGAAAAATCCCTTAAGAAAACTCGGCAGCCTAACGACGCCACTTAAAAATTATAAAAAAAATTGATGTGAGTAAGAGGGGGTGTATCATCATATAAAAATACAAATTAAGGTATGGTTAATATAAAATAACATCCTCCAACATAAGAACATGGAGCATAAATTAAATAACATAAAAGAGAGTACTTGAAAATAAAGTGAGAGGTCGGATCCCTTACCTCATGTCCGACTTGCCCTGTTCATTTCTTTATATTCCTGAATAATAAACTTTGGTCAATTTATAATTTCTTAAGGGACTCCTTTAAAGATTATTATTCAGTTAATATCACATATTATAATGTTATAATAATTTTTTAATAATTTTAGTTCATATCAGATGGTTTTTCCAATGTTTGGTACATGAGTAAAAAAATGAACTTTTTTGAAATTGATTTCCCATGTAGTTATAAGTAAACCATTTACAGAATATTATTAATGATTAAAATATCATATATATCAAGTACATATTCATTTTATACTATTCCATAACATTTGGAGATAAAAAATGAAAAGCACCGTTCATAGAGACGGTAGGTCGTACGTACGCATGAACGCTACTTTCATTTTTTTGTCATATTAATGGAATTAAAAATAAATGAGATATATATATATATAATCAAATTAAAATATATACGATATATAGGTCACATATGTTCATTAATTTCATTCTTTATAAATTCCATATATTTCATTAACGAGTCACATCACTTGAGGGGGCGGTAGGCCACACTTCCTCATATGAAATTATCGCATTTGCACAACATGAAAAGAATAAAAGAATGTTTTAAATATAAAATAAAGAAGCATATAGTAAACATAAATACAATATATATCATATTAAAAATAGAGTTACATCCTAATGGCCACCTTTAAAGGTGTTAAAAGAATATTGAAAAATCATCGTTTCGTGAGGCAGAAAATCGCCAACCACAGAAACAATATGTTCTTTAACCATTAGACGAAGGTGTGTGTAAGTGTAGCTCTAATACTTCACATAACAACATCCTATTATATTGAAGATACTGGTTTTGTTAAAAAAGAAAAGAATAAAAAGAGTTTAGGGGGTTGCAGAAGCAAAATAAAATATAATAACACAAGAGAAAACACTACCTTTAAAACGGGTAACTCTCTTTGATTTAAACTCAAGGCTTCCTTGGAAAGGATTCTGCCCAAAGTGAGGCTTCAATGATGAATAGAGGGATTGGGAGAGATGAAATTAGTAGGGGTTGTCCAAGCCATAGGCTTGAGAGGTTTGTGTAAGGTGGTAGCGGTGGGGGCCTTTTATAAGAGGAGAAGAGGGGCACTCTTTGAACGTTATAAAATATTACTTAATTATAAAATGATTTTAGGATTTTAAATGTCCCAAAATTATATATTTCGTGGATAAGATGATAATAGTTCTAAATATACACATACAATAGGTTTTTGACAAGTGTAGGTCTTATATTTTACATTATGTTTTCATTTTATTTCAATCGTTTATTTATGAGGTAATCACTGCATCATCACGGTGTCATAGATAGATTAATTTATTTAATTATAAAAAAATATCATGAAGTAGGAAATATTTTTAGATTTATAATTAATATTTATAGTAAAAAATATGACTTATATAACCCCATGTAAATTTTTTTTAGTAAAACAACACATGTTTGTGACATTTTAATTTTAACTTTAAATAAAAAAGGTATTAATGTCATTTTCCAACCAATGTGGCTCCATGGGGTCCCCAAGTTGACCCATGGATTGTCTTGGTCGGCCATTACACATCCAATAAAGGTAGGACATGTTTCATGTTCATTTCATATTATTAACACATTATTTTTACCTTAAATTACACTAAATACCTCTAATCGCGATTAAAAACATAAAAGTTTCTATTCATCAAAAAAATTATTTTAATCGCATTGAACCACATTTTACATCAAAATGACAACCATGTATGTCGGATTTTTGAAATTCAAAACACATAAGTGGAAAGGTTTCATTTAAACGAAAAATCAGTATTTTAAGCACCACTTAGTGGTTTCACTATTCATCAAAAATTTAAGTTTTTCAAAAAATACCAAAACATCACCCTAAGCTATATTAGATATTCCAAATTCAAAAATGATGTCTAATTTACAAAATTAAAATAATATAAGTTACATTAATTAATTTAATAATTAATTCCCACTGTTATGACAAGTAGCGTGTTTTTATGAAACAATATATATCAAAAGATTGACACTAGTTTAAGTCCAATTTCAAAGTGAAATTAATTCCAACGACCACTATTGGATTAAATGGTAAAAATATATTGTAATTTCACATTAAAACAAATTCAAAAGATAATCTAATCATATAAATAAATTAGATTAAAAAGTGGTTTTGAATTAAAATACAACATTTTCACTATTCATAAACAAATGAACTTTATCGGAAAAATACAAAGAATTTACACAAAGTAAATTTTGATTACCCGATTCTAAAGAAGAATTTTATTTTTTCAAATATAACACATAAAATTTTTAAAAAGTGGATTTAATAGAGGTTCTCCATCAAAAGATGGTTTATCGACCTTTTAAAGAATATTAGAATGTTTATGCTTAAAATTGGATTCATTCGCATTTTTAATCCTCTAACATTTATTGTAAAGAGTAAAAATATTTTAGAAACATATATAATCATTTTTATTTAGTTCTTCTCATTCCCGCCATTACAATGGCTAGGCGTTAACTACCATTTAAAATAATATTATTTTATTATTGGACTGCAACGTAAGATTCCCAAGAAACGCGTTGTTGTGTATTGGGTACGCCATCGATCATAGCATCCCCTTTAAAGTATTATTAATATTTTATTCACAAATATGGATAAATGTGAAAATGTCATATTCTTTATTTACCTGGGGTGTTCCATCTTTCCCCCCGTTTGGGAATTACGTCCTCGCAATTTTAAAATTGTGCTAGGAAACTTCATTGAAAATCCCACATCGGAACAAGAGGTAGTAAAACAATCACTTTAAAATAAATAAAGAGAAGTACAAAGGTCACCCGAGTTAACCCATACTAGGATTCCATGTTTGAAAACATGGATATGGAGGGAAAAAAGGGTCATGTTCTGAGGGAGAGTGATAGAAAACATGTTTAAGAGAAAGATAACAATAAGAAAATCACATACTTGTGGTGGGTTAAATGGTATTCGATTCCCCCGTAGGAAATATTAATAGACAACATTTTTGTTTTAAGTTGCTTTTCATTGAGGAATTTATTTTTGATCATAAGGAAACATACTTGCTTGTCATGTTGACTTTCAAATTTTACTATATTTCTTAGATAAACTTGTACTTTCCCCAAATGATGAGTATTTAAGAACACTTGTTTACATTAAGAGAGATATAATAAACTACTAAAGAATCACCTAATGCAAAAAAGTGAACTATATAGTTCCCATGTATTTAGACCTTAACCAAAAATAAAACCTAAAAGGTTAGTATGAGATCAGATAATACCCAGAAAGGATAAAAAATCTATTCTTAATCTCCAAAATTTGTCAAACAGTACCCAAAGTTCAACAAAGACCCTTAAATAAACAATTTGTCTATAAAATAATTCAAATTAAGCCAAACTAATATTGACACCTAAATATTTGAAGGATTTAATCCCATATTCTTCCAAGGTACAAATTAACACTTATCTTCAAATAACATCAGTTGCTCTTAATGTCTCATATTGAAAAGTAATTAACCTAATCACATATCCTCCACAAAAGGTTAATAATTTCCATAGATAACCCAAAATCAACTTACTCTTAATTCATAAAATCATCTAAGTAAAAAAGAATAAGTCATAATAAACAGGGACTTCACGTAGTCCAGTGGTAGGCAATAAATACCAGTCATACTTTGGTTGTGGGTTCGATTCCAGCAGCTTTGTCCGACGTGATGGGTTGTCACACAGTCTGCATGTTTTCCTTTTTATAAAACTCCAAAAATAACCCTAACATATTTTTAACCTCAATAGTTTCCTTATACCTCTCATTTTCATCCAAATTCATTACGATCTCAACATCTTAATTCTTGAAGTCTTATTTCACAACCATAAGATAAAATAAAATGATTCCCAAAATGAATAACATCATACCTTGATCATGGCGTCCACTCAGTTTCATCACCATCTTGCTCACATAGGTAGAAGTCCCATTCATTACAACAATGATTTATAGATCCTTCAAAATAATTTGCTTCCTACATCCAAATACACCTTGTACAACATGGGTCATATGGGTGTTAACAGAAAAACAGTTTTGGAAAATAATCATGTATGACATATAATTCAAAAACATCTGATAAAACATGATTTCTATAAAATAGTCTGACAGAATTTGAGTTGAAACATTCTATTATTTGTCCTTTTAAAATACCATAAGTATGTTCTGAGAGACTATATTATGAAATAAAATAGAAATAGGTTGCGCAAGGGTCTCCTTCCTCAGCACCACTTCTAAAATCATAATATGCTTCAAATTCTTGTGATAAGGTAAAATATTTGAAAATACCTTGATAATATTTACCTTTCTTGAAAATATGAGAATATTGTGAAAATAGTATTTGTCTAAATACAACCCATGATCCATGATGATAACGAGGTATACCGGAGGTGTTTGATATCTCAAATAACTGCTTGCAAGTGAGTTTTATGCTAGAAAAAGTTTCACCATCATCTGAACATGACTTTACAATAATTATTGCAAGCATGTCATCAGGAAGAGATAGGAATGTCATTTGAGATCCTTCTCCTTCCATTCGTAACCAACATTACTTGACCTGAAAAAAGACATAAAAAAGGATTTAACTGAAATAATAGATATAGGGACTAATGATGTGTCTAACAAAAACTCATAATCCCTAAAGATGTCTAAACCAACCTCTAATACCAACTATAAGGCCCCAGCCTTAAACATTACTTAATCTTGAGATATTTCAAGAATACACCTTGAGGATCTTTTCAGGTTTAGAGTTTTAGAGAATTAGATCATAAATCATGAATTACATTCCACATTTAAACAAAGTGGTTACATAAAAGATAGTATTGGTTTTTCCCCATCAACGAAAACATATTTAAAATAAAACATGGTTTGTTTATTGACACATCCTTGACACTATCATCATATCATGCACATTTCCCTTGACCTGTGAAAAACATTTCAAAAACGTGGGATGAGCATAAAAATCTTAGTAAGGGATATAAAAGTACGAAAAGAAAACATTAGTCCTTGTATGAAATCATACTTTAGTCATAAAACATAATCACATACCTCATCATGTCATGAATAAATCATAGAAATCATAAGACATAAAGGTAACTTGAGGCATTCATAACATTCTTACGTAGGGAGTAACCCTCTTGGATACGTTTGGAATACCCATCACAGTATATTCCCTAAATCTCTTCGGAGAAAACTTAACATTTAACTCCTTCATGTTACCCAATGCATTGGAGAGAAATATCAGGCTCACCCGCCCTTAGTTTATCACAGAACCACCCGTCTTCATAATAATTCCCAAGAACCATAACATAATCGTATCACATAAAACATGCATAAAGGAAACATAACATTTCCACTTTTCAATCACAAGATATCAATAAAACCCATTGATATAAAAACATTATGAAAAGCATTTTCAATACCAAAATAATAGAAAATTAAAACAGGGTATTTATTTTTCATTTTAAAAAAAGGCATGGCTTGTAGAGGAAGCCGAAACTCAAATAATGGTCATGGAGGCGGAGAAGTCGTTGTCACCGCATACGTACGACAAAAAAATTCCCTTTTGTCGTTTAGTAAACGCTTCGTATAAAAAATGATTCCTTTTGGATAAACTAAAAAGTCAAAGGGGTTTATACACCGTATAAAATAAGGTTGTGTATAGAACAAAATATGCCTCAATGAAAGGAGATTGAGACGAAGTCCCATACAAAGACGGTATCCTTAGATTAAGGATAAACCAATTGCCTAATTATGTGTGAAAAATGAATACACCAAAATAAGTGGATATTAAGTGTAAAACAATCACATGTTATCCACACATATTCATAGAATGACATATTTAAGGAGTACAAGTTTATCCCAAAGAATCAAAATTGGGTTAAGAAGTTCCATTGCAAAAATTTGAAAGCCTAACATCGTCACTTCAAAATATAGAAAAAGAGTTGATGAGAAATAAAAAGGGTATCTCATAACATGGACATAAAATTTACATTAATGAGGATATAGAAGAACATATCCCAACATAATATTATGTGAATTAAAAGACATAACAAAAGAAGTCTTTTAAAAAGAGGAGGGTGAAAGGTTCCATTACGGACATGGGTATCTTTCAAAACATACACCCCATGAAAGAAAGACAATACAAAATTGATGTAAATACTCATAAACGAAAGTATATTACACAAATAGTAGAATAATGGGCAGTACATATACCACTCAAAGGAAATGGGGGCAAATGTAGCATAAATCTCACAGGAATAAAAGTGAGGTGAAAATTCCCTTACGAAAACTCGGCAGCCTAACGGCGCCACTTAAAAATTCTAAAAACATAATTGATGAGAGTAATAAGGGGTATCTCATCATATAAAAATAAAAATTACAGTATGGTTAATATAAAATAACATCCTCCAACAAAATAACATGGAGCATAACTGAAATGACATAAAAGAGGGTACTTGAAAAGAAAGCGAGAGGTCAGATCCCTTACCTCAAGTCCGACTTGTCTTGTTGGTTTCTTTATATTCCTGAATAATAAACTTTGATAAATTTATAATTGCATAAGGGCCTCTTTTTAATATTATTTTTCAGTTCATATCACATATTATAATGTTATAATAATTGTTTAATAATGTTAGTTCATATCAGATGTTTTTGCCGATGTTTGGTACATGAGTAAAAAAAATGAACTTGTTTGAAAATGATTTCCCATGTAGTAATAAGTAAATAATTTATAGAATATTATTAATGATTAAAATATCATATATATATCCAGTACATATTCATTTTATACTATTCCATAACATTGGGAGATAAAAAATGAAAAGCACCGTTCATGGAGACGGTAGGCCGTACGTACGCATGAATGCTACTTTCATTTTTTTGTCATATTAATGGAATTAAAAATAAATGAGATATATATATATATAATAATTAAATTATAATATATATGTTATATAGGCCACATATGTTCATTTATTTCATTCTTTATACATTCCATGTACTGCTTTAACGAGTCACATCACTTGAGGGGGCGGTAGTCCACACTTCCTCATATGAAATTATTGCATTTGCACAACATGAAAAAAATAAAGGTATGTATTAAATATAAAATACAGAAGAATATTGTAACCATGAATACCATATATATCATATATAAAATAAAGTTACATCATAATGGCGACCTTTAAGGGTGTTAAAATAATATTGAACAATCATCGTTTCGTGAGGCCGAAAATCGCCAACCACATAAACAATATGTTCTTTGACCATTAGACGAAGGTGTGTGTAAGTGTATCTCGAATCCTTCACATAAAAACATCCTTGTATATTGAAGATACTGATGTTGTGACAAAATAAAAGAATAAAAAGTGTTTAGGGGGTTGGAGAAGCAAAATAAAACATAAGAACACAAGAGAAAACACTTCCTTTAAAACGGGTAACTCTCTTTGATTTAAGCTCAAAGGATTCCTCAGAAAGGATTCTGCCCAAAGTGAGGCTTCAATGATGAATAGTGGGATGTGGAGAGATGAAATAGGCAGGGTTTGGCCGAGACAAAGGCTTGAGAGGTGTGTGTAAGGTGGTAGATGTGGGGGCCTTTTATAAGTGAAGAAGAGGGGCACTCTTGGAAAGTTATAAAATATTACTTTATTTTAAAATGATTTTCGGAATTTAAAGGTCCCACAATTATATATTTCGGTGATAAGGTGATAATAGTTAGAAATCCACACATACAATTGGTTTTTCACAAGTTTAGGTCTTAGATTTTACATTATCTTTTCATTTTATTTAAATCGTTCATTTATGAGGTAATCACTGCATCATCATGGTGTCATAAATAGATTAATTTATTTAATTATAAAATAATATCATGATTTAGGAAATCTTTTTATATTTCTAATGAATATTTATAGTAAAAAATATGACTTATATAACCCCATGTAAAAATTGGTTTAGTAAAACAACACTTGTTTGTGACATTTTAATTTGAACTTTAAATAAAAAGGTATTAATGTCATTTTCCAACCAAAGTGACTCCATGGGGTCCCCAAGTTGACCCATGGATTGTCGTGGTCAGCCATGACATATCTAATAAGGGTAGGACATGTGTAAAGTTCATTTCATATTATTAAAACATTATTATTACCTTAAATTATACTAATTACCTCTAATCGCGATTAAAAACATAAAAGTTACTATTCACCCAAAAAAATTAATTTATTCCCATTGAACCACATTTTTCTTCCTAATGACAACCATGTATGTCGGATTTTTGAAATTCTAAACACAAAAGTGGTAAAGATTCTTTTAAATGAAAAATCAGTTTTTAAGTACCACTTAGTGGTTTCAATATTCATCAAAAATTGATGTTTTTCATAAAAATACCAAAACATCACCATAAGCTATATTTGATATTCCGAATTCAAAAATAATTTATATTTTACAAAATTCAAATCATATAAGTTAAATTAATTAATTTAATAATTAATTCCCATTGTCATGACAAATAGCGTGTTTTTATGAAACAATATATTTGCAAAGATTGACACTAGTTTAAGTCCAATTTCAAATTGAAATTAATTCCAACGACCAATATTGGATTAAATGGTAAAAATATATTCTAATTTCACTTTAAAACAAATTCAAAAGATAATCTAATCATTTAAATAAATTAGATTAAAAAGAGGTTTTGAATTAAAATCCAACATTTTTCACTATTCATTAAAAAACGAACTTTATCGGAAAAATACCAAAAATTTACACAAAATAAATTTTGATGACCCGATTCTAAAGAAGAATTTTATTTTGTCAAATATAACACATAAAATTTTCAAAAACTAGATTTAATAGAGGTTCTCCATCAAAAGGCGGTTAATCGACCTTTTTAAAAATATTAGAATGTTTACGCTTAAAATTGGATTCATTCACATTTTTAATCCTCTAACATTAATTGTAAAGAGTAAAAATATTTGACAAACATATATAATCATTTTTTAGTTAGTTCTGTTCATTCCTGCCATTACAACGGCTAGGAGTTAACTTCCATTTAAAATAATATTATTTTATTATTAGAGTGCAAAGTAAGATTCCCAAGAAACTCGTTGTTGCGTATTGGGTGCGCCATCGAGCATAGCTTCCCCATTAAAGTAATATTAATATTTTATTCACAAATAGGGATAAATGTGAAAATGCCATATTCTTTATTTACCTGGGGTGTTACAGTGTTAGTGGTCGTTCCAACCTAGGTATTTGCGGGCATGGTTACATAAGGATTTTGTGGCCGAAGTGTTTGCGGGCGGGTTTTGGCAGTGGGACTGCATGATGATATGGCCCAGGTATGTGCGAGCGGGGTTTGGTAGTGGGAATGTGGTGAGAATGGAAGGATTGGTTCAATGCGTAGGATGTCTTCAATAACCAGTGGGAATATGGTGCGGGGTACCAAAATATCGATGTGTTATTACTATACTTTACATTCCTTGCAATATTTGGGGAGTGTGTCTTGGTGAGGCTTGGTGGTTAGTTTTCTTTTCTAGGTAAAATGGTTCCTTTTTTTACAAGGAATTAGAATGTCATCTCACTTGTGCATGAGATATTTTGGTTTTCCCTACTAAGTATACTTGTATGCTCACCCTACGTATATAAAACTATTTTCAGGTTTCCAGGAGGACGTCAAGGATCATGCGGGACCATACTAGATCAGACCATGGGGTAGTTTCTGTTTTCATTTTCCTTTTTCTTGGTACTTTACCTTTGGAGTTTTTGTGGCCTGTAATTTTGAACATGCATGTGGGAATGGTTTACTTTGGGTTTTACCTTTACCTCCATATTTGGTGTTGTTTGGTATTTTCACTCTTATCACCCGATCCTATTAAAATAAAAGGGTAATGACTTCCATTTGTGTGAATTCTATACCCCTGGCACTGGTCCCCACTCCGGGACCTATTGAAGGCTGGTTTCGGGGGTCATTATCTCTCATTCTACTTAAAGAAGTAAGGGCTTGGCAATCTGCTGTCCCTTCCCTCCTTTTGGTGAAGGCGGGCCATGACAGAATGGTATCAAAGGAGGAGGTTCAGAGATAGGATGGAGTCTGGAGTTAGGCACGGTGAGGATTACATGGGATGGTATGGAAACAATTTTTGGGTGACCTTGTTGTGTGAATTTGGCTAGGGATGACCGGGTAGGACACAAGATTTTAGGGTCCCCCATGATCTGATGCAAGGACTCGGGACCTACCAAACAACCATGTGAGGCCACGCCGATTACAGGGTAGAGACCCTAGGAAAGGAACATGCATCATTATGACTTGTGTTCTTGAGTTTCATGGGTTACTTGGGGATTCAAAATAAATGAAGAAGTATATGAAAATTTAAGAACAATATTATGCACTACATGGGCTTAGGAATTCCTTGTTTACCTTGCAGATACAACACCTGGGAGATGACCACGAGTGGTCCTAGTGATCAAGGCCCAGGAGGTTGACATGGTCGATCGGTAGAGGGCTGATCGAGAGGAGGAGGATGATCAGTGGCAGAAGACGCTTCGAGCCTTTCAGCGACAGACCCTTGGGAAGTACGAGGGTAGCACCTCAGACATGAAGATGGAGAGTTGGATAGAGGAGATGATGATAGCTTTCGGCTTGATTTGGGATCTTAAGGAGTATTGGGTTCCTCTGGCTGTGAGCCAGATGCGGGGAGTAGCGCGTAAGTGGTGGACACTCTACCTGGGGAGAGGAGGGAGGCTGAGGTGGCATGGGCTGATTTCGAGAAGGTGTTCCAGGCGGAATTCCACTCTTCTATGATGAAAGCTGAGAAGAGGCAGGATAAAATCTACCTCCAGTAGGGTAGTATGTCAGTAAGGGAGCTGGGGATCAAGTTCAAGGATATCCTCCACTTTGCTACGGACCTCTTTCTGGATGAGGAGTCCTGGGTGAGACGTTTAGAGGAGGCGCTCTGACCTTCCCACCAGTACGTTGTTACTCACTTCACTTTATCGACATACTAGGAGTTCCATAAGAAGGAAGAGGTGGTGGAAAGGATGCACAAGCTATAAGGTGTGTCACGAGAGGGGATCCAGCTGGGATCATCGAAGGGGAAGGCCGCCAGCACCAGGCCTCCAGAATAAGGGCCCTCTAGGTTTTAACTGGCACGGAGTAGGCCCCTGCAGTTCCAGTTCCGATCTCCCGGCCCTCGCCCTTTATCTTCCGGACTAGGGACGAGATGATTCATCTATTGCAGCCATGGGAACTATCAAAATTAGTGCCTGGATAGAGTGCAGTATGGCGGTGGCCGGCAGGTTCAGCACCTGCCTCTGTAGCAGAAGTATCCCACGAGGCCTTTCCAGCAGTAGGAGTAGGGTCTACGAGCTCTCGCACCTCTGAGGACAGATGATGCAGGGGTAGGCCGACCTCAGGGCTCTCCTCAGGGACCTCAACTAGGGAATGGTCAGGGAGGTGGCAGAAAGCTGAGAAGTAGTGGATCCGGGTGCGGGAAGTTGCACGCCTCGAAGGTAGTAGTTCCAACAGGATCAGAGGTCATTCGAGGTACGATCCGTTTGTTCAGTACCCTTGCTTACGTCTTGTTTGATACAGGATATCACTCCTTTGTTACACGTAGTCTGGCCTATGCATTGGGTCTAGATTATAAGGGACTTCCAGTTCCCCTGGTGCTGAGCACACCAGTCGAAGGCCAGACCGACTTGAAATATGTTTGTTGAGAATGAAGACTAATGATAGGGCCACATCAGTCAGTTAGGGATCTTCTTCTGTTGTAGATACAACCATATGATGTCATCCTAGGCATTGATTGCCTATTCTCTATATGTGCCGTCATCGACTACTTCCGAGGAAGGGTCATGATTTCAGGCATGGTCGGCCAATGTGTTACTTTCACCAGCAAGCGGCGTGTCCAAAAGGGAAGCAGGTGAGAGTTACCCCTCCTCTCTTTGTTATCCAAGCTATCAGTGGAGTCAGCAGATGTAGAGATGGTGGAGGTACCAGGGATCGTCTGTGAGTTTATGGACATCTTCCCTAAGGATGTGACGACTCTACCCCCTCGATTTGATGTTGAGTTTGGGATAGACTTGAAAACCTGGTGCATGTCCTATCTCGATGACCCCCTACCAGATGCCACCTTCGGAGATACGAGAGTTTTGGATTCAGATTGAAGACCTGATGAAGAGGAGTTATGTTCGACCAAGTGCGCCACCGTGGGGTGATCCAGTCTTGTTCGCAAGGAAGGCATACGGTGGTCTCCGGCTGTGCAAAGACTACAGGAGACTGAATCATGTAATGACCAAGAATCACTACCCTCCTCCAAGGATAGATGATCTCTTTGACCAGTTGAAAAGGGAATGATGGTTCTTGAAGATCGACCTGTGGTCTGGATATCACCAGTTGAGGGTGATGGAGGGTGAAATCCCAAAGACATCCTTCAGGTGAAGATATGGGCACTTCGAGTTCATGGTAATGCCATTTGGCGTTACAAACACTCTAGCCATGTTCATGGGGCTAATGAACTCCGTCTTCCGAGAGTACCTGGATCAGTTCATAGTCATGTTCATCGACGGCATCCTGATCTACATAAGATTAGAAGAGGATAACACTGAGCACTTGAAGATGGGTTTGGAGGTCCTCTAACAGCACCGTCTTTATGGGAAGTTGTCAATGTTCAAGTTTTGGACGTGAGAAGTGAACTTTCTTGGGAACATGGTGTCTGAGTAGGGAGTAGCGGTAGACCCATATAAGGCTGCAGCGGTTGTTTCTTGGGAAGCACCCATTAATTTGGTCGAGGTCAGTAGTTTCCTCGGGCTGGCAGGTTACTATCGGAGGTTCAGACCCAACTTCTCCAGAGTTGTAGCACCTTTGACAGCCTTAACCTAAATGGACCGGGCTTTCATGTGGAGTGAGCAGTGTGAGGCAGCCTTCAACTATCTGAAGGAGAAGTTGGTTAGTGCCTTAGTGTTGAGGTTTCCAGAAGAAGAGGCAGCATATGAATTATTCAGTGATGCTTCGGGACAAGGCCTTGGGTGTGTGCTAATGAAATGACAAAGAGTGATATCTTATGGGTCTAGAAAGCTATTCTCCCACAAGCGTAATTATTCCACCCATGATCGGGAGCTCACATCAGTCATTTTTTGCACTAATGTTGCGGCAGAATTACCTCATCGGAGAACAATTTGTGGTCTTCATGGACCACAAAATCTTGAGTTATATCATCTCCTAGCGGGACCTGGACCTACAACAACGAAGGTGGATGGAGTTCCTCCATGATTAAAATTTCGAGATTTTCTACACCTCAGGGAAATGAAACATGGTGGTTGATTCCTTGAGCAGAAGTTCATAGAGGGTTGCGGTCCGAGAGTCGGTAGACGCTTGGAGGGCGATGGAGGAGTTGGTTGCCCTGCATCTGGATGCGAGGATGGATAGTGGAAAGCGTTAACTATATCAGATGACAGTACAGTATTCTCTGTTATATCTGGTGGAGGAGTCTCAATGGGAAGACCCATAGAGTGAAGTGATGTGTGGTAGGGTTAGCCAAGGTGATTCTCCAGAAGGGTGGATGGAGGATGGTCAGAATCAGATAATCTTCCGAGGGAAGATGTTTTTTCCAGATGCGATGTGTGTCATGGTTCTTAGTGAGTTCCACAACTCACCCCTAGAAGTACACCATGTAATTTCCAAGATGTACTAGGGTCTGAGGAGACATTTTTGGTGGCCTTGAGTAAAGCGAGCAGTGGCAGAGTTTGTGGCCAAGTTCCTAGTGTGTCAGAAGGTGAAGGGTGAATAGTGCATTCCAGGTGGATTGTTAAAACCTTTAGATGTCCTCGAGTGGAAGTAGTATGACATCTCAATGGATTTTATCATGGGAATACCCAAGGTTAAAGGGGGCTATGATGCCATCTCAGAAGTAGTGGACCGTTTGACAAAATCTCCTCACTTTCTGGCGATAAAGAGTCAAGTGCAGTGGATGCTCTAGCATGGAAGTATGTGGACGAGGTGGTGCGGTTACAGGGAGTTCTGAGATCCATAGTCTCAGATAGATATGTGCAGTTTACCTCATGAGTATGGAGGGGTTTTCAACATGCGTTTCGCACCCAACTGCACAATAGCACTACCTTCTACCCCCAGACGGATGGCCAGACAGAGCACACCGTCCAGACCTTTGATGACATGCTCTGAGCATGCGTTCTTGTCCTTGGTGGATCATGGATGCAACACTTTCCTCTGGTAGAGTTCTCCTACAAAAATATCCATCACTATACCATTGGAATTTCTCCATTGAAAGCCCTATATAGAAGACCATTTTGCTCACCTGTGTGCTGGAATGTGGTAGAGTAAGCATGTGTTCTTGGCCTGGAGGTGATGCAGAGCACAACAGAGAAGGTTCAGCTTATACGAAAAGGATGAAGGTGGCTTAGGATCGGCAGAAGTCATATGTTGATGATAGGAGGAGACCCTTGGAATTCTATTTTGGGGACCACATGTTCTTGAAGGTCTCCCCTCGGCATGGACAGTGGAGGTTCGGCAAGGGAAGTAAGCTCTCTCCTTGGTTCGTCGGACCCTTCGAGGTGTTGCACCAAGTCAGCAAGGTGGCTTATGAGATGGCTTTACCATCGCAGCTACAAAGGGTGCACGATGTCTTCCATGACTCCCAGCTTCATCGATATCTGCACGATGATTCGTACATCCTCGACTGGGGAGATCTAGATATCAAAGATGATGCAACCTTCATGGAAAAACCAGTGACGATCGAGGGTTGTGAGGAAAAGGGGCTTCATGGATGGACCATTCCGTTGGTTCGCATGTTGTGGAGGCATGGTGGACTTGAGGAGAGTACCTGTGAGAGGGAAGCATAGATGCGTGCCTAGTACCCAGAGTCATTTTGAGTATTATCCTGATTTTTCTGTACTTGTTTGCTATGTAATGCTTTACCATGTTGACTATGGGATATTCAATTTCCTTTTTCTGTGAATGTGTGTGATGTGTCCTAAAGGATGGGAGGGGAGGACCTAATTCCTAGTTAGGACGTACTAAATTTGATGTGCCTAAACCCATGTGGGCTAGTCAGTGCCGCCCAAAGCGGATAGTATCATAACACGGAGGAAGGGAATCCCTTCTCCCACATGGTCAGAATGTTTTGTCTTTTGTTTTCATGGTTGGACGGGCAAAGGAGCAGTTGGATATCAGTGATTGTTCAGGAGATAAGGAGATGTTGTGTAAGAGAGGTTCACTCCTGAGAGGTATCTTCCGGGGGGTTGTTCGGACCCCCTCAATCCTTCAGGTCTATTTCTGGATTCTTGAGGGAGAGAATTGTTTGAGATGTATCTGATGTAATGGCCCAGACCCTCATGATCCATCCCTTTACCACATTCTAGGATTGTAAGGGGTCTCAAGTCGTTCGGTGGGACTGATTGGTGAGACAAATCGGTGTGAACAATCGAAAATACTGATCGGTGTCACCCTGCCATGGTGGGATTTTCTTCTGCAGCCTCCCCCATAACACTTCTTTTAAGACCTTTTTGACATTTTTACACGTTTGAAGGACATTATTAAGCCCATAATTAATATATAAAAATCCAGAGAAACTTCCCTATTAAATAACAATAATTTCAGTCATGTGTAACCACCCAACCGCATGGAAGAACCATGATCCAACATCCAAGGCATTCAAATTCCTTATCCAATAACATTGGGATCTCATCTATATTACACTAGAGTTTATTATTACCCTTTTTTCTAGTTTCCTTCTTTTCCCTGTGCATTCAAAGTCATTTTTTTGATGAGTAAAGTGGTGCACCTGTGCAGAAACCCTGCATGTCGCGCATCGCCTATTCCTGGCAGGTAGAGAAAGACGCCGATCCTTGATCAATCAAGTAGGGATTATTACCTTCGTCTCTCATTTCTATGTATCATGTGGGGTGGTAATGCTTTTTCCTCTGTGGAAATTGATGTAACCGAACATAAAACAGATAATGAACGGACCTTTAAAGAATGAAGGGGGTTGTGATCGATGTTCTGATGTACTCTCTATGTTGTTATATGTTTTGAATTATACGGGCCTATGCTCACTGAAATTCATGGATGTTGGTGGTCATTCTCTGTGCACTAATGAACCTTTGTTCTCCTAGATGTTTAAATAATGAAAACATTGAATTTGTAAATTACGTATACTCGGTTAAATAAATTGAAAGCACCAGGATCAACCCCTTTCTGTGATAACCCCGGTTAAATCACAGTGGAATTGAAATCATGGAGTGTGTTAAAAATTTTAAATCTGAAATACCTGCATGGAATTACCTTGTGTTGGTGGTATCAGTTTGGTAGTTTCATTCACGGGCCGATTACTGGGGTGATACGGATGGGGATGGGATCCACTGTTGTTGTACTTTTGCTGGTTCTGAATTTGAGGATATGTGATTTCTCTGCTTATATCACAAATTGGGGTGGGATCATATTTTGTTGAGAAACCATTGGCTCCAGGATTTTGGGAACATGGGGTTGTGTCTCGTGGTTTTATTTGGTTCCAGTACTTCGAGAGATCTCACTTATCCCTTTGTTGTTGTGACTTTGCAAGAGAACTGGGTGTGAATGCTCAAATTGCTGTTGGCTGTAACTTTTTCCCTTGGTATGTGCTTATGCTTTTAGTTTCCTAGTAGTTCAAAAATCTATTTAAATGAGAACACTTGAAAATTAAAACGATAATGGTTTAGTGGGGAAGTAGTTTTGGGAATGAGATATGACTTGGCCACGAGTGTCGTGACTACTTTTGTGAATGAATATTAACAATGGTGTATGTGCTTAGATTTTGGAACCCCTATGTTGGGATGAGTGTTTGTTACCTAAACATATATCTGCATTTTTTATGTTTCTTATTCACTCCCCACCCAAGTTGAGAACTTAGTGGCGAACATCCCATTTCAATGGGAGGGTGTTTATCCCAAAACTCCTTTGAGTGGCTGGTTATTATCTCCTTTTCTGCTCCCTTTCCTGAATATCCCAAGACTCTTCGGGAAAGATGTGATGGCCTGATGTCCATTATTAGACCAAGAATCTTCGGGCATGGTAGATGTGGTGGTTGGCCCAGGAGTCTGTGGGAAGGTTGTTTCCTAAGTGTCTTCAGGATGAGGCCCAGGTGTCTGCAGGCAGGTTGTTTCTCAATTATCTTCGCGGTGAGGCTCAGGTGTCTTCGGGCATGATGGTACCTTTATGGACCCTATGTCTTCAAGCGTGGTAGTGGTTGTTCTGGCCAAGGTGTTTTCGGCCATGGTTACATATGGATGATGTGGCCCAGGTGTGTGCAGGTGGGGTTTGGAAGAGGGACTGCGTGAGGATATGGCCCATGTGTGTGTGGGTGGGGTGTGGCAGTGGGACTGTGGTGAGAATGGTGGGATTGGTTCGATGCATAGGATGTCTTCAATAACCAGTTGGAATGTGGTGCGAGGTACCCAAAGATCGATGTGATATTACAATACTTTACTTGCTTTACGTTATTTGGGGAGTGTGCTTTGGTGAGGCTTGGGTGGATAGTTTCCTTGCTAGGTACATTGGTTCCTTTTTTTATAGGGCATTAGAATGTCTCTTCACTTGTGCACGAGATCTATTGTTTTTCCCTACTGAGTATACTTTTATGCTCACCCTATGTATATAAAATTGTTTTCAGGTTTCTAGGTGGACTTCAGGGATCGTGCGGGACCGTACTAGCTCGGACCATCGGGCAGTTGTTGTTGCCTTTTTCCTCTTTCTTGGCACTTTACCTTTGGAGTTTTTGTGGTTGTACTTTTGAACAAGCATGTGGGAATGATTTACTTTGGGTTTTACCATTACCTCCAACTTTGGTGTTGTTTTGGATTTTCTCTCTTATCACTCGATCCTATTAAAATAAAAGGGTAATGCCTTCCAATTGGGCGAATTCTATACCATTGGAACTGGTTGCCACTCCGGGACCTATTGAAGGCGGGTCTCGGGGGTCATTATCTCTCCTTCAACTTAATGAAGGAAGGGATTGGCAATATGCTGACCCTTCCCTCCTTTTGATGAAGGTGGGTCGTGACATCCAATGTTCACTAAAAAATAATAAATATTTTATAATTATTATAAATTGATGTTTTGTGCCACCACATCTCTAGAATGTAACCAAATCTCTTCAAACGGGTTTAAAAAGTCATTCCTTGATGGAAGGGTTTGGTAGCTGCAAACGGCCAAAAAAATGGACCCCTGGTTTGTGACATATAGGGGTTTAAACATCTTAGAACCTAATTGGTTGGACCGGCCTACCGGCCCTCCACCACCACCATAAAAAACTGTCACACTGCCTTCCTCTAGAGCCACACCTCGCAAGAATGACATTAGGGCACTGACTAAACTTCTGTGCTCCACCAGGACCACTCCAGTGGTCAGAAAATTGATCTGAAATCGGTTTTAGATACCTCAGGACATGATCTTCATTTCTAAAATGAATATTCACACAAAAACGATGCATAAACAAGGGGAGAGGGATACAACCTCAAACATCCTACCTTATGGAGGATTGTCAAATCTTTAAGTCCAGATCCATGCTCCTTTGTTTTTGTTTTTCAATCTTGCATGATCGTAGTCATGATCAGATATCTTCAGTGCTTCGTTCCTTCGATTCGGCCTATGGGTTATTCATCGGTAAAGGAGAAGTGGGTGGAAAAGTCACCTTTTCACCCAACCTGAAGGAGGGGGCAGGCTAATTAAATGAATTTTCATTTAATTAACTCTCCCACCATAATACCTCCCATCAACTTGCCTCCACCCAAAAAACCTAGATTAGAAAACATTATGTTACACCTAGGGAAAATGTGTCGTTCTAAACCCAACTGCAGGCTCAAAAATGGGATATGAGACTCTATTGAAGAATTATTCAATCGGGTATACAATATTATTTAATTAATCTTTTTACAGATAATCCCTTTGAAACATTATCTATAGTATTACTACGCCGAAAAAACATATACCCCTCCTAAGGTAAACAGCACGCTCTGGATGCAACAGTTCCCTCAAATTTATAATTCAAGATACCTTTTGATAGATAACCCATTTCTTCCATGTGAATAATATAAAAATACTAAATATTTTTACAAATTTATTTTGAAACCATCAGGCCTCGAAATCATACAACGTCTCTACACATAGTTCTGGGATAATCCGTAGGAATATTCAAAAGTCTAATAGTGAAAAAGATGATTCGCTACAACTAGTTCCCTTATATGTTTGCAGTTTCATTATTGATACTTGAAAAATATTCAAGGATAGAAAAATATGAGTTATTATTGAATTGGGGGAAATAGTCAATTATAAGTGATGGTTGGAGGACTAATGTGAATTACTGAGTATGAGAGAGATTATGATGGGATATTTTTATTGCATTAAGGAGTATTATTCCATTTTATATTTAGGAAATATGATTTTTCCCCTGAAAAGGTTACATGGATTATTTTTACATGAATTGATATTTTTTTATTTATAAAATAACATATATGAATTTGACATGGATCAAAGCATAAAATATATTTTATTTTACCTGGTGAATGTTGGATAATATTTGTGGGGACCCATCTCTATGAGTGGTTTCTATAATGGTAGGTTATTCAAAGAAAAAAAATTTAATCACCACACTTTATTTGATAATAAGGAGAATCATGGAACTAATCATGGATACCGACTATAATAAACCATCTAGGATACCCTGGTACCATAAATAATGATCCATATCTAAAATTTAATGAATAGAATTCCTAGTCCCTAGACATTGATGACCAGAACATGGTATCATACAAGAAAAATATGGGATGAATATTAAAAAAATTAATAGAAGAAAAATATTTAACAATAGTATCTTCAACACTACCATGGTAGAAAGTACTAGAAACCAAATGCGTATAAAAAAATTGAAAATATAATATCATTAATGTAATCAGTATCTATCATGATAAAAATAAAAAAAATCCAATGAATAAGGTGGAAAAAATCTCAACTTCTCACCTCTAATACACAACAATTTAAAGGATCATGAAACATTACCACCTCAATGTGGCGATTTCTCTTTGGTCACACCCGGAATGAGAAAATATACCAATTCCAAAAGGAAAAAATAGTGTGTGAATAATAAATCCTAGTAAGGTCACACTATGTGATATATAGTCAATACTATTACAATTTCCCATTTATGATATAAAATAAAATTAGACATAGCATGGAATTTTATTTTTTCAATATTTTAACCAAAAAATTAATTTAATTCAATTGTATGGAAGACATATTAAAAAAATTCAAATATAAATAAAAAGTAAAATTTTATACAAAATTTTATATAAATAAATTAGCTTGTGTAAGATGATTTAATATATCAGAGGAATTTATTTCAAATAAAATAACTTGTAACATTATTTTCAAATTCCCTATGGTACGTTGGATATAGTCTATAGGATCCTCACACATCTCATCAATGACCATGGATCAACATCCACTCCCACTTAAAAGATAGTAAATATAATCCACTCCCACTTTAGAGAAAAGTTTTATCAACAACTCATAAATAATGGAAAATCACTTCCCTAATATGGTTAATATATTTTTTTCATCATGAATGCATTGCTATGGGATTGGTATCCTAGAATTCTTGTTCTAAACACCAACTGACTATCCATGATCCATTATGATTTGATCAATCAATCAATAATATTGGAAATAAATCATTTTAAAAAATATTAAATTAAAGTTTCCCAATTTCAGTTCTCAAATTTCATGTTCAATTTAAAAACTAGCCATCAATTTTTATCATTTCATACCATTTAAAAACATCATTTAATTAAATTATTTTTCTGTAGATCAACATAAAATATTCTTAATCAAATAAATTTTCAATAAATTCTTTCATTTTTCACAAATTCACCCAACTATTTCAATTCTATTGAAATTTATGTTTTTCACAACTTCCATACACATTCAAAATCAAGATAAAATTATCAGAGTTACATGTTTTTAAATCCATTAAAAACTCATTTCATTTTAACAATTAAATAATATATTTCAATCATAGGTAGTGAATTATGTATCTACCTACTTTAATCATAAATATAAAACTATCAACCCCCAAAACAAGTATTCCAACATATATCGAAGGAAAAGGAGATCTAAAAATCAAACCTATAATGAAGATTCAATAAAAAATAGTTTAGATAAAACCAATCCATCATGCTCTATAAAACAATATGGTGAATGGAAGGAGAGATCAGAAGAAACTATTAGAGAGGAGATCCACCTACCCAGAGGTGATTGATCAAGATCAAAGCCTCTTAGTTCCCCTAATGAAAGGGGTTTGGGGAGAAAAAAATTGTACTCTGGTTCTTTTATAGACAAGGAAAATGTTTAGGGTCATGTGGGTTTGTCCTGAGTTTAAATAAGGGGATTCAAGATTTTAATATAAATTTTCAGAGGAATTAAATCCCACGCAAAAGTTTATCATTGATGTGATGCACAATTAGAAAAACTATATAACCTAGATATGTTCCCCTACTATCTATGGTTCAGTTTTTATACTAGGTGGGTCCATGGTTTGGATATATGTTCTTTCCCTACTATCCAAGGATGTTTATTTTTCTGTAGTGGAACATTTGTTTTTTAAAACGATGTTCCAAACATTCACATCTCAAAAATCTTCAAAAAATCACGGAATTCCACCAAAACATCTTGAATAAAAGACACAAAAATTGTATAGACAAAATATTGTCTATGAACACCAATAAAATGATAATATAATGTTACATCATCCACAACATTATTTTTACACATAAATCTTATTATGATTGGTCCATGATAAAGATATGAGGCCACAACTCTCTCATTCATACCCTGTACTCCCAAGTCTCAAGAGAATTAGAACCATGACTCCCTAACACAATAATCAATGGTATCATACTATCATTTAGTAACTTTGACTCAAAATCAAAAATACTAATGGAATGTTATTTCACTAATAAATCAAGCTTAACATTAGGATATTCCCATCAAAAAAAGAGAAGGTCAGAAAGATACTTTTTTTACTATGATACATATAACACATTATGTATCAATGTAAATTGTGGTGAAATTTATAAAAGGTAAGATACATTTCCCACTTGATCAAGATCCTCAAATGGTCCCAAAAACCATGGTGCATCCTTTCCGAATATCCCAATACATCATTGAATAAATCATGGTGAAACACTTAAGAACAACAGAACACCAACAAATAACTCTTATAGTTTTCGATAATGACCAACATAGGATTTATTCTTACTTTGTTCCATCATAAATCACTAATGAATCAAATAAATATTCTCTATCGTCTCTTGGAACACACAGTCCAAACAAGTATGTTTCACTAATCTCTATCTTATAGAACATATATTTAAAATGGTTTTTGTGAAAGGACTCAAAATAATCCTTTTAGATCGTGGATTGGTTAGTATTATTATAAGTATACTCAAAAATTCCTAAATGGTCATCCCATGTTCCACCAAAAAAATAATATGTACATGTATCATATCCTTAATAATCTATATATCTCTCTCCATCTAGGCACCAAACATTGGATGAAATGTCATACTCAACCGAACATGGGATCCTGTTTCCTTCTAAAGTCCTCACTAAAAATGATTGTTAATGCAATGATCTATATCAGATGATATAACAGTTGGATATCTATGCAAACATACAATAACTTTCAAATATATATTTAAAAACTCCTTAACATTTTATTCATCCCAAAATTAATATAAATTGAGATGATTAGGTTATTCCATCAATTAAAACCCATATTACACTTTTCATTCAAGGGACATATGGAAACCCATCAAAAATCCATATATATATCACATCACATGTCCAAATAGGAATTGTAAGTGGTTGATGTAAAACTGAAGGTCTCTACATCCTAGTGTATACCTATTGGGAATAATAACATTGATAAAAAATCACTAATTTCATGTATCATACCAGACTACCAGAATCATCGCCCAAAGTCATAAAACCTTTTTTTCGATTTATGGGTTACAATCCCATTAGGAAATATTTAAATCCCCCACCTCGAACATCTATCTAAAAATATCACAATATATATATTCTAATGATATATAATACACTTTGTAGAGAAAGACAACTCAAAAATGGCCTCCCAACCATAAACAGATTCCCTAATGCTATATAATTCATCTTTAATCTACGGTTCTAGATGAAAAATGTCGAGAATAATAATGTTCAATTGAACTCTATTAGTAAAACCAAATAATCCTCCTCTTAGAAAAAGAAATGAATCTATAAAAAATATTCTTCATGTTACACTATTCTGATGATTCTTTCATGGAAGGGGATAGATGATTCATTATCAATACATCAGCAAAAAATTACCTTTCCCTATATTATAGGAAATTTTAGAATCGAGATATTGTAGTTACACCACTCAATATCTATGATGAAGAGTCAAATATTTTTTAGTGAAGATATAACTCATTATCTTTCTATATGAATACATTGTAAACCATTCTCTATAACAGTAAGGCCACCAACTCTTATGTTTATGAATCAAAACTGTGAGTGTAAGGTCATGGGTGGAAAATTATTTTCATTTCTCCTAAGTGGTCACAAACCATAGGCTACAACAGTATCACATTGGATGAGAGTAAACCCCAAACTCAGGTCCGATGCACAAAATATACTAAATAGAAATTCCTGGCCTGTGGAAGGGTCAACACTAGTGTGGAAGTCAAAATCATTTCATCTCAACAGATGAAGTCTAAAATTACCATCCAAAACTATCATAACCCACTTCTGAGTGGGAGTGGTAATTAAAGGATCCAAAATTAATAAATATTTTATGAACAGATATAATACCCCACAATTACCATGAATCTCTAAATATCAAAATTATTTCATAGTTTTTCCCATGCCATAATAGCATTTACCATCTGAGGATCAAATGAAATTCCATGTTCCTTGAGAATGTTTCTAAATAACATCACCCCTTAAATCCAAAAGTCACATTTTGATAGCTTGTTATAGAGTCAGTGATTTTTCAACATTTCTAGAAGTTCCCCTTTATGACACACATGATCCTATATAGACTGTTATAAATAGGGATTTATTTCAAAAAGACTACCCTGGACATATCAAGATACTCATGAAAGATAATATTCATAAAATAATTAATTACTATAGGTTAGTTGATCAAACCAATTTGAATGACAAGTAAATCATAATGTTCATAACTACTCTAGTAAGTATATTTCTAAATATCATATTATATTATTCTCAACTAGTGATAATTATACGGATGATTAATCATCGAGAACCACTTCTCAAATTTCAATTGATTAAATAGAGCACCAATCCATGTAAATAGATTCATGTTCTTTACAATAACTCATTAATGTTTTGGATAATCAACACATATAAATTTTTTTGGTCTTCTTTCTTATAAATGATAACAAGAACTACCCAATTTGAAACACTCAAGAATTTAAAAGAATTCTATAATAGAACATCCAATTGAATATTTGGATTTTTTATTTCATAATATTTTATGTAGTATGAAGAAATAAAAACTAGATTTGTACTAGGAACTAATTAAATAGAAATATATACTTGTATTGATAGAAGAAAATAGGATTAATTAGTATAAAACATTCAGTATTCTCAATGACAACTAGTAGAGACTGTTGCTCAAATACTTCCACTCCATGTTAAAAGAAATCAATGATTGATTTACCAAAATCTGAAAAAAAAAATGTCCAACTCTAATCGACCTTAGTTCTCCATGAGATTATGGGACACACAATTCAGTAATGTAAAAGAGTCCCTTAATAGATATAATTCAATATAGGCCATATTAGCAATGATCCAATTGATCCTTAAAATAAAATAACTAGTTTTGATGTCGAGAATCATAAAATCCAAGGTAAGCTTGATCTATGAGAAATAAAAGAATCAAGACGTACAACAAAGACCATGATCTCTATTCATTATGAGGGCATGGTTATATCCACCACCTAATAATAATATATATGTAATGATTGAACAATTTAAAAATATGTGTTGATATAAAAAAATGATATGAACATATATCATATAAATTAGTCAATAAATATGAAACTATATTGATTGTACCTATCACTTTCAATGGACATGTATAAAATTTCTTGGGCGAATCTTTTCTATTTGGAGAAGTTTCATTCCCATTTGATAGAGCTATAATCCCTTATATCTTATTATATATGATTTCACCATTGATATTTTAGTTTTTAATAAGCCTATTTAACTACATGTCTAAGAAAATATATTCTATAATTTTGATAGGTTTCTAAAGAAACCATAAGAACTGCAGATCATTAGCACCTTAGTACAAACAAATATCAAATAGAAAACCCTAATACCCTGAAATAAAAAAGAAATACCTCTAAAAAGAATTAAAATTGGTACAGATTAATCATATTAAAGATAATGAACACAAATCCTTTCAGGCATCATATTCTGTTTAATGAACTAAATTAACTACCACTATGATAAAAAGTAATCACATCAACCCAAAATTACCAACTAGATTAGGCTCAAACCTTATCGCCATATCCAACATTTTAGTATAATAGGTGTTCTTCAGTAATAATAAATGAGAATAAACATTAGTTAAAATATCCATCACAAATACTATTGTATTCATCTTCTCATTTGATAAAATAAAAGCTAAAGACATTAAATGATTGTAAATGTAGCTAATATACTCTACAATTTTCCTTTAAACCTTTTCGAGTTTGAAAAACTCTATAACCTTATCCAGAACCATAGACTCATGATATAATTTAATAGAGAAAACACACCTTATTTCCTTCCATTCTAAAACATCATATATCGTCATTATTACAATATAATCCCACAATATCCTCCTAGGTCCAAAAGGCTTGACGGTGGCACATTTCACCTGAATAGAATCAAGAATTTACAAAAAATTAAATAGAGCCTTTATATTTCTCAACCCACCATCAGCCTCTTAAGAATCATTAGAGACTTGGAAGGAAGTTAGCTTTTGGGTAAAGAACACTTGATCATGATTCCAATATTGATCTAGTAGGTGTTCTTGAATTGGAGCCTAAATGTGAATAGGTTATTTTCCTCTCAATCATCTTATATATTAGGAAAAATAACCTCAATACAATTATTGTCTATGGGAGGATTTCCTCACTATTGTTCACAAACAGCTTGCACTCGGCATATATTCACACGTATTCTCATAGTAATAATGCTAAAAATAGTAGAAAACAAAATTGAACACCTCATAAATGATACAAAGATCAAAAAATACAGAAAGAGTAACATGAATATTAGTCACATTAGATAATATTTCATGATTTGGATTTTAATCTTTCCCAAATAAAATTATTGGAAAGACTAGAATTAGATCAATTATTTTTCAATGCGCCTTTACCACACAGGAAATTGTGACTTAAGGCTTGTTATAATGAAATTTGGAGATGTATTCATGCATAACTACTTAATAGGTCCCAAAAGAACTAAAAAATTCCTGTTGAAATCAATGGAAGATTCTTAACCTACACCACTAATACTATTATTTCATGAACCAACTAGGACACCCTGGTACACTGATACTTATGTTGGCTCTTTCATAGAATAGATGAAATTTTTGGTACCCATTGGTTTATTACATGAAACTAGTATCATAAAATGAATAAAAATGAATGAATTTACCATCAAATAGTGGAAGATAAAGAATACAAGTATGGATTGTCCATACACACAATGAAGAAATTACTAGAAGTCAAAAAGGTATTAAAACCCCAATGTAATACATTATCCCTTAACATAGTATCTATCGAGGTAAAATATATAAAATACCATGAGAAAAGTGGATAATATCTCTACCGGTCACCTCATACACTCCATTTTTCGAATGATTAAGAAAAAATTCCTCATATAGGTTAAACATTCCATTTTCTCAATCCTGGAAAGACAAAATATAAAAAAACCAAAAAGAAAATATAAGTTAGGAGATATTAACCTCAGTAGGTTCTCACAATGTGTTACATAATCAATGAAAGAGAAATTTAAGATTTATGAAATCAAATAAGATAAATGAAGTCATTGTATTTTATTCTTACACATATAAAGTCAAAATATTTTTTCAATTCAAATAGATGTAAGATAAATGAAAACCATAGGCAAGAATAAATTAATTTTTTTATAAAATTGTTTATATAAATAAATATTCCTTAAAAAAATATCAATATACCAATGGAATGTATATTTGATCAATGATATCATATCACTATGGTCGGATTACCAATGATTTTTTAGTTATTGCCTATTGGATCCACAGATATAGCATTAATGACCACATCTCCATAACCACTCCCACTGATGGAAAATTACTCTCATCTACTCCCTCTTAATGAAACTTTAATATCTTCCACTCTCAATTATTTAAATATTAATTACCAAAGTTGGATTAGTTTTTATTGTCATCTTAAATCATGTTTTAGTGGATCATGAAATGACCATGATTGTCTAAACCACATAATAACTATCCAAGATCCCATGTGATTCAATCAATAAATAAATCAATTTAAAACATTTTCATATATAATTTACCAATATTAGTTTTAACACGGCTTTTAAATTTAAAATCCAAATCATAGATTTCCATAATATCATGATTTCTAAAAAAATTCAATTTAATAATATTTATCAAGATCAAAATATAATAAATCTCATCAATATTATTTCTATAACAACCCATAATTGTCTTTCAAATTTACCCACAAAATTTCAATTCCATTGAAATAGGTGTTCTCTTAACATCCATACCCAGTTCATATCAAGGTTCATATCATTAAAATTCCATTTTTGTAATCATTTAATAAATAATATCAATTTAATTAATCAATTCATGTATTAAACTATATGAAAAATAATTATGGACCCCCCTAAATTTACATAGAGAAATCACACGATCAATACTTGTTACTATCATTACAAAGAACTTTGAAGGAGAATGAGATATAGAAATAATACCTATAATTAATATCTAAAAAAATTACTGAATATCCATCTAATATGGGGTGATTCATAAAACTCTATGTGATAATAAACAAGATATCAGAAGAAACTATTAAAAAGAAGGTCCACATACCCAGAGGTGATCAAACGAGATCAAAGCCACTTCAATCTACCATAGAAGGACATTAGAGTAGAGAAAAATTGATTTGTGTGATCCTTAAATGACATTAGAAATTTTTAGGGTCCGGTGGGGATCAAATAGGGGTTAAACTAATGTATTAGTTATTTTAAAATAATATTTCACAGGAATAAAATCTCACCTTCATGGTAATCAAGGCATGGTTTCATTATTATCCAACCCATTTTTCCTATCCCTATAACCCTACTATCGACGGTGCATAGTTTTTTTAACTCTAAACTAACCATACATTCCCCAATATCCATGTGTTACATGGTTTTCAATGTTGGGGTGTATCTTTTGGGGTGTAGCTTTTGGTATTATATGTACCTTCTATGCACATCACATAAAACCTCCAAATAATCACAAAATTACATCTAAAACTCCATAAAACTATAATAGACAAAAAACGAGATCAAAAAATGGTCAAGGAATATCCTCATGAGGGTAACATAATGTTACACCTAATTCAAGAGATGGGAGGGTAGTCCTTGATTTTTAGGGCCATAATGGGTGAAGATCCTTGTGCCACATCCAAAAATAGCGATGTTCTGTTAAAGGTTTGTCTTGGTTCATACCCTTTGTCTTGGATAATCACACAATAAACAAGTTGGAATTCAATTTGTCCTATTTATGAGACATAGATTCATGGTACGACATTCAAGGTCAATCTATGACGAATTTTATTTCATTTTTCACTAAGTTAGACAGATCATTTTAGTTTGAAACCCTATTGGATTTTGGTTTTTTTACTATAATATGTGGTATTTAACTATCTCATCAACCTATCCATATCATTATTCATTACCAATAAATAAAATATAGTTTTTATAGTTATATATGGTGTAATTATGATGCACTCTTCCCATTTTCCTCTATTTTATATTCCCATTTGTGAAAACTATAATTTTGTGAGATTCGATCAAGATATTTGAATCAATTAAATATATTTATTTTATAAACATTTGTGATTGATGTGGACCTTGAAAGTAATAGAAATGGGATGCCACATTTTTGGGGGAAATTTACATCCATTAAAATTAAGATTGAATTATGGAAGATACCAAATTTAGTTATAGTGTTTGATAATGGTTGTTGGAATTGTTGATTGATTAGTTTTCAAATTATATAACCATTAACTATAGTGTTTATAGTGGTATACTATATCAATTTTTTGGTGTTTTTAGTTATGGTTATTTGATACATTCATGAAATAATATATCTCTTAGATTATTACTCATTTTAATCAATATTGTTAATAAATTATATATAATCAAAAATAGTTATTTTAATTTTATTACATGAGATAGATTATATTTTTGTGGTATGAGCATGATGAAACATGGATGTGATTACCCATTGAAAAAATAATCATCCTATGGATTGTGAAACCATGATCAGGGTGATAAACCCGTTTGATATAAAATAATATTCATGTTTGTTCATTACTATAAATACATGCATATTTCCATGTCTCTATGAAGACAACAAGTGACAAAGATCAGTCTATGTAAGAAGATATAGTGTGCCACTTAGAATCCCAACACTAGAATATGATATATTTAATACATTGGAACATTAGTATGAGAATATGTATTGTATACAATAGGTTAATGTGAAATTTGATGGAAGGGAAACATCAAGTAGCTCTCAGGATTTTATATGAGACTTTAGTAGTTTATATTTCTATCCTACATTATGTTTTATAGTAATGAGAGGTTTGATCCTTGTAATTATGAAAGAAATAGTCATACGTATAATAATTAATGAACTAAAACCTGTTTTGGGCAGAGTAAATGTATTTTGATGGAAATTATTGGGATATATCTTTAATTTCATGAAGCTTATTTGAAATCTCTCTTAAGTTAGATGGATGTTGAGACTACAGTATTGGCCGAATGGACCATTGAATAAAATGTAATAATGTTTTCAAAGGGTTTAGGGATATATATATTATGAAATTTTATTCTTAATAGGGCTTGGATTTGAGTAATACTTTTATGTGGTTTAGATTATCCTTCCAATACAAGTTTCAGTTATAGCCCATTGGTTAAGGAGTCAAAAAGGATTTTGAATAGTATTTGCTATTGATGATAAAATATTAGGATAGATTAAAATAACCAAGTTGACTCAATAAAATGTATGAAGATAATTTTTTAATGGTGAGAATGATGTACATTGGAGACTTAAAGGGTCTTTAGGTGATTTTCCTATTTGTATGGGACGACATTAAAATGTATTTTTAGAAAAGCATAATGGACCATTCAGAGTATTTGATTTTGAAGGGTTGGTGATAACATTGGATTAGCTATGTATGATTCTTTTTTTCATTTTTTGTGTCGATGATAAACTCTGGGCCGGTGATGAATACCAAGGTTGTTGATGATGGATCTAGATATCTATAGTCAACTTGAATTATAATGTACCGGTTGATCTCAATCTATAATGAGAAGGTAATAGTGGGAATGTGATATTTATCCTGAAAATGATTGATAAGCTAATGATCAGGATAATGAACTCATATTGAATTTTTTTTAATAACAATGCATTAGTTGAGAATGTATAGGTTATTCTTTGAAACATCTCTTAACCAAAAGTTACTAAAAAAGTACTTTTCCATATAAAAGCCTCATTATGGATGAGATGATATTTTCATGGACCTCATGGAGTGATAAGGTTTATCATGTGTTAAATTATAAACCATACCTTGATTGATACTGAATCAGTAATGATGTGATACAAGTCCCCAAAATGAGTTATAATGCTGAGGATAAGAGATGTTGGAAAACCTCCCTTGAGTAATAAGGGATATTTTGTGACATGGATGAAGGACCCTACCCTCTATCTTATTACAGTGGCCAAAATATGGTGACCCTGACCCAAATTTCAATGATTAATCTTTAGGTCATATAGGATTTCCAATATTATATTTTGAATATAATACATCTTAAAAAAATCTATAATTGTATGGTTTTTTAGTATCCTTGATATAAAATGATAGTGTATTATGCATCTTGTTGTGGTTGTCTCATTATCATAGACCACTCTAATCAATTTTATTGGGAATATTAAAAATGATTATTTATTTTTATGATGAATACCCCAATATTATGGAACTTATTAGAGGAAAATTTTTAGACTCTAATAAGTTATCATTCCAATAACCTCAGTAGAAGATTGTTTCAGGTATATACCTTTCCATTTCCCAAAAAAGATCAATGTATCAATGAGATGAAGATGGGGTGAATCAGTGATATTTGTTCTATTAGGATTCCTTATTTTTGAAAAAAACCTCGCCTACAATTAAAGAGTTATCAAATTTATGAAAAAAAAACAATCACAAATCCATTGGTACAAAAGAATTTAAAAGGTTCATTATTTAACTGGATTATCTATGTCCTTGGTATAGTTTGGAATGAATCCAATACCACTCAATCCACTTTAAAACAATCCTTTTGGGTGGACAAATAAACTATGATATATCCTTCCACTCATGTAGAACTATGATCAATGAAACATTGAATGTGCTTCAGGTAGCATGAAATGATGTAATTCATGTTTTTGTAACAAGTTACAAAACATTAAAAATATTCTTCATAACATGTTACAATGCTTCCTTTTTAAAGATAAAAAATATATAAATAAAAAATCATCAATTTACTACCCAAGAGTCGGTAAGAACATCTTCGGAAATCATAATGATACTCAATATGATTCACCAATCCAATTTTCAAGTTAGATTTCTCATTTCAACTATAAAACACTTCCTAAATACTAATAAAAAAATATGAATAGCTTCTCCCTAAACTAGGAAATCCTAGCTCGATTCCTCACTCCAATTCAAAATTTCTAAATACGATTTTACTTATATTTTATTTTTCTAGAAAACCACATCTAGAATGCTCAGTCTTAAGTCATCTTATCTCTATAAGCATTCAGACCTCTACCTTCTATTTTCACCAGCACACAATTCCTTTGTCTATAAAAGTACAACATACATTCCAATATTTATAGGGCTTATAAATATGGTTTAGGTAGGATTATAAAAAACAATCCCATATAAACAAATTTTCATAAATATTTATTCCCTTAAATCTTGACAACATCATTGACTTTTTAATGCTTCTTAACTCTTCATGATTCTTATCAAACCTTATCAAATATCCTCACAACCATAGCTCACTTCATATATTCTTCACAATTTTTAGTCTAATTTTGACTTCGATTTTAGTAATCTCATTACGATTAATGAATATGTACATTATTTGAATCTTTATTACATTACTCCACACCAATTGAAATATATGAAAATAACATATCTTTTCTTTATGATTCATGGAATTAACTAAAAAAAGTTCCCATTATTATGTTCTATACCAACTAAGAATTAAATTTCTCATTCAAATGATCCATATCAACAAATAACTATAAAACATTAAAACAACTTTTCCATAATCATAGTCCCATACTCTAAATATGTAACAATTATCGATATAACTCCATTCTCAACTTCCAACGTCATCATGATATATTGCAGAACCTCTTTGACAAAAAATTTGTAACTACTTTAAATAGTTCTCCTTTTTTTCTCTTCCTCAAACTGATGATCCTATATAAGATAAAGTCCATCATCTAATGAATTTAATTAGTGTTGGTTTCTTCTGGATGGATTTTTCTATCACTCACTCTGATAATAAATGTCATTGTAATACTAATGTCTCTTTACCCAATTAAAGAAAAAAACGAGAATTTTTCTCCTCTAAATCATGAACCAATTGAAAACAACCGACAATTCATATTGCTGAAAATGGTTAACTGCATTATTTATTAGTCTTTTTTACTTCTCACATGCATTGGTTCCAACATATCCCAATAAAAATGAATCTTCCGTGGATTCCCATTTTAAATGATCATTGTGTTATGATGATCAGTATTATCATTAATTTGAATATCAGTGGAACACCACATATGATCGAATGGGATCACCAATTTCATCTTCAGAGACTGAAAAATTCATTCACTAAATAGTTATATCTTGTGGTTTATTAGGAGAACTAAAAACTAACCTCTTCATATTCTCACACTCTGATCAACCTTCCCATCATTAAATATAATTCTATGTCTAGTGATCTTCACTCTAAATAACTGAGATGAGAAATATTTGACATAACTAACTTCCTTTTTACATAGAATTTATCTTGTATCATTTTATATATATAATATTTTGGAACATTTAAGATAAAAATAAAATATTTATACTTTCATTGGAATGTATAGAATCATCCAATCCTTTTTAATAATTCTTCTGAGACCAAACGAACCACAACATGATTGGAAGCACTAGCTCTCTCTAATTCCTTTATAAGGCTTACATCATAAGTTGTCAGAAAAATGTACGATTTATGAGAACACCAAGATCAAAAAAGGATCATCATATTTTAATCAGAACCATTTAGACTCATATATTACTTCCTCATTATGTAAAGAACATTATTTCTAAAACTCAAGGTGAGTATGATGTTCTTTTTCTCCCAAAAAACATCTTCTAACATCATAAGATTTATTGTGATTTTTGTGTTTGATCACCTGATTTAAATTTGGATTATGATAACCAAATTTTAAAAACATAGTTGATTTATTCATCTATGAAATTCCTATGACAATAAAAGTCAACAAAAATTTATCACTAATACCAATGGTGAGTCCAATCATCTTCTTCTCAACATGTTCTAAAAATTATCCCCTTTTGGATTTTGTTTTCAATCAAGGTTTATACATCTCTAATCTTTTAAAACTCACGAAATGGATCACTTATCAACAATTCTAATCCAATAAGAGCTAACACGTAGTAGGAACCAATAATCATAGATAGGAAAACAATTCAATCTTAATGTATAGTCTCGTGAATATTCCTCATATTTTCTTCAAATCTTCTTCTTTTATGATAAAAAATCTTACTAAACCCACTTATAAAAACTATTAGAATAGTTCACACATTTAAATGATAGATTCACCACATACACACATCTCCCCCTAAATACATGATTCCTTAAAAGAATTATCATATATAAATGTATAAATTTATTAGACAATAGTCCACGTTAACAATATTATCAAAAAAATAGATGAGAGGGGGTCCAAAAGACAAACCTCGAACTAGATAAGAAAGAGTGTGGATTACCTTATTTAACCCTACTTTATCAAAATCATCCTTTAGTAAATGGTGTAGGGATATTTCATAAATTGTTTCTGTATAAGAACATAATTTGGCTTGAATTCATTATTCTACCCATGCTATATTATTTAATGATATCTGATATCAACATGTTTGGAATATGAATTTTGTTATGTATTTTTTATAATATTTATGGTGAATTGTTTATCACAACCTAAGAGTAATGGTATCTTTACATCAATAAGTAAGTGTTCTAACTGAGTCTTCATCCACATGATTTTACTAGAGGACTGGGTGGAAACAACATTCTATGCTTTAGTCAAGCTATGAGTTACTGAATTTAGTTACATTATGTTTAATTTAACACAACATTTTGCATTAAATAAAACTCCACCAAATGTGGGTATTCTATCATCAACATTTACATGCCCAATCATCATCCTAATACCCAATTAAGTTAATAATTTTTATCTATTATATAAATTCCAATTTTTTTCTTTTAATATATCTAATCATTCTTCGTCAACCAACACAACTGTTTCTTTTGGATAACCCTAAATTATTTTATAGAATTTAATATTATAAAAGATGTCTGGACATGAGTAAGTTGTATAAAACAAAAATCCAATCTTCTTTAGGAACTCATTACGATTAAATTCATCACCTTCTCAAACATTAGTGAGCATGGTTCCCACTGAAATATAGAGGAAAATCATTTCAAATAGACTATTCCAAACTTCATATTATGTCACATAGCACACTTTTCATGGGAAAGAAAAATGTTTTTCTTCTTTTATGAGACTTGTGGCCCCAGAATGTATTTTATTTCATCCTTGATGAAAATCTCAAACAACTTTTTTATATATTAATTGAATCATTCACATTTCCTTTCAACATGACCAAAAAATATAATGACATCGACATAAACTATTGTAATTTGGGAAGAATCCTAACATTCATTGATGTACAAATTACAGTCAAACCTAACATGCTTAAAACTCATATTTATTAATCATGTATTTATTTTAGAGTACTCTTCTATTAGAGATTTTATTATACCATACATCTATTTCTTTATCATGCAGAAATAAATTGCATCCTTCCCTACCAAAAATATACATGTTATTTAAATATTAACATCCTCATAAATATCACCATTAAAAAACTTGTATTTCAAATACATCTGATTTTTTTTGAATTCATTGTGTAATAATAGAAATAACGGTTCTGATAGTTTCAATCATTTCCACTAGAACAAAATTCAGAACAAAATCAGTGACTTCAGTATGTTAGAAAATTTCTTACACTAATCATTAATTATTTCTTATCACTTCCCCTTCTACATTTAGATTATTTCATAAACCCCATTTTTTACTAAAAACATTTATGATATTGAGATTTGAAATGGGTTTCCGAGTACCATTATTTTCTATCAGATCTGTCTCTTCATTCATATCATGAAGCCATTTTGGATACTCAAAATAATCATTCACGTCATTAAGATCAAATTTTTAATACAAAAAATAATCTGTAATATATATTTATTTCCTTAATTTTTGAACCTTTTGATGCTAATAACCAATAATATTCTCATTTTCCATTTGATTCCTCTACCTGGTATGATATTTTTTAGATTCATTCCTCAACACAAGAAATATGTGAGTTTGATTCTTCTTCCATATCATGATTAAAATTGTTCATATCTTTATGATAATTCTTAATTAAGTCATCATATTCATCTTCTTTATCATCACGAGTTTGATTTGCATTTTTCTCCACATTATCATAAAACATAAACATCATTAGAGTCAGCTAATGTTCTTGACTCTTTATTGAAACCTTTATATCATATTCCATCAGGATTGTAGCCACGAAAAATTATATCATCGCCTCTTAGATTAAAAATTCCTTGATACCCCTTTTATTCTTTATGATTCATGGACTCCCAAAACTCTTAATTGTCTCAAATAGGGAGTTTTTTGAAAAAAACATTTCATATAGATTCACATATGAACTTTTCTTTTATAAACATTAGTTTTGTCTAGAAATAGTAGTGCTCATGGATTGGCTCCAATAGTAATGAAAGAGACCATGCTTATAGAACATAGTCCACCCCATTTTGTCTAGAATTATTTTTTTACTTTCCAAAAAATTCTTTTTTAAGTATTTATGGTGTTACAAACTCATTCTGAATTCCATGGTTCTCATGAAAACTATAAAAATCTACATTATCATATTCCCCAAAATATTATATTATCAACTTTTTCACTGAATAATCACATTCCTTATCACAATTGTTTTGGAGAAATTTAAACATTTGACGAGAATCTAAATTATGTTTCATAAACATGAAACAAGTAATGCGATTAAATTCCTCAATTAAAGTAATGAAATAATTGTATTTTTGAGCTGATTGTTTTTTCATTGGACTATAGATATCAGAGTGAATACGTATCTGGGGTCTTTTTCTAACACATTTGCACATTATTATTCACATAATTTGTAATATTTATTTTCTAGAATATCTTGAATCACCAATCTCTTCTTCTTTACATATCATGAATTTCATTTCAATTTCCTCTCTTTGATAACTTTCTCATGTATCTATGAGAATTGTGACACAAAATTTCATAACAAAACTGATTCAAATATCTCATTCCTATGTCACAAGTGTTTTAAACTCACCACCTTTGAAAAGGTTTCCTTTTGAAATTTGGCCTCTTGTAAATATTTTTACATCTTCCTAATTTTTCTTAAAAAAACACACCCTTTCTAAAAATAATTTTTTTCATAAATAAAAATGTTGTGAAACAAATATCATGCTGGGATTCATATGATAAAATAATAATTATTTCCTTTAGTTTAACTTTTTTCCCTAATTATGGTTAAACCAAAGCCTTTGATTCTGATAGATTCCTAATTTTTAAATGACACTAATCTATCATTGAATTATTTCCATTTATTAAAATAATTTAAGTCTCTTTTCATATGAGAAGAACACCCAATATAAAATATCAAAGTCTATTATCAATTTATTGCTTTGAGAGAGGATTTAATACAATTGGATTTTATTTTCCTGTGAATTTAATCACATTAGGATTTTGAGGATTTATATAAAATATTTCTTATTATGAAAAAAATAAGACATATTTTTTCAATATTTCCATGTTGTTCAAATTATTTGATTTTTTTTTTAATTTTTGGAATTTAATTTCATCATTTATAACAACCTTATCAAAATTTTCCACATCATATATTTCTTCATGTTATTCCATTATAGGGATAGACCCCCTAACTAATTTTTATTTCTCTAATGTACTGAATAGTTGTGATGTTTTTTATTAATACAAGTCATATTTTCTATATTGCTGAATCTAACACAACAATAGTAGTGTCCCAAGAAATAATATTTATCTCTGAGTCATACATACTTTCCTGAGATGTGAACATATTTTTCAGAAATATTTTTATATTTCAAAAGGAAGTATATGGATCATTGAAATTTCTATTATTAAATTGAATCTTCTTCTCCATCTTCATTTTTTAGCCAAATCAAAACATCAAGTAATAGAAAAATTTTCAGAATAAAAAATTTTAGAATTCTTTAACTTCCCCAATTTTTTCGTTTTGGCCATATACAAATATTTCCCATAAATATTTATCTCATTAAAAATTTTAAATTTTCGTCAAACTTATAACATAATTTTTTATCATTTTCAATTTTACCCTTTATGGAAATTTCACCAACTTTAGGAATAGAGTTATGTACCTCATTTTCAGAAATAGAGTCAGAAGCTTATTCTTCATCATTATTCTTCATAGAGATTCCTTGAATGGATTCATTAAAGGAAATTTACCTATCAGCTATTATTTTTTCCATTAATATATTTCTCTCTTCACATTATATAATTGTTGAGGGTACTATGAAAAACATCCAAAGGTAATGTTTCTAGATCTCTATCCTCTAATGAGGAAATGTTGGCATCATTCATGTTTAGAAGAATTATCAAGATCATTTTAGAAATAGTATACTATTATAACAATTCACAAAGAAAAATAATAGTACTAAAAATGTTATTCAACCTGGTAAAGAAGTCACCAACAGATTCAAAGGCACCATTAATAAGATATTCAAATTTCAATCTTTAGATTTTTAACTTTTCTATCTTAACCTTTTTACTTTTTTCATAAATGTTGTTTGTCTTATCCATGATAGATTTTTTATAGAAACTCTCCACACTCATAAAAAATAACATTTAAATAATGATAAGAGTAATGAATTCATAACACTTTATGTATTATCATAATTCTTTTTTTCAAAAGATGTAAGTGTAACTTTTTTTAATTTGTTGAAATCCATCTATTGCAACTTCAAGAACATCATTCCATTCAGACATAAGACAAAAGATCATTATTTGTTTAACATATTATATATCTTACCATAAATGTATATAATCCCTTTTTTTTAACAATTAGAATCTCTATCACAAATTTTCTTAAAAAATCTGAAAATTGCATATGAAAGTATCTTTTTTCTCAGATTCCAACTGAGATTTCCTAGTAATGATCAACGTATCACTGAGAGGGGGAGGGGTGAATCAGTTATTTATTTTTATATTTAAATTACTTGTATTTGAAACAAAGTTCAACTCATGTTATAGATTTATCACCTTGCTGAAAAAAACAATCATAAACCCATATGTACATAATAATTTACAATGTTCACTACTCATAATGAGTAGCTACTTCCTTAATATGGTTTGGAAACAATCCAATTCCAAAAATCCACTATAAAACAATAATTCTGGGTAGATAAAACTTATAAGATATACCCTTACTCTTATGTACCAATATGATCAATACAATAGTGCATGTGCGTCAAGTAGTACAAAATGGTCTAATACACGTTTGTGTTTAATTTTAAAAAACATTCACTAGATTCTTCAAAACATGTTACTATACATCCTTGTCATCGTTCACAAATATAAACATTAATTTTTTTAATTTATTATCTAGTATCTGTTAAAAACATATGATGACTTCATAATTATACTAAATATGTTTCCCTAATCTGATTTTCTAGTCCAATTTCTCAATATGATAATATAATTCTGCATGAATATGATTGAAACAAATATAAATTGCTTCACTATTGGTCTGGAAATCAATGTCTGATTGCTTGATCTGTTATGGAAAATCTGATTACAATTTTCCTTCCTATTATTCTATCCGGAAAACCTCCTCATAAATGACCTATCAAGAGTTTTCTTCGCTCAAAAAAATATTCAATGATTTTCCTTCACTCTTTATCGGTTAACCGTACATTAGTCAGAAAAATTAAAATTTACATCCCACTATTTATAGGTTTTACTAATGTGGTTTAGGTTGAATTATGAAAAACATTCCCACCAAAATAACTTTCCCAAATTATGGATTTCCCTTAAATTATAGATTCATCTTTTACTTATTTAATTCATCTCAACTCTTTTTGATTATTCTCGAACATTCTCAAATCTTCTCATAGCTTCAACTCTCTTATGACTTTCTTCATAATCTTCTATCCAATTTTGATTTCCATTTTTATTTCCCCCATACAATAAATAAATCAATATAGAACCATATAATTTATTATGTTACTCCACCCCAATTAAATGATAAAAAAGAAAATTGGTTCCAATTACGATTCTCAGAACTCTATGATAAAAAATCCCATTCCATTACACCATACCAAATTAAATTCAATATTCACATTTTGATTTAGTATACCAACTAAAAATAATAAAACATTGAAACCATTATTCTGTAAAAATATAATCAGCTTCTAAATACTCCAAAAAATATTGAAAGAACTTCAGTATCAGCTGTAAACATATTTAACCATCATTACACACCCACTTTGACAACACTTCTGTAACTATTTTAATTAGTTACATTCTTCTTATTTCTCACGGACTGATGATCATGCATCCAATATATTTCTATATCTGATGCGTTTAATCAGTATCGGCTATAAATGATGAATTTATCCAAACCTCAGTACAATAATCCAATCCACTTCCAGTCTGATGACTCGTCAAACAATTGATAATGTTTTGAGATCGTTTACCCACATATCATAACCAAACTGAAAATAAGAAACAATTAATTTTGATGAAAAAATATTACTACATTGCTAATCATTCTTTGGAATGATTACAATCATCGGCACCAACATCTAAAAATAAGAACAATTCAACATTTGATTCCCTTTTATAACCATCCCTATATTATGATAAATTATTCCTGAATTATTATTATGATCGGTGTCACACCATGTCTGATGAACTGTTATCAGGAACAAGAAATTTATAAAATCACAACATCTTGATCTGATAATTAGTAACTTTTTGTTTATTGGACTGACTGAAAACTAGAATCTTCATCTTGTAATGTTCTAATCAATGTTTCCAGCCTTCAAACTAATTATGCATTTGGTGATCTCACACTAATGATCTAAGACCCAAAATATTTCACTTCACCAACTTTCTTCTTACAAAAAATATCATATATCAGGATATCCACATGAATTTTATGAACATTTAAAATCAACATAGTATCATCTAACATACATGGGTAATTATTATAACTTCCCATAAATCCAAAAAATTATTTCTATCAACCAATCCTCAATATTATTGGAATGAATTTTTCCCACATTTCCATAACAATTCTTGCATACCATGTTTTCTAGTTAAATTATGATTTATGAGAACTCCAAGACCATAAAAAGATCACCAGATTTACATCATATCCATTCAGATTATGATAATTTTTCCTCATTACGATCATAAAAATATTTATGGTAATCTAAGTTAGTCTAAAGATCCATTTATCCTAAAACATTATTCTCAAAACATTGAAAATTCTTAAGATATTTTAGTCTTATCACTTTATTATGATTGTGATTATGATCACCAGATTTTTCAAAGTGATGTGATTAAATCTTCATTAACATTTCTTTCACTACAAATGACAATAAAAACTCATTACCGATAACAATTTTATGTCTAACCATATTTATATTGACATGGTCCAAACACACCTTGTGTCCACATTCAGGTTGTGTTTGGTGTTGTTTTTGATCGGGATGAAACATTACTATAGGGATTTGGATTTTATTGTGGTGATATTGGTACAAGTAATTAAACCTATCTACTGTTTTATTTAATTTTTCTACTTGTAATTGTGATCCTCACAGTGGTAGATCAATAATATCTAAGCCTATGAGAGATCATTTATATTTTGGAAATTCATGGATATGTTTTTCTATTTTAGTATACATCGATTATTCATTTTTAATGATTATTGTATATTTTTACATGCTTTTACTACAAATCATGGTTATAATATCCCCTATGACTAAATTATTCCATCACAACTTCCCTGTATCATTTAGCATACATAGAATCTCAATTGATTTAATGTTACATCATAATCTAAGACACTTATCAGTGATCCCTAGCACTGGTGTGGCCCTCTATCCTATTTACCTTTAAATACAATAAATAAAGTTAAAAGTTACATTAAATATTTTAGGGGATAAGATTTGATTTGAATAGGTTGTGACCACTATATATAAGATGAAATATTATTGTAAACCAATTATATGATTTTCATTTCTCATTCATATTATAAATAAACTAATGAAAAACAAAAATACATTCAAAACAATCCTTTATCATATCATATGCAATGGAATATATAAAATTATTTGTACACATAATTTATAAAACAGAACATAATTTTACAATTCCATTAAAAGTTTAACTTGGTTCTTTAGAAAAACTCTTTTTATTAATCATCAAAGTAAATTCATTTTAATGAAAAAAGTCATGTAATTAAATTTTAAATTTATATATTTCACCTTATAAAAGTTTTACATATTAATAATTAATTAAATAATATATTTTAGAATATAATTTTAACATATAATGTATAAATTGTTCCCAAATTTCCAATATAATGTTCCACTTATATGTTCAATAAATTTCCAATATTTCTAAATTGGAATCTATTAATGAAAATATGTAATGCCCAACCACTGTCCAAAATATACAACTAAGAGTTATAAAAATTTATTATTATAAAATTCACATCCTTATACTCATATACATCTCTTTTAGAACAAATAATGTTCTAAAATAAAAATTTATTATTTCATATTTCCATCTTTTTAACAAATAAAAAAATGATGTTCTTGATACATGTCGTTATATATAAAATGAAATATTTTTTACTGTGTATTATTTTACTCATGATTCAATAAGTAACATTTTATAAATGAACTCCTACTATAAATTATGGTCCCTATCATCATATAAATTATTTTTCCCAATATATATATTTCCTTAATTAGTAATTCCATATTTGGTCTCCTTTAATAAGATATATATTTAGGTATAACACCATTATAAAAAAAACATATCACTCTTAATCAATTGTTAAAGAAAACCATTTTTACAAATCCATCATGTCGAAAAAAAATATAAATTTCTCATTTTTATTAACATTATTAATTTTTGTTCTAAAATAAAATAACATGAGATTTTAAAAGAACGTTATTTTTAATGTAATATTATCTGTAACACTAAGACAAAACATATAATTATATATTATTCATATGTGTCTCGTATAACCTATCTATTAAAATTTGTGTTATGAATAGGAATAATTTTTTTTTAAAAAATATATATTAATAATTTTTATGAAAAAAATATATTAATAAAATGAACTAATTTTTTGTAATTTCTTCTAATCCATCAAAAATATATTTTTCCTCAAAAATATTTTTATAAATTTATATGAGAAAATAATATAATTAATTTCATTTAATTGTAGAAGTTTTTTATACAAAATGAGCTTCATTTTAGTAATATTCATGACAAAATGAACATAGGGAAAAAGATTTAATTTATTTAAAAGTGTTATTTTACAGTGTATAATGATATGTACTGCTTTTTGTAAAATGTCCATTTCATGTAAAAAAATTATAAATTTTAAATATCTCAATATTCTTTTAGTTAAATTTAAAAGAAACTAATATTTAATTATTCATATTAATCATATTTAATTACTTTAAATACCTATTTATAATATTTTTTAATAAAATAGTAATTTTTTTCTTAATAACTCATATTTCTAAAAAATATTTTAAACTGCATAACGTTTTTATATTTTCATTAATTAAAATATCTCATAATGATAAATGATAAAAATTAAAATTATCTGTTATATAAAAAAATTTATTAGTAAAAGTAATATAATTATTATTACTAGTCACATAGTTAATGTAAGTTCATTTTACAGTAAAAAACACTATTCATGAAAACCCAATTTTTCAAAATGTTTTGTCTGTTGGTTTTTAAAATGTATTATATACATTATATAAATTGAATTTGATAAAATTTATTACATATTCTGATTCATAATAATTATAGTTTGGTAATATGGAAATTGTTATTTTTTATCATAAGGAATAGTAAAAATAGTACAAATATTTCCTCATGAAAAAAGGGTAAATCGAGTTGACCTATGATAAAACTAAGAGACACAACAACCATATTTCTTATTAATTATTATTTTATGAATTTATCTTTATCCTTATGACATTATGATCTAGATTAAATTATTTGTGGGACACTTGGTAATGAAAATTTCCAATATACTAATTCAAGCAATGAAAAATAAATTTTTTTAGAGTTTTTCCATTATATATCTCTTATATGTTTATATAGGGATAAATATAAGTGGTGAATGAAAATTAAATTTTATTAACTGTATATTTAAATTATTTGAATGATTTTTAATGAATTTTAATTTTTAATAATTATATTTTTACCATAAACACTTATACAACACTGGCATAATGCCTGTGGGAATAGTGGAAAACACAAGGTAATAAATTTTAATTTTTTTGAAGTAATTATTTGTCATGGGTTCAGATAAAAAAATAATTTTTTATAAAAAATAATGTATTACTTAATTTCAAAATTATTATATTATAAATTTAATGTTATTTTAATTTCATTAAATTGAAAATTAATCAATAGTGTCAAAAATGACCATTATGCGATTTTTTGATAAATAATATTTCAATAAAGAAAATATAAATAAAAAACATGAAATAAGAAAATTATGAAGTTAAACAGTATACAATTTTACCCAATTTACAATTATTATTATATTATTATCATATATGTTAAAAAATTACCTTTCATATTTGAGAAAATGTTTTGACTCTGATTCATGTTAAAATGGGTAGTCTAGACGGATAAAACAATGAGATAATCACCAACTGCTAATTAAAAGTGTAAGAAAAATATTATTTTGGAATATTTATACCTTATCCAATACTAAAAATAGATCCCCATCCATTTGTATTATTTTAATTTAATATAATTTGATTATAATTTAATATTTAATGAAATTTGAAAAGTGACCCTCCCCTAACTTATATAAGGGACACTCCTCCAAAATTTACATCACATGTCATGAACCATTTGGTAAAACAAATACCCACATAAATCCCTCCTTAGATCCCTTAACATGTTTAGGGCTCTCCTTTTATATTATAAAACCCTCTTATGATAACTTTTTGAGTAAATTTAAATTGATTATCTGAAAAAGAGGTATCAATATTAACAAAGGGTTTTTTATTTTATATCGTCTTCCACATCATTAAAATATTCTTAATAAATTATGGTATAATAAAATAAATATACCTCATATATTGATATGCTATTATGTATATTTCATAAATAAACTCCATTACCTTATACCAAAAATATAAAATGAATTTTTCACTCATGTGTATGGTTTAGTACCGCTCGCGAACGAAAACAATTCTTTCTCTATCACTTCCAATTATGGAAGGTAATAATTTTGTAATTATTGTATATAAATTTTAAATCTATGAGATAATAATACTTATATTAATATAACATATCATATAATTTATTACCTTTCCATTCATTAAAATTGATAATGTCACTCATGTGTTTGTATATTACACCTTCCACAAAGAGATGAAATTATTTTTTCATTACCCCATCACATGGATGGTATATATAAGTAAAAATAAATAAATAAAATATATTAATGATATTATTATCTTTATATAGTGAATTAATTATATTATTATTATTCTTATCATGATTATTGACAAATGGAAATGCTACTCTTGTGTATGTACGGTCAACCATCTCCATGATTATATCGTATATTATTTTTTATAAAAATTTTTAATTTTAGGTTTTAAAATTAAAATTGATTCAAAAAAATAAAAAAAATCCATCATTTTTATTCTATACATGATATAAAAATGACACAATTTTTCATATTCAACTTACCAATGTCATTTTGGATTCATGAACCAAATATCATCAAAACGTCCAACATGAGCAGAATTGATTATATAATTAAACATATAATGGTAATCAATGAAATAAAAATATTAATACTAATGACAAAAATTCAATTTAAAGTAAATAATTAGTATATGTTTGTTAATTAGGATGGTAAATAACATACATGATGAGTCAAACATGATGTTAGGGATTCCGTCAAAATTTCCATTCATTGAGGAATATTTTTTTATTATGAAAAAATTAATTTCTATGGTGTATATACAGATGTTATACATATTATATCTGTAATAATTAATAAATAATGGTATATTATTTTCAAATTTTAATTATTTCATCCATTGTTAATTTTACGAGAATGCTACCATGTCACGACCCGTCCTCGGGGCCCGTGCCGTGACTACCCCAAGGCCGCCTTCTATAGGCCAGGGGCTGGCGACTGACACCAAGGCGTAAATCCCAGTAGAAAGGGAAGGCATTTCCTTTGAAAAGTAAACAAGCACCACAGGGTAAGAAAGCGGAAAATTAAACACTAAGTAAAAACTGTAACAAGCTGTGCTGAAAGTAAAAGGGGCCAGAAATACAAGCCCAACTGTAAAGTACAACTGAAAGGGAAAAACTTCAACTGAAAAGAAAAGCCGCAGCGTCGAGCCGTCCTCTGGAAGTCCCACCTGAAGGGTGGGTACAGATAGCCTCCACTGCTCCTCGGGTCCACCTGACCACTCCGAGTACGTCCCGCCCAGTGGTCCACCTCCAGGTACCGTCCTGCTCCGCACGCCTTCACCACGATCAGCGATGTCCGTCGTCTGCAACCAACACAACGAAGTGCGGGCATAGCCCGTACAGGGGGGCGTATAAGCTACTCAGTAGGGACCCTGAGACCCCCGAAGGTCTCCCATAATCCACAAAGGATAATCCACAAAGGAAAGATACAATCACGAAGTAACATCCGACACGGCTTAGGTATATGCCCATACATATACCAAAGTCATCGATTCCCGTTCGGCTCCAACGTCCGAGCCCAAGCATAACCCAGTCCACACAGGAAAGCAAACGTATACCCACACAGGATAGCACAACACAATCCACAAAGGAGAGTAAACAGTAATCCACATAGGATAGCTCAACACAATCCACAAATGAGAGTAAACAGTAAATCCACACAGGATAGCTCAACACAATCCACAAAGGAGAGTAACAGAAGATTCAGCTCACACAGGTATACTTTTTCAAATGACGATAAATATGATCAATGATCCATCTATGTCGTCGGACCCACAAAGGATCGATTGGTACTAACCCCCGAAAAGACCCACACAGGATCGGGCCCACACAGGACATGTAGGCGCTGGCTCACACAGAACCGCTGAGCGCTGACCCACACAGGATCGGACCCACACAGGATCAGTCCCACACAGGACCTGCAGCACTGACCCACAAGGGATTGTAGAGTGCTGTAGTCATCGCAGTCCACTGAGGATCTCTGCACAGTCGTCGGCACAGTCCACTGAGGATCTCTGCACAGTCTTCGCTGCAGTCCACTGAGTATCTCTGCACAGTCGTCACTGACGTATTAACAGTCGCAGCCAGCTCTAGGGTTCCCGCACACAGCAAACTCATTCAGAAGGGTCCGCTCCACAAGCCGAGAGGCTGATAAATCAACTGACACAAGTCCGAGGTTGATGTATCCAAAAGTTCTGTATTGTCAACAAGAACTCAACATCGTAGACGGCGTGTCAATCGGACGCCCGGTCTGAGAGTTATTGGATTTTTTGTCCCAGGGGCCCAGTTGGATTTTAAGGCAAAACCAACCCGACCGTACTACACCTACGTCCAAACCTCAGGCAGAGTGAGCCAAAAGATCCTTCTCACTTAGAGGAGTCCACTAAAGCTGACGGCACGTCAATGGGATGTCTGTAGCTCAAGATATGAGTGTTCCAACTCCGAGGGCCCGGTTGGTTTCGTGTACGAACCAACCCGGCCGGACCCAAATTATTCCGAAACCTTAAGTGCGATATACCGAAACGACCGTCTCGATCCAAGGATTGCGTTTCCGCTGACGGCGCGTCATTCGGAGGCCCATAGATCATGTTATGGGCAAAAGACCCAAAACAGTCCAATGACGGGGGGTCTGGGCCCGGGGCGACCCCGCCCGACCCCCCTGGGTCGGCCGAACCGGTTGACCCGACCCAGTCGGACCCGGCCAGTCGGACCGGCCTGGCTCGGCTCGGCTGACCGGCTGAGCAGCTGGACACCGCGGGGCGCCGCCCCCGCGGTTTGGAGGTGCTGTGACCCTCGAAGGGGACGCGCTGGACAAACGGACGCGGCTTCAGCCGCGTCCCGTACGGGCGAGCTGGACCCGTGCGGCCGCGGGCCACCGGAGTTTCTCCAGTGGTCCGTTTTCCTTCCCGTCTGTGCCGTTGTTCCTCCTGGGTCCTGTTCTTCACTACGGAATCATCAAAACGCCCTTGTGTCACGATTTTCCGTCGCCCGCCAAATTCGCACAACAAAGAAAAATGGCGGAGGGTTTTCAGGCCGTGTTCGTTTGGCCCGCACCCTCCACGTTAGATAAAAACAATGGGAGAAATATATTCAACACATGAAACAACAATTTTAACAAAATAAAATTGTCCATATGAATCTGGTTCTTTAATTTTAAAGAAACGTTCACGGGAATATAGAAAAGGGGTATATCCAAAATAAAAATCCCTACCTCGTCAAGTCGTCACTCGCGGGTTCTTCGCGGAATTGGGGATCGTCGCGTCATCGCGGTATCCAGCGTCGCATCGTCGTGGAAGGGTGTCGCGTCGACGAACTCCGAGCTTCAAGAACAAAAAGATTTAATTAATAATAATTAAATCCTTCTGAATTAAAAACCACAAAGGAAAAATTTAAAAGAATACTGATACCCTCACCTCAACGGATGATCGAATATTTTTGTTGCGGATTAAGGAACGTCTCTGAAGAACGTCGCGGGAGAGGAAACGTCGGCGTCACGCACACGGCGTCACATCATCATTTTCCGCGGGTTCGGTATTCTTCGTCGGAGGTCGGCGTTCTTCGCGTTCTTCACGTTCTTCGTGTTCTTCGTGTTCTTCGCGAAGAAGGTTGAAGGCACAAGAACCTCTATCAAAAACCTCTAAATGAGTAATCCTCCAAATGTCGTGTTGGTCTTATTTTATTATTACGCCAAAAAACGAAAAAGAGGTAAGTAACGACCCATTAATTCGCAGAATTAATTCAACGAAAGAAACCGCCCATTTAATTCACGAATAAAACCGCCCAATTAAATGGTGCGTTAAGAATTTTAAGAAAACGCGTCAGTTGACTTTCATAATGACAAGTTTTCGCGGGTGCGTTACATAGCGGAAAGAAACGGCGGGTCTCGTGTGGGCCCCACGTCACAAATATCCTACCAAGAGGGTAGGAAATTTTTGGATAGTACCCTATCCGTTTCAACTCAGTTTAAGTGGCTTTCAAGTGGCTTCAAGTGGCTTAAGAGAAATAAAATAAAGTTTGTCGAACAATTTATTTTATTTCTTAACATTAAGCCCAAAAATTAAAAACCACACCCGAGCAAACGCAACTCCGGAAAAGGCGTTTCTAAGAAAATACCAGCGCTGCGATTTCATCGGTGCCCTCAGAATTCGATTCTGGGCACCGGTTCAAAAGTTAGAAAAACCCGCTCGTCCGTTCACTAAACGTACCCGAGTCAAACTTTGGAAAATGATTCCAGGCACACCGGGCCTCGGAATCAGGTGCTGTCAGAAACTGCGCTCTTGTAAAATTACAAAGAAAAATAAGAAAAAAAATTCTTTGAAATTTATGGGTCTTTACATTACTCCCACATCAGGGCTTTACGTCCCTGTAAAGATACATCAAAAACTAGGGAAACAAATGTGGGTACTGAGCACGCATCTGAGCCTCCTGCTCCCATGTGCTCTCCTGGAGGTTCCTGTGATACCATCTGATGTGCACAAGAGGAATCGATCACCCACGTAGGACCCGCTCCTGTCGATCCTCTATCTCCACTGGGACCTCCGCAAAAGTCGCCCCATCATCCACGTCTAGCTCCCCATAGTCAATGATGTGCGTCGGGTCGTGCATGTATCTCCGCAGCTGAGATACGTGGAAGACGTCATGTACCCGGTGCATCTGAGGTGGTAGAGCTAGGCGATATGCCACCTCGCCAATCCTACTGAGGACCTGGAAAGGCCCGATGAAGCGTGGAGACAACTTGCCGCCTCGGACAAATCTCCGTAATCCATGTCGAGGTGAGACACGCAAGAAGACATGGTCGCCATCCTCAAACTCTAGTGGCCTCCGCCTCCTGTCAGCATAAGACTTCTGCCGGCTCTGAGTTGTCCTCATCCTCTCCTGGATGACCTGGACCTTCTCTGTCGTGGCCCGGACCATCTATGGTCCCACAAGTGCTGACTCCCTAGGGTCTGTCCAGCACAAAGGAGATCTGCAAGGTCTGTCGTACAATGCCTCGTATGGTGCCATCACGATGGTGGAGTGGTAAATGTTGTTGTACGCGAACTCCACCAAGGGTAGGTGATCCTCCCAGCTGTGACCAATGTTGAGGACACATGCGCGGAGCATGTCCTCAAGAGTCTGAATGGTCCTCTCCGTCTGACCATCCGTATGAGGGTGAAAGGCGGTGCTCAGACGTAGCCGCGTCCCAAACACCACCTGAAACCCCTTCCAAAGCCGGGAAGTAAAACGAGTGTCCCGATCGGAGACGATAGACGATGTCACACTGTGAATCCGTACAATCTCCTGAACGTAGAGACGCCCCAAGCTCTCCACTGAGCCCTGCTCTCTGATGGGTAAGAAGTGTGCCGACTTGGTGATTTGGTCAACAATCACCCAAATGGAGTCGTGACATCTGGATGTGCGTGGAAGTCCAGTCACGAATTCAATAGATATCCCGTCCCACTTCCACTCCGGGACCTCCAAGGGTTGTACCAAGCATGCTGGTACCTGATGCTCTGCCTTCACCTGCCGGCAGGTGAGGCACTGTGAAACAAAATCTACCACAGCCTTCTTCATGCCCGGCCACCAGTGCTGTCGTCTGAGATCCTGGTACATCTTCGCCACTCCAGGATGTACCGCCAAAGGGGAAGTGTGAAACTCTCTCAGCAACTCCTCTCGTAAAGCGACTGGTATCAAGGTACGTCCTCTTAAAAGGACGTCGTACCCTGCTCTAAAGGAGAATCCATCAGGTGCCTGTCCTGAGGATAACTGTGCACGCCACGTCTCACAGTCGGCGTCCTCACGATGTGCCTCTTTGACCCGCTACAGTAGTGGAGGGGTGATTGTGAGAGACTGAAGGAAGGCTTCTCCATCTCTATCCATGAAGGATATCTGCAAGGTGACTAGCTTCTCTATCGCCTCCTCAAGTAGCTGGATGCCCGTCCTCCTGCTGAGGGCATTGGCTACTAAATTCCCCTTCCCAGGAGTATAGACTATCTCGAAGTCATAGTCCTGGAGGAACTTGAGCCATCGTCACTGTCTCAGGTTCAGGTCCTTCTGATAGAAGATGTAACTGAGACTCGGGTAGTCAGAAAAGACTGTAAAGTGCTCACCCATCAGATAGTTCCACCATGTCTTCATTTCAAAGACCACTGCTACTAACTACAGGTCTTGGGTAGTGTAGTTCTGCTCATGTGGCCTCAACTGACATGATCCATAGGCAATCACGGCCCGCTCCTGTATCAGGACTCATCCGAGTCCAGTCCCTAATGCATCACAGTATAATACGTATCCAACTCCCTCTTCAGGAAACCTCAAGATAGGTGCGTTGTTCAATCTCTGCATCAGCTCCTGAAAGCTCTACTGACATCTGTCTGACCACACAAAGGGTTTCCCCTTCTTCGTCAAAGCTTATAGTGGCGTCGAAACTCTGGAGAAGTCTGGAACAAACCTCTGATAGTATCCGGCTAGACCCAAGAAACTCCACACCTCCGTCACGCTCCTAGGTGGCTCCCAAGCTAGCACTGCCTCGATCTTCGCGGGATCCACAGCAACTCCCGCCTCAGAAAAGACGTGCCCCAAGAAGTGGACCTCACATAACCAGAACTGGCACTTCGAGTGCTTTCCATAAAGATGGTGCTCTCGGATTGTGTCTAGTACAACCCGCAAGTGGTAGGTGTGCTCTTCCTCCGTGGTCGAGTACACCAAAATGTCTTCGATGAAGACCACGACAAATCGATCGAGGTATGGCTGGAATATCCTGTTCATGAGGCTCATGAACACTACTAGAGTGTTGGTTATGCTGAAAGGCATTACCAAGAACTCATAGTGGCCATACCGACACCTGAAGGTCGTCTTCTTCACGTCCTCGTCTCGTCCTCTGAGCTGATGATAGCCTGACCTGAGGTATATCTTCGAGAAACACCTTTCTCCCTTGAGATGATCGAAGAGGTCATCAATCCTCATTAGCGGATACTTGTTCCTCACTGTCACCTAGTTCAGGCGACGATAATCGACACACAGTCGCAAGCTCCCGTCCGCCTTCTTAGCGAACAATATCGGGAAAGCCCAGGGTGAAACGCTGGGTCGGATGAACCCCTTGCCCTGAAAGTCCTCCAACTATACCCGCAGCTCTCAATGCTCAGTGGGGGACATCCGATATGCTGGAGTGGATATTGGGTCTGTCCTGGGGTACAGGTCAATATAAAAGTCTACCTCTCTGTGAAGAGGTAGTCCTGGAACGTCGTCGGGGAAGACGTCCGCATACTGATCCACCACTGCAGGAAAATTAGGACTTCCCACGTCCATAGCTCCAAGGATGAGGCTAGCCAACTGATGAGTGATGGGTTGTCCCCTCCTCTGCGAGAGTCCATTCGGTGCTGCAAAGGCTCCCTTCTCGCCGGTGAAGGTGAACCTGCTCCCATCGGTGCGCACACATTGCACCTTGCGCCTAAAAAAGTCAATCTGATCATGGACTGTAGATAACTAATCCATGCCCAAGATGACGTCGTAAGGCCTCAACGCAACTACAAGAAGATCCCAGCCGAAGATCTCGCCTCCTAGAGTAAGCTCACACCACCGGCACCAGTGCGTAATCGTCGAGTCTGTTCCCGTAGGGGTCTTTAACCGTAAGGATCGAGCCAACGGCTCTGTCGGAATCTCCGAGCTCTAAACAAGGGCAGCGGCTATGAAAGAGTGACTTGCTCCTGTGTCTATAAGAACTGAATCAAGGGTGGAATAGACACAGGTCATACCTCGAATCATCTCTGGTGCACTGTGGTCGTAGGCCTCCACTGCCTGGAGCTGTGCCTGTCTCTGCCCGCCAGCTCCCTGTGGTCGGGGTGGACCTCTTGGTGGTGGTGGTGGCAGAGCCTCAAAGCTTCGGCCACCACCAGCTGCTCGGCCAGCTCCTCTACCTCATCCGCCTCCTCCCTGCGGACCGCCACGGTCGACCCTCTGCCTAGGTGGACCCTCCACCGTCTTCTGTTGCTCGGTACGACAGGTCGGCCAGTCACGAGCCATGTGGCCCTGCCCGCCGCATGCATAGCACTGCCTACCTCTCGGAAGACTGGCTCCGCGTTTTGTGCCCCGCACTGCTGAGCCAGTTTCCTGAGGTTGTCTGCCGGAAGGTCTGGTCTACCTGCAACCATGAGTCATCCGTCGGCTACCTACTGCTGAAGACTCCGCTACCTGCCGCCCTGCGTTAGGTCTCGCTGTGGACTCAGCCAGAAAGCTCTCGATCAGAAGGGCTCACTCTAGTACTCCTTCCTGGTTCGGGATGCTGAGAGAGATCAGCGATGCCCTGATCTCATGTCTCAAACCCTACTCAAAGGTCCGAGCCCGGAAGAAGGGATCCCGTACCATGTCTGTCGAGTAGCGAGAAAGATCGGTGAACCTCGCCGCGTACTGGGCGACCGTCAAGATGCCCTGCCGCAGCTAAAGAAGCTCCTGAATGCGCACCGCACGGAGGGTGGTCGGGACGAACTCTGAGTGGAAGAGGCTCTCGAAGTCCATCCAGATGAGAGAGGCCTCATCGTGCACCTGGAGCATCAAGATCCACCATCGTCATGCTGCTGCGTGCAGTAGGCTCGCCGCGAGGATCACCATGAGGTCTGCTGGTGTCCTCACTAGCCTGAAAACTCGAACGACTGCCTCTAGCCAGTCCTCAGCTGCCTGGGGGTCCATCTCCCCACGAAACCTGGGTGGTATTTGGCGCTGGAACTCGTGCAGAGCTCCGAGGCGACGTGCATCATCATCGGTCGGTGCTGGAAGCATCGGGGGCTTAGCAGGTAAAGGTACCGCCGGTGCCTCTGCTGTCAACGGGCCCTGTACCGAGGCCTCGTCGCTCGGCGGGCTGTCGTCGCGCTCTACACTCGGAACCCTAGCTAGATGCCATCGTGGGACCATCCTGAAATGGAAACAAGTGCGCCATGGTCAGAACAGTATACCTGGTGAGCTGACACAAGTAATCACAAAGAAAACTTGAAACACACATGCAATCAATGTTTTCGTGCATTAAGTCAGAAATCAGAAGTCAGGGTCCTGTTGTACGGATACGCCGGCCACCGCACCAATAATGGACTCCATGGACTGATAACCACACTCAATACGCTAAAAACTATTTCTTCACATAGAAGAAAGATCAGAGTCTGTGGTACAACCTCCCTTTGATAACAATTTGTCACGACCCGTCCTCGGGGCCTGTGCTGTGACTACCCCAAGCCCGCCTTCCATAGGCCAGGGGCTGGCGACTAGCACCAAGGCGTAAATCCCAGTAGAAAGGGAAGTCATTGCCTTTGAAAAGTAAACAAGCACCACAGAGTAAGCAAGAGGAAAAGTAAACACTAGGTAAAAACTGTAACAAGATGTGCTGAAAGTAAAAGGGGCCGGAAATACAAGCCCAACTGTAAAGTACAACTGAAAGGGAAAAAACAGCAACTGAAAAGAAAAGCCGCAAAGTCGATCCGTCCTCTGGATGTACCACCTGAAGGGTGGGTACAGATAGCCTCCACTGCTCCTCGGGTCCACCTGACCGCTCTGAGTACGTCTCGCCCAGTGGTTCACCTCCAGGTACCATCCTGCTCCGCACGCCTTCACCACGATCAGCGCTGTCCATCGTCTGCAACCAACACAACGAAGTGCGGGCACAGCCCGTGTAGGGGTGAGTATAAGCTACTCAGTAGGGACCCCGAGACCCCCGAAGGTCTCCCAGAATCCACAAAGGATAATCCACAAAGGAAAGATACAATCACGATGTAACATCCGACACAGCTTAGGTATATGCCCATACATATACCTAAGTCATCGATTCCCGTTCGACTCCAACGTCCGAGCCCAAGCACAACCCAGTCCACACAGGAAAGCAAACGTATACCCACACAGGATAGCACAACACAATCCACAAAGGAGAGTAAACAGTAATCTACATAGGATAGCTCAACACAATCCATAAAGGAGAGTAAACAGTAAACCCACACAGGATAGCTCAACACAATCCACAAAGGAGAGTAACAGAAGATTCAGCTCACACAGGTATACTTCTTCAAATGACGATAGAGATGATCACTAATCAATCTAAGTCGTCGGACCCACAAAGGATCGATAGGTACTAACCCCAGCAAAGACCCACACAGGATCGGGCCCACACATGACCTGTAGGTGCTGGCTCACACAGAACCGCTGAGCGCTGACCCACACAGGATCAGGCCCACACAGGACCTGTAGCACATACCCGAAAGGGATCGCTGAATGCTGTAGTCGTCGTAGTCCACTGAGGATCTCTGCACAGTCGTCGGTGCAGTCCACTGAGGATCTCTGCACAGTCGTCGCTGCAGTCCACTGAGGATCTCTGCACAGTCGTCGCTGTCGTAGTAACAGTCGCAGCCAGCTCTAGGGTTCCCGCACACAGCAAGCTCGTTCGGGATGGTCCGCTTCACGATCCGAGAGGCTGATACATCAACTGCCACAATGTCTGAGGTTGATGTATCCAAAAGTTCTGTATCGTCAACAGGAACTCAATGTCGCAGATGGCGCGTCAATCGGACGCCCGATCTGAGAGTTATTGGCTTTTTCGTCCAAGGGGCCTGGTCGGTTTTTCAGGAAAAACCAACCCGACCGTACTCCACCTGCGTCCAAACCTCGGGCGGAGTGAGCCAAAAGATCCGTCTCACTTAGAGGAGTCCACCAAAGCTGACGGAACGTCAATCGGACGTCCGTAGCTCAAGATATGAGTGTTCCCGCTCCGAGGGCCCGGGTGGTTTCGTGTACGAACCAATCCGACCAGACTCAAAGTATTCATAATCCTTGAGTACGATATACCGAAACGACCGTCTCGATCCAAGGATCGTGTTTCCGCTGACGGCGCGTCGTTCGGAGGCCCGTAGCTCATGTTATGGGCAAAAGACCGAAAACAGTCTGAAGACGGGGGGTCCAGGTCCGGGTCCGGGCCCGGGCCGACCCAGTCGGACCGGCCAGGCTCGGCTCGGCCAAGCGGCCGAGCAGCTGGACACCGCGGGCCGCCGCCCCCGCGGTTTGGAGGTTCTGCGGCCCTTGAAGGGGACACACTGGACAAACGGACCCGGATTCAGTCGCGTCCCGTGCGGGTGAGCTAGACCCGCACAGTCGCGGGTCCGCTGGCCACCGCCGGCGCCGCCGCGCCGGCGACCCGCGCCGCCAGCAGCTTCCGCGGGCCACCGGAGTTGCTCTGGTGGTCCATTTTCCTTCCCGTCTGCGCCGTTGTTCCTCCCGGGTCCCATTCTTCACTACGAGATCATCAAAACTCCCTTGCGTCACGATTTTCCGTCGCCCGCCAAATTCGCTCAACAACGAAGAACGACGGAGGGTTGGCGGGCCGTGTTCGTTTGGCCCGCACCCTCCGCATTAGATAAAAACAACGGGAGAATTATATTCAACACATGAAACAACAATTTTAACAAAATAAAGTTGTTCATATGAATCCGGTTCTTTAATTTTAAAGAAACATTCACAGGAATATAAAAAAGGGGTATTTCCAAAATAAAAATCCCTACCTCGTCAAGTCGTCGCTCGTGGGTTCTTCACGGAATTTGGGATCGTCGCGTCGTCGCGGTATCCAGCATCGCGTCGTCGCGGAAGGGTGTCGCATCGACGAACTCCGAGGTTCAAGAACAAAAAGATTTAATTAATAATAATTAAATACTTCTGAATTAAAAACCACAAAGGAAAAATTTAAAAGAAAACCGAAACCCTCACCTCAACGGATGATCGAAGATTCTTATTGCGGATTAAGGAACGTCGCCGAAGAACGTCGCGGGAGAGGAAATGTTGGCGTCACGGCACAACGCGTCGCGTCGTCGTTTTCCGCGGGTTCGGTGTTCTTCGTCGGAGGTCGGCGTTCTTCGCGTTCTTCGCGTTCTTCATGTTCTTCGCGATGAAGGGTGAAGGCACAAGAACCTCTGTCAAAAACCTCTCAACGAGTAATCCTCCAAATGTTGTGTTGGTCTTATTTTATTATTACGCCAACAAACGAAAAAGAGTTAAGTAACGACCCATTAATTCGCAGAATTAATTCAACAAAAGAAATCGCCCATTTAATTCACGAATAAAACCGCCCAATTAAATGGTGCGTTAAGAATTTTAAGAAAACGCGTCAGTTGACTTTCATAATGAAGGGTTTTCACGGGTGCGTTACTTAGCGGAAAGAAATGGTGGGGCTCGTGCGGGCCCCACCTCACAAATATCCTACCAAGAGGGTAGGATATTTTTGGATAGTACCCTATCCATTTCAACTCAGTTTAAGTGGCTTTCAAGTGGCTTTAAGTGGCTTAAGTGAAATAAAATAAAGTTTGTCGAACAATTTATTTTATTTCTTAACTTTAAGCCCAAAAATTAAAAACCACACCCGAGCAAACGCAACTCCGGAAGAGGCATTTCTAAAAAAATACCAACGCTGCGATTTCATCGGTGCCCTCAGAATTCGATTCAGGGCACCGGTTCAAAAGTTAGAAAAACCTGCTCGTCCGTTCACTGAACGTACCCGAGCCAAACTTCGAAAAATGATTCCGGGCACATCGGGTCTCGGAATCAGGTTCCGTAAGAAACTGAGCTCTTGTAAAATTCCAAAGAAAAATAAGAAAAAAATTTCCTTGAAATTTACGAGTCTTTACATACCAAGTAGAAAGGGCCTTCCTAACTCAATTTCATTTCAATGGGTTATAATGTTTTTTAATTGTGTTTAATATCATTGAATTTTGTTATTAATGATTCATGGGAATTTTATATTTTATTTACCTTTGTTTAATTTTTATTTTAATTTTATACACATAATTAATTCATATATAAATCCACACTTCAATGGTATGATATTTGAAAGTGATTTTATGTCAAAATCGACTACATTATAAAATATTTGGTATTATAAACCTATTTTATTTTATGAGTATTATATAATAACCCATGGATATGGCATATCATGAGTATATTTATAGTAATGGTATTTAATTTCTCATTTAATTATATTTATTTCATTGGGGTTATGATTCTGAAGATACTAATGTTGTAAGGGTTTATTTCATTAAATAACCATTTTTAAGGATTGTTTATATTTATGTCTCCATTTGGGGATATTTTTTATATTTTTATCATAATATATATATATATATATATTATTTTTAATAATTATTCCAATAATGTACATTTTTACTTCTAATTTCCTCTATTATTGTACACAAGATAATTAAATTATATGGTAAAGGAAAACCAACAAGTTTTCCTACTCAGTATGTAATCTTCCACTTCCATATCTGTATTTTTAACATAAATTATAAATAATAATTTTAATATACTATAATTATTTATTAATTTCATTTTCACCAATTTTCCACTTATTATTAAATATGTTAATAGTGGTCTTCTTGTAGTTTTTTAACAATTTACATTTTTTTGTTTTTCTTAAAAATCTGCAAGGAATAATTGTTTTAACATACATTGTATGAACATATTTTTCAAACCATAATGACCACTAATTTCATTTAATATTACCTTATAAGTTTCCATGATTCTATTAAATTAATAGATATTCGATGTCAATCTAAAAAACAATTGAAATTGATTTTAAAAGTGAAAATTATATTTTATAAATAATAATTTCTATGATATTTTAATGGTATTTATATTCATTAATGATGATAACCATTTAGTATACTTATACTACATTGGGAATACGTTTTCATGATACCACCATTTCTCTTTATTGGGATAATTTATGTTAAATGTTTTTGGGGAAATGTTAATATTTCATATTCAATTTTTTAAAAATGAATTTTTATATAGATCATGTAATTATTTTTTATTACACCCTTTCATTTGATCAATTCATTCAATTTTAAAAGTAAGGAGTGTGGACCAATATTTTCGATCAATGTTTTAGTGGGTTTCATGAAACAAACATGTTTGATTATTCAGTAGGTTCCTTATTAATTTATATTAGATGCCCTGTCCACATGACTAGAATGTATGATTATGATGTCTGAAATTATGAATAAATTCATTATGATAATAGTTAGTTATTTTAATATTCCCATTTTAATAGTAATGATATCCATTTATAGGTTGCAATTTAATGTGATTAGTTATATGGAAATATTTTAGTGTCATTTATTTTTCCCATAATATTCAACCTGCTCAAATATTTATTAAATGACATTTGTTTTTAGTTATTTTAATTTTAATAATTATTATTAAATTTATTTATCATGATAGATTATTATTTTTATATCATATAATAATTATTTTAGAGTACCATTTATTATCCTTAATATATTTATTCTATGATAATTAATATTTGAATGAGTTCATCGATAGAGAATATTTAATTTCAATGTGTTGTATTTTTAAAATGATCAATTTTAATTTTGGATTTAAGTATGTATCGTGTATAAAAAGTATACATTATTAATCTGTCCATTAGGATGGTATATATTTTATTATTTACTAATATATTAAATTAACAACCATTTATGGGTTACCGGGGTTAGGATCATTATATTTGGTATCGTAGAAAGTGTATTGTACTAATTCTATTTAAATTTCGAAAAAAATTGATTACAGAATCTAATATTGTGTTATAATTTGAAGAAATTAAACAATGGATCTATGTTTATTATTCATCAAAGTATAGTATAAAATTTTTAAGTACCTTCATAGGTTAATATATCTAATCATTATTATCAAATTAAAGGCATAGATAAACCTTTTGAGACATTAATATTTTGGAGTTTATCTAGATCAAAAATATTTTGGGAGACATTTAGAGGGATAAAACCATTTGGATATGTATATATATTAGTGAAAACTCCAACTGAGGAATAATTATTTTTATGGATATATGATTAAATTTAGTGGTAATATTTTTGGTTTATATGATCTTTGGTGAGGAATTAAACAAGGGTTATTAAAATTGGGGAAGCATTGATTAATCCAATTGAAAAACATGGAATTAAAAATGTATTTGATGATTAATGGTTCTTTTAATATTTTCATCATATTTTTGGGTGTGTCATAGAAATTATATCAATATTGGTTTTTAATGTGAAACATGTGTGATGGTTAAAAATTCATTTCTTCCTAGAAGGTCATGTTAGATAAAACTGCAACATAACGGATATAATGGTGCAATACATTCTACTAAAATATTTGATATCCTCATTTTAATGGAATGTATTTTACATAAATGGATTTACAGATAAATATTATTTTTAATTTTGTTAATATATTTTATGAAGAAACAAAATTTTCATTTTGTGGTTAATAATGATATTTCATGAGACATTAAACTGGTATGAGGTGTATAAAACCTCTAGGTTTACATTAAAGGATTGTTTTTTAAGAATTGTATTGTGTTTTTTTTGAGATGTAGGATTAATTATATGTAATAAAATTTATGGATTTATCTTTATTTTAGGATTTGGTTGTTGAGTTTCTTTGGGAAATTTAGTTATTTATTTTAGGAATTACAATTGTTAAAAAATTAATTTTTATTATTGAATTTTGGAAATTTATTTATTATCTCTTCATATAATGGATTATTCATTTTGATTTTTATTTTAAATTTTGATAACCATTGTGTATTTATTAAATATAGTTTTACTTTATTATTAATAAAATTTGTATTTTTTGGCCAGTCCAATGTTGGTTTTTTTGCTTCCTGCATAAAAAAATTCATCCTGAATACTCATCCCTCGGATCCAAATATAATATTGTTGTGGTAATTGTTAAATGTATGAAATACAAAATTTAATTTAATTATATTTTCTTGTTATTTTAGGGTAGATTGTAAATTAATTCAAAAAATATAGTATGTATATTTTAAAATGAAAATATTCTCTAATTGCAATCATTTACAAGGAATAAATGGTCTTTTCACTAATCACAAATTTATTTACTTCTCTTTGATAAATTTCTCCTATCCATATTATCTATCAATCATTGTTAGTCATTTGTAGTTATGTTTCTCCTCAATTTCTATATTTTATCTTATTTTTAATTTCTCCAATTTGTAAAAAACATTTTTATGCTATTCATGAAGACCTTATTATTTCCCTTTAACACAATTTAACAGTATTTCTTACAAACCATTTTATAAAATGGGTTCTCAATAATGTAATTTTCAAATAATAACCAAATGAAATCTAATAATATGTTCAAATATTTAGAACCAAATTTATTGATTCTATGGAGAATGCAACAGTATGATATTTTATCAAAAGATCATTATGTTCAATAGTATAAAGGACACACACCACTTATCCTAAACAAAACATGATATACTATTTATATATGAATCATGTAACAAATACATTAAAATTAGTGGTTTGAATAGGAAATTTTTTTTCTAAAATTATGTGTAAATATTTTAGATGAAAAAAAATTATTGTAAAAATGACTCCATTTTTATTAATTAATTTTCATGATTCAAAATATATTATTCTTCAATAATATTTTTAATGTTTTTTGAAATAAAATATAAAATTAATCTTTAAAAATTTTATAAATTGTATTGTAAAAAATAGAATTATTTTTTGAAAACATAATTTCAAAATTATCAAATGGTGAAATATTTGGACTTTTTTAATACCAGCGTTTTCAGTGAATTTTGAAAAATGATTTGTGAAAACTATCTTTTTCATTTCAGTATATTTAGTAATTAAGAAAACTAATAATATTTTCTAATTTGATTTAAAAATTACATATGTATTATTTAGAAATATTTAATCAAAATAATTATATTCGATTCAAATTTATAACAAATTTTAGTATAATATTGTTTTTTGTATTAAAAAAATACTTTTCTAAAATAATTTTCAATGTACATAATGACTCTTCATATAAATTAATAAAAATAACCCCAACTATGAAATTATTTTAATTAAATTTATGTTTTATATATCTAAATATATTCATTGAAAATATTTTAATTATGATTAATAGTCATATAGAAAATGTTATATCATCTTATACTTGATAAATACATTATTTAAAAAATAGTTTTATGAAAAAATTTGTGGGTTAATTAGTAAATAAAACTCTTCCCTTATTTAAATTTAATTTTAAAAAAGGATTAAATATTTTGAATCAAAATAATTAATATTATTTAAAAATCTAAATTTAACTTTTGTTCATACTGAATAGTAAAAACAGTATAAAATTTCACCATGGTAAAATGGTAATTCGTATTATTCGTGTTAAAAAATATTTCATATTTACACCATTTTTCATCTTAATTATTATTTTATGGATTTATTTTGACCCTTGTCACCATATTCATGATATATAATAATTTATATGACACTTATCCCTTAAAAGTGACAAATATAATAATTTAATTAAATAAAAAGACAAAATGTGATCCTCTTTTCTATAAATATCTATTTTACGTTCAAATATAGATAATAATAAGTTGTGAATGAACATTAAAATAAATTTTTACTATAATAATTTTTTTCCAAGATTTTAATTTGTTTTAATTCTTATATATTATATAATATCCTTAAATTATTATAAAATAATGAAATAACGCCTAAGAAAATAGTTGATAATTGTTTATTTTTTATGAACAAATGGTTTATATTATAAATTCTTATTTATCACCGGGTCCTTAAAGTAAAAATTAATTGAATAGTGACACAAATGTCGAAAATTATATTTGTCAAAATAATATTTTTTGCATTATTTAAAAAATGAAAAATAAATCTGGAAAGAGGATAATTATGGGGATAAATGACCTAAAATAATACCCCCTTTCCATTTATGAATCAATTTTATTCTTATATGCTAAAAATAATCCATTTTAGTTTGAAAAAAAATGTTATCGTAGTTGATTTTAAAATAGGATTTCTTGGGGCTTAAAATAGAATATTTGTGTTAGTTACATATTAAACATTTCTAAATACAATTTTATGGCCATATTTATTCCTTAATATTTTTAAAACGCTAATACATATCCATTTTGAATTATTTTTATTCAATATGACACTATTATAATTTAATATTTTAACATATTCATAAAGATACCATCCCATCACTATAAAAGTGACCATTCTCCCCTCTTTACAACACACCTCAAGACAAATTTAATATTTCATTCTATAAAAACAACTTAAATTAATAACTTACTATTTTTATGGGATTTGGATTGATTATAAAACCCTATATCCAATGCTTTTTTGTAAACCTAAAAAGGTTGTCCATAGAAGATGTATAACTCCAAACAAATATTTTTTTTATTTTCTCTTACACAACTTTAAAATATTACTCAATCATGATGATATAACAAATTTAATATCTCCAAAATAATTACATGTTACCATGAAAGTGTAATAACCTACACACATACCATCTTACATCAAATATGAAATGAAACCCTCATTCATCTGTAAAATAGACCACCACAATGAAAACAGATGTAATTAATTTTCTATCAGTACATCCCACAATTGGTTCTAATGATGAATTATTTATATATATAAATAAATAATATATTTTTTTGTTTGTTATCAATTTAATATCTAGTAATTTTTTCTCTTTAAACTCACATAAAATTTATAAACATTCTCTCTCTTAGGTATGGATTACGACCTCCAAAACCAGATGTGATCCATTTATCATTAAAACAACACATAGATTATATATTTTTATTTATTTCTAAATAAAAATTAATATTTTTATTACAAAATTATTATTTTAGAAAGATATAATAATATTTATCACCTTTCCATCATGATCATTAGGGCTCAGTTCTGGTTGCGTTTAGCACTTACTATGGCCCAGGTAACTCTATGGGTGCGGAGTTTAGGGCCCTTCTTTCAGGTTTGACCGTATGCAGGAGGAAGGGGCTTCCCGTGACAGAGGTGGGATCAGACTCGATGGTCCTGGTCAGATCTCTCCATGGTTATCAAGACATCTCATGGGATCTAATGTATATCTGTCTCCAGTGTAAAATGGAGACTAGTCAGGGAAGGATAGTTCACCATAGCCTGAGGGAGTCTAACTTTGCGGCAGACGAGCTGGCTCGTTGGGGCCGACCCGAGGAGCCACTTGTGGTCTTTGATAGTCTTAATTCCTTACCTTTGGAGTGTGTTAATGTGGTTTGGAAAGACTCTCTTGGCCTTCACTATTTTCGTCCCCCGTGAAATGTAAGGTGTCTCTCCATTGGTTTTAATAAAAAAATAACTTTCAGCCAGCCATCATTCCTGGTTGGTTTAAAAATTATAGTTTATTTATTAAATTTATTACTATTTCTTGGTTATTACTCTTTATATTATAGAATAATTTTCTTCTTTTCCTTAGTCAACCTGTCGATGTCATTTTTGATATATGAACTAAATATTTCCAAAATACCCAACATAATCCTAATTTATTATGTAATTAAATTAAAAATGATAAAAAAACTAAAAATTATAATAAAAATTAAAACAATTATTATTCATGTAAATAATTAACATAACATAATTATTCAGGATGATAAATGACATATGAGATTAGTCTGACCTAAGTTAATGCATTCCATATCTGTTTCCATTCATTGAGGTATATTTTAATGTGAGGCACACATTAATTTTATATGGTGTATTTATATTTTTTAAAATATTATATCATTAATCATTTATATATTGGTTTATATTATGTTCTAATTCAAATAAATTCATTTAACGGAATTTTCGTTGAATTTTTCCAAGTTATGAGGGGGTTCTATTGCACTATTTTTAATCAATGAGTTATATAACATCTTCATTGTAATTAATATTAAATGAATATTCTTTTAATGATTATATATTATTTTATTTTTTATTTACTAATGTTATATTTTTATTTTAAATTGATACTCAAAATCTTGTCATTGACTAATCCTTATAGTAATGTAATGATCTTTGTAAGATATTTCACCTCAATTTCTACATTATTGAGATATATTTATTAGTTTTACGTTTTTATGAGGTGAATATACTATATCATTTTTATAATATATCATGAATCTATTTATTACAATGGTATTTATTTTTACATTTGTTTTGATTTTATTCATTAGGTTTATGATTCAAATGTTAACAAATCGATAAGGGTTTATTTCACAATCTCCTAATTATTCATGGTTGTTTATATTTAAAAATCCATTGAGAATTACAATTTTATATTCTTTTATAAATATATAAATAATTTCTTCCACTATGGATATACTAAAAAATAATGGTTTTCTTTTCAATTTCATTTTTTAGACAAATCAGGATTCCAAAATAATTTTTTAAGGAAAATAAAATTATTTTTCTTATAAGTCAGGAATTTATTTTTCTATATCATGATTTATTTTAAAATGCTTAATAGAATATATTTATTTATTCTAAATTATTTTATTAATGAAAATTTTACCCATTACCCATTTTTAAATAAATATTTTTGAAGTAATATTCATCTTGTTTTTTGAATATTTTTTTTATAAAAAGTTTACTAAAAATGTGAAGGGAATAATTATTTTAAAGTGCTAAAAATGTAAATAATTTTACCACATTTATGTCCACTCATTTATTTGAATCATTTATCACATCTTTCCATAATTATTTTCAAATAATATGTTTTTATTATTTTTCTATATATATTTTTTAAAATTGTATTCTAAACGTGAAAAGATTATTTTCCACTGAGAATATTTTTGTGATATTTTATGTAATTTCTATAAAAAAATGGTGATTACCCATTATGTTACTTATACAAAAATAGTAATATGTTGTAAAAATATCATCTTAATTCATTCTATTGATGAGTTATGATTATATTGACTATAAAAATATTAAAATGTTAAATGTGTGTTTTACAATATAGATGTTTGTATTGATTACATATTGAATTATTATTATAACCTTAATTATGATGAATGATTTGAAGTTTGTATATGATGGTTTTGGCCTCCTATAACACCATTATGTACTGTTATGCCTATCAAGAAAAACCCATTTTGGTATTTTCAGGATGTGTTACATATTTATGCAAGATGTCTTTGCAGGAGGCCTCGATGAGATGTTAATGTTGTCCCACATTATTAATTACATCATTATAAATTTGTTTATTTATTTGCACATTATTATTTGAATAATTTTAATATCCATGGAAAAGTTTCAAGAACATGTTATTAGTTATATGGAATTGTATTATCATCATTTATTTCTCCCATATTATTCTCTATATTGGGTTATTGATTAAATGAATTATATTTTTGTTTATTTGTTATTCCATGTAAACTATTCGTTATTTATTCATTATAGATTCATCTTTTTATGATACATTATAATCATTTCACCTAACCACTTATACTCTTTCTCTACCATTGAATATTGTAATTGAATCATTGAAAGAGCACAATGATGCAGAATATTAACATTCACAATGTTGTGTTATTTATGATTTCCATTTTAAAGTGTAATTCAAATAATTATCTTATTCAAAAATACTATAAAACTATCAGAACCATAATTATTATATTGGTTTTATCTATTGTAGATGTTATAATTTATCCATTGTCTATAGGTTACTTAGATGGGTTCTTTATATGAATGTTAACATAACATACAACATGAAATTGTTTGCAAACTCATTGTATTAGAGAAAACATAAACATCATACATAACATAATTCATGGGAACTAATATTTGGATGAAGATACACATTTGAATAATTGTCGATTATGATGGGTATTCTAATTTGGGAATCACATACATTTTAATTCTATACATTTCAAAGACTCTCTATTTATATATATATATATATATATATTAAATGAATCTATTAAATAAGGAGTAATATTTATATCTCATTTACCCTCAATATTAATGTTTTTATATGGATTTGTTTTTTAATTCATAATATTTCAAAAATAATTATATTGTATTTATAATAAATAAAAAACCATTTTGTTTTATTATTTAACGTTAAATAAAAACTAGAAAACATAATTATGTCTTTATTTTTCACATTAAAAAAATATTTCTATAAACCGAAATGATTGGATTGAAACACTGTGGTGTAAATATAATGAAAATTAGTTATCATTTAAAAAATTAAAAAAAACAAATATAAAAAACATATTTTCTTTTTGTCTAATTAATCGTGATGTGATGTCATTAATTATGTAATTTTAGTAATAATTACATTTTAAAAAACAATTTTTTCATATAAAATAAATTTTTCTATTAAAAATATATATTTTTTAATTGTTCAAATATTTATATATTTTATTCTCTTTTCATATATTTAATGATACTAAAGAGTGTTTTATTATTATCTATACCAAAAAAATTCATGCATTTATGAAAACCTGATTACATGATTAATAATGAGAAGAAAAAAATAGGTTATATCAAAAAACATAAGAAAAATTCATAAAATACTCTATATGATTAATTTTTTAAAAAAAAGTGACCAATATATATCATTTAGTAGAAACCAATTGTTTTATACATCCATTGGTATAAAATATCTGCAGAAATTAGAATGATCTTCATTTAGACCGTATGTCCTTTAATAGAGAGTTTGAACCACCTCAGTGAACCTGACTGAGGGAAATACATTACAGTGAGAATTATAATTCATTAATAATGATATTTGATATAATTTAATCGGTTTTTTAAATTGAAAATAAAAAACATATTAAAAAAATAAATAATTTTGAGTCCAAAGAAATTATATTGTTACAAAATTTAGAAATTAATTTACTAAAAAATTGAAATTATATGAAAAAATAACCTCATTAAATTGTTTGATTATTAAAACATATAATTAATAAGTTATATATCTATAAAATACCTTCATTTTTTTCTCATGATGAAATAATATGATAGAAATTTAATAACACTCAACCAAATTATATTACATATATATATATTAGAATATAAATATTTACATTATGTATTGAATAATGATGTAATATGAACAATAACATGATGACCCTCACTATATCATTTTTTCTATTAGAGAATATTTTCAACATAATGAATGTAGAATTGATGTGTATAATATAAAAATAAGTGATTATATTTATTTACTGTCATTGTAAATAATGAAATTAATTTCGACAGTTATTGAGAAAATGATTATATGGGAAGAAAATAAAAATGTTAATATATTTAAATCTATGATCAATATGAAGATTTAAAAATTAAACAAAACATTAAAATATTTGTTGTATTTGTTTATTCTATTAGTAGAAAATGTGTTATTGATTTCAAATCAAGATCACACTAATAATGTATGAAACTTTAATATAGATAAAAAGAAAAATGAATCAAATATTGAACTAATTTGGTACAACATGTATTATTCCGATTATTGAAAAGAAGATGCATACAAAATAATTTTTAATTTCAATTATTTATTTAATAATTTATATATTATCATAATCGACCATATCTGTCACTGTGAAGCTATTTACAGAATACCCTAATCTCTATTTTATATAGTTTTTCTAATTTGTTAATTATATTCTATATATATTATAATGAAAAAATAATATGATATTATTCAAATAGGTATATTGGAAGTCTCTTTGAATGTTGAAAATAGTATTAATGATATTATAATATGAGATATAATTTGATGAAACCAAAAATTTCATAATTTTCCAAACATTTTTTATTACCATACTAAAAGTAATTTTAATTATTTTTCCCTTACATGTTACATTTATTATGGACTGAAGATTTTTTGGTAACATGATATGAATAATTATATTTTCCATAGTATGTTTTATTTAATACAATATAGTTTTTCTTTATTTTAGATGTAGTCATATTTAGTTTCATATATATAAATATATTGTGGTGTTAGATTTTATAAAATTTGTTTTTAACTAAAATACAATTAATTATTGTAGTATATATGGAATGAATGGTTAATATTTTATTTAGAGTAAATATAATATCTCATATAATTAGAAGAAATATACTTTAAAAAAGTAATTGATCATGATTTCTAGAAAGTGAAGATGTCAAAAGAACTATTTATTAAACAAAGTACTTTTAGAAGAAAAATATTATATATTAACAATTTTATTTAAAAATTGATCTTATAATTAACAAAAAATAATAATTTATTATTATATAAAATTAAATGGATAGTGAGGAATTGTACTAAATATTATAAAAGTAACTAATTTTATTTTTGTATTTTTTTTGAAATTAACATCTATCTTTTTGGATGATTAATGTCTTTAAGATCATTAATAATGTGGAAATAACATTTACTATTAGCAGTTTATATAATTATATTAAAAAATTGTTTTTAAATAAATTATTTTTCAATAAATTATTATTCTTTTTTTTTGTGTTCCAACCAATTACCTTTCATGTATTATTTTATTTTATTATTAATTTTAATGATGATGATTATAATTTACTAATATATTTTTTATTCTAATAATAGATATTATATCTTTTTTGGTGAACATGAAAAATTATTATCAAATGGGATGAAATTAAAATTTTTAGAACATCTAGTGATTTAATCAAAGGAACACAATATGTGGTTTTCTAGAAATTGGTGGTTGAATTCACTACATCGTGTAATTTTATAACTTTGAATAATAATTTATTATTCTTTTATGTTCTCTTTCCCAAGGTTGTCATATACACTTCTATGGAGTAGTTTTTCAAATATTATCTTTTTAGTTTTTTACTAATGGGAGGGAAATTTCACATAATATATAAATATTTTATATAATAGTATTTTCAAGTTGAATATTGATGTTATTCCATATTGGGATACTTGAAAAGCTAATTATCAACAAATAATAATTATTTTCTTGATATTATTACTCTAATTTAGGTAAATACTATATGAATGATGTAATTGTTCCAATAATTGTTTGTATATTACAATTTGTTTCAACCCATATGTAAACCATTTATTATCATCCTATTTTTTGAACATGTTAAATCATATAAGTTTTTTATATTAAATTTTTTTTCCAATCATAAAGAATAATTATGGAATGTATAAATAGTAATATTGGAAATGATTTTTATCGAATTTCTTATTCATTGGTGGATTTTTTTTAAAAAAAATCCACATAAAACAAGGAAAAGGTTGAAATATAATGTATATAATAATCCTGAAAATATAGATTTAAATGTATTGATTATTGATTCATGGAATAGATTTTGTTGATGAAGTATACTGGAGTCATATTTTTTAATAGAAAAGTAAAATATTCAAATTTTAATCCTTACTTCATTCATGATGGGATTGTAGTATTTGATAAAATTTAAAATAAATTTTGAAATGTTTTTGGTCATTATATAATTCATGAAATTGATAGCTTTTAGTGGAATCGTTAATAAAACTATATTCTAGATGTTAAATAATAATGACATAAATGATTAAAAATTTATTCATTATATGTATTTTTTATATGAGTTATTATACTTCCATGTAAGTATAGAAATAATATATAATGTTTATATATATATATATATTCTTATTTATATATATGAATTTTTTTATAATATTTTTCCAAAACAAATATTATGAATCTAATCGTGATGAGTAATTCTGAATTCTTGGATGAAAATAAATTAATGTAATACTACAAATTGGATATAAATCTTTTTGATCATATAAATGTTATTTTATATAATAATTTCAAATATATAACACTAGGGACCATTACATAGTATTCCTATGACACATAAAGGTATTTTATTTATCAATTTTAAGATTTATTTTAATATTTCAGTAATTATTTTTAATATTAAAAGAGGTAACTCTAAATAATTTTATTTCTTAATTGAATGAAATTTATGTCAGATTAAATATAATAGTTTTTAACAAACAAATAATGTGAACCTATAATATATAGAAAATTACTAGAAAAAGTAAAATCTAATTTTTTTTTGGTACATAATTTTCAAATATTTGGAAATCATTTAGTTAATGGTATAACACATTAATGTTGGGTAAATGTGACCCATATTATATATATATACTATATAAAAATAAAATATGTTTTTGACTTGATTCACATTATAATTATACCAGGTTCTAATGTATGGAATAATTTTTTCCCACAAAATTATCATTTAATTAATCGATGTTTTTTTGGTTTTTTACAGTTGGGTATATATTTTTTGAGTTATTTTTTATCCGAATTTTTTTTAAAAATTATAGAAACCATTTAATTAAAGGTGTAAATATTATTTTTTAGTTCACTATGATTTATTTTTGTTGGAAAATATATTTTGATATAGTGATTTTCGGTTCAACTATGGTACATAATATCTCTTATAAAGAGATACAACCCTATTATATTTTGAAATAAAGTATACCTTCTCAATATATAAACAATCATTGAGATATTTAAAATGGCCTCATTTTGAAGTATTCTAATTACATCAAGGTGGAAGAGATCTTTTCATGGTTATTATATATTTTATTTTCATTATATTTAGTTTTATACTATAATAATCACATTGGGAAAATAAAAGTGATCGAATAATGATAAAATTTTAGTTTGTTGTATTAATAATTATATAGCCAAGAAATGGTTTGTAAAAAGAAAAAATTTTAGATATGTTATCTTGTTTTTAAATATTCTATAGAAATGATTTGTGGATAATTCGTGTAATTATAACAATTAATTTGGTATTTTAATAAAATATAACATAGAATTGATGATAAGAAGAATTTATTTTATGAATTTATTTTATTAATAGTTGTATTTTATTATATACTATGATGAATCTTATCGAAATAAATTATTTAATATTTATATTTCACATTGAAAATTTTATCTGGAGACATACTCTTCTTCTACATGACATTAATCCATTAATCCTTCAATAATTATAATTTTATTTAATATTTATGATTTTTTTAATTAATGGAATGAATTACTAAACATTATCATATTGATAAGTTAAATTTATATAACATTTACTTTTTGGATTAACTTCATAATTTATTTATACATTTTTTTGAGACCAAGGAATTTATTAATATAATAGAATAATAATATTCATCCTTATATGGATAGCGTAATTGATATAATATTAGTGTTCTCATATTTTTACAGGCAGTTAATTGAACACAAGTGTTTATTTTTGTTGATGATATACTTCAATATAATTATTTTTTTTCCATGGGAAATGGAATTAGATTTTAATACTAAGTGTAAATAATGATATTACATAACATGAATTAAATGATTGAATTGAATGCATTTTTTTTTGAAAATATAAAAATTTATGGATGAAATTCACATCTCATTAAAAAATATTATTATAATGGAGTTGGAAATTTGTATGGGAGAAAATGATTACTAATATTGATAAGAGATTACAGTTTTGCTATGTGAGCCATAATTATTGGATAAATGAGTTTTTGAGGAAATTCAAGATATTTAAGATTTATTATAGATTATAGGAAATAATATATGACATTGTCCTTATGTAATAATATGTTCAATGGTGAAATTAACATATTAATTTTTATATTTTTTATTACAACTATCAATATTACAGTGTAATTATTTTTGAGGAAATATTATTTAATTAAATAATTTTATGGTTTATTTATTTTCTAAAATTCATTTTTTCTTTTTTAAATTAAACATATAAATGAATTCTATAAGTGATATCAACTATAATATTTTATTTGGAGGGATTAATGATCTTAGTCTTTTTTATTTTGACGATGATGGTTATATTATATTTAAAAGTATATTTTTAAAACATATGTTAGATTAAATTGAATAAATAAAATAGGTACTATAGAAATGGTTTGATGTTATGTACATCAATAAATTTTTTTTTATTCGGTAACAAATTAGTTGATTAATTAATGGAATTTGGTAATGAAATATTGTGTTTTTTCATCATATTTATTGAATGGTTGTAGTTTTTCTATGGGGTGATATATTTCACTTTGGTATGAATAATGATTCTAATTAGTCCTCTTGTATTAATGTTTTTGGTTCCAACATCATCCCATTTTAGTTGGTTTATCCTTCTAGTTTTTGTAATACTTTAACTTGTATTGATTAATATTCAGATCATATTGGATTCCCAGTGAGATAGAATTTTTCTAGATTATTTAATAGATTAAAATTGGTTTCATTATCTTATAATGAATTTACTAAATCATCTTCATGATATTTTATATAGACACTGAAGTTAGTTTTCACTATTAATGGTTTTCATTCAATTTCATTATAAATTATGAAAATGGGACATGATATTTTAGGAATATAACTTTAACGTCTTGTTACTATTTTACCGTATTTATGAAGCCTCATTGAATCATGTTTTGGTTGGTTTTCATTTGGGGTTTTTTCAAGTTGAAAATTTTATATGTTTTGAATTTTCTAGGTTAGTTCACGGTTAGAACACGTTTTTCCCAAACCATGAGACCTTTAAAGGAAAACCATAATAAACCTAAAATTGGGGTTTTCAGTTGTTGTTGCATAGTTTTTTCAAACTATGTGAACTCTTATGAGAAACTATGCGACACGATTAAAGGGGCACACAATTGGGGTGCATGGTTTTTCATAACCATTGGGATCTGACCAAGAAACCGTGTATGACTTTTAATTAATCCAAAAATATTATTTGAAAATCTAGAAACCTCCCATTTAGGTTCCTATGAAACCTATCTTGACCCTTTGTGGTTTCCTCATACACAGGAGCACCCATGAGCTGATTTTGACCCCACTACAGTCTCCAGACTGTGGATCAATGATTAGTGAACATTGTTCTATCCTCACCCCATTGGATTCATCTTCTAATTCTCTATATTCCCATATTTTTCTCCATATTGTTTTATGGATCTCTTTGTTGGTTGGGAGATCTAATCCCCACTGTCTTAGGACTAAAACCATGGCTTAATCATTATTTCCATATTTCTGTGACCATCGTTATTCATTGGTGAATCCATATTAGTTTTTGGTGATTTGATATCCCATGATCCTAATATTGATTATTTCATTTTGATTTTTCAATTTAATTAACCATATATTTATTTATTTGATTAAATTGTGTTCTACTGAATATGTTGGATTTGATACTTATGAAATTTAATTGTTTAAAACCAAATTCCAATGAATTGGGGGATTTGGTCTTTTGAAATTGAATTTTGGAATGAAATTGGGAAAACCCCGCAATTCCATTGAATTGTGGTGTGATTGTGATATTCATGGAGAATTTTGGAGATTAAAATTATTGAATTTAAATATGTAAATAATAATGAGTTCTACAATTTAAATTTTGAAATTAATAAATGGAATTTAATTGTGGGGATTGAATTGTAAAATTGAAATGTGTTTTAATTTCAATTTATTATTTTTAAAAAATTTCCCTAAATGGTTTGGATTTAAACCATTGGGATTTATCTCAAAAAAATGTATATTTTTATTTAAAAAACATTTTAATTTTTAAATGGAAATTTTTTATTTTTTTAATGGTGGAATGAGATTTAATTGTATATTAATGTTTCATAAAATAAATTTATCATAGATTATTAAAACTATATTTCATTCAATCCTGGGTAGTTTGGTAGTAATTAGACATAGACATTCTAGTATGTGAATTTACTAGAATCAGATTAATGCATTAAAACTCCAAGATAAATTATCGGTACTTTTTTTCCTCAGTAGTATGTCAATGAGTGTAACATTAATAGTGTCAAGGGATGTGTGTACACACTTCCATTATCATTATACAATATTGTGTGGATCGCATAACCTAGAACTATCATAACTCTTGGAAGATGACCAGTTTTCTAGGTTGTTAATATATGGGAAATATGTGTATGTGAATGATTGTAAACATTTTTAGATCCCTTGTGAATTTAAATGAAATATTTTATATAAAATGTTTTACTATTCCATATTTTAGAAATATCCCAAAAATTTAAATGTGAATAGTTTTTTAATGTATTTCATTCATTTGAAATGTAAAGAATGATTCTTTTAAATATTCTTTTGAATTTCAAACCCTTTTTATTTGAATGTTGAAGGAAAATTATTTTGATAATTAAATGTTTGAAAATTATTAATCAATCAATGGTGAGACACTACTGGGATTTTCACTCACATGAAACATATAACTTTGGGTGTTTTTATATATTCTCATTATAGGTTTTTTGTAGTAGTAATGCATGACATGGTGGTGGTTCTACCTATTTAAATTTGGAAGTGTAGAGTTGCTTATGTTGGTACATGGTATGTTTAACTTCCTACATTGTTGGTACATTAATGTGGTAGACTAATCCTTGTGTAGTTTCTCTTTTGTATGAACACTGACTTGTTTACCATTATTTCACAATGATAGTGGAAAAATATCCCCATATTTAGTTTTTTATAATTCTAGGTTCTAATATCGTACCCATGCAGATCAAGAACACCCTCTCAGCCATTTCAAGACCGACTCAGTTATCAGGTAAGAAGGGTTCATGGGATGGTTCATGAAGAAGTTTTATTATTGGTAGTTTGAGATTATTGTCTTGAAATTAATATGTAGTTATGTATTCCTGTTGGTACATATGAGGTAATGGAAAATGATTTCATGAACATATCTCACCAGAATGAACCTAAATCTACTAGGGGTGGTTTGTGAAAGGTATCTTAAGAATTTTATTTGGTCATATCCCTAAATTTAATTTAGATAATATTAAAATTCCAAGGTATCATGTCTATCTATTGGGATTGATTTCCAACATTACTGTATTTGAGTATGAATTAAATTTGTTTTTTGCTAATGTTGTGTAGAATAATGCGTCTAAGTGGATGTGAAAATTAGATTTAGCTAGATGCTTATATTGTACCACAGTGAGTGAATCCTCAAGTGGAAATGAACCTAGTTGAGGTGATTGAGAGTACATTCCAGGCTCTAGGATATGCACCACCAACAATTCCTATTCTAGATCCAATAGTCGAACCTCAAAGGGTTGTTCTTGAAGACCATTCTCAACAATTCCTTCACCATAAGACAATAACATTAAAGTATCAAGTGATCCTCAAGAAGATGATGAATTTTGGAGTAAGATAGGCTCTTTAGATTCTATATGATTCCACATAAAATCAAGGATAACTATAACACCTATATGCTTTCTGGACCATTCAACAGATAGTGGGACACTATATTTATAGTGAAAAATCATGATTTCATAGTGTGGGAAGAAATCAACATTACTATTACAAAAAAATCTATCTATAGTTTATGTTTTTGGATAAAGATACAGTGTTTTTAAAACTTGATCAGGTTGAATGGATTGTGAAAGAGTATGAAAACTGTTTTTTCAAGATTGTGCATTTTGTATATGAGATAATATTAAGTGAGATGATTATGGAGAAATGTTTTTTTTTGGGACTTGAACAGGATATTAATTGTCATTAATTCTTATTGATTATTCATGTTGATGAATATGTGCTCGATAGAGTATTGGTGGTCAAAATTGACCTGGAAATCATGTCCGGGATATAGTGAGTTTCATTTTCTCCCAATGGCTTTGCAGGTTCATTTAATGGAAAGAGGATGTGAGATGATTTTTGTGGTCGTTCTTCATAGCAGTTTTATTATAAACCTACTATATTACCTAAAATATGTGTATTTATTTTTCTACAATTGTGGAATGCTTGAGAATTTGAAGGGGGTTTTCACTGAGGAACCCTTGGAATGCGGCTCCATGGATGCTCATGACACTTATACAAATTATTCCATGTTTATTGAAATATGAATAATGGAACCGGATAATCAAATCATTATAAATCCATGGGGTATTCAGATTATTCACATATAAAAGGTTTCCTACCACATGCATTTAGACTAAATCGTCTTTATGTAGTAAACGAGTCGCTAGGGGAAGTGGATATGGGTCTAGTGACCAGGAGAGGATCCATAACTATATATTCATTATTATATATTAGAATATTTTATACTATTTCTTCAAATTTCATTATTATTACTGGTATTATAAATTTTATAAATTTTCATATAGAGATTTTATCTTATGTAATTAATATTACTAATCCAAGTGCAGTTTTTATTTTGTATTCATACTAAATTGATTATCATTTTTCCAAAATGTTTAGGTAAAATATTTTCCACATTAATTTTTATGATTCAAGGTTCTAGTATCTATCCTATGGGTATCAAGAATTCCCATTAGGACATGTAAGTTTTGGCTCAGTTATCAGGATACTAGGATACCTGGTGTAGCTAGTGAAACTGTATGATCTTGACTATTTATAGAGATGTATAAGGATTGGTTGTATGAACAAATTTGTATTATCCTAAGTAATTTTCAATTATGGTTTACATTAATGTGATTTTAGGTGATTATTTGAGAATAATGAATGAAATAGTTTTGTTAACAGTTGGCACATGATTAGGGTAAACCATGCACCCATGCCCAATAAAACATGCAACTTGAGACATAAAGAAATTACACGATTGGCACACTACTTTGAAATTGTGCACCCTTTTATGAATAACCATTCACCCCTATAAAATAGTTGAATGGTTTAGGCACATTTTTCGGTAAAATAACACACCCATACTGAGAAATCCATGCTCGAATTTTAATGTTACCCAAAAATTAGTTTAAAATCACATGAACCAATGAACTGACCATATTCGACCCAAACTCAAACTAACTCGCTTTTTCATGATTTTACAGAATCCCATTTGCATTAGAATCTTTTCCAATAAATTTATCCATGAATCTAAGCCCACATCAATGATCTACACCCCTCTATATAAGATAATAATATCACTGTTAGTTTCCTATTATTCTTTCCTTCCTTATCCAATTCTTTTGGAAGTAGTTCTTCTTATTTTGGGATAGATCAAGATATAGTATTGTTTATCTAGATACAGGATTATAGATATATATCGATATTATATATATATATATATTGATTTTTTTCTTCTTGATTTAGAATTTAGAACCATATCTCATTCTATGTCATTGTGCTTCTCAAATTTGGGTATTTTCAATGTGCGATCATTCATCAACAAATGGAGAATGTTGGCCAATAATTTAGTTCATAGAGTCTTTATTTAAAATTTGTGTAATAAATTCAAGGATTTATATTAGATTTTTAGACTTTTTTCCCAGATTAAATTAATTAATTATGTGAGTTACTTATTTGAGGAGATGTGAAATTGATGTTTTATGGGAATTAAGGGTTTGGAGATAATTGATGGTAAAATTAATTATGCGATATATTGATTCTTGATTTTATATTATTATTTTCTGAATTAATTATGAGATATTGAAAATTTATAATTATGCTAAATAATTGTTTTGTGAATTATGGGATTTTGAGTTGTGTATACTAATTAATTAATTTGTTAGTAAATTAATGGGTTTTAGATACTTAATTAATTGGGGAATTAATAAATGGGTTTTATGTAATTAGGTTATTTTTTAGTTAACCAATGGAATTATCATGTTTAACTAATACATGAATAGTTAATGGAATTGTTTTTGATAATTAATTATCGAAATAAATATGTATGTGAATGATAGCATGGTTATTTTTTTGGAATAAAAAATGGGAGCATGGTCATTATAATGTATAAGCTATGAATGGTAACATCATAATTTAGTTTTGAATTAAATAATGGTAGAATTTTTATTCTAATGGGTAATATATGAATAGTAACATGGTCATTTAGTTGTTAAATAATGAATAGGAATATTGTCATTATAATGTATATGGTTTGAATGGTAACATGGGAATTTAGTTGTGAATTAATGAATGGAAACATGGTCATTAAATTATGTGATATATAAGTGGTAACATGGGTATTCAAGTCTGAATTATGTTATTGTAACAATGGAATTATATGATATGATGTCCCTCAAATAGATATTGGGCTACGACATGAGCCAAAGTATGGATTGTGGTATGGGTGTCTTTGGGAATCTGGGGATTTATGTGGTTAAATAATGATTAATTGAGAAGGTCATAACTGTATATTTATGATTAGTAATTAATTCTTTTTAAATATTTTTGCAATTTATAATTATTTGATTTCATTTTATATGTTAATTTTGTTTCCCTACTGAGTTGTATACACATATTAATCAAGCTTAGAAATTGGTACCCATATAGACCTTCTAGATTCTAGACAGGTTAAGGGAAACCGACTTATGTAAGATAATTTTTATGAGATATTGCATGGATAAGGGAACCATACATAATTCGAGGCCCTCTTGGTAGAGTCATCAATATATTTATTTTATATTTCATTTTAGACACTCGTCACCTACCTTAGCACAATATATTTTCTGATTTTGAAATGATATTGTATTTCCAGTCTTTACCATCTTTTTATATTGGTTATTTTAGGTTATTATTACATATTAGTCAATTATTGTTTCTTACTTTCAAATAGTGAATTTACACTGATTAATGATTTTTGATTCTCTGCCAGATCGATATATCATACCCTCACTACAAGTCAATAACCTATGGCTCATGGGGAGGAATTCATGAGATCACATAGTGAACCAGCTCGGAGAACTAGTTTGGGACACCTAGGTCAGGACGTTATAATGTGATATTATAGGAGGGTTTCATTTCTTTTTATTAAGATTACTATTTGGGAGATGTATATGAGTGAATAGGAACATTCAGGATTTGGCTATAAGATCATTCATTGATGTGGCCAACCCTTGTAATGGGGAGAACCCAAGTACCTTGGTTGAGGGATTGTAGTAATTTTTTTCTATTGTTATAGTTGATTATTATTTCACCATGGGTGACGCACTTGTACTATGTTTTGATTATTTATGTTGGTATTTTATGATATTTGACACATGGCCAACTATGGAATGAGATTTGAGTTTTCATGCATCATTCGGGAACTATGGTTTATTGTTACAATCATCATTTTTGGAATGTATAGGAAAAGGGTTTATGGGTATGTTGTTGAACATAAAATAATTTTCCTTTATTGTAAAATTGAAATGAAAGTGTTACCTTAAAAAATTGGGAAATATTGTAAAATTGTGAATGATTTGAATATATGCGTATCTAAATGAGAGCCTTGAATAATAAGAATTTGTTTACGTTTTTTAACAAATACCTATGTGTAGGGTTGTTAAGGGTAGTGATAGTTCTTCAGTTTAAATAGTACAAAGAGGTTTGGGGAAATGAGTTGTTGTTTCTTCTTGTGATTTCTTATTATGTAAACATGTTAATTTTTTTGAAATATTTCATAAGGAGAATGTTTTTCATTGAGATTGTATGCTTCCATGATGACACTTGTTGAGAGGAAGATAAGGGGTAATGGCTAGAGGTGACCTACAATTTTTGAATCTTGTGGAACTGATATTACTGGGTGAGGTAGTAGGAGAGTGGTTTATAGAAACCATGTATCACTTCATTCAGTTAATTTAATGTGGCTCGGGTCGAATTGTGAAGAATATGACTGAGCTCAAGTGGGATTTTCAGTTGCAGCACCATCTTTATTTTTGTAGAGATGGTGGATCTAAGGGAGATGAGTTATTGGTTAAGCCCATTGAGACTATACTTGAAAACATGGACACTTATACATATGGGGGGGTCAATATGGCTGCTTACATCTTGGATGATTGTTGAATCACATTTTGGATGTACCAGAATAGATGGGGAAAGGTGATTTTATTTTATGGAAAGGAAGATTAGGGAAGTTCTTAGTGAACGTCTATTCTAAGACACTAAGGTAGGAGAGAGAATAAAAGTTCTTTTAATTGTCTTAGGGGAGTATGTATTTTATGGACAATGCATGATGCTATATATACTTGTAATTATTTTCATGTGCATTATCATGGGAAAATACAACTACAATGAAGAATTTTCATGAGGTGGTAAAATGTGAGATTAAGTCCCTTGGTAACCATCTTCCGTTAAAAAAGTTTACTGTGGTGGTGTATCAGTCTCTTATACCTAAGGGGAACCTGAAAGATGATTCTAGTAATGAATATATAGTTGGAACTAGAATATTTGGAGGTTTGACTTCAAAAACATGGAAGCATCAATACGATAACATTAGTTAGGGAAGTGGGAATTTGGCTGCCCAGATAAAGGGATCAATTTCTTAGGACCTTACATGAGTTATATTTCACTAGTGTAGTAGGTCGGGAATCTTTCAGATATAGTTCCATCGACCACCTATATAGTGAAAATATTTTGAAAAGATGGTACATATATAGAAGTCCACCATGAACTGGAAAAAAATGAGAATTGAGGGTGTAGCGAGGCATAATCCAAGTGTATAAAGGGGATATCCCCACCATAACTATCTAGTTGTTGGAGCACTATTATACCAGGTGGTAGAGGTAGTGTAAATGGGTCTTAGGTGTAAGACCACCTGTATCAGTAGGGTGCTGTAGCTCAGATGATTCAGACTACATCTCAAACAAGTGGGGAAAAGAAGTTACTGGATGTGAATCATGTACTTGTGGATAATGAGGACAGACCATCGACAATGATAAGTATTATTCTCATAGGTTTTACATTTACAAGTTCTTTATTTGATATTTGTTCATATCAATCCTATATTTATGCACAACATGTGAATTGTTTGAGCTTAGTAGTGGAGTTTATGAGTGGGGTGATAACGATAGATACACCATTAGGGTTAAGATCGAGAGACATATGTTTATACATGGGGTCTTCTCTTGAGTTTGGAGAGTATCTCTTTCAATGAGATTATTACATCCTAGAAATGATGTTATTTGATCTAATTATGGGTATGGAATGGTTATTATCATAATGAAAAAACATTTATTTCTACCTAATTAGGGTGACCATTATTTATCCTTAGGGTGACATCTCTGTTCACTATGTAGAGTGGGATATCCAGGTTGGTAATGTTGGTCCAATTACTCAAAAACTGGGGGAGTAGAAAATCCATGTCTCTAGTCTATTTGCTGAATGATAGAAGTGTAAATGATGAATTCATTCTTCCAATATTGGATGAGTTTCAAAAAAAAATTCCAAAATACATATCAGGGCTTCTACTAGAGGACATATAAAATTCACCGTTGAGATCATTTTGGGGGGAAAAATTCCATCCCACCATAAAGAGTAGCACATACAGAACCTCAAGTGCTCATGACTTAGCTAGAAGAGTTAGAGGGAAAAGGATTTATCCTTCTGAATTCTTATGTGTTTACTAGTTCAATTTTCCAATATGTATTATGGGATTTTTGCTTACGTGTTCATTATGGGATGCTGAACTAGATGACTTTTAGGAAGAAATTTCCTCTTCTATGTATTGATTATATTTTTACCACGTGGGAGTATATTTTTTATTCTCAAAGATTGACTTATGATCAAGGCATCATATATTGGGATTTCATGCATCTGATATACCATGGATTTCATTTAGATGTAGGTATGTCCTATGTGAGTACCTCATAATGTCATTTGAGATGACGAACTCACCTTTAGTGTCTATGGCCATGATGAATATAATATTTCATTATACTAGGATTATTTTTTGGTAGTGATTATGGATGACACCTTGGTGCACTCCAAGACTTATGAAAATCATCCCAAACACCATTATATCATCTTGGCTACACTTATTGAGCAGCCACTATACGCCAAACTATCTATGTGTCATTTTTGGATTGACCAGGTACACTTTCTAGGTCAAATCATCTTGGAGGACGTTGTTTTAGTATATCCATAGATTGTTTACATAGAAGCTTATTGGGAGAATCCTTAGATTTTGTTCGATATCATTAGATTTCATGGATTAAATGAATATTATTGGCGGTTCATTCAGGACATTTCCAATTTTAGGTAACTGATTATGGTCTCGAAAAATGTGATGAAGTACGAATGGTTAGATATATTCATGAATGATTTCTAGGATCTGAATATGAAATTGACATTTGAACCAATAATGATTATACCTGATCATTTTTGGGAGTTCACGGTGTATTTTCATGGTTTTAGGGTTTTACATGGAGCTGTGTTTATAAAATAAGGTCATGTTGTGGAATATAGGACTCAAAAATTGTCACAAATTGAACCAAACTACCCAACACATGACGTTTTTTTGGCTGTTGTGCTTAATGTCCCGAGGTGTTGGTGACATTATCATTTGGTTTATAATTTTACTATGCATACATATTACAAGATCATAATTTATATCTCTAATGGAATTTTAATCTATTGATGTGGATATTGGTTGATTATATGAAATTATTTGATTTTAAGATAGCATAATCTCATGGAATTGGGAATAATATATCCAATTCTTTGAGTACAAATACTCAGACTCAAGAGGTTTATGAGTCTACTTATGAGTGGAAGTTGATGACATTGTTGGTTGAGATTCAAGTTGTTTTTCATGAGATTCAAGAGTAGATTAATCTGGTATCAGTTTCAGTGGATCCTACACCATTTAATTGAATTATGGATTAATAGTATCAGGGTTCAGAATTTTTAAAAAAAGGAAATACCATGAAAGTGGGGAGTAACCTTATGAATGAAGCATATATGAGATGAGATCATCTATGTCCAGAATCAGGTTTCTGTTCCTATGAGTATGTAGGATAAGCTGATGTGTGAGTTTCATGCCTCTAATAAGGTGTTAAAACAATGTCTGAAAAAAATTTACAGCGACCTATGCTGAAAATATTCGTGTCTAGGTACGAAAAATGATATTGCAAGGTTCGTGAAATGATTCTATATGTGTGAGTAGGTGATGGCTGAGTATCAATGACCCGGTGGTTTGTTGTAGTCATTCCCCATTCTAAAATGGAAGTGTGGTGATGTTACTATTGAAATTATGATGGGTATCCCAAGGATGCGTTAGTAAAATGATCCTATTTGGTATTTTGTGGGAATACTGAAAAAGGTAGTTCATTTATAGAATATATAAGAGACTTCCATAGTGGATAAGCTGGAAGATTTGTATGTTCAAGATATTTTTCTCTCTGCACGAGATTCCAAAAACTATTGTTTTAGACCATGATTCATTCTTTATGTCACACAACTAGAAAGGGTTATGTAAGGAACTTGGTACATAGGTTTTTTAGTATATCATTCCACCCACAGACAAATGGTCAGTTAGAGAATACAATACAGGTGCTTGAGGTTATGTTGTGATATTGTGTTTTTCGCATCATATGAATTTAAGAGAAGCACCTAGCTTTGGTGGATGTTTCATATAATAAGGTTTTTGAGGAAAAAATTTAGATAGAACTATATGAGGCACTTTTTAGTGAGCCCAGAAAATCACATCTATGTTGAATAGAGGTAGGTGAGTTATAATTATTGGGACCAAGCATCATATAGTAGATGTTGGAATAAGTTTAGATGATTAAAAAACATATGAACATGGTTTATGTAAACATAAATCATATAATCATGGATTTCGATGACCCATAGAGTTTATAGAGGGTGAACATGTATTCCTCTATGTGTCTCTTAGGTTGGGTAAACGGATGATATGAAGACATGGTATGTTCTCAACCATGTTCTTTAGATGGTTTGAGGTTGTGAAGTGAATTTATCTGGTAGAATACCAATTGGATCAACCAAAAAAATATTGATCTATATATGATTTTTTCCTTTTTCACAGCAATGATGTTATCCCTTTACCTTTCTGATGTGATGGATTTGGTTTATGTTGCACTGGAAATAGATGTGTCCTCTGAGGAGTATCAGATATGTGTGTTAGATCATAGTGTGAAAGTGTTGTTGGAAATGATCATGATGGTAGTTTTTATATTATGAAAAAATGGATGTGTCATGTTGATGGAATGGTAAAGGGAAGTAGATATACATGCTCAATGGTCTGATCTTTTTTACATAGATTCTTATAGATGATTGGTAGGGAACCTCATCAGTGGTCTATTATAAGGTGCAGATATTGTATCATCTAGACATTTTTTTTAGATGTTCCAGGCCTAGTTATATATACTCTATGTCTTGTATTGAGTAATTATCATTTGGGTTTTATATTGGGGTGTGTTTGGGTGAAAATTTGAAAAAAATTAATGAAATTTTTTATACCTCGTTGGTGCACTATTAGGTAAAACAAGAACCCTTTCCCTAAATACTATGAAACACAAGACAGAGGGTAACATTAAGGATGATGCATGGTTTGATAAACCATGTACTGTAATGACCCAAACATTTGTCAATGAAAATTTATCTTGATCTGATTAAATGTATTATTATGTAAAATAGTTATATAACATATGCACTTCCATGGTTTTATGTTTTTTGATTATAAAGTACTATTCTGAATTGGGACTGTTGCTAATATAGTCGTTGAATAGTGATAACATTATTACTATCAATATATGTCTTTAAAATATCCAATTTACTCCAAAAAATGAGGTGATGGCCTCATTTAGTAGAATTTATTTGTATGAAGACCATTTTTTGGAGCTCAGAGATGAGGTGGCGTCAATGGGAATCACTCTTGACGATGCCTAAGCAGAGCTTTAGAATGTTATGTTTGAGCGGAACCACCTACGGGAGAGGTGGATGTTAATAGAGATTACCACTCGAGTAATGTTATCTGAGCCTCCCCAAGAGTATGTCACCATCGCACACTTCACCCTTTGGTCTTATGTGGGTGTTATAAGGGGTTATGTAACAAGACCCTATCACTATGATTATATACATTATTTTTTTAAAATAGAATATATATTCTTTTTATTATTGTTACTTTTTAAATATTTTTTCAAGAAAAAATAGAATATTTAGTTTATATTCAATTTAGTAATAAATTTTGATTAAATAATGGATTTTTTAATTAAATAATTTTTTATTGAAATATTATTATCAAATTAATTTTTTTTATATATAAATGATCAAATAATTTTGGTGAATAAAAGAATAATTTTTATTAACCCTTGAAAGAAATTTTTTTCAAAACCATTAATTTTTCATAAATGTTAGTTTTATTTTAAATGTAGAAATTCACATATTTAGAAAATTATTTAGATAAAGTGAATGAAATTTTTGTATTCAATATGTTGAATTTTTCTAATAGTGAATTTTTAATAATTTTCTAAGATATAAGAACTTTTGGGTAAAAATTAAATACTGTTTAATAATATAATGTGTTTTATGACATCATAATTACAAAATAGTTATATAATTAAATTCTATAAATTGATTATTTGGCCAATATATTTTTTACCTTTTACATAATGTGATTTTTGAAGAGTTTGATTAATCATATGGTACCTTATTCGACCATCCAAGACATTTAAAACATTTTAACTTTGAAAATTATTTGCTTGAGAGTGTGACTCACCTCCATATAATCAAGCCAAGTATTTTAAGAACTTCGTCCATTGAACATATAAAATATTTTTTGAGACTTCACATTGGAAAAACCAGGGGAAAAACTATGTTATGGTTTGTGGTTTTGATTTGTTTAATGTGTGGTGTCCAAAATCTAAACAGTAAATAATTCTCTCCCTTTCCATACATAAACCCACTCAACCTCCCATTCCACTCCACTCAAACTATTTAGAGCCCAACCAAAATCATCCATATTCTCTCTCTATTCCTCCCAAGTCACCCCAATCTCCCAAGAATCCTCTCTTAATCCCCTCCAAAGCCTTTGGGATCACACTTCCAAGTAAGGGATTTCTTCGTTTATCATTTTTGTCCAAATTTCTTTATGTTTTAATTCCCTTTTAATTAAATTAAAAAATGTTGGGTATGATTTTTCACCTTCACCTTACATCCCTACTTATTTTTTAATGATTAGAGACCCCATTATCTATCATTAATACCTCACATTACCCCCATTACCATGCCTAAATTCCATATGGGATTTCTCTCTCCTCATTTACATTCAACCGAATACTTTATATTGTGAATCTAAATTTCATTAAATATATTTGGAAAAGTATATATATTGTAACACCCCGACCCCAATTACCTAGAGTTGGTGCATTATTACATAACATTGGCATGATCACAAGAAAGATCAAATCTCGAAAGACCGATTAGTTTAGTAGCCTTGGAAACACTAGATATATTCATAATGTTTTACATTACATCATAAAAAATGAAAACTACAACAAATTAGTCTCCATTGTCCACACTCTTATCCACTCATACTATCCCTGAAGGTCATTCATAAATTACTTCTTCACATCCTGAAAAAAATAAAACACAGAGAAGGGGTGAGCTCAAATGCCCAGTAAGGATAACAATATAGTGGAAACATTCATAAATAAGAATAATCATTTAAGGCAATGTATTACTAAAACAAAAGCCTTTTAAATTTGATCTTCAATATAGTATGGAAAAAATAAAATGAAATAATTCCATTTAATTATTCACATGGATATTCTACTAATCGAATAATCACATGCAATAACAATAACCACTTTCATAATGATGCAACGCATAATGCCAGACTATCATAACCACATAGCCAAGGCCTTGTGCCAATACTACAAATAAGATTTTGTCAAGGCCTTGTGACAAGACACTAGTTTGTCTCATGAGACCTACCGATTCATCGTGGGGCTATAGCAGGCTCCACCCGTCACATATTAAGTCCAATGCATTTCCATATGAAAATGTTTAAACATAACATAAACATTCGTATTAAAACTAGCATTCGAAATGTAAATACTTCATCCATAAACCACGAATGGTATAAAAATAACACATCCACAGTCAAAAAGATCACAAAACCTTCAATAAAATATATAAGTTTTGTATCATAATAAATCAACTTCAAATAAGCGTAAAATCCATCAAAGGATGTTGACATAGATGAAATCAAAACTCTTTTTAGAGTAATATCTATTTTTATTTTGAAATCATTTAAGAGTCATATATTTATAAAATATAACATTTTCTTTGAAAAGATTTTTATAAGCTTGTAAGGGAAGCTTCAAAGATTTTATAATGGCGGAAAATATCCACACTCTCTGTATAAGTTTAAAAAACATTATTTCCTTAATTCTATCGAAAAGGTTAAAAAGCACCTTTTTTGGAAAACGTCGGAAATATTCCTTTATAAAACTCTTATAAAAAGTCAAACAAGGTTATACATTACTTTATCCCATATTCTAGTAAATAGTAAAAATGTTTTGAAATACATTTTTAAGAAACACAGATGTGGATGATAATGAAGTCCCAGTAGATTATTACGTATAAACAACCTCGGATAATGAAGAGATTGCGATATAAACACTTACCTTGAACTTTTCCTAGGTTGAGGTAGGTTAAACTCCTGTATAATGGTGAAATAAATGTTATTAAATTATACAAGAATCATATACATTAATATGATATCATATATGATCTTTTATCATTGATTTGTTAATAATATTTTAGTATTATCGTTGTTTCATGTGTTAACTTACTCGTTTTCTTTAAAATGTTTTGTTACGTAAGCCACATTTGTCAAGGATAGGTTGTATCTTATTCATATCCAGGATGATATAAAGTCCTTAAAAATTATTTTTAAATCATAAAATCGTAATTATACTTGAATGGATATGACGGAGAATGAATCTCATCGCGTTCGTGGAGACGGTAGTCCGTACGTACGCACGGGCGACAATATCATTATTTTGATATTAAAATAATATATAATTGGATGGTATATCACATATACAGAATCATTATCATGTTATATATTTTATTTACATGAATTTCAAATCATCATTATACCCATTCAAATAATAATATATTGAATAACAATTACACCACGACGTGGAGATGGTAAGCCGTACGTACGCACCTTTGGTGACATGTCATTCAAAGGATGGGTAGAATACTGAATATGGTTGTACAATATTTATAATAATATTATAGTATATAGGAGATACTGGATTCATTATTTTAGAATGTGAATAACAAAGAAAGAAGAAGTTGAAGAAGAAATGAATTTGAAAAGGGGTGGTGAAAACATTACCTCTTCTTCGGGTTCTTCCTTTTGATTTCATCAAAAGGGCTCCTTAGGTTGGATTTATGATCAAACTATGACATCTAGGTTTTCGTGAAGGAATTTTAGAGAGTATTTGGGATGTGTTTGGCCGAACCAAAAGGCTTTGAAGGTGTGAATTAATGAGAAGGAGGAGTACCCTTTTATAAGTGGGGTGAGGGGCACCTTTGGAAAAGCTAGAAATATTATTTTATAATAAATTCATATTGGGTTTCTAATGGCTCCAAAGTAGATTATTTAGAGTTTAAGGTGGGGATGGGTCTAAAACCACTCACCCAATAGAATTTAGACAGGTTTGGGTCATTATATTAACCTTATCATTAAGTATTTACTCTTAGTTATTAGTTTCACTTTTACAATGTCTCTTTGTATTTTTATATTATATCAATAATAAACATAATATATACATACAAGAGACCCCACAACTGGTCCATTAATAATACATATATCATTATATAAGTCTCTTGGCTAAACCATAGATTTTGATGAATTTAATATCAATTAATATAATAATATTTGTTTTAAAAACGCTTTTATGTCAATTTTGACACTATTCAATAATTGATTTTTTTTAAACTCATAACAGAACGATTACTTCAAAAAAAGTTAATTAAATCAATACTAACATGTCATATTAACCTATAAAATTAGTTTAATTCATAAAAAGTCTCAAATTATATTTATTCGGGTATTTATAATATCAATTATATTAATTTGTTCACTATTATGGTAATTACAACATCATCATTGTGTCATTAATTAATTAAATTATTTAATGTCTAAAAATTATAAATAAAATATAATTATGTAGGAAATAATTTTATCTTTCTAGTGGACATTTACAATTGAATTTATCTTATGTATAACCCTATATTAAAAATGTTTTAGTAAATAAACGTTGATTTTAACTGTTTTAACTCTTCTTTGAATTAAGTAATAATAAATGTCCTAATCTAATCCAAGTGGACCTAAATGATAATATTTTATTCCTAAGTTTGTTTTTGGTCGATTACACTTGTCCAATATAATTAGGACATGTGTTAGGGTAATATTAATATCATTTTTAATCTTAATTACCCTATTTACTTTTAACCGTGGTAAATAAATGTAAAAAGTTACTATTCACCAAAAAAATATTTTCATCTCATTGAACCAAATTTTACTACTTTATATTAACCGTGTCTCTCGGATTTTCTAAATTCCATTCACAGAAGCGGTAAAATTATGTTTTATGAAAAATTCAGTTTTTTTAACTACCACTTAGTGGTTTCACTATTCATCAAAAATTGATGTTTTTCAGAACAATGCCAAAATTTCACCCTAAGCTATAATTGATATTTTGAATTCAAAAATGATGCCTATTTTACAAAATCCCAAACATATAAGTTGCATTACTTAATTTTATAATTAATTCCCACTGTCACAACAAATAACGTGTTTTTAAGAGACAATATATATCAAAAGATTGACAATTGTTTCTGTCCAATTTCAATGTAAAATTAATTCTAATGAACACCATTGGATAAAATGGTAAAAATATATTCTAATTATACTATAGAAACACTCAATAATATAATTTATCACAATAAATTATTTTTATTAAAAAATTTGTTTTTAAGTATTTTTCACTATTCATAAAAATTGGAAGTTCTCAGAAAAATACCAAAAATTCAACTTAGGATAATTTCAATATTCTGAATCCAAAAATGAAGTCCATTTTGAAATATAAAATATGTATACTTTCAAAATGTATGTATTACTATTCATAACAGCTAGTTTGATTGGTTGTGGTGTGTTAGTAATTGATGTTGCGTACAACACACGCTATCACATTATTCAAAGAGAAGAGTACCTTTGAAACATTGGGTGTTACGTTCTCCGCTCCTTCAATTAATTTCGTCCTCGAAATTTCAAGAATACTACCGCATGAAAAGACTTGGGTGGGTTTTCATCATATGTTCTTCGGGTTCCCACATTTCCTCTTTCGTCTTGTGGTTTCTCCACAAAACATTTAAGAGACGCGTCGTCCGGTTTCTCAGTACTTGTTCTCTCATATCAAAAATCATGACAGGCTCTTCGTAATAAGACAGATCGGGTTCCAGTTCTAATTCTTCATAGGTGAGTACATGCGTTGGGCCAGGCATGTATTTTTTCAATAGAGATACGTGGAACACATCGTGAACATTGAAGAGACTTGGAGGCATTGCCAATCAGTACGCTACATCCCCAATTCGTTCTAGAATTTCAAAACGTCTGATGTACCTAGGACTCAATTTATCTTTCATACCAAAACGTATGACTCCCTTTTATGGAGATACCTTCAGGAAAACATGATCACTGACTTGAATTTCAAATCCTTCCTTCGATTATCGTCATAGCTCTTCTGCCTACTTTGAGATGCTTTGATGTGATTTTGGATTACATTCACCTTTTCCATAGTTTCCTCCACCAGTTCTGGACCTACAAGTTTTCCTTCATCAACGTCATCCCAACAGGTTGGTGTGTGACATCTCTTTCCGTATAATGCTTCATTTGTTGTCATTTGAATACTCTAATGGAAGCTATTCTTATTGGAAAATTCTACCAGAGGTAAATATTGATCCCACATACCTCGAAAGTCTTGTGAACAGGATCTCAACATGTCTTATAAGGTTTGAATAATTCATTATGATTTTCCATCTGTTTGAGGGTGGTAGGCAGTGATCAAATGATGTTCAGTATCTAAGGCTTTCTGAAGAATTTTCCATAATCTTGAAGTAAAATGGGGATCACGATCAGAAACAATCGATAGGTGTACTCCATGAAGTCTCACAACTACATCAATATATAGTTTTTCTAGATGTTCCAGTGGTAGATCTTCTCTTATAGCAAGAAAATGTGCTGACTTGGTAAGACGATCAACATTAACACATTTTCATCGTTCCTTCTATGAGACTTTGGTAGTCCCATGACATAGTCCATCATGATATTATCCCATTTCCACTCAGGTATGGGAAGTGGTTTCAATACTCCACCAGGATGTTGCCTTCCACCTTTCACTTGTTGACAAACCATACATCTTGACACAAAATCGGAAATCTCCCTCTTCATTTGTCCCACCAAAAATGTTCCTTCAAATATCTATATATTTTGGTGCTCCCAGGGTGTATAGAGAAATTGGAACTATGAGCATCATCCAGAAATTCCCTTTTTAGATTAGGTATATCGGGAACACAAAGTCTCTTCCCAAATTTCAAAATTCCTTCTTCATACACAAAGTCTCTCAAGTTCTCATCATTCACAGATTTAATCTTCTTTTTAAATTCTTCACCATCGGTTTGAGAACTCTTAATCCTTTATAGTAAAGATGGTTTGGAAACCATTTGAAAAAGAAATGATTTTTCACCTTCCACGGTTATTCCAATGTCCATCTTCACTAGATCCATGAAAATTGGACCCCTTTAAATTCTCATATTGTTCAAAACTCCATGATCTTTTCTGCTCCAAGCATCTTCCACCATGTTTACTTTCCCCAGGTGGTAGTGTATCGTACAATCATAATCCTTTTGTAATTCAAGCCATCTCCTTTGACTCATGTTGAGTTCTTTTTGTGTGAAAATATACTTCAAACTCTTGTGATCAGTATAAATCTCACATTTTTTACCATAGAGGTAGTGCCTCAATATATTCAAAGAAAATATCACAGCTGCTAACTCAAGATCATGAGTAGGATAGTTTTTCTCAGGATTTTTCAATTGTCGTGATGCATAGGCAATAACCCTATCATTCTGTATAAGGACACAACCAAGTCCTTTCTTCGATACATCACTATAAATAACGAACCCATCATTCCCCGATGGTAGAGTAAATATAGAAGCATTGACTAATCATATCTTCAGTTCTTCGAAAAATTCTTCACACTCTTTTTTCCAAAAAAATTTAACCCTTTTATGTGTGAGCTTCGTTAATTGGTTACCCAACCGGGAAAAATTATGGACAAAACTTCGATAATAACCAACTAAACCCATAAAACGATGTAACTCAGTTATACTCGTCGGTTCTGGCCATTCTTGGATTGCCTTAGTCTTAGAAGTATCAATAGAGATTCCATCTTTAGAGATAATATGGCCAAGAAAAGAAATCTCCTGAAGCCAAAATTCACACTTGGTAAACTTCCCATATAATTCATGTCTTCTCAGAGTCTTCAGGATAATGCGTAAGTGATTTTCATGATCTTCGTAGCTTTTGGATTATACCAAGATATTGTCAATAAATACCACCACAAATTCAACGAGAAATTCCTTGAAAACTCTATTTTTAAGATCCATGAATACAGAGGGTGCATTAGTCAATCCAAAAGGCATTACAGTAAACTCGAAATGCCCATACCTGGTTCGAAATGCTCTCTTATAAATGTCTTCCTTCTTCACACACAACTGATGGTATCCAGATCGAAGGTGAATCTTTAAAAAGTATTGAGCTCTATGCAGTTGATCAAATAAATCATCAATGCGAGGTAGGGGATACTTGTTCTTTATTTTATAGCATTGATCTCCCTGTAGTCGATACATAACCTCATAGATCCATCTTTCTTTTTAACAAATAAGAACAGGGGCTCCCCATGGAGAAACACTAGTGCGAATAAATCCCTTATTACTCAATTCCTCTAGTTGTTTCTTTAGTTCGACTAATTCCACAGTGGCCATTCTATAAGGGATATTCGATATAGGCCTTGATCTAGGAATTAAATCAATGGAAAACACAACTTCTCGTTCTGGAGGATGTCCAGGTAAATATTCCAGAAATATATCTACATATTCTTTCACAACAGGTACATCCTCTATTTGAACATTCCTTTCCTAACCCACAGTCATTTCATTCTCTTCCTCCCCAATAATTGAATTTAGTTGAGCTACTAGGGGTGGATCTAGATAAGAATTAGGTGGTGACAATTCTACTCTAAAGATATGGTGTTCCTTATCATCATTATCAAAAATCGTAACCTCCTTCTTCCTATAATAAATCTTCTCATCATTGTCTGAAATTCAATCCATACCGAGGATTATATCAAACTCAATCATAGGTATGACGATGAGATCAACAGATAAAGAACATTTATGTACTCTAATGGGGACTTATTCACAAAACTTTGTTGCAACGATACATCCCTTAGGAGTTTTAACTGTCAACTCCCTTCTTAAATCAAGTTGGAAATATCTAATTTTCTTAGCAAACTGGGAATATATGAAACAATGCGATAATCTAGAATCAAATAATTCATTTGCTAAACTTGAGGAAACCATTAAATTACCCGCCACCACGTCTTCCAGAGCTTCTACCTCAGTAGTATTGATAGCATATGCTTGGACTTGATACCTTTTACTTTTCTGAGGTATGTTCCCCTGACGCATAGGACATTCATTTGATTAATTTCCCATCTCCCTACAATTGTAGCATTGAAAATTGGTAGCTTTTTTCTTCCCTTTTCAATCACGAGCTTGGTGGACTTTTTCACCACACTTGTAACAGACACCCATTCCCTCCAAGAATGTACCGGGGTGTTTCTTCCCACATTTACCACATGATGGAGATTCAACCTTTCCCTTCTTCCCCTTATTTCGATTCCCACATTGATCAGCAGATCTCTTCTTATCTTTCATAGCTTTAAAGTCATAAGACTTAGATAATTCTCTCTCTGTCTTGATAGCACATGCGACAATGACTTCATTCGACGGGAGGGATTGTGAGACTAATTCTTTATGGAGAAATGGTTTCAACCCATCAATGAAACGATCAATATTACTTCTTGGGTTACGTATATAATCTCCAGCATACCTTGCTAACCTTGTAAAGTTAGCCTCATACTTTGCGACATTCTCATCCTCCTTTTGTCTCAGACTCAGAAACTGTCTTTCCATATCTGCTCGATGGTCACGAGGGAAGTATTTTTCTAAAAATAGATCATTGAACTCCATCCATTCCATATGTGATACTTAATCTTCTTCCTTTGTGCTTTGAATCAATGACCACCATTGATCAGCATCTTCGGTGAGGTGGTAAACTAACATGATAACTTTTTCCCTTTCACAACTCCCCAAAGCCTGAAATATTTTCTCTAGGGAATTTATCCATTGCTCAAATACTAAGGGATTTGTACTCCCATTGAATGTTGGTGGTTTTTTCCTCATGAAGCGATCTAACATGGATCCTCCATGCTGCGGATCAGGGTGCTCTATACGGGTAAAGTTATTATTCATAACATGAGTGAGTTGTCCTAGTATGGTGATTAGAAGATCGGCACCAGTTGCATCACCATCTCCACTATAATTATCTTGAGTAGGAGAGAAATCCCTACATCGAGTTCGTGCATTGATACAGTTTCCATTTCTTCCACTAGGTTCCATTTCTAAACAATGGCATAAACTAGATCAGTTTATGGATCAAAATACATAATCCCATACTTATTAAACACTTAAAATAAATTGAACTATTTATGGATATAATCCATAATCATAAAAATGTTTTCTTTGAGGAAGTAGATACTGAAAAACCCTTCATAATGATTTTTAAATAAAATGAGAGTTATCCTAAGCATATCCCCTGGGAGTGTCGTAACCAAGAGTGTAGCAAGGCCCGTTGTCATGCACCAGTTCCCGTTCGAGCCTAGCTCAAAGCAGTGATTTCAGGTTTTACCTCTAGGTACATATGTGCCAGAGCTTCCACTACCTGCTCGTATCCAGACAGGGATGTATTGCTCTGAAAACTCCCAAAATCTCTACAATACCAAAATTCTAAGAAGTTCTTCTATACTAATCCTCAAAAACCATCTTAGGTCTATGTGTTCTAATCAGAGTTTATCTAAATCTAGCTTCTAAGGTTTGTACTAAACTTCCTCTGATACCAACTATAACGCCCCGACCCCAGTTACCTAGAGTCGGTGCATTATTACATAACATTGCCATGATCACAAGAAAGATCAAATATCGATTGACCGATTAGTTTAGTAGCCTTGGAAACACTACATATACTCATAAGGTTTTACATTACATCATAAAAATGAAAACTACAACAACTTAGTCTCCATAGTCCACATTCTCATCCCCTCATAATACCCCTTCATGTCATTCATAAATTACTTCTACACATCCTGGGAAAAATAAAACATGGAGAAGGGGTGAGCTCAAATGCCCAGTAAGGAAAACAATATAACGGAAACATTCATAAATAAGAATAATCAATTAAGGTAATGCATTACTAAAAAAAAGACTTTTAAACATGATCTTAAACATAGTATGGAAAAAATAAAATGAAATAATTCCATTTACTTATTCACATGGATATTCTACTAATCGAATAATCAGATGCAATAACAATAACCACTTTCATAATGATGGAATGCATAATGCCAGACTATCATAACCACATAGCCAAGGCCTTGTGCCAAGAATACAAATAAGATTTCGTCAAGGCCTTGTGCCAAGACACTAGTTTGTCTCATGAGACCTACCGATGCATCAAGGATCTATAGCGGGCTCCACTCGTCACATATTAAGTCCAATGCATACTCATATGAAAAGGTTTAAACATAACATTAACATTTTTATTAAAACTAGCATACGAAATGTAAATACTTCATCCATAAACCACAAATGGTATAAAAATAACACATCAACACTAAAACATATAAAAAACCTTCAATATAATATAGCTGTTTTTTATCATAATAAATCAACTTCAAATAAGCATAAAATCCATCAAAGGATGTTGACATAGATGAAAACAAAACTCTTTTTAGAGTAATATCTCTTTTTATTTTGAAATAATTTAAGAGTCATATATTTATAAAATATAACATTTTCTTTGAAAATATTCTTATATGCTTTTAAGGGAAGCTTCAACGATTTTATAATGGCAGAAAATAGCCGCACCCGCTGTATAAGTTAAAAAAACATTCTTTCCTTAATTCTGTCGAAAATGCTAAAAAGCACCTTGTTTTGAAAACGACAGAAAGATTCCTTTATAAACCTCTTATAAAAAGTCAATCAAGGGTATAAATGACTTTAACCCATATTCTAGTAAATAGTAATTTTTTTTGAAATACATTTTTAAGAAACATGGATGTCGATGATAATGAAGTCCTAGTAGATTATTACGTATAAACAACCTCGGATAATGAAGAGATTGCGAAATAAACCCTTAACTTGTACTTTTCCTTAGTTTAGGTAGGTTAAACTCCTGTATAATGGTGAAATAATTGTTATTAAATTATAAAATAATCATATACATTAATATGATATCATATATTATCTTTTAACATTGATTTGTTAATAATATCTTAGTATTATCATTGTTTCGTGTGTTAACTTACTCGTTTTATTTTATATGTTTTGTTACGTAAGCCATGTTTGTCATGGATAGGTTGTATCTTATTCATATCCATGATGATATCATGTCCTTAAACATTATTTTTAAATCATAAAATGATAATTATACTTGAATGGATAAGATGGAGAATGAATCTCATCGTGTTCGTGGAGACGGTAGTTCGTACGTACGCATGAGCGACAATATGATTCTTTTGATATTAAAATAATATATAATTGAATGTTATATCAAAAATAAAGAATCATAATCATGTTATATTTATTATTTACATGAATTAAAAATCATTAGTATACCCATCAAAATAATAATATATTGAATAACAATTACACCACGACGTGGAGACGGTAAACCGTACGTACGCACGTATGGTGACATCTCATTCAAAGGATGGGTAGAATACTGAATATGGTTGTACCATATTTATAATAATATTACAGTATATAGGAGATATTGGATTCATTATTTTAGAATGGGAAGAACACTGAAATAAGATGTTTAAGAAGAAATGAATTTGAAAAAGGGTGGTGAAAACATTACCTCTTCTTCGGGTTCATCATTTTGATTTGATCAAAAAGGCTCCTTAGGATGGCTTTCTAATCAAAATAAGGCCTCTAGGTTGTAGTGAAGGAAGTTTAGAGAGTATTGGGGTAGGGTTTGGCCAAACGAAAAGGCATTGAAGGTGAGAATTAATGAGAAGGAGGACTTCCCTTTTATTAGAGGGGTGAGGGGAACCTTAGGAAAAGCTAGAAATATTATTTTATAATAAATTCATATTCGGTTTCTAATGGCTCCAAAGTGGATTATTTAAAGGTTAAGGTGGGGATGGGTCGAAAACCACTCAACCAATAGAATTTAGATAGGTTTGGGACATTATATTAACCTTATCATTAAGTATTAACTCTTAGTTAATCAGTTTAACTTTTACAATGTCTCTTTATATTTTTATATCATATGGCTAATAAACATACTATATACATCCAAGAGACCCCCCAAGTGGTCCATTAATGATACAACTATCATGAAATAAGTCTCTTTTCCGAACCTTAGATTTTTAGGAAGGTAATATCATTTAATAATATAATAATTTTTTGAAAAACTCTTTTATGTCAATTTTGAAACTATTCAATAATTGATTTTTGTAAAAATCACAACAGAATTATTACTTCGAACAAAGATAATTAAATCAATCCTAACCTTTCATATTAACCTATAAAATTAGTTTAATTCATTTAAAGTCGAAAATTATATTTATTTGTGTATTTATAATATCAATTAATTTAATTTTTTCACTATTAAGGTAATTACTGCATCATCATTGTGTCATAAATAAATTAAATTATTTAATGTATAAAAATTATAAATAAACTATAATTATGTATAAAATCATTTCATATTTCTAATGAATATTTACAATCGAATTTATCTTATGTATTACCCTATATTAAAAATGTTTTAGTAAATAAACTTTGATTTTAACTCTTTTAACTCTTCTTTGAATTAAGTAATAATAAAAGTCCTAATCTAATCCATGTGGACCTAAATGATAATATTTTATTCCTAAAGATTTTTTTGGTCGAAATACAATTGTCCAATAGAATTAGGACATGTGTTATGGTAATATTAATATCATTTTTCCTCTTAATTACCCTATTTACTTTTAACCGTGGTAAATATAAGTAAAAAGGTACTATTCACCAAAAATTATTTTCATCTCATTGAACCAGATTTTACTAAATGATATTAACCGTGTCTCTCGGATTTTCAAAATTCCGTTCAAAAAAGTGGTAAAATTATGTTTTATGAAAAATTCATTTTTTTTAAGTACCACTTAGTGGTTTCACTATTCATCAAAAATTAATGTTTTTCAGAATAATGCCAAAATTTCACCCTAAGCTATAATTGATATTATGAATTCAAAAATGATTTCTATTTTACAAAATTCCAAACATATAAGTTGCATTTATTAATTTTATAACTAATTCCTTCTGTCACAACAAATAGCGTGTTTTTAAAAAACAATATATATCAAAAGATTGATAATTGTTTATGTCCAACTTCAAAGTGACAATAATTCTAATGAACACCATTGGATAAAATGGTAAAAATATATTCTAATTATACTTTAAAACCACTAAATAATATAATTTATCACTATAAATTATTTTGATTATAATGTTGTTTTTAAGTATTTTTCACTATTCATAAAAATTGGAAGTTCTCAGAAAAATACCAAAAATTCAACTTAGGATAATTTCAATATTCCGAATCCAAAAATGAAGTCCATTTTGAAATATAAAATATATATACATTCAAAAAGTTGGTATTACTACTCATAATGGCTAGTTTTATTGGTTGTGGTGTGTTAGAACTTGATGTTGCGTACAACAAATGTTATCGCATTATTCGAAGAGAAGAGTATCGTAAAAGCTTGGGGTGTTACATTCTCCCCTCCTTCAAATAATTTCATCCTCGAAATTTCGAGACTACTACCATATAAAAATACATGGATGGTTCTTCATCTTAAGTTCCTCGGGTTCCCACGTTGCCTCTTCCATCTTATGGATTCTCCACAAAACATTTACCAGATGCACCGTCCAGTTTCTCAGTACATGTTCTCTGGTATCAAGAATCCTGACGGGCACTTTGCAATAAGATAGCTCGGGTTCCAGTTCTAATTCCTCATAGGTGTGTACATGCGTTGGGTCAGGCTTGTATTTCCTCAATAGAGATACGTGGAACACATCATGAACTTTGGAGAGACATGGCAGCATTTCCAATCGGTAAGCTACAACCCCAATTTTTTCTTGAATTTCGAAAGGTCCGATGTACCTAGGACTCAATTTATCATTCATACCAAAACGTATGACTCCCTTCTATGGAGATACCTTCAGGAAAACAAGATCACCGACTTGAAATTCCAAATCCTTCCTTCGATTATCGACATAGCTCTTCTTCCTACTTTGAGCTGCTTTGAGGTGATTTTGTATTACCTTCACCTTTTCCATTGTTTCCTCCACCAGTTCTGGACCTACAAGTTTTCTTTCACCAACGTCATCCCAACAGGTTGGTGTGCGACATCTCTTTCCATATAACGCTTCATTTGGTGCCATCTGAATACTCGAATGGAAGCTATTGTTACAGGAAAATTCTACCAGAGTTAAATATTGATCCCACATACCCTGAAAGTCAAGTGAACAGGATCTAAACATGTCTTCTAAGGTTTGAATAGTTTGTTTTGTTTTTCCATCTATTTGAGGGTGGTAGGCAGTGCTCAAATAAATTTCAGTATCCAAGGCTTTCTGAAGACTTTTTCAGAATATTGAAGTAAAACGGGGATCACGATCAGAAACAATCGATAAGGGCAATCCATGAAGTCTCACAACATCATCAATATATAGTCTTGATATACATTCCAGTGGTAGATGTTCTCTTATAGAAAGAAAATGTGATGACTTAGTAAGATGATCAACAATTACCCATATTGCATCGTTCCTTCTAGTAGACTTTGGTAGTCCCATGACAAAGTCCATTGTGATATTATCCCATTTCCACTCAGGTATGGGAAGAGGTTGCAATACTCCACCAGGATGTTGCCTTCCAGCTTTCACTTATTGACAAAGCATACATCGTGACACAAAATCGACAATCTCCCTCTTCATGTTGTCCCACCAAAAATGTTCCTTAAAATCTATATATATTTTGGTTCTCCCAGGGTGTATAGAGAAATTGGATCTATGAGCATCATCCATCAATTCCCTTTTTAGATCAGGTATATCGGGAACACGAAGTATCTTCCCAAATTTTAGAATTCCTTCATCATACACAAAGTCTCTCAATCTCCCATCATTCACAGCTTTAATATTCTTTTGAAATTCTTCGTCATCGGTATGAGAACACTTAATCCTTTCTAGTAAATATGGTTTGGAAACCATTTGAAAAAGAATTGATTTTTCACCTTCCATGGTTATTCCCATGTCCATCTTTACTAGATCCATGAAAATTGGATCCCTTTTAATTATCACATTATTCAAAACTCCATGATCTTTTCTGCTCAAAGCATCTACCATCTTGTTTTCTTTCCCCGGGTGGTAGTGTATCATACAATCATAATCCTTGAGTAATTCAAGCCATTTCCTTTGCCTCATGTTGAGTTTTTTTTGTGAGAAAATATACTTCAAACTCTTGTGATCAGTATAAATCTCACATTTTTCACCATAGAGGTAGTGCCTCCATATCTTCAAAAAAAATATCACAACTGCTAACTCAAGATCATGAGTAGGATAGTTTTTCTCATGAATTTTCAACTATCGTGATGCATAAGCAATAACCCTATCATTCTTCATAAGGACACAACCAAGTCCTTTCTCAAACTCATCACTATAAATAACGAACACATCATTCCCCGACGGTACAGTCAATATAAAAGCATTGACTAATATTCTCTTCAGTTCTTCGAAACCTTCTTCACACTCTTTTGTCCAGACAAATTTAACCCCTTTACATGTGAGCTTCATTAATGGGTTAGCCAACCGGGTAAAATTCTGGATGAAACGTCGATAATAACTTGCTAAACCAATAAAAATATGTACGTCAGTTATACTCGTCAGTGCTGGCCATTCTTGGATTACCTTGGTCTTAGAAGGATCAACAGATATTCCATCTTTAGAGACAATATGGCCAAGAAAAGAAATCTCTGGAAGCCATAATTCACACTTTCTAAACTTCCCATATAATTCATGTCTTCTCAGAGTCTTCAGGATAATGCGAAAGTGATTTTCATGATCTTCGTAGTTTTTGAAGTATACCAAGATATCATGAATAATTACCACCAAAAATTCATCGATATATTCCTTTAAAACACTATTCATCAGATCCATGAATACATAGGGTGCATTAGTCAATCCAAAAGGCATTATAGTAAACTCGTAATGCTCGTACCTGGTTCAAAATGCTATCTTCGGAATGTCTTACTTCTTCACACACAACTGATGGTATCCAGATCGAAGTTCAATCTTTGAAAAGTATTGAGCTCCATGCATTCGGTCAAATAAATCATCAATGAGAGGTAGGGGATACTTGTTCTTTATTATTACATCATTGATATCCCTGTAGTCGATATATGACCTCATAGATCCAACTTTCTTTTTAACAAAAAGAACAGGGGCTCCCCATGGAGAAACACTAGGGAAAATAAATCCTTTATTACTCAATTCCTCTAGTTGTTTCTTTAGTTCTACTAATTACACAGTGGCCATTCTATAAGTGTTATTCTATATAGGCCTTGATCCAGGAATTAAATCAATGGAAAACTCAACTTATCATTCTTGAGGATGTCCAGGTAAATATTCTAGAAATAAATCTAAATATTCTTTCACAATATGTACATCCTCTATTTTAACATTCCTTTCCTCACCCACAGTCATTTCATTCTCCTCCTCCCCAATAATTTAATTTAGTTGAGCTATTGGGGGTGTATCTAGATAAGAATTTGGTGGTGACGATTCTTCTCTAAAGATAAGGTGTTCCTTATCATCATCTTCAAAAATCGTAACCTTTTTATTCTTAAAATAAATCTTTTCCTGATAGTCCGAAACCCAATCCATACCGAGGATTATATCAAACTAAATCATAGGTATGACGATGAGATCAACAGATAATGAATATTTATGTACTCTAATGGGGACTGATTCACAAAACTTTTTTCCAATGATACTTCAATTAGGAGTTTTAATTAACAACTCCCTTATTAAATCAAATTGGAAATATCTAATTTTCTTAGAAAACTGGGAAGATATGAGACAACGTGATAATCTAGAATCAAATATTGCATTTTCTAAACTTAAGGAAACCATTAAATTACCTGCCACCATGTCTTTCGGAGCTTCTACCTCAGCAGTAGTGATAGCATAAGCTTGGACATGATCCCTTGGCCTTTTTTGAGGTAAGTTTCCCTGATTCTTAATACATTCATTAGCATAATGTCCCATCTCCCTGCAACTGTAGCATTGAAAATTGGTAGCTTCCTTCTTCCCTTTGCAATCACGAGCATGGTGGCCTTTTTCACCACACTTGTAACAGACACCCATTCCCTTCAAGCAGGTACCACGATGTTTCTTCCCACATTTACCACAGGATGGATATTCAACCATTCCCTTATTCCCCTTATTTCCATTCCCAGATTGATCAGTAGATCTCTTCTTCTCTTGATTTGATTTAAATTCATAAGACTTATAGAATTCTTTCTCTCTCTTGATAGCACATTAGACAATGTCTTCATACAACGGGAAGGATTGTGAGACTAATTCTCAACGGAGAAATGGTTTTAACCCATCAAATAAATGATCAATCTTACTTCTTGGGTTACGTATATAATCTCTAGCATACCTTTCTAACCTTGTAAAGTTATCCTTATACTTTGTGACATTTTCATCCTCATTTTGTCTCAGACTCAGAAAATGTCTTTCCATATCTCCTTGATGGTCATGAGGAAAGTATTTTTCTAAAAATAGATCTTTGAACTCCCTCTAATCATTATTTGATACTGCATCATCTTCCTTCGTGTTTTGAATCAGTGACCACCATTGATCAGCATCTCCAGTGAGGAGGTAAACTGCCATGATAACTTTTTCCCTTTCATTACTCCCCAAAGCCTGAAATATTTTCTCTAGGGAATTTATCCATTGATCAGATACTGAGGGATTTGTACTGCCATTGAACATTGGTGGTTGTTACCTCATGAAGAGATCAAACATTGATCCTCCACGTTGTGGATCAGGGTGCTCCAAATGGGTAAGGTTATTATTCATAACCTGATTGAGTTGTCTCAGTATGGTGATTAGCTGATCGACACCAGTTGCATCACCGGATCCACTATAATTATCTTGAGCAGGAGGGCAATCCCTACATGGAGTGCTTGCATTAATACGGTTTCCATTTCTTCCACTAGGCACCATTTCTAAACAATGGCATAAACTATATCAGTTTATGAATAAAAATACATAATCCCATACAAATAAAACACTTAACATAAATTGAACTATTTATGGATATAATCCATAATCATAAAAATGTTTTCTTTGAGGAATTATATACTCATAAACCCTTCATAATGATTTGTAAAGAAAATGTGAGTTATCCTAAGCATATCCCCCCAGGAGTGATGTAACCAAGAGTGGAGCAAGGCCCGTTGTCGTGCACCAGTTCCCATTCGAGTCTAGCTCAAAGTGGTGTTTTTGGGTTTTACACCTAGGTACATCTATGCTAGAGCCGCCTCTACCAGCTCGTATCCAGACAGGGATGTATTGCTCGAAAAACTCCCAAAATCTCTACAATACAAAAACTCTAGGAAGTTCTTCTATACTAATCTTAAAAGTCCATCTTAGTTCTATGTGCTGTAATCAGATTTTATCTAAATCTAGCTTCCAAGGTTTGTACTAAACTTCCTCTAATACCAACTGTAATGCCTCGACCCCAGTTACCTAGAGTCTGTGCGTTATTAAATAACATTGGCATGATCACAAGAAAGATCAAATCTCGGAAGACCGATTAGTTTAGTAGCCTTGGAAACACTAGATATATTCATAAAGTTTTACATTACACCATAAAAATGAAAACTACAAGAACATAGTATCCATAGTCCATACTCTTATCCCCTCATAATATCCGTGCATGTCATTCATAATTTACTTCTTCACATACTGGAAAAAATAAAACATAGAGAAGGGGTGATCTCAAATTCCCAGTAAGGATAACAATATAGCGGAAAGTTTCATAAATAGGAATAATCATTTAAGGTAATGTATTACTATAACAAAAGCCTTTTAAAATGGATATTCAACATAATATGGAAAAATTAAATAATTCCATTTACTAATTCAAATGGATATTCTACTAATCGAATAATCACATGCAATAACAATAACCACTTTCATAATGACAGAATGCATAATGCCAGACTATCATAACCACATAGCCAAGGCCTTGTGCCAAGACTACAAATAAGATTTTGTCAAGGCCTTGTGCCAAGACACTAGTTTGTCTCATGAGACCTACCGATGCATCGAGGAGCTATAGCAGGCTCCACCTATCAAATATTAAGTCCAATGCATTCCCATATGAAAAGGTTTAAACATAACATAAACATTCGTATTAAAACTAGCATATGAAATGTAAATACTTCATCCATAAACCTCGAATGGTATAAAAATAACACATCCACAGTCAAACATATCACAAAACCTTCAATAAAATATATAAGTTTTTTATCATAATAAATCAACTTCAAATACGCGTAAAATCCATTAAATGATGTTGACATAGATGAAATCAAAACACTTTTTAGAGTAATATATCTTTTTAATTAGAAATAATTGAAGATTCATATATTTATAAAGTATAACATTTTCTTTGAAAATATACTTATAAGCTTATAAGGGAAGCTTCAAAGATTTTATAATGGCAAAAAATATCCACACCAGCCGTATAAGTTAAAAACATTCTTTCCTTAATTCTGTTGAAAAGGTTAAAAAGCACCTTGTTTGGAAAATGACAGAATGATTCCTTTATAATCCTCTTATAAAAAGTCCAACAAGGTTATAAATGACTTCAACCCATATTATAGTAAATAGTAAAAATGTTTTGAAATACATTTTTAAGAAACTTGGTTGTGGATGATAAAGAAGTCCCAGTAGATTATTATGTATATACAACCTCGGATAATGAAGAGATTGAGAAATAAACCCTTACCTTGTAATTTTCCTTGGTTGAGGTAGGTCAAACTCTTTTATAATGGTGAAATAATTGTTATTAAATTATACAAGAATCATATACATTAATATGATATCATATATGATCTTTTAACATTGATTTGTTAATAATATCATAGTATTATTGTTGTTTTGGGTGTTAACTTACTCGTTTTCTTTTATATGTTTTGTTAGGTAAGACATGTTTTTCATGGATAGGTTGTATATTATTCATATCCAGGATGATATCAAGTCATTAAAAATTATTTTTAAATCATAAAATGATAAATATACTTGAATGGATACGATGGAGAAAGAATCTCATCGCGTTCGTGGAGACAGTAGTCCGTACGTACGCACGAGGGACAATATCATTCTTTTGATATTAAAATAATATATAATTTGATGTTATATCAAAAATAAAGATTCATTATCATGTTATATTTATTATTTACATGAATTAAAAATCATTATTATACCCATCCAAATAATAATATATTGAATAACAATTACACCACAACGTGGAGATGATAAGCCGTACGTATGCACATATGGTGACATGTCATTCAAAGGATGGGTAGAATAATGAATATGTTTGTACCATATTTATAATAATATTACAGTATACAGGAGATACTATATTAATTATTTTATAATGAGAATAACAAAGAAATAAGAAGTTGAAGAAGAAATGAATTTGAAAAAGGGTGGTGAAAACATTACCTCTTCTTCGGATTCTTCCTTTGGATTTGATCAAAAGGGCTCATTAGGTTGACTTTATGATAACAATAAGGCCTATAGGTTGTAGTGAAGGAAGTAGATAGAGTATTTGGGTTGGGTTTTTCCAAACCAAAAGGCTTTGAAGGTGTGAATTAATGAGAAGGAGGAGTGCCCTTTTATAGGAGGGGTGAGGGGCACCTTTGGAAAAGCTAGAAATATTATTTTATAATAAATTTATATTCGGTTTCTAATTGCTCCAAAGTGGATTATTTAAAGGTTAAGGTGGGGATGGGTCGAAACCACTCAACCAATAGAATTTAGACAGGTTTGGGTCATTATATTAACCTTATCTTTAAGTATTAACTCTTAGTTAATTAGTTTCACTTTTACAGTGTCTCTTTGTATTTTTATATTATATGGTTAATAAACATACTATATACATCCAAGAGACCCCAAGTGGTCCTTTAATGATACACATATCATGATATAAGTCTCTTGGAATAACCTTAGAGTTTTTGGAATTTAATATCAATTAATAATATAATATTTCTTTTAAAAACACTTTTATGTCAATTTTGACACTATTCAATAATTGATTTTTGTAAAAATCATAACAGAATTATTACTTCAAACAAAGTTAATTAAATCGATACTATCATGTCATATTAACCTAGAAAATTAGTTTAATTGATAAAAAGTATCAAATTATATTTATTTGTGTATTTATAATATCAATTATTTTAATTGTTTCACTATTATGGTAATTACTACATCATCATTGTGTATTAAATAAACTAAATTATTTAATGTCTAAAAATTATAAATAAAATATCATTAAGTAGGAAATCATTTTATATTTCTAATGAATATTTACAATCAAATTTATCTTATGTATATCCCTATATCAAAAATGTTTTACTAAATAAACATTGATTTTAACTCTTTTATCTGTTCTTTGAATTAAGTAATAATAAATGTCCAAATCTTTTCCAAGTGGTTCTAAATGATAATATTGTATTCCTAAGGTTGTTTTTGGTCGAGATACACTTTTAAAATAGAATTAAGACATGTGTTAGGTTAATATTAATATGATTTTTACTCTTAATTACCCTATTTACTTTTAACCGTGGTAAATAAAAGTAAAAAGTTACTATTCACAAAAAATTAGTTTCATCTCATTGAACCAAATTTTACTACTTGATATTAATTGTGTCTATCGGATTTTCAAAATTCCATTCACAGAAGTGGTAAAATTAAGTTTTATGAAAAAATCAGTTTTTTTAACTACCACTTAGTGGTTTCACTATTCATCAAAAATTGATGTTTTTCAGAACAATGCCAAAATTTCACCCTAAGCATTAATTGATATTCTGAATTAAAAAATGATGCCTATTTTACAAAATTACAAACATATAAGTTGCATTAATTAATTTTATAATTAATTCCCGATGTCACAACAAATAGCGTGTTTTTAAGAAACAATATATATCAAATGATTTAAATTGTTTATGTCGAATTTCAAAGTGAAATTAATTCTAATGAACACCATTGGATAAAATGGTAAACATATTTTCGAATTATACTTTAAAACCACTCAATAATATATTTTGTCACTATAAATTATTTTGATTAAAAAAGTTGTTTTTAAGTATTTTTCACTATTCATAAAAATTGGATGTTCTCAGAAAAATACCAAAAATTAATCTAAGGATAATTTCAATAATCCGAATCCAAAAATGAAGTCCATTTTGAAATATAAAATATAAATACTTTCAAAAATCAGGTATTACTATTCATAATGGCTAGTTTGATTGGTTGTGGTGTGTTAGAACTTGATGTTGCGTACAACACACGCTATCGCATTATTCGAAGAGAAGAGTACCGTAAAAGCTTGGGGTGTTACATATATGATTCCCATTACTGTCCATTTCATGTAAATATGGTGATATTTCCCTTCCTATCTCATCAACCATTTTTTTTAATTCTCATGTCATGCTATTTTGTGGTCAAAATTGCACTTCAATTTTCCAAACCGAAGTCATTGTACAGTTAATACCATTCCCATTTGTCTATCAAAAGTATTCACCTTTACAAACATTTACATATTGATTATAAAGTTTGATTTATCTATTCCACATTACTTTATCAATGAATAACTTATGAGGTTGAATGATTCCATGTTTTATGATTCATGTGGAAAACTTTTTCCTGAAATGAAATGATTAAGAAGGGTGTGCCCTGATAGCACTCCAATTCATTGGGAATAGATTAGTATCATGATAAATCATGTGAAATGAGGGTTTAGTCATTATAATTCAATTACAATGAGGTTTTAAACATTCTCCATGTGGAATGATCCTTGGCTCATTCGAATATCATGTTAAAAATTTATTGCCACATTTCCATGTTATGATAATCTGGCTATATCATGCCTTTATGTTCATGTTTCTTCTGACCTCCATTGATATTCGTATTTCCTAAAATGTACTATATTCTACATTTTATTCCTTTTTTACTCCCTTGGTAGGCTTTATATGTCACCCTTTTCTTATGCATGTCCTTAGGTTAACACAACTAATTCTTTGTAAGAAGTAATGTGCATGGTCATGTAAAAGATGTTTTCAATAAAGATGTGTTTTTCAGTTTTTAAGTTGTTATGTAATTTTCCTAACCCCAAACCCATTATACCAATTGATGTTCTTTTTTGAATCAGGTGATTTTTTTAGGTAATAAAATTTGTTTAAGTGTGAAATAATGATTAGGGTTGTTATTTTTTGTATCATAGTATAGGTTTAGTTATTTTTGGAATTTGGATTTGAAAACCATAGTGAATGACTTAGGCATATAACTATTAATAATAATAACCTCCATAAATTTTGGCGAGTAATGAGTTAGTGGTTTATTAAGAAAAAACATCCCTGTTTCTATACGAGCAGGTAGAGGCTGCTCTGGCACAGATGTATCTAAGGGTAAAACCCAAAAAAACACCTCTTTAAGGTAGACTTGAATGGGAAGTGGTGCACAACAACATGCCTTTATGAAATCATTATTACGACAATTTTGGGGAATATGCTTTGTGAAATTCACAATATTAGTATGTACTATTGTTAAGGGAATAAAAAATTCTCATAAGAATATATATTTGGAAGTATATCATGGATAACATTGAATGAAATATATAAATTTACAAGTTGAATAAATACAAGTAATTTATATGTCATCCATTTTTCTACCATGGGATTCCCTTTATTTGTTACTCCTAACTTTCCTTTTATTCTAGCCAATTTTCGGAAATATGAGGACACAGGATAACAACCGATGTGATTGCCACTGTGATGATTGTTCTAATGAGATTCCCAATCCGATGGGAGCAGGAATCGTGAACTTTTTCACAATACTCTCTCAGTTAAATCTTGTTGTGAATAGAAACATGGAAGAATAGGAACCTTCTACACCCCTGAGGAATGAAAAAGTCACAATTGAGAGATTTATGTTCTAAAGGCCTCCAACATTTAATGGATTATATGATCCCTCAATTTCCGAACAACGTATCTACTCCATTGAAAAGATCATATCCATCCATCAATGTTCTGAAAAAGAGATGGTTCTTCTTTTTGCATATCGTATCGAGGGAGATGCTAATCAATGGTGGAAATTGTTCAAACATATGAAACCCAAGAAGGAGTTCTAGGCATTAGAATTAAAGGATTTTCAAGAATTTTTTTATAAATATTTTCCTTGAACCCTCTAACTTGAGATGGATATGTAATTTCTTTCCCTCAAGAAAAAGGATGGTGAATCCATCAGAAAATTTGAGGAAATCATCACAAGGATATCCCAGTATGGCTCCGTCGTTGTCATTACCCCAAAATTAAAGGTCTTCCACTTCTTTGGTGGGATAATAGCTAGCCTATAGAATTCCATAGAGATCCCTGACACCGAGATCTATGACGAAATTGTCTGATGTGCCCTCAATTTCATTATAGTGATCAGCAAATCTTAGGGGGTATCATAGGGAGAAGAAGCCTAAGGAGGAATTTAATTCTGGTTTTCTGATGGATATATCCAATAGTGGTAGGATAATACATCACCCCACTTGAAAACAGTGTGGAAATAAGCACCCTAGAAATTGGCTGAAGGGGACGACGATATTCTTTAGGGGTCAAAGAAAATAGAACCTGGTAATTTAATTCCAACAAGAAAAACCTATGGTTGTGATAGATGAGAGAAAAACTCCATTCAACCCTCAAATTATTGTTCATTTCTTCAACTACAATGAACTAGGGAATTATATAAACTCGTTCTCTAATCTGAGGGTATTTAGAGGCATCGAACAACCTCCCAGACAATAAGGGTGAGATTTTTCCATCAATACCTCCTAAGTGAACCCCGACAACGAATTGGTGATAGGTACTCTAGATATTCATTCAAGAATAGTGAACTTACATTTTGATTCTTGTTTTACGTATTCTTTTATATCCTGAAATTTTAGTATAACAATCCCAACATCACAAAAAATTATCGAAGTAGAATTTTGGTGAGAACAACAATTGGATAAATCATTGAAACCCATGAATATAAATCCTCCCCTATGACAATATGTGGAATAAAATACCCAGTGAACCTCTTCATACACCCTCTGGTATAATATTACACATTTCGTGGCATGGATTGGATTTCCTTATATAGAGCCAACATAAATTGCCATGAGAGGGAAATCGCTCTCTATATAGTGACTCAACCCATAATTCTATACATGTTCATGGAGTAGGATAAATCTTCATTAGCATCACCATCTCAATTGTAAATATTACTATGCTATGAGCATGTGTATCTTGCCCAGATAATTGTGTCTAAGGAAGCAACCATCCTTAAATACATGCCTATTATGAAGGAATTCGCTGAAGTGTTTCCCAAGGAATTCCATGGTCTTCCCCCTAAAAGAGATGTTTGTTATCAATTGATCGTATGCCTGGGCCATTGATAATATCAAATAATTTATATAGAATGGATGTCTTAGAGATTGAGGAGTTGAAGAAACAACTATACATGAATCTGGATTAAGGGTTTATACACCCAAGTGCTTCACCATGGGATGCATCAGTCATCTTCATTAAGAATAAGGAAGGGTCAATGTGCCTCTTCATGGATTATTGTGATCCTAAAGAAGTCACGATAAAGAACATGTATCATCCACCACAAATTTATGACTTGTTTCATTAGCAACATGAAGCAAAATACTTCTTCATGGGGGATTTTTGGTCAAGATATTATCATGTCAGGGTGAAGGAGAAGGATATCCCCAAGACTACATTTCGTACAAGGTATGTGAACAATGTATTCATAGTAATTCCTTTCAGAATCACTAATGATCCTTCACTCCTCATGGAGATGATGAATAGATTCCTTAGAAATTACCTCAATAATTTTTTGGTAGTATTTAGATTCGATATTATAAAAATATTCCAAAAAAAAGAGTAGGATGAGAAGCGTCTAAGAACTGTACTAGAGACCTTGTGAAAGGAGAAGATATATGAAATGTACAACAAGTGGTAGTCATGGTTAAAGGAGGTCTCATTATTGTGTCATATAATCACATGCATGGGACATTTGTGGATCCCTCAAAGATAGCTGTAATTGAGGGATGGTCGAGGCCAATGTCGGTAACCTTTATCCGTAGCTTCTTGGGATTAGACGGATATTATCATTGATTTGTGAAAAATTTATCCCCATTTTCAAACCCACATACCACGAAATATCGGAAGGGTTTCATTTTTTCTTAGATTTAATAATTTGAATATAGCTTCACAGTGTTGAAATGGAAGCTTATCACTACACCCATGCTCATATTACCCACAAGTGGTGAAAATTTTGTGGTATTTACTGATGCTTAGAATAATGTCATGGGATATGTGTTGATGAAACATTACAATGTCATTGGATTTGCTTCAATGTAATTGAAATTTAATGAGAAAAACTATCCAAAACATGATCTGGAGTTTCCTATAGGGATATTCCCCTAAACAATTCGGTGGAATTACCTCTTTGGGGTGAAGTGTGAAATATACACAGATAAGAAAACATCAATTATATATTCACACAGAAAGTTCTGAACATGTGCCAACAAAGATGCTTAGAGCTGATCAAGGACTATGACTGCTGAATCAATTACCACCTTGGGAAAGAAAACATGGTGGTGTATGTTCTAAGTATAAATGACCTAGTGATTCAATCAGATATAAGAATTGAAAATGATAAAATCTTATTAGATTTGGTGAAGATAGACATGGGAATCATAAAGGAGTGTACATCATAAATCCTTTCAAAAAATATTTCTCAACTATATCTTTTGGAAAGGATAAAGGATTCTCAAAAGGATGACGTGGGAATTTAGAAGAAAGTGGAAACTATCAGAAAACAGAATTCCTCATCGTTAAATGTTAATGAAGAAGGAACTGTGAGATTTGGTACAAGAATATGTGTTCATTAAAATCCAAAGTTAAAGAATCGACTTTTGGATGATGCACATAGATCGAATATCTCTAATCACTATGGAAACACATAGATGTGTCGAGATATCCGAGATAATTATAGTTGTATAACAAGTAGAAGGAGATCTATGAGTATAAATCATGTAAGAATGGTATAGAGTAAGAGGTTTCCAACCTCTGATACCAATTGTAGGATCGAAATATAATATGAGATGCTCAATATACAAGAGGGGGGGTGAATTGTATACTTTAAAAATTCCTTTGGAACCTTTAAAGTTAGTTATGAATAACTAGAGTTTCCTTAAGAAAAGGAAAGAACTAAGTTTAACAAAGTTAAACTAAGTTGATTCACAACACCTCTAACACCGAACTAAACTTGGAAAGAGATTCCAAAAGAAGGTTCCGGAAATATGGTTCCGGAAATTGAAACTTAACAAAAGTTACAATATGAGATTCTACCTTAAAGCGTATAGAATCTAAACTAATCAAAGTAAGTAGGGAAGTATAAGAAAATTATACTTTCCTTAAGATACAAAATGCAGCGAAATAAAACAAGTACAAGTAGAAGAACTACTAGTAACAAGATGATAGTCTTTTAACCCAAAGAGAAGGGTATCCAACAACCTTGGATAAAGGTCCCTTGATTTATACTTTCAAGCAAGTCTGTCTTACCCACACCAGGGTAAGCCCTTGATACGAAGATCGGTGTATCTGTCTTGCTATCCCCGCAAGCCCTCAACTTCAAGGTAGTTGGCAACCTCTGTCTTTCTCAGCAAGAAAGCCCTCGATCTTTAAGGTAGTCGGCACCTCTGTCTTCCTATCCCCGGAAGTCCTCGAATGTAATCACCAACATTCGGAGTCGCACGAAGCTTTGAGAGTTAATAAGAGACTCTCTCTCTAGAAATCACTTCAACAGCATGTATGCACAAAGTTCAAATGTTCATCCATCCGTTCGTTGTGAGCTTTTTCAAATGAGCTCCTATTTATAGGTGAGGTCGGCTCCTTCTCCAACGGTCATATTTCCCTTAAAGTTCGGAGGGACCTGTACACGTGTCACTTAGACAACGGTTAGTTTATAACAAAATGGACGACATCGTTTTATAACAAAGTAAGTGTAACAGAAAGTACGACATCGTTTTAAAACCTAACATAAAGGTTCGGAATAGAAATTTCGGAGTGAAAGTTCGGAGTGAACAAATTCAGAGTGTATAAAACAATGATATCCAGATTCGGAATGAGAATTCGGAATAGGAATTCGGAATAGGAATTCTTCATCAGAAATCGTAATGAGAAATCGTCATCAGAATTCGTAATGAGAATTCGGAATGAGATTTCTTCATTAGAATTCGTAATGAGAATTCTTCATTGGAATTCGTAATGAGAATTCTTCTTCAGAATTCGTAATGAGAATTCGAAATGGGATTTCTTCATTAGAATTCGTAATGAGAATTCTTCTTCAGAATTCGTAATGAGAATTCGTAATGAGAATTCTTCTTTAGAATTCGTAATGGGAATTCTTCTTCAGAATTCGTATCCTGAATCTGGAATAGAACTTAGTCAGAATTCATAACCGGAATTCGGAGTGAAACTTCCTTATAGTTCTTGTCCAGAATCCGAACCCTAAAACAGAATGCTTTTTATCAGTTTTAATGATTCCGAGAAAGTGAATCCGAATTTCATACTTAAGAAAAATATTAATGAAAATATGATAAGGATAAATTTTTCTTATAAAAGCGTTTTTCCTTAAGAAAACATTTTTCCTTATAAAAGCAATTTTCCTTACAAAAGCGATTTTCCTTAAAGATAAGGTGTTTGTGATTTTCAAAACAAGAAGGAATGGAAAAGTCATAAGGAAAACCTTATTGACTCAACAAATCAAAGTGCCCGGTATGTTAGAATTTGTAGGCTAAGAGAAATATGTCTAAGGGGATGATGCAACCATTACCCTTACTATCATGGAAATGGGAGAACCTCACCATGGACTTTGTCACCAAACATTTGAAGACATCCAAAGGAAAACATACAATCTGGGTTGTTGTGGACTATCTTACAATGAATACACACTTCATTGTAATTTAAGTGGATTTCTCATTGGATCAAATGGAAAAGATATATATCTGAGAAGTGGAATGGCAGGATGGAGTACCACTATCTATTGTATCTGATCTAGATTCAACATTCACCTCTATATTCTAGATGAGTCATCAATATTCTCCAAATACTGATCTAAACATCAGTATGGCTTATCATTCTCAAAATTATGGCCAATCTAATAATACTATTAAAACACTTGAGGACATGTTAAGAGCCTTCTCAATGGACATCAAAGGAGTTTGGGATCAACATATACCTCTAGTTGGGTTCTCTTACAATAACAGTTTCCGCTCAAGAATCCAAATGGATCTGTATAAAGACCTTTATGAAAAGAGGGAAAGCACACTAACATGTTGGGATGAAGCTGGGAGCAAAAAATACTTGGTGAAGAAATTTTTAATGAAATGGTTGAGAATGTTAAGACCATCCAACATCACATTAATGCTATTCATAGTGGAAAAAATAGGTATGCTGATAATCATCGACAAGACCTAGAGTTTGATGTCAGAGGCATGGTATTCCAACTCATATCACTATTGAAGGGAGTTATAAGATTTGGTAAGAAGAGAATGCTTAATCCAAGGTATATCGGTCCTTTTGAGATATTTGATCACATTGATGCAGTGGTATATCGACTAGCACTCCCACCAACATATCTCAAGTAAATGATGTATTCTATGTATCACTCTGATGGATTAATATACCAGACCCATAACATGTACTCAATCCATGGTGGTACCATTGTAGAATGTCCTCTGCTATGAATAGAAGCCAGGGAAGATCATAGATCTTAAGAAAAAAGTTCTACAAAATAAGACAATGACCACTTTCAAGGTGTTGTGTCAAAACAAAAGTTTGATGAAGCAACATGGGAATCAAAAGAAATGATGAAGTAGAGTTACCATCATCTATTATAGTGTAGGAAAAGGGAAATTCTGAGGGTGAATTTTTTTATAGGGGTATGAATGTAATGAACCAAACATTTATTAATGAAAAAGCCTCTTGATTAGATGAAATGTCTTATTATGTAAAATGGTTCAATAACATATGCACTTCCATGGTTTTATGTTTTTGGATTTTAAAATGCTATTATGAATTTTGAATATTTGCTAATATAGCCATTGAAAATTGATCACATGATTATTATAAATATAGTGCATTAAAAATCCAATTTACTCAGTTAAAGGAAGTGATAGCCTCATCCTGTAGAATTCCTCCATACAAAGACCATTTTTTAGGGATCAAAAAGGAGGTGGCATCACTGTGCTTTTCTCTTGACCAATCCCAAGCTGAACTTCAACACATTACTCTTGAGCATAGCTACCTATGGAATAAGTAGAAATTAATTGAGATTATGACCCAAGTGATGTTATTTGAGCCTCCCCAATAGTCTATCACCATCACACACATTACCCATCAGTCTTACATGGGGGTCATAAGGGGTTATGTAAAAATACCCTAGAACCATGATTATGTAAATTATTTTTGTATAGATAATATTCATTCATTTTACTATTTTTTACTTTTAGAATACTTTTTACAGAAAAAAAGTCTTTTTAGTTAAATTTCAATTAATAATTATATTTTGACGAATTAATTTATTTTTTAAGTCAATAATATATTCAATACATTTAATTACTAAATACAATTTTATTTAATATAAATGATCGTATAATTTTTATGAATTCAATTGTAATTTTTATTAAGGATAGAAAGATTTTTTTTGTTAAAACCAATAAATATTCCTTAATTGTCAGTTTTTATTTTAGAATTAAAAATTCTAAAAATTATAAAATTATTTAGATAAAATGAATATCATTTTGTTGATTCTGGATGTTAAAATTATCTAATGGTGATTTTTTCAAAATTTCCTTATATAGTCGAAATTTTGGGTTAAAACTAAATACCATTTAATTATACAAGGTGTTTTATGACATCATAATGACTTAATAGTGATTTAATTAAATACATTAAATTGGATTTTTAGCAAATATATGTATTAAATTCAAATTAATGTGATTTTATATTTGTTTCATTAATTTTATGGTGCCTTAGTGGACCCTCCAAGACTTATTAAACATTTTAACTTTTAAAATGATTTCTTTGAGAGTGGGACTCACCTCCACATATGCAAGACTAGTATTTTATGATTTTAGGCCATTGGACATATAAAATAATTTTTTCTACTACACTTTGGAAAAAACCTTTGGGGAAAAACCACGGCATGGTTTGGCGTTTGGATAAATTATTGTGTGGTGTCCAAAACCAAAATAATAAAAACATTCTCTCTCTTTTCCTATATAAGCGCACTCAACCATCCATTTCTACTCACTGAAACCATTTGGAGCTCAAAAAAACTATATCCTCCTCTATCTATAATCCTAAAATGGTTCCACAATCTCCCAATAAGGCTTTTCAAGCCCCACACATGCCTTTGGGAACGAACTTCCAAGTAAGGGATTTCTTCCTTTCTTATTTTTGTCCAAAATTTTTATGTTGTTATACCCTTTTAGTTTAAATTATAAATGTAGGTGTATGATTTCTAAACAACCCGATAAATCCATCCTTATTTTTGAATGAAGATATGACCATTTAACTCTCATTAATTCTGCGGATGTACACCCAATACCATACTTATATTCGGTAAGGGATTTTTATCTTCTCATTTACCTTCAAGTAATTATTTTATGTTATGAATCAAAACAACATTACATATAATGGCATGTGAATATATATGATCCCTTTAAAATCCATTTCATGTACATATGATCTGATACCCCCTTATATTTCATCAACTATTTTTATGAATTCCTATTTCATGTCTTTATGTTGGTGAAATTTCACCACAGTTTTCCAAGCAAAAGTCATTATATAGTGAATACCATTACCATTCCTCTATAAAGGGTATTTACAATTATGAACATTAACTTATTGATAATATATATTCTTGTAATTATTATACATTTTTTTATCATGTAATAAATTATGATTTTGAATGATTCCATGTTTTATGATTCATGTGGCACATATAAGCATGAAATGAAATGATTAAAAAGGGTGCACCCTGACAGCACTCCAATGCATTGGGTAAATATTAGTTTGATGATACATCAAGTTCAATGAGGGTATACTCATTCTAATTCATGTGAAATTAGGGCTTACTCAAGCTCCATGTGCAATGAACTTGGATCATGAAAATATCATGGTAAATATTATTTCCCCATTTCAAAGATATGATAATCATGAAATATCATTCTATTATGATCATGTTTTTTACACTACATTGACATACCTAGTTCTTAACATGTAACGAAATTCATTTTATTCCTTCTTTAATCCCTTAATTGACTTGATTTATCACCTTTTTTTTGTGTCCTCTGGTAATCTCATGAAATGCTCTATACGAATGAATGTTTGTGGTGATATAAAAGATCTTTTCAATAAAGATGTGAATTTCTTGTTCAATGTTTTTATGTAATATTCCTAGGACCCAAAGACACTAGACATTATGATCTTTAATTTTCTATCAAGTGAATGTTTTATATAATAAAATATATTTATGTGTGGAATAAGTGATAGGTTTGTTATATGTACAATTTTAGTAGTAACTATTCACCTCTATAAAGTAGGATTATGGATTATGTACACATTTAGGGGATATAGTGCACCCCTTACTAGAAAACCATGCTCGACTTTTAAAGCCACCCAAAAGTTAGTTTTTTAATAACCCAACACACAAAACTCATCAAATTCTACCAAAACATAGGCCAACTCGATTTATATAAATTACGGATCCTACCAAATATATTCTAAGACTTTTTGGAATACTTTCATTATGATTCCAATACTCGATCAAATATATTCTCCTCTCCAGTTAAGAGAATCCTATCCCTCATTGTTTTTTGTTTTCATTTATTCCTTATCCTGTACTTTTAGTGGTTGTTATTCATATTTTGGTATATTTCTCTATCTAGTATTTTTTATCTATATGTAGGATTATATAAATACATATAGATTATAGAGATATTTATTTAATTGTTAATGATTTGTGTTTTAGATTTGAATTTTATTATACATCGTTATGTCCCTTTATTTCGAGGATTCCAGTTGTTCAATTGATTGTCAAACAATTATGGTATGTTGTCTGTAATTCAATTCCAAATATTTTTATTTAAATTAAAAGTATAAAATTTTATGATTTATGTTACATGATTATCAATTATATTGATGATTAACTTAATTAATTTAGTTAGTTAATTAATTGAGGAGATGCAAAATTAGGGAATTCTAGAATTATGGACATGGAGATAACTGATTGTAGAATTAATTATTAGATAAAGGGCTTGTTGATTTTATATAATTAACTTATTAACTAATTATGAGGTATTTATATTGAGAATTGAGATAATTAATTATAAAATTATTTATTTCATTTCGAGTTGTGGATATTTATTGATTAATTAATGAATAAATTAATAGATACGATGTACTTAATTAATTTTGAAATTAATTAAGGGGTTTATGTGAATAGTAAATTATTGAGTTTACTAATGGAATTTTATTGTTTAACTAATTGTTGATATTGTAATGGAATTTATTAGGATAATTAATTTTTAAAATAATTTTGTATGAAATGATTAACATGGCCATTTATTTGTGAAATATTGAATGGGATGGTTGTCATTATAAAGTGTATGTTATGAATTGTAATAGGTCATTTATTCGAGAAATAATATATGAGAACATGGTCATTATAATTATTAAGGTTTGAATGGTAACATTTTCAAGTAGTTGTGATTTAATTATTGGGAACATGGTAATTCAATTGTGTAATGTATGACTGGTAACATGGGTATTCATGTCTGAATTCAATATTGGTAACAATGGATTTTGATAATAGATTTCCCTTAAACATAAATTGAGATATAACAATAGAAGATCTAGGGATTGAGTTACAGGTGTATATGGGAATATATGAGATGATGTTGTTAAATAATGATTAATTTTTAAGGTGATAACAAATTATTTCATTTTATAACTGTACATAATTTTTATTCCATGGTTGTTGTTTTAAACTTCATTGTTAGTGACATAAAGAGTTTTAATCACACCCTACTCAGGTTTTCTAATAGATAACCAGACATACCTTGTGTTTTATGAATAGGTTAATGAAAAATGACATGTGTTAGATGGATGATATGGAATGGGCTGTGGATGATGGAACCTCACATGATTCAGGACCCTCTTGGGGGAGTCATCAATGTCTTAATTTTGGGTTGTGTTTTAGATACTTAAAAAATACATTGACATGGAATTTTTTTAGATTTATTCTTTTACATTGAATTTCCAAATTTGGATATCTAGTGATACATGTTATTTTATGTTATGAATACCTATTATTTAGTTAGTTTTACTTATTTTCCTCTTGTTAATTTACTATAACAAAAGTGGGTATAGGCTCCCTGTTATTGATATGTTACACCCTCACTACTAGTTGGTAGACTCTGACATATGAGGAGGTGTGACTAAAGTCACAAAGACCCTGAGCTATATTTGTACAAAGTGGAGTAGTAATATCAATTACATAAGATAAATTCATTGATGTTGAATTTTCTTAAGTCCAGATAGGGATAGGCCATCTTCTTTTATAAATCAGGTTTAGGTTTGGGTTATGTTATTAGGAAAATGAATCATTTTATTTCTCATTCCTCTTTCCATATTATTCCACATGAGTAGAATTAATTGGCTCATAACCTTGAACATGTAGATGTGATGAATGAACTAAATATTTGGTCACATTACCTTTATAAATAACGATTTCTTCTGTATTCATATGACACGAGCTTTAGTTGTATCATCTTGAAAAAATATTTGATTCTTTTACTAGATTAATTGGTTGGATTAATTATAGTTTTTATATTTCACCTTTTCTTATACCCCTGGTAAAAGTAATTCCATCACAGATGCCTTTATTAGAAAAATTCAGACCTAGACAGTGAAAGAATCATCAGATGGGTGGAACATGATGGATCTCTTTGCACAGTTTCATATTAGAGTCTATGAATAATTGTATGGGGCTTCCTTAGTAAGTGATCAGTTGACATCCACCATTCTCCAGATGATTCGTTAATAAATATATCCTGATGATGAGTTCTATAGTATTAGTGTGTCTCTTTATGGTGTATAGAATATTTCTATGTGGTTCTTCTACAAAGATGGAATTTTATGATATCAGAATCTATTTTTTGTGCCATTAGTGGTAAGGAATGTTGTAATCTGTGATTTAGATAATTCTCAATGTGAAGTGATCCCAGAAACCACAACTATTTTCTTCGAAACGGGTTATATATTCTAATGGATAAGTATTTTATGGGGAATTTCTGAATTTGTCTCTCATTATTATACATTCCAAAAAAAATTGTTGAGCACCAAAAACCATTTTATATTATAAATCCACCTATATTCCCTACATGGATGTCGAATGAGATCTCTGTAGACTTTTGGGTTGGGTTTCCATGTACCCAGAGGAATAAGAATGTGATACTTGTTTTGATCAATAGATTGGTTAAGTCATCTCATTTTTATACATTCATGATTATAAAAAAGTTAAGGAGTTTAGAAATACATATATAATATATTTGTTTCATTCTCAAAGAGTTACCTCTACTATAGTCTCTGATAATGGTCCTTAGTTCACTTATCACTTTTTTGGAGAGGCCTTCAAGAGGAACTAGGTGCTCATTCCCATTTGAGTATGACATACCATACATAGTCAGTTGGCTAGATAAAATGTGTAGTACAGACTATTGGGGATATTATTTACACTTTTTTCCAAAAAAAATTGTGGATCATGGGATAATAATCTGTAACTAGTTTTGTATTATTATAAAAATAGTTACCATTCAACGATTAGAAAAAACACATTTTGAGTCCTATTACGGATGTACTTATAAATCTCTATTATGTTGGTCAGAAATTGGTGATATTCCTTGGCAGTATGAAGCCTAGTTCAAAATATGATTTCTATGATTTATTTGATTATTTTAATAATTTTAAGGAAAATAATTAAATAGAATATTTATTCTAATCCTCCTCTCAGATCATTGGAGTTCCCAGTTGGAGACCAATACTTATTGAATGTTTTACCCTATTTGGGTTATAAATGGTTTGGGAGGAAAAGAAAACTGACTACTTTTTTGGGACCTTTTCAGTTTGTTTATTAGGTGTTAAAATTTTTTATCATTCAAAACAACCACTATAGATGATGCAGATACATAACTTGTTCTACGTATCATAGCTACACATATACTTATCTATGTTATATCATGTTTTGAGCTGGTGTGATCTTGAAGTTGATGTTGAATAATCTGTTACTAAATAGCTAGTTTGGATAATTGATTCTAAAACCAAGGTACTTCATTGGATGAATATATATTTTTATTGAGTGCTATGGAAGAAAGGTTTTGCTGATCATGAGATGTGAGATAGAAAGGCACTTATGATAGAGCAGTGTCATCCTATTTTGGAGAAGGAAACTTCTGAGTAGGCTTTCTGGGGAAATAATGATTTTATGATGGGGAGGATGTAACATCATGTTACTATTTTCATGTACTCATAAACCCCTCTTCAAATTATTTTTTGGTTGGGTTTCATTTTGCGTTGTTTCAGGTTGAGAATTAAAATATATTTGAATGTTTTGGGATAGTGGAAAATTTGTGTACGGTATCACCAAATCGTCCACCCTCTCATGGAAAATCATTCAAAACAAGGTAGTGTGTTTTTTCATAGTTGGAAAATATTTTTTTCAAAGTATACACCATATAATGAGAAATCATGAAAACCATTTATAGAGGTATATGGATAGGGATCAAGGATTGTCCAAACTGTGTGACTATGTCCAGGAAACTGTGTGCAAATTTTTATTAATCAAAAAATATTATTTTAAAATTCTAAATCCTCCCATTTAGGTTCATGGTGGACCTATAACAACCCCAAATGATTATATCTTCCTCATGAACAACCAAGAGGTGAATTTTGTCCCTCTACACCATACTGAAATCATATCAGGCTTGGAGAACAACGTTCAATCTTCACCCCTAGGATTCCTCTTCATGATCTTTATGTCCCACTCCCCCTCTCTATTTGTCCTTTGGGTTTTGAATGTATTTATTTTTTTCGGTGATCTACTCCCTACTAGTTTGGATCATAAAAACCGTTTTAATCATTATTTACTAGATTACATGATCATCATTCATAGTTTGTGAATCTCTATTAGGGTTAGGTTATTTTAGATCTCATGATCTTGAGGTAGGTTTTTCTAATTTGATTGGCCAATTTAATTGACCGTAAATTGTATTATTTGAGTAAATATCTTTCAATTGATTATTTGGAATTTTATTCCTATGAATTTTTTTTGAAAGCACAACTCCATTGAATTCGGGTATTTTGTTTTAAAATTTTAATTTTGGCCTAAAATTGGGAAAACCACCAATTTCATTGAATTGCGATATGATTGTGAAATTTATTGGAAGTTGTGGAGATTTAAATTGTGAAATTGACGGAAATTATTTCAATTAAATAGTTCAAATTTATTTATGGGATGTTAATTGTGAGAATTCAATTCTGAAATTGAATTCTGAAGTGATTTAAAATATTATTTTGAAAAAATGGCAAAAAATGGATTGGATAGAAACCGTCAGGTTTTATCTTTGAAAAGTAATGTTTTCATAAAAAACAAACATTTATTTTTAAGTGTAAATTTGAAAATTTTGAAATGTGATAAGGTGATTTAAATTTATTACATGGTTTCTTAAAATAAATTTCGCATCATCGATTTGTACTAGATCACACGCTATACCTTGTCCATCCAATGGCCCGAAGGCCTTCATTTTTTTATTGATTTTTGATAATCCACTTTTTCTAGGGTGAGGTGGAACCGTCACACAATACCTTATAGTTAGTACATTATTTTGGAAAACATGCTACGATGGGAATGTCCCAGCACCAGCTTGACACATCACAACTGTAAAATAAATATTTTAGAATATTTTATTCATCAGAAGGGTGTGATGACCTCTCGTTCAAAAGTGTGAAGGGACATCTGTATACATTTCAATTATCATTATAAAAGTTATTGTGTTTTACATAACCTGGAACAATCAAACCTCGTGGTAGATGACCATATTTTTCTCTTGTTTATATATGAGTTATAAGTGTATTTTATTCCTTGTAATATATTTTACATTACTTGAGTATTCATATAAATGGTTTCATATAAATGTTTTATTAATCCATTTGATAAGAAATATCTCATCAATTAAAATATTGATATTTTTTTAAAAGAAATTTTTAATTTGAAATGTTAAGATTGTTTTTTTAAGAAATGATATTCAAATTCCAAACCTACTTATTTTAACATTGAAATATATTTATTTGTTAATTAGATGTTGAAAAAATATTATGCAATATTTGGTGATACCCTACAAGGATTTTAGCTCACACACTACCTATTTCTTTGGGGGTTTTTAGATTATATCCTTCCAAGTTCATGTAGGGGTAAAGCACCAATTTGAGGTTTTCTATCTACTGATTAATGTACTTTGATATTTGCATCTGTTCTGACTATGGTTTCTTAACTTCATATTTTTTGGTACTTTTCAATATTACATAAGGTTTATTATTATTATTGTACTTTTTGTACCCTACTCTCTGTGGAGTTTTTCTTTTGTATTCATACTAACAACATTATCATACTTCCTAAATGTTTTTTGAAAAAACATTCCCACTTACATTTTGAGTGATGATGGGTGTTTGTCTCTAACCCATAGGGATCTTGATCACCCTCTCAGACAAGTCAGGATCAGATCAAATATCAGGTTACTAGGGTATATGGGCAGTTTCATGACAATCACCTTGGTAAGACTTATTGATTCTTAATTAGTGTAATTTTTTTATAAGAAATATGATTTTTCATATTAATTTATTATATCATGTATATCTTTTTTTTCAACCAATTTTTTATTAAATATTTTTATGAATAACAAGACACCTCATTCTATGGTTTTGATTTAGTGTATGAGAAATTGCCTCTCATTTAATGTTCCAACTAATTTCGTTATTATAAATTCAATTAGTTGTTATTGATAAAAACAATTAAAAATGAATATTCTCAATATTCAAATTAATTCCCATAATTGTGTTTAATATAAATTTCCTCAAGACATATAATATTTTGACTAAAATTAATGTTGACTGTCACTAAAAATAACAACTATTTCTTGAATACTAAATATATTATTACTCTATGTACTATATAAACTACAATTAGTATATATTTATTGGAATGGGATTGTCAAATAATCACATTAGGGTGTTTTTTATGATCAATTGATAGACCTGGGTGATATAGAATCTTTATAAATATTTTTCATTAATACTGTTTTTACTATATTGTTCAAATTTCATCCTTTAACTGTGGTAGGGTTTTCCCTAGTTGATAGTAACAATTAAAATTATATTTTAGGGAATGATCCCCTAGCATATAAAAATAAATTTGTAGAATCTATAATCAAATTGAAAAAAAAAATTCAAACAAGGTGAATGTTGCTAAGAAGGATGGATAAATTGTAGATAAATAGGTTTCGTTGAACTATAAATACACTCTCATAGATCAAAATTCATGATCTTTTGAAAATTTTCTCATCAAGATAATTGAAGATAATTTATAAAAGAGAATAATTATTATAATATTTCCAGTTTTTTGAAAATTACTCAATTCGCTATCCATTATCGATTATGAGAAATAACATTATTGGATTTTAATATAATATAGAATAATATAATGATATTTTTAGTGAAGAAAAGTCTAATGTATATTATTCCAAAAACATCATTATTTATTATTTTATGGTTGTTTACTTTGGGAATATTTTTATAATTTAATATGTTACCATTATAATTACATTTAAAAAGTGAGTAGATAGGGGGAATTTAATATTTAGTAATAATGATTCTTAACGAATTTATGAATATAGTATAGAAGATATCTTATATCTATATTTGACCCCAAATATTTTGTATATTCTTTTAAAAATATGAATAATTAGTAATGATCATTTTTTATCCAATTGTTTCTATTGATATACATAATATCTTTAGAAAAGATATCTCAATAAATTCAAATTCCCATAGTGGTACTAAAAGATATATTTCTTGGGAGGGTATAGTATTATTTTCATTCTATTATCATTAAGTAAAAAATAAATGAATAGGTTAAAAAAATACAATGAGGTGTAAATGTTTTATACTATAACGTTATTCAATATATTTAAACTATCCCATAATTGATTAATATTAATATTTCAGTGAACTATTTTTATGGTTATTTAGATCTAATTTTATTTTATTGATCTAATGTAATGATAAGAAAATAATTAATTTTTTATGCATTATTTAAGAATGAATCATTCCTAAAAACATTTCAAATTAAATATAGGACTATAAAATTGATAATCAAGACAAAGAATTTTTTCATTCTAGGATGGCTGTTATAGGCCAGACACATGAGGTATTCTAGACAATACCATTTTGAGGAATAACCATTTATACCTCTTATACTATGTTTTTTAATTAATTTTGTTGTATAATAGAATATTCAACTAGTAATAATATTTCTAATGCTAGTATTTAAGGAGGAATTATGGATAAGGGTATAGTCTCATTTTCAACATAATTTTGTCGAGAGAAAAGAATTATTTTATAAACATTCTTAAAGATAATTTAAAAACATTCTTAAGGTTTTTAATAACTAGCCAAAAATTGTATAACATTTAAAAAATATATTAATTTCAATGATTTTTTGTGAGTGGTGAGTGACTCGTTTTGGATTTTTTAGTATCAATCCATGAGGATTCCATAACAGATTTAATGATGTAAAAACAGGATGTGAGTTTAGAATAATATTTTATCATAATGATTTTTAAATGATTACAACGTATTATATGTTTCAATATCCACTATATTGGATATATATATTTTCTATAATGTATTCAAACTCAAATAATAGATTTTTTTTAAATAATGGTTTATTATTGATATAAGTACTATGTTTACATTTGATGAGAATATTTTTTCCCGAGAATCATCCATGATATTATTATTTTCATATATTTTTAAATATTAATAGAGATAATGTGAGGTTATTTCACCTGATGAAAATAATCTAATGAAGAAATTTTTTTAATTATGATATAGGATGATCGAAGGAGAATTTTTTATGTAATTAATCATTGAATGTGATTAATTAATTTAGTGTTTGTTATAGAAATTAAAATTTTAGTTTGGAAGATTGAAATTTAATTAAAATGATCAAAATGACATGGAATTTATTTTATAAATTTTAATATGTTGATCATATGGAATATGGTCCCAAACCAATGAACATGGATAAAATACAATTTGAATTATGAAAAAAAAAATATTCTGTAGAAATTCATATGTATGATAGTAAAATACCAATGTAGAACATTATTATGATATATCCATATTAAATATATCAATAGGTATTGTAAGAAAAATAAAGGATTTCATTAATACTAAATGCCAATGAAATTATTTCATTATCAATATGTGTTATAAATTTATTTTCTTTTTATTTTTGTATTATATTGGATGTTTTTTGAGATTATATATCTTATGTTTATGTTTAGGTTTTTCAATGGAATGCTTTAAATTTTCATGGAAATGAATGTCTTATATTGTCCTATGACAAACCAATAACATGAGTTATAATAAAGGATAGTGCATCTATTATTTTATAATATAATTCAATGATTAGTTATAATTTTGTATAATCCTTAAGATACATTTATTGAGACGTTGATTGATACTATTGTAGGTGATTATTAAATTAGTATGGTAGTTCATGTATATGGTTGTGGAACTAATTGGCACACTTGTTGTATATTGATTCATCGTGATAAAGACATTGAGTTTGTATATGTAATGTATAAATTATGTAAACACTATATCATGATGTATTTGTAATCACCCAATATTAATAAATAGATATTTACTGGTAATGTTAAATTCATTACACAAACTTCTCCATACACATTTGATTATATTATGAATTAGCAAAACAATCCCACATTGGTAGTCGATTGGGAAATACTTATCACACCTAATGCATTCATACATTGTAAATATTATGACTCTATAGTAATTATACATGTTTTCTTGGAAACCCTAATTTATTATTTTATCATTGTGATTATTTTTCAATGGATTTTTAGAGTCATATTATGAGTTAAATTTTATTTTATTTTTTTATTTTTTATTATTTTATTATCCAATTCAATATGTATAGGGATTATGATGTGTACTATTTTTCAACAGTATAACATATTTAGAATTGGTTTTAATATATGGGGTTATAATTTATGGAATATTTATATTAGTTTCCAAAGTGTACTCATTTGATCACATATTTAATGATTTTATTCATGATAATCAATTATGTGGTGAATCACTCTATAAGAAATATAATATAACATTAAGACTATTAAAATGATTTATTGTATTGTGCGTAAACATTAGTCTATATGGATGTGTTCCTCAGCTACATGATTATTCAATAGTGGGACTGTAAAAAATTATTATATATGTTTTATCAATTTGATATAAACACAGATGGACATGGTAAAATGTAGTGTGACAATTTGGGGATGGTTTATTTCCATTTTCTTATTTTTTATGAGTTAATTATTAAAATAATTTATTATATGATGACACTGTGAAATATTGAATTAAGGATCATAATGTGTGAAATTTTCTATCATGATTTCACATGAAATAAAATATAAAATCATTTTAATATTTATTATAGATTTATTGATATTTATATGAAAATTGCGATATTCAATATCTTTAGTAAGAAAACCAATATTTTATAAAACTGGGAAAGATATGGGATATTTGAAAGGTATTTTTTGTTGATTGTTTTCATTGATTAGTTTATTTAATACTAAATATTGTGCATGGGTAAGATATGATATTAATTAGTTTTTTATGGTGATAATAAAGTGAATATTCATTAATAATGAAACTAAATATATTTTGTGTTTTATGAATATGGATATTTACAATGGTTTTCATTTATTATGAAAAAATGTAAAATATATATTATAAATTTTTTTTGGTGATGTGATTGTATTGATATACCTTAATGAATATTAGATATCAATTGGTTAATGATTTATTAACATGAATATCAATGAGTAAGTAATAGGATATTGTTGTAATTAATATTTTTATTTGTCTTGGAAATTCATTGAAAGTATGGGCTATTAAAGCAATGTTAGATATACTGATATGCTTATTTTATTTCTATAAAATGTATTAGGTTATAATTTTAAATAATAAAATATTATTTTAATTAATATACGAGTTCTTTTAAAAGAAATGAATAAATGATTGTCTAATCGATAGGTCATAAAATATTTCAAATATAGATATTTTATTTTTTAAGAATATAATGCCTTATGAAAAGATAATTTAAAGAAAATAAATTTATTTTTTATATATAAAATTTTTTCTTAATGAAGTTTTACTATGATTTGTCAAATTTTCATTGTATTTTTATAATTTATGTTATGTGATTGGATTAGGTGTGGAAATAATGATTTATATTGGTTAATTGAATTTAATCCAATGGTAGTGTTTATGGATTGATAAAATATTATTAAAATATAGAAATAAATAAAATTCATACATGAAGGGGATGTTTTTGAATTCATGTTTTCTAATAAAATTAATAGTGAAAAATAAAACAATGATTACACTACTGGGATAATTAATTTTTCCTTTATTTGATTAATATAAATAGTTGTTAAATTTTTTGAGAAAATAAAAATATTTTAGGTTTCTTAATTTAATTTATAAACGATAAACATGCCATAATTGATAAAATATCATTTGATAAAAATCATTAGTATTTATTATATTTTCTAATGAATAAAAATTACTATTTGAACACACACTAAAATGGTCATTTATATAATAAATAATGCTAAATTGAATGATTTTATATATTTCCTCAATCATTTTTGTAATATTATTTTTTTATTGTAGGTTAAATTTTTAGGATTTATGTCTTTCGAATTGTTGGAATCAAATATATTTATTTTTTTACAATTTATTTTAATTATTGTTAAATTGATTGAATATTTACCCATGATATCATGATTTTATTGATTATAAATCATAATATAAATGAATTGCGCTTTGAATTTCATGGTTAGTGTCTTATAGGTAATTCATGTATGTATAATGGGTTTGATGGATTTTATAACGGCGAATTTGGAATAATTTATGTCTTAACATATACAATGGCGATGTATATATCTAAATTGCTGGGGTCACACTTGTCTCTAGGGAGACACCCGTTGGAGGTTCTTTTATTTACATGGGTTGGTTCACCTATACTTTAATAAAACTAGGTTGTCATGTATTTTAGGATGTCCTCCTAATACACAATAGGTTACTGAAAATGCAGAAAATTAATTAGTTTTATATGGGTAGGGTATACTATTAGAGAATAATAACTGTAAACACAGTGGCCGAAATATTGTAAACTAATATCGATTCTATATAGTTGAAAATAAGAAAATTTCATAGCTAAATGATAGTAAAAAATTATTAATACATCATATATAATTTTTTGTATCTTAATGTCTCATACAATTATAATATGTGTAGGAAGTGAACCTATCAGTGGATCATATAAAATTTATACGAAGGGGAAAAAGTGAATACATACTTCTAGAACTAGTCACAATTAATTACTCATAACTATCCCATGACTCCAAATATGATCCACTAGAATAAACATATACTATTTTAGGACGCTTAAAATTTTATGGGTCATGAAACAGGATGCTTAATCAGGTACCCCGTTTCCCCTATAGGTTGATAGGATAAAACTATTGGCTTCTACCCAAGCAGTTCAAATACAAACTATTTTCTTCATGAGCATGCTTGATTTGGAATTATAATAATTTATAAAATATCAAATAAATTTAATTTCATCCAATGTTTTTCTCCTTTGATAGAACAATTTCCCACACATTTATCATCTAGTGAAAAATTGGGAGATATATTCATAACCAGAGCACACCCCATGAGGATGAAAGTTATATAACTCCTCATATAGACAATATAGTGAATTAATGGTCATTAATGAATGGTTTTATGAATTTCTTTCATTATAACGTCCTAATATATTAAAGGATATAAGACAGAATATATATTTTAGTGGTTTGTGATGTCAAAATTGAATGACAAATACCCTAGAAAAACAAGATTATTCATTACCCATTATGTTATTGATTAAATGATATATAACTATTTCATATATGTAGTTAATTATGAACCCTTAATGCATCTCATTCTGGTGGATGGTGTACCACTAGTATCACTAGAATGGGGGATGATATTATGTTATCTCATGTTACACGGTTGAGGGTGCACCACATATATGGAATCCACACATCGAATAGTCAACACTAATATTATTCTAAACATAGAATATGTATCACCATTATTGCATAATTAGTATTTGATAATTCCCCAATATCAATTGATTGAATAATATTTTAGAACTAAAATAAGACCTCGAGTGTGTAATTTACTATCATTACAACTCTCTTATATTTAGTATGCTCCTCAAACAAAAAATATCATGTAGAAAAACTAGAACTATGTGGTTGTTGTAACACAAACCTAGTAATAGTCTAGGATGTGATTTTCCGATTCTATCATGGTTGGGATCAATATACATCTAATAAAAAACTCATGAAAAAAATGCATCCTTATTTCACACATTTATACGAATGTTGTGTGAAACACTAAATTTATCCATGGATTCAATATATCATATTTCTAAAAAAAATAGTTAAGGGTATATCACTATTTAAAATAAATAATACAAGAAAATGATTCATCAAATTTATATAGCCCGAGTGAAGGGAATATTATGGAACTCTCCAAATACCACATTCTCTCAAATTTGTCACCATCTAAAGGATCTATTCATGGAGAAGCCTAGATCTAAGATAATCATAATAGCTGATAAAAATAAACATGGGAGTCACTCATGATATATAATATGATCGTTGGGATGCTTCTCAACCACCATCACAGATCTATACTCCAATGTAATGGTTTTCTATCATCTCACAAAAGGACTCTATCATAGGAGACCAATGTTATTATCATATATCTCTGGTAATATCACCAACTAAGGTTACACCTACTAGCTCGGTTATCTATTTTATAGAAGTAATATTACATTAAATAACACATACATAATCATATGACCTAAAATCTATATAATACTATATACATATAAGAATGTTATATTAAATTTTAAATAAAAAACACATATTATGTTAACAATATATTTAATTATATCATTATTTATATATTAATGAGATCCATAAAATTATGATCAAAATAATACTATAAAGAATATGGGGAGATGGGAAGTCATGTGAATGGGGTGAACTCAAATTCTCAATAGGTAATAGTATACAAGAAAAACTAACATTGCATATTTATGGGATAAAACCTTAAAAATGATTATATAAAAGATAATTGAGATATTAAAATATTCAAAAACAATAATTAAATTTTTTCTCAATAATGAAAATTTATATGCACATGGGAAAAATTAATATATAATTATTTACTTCATTATGTTATTTATATAAATAATATCGTCTTTGACTACTATCTAGAAATAATTAATAAACTAATTTAGATTCACTAAATGCCAAAGATACCTTTTTCATGAGTCCCATAAATGGATCAATGGGGTATATATTTCAAGGATCCACTTGTAAGATATTAATCCAAATGAATTAAAATAATTAATGGAAATTATAGGAATTGTAGTATTTCTAATAGAACTTCTTTTATTAACAAGGATCAATAATCATTACTAATCACTATATATATAACAGTTATACAGACAATAAGAGTTTCCTTTATAAAAGAATTGTAAATTTTTCATTGTGAATACCCTTCACTCATATTTTTTATATAAAGTGTAATAACACCATTTAAGATTAATAAATATATTTCCAAACAAAGGGTTTCCCTTATTTTATTCAATTGGTAGCTATTTTTTCATACTTATTAATAAGAATAATTATGTACTATGTGGGAAAACATGTTGGATATATGGTTATACAGTTTTCATACTATGTTATTATTTTCAATGAAATAATTATTATTTTAATATATATTCCCATTAAGAATATAATGAATAATTACACATTAAAAATGAAATAATAATTACCCATAACATGCTTAAAATATTAGATTTTAGTTGTTGTCCAATAATAATGATTAAGAGGACAGTGAATTTAGATAGTCAAATTCATCAATTATAAATGTTAGGAGGACAATGAATTTATAAATAAATCCCTCTAATTTTTTTAATATGTAACCAAACTTATCTTATTTTCCTTAGGGATATAAAATTTTCTTAAGGATATATTGTGAGAATGGTATCAATTGATGGAAAGGGTAAAATTATTCCAAAGTTGAGTTCAATCAACCTATGACCCGATAGTTGTTTTACTAGTTATGTCCCCAAACTCCATTATTAAACCAAGAAATCATTGAGAAATAATAATTTAATTGATAGATACTAAAATGACCCTTAAATTTTTAATGATAACGATATAGTAAGAAATTCATAATGAGTGTAAATGAATAATATATCATATACAATACCCATAATAGATAAAAATATATTTCTGATAGATTAATACATCAATATTATAGGTAAATTAAAAGGAATTAGAATAAAATAATTGGAATTAGAAATTAATGCATAAAGTAATAACCCTTTTTTTGGCATAATAATGTCTTATGGAATGCGTATTGTGGGACAGATTGCATTATCACTACAGAAATAAACATAATAAAGATGAAAATATATCAAAAATAATTTAATATCATAAAATTAAAATGAAAATTAAAAAAATTGTCAAAAAATAGTAAAAATAGGATTTTAAAATAAAAGTAATAGATTACCTACAAATACATTAGCATATAAGAATAGATTCAAATATGATAATCGCCCAAAGTATTCATGATTTAGGAGACATATTTAGAATATATAACATAATGGGTATGCAAATAGATAATTTGAATTTGGTGTGAGGAGAAATGATATTGGGTTTTTGGTATTTATATAAGTGGTGGGTAAATTTTCACTAATTAAATTGTTGATTATTATATTTTTTCCATTGTCATAATTGATCTACTTCTTATTTAGTTCTCAATTACTTCCTATAATGTCGAAATATATACAACATATAATAAATTTAAAAAACTATTTTAGGAAAAGTTTGTCATATTCATATATTTATTATGTCATATGTATTCTATGTCACAATATTCCACCACTCATTAGAATGTTTTAATATTTTTACTACATGTTAATAAATTTATCCATTTAAAAAATGTAAAATTAACCTTAAAAAATATTTAAAACATTTTATCAAAATTATATTATAAATATAAAAATATAACGTTTTCACTAGATAATAATGAAATCATATTATAGGAAACATAAGTTACTAAAAAAATACATTATAAATCTATTTTTTTCAAAAAAGAATTATATCTATTATATAAAAATATCCCTCTAAATTTATGAATATAAATACAAATTAAAAAATTAATTAGTTAATTAAAAAAAGTTTTCTGTGAAAAATACGACACATCCTATAAAATAAAATATTTAGTTAATCAAAACATGTTCATTGTATGTTTCAGTAGTATATAAATACGATAACGATTGTTTAAGTTAAAAGAAATTAATTGATGATAAAAACTACACATAACATGTAATCCTAGTGGAGAACCAATTATCCCCTTATATTATAATTTAATGAACATGAAATTTCATTTTCAAATTTATAGGATAACTTAATGAAAAATTATAATTTTTTTAAATTCGAAATTATAAAAATGTATAATAAAATATTATTTTATAGAGTAAATTTCAACTAAAATGATTATTTGATCGTTGAACTAAAAAATATTGGCATATATTTACTAAATCAAAATGAATCTTTTAAATTATATTTTTGAGAAACACATTAATAATTAATTATAAATCATTTAAATATCCATATGCTTACAAATAACGTACAATTTAGTAAATGTAATCTCTTAATAAAGATTTACTAATTGATTCATTATAACAATATAAAAATCATAAATTGGACCACAATTAATTATAAAGTAATGATTTAGGAAGAGTTATAGTTTCACATGATTAATATAATTTTATAACTTCATTTAATTATTTTTGACTAATATAAAATCTACTATGGAATATTCATACAAAGAAAAATGTTCTTCACAATTATTACATTGTTATTATTAATATACACTCTTCAGTAACATAAAAAAATAAAACATAAACATTTATAATTAAATTCTAAAATTATTTTTTATAAGTCACATGAATGTACTCTCTTAATAAATCATTCATATCACAAATTCTTATGATATTTACTTTCATTGGTATAGTTAATTAATTAACAAGTATTTTTATATAATTTTAGTTCTAGTTATGAAACACTAACGCAAATCACAAGATCTAAGAAGGTGAGGAAGAAGACATTATGAACCCATTTCTCCCAATCTTGGATATTAAGCTACATAAAACCATGAATTCATCCCAATAAGACTGATTTATTCAAAAAAAATTGAGTGTATAAATTTTATTAGCGCAGATACTCTACCATTATTATCAATATCCTTATAGTAGATATATAATAAAAATATTAATATCCAATAAACAAATCATAATACGTAATAATAAATAATATTATTACATATTAGATTTTATATATCACAAAATCATTATATACAATAAACTAATGACCATTATTAAGGAAATTTAAACATAAGTAACATGGTAAGAAAAAATGTATAAATTTAATAATAGTAATCTAGAGTCCATCTAGGTGTCTCGTTTTTCACCACATTATAATTACTCATCTACATGTCATTTTCACCTTTCCTATACCCATATCTCAAATCATAAATTTTGTACATTTACCAAGATTCAAGGTATATAGTGTGTATAAGCCCTCAAAAAACCAATAATCATTCATCAGTATAAGTTCATATTAATAAGAAGTGTATTCTATGATATTATTTAAATTAGAAACTAAAAATAAATAAATCATGTGTTGAGGGAAAATATAAGGACATGACCTGAATAAATTACTAAATATTGTGTTTTTATAAAAAAGTAACGTCCGTCCATTTCTTAAATCATTAAAATTACATGATTTATAGATATAGTTCATTAGTCTGAGATAAAAAAAATACAATTACTAAAAATTACAATCTTTCATTAAATGGACATTTCTCGAATAAAATAAATAATTTAATAAAAGCATTTTTTAATATCAAAATATTTTTATCACATTCATCTATACTTCATCTACATTCATAATCATGCTTAATCGTAATAAAAAACACTCCAAAAATGCAATGAACAAAAAAAATTAGAGATGGGGATATGAAAGAATAAATTCATTTGTCTGACGAAAAAAATAAAATTATATAAAATAATTTACTTTTAACCATAATAATTGTGGATATAATATATTCTATATCCACATGGGGGGAAACTTTCCCCTCTTGGAGATCCATTAATACCCATTAAAAGATATTTTATAACCTTGTAGAATATTAAGAAATTTATATTCATAACCAATGTTAAATCTTATCATAAATATCTAGAGAATAGTTAATACCTCCTAGGTTAACTCCATCCCTCTTTCCTTTTAAGATAAAGAAAATTACCCAATATAATATAGGAAAATATGAGGGGAAACTCTCATATATATTGTATCATGATCACCCATTTTATTAGTATTATTAGTCTCATTTATCATCATATTTAATTAAAAGGTACTATATAAAAAAATAAATAAATTCACTTCTCATCATTAAACTATTCATAAAGTTATTTGAACGCATAAGTAAATCAGTTTCTATTTTTTGAAAAAATACATAAAATATTTAATTATTTTAATAATACTCTTACAAATGAGAAATTCAGAAAAAAGATGGTATAATTTATTCAATGATAATCCCAATAATTATTCAGAGGAATATAGAAAATTAATAATGATTTTGATGGTTTGTAAATGAAGTCAAGTTGTATAAACTAAAAAACAATCATTCTATACCTCAGTAAAATATTGAATGTAAAAAATACAAAAAGATTAATATGACCCATTTTTAAACCACTTCCTTGAAATTCAGGATTTGTAAAATATACCCCTAAAAACATTAAAATAATTAAAAATAATATTCTTGAATCATTTAAAAGAACATGGATTTTTAAGAAAAAGAGTTAAAAAATTTAAATGAAAATTTATTAACTTTATTCCCTTTTATCTCCATATATTTTCTTGGACTTGAATAAGAAAATTTTATTATTTATACACATTCTTAATAATATTGTATAGATTTATTGTGTTACTATTTTTTCCTTTTAGTTTATCTATTACCATGATTAATTTCATTACTAATTTTTTTTACACATTATATGTTTTGTTTTTTCTCAGTTTATAACCTATAAACAGCATTTGTGGGTTGGCCAAGGTCTATGGGTTTATGATTCTACTATATTAATTAAATACAATGACCCTAGTATCCGTTAGCCAATGGTTAATTTATTACATTATTATAAGATTAATACAATGACATCCGTAAATACAAAATAGTTTAGTGGTCTTGTTAAACTACATACATACTTCAAATTTATATTACGATTGAAAACATAAAACATGGAAACATTTTTTTAATAACACTATTATTTTATACAACATATCCCTTTATATCAATCAAAAAACACATCCTGGTATCCTATAGAAAATAAAACATAAAAATTGTTCTAATCAAACTTTTAGTAAGAGTAAGCATTAAATTGAATCTATAACTAATAAATTATAATTATCAATATAGAAATGTATGTAACTGAAACTCAGTCATTTTATTCAGTAAAATGAGCCCAATCTTCTCAAAATTAACGATGCAATATAAATCCATAAAATTAATCACATTAGGCTGAATATTATCTATGGATATTATAACTAATAAAATACTCACATGGACATCAAAAAATAATATCAAAATTATGGAATTCCCAATTTTGGACCTTTAAAAAATAGTTTTAAGACCTTTCACAATATACATTAAATCTGGGGGTAGACACCCGTCTAATTTGGCCAGGTAATATGCTGCCTAGGAATAGTCAATGCATCAATTGCTATCTATTAATGTGATCCACACATCATATACTATGTCTATTACATTACACATATATGTTTGGTGAAACATAATCATCATGAAAAATTATATTAAAAAACTGACATATGAGATGATAATACTTACCCTAATCAAATAAACATAATCATAAATCATCCAGAGTAAAATATGAATGCTAATATAATTTTAGATCCTTTGTAAAACTTTCCATAAACCATCCAATGAAATACCTTGTTTATCAATACAACATACACTTAGTATAAAATATATATATATAATAACTACTTGAGTTTGTTGATGAATATAAATACCATTAAATTCCCTTATTATTTTTGGGAAAATATCCTTTTCACATTAAAAGTAATATTAAAATAAGAACTTCAAAAAAATATCTTTAAAATACATTTTGGAAAAGTGTAAAATAAGCCTTAAATCATAGAGTGGTCATGATAGTATACAATTATATTTATATCGTATACATTTAAATAGTGATTACCTTCATTGTTTCTGTAAATTCCAAGCGAGCGTTGTTTTGAAAATAACATGATGATTAATTTCAAAAAAATTAATAATGTTAAAATATGTTAATTTTTTTTTTGATATATATTTTCAAAGAGGTTAAATTTTTTTAAAACATTTTTAAAAAAAATTTATTTTGATGAAAAAGTATTTTCCCACGAATAGAGAAATAATGTCATATTTCTTTAAAGACAATTTATAAATCATTTTAAATACCAGAGAGTGAAAAAATGTTACTATTAGTTCATAATTTTTTTTAATAACCATAGAAGAGAAACAATATTTGTTTTAATATTTAATTTACTAACTAATTCCACCAGGAAATATAGAAATATGAGAAATCTGGAATAGTGATGAGATTGTCAAATAAATATGTACCCCTATGGTAATATCTTAACTATAAGCTTTGTTCATTAAATATTCATAATTATAACCATTAAATGTGATGTTAATAAATATATTCATGATATAAAATATCAAAATTGTATGTATATACAATAAAAAATGAATAAGTGGTGAGTATGGAATATGTCTCAAGGGAGTGAAAGTGAGATGAGAAATCCATAACTCATGTTGACTTCCTTTATATGTGCCTGAATGTACATTACAAAAAAAATATTTTTATTATAAATGTATTAAATGGATATAATAACATATATAATATTGTATATTATTTAATTATAGTTTTTTTCATCATTTTATTAACAATATTTTTCTAAAAATAGTATTACATGTGATAATTACATCATTTGTCATTATTCTTTTTGTTCAATAATATCGGTCCATATAATTTGATCACTATTAAATGGTATTAAAAATGTTAAAAATGATGAAATTATCATATATATTCTTTATATAAGTATTTATTTTAATCAATAAGTGTTATTTTTAGAAAATGAATTACACTATTCATAGAGATATTAGGTCGTACGTACATATAAACTATGTTTCCATTTTTCTTGATGAATGGAATGAATGTAAAATTAATATTAATTAAAAATTCTAGAATCATTATTTTAATATATATGTCATTTACTTTAATAATATCCATCAGTATTACTATGCATGTTAAAATATAATGAATAGCATTTAATATCCCTACACAGAGGTAGTAATCCAAATCTATGGAAGGGCAGCCTAATTATTTTCTAAAAAATTGGTTTTTAATACGTTATATGTTGTATTATATTAAAAATATAATTTTAAGATAACGAATATCTCATATATTAATTTAATTAAATGTTAATACATTTCATGTAACATGAAAGTAAAAGGTGAATCACATCGCTTTGAGAGGCGGAATTCCACCGTAAACACAAGTGATGTTATCGTATCCCTCTAAGAATGGAAATTAAGAATGTATATGTGATATCATAATTCCAAAATTTTAGAAATTTCATAATTTTCATTTTAAAATTTGAACTTATCATTATATCCATCCATGAAATTTGGTGATGGAAAATAAAAATTGATTCGCAAGGGTGTGTAGTCTTTCATACACATGGTTGACAGTTTCAATTCATATTTTATGGATGTGGTGATGGATCTTAGTTATTCCATTAAAATAATAAAACTATGTATATATAAGATATATTTGTGATACAAATATCATTTTTGAAAAAGGTTTTAATGAGGTGGGATAAAAAAACAAATGCACATGGTTAATAATATTTCCACTTATTCGGATTGCCTCACTAGTTTTATCCATAAATCATTCTTAGGATGGATTAATTATAAAACAATGGAATGTAAGATAAGGTAATAGAAATAATGAGTGTATTTTTTTTTATTGAACCAATGTGGTTTGGATGTGTTGGTAAGATAAGAAAAGGGATATCCTTGTATAAGTTGGGGGAGGACATAGTTTGAATGTTTGAAAAAAAAGTGATACCAACATTTTAAAATTTTAGAAGGCTAAAATAATGATTCATTATTGATCTTTGGAGATTATATGGTCGAAATAAGTCTGCAAAATTGGTGTTGGGAACATTTTATGTTATTTTTAACCTATATTGTATTTTTTAAACCCTTGTAAACCAATTTTAACTTATTGAAATTAATTGATTTGTATTATTTTCACTATTTTGTTTAGTGAAAAATTAATTCAAAATCATTAGCTAATAGAAATTATTATTGTTCCAAATTTGGAATCAATTATTTTAAACTAATGTTAAATAATTGGGACAATTCAATTTAAAATTAAATTTTAGATGCGATGAAAAATAGGTTTTACCAAAAAAAATAGTTATATTTATAAAATATCTTATTTTCAAAAATAAATTTTAAATTCATTAAAATGAACTAAATTAGTTTTATTTTAAAATATTTCAATAATTAAAATTTAAAAACAATTTAAAATATTATTTAACATTTACAATATTTTTTTTAAAAAATTATAGTTTTAAATAAAAATAACTATTGGTTATTATTTATTAAAAAAGTAATTTCATCATAAGATTATGAAAAATTCTACCAAAGATAATTTTAATTTTTATCATTAAAAATGAAGTTTATTTTTTTAAAAAAATATATAGTTTGAAAAAATTATTTTTAAATCATGTACTCAAAGAATGAAAAATCAACCTCTCATAAACATAAGTATTCTCAAAAATCAGTTCATTCTATTTAAAATGGTTAATATTTTATTTATCATCATTATATAACTATTTAATATATTCTGAAAATGTTTAAACCATATTCATTTCATATTTTAGTTATTACTATTCATACTTTACATCTTAATAGCTTTTTTATAGTGGTTAACTAAAAATATTAATAGAGTATCACATTTCATTTAACCCATAATTGTGTCCATTGCATGATGTCAAATAAATTTAATTTAAATTATTTTTTTAATGTTGTAGGGTTATATATTCTATTATAATCAAGGGGTTCTGTGTCTAAGGCTATCAAAACTTATTTTCTTCTTTTAAAACCACAGTTTGATTCATTCTTCCCCTTACATAAATTTCATCCCCAAAATTTAATTTTGAGAGTGGAAATGAAGGGTTTGAAATTTGAAAATACCCTTCTTGAAACCCCACATCATAAATAATATTTGGTAAACTTTTTATTGGCAAGATAGGAATTGTATTATTATGTTTATCTAAATTAAAACATCCAATGTTTCTAAATAAGATAACATTTTTGGCATGTTAATATATTGACATGAAAAAAAGGATAAATAATTTGGGAGTGTTGTAGAGATCATTAGTCAAAGGCAATAGAATGATATTGAAAATTAAATAACTATAAATACATAAATATATGATGGATAAAAAAAATTATGTTTAATAGAAATGATGGTATGGGGATATATTTTGGTTTCAATATTCCTTTCCTAGATTTTAAGAGTTTCAATAAAATATTGAATAAGAACATGTGAAAATATACATAATTTATACCATTCTGTTTAATGGGAACAATTTCATCATTTTGTTGTGTTTCATTCAATTCCATGTTCATTTCTTACTCCATGAAATAAATATCCACAATGAAGTTTTTCCTAAAGAATATTTAAGAGATCATAATAATGAAAAGTCATTCCACTTGTATCTAGATATATTTAAATACAAAAATGTTTTTAGTAGATTTTATCGAATAACATACTAAGTTTAAAAAACCCCTTATATATATTTTTATGCTCAAGAATCATCCAAAATACATGTTTTGATATTAAAAGTCCAATTATTTTGATATAAGTTCACTAAATCAATATTATATTACCCAAATAAATTATAAAGTGGTTCTTAATGTAACATTCCAAATATGTGAATTATTTAACTAGAATAAAACCATAATGAAAATATTTATAAATAAAAAATTATATGTTTTCTAGTATAATCTATAAATAAAAAAATTTAATAAAATTATATAAATATAACTTAAGGAAATAAACAATTTCCATGATACCAATATGATCTTATAAACATCTCTTTATCAATATTATATCAACATCAACCACATCTAAGGGCTATCTTCCCTCAATTAGGTGGTTTCCAAAGAGATAAAATTTCTATACATTCACTTTTATTAGTTCATGATACTATTTAATATGTTATTTTAGATCATTAATGAAAATTAATTCTTGTAAAATATCTATATATTTTATGGTTCTTATAACAATAATATCATTAATAAAATACTTCCACAACATATTTATTGAATCCTAATTCATGGACATTAATCATTCCACATGGGATGTAATAATAGGATAATATTTAACTTTATCTATTTTCTTCATAATGAATATATTTCCTTGATATATATTTAATTTTATTCCATAGTGCCCCATCCCTTTAGAGTTTATGCATCGAACATTGGAAACTTTCTTATTTCCATTGTAATCATGATCATCGTGGCCTTTCACTCCACGCTTCTAAAAGCTCTCATTCCCTTAAACCAATAACAAGAGAATATATTTCAAAAATTATCAAATATGGAAAAATCCTTCCTTCCAACTTTCCACTAATTTGTATCTTTCTACGGTGTCCTCATATTTAATTTTTTTCCTTAAAATCCATATGTCATAGAGAATTCATTATCCATATTTATATAATATTATATTAATTCCTCAAATACTGATAATGTTTGGCAGACTAGTTCCCTCTAAATAACTGTATTAAACACATAAATGAATTTCTCATTCATGACCTTTAGATTTTTTTGAAGTCCGTATAATTAATTTCTAAATATGTAGTGTTTTATTCATAATTAGAAATATTTTGTGTTCCCTTTCATCTTAGGTTCAAAAATGTACCACCATATCTACTCATTTCTCATAATGAAAATTATGTTCCAAGAAGAGTAACTTTTAATTCTTCCCTACCATGTTATATCTTTTATCTTCTTCTATAGTGTTTTGAATCAATAACCAACATTTATCCACATATCATGAGTGACTATAAACTCCCTTGAAAAAATTCATCATATAATATCATCCCTAAGTATGAAATATCTTCTATAAGGAACATATCAATTAATCATATAAAATTGTATTTTTAGCCTAATTGAAATATTGGGGTTGATGACTAATGTAGTGGCTGACATTACTATAAAACATGGTCAATCAGTAAGATTCTCTGTATGAGATAGGTTATTTCTTATAAACTAATTCATATTCTCTAATATGATTAATTTACTCAGTTCCAACTATATCTCCACCTCCAGCAACATTATACTTTCCAGTATGTAAATCCCAACTTGGGGTATGTGCATTGATGTAGTTCCCATTGATTCCATTAAGAACCATTTTTTTAATAATGGAATATATTATATTATGTAATAAAATTATGAATCATAATGTACAATCCAAACAATTTTGATATAAATATCATAAATTGAAAATTTTATACATATATAATCTAATAATAATAAACATGGTTTCATTGGAAATGCATTAATTTCATAAAATTATTTTCAAAACCTTCATATTTTATTAAATTTACAGTGAAAATTATCCTATGAATATCCCTATAGATTACAAACTAGGTGTGTAGTAAGGCTCTTTATTATGTACCAGGTAATACCTATGTCAATCTCGACACACATTTCTCAGAACTATGTCTCCTACGTAAAACGTTTCTAGGACCACATCTAGTTGTATTATCCAAAATTGAATTTATTTCTACGGAAACCCATATTATATCTAGCTTACCAAAATATTTGGATGTTCTTATATAGTTATCACTAATTTATATTATAAGGTTATTTTCGATAATATCTTCTCCTAAAATATATTTACCCATGATTCTACTAAACATCCTCAAACAGAAACTGTAAGGGCCTCAAACCCAATAGCTCTAATTTAGTGGTTGCTTTATTCCATTGTCATAAGGTACAAGGAATCACAACCCAAAATAATGAATAGTCTTGTAGTCTTAGTGAACTAGTTTGAAACATGAAATTAACATTACAATTAAAAACAAAAAATACACACATATTTTTTATTGTGAAACCTATTATTACACATATAATTTCTGTATATATTAATCAAAAACACTTCCAAATAATATGGGGAAAAACAAAAGATTATCCGAAGCTCTGATGCTTAGTAAGGGTAATCATAATGTAAAATCTCTGATAAATAAATAATAATATTCAACATGTGATGGTAAATAATAGAAATTACTCTTTTTAGTAAATAAAATGAGAATAATATAAATAAAATAAATGATGAATAAATAAATAAATATTAATATTATCTTAAGATTTAAATTTATCCATTTATATTCTAACTAATTGAATTATCATGTGAAAACCAAGAAATAATTTTTTAATGGGGCAATGAATTATTATGAAATTCTAAAATATATTATAATGAACATTAAAAATATATTTTAAATATTTTTATAGAGACCCTTCTAATTTTTCCAAATAATTTGTCTCATAACACCCATTCACCCCTCACATACGAATTCAAATGAATTGCTCACGTGAAAGGGGTGAATCATAGTCAACATTAACATTCATAATTAAAAACTAACATTTAAAATTTTAATACATATCCAAATTAAATAGACATTATCAAAAACCACCCAATTTAATATACTGAATAGTTATAAATTTTTTATATCCTAAATAAAAATGATCATAATAAATCTCAATAAAAAATAGAATGATATTCATACATAATATCTGTATTGTATCATAATTATAATAAATGGATGATGTTATTGGATAATAAATATATGATAAAAATTTCATGAGAATATTTTTTAGGAAAATATCCTTTTGACAATTTATATTTTTTTTAAAAAGATATAAAAAATATTATAAAAACAATTTTGTTCAAAAAAATTTGACAGATTGGAAAATAAGCATTAAAAATTGAGTGTCAATTATGATGGAAATTTTTTCTCAAGATGCACAAGTTGAAAAAAATATTCCCATCACATTTTTCATAAAATCTAACCATGAAATTTATTGAAAAAAATATATACCTCTTTCGAAATATTATTATGAAAGATAAAATGGGTAAAGAATGGATCGATATTTTTTTAAAAAAAATGTAAAAAAATGGAAATAATTTTTAGAAATCATAAATTTGAATAAAAATGTTTTGTTTGGCAGAAGATAGAAATAAATTTGAATTTTTCCCAAACAAATTCAATGTATTTTTAATTACTATATAGTGTGAAAATTGAACTATTACTAGAAAAAGATTATTAAATTTTAAAATAAATCTTTACCACTTTAGTAACATCTAAATCACAACCCAAATAAAATAAATTAACATCAAATGAAACACTTAATACCATTAATATCTATATATACATGATATTACATATAAAAATGGGTTGTATGTACACAAAATGATGGAAAAATTATTGAATGTGGTGTAAATCTCAATAATGTAAATGTGATATGAGAAACCCTTTACCTTAGGTTCAACATCTTTCATTTATGTATGAATCTTCTATATAATAAATATAATTTTATTATAACTATATTTTACAACCATTAGGATATATATCATCCCACAAATTATTTACTTATTGTCTTTTATCAGTAATTTATTATCAATTATTTGTTAAAATCAGTGTTTTAGGTGATAACTGCTTCATTTTTCAGGTATGATTTAGTTTGGTAATATTTGACATTTTAACTTGATCATTCTTACTTAATATCCAAAATTTTAACCATGATATTGATATATTATATAATTTTTATATTTTTATTTAAATAATATATAAATTATAATGTTATAAAATGGTTTACACCATTAATACAGAAGACATGTCATATATTTGCATAAACTATGTTTCTATTTTCTAGATGGATTTAATGAAAGTAAAATTAATATTAATATATAATTAAATAATAATAAATATTATATTTATATAACTTTTCTTAATAAAATTTATACATATTATCATCCATGTAAAAATCAAATGAACAAAATTGCCCATCGCTATGTGGAGACGGTAGTTGACACTTATATACAGGTGATGTTATTGTTTTGAAAATGGATTGAAAGGAAATAAGTTATATATTAAATTATTTTTATTTTTGTTTATATGGATTTTAAATATCATATATATTAATTAATTTTTACCTTAATACTATTCATTTAAATCATAAGTAGAAAATATATCATATCACTTCATGAGGCAATAATATCTAATCCCTGTGATCGACGTTATCATATCCCCCATTGAATATAAAGTAAGAAGTTATATGTGATATCAAAATTTCATAATAATAATTTTTAAATAAATAATATATATCTAAAATTCATAATTACCTCCATCAATCAATGTCGGTAATGTAAAATGAATTACATTGGCTCATGAGGTGGTTGTTTATCATAATAATTATTTACAGTTTCCTTTCCCATTTGATGGAAGTATAGATTGATATGGGTTATTTTATTAAAATAATAGAATATAATAATATGACATATATTATTTTATTTATAATTTCATCATTTAATATGTATTTATTTATTTTGAATAAAAAAAATAAATATGTATGGTTAAGAAGTGCACCTCTCCTTTGGAGGGCATCTTTAGGTTTTCTATAAATCCATCATTAAGGGGATTGAAAATAAATTTAAAGAATGAAGGATGTGGGAAGGTTAATCAGGATGATATTTTTTTGGTACTTTCTAAACAAATGGGACTTTTAATTTTGAAGGGGATTGTAGAGTGGTGGTGTTTTGTATGTCTAGGAGAGAACACAATTTGAATTTTAAGAAATAAAAAGTTATGTCCATGTTTTTCAAATTTTAAAATCATCCATCATGGGTCATTATCAAACATTGGATATTATAGGGTCCATATATAGTCAAAGAGTTGGTGTTGAACACGATATAGGTTACTATTAAATAGTATATTCTTAGTTTAACCCCGTGTAAAACCATTTTTACCTTAATTGTGGTAAAACTTTTTTTAAAATTTTTACTATTAATTTTGGTCAACAAGTATGTTACAATTATTATATAATATCAATAATTTATATTACAAATTTTTTATCCATTTTTCAAAATTAAATCAACATAGTTGGCATAATTCAATTAAAAATTAAAAATAAAATTCAATTATTGAGTGGTTTTCTAAAGAATACATTCATAAAAGAATGGAAATTTTTAATATCAAAATACATAATAAATTTTTCCAAAATACATAAAATAGATAAATTTTAATATAATGTTAATAATTATACATTAAATTATATTTAAAATATTACTTAACAATATAAATAAATTAAATGAAAATATTGTTTTAAATTAAATTTTTTTTTCACTATTTACCAAAAAATTAATTTTTTCAAAAAATTCTAAAACATTAATCTACCGATAAATTTGAAATTAGTATTTTCAAAAAATTAAATTATATTTTAAAAACCATATTTATTTTTTCAAATATTTTGCAAAAATTGGTAATAAATAATTTAAAATTATGTGCACAAAGTGTGACGATTCTTCCATTCATAAAAATATTGTTTCTTAGAAAACATTATATTCTCGTTTAAATGGTTTTTATTTTATTTATAGTTAATATGTATCAATTAAATTTATTTTATATAGGTGTAAACAATAATATTTTCATAATTTAGTCATTACTATTCATACTAGTAATCCCAATTTCTAGGTTATAATCTATATTTTAAAATAATAATTAACTAGTGTGTTCTGTTTAAAACGAGTATTGGGTGCATCATTAACTATTGAAGAAATTGATTTTAAATAAAATACTTTAACATATTGGGGTGTTATATTCTCCTCTCAAATGGGTGTTTCGTGTCACACATTCTATTGAAAATTTGTTTACTCTTTTTAATCCTTATTATTTTAAATTATACAAATCATGATCATGTTAAATTTATCTTATTTATGCATTAGTAAAAATTTTAAAAATAATCATCTGAGGCTGGTATAAAAAATGTACCGCATAATTTAATAAATATGGTAATCAATACATATACATGTATAAAGTCTATTTTTTTATAATATGTGGTAAAAAATAAAGTAAGTAATATTTCACATATAAATAATCAAAAAATGGTATAAATTTCATATTCGAACACTATTTCTATCCTCAATACAATCTTTATACGTTGATAAGAAAAAATGAATTACATCACATTGGTATAGTTGTATCTCAAACGTATCGATGATTGAAGATATAATTTTTAAATTTTTAGATATGTAAAAATATATATGAGATATTTTCTTTCCAACATTATAATAATTTCATGAATTTCAAAAATGTGAATTTTTACATCATTTTAAACCACTATATTATCCAATGATAAATAATGAAATGTATCATTTTGTAGATTTGGTAGTCCACATATAAGTATGAGTGAAATTTATATTCCCCATAAGATAAAAATTAGATGGAATATGTCTCTTAATAAAATATAATAAAATTTTACTATATGGAATATACTAGTGTAATTATATCCATTTTTGGGAGTGGTTTGATGGTGGATAATTAAGAATTAAAAAAACACTGATTTATGAACTACAAATCATTATTTAAAACCTCCTTAGGTTTATAAAAATAATGACCATATTATATATTATGATAAAAAAATAACAATATGAAATTGATAAGGATTATAATAAGATATTTTGGTAAAAAATGAATTAGATAATATGCTCATAAATTGTTGGTTTGAGAGTAGATATGGACTCCTTTTATAAGTGATAGAGAGGAAAACCAATAATTTTTTAAAGAATATAAATATAATAATGTATTTCTATTAAAAAATTAATCTAAAATTACTCATCAAAGAATAATAAATATTATAATGTCTAAATATTCCCTTCCAATTGGATTTAGTGATGTTTTAGGACATTCTGGTCTATATTTTTTTTCACCATTTTACCCCATTTAAACTCTTATAGTGGTAAAAGAAATTTTTAACAATGATACTATTGATAATTTCCAAAAAATAAAGTGACCACATTAACAAATATTAATATGATTATTACAAAAAATAGACGTCATTCTATCGAATAAAATTTCTATATGTAGCATAAAATTCATTTAAAATATACATTGAAAATGTCATAAAAATCCGTTTTTCCAAACAAATAATTATTTACGTATGAAAATATTTTTTATCAAAATCATGTTTAATGGTGATTATAATGAAATATATATTATTATGTGGAGTTATAATTATTTAATAAAAGTTTAAATTAAATAAAATATAATATTAAAATTTTTAAATACATGACTTAAAATTAAGTTTTCTTATAAATCAATTTTTTATTCTTTTCACCCAAAATTATATTTTCTACAAAATGACATGGAAAATTATACATATGTTATTTTTTACATCAATATGTAAAAATTTATATAAATTTCATAAAATTTAAATTCATGAATTTTGATATTATTCATAGGAATAAAACTATGTATTACATGTTAAAACATTTAGAAATAATAAAACTGTTTCCATTTTCATTGAAATAATTACATTATATTACTATAATTAATACATATATACAATATAAAACTTATGAATATTAATAAGGCATGATACTGAAATATTATAATCGTTACCTAGATTGATACATCATATCCCCCATGTATTTAAATTTTAAATTCTATAATACATTATCCTAATGATCGTTATTTTGAATCGATTGTTCATTATATGAAATATAATTTTTAAACAATACTACATAATTGATCAAATCATGATATATATCTAAGGAATATATAAATAATAAGGAAACATAAAACACATCATGTACCCAGGTTAAACGCGGAGGTAGGTCCCCTTGGTAAGAAAATGTTTCAATATTCTTTAGAATTTTCTATGGTTCAATGAACTGTGGACATAATATTCTCATTAAAAAATTCCATTAACATGTTTAAATTGAGAAAAATTAAAAAAATGATATCATAAATTTAATGAATGATCATTCCTCCAGTTTTCTATTGAATTATTTTTCGAATAGTTAGCTTCCATGATATACTATTGAATCATTGTTACCTTTTTATCCAACCCTTATATGAACATTATTCCCATATTCCATTTAAAACTAATATGCATGATCAGATAATGTTTTCTAATGTCCGAATTATTTCCTCTCATTATCTATTAGATTAAGGGTGAAACAATATTCTAAAATTTAATTCAGTACACAACAAATTTTGAAGGCCTTTGAAAAAATTATAATTATACCTGAGATCATGAATAGATTCAACAAAGTGAGAAATTCTATATAACTTGACTATATCATTGAGGAACATTCTTAGAATTTGATATAAACACTTAGTTCTTAAATTATGAATGAAATGTTAATATTTTTTCAATTTATTTATAATTAACCATATTTCATTATTACATCATTATATAATTGGAAATCCCACCATGTAATCTATAGTTATATTTTCATATATCTACATTAGCCCTATAAAAATATGAAGAATCCATCTCAGAAAATATTATTATTATTTAATATAATTAAAATCCAAATATTTCATGGTGAAATATGTAATATCATTCTTAATTCCATCACACTATGAATACTCTTGAGGATCCCTACACATATTAGTAATTCTATGATGAATATAAAATTAATATTTTTATGCTTTACATAAAATTTGTTTTTTCAATATGGATATATGTGGGACTCCAATAATTTTTTGAATATTAGAATACATTAAAGGTTAATTTTATATTCATTTAACTTTATTTCAATAAAAGTTTCATATTGTCGTGTAAATCACTATATCTCATTAGAGTTTTCTCAATTCTATCTAATAATGGTGGAAAAATTGAATGAAAAAAATGAATATGTTCAAACATGACCATTTTCTTGGGAAACATTAATCAAATCATATAAAAAATCATGATAAAAAATAATCATGGTTTGTGATGTGTTATCTTTTGAACTAGTGGATTAAATAATATTTTTTTCTTTCTTGGTTTGTAATTTATCATGCAATCATAATCTCATATTAGATGTATCCATCATCTATCAATAATTTTGAAATCATTATATGTGAATATATATATATATGGATCATTTATAATAATATTATATTTCACATTTTACTTCATATAAATGTTTTCTCAAAATTTATAATTAAAACCCCATTTTAATGATTTATAGATCATATGACAGATTTTATACTAATTAGGTTTCAATTAATGTGAATCCTAATCAATTAGCTGATCATTGTATATCAGAAAAAAATAAACCCCTTTCACTAATCATCAATGTAGATGACAAATTCATCATTTCTAGAGGATATGGCCAAAAATGGATAACAAAAATATCTTATTTTCATTTCAAAGAAAAAATCATCGTAATCATTCATCCATGTGAATTTAACAAATTGTTTTGTAAAATTTATTATTGGTATATATTATAATGATTTGTTCGCAATAAAATACTAGTAATATCTTATTAATAACCAAAAAAACGAATCTCTTTGAATTTTTTAGGTCATGTCCATTGGTTGAACAGTTCAGTTTTAGCAACGTCAACATTTAGGTTCTCATTAGAAATAATATACCAGTTGAATAAAATAATCTACAACTAAAATAAATATTTACTAAATTTTCCATGTAAATTTTTTTCATTCCTAGTGTGTAAAAAAATCATTGGTTCTTATTATAGTCCTCACAAAATTTTAGAATATTCCAAAATATCATAAAAAATATCCAAGTAGACATGAAAACACTACTCATAACATCAGTGAATATGTTATTTACATTAGAAACCCAATGATCGTAATGAAAAATTCATAATACCCATTTTTTCTAAAAATTTATATTCCTATTACGTTACACCTTCACCATCAACTAATAGTTTATTGTCCATAGATAAATATTCCAAAAATAGTATTCTCTAAGGTGGTTTTCCAACAAATCATAGATGTAGGGAAAATGAAGCATTTATATAAATTTCATCCCCACATAAAATTAATTTATCATCATCATAATATTTTATTAAACGTTTCAAATCGTAGTGTATATCTTTCATAGATTATAAATCTCGCATAGTATGATTTACATTAGGCTACTCATTAACAAGAATTTTTTAACCATTCTCTATTTTTGTCTGTTCAATAATATTTTCTAGAAAACCCATTTCACTTATATAAATGATAATATTCATAATAATATAAGTTACTATAATAATTCCAATAGAATCATTCACAATAAGTTATATTTTCTTTATGAATTTAAATTCTATTTTACATAAAATTTTATCTGAAATAATTTTGTAAAAATATATATAGTGAAAAAATGAATCAATATAATTTGAATAAATATGTAACATACCTATCGCATAATCATTTGGAAACCCATAATCAATATTATAGTATTAACTTATTTTCACACTAATATTTTTCTTTCGACATTGATAATTTCACCCATGAGTAAAAAAAATTTGATATAGAGTAGAATAATTCCACAACTCTTTACAATTTAAACATCTCACCATAGAATGAGTGTTTCTCACCTCAATATAATATTTCTTAGGACACTTTAATTTTATTTTTTAACATGTATGACCAATCATACCACACCAGTAACACTTTCCAAACCCTCAAAAACATATCATCAAATGTATTTTCCCAAATATGTATCATTTAGAGGGCTTTACTGTATATTTTTCTTATTAACTAATATTCCATTTCATGTAACCTAGATAAAATTTAAAAATTTATTAAATTCGGAAATTATGTCTCATCAAGATTCATGTCAAAAAAAATTCATACCATAAAACATTATCATACCCTGTAAATTATTTCTTGTCTAATTCTCTTCATCAACATAGTTTAAATCTTGTCTAAAATATTTTAATTTCACAATATAATTCTCAAATAAATGGTTTTCTTAAATTGTAAATATTATATAAATTTCCTTAAACATTTCTTTTGAATCCTCTTAATTTTCCCAAAATTCAAAATTATTTGTCTCCATCTTAGGTTGAACAACCTCAGAGAAATATTTATCAAGGAAAATATTCATAAATGAATCCCCATATATAGAATCATGTTCGTATCCCTCTCTAGAATTTATTACCAATAAATGTAATCCCTTAGCTTCAACTTTATAATGGGAAATAAGAAGGTTTTGCTTTTTACATTCCATAAAACTTTTGATAGATAATATCCTTTTCAGTGTCATTTATTTCTCATTCGACCACCACTAGATCTAGCATTCCACTGAAATATGAAGCATTATATTTCATAAAAGTATGTATAATGAATATTTCCCCCTATAGTAAATCTCTTTACTCTATAGCATAGATTATACCACCATTTTTATCATGTTTCAACTAATATATCACTGAAACAAAATTCCTTTTTCTAATTGTAACAATTATGAGATACTAAAATGGACTGGTATAACCCTCTTGTTACCTTCCTAATTAAAATTCACCAATTCCTTGATAGAAATACATTCTGAATAGAATTTTATTAGATAAATAAACATGGTGATCATAAAATTATATATCATATCACCACAATAATATAGAATAATTTCACATGTTTAGTATTATAAAATGAGTCTATACACTAATGATATCTAATACTCCCCTCTTATAAAAAATATATACACTAAAAAATAAAATAATGTAACTTTCAACATTAGTTCTTTATTGATAAAACTAATTATATAAAAAGGAAAATCACTTCATAAAATTTTACGAGTAAAATAATATTATTAAGCGATATAAAATTATAAAAACTATTATTCTAGTGAAAGACATGGAAATAAAAAATAAAGGTTTAATTTTTTACATTATTCTTTGATTGTTTAGAACAAATAATATATATGTAGGGATATTCATTTTTTATCTAAGAAACACTTAAAAATTAATAAAGATTTAATTTATACCCTTGTAGGGAATTTAGGGATTTTTAGTCATAATCTATATTAAATCATGCCATATTGAACTAGAACCTTGTTAAATACATTTGTTAAACCACCTTGGTGTCCCCCATCCTCCATTACATTGAAAAATTGGAACATTATCCAATGTATTGGATATCTATATATGGATCACCCATCATAATACATATCTATCTCACTAAAAATATAAGGGATATCATGTTCAACCGTTTTTATAAACAATGATCATGTACCTTTTCATTATCAAAACATTTTTATCCTTTCACGTTTTTTTATCAAAAAATTTAACAATTAATTTTAACCGACATAAAATGTACATTTGATTTTCACAAAAATAAGTGGAGAAATAAATCATGATTTTAAAAATAGATCTTAATGATAATTTTTTTAGAAGGGTGGAAATAAAACATTATTTCAATGATATTATAAATTCTATAGGATTTTATATAATCTACAATATATATAATGGTAAAAAATGTATATCAAATATTATTCATTAAAATACATAGTTTCTATATGTTTTATAAATAGTCAAATGTAATTATTTTGAATAATTTTGAAAAAATTATCTTTTAGAACATTTTAATGTGTGTTAAATATTGTAAAAAGTATCCTTTATGAGAAAATGTAGGCAAAAAAGTAATATCCTTTGAATATTTAAATGAACATGGGATTGGTGGTGAAATAGTACAAAACATTTTTAATGAAAATATCTCAACTTATGTCCCATCAAAAATGATATTTTTTTATATATTGAATAATAAAATTAAATAAGTTTTATACATTAATAATAAATATTTTTTATTTTCGTTATATAATTGATTTATTTCACTTATTACCATGTATTATTTAGCATCCATAATGGAAACATCTCATAGGATTTTTTGTATCACTATGTTTATAACTTAAAAACCACATTAGTTTGTTTAAAATGGATATATAGGGTACGTTTCCAATATATATTAAATCAAAAAAATTATATTTATATCATATTAGTATTTTCATAATCTTGTAAGACCATACTTCTACGGTGGTCCTGATAAATGAACAATGTTGTTTCATAGAGATGGCAATCCATATGTACACATCAATTACATTTTCATTATGATAACATATGGAAAATAATAAATTTATTTAATAGTTTCTAGAATCATAAATATGATATAAATGTAATATTTCTTCATTATATCTAACAATGTAACTATCAATATAAGGTTAAAATTGTAAATGAGTCACATCACTTCATAGAGGTGGTAGTCCACACCTATGAATGAATAACACTATCATTTTTTAATGAATGGAAATGTGAGGAATTAGATGGTATATTACCTTTCAAAAATGATAATAATTTGATGAATAACATATATATACATTTATTCCATCATTTTATCAACCTATAAGATCTGGTGGATATAAAAAAACCCATCGCTTTGTGGTGGTTGTAATCAACATGTTTGAACTAGTGATGTTTCAATTCCCTACAAGAAGAAAAAGAATATAAAAAGGTTATTTCATAAACATAAAAATATTTTAGTATATAGTACATACTAATTTTATTATACCGCATTTTTTGGAGATGTTAAAATTATATTCATAGAGAAATGGAAAGAAAACAGTTGGCTAAGAACTATACTAGTACATCAAGAAACCAAATCAGTTTTATACCAAATAAATTTATTGGATGTTATTATGATCGTATCGGGATTTATAAGACATGGTAATGGTTGTTAGTATGACATTTTTAATTGAATGATTGAGTTAAAAGGCTATTGAATTCGGGGGAATAGTGGATAAGTAGTGACCTTTTATATGTATGGGAGGACACCATTAGAAAATTTCATAATAATAATATATGTTAACTTTATACATAATAAAAATGGAAACAAATGAATGAAATTTTAAGATGAGATGATATATGGTTGGAATATATCAATAAAATTGTATTTACACACGTTTTGGGGTAATTTTACCTATTAGTACATTGCATTTATCCCTTTCACTCATTTTAACTCTTATCGTGTCAACAAATCTTTTTTTCAAATTTTATTATTCTTAGTAGAAAAAAATAAATTTTTCCTTAAAAATACATTTTATAATTAGCGAATAATTAATAATATACTATATTTTTATACATATATTATACTATTTATATAACTTAATAGAAAAACTTGATGAAAAACTCCCTAGCAAAAAAATACTATTTTAAGTATACAATCATTTTTAAAATAATATCAAGTCATATATGTATTAAAATGAGAATGATTTGATATTTTTTAATTAAATTTGTGTTTTGATTTAAAAAAATCATATCATAATTTTACTTTAATATTACATAAAAGGTATTATTTCTAAAAGAGTTTTATTTTCTTAAATTCAACAAAAAATAAATGCTATCACAAAATATCCAACAATTCAAGATAAGATAATTTTCACATGATAATATCAATAATGATATAAATTTATATATATATATATAAATTCAATTATTTTTAAATTATTGTTTAAAAATAAATTCACATATTTAAAATAATTTTACAAGAATGAACCTCTTTCTTATTTTATTCATAAATTTAATTAATATCTGTATAATGATTAGAAATCATTGAAATATGATTCAGGAATATAAATCATAAATTAAATTGCTTATGTATTAATATTACATGGGTTTTTATAGGTTTATGAACTATAGATCCACCATGAACTGATGTCATGGCTGCTATAGCACAATGTCAGATGGAAAGTCATTATAGAAGTCATGAAAATGGGTGTACCATAAGGAAACCACATATTTATTGGAATCCATATAGAAAAAAACATTGATTTATGTAATATTATTATCACGCCCAATTCCTATAATTTTAAGGCAAATAAGGCCATTGTATCCCATATCTTACTTAGGATGGCCCATAAGCATGTCCTCTCTCAATACTATGTCAGGAGAGCCCCCAAGGTCGCATCCCTACTTCATGTCTCAGTTAATCATCATCACCATCTCATGACACAAATTCTATAACTATAAAGTGTTAACATAGATATGGAATTCCACCTATCACATTCAACTTTATGTAAATCCTTTTTGGTCCATACATTCATTAATAATTTGGAATAACACATATATGTATAACCCGACATGATTAAACAAGAGTTTCAATATCTCTACATAGACACATGTGATCATCGTCAATCATGGGTCCAACATGATACAAATGAACACACATTATGTAAATATCAACCATTTTCCCCACATCCACACACACACACACATATTAAAAATATTTTGGAATGACATTACATAAGGTAACTATATGGTATGATACTTTTTTATGTTAAAAACATGGTTGTAAATCATCAATATTTACAAAGTGTTGTCACTCGAACCACACCCACACACCAACCAAATCAATATCACTTACTTAGAATCCCATTAACTATTCTAAATTTGACATAAAATGAATTTTAAGACAATATTGATGACATATATGGGAAAAATTGGAAGGAATCATGTCATCTAAACCAATGAAAACAATAATTAATGTCAAATATATATTGAGTCCACATAAAGGTCATCAACCCTAACGAGTTGAAAATGATATAAAAAAAGAAAGGAATACACTGATAGATAATGATGGAATCCATAGATATATCAAAAAATGGTATGTTCTAGGACCAATTCTGGAATAATGAGAAGATTTATGCTATAATGGAAAAAATATTCCTTGTTCTAAATATATCGCTTCGTTGTTGGTCATTATTCCTAGCGTAATCGGTTCATGTTATAATGAGGTAATATTGAAACCATATATGGTATGGGATAATAACGTCCTTGTAGGAAATACATTATGAATCATTTTTGGATTTCCATGTGAGGTTCCTAGTCAGCTAGACTTTAGATCATCCAGCCATGGATCATTTTATAATATTTCTACACATAACTTCGTAGTCAACTATTATGCCATAGTTTGTGGGTTCTAGTTTTTGGTATATTATATTATATCCTAGTTAGGTAGGGGATAGAACATTATAAAAGGAAACTCCACTAAAATAAATACATGTGTTTCAATGTGTGGTTTTCTTTCTTCTAAAAATGAAACGGCCCATGGGGGGTTTTTACACATTCCTTAATAAATAATTATTTCATAATTTCATTATTATAATAGGAATTCATTTCTATAACTAAATAAATAAAATATTTTTATTGAATAACAAGAAAATTACATCACTTATCTGTATGTAAAATCCCCAATATAAAAAGGATTTCCATTTTAATATTTTTTTATTTAATAAAACAATATATGCGATGAATTAATTTAAGATATTAGAAGAAAATGTATCTCTGATGATAAAATTTGACTATAGGATCCCACCAACATAAAGAGTGATCATTCAAGAAAATAATAGTTTTTGGGTATATTCATGAAATTCCATTTAGTGAGTGAATGGCTTCCGGTCCGACGTCATTGGAAATGTGAAATATTTTTCATGACATTACATGGTTTTCATATTTTAAATTTGATGAGTTGTGAATTTAAACATAAGTGACATATTCAAAATTTAAGACAAATGTCCCACCCGGATATATGAAATGTTTTTATTTTATTATTTTATCTACATGTGGATTGCTTTGTTGAGGTGGGGGTCGAGCCCAATTGAAATTCTTTTGCCAATAAATGAGTGTTTGGGTCTTGAATGATCCTCACACAATATCATACGATGGTTGAAGCTACGCGGATTCACCTAGGACAATGTGCAGCTTTTGCTGTTTTTTAAAAAGTTATTAATTTATTAATACAATGAATTATTAAAAAATAAAATAATGAATTTAAGAATAGTTTGAAAATTATAATAGTATAATTAATAATTCAGAATATTATTAATATTATAATTATTTTTTAAAATTAATAATAATAATATTATTATTGTTGTTGATGTTGTTTTAGGTTTTTTTTTGTTTTATTCTTCTTTTTATTTATTTTTTTTCTTTTTTAAATTTCCCAATTTTATTTATTTTTTCTCATTTCTTCCCACTTACTCTCCTTCCTCTCCCATTATCCTATCATACCTCACCTTCTTACCTACTGCATGTGTGCTACCTTACCCCCTGTCCAAAGCCCTCAAATTGGCATCTCTTTCTCACTCTGGTGCACTACTCTGGATACCCTCGCACTCCCTAGCCTCCCTCGCACCACCATCTTGTCAGTTAATTCTCTAGCAACACCATTTCACATAACTCACATCCAGTATCCACTTTATTGGGTGACCGAGCTCTCAAAACCCTCACTGCTCCCTCCCCATTTTTCATATTATTCAAACACTTCGGTTTTTCCATCCTATTTGTATGGTTTGGTTTAGTGTTCCGTTTGGTATAGAATTGAATCCTGATTTTTTAGATATCTTGTTATAGGGTTAGATCATGCCTCTCAAAGGTGCGAGTGATGTGTGGTTGCGGTTTTGCATCAGGATTTGACAATTTATTCATATGTGTTAGGTGAATACATGTTATATCATTATTAGATGAATTTTATATGCTTTCTTGGTTATATATATGTGTTATATGGTTAAATTTGTTTTCGGTGAAACATATTTATGATGTGTTTTAGCATTTGATTTTGATGTAGTTGGATTTTCAAATGATAATGGTGAAAATTTGTAGGATCTTTGTAGTGGTTCTTCTTGAATGTATTTTTATGGTTATGTAAAAACTGTGAAGTGGGTTTTTAATGACACATGAGGTGTGAAGGAGTTTGAATGATGGTTTTTAAAGGAAATGGTTTACATTCGAAAATTATCTTTTGTTGGTCACTTTTAATATTGTCTGTGAATTGGGTAAATTATAGGAAGCATGATTTAAAGTTAAATTGGTCTATGTGAAAATTTTAAATGGTATTGGCCATCATAATGAGTTAAATTAAATTTGTTCTTTTATTTTAATATTTATAAATATATTTTATAAGATACATATGTTGTGTGAAATGTATTTTCAAATGGTTATACTGTGCATTTGATTTTAAGGAAACGAATTTGTTTGTGTTTTTGGGGTATGTATGGTTATAAATCATGGAAATGTTTTATTAATTTATTGATTGATTTATTAAAATATATCTATAGTGTGTGGTTCTTTCTTTCTGGTTTTAATTCATTATGTCTAAAGAGACTCACCTGAGTGGGCATAGGTAAGTATATATATATATATATAAGTGGGTTCCACCGCTGCATGTATAGACATCCACAATAGTGAATATACATATATGGGGCTAGGTTTTCCCATGTATATATATATATATGGGTGTAAATGAATAAGTAGTTTAGTGGAGACTAGTATATACATATATGAAAATATTTAACGATCCCCTTGCACACTTTCATGGCCATCTGAGTGTGTTCATAGGGTATAAGTGTCCTTATATATATGTGAAGAGGTATATGATTTGTGGTGGATTATCTAATATTATAGAGAAACCACCTAGGGATGAATGTCATGTTTGGTAACACCCTATGGTAGGTCCACCAATCATATGCCTTTAATTTGAATTTAATGATTTCTTGAATGTTTTAAAAAAAAGATTTATATCGACGATGTATACATATGCCATAAAAACTGGCTGTAGTTTCTATCAATGATTAGGCCTTTGTCTTTGAAATTGAAATGCATTTCCAACTCCCATATGGTATTAAGTGACTTTTGATGAAAAGTGATTTCCAATGTAGGTTTGAATCAGTAGTGAATATTTCCAAAGACATTTTGCCTTTTGGCCAATTTAGTTATAAAATTATAATGACATGTTTGGTTTTCTAAATATATATAATGGGATTTCCAATGATGGGTTTTGGTGTCAACTTATGGTCAAATGTTGGTTTGACATTCTTGAAATAATTTCATCGTTGTAAGAATGTGTTCATGCATGTTTTTAAATGTTTAATACATCAGTTGTTCAATTGAGCTTTTAAATGATTTTGGAGTCTTAATAGTGTATGGTGATTATGTGCTCTAAAATGAAAAGTTTTCCTCATAAATTATTAATCACATTTGGAACTATAAAAATGGTTTGTGGAGAAGTAAAACTCCTATTATGGCATGCCCCCTTGTTTTAGAAAAGGATATGTATGTTGAATGTGAGGATTGTGATATGAGCCTTGTAAAGAGGCTTGTGAATTTTTTTTGTAATAGAAGAAGGGGGGATGAGTTCAAGGGGTTATATCGGTGGTGAGAGGGTGAGTTTGTTTTTGAGTAAGGAGAATTATATGTTCATTTCTATTAGGGATTTGAAAACTCACCACCACTATAAATAGTGCATATGGGAAACCTAGGGTATCTATGTGGGAAAACTAGGACTAGAATGCTAGATGATTTAGAAGTAGTTTTTCCCAGTTTAGTCTAGCAGGATAGGTGCTACAACACTATCAAAATGAATATGGTTGAATATGGGAGAGCACTAGGGTTATGGTGGTGTCCTCTACTAGTGGTGCGTGCATGAGACTATTGGTTTTCATGGATTCCATACAACAATTCACTTAGGTATGATGTTCTAGGGTCCTATTTATGCTAGTTTCCTATAAGCATTGACCATTGTGCTCGCTTATGACATGTTGTTTGTGAAATGGTTTCCATTTTTGTTGCTTCAAGTTTGTATCCTTTCAAAATTACATGTTTTTAATTTGAATTGTTTTCCTTTCATTTTATAATGTGAATACATGTTTGGAAACTATTTTGAAAATAGATTGGAATAGAATCCCATTTTTTAAAAATGTAAACTTGTGACATGAATTTTAAAATAATGACTTAATGATTTTATAATATATTGTCTTCAAACATCTATGATTGGAGTTCTTATTAAAAGTAAGGGTATAAAGATTGTTTATATTATGGAATTCCTATTGAGCATATCGATACTCACACAAAATTAATCATTTCAGTTTCAGGTTCTAGTTTAGGATCTCTCTTATAAAGAGTGTGTTTCTAAGTTTGGTGGTTACCCATGAGGTCACATAGAGGTATGTTGAGCTCGACATCGTTGTTTTATATTGAACTGATAGTATTTACCTATTTTGAGGAGTTTAAATTTAATTAATTATTTTAATTTATTTTATGGCCCATATCATTCCCAACTATATTACATTGATTCTCGCCACTAGTTGCCAGCCGATGAGGATTAAGAACACCCTTCTGGACTTATCATGGTTTGACTTGGGTGAATGATTCAGGTGGAACCAGGTTGGTTCGTGATAAAATTCATTCAAAGGAGGGAATTCCATTTTGAGTATTGTTTCATGGGAAATAGTCAGTGTAGAAAAGATATAGAACTGTAGGGACTTGAAATTCTGATTACGAGTAGTGTTATTGGCCATCACACCTAGTGAGGGGACTAATGTTACCATGGGATGTTGGGTTTTATACTAATATTTGGGCCCTTGTGGTATTTTTGTTGTCATGGAAATGAATAGATGGTTGGATCACTAATCTCAATGAGCTTGTAGTTCCTGGAAAGACATGTGGAGTTGGTTAAAGGGTTCGAAAACACTCTCTGTGGTGGTGGTTTCATAAGAGTATGGCCACCAACCATATTTCGGGGTCACTCATCAACACTATTTTCCTCATGCATAATCACGAGTCTTCTTCTATTATCGGGAATTATTTTATTGTATATATTGAGTTTGAAATCACTTTGTTTGTTGCATGTTTTTAGTTTATGTATCATTGATAATATGGTTTGAAATAATGATTTCTGATCTCTTTCGAGAAGTGTTTTGGGAATCCTTTGTGGTGGCTCCACTGGTATGTTTTTTGGTTTGTGTCATGATTAGTCCAAATGACCTATTTTATTAGGTCATTAGGTTTTTATCTTAATGACTATTGTACGCACCAAAAAATAATTATTGCACGATTAATGTGAGGCCAATGGTGATTTTCCAATGGGATGTCCTCCAGTTGATCAAACTACAAACTCTCTTCTTGGGTTTTAGGTTTGAGATTACCTCTCTTATCGTTCTAATTATGTCAATCCTTTCATAACAGAAGAGTGGATGAAGAAGGAGTTGAATGGAATCATTTTTTCTTGAGTTTATTGAAACACCAATGGTGATTTATGGAATCTTCAATCTTGGATGTCCTGCATGGATATGGTGAAGGGAAATTACATTGAGAAAAGCTGGAAGTAGTAAGGAGTCTTTTGTACTGGCTGATGTTTTAACAATCCTCTAGGTATTTTTTTCATTTAAGAAAAGGTTCATGTTAGGCCACCAATGAGGAAATTCATTTTATAAAAGGATGTTATGGAAGTTTTTAGGAAGCATGTGTTTCTTGGGAATTTGTTAAGATCCCTATCTCTATATTGTTTATATCTGTCGTAATGGTCATGTTCGGTGAAGCCTTGTAGTGTTGTATTATTGATAAACCTCAAGGTTAAAGGGTGTGCAATCTTTTAGGCACCACTATTTTGAAAGAGGCGTGTTTTCCCTTAGTAAATTCTAAATTCTTCCATTGTAGAGGAAGGTGTCAACAATGTGTCTTTCCTATTGATGTTTCTCATTCGATGTACAAAGGGGTTATTCATATGAATCCTTTATGCCCCTATCTTTGTGAAGGTATCATGTAAGGGTATGAATATTTTGGGATGTGCTATGTCAGTTGGTGTCGTCGAGGTCACTGTGTTGTTTATTATGGTACAAGAAAGGGAAGTTCCATTAAAGGGTTTCAATTTCGAAGTATGATATTTGAGATTCTTCAATGAATAGAGCTCCAAACCTAGGCTCTAGAGTTATGTTTTCACATAGTCAGGGACCCCCAGAGCGTAAGGGATCCTGATCTAATTTATGTCATTAGTGATGGAAATTGAGACAGTCTAAGCATTTGATGTGGTAGTTTTGTTTTAGGTTGTTTTTTGTGGTGGAAATGGATATAGAGACACTAATAATCATTGTGGTGATTCATGTAAGTGGAAGAGTTCCCCTTTGGTTATAAGTAGGCAACATTGTTTCATTTATTTGAACCATAATTATTATACCCATGTTGGTGTCAATCTCCATGTGATTGTCCTTCCATGAAAAAACCTTTATTCCTATTATAATTATGGATTTGGTTTGGACTCATTCGAGAGTTGTAATGACTTGTAAGAGTAGTTGGTTTTGTAATGTTTTTTGGTTTGGTTTAGAGTATCATTTATCCATCCCCTTGAAGTGGGGATTTGGCAACTATGGGGTTTTTTATATCGATGTTTGTATGTCAGTTAAGGTTCATTTTTTTTATTTTAGGGGACCCAGTGTGGGTCTCCATGAAGGATCCAAAAAAATTAAATTTTCAAACCATATTTCTTATGGTGAAAAGTTCGTTCGGGCCTCCCCATGTTAGTGTCATGCTTTCTCCATTGGTGTTAGGTTGTTCTATATGGTAAGGAGTCTATACAGGCCTCCTAGTATCAGTAATAAGGATTATTTTTTTATTTTAGGTGGGCTAGATGAGCCTCTTGGGAATGGTTAATGTGTTCATCCCAGGATGCCATATTGGGTATGGTGAGAGGATATTTTTGATTGATTTATCAACTAAAGATGTTTGAATAGTTGGAGATGGGTGGACCGTAGCGGGGAGTCCATTTTCTTCTACTAAGTTTTACTTGTAAACATTTTTCCTTTCTAGTGTTCTTGTCAACTTTTCATTTGTCAGTCATTTGGGAATCTCCTTGTTTTGAAATGAAATACATGTTCTTTATTACGAATCATCCTTCGGATGAATGTTTTTGCAACGATAACAATTATGGTGGGGGAAAATTTCACACCATGACTTATGAAATGATTTTATTTTACTATTTTTATAGCTTTGAAATGTTTTTTTATGTTGTGGGCTGAGCCCAATTGTAATTTTTCGTTTTCACGAATAAATTAGTGTTTTGGGATTAATAGCACTCGACGCATAGGCATACCATTATTGAAATCATGTGGCTTCACCAAGGTCACCAAGACCCTTCCTGAGTGTTAAAAAAACAATAAAATTAAATAATAATTTTAATAACAAAATAAAATAAAAATAAAAATTAAGAAATGAAATTATGAATTATTCAATAATAATATAAATATAAATATTATTTAACAATGTTATTATTATTGTCATCATAATTATTATAAAAATATTATTTTTGTTGTTTTTGTTGTTGTTGTGGTTAGTGTTGTTGTTGTTTTTTTAATTTGGTTTTATTTTTCTTCCCATTCCTTATTTTTCCATTTTTCTATCTCCATTCTCTTTATTTTTTCTCTTTTTTTCCCGATTCCTCTTTTTTATCTACCCTTCTCCCATCATTCCTCTCCTTACACCTACAGGGTGCACACTACCCTACCCACCTTGGCCGTTACCCTCATTCTGGTACCACTTCCTCACTCTGGAATCCTACTATGGTTACCCTCATAATACCCACCCTCCCTCGTGCCCCCCCTCTCATCAGCTAGATCTCCGCCAACCCCCTTGCACATAAATCACTTATAGAAACCTCTTCCTTGATTGGTAAGCCTCTCACACCCCTCAATGATCTCCATATCCCTTCACCATGGGGGCTAACCACTTTAGTAAGTCGGTCCTCATTCTATTGTTTTAGTTTAGGGTTTGGTTTGGTATAGAGTTTAATCGTGATTTTTTTTCAATCTCTTGGACTATGGTTTAATATTACCTCTTAGATTTGTGAGTGAGGTATACATTTGGATTAAAACCATTTTTCATAAATTACTTCATACATTGTCGGTCAATCCATGTTTTATCATTATTATATGATTTTAATATGCTTGCTTGGTTATTTATATGTGTTATATGGTTTAATTGTGTTTTGAGATATATTTTTTTGAAGAGTTTTTGAATGTCTATATGATGAAATGGGATTTTATAAGGACAATGGTGAACATATGTTGGTGCTTTGTGGCAGTGCATCTTGAATGTGTTTTTATTGTTTTGTGAAAGGTTTGAAATGGGTTTTAAAAGTCAGTTGAGGTGTGAAAGAGTTTGAATGTGGGGTTTTTAATAGAAAATGGATTACTTTGGAAAATTGGATTTTGTTTGTATATTTTAAAGAGGTTTGAGAACTGTGTAAATTATGGGTAGCGTGATTTAAAGTAAAATTGGTTTTCGTGCGGATTTTAATGGGTCATTTCCATTTAAATCAGTTAAATTGATTATTTTATTTTCATAAAATATGTCAAAATAGGTTTTATGAGCTATGTAGCTAGTGTGAAATGTACTTTGCAATGGATTTAGTATGCGATTGATTTTAAAAAGAATAATTTTAATTTTTTTGGGGTAAATTATTATTCTAAAAATTTGAAATGTTTAATTTAGTTTATGATTGATTTATTAAATTATATGTGTTGTGTGTGGTCCTTGATTTGTGGTTTTGAGTCACCCAGTATAAAGAAACTTCCCTGTATGTTCATAAGTAGGTATATATGTGTGTGTGTGGGGGGGGGGGGGGGGGTTCTCCCATTACAAGTATATTCATCCATGGTATTGAATATACTGGTATGGAGATTGGTATTCCCATGTATAAATATGAAAATTCCTACGTAGGTGACTGTCAACTAGTATATAAATATAAGCATATATGTAAAAATCCCCATTAACATATTCATGGCCACATGAGTCTGTGCATAGGGGTTAGATGTCCTTATATGTATGTGAAGACACATATGCTCATTGTGGGAATAAAATCTCTTAGTTAGAAAGCGCCATAGGAAAAATGTTCAGTTTGGTTCCACACTAAGGTATGTCCCCTATGCCAATTCCTTTAATTTGAATCCAATGATATATTTCTTGTTTTAGAAAATATGTTTTTTATCTATGCTATAGACACAAGCTATGAAATCTGGTTGTGGTTTCAAGAAATGATTATACATTTGTTTTGTAAATTGAAATGAAATTCTAACACACTTTTGTTCTTATGATAAATATTATGAAATGTGATTTCCTAAGTGGTTTTAAATTGGAAATGATTATTTCCAAAGGTGTTTGGCCTTTCGGCCTGTTTAGTTATTAAAATTTGATGACATGTTTGGTTTTTCAAAAAAAATCCAATGTGACTTCTATATATGAGTTTTGTTGTGAACTCTTCATCAAATTTTGGTTTGACTTTCTTGAAATAATTTCATCATTGTAAGCATGGTTTCAAGAATTTTTTAACTTTTGTGTACAATTGTTTATGAATTTAGCTTTTAAATTATTTTGGAATCATAATAATGTTATGTTTTTTTGTGTTCTAAAATGAAAATTATTCATTATAATTATTTAAGCTCGTTTGGCATATTAAGAATTGTTCGTGAAGAAAGAAAACGCCTCTTGAAGAATTCCCCCAATTCATTTAGTAATAGATTCCTATATTGAATCTGTGGATTGTGATATGTTCCTAGTAAAGTCTCTTATGCATTTTTGTGTGATTGAAAAAGGGGGGATGTTCTCAATGAGTGTGATCGGTGGTGAGAGGTTGAGTGTGTTCTTTTGAATAAATAGAATGATATTTTCATGTATATTAGTTTTATTAAAACCCACCAACAATTGAAATACAGGACACTGGATGGCTGGGTATCTAGGTTAGAAGACAAGGACTAGTACGCTAGATGATTCAGAAATGGTTCATCCCATTATTGTCTAAAAGGATTCATACAACAACACTAACTAATTGAATATGGTTGATGACGAGAGACCACTAGGGTTACGAGGGTGTCCACTACTACTGGATCATGTATGATAATGTTGGTTGTCCTGGTTTTTATATCATACTTCACTGAGGCACAAGGATCATATTTTCCCATTTGTGATAGCAATCTATAGGGATTGACTATGTTTCTAACTTTTGACATTCTGTTTGTGAAATTATTTCCATTTTTTCATCAAACTTGTCTCTTTGTTAAATCATTTTTTTTAATTTGAACTATTTTTCTTTTGTTTTTGAATGTTAACGCATGTTGGGAAACTATATTAAAAAAATATGGGAACTGAAGTTATTTTCATAAAAATTAAATCTCGTGACTTAAATTTGAAAATATGGAAAAACATTATTTTATTATGACTTATTTTCAAACTACCTTGAATTGATTTATTATTAAATGTAAGGGGATAGGGTGTTGTTATATTTTATAATTCCTACAGAGCAACTTGGTGCTCATTACTACATTGACATTTTTTGTTTTAGGTTCTAGTTTTGGATCTCTATTGAAGTGAGCGTGTTTTCATGTTTGGTGGTGACCCATGAGTTCACTTGGAGTTATTATTATCTGTACAAATTTGTTTTATTTTCCATTATTAGTATTTACCTTGTTTGATTAGTGTATATTTACTTATTTATTTATTTATTTTCATTTCTTTTATGGTCCAAATCATTCCCAACTGTCTTATTTTGATGTAATAGTCTATTTTCGAGGTAGTGGGAATCGAGAATGACCTTTAGGAATTATTGCAGGTTAACTTGGGTGACCAGTTCAAGGTTTACCCGAGTTGGCTTGTGAAAAATAAATATATCTATCATGTAAAAATTTGGTAATATCTAAACAAATTTGATCATTCTAGTTCATTTAAATCCTCATTTTATCCCATTTTATTTTTATTGATCATGTGGATCTCTCTATCAATTTTTTCATGTTCTCATAAATCTGATTGTGGATTTCATCATACCATTAATTGTAAAGGAGGAGAAACTGACAAATAAATCTAGATCTTTATATGATTTTTTATAATGAGAACCTTTGTTTTTAGGTGTATTATTTTTTCATTCCACTCATTCTTGAACAGTTGGTCTTAGAATTTAATAAATAATATTATTGTATATTAAATGTAACCATTATATGATTTATTTTTATAAAAACGATTTTGGTTATGAATTTAAATGTTTTGTTTCAAATATTTTATGAAAAATATCCTTAAGGTTCATGGTTTTAGATTTATATTTTAGTTAAATGAATGGAATCTAAATGATTTTATGTTTCTAATGATTATATATTTTGAATGAAATAACAATTTTTTAGAAAAAGAAATTTTTAAGGAATTACATGAGTTCATTTTACATGGTTAAAATGTCTTTTTGGGTTTTCAAAAATGGTCTATGGAACTATGATACCTTGGATTCAAGGAAAAGTAACAACTATATTGGTAGGGAAGGATTATTCTCATGAGTTAGGACTACTCCTAGTTAGAAGAAAGCATGATTTAGTTATATATAATGGGTAATCCATATAGATTAAATTGTTAAACTAATTCGACTACAAAATTTTGACTGATTAATTGAGAAAAAAATTTAGATTTAATATCTTCAATTTTATTTATATTCAAATCATTAAGATAACATTTCATTTTCATAGTGGTCTTAGTTGGTATGTAACTAGGGGAACTCCAACTAGGTTGTATACTCACAACATCATATACAACCTTGTGCATACAAATTATTTTTTTATATATTGGTAAATAATAAATATCATATTTCAATGGTGGAGAGTGATGATGGAAAATTCATGGGATATAGATTAGAGCTTGGAGATTTTCATGTGGGGTTGTTGGAGTGATGTTGCATTGGTGTTTTCATCCTTATATCTTTTTGATTTGGGTATGTTGTCTTACTAAAATTTATATAGCAACTCTAATATTGTATGATAATTTTAATTTGTGTTTTATTCAATAATTTTATGCAATGAATAGAATTTTGTTGTTTTATTTATTATATTGACATGTTTTGTTTTTTTAATGGGTACAATCTTCGCATAATGATTTGAAATTCCCTTGGCATCAATTTCCAATCATTAGCTTCTAGGGGATGGAAAATAAAATTAGTAGAACATTAGGTATATCAAATCCAATCCTTTAGGTTATGGAGTTAATTTTTAAATTTATTATCTTTTATGTATTTAAAAAAATTGTTATTAATTTTTACTATTCACATCTATTTTACTTTAAATATATTTATTTATTTTTATTCATATCATATTAAGTAATTTTTCTATTAAAGTATTTAATAATATCGGTTCCATGAATGATAACAATAATTAAAATCCATATAATAAATATATGAGACACATATACATATACAAAATCTGGAACATTATATTCTCTCCAAATAAATAAAATGAATCTAAGAAATTTTTAAACACAATTTTTTTATGAATGTTTGTAAAATTAATAATGAATTTAATGATTCAATGATATATTTTCCATCATTTTTTACAATATATCATATTAAATAAAATGAAAACTATTATAAGGTATGTATAAGACTTATTATAAATATAATTACTTTGTTTGACAAAAAAGTGTATACTAGTTTTATATGAACAGGTATTCCTAAAATAAGGGTTTTTTCTATAGCAGGTTTTTTTATACATATTCTATTAATACCATCTTAATTTAAAAATAAATTTATATTCATCTTTGACACTAACATCAACATTTAAATGTTTTATTATTAATACAATCTGATTGAATTTTATAAATGAGAAAATTATTCTTATTATTCTAGAATATTTTACATAAATTAATTTGAAATAGCATATTTTGTTATTAATAAACAATACTAGATATTATAGAGTTGTATTCAAAAATTTCATGATATTAATATTCTATTATTTTACGTAATACGCAACAAATTTTTAATCAAATAATATATAATAATTTTAAAAAATATTCAAATGTTTTATAATAAATTTTTTATTCAATATGTACTTTTTTGAATTTATTATTAATGTATCTTATAATCTTTTGGTAATAAAAACTCTCACACCATTTCCCCTATCACATAGTTCCTCTTTGATATACATCACTAGTAAATTCAATTACATGAAATCATATTCCCATACTAAAATGGTTTACTTTTTGTATGATACTATATCAATATATAATGGTTACATTATTGTTTAAAGACATAAAAAACATAGCATATAAAATATATTAAAATTTTTCACCTTCAAAAATACTATCTATATATTTTAAGTCATTTTACACTTGTTCAGTAACTATGGATATTTGGAAACATAAGGAGTGAGAGATCTCAAATTTTGAGTATTGTATTGTGAATATTGGATGTTATCATTGATTAATGATGGCATAGAAAATATAAATAAAATCGATAAACATATTATTCCATATGAATATCAATGAATAAAACATGTCATAGATTATATGATTATGGAATGAAATAATGTCATTTATAAAAATAAAAAATATCATAAAGAAGCAATGTATAATTTTGAATTCCATAACCCTATATGTAATTCCTCATTATATGTTATCATTTGTATAATTATTGGCATGTATTAAATATCTTAACTATTTTTTATCATTGTAAATACTAATGAATCAAGGGAATATTTTATTCTAGGACCAACCCATCATATAATATGTCCAATGCATTAATCATATGAAAGAAAAAATTAAATAATAAATATTCCCAAAGTAATTTTTTTAATAAATATTTATTGTTTAAAAATAATTATCCACATAAATATAATTGTGAGAAAAATTGAAAATATTTCCCTAGTCATATCAAGGTTATGTGTTCATAGGTAAATAAAAACCAATAAAAGTAATTATATGTATAGTACTACAATAGTATTGGATAAATTAATATACAATATAATAAATAGAATCCCCAATTCAGTTGAATTGTATTTCTATCCTAGCGAATATAAAACAATTAGAATAATGAATTATAGGGTATAAAAGAATTATATGATATATGGATATATAATCCTGTAAATAAATTTTCTTTTTAAATACAAAAATACAGTAGTTTTTTTTAATTTCATTCTAATCATTTAATTGTTAATTATACAATAACTATTATAATAACATGCTTGTTCAAGGGTATTAAATTTTGGAGGGAACGTAAATATTTCATCACGGGGATAGATTATACATAGAAAATAGTGACGTACTAAGATAATTCTATTATATATATACTTAAGGACTATTTTTGGAATTCAATGTAATAATATTGTGTGAAAAAATATCATGGAAGAAATATGTTATCTTGGTCTGGCCATCCAAGCTATACAATAGCACTTGCTAGCTCGTGTGGTTGGAATGTAGCCCATGTAACGCAGTAGAGATCAACAGTGAGTTGGTGAGCCTACATTGGATATAATTTATAAAATGATGGTGAATTCTCTACCCATAGGGACCGCCATATTTCTATGGATCATTCATATTGTAGTAGGTTGGCCACAAGCAAGCTGGTGGACCCACACCAGAAAGCTAATGGGGAACACTTGGTGGAATATCATGATGATGTTTTTAAATATTTCCCAAAAAATGACCAATTGTTTAAATCATACCATTATCTACACTTTTAGTGTATTTGGATGAATCTACTTTACTTCCTCTATAATCATGTCTCAATTGATCCTAGATTGATCTATATGTGTTGTATAGGAAAATCCAAGAATAATCCTTTTTTTCTAATTGATTATGGACTCTTTTAACCTTAAATGGTTGATGATCATGGTTCTAATTTCATAATTGACGATTCCCATGTTATTTAGTTTCTCATGAAATCAGTTTTATGATATAATTATCTTCATATCCTCTAATATGATATTTTTTAATCACTAATTTAACATTGAAAAAATATCTTTTATTTAATTAATTTTTAAATCCCAATATATCATGATGCAATTGATTTATATTGATGGTGATTTCAATATTTATAAATAAATATTTATCAGTGATGATGAATGTGTCCATTAAAATTATTTTGGATAATTGTATAAGCATTAATGATATCTTTTATGGTGTTCGGTACCTCTGAGTAAATTTGAAATCATATCAGGGAATTTTTCTGGAAATTTTTCTCATCATATAATCAGTAATGTGTTAGGAGTGGTTGAACTCTATTGTATGACACTACCATTATGGTATATTAATTGTTTTTCATCCTACAATTAAATTTTAGTTGTTTTAATTTATCCTTATTCTTGTATATGTAATAGATGTATTTTTTCATTAATAAACTCAAATTAATGTAATAGATCATCCATGTATTGTTTCTCTTAGTTCCAGTTTGGCAGTGATATCCAGTATGTTATTTAAATGGTATAATTTAACCTTTGTATGATTGTTTCCATAAAAATAATTACATAATAATTATTTAGTCATAATTAATTATTGTCAATGTGGTGTGATTAAGACCACATGATGTTCAATTGATTCCTAATGGACTAGGAAAACTCAAAAAAACTAAGTAGAGATTTTCATTGATTAGGTTATAGTTATATCAGGAATACGTGGACATGTTTAACCTACCATATGGTATTATTAATGTTTGTTGTTATTTAGTATGAGCTTATCCACCTTAGTAAGATAAAATATTATTGATAATGAGTTATGAATAAAATGTAAAATCTAATTAATTAATGACCCTTAAGACTTAATTAATTAGTGGATGAGTGAAAAATGTAGTTTCAAAATGTTATAAGGGTCTGGATAGACACTTTTGTACATTCATAATGATGGTAGATGATTTCATATCATTGAATAATAATTAATTCCAAAATTTCATAAACACATTAGGTTTTTTATGTGATACATGACACCTAGAATATGTGATAGCATATATGAATTCCTGATCACATTGTTTTGTAGAACTATGATACCATTTCTGATGATGAAGATATGCACGAGTTTATATATGAAAGACGACACACATTCATTATGGGAAAATCCACACCTTTAGGTGTTATTACCTATTGTGTATTAACATGTTCCCTTATATACATATATATATCAGAAAGATATATCGATTGATTCCTAGGGTGCTCTTTGATATTCTAGTGGACCATGTCATAATTATTGATCACAGGTGTGTACATTTAGATTCTTGGACATGTAATGATACTCTATGTTATACAAATATATATTATGTAACATTTTTTGTGATATATCATATTTCCATTTGATATTTTTCTCTATTTTTAATGATACATGTATGATGAAGTTAAGACATCCCTCATAGGGGGTAGTGTGTGAATCATTTAAGAAAATGAAAATAAGGGAGCTATGAAAGGTTACAAGCATAAAGACCTTGAGGATAAACACTAGGTAATAGTGTTGGGGTTTTAAAAACTTAAGGATATTGAGTACCATGTACACTAAGTTAAAAGTGAATAGAATTTTACCTTTTTCATCAATAAATAATGGATGTTAATAAGAATTTAAAATTTATTCTTGGAAGATGACAAAAGAATTTAAACATTATTCGTATTGGGTATTGTGAGAAATTTATCCAGTTTACCTTAATATGATGAGTGAAATGATTTCTAGATTCCTAGTTTAATATCTTTTTGGATTTATTTTGATAATTTTTTACATTATTTATGACCATAAATTTGAATGGGATCCAATGTAGGCATAGTTCGGGGCTCGTGCAGGCATTGTTAAAATAAGACGGATAATTATATTATTGTATTTTTCATGTTTATTATCTTTCTATATAACACAGTTACATTTTTTAGATTCCTCATTCTCATTTAAAGGTACCATTTTACATATTTGGTTATACCTGGGTTGTATTTCTAGGGTTGGTTTTCATTTAATTATAGACATTAGGAATCCTGAGTGGATTTACATGGTTGACACATGTTTATGAAAATCTATGTCATTTTACCATGAAATTGTGGCCTCTTTTAGAGGAAGAAGAGGTGGAACATGTTTTGCACAAAGTATGGACAAACCATACTACCACCCTCTCCAGTCCATGCTCCATAAAATAGTGGGGGTATCTAGTTTGTAACAATTTTTTGTAACCATGAACCCCTTTTATGTAATCATGTTCCCCTTAAGTAGAGGCTCACGATTAAGGTTCATGGTTTGGAGAACCATGTTCCCCTTCCCAGTATACCATGAAAGCATGTTTTTAATCTAATTAATTTTTAATTATAATTATCAAACCCCCATGTTATTATCCTTAAACCATTTATTTTGTTCAAACATGAATTATATAGATTTTGGTGGCTCTTGAGAGGATTCAGAAAATCAGGGATCCTATTTCTTGATGAATTTGTCTTCTTATTGATGGATTTAATCCTCATATTTTCTGTACTCTCTTCTCATTTGGTTTCCTTTCTCACTCTTTTCTATATTTCATCTTTTGGATTGATAATTTCCCTTTAAGGAAATGTGTTTATATCTAGTTTTTGTTGGATCATGTTTCCATGGATATTAATCCTAGGTTTTTGTCCTAGATCATTCATGATGTTGTGATCTCAATATATCTGCATAAAACTTTGGACATCTGTTTTTTGAATGTTCATCAATGATATTAAATCAGGTGGTCAAATTGTCAGTTCAAATAGTATAGATTATATATGAAACAATGTAGTTGTGAAATTTAAATTTACCTGATGGGAAATTTCATTATAAGTTGAATAAATTTGTTGATGGTTTTCCAATGTGATAATGAAATTGGTTGAATATGTGATAATGAAATTCCTAAAAAAATGGATTATGAAATGTCTTGATTAATTAGTTTATGAAATTTATGGTGACCCTTGGTATGTACTGATATGATTTAAATGATTATATATTAATTATGTGTGGTTCAGAAATGATATTATGAAATTAGTTGAATAATTAATTAATGAAATTATTGATAAATGTGTTTTGAATATTAAACCATGAAATGTTCTACTTTGTGATATATTTGTAGGATAGGGACTGCTAATCTGAATACACATAGGGTGATAGATTGTAACTCTAGGCTCCCAATATATATATATATATATATATTGTGATCACAGAGTTGGTTGACAAGGACTAATTCTTCAAACACCCATAGGTTTCAGACTCCTGCTCTTGGCCCCCATTATATGAATGTGAAATTGGTATTAAAAAATTTATGGAAACCTAGGATAGACTAAAATGTGATTTCTATTTGTGGATATTCTATAATCTAGAACTAGATGAAGTATGTATTGATTGTTCATGTTTCATACTGAGCTCAAAAAAATTATTTGGTTAATGAAAGAATAATTTAATATGAATCAACATTACATTATATTCTATACATTAATCTTTGTATAACTACATAAAATTTCATAGAATATTTTTTTATAGATTATGTTGGTGGTGGCCTAATGATATGTACTCACACCCTAAATGGGATTCATAATTTGTACTTTAATTGACTCCATGTTTGTAGTACATGTTATGGGAATGATCCCTTTATTAGATGGATGAGTTGGTATAGATCAGGGATGAGGGAACAATACATGATGTCAAGACCCAGTTTGGAGTTTTTTGTGTCTTTATTTTTTGGTTTTAGTTTGAAAAATTAAATTTATATGACTTGAAATATTTACTACATTAATTAGATGTTTTTTTTCTATTTTGGTATTATCATGTGATTATGGTGTTTATTAATTATGGTATTATTCTGGTTATTGTTAAATAACTTTTTCCAATAATATCTTGATTTATGATGTTCTACTACTTTGAAAATTAGGGTACAACTTCCCCATGTTTTTTATATGTTAGACCCTAACTTCTTGTAGGCAGTATCTGATATAGACAGAGGTGCACATGAGGTCATATAACCATGTGGCAGAGGGCCCCAGTATGTCAAAGTGGTATCAATGGAAATTTCATTTCTTTTAAATTATATGGATATTTATTAGTGGTATGAAATAAAAATGTATGAGTGATTCTTTGGTCATGATATAATGAATGGGAGAAGTTAACCCATGTATGTGAAAAAACCCAACTACCCATGGTAGGATTGTTGTTCGTGATGTTGTTTTTAGAATTTAATGTAATTTCAACTTGAGTTATGAATTATTTGTCTGATTTAATTTTTTTTTTTTGAGATTTCATTCATGGATTGGTGTGGAATGTATGTTGAGTATACATTTATAATTCTATGAAATAACTATTTTGAGATCCACGTAAATTTTTTGTCATCCACAAGGGAGAAGTTTTTGGGTGAGTTTTTAAAAAATATATTATTTTCCATATTTGTATAATTTAACTAAAAAGGTTCCTAATGATATATCTAACTTTGTAAGATGATAAAAAATTCAGTATATAAAAATTTTAAATTGGGATTCTAATGATAAAATGAAATATGAAATTCCATTACCCTATGATATTCATGACCCATGAGAAGGATGGTTAAGTGTAATGATAGTTCCTCGGTTTTGACATGGGGTAGGGTATGGGGATGAATTATTATAGCCATATGAAATCCCCTCTCAATAAAATGTGTTTATGATGGTTTATGTGACAAAAAATGTGTGTTTGGAACTGTATATATATGGATCTATGATGATTCTTGTTGATAAGACGACATGAGGACATGGAGGTAAATGATCATCTAATAGTGGAACATAGGGTTTTGATTTTTTTGGTTAATGAGATGGAAGATAATTTCTATGAGAAAATTAAATGTTTTGTGTATTTTAGGAAAGGAGACACATGGTGGGTTGTGAAGAATATGTCTAACATGACAAGGGAGTTACAGTTTAGAACCCTATGATGTTCAATGGAGAGGGTGGACCTGAGCCATGTATGTTTTAGATTGAATCATTCAACATAATCCTTTAAAATTTATAGTCTCCAACGTAGAAGAGAGTCAAGTAGGTGGCTTATATGTTACATGGTAAACTGAAGAATTGGTGGGAAATTTATCCTTTGTATGAGTATCTTGAATATTTTGATAGGAAACACATTCATGTGAAATTTGTTGAATTCATTTACCCTGAGATGCTTAGGAAGTTGTGGGTAGATGATTTTATGTAGTTAACCTAGGGGAGTATGTTTGTGATGGACATTGTTTGTCATTTCACTGAATTTAAATTCTATTCCCTACTCTTTGTAGGAGATGAGGAAACTAAAGATAAACATTTCCAAAATGGTTATAAATGTAATATTATGTCCTATGTTTACATATTTAGGCTGAATATGTTTTCTAAAGTGTTACATTGGCAATCATTTATAAGGTGAACCTAATTGAGGATTAAATAGGAATATACATGGTATCTATTGGAAAATCATGAGTAACATATTCCAATAATAGGAATCATCATTTTGAGAATTCCATATAAGGATATGTAATACAAAATTGCCAGGGAGAGTATTTGGTTACATAGAGTGGTAGCTAAATATTTTTTCACTGGAGTGTCAGGTCTGGAAAAATATGTTGAGAGTGTCCCTGAAAACTAGTAGACTGCAGAGCATACAGAATGATGGAAAACATGCATAGGTATTATTGGAAACCATAGTCGATTGGTAATGATGGAGGATATATGTTGTTTCATAGTATGAGAAGGGGTTTATCGAACACATATTAGTCAAGAAGTTGGAGTTCTTATGGTCGTGGTGGCCAAGGTATTTCACATAGTAACTCTAGGAAAGCACATCTGTTTCAACAATGTTTTGAAACTCTTTGGTCGTAGAATGGATCACATGGTAGAGTGGCAGGATAGTTGAATGTATTTCAACATATATTTTTGGTTTCAAGGTTGGGCCATTGACTATTATAGTTAATATTCTATTAGATTCTATTCCTTATAATGGATTGTTTGATACATTAGCCTATCATTATTTTATATCTACACAACTTGTAAATAATTGGATTCTGGTGGGGATTTTTTCAGTGTGGTTATGAGGATTGACGCACCATTGGGAGAGAGATCAAGATACATATATTTCTACAAGGGGTGTTTTCTAGAGGTTGGTAAATATTTTTTTTACTTGGATCCTTACAGACTTGACAGTTCATGATTTCACTTGATTGTGGGTAAATATTTGTTGATAGTGTTCTGAGAAAACATTCGTTGTTACCATAAAAGAGTAACCATTACATCTCCTAAGGTTAATTTCTATATTAATCATTGATAGTGGGATATCATCGTATGCTATGCATGTATGGAATTTTATCAATTATAGGATATCACCATTGAGGTTGTAAGTATTTTTCTAGATGATGGGGTTGTGAATCATGATGTCATTCCACCCATAATATACCCGATTTAGGACATGTTTGTTGAGGTCTTTTGAGGTATGAAACATGATATAGATGTTGATTATGAAACTAATCTCGGACCTAGATATGAGTCATTTTCCATTACCCCATATAGAATGGAACCAATAGAGCCTCAACATATTAATACAAAATAGTTAGAGTTATTGGATAAAGTATTTATCCACCAGAGTTTTTCACCTTGGGGTTATCTAGTCTTATTTTCAAATAAGGATAATGGGACATTGAATTCCTATATAGATTAAATATGTTTAAATAGATGACTATGAAAAATCATTATCCTCTTCAATGTATCAAATATCTCTATGACCAATTGACAGTAGCATGGGTGTTCTCCATGATTGATAGGAGATTGTGTTATAATCTGTTCTGAGATAGAACTTCTGATATTCCATGGAATGCTTTCAGAAGAATGTATTTCCTATATGAATTTGTGTTCATGTCACTCTATTTGATTAATGATCTAGAATTTTTAATGGCCTTAACGAACCAAACCATTTTACCATATGTTGATTAGTTTGTTTTTTATATGTAGTTGAAATATTAAGGTACTCTATGACTAATGATGATCATGCACAATATGTTGACAACGATCTAATTACATTGAGAGAGAATCTATTATATTATAATCTCTCTAAGGTTCAATTTTGGATTGATTGGGTACATTTGTTATTTTATGTAATAATGGGTAATGGGGTGTTAATGGACACATTGAATTTTCATGAAGTGGTTTCTTCGGAGCATGCCATGATTTTTTTTATTATCTATAGCTTTCTAGGATTAGTTAGGCATTACCATAGGTTCATATTAGACAATTCCACATTGTATGCAGAACTTCTAGTCTAGAAAAATAAGGGTATAATGTTTGAATGCTGTGTGGAATGTAAGAATGACCTCAAAGAGTTGAGGAAAAGTTTGACTACCGAAAATTTTTTGATCCTACCTATGCAGAGTGAGGAGTGTACCATGTTTTGTAATGCATACAGGATTGGACATAAAGATGTGTTGATGCCTTAAGATTGAGTAGTGGAATATGGGTCTTAGAAGATGAGTTCAAATTAATTTAATTAACCAATGTACAATCTCATATTAGTTCATGTGGTTTATTCGTTGAAGTGTTAGTCACATTATCTATTGGGGGATTCATTTACCATGTATGTAAACCGTGAAATCAGAAATTATAATTTTTCATAGTAATATTTGAATCTATGAATATGGATGTGGGTGGAGTTATGCAGTCAATTGATTTTGAGCTATCATATATGCTTGGGAATGGAAATAGTGATTCTATTTCTTTATTTAAGAAAATATAGACACATGCAGTTCAAGAGCCCATTTATGAGTTGGGTATGATGACTTTGGTGGTTGAGATGCATATTGTAGTTTTTTTTTGTCTAGGAGAATATAAAATATATCTCAGTATATGTTGAGTCCAAACTTATGAGATTGATTAGTGAGAGATGATATGAGGATATGGAGTGTTTATCCTTGAGGGGGGCCTAGATAATAGGGAGTCACCATATATTAGACTATAGAAAAGGAATAGTTCATTTATGTTAGGAACCGTGTTGTTCTAACATTGAGTATGTGAGAGGAGTTGATGAATGAATAAAATTATTTCTAGTATTTAGTGCATCATAGTTTGAACAAAATGTAACCTGACCTATGTGGATAGTATTGGTGACCGAGATAAAAAAACTTATTTCGTGGTTCGTGAAATGATGTTATATATATCAATAAGTGATGTTCTAGAATTAATTACATGGTGGTTTATTACAACTATTTCCTATTCTGTAATTGATGGGAGATGATGTTACCATGTACATCACGACATGTATTGGGAGAGAACCATGTTGAATGATGTTATATAGGTAATTATGATTCAATTGATGAAATCATTCAACTTATTACCTATCTAAGAGACTTTCAAAGTTTTTCAATTGGAGGACATGTATGTTTGAGAGATATTCTATTTAAATTGGGTACTGATATGTATAGTTTCATATAATGATGTGCACTTTAATTGTTTCTTATGGAAATAACAACAGAAGTATCATGGTAAATTGGTATTTATTAATATACATTTTCACTTATAGAGATAATAGAATTCATAAGGCACTATTTATGTTTTAGAGGATTTCTTGGTGGCATGTGTTCTCAGTTTAAGTGGGTCTTGCAAGAAGCACTTACAGCTCATTATGACAATTTTTATCAAGAAACAATTCAAATGGAACCATATGAATAACTTTATGTTTGGAAATTTAGATCACCTATATGATGCATAGAAGAAATTGAGTTTTAGATTTTGGGATTGAGTCTCATGTTGGAGACATCAGAGTAGGTATGGTTGATTCAAATATTTATGGAAAAATTTTATACTAAGAAAAATCCAATGATGAAATATGTTGTAAACACATAGAGTTTATAGTGGGGAATATTGTATTCTTTTGGGTTTATCCAAGATTGTGTTACCATAGGATTTATAGGAATGTATAGTTATTTTCCATGATTGTAATAACTTTTTTAATTGTTGGGTGAATTGGGATGATGGCACACAAATAAGAAATACATAGATGAATACTAAAATGAGTGATTTTGTTAAGGTTTCAAATATTTTGCGGTATCACCCTAACCCTTCTCATGTGTAAATATTTATAATATTGATCATGAGACCACTATATCCTTGGATTAGAACTCCATGCTATGGATTTTAGTGGGAATGTGATGCAGGGAAATATTGTGCTAATAGTTCAGGTGTTGTCGTAGCATGTATGTGTTCACGAGGAAACATGGGAGAGTGAAGAAAACATATGGGTTTAGTGTCATCAAATTCTTTCCTTGTATTCATATATATACTTGAAAGTACAACCCGATGATGATATGCTATAATGATGGTAGATTGTAATATCCCGAAAATTTTGGAGATGCATTATTCTAGTTTTGAAATACTATTTTATCTTTTTTAGTTATTCCTTATTTGGGTTTTTTTGGTTTTTTGGGGGGAATTAAATATATTTTTAATTGCATGGGGATATGCATGGTAGGTGAATGGTTACGAAAAATTGTATCAGTTTCCCTTGAAATTGTGAACCCTTTTGGAGGCACATGAGGCAATGCATGGTTGTGCATGGTTTAGACAAATCATGAAAACATCCAACACATATTGTTCACCCTGAAATAGTGAGGGGTTTCATGGCTAGAGAAATTTTTTTCAAATCATGTGCCCCCTTCGGAAGAATTGTGTTCCACCTATGTGGTGGGGCATGGATAATGTTCATATCTTGGAAAATCATGTGACCCTCAAAAGTAAATAATGTTTGTAGGTATTTAATCCCCCAAATTATTAACTAAAATAATCAAAACCCCATGTTATTTTCCCTAAATACCCAATTTTTTCCTAACATGAATCCCTTCATTTTTGGAGTGTCCCAAGAAGATTTTAAGGCTCCTCATAAATATTTCATGACGAATCAAAGATCCCACTAGATGATCATCTCCTCCCTAGTATGTAATTTATTCTCTTTTAGATTCCATTACCTATAAATTATTTACATCATATTTTGGTATGTTTTCTTCCTCCATTGAAAATGGGTTTAGATCTATGTTTTTATGGAATGTGTTACGTTTGATAATGATCTCAATTTTTTTCTTGGATCATTCACACCATTGTGATCTCAGTCTTTGCACATAAAACTCGTGATTTTTTAGTTATAGATAATAAATGACATTGACGTATGTGGTATAATTGTCAATAGTAATTGACTTTATTATAAATTAATCTATTAAATTATGAAATTTTGATTTCCATGATGGGAAATTTCATTCTATCTTGATTAAATTAATTCATTATTTTTATCATGTGATAATGGAATTCTGTGAATGTGTGATAATGAAATTCATAAATAATGTTAGTATGATATTTACTGATTAATGACTTTATGAAAATCATGGTGACCAATGGGGAAATCCAATCTGATTGAAATTATGATTTATACATTATTAAAGGTTGATAAATGAATTTAAAGAATAGGTTGACTAATGAATAATGGAAATAATTGATAAAATGTTTGTGAAAATGGAACCATAAAATGTGATATTGTATGGATAAGTTGTGGGATAGGTAAAATTCTTCTAAAAACATAGTAATGCTAGAATTCTACTCTAGTCCCCCAAAATATTATGTATTGCATAAAATCATCAAGTTGGGGGATATGGATTTATAATAAAAATACCCATGAGGTGAAAGACTACTCCACTAAGCCCCCATTTGTTTGAATTTGAAATTGGGGTTATAACATTTTAAAAACCCAAGATTGAATGAAATGTGATATCCTATTATGAACGACTCATAATACGGCACATTACATAGTCTGTATTAATGGTTTATTTTTTATCATATAAACAATAATTGATTAGGTTAATTAATAAAATTTAATGAGAAAATACTTTACATATATTTTATGCTTTATTATTTATGAAACAAAATAAACAACTATAGACTGCATATTTCTTGAATCTCCATTGTCGGTATCCTACTATGATTTATTCAGACACTAGTTATGATGAACTATCAGAACCTGAATAGAAATTGTGTTCCCAATATAGGATAATTAAAATATCCTTATGTTATATAGTTGAGTACGAATCTATAATGTATGAGGTAACCAATAATAAATTTGGATATCTCTTTAGATTTATCCATGTTTGAATTTTGAGTTTTCATTTCTCACATGGCATAGATATGACATGGAATATTTACTTCTTTGGTTTGGATTTTTTTTCAAATTTTGGGATTATCATGTGATGATGGACTTTATATATTATCGTATTATTTTGTTTATTATTTAGTAACATTTTAGATCATTTATTTATTTTTACTATTTTTCTACTTTGATAATGAGGGTATATTCTCGCCAAGTTATATATATATTAGACCTTCACTCCTAATTGATATCCTATACTATATGGGGAGGTGTTCCGGATGTCATGTAACAAACCGGATTGGCGCACTAGTATGTGGCACACTGTTCAAGACAATAATGGTTATTATATTCTATGATTTCAACATTAAAACTTCTTATGTAATTTTTTTAATATTTTCACATGTGAATACAATACATCTTATCAGTTTGGTAGTGTATTGTGTAGGTAGTTTCCTATTGAATTTTACACACAGGAAATTCAGTCAACCCTAAGAATTGGGTATCCAATCATTCCCCACTTATTACAGGTATTTTTAGGTATGGGGATTGAAAGTACAGTTGATAAAGTTATATTACTATGAGTTTGGAGATCATGATGAGGTGGGTCTTAGGGTTTTAAAGACGTATATTTTTTTGTTTCAAACAAGTAAATGATCAACCCAGTGGGTAATCTATGGATTATTTATAGTTGAAGTTATTGATTTATTTTTTACATTCATTCAAACAATTTATATGAAATTGTATTCTTCTTATACTGATTGTATAATATTTAGTGGTTGGGTTATTTTTTTATTGTTACTTTGATTGATGGTATAGTCTTACCAATATTCATCATTAGACACTATCTACTAGTTGATATACTCTAATGTATGGGGCTTCACTACTGGGGTTATATAGAATTTCCTCACGGTCCCAGTGATCTGGTCAATATGTTATAAAAATGATCAAATAGTTACCATTATCACGTGAATAATATGGAAATTTAACTACCAAGTACATATAAATATAATAATTTTATGTCATTTTGATGGTCAAATACATGTATGAACATGGTTTTAAGATCAACGAATTTAAAAAGACATATCCTTTAAATATAAGAATACGTATTATCACTTACTCAATTTACATTTATGATACAAAATTTCATGAAGGAAAATATCTAAGACAATATTGTATGATCAAAAAATGGTTTATCTAAAAAAATTGAGATTAGTAATCTTGGGAATTAACAGTGGGTAATAAATAGATATCTCCATCATTATTTCATATACTATCCCACCAGTTTGAATTAATTAGCTCGAAAAAAAATTATATATCATTTAATTGTATTTTTTACCATGATATAATATTGAATTTCTTACCTACATTTAAGTTTCGGTAATATATAGGGTGATGAAAGGTGTATCATATGAGTTAATTATTGTATAACATGAATATGATATTATAAATATTGTATATAAAATGATACAAAAACAACATAACAATAATAATAATAATATTGAAATAGATATTGTGATGTAAATTTAAATTGGAATTGGAGTGTGTGAAAATAAAAAACATCCTTATTATAATCCATTTCTTATATGTGTATAACTATAGTGCATATATAATATCTAATTAATATTAAATAAATATAACTATAATATTATAGAGATAAATTAATAGTATGATATTAACTATAATTACATTTTTTTAGAATAAAATTATAAGAATTGGCAATGAAAATTCTCAAAGAGGAAATTATATATATAACTGGTAATAGAATATTAAAAGGGAAATATGCGATATATTGGATAATATATCATACAAATAAGAAAAAATAGATAATAGTATTGAAGAACTAAATATATATAATAATACAAAAGGATGAATAATAGTGTTATTTAATGATTTCTTTTCATTATGAATGTGAAATGAAAGAAACAGAAACATATAACTTAAATATGATTCATGAATTATAACTAAAATATTTAACCTCTGAAACAATTCGGGATTAATGGTATTCCTATAGAAGTGCCTACATGATAGGTCTATGAAGGGGTAATGCATAATTATTATGAGGAGAAATGAAATTCTTGGGTGGGTTATCAAAATGTTGTTGAATGGAATTCTATGTGATAAATGATTTATTATTATAATTTTATATAATCATAAGTGGTCACTAAATAAATAGTTTCTTATTAAATAACCTAATGTTTAAATATATTTTTTATTACTTAAATTACACTAATAGTTAAAAAAATAGTCAATCATGATCCTGCATTCATTTATGTGATGTCATATTAACTACATGAAAATATAAATCTATATTTCTAATCATATTTTAATTGTTTTGAAAAAACATACAAATAACACGAATTACCTAAACCTGATTACCAGATTAAAAATATTTAATTGATTTTAAAAAATATTAAATTCTTAATACTGATAACTTTTCCTATAAATAAATACTACATAAATGATTTTCAGTATAATAAATTTTACTATGTATAACAAAAATAATAATCTAATAACAAAATTATTATTCTAATGAGTTTTAAACTAAATATGATATCCATTATTAGTGAACAATACTTAAAATATGATTGTAAAATTTCCAAATGACGATAAAAAAATATATTATAGAATAGTATTATTTTAAATGATGACATAACTGCTTAGACAAAAGTTTCATTATAAGACATCATACATCGAAAATGTTTTAATAGTTTTTCCATATGAAAAATTTTATTTAATCAATATAAAATTATATTAAAATTTCAATGTCACTAAAATATAGTTTCTATATAATTTGTTTTAGCTAAATCATTTTCCATGTGATGGACGAGAAATTTATATTACAAATCTATTAGCTAAATTAGTACACTATTTTCAGTGCTTTCTTGTCCATAGTATATTACATGTACAACATATATGTTAATATTATATCTTATTGTGTACATTTTCTCTTCAATGACCATATAAATGTATTAGAATTATTAATGAAATGAAGTTATAAAATTATCAGGAATTTATTAAAATATGTTTCAGAAATTTTCATTAAGGAATAGTTATTATTATGGGAAATATATATATATATCAAATTTCCATCAGATTCATTGATTAATCAATATTAATTATAAATTGATATTAATTAATTTATGTATTTTTATTATATAAATAAGAACCATAGTAGCTATATGAAATTATATTATATTTATTTCTTGATGAATTGTGTTTTTGTATGATCATAGAAATTTCATAAAAATATAGTTTTATAAAAAATAAAAACATATTTATATCATTATATAAATATAAAAAAATTGGTTTCACTTAATGATTATATAATGATAATGAATATATATTCAGTGTCCACGTAATCAAAATAATACAAATATGGATCCATATTGTTATTCTATAATAATTTTTCATAAGAAATATATATTTAATTTCATAGTATGTTTTTTTAATTATCCATTATTGTTTATGTAAAATGTCTCTTGAATACTATGTGTTAAATTTATACTATCAATATACTATTAAATATTCTATTAAAAATGCAATGCTTATTTTATTATTAAATGAATTATACATATTTACTATTTTATGGCTAATATAATTCTATATGATCATTTAAAATGAAGATATTTAAATCTAATTGATATTTTATTTTCAAAGATATATTTATTATCTATTAAAAATAAAATTTAATGTATGTATTTTTTATAATAGTTTACATTAATTATAAAATAAAAATAATATTCACTAATAAATTTTTTTCATTTAATAGTGAAAGTGAAATATAAGATTAGTTATTCAAAAATAATCTAAAATAAATAATGTTATTAGTTAAAATATATTATAATATTTATATATTTCATCATAGATAATTATCATCATAGGGGATTATCAAGGAATAATGACTTCCATGGACATGATATTAAATTATAGAATTTAAATTAATTAATATTTAGAAGATATGAATCATAGAAACATTTACTACATTATATATGACACATTAATACCTAGTAAGAACATTAATAAAAATGGAACATCTACCTTGGAAATGTATCATCCTTCTCATCAATTACTATTGTCCAATTCTTACCCAAGTTGGTGGTGTCAAGAAGACTAGATAAATATCCTCAATACATATTAGTTCCATAAGGCTGAGTACCCTGAGAGGGGGGGGGGTGAATTAGGGTATGAATAATTTAAAATTAAAGCCCGTTATAATCTTGTTTCTCTATTAAGAAAAACACTCTTTTCTGTCTTTCCTGTTGCACAATATAAACAGAATGTAAAGAGAGCACAGGACAAATCAATTTTTACTTGGTTCACCGCTAAGGGCTACATCCAAGGAAAATATGCCTACAGGTTGTCGGTCGTACCAAATCCCACTAAACATCACTAGCTATGGATTACAAGGTTCGGGCACAGTCACTCGGTCCCACACTCACTGCCTTTAAAAGGTTTAGGGTCAGCTCACTGCTTTCCCAAGGGACACTACCTGTTTCTATCTCTCTGGCTCGCTTCTGATGAAGAGGATCACCTTCTTCCTCTTCCTTTGCTCACTGCTCTGAAAGGATCTACTCACAGTTTATATACCTATAGGTCTCTTCATTTTCCAGAAGGAATGCATCTTCCTTTGTATTTAGATGCTCTGTTGAAGTTCAACTTTCACTTGTAGATGAATATGTCTTTGCACAGAAGGTATCGAGCAAACTTCCAGCTTCCACACAGCACGAAAACACTGTATGGGAATCATCCTTACTTGGTGTGCAAGTATACTTCGGCGCGCAATATCAACTGGCACACAAGTATACATCAACCACTTGCACGACACAAGCTTCCGCAACTCCAAACATGCACGACTCGCTTACCTTTACGCCCAAGCCAATATCGGCGTGCAACAAACACTTGGTGTCCATCTTCCTACACTGGCGCGCAAGTACCACTTTCGAGACACACCACCACTTGCGCGACCACCACACCTGCACGATGGGAGCTGTAAATCTTCAAAGTGTTGAACTCCGTTGAGAAATGAGGAGAGGTGGTCCAGTATTTATAGGCATTTTGAACACCATGCGTGATGTCGCGCAAGTCACCCCTCGTCGCACAAGTTTCGACGCCAAAGTCTTTTGTCTTCTTAGACACTTGCGCGACCAAACCTAATACATGCGTGACCCTCTTTCCTTTTCCATATTTTGATATTCTGATCTTGAAAAACAACAGGCACGCAAGTTTCAAAATCTCCTAGCCCCCGGCGCGCAAGTCACCTGCGCGACCAAACCAATAATTGTGCGATCCCTATCCCTTAGCCATATTTTGATGATCTGATCTTCAAAAACATATGGCACACATGTTTCATATCCTCCAAGACCTCGACGCGCAAGTCCCTTTGCAAAAAACCCTTTTCTTCATTTTTTCATTTCAGGGCCAAAAATTTGGCAAACACTAGAAAATGGTGCCACCTTGTATCTGTTCTTTTTATGCCGCCTCCAGATCATCCATTCCTTTTCCAACGTTCATGAATCAAACATCGATCATTGAACACAGCTCTTGAACTCATCATTCCTTCATTAAATCCACTTTGTCAACAAATTTGTATATCATTGTTTTGCGTTGTCAACAATCACCACACAGATTCCCACTTTGTCAACAAACACAATCACCTCAAAAATGCTTCAATGATACCTTGAGGGATTTTTTGCCAACAATATCCCCCTTTGGGTTTGTCGACAACTCATCCATAAAAATATACATTGTCAATTCTTCAGCCACCATTCACCTTTTTCGATTCAGATAGCGATCAAGGATTAACTCAGTACATACTCTAAGCCCACATGAGCAAAGCTTGGTGTGAGAAAAAAGAGTAAATGAAAAGTTCATCAATGAATCAATTCATCTCTTACGCCCATTATTGACACCAAAATGATAACAATTTTTTCCAAACTGATACCCATTTTTTGAAATGTTCTTAACATATTCCAACATCACACTTCTTCTTTCATCATGATCCTCAGCTTTCATGATATCTATTCTTTGATCGATCACTTCTAGCATCTTCAGATTTAATACTCTCCCCCTTTGTCATTTTCTCCCCCTATCTCGCTGCTTCACTTTCCAGCTTCTCTCTGTATCTATCATGATTTCTCAAATAGCCACATTGTCTCCCCCTTAAATAATCACTATTTTCTCCCCCTTTTTCAATGAACCCAAAGGTCACTTCTTTGTAGTCTGTAACATAGTAGAGAACACATATCTTCAATCAGGGAAAAACACATCATACCTCGTGGAGGGGGGTGTTTCACATCCACACGATTTCAAGCATGGGGAATCAACTGAACTCCCAGAGCTAGTCGATGCCTTTCAAATGCTTCCTTGGGTAAGTCTTTGTCAGAATGTCTACAACATGTAGCTCTGTAGGCACATACTCCAACTTCACAATTCCCTGCTTGACTTTCTCCATGATAAAATGATACTTTATCTCAATGTGCTTTGTCCTTAAGTGATGGATGTGATTTTTTCTAAGATTTATAACACTTGAGTTATAAAATTGGATTTTGATCGGAGACTTCACTTCAACTCCCATATATTCAAGCTGGTGCTTCATCCATAATAACTGTGTGCATGCTTGAGTGGCCACAATATACTCAACTTCTGTGGTGCTTAATGAAATGAAATATTGCTTATTACTATGCCAAGAAATACACAATACCCCATGATAGAATGCACCACCTGACGATGGTTTTCTATCATCCACAGAACCGGCCTAGTCTGCATTAGTATATCCCAATAACTCTGTCTGATATTTGTTATTATATGTCAAGCCATAATCCATTGTGCCCTGAACATACCAAATTATTATTATCACTGTAAGCATGTGTCTTTCTTTGGGATTACTCTGATATCTCGCTGCTTGGCATGTGGAAAAACCAATATCAGGCCTTGTCGCAGTCAAGTACAATAAACTTCCAATAATTTGCATGTGTTCTATGATATTAACTGCCTTTCCATCCTCATCTTTTGATAATTTCATCCGGGTAGCAACTGGAGTTTTCATCTCCATGGAATTCTACATTCCAAAACTTCTCTGGACCTCCTTGGTGTATTTGGATTGAGAAATGAAAGTTCCATTACTTCCTTGTGTCACCTGTAAGCCAAGGAAAAATGTTAGCTTCCAATCCTTGACATTTCAAACTATTTTTTCATGAATTCAAAAAAACCGTCAGCACTGAGATTCATCTAATCCGTAAAAAATTATTTCATAGACATACACCATCACCATCATCCTTTGATTACTGTCATTGCTGAAATAGAGATTGTAATCAACTCCTCTGCTCTAGAAATCAGGCTTCTTCAAGTACTGATAAAGCAGTGAGTACCATGCGCTTGGTGCTTGTTTCATCCCATACAATGTCTTCTTCAGCGTAAAAACGTTGTTCTCATCCTCATGAATGAAAAAAACCATCCAGCTTCTCAATATACACCTCCTCTTCTAGAACACCATTCAAGAATGCAGATATCACATCCATCTGGAATACTTTGAACTTTCCTTGCACAACTATGGCAAAAAAAGGCTGATTGTATTAAGCCTTGCAACCGATGCAAATGTCTCATCAACATCTATTCCCTCTATCTGGGAGTATCCCTTGCACACTAGCCGTGCTTTGTTCTGAATAATTGTTCCATATTCATTCATCTTGTTGTGATAGACCCATTTAGTCCCAATGACATTTTTTTGGCCTTGAAACAATCTACCATGTCAGGTTCTTCTCAATTTTATTAAGCTCTTCACTTATAGCATGAACCCAGTTCTCAGTTTCATCTACATTGGAAAACAAATATTGCTCCACTTGATATGAAAATGATGTTTGCTGTAATGATTTCATTCTTCGAGTCTGAACTGGAGCTGTCTGATCACCAATGATATTTTGTCTATCAATTTCAGCTAAACTTTTTGGTTTCCTTGCAGACACATACTTGACACTTTATTTTTCATCATTAGTATCGTTTTATGAGTCATCCTCTTCCACTTCTACTCCCCTATGTTTCTTACATCATCATCGCATTCATCTAGTAACTATTCACTGTGTCGTTGAGCATTCTATTCGTTTTCAACTATAGTGACATCATTGCTCTCAATAATTTTTCCCAGCCTTTTGTTGAAACATTTATATGCTTTGCTTTTCCCTGAGTATCCATGGAATATCCCCTCATCTCTTCGTGATGCAAACTTCCTGTGATTATCATTGTTGAGAATGAAAGAATTACTTCCAAATATTTGAAAGTATTTCAACGTTGGTTTCTTTCCGTACCACATTTCATACGGAGTCTTCCCTTGCTTCGGAAACAACAGAGACCTGTTCAAAATGTAGACCAATGTCAAAACTTCCTCCTTCCAAAATTTCTCTAGTAGGTCCTTTTTAATAAGCATTGTTATGGACATATTTCTGATGATCCGATTTCTCCTTTCAATAACTCCATTCTGTTGGGGAGTTATCACTGATAAAACCTGATGCCTTATCACATGTTTCTCAAGATATTCTTCCACTTGAATGTTTGTAAATTATGTACCATTATCTGTATGAAACTTCAAAATTTTCTTCCCAAGCATCCTTTCTGATTCCCTCATATACTTCATGATACAACTGAACACCTCTATCTTATGGGTAATGATAAATACCCAAGCCATTCAGCTATAATCATAAATGAAAAGGACATAGTACCTTTTCCCATTTATTTATTGGGATGAGATATGTCCACATACATCAGCATGCACCAATTCAAGAACTCTGGTTGATTTCTGTTCCTTTGGAATATATGACTTACTGAAGATCTTACCTTGTTGAAAAGCATTGCATGCATGAGTACGATCACGTGAAAGTTTGGGAAGGTCTCTAGCAGCATCACATTTTACCATATCTTCCATGGATGGTTGACATAGGTGACCAAGTCTCTTATGCCACAACTGGTTTTCTTCCTCTCTGGATAAAAGGCACAAATCTTTTTCCCCACTTACAAGGTAATGATTTCCCTATGTCATTTTCCTTGCAGAACAACTGCTCCATCTTTTGGTTTCACAACACACATCTTCTTTGTAAATCAGATAGAGTTCCCATATTCACATAGTTTACTGACACTGAGTAAGATATGACTAAGACGCTCTACTACTAAGACATCATCACGTCTCATTTATTTCCCCCGAAATTTGTCCTTTCCATAACCAAAAATCTCTAGCCCTTTATCATTTCAAAACATGAAAACTTCTTCTTTGTCGAATTTTATTCCTGTAATGAGATCCTTATTCCCTGACATATGGTATGTGAAAAAACTATCAATGATCCATATTCCTGAACTATCTGAGGCATTAAGGTCAATTTTTTCAACTACCACATTTTCTTTTTTCTTCTTCTTGGTCCATACATATGCCTTCACACTCGGCATAGATTGATACTTCTGTTCTTTATCAGAGTATGATGGACCGACTTCATCTTGCAAAGCCGCAAATCTATTCTGTATTTTTAACTCACCTGTGGGTTTATTGATTTGTTGCTTGCGAACGTTTGGATTCTGCTTTGGCTCATTTCTCTATATGGTCGAAGTATAGTACCTAGCCATGTGTCCAAATCCTCCACACCAAAAACAGTGTCCTTCGGAATATGTTCTGGACAACCGTTCATTGTTTGGCTGTCACCTCTGTTCTTGTTCCCTTCGATATCTGTTGTCTATGGAACACACATACTATGAATGTCCCATCTTCCCACAATAATAACACCTAATATATGGTTCATTCCTTTGTGGTACTTCATCACTTCGAGTTTCCCCTTGGGATGTTTGAATATTCTAATTCTGCTTTATACCTAAATCATCCTTCAATCTTGGGACTGGTGCTTGTGGTGTGACCTCAATTGACACAAATTTTTGTTTCTGATTAAGCCCTGAAACAGCCATAACATCTTAGCTCAATTGATGATTCTTCCATGCTGAACTACTAGGCTCCTCATTAATCTTTTCAGTCTTCGTAACAACCTGCCTTCCCAGGAATGTGTCAAGAATCAAAGGTTTTTCCTGGTCATTAACTTTTGTCAGCATACCGACAACTTCCTCTTCAAGCACTTCGATACACTTGACGTGATCTTTCAATTATCCATTCAAGCAATCGATCTCCCTTTTCTGTTCTTAAATCTTGAGCTTATGCTCATCAACCTTTTATATGCTCTCTATCCTTGAAGAATTAAGGTTTTCTATTTCTTTTACAAGCTCAGACTTCTCATCTTCTTGTTGTTACTTGTAGTTTTTGGCATCTTCTACTACCTTGTTGGATTTCGTTGTTTTTGTTATCCAAATATCTATCTCTTCAAGAGCTGCTTCTAATTCAGCATCCATGTCAAATATACCATCAATTTCTTCTTCTTCTTCATCAGTGTCGATTTCTTCCTTTTCATGAGCACTACCGACAATAGCCACCATTGCATTTTGTCCATGATCTTTACAATTTTCAATATTTCAACCTCTTCACCCTCAGACTCATCTGAACTGTCTATTTCTTGTGAAAGAAGATTCTTCTTCTTGAAGAAATTTCTCTTGAATTGTTTCTTCCCTTTCACAAATGCAGAAGACTTCTTCTTGGGAATTTTGACTTCTTCATCATCATTATCTTTATCTTGAAACTTTTTGGGGCCCCTTTTGACAAGATCAACAACCTTTATGCAATGAAATCAACTTTGTGGAAGTTTCCCTTTAAACATTTCTTTTCCTCTTTGCAGATTTGAAGAAAGGAATGACATCACCTCATCTCTCTCTTCGTTTTCTTGAGAATCTTCTATGGTGAGCTTCTTCATGGCCTTAAATGCCATCTCTTTGGATTTACCCTTTTCCACAGCCTCATTATCATCATTCCACATCCCATATGCAACCACGGTACTGTGAAAATTGTCCAATGTCAGCTCTTTGGGATCTTTATCTTCTAGTAATGATACTTTCGGATTAAACTGAGGTGGAAGATTCCTCAAGATGCGCTTTACGATCTTTATATCTTCAATGACTTCACCAAGTCCTCACATATCATCCCCAACAATATTTTCCCTATCAAAGAATGCCTCAATAAACTCATTCAGGTTCATCTTCAGATCTTCATATTTATTCCACCGCACTTGCAGCTTTTCCTCTCTGACCTTTTTATCTCCTTCATATATATTCAATACTTTTTCCCACATGGAATGTGACGTTTTTGATGACATCACCTTTGTGTAAATAGGATTGGAGAGGGCTCCCACTAAGTCATTGATTACTTTTACATCAGCATCCAACTCTCTATGCTCAGCTTCTCACAATGGACCATTATTAATATCAGCTATGATACCATGCATAGCTTCTGGAAACACATCCATTCCCAAATATCGGAAAACATGTTGCATTATATTCTTCAATATCTGAAAATTACATCCGTCGAAGATCAGAATCCCTTTATGATTAGTGAGCTCCATTGAGAGAAGAACAAATATCAACCATTCCCTCTGATACCAATTGTTAGTTCTACAAGGATGAGTACCCTAAGAGGGGGGTGAATCAGGGTATGACTAATTTAAAATTAAATCACGTTTTGATCTTGTTTCGTGATTAAGAAAAACAATCTTCTCTCTCTTTCATGTTGCACAATATAAAGAGAATGTAAAGCAATCACATGACACATCAATTTTTAATTGGTTCACCGCTAAGGGCTACATCCAAGGAGAATATGCCGACAGGTTGTCGGTCGTACCAAAAATCCACTAAACTTCACTAGCTGTGGATTACAAGGTTCTGGAACAATCACTTTTTTCGAGGCTCGCTGCCTTTATAAGATTTTGGCTCAGCTCACTACATTCCCAAGGTACACTCCTTGTTTCTCTCTCTCTGGCTCACTGCCGGTGGAGAGGATCACCTTCTTCCTCTTCATTTTATCACTACTCTGGAATGGATCCTCTCACAATTTATAGACCTGTAGGTCTCTTCATTTTCATGAAAGAATGCATATTCCTCTGTCTGTAGATGCTCTGTTGAAGTCTAACTTTCACCCGTAGACGAATATCTCTTTGCACCAAAGGTATCGGGAAAACATCTAGATTCTATATAGCATGAAAACACTGTCGGAGAATCAACCTTACTTGGAACGTAAGTCTACTTCGGCGCGCAAGTATCAGCATGCAAGTCCCGACTAGCGCGCATATCTAGTTCAACCACTTGCATGACAAAAAGCTTCTAGAACTCCAAACATGTGCGACACACTTACCTTTACACCCAATCCAATATCGGTGCGCAACTAACACTTGACACGCAACTTACTACCCTAGCGCACAAGTCCCACTTGCGCGACACACCACCACTTACGCGACCTCCACACCTGCGCAACGGGAGCTCTGAATCTTCAAAGTGTTGAACTCTGTTGAGAAATGAGGAGGTGTGGTCCAGTATTTATAGGCATTTTTAACACCCTACATAACGGCTTTCAAGACACCCCTTGGCGCGCATGTTTCAGCACGCAAGTCTTCTGTCCTTCTAGACACTTGCACGACCAAACCAAATACCTGCGCGACCCTATTTACATTGACATATTTTGATCTTATGATCTTGAAAATCAACAGGCGCGCATGTTTCCAAATCTCCTAGGCACTGGCGAGCAAGTCACCTGCGCGACCAACATAATACATGGTCAATCCTTATCCCTTTTCCATATTTTGATGATTTGATCTTCAAAAACATATAGCGCGCAAGTTTCCTATCCTACAAGACCTCGGCGTGCAAGTCCCTTTCCCAAAAACAATTTTCTTCATTTGTCGATTTTCAGGCCCAAAAATTTTTCAAACACTAGAAAATGGAGCCACCTTGTATCTGTTCTTTTTATGCCACCTCTAGATCATCCATTCCTTTGTCGGCGTTCTTGAATAAAACATGGATAGTTGACCACAACACTTGAACTTGACATTCCATCATGAAATACACTTTGTCAATAAATTTGTATATCATTGTTTTGTGTTTTCAACAATCACCACACATATTTCCACTTTGTCAACAAACACAATCACCTCAAAAATGCTTCAATGTTACCTTGAGGGATTTTTTCCCAACAATACAGAAATTTTTATCTCTATACTATTCAATTATTATGTAATCCATGATTAGAGCGAAGAGGAGTCATTACAATTCAATTTTAAACCTCCTAAAATAAAAGTCTTGTGAAAATCCTGAGAAATAATGAGAACCCAGAAATTTTTTAAAAATAATAATGATATTTCATGTCGATATCCACTGGTGTTTCTCGGTCAAAATGTAGAAAAATACCAATTTATAATATACTATATTATTATGTTTATAATTAAATTTTAATTAATAATATTCATGTTCATAGATAGTATATACTCTTTAACCAACACATTCCTTCCCTAGTATCAATTTTCAACTTTTTACCTGCATGGAACACTCCCCAAGAGATAGGGCTCCACCAGGTTCCTCGTAAAGGATAATCAGGAACCTATTGGTGTTTTTCAAAATAATCATCCACCAATATAGCTCTAACAGTATGAAATAATCCCTTGTGGACCTAATAATAACTAAATTACTCAATAACATCCTAAAAAAATTAAATACTGTGAGACTTAAATTGAAATAATTAATTGTATATATATAGGATTTTATAGGATTCTACTTATATAGAAACTCATACATATATTGAACGATTGATTATCACTATGTCTTATTAATGAATATTATAATCAAGTGTTGAAATAAATCATATTCCCACTTCTAGTTATCTTAATATTTCTAACCATGTTACAATTACATATTTTTCAGAGAGACCATGATCATGCAAAGATTATCGTCAGTCTGACTCCCATCATGAATTGAACTCCAATGGAACTTTATTCTCATTATTGACCTCATACATATTAATTATCTATTTTGTACAAGGATGGTATCTCAATATATGGAATAAATTTAATAATTCATTCCAATAAATTTATCTCAATGAATCCTTATTGGATACATCACTTGATCAATCCTCTTGAAATCCTCAAATGACATGATATAGGTGGGAACCACCTTAACATAACTTAAACTCAAAATGGATTTATACCAAATATATGCTCAATGAATGAGTTATTCACCAACTTCATCCTACACATGATTGAAATTTTAGTGGATAAATTATCATTTTCTATTCAAAGATTTAACTAAATGTATATAAACCTATTTGATAGGATTTAACATTTCCAATATGAGGCATGGACTCATATATAATGGTCCCCTATATCAAGACTACAATGAAGAGATTGATTTGGTTATTGATGTTTTCCAAAAATATTCACTTCAATCATTTTTGGGACAATATTTTCTTATATAATGTCCAAAAGTACTTGTTCTTTGATTAATAACACCCCCATCCATAAATCATCCCTAAATAATTTCCTCTAATACTATGAAGGTATGTTCATGAAAACCATTTTTATAGATTTGATAGGTTATTATTATGTTACCAAATTTATTAAGAAGCATTTTAGTATTTCAAAATATTAGAAACATAAAATGAGATTCTTAATATGATGTTACATCCCTAAAAACAAAATTCAAAAGAATAATTTCATGAATTTAGATCTGACTGAACTCATTGACAGTGTATGAATCTTAGATGGGTATGGAATCTGTGAATTGTATTAACTTTTTAATGATAATATTTAACATGTCCCTTCCAAAATAATAATTTCATTGTTTTGTCCTCAAATGAATCATAATTTCATCCCAAATCCCCACAGGATTTATAAACAAATATAGAAAACTCATGGGTCATTGATGGTCATACATTACTTATTATCATGTAATAAACTATAAAAATAACAACTCTCTTTCTTTTATCATCCAAGTCCACAGATATTATCTTGACACATCATGGTATTATTTTGGATATATATCATATCAAATATTGAAAAAAAGATAACATATCATCATGCATGATTCCAAGGACTACCTCACTAGATTGTACATTAATAACCACATTGAAATTTATGGGAATATAAAATGGACTCTCTAAGAAATATATATTATCCATATTCATAATTAAATATAAACAAGAATTTTGACTCTCTTCCACTATCACATGTTTTCAGGTAGCCATTCCAATGATGCCATGGTGCCCCATCCGAAAACATCTGAATGCTATGTCACTTCAAATCATATAACCTCATTAAATACCACCCTCTAAAATAAATATTAACTGACAAAAATTGATACTGTGTAATCAATTAATTATCATCAATGTTAACTTTCCCATCATTATAAATTATCTCAAAAATCAATATATTTATTTGACCCTCTTACTATGTCGAAGGATCGGGTCCTTTTATAAAATGATATATATAAGTAACTTGTTCGTAGTGTGAACCATGTTCCTCTCACCTAGAATGTAGTCTCACAAATATATAAATTCGGGATCTACCACCACATTCTCAAGATCTTTTATTTGGTGGTTTTATTCATGTGGCCTAAGCTATATGGACCCATAAGTAACAAATTACTAGAACTATAACAAAACTACCCCAGGGAAGACTGTGCATGATTTTTAATACAATGTATTCTCTATACACTAATCAAGTAATCTATGGATTTGAAAAAACTTCAATATGCCATCTAACACTACAGGGGCCCTATAACATGTTCCAGATCAAATGAACTAAAACACTTTCTTGGTTAGGGAATCCTTGGTTCATACAAATTTGAGATATTATGAAAAAAAAATTCAAAATCATAAAAAATGAGGACATGGTATATCTCAATAATCGTCTTGGGACACTCTAGTACAACAAAAACCTTAAAATTATATTGTTACAAAGGTATTCCTCTCATTGATATATATTAACCATTTATAAAAACGTCATTGATCCAGAATATACTCATAAGTATAATTGGATATATATATATATATATATTTCATAATAGTGTGGTTTCCTTGGGATAAGGAATAAAATAAAATATAATAAAATAATATTAACATGAATGAGACTAGGATTGAATGTTTGTCCTTATTCACTACATCAACATCACTATATGAAAAATCATCAATATATCCAGATCCATGAGATATTCTTATAGTTCATACTTAATATTAATGGAAATATGATAGATAAAAAAAGAACTCACCTATAGTATATGATATCTGACCATCATATTGGCCTTGTAGAACAATATATCACCTCTATGTTGATTAAATAAGACATCTATATAAACAAAAGGAGATTGATTCATACCCATCCCCTTTATAATTTTCCCAAAGTACCCATATGATTTTAATGATTCATACACTATATTGGTGAATATAATGGAAAAAATAAGGGTATATTATTGGTATAGTAATTTAATTCACAAATGGAACATCAATGTGATTTTTTTCATGGGAGGAACAAAAGGATCCATCAAATAGTTCACTTTTCCATGGGCCAATCCCTCCGAATAATATAAAATAATGGTATTGAGTTGACGACCCCTCGAGACCCCTCTTAAAATGTTCCTACGCAAAATTCAACCATTTAGGGTATAGAAATATCATAAACTAGAAGGTATTACACAATACATGAAAACATGATCGGGATATAGGATATATGAATTGAATGAAACTACATGAAATTATTTAAATGAAATCCAAATACCATCACACAATGAATTTAAAAATAAATAAGGTACAAGAAAAATATTTCAATGTAAATACCCAAAAGAATAAATATAAATTAGTGACGAAATGAAAGCTTAATTTTCCATGATAGTAATCTAAATAAAGTTCCATGTAGTCCTCTTGATGACCTAAAAATAAATAAATATATATATATATATACATATATATATATGGGGAGAAAACATGTAGCTTCAGTATAAAATCCAATGTATCATGTGCGCATGTGAAGGGAAAATAATAATTAAACATTAAGAAAACTATAGTACCAAAAACATGTAAATGGGTCGACTATCCATCCCAAACCTCATAAAGGAATTATCAAAAAATAATATAATCCACATATAATAATATAATAAAAATAATATACATAAAGGGTACTTATACAAATTTCTAACCAATTTTATTCTCTCACACAAGAATGACATATCTCTCTGGGCACTTATATCTTCTTTATAACATACTCTACTTCACTAAAACATGGTCACTTTGTATCACTATTGTAGAAAATTGGGCACTACTCGAAAACATTTTCACACCACATGTGACCCAAAAAACATGTCTTCCATCACCTAGTAAATAATCTATCCTCTAACTATTGAATCCTACATGTATTTACTCACCTAGAATAGGGATCAGTAATAAGAATGTAGCAGGATATCTATATTCATTACTATGGTGATGGGAAAATCACCCTGTTAAAAGTGTATAGGTGTTGGAATATAGTGAATGATATGATTTTGGTGTATGTAGACATCAAAAGGATCATAAAAGGTATATATATATTCCACAAATACAAATTGCAAAATTATGGGTTAAAAATCACAATCTAACTCACAACATACTCAAATTTTCTTCCACATCTAAATATGGAAATCCACAAGAAAACACAGTACACAAGTAGCTTCCCACTATCCATTTCCAATGAAAACTATATAAATGGGAAATTCATTTCATTATTTATCAATAATCATATTTATCCATAATAGACATTTTAATTTTCCTTTTTGAAATTTCCAACATATTAAAATATCGAACCATTCAATTTCAATCCTTATTGACCAATTATATTACTACCTTGGAATCTAGTATAATATATCCCAATATTTCACAAAAAATAATCACATCAACTATACGAGTCCATTGAAAACTGCATCACTATCATATCATATTCACATCAAAACCACATTCCATCACTACCTCCCCACAACATAGAAATACAATCCATACCATAACAATATGACAATACAAAAAATCAATTTATCACATCACCTCCCAATCAAACCACCAAAAAACATGACATCGCTGGCTCACAACATGGTAAAAAAACCATCAAATCTATACCCCCACAACACTTCTAAACTGAACATCTCATTTCCACCCCCAAACATATCCAAAAAACCCATAATCCCATAATTCCCCATCCAAATTTCACAAAAAAATCACATTTTTGAATGATTTAGCTAAAGAACATTTCCTTACATTCCACTTATTTACTTAGTGCACTCTCACAAAATTTATATTCCAAGGGATCCATTTTATTAAAAAAAGTATGTGTTTATCTAGTTTCTTTTTAGGGTTATATCACATGCAAACTCAACAATGTTTCCATATCCTAAAAACCATAGAATAAATAAATACCCCAATATGCTCCATTTTTAGAGGGGATTTTTACCACACATTCAGAATATCACAATAATATAATAGCTATAAAGGAATAAGAATGAAAATTATTTTTCATTAAATTTATTTTAAACTAAATAATTTATATCTATTAGGTCCACACAATCCATTTACCTTAGAGAAACAATATAAAATCACTTTTTAATGATACACAAAAGTGAGAAATGATGGAATCTCTTCCTTAAATAGAGATTTTCCATCAATATAATTCACCACAGGGTGAATATGAACGGTCCTAAAACCAAAATTACACACAGATCAATATAACCCACTCAAAAGGATCCCCAAAATGAATACCAACTAACAAACCAAAAAAAACCAGATCACTGTAATGGATATTCGAAATAATAATGAGATAAACCCAGTAATATTAGGAGGATAACCTAACACTATTCACTAACAAACTTCCACTTGAACCAAAGGATCATGGTAAGGGATGTGGGTTCTATGCACCATCAAAAATACCTATGGTTCATCCCCAAACTATAGTATGGAAAGGTGGATGAACGAGGAATGATCAACCAAACAAAAATAATTTAAAATTTGTAACCCGCACCTTTCACATCCAGAATTTCATTCATAGAGTGAATTCCATGGGAATTCTCATACAATTAATTTCTTTTGAAAATTAAGTCATCGTAGCATAAATTTAATTAATTTTTTTAATTAACCCTTTATATTGTCAATAAAGTTTATGGACACATCCTTATCATACATAAATGTTGTGAAATCAGCCGGATAAAAAATCTATGAAACATTCATTCATGATGTGAACCTGGTTAACCTTTTTAACGTGATTCATGTTGTGAACAACCTACCATAGTACTCTTGCTGCCCTATCATCTATATTACCCTATGATACTTCTTTCAAAGCACACCCATAATTCACCAACATTAACACTAGTAGGGTAACAGGTCCTAAAGGCATGATCCATTATATTAGATACCACTAAAATGATTCTTTAACTTATGAATCTGAAACAAACATTAGAGAAAATTGTTTTTGAGCAACCACCCTATGAGATAACTCGCTAAGATCCTTTCTTACCCAAAATTCTACAAATTTCAAAACTAACCTACTGAAACAACCAAAACAACCCCCCAAATAGCATCACCATATTACCAATCACCACCTATAAGTAGGAACAACACCGCCTCATCTAGTACCATTCCTGAACTGCCACTTCCGAACAAAACCATTGCATACCATCTTCGCCTGCACCCAAAACAATCAAATAACCAATAAAACTGACAAAACATAATACCTTCAAAACATTAATACAATAATTTGATTCTCAATGGAAGGATATTATTGCCATTGGGTTTCACCGACTCACCCGCAATGGTTAAATTACTTCATAGTAAAAAATTTCTTGATTCGAAATCATGTCCTCCAATTTTTATATGTTATAGTTTTATCTCACGACATAAAATAAGAAAATTGAATGTCAAAAAAACATTACCACTTTTAAAACATCATTATCCTATCATAACAATATTCTAGAAACCCCAATCAATACAAATCAAACTCAAAAATTAATTGAGTAATAGAAATTCATACATGTGTCATGTAACCATGTACTCTCCTCCAGGACATCGTGTGTCAACTAAAAATGAACCATGAGAATGGTCTGCCAACATCTCACCTTCTTTAGATGATCATCGATCCCTATTGGATTCTACAAGAATGTTGACTCTTCCTTGATATCCAACTCTCCCTAGTCAATGGGATGGGATTCATCATGAAGATACTCATGGAGATGAGATAATTAGATAACATTATGGATTCTTTATATATTATTTGGAAATTACAACTAAAATGCCTACTCAACAACTCATCCCAACACCTCAAATAACCAAAAAATTATAAGAGAAAGCATACTCTCTCTTTCAAAAATCCACTACCCTCGTCGATGGGGGGAACTCAAGAACATTTGGTCTACAACCTTGAACTCTAATGGACTCACCCAACAATTGAAGTAAGAATTATTTTGGTCATGTAATTCCTTTAACCTCTCACAGTCAATCCAAACAATCTTTATTATACTCAACAGCAAATTAGGACCAGGAAATACTACCTCCCCCAAAATCCTTACATCACAAAATAGAATCATATAGCCACCTATATAATGAATCAAAATGGGAATTTCAATGGGTGAGCTATATCTATTATTATATTATAATAAACCACAATAAAGGTCTTTTCCCAATATATAGTGATGTACCAAATTCCCACCTACAACATATCCTCCAACATGTATATAATTTTCTTCATATTCCCATCCATATTAGAAGTAAATTATTTCTATATAGTAATTGGGAAAAAAATGAAGTTACAATTCCTTTTAGAATCTTTCGGTAAAAGGTGAATCCCAATCTGAGAAAGTGAACCTTATAACTCTATGCCACATAACCACATCATCCACGTCCATCCTTGCCAAAACATATACATCATCTAACTTTATGATATCTATAAAGTGGTATGATTTCGTCAATTGATCCATGATTAGATAGATATCATCGAAACCAACTTTATCATTGGGTATACTTCTTAAAAAACTCATCAGGATTCCACTCCATTTCAATTTAGAAACAATAGAGGGCTACAAAAAACTGCCATGAACAAGATGCTCATCCATTACCTATTTTAAATAAAAACACCACTCCAAATACTCCACCACATCTCATTACATAGAAGACCACAAAAACAGAATTCACAAGCCATGGTACAATATAAAATTTCTCAGGTTCAATGATAAAATTTGAAATAAATAAAAACACGATGAACTCTATCACACATTACAAATGAACAAAAAGCCTCCCCAGAAACAACATCTAGTTTCATCCATCCTGTGACTATCCCTTGATAGAATCAATAAGTAAAATATGATAACACATAAACTCTATATCTATGTATCAAAGTAATAATCCCCCACTATCTTCATCAAAGAACAGTGCACTTTCATCTAAAAAACATCTCTTCCTTCAACTACACATTCATTTAAGTGAAAGGATTCAAAATCATATCTCACTGTCCAAACATATTTAAACTACTGTAAAAAATAACATCTTGATAGTCCTACTAAAACCTTCATCTAAAACATTTCCCTTTACTAAGGTTTAAGATATTTCAAAATAATATTCATGAGGGAACTCTATCTGTCACCATTTTTGAAGATTCTGATCAAACTGAGAAATTTATAACTCATCCACTTATTATCTATAAAGACCACAAAGTCATCCATAAAATGACAATACCTACAAAATTTCTATGAATACAAAACTTTCAATGATTCAAGTTCATTGGTTGAATAGTTATGCTCATTGGGATATAACTGGCTAGACCAATAATAGATCACCCCTAATTGCTTCATTAATTTGAATACTATCCCAGATAGGAAGAATCACACAATGCCTCAAACATCACATCCTCCTACTAAAACTCGAGCATATGATCACTGAGTAATTTCCCATTTAGATAACAGAACACTTCTTAACACTGGTAACTCCAAAAAAAATTCTAATCATTCATAGTCAACACTATCAATGGGGCTACAACGGAAGATAAATATTATACAATCCTCAGATAATATCCTTAATGACTAGGAAAACTATGAACCATTACCATGGTAACAGGTTTTATCCAATATATAATTACCTCAACCATAGATGGGTCCATAGATACACCCTACTAGGACACCACATGTTTGAGTAAATTCACTTCTCATGTCAAAAATGTATACTTGGACAACTTCCTATAGAGATAATGTAATTAAAGAACCTGTAAGACTACACATAGATGATAGGCATGTTCCTCCTCTAACAACAAGGTGTTCAATATGTATTCATTGCACACAACATCGATCTATTATAGAATTTCATGGAAAATATAGTTAGAGATCCCCATAAAATTAACCAGTGTGTTTTTTACACTTAATGACATGACTACAAACTTGAATTTCAAGTACGTTTATCGGAGGTTGACTTCGAAATATCGTTCTCTAAAATTGTTGAATAGTGACACTGAGATAATAAATTGATCATAGAAAACCAGTTCACTCCTCTTAAGTATTTGAAAATGATCAAATATCCTCCCATATGGGTATGTATTCAAGATATTTACCATATTCAACCTATGGTAGTCTATACACACACTCATGTATCCATCCACCTTATTAGAAAACCTCATTATATTGCACCACAATCACACACTTGGATAGATGAAACCCTTATACATGAAATCATTTATCTAAATCCTCAATTACCACAAATATAAAGGTTTTATCTTATGTACATGCATCCAAATATAATAATCATTTGATACATGACTATCCCTAACTCAAAATTATATTAAAGGGGTAGCATCAAAAACTCATTTGAATAAACATCAAAAAACTGACCAACGACTATAGGAACTTCCACCATCCAAACATCCACTAATTACATAGATAATTAATCAATAAAACAAATAAGGGGGTCTATGCACTAATGTCCAACCTAAAGATACCTTCTCTAATGAATTACACCCATTGTTTATCTACATCCAAGAACATGATGCTCCTATAAAATTATTTGAAAACGAAATACATAGAATACATCTAGTTGATTCCAAGAGCCTAAAATAGTCTGGGTACAAAAAAAATTAGTTTTAATATTGTAAATAAAAAAAGAAAAATTGATGATATATTATATGATGAGTATATCTCGAATGATATTTTTCTTATTAGAAACTACAACCATTAATGACAACCAATAATCACATCAAACTCCTTTATAACAATAGTTTTTTTGTGAAATATATTTTAAAAAATTAGATTAACTATTTCCAGGTTTTTCATTATTTAAAATATCGTGTTTATCATCTGTTACACATAACATTGAGTTTTCCGTATGTTACCTTCAACACAAATTTAAGCTTCTGTTACACACAACACTAATCTAAGACTAGAAAACATGCAAAACTGAATTTTAACAAAAATATGATATATTATTAATATTTTTTTACACATTACCATTATAACCAAGACATTAAACATATACATTTTTTTTCTCAAAAAACTAGGTTTTTTATATTCTTATTCAAAACATTCATATAACAGAAACATATAAATAAAAAAGTACTTATTTTTTAGAAATTTGTTCTATGTTTCAAAAATATTATTTTCCAAAATAATGATTTTCATTACTTTTTATGAACATTGATAAAATTAATTTTTCTTGATTTTAGAAAATTAATTTGAAAAAATAAAAATCATTTTAAATTTTATAATATCAATATTATATTGGGGTGATTTCATTAGATTATTCTATGAAGATACATTTTTGATAAATAGTGAAAATACTTAATTTTAATTGAAAATTTTCAATTAATTTAATTTATATAAAAAAGATAAATTATATTTAATTTTTTTTAAAGTAACATAATATAAATTATAAATACATTAATCTAATTTGGGAAATTTAGAAAAAATTATGTTGACTTATGATATAAAAACATTTTAATATTTGAAAAAATTTCTCTTTAAAAATTACCCAAAACCTTAATAGATACTACTTTATTGACATATTTAAAATTATCCTTAAAAATTTAGAATCTATTGTATTTGAGAAGATTTATTTTTGGGAATGAGTTTATTATTTTTGGAGAAATTAGAAAAATTTCCAAATATATATCTAGTTGGTTACTTTCCCACACTTATAAAAGGCCAATGTCATCCTTTACTTATTTACAATATCCATCCATATAGTTCAACCAATAATAACCATAATAACAACCCAAAATACATCTTAAAATCCTATATGAATATTATTGGACCTGAATCCAACCTAGGAAGGCTTCGGGTAAAATCCTTATGAGGATACCCGATTAATAGGTAACATTAATGAATAAGGGATTTTCATATTTCTTTATCCAACTCATTAAATTATCATAATACCATGATTATATATTAAACAAAGTACCTAAAATATATTGTGAGGTTTTTTGTCAATTTAATGACATAAATCAATCTATTCTTCGATCAAATTTCTCATGAAATCATCATTCGTGTCTACGGTGTAATACCACCTCGTGAAATAACAACATTTTTTTACATTACCACCTCCTATGGTTGGGTTTTATTAAGGATATTTATTATATATTATATTTATAAAATTATTATAACTCTAGAGTAATTATATAATATATATACCACTTTACTTTCCAGTTCATATGGTATTTGATAAAGTTGTTCATGTGTACAGCAGACTACCACCACATGAAGCAATGTGATTTGTTTAAACTAAATCTTACGTGGAAGATAATAAGGATAAAATTAAAATATATATATAATAAAAATTATATAATTATTAAATTAATTACATATTTATCTTCTATAAAATTATAATACATCATTTTATTCCGTAGCTTTTCACTCACTGAAATATGATAATGTCATTAGTGTAGGTGTAGACTACCACCTTGACAAAGTGATGTGACTCCCTCATTTCTTTAACACAGCACATGAAGGATATGTATAAGTATATATAAATAAATAATTTTTTATTTATGATATTTTTACCAATATATTATTATAATATATTATTACCTATTTTACATAATGATCGTTAAAAAATGGAAATGATACTCATGCATACGTACAGCCTACCGTCTCCACGATCGTAACATATATAATTTCTCAAAACCATCCTTCATGATTGGTATTAAGTTATATACTTCTGTATAATTATTTTATTATTATTATGTAGATAATGGAATCATGGCCAATGTAATATGACCCAAAACATCATAACCTAAAATAAAAACCAATAGATTTTTACTCAAAATGTAAATTTCACATGGAATAATTAAAAAACATGTTATAAAATGAAATTAAAAAAATAATATATGGTATTACATATATTTCCTTATAAATTTAATAAAAATAATTTGAGACTATAGTAAGGGTTTTCTAGTCTCTCTTTCATTTCTATTAGGCATATGAAAATTCACCACTTTCTTCTTTTATTTAGTGTATATAAAATCCCATACACATGATATATCATGAATTTAATTATTTAATTTATATATAATTATTAATGTTATGTTATTAGTTATGTGGGATTAATATCCAAAACAATATAAAGGTGGCGAGGCATAACCGTCTCACTTTTATTTCTTGTGAGAAACTTGCCAAATTCAGCACCTATTTATTTTATGTGGTGTATATACACCACCTTAATGTATCTTATGATTCATATTAATATAATTAATTTTATTCACATATTTTTTTATCTCTTACATTGAGATTGTGGTTTAAAATGTGTGAATGGGGTATGGGATCTTTGTCTTAATTTTCCTTCATTGAGACATATTTAATTTTATGAAACTATATTCTTGAATGAGGTGTATATACATCCCATATTACATGTATTATCATAACCAGGTTTATACTCATGAATTTTTATGTTTAATCTAATGTTATTCAATAATGGGTCTTACATTTTAATGATACCAAGGTGGTAAGGATTTTGTGTTTTAATATCATCATTTATTGGGATTGTTCATGATTATATTTTTAGTGATATAATCATATGACCAATCTCTAAAAAACATGTCTATCCTTGTAGTATACCCTTATAACTATTAGAAAAAGGACTGTTGGAATAGTAACAACACTCTTGTAATTGTAATAAGGCCATTATGAATAATATTATGACAGATAGAATAGTAAATTCACCGATGAAGGTATAAATAAAATTTTGTTCTCTTATAAATGAAAATATTATATATTTTTAATAGTAAATATGTAAAAATTTTTTTTAAAATGATAAATAAAATGTTTGTATTTTTTGTGAAACCTAAATGATTATTTACAATCTTATTATGAATAAAATTATTTAAAAGAAAATTTCTATTCATAAAATATTTTGATAAATTACTATTTAGTTTTAATTATATTTATAATATACTTTTATGAGATTTTAATTAATTTTTTTATGTGTCATAAAATTGATTATTTTATTAAAATCAACATTTTTTGATCAAATGATTATTTTATTTAAAACTAGAATTTCCATTATTTAGAAAATTATTATCATAAAATTGAGTCTATTTTGAAACCTAAATATTAAAAACTATTTGGGGTGAATTTTTCGGATTTTTAAAAAATAGTTGATTTTTTGGGGAGTAGTGAAATATAATACTTCACGATAATTAGAATTTTAATCCAACTAAATGAAATTTTTAGTCATTAATTATGTAATCACAAATTACATATAAATAAAATGAACTAGTTACTGTATGTAGTTATATTAATTGATATCATTTATAGTATAGTGAAATAACACTAAAATAATGAATATAATAATTAAAAAAAACCTTTCCTCCCCTTATAAATACCACCCCTTTACACCCCCTCTACTCACACCATCTATAATCTGGATCCTACCAATATTCTACCTAATTAATATCCCATGCCTCTTCCCCAAACCCTAGTCTTACTGGTCTTAGCGAAATACCAATTCAAATAGCCTTATGGAGGTTCTCGAGGACACGATATTAAAGAGGTAAACCCCCTTATTTCATTATTTAAATTATTTATTTATTCTATCTTATCCTCACCCACATATATAATGATACATGATAACTGAAGTATAATATTTATTGTAAAATTTTATATTTCTAATTTAATATCCATAATCAGCTCTCTTCAATTCCACTATTATTCAAAAAATGAAAAGATCATTCCTGATGTGTTGATTCACCGTATTTGTGGCCGAAGAGTTTTCATTTTCCATTACCTCATTCTATACATGTCATAAAACCATTATTATGGTTAATAAATATTTAAATATATAAATTATAACTATTTTCAAGTTTTATAGCTAATGAATATATGTCATAGTAAATAATTGGATATAACTAGTTTGTGATGATTGAAAAATCGCTAAAAAATATGATATAACTTTTTCATTGATGTTTTATCTAATGATTCATTTTTATATGAGGAAAAAACTAAATGTGGAAAAATTTAAAAATATTGAATTATAATATTACTATTTCATTCCACTTCTATATTTTTTCTTCCATTTGACAAGAACACTCATAATTATACTCAAGGGAACCAACTAGAAATCCATGAAATGTACACACACAGAACAATGAAATTAAACATTATAACCCATAAATATGGCCATTAATGAACAGAATACAATTATAATTAATAAAATATATATAAAAAAGTTTTTAAATTTAGTAATTGGTGGATCTAATTATATTCTCCCAGAAATTAAGTGCATGTGCAGAATGCTTTCAGACATGATGTATGGTATCTCTCCGAACCACGATTTTTCTTAAGGTTAACCATTGTCCCTATTTACCCCCAATGCATTTATTATTTATTAATATATATTTATTCTAAATTAATTTTCTATGATCCAAAATTATTTTTCTATATCAATTCATTATTTTTTGAGTTGTAAATATAGGATTTAAAATATTCCCATATAGATTCCTCTGGATAAGCTTGTCTTATTAAAGGGAATTTATCCATTTCATTGTTATTTTCAAGTACACTCCCAAAAATATTTTAATCCATAAATTGTTTATAAAATATATCATTTTATTATTAAAACCCCATTTTTAAATTCCATTTTTCTGAATATAATTATGCCTTTTCTCATATTTTAAGATTTTTTTCGATTTTCCCTAAAACTATGATATTGTGGCACATTTATAAGGTTTCTTAACATCTATTTTTACATGTTTTCACATCTATTAGACACAATTTATCATTATATATTAATATTTTCTTTTATTAATGTAAATTTATAATTTAATTACATATTTTATGGATACTGTTATGATAAAACATTTTTTTATGATTTATTACATAATTACAATACTGGTTTCTATAAATTGGTAACCCATATTCTTATTCCATGTGCTTGATTATTCATGTTGCATGAATATTATTTAGAATACTATCATGGTTGTTCCAAGATATTGAAACAATCCCTTGCTTAATTTTTATTCTATTGATATTTTATGTGTGGGATTAAGAAGTAAACCAAATCCATTATGGGACTATGTCCTCTAGGTAATATAATGTTTTTAGTTAGTCATGACTCATATTTATATGATATATTTTCGTCTTTATAAACTTTTATATTTACATGATCATATGATTCCATGTTATATATTATGATTCATGACCTATATGTTACCAACGTATTACATTTGACTCATGAACTATGCTTCTTTTCAAGTTTTATTCCATTCGTTTTCATTTTATCTCCTCCCATTTGACTATATATTCCCCATGTTATTTAATATAGGTGTAGAAGCTAGACAAAAATTATTATCTCATTATGAAGAATTAAAAAAAGATTTTTTTCGTTCTAGGTTTTCAATCTTATGTACCTAGTATTCCAAACACACTAATCTATTTGGTTATTGGTCAATATTTGATCATTAATTATTCTTAATGTCATATAATAATATGTGTAAATTCATAGGGATCATATATATCTATAACACCAACTATCATGTGGTAAATTATCTCAATCACTATCTATAATTATTTAAACTTTTCTACCATGACTATATCATCACTCCCAACCAATGTACGTCGATGTGGAAACCAATATTTGAGTTACCAAAGGTAATTATTATATATACAAATATCTATTTTAAGGGATTTTTTATTAACCCATTTTACTATGTTCATTGTATGATGTAATTTTTAACTGAATAACCTGTGATTAATAAGACATATTTTGAGGTGAAAATTCTTTTTTAGGTGGTAGAATGTAGTTCCTAGAGAATTTATGGAATCATTTTTTCAAATTAATTTAATCCATTTTATATTATTCATGTCATGAAATTTTTTATCAGGATATATTACATGTAATACTATGTTTTTCTTATTTTACACAAAACAATGAGTTAACATTGTGTTACTTATCACACCGATCTACGCTGATGATACATAAATCACTCTGTTTTAATAAAACCGTGCTATATTATTAATGTATTTATTTAAAAACTGCCATTATAACATGTAAATTAGAAAAAATATTATCAATATCAATATATATATTTTATATATAAATTATAATGTTTCATTTTAAGAAAAAATATTGATAATAATAGTAATTAGTTTTTTGTAAATTCATTATATGTTTTAAAAATACTATTTACGCAAAGATTTCTTTTTATTTTTTTATAATAATGAATAAAACTAAATTTTCAAAATTTTAGTAAATTAATTTGTTAAAATTAAATTTACTTTTTGAAATCATCATGTTATAATTTTTTTGTGGAAATTTTTTTCTAAAATGTTTCATTTTATGATGAATAGTAAAAACACATTGATCATTAAATGAAAGAAATCATTTTTCATTAATTCATTTAAAAATTTAAATTATATTTAATATTGGATTTAAATTTTCATTAGTTCAATTATACATCCACTAATACCATTTATTTAATATTAATACATTTTATAAATAATTTTGATACAAAATATATTTAATCTGTTGAATATTTTCTCTTTATAAAACTATTGTCTAGCCACTTCTATTGGATTAATTTTACCCTAAATTTTATAAATTATGTAAAATTAATATGTAATAATATATATTATACTTGAATTAATAATTATTTATGTTATATAGTATGGAATAATTAATTTTTTACCACAATGAATAGTGAAATCTCTAAAAAATATCTACCAAGGTTATCAAAAAAATGTGCTTAATATGTGGTTACTCTAAAAATATAAGGGTTAAAAATGACCCAACTCATTTATAAATACTAATTTTTGGACATATTATTATATTATACATACCATGTTCTGATCAAGTTTCATTTGGGTGCATTTTCCATGAAATATATTATTTTGTCTTTTGGGAAATTTCTAAGCTGCTTTTATGTGGGTTCATTTCCTCTACTTAAAACAGGCCACCACAACACTTCACTTATTCACACCACCCATGATATATATTACATCCATGTCCTACCCAAATAACATCCCAAATTCTCTAAAATCATCCCATGATTCTTATTTATGAAATAAATCAAACCTTCTAAGGCTTTTGGTTCAAACCTAAGAACGATGCTCGAATAAGAGGAAACGTTCCTCAATGATCATTTTTGTTTTATTTATTCCCCCACCTCCATAAATTGATATTATATCATAATAATATCATTACATTATTATTTTTAATTAAATATGTGTTGGTATGTTAATTTAATGTCCTAAAACCTTATACACTTCTTTAAAATTGGTTACGAAATCATCATTCTTGTGTACGAGAGACTACAACCTTGCAAGACAATGTATTTCATTTTTCCATTACCACCTCTAACAATTGGGTGTGATGATGGATATAAATTATATATATTTTATTTATAAAATTTATATATACTTTGAGTAATTGTGTATTATATATATATATATATATATATATATTAAATTTTCATCCCATAGGTTATATGATATTGTCGTTTGTGTGTACGTCAGATTACCACCACACAAAGAGATCTGATTGGTTTTGACTATCGCTATAAATGGAAGAAAGTAAGGAAAAATATAACAATTATATAAGCTATAAATGAAATAATTATTAAATTAATTACAAATTTTTCATTCAAGAAAACAATAAATCGTTTTATTTTTTATCATTTGACTAACAGAATGATGCTAACGTAATTGTCTTGTATGTGGACTATCATCATCACAAAGTGATGTGACTCTCTATTATCTTCACCTCACCACATGGATGATATATATATATATATATTAATATTTACATAAAGGAAATATTTTTTATGATATAATAATAATTATTTACTGATCATATATTAAATAGACTCTTTCTTTAATGTTCTTTGAAAAATGGGAATTAAACTCAACCGTGTGTAAGACCTACCATCTCTATGATCGTGACACACTTCATTTCTAAAAAACATCATTCATGATGGGTATTAAGATAAAAATTGATGAAAAAATATTTTATTATTATTAATATGGACATACTAGGACAATGAACAATACAATATGACCTAATATAACAATTCAAAACATATACAAAAAAGTGGGTATTACCTAAAACCTGACATTAACATGGAATCAATAATAAATGTGTAAATAAAGGATAATTAAATATCATATATGGAATATAATAAATAATTATGTTTCTTCAATACTTTTATAATAAACATATATTTATTATACATGAGGTTTGAGCATGTAAAATCAATGTTAATACATAAGGTAAGGGATTTAGAGTATCTCTTTTATATCTAAGAGATATATGAAAATTCAACAATCATTTATTTTTTATAGTGTATGTACATCCCTATTTACTATAAATATCGTTATTTTAAATATGTTTCTTTGGTTGTTATTATTTATTCGGTCATAGAATTTAAAATATTACTGAAGAGGTTAGGGATTTTCATCTCGCTTTTTACTTTTTTGAGATACATACCTTATCCACCACCTATTTATTTCATGTGAGGCTTATAATATTCATCAATTTATATTATTATTATTATTATAAAACTTTATTTTATTTACATATCCATTTAAGTATCTATCTTTCATTGGATTTATGATTAAAAAGTTACCAACGTGGTACAGTATCTTTGTCTCAACTTTCCATATTTGAGACATATATTATAGTATAAACCTATCTTCATATATGAGGTGTATATATAGAAACTTTTGAATATTATATCCTTAAATTATATATCATTAGGATGTTTCATGTTTCATTTAATAATTTAACTTTATGGGACTTAAGTTTCAATGTTACCAAGGTGCTAAAGATTTTATGTTACAATATTATCGTTTATTAGGATTGTTCATGACCATGAATCCGATGATAAAATATTGTGCTCTCATATTTTCTAAAACATGTTAATTTCTTTATCCTCAGGTGATATATTGAGAATACTCATTTAAAAATCAATTTCTCCTCTATATGAATTGATATTTAAAAAATTAAATATCATCATTTCAGTTGAAACACATTTTTTTCCAATATCATGATTTCTAAAAATGTTTTTGAAATGATTTTGGGTTTGAAAAGTGTTCTCAAATTAGAAATGATGTTTCCAATATAAATGTTGTAAATAATTTTTAAAACATCATATATAGGTATTCATGTTTATTTTCAAAGAAATAGATTTCCAAAATATTTTATGTTTTAAAAAGTGATTTTCCAAATAAAATTTATTCTCCCTTAATTAAATGAACCATGTGATATTTCAACAAAATTTTCAATCTAATATGACGTCCTTTATGTTAAAAAATCATTATCGAGGTAATTATCCAAGGATTAAATTATTATTCTCCATCTTAATGGTTTATTTTTATAATGAAAATATATTTATGAAACCCATTCCTCTTCCACAGGTTATACAATGATAAAATTATTATGAAACCAAACTCTTAATCTATAAGATATGCTATGATGAAACGATGAAATGACTATGAATCCTATCACTTTTTCATAGGTTATAATAATATTAAATAGTTATGAAACTCATTTCATTTCTTTGGTTATGAAATCATAAAATTTTTATGCTCTTCTTGAACACATGTTTAATATTTTAATTTTTTGATGGGTAGGACCTATAGCAACCTCCAATGTATATGGTATTGATAACAGTCTTATGATAATATAGGGTACATAGGTGGTTATACCAAGCCCAAAAAAGGTAAATTTTTTTGTTATTCCACTATAATAAAAGGATGTCATTATAGGGGGGTTGCGTTTAGAGGGGGTTATAACCCCTCTAAATTATATTGAAAGGGTTTTGGTAAAACACCACTAATGGTTCCACAAAATGTTGTTAGAGTCAGTTTTCCTTGAACTATTAGTAAATGGAACATTGAAATGGTATCATTATAATTACAATGGGTTTATAACCCTTCTAATTCTACTCAAAATTGACAAAAAAAACTAGACCATTAGAAGCACTTTATACCCCTTCTAATTTATATATCATTTATTGGTGGGTTGAACTACCTCTACTCGATCTTCGAATTCATATTTAAACATGTTCTTATGAAAAACAATAACTATTCAAGGCATTAGGTGTGGTTCAAACCATCCCTAAAATATTATATTTTTAACAATAATTCTAATATCCATTGTTCTGTCACCCCATGGTGCCATCCATTTCTCACCCCCATTGATTTGTCCCCCTCTCTCCTGCTTGACCCACATTTCTCACCCAGTAGAGTTTACCCCACCCTCCAGTGGTCAAACTAAATCTCTCACGAGATTAAGGCAACCTCAAGAACCCCAGTGTGTTTCATCTATGCAGCTGAGTTCTGCCACAGAATATCCACTATAGAGGAGATTCAAACCCCGACTACCCAGTCAATAAGCACCGATAACCCCTATGTTATACCACTATGCTGGCATAATAGATGTTTTTTATATAAATTTTTTTCTATTTATATAAATTTACTTTTTTAATAAATATCACCTTGGGGTATGGCCCTGAACAAACTTCTAGATTGGGAATTTGAGGCACCATTGGTGAAAGATGAGGAGGAAGTGGAATAGTCCTAATATAACTTTGCTTGTTTCATGAAATTCATGGAGAGATACCTAGGGAAGGATCTGAAAAGCATGTCTTACATGACACAGACGTTTCAATTGTTTCACCCTCCAACTTTTATTATATAGGGTGGACCTAAGGTAGCATAATTCTGGATTGAATCCATAGAGACGATACTTGACCATTTGGATACTCTAATAGGGAGGAGGGTCAAATGTCTAATTACAAGCTACAAGTGTTAGTGGGAAGTTCATGTATGATTTGGATAGACTGATGAATGTCATGGAAAAAATTCTAAGAGATTTTATTGGAGCACTTCAATCTAGAGATGATGAGAAAAGAGTATCATTTAGAGTTTATGCATATTACCCACAGAAGCATGTTCATATGGAATTAAACTAAATGATTCACTGATTTACTATGTTTTTCTCCAGATATGAAGGTAGATGAGGGGTATTCATAAAACCAATTTTTGGATGGACTTAGATGTTAAATAATATCCCAGGTAAATATATTTAGGCTAAAGAAATTCATAAATGTGGTTAATCATACTTTCATTTCAATGGAGAACCTGAAGGAGGATTCCAATACAAGACAGGTAGCTATCACTAGATGATTAGTGAGTGTTCCTTCTGAGACCATGAGGTGCTATTTTGAGAACCATATTCAATATAGTGGAATGCAAGGTGGAAAACCAGGAGCAACAGTTTCACCGCATATTAGTAAAATGATTTTCTATCATTGCGGTATGTAGGGACACTATCGTACACATTGTCATTGGCCACTAGTGAAGTGATTGTTTTGTGTAATGATAGGGCAATTATAGAAGTTCTCCATGACGCAACGACAAGCTTCTTATGAGGGAGCAGCTACTCAGAGTCTGAGTGTGGGAAGGGGTTCTTCTACCCTATATAGGTATAGCAGCTAGAACTCTACAGGTGGAGGCATTAGAGGTAGTAGACATGGTGCTTTAGGGTATGAGTTCCCATGTCATCAGAGTGGTTCTAAACAATGGAGTCAGACGAAACCTTAAGAAAGAGGGGAAGGATAGTTACATGAAGTGCAACCTGCACTTGTGGAGAACGAGGTTGCTTCTTCAATATTGAGAGGTACTATTCTAGTTTCTTCTACATTAGCTACATCCTTGTTTCATATTGGTTCCTCTGATTTGTTTGTATTTGTAAATGATGTTAATGGTTCAATCCTAGAGCAGGGGTCTATAAGTTGGGTGATGAATATCGATACACTATTAGGAACACTGTCTAGGGATATCTATGTATTCAAGGGATGTGTTCTAAATATCAAAGATTATCATTTTATTTGGTATATCTATGTCATTGATATTACAGGCTTTGACCAGATTATGGTTATGGACATTCTAGTTGCATAATGAGCCCAGAAAGATTTTTACCATAGGAGAGTGACCTTTGTATATCCTAAGGGTGACCAGTATGTTCTTTATGGAGAATGGGACATCCAAGATGGCCGAGCAAGTTAAATTACCTAGAATCTGCGAGATCTCACAGCTGAAGTTCATAGTCTTTTGTTGGATGATGGGAGTGGTTGGCAAGACATCCTTCCACCAGTAATAGAACAATTATAGGATTTATTTCTTGATGAATTTTTAGGGAATCCACAAGAGAGATATGTGGAATTTACTATTGGAATCATGCTAGGGGTAGAGCCTATATCTATTCCACCTTATAAAATGGAACCAACTAAGCTTGAAGAGCTCAAAATGGAGTTGGAGTAGTTGGATTATATTGGTTTTATACATCCAAGTACGTCACCTTGGGGGATCACCTGTATTGTGTGTAAAGAATGCGGATGAGAAATTAAACTTGTGTGTCGATTACAGAGAGATTAATAAAATGACCGTGAAGAACTGATAACCTCTTTTATATATCGATGGCCACTTTGACTAGATGAAGGGGAATTGTGTGTTCTCAAAGATCAAGCTGATTTCAGGGTATCATCATGTGAGATTTCAGACCTCTAATATACCAAGAATATATTTTTTTGAAGTAGTGATGGACTTTATTAGTTTATTGTAATGCTGTTTGGGTAGAAAAATGCTCCCAAATAATTTATGGCCTTGATGACTAAGATCATTCATCCATACATAGATCAGTTTGTTGTGGTGTTTGTGGATGACATATTGGTGTACTGTAAGATTCAAGAAGATCATGCCCAACATCTTTACATTGTCTTGGGTATATTGAGAGAGCATTTTCTATATTCCATGCTATCTAAATACAAGTTTTGGATTGATAGATTACAACTTTTGGGGAATTTCATCTCGGAAGAAGGTGTCATAGATGACCTTGAAAAAGTGTAGGCATTGATTTTTTATGAGTAGACTAATAAGGTATTTGATATCTAATGCTTTTTGGGAATATATGGTTATTACATGAGGTTCATTTGGAAGCACCGCTTTCTGGATTGAAATATAAAGGTATAATGTATTATTAGATAGAAGCATGTGAGAATTCATTCAATGATTTGAATAAGTTCTTGACATCAGCAATAATTTTGATCTTACCTTAGTCTGGTGAGGATTACATTGTGTATTGGGAAGCTTTTGGGATCAGACTCGGAGCTGTATTGATGCTCGGGGATGGAGTCATCGCATACAGGTCTTGTCCGTTGAGAGAACATTAATGGATTTACCCTATGCATTACCTCAAGTTAGTGGTAGTGGTTTATGATATTAAGTGTGTGAGACACTATCATTTGGGTGAAAACATTAATGTTTTTACAAATCACAAAATCATGAAGTATATCTTTTCATAGTGAAACATGAATCTTCCGAAGTAAAGATGGGTAGTGTGTATGCAGTCCATTGATTTTAAACTGTCATATAAACCCATAAAAAGAATAGTTTGGTTGATCCCTTGAGTAGGAAGACTCATAATGAGTTGTTTTATATGAATATTATAGAGTAGAAGATGATTAATTTTCTAGAAGAAATGCATTTGGAATTATAGGAGAGTCAATAGAGGATGACCCTAGATTCTGTAATAGTAGAGTATACACAATTGAGATAGATTAGCGACATGCAGTATGGGGATCTGGAGTGTTTAGCCTTAAGGGAAATCCTTGAATCTAGGAGGCCACCTTCATACTGTATAATATATGAGGGTGAGATCATCTATGTGAAAAATCAGGTTGTTGTGCTTATGAGTATGTGAGAGGAATTAGGTGAGAATTTCATGCCTAAATGTGGGCAAAACATCATAGGGTGATAAAAAAATGTATGGTGACCAATGATGGTAGTTTTGGTGTCCAAACATGAAAATGGATATAACAGGGTTTGTAACATGTTTTTTCACCTTTCAGCAGGTGAAGGCAATGCATCGATGACCTGGAGGACTATTGTATATGTTACCTATTCTAGAATGGAAGTGGGATTACATGACTATAGATTTCATGGTAGTAATTCCAAAGAAACTAAGTAATAATGATTCAATTTGGGTAATGTTTGATCAACTAATGAAGGCATCACATTTCTTGCCTATCAGGGAAACCATTATAGTAAAATAGGTGGGAAAACATTACATGTGAGAGATATTAATTTTCATGGGGTGCCAAGGACTGTAGTTTCAAATATCGATTCACGGTTTACATCACGCTTCTATTAGGTCTTATAGAAGGTGTTTGGTACACATGTTATGTTAATTACATCCTTCCACCCATATACAGATTAGAAATCAGAGCGTACTATATATGTTTTAGAGAATATACTACGAGCATGTGCTCTTGAACTTAGTGTTTCATGATAGAAGCACTTGGTTTTTGTGGAGTTCACCTATAACAATAGTTATTAAGAAAATGTATAGATGGAAGCTTATGAGTCACTTTATGGTATACATTTTATATCACCACTATGTTGGTTAGAGGAAGGTGATTCAGAGCAATTGGGACTAAGTCTCGTTTAGGAGACACCAGAGTAGGTACAAATGATTCATAAATGTATAGCTACAGCTCAGAGAAGAGAAAAGTTGTATTCCAATAGATGGAGATGAACCCTCGAGTTTATAGAGGGTGAGTTTTTATCACATTAATTTTCACCTAGATTAGGTAACCACAGGATATGGATTCTGGTCATGTTGTCACCCAGGTTTGTAAGACCGTTTGAGGTGGTGGAGAGAATCGTACTAGTGGCATACCGATTAGCCCTTCCACATAAATCCAGTGATATGAATGATGTTTTCCATGTGTCACAACTATGGTGGTATCATCCCAACCCTTATCATTTGATTTATGTGGAAGAAAATGACCTCTAAGTAGATGTCTCCTTTGAGAAGAATATGATACATGTGTTGTCTCACATGGATAAAGTGTTATGGGGAAAGGGTGTGCCATTAGTTCTTGTATTATAGCAACAAGGAATTGTTCGAGAGGAATCCTGGGAACTAGAAACAGACATGAGGGCTAAATGGCCAAACCTTTTTGGCTTAGAATCTTAGAGAAGTGTGAGAGTGAAGCTTGGGGATTATCTATTATAATATGGGGAGATTATAGGCTCTAGGGCTCTTCTAGAGCCATCTCGGGTGCCTTTTCATGTACCTTTTGAGGTTTTTAATTACCATTGTTTTGGAGTAGAATTTTGGGGAAAATTTGGGTGAAATTTTATAAAAAACTAATGGATAGTGGGTTGTACATAATTTCCACATGGTTTGACCAACCGTGCAACTAAATCGTGCCAACCAAGAAAACCCGAACAGAGAGATCTGTACGGTTTTTTAATGGTTTAAAAAACCTTGCAACAAAACTGTTCCAACCATGAAAACTTGGATAGATAGTTTATCATTTTTGGGGAACGTTTTTCCCTAAATGTATTCCCCTACCTAGGAAACCATGTTCATGGGATTATTTATTTAAAATCTATTTTAAAACCACATGAATCCCTTAAAACTCCCATATTTCAATCTTTAATCATGCTTGAAAAATTAAAGGTGATCCCGGAGCCATACAGGGGAATTCCAAGGAGATTCAAACATCGTTCGTTGAACTCTAATGCACAGATTGAAGATCATTTCTCTTATCGGTAAGTGGATTTCATCTCATTGTTTCTCCTATTCATTCCTTTATTTTTCCTTTATCTTTTCATGTAATATCTCCACTGTTCTCGTTGATCACAACCAATGAGTTGAGATCTAAATCGATGATTGTAGTTCTATATCACTATTTTAAATATCTTAATGCATTTGATCTTATTATTTGGTTTATGGATTTAGTTTTGGATCTTGATTGATGACGATATGCTGCTTGAATTTTGGGGTTTCTTTTGGGATATCATTTGTCAATAAACTGATATAGGTTGTCTAAATTTAACTCGCATGGTTGTAGATTTCATTTGTTAATCGGAGTTTATGGGTTTACTAGATTCTATTGATAATATATTACCTAAATTAAAGAAATTAGAAAATAGGATTTTACTTGTGATTCCCTCTTTGATTAATTCATTTTAAAATAATTTATCTAATAAAGAGGGTTTCCCAAATAGATATTTGTTTTGGATATTGGTTATGGGTTGAGGTACTGTAATTGAGAAATTGAATTGATTCTGTTAAGATAATTAATTGTGGGTAAATTAATTATGGAATGATGTTCGGCAATATAAGATAATTAATTGAGAGAATTTATTATGTTCCATGATGTTGATCAAATAAAATTAATTGAGAGAATTAATTATGAAAATTTGGGATTTGATATGGATAATTAATTGTGATTAATGAATTATAAATTCATAATTATGTTGATTGATTAATTAATTGATGAATTAATTAATGGGTTATTTTATTAGTTACATTTTTAGTTAACTATTGTACTTTGACATGTTTAACTAATCATTGGACTAGTAATGGAATGATGTGGATAATTATTTTTAATTCAACAATGATTAAATGGCTGATATGTTTTTGGTCGTAGACATGGGATTCTTGACCGATTATATGTTAGGAATTAGACATGGCTTTCCACCCCAGTAATTACCAATGATTGAAATTTTGGGGTGCTGGGAATGGTGACCTACACCGAATGAGATATGGAGTGCTAGACATGGATACCAGCAATGAATGATATTGGTTTGAATGACATGGTATTCAACAAAAAATGAATGATAAAAATGAATGTTTATTCAAATGGAAAAAATTAATTGAAACTAGGCCTAAAGTGATGAATATAAACTAAATGCCAATGTGATAACTATTTAAATTATTAATATATTTATAGCTTCATAAAACTATATACACTATATTTTTAATATATATTTTTTAGACACTATTGGTGGTGGCCTACGTTGTTGTACTCATACCCTCTTTGGGCTTCCTGATCGTCGTCTGAGTTGACTTTTTTGTTGTAGGAGGGTATAAGGTAAAGGCCATGGGATATGTAGCTCTTTGGGATTGGAGCATGGGAGAGGGAACCAGAAGTCGTTCAGGACCTACTTGGGAATTGTTGTGTCTTTAAATTTAGTTGAATTGTAGACACCCGACATCATCATTTTCATTGCATGTTTTATATTTTAGTTGAATGTTGTATTTTCTTGTTTGGAATTTCCTATAACATGGTATTTTTATGGTTATTTCTATGATTCCACACATGGTAATTTTTTGTTGATTATGATAGAGTTTCAATATGATAAAATAGGGTATAGTCTACCCAATACAAACTTACCATACCCTCACTACTAGTTGGAACCCTCCGGCATACTTGGATGCGTGGATGAGGGCATATGGCTAACAAGGTCAAGGCACCTTATGGGGGAATATGGGATGGGATGTCACACATAGGTGTGAAAATAAAGAATAAAAATACATCATAATTTTATATAAATAATTATAGGGAATGATGGATTATAATTTAAATAGAAAAACAGAATAATATATCACTAAACTCATGAATTGGGAAAGGAACTCAAAACCGTCAACATTATAAAGGATTTAGTATAGGGACTATTATTATTTTTCATAGCCCATTCACAAGCCAGAAACTATTAAGCGCCACACTAGGCAACTATTATTTACTCATAATCAATTTCATCCATTTTCAATTAAATTACATGGTTCTATAATATATGGACTTCAAAATTAGTAAACATAATCCAATTGTGCAAATTAATTCCTCTCTTAGGGCACTCAAACATTATAAAATCTAATATTTCAGAAATAATTAATGGGAAAATCATTATAATTTCATAGAGTTATAAATAATTCTATCATTGAGATACATCATACAATACATAAAAAATAATTATATACCATTGATAAATCCTGGGTAATCTATTATAATATTTCAATCATACTCCTATTGATGACCACATTTTTCATTTAGTGTTAAATTTGTATAATGAATTAATCATTTAAAAGGAATTTATCTAATATTAACCATCAATGTATGAAGAAAGTGAGAGGAAATCCAATAATAGAAGGATAAGGACTCGTGGATTTTCCATATGAGACAATATATAATGAATAGATCATAAATCCATTCTTAAATTGAGGAAAAAAATATTAAGTATGAAAAGGTAATTCCCTGGGGGATTGGTGGATACTTTTGGGTCAAAATGATCAGAAATAATCATTCAAAAAAATGATTTAAATATTTATTTATTTATTAAAAAATTATAAAACTATTTAGGTTCTTATTGGATACCAGCAGGAAAGTCCATAGATAACCAAATTAGGGGAATCTACTTGTTTGTGACTAACAAAATATTGACCCAAAATTGAGGGATTCTCTATGCTCATGGTATCAAATTATAGTATAACCAGTTATACATTTTTCAAAATAGATTTCCCTTTATAATGGTTTAACTTCTTAAAATTATCACTTATGACCATTGTAATAGATCCATCTGAGAAAAAAATGTGTGATTCCAAATACTAAAATTAATTTCTTTGCATATATAACTTTCAGGTGTTACCAATATTGGAATATATAAAATCTCATCATGATCTACTTTATCTTGTATCGATGAGCCTCATCAGTTAAAGGAACCAACTATTGCACTTATATATCTGACTCCCACTCTCAACTCTTATTATATAAATATTTTTCTAACACTAATCCAAATAATGTGGAATAATTTTCCAATAAAATGTTATATCACTCTGATAAACTATCTAAACCTATCACTCTTTGAATTTTGTTTCCAGTTCAAGCTCGAATTTATCGATGTTGATCATTTGAATTGGATTTGTATGGTATCTACTAAGAATATATGAATTGAATACCTCTCCCAAATTAATACATTTAAATGAAATAATAAATGGATATTACATATTATTTATCATATTAATAATCCCAAATCAATTGATTATCCAAGAAACCCACATCCCATACCTCCAAGTCCACTAGTTTCATTGCTATGGTTAAACTCGTCAAGTGAATCAGTCACCCACCAATAAATATATAGGGTGGTGTTTCTAGTTAAAATATTATTTTTTCCCACCACAATATATCAATTACCACATCTATATTAACATTTATTTCCTAAAATCTCATGTGTAAATTATTACATGATATATATAGACAACCATTCCTATAGCCAACACTGAGTTGATCAGTACAGTTTTCTATAAAAATCCACAAAAATAACTCTGAAAATATATAAATGAGAAATATTCTTGAAGTAATTCAAAAATAATAATTTATGGTTAATCTAAAAACCCAAATAATTATTGATTAATCTCTAAGGAATGTATCTCTTCACAATGAGGGTATCCTTGGTCATATATGATATTATATTATGGTACACATTTATCATGTGAAATTGTGTATCAAGTACCTTTTGTAAAACTCATCAGAATTATTATTTAAAATATGAATCCAAAACATAATTATTTCTCCTATTAACCCTATTAGAAATTAAATTTATTAAAAATAAATACTTTTCACATCATATCAACAAAATAAGTATCCCTGCTTGTTAGGAAAATTTCTATGATTATCTACACTCAAAGATAACCCATACAAATTAAAAAAAAATTATAGAAATATATTCACAAAATCAAACATCACATAATCTAAAATGTATATAGAAAAAGAAAAAGTGGATAATTAATATTGGGAATTAATTCTTGGTCAAAACCCATTTATAGGTAAAACATCAACAAAATACCATAGTAATTTCATTTATTATCGTAGTCCACATTCATCATATATTGATATAATTATATATCATTAAATTATTTTCATCAATATACTATCCCATGTCATGTGAAAAACATAACAACAACTCATGATTTCTAGTGGGGACTGTACCACTACATTGTACATAAAATACATTATCAGAATATAGGGACATATAAGGCACTGGATTCACAATATATATTCCATCCATCATCCCAAAAAAATTAACACAAAAGAATTATCACCTTAAATATTATTAATATTAGGGATATCATACCTATTGAATTATCGATGTCTATTTTTGAATAATGTTTATCATCTTAATGAAATTTTTTGTATAATTTTATCGGCATTCACTCTTTACTATCTAAATAAAAAAATTCACATATGTATTCCTACTTGTTGGGTAGTTAATAATGTTCCAATTCACATGGTTATACACTATCTAAAAATAGAAAAACTAATGGGACATGAAAATCATTAACTACTGATAGATCTAATCTTTTTTTAAAATCAAAATATGTGGAACTTAAGATATGTATAGACCATGAATCTCCAATAAAATAACCATGTGACACCAAATTATATTGGTGTGATCCACAACTATTATCTATATATTAGTCAGAATATAGAATCAACATTACAAACTCATTTATATATATAAATAATGAACTCACTATAATAGACATGTACCCATACTCCATGATCTGGTTCTAAAAAATAATCATTACATTTATATATTTGATACTAATTGAAATGGATAAATTTTATCAATTAAAAAATAACATCAAAACAAAATATTATATTACATCCATTCCCATTGAACATTTTAGTTTATATTTTTAGTGAATTATAACAAACTATTTCATAAAATATGTATACATAACAAAATAATTCATATAAAATGTCATCTCCAACAATTATTATCACATCATTTAATCTTCTTAGAAATAACATAATAAAATACTTTCTTCATAACATTTGAAAATGGAAACATAGGATGGGTGTGATAAAATTCTCAGTGATGGTAAACATAAGTATTAATAATTTAATTTCATCATGGTTTATAAGATCAGTATAAGTGAATGATGACATACTTTTATTTTAATGAGTATAACATGTAATAATTCATACCTATTAAAACATTAATCTTAAAAACTGAGACATCATGTAGTGATTTAACATAAGATAAGAGTCATAGATTTCAACAATAATGATCTATTTAAAAAAACAAATAAGAAAAGGATCCATTAAAACCTAATGAAAATCTAATAAAATATCTTTTTAATAAATAAAATAATTCATATAACACTTATATATGGAATAAATTATCTTATAAACTCTAATACTATCATAGGAGAAGCCTTTTGGTTAATAATTTCACATTATCCATTGATTTGGAGATATATATTAGCCTCACAATCTATTGATTATATTGACACCTCATACCCATGATTTATTATAGAACCACTCATCAACATAAATAATTTCACGAATTATAACATTAGTAATGTATATAGAGATATAATTGCATCACAAAACCCACATAAATAGTTATTATTCTATTCATAACATTATTAACCAAATGAGGATAAAGGGTACTATGAAAATATTCATGAAACATTCCTAAACCATCTAAATAAAAAATAAAGATGGTATAATTATAATATTTCCCCAGTGGATCATAATTGAAAAAATGTTTTTTTGATTGGTAAATATAGATTCTATTAAGATATAATTGAAAACATTCTTCAAGAATATTTAGTGAGAAATTTGATAATAATTTTTCAAAAACATAATATCCTAAATATTTAGGAAATATTAAATCCTTTTAATATACTATAGGAAATGTATCATGGGGTTTTCCAAGAAAATAGTTCTTGAAATTGAATGAATATCTATTCATATTGTCAAATTTAATAATAAAAATTATATTCAACCTATTTTAAAGAGATTCAAAAGTACCCCATGTAGAAAACATTAAAAAAATTCAATTTAAAATACTTCTAGTGATTGTAAAAGATAATTTCATATTATTTTCCTTAATAATTTATTTTTATAAAATGAAATTCATGAAAATATTTTATATTACATTGATATGTAATTGTAATATTCTCGGCATAAAAAATGAATAATGATTGATTTCACATACAAATAATATTTTTGATTTCTATTTATTGATAATAGTGAAAACGAAAAAAAAACATTTAAACAACATTAATATCAACATATTAATAAAAGTAATATGTTTTAAATTATTGAATATTATTTCCCTAAATAATACATGAATATTAATAATCCTAAAAATAAATGAGATTGTAACGTAAAACCATTACACCGTTGGTAACATTAGAAATAAAATAATGACAGAAACAATTTTATAAAGATATATAAGTAATATTATTTTTATGATTAAATATTAAAAAAATTATTCATAAACTACATTTCCACTAAAAAAATTTAATCATGGTGCACATTATAAAACCTATTTCATGAAAATGAGATACACTCTATGTAATCCCTTGAAAAGATCATAATATATTAAGTGATAATTAAACCATGATTTGATTATGTGAACATTTGTAAATCCAAATGGATAAATTTTAAATAATGAATAACAAAATATAGTGACCTATTCCAATATAATCATGGAAGAAAAATGTCAATGAAGGATATTTATAACCCAATGAAAGGAAATTGAGTTAAGAAACCATAGAAAAATTCATAAAATTCTTTTTAAATAACTTTGGAATGAATAATTTGGTTTGTAACATATTATAACCTCATGGATGAATGATTCATGATATAACATTTATAATAGGAATTATATATACCATATAAAATAAATTCGGTGTACAACATTAAGATAAGCCTCAATAGATGGGAATTGAGAATAAATCATTTACCTCAGGTATATAATTTCAATATATATACATTAACTCAAGTATAATAATATAATATAGTTTTTTTATTTTTATTATATACATACCAAGAATTTTAATTTCCATTAAACAAATTTTTCCTTTCATTATTATAAATTATTATATAACTTAATTTTTTATGCCCACATCAATTAATTTAAATATGTTCTATTCATAATTTCATCATCACTTCGATATAATTTTCGTTGTTTGAGTGATAATTATTTTATCATATCTAGAATATTAAACATGGACTAATTTTTATTTTTATAAAGTAATTATACTTTTAAATCAATCAATTGAACATTTTAATTTAAATTTATTTTCCTTATAATAAAGGAGACAATACACCATTTGTATGCATGAGTATTATTTTCATTTTTCAATGCATATTAGTGAATGAAGATAATTATATTTTTAACACTATATAATTAATATTATATAATAAGTATAATATTATCTCTTCAATAAAACATATATACAATATCCATGTGATGTGGTCTTGAAAAATGAATCACATTGCTTTGTGGGGGTGGTAATCCAAAACAATTCATAGATGATGTTTTCATTTCGCAATGAATGCAATTTCAAGAATGTGTATATTATTTTCAGTTTTATAATGAATATATATATATATATATGTTCAAATTTAATCCGTCATTATATCTACATGTGATATATGGTGATGAAAAACTAAATAAATCAAATCTGGTGGGGGTAGTTTGTTATACAAATTAATAATGGGCTTTCACCATTTGATAAAAGAATTATATGGATATTGGTTATGAAATTAATATAATAGAGTCTGATTATATGGAATATATAATTGTTTTTATATGATAATGGTTTAAGAATATTTGAAGGAGGTATAAGAAGAAATAAAAAATAAAACACTAGGTTAGGAACTATATATCTTCTTCATACAACCTCATTGAATTTTTTTCTAAAATAATTACATTGATAGATTACGTATCAAAATATATACACTATTACATGTTTGGGGTTTAGTTAATGTATTAAGTTAGGTAATGGATGATATAAAATGTTCTTGATGTTTTGAGAGGATATGAGAGGGGTGTACAATGAAATGTATAGGAGGGGACAAATATAGAATTATCAAAATGATTACAATATTTTAACCACAAACTCAATCTAAATAGATACAAAAATGAATCATTTTTAAATTTTTGATGATATGTGTTCTACTTAAATATATAAAATAATATTTATAAATATTTTTAGGCCATTATATCCCTAATCTCTTTAAATTAAATCCCTAAAAACAATTTTTAACATTTTATATGGTAAAAGATTTTTACTATTTGTAGTACTAATCAAGAAAACAATAATGTTCATCTAATTAAAAAATAATAATTATAAATAAAAATTTAGACCCCATTTTATTAAATTATAATCCAAGGTATGGTAGAATTTATATTAAACTTATGCCTACAAAATTGGATGAAAAATGTGTTTTCATAAAAACACCTTTTATGTAAAAAAATAATAGAAATTAAAATTTTAAATTTTATTCTAGTAAAATTTATCGGATCTTAATTAATAAAAAATAAAAAATTAAATTGTATTGATATTCCAGAATATATTTATTTTTCCAAATACCTTTATAGAAATTATTTTTTTCAATAAATTTTTTCCCATATTGACCTACAAAATCAGAAATTCATCCTTGGATACTATTGACATACTAAATTAGAAAATAAATTCCATTTTTGAAAATGAAAATTCAATATTTCTTAAATCATCCATTTAAATAAAATTCTTATAATGTTTTAAACCCTTTTGGAATGAAATAATTATTTTATTATATATTAAAAAATTACCCATTATTCTAATAATGAATATAACTCTATAAAATCTAATTATTGAATATTTATAACAAAAATAGAATCATTTATCTTAAAATTAAATTGTTTCTACAGAAAGATATAACCCTGAATCAGAATATCCTCATTCTCAATATTTTATTTATAATAATAAATTATATACTCCCTTAATTAGATATGGTATGACCATAAACAAAATAAAATAAAATATAACAATAAACACAAGAAAAAAAATCATCGTGAGTTTTATCATAGTAATTTCACTCAATTATTAGTATGGGAAGTCATTGGCACTTCCATATTACAGATTCCCAAAATAATCTTCTTGTAGTAATTTCTGAATCCATGTAATCTATGACTTGAAAAACCATTCATATCCTTCTCCCATTAAACCATACCATCAATCATGTATGAATCCACTAATATAACTTCCTATAATATCATTATTACAAACATTAATACCTAATATATCTAAAAGATACCCATTCGATACATTGTATAAATTTAGTTTTCCATTATCATAACTAGAAAAATCAGTAAATGACCAGTGTGAACCAATGAATATGAAAATGGATATATATTCGTATGAATATGACCATATTACTCAGTTATATAAACATTACTGTAACATCCCAGGACTATATAACACCTAACGGTGCTCTATGCCCGCCTGTCCACATGGCCTCAAGCACATATCCCAAAATTACAGAGGCTTTCGACTAGCATTGAGGTCCATGTTGATGATAGTGGGGATACTATTCCCTCATTAGAAAATTTTAAGACATCATAAATAAGATAAAAACATGAAGTGGTAATACCATACAACAAAATTAAAAAGTGTAAGACTTATAATACAAATAACCATGTGTCATATCATATAAAAAATGATTTGAATCTCATGTTGCTAAGGAAACATCCAAACAAGACACAATTCGATCATATATAGTATATGGTCCAAAAGGGAAAACAAGAAAAAAAATTTCCTAGCAGTAGCACATGGCTACGTTTGGTCACATGCTCTCACATTCCTAAGAATCTTATCATGTATCAGGAGTATGGAACTTTCCCTTATCAACACCTAGAAAAATATAATTTATTTGTTCCCATAGAATATCCAAAATCGGTTGTGTGAATAAATCCTAGTTAGAAACCAACAATGGTCTATACCAATCTGTTAGTGAGTACTTATAACAGGAAGTGTAAAATAGTGAAAGCAATAAGCGAGGAAATACTTAAAAAGAAAACAGTCCTACAAGAACTGGCTTCCATTTATGTTAAAATTATATTCAATTATCAATACAATTAAATATAATTTATAATCCCTAGGATACAGCCCAGGCCTGATGATTCCCTGTATAATTGTAATCTACATAGATTCTTTAGAAGGCTATCAAAGAAAGTATAAGAAATAATAGAAAGCGTGCTTGTTCTTTGGTATAGTAAAGGAATCATGAACCATTCAATATCTAAATAAACTTTATCCTATCCTTGACATTCCTAATGTGGAATTCAAGTATCACTCTATGTGAAAATCCCCCAACACCCTCTGATCTCATCCTCAGAGAACCTTATAGTGGAAAATATGGTATCACTGAAGTTGTGGAATAAATTCGGACACTGATCCCACCCTTGGTGGTACTATAGGGATCCCAAGTATCATCCATGACATAAATCACTCCTCCTGAGTCAATCCATATAATAGTATAACTATAAATGGTTCACTTGACATTTACAGATCCTCTGTGAGCCATTCCATGGAATCCATGGTTTACTCACGGCTTATCATTAATTATTAAACCCGTTGAAACTATCTGAGGCATTCTAGAGAATCCAATTTTCACTAAAGGGACCAAGGTAGAATAAATATATAACCCCATTAATGTAATCCATTCAGAATACATGATTCACCTAATTTTATTTACCATTTAACCATAATCTGTTAATTTAACAATTCCGTTAGACAAGCTTAGAGAAACACCAAAAGAATCTAACATTCATTTACCACTAATAGTGGCTTTACTATGGCCAAACTCAGAGGATATGAATATCATTACTCATATGGGAACTTTTAACATCCAAAACCTATTCTTCAATCAAAAATCATTGCAAGGAACTAATGTAACCTATCTCATAAAGTCAAGTTATTAGTTGGAACTAAATTGTCAAATAATGCTTTACCAAGCATAGGCATAACATTGGTCAAAGGGGAAGTACATCTATCCCTTATATTATCAAATTATAATACCATATAACAATGAGGAAAAGAATATATATATAAGGAATTCCATTTTAATTTAATCCACAAAAATATTCAAGGCATACCACATAGGTATCCTAGGCCGAACATCCATAAAGTTGTCAAACAGGCACTCGCCTTGGGGGTGGCCCTAAACCCAGGTATAAAACCCAATACATGATTTGAAACACCTATTTAAATACCTAAACAATGATATAAAATAGATTTCATGATTTATAAATCAATGTGACACCCCAATAATGGGCACATTTCACTCTATCATATATAAACACCTTGGCAATCAATGAAAGGTATGAGAAAACCTACCTTATTCATGTTCTGGATATCTTGTCCAGTCCCAAGCTATAATTCTCCTTAGTTTCATAGAAATATAATGAAATGATGAAGAATATGATATTAGGGAATATTATCCTAAATCCAACGAGTACTATCAATATTAAAAATAATCAATTAAGGCTAAAAAAAGAATAAAGGCATTACTATGGCAGATCCTTATAGATGAACGAAGGATGAAACGAACAACAGATAGAGATGGGATCTAAAAACTAATAATATCCTTCAAAGGGGGTCTATAACTATGGGGATAACCCATTAAATGAAGGAGAATAAGTAATATAACTTAAATCATTTTACGAGATATTTGGTAATTTAACATAGAAAATCTCGGTCGCACGATTTCTGCACATAGATTTCCTAACCATATAGAAACCATGCTTAGTAAACTAGAAGTCAGGGGAAAACACATGGTTACCTCGATTATTTTGACTAACCATGTGGTAACCATGCAGTTTCATATATAGAGTCTTCTTAAACTACTGACATATCTTCACGGAAGTGTTCCCCAATACCTATGGTTTTCACTAACCATGAAACCTCTTCTTTTCATTCAAAACATGGGTTTCAGGATTCAGAGCATCCCTAAACACCTAATAGACCTCTATTACCCCAAATAGAATCCACATTAGGTCATACATAATCAATTAAATGATGAATTTAAGGAAAAATCATTATCCATACCTCTAAAAACAATTAGGTACATACAAAAGTACCCATTTTATTCATCCCTTCATTTTTTCATCCAAAGGTGGTATAGTAGTATCTGATAAAAACTCTAGCCACTGAGATTGAACATCTTCCTCCCTATCCTTGGTGTAATCATGTACTCAGTCATTCTACCATAGTTCTTGTAGTAATTTAATTGACCGACCCCATAAAATCATCATGCTACAATCCAAAATTCCTATATGATCCTCCTCAAAGTACCCATATTCTTGTCACTCAACCTCATCGAGATGAAAAGCATGAGATTGTAAAGAATAGTAATAACACAACTAAGAAACATGAAAGATTTCATACATAACCTGGTACATCTGAAAAAACTACAATAGATATGAAACGTGCCTAAATCTCTCTATAATCTCAAATGGCATGTCGTAACATGGTGAAATATTACCCTATCTCTCTATCCTCATGTGTCCCAACCACAATGCAACACGTAAGAAAACCTAACCCATGACCTCAAACTCCAATATTCATTTGCGGTGATGAGTGTACTATTTATGAAGAGACTACCTTTTTGCCATATACTTTTGAATCAAATAAATGTGCTCAGTAGTCTCCTGTACAAGACGAGGTCCTAACATAGATGGATCTTCTTCCTCCCATCAATAATTGGGTGGTCAACAATTTTTACTATATAAAGAATCATACTACACCATATGAATAGTATCCTAAAATCTATTATTATAGGTGAAATCCACTAGAGGTATATGCTTCTTCCTTTAATCTTTGAAATCCAGGATATGTGCCTGAAGAATCTCCTTAATCACCATAATCATACGCTTTGACTGACAATCTATCCAGGGGTGGTAAGCCATGCGTAAAAGCACCTATGTACATAGAGCCCTTTTTAGCCCTTTCTATAAATGATAAGTAATCCATGCATCCATATTTTAAATGATATAATGTGTAACCCTGTGTAAAAACACAATCTCATGGATGTACAATCTATCAAACTCATCATCACTCAAGGTATCCATGATCATATAGAAGTCTAGAACCTTCGTGAGCCTATCAATTACAACCCAAATGACATCGTTACCTTGAGGGGACCTCAGTAAACCCATCATGAAATCCGTCGTGACATAATTTGATTTCAAATCATGAAAGGGTAACTATTTTTGAAGCCTCACTGGTTGATTGTGTTCTACCTTCACCTACTGACAAATGGAGCACCTCAACACCAAACAATCTGCATCCCTTTTCATAACTGGACACCAATACTGATGATCTAAATTCTGATACATCTTAGTCACACCAGTATGCACTTCCCATATAGAGGCATGAAATTCTCACATAATCTCCCCACTCATGTATGTAGAAACCCACACTCGACCATATAAAAGCATAACCTCATACTTGCCTACAATCTAACCATGAGGAGTGACCTCACTAGACACACTATCCCATAAAAATAATCCATCATAATCTGATAGTTGACTAATCCATAATCTATCTATTAGGGTATAGGTAATAGCTAAATCTGATAGAAATGTTATCCCTAACTATCTTTTACCTCCAAATTTATCTTAGAGAACAATTCCATAAGCTTACACTCGCTACTGACCTATTAAACTGTGTACACCTGACTCCTTCTACTAAAATAAATGACCATTTCATTTCCCTTCCCAGGAATGTAGGAAATATGAATATCAAAATACTGAGGTATTCAGCCCACCATCGCTATTCTTGATTTAGATCATTCATTTTAATTTTGTACTTGAGGATTTTGTGGTCTATGAACACCACAAAACACTCACCCATTATGTAATTTCACTTAATGAATAATTCATGAACAAACTTATCTAACTCAATATCGTACATTGGGTAATTCCTCGCATATTTCCCCAACTGCTAAGACTCGTACACAATGACGCATTCCCCCTACATAATAACATCTCCCAACTCGATACTTGATGTGTTGTAGTACAAAATGTAACTCTTATTTAAATTTGGCAGAATCAGTATTGGCACTAAATTAAATCTCCCTTTCATCCCTCGAAAGGTTGTATCACACGAATCTATCCACACATACTTCACATCCTTTTTTTAAAGCACGTCAACAACACTACTAAAAGTGGGAAGTTGTGTATGAACCGCTTGTAGTAACCAGCCAGCCCAAAGTAATCACTCTCCTCAAGGAAGATTCTAGGTTACTCCCAAGAAACATATTCCATCTCCACCTCTGGTTCTACTTACACTCATGCATGTGGGATGACATGACATATGAAGTGAGTCTGATCCATCCAGTTGTGGAACATTTCATGAATAACATATAACTGATGCTCTCACAGTGTAGTCAATATGATCTCCAGATGATTGGCATGGTTGTTTCAATAATGAGGATACGCTGATATATCATCCACATAAACCTTTTTAAATTAGTAAACATACTGATGGAACACACTATTCATCAACTCCATGAAAACTGTTGGCACATTTGTGAGACCAAACGACAAAAAAAGATACTAATATAATAGTAACTACTCTAAAAAGCTATAAATTGTATTTCTGATTATATAATAGGTATCAAATGATAATTAGATCTGAAATTGATCTTTGAGAAAACCCGAGCTCCATAGAGCTAGTCGAATAGATCATCTATTTGTTGAAGAGGATACATGTTTCTAATGGTCAAATGGTTCATCGTCTGACAATCTATACAAATCCTAAGGGTACTTTGTACCTTTATCACATAAAGGACCAGAAAAGCCGATGGATAAGTATTTGGTTGGATTAATCCCTTATCTTTCATGTCATATTGATACATCATGATAACATTTAACTCTATCATAGATATCCTGTAAGGCGGAATGGATATCAGGGTAGCTCATGGCACTAGCTCGATAGAAAAATTTACCTCTCTCACCGGAGGAAAACAAGATAAGTAATATGGTAAAACATCTCTCAAATGATGAACCACGGTATGGAAATTAATATAAAGTGTTCCAGGGTAATCTAGAAAAAAACATGCAATCTAGGATGTGATCCTGCCTAACCCATGTTGGTCAGGTCTCTCTTCTCTCACCTGGACATCCCATTTACCTTTGTGTAGAAACAATCTTCACTCTAATGATGTGAAACTCACCCAGTGATGATATCAATAAAAAAGGAATGAAAGGATATTATCCAGTCCATCCTGAGATTGAAAGAAAAACCAATCATTTCTAGGAAATAATGCTCCCATGACAAGTGACACCAGCCAACCTCTAGGGATCACTCTATGCGTAGATGTGCACATGTTTTTTTATTCCCTAGTGGAGTTCCTAGAATCATGACATTGTGAGTAGTAAAAAACACAAAGACCATGAATCTCCACATTATGCAGAAATATAAAAATATTTTAATCTCATATCTCAAAGGCAGTATAAGATAAAATGGAGGCTACTAGAATAGAATCGTTGAATGTTGAATGTCTGGGATCCTCATCCTACTGGTTCAATGGAACTACAAAATGATGACTTATACCACATCTTTGTGACACTAGCTAGCTACAATATTTTGATCCACCCTACAATCTCTGTGAACCTAGGTTCTGGCTACCAGGATTATGACCACCACCTCTACCTGAACGGCCCGATGCATCCCAATTCCAGGACTCGTTAGAAGCTGCAGAACCCACTCCTAAATATGTAGATGGTGCAAATACATTTTCTGTAACACCCCAAGCATCCACGATACACTTCTTTTTGAATAATACAACAACATGTGTTGTACGCAACACTGAGTTCAAGTGCACCATGACTTACCAAACTAGCCGTTCAAAAACGTTTATGAATAGTATTAAATAAATTTTTAATTTTATATTATCCTTATAATTTTATAATCCATATTATGAGTTTCTAAAACATAATTTATGTACTAATTCATTTTTTTCATATAAAAGAATATTTTTAAAAAATGCAATTTTACCACCTTTTAATGGAAAAGCCTTTTTAAAACCAATATTTGAAACTTTTATATATTTAATTTGACAAAATAAACATTTTTTTAGAATCAGGACATATTAATTTAGTTTCAATAATGTTTTTGGGTTTTTCTGATGACTTTCATATTTGGGTGAATAGTGAAAATTAATGTATTTTAACTAAGAACAACATTTTTACTCAAAATAATTTATATTGTTAAATTATAAATTTTAATGGTTTGTAAGTTTAAATAGATTATATGTTTACCATTTAATCCAATGGTGGTCATTTTATGTAATTTACTTTGAAATTGGACATAAGTAAGTGTCAAACTTTTGATAGTTATTATTTCATAAAAATACGTCTTTTGGCTTTGACAGCATGAATTAATTTTAAATTAATAAATGAAACTTTTATGTTTTTAATTTGGTAAAATAGGATTCATTTTTTGATTCAGAATATCAAAAATATCTTAGGGTGAAATTTTCATACTTTTTGGATAACTTTTATATTTGGATGAATAGTGAAAATTACTAAATTTTAATTAAAAACAAATTTTTTAATAAAAATAATTAATAGTGATAAATTATTCATTTGAGTGGTTTTAAAGTATATTTAGAATATATTTTTACCATTTAACACAATTTTGGTCATTGGACATAATTTCACACTTATACCGGAAAAAAACAATTGTCAATATTTTGATAGTTATTATCTCTTAAAAACACGCTTTTTGTTTTAACAATGGAAATTAATTTTAAATTAATTTTTTCCACTTCTGTGTTTTGTATTTATAAAAATGGATTAAATATTTAGAATCATGAGGTCCAAATTTTGTTAATAGGTAACTTTTATTTATAGACATTTTGAATAATTACTTAGGTAAATATTTTATTTACCATGGTTAAAAGGAAAATCTGGTAAATAAAGGTAAAAAAATAATATTATAATAATATTAAATTACCCTAAAACTTATTCAAAACCTATTTTTTGATACTTTTCCAACCATGGGAATCTTTGGGTGAATTTTGGGGCCCCATGGTTCCACTTGTAGGTGATAAGGACATTTTATATGAATTAAGTTAAAGTAAATACAAAAATGACATAAGCATATATCTTTTAGAAAAAAAATTTATTAATAGGGTTATTCATGTTATATTTTTGACTATAAATATTAACTTGATATATAAAACTATTTACTACATAATGGTATTTTATTTATAATTTTTATACATTTAATAACTAAATTTATTTATGACACAATAATGATGTAGTATTTTCCTTATTAATGAAAGAATTAAATAATTGGTATTATAATGGTTACGATAAATATAATTTGAATGTTTTGACTTCATCCACAAATTTTATCGATTAATATTACATTTTAGGATTTTCTAAATGAAAATTATTTGAATTAATAATGTTGTTAAGGCTTTAAAAAAATCAATTACGGAATAGTGTCAAAATTGACATAAATGAGTTTTTAAAACAAATATTATATTATTAATTGATATTCTATCCCTAAAAATATAAGGTTCGGCCAATGGAATTGTATCATGATAGGGGTATCATTAATTCTCCACTTGGGGTTATTTTTTAATTATATAGTATGTTTATTAACTATAAAATATAAAAATACAAAGTGACATAGTAAATGTCAAACTAATTAGCTAAGAGTTAAAACTAAAAGATAAGGTTAATATAATGACCCAAACCTGTCTAAAATCTATTGGTTGAAATTATTTCGACCCATCCCCACCTTATAAGTTTAATAATTTACTTATGAGCCATTAGAAACTGAATATGAATATATTATAAAATAATATTTCTAGTTTTTCCTAAAGAGCCCCTCCTCCCCCTTATAAAAGGACACCATTTCTAACTAATTTTTCACACCATAAAAGCCTTTTGGTTAGTTCAAAACCTGCCCAAATATTCACTCAACTTCCATCAATTTATCCTAGTTGCCTTAGTTTGATCATAAATCCAACCCAAGTATCCCTTTTGATCAAATCAAAAGGAAGAACCCGAAGAAGAGGTAATGTTTTCACAACCCTTTTTCAAGTTCCTTTCTTCATTGACTTCTTATTTATTTGATTTTTCCATTCTAAAATAATAACTCTAGTATATTCTATATACTATGATGTTATTATATATATATGGTACAACCATATACAGTATTCTATTCATCATTTGAATGAAATGTCACCATACATGCGTAGGTACGGCCTACCGTCTCTATGTCATGGTATAATTGTTATTCAATACATTATTATTTAGATGGGTTTAATAATTATGTGTAATTCATATACATAATAAGTATAACATGAAAATGATTCTGTATATATGATATACCATCCAATTATATATTATTTTAATATCAAAATAATTATATTGTCGCTCGTGCGTACGTACGGACTACCGTCTCTACGAACGCGATGAGATTCATTCTCCATCATATCCATTCAAGTATAATTCTCATTTGATGATTAAAAATAATGTTTAAGGACATGATATCATTCTGTATATGAATAATATACAACCTACTCATAACAAACATGAATTATGTAACAAAACATATAAAATAAAATGAGTAAGTTAACACCCGAAACGATGATAATACTAAGATATCATTAGCAAAGTGATGTTAAAAGATCATATATGACATCGTATTAATGTATATGATCCTTTTATAATTCCATAACAATTATTTTACAATTATAAAGGGGGCTAACCAACCCTCTAACATGGAAAAAGTACAACGTTAGGGGTTTCTTATCTCACTTTTAATTCCGTTAGATTTCCAATGTTCACCACTTCTTTATTGCATGTGGTGTTTGTACTTCCCATGATTGTATTCATTTTGTAATATACTTTAATTTATGGATTTTTACATCATCATTTTATGATACTTATTTCATGGTTGTATGTTTCGTAAGTTACCAAATTGATAATGGAATTTGAAACTTCATTTTCCACTCATTCGGCTTTATGCATACTTCATTGATTATTTTACTCCAAGATTATATGTGGAATCACTATTAATTTGATTATGTCATAATTTCCACTCCTCATTCCGTGGATATACTTTTGATACACATAATTAATCCATTTATAAATTCTCAAGTCCTCGATATGAACTTGATAAGAGTAATTTTAACTCAATCTCCATTTGTTGAGTTAAATATCCAATTCATTAGTGTTGTTTTTACAAGATTAGGTGTGAATTTTAATGATTTATTTACACTGAATATAAAATCATATTGATTGTATTTGTATTTATTCACACATAATTATTTCTTTGATTTATTCTTAATCTTAGGATATGGTCTTTATAAGACATTGGACCTCAATTTACTTTCTATTGAGACTTCTTTGTTGTTATACACCAAATCACTTTTATATAGTGTATATAATGTACTTTGACATAGTATATCATGAATCCCTTTATTATCAAGATATTAAAATGTTTTGATTACCTCAATTATTGGTATTCAAGTGTCTCTCTTTTTTATAGAAAATTTAACTAAAATATTATTTTAAATGTTTTAATGATTTATTATTCTAAATATTTCTAATTACTGTACATGTTTTAAAAATGGTTTTAAAGATTTATTTATATAGACATTAATGTTTTAAAATTAAAATTCTTTTTAAATGTTTCACAGTCTTATTAGAAAATTTGATTCCAAAATCTATTTTTAAATAGCTTCTTGACAAATTGTGTGACTTTTAAATGATTTCAAGAAAAGGGGGGATATTTATCTCTAATAGTTTTGATGATTATTTTCATAGATATCAATATCATTAATTATTCTCAATTGAGGTTATCCTGATACAATACAATCTTCTATATTGTATCTAATGAGTTTTGTTTGACTGTGGATGTACTATTTTTATACCATTCATCGTTTTTGGATAATGTATTGATATTTTGTATGTTATTTTTAATACGAATGTTTATGTTGTGTTTCAAACTTTTCATATGAGGAATGCATTGGAATTAGTAAGTGACGGATGGAGCCTTCTATAGCTCCTCAATGCATCGGTAGGTTCCATGAGACAAACTAGTGTCTTGGCACAAGGCCTTGACAAAATCTTTTTTGTAGTCTTGGCACGAGGCCTTGGATACATTGTTATGATAGTTTGGAATTATGCATTCCATAATTATAAAAGTGGTTATTGATATTTCATGTGATTATTAGACTAGTATAATATCCATGTGAATATGTAAATGGAATTATTTCATTTTATTTTTTCCATATTATACTGAAGTTCAAGTTCAAATGGCTTTTGTTTTAGTTATAAATTCCCTAAAATTTTTATTCTTATTTATGAAAGTTTCCACTATATTGTTATCCTTAGAGGGCATTTGAAATCACCCCTTTCTATGTTTTATTTTTCCCCAGATGTAAAGAAGTAATTTATGAATGACCAACATGGATAGTATAAAGGGATTTGTGTGTGGAGACAAGATGTTGTTGTAGTTTTCACTTTTTGATATAATTTTAACATTATGTATGTATCTAGTTATTCCAAGGCTACTAAACTATCGGTCATTTGGGACTTGATCTTTTGTGATCATGCCAATGTTAGGTAATAATGTCCTAACTCTGGGTAACTGGGGTCGGAGCATTACATTATCCCTAGTATATTGTAGAAATTTCTATAAAACATGCTACATATTTCCCGGCGTTCAACAATATCAACACTCATTAGGTTCAGGTAGACATTATAGCCAAGAATTACTTAGTGGTCATCACTAGTAAAATCCCACCTTGCTACCAAATGAAATGTTCTGACTAATCATATCACTGTGAGAAATATCCAAATGTCATTTCCTACTATCTATCGATACTTTACCAGATCTAGGTGTTGAAGCATCATAGATTCTACCTCCATATTCCCTCAGGTTATGCTCTGTAATTGTTGACTGATTCATAGTGGTATAAATAGTCGTGAACCTGAAGAAATTCACTGATGATCAGATTTCATACCTAAAACCATCCAGAAACCATGTAGCATTTGATAAATTGACACACATTAGACTAGTTGTGAACCACTTGAGCTTAGTAATACAAAACGTCAATATGCATAAACTCTTGGGTATTATCATCTCTTAGTTTCTCGAGATAGTAGTAGTCCTAAAAGATAGTTTTGAAATCATCCCAAGCCATATCCCAAGGACGTTCTATCTTAGTAGTGACATCTCATCATCTCTTAGCAAAATTACATATAATCTAAGCTGTGGCCTTTACCCTCATATCAGTGGGCGCCTTCAGATTCTCAAAGATCGACAACATGAAATCCTATGAGTACTCTATCCCATAAATTCGACGAGTAATAAAAAAAACAATCAGTTCATACCGTAATGAAGAACCAGGTTCTAACAATCACCACTGTGTTTATCACAATGAACTACCTCATGAGATAATATAATATGTTTAACGTACTCATAAAATTAATAAATGGAATAACAGTAAGAATTATTCACATGTAATGATTGATGAGGTCAAATAAATTTTATAGATCCATATTGACCCTCCCAATTGATCAAATATGAAACCAATGTATGGAAATAGATAGTAGGCCAGTTCAATCACTTTGTTTTACCACTTAAAATATACACAAAAATCTAGTGATACTTAAACTTCATTAATAATAGAATGAAAGGAACCAAATGGTTTGTTCCTTAGAAGGTAAATATAGTTATTTATATGATATCAAGATTCGCCTTCTTCTCTTTTAGATCTTATAGATCAATATTATAAGGAATAATTGATAATATGATATTAAATTTAATAATAAATATCATCAAATTGATCCCATGGTTTGGTGAAGACACCATGAAATCATTATGAAATATATTATGTAATAGTTCTATGTTTAGAGGATTGATGATATAAATTTTCTCCTTCATCCCTTAAAGAAACTATATCCTACTAATTTTTAATCACCCTTGGTTTTTGATGTATTGGTCCTGAATATCCTAAAAGAAGATCTATGTCAATAACGTATGCTTAATATCATATTTTATAATCATTAAGGATGATCACTTATGATAGTATTCGATTTTTTTATAATGTTTAATCTATTCAATCATTAATATCAAATCGAAATTGGAAGATTCTATCAAAAAATATTCTAAGATAATACAAAATCCAATGAAAACTATGGTAAATTTTTGGAATATCTAAATATAGAAATATATCTGTATTGGTGGCATCTTAATAGATAACAACCCATTGAGATACTCTATAGTAATCCCTTTATCCACAAATATCAATGACATGTTTAAGGAGAGTGACATAACTATAACTAATAAAATATAATCTATTATCCTTCCCACATTGTTCAAAACAAATATAGTATATGCATCAATGTAATGTGTATATATAATCATCTCAACGAGTTGATGTTATCTGATCCTCGACATGAGGATTTCATCCCCCCAAAAAACAACATTACCTCTCCATATTAGATTTTTTACATTAAAATCTAGTAGGATTTACCTCCACTTTGATACAAAAGTAATAATTTTATAAATTTCATTATTAATAAATACATATTGCTTCACCACAAAAACCATATGTCATACATGAACCATATCGACATGATGTGTTGGGTATAATTCAAAAATAAATATGAATGTCATGGACATTCCATGATACCTTATTACACTGGAATCAGAGATGATATTTTCATGGAAGGAAGGGATTTCTAAATCCCCATAAGCTTGTGACTAGTGATGGTGTGTCAAAAAATTTCCATGTTCAATGATTTCTCAATATGAAAAATATGTAAATAAAGAACACCAAAATTTACATTAGTGAAATATTGATATTATAAACACTCCACAATGATAAAATACCATAAACCTATAGATACTGATAAGGATGTACAAAATCCAATAAAAACAATATATCATTGAAGATAGTGTCCCAATGATTCCATTTAATGTGTGAATCAGAACTCCACCAACCACTATAATCATGTGAGACACCATTATTCATGAACACCCACAAAATTCATGTGGAAAATTCTCTTTTTCTGGACATAGTATAGAATATTCTATAAAAAACTAATGGAAGTAGTAGGGTGTGTGGAAAATATCCCATTTGGATTTCACAATCTATTTCATGATATTAAGAATAATAAAATAATTTTATTTATATGATCACAAAACAATGAATGGAAATTAATTTCTGTGATTTCATTCAAAAAAGAGTTCAAATATAGTAGTTTCAATGTTTATAAATAACAACACTAGTTGAATATTTCACAAAATTAAGGGGAATGTGTAAAATAGTCCAATAATCTTGGGCATGTAATAATCAATTTAAAATTATGAATCATGTCATATTCCATGAAGTTCATTATTTCATGTCTCTATGATCTATACACTACCTAGTAAATCATCCATTGCTCAATGTGTGTACATATCCCTCTATCTCAGGGTTTTTGGATAATATAAATCACCACTCCATCACGGAAAACCATTTTATATTTGGATTAGATAGAGTTTTCGTCATCAATCCATAGCTTGGCTGTTAGATTCACAGTATTCTTGTCCTATTCTCCTATAGAATCCTCAGGATCAAATATGATTTTAATCAATCATTCATTCATTCGTTGTAAAATCATTTTATCATATTAGTTAACCAATTATAGTTTAAGTGGGAAAATTTAATATTTCAATATACCATTACACATTCAAAACAAAATTCAACTATTTATTTTATATTAATTCCATTAAAAATCATAATTAATTTTAATTTTTTTTCTAAATAATCGACATCAAATCACCCCATAAAAATAATTTTCTTACCAAGCCTTATTTTCTCAACATACAACAACGTCATTCACAGATAATTAAAATGGTTTTAATTTCAATATTATATTCATTATCAAAGAGGATCATTAATATATTCTTAATTAATGATTAAGAAATAAATGGGAAATACATTTCAAATCAGGAAAACAATCAACCTGTCATGTTTTGGGAAATACATAATTCAACCACAAACCTTATATCACATTATCAAAATAACCACTCATAACGATAACCACTGTTAGATATTCTATGATGAGGAATATGAAAATGTAATATATTGAATTATTACCCATCAAATATTGGTTAAAATCCATTAACAACATTTGGATTACCCACTCTAAAATTCGTTATGAGAAAAATAACAAATCATTCCCAAAAAATAGATCTACTTATATTAGAGAGGGATTAATCGAATAAATGGGAACATCAACCCATGAGTAAATGAGTTTTAAAGATACAAAATTCATATCGGGGATCCCCTAAAATTAAAATGGTTTAATTTGGTTCAATTGAGTGGTGATTAGAAATCATTAAATGTGTTTTATAGATTTTATAATGAATTTTTATAAATTAATATCATGTCACATGGTTTAATATAATATGTCAAATGGTTTTATCTTATAATTCGCTAACTATGTGCCCCTACTAGGCTAATGAAGAGAGATAATTTTTGGATTTTTTGTTTGAAAAACTATTCTCTAACAATCCAATATCATCTTTCCCATGCAATACACTATTAGGGTTAGAACCAATTTTTTAGCTAATGGATATTTAATCCATTCTTACACCTCGAAAACCTGACTAAAGGAGATATATTTCATGGTATTATATACATGGATTCCACAAACCACTTTTTAACCAAATTCATACCTAGAATTCTGTAATTATTAAACAATCAATAATAAAAACACCCCAAAACAAGATCCAAATAGAAGAGTGATTCAAATTAATGGGAAATTTACCTTAAAGATTGTAATAGGATGTTACAATATCCACACAAATAAGTCTATATACCACAATAATTATTGTGAACATGACTCAATATAAAAGAGTTTTGGCCACTACTCTCATCAGAACCTCACAATCATATGTCTCACATGGATAAAAATATTAATATTGAATCAATAAAACCAGGGGTATATTTTTTTCATATAGAACCTTCATCACATAATTTACTAAAAAAATCTATTCTCAATAATAGATAAATTGGGTTCCATATCTTAGTAATTCGAGAAAATGATATTTTATTGGTTAGAGAGAATAGTTTTCAGGAGAAACACACGAGACATGTTTTCAATTGATGACGTCCATGGTGGATAATCTAAATGGGAATACACTTTTCCAATATTATGAAAAACCTTAAATAGTCCAAATATATTGGTTTTATATTTTTATGTTTCTAAATTAATCAGCGGTTAATCTAAGTAGAACAAATAAAAATATTATGGTCACTAAATTAAAACACTAAAGGTAGTCGATGATTATCATTAATGGATTTATTCGTACATTGATATTTTACTATACTCCGAAAAATAAACAAATACCTTATGCTTTATTCTTGGAATAAAATATGAACAATGATAGAAGCTTCAATAATTGTATACCAACATATCATATAATTACATGGTTATCCATAAAAGTCCTCAAATTGTGGAATCTAGGAATACAACTGGTAAATACGGTTATAAGAAAGCTAAAGTAGTTCCATGTGGCTATCCAAAGTTGCACAAATTTTATGATGTATGATTGAAACATATAATTAAAAATATTTAATAATATTTTTCTCATTCTACCAAAATCCCAAATACATATGAGAAAATAGGTCCAACACATTACACTCTTCTAATGACTCTTTCATGGATTGGGTAAATAGAATCCATTAAAAAATATTTAGCGATTATATTCGTAATATGAGTGTTGTGGAAAATGTTTAAATAAAATTTTATAGTTATCCCACTATTTTCCTCTGATTAGGATCCAAATATTTTTCTGAGAAGATATAATTTATCATTTTGTGATCATAATAAATCATAAACAATTCTTCATAAATGAAATAAAACCATCTTCTATGTTCATGAATCATAGATGTGAGTTCTATATTATAGTATGGTAGTTCTTACCAGGTACCCATAAATGTTGGGAACTAGAAGAAACTATTTGATCACCCTATATAAAAAATATCCCAAACATGAACCTAGTAGAAAAATTGATGATATAACCCTATCCATTGTATATAAATTTCAGTACTGTTAATGTAGTAATATTCTGCATCAAATTATGATAAGTAATCATGAAATATCAAATCCCATTTGAACTCGACTCCCTTTAGATTGAGAATGGCCATCATAGAATCCAATTTTGAGAAGTATTTAATTTAATGGAAAAAAGGACCCTCTAATCTCAATAGTCTTGTAATCTTTAAAACATTATGTGTTTGTTCCCCTGACATACTAGAACAAAGATTCTCTTGATATACTAAAATACCTTGTTCTAAGACCATTTTTTCGGATAAATTCACATTATTTGACCAGAAAGTACATTATCATATCTTATTTTAATATCAGTGATCTATGTAATGTCCTCAAACTACTAGAGAATTACTCATCAGCTCATCTATGATTTCAGAGTAATCCAATATTTCATCAAATAATACCACCATAAATTAACAGAGGTACCTATTGAATATCTATTTCATTAGAGACATAAAAACTATTAGAGGATTGTTTATTCCAAAGGGCATAACAATATACTCATAATGAGAATACCAATTATATGTGGCAGAATTCAGAATATAATGTCTTTTTATTATAATCAATTGATAACCAAACCAAAGATAAATCTTATAGAACCACTTAGCCCCTCCTAGTTGAACAAAAGTATTTTCAATATGAGGTAATGAATAACTACTCTTCACATAACATAAATTTCTTTTTTTCATCAATAAAGGTCTATGAGTTTCGTCAATTTTATTAAAAAAAATTTATGAACAACCCATGCTAACACACTAAAGTGAATGAATCCTTTATCTAAAAATCATCAAATTAGGACATTAAATCCAAAAATTCAGTTGTAGTGATATTCTAATATGGAAAAGAAATTTTGTGGTAACCAAGTACAAATTCCTTAGAAACTCCACCTCATTTACTAGTGGAAAACATAAAAGTCTTATAGTAACATTTTTTAAAGCATAATGAAAACTAGTGAAAGATCACCACCCAATTATTACATCTATAGGTTTAATGGAAACATTTATATCATGCATATCAACATTTTAAGATGTTCTATGACTCTAAATAACCACAAGTCCCACTATCTAAAAACATGTGACATACCACTATTGGATGTTTAGGAGACTCATCAATGATAATATTAAATCCAGGCATTATGTGAAATTATATTTTCCACCCCAAAAAATACATCCATATGTTTCATATTCACAATATAAATATTAATGTTGATTCTACTCTCTGATCAATAGAATGAAAATATAATGGAATCACTAACCATATTATCCCTTCATTATATTGGGTGTAGCAATATCTATAACAGAAAAAATAAAATCCATACTAAATTATAACAAAACCATAATGTTAGTTGATATGAAGGAATACTATTTTATAGTATCAAATAGATTATTCAACAAAGATAAATTTATAGTTATGGTTCCCCACACAATCACTAGTCCAAAACCATCTTATTATTGAAACACATCCACTATGTAATGAATATTATTTCTAGACAATTGTGGCAACATTCACTTAGATAATAAATCATGTAACTACACTAAAATTAGTTTGTATGCTGATAATCACATTCCACAGATTAGGGAAGAAATGATATGAATAAACATTTTTAAGTGGAATATGTGGCTACATGAAAAAAAAATATTTGGTGCCACCATACAATCCCTATTTGAAATTACAATAATTTTACACTAAAACCAAGTTAATGGAATTTTTTTGAGCACTATAGAAACTCTAGACAATGCATTTTGTTTTGATATGATAATATATTTATATTATATCCTCTTTCACTTAAACTATCTTATATAATATACCCTAGGAGAAATAAAAACTCCCAACGACAATGAAATACCATCCTATTCAATCTCATCCACCATGGATCATTATATAACATTTTTATAATAGGTGATAATTAATATGAAAAATGAGATCATATGAATGATCAAATTCGCATATAAAATCATTCATTATTAATATTCTCATTTGATACTTCCTTGTGAGAAATCATTACACGTTAATAAGTGTGGTTTGCATAATTTTTTAGAGTATTATCTCCCTATAAGAGGATTAGAAATTCAGTTAAATTTTAAAAAACAATCAATATTGGTTAGAAAAATCATTATGAAAATAAAATTTAAAAATTTCATCCAAATTGACTCTTATTTCATTGATGTTACCATTAAATAAGCCAACATGTTTCTAGGCCTTTCATGCATGATGGTATAGAACTTACCCATTTATGAATGTGGAATTTCCAAGAACTTAAAAATAGATCAATCTTTTTTTAATAATCCAATGCCTCCCATTGATCATTCGAGTCTTGGATTGCTAGTGGTTTTTACTAATTAAAATCTGGAGAATGAAATATTATTTCATCTATTTAGGCTTCAAGTAATAGATCTTGAACTTTGAGGGATATGAAAACATATCCTAGAGCCTGATCCACATTAACCACTATCACGATGAGTTTCTAATAAACTAGAGGGTATTATTTTTGTGTTCCATCTTTATATCCCCTATAATGTCTATTCACGCATTTTCTTTGGGGAACGACAGTACACACCATCTAAATAAAATAAGAAAACATCATCAATTATTATTATACCATCAACATAATAAAGAGATGCATGTATATCAATTACAATTCAATGAATTTAATAAACCAGTATTTTTAAAAAAAATTCTAGATAAATATAAATTCTTGAATCCAATGAATATATTCCCAAAAGTGATGTTTCACAAACAATAATGGTGACTCTAGTATTACTATGATGAGAGACAAACAAAAAACCATATGTGAGATACCTCTTCTGTATCATCAATATTACGTCACATGATTGATTATATCTTAAACTATATACAAACGTCATGGAGAGACAGAAAACCTATGAATTGGAAACCGTTTTTTCACAAACAAACATAGATTAATTGATATAACATTACCTTAGATGATATTAAAATAACATAAAGGGAATTATCCATCCAAAAACACTATAGAATAGAACATATGGAAAACAACTATCATATGGAATCATGTATGTACTAGAGATCACAATTTATAATGAATAATGTAAAATAAATCCGGGATTATTTAGTATTCCAAATACTCATTAACATTGAAGTACCACATCCAATAAGATAAATATCAAAATGATACATAATAAAATTAAACGAAACAACATCCATTAATATAAGGTCCCAAATTATCCATTTAACAAGAGGATCACAATTTCATCAGTCACCTTAATCACCCAAGGTCTCAGAAGTCCAAAATACCCACCACCTCAAGGTATACATTTTACTTTTCCTATAACATACATAAGATAACAGAAAAATTCATGATTTTTTTGGAATGGTTTAATAAATATATAATATATTAATTTCACCAATTGTTCCATGATAAATTATATAATTAATAATCTATTTAATGATTTAATTTAAAAAAATAATGAATAATCGTTTCTCGATTTACATTCAAAAAAATTCAAATCAATTTTATGGAATGTATATCGATATATTCATAAATAAAAAATTATTAAAAAATAGGATCATTAGTTAAAGAGTTCAATAAAAAATTTCATGAAATAATTATATTAGTACAAACCACCATGTCATATTCAAGGAGGTTCATTAGTTCACAGACTTAGTCTCCACAAAATAATCATTCCATCTATCATCGCATAAAGTGTACACCAATCCATATGGCATAGATCATAGAGATAAAATCATTCAAAACCCCCATCGAGGATATTCCTACCAAATGATATTTTTTTGAGTTTTCATCATCACACTATTACTTGAAGTTAGAGTAAAGTAGTGCTTCTCCTAGTGACCCACAAATTAATCAAGCTCACTATTGAAACACAAAATTTTCATTCAAGGATATTAAATCATTTAGATTAATATTCATTAAATTATAGAGGAAAATTATAGTGTATCATAATTGTTTACATCCATTGGAGACTAAATACAAAATAATCCTATTTAGTGAAATATCAAGAATATTTTCTGAAAAGATCGTCTCATTTAGTAAACTTTATATACATACCCTACATAAAAACTTTCTTCTTAAACTGATGAAAGGAAACAAGAAAAGTGGTGGAATCAGATGCCCAATAATAGTAAACATGACAAAATATGTAAACATAATATCATCATAATGGTAGGAGAATGTGGGATTAACATATGAAAACCATACCTTTCATATAAATTATAAACAACATGAGACATGTCATATAGACTGGTTTTTCATAAGAAATTATTACTAATGAATTAAAGGAATATACTCCCTGAGAGTATAAAATTTACATAAGGCATAGATTTTTTTCATACACATAACCATAAAAAATCTTTTCCATATTAGCGAAGTCTAATTTCCCCAGCTATCGTAGTCAAATAAGTCTATGCTCAAACCCATCGTAGTAGTAATGGTTTACTCCTTGTACTATCATTGTAGAAATACTCCCATACTAATCTAGGTTTACTTGATATTAAATTATTATTTATTTCTTTATATATCAATTGTTAGCCAGTGTATTAGAGGTAAATGGAGGTTCCACACATAACATAATTAAAATCAGATAATTCTTTTACAAAAGATCATAAAAATCCTTATCTTGTAACCCTTGAAAAAAATGGGTTTCATAAACATTTCATCATAATATAACCTATAGAAACAAAACAAGTTTCATAATATCTTCTTTATTTCATCCATGCTTAACCACTTAAAAAATAATAGGATTTGATAATAATTTTATCATGGATTAACCTTTGGATGATAATAGGGTTTTTTAAACATCATGTCATCATAAACACATAAAATGTAGAGATAAAATAAGAATGGTTTCAATTGATCGTATACTGATTAAATAATATGAAACATCAATGGATGTATTCTTACCTAGAAAATGATATTGACATATCACTTATGAATATTCAAGAGAAAAATAACATTTCATGAAAAATAAATTACAAAAATAGAAAAAAGTAATGAAATATTTATGAAATATTTTTATTTTTATACAAACATTGAATCATATAAATGAATATTTAAAACCCATTTTGAAATTTTTTTGAGGAAAATATTCCTTCCACTATGGAAATAAAATTTAAAACATATATTTTTTTCAAAATAATTTTCTCTGAAAAAACATGAAATATTATAAATTAACATATAATTAATTTAATAGTCATTATGTTATTAAATTACCATTCATTCCATACATTTCGAAAAACATTCCTTTAACCTTTTTAGTAAAAGAAAAATAGAAGATGTTTGGAAAACGACAAAAAGATACTTCTTAAGATTATTTCTAAAATTTTAAAAAACATAATACTAATATTTACAAATCATTTGATTAGTGTTCAAAAATTTTGAATTTTTTTTCAATAACATAGATTTAGAAGAAAAAAAATTTCTCTAACAAAAAGAAAAATAACGATGATTTTCCATAAAAGAATCATTGGAATAAATGAGTATATAAATATAGGTAAATAAAGGTAATACATGTTTTCTCAAAAAATAACAATAGGATAATAAAATTCATAATTTTATTGAGATATATATCATAATAATTCATCATTTGAGGAATAACCATTTGCAATTCATAAAAATTGTGATATTGTAGCATAAAAACTATAACAAATTGGAAACACTAAATCATAATCCCCAAGAAATAATACAATTAAATTAAAATATAATTTCATGTGAATAATGAAACTCTTAGTATAACATGTCAAATGGGTAAATAAATAAATCTTAAATAAAGAAAGTTTCAAAATATAACATATTTTTCAAATAACTAAATTGTGAAAAAAAATATCTTACCTTAATTTGAAATTTCCTTATAAATAATTAATTCTCCTATATGATTAATATAATTTTATTATCCATATGTTAAATAATAATACATATATATCATTCCATGTATGATTTTATTATGACCGTTTATTACCTTTTTATGAACAATTCCTTGTTAAATTCTCATTTTGGGCAATAACTACATTCTATTTCATGTACGGTTTGATTTTTTATTTTTAGATTTCAGGAATTAATCTTGTTTTCATAATATCGATAATTTTATACATTATATGAATGTTATATTTTTTCATTATATATGTATTATAGTTATCCTTAAATTTTAGATATAGAAAATGAAATAAACCATTAATGGAGATGGTAGAACATATTAAAAATGGATGTTGGTTTTTTATCAATGGGTTGATAGAAATAAAGGAAAATAAAATATTAACAATACCAAAAAATATATATTTAATATATACATATATATCAAAAAATTTAATTTTATCTTTTCTGTATTACCTTATTGGTAAAGCGTACATGGCGAAAGAATCACATTGATTCACAAGGAGTTAGTAAATTGTACAATAGAATGATGTTATTAATTCCCCTATAGAATGGGAATTAGGATAGTATATGTTTTATAATAATTATATAAGTATAATTATGTTACAAATATGATATATATTCATTTAATATATCCTTATTACCAACCAATTCACGATTCAATGAAAAACATGTCACGTCGGTTCGCAAGGTGGTTGTCTTGAATACACATGAGTGACGTTATTGATTTCAAATTGTTTTGTAATTAAGATGGTATATGTTTTATTATAATATAATTGGTATAAAAATACCATATCAAAACATTAATCCCATCACTATACCCATCCATGAGAGGTGGTGATGGGAAAAATAACACCGGTTCGAGTGGTTGTAGTTCTCCTTAAACATGAATGATAATTTTTATGCCATTTGATGGACAAAATATTGATTTAGGTTACTAAATTAACATAATATTATATAATTATTCATTATATAATTTTTTATTATATATTCTTAATTGAAGATAAATTTAAGGATTTATATAAATAATTAAAAAATGTGTATTTGAAAACAATGCCACATATCAAAACAACCTCATTAAGTTAAAAAAAATCCTTCCAAGACTCTAATTATGATCTACGAAAGTCTGATATGATGTGTGGTGGGTTATAAGTATGATATTTGGTTATTTAATATAGTATACAAAGGGTTTTGGAATTGTTAAGAGGAGAAAAGAGGTGGGGGCCTTTTATATGTGAGGTAAGTGGCACACATGTAATGTTTTAAAAAAAAGGTTTAAACACATTTTTCAACTAAAAAATAACAAAATTGATCCATTATAAATCCTAGAATATATAAAATATAAATATTTATAAAAAATTAGTTTTAACAGTTTTTAAAATATATTTTACCCTTATATTTTATGTTAACCCCCTAGTGAACATTTTTAAAATTAGTCAATTAATTAAATTTTTAAAATTTATATTATTAATTATATTAAATAATTTGTTTAAAATATTTCAAAACATTTATTATGATGATAAAAAAATATATAGTCATTTTTAAATATTCGATTCATATAATTTTGAAATTTGAATTTTAAATTAATCCCACAAACATGATGAGAATGCGATTTTCGAAAGAAAAAATGATAAAAAGTTCAAAAATATTTTATTTCATTGTTAAAATTAAAATTAAATAAAATATCCTAAATTATTTTAATATTTATATATTTTAAATAGTATTATTTTTAAAACCATATTCAATAATTTTTTATTTTATTAAATGTTTTAAATAAATTGAATTTTTATATAAAAATATGTATTTTCTGTTTTATAAAAAGATTTATCTTTGGGAATGATAAAAAAATAATAACTCCATGATATTTTTTAGATTTTTATTTAAAAAGTTTTGTTTATTTTTTAAAATAACATTTAAAAAAATGAAAAAATTACATTCCAAATTGTTATGAAAAATTCGACAAATGCACTTTTTAGAAAAGTTTATTTCTAAAGAGTAAAATTTGATTTATTATTTTCAATTCAAAACAAAACACATAAGATAAATGTTAATATTTTGAATTAATTTTTAATATATAAATTTTATTAAATTATTTCATGAATATTTATTTTATTTATTTAATTCTATAAAACACTTTTCATTTCATAAAACTGGATTTTATGAAAAATGTTTTTCTCTATATTCTAATTGTTATTTATTTTAATTTATAAATAATTTGTCCTCACATATTTAAATTTATATACAAGGTTATAACATATATTTTCATGATTTAGATAATCCTATTCAAAACAACCATTCCAATGGTTGTTTGATAACTACCATATTAAATAATCATTTCTTATAAGTATGTCATGTTTCATTTAAACTCAGAGATGTGTGTAACGCATGATAAAGTCAGTGTTGAAATTTGTAAAAAGTAGGTGTTCATATGATGTAAGGATTATTTTTAATTTTTTTAATGCTTCATCGTACCCTCATGTGAATTCCCTTTGGGTGCATGGAGTTATCATAGGTTTCTAGGTCTTCTTTGGAGCTCGGAGCCCATCTTTTTGGGGGATAAATAGGTCATCTGCATAGTTAGTAGAAACTGTGAGTGGAATTCACACAATCACTACAAACCATGCAATTCTGGATCAAAGATAAGGATGAACCCTCTTGTTTTTTAGTAAACCATGATATTTTAGGGGAACACCCATGATGGAGCTCTGTAATTTTTTATATAGATTTTTTACACAGTTTGGGAACGGGTCGTCAAACCATGTGCACTTTCCATGTTTGGTGCTCCTTCCTACAATAAAAGATACACAGTTAGAGAAAATTTTGACCAATTGTGTGGCCAGACACTACAACACTTTTTTGGTGAAATTTCCAAAATATCACTTGTTAATCTTATATCATATACCTAATTTATATCTTCTCTTATATTAGACATAATAAAGATTGGGAGAGATTTTGATACCCTTGGGTAGACTTTGATCACATTACGTCATCTAATCTCCGAATCGAGCATTTTATGTATCATTTGATCTACATATGTGAGAAATTAGTTTCTTTTTTGTTTTTCTCTGTTATTCATGGTATCAAATATGTTATTTATGTTCATGGTAATTTTTACTATTTAAAGGTTTCTTGTTCGTTATTTGATTTCCTCTAATCTATGTCGAATAAAAAGATGATACTATATGAGAACTCTACTATATAAATATAGTAGGTGGTCTATAATTCAGCCATGTTTTCTTGAGATATATTAAGATATTTTATATTGTTCCACCAACATGAATTTCAAGTTATACCCCAAAATTGAATTGTTTAATTGAATAAAATGAAATAGAACCTCTTATGGATTCTCTTTAGTTCAATGACATGTTGGAGGGCTTTTCCCCAACCAAGGCCACCAATGGGGTGTTTCATATTTCTATATATATATGTGCCATTGTAAAACACCCATGTGGTGAGTTTTTTTCATATTCAGTGGAATCTAGATAAATATTGAATTTAACTGAGTTTCTTGTTAAAGAGAGGGGCTTCCTTCTTTCCATGTTGATGTTTTTGACTAAATAGTTAGTATGGTACTTTAATATCATTTTTAGTGGGTAAACTCTTGGATTATAAATTCTCATCAATTTATGAATGAAATATGATGATCTAAAATTTTATTGGATTCCATGTTTTCTATATCAGGTACATTAACTCTATTTTGATGTCATGGTCATTTCACCCATGGGTCATGTTGTATGGTAGAGGATTCCATGGACATATATTCCCCTTAGATCTTGATTTCATAGGATTATAAGGGATTTTAAACCCCTTGGACTCCACTAGTGTTGTTACGGAGTTTCCATTGAGATTCTGATAGGTATAAACAAGGAATCATTAGTCTTTTATACCTTGAATCTGGCCTTACGGGGTCTGACACTTGATTATATATATTAGTCTTAGTACATGTGATATGCTTGGTTATTCGTCTTGGCCATGGTTGATATGGTATTATATGTAATAAGATAATGATGTGTCTCATCTGAGATATTGTGGATACAATTATGTCTTAGGGTTTACTTCACTTTACCTTAATTTTTTCTTACCCATGATATGTATTTTTACTCTACATTAGCTTTTTATTTTGCACAAAGTGTATTTTAATAGATATTTGGGGTGGTTATCTATTGATGTTGTATCTCATACCCTTTTTATGACACCTATATGCACCCAATAATACTATATATATGTAGGTTGGGGTGGAAAATGCACCCAAAGTTTGATGTTTGACATTGTTCCATGATTAGAAGTATGGTATCAAGGGATTATTTGAGGCTAGTGATTCTATTCAGAGAATGAAATTTTGGAATTTTTTGTATTTTTACTCATGTGTTGAATTATACAACTATGTTCATGTTTTGGAAATTTTTTAGAACATGACATGTATCACAAACTTTTTTATATGAGATTACAAGCATTATTGTTTATCAATTGCTATTTTTCCCTATTGTATTACTATTAAACTACTTTCTCTACTAACTTTTTTTGTTTTTCACTATGTTACACTCTAGTAATGGGGGTATAGTCTTCCCATGGAGACACCATAGGACCTATATTCTAGTACAAAGCATCTCATGTTCCGGTATATGCACTTGAAACCATGTGTCCAACCATGATTGGGGAATTATTGAGTGGAATCTAGGTTTGGGATGCTAAAATGTGGTATCATAGTGAACTTTTTCTTGTTGTATTGATTTATTATTTTGAGACTATATAAAGGTATAATATGGAATTGTAATTTTTATTTGGTTTTTATTTGGTTTATCTAGACCATTTATAGGAAAAAAGTCCCTCGGATGACATTGTTGATTTCTAGATTTTGTCTATTGATGTTTATTTCATTCCACCATTGGGTGATGAACATGAATTTTGATATTATTATCGACACTCTTATGGGATCTATTTCAATTCAACCAGATTATATGATAGTATATCACCTCATGCAACATTTTATTCACTTGTAAAAAATATCATGTCATGTTTTACTCTATGAAATATAGGATTAAATTTAAATTTTCATGAATTTTTTATAGGCTTCATGATATATATATATATAGATATTGTGACATAATTTTATTCACATAATTGAGAAAAATGGTTGGTGCATAGACGTCTGTCGAAAACTATGCAGTGTTTTTAAAACTAATCTATAACTGAAACCATGATCAGCCAATTATGGCATGCTGATTCATGTACCATGAATCTAATGCACCTGAAAGTGTTATGGAAAGGATTATGTGGAACCCATATTCCTTTTCATGTGGATTATGGGACCTTATGTATCATAATTTGGTGAAACATTTTGTTTAACCATTTAAAATAGAATGCAAAGGGAATATGAAATTAAAATGGGAATGGAAATGATAAAGAGAGAACGTGAACAAGACCTGAATTTTGAGTGCGAAAGAGGCAGTGTTTCTAGATGATTCTAGTGGCTTGTTCCTTTTTATATTTTCCTGGATTTAAAAGAAATTTATTCAGTATAACCTGGTTATTGGATGGTTTTGAACTTTCCCATGCTTTTGTGATGCAATATTTAATATAATTCCTTTACAAGTAATGTGTTTGGAATTGTAAGGGAATTACAATATGATGACCTCCATTTGTATGTATATATGGTGATAAAGACCACCCTTAAAATGTAGTGGCCCATAGGCCACCGATAGAACATCATTTACTTCCTTCTGTGGCATAATCTACTATCCCAGACATAGGTGATGAAGCATAGTTCTGTTAAGTGTTAATCACTTCATGCATACATTTTTGGGAGCACTATAGCCTACCTTGTCTATGCCTTATCTAATTCATGTGTTCTAGTAGCAACATAATCCAAGAATTTTTTGTGAATGAATTCCACAAACTAAAGATATATTGATTGATATTGTTCTATTAATCTTCAAGAATCTGGAAAGACATCCCCATAGGATAGTGATGCTCATGAGTTATATTCTTTGGGGAGTGACATGGAACATGTCGAATGTTTTGAACCTAGATGATCTGCTGCATGATATGATTGGGAGGGATTTAAAAACAAGATTCAATGAGTAATTTTCTCCAATGACTGTGAGGGAAGAGTGGTCTAGTTATTTCCCGCATCTAGAGTAGGGAGCGATGAAGGTTATGAAGTACTCATAACACTTTACAGAGATGTAGCGTATTGAACTAACAAAAATTCTAGTGAGTTATAGTGGGTGATAGTCATTGAGGAAGGTATCTAACATCTTTTTAAATCATAGTTAAATGTGTTCTAGTTAAAATCTATTATTGATATGGTAAATTGGTTGATAATCCTAGAGTGGAACCTGAGAGAAGGTGGGGGCATAAAGCAGAGTAGTTTAGTCTATTGACCATGTGGTTCAGCATCATCATGAAAGAAGTTCCATTTTGAGGCTTCATATGGAATGACTACTAGCTAGTATTTGAGTAGATTAAGCTTTGTGTTCTGTCATTATGGTGGAAGATGGGGAAACCTGAGGAATTAGTATTATCGTGACCTAGTCAAGTGACATTCTTGTAGCAGGATAGTCCATATACAATGTTTTTGTATGACGTTACCTCTAGTAGTGAGTGTTAGAGAAACAACTCTATCACCAGGTTAAGGATAACATTATCATATATGCATCAGGCAGAGAGTTGGTGTTATACTGTTCGATCCGGAAAAGGTGGTGGTGGACATGGCTGAAGAAACCATAAAAAAATTTCATAGAGATAGTAGAGTGGTCATACTCTGAGTTGTGAGGTTGTGTCATTGGGCCAAGATTATAGTTAAATCTATTCCTGGCAGCCTACCTTCAAGGATTAAGATGGTGGACCATCTACGATAATAGGTATGACCATAGTGGCCTCAACTCTTTTATCCTATATTTTTTCTGTAGGTAAATCACACAATTTTTTATTTTTACCTATTGTGGAGAGCATCAGACTTTTTATACAATTTTAAGAGGGTTTTACAACACTCGATACTCCATTGGGGATTATAACGGAGAGATTTCTATAGTGGAGGGTATTCCCACATGAGGTAGGGGGTTTCAACTCATTCAGAAACCTTATGTACTCTAATTGATTGGGTTTTACATCCTAATCAGAATGAAATAGCTAGTAGATTATTGAGCCTACATTGGAAACTACAGTCATAGGGTAACTTTCAAATCACCCGAATTTGCAGTTTATACTCACATGGGAGAAAGGGATATCTTGGTGATCTAAGATGGACAAGATCATTGTGGGATTGAAATGATGACAAAAATTGATTTATAGCTTGAATCTGGATGACCAGGGAGCACATTAGGTGCACTTTACTCCTATGATTGACAATTTCAAGGATCTATTCCCAGATGACTTTTCTTGTTAAACTCCTAATAGAAAGGATGATTTCATTATCTTCATAGTGTTAGGAGATGTACCAGTATCCATAACTCCTTAAAATATGGAAATGGTGGAGTTGTAGGAGCTCAAGATGAAGCTAGATGATTTAGTGGCAAAGAAGTTTATTCTTACCAATACTTCTATGTGGGGTCCGTGAACTTTTTTTTTGTAAAAAAAGGCCAATGGTTCCCATAATTTATGTGTATATAATCAGAAATTGAACCAATTTATGGGTAAGAACTTGTGTCCCTTTCCATAGATAGATGCCCTGTTTGATTAGATTAAATGAGATCTGGTGGTCGAAAAAAATTATTTTAGTGTATGATATCACTAAGTATGTGTTTGATCTATCGACATAAATCATAGAACCTTTCGTAGCAGGTATAGCCATTATGATAATTTGGTTATGCCACTCAGCCTCATTAAGAGACCAATGGTTTTCAAGGAACAGATGAACCAGGTCTTCTATTCTTATCTAGATTGGTTTGTGGTGGGTTTCATGGAAAATATATTGGTGTATACTCACAATCCCTATGAATATGCCACATATATTGAAATGGTTTTGGATAGAATTATATAAAATTAGTTATATACTAATATCACAAAGTTCCTCTCCTAGATGGATCATATTAACTTCTTGGGTCACAATACCTTTGACATAGGAGTATCAGTAGACATGCTAAAGATAGGAGCTACAGATTCCTAGGAGCAGCCCAAGAATTTATTTGACAAATAGAGTTTCATGGGGTTAGTTGAATATTATAGTCATTTCATAGAGTGCTTCTTAGAAAAATTAGTGCCACATATGGCCTTTAATACAAAGGGTGTGAAGTTTTTATGCTTTGATACCTATGAGATAGCCTTTCCAAATATGAAAGGGGGATTTACTTCAACAGGAGTCCTAATACTCTCATAGTAGGGTATGAGCTAAACTGTTCACTATGAAACATTATGTTTTGGTCTTGGATAAGTGATAATGCAGGGGGGGTGATATTTATTGTACATGGGTCTTGGTAGTTGAGTCCACATGAGAGTAACTACTCGACACATGATTTCATGTTACCTCTAGTTGTTCATGAATTGTAATCTTGGAGATATTAATTTCTAGGAGATCATTTTGTAGTGTACACGGACCCCAAATTCCTCAAGTATATTTTCACATAGCATGATATAAATTTGAGGTAGTGAAGGTGGGTTGAGTACCTTTAGAATTTTGTCTTCAACATTTCCTATATATCTACAAATCGAAATTCTGTGGTTGATGCACTGAGGAGGATAACTCAGATACAAGAAGTTCAAGAGGACAATAATGAGTCACAACATTTGGATTTTTTTATCTAGATGCATTTATATATGCATGATGGTCAGGATTATAATTATCTTTCATCCTTCTATATGACATATACCCTACTAGATAGTGTTAAAATGATCCATCTATAGTATTATGAGGTCCTAGTCCTGCGGGAGTGTGTCAAAATTGGGAAACCACCTCATTGTTGGACCATAGTAGAGGATGAGATCCAACATATCCATGGTTGAATTTGGGTAATAGTGTAAATACATGAGGATATGATGTAAGAGTTTTATTCCTCATTTAGGGAAGTGAATCCCAACATTACGAAGATGAATCATTAATTACGATGTTAATAGTGGTGGTCGGGGATGAAGATTGAGGTAGATGGATTTATTATGAAGTGTTTAACATATAATTTGGTTAAGTTATAACATCACCATCCATTCAGAGTTATATAGGTGATACATATTCCTAAGAAGAACTGGGAAAATTTCACGATGGATTTTTTGAATAGTTTTTTTGTGGTTGCCACAAGGTAGTGATGTTGTGTTGGTGTTTTTATATTCTCATGAAGGTTTCACATTTCCTTCAAATCATGGAATAAAAATGTTTAGATGAGATTGAGAAGTTATGTATCCATGATATAGCATGAATTCACATACTCCCTCATTCTATCACTTTGGATAGTTCCCCTAGTTTAAATCTATTTTCATGAATAGTTTTGTAGATGGAACTGAGAACGTAGGTTATTCTAAGAACGACATACCACACATAGACTGATGGCTAGTAAGAGCGTAAGATACATGTGCTTTAGGACATGATGAAAGTATACATCTTATATTTTAGGGGAACATGGTATAGGCACATACCCCTAGTTTATTTCTCCTACAACAATAGTAATAATTCCACTATACAAATGAAACCTTCTAAGGATTTATTATGTAGTTAATGTCGATTCCCCTATGCTCATTTGTTGCAAGTGAGGCAGCTTTACTGGGACCATGTCTCATAAAGGTGACTTTTGAGATGGTCCAGTTGAACCAATGGTGAATAGATACTATATATTAGTGATATAAAGCTTATGCACATTTCCATAGAAGACGTCTAGAGGTCAAGATCGATGATGTTGTCTTTTTTCATATCTTGTTGACAATGGAACCAATGAAACATGATACATGTTACGATTTCACCACTATGTGTCGAGCCATTCAAGATTATAGAGATAGTTGGGTTGGTATCCTATTGGTTGCAGTTACCTTAGAGGAATAGATCCTTACTTGACATCTTTCACATATCTCATCTATGTTTCAATCATTTAGGCATATTGCATGCTTTTCATCCAAAGGAACTTGGGTTATAGGTATATTTTTCCATTGAGGAGAATTTGATTCATTTCATTGATAGGAGAATGATGGTTCTGTGAGGCCATTAAATTCATCATGAATGGGTGTTATGGTATCATGAGTATTTATTGAATGAGACATGGGCTCAGGAGGCAAACGTATATTCTCATTGGTCGTATATATTCTCATAAAAGTTGGCAATTGTTTAGAGTGTAATTTGTTGTTGAATTTCTCTAAAGGGGGAAGATTACAAGGACCCAAGTTTTCGTATGAATTATATATCCTTATTATTTTGGTTTCAATTCTTAATTACTGGCTAATGTGAATTCCCATTGATTTCAGGTTTGTATCATAGGTGTTTGTAGATTGTTCAAATCTTGAAGCCCAAACTTTTTGGGTGATACATGCCTACTGCATAGTTTGTAGAAATTGTGTATGGAAGTTTCGTGGTTACTAAATACCATAAGGCACTAAAACATAAATAATGGCTAGCTTGAATGGTAATGGTAACCCGTATGATTTGACCTGCACAACCACACCTGAGATCTATAGTTTTTAAAAGAGTTTTTTTACATGGGTTTTCCATTGTTATTCAAATTGTTTATGTTTCCCCTTCTTAATCAATGAGAGCATGGCTAGATTATGGGTGGGCCACCAATGAGGCCAAACAATAAGACCCTAATTTTTATGAAAAAACCCAAACTAACCTTATTTAATCTTATATATATAACATTATTTCTCATTAATTCTACGTTGGATAGAAGCATGATTGGGATATATTTGTAAATAATTTAGTTAGACCTTGATATCCTTCCTTTATCTAATATTATAATCAAATATTGTCAGAATCATTGGATTTGTATTGGTTTGAACTCAATTAATTTTTTTCATTCATTATTTTTCTTGGGGTGAAATAAGTTTTTTTTTGGAAGATAATTTTCCATATTTTCAGGTTCTTGGTATGTTATTCATTTTTCTTCTGATATGAGTTGAATCAAAATAAAAGAGTGTTTTAGCACTCTATTGCATCCCTACGGTAGGGCGTCTATATTTTTAATTTCTGGTTTGGAGATTTATTAGCCTTGTTTCCATTGTTCAACCCTCCATACATTCTGACATGGACCTCAAATTGAAAATTTTAATTTAAATAAATTAAATTGTTTATGTAAGGGAATCCCTTTAAGTCCTTTTGATGTGTTGGAGGTCCATTCCTTAAACAATGGCCACCTACAGGGTGTTCTTGGTAATTTTTTATGCATGTTATTCAGTTAAACAACCCATGGGGTGAGTTGGTGCTTTCATAGTAAGGAGGAGTCCTGATAATAATTTTACTGAAATGAGTTTCCAGACTATGAGATGAATATCTTCCTTTTTTTGTTGTATATTATAATTAAATAGTTCATAAGGGATGTGAATTTATATTTGAGTGGGTAAACTCATGGACATTAAATTATTATGAATTGATGAATTAAATATGATGAATTAAAATGGTATTGTATGACTATGTTGGTATACCATGGATATTGATTCCATTTACATTTCATGGTAATTTCACCCGTGGAACTTGTTGTGTGTAGATGATTCCTTGGACCTATCTGATCCCTGGATCTTGATTCCGATGGATGAAAATTGATGTTTTAATCCTTGGATATGGCTTGCTAGACTCGAATTTGAAAGGATCTTTTGAAATACTCCTTGGACTCCACTAGTGTCATTATTGAGTATCCATTGAGATGCTCACGGGACTCGATGAGCATTCCATGGTCTTACACACCTTGGAACCAGACTTGTGGGCATGCCACATGATTATATAGATTTTCCATGGTAAATGTGATATGCGTGGTTATATAGCTCGATTATGGATGATGTGGTATTATAAGTATTATGGAAAGGTCATGGGTTATATGAGATATTTTGGGTATAGTGAGTTCATGGGGTATACATCAATCTGAATTTTTTTAATAATTACCTTTGATATCTATCATCACTCTAATTTATTTTTTAAATATGGGAAAACCAGGATTTTTATATATATTTTGGTTATTACCTACTGGGATTGCATTTCACATAATATTTGGGCTTCCACTGGGTACCCAAAAGTATTATATGGATACATGTAGGGACCAGTGAAAGATCTCATAGTTTGAAGATTAATGTTGTTCCATGCTTAGGAGAATGGGATAATGGCATTGATCTTTTGATCGTGATGTTATTTGAAGATATAACTTTTGGTTAACATGGTATTTTGACAAATGTATTTACCTATTATGGTATGAAAATATTTTGTCGAATTTTAGAAAATTAAGTAAGTAATTTTTTGTATGAGATTACTTGTGTCATTGTTAATATGTTCCCAAAGATTAACAATGTCTTGATGTTATATTGATTCTCTAATTTACAGTTATTGATATTAAATGTGTTACACTCTGGTAATGAGGTAATAGTATCCCTATGGGCACATAGTAGGCCCTCACTACTAGTTGGAAGACTGTGGAATTTGGTGAGATATGTTTGAGGCCTTATGACTAATCAAGATAGGGTCACCTTGGAGTGGAATCCATGTTTTGTATGTAACAGATATGATGAAATACAGAATCACTATTTCATTTATTCATGATAATATTAGAGTTCGGTGTATTAAAAATAAAAAAATTATTAAAAAAAATTTTCAAAAATAACTCTGAGAATAGTTGGGGTTAACATTCTCCACCAATAAATAAATTTCAACTTGTTCTTGGTAAATAAGGGTTTACCATATAAAATTCCCAGTATTGGAAAGTTATATCATAAAAACGGTTAAAAAAATATTCATCATCTGAAGAGGGAAAGGAGTCTATAAAGGTGATATGGAATAACTAGTATTATGTTTTTAAAAAATGGAATATAGTTAGGAAGTTAATATTTGGATGTGGAATGAAATCCTAACCTCTAAATAATGATAGAGTGGGACAATGATCATTGATCAAAAGAATGTTAATGATCATGGGAAAATAAATAACTGAAAAACTATAAAACAAATATTTGTGGTAAAAATATTTTATATTATCAAAAATGAAGGTAAAATATTAAAATTTTATTTCAGGATCAATTTAAAAAAAATTTATTATTTATATAAGAATATATACTTACATGATTTCAATCTATTTCATATGAACAATTTCATTATATTTTTATTCTGTGGCCAGTTATCAATTCTACTATTACAATAACAAATTGAGTTGAATTTTTTATTCCTAAAGAAATAATGGATTAAACGATCTATAATAGAATAATAATTCATTCATTTTACATATATTTTTCATCCGAACAAGATTGACAGCACATGTTATCTAATAGACATGAATCCTTATATGGTAATGTAATTAATTAATCTTAAAAATTGTGCTAAATGTCGACATAAACTATGTCATAAATAGATAACCTTATGACCCTACCAAAAGATTGAAAACCAAAACAATATAAATCATGTCATTAAATGTATGTTATGAAATTATCATTTATCCCACAAACAATATAAAGTGTCTCTTTATTCTCACATAAGAAAAAATTTAAAACCATCATCATGTTTTCTCTTGAAAAATTATAATGTGCATAATTACTATACAACCTTATGGAAAACATGCATTCCTAATTATTCCATTAATAAAACACATAATTTTGAAAATATTCATTAATTTCAAAAATAATGTGTAATCTCCATAAATGATAGCTTTAACCTCATTTTCAATAAATCTTTAATTACTTCTCCAGTAATCTGTAATATCTGATTTATATTATCCATATCAATAATCTATTTATATAATTTGAACACCATTTACTCAACATTAAGAACATATTAAATGTAGTATTACCTTTATATATATATATATATATCATTTTTCCTATAAATAAATTTTCTTCTCCAAGAATTCTATTTAACATATTCTTGGAACACATTAATGAAAAAAATACTAAGAAAAAATCAATTGACATTTCATGGTTATAATAATTAAAATACTACTCATATAAATCTAATTCATTGAATCCCAATACATAAACTCATTGATCATTATATTGTCTTCTTACACATTTAACTAAACCACATCTTCTTATTACTTATATATTCATTGATTTCATGTTTCATTTGTATCTTATTCATCACTGGTAATATAAATTATAATCACACAACCTCTCTAATTTTCTTCATGAAATTTCACCATATGAAATCAATTTGTATAATTCCTATATTTTCAATTTATGAAATATTCAACCATTGATGATATCTTTGTGAGGAAATTATTTAAATCCATTGTGTCAACCAAACTATTATTTTTTCCCCTTTAAAATCATACAGTATGTCCTACTTTTCCACATTCAAAATAAATTCCGATTCATCTAATAAATCCACATGGGTTTTTCTTCCCACATTTGCAACACATTTAAAAAATAATCAGTATTCCTTGATGGTTTCCAAAAAAACCCATCAATAAACCCTATCATTATATTATTTAGTGAGTCCTAGAGATGGTGTATGTTCAAGTTGTTATTAATAAATTGTGAAAACAGATAGGAATATTTACAATATTATTCACCCAAGATCTCAGACCATTTTGGTTTGCATCATCAACATTCTATTTCATTCAAAATAAATTTAGTTCCATCTAGTTCCCTCGGTAGACTAAAACAAAAAAACATAGTTTTATTAAATATATTTATAGTGGGAAATCACATAATCATGAAAAATAACTTATATTGTGTATAAATATTGACAACGTTTTTTTAATCTATGACACCTTAGGCTAAACCATAGATATTCATTGTCATTATTTAAATCATTAATGATGTTTTGTAAATATTTAAGGAATATCCAAATCATATCCCCCAATAATGTCTAACAATGGTTACCGAAATTCCAATTTTCATGCATCAGGTGACGTTTGATTCTATATCATTTTTTTCTTTTTCAAAGTTACTACCCCTAAGAACCTATGTGTTTTATTGAAGTCCAATTTTAGCTTAAATACATGGATATAATTTCAGGTAAACCACTCTCTCTACCCTTTAACAAAATTCAAGGACGTTTTCCTATATTTTATCCATATATTTATCCCTAGTCATATCTATATAAATATCCCTAGGGATCTCACTGATGTTTTATAATCCTAGTTTCTAATGGATATCTATACCTTTTTATTGATACCTACTATAGAGAACAAATATTTTCAAACATGGATATTACATCATTTATATGAATATTCATTATATTACAACAATAAACACATGAGTGTCATAATGGTTTTATGCCTTTGAATTCCATCTTCACAATGTTCTTATTTGATGAAATACCCAGAATGTTTCCCAAAATGATATTCCCATTAATAAAACTTTATAGATATAACCATTTTAATAACATTATTCAAAAGAAATGGAAAGGAAAAATAAATAAGAGTGATATAAGATTCTTAGTAAGGCTAATAGAGGGAAAATACATAACCATAATGTGAGAATAGGGTTATGAGAACGTGATAATAAAATATGGAAACCATACAATTCATATAAAAGATAAAATTATTGACTCATGTAGTAAATATTAAAAATAAAAAATATCTGAATCATAGAAAAATCAAAAAAAAATTATCTATAAGATAATAACATATACATAATACATGTATTTGTGGTTTGAAAATAAGTATATAGAATAATTTTTATAATAGTTAAGGCCCATTTTCAAGGATGTCAATGTTGAATGGGTTCACACCCCAAGCAATATTATTAGTCATAGTTCACTCCCATTACTATCATAGTGGACATTTTCTTTTATTGAACTGTGATAACTTCTCAATATAGTCTAATTTATATCAGGAGATATTAATATTTACCAATGTGTTTATATAACATATAGGCACCACACGTTATACAAGGACCCATGATTTTCATTTATAAGTATACCATTATTTAGATTAAAATTTAATACATTTCATAAATCTATAACTGAGGAATGTAATTGTTTAGTGTCGTTGGAGATAAGAAACATAATCTACTCATTTCATAAAATATTTTAAAAATCTTCCACAAATATCTTCTTCAATAGTACTACTCTTAGGTGTAGCCTACAAAAACCATTCTTCATAACATAGGGAATGAAAAAAAAGATCTCATATTCTTAGTAAGGGTAGACATAAGAGATTTCAATTCATGATCAATGAATGAATATTTTAATAATACGGTTACATGATCATAAACATAACATATAATTTTAATATCTGTCTATTAATCGATTATAAAAGTAATTCCTGACATATAAAATTATTATTTCAAAATACATGGACCACAAGATTGTGAAATCATCATAAATAAACCATGAACTATAAAATATTTTCATATAAATATGGCACAATCATAAATATTAAAAACCATTTTATTTGTTATAGTTAATTACCAAGACTATTAACATAGTGGATATATACTCGATGCATGTTTCCCATTTTATATTAGGACGTAATCATTTCCCATAGTGGTTTAAGATGCACTTGTTTCCTATAATGGATCAGGACTCTCCTGTTTCCCATAGTGGATCAAGCACATTGACTTAATTCCATTTGTTATCTCATTAGATATAAATCTATACCAAATGAATTTTAGGAAAATACAGGTATCACCCATCTCATAATTAAAAGAAAATGTATGTGTCCATTAATATAAATTAACATTCATCATATAATAAAATCGTAACCACTGTAACGAAAATGGGTTTCAAAAACATTTCCCCAACACAAAAAGTAACCATTTAGAGATAGAATTAGGGTGGTATCATTAAATATTATCCCTATTAATGAATAAGTAAAATCAAAGGATTTAATGATGGTTGTAAAATTATTTTTAATCATAACTTTTTGAAATTTATTGACTAAAATATTCTTTCTAATATAAAACACACATTCTGAAACATAAAATATTTTCAAAATCGTTTTCAAAGAAAATAATCCTTCAAACATATTAGAAAAGTTTAAAATTTATTTAATAAACTTTTGGTAGAAAATAACCTTTATTATTTTAAAAATAAAATTTAAAAATAATTCATTTTGTAAATAATTTTCTTTGAATATTACCTTGAAAACATTAAAAAGAAACATTGAAAATCATTTAAATTTTTTCATAGAGAAAATTTCATTTATGCATTCAAAAAAATTTCAAAATCATGAAACATTTCAGAAATAATTTTACATGAATAAACATATAAAATCATATAAATTAATCTTTAACAAAAATAATGGTCATTACGGCAGAAAAACTATCCATGTCAGATATATTAAAACAAATATTCTATTCACTTTTTTAGTAAAATGAAAATTGGAATTAGTTATAAAATGACATGATTATTAATTCAAATTTATTTTTTAAGAAGTTACAAATGGTGAAAATGTGTTTCTAAATCATTTTAATAATTTTAAAAACATTTTTTTATTTTTTTAATAAAACATGGTTATGTAAGAAAAATAGTATTTCGAATGAAGAGAGAAAAAAGATGATTTTTTTAAAAAAAAGTATATTTATATCTTTATTAAATAAAGATAGAAAATGAATGGAAACCATGTATTCCAATGAAATAACTAAATGACAATAAAATTAATGATCTTTGTTATAGATAAATGCTAAAATTTTATTATTTTAAGCATAATCATAAAAAATCCTGATAACTGATGAGACAATTTCATAAAAGAATTAAGACATTAGTAACATTTATTTATCAGCCCCATGAAATAATAAAATTGAGTAAAAAATAAAATTACCTTATAATAAATATGTTAATGAAATTAAATTTTAAAGTGTATTTATATACACATCATAAAATAAGATTAGTTCCCATCATAATGTATGTCCCAAAGAAGACAAATTATGAAAAAAAATCTTGTATCACTTTGGTAATATCTTGAATCGCAATCCCAACGATAGAGATATCCTTAAATGGATATGTAAATATAAATAATTTAATTGATAATAATCTTATAATAAGTTCATGGGTATAATATATGCACCATAGGAGAAACATGTGTTGAACAAGGAATATGTCTAAAAAAGTGATATAGAAGTCTGTTGCAATAAGACTCAACTCCTTGCATACACAATCTAACCTTCTTTATAATATATATAAGTTTATTATACATATAATAAATAAACATACATACATACATGAATATATATATCATACCATATTTTATTTACTTATTACCTTTTATTACCTGTTTATTAACAATTCCAGGTTTAAAGAATTGTTTTTGATAATAACTGCTTTTATTTTGATGTATAATTTGATTTGGTATTTTATATACTATTACATTAATAATGGTTCAATTTTATCAAAATTTTTATCAATGATATAAATATAATAAATATTATTTATATATTTATTATTAATAATTTATAAAAGTTATATATAAAAAATTAAATACAACATCCAGGGAGACAGTTAGAAATACATACGCATGAATAGTTTTTCAATTTTATTAAATGATGAAATAAAAGAATGGAAACTGTTATATTTAATTTATATAATCACTTTTATTTCATATATAACAATTTTTAATTTTAAAAATTAAATATTATCTTCTTCATAAAGCATTTGTGAAGAAGAATCACATCACTTCACGAGCCAATGGTTTGTCGTAAAAATGAATGATGTTATTGTATTCCCACTAAATAGAAAATATTAAGTCATATATGATATCATTATTACATAAGAATAATAATATCTTAAATATCATATATGAACCTTACATCTATAATCATATCCAAATGAGAGTGGTGGTTGTGAAAAAATAATAAAATTGTTTAGTGAGGCAGTATTCTTCCACACACACGAACCATGATTTCACAACCCATTTGATGGAAGAGGAGATGGCTTAAGTTTATTAATTTTACCTATTCACATCTCAGAATAGTTAATATATTTATAATATTATATCAGCATCCTTTAAAAATAATTTAATGAGTTGGAGGATGAAGTAAATTAAAATGCTCAGTTAGGGACATCCCATCTTCTTCGGAAAATTCCTTTTGGGTTGAACCAAAAGAATTAATATGTTTAATATATAAAAATAATAAGGATACAAGGAAGAGATGAGGGTGTCATGGAATTTATTTTAAATGTTATTGTGTTAATTTTTTTTGGAAGTGTGAAGAGGATAGGATTATGGGTGTCCTTTTTATAGGTGTGTTGGGTGGAACAGTTGTCAATTTATGAAAGGAAGAGGTGTACCAACATTTTTTTATTATATATGGCTATAAAATGAATAAATGTTGAAATAATATTATATAAGGTCAAAATAATTCCATAAAATCTGTGTTGTACATTTTTAGGTCATGTTTATCACTTACCTTTTTATTTAAACACCCCTATAAACCAATTTATACCTTTACAATAGTAAAGGATTTAGTTTCATTCCTTTTCCTTATGAAGAAAATAAATATTACCATATTATATAATATTAATTATTATAATTAAAAATATTTAAACCCTTTTTTCAAATTCCATTCATAGACCTGTATAACATTAATTTAAATATAATATATTAGATGCGATGAGAATGTGGGTCTTCAAACTAAAATGTTTCAAAAGTTAAAAAACATTTTAATTAATGATTCAATATAGATTTTTCAAAATGGAATTATAATTTTCTTGTAGATATATAATTAACACTTAAAACCACCTTAAATATATTTATCATTTTTTAAATACATTAGATGAATTTAAAATTCATAATTTAAATATGTATTTTTAACTCTTCATTAAAAAATTTACCATTTTATGAAATAATAAAAAAAATCACACTACAATAATTTTGACTTCATTATTTCAAAATTTCTATTATTTTGATCAATAAATTTTATAAATGTGGATGATGTTTATTTTAAAATATTTGTGTAAAAGGAGACAAAAATATTTGTTATAAAAATAATGTTTTAAAGTATAAACTTAGATTAAATATTTTTTATTATCTATATAACTAATAATATTAATGTTAAATAATTTATTTAATATATAATATAAATATTTCATTAAAATAAATCACAAAAACTGATTTTTTTAAATTTCTTGAGTTAAAACATATTTTTGCACATTAAAATATTTTTTTAGAAAAAAGATTCATTTATTTAAATTAGTTTTGTTTTAATTTATAATTATGGAAAACCCAAGATTTCATTTTATATGCATTTAAAGACATTTTTTAAAAGAATTGAGTTAATTCCAATAATATCAACTGTTTCAATGGCTATGATGTTTCTATCATATTAAAAATTATAATATTATATTATGCCACATTTCATTCACACTCGGTGTTTCATGTAATGATATATAAACTCATTGATGAATGTAATGAACCAACAAAACAAAATTTTACATAAATTAAAATAATCTATGAGTTTCATCTGATGTTAAAAATCAAAAAGAATAAATTTTTTAGGAAAAAATAATTCAAAAAATCTCAGGATATTACATTATACTTCTCTTAAAATGAATTTTTCTATTGAAACCTGTCACATTGGTACTAATAAGTGACTATAATTTTACCTAATTACATCCTCACATTACCACATATATTCTTCAAACTCGTGATTTAACCATTCAACCTTTATCAGGTGAGGGTATTAATTCATATACAAATCACTATTTGATCCAAAATCTATACTGTTTGTTCCCCATAAGAAATATCTTGCTCCAGCAGTATGACAATTTAGTTTAGAATATGTGATGGACACGGTCTATAGTTTCATATTGGAGATACATGGTTCACATCAAGAAAATTAGAATGGTTTTTTGAAGCTAAAATTGATATTATTCCATCCCTAAATGATCAATAATTTAAATGGGACTGATATACTAAGGGAATAACATTCCTTTTGTATCATAAGAAAAATTTCATAATTTTGTTGTGCTTCGATCAATTTCTACTTCATATCTTGCAAGAATAATTGAAGATGATTTTGTATGCCTGAATCACAAGTTTATAACATTATTCATAATATAATTATATTTCATTCCTTCTATATCTAGTTATAACAAAATGGTTAACATTGGTTATCAAAAGTTGATAAATGTTCATATGGAGAATTAATACAGTATTATCTAAAACCTCATCCAATGTTATACTTCAACCATTATAAAAATGGTTAAGCTTGTGGATCATACCAAATAATAGAATAAAAAACTTTATATATAAGTTCACTAAATATCCTAAATAAACTTTCCATTAATACCCTAAAAACATGATTTACATATTAATTTTCACATACCAAACACGTGAATACATTCATTATGGCTTCACTTAAATAATTGTAATATCCTACATCCCCATAAAATCTTATTTAAAACATGAATTCACCCTTATTCCATAACAAAAACGTGGATTATTAGATATATTACATAAATACAAAAATTATATAAATTCTATCAATGATTTCATAAACCACATTGTATAAAAGTCATTTATTTGTTCCAAGGAAATCATTATTATCCAATATAAATTACCCATGTCAATCATCTCTTCATCTCGGGATCATTATTACCATATTAGAAACATACTAAGGGTTATATTTCACTTAATCATGTGTCTTTTTTAATATACCACCTTTCCATTAAATAACTTTTCTTGGTCATCAATACCAGTCTACATATTCATGAAAATCCATATTGAAAAACTAATACTAAACAATCCTTATATATTTAAAAATTAATGAATTCTAATACATTACCAGCTCAATCATTCTACTTTAGACTTAAACAATTAACTAGGCTTCATCATCATATTCCTTAATATCATTTTCCTTTCATTAGTCATTTGTAATATCTTCATAAAAAACAACAAAACTATTAATTTTACAAACTTGATGACAATATTCTTAAGATTTCCTCCTCAGACAATGATTTTTATAATTCCATTACCTTCCAGATCTATAAAAATAAAACATTGATGAATTAATAGGGACCCCATAATTCTTATCTAGTGTGTATACTAAAATATTCATTTTTCTTGTTCGTTCACTTACTAAGTTTATATCTTCTCCACACATAAAAATTCCTCTAGTTCCTTTGAGACATTCTCAAGAGTGATTACTTCCATATTATTTAAATATAGGAAACTATGTGTTATTTCATTAGTTGTCTACACCACTAAATATCTCAAGAACTCTATCCTTATATTATTTGGTGAGTTTCAGGGTTTATTCCGGTTATAATTTATAATCATATATTGTGATATCTGATAGAGAAATATAAATATAAACTTTACTCAATTTAGTATACCATTTTGATTCTCACGAATATATTTTCTGTCACATTCAATAATAATCTAGTTTCATCTAGTTCCCACTGTTGACTAAAAACAAAGTTCATAGTGTGAGTATCAATAATCATAGTGGGGAACCACATAATCTGAAAAAGTACTTATATGATGTCTAAATCATAAAACTTTATTTTTAATCTATTATAACATAGGAATAACCTATGTCATTAATTGAAATTAATTAAAAAATTCATTGTTATTATAAAATAGTTTTTGAATTTACAATGCATATCTCCTCATAGTGTCAAATAAAGTGTGCATCCAATATTATTGTTATGCACCCAGTGATGATTGAGTCTAGAAAATTTCACCATATTGAGATTTATTAACCTTATATACCATAGTTATAGTTACTTAACAACCTATAATATCTTTAAATAAATGTAATTATATAGTCCCCCTTTTTCTATACATCACCAAAATTTCAAGACATTTTCATATACATTGTTTTATCAATTGAGATAAACATATTGATATGCATAGAAATATCCTTATGGATATCACTATGGGTTTCATATACTATCTCCCAAGGGTTGATTAAAAAATTCCCCCACTTCCAACTATAACAAACCTATCCTTTATTTCATAAATATCGGATATTTTTATATGAATATTCAATATATTTCATAAATACACACCTGGAGACTATCATGACCCAACTGGTAATGGGATGAGATGTAACTACACCATGACTTCCTCCATTAGTCTATAAGATAGTGACTATCCCCAAGAAGTAATATCATAGATATTGAAGGATTTATCTACAATTATATAAATGTACATACCCATCTCCAAGACCATAATATTCTAAAAATTAAATAAAATGATATTATTTAATTAATAAATCTATTATCCCACAGTTGGACTAATGAATAAACTATTAGCTAGTTTGAAAATGGGGAAAAACACATGCCTACTAAAATGTGGGAAGTAAAATCTTACCTTATCAGAAGGAAGGGACTGTTATCAAATGGAACATTAGTATACAAATCAGTGTGTCTAGAAAAAACTAGATCCACTTACTCCTAGTGAACCCCAGATAATAAAAATTGTATATAATATTTATAATGTAGGACATGTGTGGGAAGATCCATTTAAAAGGTGAGTTTAATAATACCTAGTAAGGCACCTAAAAATAACCAAACAGATATAGAATTAAGAGTAGTAAACTAATCAAATTATATTTCAATCATAATATTGTATATGAAGATAAATATCCAGATATATTCATAAAATAATATTAGTCCCAGTGGTCTTAAAAACTGTTGGCCATAGTTTCACTTCACGGTTTCAACGTACCCCACATCCAGAAGATCTCACCCCATGATCCCTAATATCCTCAATGTTACTCAATAGAGAGATAACACTAATTGTGTATATCTTAGCCTATGGTACATCAGTGTTATCCCAATGTTCATACTCATTAAGTCTATCCAATAAGAATCACATAAAAATAGGGAAGGTTAATCTATGATATACTCAACACATAACTAATACCCCATTATAAAATCATATCTTGATACACAGATAGGGGTTCAATTCAAAATGCTCTATAGGGGACACTAGACCCAACTAGAAACTTCCTCAAATATATTAGACCGAAATCTAGGTAAATATTTGTCACTCCTATTCAAAAAATCCCATCTAAGGAAACATGAAGGAAATAATTATCACTCTAGGCCTATCAATGGGATATATTGTTTAGGACACTGATTCAGTGGTCAAAGTGTTCTGATACAACTCCCTCCAAAATAAGGGAAATATCCCCCACTACATAGATCATCAAAGATACATAGTGGTCACCCTCTATGGAAATACCATAATACTATAGAAAACCTACAAAGGAATGGGCCATGGGAACACACTCCACTGATACTAGCCCAATGAATCTCATAGAATATCTCAATGAAGTTGAGCTAAGAATAAAGAGGAAACTGATAAGATCTCAATCTCAAACCTTACATAATATTGAGCTAAGTTAAGAATTCACATTGTGGATCTTATTAGGTTTATAGTTACAGAGAATTAGGCCATACAATTAAATTACATCTAAATATTACATGGTAGACACTTCTACTATATACAATTTTTTCAGAAATTTAAAACTCCTTAAATAAAACCAGAGTACTTTTCTTGATATAAATTTTCTTGAATACATCTTTACTCTTTCCCTTCATTATATGCTGTGAAAAGCATTTCAAATATGTGGGAAGAGTATAAAAATCTCAGTAAGTGTTATAAAATAAATAAAGAAAACATTAGTCCACCAATACATACAAATCAATGAAATCATACTTATCAATCATAAAACATACTCTCTTTAACATACCACAAGAAATCATAAGATTTATGAATAACACATATTAATCATAAATCATAAAGAGAAATTTTTTAATCCATAACATACATACATTTTAGGTTTCACAACTACATAAGGAGTTTCATTTGGAATACCCATCAAAGTATATTTCCTAACTCACTTAGGAGAAACATTAATTTGTTCCTCTTTCATATTTCCTAATAAATTGGAGAGCTATCTCGGGATCATCTTCCCCTTGGTATATCATGGAACAACCGGTATTTGGTTTATTACGTAACCACTCGTCAAATGTTCATGTACCATTACATAATCATAACACATAAAAGATTGAAATTATCAACATTTAACTCATCAATCAGAAGAAATCAATTTATGATATTTAAAAAAATCAATCCATTTCCAAAAAACATTAAAAACATTTAATAACGCGATTTTTGAATCAAAGTGTCCCATAAAAATTTGAAACTTTAAAAAAATTAACATTTTAAAACATTAATTTCCAAATAAAAAATCCTTAAATTCATTTTGAAAACATGGAAATTTATAATAATGATTTATAAGATTAAATAATTAAAAAATTTAAAACAATGTTTCATTTATAGAGTCCCTTACCACTTGAGAATATACTTGGATAAAAATAATTAGACAATAAAATTAAAGAAACCCTATAATATCTATATAATAATGAGATTCATGATATAATATGTCAAATGGTAGTATATAAACCTTATAGGATAATAAAGGTGAATAATATCATGATATGACTCAATGAAAGGGGATTGAGACATAGTCGCTTAAAAATATTGTATCATTAGATTAAGGATAAATCAAAGAAATTATTATGTGTTTAAAATATAAGTACACCCAATATAAGTAGATATTAATTTTTAAAAATTCATTGTTCATTCACACATATTCATGTAAACAAAACAATTACATGTATATTTAACTCAATGAATGGATATTGATATAAGATTCCCTTACAATGCTAGTATAAATGACTTAATAATTTCTCAATGGGGTGATTATGTGTTGAAAAAGTATATCCACACAATGGGAAGTGGGAAATAAAAAAAAAATAAATAAAAATTTATTCCACATTTAATATTGGAATAATATAATAAATGAAGTATGCGTAAAACCCAATGTGTGAAACAAGATTTTAGAAATTCCCTTACGACAATTAGGCAGCATAATAGCTTCACTTAATAATTAATAAAATGAGTTGACGATGGAAAAAAGGGACTCTGATCACATAGATATAAAATTTATAACAATAAGGATATATAAGAACATTTCCAAACATAATAAAATTTAAATTAAAAGATATATCATTAAATAAATCTTTGACTAAAAGAGGGGTGTGAAAGGTTCCCTCACCTTGTGTACGACATGTCATGTTTGTCATTTATCTACTTGAATAATGAAGATAAGTTAATTATAATTTCTTCAAGACATTTTTCAAGTTTATTATTAGTTTTATATCACTTATTACCTTTCTATTACAATCATATAATTATTATTGTTCATATCGGTCTTTTTGATGATGTTCGGCACATGAGTCAAAAATGAACTTGTTGTAATTAATAAAATTTACCTATGGTCAAGAGTACATTATCTCTAGAATTTTATTAATGATTTAAATATCATATATATAAAATATTTTTTTCTTAATAACTCGTATAAATGTATTTAGAATAGTCCATACAATTTGGATATATGAAAATTAAAAACATCATTCATGGAGATAGTATGTCGTACGTACACATGAACTACTTTCATTTATTTTCCATTTTTAAAGGAATTAAAACTAAATGATACATATTTATATTATAATTCAAGTAGAATATATATGTTATATATGTTACATATGTTTATTAATTTCATCATTTAAAAGTTACATGTATAGAATGAACGAGTCAAATCATTTTGAGGGGGCGGTAGTCCGTACTTCCTCAAATGAAATTATGGTATTTATACGATACGAAAATAAAAAAGGAATGTTATAATTTATAATTAGAGAATCATATAGATATAATAAATATAATATATATCATATTAAATTTTATTTCCATCATAATGGACACCATAAGATGTGGATGGAGATAATTGAACAATCATCGTTTTGTGAGGTTGTAGTTTCCCATCCACAGAAACAGTATGTTCGAAATCTATTAGATTGTGGTGTGTGTAATTGTAAGAAGAATAATTCCCATAAAAACAACATAATTTAATGAAGGTACTGTTGTTTTTATAAAATAATTGAATAAAGATTGTTTTGGTGTTGGATAAGGGAAAATAAATGAAAGATGCTTGAGAGAAGAAATCATATCAAATTGGGTAACTCTTTGATTTAAGCTTAAAGGAATTCTTGATTTCCCTTCATCCCAATTTAAAGATTCTATAGGTATTAGAGGGATTTTTGGTTCTTATTTGGGTAGAGTTTGGTCTAGCCAAAGGGTCTTCAAAGGTGTGAGTTAGGGTTATAGGTGGATGCCTTTTATTAAATGGAGGAGGCGAACTTAAGGAATATATTGAATTTTAATTTTATAACCAATTATATTTCGATTATAAATGATTCCCAATTATATTAGTTCTAATATAAAATTAATATATGTCTAAATAAAATCATCTATGATTATATAGGTTTTTGATATTTTTTAATCCTTATCTTTTTTATTAAATCTTTCTTTACTCTTACCATTTTAACAAGCATTTAACACTTTGAGAATCAAAATAGTTACCAAAACATGAAAAATATCGAATTAATGAGTCAATAATTAAATTTTTGATATATGATAGCTATTTGGAATAATATTAATTTATTTTATAATTTTATAATATTTAATAAATTATTTTACATTTTCGAATATGAATTATGTCAATTTTGACACTATTCATATCATAACTTTATTAAAATTCCATAACAACATGATTAATTCAAAAAGCAAACACTATTAATAAGAATTTAACATATAAATATCATCCAAAAAATCATTGATGACATAAAAATAACAAAATTTATTTTATTTTATCTTTTATATTATAATTTATTTGAATCCTTTGTTAATGAAGCAATAACACCATCATCAATGTGTCATAATTAAATTATTTATTTAATGTCTAAAACTTATAAATAAAATATCACAATTTAGTGAATATTTATATATTTCGATGAATATTTATAGTCGAACATATCACTTATATAACCTCATATAAATTCTTTTTACTAAAACATATATGTTTAGGTTATAGTTTCTTTAAAATTAAATTAAAAGTAATTAAATGTCATTTTTCAAACACAAGTAACTCCATGGGGTCCTAAAATCATCCCAAGGATGCCCATGGTCAGAGATATCTAGTCCAATAGGGTTAGGGCATGTGTTATGGTAATTTATTATTATTATAATATTACTTATTAACCATATTTTCCATACTTACCCATTAACAATGGTAAATAAAATATTTACTGAAGTTACTACTCATAATGTCCAAAAATTAATGTTACATATTTAAACAATTTAAAAATTCTAATTAAAAAAAGGAATCAATTTTTTCAAATTCAAAACACAGAATTGGTGGAAATTAATTTAAAATTAATTCCCATTATCAAAACCAAAAAGAGTGTTTCTATGAAGTAAAAACTACCAAAAATTGACAAGTCTTTATGTCGAATTTAAGAGTAAAAGTTACATCCAAGGACAAAAATTGAATTAAATGGTAAAAATATAATCCAATTAATCTTTCAAAATAATTAAAAGTATAATCAAATTCTATAAATATATTATATTAAAATGAAATTTGGAATTAAAATTCAGTATTTTTCCCAATTTACTAAAAAATAAACATTATCAGAAAAATAACAAATTTTCATGCAATATAAATTATTATCACTCTTTTATAAATAATAATATTTCTTTTTTCGAATAGAACCTATATAAGTGTCAAAAACTATATTTTAAAGGGGTTCTCCATCAAAATGCACAAAAATGACCTTTTAAAAATATGAGTGGTTTTCATGCTTAAAATCGAATTTATTCTTATTTTAAGCCTCTAAAATTTATTGTATAAATGTAAATAAATTTAATAATAATATTATAGTTTGTTCATTTCGTTCCCTCCAAAACAAGAGACAAGCATTAACTCTCATTTAAAATAATAATATTATTATATTAATCTTTTTGTTATAACTAAATTTTGTGTGCAACATAAGATTTCAAAGTAACCTATTGTTGTGTGTTGAGTACACTACTAGAAAATGTGTCATCTTTAACATAAAATTAATATCTTATTCATAAATATTAATAGGTGTGAAAATTTATGATTCTATAAATACATGGGTTGTTACTTCCTTCCCCCCTTTTAGAAATTACGTCCACACTATTTTAAATTTGGGATTGGAAAATTCTTTGAAAGTCCCACATCGGAGAAAGAGTCAATAAAACTATCATTTTAAAGAAAAAATGATAAGTACAAAGGTCACCTTAGATAAACCATACTAGGAATACATAAAGAAAAACATGGATATGGTATTGAAACTAACCATCATGTTCTGATTGAGAGTGATAGAAAACATGATATGTAAAAAAGGTAACCCCCAGAAAAATCATAAACATTGGATAGGTTAAACAGTCTTTGATTCCCCAGTAGGAAAATTGAACGGAAAACATTTTTGTTTTAATTTACTTTTCATAATGTTGAGGAATTTATTTAATATATTGACTAAGAACAGAAGGAAATATCTTTACTTTTCAAGTAGATTTTCATCCAATAATAAATTTATACTACAAAATCATCATTTCTCTAAACGATCAGTATTCAAGATGACTTGGTCGCATCTGAAGCACTAGAATCAACATCTAAAGAACTACATAATTCACAAAAGATGACCTATATGTTTCCTTCTTAATTATATATTAACCAATACCGAAATATTTATAACTAGATCACATAATCCTTAAAAAGGATAATCCTTTATAGAAAGAAATACTACTCTTAACCATAATAACTAAACAAATAATACCCAAAGTTCAACAATGACCATTCAATACATATTTGTCCTTAAATTATTCAAAATAATCCAACTATGATTGCAACTCAAAATTTCAGAAGGATTTTATCCCATAGTCCTCCATGATAAATCATAACATTTATCTCCCAATAACATGACTACTCATAAAGTCTCATGCTGAAAAGTAAATAACCAAACCACATATTCTCCATGATAGGTTAATCATTTCCATAAATAACCAAAATAGATATATTTCCACAATAAAACATAGATTCATCAAAAATAATATTTTCATCATTACTCCAAAAATTAAATCCAATTTTATTCTATTTTCCTTAGGTATACAGTGTTACCAGAAGATAGAACGTCCCCCAAAATAACATTTATCAATTAATCACCAAATCATATTACTATACTAAGGATATCCATGTTATAAAACATAAGTTCGAAAATCAACATATTCATGATTCATAAAATTATTTAACTAAATAAATAATAAGATATACTTACTAGGGACTTCACATTAGCCAGTGGTAGACGAAGTTCCCTTGTCACCATTCGGTTGTGGGTTCGATTCCTACTACCTTGCCCGACGTGACGGGTTGTCACCCATCCTATGAGTTATTCTTTTAATAAAACCATATCATTCATACAACATTCTCAAAAAATAAAACAAATTCCTCAAAAATTAATACACACTTAATTATCCTCAATGATTATCTAATACCTTTTATTTTACATCTTAAAATGAAATAACCATTAATCACCTCAAAAAAGATCGTATGTATCCCTAAGGTTATCTATTATTTCCACACAAGAAAATTTAATTCTTTATTGAATAACATTATTTAAATATCATACATCAGGGTTACAAATATTATAAAAAGTATTCCCAAAGTAACCCCATAATCAAAATAGAATTAATACTTTTAAATATTTCATCATCCTACCATCTACCATAACTCTTGAATCCCTTATGTATTGACTTATTACTCATTCGTTGCTCTTGATAATTCCCTTAACTATTAATTTACACCTTATTTCTTAATACATTATTCTGGAATATCAAATATGATCATCATTTATAAATATCAATCTTAATATGAATCATTCTTTATTGATAAGAAAATAAATCATTCTTTGAATCCAGATATCATGATCTTCAAGATGTTTCCATTCTGTTTCGGCATGTTTTCGTACATTCAAAAAGTTAATGTTCAATCCAATTCAATAATTTCACTTTTCAATAGAGATTAAAAAATTGATATCTTGAAATCATATAAAAAAGATACCATAATCCATTAAATTGTTTTAGAAAATAGTAGGTGTTGTATAAGTCAAACAATTTCTTATAGGTGATTTGAATACTCAAGAAGCTGTCAAAATCATTTGAACATTATTATTCCATAACAGTGATGATCAAATAGTTGGGGAGGGATATAATGGTTTTTCAGGATCTCTTTCCTTCCATCATGACGAATGATCCTAAATCCGCTGAAAATAATCAACACATAAACATTAAAGTAATTATTATTAAAAATAAAACCCTTAATAGGGTAATGATAACATAAAAACTTTTAAATTACTCTAATACATAAACCACCATATATCTTCAATTAATTGGTTTTCATTAAAGCATTCTATTTTAAATTAACCCTAAAAACGATTCTAAATGATAATAACCCTCTTGGTTATATAGGGTCTTTTAACTATACCCAGATAGCACCCTAACTTATAATGTTATCTAAACTGTCCTATGATATAAACTATAAGGCCGTAGACTTAAACCATACATAATCTCGAGTTAAGTAAATAATTAACAATGGGGATATTTTCAGGTTTATAGTTTCATAGAATGACGCATTACTATTACATTGTATCTCAATATTTCATGGTAGACACTTCTACTCTATCCAAATTTTTCACAAAATTAATACTCCGTAAATAAAACAAGAGATATTTTCATGATATAAATATTATTGAATACTTCATTTCTCTTACCCTTTCTTATACCCTGTTAAAAACATTTAAAAGACTTGGGATAAGCATAAGAATCTCATTAAGGGTAATAAAATAAAAAAAGAAATAATTAGTCCATAAATACATACAAATCAATAAAATCATACTTATCAATCACAAAACATAATTTCATTAACATACCTCATGAAATCATAAGATTTATTAATAACACAATGTAATCATAAATCACAAAGGTAACTTATGTCATCAATAAAATAAATATGTGGTATCTTTCATTGCTACATATGTAGTTACATTTGGAATACTCATCATATTATATTCCCTAAATCTCTTAGGTGAAACATTAATGTTTTCCATTTTCATGTATCCCAATACATTAGGGAGATATCTCGAGCTCACCCACCCTAGGTATATCACAGACCCACCCATATTTTGTTAATCAAATAACCAATCATCAAATGTAAAAGTATCATTACATAATCATAATAGAATAAATTTTGAAATTATCAATATTTCACTCATGAATTAGATGAAATCATTTCAAGATACTTAAAATTTTCAATACATTTCAAAAACCATATAAAACATTTAATAAAGATATTTTTGAATCAATGTGTCCCATTCCAATTTGAAAATTTTAAAGGAATTTACATTTTTAAACATTAATTTATATATAAATGAATCCTTAGAACCATTTTTAAAACATGTACATTAATGAGAAATATTTAGAAGACTAAATATTTAAATCATTTAAAATAATGTTTTAGTTAAAGAGTCCCTTACCAATTGAGAAAATACTGGAATAAAAATAATTAAAGAGTAACATTAAAATTAACCTATAATATCATGACAATAAGTAGATTCGTGATATAATATGTAAAAGGGTAGTATACACACCTTATAGGATAATAAAGGTGTACAATATCCAGATATGCCTCAATGAAAGAAGATTGGGACAATGTCCCTTACAAAGGCAATATAATTAGATTAAGGATAAATCAATGACATAATTATGTGTGACAAATATAAATACACCAAATATATATTTTATATTATGTGTTAAAAAATCATAGGACATCTATACATATTCTTTGAAAAAAAAATCCAATGACATTGATATTTAACTCAATGAATGGAGATTGAGTTAAGACTCCTTTACAAAGTTTGTATAAATGAAATAAGAATTTATAAATGGGGTTATTTTGTGATAAATAAGTATATCCACGTAAAGGGAATTTAGAATTACAACATAAATAAATAAATAGTGATTTCATGTATAATATTGGCATAATATAATCAAAGTTTGCGTAAAACCCAATGAGTGGATCTAGAGTTTAGAAATTCCCTTACAATCATTTGGTAGCCTAAAAACATCACATAAAAATTCAAAAAATGAGTTGATTAGAGAAAATAGGGTCTCTTGTCATGTAGACATAAAATTTACAGCAATAAGTATATATAAGAACATACCCAAATAGAATAAATTCTAAATTAAAAAACATAACATAAAAGAAGTCTTTGACAAAAAGATGAGGGTGAAAGGTTCCCTTACCTTATGTCTGACTTGTCTTGTTCATTCTTTATCTCCTGAATAATATACTAAAGCTAATTGTAATTCCATAAGAACGTTTTTAATGTTTTTTATTCCATTTATGTCACATATTACCTTGCTATAATAACCATATAATTATTCATGTGTGTCTTAGTCTTTTTGTTGATGTTCGGTACTTGAGTAAAAAATGAACTTGTTATAATTACAAAATTGTCCATTTTGTCAAAATTACATTATCTCTAGAATTGTATTCTTGTTTTAAATATCATATGTTTCTAGTATTTATGTATTTTTATCCATTATATATGTATTTTGAATATTCCATAAAATTTTTATATAAGAAAATGAAATTCACCATTCATGGAGATGGTAAGATGTACATACACATGATCGCTACATTAATTTTTTTCATTTATCATAAAAAGAAAAATAAATGATAAATGTGTATAGTATAATTCCATTATAATATCTATGTTTTAATATTTATATATTTTCATTAATTCTATCCTTTATATGTTCCATTTAAATCATGAAAAAGTCATATCACTTTGAGGGGGCTATAATCCTCACTTCTTCAAATGAAATTATCCTATTTATACAACCTGAAAAGCATAAAGGTATGTTATACATGATAATTAAAGAATTATACATATAAAATAATTATAATATATATCATATTTTATTTTAGTCACATCATAATGGACACCATATGAGGGGGTAAGAAATAGTTGAATAATCATCATTTCATGAGGCAGTAGATCGTTATGCACAAAAACAGTATGTTTTAAATCCAATAGATGTGGTGTGTGAGAGTATAAGTAAAAAACCTCTAATAAAAAAAACCTAGTATATTTAAGATAATTGTTTGTTTATAAAATAATTTAATAAATATAGTTATGGGATTAGAGAAGGAAAAATAAATGAAAGAAGTTTGAGAGAAGACATTACCTCAAATAGGATAATTCCTTTTAATTTAAGCTAAACTACCTTCTTCAAATGGCTTATTACATAGTCAAGGCTCCTATATAGAATAAAGGGATGTTTGATTCTTATTTTTGTAGATTTTTGTCGAGTAAAGGGGGATTGAGAGGCCGGAGTAAAAGTGTGAGGCGGTTTCCTTTTATAAGAGGGAGGATGGGCGCTTAAGGAATATCGTGAATTATAAATTTATAATAAATTATATTTCGATTATAAATGATTCAAAATTCATTAATTTAGAATATAAGATGAATATAAGTAGAAATAAAATCATCCAATACAAATTACATAGGTTTTGTATAATTTTTAATCCTTACCTTTATTATTTATCTTTTTTTACTCTTATCGTTTTATCAATCATTTAACATTTTGAGAATCCAAATAGTTACCAAAACATGAAATTATATATAATTAAATATTAAATAATATAATTTTAAACTTGTGTTATCTATTTTTCTGAATCATATATCTTTCGGAATTTTAAAATATTTTAAAAAATATTCTATATTTTAGAATATGAATAATGTCAGTTTTTACAATATTCATATCATGACTATTTTAAAGATCTATATCAACATTAATACTTTGAAAAGAAATCATTTATACAAATATATTATGTAAATATCATCCAAAAAAATTTGAATCAAAAGAACAAAATTACATTTATTTCCAAATTTATAATATCATTTATTTGGATCATTTATTAATGAAAAAATCATTGCATTATCATTGTGTCATAAATAAACTTCTTTATTTAATGTTTAAAAATTATAAATAAAATATCATGATGTAGAAAATATTTTTAGATTTCTAATTAATATTTATATTTGGATATATCACTTATATAACCTCATATAAAATTTTGATTATGAAAAGATATATTTTTAGGTTATACTTCCCTTAACTTTAAATTAAAAGTAATTAAATGTTATTTTCACACAAAAGTGGCACCATGGGTAATAGAATCAACCTATGAATTCCCCTGGCCAGACTTATCTCACCCAATGGTGCTGGGACATGTGTTAGGGTTATTTAATATTATTATAATTTTAATTTTTACTCTTATTTACTAGATTTAACCTTTAACCATGGTAAATAACATATTTGCTGAAGTTACAATTCATAATGTCTAAAAATAAAATTTACCAATTTACACAATTTGTACCTCCTGATTATAAATATGCAATAAATTTTTGTATATTAAAAACACATAATTGTCCTAAATTAATTTAAAATTATTTCTTGTTGTCATTAACAAAAAGAGTGTTTATAAGAAATAAAAACTACCAAAAGATTGACATTCCTTTATTTTCAATTTAAGAGTGAAATTAATTATAAATAACAAAATTTGATTAAATGGGAAAATAATATAATCCAATAACACTTTAAAACCAATTAAAATCATAATATAACTATATATAAACATTATATTAAAAGGCAGTTTTGAATTAAAATTTAGTATTTTTCACTATTCATTAAAAAAATAATCTTTATTAGAAAAAACCAAAATTTCATCCAATTTAAAATTTGATTTCCCTATTCTAAATAATAATTTTAGTTTTTCAAATATAACATATAAATGTGACAAAAACTAGATTAAAAAATGGTTCACGGTCAAAAATTGGTAAAAGGACTTTTTAAAATATTACGGTTTTCATGCTTAAAATCGGATTTATTCCAATTTTAAGCCTCTAAAATTTATTGGATAAGTGTAAAGACATTTAATAATCATATTGTAGTTATTTATGTTAGTTCCCTCCAATAAAATGGCATGGCATTAACTATTATTTAAAATAACAATATTATTATATTATAACTTTTTCTATAACTCAAAGTTGTGTACAATGTATGATTTCAAAGAAAAAAGTTGATGAATGTTGAGTACGCCATCCAAAAAAGTGTACAATTTAACATAAAATCTATATATTTTTTATAAATATTAATAGATATAAAAATGTTTTATTTTTTAAATACCTGGGTCATCCCAAATCCAACCCATACAAAAAGGAGTACATGATGTTTTCAAATGGGTACATGGCGTGTATCCCTAATCATGGAAATGCCCATGTTTCACACTCAAATGACATGTACATTTTCTCAATACACTATGTTTCCCATGGGTACATAGAGTGTATAAGTATCTACACAACCTAGAATGTTGTTCTTCTCATTCTCATGATTGTTGAATCATGTCATGTACTATAGTCGTGTTTATGTACCAACCAGTATATATCTGGTTGTGTCTATGTGTTAACCTATGTACATATGACTGTGTATTTTGGTCATTTCTATGTTACATGGCCTAAAAATTCCCATGTATCCTCTAAGATACCTAATAATATTCTAACATGGGCCCCACATTGTGTGACAGGGTCACATGACATGTTGTCTGTTTCTCAACGCTGAAACCCTAGTGGTGAAAAGAGGACTACATGATGTGTGTTCATCGAATTACAAGTCGTGTCATTGAGAATTTCATATAAATTATATAACATCATTCATTCTTCTAAGGCTTCCTCGCCAATTGAATTTACTATTAGTTACCCAACACATCAGATATCTATGGAATAATTAACCTACTCATCACTAATTGCTAGAATCTGACCATAACTGGTGCTTTGGCATGACCATCTTCACACCTTGTTGAGGCCGCACACCAATTGTTGATCATGAAACTCAAATCATTTAGACTCTCTAATTTTGTATACATGCACTGCAATCATGTCATTCAATCTCTATCCCTAACCTATTGTAAAAAAAATTCAGCAAGATTAAATGTCCATTGATCGTTCACTATGTTTTTGTTGAATTGTATGGAAAATAGAAATTACAAAAATGAACGAATGGATAATGGAAAGTAAAAACCATAAAACCTAATCACGAGGAACGATCCTTGACCACTTTTTTCAGATGCAATCCATTTTCCTAGGAAAGATGAATGAATAGGTAAAATATTACATAAATAATAAACAAATAATCTTCCCCAAATCTTAAAAATACCCCTTACCCATAAATTATCAATCCAGAAATCAATCCATCAGACGATTGATTCATGTTCATCATGGGATAAAAAAATATGGATAAATCTAAAAAGATAAAATCATACTTTTATTTTTATTTTTAACTAATTATTAATGAATAAAATTATTTTTCATTGGAATGATCCTCATTTCCCTTTGGCACAATGGTTGTTGGATATCAATTTTTCGATATAGAATCTCAACGTCTCTGAAATATCTACCATGCTCTCCTTTTCAATTCTCAAGGTTTCGAGGCTAGCCCTAATAATTATTTATTGTAAAAAATTTTAAAGGGGAGAGTTTAAGGTCTCTGCATCAATGATGTAATGAAAATATGTATATATATTTATTTATAAATTCTCCTAGGATTTAACTTTATCGAATCACATTATGTTTAAAAAGGATATGTCATGCGTAGTGTAAAACCCACATTCTAAACTCAATGGTGCCAATGGTTTTATGATCCAAGATTCCACTAGGGTTTTAATAAAAAAATTAGGTTAACTAAATTTCCACGATATTAAAGGTATTTAGTATATTTCAAAAATTATTCCTTGAAACACTCTTCCACAAAATCTCAAGTTGTATTAGTGAATAAATCCATAAATATTCGTAGAATTATTAAAACGGAATACACATAAAAACAAGGGACAATTCATTATTCACTCCATCATGGTTTTTATTAACTGAATATAAAAAATTAAGAAACAATTGTGGATATTGTGATCTAAACTAGGTCTCCCACTCCATCGAGTTCCCCAAAAGGTTCCCTATGAATTCAGCAATCAAAAACCGAAAGAAAACACATTTCCATGAAGAGACTTTATCCTATTGTCACTCAACATCACCAAATCCTTAAAATATACAACTATAATCTCATGGACCATCTCAGACATGTCGATATTATATAAATAATCATGGACATACCCCCTCTGCTGCAACACATAGAAAAATCAGTGCAACCAAACATACTTTGGAATTCAGATTAATCATCACACTGCCTTGATAAACTGAGACAGAATAAAGCAAATAAAGGGATACATATCCATGGATATGTCTAAAAATCGTGGATAATAATCTTAAAATATTCATCTCTGAAGTCCTCAGTCATTTGTCCACAAAGGACCTGAGACGTATTCTATGGAGTATTCATCCGCCCTAGGATGAATTTAACCCTTTAAAAAATCACTAGCACCATATCATTGACATATATTCAATTACCACTAGAACCAAGAAATAATATAGTATCCAATATGGTCTCTCATATGTGTCTTTGAAAAGGATCTACTCGAGGGGTGGAGTCATAATCAGCATATGCAAATCCATCTAATGATAGATGATCCAACGACTATGGTTTAGAACTGACATTCAAACCCAAATCGTATTCACTAGAACTATAATGGTCCACATTACATAGCCATATGCATGAGGTATATCATTTTTCCTACCTAAAAATTAGTCCCCAAAGTCATTATGCATGCTCTCACAATTTATCTACGGAAATAAGAATCGCAGTATTCAATGATCCTTGAGGGAATTCCACAAAATCTAGACTAACTCATACACACAGAAGTGTCACAAACTATCCACAATTTTATGTTATTCATCACCCTCAAATAGGCAGGACAAAAAAATGATAAAATTAAAATCACAATGCCACTCCCTTATCTTCCAAACTAATCCAAATATATCTTACTAGATCCTCACCTCCACTATATGTACTGTTATGGGATGAAAACCTATATAGAACCTCTTCTCACATCATGATCAGAATCGCCATACCTACTAGGAAAATTGATGATGTGGTTACCTACATCAAGAAATCTATCAGGATTATATCCAAGAGATATATATCCAACAAAACCTATCAGAATTTATACACCCATCTCACCCCTTTAAATTTATAATGAGAAATGTGTAACAACAAACGACTCTCAGTACACTCTACTATCCTTATGTGTATTGCATGCTCTAACTCAACACCAACCACACATAGATTCCATGAAAGAAGACTATGGTGAACTAATCCTTGATGGGATATGGAACCATTCTATATGAATAATGAATTTTTTATTGTGTAAAACCCTCTATATGGTTTCACCTCCAACTCAAAACAACCACAATGGAATTGTTAAGACACTAATTGTATATCTTATTCCAAAACCTGGTTAGGTGATAACATGTGTTGAGGTTAATAACTAATAATCACTTTTCCCTCATCCATTGGTTTATGAATAAATTGATTATTAGGAGCATGTATATTCTCTCATGTCATCCAATCCAAGTGACACAAAACCACTCTCATCATTAACCACCCATATGTGTCTCAAGAGAACAACATATGGTTGCCTATGAAAATAAATTAGGTCTTACAAATCCCCTAATCTAAAGACTCCAATAACTGCACCTCCATCTCTCATAGTTATATAGGGTCATCTGATATTCAAGAGAATATATCGGGTCATCCTTGGGGTAATTCCATGAAGAAAACAAACTCTTCATAGTGATATAAACTTGACACATCATCAAGATGGGTTCTCTCAAACTCCTCCAGTATCACAAGAACTAAAAACTCGTATTATCTACTACTCCAAAGGATTCAATAGACAATAGATTGGATTTCATTCAAAACATATTTCACATGATATCATCTACATCTTCACATGATCACACCTTATGAATTGAGGAAAACTGTGTCCTAAAAAAAATCAGAAGCACTACTATACCCACATGTAAAAGTCAACTAATAATGGACTATAAGGAACACATCCACACTAAGCAGAACCTCTTATGGTATAACTACCACTATGGTAATATTTCCAGATGATTCAATCTATCTACCCCTAGAGTTAGGTCTCACTATTTGAATAAGCATTCAATAACTAGTCCCCTCTATGGATGCCATTACCATTTGGGTTTAGAAAAATTTATGTACTTGTATCTCTAGGTCTCAACAACAGATATTGTCATAGACAAGTGGTTCATGACTATGTTTGAAATACTAAACTAGGTAATTAAGGAAACACATCATACCATTAAATACACTTGATGCCTATGTGAGCTCCTACCACCTAGAACTTATTATTTAATATCCCACTATTATTCTAAAAACAAGACTTAACATAACACCTTAGTGTCTCAAAAACCTAAAAACACAATCCAGGGAAACTCATCACCAACATTAGGCTATGTCAAATCCTTGTTCCACCCTATACACATATCACGACCTATACCACTGTCAAGGAGGGGTAGCATCCAATAGGGGCATTCAGATCATATGTTCATGCTACTCCTCTACGAAATAGGAAAATGTTCTGGTCCACCATGTAACATGGGTGATCTATAACTATATAAATCATGATTCATACTGAACAAGGTGTATCATTTAATAGAACCACTAAAACCAATTGACACTCTATGACGAAAATAGGTCTCAAGCATGAAAACCTAATCAGTCGAGATCCCTACATGCCAGAATCATGAACCACTTTTTGAAGTCACCCCCAGCCACATAAGGTTATGTATCATCATTGAACGTCAGCGATCCCCGTTTCTGTAACTTATATAGCATGAAATAACTACACATACCATCATTATGTCCTAAATGAGCTATATACTACTCAAAAAAATGGATTTTCATCCACATGATCTAAAAAAGGATTAATTTGATGCTCAATAAGGATAGCACGATTTGGTACCCACTTGGATAAAAACACCTCATTAATGGGTCCCCAAACTAAAACATCATCCCTCATTTGTTCATAATCATGAAACCATATTGGAATCCTCATAGGATATCATTGATGAGATATATCGATGATTATCAAGACATTCCCTGATAAGTTAGTATATTTATAGCACTTAATTAAGAAGGGAATGGAAACCACAACCCATTCTTATATGGTGCATGTACCAATTTTTACCTTGTAACTAGTGTCTATGTATATTGATTTAACAAGAAATTTATCAGGGACCTAGTGAATGGATATATTTTTCATTGCACCATCCTTGGACACCCTAGACTAAGATCCATACTCAAATAACATAAACATTATTTCCGAACTTCTAAAACCAATACTCAAAGATTGATAAAAGAATCTCCAACCCCTAATCCTATAATCAAGAAGTTTCATAAAACACTAGGTTGGGTAATTATATAATACCATTCTTTCATGACTCAAAACAATGAGGACCAATACACAACTACCCAAATCACACCATCAATTGGCTAGGGGCTTGCGACTAGCACCCATAAGGCATTCCACACAAGTGGGAGGAATTAAACTTATATACTTGTACACACTCACACATATCAAGGAAAATAAAATTATAAAATTTAAATCAAATAATAAGACATCATGCATATATCTATAAAACCACAATCAGAGTGTAGAATGAAGTCCTAAGAAGCATGAAAAAGGGGTCAAATAGAAGCAAACCGAAAACATTAATGTATATTTTGACCATCTCCAGAGGACGAGACTGTGTTAAAAAGAAACAACGATATACAACTCATCTTTTGTAGTCTAAAAAAGATCTAAACTCCTGAATTACACCAATGACTTTATAAAAATGTATGTCATCTGCATTAACCATGACTTGTGTTGTAAAATCCCATGTAGTGGTTAGTATAACAATAATCAAAAGGACACGGTGATATAACCAAACCGAAATTGTCAAGATTAGTCATATCATAATAGGACATGTCAATCACAATGTGAGACATATAAATAAGAATCCAAATATAATCAAAAAGGACTATGAGTCTCAAAGAGATCAACCACTACAAGGCATAGTTATACTGTGTGGTTTCAAGGTAGCACTCATCCCGAATATATCACTCCACAGGCCATTCTATCCCTTATGGAGCTAAATCAGGAGACATCAGTCATCTAGAATTACTATACTGATAGAACATCCCTACTATTATAGACCTCATTTATAAAAAAGATGAAGAATATAGTAAATCAAGAAGGAACATTCGAGATATAAAATTCACCAGATTAACATCGCCTTGGAAGGATCAGATCTCAATACACAGATTTGGCGTCAATACCTGATACTCATTAGGGGGATAAAAACCCCTACTAAAACATCATCCAAGATATGGGATCAGGTCACAGGAAAATAATGGTAATTCCAATTCCAACAACCTCATCTTGGGACAAATGTAGGAAATTAGTACCACCCAAGGCCTATGAGAGGGATACATGCTCTAAGAAACTAAGTTAGTAGTAGAATCGGTTTGAGAAAAATATCATTATAATAATGTAACTCACCCTTTCTGTATAGATCCTCAATGATTAGATGGGTCACCCTCTATGATTAGAACATGATACTTCACCAAATACCTATAAGAAGGGACCAAGGGAAAACACTCAACCAATACCATCCCAAGGAATCTCACAAAATAACTTCGTGTAGGTGAACTAAGAAGAAGGGGGAATCTAACCAATCCTCAAAGGATTACATAGAAAGTCCCTATGGGTACACAATGTGTCACTATAGTATTGGAATTACCAAAATCTCTTCATGATAAGGAATGTAATTTTTTCTAATACACGGTATGTCCGAAGGGTACATGGTGTGTAGATGTTTCTCCACCACATAGTGCTCCATTTTTCTTCTTATAATGTACACTAAACTATATTTGTGTACATTTGTCAAGTCCATATACCAAATAACATAAATATGGTTATGTATGTGTACCAACATGTGTACATCTCACCATGTAGTGTGGTCATGTCAGTATACCTTGGCTAGCCCATGCCCCTATATACTCAGTGATAAACATCAAGGTGCCAACATGCGATATATTACGTTAGATTGTCTCACATGATGTTTCATCCTTATCTCTATGTTGAAAACCTATCATTTCACAAAAGGTACTAAATGATGTGTGTTCATTGTACTATTCACCCTGTAGTCATAAATTTAACAAATACTCTAAAATGTTCATGTGTTTTTTGAGACATCCACACCAATTGATTGTACATGTAATTACACAACATGTTGTGTATCGAAGGTTGAACTATTCTCCTTACTCTAGATAGTTGGTATCCTTACATAATAGATGGTTAAAAATAGTAGCTATCATACCATATTGACATCGTATGAAAATACGGGATCGTGAATATTTGATTCATATAGAGATCTTATATCATAGCCACCCACCTCAATAATTTCATTAAATATATATCCATTAACCAATATAATGATATATTTTTCCAATGATCGAATTTGCAATGATCGTTCAATTGGTATTCACCGAATAGTTGGACAAGTAAAAATTATGATGATGAACTCGTGTGAAAAGGATCGATAATATCATAAAATATAAACCCGAGGAATGAAAATCTTCCTTTTTCAAATTTCATTATTGTCCCATTTTCATAGAAAATAATAAAAATTATGTATAACATTCAATGAAAAAAAAATACAAATAACTATCCCTAAATCTTACAAATATCCCACACATGCATATGGATTAATCCACTAATCAATCAATTAACCAATTAGTTTTCATTCATCATGGGATAATAAAATTGATATAAATCTATAAAAGAAAAAAATTATTACCTCCCTTTGTATATATCATTGATGATTAAAAAATCTGCGTCGTTGACTTTGGTGGGACACCAATTTTCCTTTGGCACATTGATATCCATCACACAATTCATTGATCCCCAATCTTGATGTTTTCCAAAACTCCTTCATTCTTTCCCTCTTAATTCTATGTTTTATGAGGCTCACCCAATGAATAGGTTATAACCAAAAAAAATAAATAGGATAGATTAGGTCATTGTTTCAAGGGAAATAAATAAATAAATAAATAAATTTATATATTTATTTTATTAATTCTCCCATGACTGCACTTTAACCAATCACCCAAAATTGATAAAGGTGATGTCATACCTAGGGTAATACCCATGTTATAAACTTAATGGTTACATTAGATTTCAGTTACAAGACTATATTTTGTTGTTATTATTATTTTTTAGGAATAAACATGAACATGATATTTAATATATTTCAAAAATGATTTTCATGCACTCCATGCTTCATAATATCACCCAATATCGGTGCTTACTTATGTAAATTGTGATAGAAATATTCTTAAGACACATATCACAAAAATTGGGATTCTAAAAGGACTTTACTAATTTAGTTTCTATAGGGACTATAAATATAATCTTCTTATTTCATAAAATATATTTGACATCTCCGAAATTGATCTTCTAACACAGTACTCATGTTATTCATACCCTACCTAAACCAATCTTCATAACATTGTTTATAAAAAAAACAATGTGTTCTGTCAGATTCTCTTTTAGGGTAAACATTAGAGATATAAATCTAAGATAAAATGGAATAATAATATAAAAATAAGATCATTTTATAATGAACAAATATTAAATTACCAATTAACTACATGTCATAGATAATAAACATGTGTAATTTCATAAGCCATTATCATTTTCAAAAAAATGGACCACAAGAGTGACAAATCATCATAAATCAAACAAGAACCATATAATCTTGTCATTAAATAGTTTCACCTTCATGAATATTGAAAAACAGTTTTTATATCATGGTTAAATTCCAAGACCATCATTATAGTTGATTAGTACTCATCACCTATTTTTTATTTTGGATCAGGATGTACCACTTCTCCATAATGGATCAAGGCACACATGTTTCTCAAAGTGGACTAGGACTCATATGTTTCCTATCATAGATCAAACCCATCCAATTATTTCCCATTGTTATCCAATGAAATATAAATCTTTACCTTAATCATTGGAGGGTGATATATGTCTCACCCATATCACAATTAAAATAATACTTATGTTCACCATAATTTGATAAAATATTCATCACACCATCCTATTATAAATTGGGTAATAAAACAGAGTTTCATAAACATTTAATTAACTTAAAAATTTTGCATCCATAAATGTAATAATGACTGTATCATTAAATAATATGACATTTAAAGTATAATTAATAAAAACAGAAAAAATGGTTGATGGAATATTATTTTTAAAGATCACTTGGATAATTTCTTAAAGAAAATATAATCTGTACCTTCAAAACACTTTTTCAAAAACAAAACACCCTTATAATCCCTTTGTTGATAAATATACATGAACAAATAATGAAATATATAAAAAATGAAAAACATTTCTAGAGGAAAAAATCTATTCAAATTTAGAAATTCAATTTTTTGGAAAATATATATTTTGAATGTCGTTTTATTTGATAATATCATTGAAATAATATAAAGGAAGCTATATAAATCATTTAAAATATTTCCTAAGAGAAAACCACATTCCAATTTGGAAAAAAATAAAAATTAATTTTTTTTGAAAATTATTTTCACTAAAAATAAACAAAGATATTTTAAATGGTGGCTTAATGAAAATAATTTTCTGGATGGTGGGATATTTTTTCCCTTCCATATATGTTAATAATTGATTCCATTAACATTTTTTTGTAAAATCCTATGGGAATTGTTTAGAAAACAAAATGATGATTACATTTAAACTATTTTTTTATAAATTCAAAAATATGGTATTTTGTATTTAATAAATCATTTTAATAATGTTGAAAAATAATATGAAAATAATTTTTTGAAAACATCATTTTGGAATAAAAATGGTTTTCAACCAAAGAGAGAAATAAAGATGAATTTTCATAATTTATTTTTGTTGAAATCATAAGTATATAATGACATTAAATAAAAGGGAAACCACATATTATCAATATATAACAAATGGATAATAATATTCTGGAGTTTCAATGAAGATATATCATATTATTTGAACATTTAAATCATAATAATAAATAATACAAATAAAATATTATCTTCCATCTTAAAACCATAACCACTTTAGTAACATTGAATTCTAAGACCTATGAAATGATAACATTAAAAACATATAATATCACATGAATAAAAAATTAAATGATATTAATTATAAAAGTTGATATATATAAACATTATAAAATATTATATCTGTATAACATAATCAATGACCCAAAGAAGACAAATTGAGTTATAAATCACTTAGTGCTTTGGGGATATCTTAAATCGTAATCCCTGTAAAAAAGGGAGACTAAGTTGGATATGTTATTCACCATAAATGTAAGGATAATAATCATAAAATACATTCATTTTTATTATAAAAACACTTTTAAGAAACATGTGGCGATCATGTCTTGTGTCTCATATAAAATAAAAGAGATATGAAAATATCTTAAACAGATGTCTCGAATTCCATCACACAGGTTCAAAAAAACATAAATAATAAACATTACAATAATATGAAACTATTAAATTACCAACTATTTATATTAAATAAAATATATGATTTATTTATGTTATAATTTCATAAATAACTCCAAGACAATGTCATTTATTGGGTAATAAATGTTTTTACTTTTGTGTTTGTTTTGATTTTCTATTTCTAGTTATCATAATTAAATCATCATTCCATTGTTTATATAATTAAAAACATGATATAAATATAATATATATTCATTATATATGTATTTATATGAATAAATAAAAGATATATATATATATATAATTAAATACAACATTTATAGCGATTGTATGTCGTACGTATGTGTAAACACAATTTCTATTTTCTCGACGGATGAAATGAATGAAAATTACATAATATATTAACTTTAAATAATAATTTCTAATTCATATATATAATATTATTTTATTTAATCTTCAGATATTTACCTTCTAATAAAATTATATCTGAAAAATAAATTACATCGCTTCGTGAGGTGGTAGTCTATTGTACACAGGAACGACATTATCATATTCCCATTGAATATAGAGTAAGAAGAAAAATGTTATATCATGATTCAAAAAAGAATAATAATCTCACATATATTGTATATAAATAATTAATACATCATTATTTCTTTCCATGAACAGTGGATATGAAAAAAAAAATTACATCAGTTCGTGTGGTGGTAGTTAATCGTACACACAAACACTGATTTCGTAACCCATTTTATGGAAGAGTTGAATGGATTATATTTTTTCATTAAAATAATAGAAAACAATAATATTTAATACACTAATGGTACTATATCATCCATTTTTAATAATAATTTAAGTATGTGTAAGAGTAAATAAAATAAAATGATCAGTTAGGGACATTAGCTCTTCTTCGGACAACATACTTTTTTCAGAAAAATGCTTCGTATGATGAATTTATTACCAAGATAAATCTTATGGGGTGAGATTATTGATGTAATGAAGTTATTTGAGCAGTTATTTTCATATATAATTGGTTTTTTTCATTGTAAAGTGGAATGGAAAATGGGTGGCCTTATGAAAGTGAGGGGAGTGGTGCACTTATAATTTATTAAAAGGAAAATGTATACCCACATTTTTTATAAAAAATAGGTCTCTAAAAAGGTAAATTATAGAACCTATTAAATATAAGGTATAAAATTGGAATTTTATGTGCATTCCCACATTTTGGGTTCATTTTTCCCTTATATTTTTAGTTTACCCCTAGTAAATTCATTTTTTTATCTTAATCGAGGAAAATAATTTACACTATTATTACTACTCATTATAATCAAAAATTAAATTTACCATATTAGAAAATATAAATTAATATTATTAAAAATATTGAATCCAATTATATAAATTCTATTCATATAATATTAATAAACAAATTGGAAATTAATCCCATATACATGATGATAAAGCGGGTTTTCAAAGAGATAATTTTCAAAATTTAAAAAATATTATATCAAATTTCAATAAGAAATTTATTCAAATGAAATAAAATGGATTAATAGATATATAATTTATTTAATTTAATTTTTAAAAAGAATATAAAATAATATATGTTTTTAAATAAATTAATATAAATTAAAATTCTTAATAAAAAATTAATTTTCACAATTCATCAAAAAAATTATTGTTTCAGAAAAATCACAAAAAAATCACTCCAAAATAATTATTATTCATTATATAAAATTAATTTTATTTTAAAAATAAAATCTAAAAGACTAATAAATTAGTTTGAAATTAATTGTACAAAGGGAGACAAAACTATTTTTTTAGAAAAATAATGTTTTAAACCTGAAATTGGATTTATTATTATATCTTGTATAAAATATACATAAGATGAATTTTAAACACCTGATTCAAAATATAATATAAATATTTAATTAAAATAATGCAAAAAAGTAGATATTTTTAATTTCTATTTGTATAAGGACTTTTTTTATAGATTTTTTTTAAAAAATGAATTCCTTTATTTTCAAATAGTTTTTATTTTAATTTCCAATTAATTGGTCAAAAAATAATTCATTTTATGTACAAGTCTATACCATATATTTTCATATATTATTTAATCTTATTCTGACACCCTATTTTAATTGCTTGGATATAACTATTATATTAAATATTTATATTTTAATTGTATGTAATGTATTGTCCAATCTAGATGTTGCATCTATTGAAAGTTAGACTCATTGTATCATGTAAAGCATGATATACTCAGCGCTACATGAATGGAATTATATACTCTATGTTTCCTATAAGGAAAAATATTTAAGAGGATAAATTTATTTGAAAATCGTACCAAAATCTCAAAAATCTTGAAGAAACATAATGAGAATTGTATATATATGTTCCATGAGAACATAAAAAAATCATTATATCAAAAACCATGAAAAAATGGGATTCCAAGGAATTTCGTCAAAAAATAACCTATCAAGATAATCAAGTTTCACAATCACTTCATAATTTCATCAAAGCATAAACTATGGGAAAGAGAAGTGGGTTTCATTATCCTTTAATCATAATATAACCTGAGAAAGAGAAATGGGTTTCATAAACATATTTTCATCATAAACATAAATCTTAAAGTCAATTAATAATAATTATATCCCTATCATATAAATTTAAAATCACAATTAATATCAATGGATGTCATATTATATGGATGATTATTTTGGAAGATCAATTGGAATATTTCATAAGGTATAAGACATTTATTTGAAAATTAATTTTTTTTCTAACTAAAAATTCAGAAAATATTTTCTTAAATCTGTTCACTAATAATAAACATCAAAACATATAAAGTAATATTTAAAAATAATTTAAATCATTTCAATAGGAAAATATTGTAAATGATTTAAAACATATTTTTACTAAATAAATAATTTTCAAAATATAGTTCCATGAAATAAACAAATAAATCTTATAAAGTAATATTCAATTAAAATAGTAGTCATTATGTTGGGATTTTTTCCGCTTATAATGAACTTGTTACAATAAATTTGCCTTTCGCATTGTAAGTAAAAGACAAATGGGCCTAGTTTGAAAATGGCAAGAATATATCATTCAAACAATTAAATAAAAATTCAAATATGTGTAAAATTTTCTTCAATAAATAAATTTGGGTAGTTTAATACATTATTTATAAAATAATTTAATACATTTTTTAAGAAGAAAAATCGATTTCGACCATATAGAGAAATAAAGATGATTTTTAAAAAAAAAATATTTTGAACTCTTATGTTAATAAAGAGATAGAAATTAGGGGAAAACATATATTCGAAATACATAACTATATGATCACAAAAATATTGTTCTTTATGATGTAAATATTCTAATATTTCATCATTTGAATAAAAATCAAGAGTGATCTCGATAAACAATGAGATATTAACATAAAACACTTACCACATTAGTGCCATTGCCTCAAAAGATCCCAAAAATAATAACATTAAATTAAATATAAAATATCATGAGAAAAAATAAATTCCCAATATCACACAGAAAAGGGTCTTAATAGACACCTTATAAAATAGTAGAGGTTAAATAACATAACTTTTGACTCAAATAAGCAAAAGTTGAGAGAAAAATCACTTTACATAAGTATCCAATTCAATCATAAAAATTTGAACCTCATTTATGATAAATATAAATATCTTATAAATCATGTAATGATATATATATATAAATTATACCATATTTTATTTACTTATAAATTTTGATTACCTTCTTATTAACAATTCCATGTTAAAGTCATGTTTTGGGAAATAAAAACATTACTTTTTGTGTATGTTTTGATTTTTTATTTTAATTCCTCTTACATTAATCAAAGTTCCAAGATCTATAGAATATTAAAATAGAGTTAAATATAATATATTTTCATTCTATACGTATATATACTGATATATGAATGGTATATATAAAAAATTAAATACAAAGTGTATAAAGACAGTAGGAAGTACATACAGATGAACGATGTTTCCATTTTCTCAACAGATTGAAGGAATAATGTTAAATAATTTATTACAATTCCCGATTCATTTTTATGTCATATATGAGACATATTTTATTTTAATTTTTTTTTTACATTTTTATTAAAGTTCACATGAAGAATGAATCTCATCTCATTACGAGGATGTAGATCGTCGTACACACAAAGGAAGTTATCGTATCCCAAAAAGAATGAAAATTAAGATGGTATATGTAATTTCATATATAAATAAGTAAAATTATATTAAAAATATCATACATATTAATTTATATTTCCCTTATTACAATCCAATTAAACCATAAATGACAAACACATTAAATCGGTTCGTGAGGCAGTAGTTTGCCGAACACACAAGCAAGGATATTATTTTAAATGGGTTTCAGAGGTAAGAAGGAAGATGTGTTATTATTATTATATCATTATAATAATAACATAGAAATAATATTTTAACATTGAATACAACATTATATCCATCCATGAGTGGTTCAAATAGATGATGAAAAACATCAGTTACTGAGGAAAATATGTCACACACACGAATGCTGATTTTGAATCACATTTGAAGGAAAATAATATAGATATAGGTTTTTTCATTTTTAGAGTAACTTATAATTATATATAATATAATTTGTTTTTTTTAATGAAAGTAATTTAATACATTTTTAAGAAATTGTATGAAGAAGTATAAAATTCATAGTTACAAATGTTACCACTTCATTGAACAACATCTTCTAGTTTAACCAAAAGCCTTCAAAGATTGGATCTATGATCTACACAAGACCTCCAAGATGTGTAATGGGATATATATAAGATATTTAGAAATATGTTGGAGAAAAAATGGTTTTGGTTATGTGAATAGGTGAGGAGAGGTTTTGTTAATTTATAAGTGTGTTAAGTGGTACACTTTTTATTTTGAAAAGAAAAATTTGAATCCATGGTATTGAAAAGAGGAAAGGATAAAAATGGTATAATAAAGAAAAATAATATTTAACTTCTCAAAATATCTTTTAAATGTTTCCTGGTCATTTTTTTAGTCATTTTAAACCCATATCTTTTTGGTTCATCCCTCAGTAGACCCATTTTTACCTTAACCAAGATAAATAAGTTTTTATTATTATTACTATCAATTAGGGTAACAAATGTAGTTTACCTTATTAGATAATATAAAATTTTCTCATTATAAATATTTAATCCATTTCTAAAAATTCCAGTCACATAAATGTGAATATTTTAATTTATTATTAATCGCACATATGTAATGAGAAATCAGTCTTTAATATAGAAATCATTCAAATGTTTTAAAACATTTTATACCAAAATTAAATATAAAATTAATTAAAATGACCTAAATTGGATTAATAAATATATTATTAATCAAATAATAGTTTTAAAACTATCTTAAATTAAATTTTATGACTCTTTATATTCTAAAATAAATGACTATTCTTAATAAAAACCATTAATTTTTACTATACATCAAAAAATTATTATTCATAAAATTACTAAGAAGTTACACAATGATAATCATCAAAAAATGATTAAAATTTTGATGAAATTAATTTTAATATAAGATCCTAAATTAAGACAAAAAATATCATTATAAATATAAAATTTCTATGAATAAATATTGATTTATTTATATCACTTATATAAAAAACACATAAGATAATGGTTAAAGATTTTATTGAAAATATAATATTAAAATTTTATTAAATAATTCAAAATAGTTTATTTGTTTAATTAGATGACATAAAGCATCTTTAATTACATAATAATAGATTCTAATAAAAAATAATTGTCTAAAAATAGTTTTTAATTTTAATTTTTAATTAATTCGTCTCAAAAGAATTAATTTTAAATTTTTGTATACACTATAAAATTACATAATTTATTTAATGTTATTGATTCCTAGGAATCCAATTTATAGGTGATATATATCATATTTGAGAATAATGTTTTAATAGTAAGTTAGAATTTGTTTAAACTCGATGTTTCATGTAACACAATCTGAACTCAATGATTCATATAATGTAAGCTAAAATCAGTGTTGTGTGTATAACATCTAATCATTATATTGCTTGTAATAAAAAATATCAATAATTTAGAATTTATTTTGAAAAATATTTCATGGAATCAAGGGGTGTTACACTAATATTGGATTTCAATCAATCAATGAATCAATCATGGGTAAATCATTATTTTCAATTCAATTCATCAATAATATTTCGAATCTGAAAACATCTAGTTTCACCTTACCTTCTCATTTTCAAAACCAAGTCATGTATTTTTTTTTCAAATTTACAAATTTGCAATTCATTATTCATTTAAATCCATTTTTCTCAAGAATATACTTCTAATCATTCTATCAAATTTCATTTCATTTCAATCACTCTTTACACAAAATCCACAAAATATTTTTAAATCTTTGTAAAAAAAATTATTTTATAATTACATGCTTTTTTAAAACCAATTATTAAAATCGTCTTAAGATAATTATTAGTTATCAATTTGAGACAAATATATGTTTATTTTGGAAATCAAGGATTAAATTTTAGGTATAATAATTATAGAGCCAATAACATTTCATCACACTATAATAAAATTACCCATAATAAGAACCATAGACCGAGAGATGATATTTTGGTGGTCGAAATAAATTTCCCTTGAAATTAAAATTATATAAAATAATATTCCATTCCATAAAAATATTATAAATTACTACAATCAATTATGTTCATGTAATAAGAATGGAGAATTCCCAACCAAATTGATTTAATCTCAGTATAGAGGGATCAATTGCACCCACCAGCTCATTGATCTAGGAAGAAATGATTATAAAGGAGATAAAATAATATATAGAGATCCAACATTATCAAAAAGATCAAATTAAGTTGAATTATGGTGTTATTAATATTTATAATGGTGTTTTGTTGATTTAATTATATTTTTTAGAGATTTAAATCCAAATGAATAGATTATTGGAATATACCTCTTGGTTAGAACAAACCATGGGCCACATTGTAAACCATAACTGTTATTTTGGTTGGATTTACATGGTTTTGTATCTTAGTATAAAATAATATGATTCCAAAATGTAGCTTAATATAAGATTCTAGTGGGAGATGCATGGTTTGGACATATGGTTTGAGAAATAGTGGGCAAAAAATGTATACCATTTTTTTCCCAATGTTGTTCTTTCTCATGGTTAGGCCACATATTGTCATCTATCTATTCACCTAACCATGAACCCTCCTGAAAACCCTAGCTAAAAGTGTATGTAATCTTGGGGGAGTGACATGGTTTACACCCACCACGTTCTAACCTTTCTCAATCCTGGAAACCTCAATAAAAACTCCAAAATTCTATTAAAAATTACAAAAAATATATCGAAAAGGGATTATTTGAAAATATTGACTACAATAACATAATTTTAATTATGGGAGGACACAAAACTATTTCCCTATATTACAACTATATTATTAATCAATCAATAACATTTCACAATCTAACTAATAATTGTTCTTTTTTTAAAACAAATAGTATTCACCAAACGGTAACCCTTATAGAGGAATTAATAAACCTTTGCACTTATTACGCAATACATCACTTCCCAAAAGAATAAAAAGTTATTCACTTACTCAATCTCAATCAAATGACCAAATACCTAATAACATAACCTTTATGGATAGTTTACCTTATCTCTATCTGGTTCCTCTCAATAATCATGTCTAAACTCATGACCCCTATAACAAATATTACACTGAATATATTCAACATAAATCTTATATAATGCCTTAAAAAAATCATAAAACTCATTAATCTAGTAAGTTAAACTCCGATAATAGAAATATATCATTTTAAATGATTAGTAATGTAACCAAAATATAATATCCTTAATATGAAACATTATACTAGATTAAAATAATATAAATTAATATATATTTTAATCTTTATTAGAAGATATTCTCAAAAGAAACCCTTAAAAGGTACTAATAGAAAGGTGATACATACCAAGCCTTATAATAATCATATTATCCATCGAGCATGTAATAATCACTATGATAACTGAAAATAGAATAATATAATACTAATAAATAAAATCTCTTTCCCAAAACTCTTCTTTGAGGACCGATATGTGAAACCTTATTCCATTTGTGTTCGTTATTGTATTGAAGAGGATACTGACTTGAAGAAAATTTCAATGTATATGTTTTGTGAAACCAATCCCTCATGTACAGAAATAAAAACCACAAAAACAAAATCTTAAAGAAATCATTAGGGTGGAATGCAGATGATGAATAAAAGTGTTAGTTAAATGATTGTAAAAATTTAATATCAATATATTAAATATAAAAAATGATTAGTTGTAAAATTAATAAATTTCTCAAAATAATATAATGAATCCATGTATATGATTCATATATATGTAGTAGAAAAAATAAAAAATTTGTATTTATATATAAATTATTGGTAATGTGTCTATAACACCCCACAATTTTTTGAAATAAATTTTTAAATTAAATTTTATCATTTAGATATTTTTAATTTTATGAAACACTTTTTTTACATACACCTTGAAAAAATTTAATCATAAATTACATGTAACACTGGGAAAGCTCATATTACAAATGAAACTAATTTTTATCAAAACAATGGTAAATTAATTCTTCGACTCATATTAAAACCAAAAATATTTGTATTGAATAATAAATTATACTAATATATATTTTTTTTTGCCTCGTGATATCATTAATTGGTATAAAATTATATCAAGAAATATTTCAATAAAGAAGAAAATGATATCAAATATTTGGAAATGTTTTTATATATTTATTCTTGTTTGTATGATATTTAACTATTTATTGGTCTTTTATTTTACATAGATAATGTAATATAAATTATAACAAATATTTGTCAATTATTATCATTATATAATTTAATGATACATATCATTTAATATCTATAATTGTAAAATATTTAATTATTCATGAAATACAATAATTTAAATTTTGATTATATAAAAAAATATGTAAAATATTGTTGGATCTTAAATAAGATTGTTGTGGGAAAAAATATTATTCTAGTCTATTTTGAATAAAATGATTTGAAAAATTATCCATTATAATGGTTTTTAATAAAAACAATGTGAATAAACTTATCTCATTTTTATTTTCCAAATACTCTCATAAAAATTGGTTTTTTAAGTCAGTTTTTTTCACATCAACTTTCAAAAAACCCAAATAAAAAATCATAAAAAATACATTTATAATGTCATTTTTAATATCATAAATTAAATTATATATTTAAAAAATCAATTTAAAATATTTATCTTTCATAATTGATCTTAAAAATACAAAAAAACTTATTTAAAAAATATATTTATAAATTACTTATTTCTGTGTGAAATAAATTTTAGATAGAAATCTGTTACAACATTTCTTGAATTATAGAAATTTACATTTTCCACAGGTATCAAAAACATTTCTATCATTATCACCTATTTTATAACCTTAATGATATATATTTTCCATCATAATCATCATAAATAACCATTCTATAAATGAATTCCCCTATTTTTTCCACATTAGGTGTTTATAGTTTGTAATTTTTGTTATAGTTTCATTATATTAGTGTTCATATCCACTCTTATTTAAATGTAAATTATTAATAGGTAATTAAATAAAAAATTATGGATAATAAATAATAATTTATTATGTTTCAAATTCTTTTTTCAGTGTTTTAGTCCTCATCCCTGAATATAATGTTGACAATAAGCATGTTTTTTGAGATTTTTTAATGAAGGCTGGTTCAATCCTTAATTGATTATTAAATATTTATATAATATCTATATAACCAAATAAAATCCCAAATTACTAATTTTAATCATTTTATGAAAACAATTAATTTCTTATAGTTATCAATGACATTAAATCATAGTATTATTCATCTTTTTGGATAATCCAACCCAATAGAGAACCATTCACGATTACTGGACACTTATTACAAGGTTTTGTTGTAATATAAGTATAAAAATATTGTAATGATATTATTTAGAGTTTTTATTATGTTAAATAACAAATATAATAATGTTTAATAAGACTTTTTATATGAAATTATTTCATAATCTGGATGATATATTATCCTATTAGAATGCTTATTTTAAAGTATTAAACAAGTGTGGATTGTTTGTTGCTCATATCATTAATTGGTTATTCAATTAAAAAAACTATAACCATCATGAAAAAATAAATTTTATATATATACTTTAAAACCAATATTATATTGAACATTATTATGTGGTGTAGTAAAATGAAACACGTTACGTCGTGGAGGCAATATTATGAAAACCACATAAACAACTTTTTTTCATAATGGATGGGGTATATGAATAAAATTTGACAATACCCATATTATTGTATTATTGAAGTATATAAATTAAAATAGTATTATTATATTAGTGATTCTTGAATATAATTAAAATAATATAATTAATTATGAAAACTCTGTAGTTTATAATACTCACATAGAAGATACGATTTTTCCTTGGAAGACTCATTGAATTTTAAGGGATTAAGATATTTTTGAGTGACCATGGAATTATGTTCATTTAATTGTTACTATAGAGAGAAATATTTCATATTATCAAGGTCAAATAGTAATGAATTTTGTTTGTTGAAGTGGTGAAGAGGTTTCCATTTTATAATTTAAGGGAATGGTAGTTTTGGGAACACTTTTACATTTTTTGACAATTTCAAGGATCTACTATTGGTTAAATGGATTAATAATGGAAAAAGTGTTGGGAAATAGGTATTTGTATGTTTGAATCTAAACCATTAAATTAATGAATTTTCTTTCAATTTTTTTTTTAAATTTTAAAGTTGGTTAATCTGAATTTATACAATTTAAATTTAAATTGGTAATAAATTTATGAAATTTGTAATTAATTTTAATGAAAATTATTATGAAAGACCCATTTAATAAATTTTATACTTGTAATTTTATATTATGAAATATATTTTCCAAATAATATTTATAAAGGTGTAAAAATATAATTTTATAATAAATAGGAATAATAACTTAAATGTTATTATTAAAGAAATTTATTTTTTCAGATTTATGTTTATATATAATATCAATTTATTTTCTTATATATTTTTTGATCTAATTTTATTTATTAAAAAAATTATTGTGATTTTAGGGATAGACAAAACAAAACCCCTATTAGAACTAGTTGATTTAATGAAACGACCAATAAATGGGTTTTATATTTGGGTAAATGTTTAATTTGTCCTAAGTATGCTTTTATTGGTTTCCTAAGTTCAATGAATATGTTAAAATGTATATTTTTATTACATATGTTCTTATCTGATTATATAAATGATTTTCTAAATTTAGAGGACATTATTTAATTATGTTATTGTTATACTAGTCATATGTTTTGTGAAAATAAAAAAAATTATTAAAAATTGTCCTTTTTAGAAAAAATCTAAAATTTTTATAGTAAGCAAATTATGATCTATTAAAATAAAATATTATTTAAATAATTTAATAATGGCTCATTAAAGGGAAATTTTTCTTATAGTTCCTGATACAATATGTGTCTGCTCTACTCAAGTCTTGGAAGTTACATTCCACACCCTTAAATAATTTCATCCAAAAAATTGTGGTATATAACTGCTATTGAAAAAATATAGGTACTCCTTCCTTATATCTTCTTCATTCTCCTAGGATACCTCTTGTAATTTTTATTTCTCTAAAGAATAATCACTTAATATGTTGTCACTTTCACCAATAATTTATCTCTGTTTTCAAGAATCTGGACAAGCTTCTCAACATTAAAAAATTCATGGACTTACTATATTCCATCAGTTCTAAGCATTGGTTCTATATCTATCATATATTTCCATAGTAGTGAAACGTATAAGAAATTAGGTGCTCTGTAATGTTGAAAAGTATATCCTATTATTACGAATAGAAAAAAATCATTATTATATTTTAAATATACCATTTTATCAAGGGATTAGCCTCTCATTAAAATAAATAACATATAACTCCATTCCATGGTGAAACCATTCGGAATACATGATCCCCAAATTTAAATTCCAAGTAATTACTTTGATTATCAGAGTAGATATTTTTTAACTTTAGGATTCTTTAATATGATCTTCAATATTGCATTCTTTAATAGTAATGTCCTCCCATAAATCTTTCCCAATTGGATTTCATTCTATAACATCATCCCAAATATTTGGAATACAACACCTCTTCCCTTATATTTTTTCATATGGTTCCATCAGGATGATTGAAATGAATATATAATTGTATTCAACCTCTAATCAACATTGGTATTATTACCATGTACATCTAAAGTCAATATAACATGATCTCAACATGTCATTAGAACTCAAGATATTCCTTTCAGATTTTACAATATTTTGGAGAAGAATGGTGGTTCTTAAAAGTATCTCAGTTTTGAGAGACCCTAACAGACACTTTCAAAATCTTTATTTGAGTTGTGGGTGAAGGTCAGATAAAATGGATATAGGATCCACAAAAATCATTATGATTTCATTGATTAAAATTCATGAATGGCACTAAAAGTGTAGATATTATTTTATCACTAATAAATGAGTATACTTAGTACTATGATCAATGAAACTCCATACAGAATTGTTATTCCTTTTATTATTAGATAATATAGATAAAAATTTTAATGTATCATTTTAACCTTTCAGTATAGGTATAGGTATCTAGTTCATTATTCCATTAGTATGTATTATTTCATCGTTTACCTACTGGTATAACATTCATATGGACCAAATATCATCAATTTCCCACTTCGTACCATCACACCATAAATGTTCTCTTATATCCCTATCAGTCATTATAATACCATGATGTATGGATAAATTTGATCTTTAGGCTCCATATTGTTGTTACCTCATGAGTTATGATATGGATAGAACATTTAACCTCTTCCCAAGCATCAATTCTCTATCTCTGTTGAAAAATTCCATCAATTTCTCATCACCCGCAACTTTTACATTATTTTTTATCTTCCCATTTTCCTAATGATAATTATCAATATCTTATAAAGAGAAATTTTCAGAAATTTCACTGAGAAAATGATCGTTTTCCTTTAGTAAAAATAACCATATCAATCATTACAAGGACTACATAGATTGGATCACTGTTAATCATCATCACGGTCCTAACCCCATGATCCCTCCTACTCAATGCGTCATTCACCTTGTTTTCCTTCCTAGGTTTGTACTGTATTAAGAAATCATCATCCCTTAGTATACCCAACCTTCTCTATTACCTCATGATGATATCAATATTAGATAATATATAATTCAAACCCCTGTGGTATGTATATATCTCACATCTTTCACTATAGTGGTATTGTGTCCATTTTTTCGAAGAAATGATTATAGTTTCCAGAACTAGGTCACTAGTCAGATGATTCTATTCATGGATTTTTAATTTATTTAATGAATTGGAGTCACTATATCATTCAACATTAATACACAATAATTTTCATTCCTTGATGAATCACTATAATTAAAATATATTCTTTATATGAATGTAAATTTAATAATAAATCATTATTCATTATCTTATTCAGATCATAAAAAAAATCATTACACTAATTTGACCGTATGAATTTAACAGTTTAGTTGTTAATGTGGTTAACATGTTGGAAGACTGAGTGAAATCATGGAAAAGTTATTCATTAAAACCTACTTATACCAAGAATAAATGGATCTCATTAATGTTCAATGGTGTAAGTCATTCTTTGAATACCTTTATCTTTTAGTGGTCAATAGATATCCCCTACTGTGAGAAAATATGGTGATGAAAATAAACTTAATTGAGACAAAATTTAAGGTTATTAAACATCTCATGTAATTATTTTCATATTAGGGTATCTATAATTATTTTCATATGAATGTTATTATCATTAAAAAACATATGGTATATCAAGATATCACCATGAAATAACACCAAAAATTTATCTGTATTATCCCTGAATACTCAATTAATCATATCAATAAATAAATAAGGTTCATTATTTAATAAAAAATTAATTACTATAGACACATAATGCCTATACATTTTTTATATTGTAATTGATCATAAATTGTCCTTATTCACCCATAAATAAGGATAACTAGAGTGGAGATTTGTCTTTGGAAAGAATTGGGATCTATTGTTTTGATCAGATAATACATCAATGTGTGGTAATAGATGGCTAATCTCTTTATTAAAGGTGTTGAACACACTATAATTGATTCACAGTCTCATAGTCCCTTCCATATATTTCCTCAAAAAATATGGGATCCACAAGGTTAAACACTAGAGAGTATAAATACCATATCATACAACAGCTATAACTGTTTCTTTACCTCCACTAACATCATCAGCTCCATTCAATATAGAAGATAATATTTTGGTCTTTCATCTTTGATGAGTTTATTGAAGAACTCAACTTCATGATCAGGTTTATGAATATGTAATTATAATGAAAAATATCATTGAATTTTTTACACCATGTATATCCTATATTTCAAAGAAATTATTCTTATAAATACATCACTCATTATCTTCCTCTGTAGTTATTTGATTTTTGGTACACCATTTATCACCATCTACCTTTATATGATATACAACAATGATGATTTTTTTACTTTTCGATACATCCCATAAAAAGAAAGATATTGTAATGGGACATCGTATATTGTTAAATTACTGTAGGATTAATATATCAACTTAATATTGTAGTTAGTTGTCACATTGAAATTTTCCAAAACTTTTACACCATGTGGTGGATCATCAGATCTCTCTATATGGGTGATTTTATTCCTCATAGCCAGGGTAAACTTCCTAAATATTGTTTTGACATGATTATCATTAATTATAGCTTCATTTACGTTTTATGTGTATCATCCCTACAGTGAAAATAAGTATTTATATGGTTCTAAATTCCCCCAATATTCATTATATATCTATAATGGAATATAATTCCTATTACTTTTTCTAGAGTGTTCCTTACAAATATTGAGGTATTTTCATAGTTTTGTGTTATCTTACATGGCTCATCTAAATCTAATCCCCAATGTTTCTGTTAAACATTCTTTGATACCCAATCAAACATCACGTACTCTATGAACCCATTTATGGTTATCATATTATACTACTAGAACAAAGTATAATATTTCTTGGAGGATTAAATAGTTTATCTATCCAACACAAATAGATTCAAACATACATTACACATAAAAACATAACACCCAACATGAAAATATTGTGAGAACAAGATTAAAACATTTATCATATTAGAAAAAATTATATATATTCCTATTTTATTGTCCAAGGTTAATAAAAAAATATGGGATATCATATGATCAGTAAGGGATGAAATATAGTGGAAATTGTAGGAAATAAATGTGGAATAAGTGATGTGGAAAGAATAAATGGAATACATGAAACCATACTCAACTGAAATTGAGGTAATTATATATCCCTGATAATAAATGAGATCATAGATAATAAGAATCACTTTTCTCAAACTAGTGAAATGAATAATATAAGAAATCAATAACAAATATAAAGGAAAATTTATAAGACAATTTACTTTTCATCAAGAAAAAAATCAAGGAATTTTCATATTATGGATAGATGCATAAACCAAAACCCAACTTGCTTTGTCAAATGATACTTTTTAATTCATTAATGATCTATTTAATGTCAATCCCCACATGTCACTTATTCAAATTCATTCACTATAAGTTTCATAAAGAGAATTCATATCATTCCCTTAGGAACTAATAAATAAAAAAACATAGTTATATATGTAATGAAAAACAAGGATATAAATTCTTTCACATTACATAGAAAAACGTGGATGATTATGAGAAAATCCCATAATAAACATGGCTGTTATGGGGTATCATCAAAGGAACATGAAGTTCCCATAATGAAATGTAGTAGTGAGGGTACATAAAATTTTATAGAGTATCCATGAGAAAATAGTAATCATATTCAATGGATTACATAATTAGTAGACCTATCCAATAGTTGAAAAAATCAGTCACCCTGGATAATTAAGAGAATGTGAATATTACAAAGAAAATCTCATAGGACATTCTTTTGAGTGTGTAGTCTTAGGTTCACTAATCATTCATTAGAGAGATGACTAATTCAGTACTCAACATAAAAATTTACATGTGATTACACCTATATTCATCTATACAACAAGAATATCCTATTTAAAGTATCTATACATGAACATATGTTTGTGAATTAAAAAACGCTATTACATTACAAATATTTTGAATGTTTTTTGCACCATGGAAAATGTAACTCTTGAGCTAAAGGAATAATAGAGTGGTATAACAATATAGACTTATAAATACCATAATAATCATGACTAACATGGGGAAAAATCTTCTATTAGATATGTTCACCACTCAAAATAAGATATTCCGTGATTATAATATGAGTTACAAAGGGTGAAAATTGATATGGAAAACATCCCATGTAGCTTGGATAGAAATTCAATCATAGTCTCTGGAAAAATGATCTCATAAATATGATTTTAAAATAAATTAATAAAATATTTTCAGGTTAATAATAATAAAATAGGTAGTATATAAATCATATAAATTAAATTATATGCATATTAACAAACATGCCTTAGAGAGAGGAATTTGAGATAGAAAACCCTTACCTATTTTCCTGAATTCCATGAATACACGTCAACCTATTTTATCATAAACATATAAATATTAAAAAATAAATTAAAACACACACTTCTATCCAATTTCATTGAAAATTTTCATAAATATTCATTTTATATATGAATTATCCCTAATTTTGATGCTGGACATTTATAATTTTTAGAATTTTTACAATATGTATAATATAGCTATTTTTTAATAATTTTATATATGAATTATACCTAACCATTTTTGGGTGATTTTTCAATGATGATATGGTGTTTTCATAATTAATGACGTATATATTGATATAATATCTCAAAAACTAAAAAGAACATATTTTTCAAAATTATTATCATATTATACAAGTTAATGAGTTCTCGCATAATTTATAGTGACCTTAACCTTTTACACAGATGATTACATGATTCTAAGCATAATAAATCATCATATTACATGCGAAGGATCATAATGTCTAGTGTCTTTGCATACTAGGTATGTAAAACTGAAAAACATGGGAATAAATACTACATTTATATATTTAAACATAATAAAGTGCTCCTAAATTATATTTTATTCATAAATATTTGTATGATAACCTAGAGATAACCTGAACAATATGATGAGCTAAAACCCAAGAAGGGAATAAGTATAAGAATAAAATAGTATCACAAGAATTATATGGAAAGACATAATGATATAAAAAAGGCCTGGAACATATGGAGACATAACATATAAACATGGGATCATATATACATGGACTCATACTAATGTTTAATCAATATAAAACATGAATTTAACATGAGTTACGGAACATTTTACATAGAGGATCACAAGTCATGGTTAACCACTATGATCGTTGCACATGGGAGCACGAGTCGAATCTAACTACCATGACCATTGCATATAAAATCACATGAGACTCAACATTACACAATTTATTAAGGAACTATCTAGGCACACCCATCATAACATGTTCATGAATATTATATCAACATATAGAATCATACATAATCAATCATATATTAACATAAAGTTTACCCACGTTAAGAATTGTGTATCATAGTCCGGTCATAAAACATAATAAATAGGAGTATCATAAAAATGGCCATGAAAGAAAGTAATTATATCATGTATGAACAATAATAGGTTATAATATGCATATATAATGAAAATTGATGTCAACATGAATGTAATAACATGTAAAATGAGTACTTAAGAATTTATAGAATTAAAACATTTTAGTGTAGTGATAAAAAAATACATAGGTCATTTAAAAAATAAAAGGGAATAACATTTTATATAAATCAGAAGTGAACCATAAATTTTTTTATAAAAAAATATCAATTTTATATAAAAATGGTGGCTTAAAAAATATTTTATACCATAGTTCAAAATGGGTTTAAATTTGGAAAAATCCTTCAAAATGATATTTCTTATCGAGAAAAATCAGGGAGTGAATAATTGAAAAACATGTATATCCTTGAAATAATATGAATAACGGATCATGACATAAAATTTCAATGAATATACAAATAATTTATAATATGAGCATGAAAATAATATATTACTTCCTTTAGGTAAAATGAATGATAGAATAGCCCAATTGAAAAATGGATGTTCTGGTGGAATTGCTTATCTTAAGTTCGATGGTGTCCTTCAAAAGATATTGTTGTCCTAGATAACTAAATTAAATTAATTAAATAATAGTTCCATAAACTCTTATAGATTTAATTTATTTATTATATCCTTATTCATATCATTCCCAGCCTTTTTGTTTGGTTAAGAGGTTCAATTTCACTTTTTTGTGACGGTTTGTTTCCTTTGTTTTAAGAATTAGTTTACTAATACATGTAAGGATAATAATGTAAAGTGGGAATGTATGTCTCGAATTTGAATTATATTTTACTAGTGAAAATACATATGACTGCATGGTAATAAAATTCTTTGGGTTTATTTTTAGTGAAGTTGAATCAGTATATGAAACATTAATTATAACTGTTTTGGTTAATTGGCTATTTTTTATCACAATGAACACATATTTCATTATAAATTAATATCATCTGTAAAAATTATTATAGTACTTTAAATTATACATAATACAAATATTATATTTTTTTCAACCATAAAAATGGTTTCATGACTAGAATAGAAGTTCCTAATAGAAATTGATAACTTGTCATCCATGAATGTGATGAATTAAATCATCTCAGGTGGTGTTTTAATTTCTTTTATAAAAGTATGGTAAAGGAGAGTGGATAATTAATTAGTAAATTATAATAATAAAATTATAGAACATGTTGGAACTATAGTTATTATAACATTTGGATGAAATGTGGTGGGGAAAGAAAAAGAATGATAGGGACTTGAAAGAAAATAAAAGAAATGAATAGTGTAATTTACCTCTTGAATATATCTTCTTTGAGATCTTATTTAGGGGAGAGTATTTGATATTTCTAAGAGAAAAAGTGCTATTTAATGTGGGTGAATTGATTATGGAGAGATCTGAGTAGAATTTAGACTAGGTGTAGGGATTGAGAGGTGTGAGGAGAGGAGGTAATGACAGGTGGTATTTATAGTGGTGGAGAGGAGGGGTTTCCATTTTTTGTAATCATTAGTTTAATATTTTCTCTCAATAGAATGAGTATTCATGATTATTGTGATCCAAAATAGTAAATAGTGCAATCTATTTTGATCCAATGGCCATTTCCATCATCCGTGACTCAAGAATGATGCAGAAATAAAATTATTTAGCACATATCGTAAATTATCATATGTTGTTATTCGCCAAAAAATCATGTATTTGAGAAAATAAATAAAATACACCAAAAGTTTTTTCGATGTGTATATTTAAAAAATGAAATCCATTTTATGAAAATAATTTTCTAAATTTGAGAAATTTCATTTTTAATTATAGAAATATTTTTCATAAAAAATACATATTTTAAAATTTAAACAGCTTTTCAAACACTTTGAAAAATTAATTAAGGTCTCTGAAAATTATCCTCAAATAATAGTTCATCAAATTAATAATTTAGTAAAACATCTAATGAAAGTAAATTTTCTTTTAAATTAATAAATTAATCATTAAATTTTAATAAAATATACATGTCTTCAATAAATAAAAACACTTAATTAATATTTTTTAAAATATTTAATTACTTATAATATGATATATTTATATCATATTGTCAATTATAAGATGGACAAATTTTATTTCTACTTTCATTAGTGAGGTTAATTTTTAATTTTCTGGGTTACTATTCAAAAGGGTCACATTACTATTCCAAATGTAAAGTTTCTAATTAATCGGAATACACTCCTTAACTTCTAGATATGAATTTTAATTTACTCATTTGTCATTTATCGTGATGAGATTTTGTTCTATATGTAATATTATTTGATTATAATATAAGAAAAAAATATACTATGGGAATTTCATTAATAAAACATTAGTACATTACATTCTTCCTCCATTAAAAATGTTTACCCTTGAAATTTAATTTTACCTTCTAAGCTGAGAACAAATATGGGTGATTTTCCTTCATTGCTTTTTCTAGTTCCCATATTTCCTCATTGTACTCATGGATCTACCATATTACATTGAATAGAAGAGTATTCTTCCTACATATAACTTAATCTCTATGATCTTGGATCTTAACTTGTTATTCCTCATACAAAATATCAATCTCCAACTATACCACCTCAGAAGATAGTACATGTAATGAATCTAGTATGTATTACCATAAGAGTGATACATTGAAGACATATTGTACATTAAAAATCATTGGTGGAAGTACTAGTCTACAGGCCACAACTCTGATATGATCAAGAATTTTTCAAGGGCCGATGTACTTAGGACTTATCTTTCCTTTATTCCTAAATCTCCTGACATAATTTAATGCATATATGAAGAAGAATACAATGTTTCCAAATTAGAACTCGAGGTCTCTTCGACGACTGTTAGCACAACACTATTATCAACTTTTGGTTTCCATGATATGTTTCAGAATGGTTTTGAACTTCTACACCATTTCATTGACCATTTCAAGTCATCATAGCTTATGATCACAAACATCATCCCAAACAATATTGTTCTACACCTTTTCCCAAAAATTGAATCATATTATTTCCATAGGATGATGTAGTGGAAACTATTGTTGTAAGTTAATTTTACTATTGTAATATGTTTTTACCATGCTCCTTTGAAGTCTATAGAACAAGCTATCAACATATCATCTAATTTATGAATAATTTTCTCAGATTGGCCATCATTTTTGGGATGATACATCATGTTGAAGTTTAATTATATTCATAGTTAATGTTGGGGACCTCGTGTTCAGTCTTGGATCTCTATAGAATAAAATATATAGTGGTACACCTTGAATCCTTACCACCTATTTTATATATCAGTGTATGTTTATCTAATGAGAAGTCCTCATAAATTTCAAAAAAGTGAGTTGTGTTTGTATGATGATCCACCATTACCCATATTGCATTGTTGTCGCTGGATGTCCTTGGAAATCTAGTGACATTGTCTATGGTAATGTTCACCTGCTTCTATATTGGTATGGGTATTGTTTTCATCATCCCCTTATAACTTTTTCTTTCAACCGTCACTTGTTGACATATTAGGAACTTTGATATATATTCAAAAATATATTTATTCATATTGTCCCAACAGTAATTCTCCAAGCTATCTTGATACATCACTATGCTCCCTATGTCAATAGAGAAAGTTGATCTATGAAAGTCATTCGGAATATCCTTTTTTTTCTATGGATCATATGATACACATAATCATGAATTAAATATTATGACTCTATCCTTGTCAATCTTGAACTCAATGGATTTCACTTTTCTGATAGCTTCCACCATTCTATGAATTTCAACGTCATTTATTTGAGCGTCATCTATTTTATCCATGAGGGACGGTTGAATAATACGTTGAGAAAATATTGTTGATATTCCACATGTTATTATTCCAATGTTGATCCTATGAAAATCATTGAAGATTGGATCTTTTTCATTTATCATCATTGATAAATATGCATGATCATTTCTACATAGAGCATCTACCACCATATTTTCTTTACCAGGATGGTAGTGGATTCAATTTTTATAATCCATGATGAGATCTAACCATATTCCGTTCTGAATATTAGGATATTTTTTGGCGAATATATATTTGAGTCTATTGTGATCATTATATATCTCACACTTCTCTCCATAAAGATGATGCCTCTATAATTTCAATGCCAAGATCACAACTTCCAACTCTAGATCATGCATGGGAAATATTTGCACATGGATTTTCAACTATATTTAGGTGTATTCTATTACTTAATCATTTTTTGGTAGTACACAACCTATGCCTTTCATTGAAGCATCAATGTACACAACCAAGAGTTCTCCAATTGTCAGTAGTGAGAGTATTGGTTTAGTAATAAGCCTTTTTGATCTCCTCAATGATTTACTCACAATCTTGGGTCCGTAAAAACTTCACTACCATCCATGTAATCATTTTATTTAGGGTTTAAAATTGTGGTATGTTTTTCACTAATCAGAAATAATACCAAGATAGACCTAGAAATATGTGGATCTCTATTTGAGATTTTGGAATTGGACACTATTCAATAGCCTTTATCATGTAAGGGTCCACAGATATAACATTTCTAGTGACAACATGGCCCAAGAATGCTACTTCCTTCATCAAAAACTGACATTTAAAATACTTAAAATGATGTTTCTCCCTTCACAATGATATCAGTATAGTATTAAAATGTTCATCATGTTTCTACATTATATTATAGTATATCAGAATGTCATTGATAAAGACTACCACAAATTTGTTGAGGTGATATCCGTAGACTCTATTCATTAAATCCATGAATATTTATAGATCATTAGTGAGTCCAAAGGGAAACAGTATGAACACAGAGTTTCAACACCTTGCTCAAAAGTTTGTTTTTGGAATATCATTCTTCTTCACAATTAATTGGTGATATCCGGACTGAAGGTCCACCGTATAAAAATAACTTTCCCCACATAGCTAATTGAACAAGTCATCTATCTAAGTAAGGGGATACTTTTTATTTATCATGATTTTATTGGGCTCATAATAATAAATAAAAATGTGCATTGATCCATACTTCTTAAAAAAAGGGACTAGTGCACCCCATAGTGTAGCACTCTGGTATATAAAACCCTTCCCTAGATTCTCCTCTAATTGCTTCTTCAACTATTCCTACTCAACAGTTTTCATTCTATAAGGAGTCATTGATATAGGTTGGGATCAAATAATATGTTCAATTGCAAACTCGACATCTCGATCAAGATGATGACTAAATAATTCTTTTGGGAATATGTTTGAGAAATTCGTCATGATGGGCATATTTTTGAGAAGTATCATCTCCATTATCTTAATCATTTGAGAAAAATATGCTTTCTCAAAAGGAAAAATTATCCACACATGAGAGGATGATTATGAAGGAGATTTATCTTCTTCCTTACAGTTGTATCAAATTGGGGGATATTCCTAAATGGGAAAAGTGATACACCTTTTCCAATAGTTAATTTGTTTTCTAAAATGATAGCATATCCTTGCCCAAAATATCATCAAACTCCACCTGTGGAAGTATAAAAAGATTTCTTGGGGCGTTCAGTCCAAAAATGTTAACAGGGAAGATGTTATAAAATTTTGATGCAATAATTACCCCATTTTCTATTCTCACAGATAAAAAATTATCCAAATTTTGAGGTGTTTGAATGGTTCTAAAAAAACATTCATGATATGAAATAATGTGTAACGCTAGAATCAAATAGTATGTTCACTATTCTTGAATGAATAACTAGCGTACCTATCACTACATCTTTATCTAGAACCACCTTAATAGTGGTGATAGCATAATATCATCATTATTCTTGGTAGCTTATTGTTTATTTCCTTCTACAACCCATGCCTTAGGGAAATTTTTCGTATAATTACAATGTTCCTTGCAATTTAAAAAATTCACTACTGGCTGACTGTTGATATGAACCTTCCATTCTTCTTCCACATTAGTGTAATTCTTCATATCCCTTAGATATTTTATTACTATAAGTCCCATATTTAAACAATTTAAAAAAATTCAGGGTTCCATTTAAATAGTTAACAAGATGATTCTTCCAACAATTTTGACATGTGGGATGTTTGATCCACTTTCCATCATGGGATTTATTTTCCGCACCACCAATATTAGACTATATCATCTACTCTTTTCACAGAGAATATGCTATAATTGAGAGTATCTCATATCCATTTCAAACATGCAGTCATAATAGAAAATATCTTTATAACTGTCAAAGTCTCGAATCTCTAATGCTTTTCATAGAATTGACTTCAGTCCGCTGAAGAAGTAGTCCACCACGCCTTCAGTGTTCAACACAAACTATGAAGAGTATCATGCAAGACTTGTAATGTTATCTTAATATGACTCGATAAACACATCTTCCTTCTACTTATGTCTAAGGATGTTTCCTTCCATCTTAAGGTGGAGGGTTAGGGGATAATATTTATTAAAAATATTATATTTAATTTCTCCCAACCCATGGAATAAAGTTTCTCCTATGACTTCGTATTCTTGATCAGCGTCCACCACATATCACATTTCCCAGGAAAATGATAGATTGTTAGCACGACTTTCACTTTTTATGAGCACGGGAGGACATATAATATATTTTTATTAGAGTTAATCTACTATTCCACGAGGAAGGGATCAGAAGATCCACTAAAAATGGGAGTCTATTTCCACATGAAGCATTTGATGAAAACTTTACCTTTACATGGAGAAGGAGGGTGTTCTACTTGAATCAATTTATTATTCATAACATGAGCCAGCTGAAAAAGTACTGTCATAAGGTTCTGAGCACTCGTTTCCATTATACCAGGCATATCATTAGGTAAATATTCACGTTACTTATCACATTGATTGTTGTTACATGTTCTTCTATTTCTAGCCATTAACTATGAAAAATAATGTACAATTAGAGGTATTTATTACTTATACATTAACAAAAAGTGAAATTTAAACAAAAAAGTATAATATATTAAAGTAAAATAATAACCTGTCTCAGGATTCGCAAGCTTTTGGTCTAGGGTCGCCATGATTTTTTTCTAATATAAATTCATTTGGGATTTTTTCCTTAATATTGTTTCATACTAAGACTATGAATTTACCGAATCACATCCCCATATAGTGTCAAACTAGGCGTGTGGAAATTCTCATTGTCGTGCACTAGTTCCCATTGTAGTTTACTCAATGCGGTGTTTTCAGGTTTTATCCCTAGAAATACTTGTGCCAAAGCCACCTCCACGTTTTTATATCCATATAGGGATGAATTTTCTTGATAAACCACTTAATCTATACTTACCGAAATTTAGGGATGTTTCTTTATATGTAGCCTTATCCCAAATATTCATTCTAAATTCCTATATTCCTAATCTCCTAAAATAACTAAACCATCCTATGATACCAACAATAGTGATCCGAGACATTTAACATATCATTAAATAATTTTAAACATAATAATGCATTATATTAAAAGTTAAGGATCGTAAAGTATAGTGTACTGGCTGACTAGGTACATAAAACAAAAAAACATGGGACTAAATAAAAATTTCATTATTAAATATTCATAAAGAGAAACTTACTTCCATTTTCCTCATACATCGTCATATGATAACCTAAGGATTACATGAACAATGGGATGAGTTAAAAAAATAGTAAGGGAATAGGCATAAGAATAACGCTTTAGCACATGGGTTAGGAGGAATGACATAATGATATAAAAAGGCATCAAAAATTAGGATACACAACATATAAACATGGTATAATATTACTGTTTATTCATATTAATGTATGCACAACATAAAACATGAATTCACACATGTCTAGACTCATTGCACATAGAGGTGCACATGTAATGCTTAACCACCATGAATGTTGCAAATGGTAGCAGGAGTAAAGGATAACTGCTTATACTATTGCAAATAATTTCTCATGATACTCAACGTTACACAATGCATTAAATAACTATCTTTCCACACCCATTATAACAAGTTCATGAATATTACTTATACATATATAATCACACATAATCAAACATACATAAACATAATGGTTACCTATATTAAGAATTGGGTATCCCAATCTTTTGATAAATCCAAAAAAATACGAGTGTCATCAATATGTTCATGAATGAAAGGAATTAGATCATGCATGAAAAATAATAGGGTAGAATTGTCATATATCATTAAAAATGATGTCAATATGATGTAGTAACATACCAAAATAGTACATAAGATACATTAGAATTAAAATAAAATAGTGTGGTTAAAGGAAAATATAAAAGGACATTTAAAAAATAGAAGGGAAAATATTTTTTATAAAACAATAAGTGAACCAAGAATTTTTTTAATAAATAAATAATGATGGCTTAAAATAGATTATATTTTGTATTGAAAATGGGATGGAATTCAGAAGGTCCCCTTAAAATGGGCTTGATTAAAGGGAATAATTGAGGAGGTAATAATTTAAAAACATGTATATACCAGAAAATGAATAATGAATGGATCTTTATACATGATTTTAGAGAATATACACATCATTTAAGTGATGTGAAAAAAATAATTTGTTACTTTATTTTCGTAAAAGGAATGATTGGACAACCTGAAAAAATTATGGCGGTTCGGGTAGAATCCCTTACTTTAACTTTGATGGTGTCCTTCACATGATCTTAATGTCTCGAATAACCAAATACATTAATTAATTAATTTTTAAATACTTTATTCAACATGTAACTGATTTAGTATAACCTTATAATTTTCATTCATGACCTTTTTGGTGGTTTAAGAGTTTCAATTTCATTATTTTAGGAATGTTTGTATCCTTGGTTTTCATGATTGGTTTACTTATATACAAGTAAGGAAAAACATGTAAGGTGAGAATGGTCGTCTATAATTGGAGTTATATTTTATTAGTGAACATACATAAGATTTCATGGTTTTGAAATTCATTATTTTATTTGATGTGAATATTAATCATTAAAAAAAATTCAATGATAACTGTTTTGGTTAATGGGTGGTTTTTACCACAACGAACACATTTTTCTTTATGAATTAATATAAAGTGTATAGAGGATTCCAAAACCATAAATTACACATAATACATACATTATATTCTTTTTCAACTATAAAAATGGTTTTATTACCATAATTGGAGAGAGAAAAAGAAATTAAAACCAATTCATCATTTATTGTGATGAATTAAAACATCTGAGATGTTGTTTTCAGTTCAATTATAATAGGAGGTTAATTGGGAGATGATAATGAATTATTCCATTATCATAAAAAATCAATTACAAGTATGTTACTAGATTTACCATAAATGTTTCATTAATGGAGGTGAGGAAAGAAAAAAATGAAAGGAACTTCAAAGAAAAATAAATAAATGAAAAGAGGAATTTACCTGTCGAATGTATCTTCTTTGAGAACCTCTTTATGGGAGAGGATTTAGACTTTTTAAGATAAAAAGGTTTGACAGACATGGTATAGGGGATTAAGGAGATACTTGAGAATAACATCGACTAGTCACAAGGCTTGAGAGGTGTGGGGAGATGAGGTAAAGAGGGGTGGTATTTATAGTGGAGGAGAGGTGAGGTTTCCCATTATTTTAATAACTAGTTTAATATTTTGGCTCATTACTATAGATTTTACAGATTCATATGAACAAAAATAGTAAAGAGGGAATTTTATTTAAAACCCATGGCCATTTAAATCATCCATGAATCAATCATGATGTACAAATTCATCTATTTAGCACATATCATAAATTATCATATTTTACTTTTAACAAAATATTCGAGTAGTTTAGAAAAATCACAAAAATTTACCCACACCATATTTTGACATGTAGAATTCAAAAATGGGCTCTATTTTATGAAAATAGTTTTCTAAATATTATAAATTTATTTTTTAATTTAGGTCACAATTTACATGAAAAAATACAAATTTAAAAATAAAAATTTCTTTTCTAACACATTGAAAAATTAAATAAAGATTTTTAAAATTATCTTATAATCACAAGACATCAAAATAATTATTTATGAATACATTTTATGAAAATAAATTTTTGTTTAAATTATTAAATTAATCAAACAAATTAAATAAATATACATGTCTTACAAAAATAACAAGAGTTAATTAATAATTTTCAAAATATTTACTTACTTATACTATGATATATTCATATCATATAGTAAAATATAATATGGATAAATATTATTTATAATTTAATTAATGAGGTTTCTATTCAATTGGCCAATTTACTATTATAAGGGTCACATTTATATTCTAATGGTCAGGTTACAATTTCAATGGTATACATTCATTATCTTCAAAACATACCGTTTATTATACCAATTATTTATTTATAAGGTTTGTATTGTGTTATATGTGAAATAATATATTAATATGATGTAAGATATAATTATTATAAGATAATTTAATTGATAAAACATTATTTCATTACATAATTGATGAATAAATGTATTGTATTGTTCAATTGAGTGGTTAAATTAACCCAAACCAGATCCAACCACGATTAGTGGATGATTATGAGTTGGTTTAGTGGAAATATAATTATAATTATATTTTAATGATGCAATGTAGTGTTTATTAATGTGATAGAATACATTTATAAATAATTTGATGAAGAATTAATGTGTATGAAAACATTATGCAATTTAAATGAATGATTATCCTCTTAATATGACTATTTAAAATGATTAAAATGATTATTATTATTTTATTTCCATATCATTAGAAGATAAATAAATTTTAAACTATAGATACATAATGATATTTTAAATATAAAATTTCCCATTTAGTACCATCTTTATAACCATCCTTCTATGGTGGTCATGGAAAACGAAACTTGTTAGCCAGTAGTCCATTCAACATAAAAATGACAGTTTTTTTCCTTTATAGAAGAGGTATATGGATAAAAAATTATTAATATCCATATAATAGTAGTATTAATTATTTTAATGATATTAATATGAATGTATAATTTTGTTTATAATTAATTTTAATGAATATAATTAAGATTAAATCTATGTAGTTTATAGTAGTCTGGTTGGGAAAATGATTATTCCATAGTAGGCTCCATGAATTTCAAGTTACTAGTATAATTATGAGCAAAAAGAGGATTATGTTGGTGGGATAGTGTTATAGGGATATAAAAATGAAAATATTTCAAGGGTAAATTATAATTGAATGTGTGTCTTGAATTGGTGAAGATTTTCCCCTTTTATAGGTGAAGGGAAGATTAGTTTTGGGAACAGATTTAAAATTTTCAATAATTCTAGGTAACTATTCCATTGTTAATGGATAAAAAATGGATAAATGTTTACGGGAAACATGTACTAGTATATAAAATTCTCAAAAAAATCATTTAGAAGATGGTTTTAAAAAAATATTTTCGATATTACACTAACTTAAACTCAACTAACCAATTTTATTTTTACCATTGTAATTATTTTTTAAACATAGTAATTGATTATAATGAAAATGATTATCGTTGAGAATTTTAACTATTTTAATAATTAAAATTTTATATTTTAAATTCATTTTAAAAATAATTATACCCTTTTAAAATAATAATTTTTTGATTAATATGCTTAGAGGCTTAAAAAATTATTTTAGAGAAATCACAATTTTGAGCATTAAATTTATATATAATGGAAAATTATTTTGGTAATTAATTTTAATGGAATAAATTTTTTTATTATAAAATAAATAAATTTAATAGATAATACTACAAAATACAAGACCAAATTCTTCTTAGAAATACATGATTTGATAAAGAGACAAAAAAAGTTTTAATTTTAATGTAACATTTGAATTATTTCTTAAAATATTCAATATTCATTATCTTATATCGAAGAATAATTTAATATGTGTAATTTTATTCCTTAAATTCATATGTATTTTTATAATATGGTTTTAAAACTTTTATACCATTCTTATAGAAGATTACTGTCATAAAAATTACATGTTTCATGGAAATGATAATTTTTGACTAAATCTAACATTTTGAAAATAAAATCAAATATTCACAAAAGGATAATTCTAATATGAAGAATTTTAAAATTGAATTGTTTTTTTAGTAAAAAAATATAAAAAATAAAATTAATGTAATGTTTTAAATATGTTATTATTAATGGATCATTTGTGAAATTGTTCATGATGAGATATTTACCTAATATAGTAGAGTCTCAGGTTCTAAACATTTAGGATATAGTAATGAATAACTTTTGGTTAAAATCAATAAAAAACCAATATTACAAATGTAGTTTATAAATATCATGATTACGCACACCCGATGATGAAAATAGATAATAAATATGTAATATTGATGATGTTATTGACTATAAATTATGATAACTTTTTTTTGAAATCAATAATGGTCAAAAATATGTGGTTAAGATAGTTATTTTTTATACATCATATTTTTGAAATTTATTGTATGTTAATAAATGGGGTAACGGATTTCTTTGTCTTAATTTTATTTTCATGATACCAAACTCATATTTCACATCATGATTTCCTTAATATAGTTTTATTACTTCATAATGAATTTTTGTTCCCATTTTCATGTGATTTATAAGGTTTGAATAGCCATATCATTTTATTTTTTCAAACATATTTTTATTCGGTAGTTATAATTCTATTTCATAACTCAACTATCTTTATTAATATATAATGATTATCATGAACTTATCTCTTGTATGATTGGTTCCATTCCCCCTTATATATTATACTATGTTATGTTATCTTCCTCTATAGAGAAAATGACTAATTAAATTTATTAATGATACATAGATCAATTTATTCATCAAAATGTATATCATTATTGAGTTCATATATTATCATATTTAAAGACATATTCCCCTACATGGAAAAAATTTCCCTTCCCACCAATTATTTACATTATATATTAAATCCTAATTACATATTGTCTCATGTAACCTTTATATTTATCCTCACCCCTTTTCTAAAAATAAATTTAACTATGTGTTTTTAGGATATTTCTATTCAACAATTGTATTTGGTAATATTTTTACATCCTATAAAACTAAAATATAATAAATTATACATCTAATATAATTTATAAATATTTATTTGATTCATAGTATCTATTATTAAAATATATTTGTTTCAAAATTATGCATTATACAAAGCATTCACAATACATTTTCAATATGTCTGTCATTTTCAATGCTCCATTATGAAGATTATTTTTCTAAATTAATATTTTCCTAATTTTTTCAACTACCCTTATTGAAAACATTATTGAGTTTTGAAGGCTCCATTATTTAATATTCATTCAAAAAAGATTATTTTAAATTTTTTCATTTTACTATGTCTAAATATTTCTGTGCATTTAATGTTTCATCATTAATATTAATTTAAAAATAATAATTTTTAAAATCTATTCTTCTAATTTCTCAAAATTTGTCTATCTAAAAATGAATTTTAAATGTGACTAGAACATTATATTTTTCAATAATAAAATAGTTTTTCAATTCAATTTTATGATTTTACAACTAATTACTCATTATCTATGATATATTTATTATCTTGATATACACATTCAATAAATATCCCTATAAATGTTCTTATACAATACTCATTTAGGGTGATGGATTTGTGGGTGTCGACCTTTTTTTTCATGAGTATAATTTTAGTGATACAATCTAGTAATTATGTGAAATCCACTTTTCATTACGTTGTTTCTTTATAATATGATGAATGAAATCCCTTTTCTTTCATTGGATTTCATGATTTGTTGAAAGATTAATATTTTATGGAACACATATGTATTGATTTTAATTAAATAATTTTAGGTCCTTTAATAACCATATACTACATTTGTTAAAGCCTATATTTCATCAAAAAATGTAGAATGAGTTTTGATGCTCAATCCCCCATGGGAAATAGGAATGTGAAGCCTGATCCACCTAGGGAAAGTACTGAGTGAAACATAGTCTACCTATGGAAATTGGTGGCAGATGCCTGATCTAATAAGGTAACATTATTGTAATCCAGGATCCACGATTTTATTATTCTTATTCTCATCAGTGTTCATATTATTTTGTTTTATGAAATAATTATGTTATGCTTTCTCTAGAATTATGATCCATGTTTCATCTTATCATATTTTTTAATTTATATACCCATATTAAAACAAATCGACCCATCGGGGCCCAACAAGACTTCAAAAGGATAAACTGTAACAACTTCAAGACCACCTCCAATAGTACATGGGATAGGAACAGGTGCTTAAAAGAAATATTTTTAATAGGAGGCCTTTACCTAATTAACATGTATATATGCACCCAATTATACATATGAAATACTACATAGAAATATAAAGTAAATACTATTAAATTTGAAGATACATATTTCAAAAAATAAACTCAAGGGAAAAAATTAGATTACAACAAAATTCATTCAAATTATATTGGTAAAATCAAATTCCCAACCAGAAATAATGTGTCAACCACACAAAAACTAGAGATATGGACAGATGGGAGAGCCTTAATCCTCATCTCTAAGCCCAACCACTATACATAGTCCATACAGCTTGGTGTCAGTATTCTATGCCGTAATCCCCACTTATATATAATTCATTTTCATAATACATTCAATGTTTTGTAAAAGAAGATGCATGGGTGAGTATATACAAACCCATTTTGATGCCATGTAACTGAAAGAGATTGATAGAGAGATACAACATTTTTCATGTAAACCAAAAATAATTATGGAAACGAAACCCAATAGATACACAAACACACACACACACACACAAATACATATGATCATAAAAAAATTATATATAAGAGAGAAATGTGATCTTATTTTCATAACCCATCCAAAGTTTATGAGTAATATGGAAGCAACAAGGTACAACTCTAATGCACAACACCATGCAAAACTACATGAGAAACCATATTTAACAGACTGCTTCTGGCCGCTATCTGTAACGACCCAAAATTTCATTAATGGAAAATCCCTCTTGATCCAGTTAAATGTTTCTTTATGTTTTTATATGATGTCAACTTCTTTAGTTTAACGTTAAGATTTGTGACCGTTACTTTTATAGCCGTTGAACAGTGATCATCTGGGTAGTTTAAATATAAGGCTTTAACGAACCAATTTTCTACTCAGACAAAGGAAGCGATGGCCTCATCCAGTAGAATTGCCCCTTACGAAGCCCATTTGTCGGAGCTCGGTAAAGAGGTGGCGTCTTTGGGCTTTTCCCTTGACCAAGCCCAAGCTGAGCTTCATCAAGTCAAGCTCGAACGTGATCGTCTACGGGAAAAATGGAAGTTGATAGAGATTACCACTCGAGCGATGTTATCCGAGCAGCCCCAAGAGTCTGTCACCATCGCGCACCTTACCCTTAGGTCTTATGCGGCTATTTTAAGGGGTTATGTAACAAATAAGTAGAACCATGTTCATGTACATTATTTTTTTTATATATAATAATGAATATAATTTCTAGTCATTTTTGATACTTTGTAATTAGTTTTTAAAGTACAAATGGTGTTTTTAGTTATTATTTAATTAAGAATTATATTTTATTAAATTAAAGGATTTTTGAATTAAATAATATTTTAATAAAATATTATTATTAATATTAAATTAATTAAATATAAATGATCTTATAATTTTATGAATGCAATTAAAATTTTTATTAAGGTTTGAAAGCCATTTCTGTCAAAACCCGTGATTTTTTTTATAAATGTCGGTTTTTATTTTAAAAGTGAAAATTCACATATTTAGAAAATTATTTAGATAAAATAAGTATTATTTTTGGAATCAGGACGTCGAAATTATCCAACGGTGAATTTTTCATAATTTTCTGAGACAGTCAAATTTTTGGGTAAAAATTAAATACCATTTAAATATATAATGTGTTTTATGACATCATAATGACCCAATGGTGATGTAATAAAATACCATAATCCTCAGTTTCGGCCAATATATGTTTTATCATTAAAATAATGAGGTTTTGGGTTTGTTTGACTCACTTTTCAAAGCATTAATGAAGCCCTCAAGACTTATTCAACACTTTGCCTTTTTAAATTAATTTCCATGGGAGTGTGACTCACCTCCACATAAGCAACCCTATTTTTTTTTAATAAGTTCGGACCTTGGCCTTATAAAATATTATTTTCCTCTCTCCTTTTCCAGAAACCATGGGCAAATACCATGGGATGGTTTGTGGTTTGGATTATTTTAATATAAGGGGTCCCAAACCTAAATAATAAAGAATTCTCTCACCTTTCCTATATAAACCCACCCAAGCTCCCACTTCCTCCTCACTCAAAGCCCTTGAAGTTCGTCCAACCTCTGCCCTACTCTCTCTAGAATCCTCTCAAGGTGCCCCAAGCTCCCAAGAAGCCTCTCACAAGCCTCTCTCTAGCCTTTGGAAGCACACTTCCAAGTAAGGGTTTTTCTTCCTTTCTCATTTTTGTCAATTTTCTTTAAGTTGTATTGCCTTTTTAATTTCAATTATGAATGTTGGGGTATGGTTTCGCACCTCCCCCATACTGCTCTATTATTGTTTGAATGATGGGAGACCCCTTTCTCTCTCATTAAATGCCTCCCATGTACACCTGTTACTATGCCGAAATTCCGAAAGGAGCTTCTCTCTCTTCTTTTATATTCAAGCAATACTTTTGTATCATGAATCTAAATTCCATTTCTATTGTTGGGACATGTATATATATGATCTCCTTACTGTCCATTACATGTAAATATGATGAGGAACCCCTTTCTCTCTCATCAACCTTTTTATGAATTCTTATGTCACGCTGTTACGCCGCCGAAATCGCACCGATTTTCTAAGCCAATGTCTTTGTGTAGTGAATACCATGCCCATTTCTCCATCAAGGGTATTCACCTTTATGCACATATACTTATTGATTGTAAAGTTTCATGTATGAATTCCACATTCCTTTATCGTGGAAGAAATGATTATGTTTTATGAATCCATGTTTTATGATCCATGTGGCACACTTATGCATGAAATGAAATGTTTAAGAAGGGTGCGCCCTGATAGCGCTCCAATGCATTGGGTAAAGTATAGTATCATGATACGTCATGTGCAATGAGTGTTGACTCATGCTAATTCAAGTGCAACGAGGGTTTACTCGTGCTTCAAGTGCAATGAGGGTTTACTCATGCTCCATGTGCAATGAGCCTTGGCTCATGCTAATTCAATGTTAAGTGTTGTTGCCACATTTCCATGTTATGATTATCATGCTTTATCATGCCTTTATGTTCATGTCTCTCTTATGCTCTATTGATATTCCTATTGCCTAACATGTATTTTACTCCTCATGTTATTCATTGTTTACTCCCTTACTGGGCTTTATAGCTCACCCTTTTCTTATGCATGTCCTCAGGTTATCCCATGCAATGCTAAGTACGAAGGAATGTAGTGGTCATGTAAAGGAAGTTTTCAATAAGGATGTTGTATTTCAAGTTTAAAGTTTTTATGTAATGATCCTAAGCCCCAAAGACACTAAACCTCTCGATCTTCTTTGTTGTATCAAGTGAAGTTTTATGTAATAAAGCATGTTTAAGTTGTAATAAAAAAGCAGGGTTGTCATAGTTGGTATCAGAGGATAGGTTTAGTTATTTTTGGGATTAGGAAACCCTAGTAAAGCCTTAGATACAAGACTAAGCATAATAAAAACATCCCTAAGTTTTGGTAAATACTAAGTAAGTGGTTTATCAAACAAATACATCCCTGTCTGGATACGAGCAGGTAGAGGCGGCTCTGGCACAGATGTATCCTAGGGGTAAAACCCGAAAACACCGCTTTGAGCTAGACTTGAACGGGAACTGGTGCACGACAACGGGCCTTGCTGCACTCTTGGTTACGACACTCCCGGGGGATATGTTTTGATAAATTCACAATCGTAGTATGAACCCTTATTAAGGGAAAAATGCCCCTAAGAATATATGTTAGAAGGAAGATCATGAAAAGCCTGGATTGAATCCTATAGACTCATGAGTTAAAGAGATTAAAGTTTATTTATAAGTCATCAACTTTTGTCTTTGGATTACCCTTTATGTGTTACCCCTAACTTTCCTTTTATTCCAGCCAATGGCCGGTAATAGGAGAACTCGGGCTAACAACCGTTGTGAAGATCAGTGTGAGGATTGTACTAATGAGATGCCCAATCCGATGGGAGCGGGAATCGCGAACTTTGTCACGCTTCTCTCTCAGCTAACTCAAGTTTTGAATAGAAACACTGGTCAAGAGGAACGTTCAACCCCCCCTAAGAAAGAACAAGTCGCTATTGAAAGCTTCATGAGACAAAGGCCTCCTACTTTTAGTGGATCATCCGATCCCACGATTGCTGAACAATGGATCAACTCCATTGAAAAGATATTCTCCATCCTCCAATGCTCTGAAAAAGAGAAGGTTCTCCTGGCGGCTTATCGTATGGAGGGTGAAGCTGATCAATGGTGGACGTTGATCAAAAATACGAAGCCTGAGGAGGAGATCGAGGCTTTGGAATGGAAGGTATTCCGGAAGATGTTTTTCGATAAATATTTTCCACGCACCCTTCGTCTTAAGATGGAAAGGGACTTCCTTTCCCTCAAGCAGAAAGATGAGGAATCTGTGGGAGCGTACGAGGCAAACTTCACAAGGCTTGCACGATACGCTTCCGGCTTTGTCGTTACCCCCGAATGCAAGGTTGACCGCTTCTTTGGTGGGCTGAAACCTAGCTTGCGGAAAGCATTAGCGATCCGTGACTTCGACAGCTATGAGGAGATTGTCCGATGTGCCCTTAAGGTTGAAATGGAGATCGGAGAATCACAGGGGTATCATGGGGACAAGAAGCGGAAGGTGGACTTCAATGCTGGTGGTCCGATGGATAAATCCAACGGCGCTAAGAAATTCCAGCACCCCACTTGCCAAAAGTGTGGAAAGAAGCACCCTGGGAATTGCCTTAGGGGGACAAGAAAATGCTTCAAGTGTGGAAGAGAAGGGAACCTAGCTGTTAACTGTCAGCAAGAAGGACCCGCGGCTGCGACGGAGGGGAGGAACGCTCCGTTCGAACCTCAACGCGTTGTTCAATGCTTCAAATGCAAAGAACCGGGTCATTTTGCGAATCAGTGCCCTAATCCAAGGGTTATCGGAGGCAATCAACAACCTCCAAGACAGCAAGGAAGAGCTTTTGCCATCACTTCTGCCGAAGTGAACCCCGACAACGAAGTGGTGACAGGTACGCTAGTTATTCATTCAAGAATAGCGAACGTACTTTTTGATTCAGGTTCTACGCATTCTTTTATATCTCAAAAGTTTAGTAGAATAATCCCTGCACCACCACAAGTCATGGAAGTAAAGATGTCGGTGAGTACGGCAAATGGGGCAATCATTGCATCCCATGAGTATAAGTCCTCCCCTGTTATATTATGTGGATTGAATTTCCCGGCGAACCTCGTCATACTCCCTTTGGTGGAATTTGATGCAATTCTTGGCATGGATTGGCTTTCCTTATATAGAGCCAACATAAATTGTCGGGAGAGGGAAATCACACTCCATATGGAGAATCGACCCCCGATTCTTTACAAGTGTCAGGAGGAAGATGAATCTCCTTTAGCTCCATCATCTCAAGCATGGATATTACTGCCTTATGAGCACGCATATATGGCTCAGATGATTGAGTCCAAGGAAGAAACCACCCTTGAAGAAATGCCTATTGTGAGGGAATTCACTGAAGTATTTCCCGAGGAACTTCCTGGTCTTCCTCCAAGAAGAGATGTTGAGTTCTCAATTGAACTTATACCTGGGGCGCTACCAATATCCAAGACTCCATATAGAATGGCTGTTGTTGAGCTTGAAGAGCTGAAGAAACAACTACAGGAGAATCTGGATAAAGGGTTTATACGCCCAAGTGCATCACCATGGGGTGCACCAGTCCTCTTCGTCAAGAAGAAGGATGGGTCAATGCGGCTTTGCATCGATTATCGTGAACTTAACAAAATCACGATAAAGAACAAGTATCCTCTCCCAAGAATCGATGACTTGTTTGATCAGCTGCGTGGAGCTCAATACTTCTCCAAGGGCGACTTGCGGTCGGGATATTATCAAGTAAGGGTGAAGAAGGAAGATATCCCCAAGACTGCTTTTCGTACAAGGTACGGGCACTATGAATTCATAGTAATGCCTTTTGGACTCACCAATGCTCCAGCAATATTCATGGACTTGATGAATAGAGTCTTTAGAGATTACCTAGATAAATTTGTGGTAGTCTTTATAGATGATATTCTGATATACTCCAAAACCAAGGAGGACCATGAGGAGCATTTAAGAACTGTACTGGAGACTTTGCGCAAGGAGAAGCTCTATGCCAAGTACAGCAAGTGTGAGTTCTGGTTGAAGGAGGTCTCATTCTTGGGCCATATCATCACAAGCAATGGGATATCTGTGGACCCCTCCAAAACAGATGCAATTGAGGGATGGCCGAGGCCAACATCGGTAACTGATATCCGTAGCTTCTTGGGGTTAGCTGGATATTATCGACGATTTGTGAGAAACTTCTCACGATTGTCCAACCCTCTTACCAAGCTAACTCGAAAGGGAGTAAAGTTTGCTTGGAGTGATGAATGCGAAGAAAGCTTCAAGGAGTTGGAAAGGAGGCTTATCACTGCACCTGTGCTCACTTTACCCACAAGTGGGGAGCTTTTTGTGGTATTCAGTGATGCTTCGAAGAAGGGCTTAGGATGTGTGCTGATGCAGAATGATAAAGTGATATCCTATGCCTCAAGGCAGTTGAAAATCCATGAGCGAAATTATCCAACGCATGATCTGGAGTTGGCGGCGGTGATCTTCGCCTTGAAAATCTGGCGGCATTATCTCTATGGGGAGAAATGTGAGATATATACTGACCACAAAAGTCTTAAATATATATTCACACAGAAAGAGCTTAATATGCGCCAGAGAAGATGGATAGAGCTCATCAAGGATTATGACTGTTCAATACATTACCACCCTGGGAAGGCGAACAAGGTGGCGGATGCCCTAAGTAGAAAGGATCCAGCAATTCTATCAATGATGAGAATTGAGAAGGATCCAATCTTCTTAGACTTGATGAAGATGGACATGGGAATCATAAAGAAGGGAACATCATCAATCCTTTCACAAATGATTGCTCAACCATCTCTTTTGGAAAGGTTAAAGGATGCTCAAAAGGATGATGCGAGAATCCAAGAAAAAGTGGAAGCTATCAATAAGGGAAAATCCTCAGAGTTTAATGTTAATGAAGAAGGAATTGTGCGGTTTGGGAAAAGACTATGTGTCCCATCAAGTTCGGAGCTGAAGAAGGAACTTTTGGATGATGCACATAGTTCAAATTTCTCTATTCACCCAGGAAGCACAAAGATGTATCGAGATCTCCGAGAAAACTTTTGGTGGGATAATATGAAGAAGGAGATCGCTGAATATACATCAAAGTGCCTGGTGTGTCAGCAAGTGAAGGCAGAGAGGCAGAAGTCTAAGGGGATGATGCAACCATTGCCCATACCAGAATGGAAATGGGAGGAAATCACCATGGACTTCGTCACTGGACTTCCAAGGACATCCAAAAGCAACAATGCAATCTGGGTTATTGTGGATCGTCTTACAAAGACTGCACACTTCATTGCTATTCGAGAGGATTTCTCTTTGGATCAACTGGCACGGATATATATCAGGGAAGTGGTACGGTTGCATGGAGTACCACTATCTATTGTGTCGGACCGAGATCCAAGATTTACCTCTAAGTTTTGGAAGAGTCTTCAACATGCTCTGAATACTGAACTGAACTTCAGTACGGCCTATCATCCTCAAACTGATGGCCAATCCGAGCGGACTATCCAAACACTTGAGGATATGTTGAGAGCGTGCTCAATGGACTTTAAAGGAGGATGGGATCAACATCTTCCTCTAGTTGAGTTCTCTTATAATAATAGTTTCCACTCGAGCATCCAAATGGCACCATATGAAGCCCTGTATGGGAAAAGGTGTAGAACACCGGCATGTTGGGATGAGGTCGGTGAACGTAAGCTGCTTGGACCAGAAATGGTCGAAGAAATGGTGGAGAAGGTGAAAACCATTCAGCAGCATATCAAGGCAGCCCAAAGTCGACAGAAGAGTTATGCAGATAATCGTCGACGAGACCTTGAGTTTAAAGTCGGAGACATGGTGTTTTTACGCATATCTCCGTGGAAGAAGGTCATGAGGTTTGGAAAGAAAGGGAAGTTAAGTCCAAGGTACATCGGCCCATTCGAAATTCTTGATCGTGTTGGGGCTGTGGCCTATCGACTAGCACTTCCACCTACTATGGCCAAGGTGCATGATGTCTTCCATGTATCCCTCTTAAGGAAGTACATACCAGACCCTTCACATGTACTCTCTTCCGAGGTGGTACAATTAGAAGACGATCTTTCTTATGAGGAGCAACCAGTGAAGATCTTAGATCGTAGAGAAAAAGTTCTACGAAATAAGACAATGCCCCTCGTCAAGGTGTTGTGGAGAAACCACAAGTTTGAAGAAGCAACTTGGGAGTCGGAGGATATGATGAAGCTAAGTTACCCACATTTGTTTTAGTGTGGGAAAAGGAAAATTTCGAGGGCGAAATTTCTTAAGGGGGGAATGTTGTAACGACCCAAAATTTCATTAATGGAAAATCCCTCTTGATCCAGTTAAATGTTTCTTTATGTTTTTATATGATGTCAACTTCTTTAGTTTAACGTTAAGATTTGTGACCGTTACTTTTATAGCCGTTGAACAGTGATCATCTGGGTAGTTTAAATATAAGGCTTTAACGAACCAATTTTCTACTCAGACAAAGGAAGCGATGGCCTCATCCAGTAGAATTGCCCCTTACGAAGCCCATTTGTCGGAGCTCGGTAAAGAGGTGGCGTCTTTGGGCTTTGCCCTTGACCAAGCCCAAGCTGAGCTTCATCAAGTCAAGCTCGAACGTGATCGTCTACGGGAAAAATGGAAGTTGATAGAGATTACCACTCGAGCGATGTTATCCGAGCAGCCCCAAGAGTCTGTCACCATCGCGCACCTTACCCTTAGGTCTTATGCGGCTATTTTAAGGGGTTATGTAACAAATAAGTAGAACCATGTTCATGTACATTATTTTTTTTATATATAATAATGAATATAATTTCTAGTCATTTTTGATACTTTGTAATTAGTTTTTAAAGTACAAATGGTGTTTTTAGTTATTATTTAATTAAGAATTATATTTTATTAAATTAAAGGATTTTTGAATTAAATAATATTTTAATAAAATATTATTATTAATATTAAATTAATTAAATATAAATGATCTTATAATTTTATGAATGCAATTAAAATTTTTATTAAGGTTTGAAAGCCATTTCTGTCAAAACCCGTGATTTTTTTTATAAATGTCGGTTTTTATTTTAAAAGTTAAAATTCACATATTTAGAAAATTATTTAGATAAAATAAGTATTATTTTTGGAATCAGGACGTCGAAATTATCCAACGGTGAATTTTTCATAATTTTCTGAGACAGCCAAATTTTTGGGTAAAAATTAAATACCATTTAAATATATAATGTGTTTTATGACATCATAATGACCCAATGGTGATGTAATAAAATACCATAATCCTTAGTTTCGGCCAATATATGTTTTATCATTAAAATAATGAGGTTTTGGGTTTGTTTGACTCACTTTTCAAAGCATTAATGGAGCCCTCAAGACTTATTCAACACTTTGCCTTTTTAAATTAATTTCCATGGGAGTGTGACTCACCTCCACATAAGCAACCCTATTTTTTTTAATAAGTTCGGACCTTGGCCTTATAAAATATTATTTTCCTCTCTCCTTTTCCAGAAACCATGGGCAAATACCATGGGATGGTTTGTGGTTTGGATTATTTTAATATAAGGGGTCCCAAACCTAAATAATAAAGAATTCTCTCACCTTTCCTATATAAACCCACCCAAGCTCCCACTTCCTCCTCACTCAAAGCCCTTGAAGTTCGTCCAACCTCTGCCCTACTCTCTCTAGAATCCTCTCAAGGTGCCCCAAGCTCCCAAGAAGCCTCTCACAAGCCTCTCTCTAGCCTTTGGAAGCACACTTCCAAGTAAGGGTTTTTCTTCCTTTCTCATTTTTGTCAATTTTCTTTAAGTTGTATTGCCTTTTTAATTTCAATTATGAATGTTGGGGTATGGTTTCGCACCTCCCCCATACTGCCCTATTATTGTTTGAATGATGGGAGACCCCTTTCTCTCTCATTAAATTCCTCCCATGTACACCCGTTACTATGCCGAAATTCCGAAAGGAGCTTCTCTCTCTTCTTTTATATTCAAGCAATACTTTTGTATCATGAATCTAAATTCCATTTCTATTGTTGGGACATGTATATATATGATCTCCTTACTGTCCATTACATGTAAATATGATGAGGAACCCCTTTCTCTCTCATCAACCTTTTTATGAATTCTTATGTCACGCCGTTACGCCGCCGAAATCGCACCGATTTTCTAAGCCAATGTCTTTGTGTAGTGAATACCATGCCCATTTCTCCATCAAGGGTATTCACCTTTATGCACATATACGTATTGATTGTAAAGTTTCATGTATGAATTCCACATTCCTTTATCGTGGAAGAAATGATTATGTTTTATGAATCCATGTTTTATGATCCATGTGGCACACTTATGCATGAAATGAAATGTTTAAGAAGGGTGCGCCCTGATAGCGCTCCAATGCATTGGGTAAAGTATAGTATCATGATACGTCATGTGCAATGAGTGTTGACTCATGCTAATTCAAGTGCAACGAGGGTTTACTCGTGCTTCAAGTGCCATGAGGGTTTACTCATGCTCCATGTGCAATGAGCCTTGGCTCATGCTAATTCAATGTTAAGTGTTGTTGCCACATTTCCATGTTATGATTATCATGCTTTATCATGCCTTTATGTTCATGTCTCTCTTATGCTCTATTGATATGCCTATTGCCTAACATGTATTTTACTCCTCATGTTATTCATTGTTTACTCCCTTACTGGGCTTTATAGCTCACCCTTTTCTTATGCATGTCCTCAGGTTATGCCATGCAATGCTAAGTACGAAGGAATGTAGTGGTCATGTAAAGGAAGTTTTCAATAAGGATGTTGTATTTCAAGTTTAAAGTTTTTATGTAATGATCCTAAGCCCCAAAGACACTAAACCTCTCGATCTTCTTTGTTGTATCAAGTGAAGTTTTATGTAATAAAGCATGTTTAAGTTGTAATAAAAAAGCAGGGTTGTCATACTATCCACCTTTGTTTAAGGATCCACTACTATGATACATGAATTATATATAACATCACCAGAATATGAGTGTATTGGCCAACTCCATGCAACATCACACCACAACCAAGGAATACACACCTCCAGTGGAAGACCGGAACCCCCTGGATCTTGAATATGGGGTTGTATCACTCCCTATATAGAGCAATTATTCCCTGTAATAGTAAGGGTAACACTAAAACAACATAAAAAATGAATATGGGGAACCCATTCCCTAGTATGATAGAGGAGTAATGACCCCAACATCGCTTTGATAACTTGAGTAACCCGATTCTCAGTGCAGAATGGTAGTAATAACCCCATCACCTCTATGATTATCCTTCCTGATCAAAGTGATCATCGATTATCGCCTAAATAAGAATCATGTTTGGATCATTTTTAAAAATATAATAGAATAAACTAAGAATGATTCCATCACATTATATGTGAAAGAACACTCATGCTATGAAATATGTGGTCCAATATCTGAGTCCATATGAAGATGATATGAGGGGAAGTAATTTCACCAAGGGATACAAAATAGAAATGTGGGTCTACATGGAATGTGACCCTACTATTTTTTCTAGTCTTGTTCTCATATGTGCTTGACAATGATGCTATGTCAGCTAACGCAGAATTTAATAGGTCTACACATTATGGCTCATCCACCTGATTCATTCACATGTTCTTCTAGTCATTCCCATATTCATTGGGCCTTGGCCATGTAGTTGGTCATGTACCTGGTCATGCTCATTTACCAAACCATTCATGTGTACTCTCAAAGTACCATGTTTTTTCTCTTAGAAGGGCTATTAGGTGAATGTAAGACTGTATATGGTTTGGTCCCCTAGGGGGATCAAATGGTATGTGGGCCCAACCAAAGGCCAGGTGTTCCTTAAATTTAGCGAAAACCCTATCCATCAATGAATTAGAAGAAAAAACTATGTTTTCATCCCCAATTCATGGTGTGTATTGACATTTTCCACATATATTTCAGATTCTTTGTTAATTCTATATATCCAGACTCCCCACTACAAATTATGCCTAAATACCACCCAAAATCATAGGGAACATCTTCTACCCTCTATTTTCGTCCCTCTAATGAGCATAAATCATAACTCTATAATTAAGTAGATGTTCTCAATGACATACATGCACCTCCAGCTCGATCCCATCATGCATCTGGATCACAGATCCATGGAAAATCACACATAACCAACACCATTCATGGATACTTATGAAACCCATCATTATGTGTCTTGTTCATGGTATCATATCAAATTATGGGTGTAGATCTATCTCAAGCCTTACCCATAGATATCAAATGATGACCTCATAGGACAATGGAGAAGAATGAGATGAATGAAGTCGTGAAAATAATAATAACAATGGTGAAAACATTATTGGAAAAAAATTATATCAAGAATATCATGTCGGAGAAATATGGAGTATCATTAATAATATATTTAAATAATATTAACAGGAACATTGAAAAAAAGAATAAACATAGATCAAAAGAATATATAATATCCATGCTGAATCATTTAACTAAATTGGAGAAATCCAAAAGTAATTATCACTTACTCAATTTGGATCATTCATTAGTGTAGAGTGTGTTCCCAAATAGAAGTTCTATACTCATTGCATCTATTTCTTCTCGATACATAATGATCTAAGATTTGATCAATATCCCATTCTAATCATCTAAATAGGAATTATTTAAACCTTTTCTCTCATGTTGTAATGATTGTATGGATAACCCTTGGAATATTTTCGTAAGATGTTATTTGTTACACCTATATATTCTAAAATAATAAATTTTTATACAAAATAATTTTTTTCATGCAACACTAATATTAATCAAGCTAGAAAATATATTTCTATAAATTTAATCTCAACGATAGGTTTTTGAACACACGTTTCTGTTGTGAAATGATCCATAATATAGTATAAAGTTATAAAATAATAATTATACTATCGGATATGAATAGTGATAACAATATTATGAATAATATGTTTATATATATTATAAATAAAATTAGAATCACTTAAATAAAAAATAAATTTCTAAAAAAATATTTTGCAAAAGACAATAAACTATATATTTGAACATGTAATTTAATATTATATTTTACCCTTTTATATAAGTTATTTGATTAAATTTTATTAATTTTTCAAATAACAATATCAAAAATATCTTAGGTTCAATTTTTGGGATTTTTATGAAATGTTTTATATTTCAATCAATAGTGAAAAATATTGAATATTAATTGAAAAAAGACTTTTTGAACAAATTATTTATAATGTAATATTTTTTTAAATTTCCTTAAGTGTAAAATTAGTAAAATTATATATCAATTAATCCAATCTATTTAATTCAAATCATTTTAATATTAAATTATATATAAAACCCCTTTAAACACTTGAATGTTTTCTCTTTGAAACCCCACTTTCTACTCATGTCTACAATATTAATTTTAAATAATTTTCCCCCATCAATGAATGGAATTTTGAAAAATTTATTTTAAATTTAGAATCATAATATTTTTTAATATCATGTAAATTCAGCTTCTGTTTTTACATTAATTAATATTTAAATCAATAAATATTAATTATCACAGTTAAAGTAAAAAAAGGGTTTTCTGGGGGTTAAACTAAAAAGATAAGAGTTAAATTTATATAAAACATGTCTAAAATATATTCTATGAACATATATAGGAATTATAATTTAAAATTCAATATAATATTCTATTTTTTCAATTTTGGAATGTGAATAACTTCGGTACACATTTTTATTTTGATAAATTACAAGTCTGTCACTCACCTTACTAATAAAAGGCCACCACCTCTCCTCTATTCTTCACAACTTGAATACATTTTGGATAGGAAAATTACTAACCAAATAAAATAATAAATTTCATATACTAATAATATAATACTTGGTTTTTTCATAATTCCATTATAGTAATACATGGGTTATAATACTATAGAGGTTGTCTTAGAAGAGGTAATGTTCCAAACTATGCATTTTTCATTTATTCTTTCTTCCACTTCCTTAAATTAAAATTAAAAAATGATGATATAATAATCGTAATATTTTACATATACATAGATTTTTTATTCATATTTTCCTGAATTATGACAATCCATACTTTGATTAATGGGTTATGAAATCAACATTCATCTGAATATTGGATTACTGCCTCAAAAATAGATGCCTTTAGTTTTTCCATTACCACCACTCACAGTTAGGTGTGGGGAGGGTTAAAATATATATATATAATATCTATATCATAATTATACCTCTAAATTGATTATTTCCCATATACCATTTTACATTCCATTATATTTTGGATATGATAATGTTTCTCATGTGTATTGCACAATTCTGACTCATTGAGATATATGATTCATTTTTCAACAATTTTTTACATGGAAGTTCATAAGGATAATTTAAATTACTAATTTTGATACATGTGAATAATTATGGTAATTAACTACATATTTTAATCTTTAAATTATAATATATCATTTTCTTTCTTACTTTTTTCTCAATTAAAGATGATAATATCGTTCGTGTATGTGTGGCCCACCGCCTTCACGAAGTAATGTGATTGTCTTTTCATCACCAAAATAAATGGATATATATATATATATATATATATATATAATTAATGAAATTATATAGAATTTATGATATTATTGGAAGTATTATTTATAAATTATTACTGATCAACTTTCCATTATTGTCATTGACAAATGGAAACATTATTTATGTGTACATATGACCAACCATATTAACAATAGTGACATAATAATTTTCTAAAATCACCATTCTTGATAGGTATTAAAATTATAATTTCTCTATAAATATAATTATTACTTAATGATTATTATTTTGGACATTATGTAACTATATAATATACACAATAATTTGAACATTTATTAGAAAACATGAATGACAAAATAGGGAAATTAACAACTTAAATATTGTTAATAATAAAAATTTAATCGTGAACATGTGATAATATGTTATTAGAGCATAAAATCGGATAATATAACATTCAAATGGTTTTGGAATTATTTAATAAAATTTTAAAATCCACTATACCGAATGTTAAATCATGTTCAATCAAAAGGAATCATGGAGTAAGTTACTTCATCTCAGTTTTCATTCATTGAGGAATATTGGAATATTATGTACCTAATATATTTTAGAGTGTATATTCTACCACATTACACATATTTTCATGGATAATTATTAAATCATGGTATTTTATGTTTCAATGTAAATTATTTCATTAATGGGTATTTGACTTAAAAATTACCAAGTTGTAAAAAAATCATAACTCAATTTCTTTTCATTGGGTTATGGAAATTTTTCAACACATTTGTTATTATATGTTTATGTTGGTATTTAAATATGAAAATATTATCTTTTATATCCAATTATTTTATTAGAATTTATATTTTAAACACATAATTGATTCATTGGTTAATTTTCACTTCCATATTATGATCTTTTCAAGGGTTTATTTTATAATAATATTTTTATTAGGATTATTTATAAATGAATTTTCATTTAGGGAAATTATATGATCATTTTTTGATAAACCATTTAATTTTCTTCTCCTCAGGGTATTCATGAACTTTTCGAGTAATAATTCAATTTTTTCTTTATTTAGTACATAAAATAATTGATAAATATTTTTCTGATAAAATCAAACAACATTTATCTCATAATTTAAAAATATGTTTTCTAAAAAAGGATTATTTTCAGGAAATGTTTTCAAAAAATAATAATAATTTAAATACGATTTATTAAATACATTTTTACACATTTTTACTTGAAAAAAATATAAAATTACTCTTCATTTTTTTAAAACAAGGAAGACTTTTGTTTTAATGAAAATATGAATGTAATCGTTGTTTTAACATACTCAAAATTTATGATTTTTTTAACATTATGACCCCTAAATATTTTTATGCTTCAAATAAATATTTTAAAGGTTATTTAAAAAGAATTTTTTCTCAAAATGTTTTGTGAAATTTTAGGTTTAAAATGTCATATTATGAATGGAAAGTATATTTTTCTAAATAATGTTTTTAATGATAGTAATTTGGTATTTATATTCATAAATTAAAACAACCATTTATTTAATATAAAATTGATATACATTGGCTTGATACAATTGTAATTCATTTTCTGGATAGTCTACGATCATTTTAACGATAGAATATATTGACATTCACTTTCTTGATTCATTTTTCTAGTCACTAATTTTCCATTGAAATATTCACACACCTGTTATCATTAGTCATTAAATTTGATACAATATCCAAATTATTTATATTTGATTGGTTTATTTATTAAACCATATTTTATTTCTACAAATGGTGTTTCACATTGAGAGTTATTAGTTTATCTCATTAAATTTTTGTACATAATTATTATTTACACAATACAGATATTTGATTATAAGTAACATTGTTCATGAATTGAATTGATTATTTAAAATATGATAAATTCTTTTGACACACAATAATGTGTGGGGATGGAATTATATAGCACATTGATGCATCTGTAGTTTCATGGAGTGATTTAGGAAGCTATAATTAAATAAAACCTTACCTGTTGTCTTAAACTGTCTTTTAAAATTTATTGACGGTAGAGGTATCATGATTCTACATAGCATGGAATCAAATAATACATCATTTCCTTATTTAAAAATTTATTTAATATTATTCATGTTATTTGAACTATTATATTATCATTGGATTCCTTTCATTCTCAATTAATAATTAAATAGAATATATTTTTAGTTATTTACCTCTCCATATTGATTATATTATATCTTTTAATGATAGAAAAGTAATATAAATGGAATGTTATTTTATATTTTTACAATTATTTTATTATGAATTATCTTAGCATGGTAGTTAATTAGTTTAAATGGATTTTTTGTTTAATTATTTAGATTTTCATACTGATTATGTGTATTGATTAATGACAACTTCCACTATAATTAACCCTTACTAAGAGCTTAAGTTCAACATTATTTCATTTCCTTTCTCCTAAAATTGATGAATTCTATTATGATTTATGTCTAAGGATATTTTATAGGTAAAAAATATTCTATAATAGAATTATAATCTAGTTGGTGTTTCAAATTTTTTTAAAAGAATCAAGAATTTATCTAGTCTACCAGGACAAAATAACTATTCTATCTTTCTAGAAGTTTTTCATTTTTTATTATGCTAATCTAATGAAGCAAAAACTGATTGGGATATACATTCTTGGGTCACTAGAGTTGGAATGAGATGATGTTTAGTATAATCCTTGGTAAATAGTTTTAGGAAACATAGATTAGAGAATTTAATCTTATTATGGACTTTGAGGATAAGCATATAAAAAAATTCAAATGTTTAGGTAAAAAAGATATTATATGGTTTTTAATGAAACATATACATTCCAATATGTTACAAGTGGATATGGTTATGGAACATATGAACTTATGAGTAATTACTCTAAACATGGAGTATTAGGATTGACTTAACCATCACCTAGTACACAAAAACAAGCCTCATTATTCCCCTGGTTTGATACTCATATGTGATATGCTTAGAATAATTAAATTTTTCTTCACAACCCATTAAGAAGGATTTAAATAGATAATGGAAATTAATGAACTAATTTAAATCATACTTTTAAGATATTTAAAATTAATAGTTCATGATTTAAACATCATATAAATGATTCTATGGTTTCCCACTATGATTATTGTTTATCATACTATTCTTTTTCTATTAGTCAATATATGGATTCCTAAGGAATCGTAAAAACATTTAATATAAAGGAAAATTTAGTAAATACAAGTAATTAAATGGTATGATGACTGGATGGAAAGTTATTTTGATTACCCCTTATTATTTATCCTAAAATATTATTGATGAAATATACCTTATCTAGATATATTCGACAAAAAATAATGTATGGGTGGAATTTTACAAGAGATAGAGCGATGGATACCATGAAGGAATAAAGTCTCCATTAAATTAATCTCTGAAATGTGGATGGAGAACCCCATTAAAGTGTCTTAATTGAGGGAAAAAATTAGTTATATATATAAAGGAAGTGAATAAATGAACAAATTGTGAAGGAAAAATTAAGTGTATGATTAAAGGAAATAAATCTCATCATAAAGATCTATTTAGAGTCTGATTTCATAAATGTGGGGAACCTGGGCTTTATACAACCAAATCCCCTCTTTTAACAGCTAAAACCTATACTAAATAAGAGCATATTTAAAAATATAATTGTTAAGGTATTTATTGGGATTTCATAAATATATTATAGAGGTATTTTAACTAATGGTATTTTGGTTAGAATATTAATGAAACATATATGGATTATGAGATATTCTAAAATCATAAATGTCTTCAGTAAAATAAAAGTTCTACATTCCATCATGGATTTTGAGTTTAATGTTTAAAACAAGTTTATATAGTAAACACCAATTTTAGGTTTTATTTTATGTGAGTTTACAAATATTGAAGATGTTTTTGGAAAAAAAATTAATATAATAAAACCCATTGATTTGGTATATGATTTAGTGGAAATGAAATTTAAGAAATAATTCCATTCCCATATTAATAATTAGTATAACAGTATTGGAAACCTTTTTTGTTTATATTATATATTATTTTAAGGTAATTATGGGTTATTACATTTTGGGTGAATGTTATATGAATTATATTAATATGTTTTTATAAAAAATAATAACTTTCATACTATGTGAAAACCCAACATGTCTGTCATGGTCATGGGTCTTGAACTCATGACCAAAGGATGATAATGTATTAAAACCTTCCAATTCCCCACATGATTTCCTAGTTAATGTATCATTGTCTACATTAAAATCATTTGAAATATATATTAATGTTTATCCAGTGGTGTTACATTTGAAGTTTAGAGATTAATGTAATATATTCAAAAACATGTTCTAACTATATTGGATTTGGAAAAGATTTAGATACATATATAAAGACTAGTAAATATTTTATGCATAAAATGAGCCATTAAATGTGACTTTTAGTGCTTTAGGCATCAGATATTTATTTCTTATAATAACCAATGAATTATAAATTGATCAAACATAACCAAGGGATGAAGTTTTTCTCATGGTATAGAAATAAATCAAGTAAGTATATTTCCATATACTTTTAAATAGAAAAATAATTCCTTAGAATTAATAAAATGATTTTAAATCAAAACAATTATTCTATTGAATTCATATTAGATTAATTAGATGAAATTTTTTTCCATCATAGTTTAATGGTTTTGAGGTCTTTAGTATTTCATTTGTCATTCATTTTATCGTGTTCTGTGACCTCTATCACTATTAATATTTTTTTTCACATTAATTCTATATTGATGTATTCATTTTCCCCCAATTTTATCATATATATAAACATATTTAATTATAATTCCAAAAAACCATTGTACATTCATTTATCTATTATTATAAGGATATTTTTTTAATCCTTTAAAGATGTAGGTTTTTCAACAATGGTATTTCTAAATGAAAAACCAGTGATTAATGATATTATGTTTAAATTTTGAGGAAACGTTTTATTTAAGGTGGGTAGAATTGAAAATTATGAAATTATAAAATAATAATAATTTATATGATAGTGTATGCAATACAGAACACTGAGGTTAAACAACCTTTGAAATAAATGTCTTTAAAGTCAATCTCTTTGATTTCTTACAGAACAAACAATCGAAACATTAAATTAACAATAATATAGTAAACCATTGTAACCTCACTAATAAATTATATTGTACGAATATGAATAAATAAATTATGAAAATAATTTTAATCTATTGATTAAAAATAAAATAATTACAGTAAAATAAAAAATTTATAGAAAAACAATATATTTTGAAAACATCATTTAGTCTCTCTTGGAACACATATTTTAAAAATTATATTTAACAAATTTAAAAATTTTATCTTATAAAATTAATTTAATTTTTAAAATTATAATAAAAAAATTACGTTAGGATTAATTTTTCAGACTTTTCTGAAAATATATTACATTTCAATGAATAGGGAAAATTGATGAATTTTAATTGAAAACTTACTTTTCATTCAAATTAATTATAATTTTAAATTATATTTTAAAATGGGATGAAAATAAATATTTTATTATATATGAATTAATAAAATATGGTGAATTTTATTCATTTTTATTATGAATTCGGATATAAAAAACTTGTAAACCTTTAAACATCTTTTATGTGAAAACATGTTTTCTCTTCACGTTTGAAGTAATAAATTTAAATTATAATTTTCCAATTCTATTAATGGAAATATAATAAATTTATTCCATTCTTCGAATAATTTTAATTTATATTATTGACGAAGGTCAATATAATTTTATGGTATAATTAATAGTAAGATCAGTAAAAAAATGCCACATGTGAGGTAAAAACGGTTTTACAGAGGGGTTAAACTGAAAAGAAAAGGGATTAAATGACCTAAAAACTTGTAAAAATGTATTTTTTTTTAAATATTTAGAGCCTCTACTTTATCATTCTATATAATATATAATTTTTTACCATTAAGGAATTTTAAAAACTTGGATACACCTTATTTATTAATAATTTTACAAGTGTGCCCCTCACCTCACTTATAAATGGCACCACCTATCCTCAATTATTAAAAAAATAAAAGATTTTTATATAATCCAATAACTACCCAAGTAAATTAATATATTCCTTCCAATAATATTAGAAGCCTTGTTTATGTTAAATGTCTTTTGTATGAAAAATGTATGTGTAATTCTAATGAGGTGGCACAAGAAGAGGTAAAATTCATATTGATTCATTTATTTAATTTCCTCCACCACTAATTAAATTTATTATTAAAATATTATGATAAAAAAAATCTATATATTAAATTTATTAACATTTTTTATAAAAAATATAATTACTATAATTATCCCCACATATATAAAATGGGTTATGAAATCATCATTCCTGTATACTGTGGACTACAGATTCATGAAATGATTTTATTTACCTTTCCATTACCGCCTCTCACGGTTAGGGATGATGATTGATCTAAGATAAGTATACAATATATAAATAATATAAATATAAATATTGAGTCAATATATCATATATACCTTTTATGTTTCCATTCCATAGGGGATATGATAGCACCACTCTAATGTAAGGCAGATTACCGCCTCACAGAGTGATGTCTTTCATTTTTTACTAACACTTTTAATGGAGGTAATAATAATAAATTTAATGAATATATCTTACCTACATGAAATAATAAGGAAATTAAAAAACTATTTATCATTTGAAGAGATAATATATAATTTTATTTCTTACATTTTCACTCTATCAAAAATAATAACGCCGTTCATGTACATGTGGGCTACCACCTTCATGACACAATGAGGGTCTCTCTTATACACTACCTAACATTGATGCTATTATATATATATATATATAGAAAGAATTTATTTGTGATTTAAATATCATTATTTAATGATAAAATATTACTTACTATCTTTCTGTAATTATCATTAAAAAAGGGAAATGTTACTCATGAATACATATGGCTTACCAACTCTATGAACGTAACATATATCATTGTTCAACACCATAATTAATGATGTGTAATAAATTTATAATTTTTATTAAATACTAAAAAATATTCAATTATTATTATACTAGTAATTATGGATTTATATAAAATACCCATGAAATTCAGTATTCATGACAAATCAAGAATGACAAAACTCAATAATTAAGGCCTAAAACAATAAAAAAAATATTATCAATGAATTGGTGATATTATGTCATTAATGGATCATATAAAATATAATAAATATTAATATGGTTATTTAATAAGTTAATATCATTTTTAAAATAAATATAAGTTATTTTAAAGCATGTCCAACCAAAATGAAGCGTGAAGTAAGGGACTTCGTCTCGATTTGCCTTCATTGAAGATTATTGTAATGTTATGGACCAAATTTATTTTATATAGTGTATATAATTCACCTTTGGAATATAATATCATGATTCATTAATAATTCATGGTATTTTTTGTTTCAATTTGAATTATTTAATCCATGGTGATTTTATTTGAAAATTACTAATTTGTATACATTTTCATAATTCAATTTATTCATTTGGTTATATTAATTTTTCATTATCTTGGATATTATATGAATATCTATTCATTGAATTTTTATTCTATAAATATTTTTATAAACTTATTCTAGATGGATTAAAAATTGACTCACATAGTGGATTCATTGGTTAATACTCAATTCAACATTTTGATCATTGGAAATGATTAATTTATAATCTCATTTTAATTGGGATTGTTTATACTTGAATTTAAATTGATAGAAATTATTTGATAATTATTTAATAAACCCATTCATTCTATTTTTTCCCTGGTTATTAATGAAATTTATCACATAAAAGTACTATTTTTAAACTATTTAGTACAAAAAATAATTGAGAAATCATTTTCATAAAATATAAATTATTTTCACTCTTATGATGGAAATCCATTTTCACCCAAAATAATTATTTTTTTTAAAAAAAAGGTTTCTAAGAATTTATAATGATTTTTGAAAATCATTTTTAAATATTTTTACATTTACAAAAAAAAATTGACAGTAAACTACATAACGTTTTCGAATCAAGATCCATTTTTCCTTTAACCAAAATGTGAAAGTAATTTTTGATTTAATTTACAAGTCACATTTAAAATATCCTACTATCATTACTACAAAAGGTTTTATGTCTTCCTTCATACATTTGTTTGTTTATTTTCAAAAAATTATATTTTCAAAATATTTTCTTAACATTTATTTTTAAATAGTGACTATAAAAATGAAAAGTATATAATCCTTAAAAATATTTTTAAGTATATTTTTATGGTATTTATATAAATTAGAAAAAGAAATACTTTTTTCATAATCAATATTATATTTTATAGATTTATACAATCCTTATTATTTCTATGACTAGTTTATAATCCTTTTAACCAAGAAAATTATTTAAATTCATTTTCTTGATGCATTTTTCAGTTATTAACTTTCCTTTAAATATTAACATACATATGATCGTTGCATATTAAATTTCAGATAAAAATCCATGTTATTTATCATGGATATTTTCATTTCACGAAACATATATCATTTATACATATAGTTTTCTACATTGAATGTTCATTATTTATCTAGGTAAACGTTGATAATCTATATTATTTATTCAATATAGATAATTGATGATAAGGAACATTGTCTATGAATTATGTTGATTATTTGATATATTAGGAATGATTTGAAAATGAAGTGATGGGTGGGACCAAGAATTATATAACCCCATGAAGAATTGGAATTCACATGTAGCAAATCAGTAATCGAGAATGAAATAGGTTTTTACCTATAGTTTTATATCATCTTTTGAATGTTATTGATGTTAGAGGTACAATGATACATGATATAATGAAATCTAAATATTAATAATTTCCTTGAAAAAAAGTTACTATTAACCATTAGATTTTCACTATGATATTATATTTGGATTCATTTCATTCTCAGTTAATCAATAAATGGAAAGTGTTTCTAGTTATTTACCTTTCCATGTTGGTTATACCATATATTTTTAGGACAGTCATGTTATTTAAAAATCATGTGTTTTTAGTAATTTACCATTTTATATTTATTATCCCTTATATTATCATGCTAGTAATTTTGTTTAAATGGAATATCTATTTAGTTATTTACCTTTCCATGTTGATGATGTTTATTCATTCATAATGAATTCTATTGTATATAACCCAAACTAACCATTTAAGATCACCCTTATATTTTTTCATTCTCTAAAATTCCATTAAGTGTGTTATGATTGATGTTCAAGGATATACTAGTGGAAAAAATATTATTCTAGATTAACCAATTACATTTCTATTCTTGTGTCTAAATGTAATGCAATACTCGAGTATATATCTAGTTAACCAAGTCTACTAAACTTTTCTTTCCTATTAGATTTAATTCCTTGTATCTTATGCCAATGTAATAAATATTACCCAGGATTGGGGATAATAGGGTCCTGTAACTAGTGTATATATAGTTGTTTTTAATTAGGTATTTTAATAAAAATATAATTTATTAATTTATTAATTTTAATTAAACACACCTTCCAGGGAATTCCTCAACTGAACGTCTAGCATGAACCAACCATAGTCCATACCTAGGATAAACCCTGCATCTGAAAAATTAAATGTGGAATCATATTTCAAAAGTAAAACACACTTTAGTAGTTAATCCATTATTCCAAAAAAACACTATGTGTGCGATATTAATATATTTATTATTCTAATAATATCATTTCAATGATTATTAATCCTCTGAATCTCACACTATCTCTAATCTGTACTCTAAAAATATTCCTAAATGCATTTCAATGTCTTATAAGTAAAAAATAGTGTCACTACATTACATCCCACAACAAGGATTTTAGTCCCATTAAAGCATAATCTAAGAAAATAATTATAGGTATTCAACCCTCATTTGGATCTCGTTCTCCCAGAAGCCCTTTTACATACTCCCATGCTACCAAAACACATAAACCATGGGGATATTATAGCCTCATATGATCATATCCTTATGATATACTATCAACGATGGGTACTCCATGAAGGAGGAACAATCCTCTTTGTCCATCTCTCCCTATTCAATAACGTGTATATGATCATTTTTTTGTATCTCTTTATCTATGACACATGGATGGCTTAACGAAACCACTCCTACTAATGGGGTAATGATATATGGTAAGAAAGATTTTCAACCCTGCATAATATCTTGAATGGATCGATTAACTATTGAGATAACTTTCCTTATTTGTAAAACCTATGGAATCATTGTCATGGAGAGGATATTTGGAAAATAAGGTCTCCCTACTCAAACTCTAGTGGCCCATTAAGTCAATCTGTATAAGATTTATTTAATATCTAGTTTTTTCATAATATTCTCTTGGATCACCAGAACAATATTTATCTTTGTCTACATCATCTCTAGCCAATCTACTGATGTCTCGCCAATCTCACTCTGGCATAAGGGTAACTATCATGGTATCCCATAGAAAGCAATGAATGGTGTCATGCCAATCGTAGAGTGATTTTGTTACTATATTATAACTATTCCTATAGAAAATTATCCACTCATCCAGAGAAAATTACAAACAACAAAATTTTAAAACATATATCCAACAACAAGATATTTCACTTTCACTTCTCATCCTTCTCGAGATGAAACTCCATACTCATCTGCAAATGGGTATCAAATTCCTCCTATAGGACTCTCCATAACCATAACATAAACTGCACATCTCATTCAATGAAAATATTATTTCATTACCCATGGAGATAGAAAATGTCCTACACATACACATACCCTATAAACTCTACTAAACAATGCTCCTTTATGGAAAGGAATTATGTTGACATCATAATTCAATTGACTTTAACTTATATTGAAGAATGTCCACACACTGAACATCCAATCCCTATCAAAATGTCCACGGAAATTATGTCCCATTTCTTCTCTGAGATCATTCGAGTTTGTGTCAAGCCTACAAAGACCTAGTTCTCATCCTTTTCCTACTAATATGTGATACACCAATATATCAACTCAGAACCACTATTCTATGTTATAGCCCACCGAAAATTATATTTAAGGAAAATATGCATCATCTCTACAACAATATTTTCAACCAAAGGAAAAGTGTTAAACTCCATCATCACATTCTCTCGAATCATGATCATAACCACTGTTTACCCCTAAAACAAGATGGTGTGTTACCATCCACAGTACTGGAAAAATAACCTTTACCAACGGTTTGGAACCGTTGGTATAGGCCACCAAACTGTTGGTATAGCCTATACCAACGGTTTGGTGAACCGTAGCCAAGTAAGCCGTTGGGATAGGTCTATACCAACGGTTTTCCAGAAACCGTTGGTATAGACCTATACCAACAGTTTTGGAAACCGTTGGTATAGGTAATATGAAATCTATACCAATGGTAATGGAACCGTTGGTATATAAATTCCAAAAATAAAACATCCGCTGGGATTTGATCCCAGGACCCCTCGTTTATAATTGAACGACTCAACCACTAACCTAACATGACTTTTGTGATCATAATTACATAAATATATATATTTATTCTCATAAATATTTTAAATTTTGATTTATATATTGTTCTCGGTATGAAGGTCTGAAAAAAAATGAAACTACCTATATCAACGATTTTATCAACTGTTGGTATAGGTCTTTGGTTGTGATTTTCATTCTGTGTTGGATGTTGAATTTTAGCCCACTTTTCCCAACGGTTTGTCCAAACCGTTGGGAAAGGTAGCCATATCCCAACGGTTTGGCCAAACCGTTGGGAAAAGTGGCATATTTGGGGACCTTTCCCAACGGTTTGGCCAAACTGTTGGGAAAAGTGGCCAATTTGGGGAATTTCCCGATGGTTTCGCCAAACCGTTGGGATAGGTCCACCTTTCCCAACAATTTGTCCAAAATGTTGGAAAAAGTGGCATATTTGGGGACCTTTCCCAACGGTTTGTCCAAACCGTTGGGAAAAGTGGCCAATTTGGGGACCTTTCCCAATGGTTTGGCCAAACTGTTGTAAAAGGGGACCTATACCAACGGTTTTTGCAAACCGTTGGTATAGATGTGTTGGGAAAGGTCTAATTTATAGTAGTTCCATTAGACAAAACATTTGGGGAACCTCTCAAAGATATATGGATAAAGATAATATCATTGTATGACTATACTAATTATGTCTCCATAATATGTTGGATAAATGTACGCATCAACACCATCGACAGAAAATAAGTTTCACATATCTTCAACAATAGGATCTACCTTAGAAATGGTAACTCCTTAGAAACGTCCTCCATAAAATGAGAAACAGAATAACTACTAAGTCTATATTAAACCATGTCTCCCTTCGGATGAGTATATACAATCTCAAAGTCAATGTGTTTTGGAAACACTAACTTGTTCCTCTAGTTTATATGTCAACGTGTGAATATGTACTATATACTACAGTTTTCTTTGTGAACAATGAAACAATCTTTGAGAGGAGAGTTCCTCCAGATATTCAAATTGGAGAATATCATTCCCAACTCCATTTCATTAGTCACATATTTCAACTCATGGGGTATCAACTACCACTACCCATATGCACTCATTACATATATATTTATCAAAACACAGATGAGCCCCTCTCTAGATGAATCATAATACACTATGTACCTCATTCCCTCTATCAATATTCTCAAAGCAGGGTCTCTAGTCAGCCTCATCCTAAACACCTAAAAGGATCTTAGACACTTCTAGATCTATTTAAACAACTTCAATTTACATATTACAGTGGTCAAAGGTGTTGTATTTCTATATAATAATGACACGATCCCCCTGTAGTACCCTTCTAATCTATGAAATCTATTCACCTCAGACACAATCTTTGTTCGATCCCATGAAATTATGACATAAATTTGTGCTAGGTCCACAATTAATCCATGCTTGCAAATGATATCCCCTAAAAATTTTACCTTTTGGTTCTAGAACTAGAACATTTGTATCATACCTCAAATCTAGTCCTACTAATGTAAGTCTAAAACCATCCTCAGATTTTTTGCATTATCCTCCTTTCATTTAGAGTAGATGAGTATGTCATCAGTAAAGATAAAATGAAATTGTACCATGTATGGATGGAACATTTTGTTCATCCAATACATAAACACAGTGGTGGAATTCATCACATCAGATGTCATTATAAGGAACTCATAGTGTATATAGTAGAAAAAAATATACAGCTTCAAAATATTATCCATGTAAACACTGAACATGTGGTATCCAGAGCTGAGATTGATCTTTCAGAACCAAATCATGGCTTGAAACTATTCATGGATATTTTCAATCATCATCAAGTGATACATACTCTTTATTATGACATAGATTGAGAAATTATAATAAAAATAAAACAAAATGCGCATGTCCTCATTTTTCATGAATAAAATAGGATATGCATATAGGAAAACACTAGGAATGATAAAAAACTTCTCTTTATGGTCCTCTAATAGAACCCTCAGTTATAAATTTTTAGTAATGTCCATCTAATATACCATTGAACATATTGATATGGTATTCGGGTACAATTAAAATAAGAATTTCATCTCCCACCTCATAGGTAGCCCCAAAACATCTTTGTGGAATACATCCATAAATTAACCTAATACAAAATAAATACTTATTAATGAAGAGTATGGTGCAAAATTGGATAATCATTCGAAATGATGGATGTCGGGTTGTATACTCTAATTTTCATAGCCCACTCAATCTACTATGGGATATCCCTCACCCAAAAAAAAAGAATCTTTTCACATATACCAGAAGGATTCTATCCCATATTTGATGACAGTATATTTGGGCTCAATCCATGGACAACCAATCCATACCCAACATGTCTTCATAATGTATCATCATGGTAAAAAAAATTTCAAACATGAAGCTCTCTCTACCAAATGATAAATCAAACTGTTGGTACATTAGTGTTATCAATTATTATTCACATGTAGGAACCTCTATCCATAGATGTTGGGATGAGGTCACAACTATAAGCTCTATATAAATCAACAAAAATAAAGAGATTAAGGAATTACTGTCACATATCCCTACTAGTACTGATGAATGATTTGAATAAACAATGATTGTACCTCGTATCATATCATCATAATCATGTCCATATCCCTCTAGGTCCTATAAATACCTACACCCCTGAACACTAGCTCCTCCTGCCTACTATTAGCCACTAGGCGGTACTGGATATAGGAAATCATAAAATTCTCCTCCACCAACTACTCTTCCCTCCAAATCTACTCTAACTAGTATTCCAAAACCTCCACTATAGAGGCCATCATTCCCCTGTGTGGGGGATCAAATATCACATTGTTGTCTCTAGTGTGGAGGTTTATTTACTCTATGCATGTCCTTCATAGTAAGACCAGTCAAGGGATCATCAGTCGAGTGAAAATTCCAAATAATATAATATAGTATACCTATCTTGTATACTAGGTACTCTACTCAATCGTTGAGGCACGAAACCACACTTCTGTGTCCAACAGTTAATCATCAATTATGATCTTGACATCTAATGTCTAATGAATACTCTAAATGTCTTACCCCAAGATGCCCAATGCTTCCTTAAACCCCCAAGTACCCATATTCTATGAAGCCTTTAATCACCAAATCCAAATTTAGCTCTGTAGTATAAGGTGGCATCATACTTGGTATGTATATACTCAACATCTTACATAACTACATAAGAAACATTATGGAGGGTCGTACTCCTCCCCATTACACATCGTAGTTTAGGGATCCATAACTCTAATGAATCTATTCAGAGTATTGTAACCAAAATATGAGTGGAGGGGTACACTTATAACAGTTCTGATCCATAGTATAGGGGTCCAAATCTCTCATGGATGATCCACGCTACTCCAGAACACAAAATTGGGGTAGTACAACCCTATAGTTAGACAATAGTTCCTTTTAGTAGTAAGGGGAGTACAGAACATACCTATAAAGATAATATTGGAATACCACCCCTAGTGTGAAAAAGGATTAATAACCCCAACATATCTCTAATACCCAAAGGAACTTGAGACTTGGTAAAAAATAGGTTTACTAACCTCTGTATCTCTCTGATGATCATACCTGATAACTACCAACACCATGAAATGCCTGAAACAATATCAATCTCAAATTATCTCTTATCATATCAAAAAATCAACTATAAAGGCCACCATTGAATTCATCATGGGAAACATATACGATAAGATACTTGTGGAAAAAATTATAAGGCCAAACAAAGAAGATACAAGAGGATGTAGTTTCTCCTAGGATTATATCGTGTGTGAGGGGTCCACATGGTATGTGTCCCTACTCTTCAGCATGGCCATATTCTCCCATTGATTTGGCCAGAGGCCAAGTCTCTATCTATAAGATGAAACTAGAAAATAGTTCATGTCTCAGAAACCTAGTGCTTGAATTTGTATTTATGGCCATTCTAGTGTTCGTAAGTCCATTTTTGTGTACTTAGTCATGTACATGAATATGTTTGGTTACCATATTGTTATCATATTCTACTAAAGTTAATTTCACATCCTCCATACTAAGTTCCTAAGTTTGTTCAAACTGGAACCTGGATTTTCCATCTTGGTAGGTTAACATGGAATATTGGCCCAACCATATGGTGTGTGATCCTTAACATCATTTGAAACATTATCCACCTTAAAATCTGAAGATTGTATTATATGGACTTCCACACTACATGACGTCTAGTATCATTTTACACAAATTATTTAGTTTCTTCAATTATTCACCAAATATTCCATCCATATTCTTAATCACACCTAAACACTATAAAAATTAGAGGGAACCACAATTAATGGTCATTTTCAGCCCTCTGGCGGCCATACAAAGAACTTGGTGATCCATTTAAATCCCCCAACGCTGACCATGCACTTCCTTCTCGATCATGTCATCCCTCTAGATCCCAGATACTGTGAGTGTCACCCAAATCCTTCATTGTTACTCGATCAATATTTTATCTATCAGTATCCATGTAATTTATTCTAATATAATGAGTTTGAGGTACAATCACACTTGAACGCACCCTGATAATGTCGAACCATGACCCCATATTCCAACCATGAAGAATGTGTTTGATGGAATGAAGAAGAAAAATAGGTGAATTTTTTATGTCCAAGTGTTATTGACCAAAAATCATAGATCTGGGATGTACAAGGTGAGAATCATGGAATATCATGAATATCTAATATAAAAAAAATCTAATGGGCTCATTAAAATCATGAATAAACACATATTAAATGCATATAAAATATCATTGATGACCCTTTAAAAAAAGTTTCAAATTAGAAAACTATGATCCCTACCATAGTTTTGATAGATAATAGGTGAATAATGCATTCTATAATGAAGGATAATATATTTTTTATCTGTTTTATATCAATAAAACTCGATATGATCATCATTCATCATCTGATCCTCATTCTCCATGAGAAATTATCTACAAATCCTCTTTGACATCCCAATGGTTATACGACTAATGCTAGGAAAAATGTTATAATATGTTGTTTATAGAGGGTTTTACAAATTCTATTTAATTAATTGAATAGAGAAATTATTTAATTATTTCAACTAAATGAACTCCCTAGAGACTGCCTCAACAAGATGTCCAATTCCAACCATCCTAAGGTCATGCGCATGATAAAACTCGTCATCTCTGAATCAATTGAGTTATCAGATTTTTTATGCTACATTCCATTAATGAGTTATTCCATCATTTTTTAAGAACAACATGCATAATATATTAATATATTTCTTCATTTTATGATATCAATTCAAGGTTTTCTGGGCCTCAGAATATCACATTGTCTTAGCACATGGATCCAGATATATACCCAAATATTTTTCATAGTCTTAAATAGTGAAAACATGATCATTAAACATGTACTTATCTTTTCATAACCTATTATCATCATTGGTTAACTATTATTTTCACCTTATATAGGATCAACTATCAACAAATTCAATTTTTTTGCATTCCCCATGATAGAAATATGGTTATTATATGTGACTTTTTAATATGGTTGTTTGGATTTGAGTGGTTATGAATAAATGTTCATGGGTGTTACAAAATAATTTTTTTGTTGTTAATTTTTTAATCCAATAAAATAAATATTTTCACGTTTTTTGTTTTAAATATAACTTTTAATTATAATTTTACATTTATAAAAGTTTATCTTGGGTCATCTCAAATGGTATCAAATTTATTTTTAAAAAAGAACATTATTTTTCGCCAAACCTAGATTTTTTGTTATGGGAAATCTCATAATCCCGTGTCATATAATATCAATAATATTTTTTTTCATAAAGTACCTAAATAACTAAAATTATATAATAAATTCATATTTTTATCCTAAATATAATTCCACATTTATTTATGAACTAAAATACCATCTTACCCAATAATATTTTCATTTCATTTAAATATATAATGATCCCAACATTGTAATGTTTTTCAAAAATAACATTATCACTTATTTACTAAATAAAATTTCAATCCCATTTTTATCTATATGATAAATCATTTGTTTAAGAAATTTAATAATACTCTTATTATAATTACCCGTAATTACCTGAATATTAATGGTCATATTAACCCTAAATGTTATCAATTGATTTCAATATATTTTCAAATATAATGTAATTATTCATCAAAAAATAACACATTCACTACAACACAATTTATATTTAAGTGCTAAATTTAGCTAAATAATTTATTAAAATTAAATAATTTTTTCCCAAATTACTCCCATAACATAAAAAATCAAAAGTGGAATCTATTAATTTAAACATTTAGTCAATCATTGGATTATTTAACAATGAAAGTTTATAAAAATACATAATTATCCTTACATGATAGCTTCCTAACCTCTAAAATTAAAAAAAACTCTTTTATCATACAAACTATATGGATCTGTACCATAATCAACCCATAAAAATGAGACTAATAGAAAGAATTCAGTTTTTCTAGATTCCTATGATCTTTTAATATTAGTGTTTTATAAAATTATTAGACACTATCACATTTAAAACCATTAAATTAAAAATGTACAGTTCCACTCATTGCCCATTTTTTAAGAAATTGGATTTCCAATTTTATACTAATGGGTTATTACTTTATTTGTTATCACCATAGGGGAATGAAAGAAATTTATATAGTTGATATGTATCCTTAAGCCCTATAAATATCATTTATAATTGTGGGATGAGAAAATAACTCTAACTAAGGGATATAAAAAATAATTGTAACCAATTACACCATTTAGATGTTCATAAAAATCCAAATGAATTTTTTCATTATTCATAATTAATATTTGATTCAAATATTTATTTACATACCAAATAAATAATATTATTTAACAAAATCATCATCAAATAGATAAATGTTACTAATAAATGAAAATCATATTCATGAGGGTGTGTTGTAGAAAAAGGCCAATCCTAAAAATATTTCATGAAAATCATAATTTTCACCCTTATAATTGTCATAATAATTCCTTTAGACATAATCAAAAGATAATAACTATCGAAATTAGTGTCATACATGAAAACTCATTTGAAATCCTAGAAAATTAATATAAGTACATTAATAATTATCCTTATATTCCCCTTTAAAAATAAATAACCAAAAATATTAACTACATCGTAACCCTTAGGAGTAACTTAATTCCTCTTAACACGACCACATTACCCATTGCATTAGAGAGCTATATCTAGTACATCCATAATAGTGAGTTATATTGGACTCACATATATTTCTGAAAAAATTTTAGGGCCATAAAATAAATAAATAACATCAGAGACAATATTTATAATATAGAATCTTATATATCATGTCATTGAAGTGATATGTTAAAGAATATGTCAGCTTCACATATAAAAAGCATCTAAATCATGTTTCTATTAAGTACTTTTCAAATACAAAATTTCAAGAAGATATGAAAATATGATATTATTTTTATAAAACTAAGTAAATTTTAATATCATTTTTATTCATGAATAAATAACATGATAGCATTAAGTTATGCTCAGGTCATACAAATTAAAGAAAACATTATAATTCAGAATGGTAAAATGAGCTAAATGTGGTACATATGGTAAATGTTAAAACCATTAATTAACAAAATTAATGAAAGTAAAGTGTGGTTGAAAATTTCTTTAACATAAATTTTATGTAAAAAATGTCCATTTTTTAATCTTTTCAGTGAACCATGACATGAATTTAAAATATTTGAAATGAATATGTTAAAATAAGGTTTTCAAGGAAAATCCATAAAGAGATTAGTAATGATTGAATCAGAAGAACAATAAATGAGATAAAATTAAAAATATTTTTAAACCATATTAATTTTATTAAATTAATGGTAATATAAATCTATATGAAAGTATATACACTATGTAAATATAACATTATGTGAATATGACATAAGTATGAATGAAATGAAATGTAGATAAAAAATCCAATACCATAAATCTCATTTTTATTTGTATATTTTATATATATTCAAAAATAATATTAAATTATTTTTATACTTGATTAAGATACTTTTTAAACTTTATTCCATTATCATTATTAAATTTATTACTTTCTTTCATTTAGTTATAACATTTTTTATCTTCATGTTGAACGTTTTTGGGGGTTTCGTTCATAAGTCAAAAAATGACTTTTATTGGTTAATTATGGTCAAAAGAATCTTGGTTCCATCTTATTAAAAAATTTCATGTAAAACTATTATTTTTATATATTAAAAGATTTAAAACCATCCATAAAAGGTGGACATTAAAAGGAATTCATATCCCTGCCTAGTGGTGGTAGTCCACATGTACGTACAAGTGACATTATCATTTTTCAACTGATGGATGGGTAAGAAGGTAATAAATATATTTTCAATATAGAGTCCTACTAATATCATAAATATTATATATATATTCATTTATCCAAGAATTGTAATCAGTCATATGAGCTTGTAGGGAAAAACTGAACATATTTCTTTATAGAGGTGGTCGTACACACGTACACATGGGAGAGTATTCATTTCCCATATAATTGGGAAAAAGATTAAAAAGTTTTTTTAATAAATCTAATAACATTAATGTACATTTATAATACATATTTTTAATTTCTTTATATTTATTGAATATTTAGGATACATGGAAGATGAAATAAACCAGAAAACACTCAATTAAGAGTTATACCTCTCCATTAAAACCCCTCTTCTATCATCCACCTAAAGCCGTAATGGATTTTCATTTGGTGTGAAAATAACATTCAAGACTTGAAAATATTGGTGTTTATGGTGCATAGCCTGATATTGTTAAATATAAATGTCTCAAGATGTCTGAATAAGAGAAGAGAATAAGTTCCATATTATAAGATTGTTGGGTGGAAATATTTTACATACCTGAAATATAAATATCTAATATGTGTTTGTGTCATGTAAAATGGCTTCAAAGTTCCATATAATAAAAGAAAATAAATAGGAGGAACAATTAAATTCAATTAATACAGTCATTAGGAACATTATCTTTTTTTTGTCTACCTTGATTACCCGTGTTTACCCATAATAGTTTTATGACATTTTATAATGTGTAAGAATCACGAAGTTAATTTATAAAATTGCACATGAAACATACATGAAAAAATTGATGAGAGGATAAAACATATTGCATTAATTTGATGTATTAAACTATTTTTTTATTTTATAACGATTTAAAAGTAATTTGTAATCATTAAATACCATTTAAGGTTACATTCTGGACTATTCAAAAAAATTACTTGAAATAAATAATGATTTTTTTTTTGACTTATAATATAATGTAATTAAACGTAAATTATGAATTATAATTATGCAATAAATTCTTAGAGAAGAAAAATACATCTATAAATTGTAACTTTTAATGATTTTAAACTAATATAACATTCTTTTCTACTACTTTTACTAGCACTCAATCAAGTTACATAGGCTTTCAATGTAGGTTTACCACCTTTTAATGACAAAAAATATATAGTTTATTCATCATCAATTATATCATCCGTATTCATACACATACAATTTTTAACTATATAAATATCATAAAAACATTATATTTGAGACAAAGTGAAATACTTTCCATACAATGACCATAAATTATTATGAAGGTTTTAACCAAAGCCATGTGGATCCTATGTTCCACATTTCTTATGCCAAGATTATATATTATGAAATATTATAATATAGTAAGATTAAATATGAGATTTTAAGACCTTATCAAAGAGGTTTAAACTTTATTATCCTATTTTAATCTTTACTATGGGGAGAACTTTTCACCAGGTTGCCTATTTATTATAATCAAAAATGAAATTAACCTCATTAATAAATTTTAACCTCATGATTATATAAATGATTTATATTTTTTAATATTTATTATATATATATTTTTTTATAAATTACTTTTATTATAATTTTTCCATACTAAGTGACAATTTTTTTTAGATAAAAACAATTTTTAATCATAATACATATTTTATAAAAAATTTATAATGCTAATTCCAATAAAATTATTTTAATTATATTTTATTTAATTTATATTTTTCCATATGAAAAAAATCCAAAATTAAAGGGTACATTGAAATTACTTTGATTACAAGATAATTAATTCCAGTTTTTACAAATTTGGAATTTTTACTATTCAGCCCAAAATTGAACATTTAATAAAATACCTAGAGAATTACCATAAACATACTTTATAAGATGAATTCAAAAATTATTTCCATTTTAACAAAACAATAATATATTTTTTTAATATAGAAAATAATTTTTATGAATATATATTTTTGATGTATAAAATGTATTTATAATCATTATTTGACTAGTAATAACCATTAGTTGAATATGAATTTATTTTATTATATATATGATATATAAATTGAAATTTTTATAATTCATATATATTAAATTAGTTAATTTACATATATTTTATTTATTTAGGGACATAATGAATTTTTCTGAAAATATTCATATTTAATATTATATGGTTTTAAAAAAAATGAGTTCCTACTTCCAAAGTATAAATAATTAAATTTTTGATAATGAAAAAATAACTAATAATATTATATAATATTTCTAATCTAATTAATACCTTCCAAACCAATATCTTTGTTATAACAGTCATATTTAAATTAATACAATTTTAATAGCATATCATAGTTCATTTTTATCTCAGTATTTATTTTAGTTCATGCATTCAAGCATAGTATTATTTATAAACTAGAATTATTATTTTGTATAATCATCACATTATAATATTATTATAAATAAAAATTAAATAAATAATGTCCTATAAATTTAATAAATAATTTGATGAAAATCTATAATGAAGAAAAAATTAAATGAAAAAAGAAACATAACATATAATATCCCCTTACTCTATAACTAATCTATAACTCTTAGACCAAAGGAAATGATATATAATAAAATGTAATGAAATAACAAAATAACCCATCCCCCATAAATCAAACCAACAACATCAATCATGATGGACCAATATAAATATAGCATGTTGGGATGGTGTCACAGATGTTCATCCAAGGGTTGGTTATAAATAGTTATACTTGTATATTGAAGGTATTCTTAATATAGGAAATTTATATGATAAAATAATAGTAAATATGTATAAATATATTTGAGGTATACTCTATGGAAGTAGTGAATCAAAAAAATTGGGTTGATATAGTTATCAAAAAAATAGGTATATCAACATAAATTAAAAAAAATACCATAGCATGAGGAAATATTATTTATAGTGATATAAGATACTATTAGATACCCCATGAACAACAACATCCAACTAGCACTAATTCCCATAATTATGGGATCCTTTCCTACCCCCATTAGTAGGGAAAGTATAGGACCCATAACAGCCCTACTAATGTTTCCCTTCTTTATATTCCCTTAAACCCCATGTATGCCTAGATCTGTGCCCACAAGCTAGCTATGATGTGATAGTAATATTACTTTTTTATATTCTAAAAATACAGAACGGATTGGTACCCCTTATACTACCTACAATAATAAGGTCATATAAGGCCCTTATGAGTACAGCGAAGTCCATCGACCAAGACTTCCCCCTTGAAGGAAGTAACGTACCTTTACACTACCAACTATTCATATCTCTACCATAGTGAGTCTAATATAAATTCTTCTTTCTACTTCCTGAAGAGAAACTCATTTACACAGTTTATGATTATTGATGGCTAGATAGTCTAATTTTCATCTAGAACTAATTTATAATCCATTAATGGATTATGATCTCTGATAATAGTTCCAACCAAAAAATATTCTCTTGGGATTGAATAAAATGACTCATTCCACTCATAAAACACCTAACATTGGATTCCTCATGACTATCAAACAATGGTGCAAATAATACCATATTGATCTTCAATTATTCATTTTGATACTTTATTCATATAAAAATAAACCCATTTAAATAAAAAATCATAATCCACTATAACCATGAATAAAATCTACTTAAACCATTAAGGGAAGAAGATAGAATAAAAATAAATATAATATAATGCATGAGGAAAGTGAATTAAAGTAGCATATAGTTTTTACTAGTAATTTTAATTATATATATCATACATTCTTATCAATTAATATAGAAAATGATAGTTAAAACCACCATGAGTAACACCTCGATATTTTTCAATATGTTTCCAATTAATATATAAAAATGTTCAATAGAATATGAAACATGAAAACCAAAACATATTTGAGTAATTATAATAATTTATAAAATCAATATCTTTATATGTAATTTAAAATAAATATAATTGATGAAAATATTTTTAATTAATTTATGAAATACTATTAATCCTAAATAGTTAATATGAAGTATTTTAATTATAAGAGATGATTTTTCATGAATGTTTTATATAAAACTAATTTTATTTTACATTGAAAATGTTTATTTACATTTGTATAAAATAAATCTTGTGTATATCAAAGGGTTAAAAATAAAAATGAAAATATTATATGGTAAAAATTTATTTATTTCTAAAAAACAACATTTATGATTAAAATTAATTTACATTAATAAATTAAATTAATCCATTTGTATATAGAAGAATAATTAAATCTATAGATACTATGTTCAATAAATAATTTATTATTTATTAAATTTAATTTACATGTCATGGAATTGGAATAAATTTATTGTTATACATAAAAATTCAATTTTTTTAAAAATATTTTCTTTTTATTTTGAATACCTATTTTGAAAACAATCTCTAGTAGTTATAAAAAGTGAATTTGATAAAAAAAATTAAGTATTTTGAATCAGCATGTTAAATGTTTTGTTTATTCAACAGTCATTTTCAAAAAATATGAACAATAACTTTTGTCATTGTTTATTACCTCGATTAATGATAAAAAGAATTGATGAGGGAGATAAACTAAAGGATATGGTTTAAAATATTTCCTGAACTTGTTTAAATTTTAATTAATTAAAATAGTTCAAAATAATCATATTTTATATTAAAACATTTTTCCACTTGGTGAGACATTCACTTGAATATGAATTTTTTATTTTTTTTATTTTTTAAGTGTTTAAAAGTTGTCCACTCTGATGACTTATACATGGAGGTCAGCAAACCCTCATACCATAAAAAATTTTGATCCTTATATGTATAAAATATCTATCAGAAAAACATGATAATTTCCATTACCACTTATTAAATATTATGTTCTTCCCCTAAGACCAAACCTAGATAGCTTAATATGTAATCCAAACGAGGTTTCTAAGAAAAAATGTAATTATCATTATGAGTCTTTATTAAGATTCTATATTTCATAAACTTATATAAATATAATATAAAAATTTTAAAAATTTGAAATAAGTATCATTACTATATATATGTTTTTATGTTAATTTTATAACAATTTGAAACATCTTTCCCATCCAATGTAAAATTATAATGTTGATCATGTGTACGTTTGGATTATAGCCTCCAAGAAGAAGTGGGATTGGGTTTTCATGTCACAAATACATGGAAGTTGATATGGTTGAATTTATTTAATATATATGATATTTAAAATATTATATTTTTTTAAGTATAAATTAAACTTTTCCTTTAATTGTTTCCATTCCTTTGGAAAATGAAAATATTACTCATTTTTTCAACTGACTATAGTCTCCATAACATGATGCAATTTATCTTTCATCACCACATTATATTAATGGTTATAAAATATTATATAAAGAATATATATAATAATAATAAATTTTTTAATATTCAATAGATAATGAAATTGTGAATAATGTGTAGTGTCCATAACCATTGAACCAAAATATACATGGAAAATAGACCGGTTTTCACCCCAATGATGAATTTAATGAAAAAAATGTAATGATTATGTTATGGGAAATTATAATGGAATGTTACATTATACGAAAATTATGAATATTTTTTATACATGCATAATAAATATAAATGTATTATCTAGCTTCTTACGAATTAATACACTAAAATACATGACCTTCGTAAGAGTTTATGTCATATTATCTTTTCTTTTTCGGATTTTCTATATTAAACATCCATAGAAATTATATGATCCATATACATTAAACCCTAAACATTTTATTATACTTAGGTGTTTTCTATTATTATTAATTAGTTGTATCATTATACACTCTTTGTTTCATAAAATGATTAAGAAAATGATTTCTGAAAATCTGACCTTATTTCATCTTTGGTTGACAAACATTTTTTTCCATTCCCATCAACATTAAATTATTTTAAAAAATGTTATTTTTTATGATGAAATTACTACTTAAATTAAATTCCAAAAATATTTTCCTTTTATTTATATGATTTAGAATGAATCTTTTTTCATTTCTAAACACATTATTTTTCATCATTTTCAAAAAAGTGTTGAAGGAATAATTGTTTTTACATTTATCACATGAACATATTTTCCAACATTCATAAACATTCTTTCATTGATGGTTAACTTACATGGGACCATCGTTATTTTTTAATAGTAGGTTTTTATTCAATTTTTTAACATTTTTTAATGAAAGAAATGGTAAAAGTGATATTTTTCCCTGTATTCAAAGAAATGTTCAAATTATCTTATATGAATATTGTTCATCTCTATCAATATCGGGTAATGTTTATTATGATTCTACAGAGATGTGATCTAATGATAACATAAATTTTATTTCTCGATATTTCTTGTGAGTATTTTATGGTGAAATTTTTTTTAAACCATTTATTTTTCTTGGATAATGTTATGATGAATTGATGAATATTTTTATGATATTTTGAAACACATAGACTATGGTTTTCATTACAAGACATGTGTTTCAATAAAATCTCTCAAATTAATTTTGTATGGATTGGTATCTCATGGGATAATATGGATTAGAATAGGGAGTTAACCTATTTTAGAATTGGACTATATCAACTATCATAGTCTTCAGAGTGTACCTTGACTAATAAAATGAGGGAATGGGGTGTGATCCCAATCCACTATGGTATGTTTTGTATTATGATAGTCCTTGAAATAAGCCATGAATAATTAAATTATTTTCCATTATTCCAGGGTAATAAAGAATGTTATTAAGATATAAATGATTAATATGGGTTCTATGGGAGATTTACATTGTGTAATATGTTTTATATCTTTCCTAAAATAAGTTTTTTTTTGTATTTAGACAACAAATGCCCTAAATAATTATTGTTCTAGGGAATTAATTATTGTGAATATTATTTAACATTCATATAAAATTATAAAACATTTATGTATGTTATTATCTGGTATCCGCAGTTGATATCAAAGCATTTTTTAGTTATTTTTTGATTAGGTTCTAATTAATAAAATGATATATCTTAAAACATACAATTAAGAACAAAAAGATATATATTGAACCATAATGTGTCACTTTGTGATAAAAATGTTTGATGATTTAATAAACATCAATGTAGATTTTTAGGATTACATGATTTCTCACATTTATTACTATATCTTATGCTTAAAAGTATATTTTTTATGTTATTCAATAGTAAAAAATGAGGTATCTTTTTTAAAAAAAGTGTTTTGTACAATGAAATGATTTTCCTATTGATAAACTGAACTATATTGGACATGGAATGAAAAATTGTATTTCTATGCTCATTTTAATCTCCCAATCAATGAATTTTAAAAATCTTTCAAATTATTGGATGCGAGACCAATGAACCATTTAGTTGTTCATGAGGAAACATCCACCACCTTTCAATGGCTCTTATGATTCACTAGTGGTCAAAAATTTGTACTATACAACTTAAAAGGTTTTTTCAACCCTCCAATGTTATGAGACTGAAATAATTATTATATGAATGTATTTTTTGAACATTTAATAAAAAAATGGTGTAATATTATTAAAAATAAAAATATATAGGAACAAAATCACTTTATTGTATGTAAATATTTCAAAAACGTTTTTTCTATAAGTGCAACCCCCAAGATCTTTAAAAAATGAATTGGAATTTCATGAGATTAATATAAAAGATTATGAATATTTTAGTACAATTTATATAAACATTATAAATATATTTATGAATGATTATGGTTTTAACATTTACCCTGAATGAAAAATAAATGCGTTATTTTGTGCCTCAAAAATAGATCTTTGAAAAGAGCTAGTCGTAAAAGAATTTAGTAGCTATGGTGAAACCGTTTAATGTAATTTCAATTTAAAAATAAATAGTAGAGACTCCCATTAGTCCCATGGTTCTAATAATAATAGAAAAAGAACGTTTATTGGATTTCCTAATAATAATACCCATGGGAGAAATGATTCTTCTTTAATATCTAAAATGTTGAAAAAATCGTTGGGTAAGTTCTCTCCACGGTACTGGAAAATATTTTGAGTGTGGAAAGGATGTAAATTTATCAAGTAAATGTCTATGTGATGTAAATATGAATGCCAATGAAATTATTATGGTAAAATATAATTTTAATGCACTACACACAAAATAATTGTACCACTGTTAGTATAATGAAAAATATTCCATAGAGTTCATGAATCCAAGGGTTAATGATGGAAATCGACAGCAAAAACCATATAAGAAAAAAGATAAAGGGAATGGTCATGTGATCACAACTATCAATGTTTGACATGAGAATAATCTGGGAATTAGAAAATATATCATACACTCTGTAACTAAAAAATCTATTGTTTGATTTTGGTACTACCAAATCTTTTATATCTGATGAATTTACAATAGGTATCAAGTAAACACCTCAGTGAATTGATATGAAATTATCAATGAAAGATCAAACTAGTAAAATGATTATATCTCATGTCTATAACTCTTCTATGAAATAATATTGTGATAAGGTTCTTCATATAAATATTTTAATTCTTTTTATTTTGTAATTAGATGTGATTTTTGGAATTGAATGGAAATTTCTATATAGATACTATTTCTATTTATGAGGAAGGGTATTCACATTTTATATTCCTAATCAATCCATAATTTTTTATCATTGTGAGGACGAATATTAAAATTCAATTGAAACTACGTCAATTTTATCGGTCTTATTACCAACTCAAGAGGGGTATCTATTAGGTCAAAATATGTTTTATGACATTTCCATTCCTTTTCTAGGAAATAACAAACAATATTAAATACTTTATTACTAAATTATTATATCTATAGTGTTTTTAGAACCATTCTGTAGAAAACATATATATTTTAACACAAATAAAATCATACTAAATTATATAATAATTTACACTAACTATCTCCATTAATATTATCATAATGTGTATTGAAGTGATAAAAAACCAATTCACCTTATCAGACCAGTTATTAGACATTCTGTCATGTCATCCGTACTAATAGAATTATTATAATCAGAAGAATATAAAAATAGATAAAAAAGGATCCACATTACATTAATATCCTTATAAAAACATATGTAAGAAAATCCTTCATATTGAACAATGTATAAATTCATAATATGGAAAAAAAATTGTCATAATAGAAAATCATTTACACTATAATAGTGTAAAACAAAATGATGTCATACATTCTGTTATAATATAACTATTGAAGTGTCTAGAGTCTGAGACCATTCAAAATAATCAGATAATATATAATTTTTTTTGGATAAATATGTCCATTGGAATATTTCCCATAAATAAATTTTCATTCAAATAGCTTGAAGTAGATGAGTGTGTGATGTGTGTTACCCATTTATGAATTTCTCCATTGTGGGAGATCTGAATATTTCAAGTAATAACATCTTGACAATAGTCATTGTAATCATTATAAATCATCTGTTTTCTTAATCATTGTGTCTGTGAAAATACGATCAAGGTATTTCAGGTATTTTAAGACAGAATCTGATCTTCTGATCAAGGGAATATAGGGATAACGAGATAAAGATTCTAATCCATAAGATATCGGACTACCAATCATAGGTAGATAGAAAATCTAGTCTTTATAGTCAATTATCTCCTTGTAGAGGAAATAAATACATTATTGTAACTATAAAACAAGTTAAAACATTAGAAATAGTTTATGGTTACCTTACTATTGAGGTTAAAATATGTATAATCATGTGGTTTATAATTATAGAGAATTATTGAAATATTTTGTTTTATATATCATGTTTATTAAAAGTAATTACAAATAAGCTGTGTTTATATTTAATAGTCTTATCATGAAAAATATCACTATAAAAATATAATCTATATTACGTAATTAGTTCTACTCTGAATCTGGGACACATTCCTTTAATTCTATATATCTTATATATTATCTATTTTGATGGAATATATTTTTATTAGGCTTTTCAAACTCAGATATTAATCTATATAGAATATATTCATTTCATCCTAATTATTATACAACATTAATAATGGTATAAAAAATGTTATCACGAGTTGTTTTCACTATTTAAATATATTATAATATTTTTATCTACTTTACATTTTAAGGTTTATTAAATTTTACCACAATATGATATTTGGGGGGGAAAAGATTTTTTTATTGCTGAGAAAAATGAATATCACACCCATATATAATTTGAAACACAAAATACCACCAATTTTTATTGTAATTACTATGAGTACTGGAAGGATAGGATTTAGACATTTATAATAAACATATAAGTTGATAATTTCTTAATGCTCATGCCTAATTACAAGATACCTGATAAGAAAGTCGTTTCCCTTGAAAATCAAGAAAATAAAAATTTTTAATTGAACTATTGAGTTAGAAACAATCTACTATACTCAATTATTAGAAGTATATATAGGAATATTTATTCTTATAAAGAAGTAAATACTATTTTGGAAAAGATATAGATAACTCATCCTTGAACATAAAAGTTTATTGAAACTAAGAGAGCTATGTTAACAGATGAATTCAAATCTTTCGAATTTTTATCTAGATAAGTTGTTTCTAAAATGAAATAAAATGTGTAGGATCGTTAAAATAGTTTACAGTATCATGTATAAAAAAAATTTAGCTGACTAAATTATTGTGGAGATAATTACCAATATCATGCCCAATGAATAGGAGACTTAGAGGAAAGCAGTTGATGATACAAGGAAATTAATAAATTTTACTCTTGATGAATTTATTTAAAATATTATTTAGTATGAGGTAATATTAAATATAGATGATGATAATGTATATAAAAATAATGGATGTGTTTCTTTCAATATAGCTATAGTTCCTACTAAGGATCAGACATCAGAAAGGTTGTTAATTCTTATAAAAAATGGGTTGTCATACAATCAGATTCAAGTGATTTTAAGAACTCTGAAAATGAATTAGTTAATATTTCTTGATGGTTGAACTTGATAAATGGATAAAAGTATATTCAGTAACAATTTTACAAAATTAACAAGGACTGAAATCATACGAAAGATGAGGTTACATGTTATGAATGTAAAAATGTATGACACAGTGGACCCGATTTTCCCAATCTGGAATGAAAAGATAGAAAAAAATAAATTCTGATAGGAATAAAAAAATTATTATAATTCAAAAAATAACAAAGTTATTAAATGAAATACTTTATCGAGTTCAAGTGAAGAAGGCTCCTTAGATAATTTTTCTAAGGATGATTATTGTGGATAGAGGAATATTGTAAATTTTTCTAAAATACCTAATGAATATTCTTGATTTATGGACAATGTACACATAGATGATTCCTTAACTAATATGTCCATATGTAAAAATTATCTTGATGAGAAGGATTTTAATCCATTTAGTGAAGAATCTTCCTCATTATTGGAAACAAATTACCTTCATATAAAGAAGTATCTATTTTTGAAAAACTCCTTGATAATGAAAATTAAAAAGTTATGAAAAATCAGGATATGTAAGATTTAAGGAATAATTATTTAAAATAATAAGTACCAGATCTATAAAAATATCTTGATAAGGCTACTTTTAAAAATAAAATATTTTCAAGGATCTAAAAAAGGTAATTTCAGAAAAATATTATTTAATAACTAGTTCTGAAAAAATATATTATGGAGCCCATACTCAGGTGGATAAAAAATTAGTTGGTAAACTAAAAAAAGAAATTTATTATCTAGGAATACATTAATCAATATTTTAATATGGTAAGAAATTTTTTATTAAGATTTATAAAAAAAATCATCCTCATGGAAATAGTTTTGGAATGGGTTATACTTTTAAAAATGGAGCTTTTAGTAACAATTACCTACTTTTGAAAAATATCCACTTTTATTATAAGTATCAATGTGTAGGACATTAGAAAAATATATTTTACCATAATAATGTTAAATCTTTAGGTTTTCATAAATCATATTTCTCAAAACAAATGTTGATTCAAATTTTTTTCATAACATTTCCATACCCAAAAAGTTTTGGGTTCCAAAAGTTTTTTTTGGTTTTTAGGATGACCAAGGAAGTACCAACAAAAAGAATACATTGTAAATGAATGGTGGGTGTTATAAAAAATTTTATGGATACAAATATTTATGTTATAAGACCATTAGGATGAAATTTGGAAAACATTATTTTGAAGATAATTCTAAAGGAGATATTATCGAAATAGGTAATATAATTTTTCATGGCGAAGCATAAATTTGAAATGGGTTCCTTTTTAATGTATTTAAGATAAAACATATTAGAATAATTCAATTATGTGTTTAAAGTTACCTAATTAATTTTGGGAATGATAAATGTATAGTGCATAATTCCCATAATTAATTAATTCTTTCTTCCCATTTTTATGAGAATGAATACACACTTAATTTATAAGACCATAGGATCCAAGACATACCTTTCCTATGTGCCATGGATAATAAATATTTGTTATGGAATAGATGGTTAGGATAGTATAACCATAGAAACATATGTAATTTGATTTGGGAAAAACCTGTTAAAGATCTACTAGAGATTACATTTGATTCTTGAAATGTTTTTGTTCATTTTCAATACAGTAACCAACATAATTCAATCATTAAATCTATGAGGGAAGTATTAAATATTGAATATTTACAATTAATTAACATAGACTTATTTGAACTTATATAAACTAGATGTAATGGGGGAAATTAATATTTATACATCTTGTATTATGATTACAATAGATATACATGGGTTTGATTTTAAAAATTTATATATAATGCCTTTTTTATTTTAAAACATTTGTATCCAAATTTTAAAATAGGAAAAACTGTCCTTGATAAAAATTTATATTGATAATGGAATGGAATTTTTGAATTCTAATTTTGAAACTTTTTATAATAAGAAAGGTATATAAAATTAGTTTACATCTCTTATAAATCCTTAGTAAAAAGGATTTTCTTAAATAATAAATGATATTCTTAAAGAAATAAAAAGAAAAATATTGAGTGAAAGCTCAATTTCGAAAAGAAATTTGGTTGATGAAATTAGTAATTCCTTCTATACTATAAATACAGCTTTTTTAACCCGTTATCAACAAAACTCTATATATATTATGAACTATCCATAAACCAAAAGTTTCTTACTATAATATATTTGGATTTATATTATTCATTTTGAATATAAAAGATAATTTACATAAATTATCCCCCAAATCCAATGAAGGAATATTTTTAGGTTAATTAACTACTTCTAAAGCATATAATTATTAATAAAAGAACATTAAATATTAATGAGTGATTACATTGCAAATTTGATGAATTTAAACCTTTTGTTTTCAAACAATCCCAAAAAATATCATCAAAAGTGTTTTAAAATATTGATTTTATACCTTTGATAAAAAATCCACTAATAATGAAAAATAATAACGAAATAGTTTCTAAAGTATTTTATCCAAATCATTTTCTTTCTTATATTTATGAAAATGCTTTACAAAACCCAATTCTATTGTTTTTTATGAATCATCCCAGTGATGATGTCATTAGTGATGTTGATCAAAATTTTAGTACTAGAAGTTAAATAAGGAATGAAATTGAACATCATTATTTTCATTCCAATTTTGATCTTAAAACCCCTAATGATTCTTAAGGTGACAGGTATTGGATTAAAGTTATTCAGGATGATCTAAATTAATTTTAAAATAATAACATTTTACTCTAGATGAATTACTAATGAGACTTTAATAATTAGAGTAAAATGGTTCTTCTAAAACAAATGTAATGAAAATGGAATAATTATTAGATATAATTAAATACATGTTTTAAAATGTCACAATCAAAATGAAGGAATAAAATATGAAGAAACATATCCACTTTTAGTGAGATTAAAATAAATTTTTATTCGACTAGCCTTCACATCATTCATTAATTTCAAACTTCATCAAATGGACGTGAAGTGTTCATTAATTAATAGATATGTTCATGAATTATTTTCTATTGAACAACCCCTAGTTTTCAAAATAAATAATATCCTTAATATTATTATAAAATATTAAAATATTAATATGGACATAAAAAAGCCCCTTGATCTTAGTAATATAGGTTAATAGAAATTTTATTACATAAATTTTTTTAAGAGATATATGAATCCTACACTTTTTATAAAATATATTAACAAGAATATGATGATTATTATGATTTAAATTAGTAAAATTATAAATGGATAAACTCAAAAATCATTAAATGAATCTTTTATCGGTATTATGAAATCTAATTTTGAGATGAGTTTGATGGGTTAGTTAACAATTTATATTGGTTTTAAAATTTATCAAAATCTAGAAGGTAGATATAGATCTCAAAAGATTAATATAAATGATTTTATTTAAAAGTTCATATACTATAATAATAAATGAATTATGTTTCCCGTCATAACAGTAGAGAATCTTGACCATGATGAAGTGGGGTAACCAGTAGATCAAACAACATTCAATGGAATGATAGGACATATACTATACAAAACAACTAGTCACACTAACATAATGTTTTCTATATTCTAAAATAAAATATATCAAGAACATCTAATTTAAACCCACATAAAATAAGTAATGTGAATTTTTCATTTTCTAAAGGGAACTATGAATTTAATTCTTTTACATTCATCTAGAAATACTTTTGAATTAAAAAAAATTTCAAAAGAATTCTATTTTTGAATAATGGATAGAAAAAAGTAATTCTGGTACATGTCACTTCTTATGTGACTCATAAGTTTCTTGGAATTTTTTTGAAACAACACTTAGTATACCTTTTCAATAGTTATGCTAAATATGTGGCAATTGGAAGGTGTTGTGCTCAAGTTTTATAGATTCAACACACACTCACTGACTACGACATGAGTTTTACTAGAACACAAATACTATGTGATAATAATATTTTAATTACCTTAAGTAATAACCATTCACATTAATCACATTAAAAACGAATATATTAGGAATAAATATATAAAATAACACACACAAAGAGGAGATATAATTTTACAATTCATCAGAATGAGAAAAACATGCTGATATTGTCACAAAACTGTTAACTTCTGATATATTTGAATAAATTAAAAAGAAACTAGGAATGATCACTATAATTTAATCATTCATATATACATATTTTTTAACTATATCCTTAAATTATTTTACTTCTCTTCATAGGGGTATTATATATGAATTATATTTTTCAAAAACATCTTCTCTTTCTAATTTTTTTCTTAAAAAACATTATTGTAATGGGTTTTCTGGACACATATTTCATCATAAACTTTTTTAATACAATATTTATAAAAGAATCATCTATGCAAATTTTTTTTAAATATTATAGACTTATTATTTTGGAACAAAAATATTTAATTTAAGATAAAAATGGTATCAAGTCTCACTATAAATCATATATACATTTTCATTATTTTAAAACTATCAAAATCAATATTTTTAAACCATTGTAGTCTAATTAGTTTTTAAAATAGAAGGAGAATATCATTATCATACTGAAAAGTAATTATAAATATAAAAGTTATACTTCTTATCTTTAAATTTTTTCTATTTCATTATAATACATTATATTTGTTATTGCTACAATCTCTTCTAATTATAATTAAAACATTATATTCATCCTAATTTTTTTTAAATATTTTTCGCAGCCAATATGATAAAAACCTTAAGAGTAATTTTTTTTATAAATTACTATTCTAATGAACCTCAACCACAAGATCATAAAGATTAACTCTTAACCATTTGATTGACTCTACACTTATAACTGCCACCTCAGTGACCTATATAATGAAGGATACACCCCTATCCCACATCGAAAATCTTCAAGATTCATGATTTAATGTGCTATTGATTTCAAAAACATTCAATCTAATCCATCAATTCTAAATGATAAAATCGTATGCCTCTTCCCATGATATGAATCACATATAAACGAACTTTAATGAATGGTTTTTCATTCGATATAGGTTAGTAGAATGATTTTTTATGATAATTACAATTCTATATTGAATAAAATCATAGAATTCCAAGGATAGGAATATTTATGCATTGAAAAGGCTAATGAGGATCAAGATCAGCCTTTTCTTGATATATTGATAGTGTTTTATAGATCAATGCAATTTTAAGTTGAAAAGGTATACAAAATAATTCATTTATGATTTATGTAAAAGGATATAAAATTTCTTATAAAAATGATAATCTTTTTCGTTGTATTTCCTTACAAATAAAATATCATCATCCCTCTCATTGACTTTTGGATAATATTGGATCCTTAGATAATGAAAAATATGAGTATTCCCTTTTTGATCATTATGAAAAGGTTAGGGAAATGAATCATCTTAGAGAAAAAAATTGGATTATACAGTTATGGATAGATGTTTTCATGTACTAAGAAAAGGGGATCGAGATACCCTTAAAGTAATTGATGTTTTTAATCTAGAATTTCTTATAAATATAAAATACAAATATTTAATGATATAAATCTTTATTTCCTCTAGTTAGTTGATGACCAAATACATCAAATATTAGTTCATCATGTTTTTGGCTCTATTATCAGTGTTTTTTCATATGTGTATGAATTCCTTCAATGTGGTATGTAATTAAATATAGAAGAAAAGGTAAATTCTTTTCCTAAGTGATAAAACACTCAGAAGGATTGTTTTTAAGAAAATAAATGAGTTTGTTGAATGATAAATTTAGGTTGTTTTGGAATGTGAATCTTCCAAGAATCCAAAGAAAATTCTTGACAAGGAGAATAAGGTTTTCCATGGATTTAATGAAATTAAAATTGAGTAATAATCCTAGGAGCCTCACAAATCAATCAAAAAATTAATGTGCTAGATGAATTAGCTTAATAATAGAGAGTGAAAATGAAAGAAATAAAATAAATAGATCCATAGTTCATACTCTACCCCGAAGATTTTATAGCTATAAAAAGTCATGGTCTCTAAATTCTAGAGAATGAAGAAATTGAAAATATGTAGAAAAAGAAATATAAAGGTTTTAGTATTGTATAATCCCTGAACAAATATGTAGAAGTCGTTTTAGAAAAACATACACTGCCATCAAAAATAATAATTTTGGATGCTAGTTTATATTTTAATGAAATATATTTTGTTAATATCAATATTCCCTATATCAAAGACATGTGAAAGGAAATGGTAGGGTAACAATTTATGCCACCTAAAGCATAATAAAAATCATTGGAATCAATCCTTCCTAGTAAGACAGGTTTTAGGACAAATGATCATTTTTTGAAGAACATAACAAAAAAGAAGAAGGTGTTGCAGAAATAGATGTCTTAGCTAAAGTAGCCAAAGGAAGTGAAGGATAAGTAAGTGAATATAGATAATATGTATATTATTTTTATGATTAATAATATATAGATGAATTATAAGTCGAAAATAAAGGAGGTGAAATAAGTATAATTTATGATAAAGAAGAGAAAGACAATAAAATCACTGATAAAGAAGATCCTCTATACTATAATATTTCCTTATGAAATGCTCCATAACATTTATAAAAATTCCCTTATATAATTAATCAAAAAAGAAAATATCAAAAGTCCTGAAAATCAAAATTCTCTATCAATTCAAGAAGTCGAATATTCATCAAATATTAAAGAAAAGAAGTATATTTCTGAAGTCAAATCTAATAAACTCTATCCCAATTAATGAAGGGATTATGGATATATAATTAAAATTCGTGATAAAATAAAGGATATAGATAATGTTGAAATGTCAGTATAAAAGAAAGACAGAAAAGGAAAAAGAAAACAATGCTAATCTAGAACCAGTCATCCTAAAATCCTATTTTTCAACAACAATCCTAATCTGATTCACTTAAGAAAACTTATTTAGAAGAGGTTCATTATATGTTTTATTCATTAAAATTACATAAATGGACACTCACATATTTTTCCAATATTGAGTCTCAGTGCAATAAGATTCAAGATCCTCTAAATAAAAAATTGGAGTAAACAAATACTTTTGCAGAAAAATTGATTAGATGATGTAAATAATATTTTGAAGGAATTCAATGAATTTATAAAATACTTATCAAAATTTATGGAAGTGAAGATGAATTCTAATTTAGATATTCAATCTCAAAAAGTAAAATACGTCAGTAGGAAAATGAAATACATGCAATCATAATTTTTTGTATAAAAACGTTTATATGGATGAAATCTATGTAGTGAACAACAAGAATGAATAATTAGAAAAGAAAATCTATTTTCAAAAATTTAAATGTTGGTAAAAATATAATATCATTTCAAATCACTAGGAATATAGAAATGAATTCTAGAAGTTGAAGACAATTGTGATATCCTTGAAAATTAATGATTAAATTTTTCTAATAACTCTTATTGTATGCCTTCTATAAATTAATTTATAAATTAAAGACTTTTTCATCTCTTTCCAAATCATTTTAATTCCATAAAATTAAAAATTTATTTAATCTTCTATCAATTATTTTATATGATAATGTAAATCATCATTTTCTTTCATATAATTTTTTCTCAAATCAATTTTTTAGTTATTACAAGCCTTTTCCAAATAGATTTCAAAAAATCACTTATAAGGAGAATTATTTTAGAATGGGTGAGGTGTTTAATTAATGTTAGAGAGAAATATATTTAAAGGAGATTGTACTATCCTTATAGGGAATTATTATCCTAAAGGTGAGTTATTTGTAATTGTTCCATTATTCAGATGAGTTTTAAAAATCCGAGAGAGACAAGTAATTTTTTTTACCTCTGAATACAATGTCCATAAAAGATACTGAACTTATGTTTCTCAAAGAAATATTTTATTTTATTACTATGGTCTGTTCATTAAAAAAAGAGAATATTGTTCAGTATATAGTTATTTAATGAAATTTTCACACCTTTTGTTTTGGAAATCACGAATTCTTTATTAAATACTATATTACAAATTTCTTATGTCTAATGTGTTTGTAGAATTTTTTATAGAGAAAATATATGTTTTACCATACTGAGAAATAGTTTTAATGTATTCAATAATTTAAATTAACATTATTCATTAAAATTATCATAATGAGTATGGAACCGATAAAAATCAAATTTACCTTATCAGACTATTTACAAGAAATTGTTTCATGTGTTTCATACAAAAAGAATTATTATAATTAAATTCGTATCAAAACTGGTAAACAAAGGATCCACATTAAATTAAGATCGTTATAGTGACATATGTTTGAAAATCCATCTGATTGTCTAATGTTTAAATTCTGAATATGGAAAAAAAATATCATAGTGGAATATCTTTTACACTATATTGGAGTGAAAAAAGAACATCTGACATTTGGTTATGATATTATCATTCAGGTTCTAGGAGTCCAAGACGATTTGAGAAAACTCTTAGAAAATATGATCGTCGGGGGATCAAGATTGTCACATTAATACCTCCTATAAATACCTAATCATTTAATGTTTTTTTAAGAAGATGATTGTGTGTTGTGTGAGACTCAAATCTGAGGTTCTCCTTTGTGATAGATCTGATGATTGAAAATGTGGAAATATTATTCTGGGTAATTATCATCATTTAGTGTCTTTTTTTGTAATTGTTTTATCTGGTTATGAGAATACGATCGAGGTAAAATCATATAGTAAGAAAAAATCTGATCTTCTAATCAATATATTATTGTGATAGAAAGACAGAGATTTTGATCCATTGGATTGAGGACTATTGAGGCTAGGTAGAGAGATAATCTGATCTTTTTATTGAGGTATTTCCTTACTAAGGATGGAAATACATTCTCAAATGTCTTATAAATTCATACCTTTAGATATTTTTTGTTTCTAAATTACTCTTAAGGTTAAAATAGATCTATTCATTTTTTTGAAATTATAATTCATTCTTACCTTATTTTTATTCAATTATTTGTTTCTTACAATTTATTATATTTCCATTATAAATATATTTAATAATTTTATCATAACTAATATCATTAAAATAGATAAAATCTATGTTTCTTAATCAGATCTACAATAAATATAGAACACATTCATTTAATATTATATATCTTAAATATGATTGTTAACTCTATTTTTTTTAGTCAATTGTTATTATGTTTTTGATACTCTTAAATTACAATAATCAATCTAATAATGATAGACTTAGATAATCTGACTGATCTCAATAATGAATCAAATATTTTACATAATGTGTTATTGTGAATTTTTTAGATTAATTATTTTTAAAATAATGTTTTTTATTATAAAATCCACCAACTTGTAATTTTCCATCGAGAATAATTTCTTTCAATCATAATCAATATAGTAAAAAAATACTGATAAAATAATATCTATCTCAATTTTTTATGAGAACCCTATCATTGAAGATAATCCTATTACAGTTCAAATGCTGATATATTCTTTGAAGAGTTTCCTAGACTTTATCTAAATTATGTTGTTGAGTTTTCAGTAGAAATCACACATGATCCTTTTACTATTCCAAAACATTCTTATAAAATGGCTCTAATTTATTTACATGAATTATAGATTCAAATCAAGGATTAACTAGATATGGGATTTTTTTATTCAAGTTCATCACTATAAGGTGTACATATTCTTTTATTTAAGAATAATGGTGGGTAAATGTGTACATGAATTTATTTTAAAGACTAGAATAATGTTGTTGTAAGGACCTATGTTTTTTTGTACTGTAGTTTTCAGAAAAAATTTTAATTCTTTCTTTAGGATTCTTATAGTTGATAACATGGTCATTTTTACTTGGAATATGATCTTGGATAATTTTTATGACCACTCTCTTGGTCCCGGAATATGGTGTTTACCCTAGGATGGAAGTTTTTTGTAAATCTAAGGGATTTAAATTTTGGCAGAATAATTAATAATTAATATTTATTAATAATATATTAATTTATTCATGCTAGTTTGTTCGACAATAACTTTTTAATGGAGTTTTGTATTATTTTTATGACTCCGCATTTGAGTATAGAAGGAAGAGTTTAGTCTAGGAAAGGCATAAGCCCGAGTTGATCACAAGGGCCATCCAGGGCCCCTTTTCCTTTTTTTTCTTGCTTCTTCTTCTCACATACACCCCTTGGTGGGATTTTGTGAATTTCAACCTAGAGAGAAAATGGATAGGGAGATAAATAGGTAGAGATAATGGATTTGGGGTACTGTTGTGAGGCCCTCGATGTGCTAGATCAGTGTGTGACAACTGTGGACTAAAAAATAAAACAAAAATTTTGTAGTTTCACCCCAAAGGTAGGTCTTCGTAATGATTTCTTGAACCCCCCCTTGATTTTTTTTACTAAATATAATTCACTATTATAATTTCTAACGGCCCCTAGCGAATGGAACTATTTATTTGGGGGTTTGAACAAGGGTTACAGATGATCCAAATGTTTCTTGTTTAAGGAAACAATGTTACACGGCTTGTGGTTGAGTGGACACACTGTGTGATATTTTCAATCGAGGAAGATGATTTTTTAAGGGGTATACACTATGTATGTGGTATACACATTGTGTACATGTACTTGGCTTTGTAGTTGAGTACCCACTTGTTTCTACCCGTGTTGGGTTACACATCCATGTGGAGTACATGTCCAGACCCTGTGTGGGTGACACGACGTGTAGACAGACGAGGCTGGGCTAGCTAAAATACCAATCTAATTGAGGTACATTGGCATGTACCCCATTTTGGGTACATGTCGTGAACGTACGGTGTCTAAACTCCCATTTTTGTAGAAGTACATGCCCATGTTGTGCATTAGGACTACACGCTGTGTGTTGAGGGATTCATGTTGTGTACTACCCCTTTTTAACCCATTGAGCATTCTTTGTGAATTTCGTCTATAGTATTGGAATTTGACACAAGAGTAGTACATTTTTAGTTTTACTCCATGATGATAGTGATGTAAACCCCATGGAGAATTCTGAGGAATCATCATGTTTGTTTTGGGGATTCTATATAAATGGAGAGGTTCTTCCTCTAGTTATCGAATCCAGCTGTCTCTTTAAAGCGATACTTGAACATGAACTATCATTTGGGTGTATAGACCAACCTATTTGAGATATTTATATGAGATAAGATATGATATTTCTCCCATGACTTCTTATTTTGAGTACATTTCCCTCATAAGGTGATCCCTTTTGGCCTATGTGGTCATGAGACAGGTTGCTTCACTGGATCCCATGGGGGACGCCTTTTCATACATTCTGATCTAGGGAGTTCCTTGTAGGATCTCTTAATTGTGTATTATAGAGAATATTCTAATTAGGATACCTATTCATTGTTTTTTTCAGGGATCCCTTGTAGGATTTCTCTTTTTACATACAAATAAGGATTCCGAGTAGGATTACTTTGCTTGCAGTTATCTGAAGGATCCCGTGTATGATGCCTTTCAATGCATGACTTGACGGACCCAGTGGGTTCTGGTTGTTTGAAAAATCTGGATCTATACATTGGGTTTGGGTAGAGATGGTTTTCCAGGTGTCACCTATAACCCATGTCGATTGGTGAGCCCATGGGGCTATTTCTGGACTGTTGGGTTGTGTGTTCGGGCCACACTCACTTAATTGTTTTTATATAACATGGTTTTCTAATATATAAGTGTTTACCAGAGCTTCTTCCAGGTTGGTGGTACTTGAGCCTAATGTAAGGTTTCATTCATTCTCTTAAGATGCACAAATGTTCTCCTACTGATTTGTATTGATTATTGGGATGCCTAGATGTTCTTACCTGGGATCGGCCTATTGGGCCTCGTTTGTTTTGATATGTCATTGTATACCAAAAGGTATCGTATGGGAAATGATATTGAGCTAGATTATATCTATATTTTGAAATATATTTTGTTGGTATGTCCAGAGGTGATTTTTGGAATCTAGCTATCAAGCCTTATGTTTTGACTTGTACGCCTTTAGTGATACTTGGATTCTCGTAGTAGGAATTCCTTGGATGAACTCATATTTTGGATGATATTAGATGAGGATGGTTAGACTCTCCTCGATTTCTGGAATGGAGACTCATGACCTGAGGTAGAATACAAAATCTTTAGTTTTGGGGATGATTATGATCTCCTTGGACTATGATCAGAATTATTACACTCTTCAAGATCAGTTACAAGGCTCGAGTGGTGTAGCATGGCATCACACTAGTGATTTAACTCTTTATATGGTCATATAATTCCAAGACTCGTGGTATATTACACACTCCCAAGTAGTGTGAATTATTAAAATCACCTCAGACTATGATTGGAATGATTACACTCTTCTATACTAGTTACAAGACTTGAGAAATGGATCATGATATCTCAACAGTGAGTTCTCTCTTTACAAATCACCTTAGGGAAATTCCCTTATGGATTATCCGAGTTTTGAATGTTGTGACTGCCTATGAACTGGGACCTAAGTCTTCGAAATTTGATTAGATTTATATACCTGGGCACCATAGAGACTGACTCAGTATCCTTTTCATGGATTTCCAGATATACTCCCTGGAATCATTCTTTGCAGTATTTAATTTCAGTATACATTATCCTTGTCATCGATTGGAGGCAAGTACCTGTGAATATATGTTTAGTAAAATTATCCCCTTGTGGTGATGTATCATTCTCAATGATATAATTTCATCATTAACCGAATAAGGTATATTTTTATTTGGGTTACGGACCTAGATATCGACGAAATGACACATAGCTTGAGTGGAATGATGTCCACTCAAGGCCCTTGTACAATATTTCCAGTAGATCAGGATTACAGACCCCAAGTATCGAATGGTGATGTAGTTTCATGTTATTTGATTCACATGCCAATGAATATATATATATGTATACCTGTAAAGGGATGGGACTATTCATGTGTAAGTATATAGTTATGGACATCCATGATGGTACTTTCCTAGTTTATAGTTATTAAGGTCCCTCGTTTTGATTGTGGGATCATGTTGATGTATTTATTTTTGTTTGTGCTTTAATTGGTCTGACCACATTACTTTTGAATACACTTTTAGTACCACATTTAAAAGTTTCTTGTTGGGGTGTCCAACTGAGATTTTTTTTCACCAATAAATGCGAATCTCGATGTATGTGTAGACCTTATGTATTCATTTTATGTCGATAACGAGTTGCATGGTTGATCGGTATGAGGTTTATTCTTTCATGTTTGAGCAGAGCTGCTTGTGAATTCTTCTGATCAAGCCGGTGCAGTTCGATTGTGCCTTGAGACCAGGTACATAGTCTGGCTCAAAGTTGGTAGTATATCCCTTTAATTTTACTTTAATATTATTTTGTACTCATGTGTCTATATATTCAGCCCAGTGGGATACCAGGTTTATATTATATTTCACAGTTGTTTAGGCCTTTACAGCATTTCATTTATTATTACAACCTGTTTTACTTCAGTTGTTTACTACTTCCAAACAATTTTTACATTCCATTGTGTGTGATACATATCTATTTCCATTTTTTCTTACTCTAATATATGGTCATAGTCTCCCCACTATCACAACCTAGGACCTCGCTTCTAGTCAGAAACCACTAGTGAACAGGGAGGTGCACATGACACATTGTAATGAACTGTCTTGAAGCATCGATTTAGTGGAATCCATATCAGGACGTTCAAAGTTATATAAGAGGAATTTTCTTTTCTTGGTCTTTATTATTTGGGATATGGTAGAATGGATTACTAGGAATGGGTTGTATAATATGATGGATATTGTACTCATTCATCGAGAACATTTTTTCTAGTAAGAATTCATGGTTTACATAGGTTTGGAATTACTATTCTAATCTCTGATGTTATAGTTTTATATGATATTCTCCTTGAGTGACTCACTTGTTCTGTGGATGTTATGATTTGTTGTGGATCTCTAGCTCGTTTCCAAGGTAAAGAGACTAGGGATGGATTTGGACTCTTGGTCCGTAAAGGTATGTGGAGCCACATGCATAATACATGGCATGTAGGATGGACAACATATAGGCATACTGGTGTGTGATTTTACTTATGGCTATGTATTTTGGGCCTACATACATATATATTTAACTTTAATGGTAGGTAATGTGGATCTACACTGAAGAATTTTGTTGTGAGGATATTGATTCATTCCTCATTCATAGGAGGAGCACTTACATAGTTGGTTGATATGGAAGGTAATTCTCCTTTTGTAACCCTTTTTGGGGTTGGTTTCTGTTGTCTGTGGTTATCTAGTTGGATCATTGAGTATGATTCCAATAGATACTAGGAATTTCTTGGGATCTTGGCCTCTAGGGGTTATTTCCATTCAAGGATCATTGATGAGTGTCAGTTTAGTTTCACTTCTGTATTGGTTTTGTGAACTCTAGGAATCGGTTCCTTCTGAGGATGATTGGATAGGATCAGGGCCCTTGTAGGCCATCTTTTCAGTTTTGAACATTGTTGTCCAATGTGATCATTACCTGATTTTCAGAGGATTTGATCTTTTTTTCTACGTTGTTAAACCTTTTGAACAAGTTTAACGTATTTTTATATAGGGCTAGGTGGGAGACCTAGAATCCCTTGGTTTCGACTCAAACCCTAGTAATTCAATGTTTGTTTAGTTCTATGGAAATCTATGAGAATGAGGTTGTTCCATGTTTTCTTATTCCTTTTTAGGTAGTGATCTTATTTTTATTATCATTTTGAGATTTAGGCACGGTAGGTTCTCAATTTTTCATTAGGCATGTTGATGCCTTCACGTTTTGAAGAAGCGCCTTGGGTTCATATCTTTTGAGATTGGCTTCGACATAAAGAAATATCTAGGTTCATGGCCCGGTTGGATAGTATTTCTTTTATTACTGAAATAGTCAGAATGTGGGAAGACACTGTTTACTGGGATAAGTTCATGTGGTGGGTGGTCGTGGAATAAATTGTGGCACAGGTATGATGTCCGATTCTAAAAATGAGTTACAAGGTAGCTTCTTACATATGAAACTGATGTGTCATGTAACATGATCATCTTAGCCTTAGGATGAATGACTTACTGTAGTATGATTCAAGTGCTAAAGATACACGCTCTTTGTGTGTGGTATCATTTGAATCAAAATATGTGAGTGGTTGGGTTTGAGTTGGGGATGATGTGTTTCAAGACATGTCATGGGTTTGGATCCCTGGATTTGTGCCAGAATTTTCTGTGTGGTAAGGGTGAAAATATAAAATGATGGGTTATCATAAGACAGTTGACTCTTGGATGAAACATGGTTAGATTTTGATAGTTTTTTAGTGTGGCTCATAGGTAGTTTTATAGTCTTTTGGTAGAATCTTAGTGTACTCTTATTATATGTGATCGTTCATTATCTTGATTCCTCTTGATTATTCTGAGAGATCTATGTCCCTAAATTAAGCTCATTTTTCGTTCTAAATATTCTTTACTCATTTAGAAGAGGAAATCTTTGATGTTGAGCTTGAGGAGTGGTGTATGGTAAGAAATATACTAGGGAGTGAACCATTGGCCATTTGAGGGTGGTGACACTCATTTTTAGTTGAACTTTTGTTTTTTTGGGAGTCGTTGGGCCCAATGTTTTTTTTAAGATGATGATAATGGAATTCCTATGGGGGGGGGGGGGTTCCAGATATGTCATAGTCAAATGACTTCTGTGTAATAGATAGTTGTAAATGCAATGATTCTAGTCCTTTGACATGACATATAGTCTAGTTGTGAAAAATTTTGGGTTGATAGAATTGATTGTAGTCCTTTCTCCAGGCTTCTTAGGGATGAGAAGGATTATGGTGGGGAGTTTGTAAGGATCCATGTTTCTTGGATGAATGTTTGGAGAACAAGTTGCAATTTTTTCTTTTATATTATTTTAATGGGTAAAATGGCCATTTCCCTAGCATATAATCTCAAGTAATTTTTACGACCACTCCATTAGTCCTAAAATAGGGAATTTACGCTTGGATAAGAGTTTGGTAGTATTCCAAGCCATTTGATTTTTGGAGGAATAATTAATAATTAATATATATTAAATTAAATATTAAATTATTTAGGAAAGTTAATTCAACTATAACACAAGAATAAAGTATCATATTAAGATTATGTCTTTGCTATAGAGTCCAAAATAGAGATTTTAGCCTAACAAATTCCTAAACGTGAGTTGGGTGCTACGGTCAGCCCAAACCCCTTAACCTATTTCTATTTTTCTTTTCTTTAATTTCTATTTATTTTCTTTTTTCCTTCCTTTTACTTCTCATGTTTTCCTCTTGGTGAGCTTTGGCACAATGAAACCTAGAGATAAAAGGGAGAGGGAGGGAAATAGGGAGAGATAAGGGAATACGAGTACCACTGTGAGGCCCACGATGTACTGGATCGACGTGCGATAGCCATGGACCATAAAATCAAGCCAATATTTGGTAGTTTCCTCCCAAAGGTAGGCCGTTTTTTTAATTTTCCATAAAACATCCTTATATACATTTTTATTATTCTAATACACTTTTATTCATGCTAATAGCCCCAAAGACCTGATCTATTGATTTGGGGGTTAAATAGGGGTTACAGGCACACTAAGTGCTTCACATTTGAGGAAACTAGGTTGCACAGACTATGGTTCAGGGGACACGCTGCGTGTTCTTCCCATTCGAGGAAGATTGAGTTTTAAGGGGTACACACCGTGTATGGGGTATACATGTCACGTACATTTACTCAGCCATGTAGTTGACTAACCGGGCATGTTTACCCATGTAGGGTACACTACCGTGTGGTGTACATGACCAAACCTCATGTGGGTGACACTCTATGTAGACATAAACAACTTGGCCAGGTAAATGGCCAGGCTCATTGAGAGACATGGCAATATACCCCATTTCAGGTACAATCCATGTACCCATTTCACATGATGTGTAATCAGGGTGTTTACACACCCTGGTTGGCAAAAGCACATGCCCGCGTGGCATGTTGGGAGTACACACAGTGTTCTGACGGTTACACATCGGGTACTTCCCCTTTTTACCCCATTTAGGGTTTTTCATTCCTTTTGGACCCAGAGTCATAATTAGACGCATGATTAGTCAATTCTGAGTGGTTTTCCATATAGATCCTGATTCCGAATCATGGGGAGAATTTTGTGGAATCCTATTGGTTCTTTTGGGTAATTTTTCTATTGGGGAGTTTCTTCCTCCAGTTATCAAATCTAGTTGTCTCCTCAAAGTGAAACTTGAATGTGAAAGATAACTTGGGTGTCCAGACCATATTAATAGAGAACCTTTTCTAATATGATCTATGATCTATCTTAAATGATTTATTCTTTTGGTGATGTTTCCCTTATGAGATCTGATTTTTTGGCCTATGAGGTCATGAGACATGTTTCGATTAAGGATCCTTTGAGGGATTAATTTTCTAACATGATGATCTAGTGATTTTCTTATAGGTCCCTTACCTTTGTGATATATTTAGGATTCCATGTAGAATTCCTATGAAATTATTTCATTCGAGGATCCCATGTAGGATTCCCCTTTTTTCATTAAAACTATGTATTCTGAGTATCATGCCTTCTATTGTGGTTATCTAAAGGATCCCAAGTATGAATCCTTTCAGTGCATGGCTTGAAGGACCCAAAAGTTAATCCTTTTTTGACTGAATATAATTTGTACATCTGGTTTGCATGTAGATGGTGTTATGGTGTAACCTAGAAACCCTACCGAATTCGTGAGCCTATAGGGCTATGCCTATAGTGTTGGGTTTGGCATTTGGGCCACACTCACTTGTTTGTTTATATCTATCTTGGTTTGCTGATGCAACAGTGTTTACTTGAGGTGCATTCTGGTTGGTGGATGTTGAGCCTAATGTGAGGTGTCTTTCATTCTCTAAGGATGGACAGATTTTATCCTTGGGATCTTTATTACTTTTTGGTATTCTCAGACGTTCTTACCGTGGATCCAGTTTTTAGGCCATGTATTTTTATTTTTATTTTGTTGTATACCGAGAGGTCTTACAGGGGAATTTGTTATTGAGTGGGATTATATATATTGTGATCCATATATATATATATATATATATATTTGGGATGTCTTTAGGTGTTTCATATTATCCATTTATTGAGCCTTATATGTTTAATTGTACGCCTTGAGTGATACTTGGATTCCCATAATAGGAATGCCTTCGAAAAACTCATAGGTTGGATGATATTTGTCGTTAAGGATGACACTCTCCTAGATTCCGGGCATGGAGACCCAAGATTACTGGATAATTACACACTCATAAGTGGTGGGGATGATTATGATATCCATTCCCTATGATTAGAATGATTTCTCTCTTCATGATTTGTTATGAGACGTAAGGGGTGTATAATGGAACCCCACTGGTGAGTTCTCACTTTATATGGTCATGGAATCCCAAAACTCAGGGTAGATTATTCACTCCCAAGAGGTGGGTATGATAATGATCTCCTCAACCTATGACTGGAATTCATACTCCTCCGGATCTGTTATGAGATTTTAGGGGTGGAGTATGACATCCCACCAATGAGTTCTCTCTTTATACATTGTCTAATGGAAATCCCCTTATGGAATATCCGAGTTCTGGATGTTGTGACTGCCTACAGATTGAGACCTAGGGCTCAGACAGTGGACTAGATTTACCAACCTGAGCATCATAGAGACATACTTAGTAAACTTTTATAGGATGTATTGATATACTCGCGGGAATCCTTCTTTATAGGATTGAAAATTAGTATATGCTATCATTGTTAGTTATTAGAGGAGAGAACATTTGTACAAAGGTATAGGATAAGTATCTCTCTATGGTGATGCCTCTTTATCAATGATATAATTCCATTATTGGATGGAGTAGGTATATAAATATTGTTATTACAAACCCACAGATGGACTAAATGATAAATGACTAGAGTGGCACGATGTCAAGATCAATTCCCTTGCACCAGATGTCTACGTTATCGGAAATACAGAATAAAGGTTCGACTAATAATGATCCTTCATGTTAGTCAATTCACATACTAATTAATATTCATATCTATGTATATATGTATATGTATGGGACTATACATGAGTAAATATAGATTTATAGACATCCACGATGGAAAATACAATGTTTATAGGGATTACAGACCATGGGTTTGACTATGGGATCATGTTGGTTTACATCTTTTTTGATGTACTTTAGTTAGGCTGAGCATGTTTATTTTGCATACACATATAGAAGAAAATTTATTGGTTTCTTATCAGAGTATCTGGTTGAGATTATTTCTCATCCTTACACATGAACTTCAGTGAACGTTTAGACCTTCTGTCGTCCTTTGAGGTTGAGAATGAGTTTCATGTTAGATCAAGTTGAGGTTCAGAGTTATATGTTTGTGTGAAGCTGCTCATGAGTTTTTATTATCTGGCTGGTGCAGTTTGACATTGTCTGTAGTCTGGGTACGTGGTCTATCTAGAAGTTGTTAGTATATCCATTTTTTATTAATTTCAATTTAATTTGTACTTTTATATCTGTATATATGTCCCAATGGGTGACCTATGTTGTATTATATTACATAGTCGTTCAATCTTTTATAGTATTTCATTTAATATTATAGTCTGTTCTATTCCAATTTTTTACTTCTTCCACACCCTGTTTACTTTATGATGTGTATAATAATTATATATTTTCTATTATTTTTTAATCTGATATTATGAAATAGTATCCTCACTATCACACCCTAGGCCCTCACTACTAGTCAGCAGCCTCTAGCATATGGGGAGGTGAACATGAGGCCTTGTAACCCACCATATCATAGTATTGTTTTAGTGACATCTGGGTTGGGATGTTACAATTACTATAAAAAGAAGCATTATCTAATATTTATTGAAAATATTGTAGGTAAAATTTTAGGATCTAATTTTTTAAAAAAATTGTTCACTGATTTAGAGGTCATATGTAGAGGAACAAAGGGAGAAATATTCCATGATATCCATTCAATCAAGTTACGAACACTATGAATAAAATGTGATTCCATTTAGAATTAAAAATTCCCCAATTATCATCATTGATATAATAAATATAATATATATAGATCACCATTAGGGAAATTTATATAGAGACAATTATTTTATATTCCATGGTAAATGGAGATCATGATGATGATTTTACGATTGGGTTGAAAACCTCTAGAATGGATATGTTGTATTCTATATATAGTCATTATAAATTATGGCTAAAAAAGTAACATTCATGGGTCATGTAATTACATGAGAAGTTATATGCATGGCTCCCATAAGGAAAGAAGATATATAATAGTTTCCATGACCAACCATGGTGAATAAAAACCATATATTTGTTTGATTTTCATGATATTTTAGATTCTTTGTGAGAAATGTATAATAACTATAAAATAAAATAACCAAGATTATGTGTAAGTGATTAAATTTCCTTTAGAGTAACTAAAATAATGAAAATTTCAAGGAACTAATGAGTTGCTCATCCATGGAACATTTTATCACACGGTTCATAAAGGGTTTTTGAAATTTTGTTATGTATCCATGAAGGGACAGAGATGACTTCCCATACAAATGGAATCATAGTATATTACTCCTCATTATAATTAAATTATCTTGAGAAAAATTAATAAAATCATGATTTGGAACTAGAAATGGTATGTTTTTCATTAATGATATGTATTAATTTACTCTACATATAAATTGGGTAATATATATAGGTCATAATTGTTTTTATTATATTCTCACATGAAAAGTGTTAAATATTTTCCAAAGGAGATGGTCTCAAATGATTAATGATCATGACTTCTCAATACTATATCTCAATATAAAGGTGAACAAGGATGCTGATTCTCTGAGATAGAATAACCATGGTACTATATCCATGATGATGATGTAAATAGATCTAATACGTATGGATTTACAATGGATTGGCCTAGAAATAATAGGGAATGTAAATAAGATCTTTTATTTAACATATGAATGATCTACCATATATTAGTGTGATGATTACAAAGGTAAAGAAACAAGATGTGAGGATGTAATAAATAGTAAGGATTTTTTTTGAGTTTAGTAAAGATAGTAATGCAATGACAAGGTTGAGTAACTAATTATGTGTCCCTTTGATAACATCTTTAAAGAATGATATGTTAAGTGATTATCATAGTACATGATTTTCTATTCTTTCTATATGTATGATTATGTATTGTGATCTTAAATATAATTTCTACTGGAATAACATAAAGTGTGATATTCATGAGTATCTATCTCAGTGCTTGGTATTTCATAATGTTAAGGATGTGAAATTTAGGTTTATGATAATGTTTCTGCCTTTACCCATACCTAAGTGGCAATGGAAGAACATCATTAAGGATTTCATAATGGGAATTACTAAGACATCTAAAGGGCACAATAATATTAGTGTAGAGGTTGATCACCTTTTGATTTTAGCATATTTAATTTCTATCAAAGTATATATTCTCTATTAGACAACAAGGTTATAAATAAAGGATGTGGTGAGTTATCGTAGAGTACGACTCCCAATCATATTTGATAGAGATCCAAGGTTTAAGTTAATGGTTTAGGTTAGTCTTAAAAATGTTGGAATATAATGTTGAGATGTAGCACCGCATATCATACATTGAAAAATGGTTAGTCATAAAGAACCATTCAAAACCTAGAAGATATGACCGGAGCTTGTTTTGTGTACTTCAAAGGAGGATGGGATCCACAACTTCATCTTGATATTTTATATTACAATAGTATCATTCACTTGGGTACTCATGTATATCATTATAAATCCCCCTATAGAAAAAGGTGTAGAACTCTAACATATTGGGCTGAATTTGGGGAATGGAATCTATTAGGACCTGATCTAGTAGATGAAATGGTGTGGAATGATAGAGTAATTAAAAAAACATCACGAAATCATTGATTTGACATAAATTAAATGTTGACAAAAATCTTCAAGATCTAGGGTTCAATGTTGGTGAGAATATATTTCATTTCATATCTACTATGAATAATGTTATGAGATTTGGAAATAAGGTAGATATAAACCCTATGTATATCAGTATTTCGGAGATTCGTGACCACATTAGAACAGTTTTTGTCACTTGTACCATACTCTAAACATTATCCATTTTCATGATGGTTCTCAGGTATCTATTTTATGAAACATAGTCCTATATAATTATATTTACAAAATACATATTTTAAACTATTGAATCGCGATCTTTCTAATGAAGAACAATATACATAAATCTTTGATTAAAGAGATAATTTGCTACAAAATAATAATAACAACCTAGTTTAGGTTTTCTAGATGAATAAAAAAATTGAGATGTTATGTGGTAAAAAAAATTACATGATGAAGTATAGTTATTTGAATCTATTGATATTGGAGTAAAAAAATTTTGATAATGAAATTATTAAAAGGGTTATAATTTAACAACAAGACATTTTGGAACATATTTATCTTAAATAAATAAATTTTGTTAATTGTATGTGAGGAAAAGAACCTTGGAAATATGTGAATAATTACTATTAATCATAAAAGGTACAACATTATATGTTATTTAAATAAAACATAATGGATTATAATAATCATAAATTATTTATAACATACTAGTGACCCTAATAAACTATTTTGATATATATTGTTTCAGATAATTTTAAATATATATTTTTTTAACTAGATTCATTAAACTAATAAATATTTATTTTTTGAAAATGGATAAATTTAATTCATTGGGAATAAATGGGTTAGAAATGAATATAATAGTATTTCATGGTAAAAATAAATGGTTTCCTTTGAACTCTTTTTGTGCGAGCAATGATTTTTTATCATAATAAATTCTATAAATCATTATAGATGAATTATAATAATGAAATTTTTAGGTAATATATAAAATAAAGTCATTTAACATTAATTTATTTTTTTACATGGTATTTAGTTGAAAAAAATCATTATTATGAATAAAAAATAATGTTTCTAAAAACCAAATTTTATTCTTTTTTTCATGATTTTATTTATATAAATTTCTACCACTAATAGAAATTTAATTGAATCGTATAATTTAAATATTTAGAATCATAATGTCCATATTTATACTATAAAAAATCATATATTTTATCCTTTGGCCACTTGGTGACACTTCATACTAAATATGACTATATTATATTTTAATGTATAAAGTATTTATAGGTTTGCAACCAACATCACTTATAAAAGGTGTTCTTATTCCCTTTACTCCTCCCCTAGTGATACATATATATTAGAGAATAAATACCCAAACACCATCATATATTCCCTCTATATTCCCTATAGCTTATTTTCTTTCATTGATACTAGACCAATACGGCTAATAGTGTAAGACATAATAGGTTTCTCAAAGAAGAAGAAATTCTATTTACTGATATTATATGACTTTATTTATTTCATAAAATATTATAAATATTATACTACCATATTAGAATCATTACATAATTGTATATAATGTACATGAATGTTTTTAGGTTAGTGTTACAAACATTTTCTACCTCATTTCAATTTTTGAAAATGGAAATATTACTTAGGTGAACGTATAGACTATCATATCCACGAAGTGATGTAAGTCACATTTAATAAACACCATATAAAAATGGTTATAAAAGTTTACATAATTAATAAATATTATACTTATAACATAGTTACGATTTTTTGGTTATTAAACTACGAAAATTATATAAGGAAATTTACTGTAGAAATAATACATGTCTGGAAAATGCATAACTTTGCACGCAAATGTTGAATTTGACAAGAAAATTTGGATAAATCGGAAATTGAAAATTGTAATTTTATGTTATATTGTACGAAAATAATAAATATTTTATTTTATTTATTTTTAATAAATCATAATTTATTATAATTTTTCGTATGAACACATAAAATGAAAGATTGGTCCTAATGTATGGGTTTGTTGCTGCAATCTCATTTATTTTATACACTTTCTATGATAAATTTTTATTAGGTGATATTATATAATCATTATCCTTTGAATAGTATATATTTTATTCTAATGTTTTTTTCCTAAAATTTTCAATTATTATTACATTTTTTCTCTAAATGATACTTAAAATGATCGGTAAGGTTTTTGATGAAAAGTTGAACTTATTTCCAATTTGGCTTTTGACCATTTTCATAAATTTTCATGTTCCTTAAAATATTTTCATGAATTTAATTTTTTATATTTTCAAATGATTATACACTATAATATGTAAAGTATTACTGAATTATGATTAATTTCATCTCATGATACAGGAAACAATTATAGAGGTACATTATAAATAAGTTTCTTAGATGGATTTGATTAACCTCCAACCTCATGGAATCAATTACAGTGGTCAAAAATATTTTTCTCCTGTCATATCTATTGTAATAAAGAGTTTTTTTGTTTATATTTTTTTGACTACACCCATTAGAGTTATGGTATTTTTATAATATAGTTTGGTTTGATTATATTAATTAATATAAAACACAATGACTTAATGAAATATTTTTTCTAAATAAATTCAATATCTTAATTATCTTACATTACACAAAACACCAAGATTTAATGAACCTTGATACACTATTAATATTATTATTTAAAATACATTGGTAGAACATAACCATTAAAAATTACGGTATAAATATATATAACCAAATTTTAGAAAATATAAATACATGTTTCAGGTAAATAAAATATATAGATAAATAAGTTCATAATTTTTGGTAAAATCCTTAAATGATTCAAAAATACATTTTTCACAAAAAAGTAATTTTTGTTGGTTTTTGTGAACTCGTAATAAAATTAATTTCTTATACTTTTAGGAAATTTATATAAAAATCTTAAAATAATTTTTGGAATCAGCAAGGGAAAATTATCTTAGGGTGAATTTTATGTATTTTTCTAAAATGAATGATTTTAATAATGAATACTAAAACTTATCAATTTTTATAAAAAACTTCCATTTCTGTTTAATGAATTTACTAGTTACATTTATTAAGATGATTTTAAAAGTAAAATAATTTAAAAATTATAATAATTATTTTAAGTTATATGATTAAAATATATTTAATATGGAATTTTGATATTATCACATTTTTTAATTACAAAACTTTATATTAGGAAACTAGCTTTTTTATCATGTCAATGAGTTTGATATTAAATTAAATTATGACACTTCTATAAATTAAAATTCGAAAAATATATTATATATTTATAATTATAGTAATTAATATTATATAATAATTAAAATTAATTTTTGTTCCTATATATTGCTAATAACATTGAAAAAATAATTCATGCAGTTATGTTTAAAAGTGGATTATTCTCATTACGTATGAATGTGTTAAAATTAATTTCGAACAAAAATAGGATAATTAATTAATAGAAAATATTAATTATTAAAAAACATTCATACATGTTAACTAATAATTCTCATTTTAATTTTATTTTTGAATGAGAAATAAACTTGATAAATAAAAAATTTCTAGTTATCGAAGTAAAATCTAAAATGTTAAAGGTGGGTAGACATAGTAGGTAAAGGAATGACATGTTTAAAAAAAATTACTGTTTTTAAATATGGATCGACTATATCATCACTTAAGTAAATTATTTATCAATATTTTAGTCACATGGTTTGAAAGTGACTTCCCATTGTTGAATAATTTTGTTTAAGTACAAAAAATGTCACTCCTAGATTATAAAAGGGAACCTCCTCCCCTCAATTATTCACACATATTATTCCATTTTTCCTTAAAGAAACAACCAAAATCTATCCAATATTCCTTATACATGTTTTATATATTAGATTTTTCCCCAAAGGCCAAACTTAGGGTCCTTAAAAAGAAATCAAAAAGAGGTTGTTCTATAAGAAGGTAATTGACTTCATTAAGCACTTTCGTTTTAATACATCTCATACAACCTTCATTAATGTATTAATAATTAAAATATAATTAAACAAGTGTACATAATTTAATGAGATGTAATTTGGTTGATCTAATAACCTATACCCATCTCCTCTTCCAACATAAAGTAATCAAAATCATTGATCGTATGTACCGTAGACTACCACCTCGCGAACCAATATACCCTATTTTACATCAATGCCTCTTATGGATGGATATAATGATGAATATATCATATTTATAAGATATTAATGAATTAATTATACATATATTTTTATAGTATCACTTATACCATCTTACCTTCAAATATTTTCTAAAATGAAAACATCTCTTATGTGTTGGTGTAGATTATTGCCTCTACAAAGCAATGTGATATATTACATTTTATTTTGAAATTTTTGTTAATAATAAAATATTTAATGAATATATATTATTTATATTATTAAAAAATTATTATTTAATTTCTAATTAATATTTACCTTTCTTTTGTTTCATTTTTGGTTAAAATGGAAATGACATTCAAGCATACGAATGGCCTTATGTCTCTATATTCAGTGTAATTCATTTTATAACTATAACATTTATAGATTACTCTAATTCATATACAGTGAATATATATGAAATTTATATCATTTATTATGTTATTAATATTATATATGCATGTTTAATATAAAATTATAAAAAATACCAAAAGAAAACATAAATGAAAAACGAAGTTGTTATTACCTGAAATGTGATTTTGAAAATAAAAATTAAAAGAAATTTGAAAAAAGATAATAAGTAAACCATATGTGGTAAGTTATATAAAATTATGGATTTAGAATATATATAAATAATAAAAACATATTAATTTTATATGATTTATGAATGTTTATGAATAATTTTAAGTCATGAATTCAGCTATTTTCATCTATGTTTTTTTCTATGAAACACATGCCATATTGAAAACTTTTTTCTTAAATATGCTGTATATATTACCAAATAATATATTTTATTAATATAATTATAAATTTTTTGTGTATTTTAATATCCATCTACTTTTTTTCATTCATCAGGCTTATAATAAAAAAATTTCTAAAGTGGAAATGTTATTATATTACTATCTCATTGCATATTGGTAGTGTTTGTGAGTTTGCTTCTGATGAAGAAATATTATAATATATCTATCAAGAAACTCGTATATTTTTTATCCTGTAGTTATAAATATATAATACATGTTTTCCTTGAATTTTTGTTTATTTAAGAAGTAAATAAATCTAAATAATATTTTTATTAGAAAGGGAATTATTTCCATTTTTGGTTTAAAATACATTTTTCTAAATGTCCATGTTTTATTAGAAAATTAAAATTTGTTTTATCTATTCTAAAATGACTAATTAAAAAAATTCCCCTTAATTATTTTTTTTTTAAATTATTTAAAAGTAATCTACTTTTCATCTTCTAAATGAGGTTGTTTGAAATTTTTATATTAATTATGAAATGAATCCTTGTTCAAACGTGTACAGCATTAACAAAATTTTACAAAATTATAAACTATAAATAATTTTATGGTTAATTTAAAGGTTTTGAAGGAAATAATCATTGAAAAAATTTCCTTAACAGTTGTGAAACTATTATATTATAAATAAGTGATTTTAAAATGGAAAGGATATATTCCTCAAACATATTTTGGTGATACTATTATAAAATTTCATGCTCATAATGGACAACAACTTTAAGTCTTTCAAATGTTTCAATTGGGATATGATCAAAGGGTGCCATTTTTATTTTTTCTATGGATGGATTATGATTATGATAATTAGATGACTATCTAACCCATTTATTTTTTCATGGTTTATTCTATAATGGATTGATGAAAGGCTTATGAAGCCCGATTTCATTTACATGTTATGATATGATGATATGATGAATTTTTAATGATTTTATGGAGAAAAAGTTGATTTTGTGATGTGTGGTACCTATATATACCTCCATTTAATTCAGTAATCATTTATTTATAATTAAAAAATCATGATAATCAAGTCGATGAACATGATCAGTTATCAGAAACATGCTAATATTGTTGGTCTACTATTTGAAACAATCACATTTGTTTGATCCACTTTATAAAACATGTGATTACTCCTCGTCCATTATGATATATGAAAAATTTATTCATTCCTAATCATATATGATTTTTTCGTATCATTATTTAACCATGACATATGAAATGGTTTCTATATTTACGATTTTGAAACATTTATATGACATGAACTTATGGTTCATGATTGATTTTTGATAATTTCTCACTCTTATGAATTATTTATTTTAAATGATAATATTTTATGCCATGGGTGATGTTTATGATCCATAATAGATTTGTTATTAACTTCTTAAGTTATATTCATGACCTTATACCCTTATTTTTATCATATACATTCATATAATCATTGACTGTTATCTCCCTTGTTTATCCCTAATGAGCATATGAGATCACCCTTTATTATGTTACCTTTCCATAGGATATGAAGAATATGGTATGTAGAGTATATCAATTATGTACAGTAAATGGGAAGATAATTTTGGGGGATTTTGTAGATGATTCATGAAACAATATTATTGTGTATCTAGTCTCCAAAGAAACAAAACCATTATATTATTGAGTGTATGTTTATGTAATGTATTTTATATTCATAATAAAAGATGTAATATTTATGTATGACAATTTATGGTCGTTATAATTACAATATGAAGACTTGGTATTTGGTGGAGTTGATGGTTACCTTTTATATGGTTCAAAAATTCATAACTTAAATTCTTGGTGGACTATTTTTTATATATATCCTTATATATTATTTTGAAATTAGAGTTTATAGTTTTCATGAAAGTTTGACATATTTTATGGGATTAGGCAGTTAGTTCATTTTATAAGAAACAGATATCCAAAAGATATTAGCTCAAAAGACTAAAATTTTAAAATTTTAATGATGTGTGTTTTTTTCAAGATTATGGGGTCATATAGTGTAATTTCATGTTATAAATTATTCAATTTTGTATAAAAGTATAATGTAAAGTGTGTGTCCTATGTAATTCAAGGTTTGTTTTATGATTTAATCATATTCCTAACATCATATGTATTATTTGAATAATTGAAAGGATCAAGTTTTACCAAAGGAATGGAGTCAATATATGATCATATGGTCGATTATTAGGGATAATAATGTAAGCCACATTGTGTTCTTAAGGATCATTTTTTTCAACAGAAATTTTTAAATGGTAAATCAGAAGATCATATAGTTCCACTATATTATATATGGTTTAGTATTTAGTCAATAGATGTATGTAACCCTGTGTTCGTAATGTATCTCCTGGGTGAAAGGAATCAAATCAACCCTGTGATTTTTAGTACTATTTTACAAAAAGTGAGTATTGTCACCAAGTGAATGTATTGTTCACTATAATGAAAAAAATATTATGGTTAGTATCATTACATCATATGTGTTATCAGTATCTCTTTTTTTTATTGTAATATTTAGTGATCATCATGTAGGTAAATTATGAACATCATTACATTCACACATGGATTTAGAAGGTATATAATTCAGTTTTATTGTTCTATTACATTAAATATATTTTTCACTTACAGGTATATCAAGAAAATTTTCCGAAGTATTATCTAATCATCACCTTGATGTATCTATCCATATTATCATAAAACTTATAAACCAGTAGTAGTGATTCATTTGGATTATTATGGGAACCATCATTTATAATATATGATATAAAATATGGACAGTTTTTTGAAAGAGATATATGAATTTTTTATATAATTTAAGAACATTATATGGGGGGAAAATTGAATGATAAATTAAGATTGAGAAGACTGTATTTCCCTATGCTTCCATATTTACGATATGAAATATATCTCATATAGATATATCAAAACAAACAGACTGATAAATATTGATAGCATAAATTGACCTTGAAACATGTATTAACATGAGGTCTTACACATTAGAAATATATAAATATATCAAATGTGATACTATGAATTTTCTATATGAATAAAATATGATGAATTAAAAGTGAGTGGGAATAGATACAACTCTTTTATCAATTTAATAGTTCAAAAATCAATGATAATGAATTATTATTCATTGATATATTTATACATTTAATGAATTGAGAGGATCATGTGCAACATTGAATATCTAGTTTGAAAGAGAATAATATGATTATGAACATCTACATAATCAATTAATAAATCATATATGGTTTCTATACATGAAAAATACTTGAATCAAGCAAGATAATTACCTATTACATTTTAGGCACTCAAAGAAGAATACAATAAGATAATTATTCAGTAGAATTATCCTTATTCAGAGGAAATTATACTATTATGATTCATGGAAAACATGACTCAAGCATCACCTTTAAGCATTGATCTCATAGGTCATGTAGAATAAAGTGTCAAGAAAATGTTGATATTATTATTGTATCTTATATAAATTGATGGTTAAAATAATTATACTTTCATTGATGATATTGGAGACAACCACATGCCTATAATATATTTATGGTATTTTCAAAAATAGTGTATAATGTAGAATAATGGTCAGTGCACCTACAGTGAGGATGGACTTAGCTGAAAACACTATAATGATGTGGTCATTAGTTTGGGCTATCCATGATGATATTTATTTCCACTAAAAAAGTGTGTTAGTATTATTTTAAACATTGAATCATTTTTGTAGGTGAACGTTATATGTAACCCTTCAGGGTGAACCTTGTGAAAACATATTTCTCTTGGTAACATTTACCTTACATTTTATTGTCTTATCATTTGGTAAGGTTGTGATTTATATTAATCATGAAATATATTAATCTTGGTTCCTACCCATATATGGAAAAAATACATTAATGTAAATAACAAACATGTGAAGTGAAGGGTTTAAATTACCCAACACCCAAACTCACCACATGAAATGTTGTCAATTGTTATACAATGTTTTATAGGAGAAAAAAATAATATATACGAGTGATTGAAATAATAACCTTCATTTTTAGTTTTTACACATATAGAATCCATGATGAAAAATCAATTATATAATAGAACTAATATTAGTTGTTTTAAATAATGGGATATACTTTTTGATAGATAGGAAGTGAATATTTTGTAGATTATGTCCAATGAGATGTTCACATGAAGAGGAATAGTGATCATGGACATAAATTTGAGATACAAATAATCATTAACTGGTGCATCTCTAATGAGATACATCTAATAAATCAGTCATTATTCTAGTTTTTTAAGCATTATTTAATTGTTTAAAAAGATATATGGATTGTTAGTGGCTGTAAAAACCATTGTAGAGCCTTACATAGGGGAATATTGTAGAAAAACATCTGATGTGAAGATTATGATAATGATGGATGTAAATTTCCCTCTTTCTAAAGAAAAAATAAAATAATTGTATGAAAAATATTGGGAATATGTTTTTTCAGTGGATTTGGAAAATTTTAATCTTATTTTTATATTTAATTCAAACAATGTTTTTAAAAATTCATTAAAATAAGAAAATAAATGTCACACCTAGAGGCTTGTAGTTTTGAATATTCTAATATTGTCGTAGAATTTTCTTGTAGTTTGAAATATAGTCAATTCTTAAATAGAAAAAAATTAAGGGATTCAATCATTAGATTTAGTGTTGGATCAGTGGTATATCACACATTAGATTCACTACACATTTATTAAACATATGTCTAAGGAAAAAATAAAATGATTAATGTTGAAGTGGTATAAAATTTTGAAATAAAAAAAAATTGGATAAATGTTAGGAACACTCCACTAAAATTTTACCCAACTAGGTTGGAAAATAGCGAGGTATGTGGTGAACTCCAAAGTCCCACCTCCATTAGCCACCTAATAGGTGACTAATATAAAGAGCATATCATACATTCACGTGGGAGGTATTACACTCTAAAAGACTATGTAGAATATATTGAAAATGTTAATACCCCAATCACCCCCTATTCATAAAGTTAAAAAAGATCCCATGTGAATATATATATATATTGTCTTAAAACACTAAACTAACTCAAAAAAACTAAAAGTACTAAATGACAAAGATGGTATTGACCATGAATCCCAAAAAACTCCAAAACAACCACATTCTTTTAAAACCCATATTAATCTCAAACATACTCCTACTAACCCAAAAAATATTATATATACATGGGGTGAGCATAAAAATTTACTTAATAGGAACTTCCATGTATATTATCATTCAATAGATAAATAAGGCATCATAAATCCCAGTATACAAAAAGTGTGACATACTCATCACCAAAATAGTTATACTACGTTCATATTCTCAACAAGGATATCACTCTCCACATATCTAATATACGAGATCATATATTTTAATAATGAAACAAAAAAGTGTAACCCCGTACTTTTTTATTTCACTCGTTTAACAATCTTCCCCATTGTTATACAACCTGAACCAATACATTATAAATGGAATCCATCCCAAAGGGACCTGGAAAGATTATTACAAAATGAAACTCACGTATCATAATATCTCATCATCCGTGCCACATTAATTTTTATTAATTAACTATTTTTTTGGAATCCACCACAACTCATATGATGTGAATCAAACATCATGTGTTATAACTCATTATATGTAATCCAATTCAAGAAGTAAAGTAACTCAATCCCTCACATATTATAATTTCCATAATTATAATAATCATTTCCATACAATATCTGAAGATAAATATGTTTAATATAGAAAAAATACATTACATCAATCTACACATATATATGGGAAAATCAAAAAACTATGTATACCCACACATAACACTACCAAGAAAAAAGTGTTTATGTAGAGGGGTTAGTCAGCCATCCATCCTTACCATCAGGATGTTCAGAAAAAACCATATCATATAACACAAGGTGTTGGTCACCCTCATCAAAAAGGGTAGGCTTCCATATTAAATCAAAATATATACAAGATATACTACAACAAACTACAATATTGTATACAATAACTAAGTCTTAGGACCAATAACATCAATTATCACACATACACCTATATGTACTACAAAGGACTATATACCATATACACACACATGAATTTAGAAAGAAATATATAATATTACTTCGTTCCTTTTAAATATTTTACCTTTTTAAATTAATTCATTAACCATTAATTAACATTATTATGATTATATTTCATTAATAATAAATTAAAATTAATAAAACCAAACATTAATGTTCCCAAGAAAATTCCATTCCATCAAGGCATAATCCAACAGAGTCCATGGTTTCTCATGATTAACATCTTTTTCATTCACATTCGAACTAATTCCATGTGTTAAGTAATTTATTAATAATTATTATCATTCCATAACATCATTTCCTCAATGAAAACATAATAAAAAGTCATTAATTATATTCATAATCATGCACGTGATATGACCTCAAGCAGTGGGGAAAGTAATGTAGGTAAAAAAGAAACCCAACCATCCCAAAATTAAGTAGAACATTAATAAACTAGAATCCCATATTCCAAAATCATAATGGGAAATCACAAAATCAACTTATTCCGTAATCAACGATTCCATTCTTGACATCCAAATATATATCTCCATGAATCACCCCATAATATGCATCAACTACTACCAAAACATTAGGCCTCTCAACCCATTTCTCATCAGTTATCCTAGTATCACATCACATTAGATAGAATGAATTTTATATATTTCACACAAATGGTTACAAACAACTAACAAGTTTAATAGGGAAACTAAGACCTAAAATTTGGCATCCATCATTTATATTCACACGATCCCTCATAGACCGACAAAAGGTACTTGGCCTTCAAACAAAATGTAAAACCTTGGACCAAACATTTATCTGCATCAATAACCAGTTTTCATTCAATGTTAAATTATTAAATTCAATTATCATAGGTTCTAACTACAAGTTAAAAATTTAATCGTCTATAAAAAACAATTATAATTATTATGAAATGAACTTAACATTAATTACAGTTTCATCATCCTAAAAAAATTATCATTTTACTTTCTTTTTATTATTAATGACATAAAAACCATTCATTCATTAAGTTCATTATCCAAATCCATTAATTCAGGGAATAATATAGTCAATTAAACATGAAAACTGAGATTGTTTTTATTTTAAAAAAACTAAAAAAACACAGTATCTATTAAACATTCCAGTTATTTAATTCATTTGTTATACATTCTTTATTGAAATTCATCATGTTTGACATTATAAACCATGGATAACAGTAATATATACATAAAATAATATAGATAGAACACTATATAGAAATTCAAGTGGAAACCCATTATTATGGTGGAAAGAAACAACATGTGATCTCTAAACATGAACTAATTTCATTATTTATTCCAATTTATTAATTATTAGTTCAATTATTCCATCATACAAAGGAATAGACCATGGGCAGATTATTATTTCACATAAATGATTATGATAACAAATTAATATTGTCAATAAATCTTATATCTCTCATGAAATGGAAATATAACACGAATGAAGATATTTGATCACCTATCTCATGATAAAAATATGATCTCCCAAGGATATCTCCCCCCAAACACACTGATAAATGATAAAACAAACTCTATTATAATTATATAGATTAAATTTCAAAATATGGTTAGAATAATGGCTGTAAAAAAAATATCAAACAAGGATCATATACTTGAAAAATGAGGTGGAACTCATTTTGGGTCACCTCAAATCAATCATAGGAATCTGGTGATTGATCCCTATCAAAAGTGATTCAATGAACATCAAGAACACATTGTGTTCACCTAGGGTTTTGAGAAAAAGGATTGGAAGAAAAAAAAATTTGAGTGATTTTGGGTAATTTATAAGCAGACATATGTTTAGAAGACATGGTACATCACCCTGGACTACTCTATAACCTACTAAAAAATAAAAAGACTATGGTTTATTGAATAGAGACCACGCTGTAGAACCTAGTTCAAATGTTATTCCCAAGATCCAAGGATAGATATTTTTGTAGGTATTATTAACTAGTTAGAGGAACTATGGAGTAGCCCACATCCCAAGTCCCAACCACCATCAATTTTTCAGAACTATCTAAATCAACTACAATAAATAATTCTTAGTCCATGCCACATTGTACAACACAGTGGAAGGGCCTGCAGCGTAGCCAACCACTATGGCACAACCATCTGTAAATTGTAAGTGTCCTAAAAAATATTACATAAGTTCTACAAAATAAAAACATAGGCCTCCATGTCATTGAACATAGACCTATTTCATAGCATATGGCTCCACGGCGTAGGATTTCCTAAAAAGGCAGTATACCACAGCTCGCCCTCCCCCGTTACATTAAATACTATATGAGACATTCTAGAGGTTCCTACCACTAAAAAAAACCCAATGGAAGGGATAATATAGTTATGTTCCTTCAATTAGGTGCGCCTTAAACTATTCTCACCCTTGAGAATTTAAAAAACAACCCTGAATGAAAGAAATAAAATACGTCATCTAAATAACCAGCCCATGAAATACCTCTCAAAAATCACTCCATTATAGTAGCTCAACCACCACACTCATAGTAATCAATTGAAAAACCATGAAATCGCTACAAAAAAACTCTTAAAACTCTCTAGAGGATCAATCTATCATGTGAGAGGAAGTCCACAATAAGTAAAAAAGAGATAACCTTCTCGTAAACTAGAAAATTTCAACATCCTCAAACAAGAATTGCTACAAAGTGAGAGATAAAATTAAAAAATCTTTCAGTATTGAGCATTTAATTGTGATTCACATTACTAGGTACTCTAATATTCAAATTTTTTTCTATAATACATGATCTATAGAAATGACACATTCATTAAACAACTTATGCTCGCATTCATATATCTCCACAGTCCAATCCTCAAAGGTCACATCATTATCAACATATATCTCACCCCAATAGCCGACATGACAGTCATCATGGAGATAATAGCTAATTCAAAATTCATGGAATACATCATGTATCGATAACATCTATGGGGGAAGTGTTATATTATATGAAATCCCACTAATGTGATACAACACCTAGAAAGGTCCAACAAAATAAAGAGAAATATTACTCCCATGACAAAAACATCACTAACCATGATGAGGTGTCACGTTTAGGAACACATTATCTCCAATATAGAACTATAAAGGTATCTTTTAGTGATTATAATAGATATTTGAATGATCCTATTCATCTATCATACTCTCATGAATCACCTGAACCAACAATATTGTATCCTACACCAGCTCAGGGTCGAGAATTTCTACCTCTAAACCCCAGAATAATATAATGGAGAGTAATGAGGTTGTTTATACAAAGCATCAAACAGAACCATAAATATGTTTTAGTGAAATAAATATGAAAACTCAACCAAATGAATGTGCCTCATTAACAATCATCCAAAATCTAGGACACAATAATACCACCTAACTTTAAGAGTCGAATTTTTTTCCCTATTTCACTATCTGTATATAGATGAAAATTATTTCTTTGAAATTACTAATATTGAATATAATACTAGAGACCACTCTACACCCTGGTGAAAAAATTGGGATCATTATTAGAGATGATCATTCATGGGACACCAATAAGTGTCACCACATCCTTGGGATACTACCTAAAAAAAGTTCCACTAAAATCAACTCATTGATCATTATGAAGTGGGATAATGTAATCAAACAATTAATTGTCACCCATATAGAATAAAATACTATATTAGATTGAGGTAAACTAGTCATGCATTCCATTCATATTTCCTCCCACTATAATTGCAAATCATCAAATAGTTGGAGCCAGCCATCGAGAACATGGTGTTCATCCTTCACTGTAAATCAGAAGAAAAAAATATATCAAGAAATAAACATTGAAATAAGATTCATTATCCCAAGCCATGGAAAATACCCACTTAAAGATCAGTACATCTTTTTCACTCTAGGAAAAACCACAAATAGTGAGCTATAAAAGTCATGAAGAATAATTTTATGGATATCCAATGGGTTGAAAATCCTCAACTATAACAATACCTGATGTTTTTAATCTTTGATCCTATTTTATAAGGCATCGCTTAAATCAAATCATCCTCTCTCTATAACTCTTAGAATCCCCAAGTTGGGACATCTCTTCCTCGTAATCTAAAGAAGACTTCACTATCATCTATAAAGAGAATTTTTGAATATATCTTCTCCCATGTCAAAATGCATCGTTGAGATCTCTTCTCTCACTCTCCTAGAATTTATATGTTCATGAATGACTACACCATGTGGATTCATAGTCAGTGTATCCACTAAAAATTTACCCTTACCAAGTATATTTGAAATCTCAATGTCATAAATATACTTTAATTTCATCCACCATTGTTGTTATATGTTCATCTCACACTAAGAGAAGACATACCTCATCCTATTATGTTTATTGAAAACCAAATTATGATTTATATTAGGTTAATGACTATATAAATTCAAGGAAAACACAACTAATATTAACATGAGATTAGGGGTATGATAGTTATGATGATTGGGAAGTAACTTATAACCCCCAAAAGAAAAAATTTATCTTAAATACATTAGAACATATCCCAAGACAATAAACAAAGTGCCACAGAATATATCAAAATGAACACCCTCAAATAGAAAAACAGAATGGGACCATTGAACAACATGTCATCCATGTACATGATCTCTTTGTAGTATTAGTTAGTCCCTATTAATTCTATATCTATTCTATTCATGGATATCAAAGGAGTCACATCCTGATACAAATCCTCTATGAAACTCTTATTATTTTATAGAAGGAAAAGGAAACTCCACACCTCTGCAACACTCTTGGGGGCTAGCTAAGATAAAACTATCTTGATCATAAAGGGTTATATTACTATTCCTTTTGAGGACATGACATTCTCCATGAAATTAAATTCACAAGCCCAAAAATTAGACATCACCCACATTCCAAAAACAACTGCTAACAATGAATAACTCCCAAAAATATATATCGATTCACCATATTATTCTAATTATCTATATAGTGAACCCAAATTTCATTGATTAAATCCCCCATGAACTTATAAAAAAACTTTCTAAACACTATGTTCATCAAACTGGTATACACGAATGGATACTTTTTAAAAATAATTAACATCATAATGAACTCGTAATGAATATGTTGACATTGTAAAATTTCCTTCAAAACATCCCCCCCCCCATTTCACATAATTCAATGATACCCTGAACATATATTTATTTTAAAAAATAAACATACACCTTTAAGAGGATAAAATATATCTAAAATCCATTGTAGAGGGAAGCAGTTCATTAATATCACATGATCTAAGTATCAATAATTGCTAGAAATACATAGGCTGTGATAATCCTTCTTTACAAAAATAAACTGGTGAATTTGAAGGTGACATGATTCATATAGAAATCCTCACGAAAATTGATCATGGTGCACTACTAGAAGATCATGCAACTTAGGACAAGCTATCAAATCATGATATATCAAGATTTGAGAAATAATGAGTTGTAGCTCAATAACAAACCTATTCTCATATCCAAGGGTCACACCACAACATCCATAGTAAAAAATTAGGGAAATCATCCAAAACCCATAAAAACATTATCAACTGAACCTCTAATGAGCTCAGTATATGCTCAACCATCATAAAATAATAGAAAAAACATGTATCCAATCAATATGATAGTCGCACTCAGTATCAAACACTTCTGGCCATCTATCGAAATCATAGAACATAACCATCCTCCAAATGAAATCCACAATAGACAACATTAAATACAATCGATACACATTAAGGATAATGTTTTATTGTTATATCCACAAACAATGTAAGTCTCCCCAAGACCAGTTCTTCTCTAACACAATAACAAAGTTTCTACATACATTATACAAAAAAGATTGACCTCCAATTGGAATAGTGGACACCATTGGATTATGAATCCACTTGACATCAGGCTCAAAATAATTGACTATAGTTAGTAATATGAAGGAGTATGTAGTTATCTAATCAATCAAGGAATTAAAAATACTAAAAAAATAATAAAAATGTTCCTTGAACGATGTTTGGATTTCATGGTGCTAGAAATGATAGAAAATAGAGTTTATAATGACATAATCCTTAGCCTCTCTTACCCTAATGATGATCAAATTTATGGCCACACTCTACTCTTTGAGTATGAAAGACATCTCATGTTTTTCTCTTACTATACCATCTTCTATATCTTGCTCCCAAGATAATGAAAATTGTTTCTTCTATCATTGATGAAACTACATCAATGGAATAACCTGAACTGCATCACCTAGTTCATACGACCAACTATGTAAGGATTATAACTCTTTCAACTGAATTTATCATCCTCCATAGCAAAAACACTTGTATGATATCTGATCATATGCCTTAGATCTTCCACACATTGTGAAATGAGATGATGAGGGATGGTATATACCCTAGGTTGTCCAAAAACACATTGGTCCACAGAATAGGGAACCTAAGACTATAGAGTTGATTTATGTAAAATCCATATGACTACTTTCTTATAATGATCTGGTTCTGGACAGTGTCATCTCAACAACATCTATTCATTCTAGAACCTCATGATATCTAAACAACATAAACTAGGGTGACATAACACTGGGTATCTAGATTAAAATACTCATAAAAATTCCTTTCTCTAGCCTCGAAATCTGGAAATTACACTGAAGCATATTAGATGAGAACCATAAAACTTGTCCTAATATTATGAATATTGAAACTCCCATGTCCAAGGGTAACCAGTCCCTGACGACTAGCCACCATTGTCGCCAATGAGAAAAAATATACTCAAAACAGATCTCTTAACTTCCCCAACAATACTTCTAAATCCTTGTTTTCCCTTAAGAACAGGATCCACCGCTACCTCACAGTGCCACAAAACATCATCATAGACAATGAAATCAATTTACAGTTCCATGAATAGATTAAACTGATATCTATATGAACCTCCTTTAATAAGACTTCTATGACTTAATTGAAAATAGATCTTTCAAACTTCTGCAATCTATAGTACTAAAACACTTTAGGTTTCATCCTCTAGGATTCTTAATCAATGGCCTCTAAACATTAGGGTTCCCACTCCTCCCATGTTTACATTTTTTAATAAACTATGATTATATCATTCCCCTACAAACCCATACAATCCTCCCATATTCTGAAATCCAAACTATATCTAATCCCTCAACCTGAACCTTTGATACAACTCTATCATGAACCCCTTCACCCCCACCCTAATAGTACCCCTCCTCAGCCTGAAATGGGACAAGGGAGATGGTGACCACCCAAGTTCCACCTCACGTAAGCCCCAGGTTGGTGACTAACAACAAAATATATAATACATAAAAATGGGTGTTGAAACCATCTAAGTGAATATGGTGAGGAGATATATAATATAGATACACCAATAATCTTTAACTCATACTAATAAATTATATTCCAACAATAAACATGTAATTTCATACAATACAATTACATCTAGAAAGGAAACTACATGCATCAAAAGATTAATACTAGAGATACAAAAAACCAATACCTATCTTGATCAACCTGAATCTAGTAGAACCCATACCAATGTCCATATTACTCTTTTGGACCTAAAAATAGTTTCTATTTAAATGGAGTGATCATAAAAGTACACCAAGTAGTATCCTCCCAAGATCCTCTCATACATAAGAAAAAGAAAGTATACTATATCCATGTTAAAAACATGTTAAACATATTCATCACATATATAGGATTACTAAGTCCCTGGATTAATTAGTTGTAAATCCAACTATGTATCACATACCAGGATCATATATTGTAATAATAAAATAACAAGGTTACCCGACTATCACTTCCCTATTGCTTTGTCTCTCTACCACAATGCCGTACATCCAGATCCATCTCTCTCCAAATGTAAGCTAGACTGAAGACATCATGGATATGTATCACAACATTATTATTATGCATCACATAATCCCATCATCTAAGAACAAAATCCATAAAATAACTTTTTAGTTTTTGGGTGCCCCCATATCCTCTATGATTTGTTTCATACATTGGGTATTATAACTCAAACCATCACATCCCAAACACTGATTAGGGTCCCACAATCCATCAAATCAAATACATTCCATACCTATAATATTGCTTTAGATACTATATCTCAAGATACATATGTGTGAAATAAGCATAGTCCATTGCATCCATCTATACACATATGTGGGAAAATCTAACCACTATAAATACAATTAGGTAACACTACCAAGTGATGAGAGTGGGTCCAGAGTGGTTGTCATCCATCTATCCTCACCATCATGATGTTCTAGAAAATATTGTACTATAATCCATTGTTTCTTTGTAAACATAAAAGAATTAGTGGTTTTGTGTATCAAATCATAACTCATGTATGATATAATATATATCAAAACCAATCTATGGGAAATAACCAAATCATAGGCTCAAAAATAAATATTTCCACTTGGACCCACAGTTGTAACTACTAGAGAATAAATATCATATAAGCATAAAATAATTTTATAAGAATTGCATTGAAAGAATATTATCTTTTTTTAATTTTCCTTATATTTATTAATTAATTAACATTATTATTATTATACATTTTTAACCATCAGTTATCATTTATTAAACAAAACACTAATATTATCAAGAAAACTCATTAGTCCCATGGAATAATACAACCATGTCTATGGTTTCTAAAGATCATCATATTTTTATTTCAATCTATATCAAAACCCATGGGTTAATTCTTTTATCATTTACAATTATTCTTGCATAATTCCATTTACTCTAGTAAAACATCATATTCTACCATCGAAGAGATGAATATCTAAGAATATCTAGATGTCTCAACTAGTGGGGAAAATAATGTTGATAAAAAATAAAAATGGCCATCCACAACATCAGTAAAACAATAAAAAATAACGTATCACAAATTTCAACATCATAATAGCTAATACCCACTTCAACGCATTCCATCATCATTGGTTCCATCCTTGAAACCCTTATTCCATATCACCGTGCATCACATCATTAGAGGAATCAACTACTACTATTACCTTGCGCCACCCAACCCATATATCATGACCCATCCCAAGATCACATCACATCTCATAGAGAGGAACAAATCAATAACACACATTAAGTAGAAAAAAACTTATACATTTAAAAGGGTAACTATTCTCTAAGACAAGGCATCCATCCTTCACATGCAAATGGGATCTCACATTTCCAATATGTAGGCATAGCCTTCATTAAAAATGGAAAAACTTGGCCTCTAATATTCATATTTATCAAAAAAAAATTTTTTATTCCCTCATAAATTAGTGGATTATTTAATCAGTGCTTCTAAATTTTGGTGACCAAATTCATCATCTATAACTAGCTATTATAAATATTTAGACATGTTTTTCGCAATAATTCAAATTTCAAAAAATTAAGAGAAGTCCATCTGATACTAGAATAAATTTTATTATTATTATCAAAATAATAATTTCAAATTTTAGTTCTTTATTTAATTCCATTAAAAATATAATAAAACATTAAATTAAATTTTCACACTTGAATCAATACGATTTCCACAAAATGTATAAGAAGTATTGGAATTTTTAAACAATTGTCTACATTATTTATTTTTCCAACCAAAAATAATTACAGGCAATACATTATTTATCCAAATGTAAAAATTTCAGCTGATTAAAATGATTATAAAAGATTAATAAACAAATAATATTATATATTGAACAACATGTTTTATAAATAGAGGAACCTTGTCATTGTTTTGGAAAACAATATCACGAAATCACTAAACATAAACCATTTTCATTTTTAATCTAGTTTAATTTTTATTATGTTAACACAACCACTAACCAAGCGGATATATTATTATAAACTTACTCTTTCACATAAATAAATTTGATCATAAATGAATTCCCTTCCTCAATGTTTTTATGTTCTTGAAACAGAAACATAACACAAACATGGTTTTTGGATGACCTCTCTCACAATGAAACTATGATATCCCAAGAACTTAATTCATTAAAAATATTGTGAAACAAACAATAAAACTCTATTTAAATGATACACATAAAAATCCAAAGCCTGGAATTAATTATGGGTATTCAACTAGATCAGAATAGGGTAAACTGGTGGAAAATATAGGTACAAATATCCTTGGTAACATGGGATTAACAATGAAATACTAGGGATTAATCCCAATAAAAATGTCTTAAAAGACCATTAAAATAACCATTAATTGAATATGGTTTTAGAATAAATAATTGAAGAAAATATGGCTCAACGGAATCGGGGGCATTTATAGGATGATGGGTTTCTAGAGGACCATGGTGCAACCCATAGGGCCATGCTATTTCCTGAGAAATATAGAAGTACCCATACACAGTTGAAGGATACCATGACACTACCCCTCTATCAAATCCCATTTTAAATATCCATATATATATATGTGGTCCTGATTTAATTAACCCAGAGGGTAATATGGAACCACCTACATGCCATAATGTAGCCACCGTTAATTTTTCATCCTTACCTAAAATCGATACTATGGAGCCTCTTAATTCTACATATTAGTTCTTTACATCAAAAAGTTAATATGTCACATCCCACCACTAAGGAATACCCACCACCAAAAAGGTAATACCAATAAAAATCAACCTCATGATTAACTATGTTATAGCATAGGCCACCACAACACCGAATCCCATCCTATAATGGAGTCCATGGCTCCAAAATGAATCCTTTACTAAAAGTTAATGGGATCCAATAGTTTTCAAATTTATGCATCAAACTCCATATAACTTCTTCTAGTTTCCTTAGAAATCCTAAAAACACAAATATAGGGGCAATTAAGGATCAAGCCACTACATGGAAAGTTAAATGAGAAAAGTAATATATATTATAAAATTTCACATGAAATAATAAACCATATATCTATGGAGTATAAATTAAAAGAAAACTGTATCCCTATAAAAATAGAACATGAATATAGGATAATAACAAGAAGGGAACCTTGATTAAGGATAATGGAGATAGATACTCATAAGAAAGAAATTAATATGATAATATCTAGCATATGGATTGAAAATCCAATCCATAAAGTAAAAAATCAATTTCATCATTTCCCAAAAGCATACTCTAGTGTTTGAATGATATAATGTGAAAATATAGAATCTCAAAACCATAGAATGACTAATTAAAAATAAGGAAGATAAAACACCCTATGGGTGATGGATAAAAAAGTATACTATTGTAAAAGGTTGGGACACACCATTAGTGTGTGTTAAGAAGCACTAGGGATCAATAAAATATAATTATAAAATTTTATATAAATCACAATATAAATTATAAAAATAAAATTTATAATTTATATAGGATATGTTATATATGTTATAACATTATTTATATGGAAATACAGTATACGTGGTAGGAAACAAATTTCACTATGAAATCCTCCTCTTATAAAATTTGGAGAGAGTATTTCCACTATAATAAAATCTAATATGTATGAAAATAGAGTCGCATTATTTTATTAAAAACATGGATATTAAAGAAATTTTCATCAAGAACCATTGATGATTCACTCATTTCATCCCTTTTAAGATAACTGAATTTTTTTTAAAAATAATTAAAAAGGGGGGATACTAATCTAACTGTGAGAGGGATGAGAATACACCTATAATAAGACACACTAAATATAGAAAATGATTAAATGGATTTGAAGGATATTTGAGAATAAAACCTTCAGTAATGATTATGTGGTATCATCCACACTAATATAATATATGAAAAGAATATTGATGTATAATTTATTTTATGAATAAATAAGAATATTGGGAAATAAATTTCTATTGGATTAAATAAATATGCATGTAAAAAAGGGATTTTTTTCACTATTAAAGAGATACCCAAGATATATAATATTTTTAATTTGGAAATAAACTTCTAGAAACATGTTTTTAGAAGTTGTGTCATAAAAAATAACACCACATTAATTTCATTGAAGAAAACATGATGTATAGGGATTCCCCATAAAGACCAACCAAACTTTATTATATGAAATTTTTTAAAGTAACCCTCTTCGCATATGAAATAAATTTTATAATATTTATTGAAATAGGTGTACAATAATGAAGGATATAAGATTCATGTGTTGTCACTTTACTTATAAAATAATATTTGATCAAGTATAAAACCAATTATACAACCAATGGCATCATGGATTCACATAAAGAAGAACTTTTGAAAATTATTTTCCCAATTTCAATAAGTATGTTCATTAAGAAATTTTTTTCTTGAAAGTTGAATCTTGAACTACTTCAATAAGGGAATATCCTTAGATAATGGATTGACTAAAATATTTTTCTAATATATCCAGTGGTATAATGAATTATATGGTGATCAAAAATTATTTCCTGGAAATTTCTTTAGTACTATCATACAACCCCAAAGGGAAATTGTTATATATATAAATAAGTATACACATAAAAGTTTTCATTGTTTATTTTTTATTATATATATTTCTTAAAATTTAACTAGGTTTAAGATACCATGAAATTTCTAGAAAATGAGACATCATTATTAACTATTAGTGTCCCTAAAATATATATCATATTTACTATATGAATCACTAGTATTATAAAAATGATGATAAAACTATGGGTAGTTATTATAATGCACTCAAAAAAAGTTAAGTCACTTATATAGATGTTGACTCCCTATGATTATATTTTTAATAAAATAAAGAAGTGGTGTCACTATTTTATTATTTACAAGTGTATCAATTCTTTCTAAAAGTGTAACATCTCGCACTAACAATTTTCCAATACATATATATTAATGATTTTTATGTAGATATGATTATGTTCATAGTATAATTTAAATTATAGAAAACTAAAAATGAATGTTCCTGTGAGAGTGGGTAAGAGAAATGGAAATATTTGGTATTTTTGAAATAAACACATGTTTCCCACATCAAGACCCAAATTTTTAAGATTTTGGTATTTACTAATGAAAAATAACCAATGGAAAGTTAAATTGATGATATTCTATAGAGGATAGTCCAAATAATCTAGGAAGAAATGTTTCAAAGAATAAATATTGAAAAGAAATTAAATCTATAGGATTTTTGAGTTGAATGGAGGCTCAACTAAATAATATGAATATATTCTTCTTTAATAAGTGTTACTCGTCTATTGGTAACACTAGTGGAAGGTATGAAAATGGATCCAACACAATGTTTTTATGAAATAAAATCATATTAACCAACACTAAATAGATTAATGAGTTTTTGTGATAAGTCTAATTATTAAATTCAACAGAGTTATTTATGAAGTGAATATAATTTTTTTGAAGAATTCAAGAATTTATCTATATCAAATGGGATGAAGACTAGTTTTATGATACATTAAGAGAACATACTCTCCCAATATGGATATTATATTTTCATATGTTTCATCTAATCCAAGGTATATAATTTTTTATATGACAAAAGTATAGATAAAAACATTTATTCAAAAAATGGTGGAGTTAGGATGAGATTTTTTACCTATATAAATATGTGTGAACAGTGGGGAAAATTTGAGTAGATCCCACAATACAGTTCATAAGGTTAAAGAAATAGAAAAAAATAAATAAATATAATATAATTAATACCATTATTAATATATTGAAAAAGGAGGATAAATTGATTAAATCACTATAAATTGATATTTTTAATTTATGGTTTTACAGTTTTGTATAGAACATAAGAATGTGTAAATATTGTTAACAAAACCAAAAATGGTAATAATGTTTTAGAGAATATTTTTTTCAAATTTTTTGGAAAATTTCGATTAGAGTTGTTAATGTGTTCTTATATATATGGGTTGAAGTGATTTCTAGATTTATAGTTGTAAGATATAGTGATAGGTGGAATTTATTGGGATAATATAAATCTAATTAATATTAAAAATTTATATCATTTAATTAATGGTCTATGTAAAAATATTCTAATATTATTATGAATAGTGAATTTTTCATGGAAAGAAGAAGTGTGAATATATTTTAAGATACTCATAATTATGTTTTTATGAGATGTAGTATATTTATGGAATACAGTATATTAGAATATGAATATTTAGATAATTTAATCATAGAGTTTTATTAATAGATTTTGGGATATTCTCTTTGAATTTTATGATGAATAGTTCTCTTGCTTTTAGAGATGTATCAATCATATTGTGTATCCCATTAGTTTAAAAGTCCATGTTCCAATAAAATTTATTCATATAATTTTCATGAAATCACTACAAAATTATATTAAGTGTGAATATATTTTATGTGTGAATATATTTTATGGGTGAATATGTTTTAAAATATATTCACCATTATATGATTCTTATATGATTTGAAGACCATTACACAAGACAATAAATTTAATACTCTATATGGCACTTGTTGAGATACAAAAGACCATTATATTTGGAGAATAAATGGCATGATATTCTTGTGAGTTAGATCATAATATTTCTTCATTGGAAACATAATCAAAAACAATCCTGATAATAATGAGACTATAATGTAGATCCTTCACCACTTTGGTAACTTTTGAATCATAAGCCCCATGAAAGAACGAAACATGGAATGATATAAATATCCCATTATTTTCTGATGAAATAATAATATAAATTCTTTTGTAAAATATATATTTAACAAACATAAGAAACAAGTGTTGTATATGGCATGTACCCTATAGAAGTAAAAGTGATACGGAATTCCCTTACCTCAAGTATCTAAATTCTTCAAACACATTCAAACCTCCTACATAATAAATATTATTTTCTAATATATATATTCGATGATTATAATCATATATATATATAACCATATATGATTTACTTGTGACATTTCATTACATGTTTATTATCAATTCCATGTTAAAATCACATTTTGTGTTTTAACTACATCATTCATCATGTATGTTTAAATTTGGTAATTTCAGTACATTAACTTAAATCATTATTCTATACCATCCAAAATTTTATCTTCATATAAATATCATTTATATTCATTTTGTATGTATCTATTTTAATCCATCGATTTTTTAGATAAAAATTTAATTACAGCCTTTGTAACATCCCAAGTAATTAAAGAATAATAAATTTTCATATTGATTAATATTTGTGAATTAGATATTAATTTTACTTTAAAGGGGAATCTATGTTCGATGACTTTCCAGATATGCAACAACAGGTTTCATTGAAATATTATGTTGCACACTAATAATATAATAATATTATTTTAAATGGTAGTTAACGCTTAGCCGTTATATTGGCAAGAATGAATAGAACTAACCAAAATATGATTATATATATTTGTTAAATTATTTTATATTTATACAATAAAATTTTGAGGATTAAAATGGGAATGAATCTAAATTTAAACAATAATACTCTAATATTCATTAAAAGGTCAATTTACCGCCTTTTGATAGAGAAACCTCTTTAAATCTAGTTTTTTCACTCTTATATGTTCTATCAAAAAAATAATATTCTTATTTAGAATTAGGATATCAAAATTTTCTTTGGGAAAAATATTTGTATTTTTCTGATAAAATTCATTTTTAATGAATAGTGAAAATACTGTATTTTAATTCAAAAACGCCTTTTAATATAATTTATTTATATAGATATATTATCATTTTAATTGGTTTTAAAGTGAGATTTTATTATATTTTTACCATTTCATCCAATTATGGTCATTAGAAGCAATTTCACTTTGAAATTGGACATAATCAACTCTCAATCTTTTGATAGTTATTGTTTTTTAAAAACACACTATTTGTTTTGACAACAGAAATTAATTTAAAATTAATTAATGTAGATTATATGTTTTGAATTTTTTAGAATTGACATCATTTTTGAATTCGGAATATCAAATATATCTTAGGCTGAATTTTTGGTATTTTTATGCAAAACTTCAATTTTTGATGAACAGTGAAACCATTAAGTAGTAGTTAAAAAACTAAATTTTTCGTTTAAATGATATTTTACTGCTTTTGTGAATTGAAATTTAAAAATTTGAACTAAATTTTGGTTATTCATAACTAAAATTTGGTTCAACAAGATGAAAATATTTTTTTGGTGAATAGTAACTTTTTACTTTTATTTACCACGGTTGAAGGTAAATAGGGTAATTCAAAGAAAAAAAATAATATTATAATAATATAATATTACCTTAAAACTTGACCTAACCTTATTGGATGAGTCATGGACGAACATGGGAATCCTTGGGTCGATTTTGTGACAACATTGATCCATTTGGAAGTGATAATGACACTTTATTTTAATTAACTTAAAGTAAAGAAAAAATGACACAAACAAATATCTTTTAGTAAATTAATTTTTACATAGGATTATATAAAATATATCTTTGACAATAAGTATTAATTAGAAATATAATATTATTTCCTACATCATGGAATTCGTTTTATAATTTTTATACATGAAATAAATAAAATTAGTTATGAAACAATAATGATGTAGTGTTTACCTCATTAATAAATGACTTAAATAAATAATATTATAACGACTAAAATAATATCCAAAACCTTTCCAATTCTTATTGTATGATTTTTTTTAATATGATTCATCTTATATTTTACTTTAATTTTTTTTGGACCTTTTGAAACCGATGATAAGCTTATAATAAAATAATATTTTCAAACATTCCTCAAGAGCCCCTCCTCCCCCTTATAAAAGGACACCACTTCTAACTAATTCCTAACACCTCTCAATACCTTTTTCCCATCCAATATCTACTCAAATAAGATCCTAATATCCCTATTTTTCTCTTATAATCCTTACCTTAGGCAGATGGCACTTCAAGAAACCCTTTTGGGTCAAAAAAAGGAGTTACCCGAATTAAAGGTAACGATTTCTCTTAAATGATTTTCTTTTATTTTACTTCTCCAAACACCTAAACTCTTTTTATTCAATTATTTTGTAACAAAAAAAAGTATCCTCAATATACTAGGATGTTTTTATGTGATTTATTAGAACTACACTTACACACAACTCCATCTAATGGTTAAAGAACGTACTATTTCTGTGGATGGAAAACTAACGCCTCATCAAACGATGATTGTTCAATAATCTCCTACCACATCTCATGGTGGAAATTAATATGGAACTAAATTTATATATGATATATTATGTGTTTATTATTTCTTTATGCTTCTGTGTATCCCTTTTATATAGAATACCTGTATGTTTTCCGTATTGTGTAAATACAATAATCTCATTTGAGAAAGTGCGGACTACCACAACCTTAAAGTGATGTGACTCGTTAATGCTTTTTTTGGGATGTATAAAAGATGGAGTTAATGATATTATATATAATATTATAATGTAATTATAATATACCTATGTATCATTATGTTTTAGTTACATTAAATTAAAAAATAGAAATGGAAGTAGCGGTCATGCGTACGTACAACTTACCGTCTCCATGAACTGTGCATTTCATTTATTATCTCCAAATGTTATGTACTATTATAAATACATAGATATACAAGATATACATGATATATATGATATCTAAATCATTATTATAATTATGAAGATAAAGGATATTTGACCACATGACCAACTAGTAATTATAAGGTGTTCATTTTTAATCAAGTACCAAATATCGAAAAAATGACCATTATTAACTTAAATGATTAGATAATGTTTATAACATGGTAATAAGTTATATAAAAGGAATAATAAAATTTAAAAAGGTTCTTAAGAAATTATAAATTAACTTTAGTTTATTATTTTTGAAATTTAAGAATGAACGGGTCAAGTCAGACACGAGCTAAGGGATTTCTTATCACGCTTTTAATTCCATGTGATTTCTATTGTTCGCTACTTATTTGTTGCATGGAGTGTATTGTGTAATTCCATTGGATATATATTATCATGATTATCCTTAGATTCATGGTATTATGTCTATCATTTTGTGTTTATTAACTTTTGGTCATACAACTCATTTGATTACAACGTGGTAAAGTGTTTCATCTCACTTTTTATTCCCGTGATATTCATGTTATATTTTACACTATTTCCATTTGTGTGGTTTATGTACTGCACATGGTTGTAATATTTGAGTAATATACTTTTATTTATGGTTATTTAAATCTTTATTTTATTATCCTCCTTTTATGTGATGTAGGTTTTCTAATTTACCAAATCGGTAAGAGAAACTTTCACGCTCTTGTTTTTAAAAAGACTTATTTTTGTTATGTCTTATAATTTACATATTCTTAAGTTTGGATATATTATTCTATATCCTAATTGTTTTAAATTTTATATCCATGTGATTATATACCTTTTTTATCTCTTATCAACTCATTTTTTGAATTTTAAAGTGACATTGTTAGGATGTCGAATTTCTATAAGGGAAGTTCAAAACCCAATTTCCACTCATTGGGTTAATCTTATACTTATTGAATTTTTAATTATATGATTATGTGTGGAATCACTATTTATCTATTTATGTAATAATTTCCAATTGTATTTGAGTTGATAAACTTTTTATACACATAATCACTATGTTTATAATTTCTCAATTCATTGATATGAACTTGATAAGGGTAATCCTAACTCAATTTCAATTCATTGAGTTAAATATCCATGTCATTAGTTTTGTTTGTATAAGAAAATGTATGAATGTATTCTGATTTATTTACACTTAATATCCAATCATATTTATTGTATTTATATTTATCACACATATTTATGTAATTGATTGATCCTTAATCTAAGGATGCCGTCTTTATAATGGATTTCGCCTCAATTTACATTCCATTGAGACTCCATTATTGTATTGCACCAATTCACTATTATATGGTGTATATACTGTCCTTTGGCATATTATATCTTGAATCCATCTTATTCTAATGATATTATAATGTTCTAATTAAATTTTATTCCTTGACTATTTGTATTCAAGCGTCTCTCATTTTTCTACAAACCCTTTAACTAAAATATCATTTTAAATGTGTTAATGATTTATTCTTCTAAATATTATTCATTAATGTCCATGTTTTCAATTAGGTTTTAGGGATTTATTTATATGGACATTATTTTTTTAAAATGTAAATTCAATTAAAAGCATCAAAGTGGCATGGGACACTTTGATTCAAAAATCTCTTTGTTAAAAGTTTTAACTATTTTTAAAAAAGGTATGATAAAGAATTGATTTTGTCAAAATATTGAAATGATATATTTTTATTGCAAAGGAAATGTTAATATTAAAATGTTTATATTTGAAATATTTATTTTCTATTATTTTATAATGGTACTTGAAAATTTTCTTGGTGGTTACATGATTAACCAAAAGATGGGGGGTGTCGTGATAAACCATAACTAGTGGTTACGTTATAACCTTCAAATCATTGGGTATGGAAGTCGTCCGTATGAAAATTCCATTTAGTGAAAAGTGTGGAAGTTGATCGTATGGTTATTCCATTTCAGTATGTTTAGGTCCCAAGTTACAATTATTTGTTATGTGTTCTTTTATGTGTATTCTTGTAATCCTTTGGTTACAAAAGGGTAAGCAATGATCTTTTATTCTGTGAAAAGTATTTACCACTTCTTAAAGGTGAAAATTATTACTTATGATAAAGTATTCATGGTTTACATGTTGTTTTGATAAAATAACAGTTTTACTTCTCTATTTATCCCTTACCGAGATTTGTATTCTCATCCCTAGTTTAGAAATGTTTTCACATGACATAAAGATGAATAAGTTCAATGATGGGGTCAAGGGAAGGCCATGCTATCTAAAACATGGAACTTAATATGAATTTTTTTCAAGAGTTTTTATTTTATAAATAAAAATAGAAACTGAGTAGAAGTGTCCACATTGTAATATTTTGAGATGTAATAGCTAAGTCTTAATTCTCTATAACTCTAAACTTGAAAATATCCTCAATTTGAATTATTCATTTAATTCAATATTATGTAATGTTTTTGGTTGGGGTTTTTATAGTTTGTATCAGGGGTCGATTGAGACAACATTATGGATTAGTAGATTTCCTTAGACACATGGTTAGTCCCTATGTCTATTATTTCAGTTAAAGCTTTGTTTTATAACCTCTTTAGATCAAGGAAAGTCAGTTAAAAATGGAAGGGGGAGGATCTCAAATGACATTCCTATCTCTTTCGGATGACTTTCTTGCAATAATTATTACAAAGTCCTGTTTAGATGATTGTGAAACTTTTTTAAGCATACAACTCGCTTGCAAGAAGTTTTTTGAGATATCAAACACATCCACTATACCTCGATAACATCATGGATCATAGGGTTTATTTAATAAAATCCTATCATTACAATATTCTCATATTTTAACTAAATTTAAATATTTTCAAGGCATTCTCAAATATTTTACCTTATAATATAATTTTGAAGCATATTATGATTTTGAAAAATGTGTTGAAGAAGAAGACCCTTGCACAACCTATTTATATTTTATTATAAAATATATTCTCTCATCACATACTTATGGTATTTTAAAAGGACCATTGATTGAAATTTTCAACTCAAATTCGGTCCTACTGTTTAATAAAAACCATGTTTTATCAGATGTTTTGAAATTATATGTCATACATGATTATTTTCCAAAACTATTTTTCTATGAACACCCATATGACCCAAGTTATACAAGGTGTATTTGGATGAAGGAAGCAAATGATTTTGAAGGATCCCTAAATCATTGTTTCAATGCATGGACCTTCTACCTATGAGAACATGATGACGATGAAACCATATAGACACCATGATGAAGGTATGTTGATCTTTCTATTAGTAATAGGTTTATTTTATCATTTGGAGGTGAAATAAAAAAGGGAAAATATATATAAGGCTTAATGAATTCAAATGTTGATGTATTTATGTGTTGAGATGAAAAGGAATGGTATATAAAACCTATGAGGTTAAAAAATGTTAGGTTTATTTTTCAGTTTTATAAAAAGTAAAACATGTAATTTGGGTGAAATCCCATCGTGTTTGGCAAGGCCATGTGAATCGAACCCACAACTAAAGGGTGAAAACGGTACATCTCCTACCACGGGCCTACGTGAAGTCCCTGGTTAGTATGATTTCTTATTTTTAGTTAAATGATTTTATGGGTCAAGAATAAGTTGATTTTGGGAACGTATGATATATCAAATAGATATCCTTAATATAGGAAAATGATTTGGTGATTAAGTGATAAATATTATTATGGATGTCATTTTCTCTTTTGGGGAACATTATATACTTATGGAAAACAGAATTCTATGAGATATTATTTGTGGAGTAGTGATTAAAATTTTATTTTGGAAGAATCTATGTTTTTATTGTGGAAATCTTTTGATTTGGGTTATTCATCGAAATTATTAACCTGTCATGGATAATATGTGATTTGGTTAATTACTCTTAAGTATGAGACTTTAAGATTAATTGGTTTTATTTAGAGATATATATTAAGATTTATAATAAAAGGCAATGTGATCAAATAATTTTGAATTTTGGGTTTCAAACTTAGTTTTGATTACTCTGAAACATTTTATGGATAGTTGTTTATTGAAGATACTTTGTTGAACATTTAGTTTCATTTAAAAAATTTTGGAGATTAAGTGTAGTTTTTCTTTTTGTGAAAGATTATACTTTTGGGGGATTATATGATCTTTGACTAACCTTTTTGGTTTTGGTTAATGTCTAAAGACATAGAAAATATATAGTTTATCTTTTTTGGATTATGTGATTCTCCATAATTTTGTTATAGAGCTTTTAATTTTGAAAAGTCATCTTGAATACTCATCGATTGGGGAAAATGACTTTGTGGTAGAAATGTAGTAAAGGATGAAAGTCAATATGAAAAGTAAATATGTTTCATTGTTTTCATGTTCATGATCTTAAATAAATTCCACAACATTATGAATAGGAACATAAAACAAAAAAAAATTCTGCTAACATTTCTTACTGGGGAATCAAATTCCATATAACCCATCACAAGTTTGTTTTTTTTAGATTGTTTAATTTCTCCTATTCATGTTTTCTATCACTCTCTATCAGAACGTGATGGTTTATTTTCTCCTCTATATCCATGTTTTCATGGAATCCAAGTATCTGTTGTCTCAAGTGACCTTTATTCTTTTAATTCATTCTTTAAATGTGATAGTTTTATTGACTCTTTTTCAATGTGGGACTTTCTGTGATGTTTCCAAGCACAATTTTATAATTGTGGGGACGCAATTTCCAAAAGGGGGATGGATGTAACATCCCATGTAAATAAAGAATAATAAATTTTCATATTTATTAATATTTTTAAATTTAATATTAATTTTACTTTAAAGGGGATTCTATGTTCCATGGCATGCCAGATACGCAACAGTAGGTTTCATTGAAAGCTTACGTTGCACACTAATAATATAATAATATTATTTTAAATGGTAGTTAATTCCTAGTCATTATATTTGCGGTAATGAATATAACTAAACAAAATATGATTATATATGTTTTTTAAATGTTTTTACATTTATCCAATAAAATTTATAGGCTTAAAATGTGAATGAATCCAAATTTAAGCACAAATACTCTAATATTCATTAAAAGGTCAATTTATCACATTTTGATGGTGAACCCTATTTAAATCTAGTTATTTAACTCTTACATGTTTTATTTGACAAAATAAAATTCTTATTTTGAATCGGGACAACCAATATTTTTTTGGATAAAATTTTGGTATTTTTATGATAAAATTCATTTTTTAATGAATAGTAAAAAATACAATATTTTAATTCAAATAAGCCTTTCAATATAACTTATTTAAATGTATAGATTATCTTTTTAATTAATTATAAAGTGTAATTAGAATATATTTTTACGATTTAATCCAATGATGGTCATTGGAAGCAATTTCACATAGAAATTGGACATAGTCAGTTGTCAATCTTTTGACAATTATTATTTCTTAAAAACATGTTAGTTTTTTCACTACAGAATTAATTTTAAATTAATAATTCAGCTTCTATGTTTTGAACTTGGTAAAATGGACATCGTTTTTGAATTTGGAATATCAAATATAGGTGAGTCTGAGTTTTTGGTATTATTCTGAAAAACATCAATTTTTGATGAATAGTAAAAAAATAAATTGAAGTTAAAAAACCGACTTTTTCATTTAAATGAAATTTTACCTCTTATATGAATTTATTTCTGAAAATAAGACATACGTGGTTGTTATTAATAAGTAAAATGTGGTTTAATAAGATGAAAATATGTTTTGGTGAATAGTAACTTTTTTCTTTTATTTACCGCTGTTAAAGTTAAATAGGGTAATTCAAGGTAAAAAGATTATTATAATTATAAAAAATTACATTAACACTTTTCCTAACCTTATTTGATTAGTCATGGCCGACCATGGGCATTCGTGGGTCGATTTGGGGACCACATGGAGTCACTTGTAAGTTATAACGAGACTTTATTTTAATTAACTTAAAGTAAAGAAAAAAATAACATAAACAATTATCTTTTAGTAAATTAATTTTTACATAGGGTTATCTATGTTATCTCTACGACTATAAATATTAATTAGAAATATAAAAATATTTCCTACATCATGGTATTTGTTTTCTAATTTTTAGACATCAATTAAATAAAATTATATATGACACAATAATGATGTAGTGTTTACCTCATTAATAAATAAGATTATAAAGACTAAAATAATATCCAAAACCTTTACAATTATTATTTGATGATTTTATTTATAATATTATTCATCTTATATTTTACTTTAATGTGTTTTTTAATTTTTTAAATCATAGATAAGATTATAATAAAATAATATTTTCACATTTTCCTCAAGAGCCCCTTCTCCCCCTTATAAAAGAACACAACTTCTAACCAATTGCTCACACATATAAAGCCCTTTGGTTCATCCAACCTCTACACCAATAATCTCCCAATATCCCCATATTCCTATTATAATACTTACCTTAGGCAGAAGGCACTTCAAGAAACCCTTTTGGTTCAAACCAAAGGGAGTTACCCGAATTAAAGGAAACGATTTCTATTAAATGATTTTCTTTTATTTTAATTCTCGAACCCCATAAACTCTTTTTATTCCATTCTTTTCTAACAACAATAGTATACTCAATATACTAGTATGTTTTTATGAGAATTATTTGAACTAAACATACACACACCTCCATCTAATGGGTAAATAACATACTGTTCTTGTGGATGGAAAGCTAATGCCTCATGAAATGATGACTGTTCAATTATCTCCTACCGCCTCTAATAGTGGAAATTAAGATGGAACATTATTTAAATATGATATATGATATGTTTATAATTTTTTTATTCTTCTGTGTTTTCCTTTTTTAAAGAATACCTTTATGTTTTCCATAGTGGGTAAATATGATAATCTCATTTGAGGAAGTGCGGACTACAGCCCCCACAACTTATGTGGGATTTATAAAGGATAGAGTTAATGATATAATATATAATATTATACTTTAAGTATAATAAAACAATGTATCATTATCTTTTAATTCCATTAAAACAATAAATTGAAATGGAAGTAGCGTTCATGCGTACGTACGACTTATCATCTCCATGAACGATGCATTTCATTTCATATCTCCAAATGTTATGTACTATTATAAATACATACATATACTAGATATATATGATATATATGATATCTAAATCATTAATATCATTCTAAAGATAATAGATAATTGACCACAAGAACAACTTGTAATTATACGGTGTTCATTTTTGACTCAACTACCAAATATCGACAAAATGACCTTTATTAACTTAAATGATTACATAATGTTTATAACATGGTAATAATTGATATAAAAGGAAAAATATACATGATAAAAGATTCTTAAGATATAATAAATTAACTTTAGTTTATTATTCAGGAAATTAAAGAACTAACGGGTCAAGTCTGACATGAGGTAATGGATTTCTTATCTCACTTTTAATTCCATGGGATTTCCATTGTTCACAACCTATTTATTGCATGTGGTGTATTATTTACTGAAATTGGATATATATTATCATGATTATCTTTATATTCATGTTATTCTATGAATCATTTGGTGTTTATTAACATTTGTTCATATGACTAATTTGATTACAACGTGGTTAAGGGATTCATCTCACTTTTTATTCTCGTGAGATTCGTGCTATATATTCCACTATTTCATTTTTGTGTGGTGTATGTACTGCCAATTATTGTACTATTTGTGTAATATACTTTCATTTATGGTTATTTAAATCTTCATTATATGATCCTTCGTTCATGTGGTGTATATTTCATAAGTTACCAAATTGGTAAGCGAACCTTTCACCCTCCTTTTTTTAAAAGACTTCTTTTTTGTTATGTATTCTAATTTACAGCTTCTTGAGTTGGGATATATTATTCTATATCCATATTGCTGTAAATTTTATGTCCAACTGATGAGATACCATTTTTATATTTCATCAACTCATTTTCTAAATTTTAAAGAGATGATGTTATGTTGTTGAATTTCTATAAGGGATGTTCTTAAACCAATTTCCATTATTTCGGTTAATCTTATACTTCTTGATTTAATCATGATATGATTATGTATGGAATCACTATTTATTTATTTAAGTAATAATTTCCACTCTTATTTGTGTGGATATACTTTTGATACACATAATCACTCTATTGAATATTTCTCAAGTCATTGATATGAACATTATAAGGGTAATCCTAACTCAATTACCATTCATTGACTTAAATATCCAAGTCATTGGTTTTGTTTTTTCAAGAACACATGTGAATGTCCTATAATTTATTTATACTTTATATCCAATAATATTGACTGTATTTTTATTTTTCATACATAATTATGTAATTGATTGATCCTTAATCTAAGGATACAGTCATTATAGGGGATTTCGTCTCAATTTACATTCCATTAAGGCTTCATGGTTGTTGTGCACCAATTCACTCTTATATAGTGTGTATACTATCCTTGGGCATATTATATCACGTATCCTTTATTTTCTCATGATATTATAATGTTATGATTAAATGTTATTCCTCAATTATTTGTATTCAAGCATCTCTCATTTTTTTAAACCCTTTAACTATAATATCATTTTAAATGTTTTGACGGTTTATTCTTCTAAATATTCTTCATTAATGTCCATGATTTCAAAATGGTTTTAGAGATTTATTTATATGGGAATTATTGTTTTAAAATGTTAATTTCATTAAAATATTCAAAGTGGTATTTGACACTTTGATTCAAAAATCTCTTTATTTAATGTTTATAATGGTTTTGAAAAAGTTTTGATAAAACATTCATTTTGTCAATATCTTGAAATGATATATTTTTATTGAAAATTAAATGTTAATAGTGTAATGATTATATTTTAAATATTTTATGTGCTATGAATTTATAATGGTACTTGGACATTTTACAGCTTGCTACGTGATAAAGAAAATGACGAGTGGTGTCGTGATAAACCAGGATGGGTGGTTACATTATAACTTCCAATGCATTGGGTATAAAAGTCGTTCGTATGCTATTCCATTTAGTGATATGTGTGGAATTCAATCGTATTGTTATTCCATTTATGAATGTAACACCCGAGACTTTTATGTTATATAAATCATCAAAGGAATCTTTTTCTACACAACACTTGCTTGGCTTGCTTTACACGCAATTGCGACCTTCCTCGATAGCTTGCGTCGTACGCAATACTGAGTTTCACTAAAAAACAATATGCTATTAAAACTAGCCGTTATGAATAGTAATAACCACTTTTTGAAATTTTATAAATTTTATTTTTCAAAATGGACTTCATTTTGGATTTAGAATATCGAAATTAGCCTAGGGTGAAATTTTGGTATTTTTCTGAAAACTTTCAATTTTTGATGAATAGTGAAACCATTAAGTGGTAGGTTAAAAACTGAATTTTTCATAAAACTTAATTTTACCGCTTCTGTGAATGGAATTTCTAAAATCCGACAGACACGGTTGATATCAGTAAGTAAAATGTGGTTCAATGAGATAAAAATAATTTTTTGGTGAATAATAACTTTTTACTTTTTTTACCGCGGTTAATAGTAAATAGGGTAACTAAGGGTAAATATGATATTATTATTACCCTAACACATGTCCTAATTCTATTGGACAAGTGTAATTCGACCAAAAACAAACTTAGGAATAAAATATGACCATTTAGGCCCACTTGGATTAGATTAGGACATTCATTATTAAAGAAGGGTTAAAATAGTTAACATCAAAGTTTAATAAGTAAATCATTTTTAATATGGGGTTATAAATACGCTAAATTCGACTATAAATATTCATTAGAAAGCTAAAAAGATTTCATACATAATGGTATTTTATTTGTAATTTTTAGACATTAAATAATTTAATTTATTTATGACACAATGATGATGCAGTAATTATCTTATTAATGAAATATTGACATAATTGATGTTATAAACACCAAAATAAATGTAATTTTAGACTTTTTATGAATTCCACTAATTTTATAGGTTAATATGATATATTAATGTTGATTTAATCAACTTGGTTCGAACATATAATTCTGTTATGACTTTCACAAAAATCATATATCAAATAGTGTCAAAATTGACACAAAATAGTTTTTAAATCAAATATTACATTGTTAATTGTTATTTTATTCCTAAAAATATAAGGTTCTGCCAAATGACTTAGATAAGGATATATATATTAATAATAAATAATTTGGGGTTCGTTTGGCATGTTATAGGAAGTGTATTAACCATATAGTGAAAGAAAACAAAAAGACATGGTAAAAGTTAAATTATTTAACGTAGAGTTAAATCTAATTGATAAGGTTAAAATAATACCCTAAACTTGTCTAAATATTATTGGTTGATAGTATTTCGACCCATCCCCACTTTAGCTTCGAAATAAGACCCTTTAGAACCATTATAAACCGATTTTGACTTTAATATAAAATAATATTTTGAGATATTCCTAAGGTGCCCCTCTCCTCCCTTATAAAAGGGCACCTCCTCCCCCTCCTCCTCACACCAATTTGAGCACTCAAGCTCGGCCAACCCCTGCCATTTTCTCCTCTCCACTTACCTAGAATAATCCTATAGGTCCTGGTCTTCTTCAAAGACCAATCTTAGTTCCCTAAGTGGAGGATTCAAAGAAGCATTCCAAAGAAGAGGTAATATCCATTACCGATCTTTTCAATTTCTTTCTTCTTCAACTTCTTCTTCTTTAGTTGTTTCATGATAAAGTAATAACATCAGTATTACTTACATAATGATATGTTATTATAAATATGAAACAACCCTAATTCACCTTCTATCCATCCTACGGAAAAATGAAATCACCGCGCGTGCGTACGTACGGAATACCGTTTCCACGCCGTGGTGTAATCTATTTTCCACCATCACTTTACAAGGATGGGTATAATGGTGTAATGAGTAGCTATTTATGATTATTATAAATTAATACTATTACTGAAATAATATATATATACTCCAATACAGTTCCACAATCATAGGAACGATATCATCACTCGTGCGTACGTACGGAATACCGTCTCTACGATGTGATGCGACTCGTCCTACATGATCATCATTACATAGTAATTATATAAATGAATTGAATGAATAAATATGATATATGTTACACTAATTACATTCTAGATATAAGTTATCTATAACCTTAAAAGAAGAATAAGAATTTATTCGGCAAAACACGCATAAGAACAAAAGGCAATAAAGCCCCGAGTAACAAGTAACAATGAAATATTACTAACAAGAAGCTAAGAATATGACCATATATGATATCATATCAATATGTATGATTCTGTAATAAGTCAATAACATTATTTAAACCATTATACAGGAGCTTCAGACACATACAAAGCTAATCGGACCTAAGGTAAGGGAAAATATCACAATCTCATTTTTATCCGAGATTGTTTATTCGTAAGTATTTACTGGGGTGTATTTTATCATCCACATCCATGTTTCATCAATATGTAATATTATTTCCATCCACCTACATTTGTTTAAATCCATTTTTACCCTTCGGTGAGTTTTTAGTAATATCTATGAAATGAATCTTTTGTCGTACGAGGTACTTTTTGACTTTTCCGACAAAAGTACGAAGAATGTTTTTTTTAACTTATACGGCATGAATGTATTTTTAAAACATTATTTCTAAGAAGCTTCCTTTAAAAGTTTTCAAGTTTATTTTTAATCAACTTCTTTTATTTTAAAGTTGTATGGCATGTTATGAAAGGAAAAATGTTTTTAAAGTAGAAGGGATATTTTCCTCAAGAATGGAGTTCAAGTATTTTATCAAAATTATTTTCCATCTAAGATAATAAAAGGGTTCTGTTTTTATCCCTATTATTACATGGATTTGATTATGTTGTGATGGAAACATTTTTATGAATTCCTTTATCTTATATGAATTGTTTTATGATGTCATGTTGTTTAAGAATCCCATTTTTATTACATGGGTTACGCTATGATGTATGGTTTATGATTATGTGGCACACATAAGAAAGGATTCATTATAAGATGGGAGGGACCTATATCTCCCTCCAATGCATTGGGTAATGATTTTATATCTCATGAGATAGACATGGCTGGAACAGAAGGTTATTTCGATTCAGTGATACAGGACTGAAACGAGGAGTGAACTCGGTTCAGAAAGGGACTTTGTCCACTAAGATAGTCTTGGAAATGAGTCATGACTAACAAGAAATGATTTTCCATGATTATGTGTGCATGCCACAAAGTTTCAAGTTTTATGTTATGATTATGGGTATCTCATTTTCACTTCTATGATTTATTCCATGTTAAGATATTATGATCTCTTTTGCAGGTTTTGATTTTCAAAAATATATGATATGATTTTTATTTCTTTTCTTTACCCTTGCTGAGCATTTGAGCTCACCCTTTTATGTTTTCTTTTCCCCAGGTCAGGAAGATGGATATTAAGTAGAATATGATAAAAGGGACCCTAGATATGATGAAATAAATGGGAGACACTATAGAAGATTTATGAACCAGTTGTTTATGTTTCCCAGTTTCTAAAGACACTATACCTATACGGTCCTTTGTGGTTTTGTCATATGTTATAATAAGTGTGCTTCAATTTTGAAGTATTAACAATGTATGTAAAGTATGGGTTGTTATAATGAATGTTTATGTCCCAACATACCTTTATATTTTATGTGTTCTTTTATGGGTTTTATAGTAATCTTTTGGTTACAAAAGTGTAATCAATGATCTTCTATTCAGTGAAGAGTATTTACTACTTCATAAAGGTGAAAAGTATTAATTATGATAACGTATTCATGGTTTACTTGTTGTTTTGAAAAACTAACTGTTTTACTTTTTTTGTATATCCCTTACTGAGCTTTTTATGCTCAACCAAAGTTTTGAAATGTTTTCACAAGACTTAAATATGAATTGGGTCAATGATGGGGTCATGGGAAAGTTATGTTGTCTAAAACATAGAACTGGATATGAATCTTCTTTTCAATAGTTTTTATTTTATGAAAAAAATGGATACTGAGTAGAAGTGTATACCTTCTAGTCTTTTAAGGTGTAATAGTTATGTCATAATTCTCTAAAACTCTAAACCTAAACATAACCTCAATGTGAATAATTAATTTTATTCAATATTATGTAATGTTTGAAGCCTGGGTCCTTATAGCCATCATGGAGACGATATGTCGTACGTCTGCATGAACGTTGTTTCTATTTTGTTGATAGATAGAATGAATGAAAGTAAAATATTAATTCATATTCCAAGATTAATTTATATATCATTTATATCATATATTTCTTTAAATTATATCCTCATTACCGTCCATTTCAATGTAAATTGAAAATCGTATCGGATCACTTTATAGAGGTGGTAGTCTACACAAACGCATAAGCGATGTTTTCATTTTCCAACAAATTGGAATGTAATAAGATCATAGTTATATTATAATTCCACCATTATAACTATTTCTAAAATTTCATACACATATTATAAATATATCATTATATCCATCCATGAGAGGCAGTGGTGGAAAATGAACTACATCGGTTTGTGTGGTGATAGTTCGTCGTACAATTGATAAACAGGTTCATTTCCCATTTTATGGAAGAGTATATTGTTATAGGTTATTTAATAAAATTATAAAATATTAATATATGGTTGAAAGTAGTGTTATTTTACTGAAATTATTAATACTTGAATAAATTTTGTAAGATAATAAATAAAGTGAAAGAGATTAGTGAATATAATTAACTTTTCTTAGAACTGCATCATTTAAATCTCTAATTAATGATCCTACGGTCGGGATTTTTGGAATGAAAACATATCTATCAAATGTATATTGATGTAGGGGAGATTTTGGTTGGGTTTTCTCCAAGAAAAATGGATTTAGAAGAGTGTATATTTGAGGTGAAGAGGTTCCCTTTTATAATTGAGTAGTTTTATATTTTTAAATAACCAAAACTATTCAATAATGGGAAGTCACTCTAATACAAATACCCTCCAAAATTGATAAATAATGGAGTTTAGGGAAGATATGGTCGATTCTCACCATATCCACGCACAAGAACACTTATTTTAGACATGTTACTCCTTAGACACTAAATTTACATAATTTTACCATGTAGTTTTAACTATGTTGACAAGTATATTTTATTTATTTACCTAGATATTTTATCTTTTAAGACTATAAATTTATGAACCTTTTTAGATATTTTTTACATAATTATTCTAAATTTGAAATCATATTTATCAAATAAAATTCTTATGATTTTGGAAACTGAATTACATTGTAGGGGTATATAATGTGGAGACCCCTATTTTAACCAAAACCATGATAATTATTTTTTATTTTTTAACTATTAATTATGAAAAAATTAAGTTTACCTTATTAGCAAATATTAATTAATTTTTAATCCAAAAATGAATTCCATTTTATCAAATTTAATTCACATTATTGGTATAAATATATTTAAAATTAAACCCATACAGGTGATAAAAAATGTCGCTCGAATGAAAAATTTTCATAAGTATAAAAAGAGTATATAAAAAATGAATGTAATATTGATTCCAGTTACCTAAATTTCATTATTAATGAAATAATTAAACCAATTTAACACTAAAAATATTAATACAAAATATAATTTTTTAAATATATTAAAATAAAATGCAGTTTTCAAAAGAGATATCAATTTCTACTATTCAATGTACAAATAATCTTTTCAAAAAATTATCAATAAATAACACTAAATTTTGTTTGACAGGATCATTTTAGAAAATAATTTTATTTTTTAAAATAAAATTTATAATAGAAGAAAAAAATAATTTTACAATTTTTTCTTAAAAATAAACAAAACCCATTTTTCCGAGACAAAGTATTTTCCGAGATTTCAAATTATTTTCCAAGAATTAAGTATTTTTTTATTAACATGTTATATTTATATAAAAATATTATAATTATTTTTAAAAATTGGGTCATATATATTAATACCTCTAAACATAGTTTCTAGGTTATAATTGTTTTGTTTACATCATAATATTAACAGTATATCATGGTTCATTAAAATTCAACGTTTACTGTAATACAAGCTATCAATGAAATTAAATTTATATGAACTAAAATTTTTATTAAATAATTATGGTTTCAAAATATACCCCCCTAATAAATTTCCATCTCAAAAATAATAACATTGATAAAAATTGAGGATAGATCTGCCTCATCATATCTTCAGGTTCCTATATATCTTTCTCATATTGGTGGTTAAACTAGAAAACATTGACCAGATTAGTGGTCCTGATTCATACCACAATATCTATATGATATAGAATCATTATAGATTTACGTTCATAGAAAATTTACTTATCTAAAGGTATGACCTCTATGTTCAGCACATGTGAATGGTCAGTTATGTACTTCCACTGCAGAGATACATGGAACACATTGTGAGCCTAGGGGAGGTTTGGTGGAAGCACCAAATATAATGAAACTGTCCCTACTCATTCAAGAATATTAAAAGTGAAAATATACCTATATAATATATTTCCCTTATTTAAAAATATCATAAACATCTTCCATTGATAAATTCACATAAACACCTTCTTACTAACTTGAAATTCTAGAACGCATCGATGGTTATCATAAAAAAAATTCTATAATCTTTTTTCAACCATTATGTTTTGCTTAATTTCAGTGACCATCACTCATATTGCATCATCCTATTATATAACCAATATCATTGTTTTTCTAAATTCATGTCATCAGATTAGATCTCTACACTAGAATTATAGAGGGATTTAAAATTTTCCTTCTAAACAATGCAGTGGAAGAAATTATGTATGAAAACTCAACAAGAAAATGGTGTTTATCCCATTCACTATTAAAATCCATAAAAAATATCATCATAACCTATATGCCTTGAATGTTTCTCTCATACTGACCATCTATTTGAGGATGATACAATGTACTAAAACTCTACTCAGTATCAAGTATTTTTTGATTACTTCACTATAACATTGAGTTGAACCTCACATACCAATCTGATACAATTCAATTTTGAACTCCATAAAACCTCACCACTTCCATAATGTTTATCCAGAATAGTTAACCAATAACGAATTATTCTCTAATAATAATAAAGTGTGAAGACTTTCTATGGAGATAGACTAAAACTAATAAATCATTGTTCCCATTGAATTTTTTCGGGAGTATGATTACAAAATACATCCTGGTTTTCTTATTTCCATTTCAGTATAGGAGTTATTGTAACATCATCTTGTAATTTTTTCTTATATATTTTTGGGAGTATGATTACAAAATATATCCTGATTTTCTTATTTCCATTTCAGTATAGGAGTTATTGTAACATCATCTTGTAATTTTTTCTTATATATTTTTTTTTATTTTAAACAACAACCATTAAAATAAAAACTCTACAATTTATTTATTCATGTAACCCTACCAGAATTATTGTTTCAAATATCTATACATCATTATACTTTCAAGAGAAATAGATAGTGAATCAATAAAATCTTCCTCTAATATCACATTCCTCAATTATTCTATTGATAGAACACATAAATTGTTTTCTAACCATTTGATTCCATAATTATGATGTTTTAACTAAGGAACATTTCTGACCTATATATACTAATTCACGTCTTCGTTATGTGCCACTTTAATCATTACTTGGATAGTTTGTTAAACATGCTATTGGAAAAGATAATATTTATCCCCTTAGATCAACATTTTGAGATCCCTAAATTGCAGGTCCACACATATTTTATATTTTGTGACCCCATGCATAGATAATCTAGCATGATCCTTTTGACAAAAATCATCAACCACATTGTTCTCTTTCCTAGGGTGGTAATATATTCAACAGTCTGAATCATTAATAAGTTTCAACAATCTACAGTGGCCATATTAAAACACTTTTTGTGTGAATATGTAGAATATAATATTATTATCTGTATATATATCACATCATTCACTGTAAAGAAAATACCTACATATCTTTAATGAAAAAATTACCGAATCTAACTCCAAACAATGAGCTGGGAAAATTTTCTCATGAGTATTCTATTTTAATGAGGCATATTCTATAACAATATAATTCAATATAAAAACACATCCCATTCCCTATTTTTTTATCACTATATTTTAAAAACCCTTGTCTAGCATGGGCTAGTGTAAGCACATGCATACTGTTTAGCCTACACTTTAGTCCCCTAAATGTTTCCTCAAATTTATATGTTTAGAGAAACTTTTCTCCCTTTCAAGTTCACATAGTGGAAAGACTGGATATCCTTGAGAAATTTCCCCCAAAACATCAATAATATCTCCATTTAAAAGAGACAAATGGTTATCAGTCAGTTTGGATTATCCTTCCTAACATTGAATATTATTTTTAATTGATGGATTCACCAATATACCTCTTCTCGATATTATATAAACCAAAATGAAACTTCCTAATATAAAATATTCAAAAATTGTAATATATTAAAGTAGTTTATCCTTCCATAGGGTTATTAATATATTTATCAATTGATATCTATATTATTCTGTACTCTTTTAATAGATAATAATATCTTCTCTCAAGTCAAAAACAAAATGATTGAGTTAATCTCTAAAGAATATATTCATTATACCCATGTGATAGCATGGGAATTGGTAAGAGTAAATATAAAAATAAAATATTCATAACGTGTATACCATGTATATAATTTTTCCTTGTGTATACACATATTACTAACCCTCAATAAATTATATATAGATTGATGTTTAATCACGGAAATTATTGTTCTTAGCACAATTGATCAACCAATTCATCAATACGAGGTAGATGATACTTTTTATTTATTGTTCTCTTGTTTTATTTCTAATAACATATATATTATCACATAAATCTCTCTTTATTATTAAAAAACAAAAATTTCACCCCAAGGTTATGCACTTAGTCTAATAAATACATTTTCAACATTTCTCCAGGAGTTACTAATTCAACTTCTATAACATAGTCTAGGAATTTTAATAGGGAATGTTTGAAATAGATTTAGCATCATGTATGAGATATATAGAAAACTCAAGGTCATTGTTTGGTGGAATACTATTGAACTCTTCTAGAAATACATAAAAAACTCCCATATTATATGAAAATCATCAATGTAGAGTCCCCCCCAACTAAATGAGATAATCACAACTTGTGAATTAGAATCAATAACCATACAATAAATTTCATCTCCATCAAATAATAATACATATCATCACACTGGTAAATGATCCTTAGTTTGTTTGGAATTTTAAAGTGAATTATATTCCATTTAAATTGATGTGGGATTTATAGACATAATGCTAATCCATTCCTAAGATAATAATAAAAATAAACAAGAGGGAGAATAAAAGTATTTTCAAAAATCACATTCCTAGAAACATCAACCAGAGAAGAATCATTGATGTAAGATGCGATAACCATATGATTAGGTATGTTTAAATTTTATTCAACATATAATTGTAGTCATAGAATTTTTATACCCATATAAAATTCTTTATATATAACATAGTGGGTCAATAAAAAGTCAAATAAGACATTTGCAGCTCTATATTAGATGGTAAGTGTACCTTTCACCATGCAGGTGTCAAACCACTCATCAAAAATAGTGATCACTTGATATTTCCCATTTTCTCTTGGATTAAGTGGTTTTTGACATTTATCATCACCATTAGCTATTATATTTTAATACATGATAGCATAATTCCCATACTCTATATATTTTAAGTATTGAAGCATGGGTGGTTCATTAGTGGGCATCTTCTTCTCTTCCATTATGTTAACTGACCAATTCATTACCTTTCAGCATTCATAGGATTTATGACCCACCCTCTCACATTTATTTTCAAAAAACCCAATATTTTTTGAAATATATTTTTTCAAATTAATTAATTGTTTTGATATTTTTCATTACACAATATACTGAGTTTAAATGAAACATGGTATAATATTAAAATGTTATTATATAATAAGATATTTATCACCAGGAAATTTGAATTTGATGTAGGAATAGGATTAAAAAAATAATTCCAAAGTATTTTTTACACATGTATATAAAATGAATTCTTTGTAATTAATTTATTAAAAATATAAATAAAAACTATTTTAAAATAAGTGAATGTTTTCAGAAAAACTATTTTTAAAAAAGAAATGAGTTTTACCTCAATAAATTAAGAAAACCAATTTATTTAAACAAATTTAATTACATTTATATATTATATATTGAAATAAAGTGTTTTCATTCATCTTATGTGTTTTCTAGAAAATATTTGTCAATTAATCCTTTTTTAAAACCAAAACATAATTTTCCAAAATAATAGTTTTGCCATATTTTGTGAAATTATATAAATACTATTCTCTAAAAAATTTCCAAAACATTATTTTAATGAATAATTTACATTTTTTATATAATCAAGTCACCATTAACGTAGGGTGAATTTTGGAAACTTTTCTAAAATGATAAATGTTTTGATGTATTGTGGAAAATTTTGATTTTTTTAGGAATTTTCATTTCTTTTAAATATTTAAAAAAGTATTATAGTTTTAAAAGAAAAATTAGTTCAAATATAAATATTTTATTTTATTTCCTTTCCTTTAAATCATTTTTATACAAAATTTTTATACAAAATATATTACATATTTTGAACATATTCCCTTTCATAACCCACTTTCACATCACACATGGAAGATTGATTTGAAATTAAAATTTGTGAATAATATGAATGAAATTTGGAAAATAAATTTCATATTGTAAATAATTATAATATATTTTATATAATACGAATATATTAAATTTTGACCATAATTAATTGAAAAAATAATAAAAATTATTATTCATGTTTAAGGTAAAATGGGTTTTCTGAGAGGGTCAACTAAAAATATAGTGCTTAAAATGACTCAGATAATGTTCAACACAAATATTTTATAAATATTTAAACCTTTTTGCTTCTAGATTTGAGATTAAATATATTTTCATCGTTTTTCATTTGAAAATTTGGATATAACATTTTCTTTTCAAAAGTTATAAGTGTGTCACTCACAACACTTATAAAATAGAATCTCCTCTTCTCTCCTCTTCACAATTCCAAAATAATGTTTTGCCCAAAACCTACAAAAATAAATTCCTTAATTCCATAATATCATCTAAGAAGTTTAATTTTTTTCATAAATCAAACCTATTAATTCATTTTTGGAAACGAAAAGAAGTTTTCCCGAAAATAGGTTACATCCCAAATCAAAAAAAATCCCTCTACATCCTTCAATTCTTTTTAAAAAATATGATATAATAAAATATTTATATTCTTTATTATGATATTTTATTAATATAATTTAATAACCTAAATCATACCCTTATTCTATCAAATGGATTATGAAATCATTATTCCTCTATAAAGAAAACTACCGCATCACGAATCGATGTTCTTCATTTTTCATTTCAACCTCTTGAAGCTAGATATATTGTTGTTTTATTTTTTTATATATGATATTTATGATATCAATATTATTCGAAATCATGATAGAACATTTTCCTTCATTACTTTCATTCCATAGAAATATGATAACATCGTTTTTGTGTGTTGTAGACGACCACCTCACGATGCAATGTGATTAATTCATGCATTACATGAAAATTTATAATGAAAATTTAATTTATAATATGTTATTTATATGAAAGATAAATTATTATTTCATGTTAGTATAATATTTAATTTTATTTCATTTTTTATTTCAGGAAAATATAATCAATGTTTATGTAAATATATAACCTTCTATCTCCATGGATGATGCATTAAATATTCAATCTATAACTTTTATAGATCACAATAAATACATATATAATGAATATATATGATATTTATTTAATGTTTAACATTTTTTACATGATTTTACCATGATCAATGTTATAGGAACAAAAATAAAAAAAACACAACATACATGAAAAACAAATGTGTTACTTATAAGAACATGACAGTGACAAGGATTTCTCAACAAAATGGTTATAAAAGGACATTAGTAAATAAATTATTGTATGTTATATATATCAATTGTTATTTACTATATTAACAATAAACTAATATTGATTATATAATAATTTTTAATGTGTATTAAATAATTAGAGACTTATAGTAAGGGATTTATGTCTCATTATTTACATCTATGATATACATGTCATATTCACCACATATTTATATTATGTGGTGTATATACTAATCATCGATGTGTTTTATGAGTATTCACTTGAATATTATAATGATTTATATATAAATTTGAAGATCTATCTTTCATAGGGTTTACGGGATAAAAGTTACCAATGTAGTAAAGTATTTTTGTCTTAATTTTTCTTCTTTGAGACAAATGTTATATTATGAACCTATCATCTTTAATGATATGTATATAAAGTCCCTTTGACATGTAATATTATGAATTTATTTATTATAATTATATTTTAATTTTAATTTAATTGTCTTCAAAAATCGGGATTTCGATTCAATGTTACCAAATAAGTGGAGGTTTTGTGTCATAATCTAAACTTTTATTCTGATTTCTCATTATTAAGATTAAAATTGACATAATATTATGATATTCTAGTCAAGAAAATAATGTATTTATTTCTCTTATTTTTTTCAAGATAATACATGGTTTCAATTAATTTTTTTCCCTTTATTTTATCATGTTATGAAAAAATTAAGAAAAATATCATGTATTTCACTCTTCATTCGAAAAGCTTATTCATCTAAAAACTTGTTTTCAAAATATATTGATAATAATAATAAAATTATTTATCAAACAAGAATTCACCCTACTTTAATTTTTATATAAAATAAATTTCAAAGTAATATTCATATCATTTTCCAAACAATTCACATTTTAATATTCCAGAAAATTTATATGAAATCAATGTTTAACTAGTACATAATGAATGAAATTTCCCACCATCAAGAACATTATTTTATTAGAATGTTCTATTTTATGTTTTAATGTTTATTTTTAAAAGGAAGGATTTTTAAAATATTTAATGATTTAAATTTTTTTTCAAATCAAATATTTATTTCCCTCAATAAATATTTTAAATGATCTTTAAACCCTACTTTATTTATTTTCAAGGTTATATTCAAAGAAAATGAATTTGAAAAAAAAATTGTTTTAGAAATAATTTTTCAAATAAGAGAGAATATTTTCCTAAATAAATTTTAAAAATAAATTTTAATGCTTCCTTTATAAGTTTCAAATTATATTCTGAAAGGAAAAGTGTTTTAAAATTGGTTATGTTTTAAAAAATTCCTTTTAGTGGAAGAAAAATTTTGATCATGAATTTTTTTCTAATGATCATTAAACAATGTTTTTCAATATAAGGGTTTTGAATCTATTTTGGGTTTTAAAAAGTGTTTTTAATTGTAAAGGATGTTTTATTTTTGATTTTTATTTAAATTATCTATTAATATTATTTTCAAAGAAGCATATATTGAAAATATTTACATTTTTAAATTTGTTTTGAAAGTGGAATGTATATTTCCATATTCAAATGTTAAAAACAAGGTTACTATAGTTGGTATATGTACTGACCCGTACAATTTTAAATAAAATTTATCATTGGGTTTTAATTAAATTTTATTTTATTTAATAAATTTATATAAAACACATGCACTTATTTGGTCTTATTATACGCTATCATATTTAAAAGAATGATTAGCATATTTTCCATTGAGAATATATCCATTGAACATTGATCATATGATTAGTATAAATATATGGTTTGGATAAATCTAGTTGACATAGTCAAAGGAAGTGATGGCCCCAACAAACATAATCATACCTATTGAAGCCCATTTATTAGAGCTTCTGAGGGAGATAGTATCACTAGGCTTTATCCTTGACTAAACCCAAGCTGAGATCAAACAACTTAACCAGGATCAAACTTGTTTACAAGAGAAGTTAAATCTCATTGAGATTATATCCCAAACTATGTCCATCGAACCACCCCATATAAGTCACATCATCATGCACATTACCCTTATGTAGTTTTCTAGCATATTAAAGTGATATGTATCATGAATTGAAAAATATGATTATGTAAATAATATGTAATAATTAATATATTTTCATACCATTATTCTTACTTTATAATTTATTTTTAATTTGATATGATAAAACAACAACAATATTTTGGGTATTATTAAAAATTAATTAAAGAATTTATTTTATTAATTAATGGGTATTTAAATAAATAATTTTTTAACAAAATATTTTTAAATATAATATTTATTGAATATAAATGTCCTTGTAATTTTTTGGATTTGAAATATAATTTTTACAAGGGTTCAAAAACTGTTATTGTTAAAAAAATCCAACATTTCATTACAAATGTGGATTTTATTTTTAAAAGATACAAATTCACATATTTATAAAATTATTTAAGTAAAATGAATATTATTTTTGGAGTCAAAATGATAAAATTATCCAAATGTTAATGTTTCAAAATTTTCAGAGACAATCAAATTTCGTGGTAAATATTAAATAGCGTGTAAAAATAATTTGTGTATTATGACATTTTAAAGACCAAAAAGTGATGTAATTAATTATATTAAATGAATCCAACACCAAATATATATTTTATATTTAAAATAATTATATTATAATTTTTTTATTAATATTATAAATTCATTATGAATCCCCAAAAACCATTAATATAATTTTATGTATGAAATAATTTCATTAGGAGTATGACTGTCCTCTAGATAAGAAAGGAAATTATATTATTATTTCGTAACATTGGACATATCAAATACTTATAAAAACTCTCATTTGGAAAGATCCCTTGAAAAACAATCTGATAGTTTGTGGATTTTGTTATTTTATTATGTTGAGTCCAAACCAAATTAGTAAAGAGATACCCTTATTTTCTTATATAAACCCACACATGATCCCATTTATCTTCAATAAACTCCATGGATCCCATAAATACTCTTACATTAACACTATATAGTCCTCCCAATGTGTCCCATATCTATAAATAAGACCCTACCAAGAAATTGGATTCACACACTCAAGTCATAGACCTTTTCCATTGTCCTCCTTCTTCATGTATCTTTATTACAATATGTCATTTATCATCATTTCCTTGTGATTGGAAATGTTTTTTGATATCCCCCTTACATTCCAATTTATTTCCAAATTTTTATATACCCATTTCACTATCATCATCCCATTTTTCTGATTTTTTAAGAGATGTCGTTAGGCTGCTGAAACTTCACAATGATTCTCTAAGCCAAAACAACTGTGTACTCAATACCATATCCATTTACAATAAAAGGTATTGACCTTTATAAATATATACCTATTTTACCTGGAAAATAAATTTACTTATTCCACTCACCATGGTCATGGATTAAATTATTAAGATGAATCAATTCATGTTGTATGATCTATGTTTTACACTTAAGCATGAGAATAAAATTAATGTTATAGTTGATCCTAGAATTATATTGAACTCCAATGCATTGGTAGTGTTTACTCTCCTGATATGTAAGGATTTTATGTGGAGTGAACCCGATTCTTTAATGGTACATTCTCCACCATGATTTCATTGTATTTTATCCATGACTTATGTTTATGATCTGTGTTTTATGTTGTTTCTACATTTCCCATGTTATGATTATCATGATATATCGTGTATCATTGTTCATTTTTATGATTATTACTCTTTTTATGAAACATTTATATGCCACTTTCTAACATGTATCACCAAAATCAATGTTTGTTATCTTAATGGGAATTATATGTCACTCCTTTCTTATGTTTTTCCTCGGGTTTTCCCGTGCAGTTTTAAAAGAATTGGAATTTTAGAAGCATGTTGCAGATTTTTTAAATAATGTTGTTGTATCCCATGTTCAAGATAGTATTTTATCTACCTAATTCCCAAATACATTATATTTCTTGATATTATAGTTTGTATTATGTGTAATTTTATGTAATAAATCATATAATAATGTGAAATAAATAGCAGAGTTGTAATAGTTTTTATTAGAGGGAACGATTAGTTGTTTTGGGATTATGATTAGAAAAATATAGTGAAAGCATTAAGAAAATACTAAATATAAGAAATCATACATAAATTTTGGTAAGTATATATTATGTGATTTATCATGAAAATGAATCCATGTCTGGATACTACAAGTGAATGTGGTTCTGGTATGAATGTACCTAGGTATAATAACCCAGACAAGGTCTGTTAGTCCATACTTGGTGTAAACCGGTACTTGTGAAAATGCCTTACTGTTATCCAAGTTTGAAAATCCCTGGGGAATTCATTGTCAAATTAATAATCCCACTACAAACCATTATTAAGGGAGAAAAATATTTATATAAGAATATATGTAAGGAAATTTATGATGGACAACATAAATTAAAGCATAGAAATTCATAACTTAAAAAATAAATGTATGTTATAAGTTATTTCATTAATGTCATTAAATTTTCATTTATATGTTTAATAGATTAAAAAAACTCATCCCTAATTTTTATATTATTCTATTCAATCGTCAAAAATATGATAAATCTGATAAACAATAAATTTTAAGGGATTTGTGATGACTACCAACAATTAGATGCTCACCCAACTAAAAGTAGAAATCATGAAATTCACAATGACACCCAATCGTGGACCTAGGTTCTGAATAGAAACCGGGATCATGAGGATAATCCAAATATCCATAATAGCGTACAAGTTATCATTGAGTATATAATGTGACAAAGGCCTCTGACTTCAATGGATCATCTAATCATTTAACCAAGAAACAATTGTTTAAATCCATTAGTAAGATCTTCCCCATCCTTAAGAGTTTCAAGAATAATAAATTTCTACTCGATGTTTCTCATGGAGGGATAATCTTATCAGTGATGTAAATTGATCAAGAATATTATGCCTAATGATGATATCAAAGCATTAGGGATGAATAAATTCTTGAAAATGTATTTCGATAAATATTTTCCCTACACTCTACATGTTAAAATAGAATAGTCTTTACATTCCCTCAAGTAGAAAGACAACAAATCTATCAGGGAATATGAGGAAAACACCATAATTCTTGAACTATATGCCTTTAACTTTGTCATTACACCAAAATTTATGGTTTACCCCTTCATTTTTGGGCCAAAACCTAGTTAACAATAATCCATGGAAATCCATGACATTAATGGCTATGAAAAAACTGTCTAATGTCCCCTCATAGTTGAAATGAAGATCAAAGAATCTCAAGAATGTCATTGGGATATGTAGTGGAATGTGGAGTTTATTATGTTGTTCCATTGATGAAATATAATGATGTTATGAAATCACAACATCACAGTTGTCAATGGTGTGCAAATAAGAACCACAAAAATATCCTAAGGTGTTGATGAAATACTTTAGGTGCACCAATATATTTATTGATGATTAGGGAAACCCGCTAATTTGAGAGAGGAAATGAATTCTCTAGTCTTCCATTACTGAATTTTTCAATGCATGAAATATAATGAACCATGTAACTTTTCAAACTAATGAACAAATGAAAGGTTTTTTGGAGACAACCAACTATCTCAATTGTTCAAAGAGTGATCTTTTTCTCTCACATCCACTGAGGTGGGTCCAAATAATGATGTGGGGACAAATATTCTAGTATTTCATTCAAGTATATGGAAAATATTTTTTTAATCTAGTTCAATATATTCCTTTATATCAAAAACTATTAGTTGATCTATTCAAAAAATGACCTCAAATAATGGATGTACAACTGCTAGTGAAAATGGAAAATGGATAAAATATTGAATCCAAAGTATATAACTCATCCCATGTCAAAACAATTGTCCTGAACATCCCAAAAAACCTTTTCATACACCCTCTGGTGGAATTTGATGCAATTTTTGGTATGTATTGGCTTTACCAATATAGATCCAGCATAAATTTCAATGAAAAGTAAACCACTCTGTATATTGAAAATCAGTCCTCACATCTATACAAGTGTAATTTTGAGGTTGAATCTTTATTAGAACAAAAATCTCAAAAATGAATATTATTTCCCATTGATAATGAATATCTATCCCAATTGAATGAGTCTATGAAAAAAATATCCTCAAATACATTTTTATTGTGACAGAATATGCTTAAGTGTTTCAGTGGTATTAGTTTAATATTCTTCCTATCTGAGAGGTTCGATTTTCAATTGAGCCTATACTCAAGGCATTTCCATTATCTAAAAATGTGTATAGAATGGAATTTTTTAGAACATGAGGAGACGATGAAACAAATACAGTAGAATATGAATATAGGGTTCATACACCTATGTTCTTCATAATGGGATGCACTAGTACTCTTCATTAACAATAAGGCTGGGTAAATGCGCCTTTGTGTTGATTATAGTGAGTTCAACAGGATCACGATAGATAATAAGTATCCAATTATATAGATTATTGAATTTATCGATCAAATACATGGAGAAAATAGTTTTTAATGGTGTATCTATGTTCAGTATATTATCAATTTAGGGTGATGGAGATGGATATCCCCAATATTACTTTTTCTACAAGTTATGGGAACAATAAGTTCATAGTGATGACTTTCAAGATCACTAATTCCCTAGAAATCATTATGGAATTGATCAATTGAGTCTTTATAAATTTCCATGATTTATTTTTTGTTTTAATTATATATTATAATCTAATATAATCAAAAACCAAGGAGGTTCCTAAGGAGTATCTAAGCACAATGGTAAAGACCTTGTGGAATGAGAATCTTTATGAAATGTACAAAAAATATGTGTTCTTGTAGATGCATGTTTGATTCTTGGGAAATTTCATCACAATAAGTGGGATAACTTTGGACCCATCAAAAATAGAAACAATTTAAGGATGGTTGAGGCCAACATATGTGTCAAATATCAATAGTTTCTTTAGATTAGCTGGGTAATATCATCAAATTTTGAGAAAATCCTCATGATTTTCAAGCACTCTATCAAAGTGGAGTCAATTTTTCATAGAATGATGATTGAGAAGAAAGATTTAATGAAATTAAAAGGTTGATTGTCACTGAACCTATGCTAACACTACCCACAAGTGGAGATATTTTTGTGGTATTTCATGACGATTCGATGAAGGTATTGGGTTTTTTGTTACTACATAATGAAAATTCTACTGCCATTTCTTCGAGGAAGTTGAATGTTCATGAATTGAACTACCCAATTCTAGATCTGGAGTGAAGTATAGTGATCTTACTATTTGAAAATACGGTAGCAATATTTTTTGGGGAGAAGTCTGGTATATACTTAACAACAAAGACCTCATTCATATATTCTCAATGAAATAGTTGAATATGTGTAAATGAAGATGGTTAGACATGATCAAGGACTCTTACTACTCAATAATATACTATAATGGTATAGATAATAAACTGTAATACGCTCTAAGGTGAAAGGATCTATTAATTTAGTCATTAATGAGAATTTAAGAGGATCCAATCTTTTTAGATTTTGAATGGATGGACATGGGAATCAGATAGGATGAAACATCATCAATCCTTTCACAAATTATTGTTCAACTATCTATTTGGGAGAGGTTAAAAGACTATAAATTGGATGATGTGGGAATTAAAAATAAATAGCAAACTATTTCAAAAGTAAAATACTTGGTGTTCAATTTTAATGAAGAATGATTTATGAGATTTTGTTTATGACTAAGTGTACCATAAATTCCAGACTAGAGGAAGGAAATATTTGATGATGCATATAGTTCAACATTCTCCATTCACCTAGGATGTATAATGACGTATCGATATCTCTTAGAGGATTATTGGTGAAAAAATATGAATAATAAGACCTCTGAATATATATCAATGTATATGGTATGTCATAAAGTGAATGATAAAAAAGCTGAAGTAAAACGGGATGATGAAACCATTACCCATACCAACATGGAAATGGGAAAAAATCACCATAGAATTTATCACTATACTATTAAAAACATCCATGGGAAATAATTATATATGGGTTTTAGTGTATTTTCCTATAAATACATCTCACATTATCACAATTTGATAGGATTTCTCACTAGATCAACTTGCACGGATATATATCAGATAAATGGTTAGGTTGTAGGGAATACAAATATCGATTATAAATGATTGAAATTTGGTATTCACCTCCATGTTATAGAAAATACAATAAAATTCTCGAAATAGAGTGATGATCCTTAATATGTCTTATCACCCTCAAACTGATGGGTAATTTGAGTGGACTATTCATGCACTAGAAGACATGCTGCGAGCATGTTCTATGGACATAAAAGATTTATGGGACCAACATATTCATCTGGTCAGGTACTATTACAACAATATATTCCACTCATGCATCCAAATAGCCTCCTATTAAGACATTTAAGGGATAATGTCAAGAAAACCTACATTTTGGGATGATGTTGGGGAACAAAAACTACTAGGTATTGAAATTTTTGAGGAGATGGTAGAAACGTTTTGGACCATGTAATAGTAAATCATGGATACTTATAGTAGATATAAGATATACATTTGAAATCATAGATGTGACCTAGTGTTTTATATTGGAGACATGGTATTCATCCTCATATCTTAATGGATGAAAGTTGTGATATTAGAGATGAAGGGAAATAATAGTTCAAGATACATCTTCCCCTTTGAGATCCTTGATCACATCAAAGTGGTGGACTTCCGACTAGGAATACCACATAAACTATATAAAGTAAATGATGTAAACCATATATCCATCATGAGAAATTACATACCATACCCCTCAAATGCACAAAATTCAAAGGTGTTTACATTCTCTAATGATCTCTCATATGAAGAGCACCTATTGAAGATCTTATATTGTTGACACAATATTATATGAAATTAGAAAATGCAGCAAGGAAAAGTATTGTGAATAAACCAAAAATTTTACGAAGAAATGTAGGAAATCTAGGATGTTATGTACTTGAGTAACCCGCATCTAGTTTAGTGTAGGAAATGAAAACATTAGGGTAAAAATTTCTTATGGGGGGAGATTATAATTACCCGAACTATTATAAATAAAATCTCCCCATGTGTTTTAATCAAATGTCATTTTATGTAATATTATTATAGAAAACACATGCACATATTTGTTTTTATTTTATCATATTGGATTTAATAGAACATTAAGAATATATACTATTTAAAATATAGCAGTTGAATAGTGATTGTATGATTAGTATAATTATAGTGTTTTAACAAATCCAGTTGAAACAGATAATGGAGGTGATGGCCTCAACATGTAGGATCAAACCTAATTAATCCAATTTAATATAGATTCCTCTGGAGGTATTTTCAATAGTATTTTACCTTGACTAATACCAAGCTAATATCCAAAAAATTAAGAAATTTTGAAAACTTTGATTGCAGAAGTTCAAGCTCATCGAGATTAACACCCAAACCATATTTGCATAACCACCCCATGAAATTATAACCATCACCCACCTTACCCTTAGAGAATTTTCTAGTTTCTTAATGTTATATGTATCAAGAACCTAGATATATGATTATGTACATTATTTTTATATAATAATTAATATATTTTCTTCCTATTATTATTTCTTCATAAAGGACTTTTATTTTCATTTGATAAAACACAAATAGAATTTTGGGTAATACTAAAATCAAATTTAAAATTTTTTTGTGATGAATTATTGTATTTTGAAAATAAATAATATTGTTATAAAATATTCTTATTAAATAATTTTTATTAAATATAAATGATCTTATAATTTTTATGATGTGAAATTTAATTTTTAGAAGTATTTAAAAACTGTTGTTGCAAAAAAAACTAAAAATCTCTTAACAAAAGTAACATTAATTTTTAAAATTAAAAATTCAATTATTTGAAAAATTATTTTGATATATGGAATATTACTTTTTTAATCTTAACTTCAAAATTATCTAATAGTGAATTTTTTATTTTTTTCAGATTGTCTAATTTTCATGTAGAAATTAAATATCGTATAAATATTGTTTTGTGTTATGACATCATCATGACTCAAATTGATTCAATAAATACTCTTTATTTCATAATAGTCAAAAAAAAATTTATTTTATATAATGAGATTTTAATATTATTTTATCAATTTTATAAAGCCCTTATAAATCGTCCAACCCTATTAATTTATTTTCTTGTATTAAAATCATTTCTTTAAGAGTGTGAATCACCTCCACATAATAAAGGGTGTTATTTTATTATGTTAAGACCTTGTACTTATAAAATAATTAGAACCAATTATATTTTGCAGAAACTATGGTAAAAACCATGGGATGGTTTTTGGTTTTGGTTAATTTATAATGTAGCATCCAAACATAAATATTAATAAAATCCCTTTGTTTTCTTATATAAACCGACCCAATATCACATTTCACTTATCTAAAACTTTTTGGAGTACATACATACTTTTACTTTTACTCTATCTAGTTCTCCCAAGGCTCCTCGATGCTCTCATGATGTCAATCTAAAGTATTTAGATTCATGCATTCATGTAAGGGATCTTTTACTTTCCCCTATTATTCAAGTATCATCATTAAATTATGTCCTTTATCATCATTTCCTTATAATAAGATATGTTATTCCAAATCCCCCTTACTATATAATTTATTAATGAATGATAATATACCCATTCATCTCTCATCAATCCATTCCTATGAAAGCTTAAGAGAAATTGTTATGCTTCCCAAATCCTACTATGATTTTCTATGCCAAAACAATTGTGTAGCGAATACCATACCCATTTACAATCAAGGGTATTCACCTTTGTACACTTATACCTATTTTAAATGGTAAATATATATATATTTATTCCACTCTATATTATCTTGGAATAAATTATTAAGATGAATGAACTCATTTGGTATGATTTATGTGGCATACTTCATTATGATAATGAAATGAAAGTGACGGGTGTGCCTAGAATTATATAGAGCTCTAATGAATTTTATAATGTTTTGTATCATAAGATGTCAAATTGGGATAGGGAGTGAACTAAATTCCTTAATGGGAAATTTTACTCCATGATTTATTAGTATTTTATCCTTTACCTTTGTTTATAATGAAGTGTTTTATATTGTTGCAACATTTACCATGTTATGATTATCATGAAATACCGTGTCTCATTATTAATGTTTGCAATTATGACTCCTTTAATGACACATTGATATGAAAATTAACTGACATGTATCACCAAATTCCATGTTTATTGTCTTAATAGGCTCTGTAGCTCAAAACATTCTTATGTTTGTCCCAAATTTATCCCATTCAGTTTTAAAAGGATTTTTATTTTCGAACCATGATAAGGATGTTTTCAAAAATGTTTTTATATCCCATGTTCACAATGGTAGGATGTGTACCTAATTCCTAAAAGAACTTCACTTATTGATCTTCAATTTTGTGTTATGTTTAATCATATGTAATAAACCAAGTATTAATGTTATATAAAGAGACAAGTTGTTATTATATCTGATTCCAAGGATGTAATATGATCCTTGAGAAATCTCATGTCTGGGAGTTGGCAAAATCAAGGGTCTCAATCCAAGGTCTTTATGATTAATGTTTTTCCACTAGTTATGGTGGTTTTTACCACCGTTGATGTGTTTCCATGCATATAGTTCCTTGATAAGTATCAATTATAGTCCACTTGAAATAATTCTAGACAGCTATAGTTTGTATTAATAGAATGGATTAGCTATCATTTTACAATTAGTATAAGAAATCATTAGTGAGATCCCTAGAGATATATTTAAGGATATTCATTTGAATACCCCTACGAAAAGTCTATTGATGTGTCAATGTATAGTAAAATTTCGTGGAATTTGGGTAAAGGATAAAGAAAGTGGTTTCCAAGAAATTAATTCCCACTCTGGATACTACAAATGGATAGGGATCTTCCAGAGATGTGCTTAGGGGTAATGAATCCAAATTTTTTTGAATTAACAAAGACATGATCATCACATGGAGCATGAAAATGGGCATTAATGTTGACCTAGTTTGACACTACTTGGGGATGTTCTTTGAAAATTAAAAAACTCTGTATGAACCACCATGAAGGATTTAAATTACGACAATGAATAAACTTCGATAACCTAAGGTTTCATAGATAAAATATACTTTGTGCTACATTAGATATCTTATAAACTTTTGAATTTATTAATTGGTTATCCATAATGATTATTATTTCTCACACCATTATTTTTTGTTTTTTTCAACGGTAATAACCATAAGGAACTGTATTTACATTGAATTCGATAGATAATGTATTAATCTGAAAAATAATTGATAATAAATAGAGTAAAGAATATTGTGATTATTTCAAATCAGTTATCACAATATATTATTAACAACTGGAACCTTAACCAACTATCAAACTCACTAAATAAGATAGGTATGTTTTCATTGATATTTAATGTGGTGGAGATCATAGTGGAAGATGATTTAGTTTCATATATATTAAAAATGTTGGAATAAGCACCCAAGTTGTTGTTTTGTATGAACAGGAATATGATTTTTGTATGGGAAATAAGGAATCAATACAATTAATTGTAGTGAAAAAATGAATGTATATAATGATGCAATGGATGATGATAATCATCTCCCAAATAATAAATTTAATTTTTAATGATTCAAATGTGGAAAATATGGGGATTATGAATATTTATGTCTTAATGAGAATGATCATGAATAAAACTAGCAATGTATGTATGAGTAATTGTAATATTATTGATCAGGATGAGAATATGAATGATATATTAAATGTATAGAATTTACTAATAGTATTTTTTATTTTAACCAGGAGAATAATGATTAAATTTAGGTTGATAAATGTTATGCTTTGATTCATATTTCATATTGTAGGAAATTGGTACTAATGAAAATGATAATGAAGCCTTAGAAATATATTAATATAGAATTGGGATAATAGATTGGTTTGTGTATTAGAATTCAAAAATAAACATTATTTGAATCATGAAATATATAAGGATTGTTAAATATGTGTTTATCATTAAGGAATTGAAAAAAAATTAAATGGTACTGACTACATAGAAAAATTATTTAATGGCATGGTAATATTTTTATTAATGGAAGATAACCCTAAAATATGTTCCTGATGTTGAAGAAATATTATTTAGTCTGGATAAAGATATGATTGATATGAATATATTAAATTGGATAGTATCAATCACCATGGAAGTGATTAATTGATTTATTGATTATGTGGACTATGTTATCATTGATAATGTTTATAACATTATTTGATGTTTGAAATATATTAAATAATCTTTGTTTTTTTCAATTAATGAGAAAGTATGTATGTTTTCAATAAGTTTATATGATAATTATGGTTATTACCAATACTAAATATAATATATGACTAAGGTATTACCATATTTTCTATGTGAAAATTAGAATATACTTTATCATATTTGTGGGATTAATGTTGAGTTTATTTTGAGAAATTTACTGACCTTATTTATAAATTATAAATTTTTTATAGGTTATAATATTAACCATTTATGGAATGGATTATGTAAATTTTTTATGATGTTTTAGATATTATTGTATTATTTCACCATTTAAAGATGTAATAATTACATCTGAAAATCATTTTGTTTTTTTATAATAATAATAGATTGAAGTAATGTCTTATCATTATTTTATAGATCTTATTTTCTTCTTTATACAAGGAAAATTCATCTCTTAGAGTAAGGTATAAAGACGAAATTGATCAAGGTGCGACCAAAGGATGAGATTGTTTTTATTAGATAGACTGAAATCAAGTAAGTATATCTTATCATGAAAATTACCCAACATTAGCAAAAGAATCGTAAAATTAAACATTGTCCTATTATCTTCATTTTTTATATCAATGAACTTTTCCACATTTGTTTGGTTTATGTATTTGTGGTCATTAACTTCCACTTGAACATGTTCTCTACCACACATTATTAGTATTTTGGTGTTAGTTTTTACTCCTATGTCTATTTTTTCACATACCATATATTTTACCCTATTTGGAATCCTAGATTGTGTTATTCTAGATGACCTAGGAACATCCCTTACCTTCTTTTCAAGAGGATGTTTTATTAATCAATTTTATGATGTGGATTTCCAATAATGGTAATTTTCAATGATAAACCATTTCTTATAGAGAAAATGATCAAATTGTGAGTTAGAAATTTTTATGGGGGGTAGAATGTAACACCTCGATTTTTTTTGCAAAATATTATTTTCAAAGGAATTAATTATTTTTTATATTTTTTGACACACACAGCACCATGTTTCAATGAAACATGACATGAAATTAAAATATTATTCTTTATTATGATAGTTTTACATATCTATATGATTGGAGAGTATAAATATGATTATATAAATTATGAAAATATATGGATTAAACATGTATAATAAATAAATTCTTTAGTGAATAATTAATTAAAAATAAAAATAAAAACTATTTTAAAAAAGGAAATCATTCTTTGAAAAACTATTTTTATGAAAAACATTTACCTCAAAATATTTAAAAAAAATTTCTGAATTATTTCAATTAAATTTATATATTATATATACCATAGTTTTTTTAAAGTCAAATTATTTTTTTCTAGATAAGAGAAAATAATAAATCTAATTTTACCCTTATAATTGTATTTTAAAAGTAGTTTTGTCGCTAGTCAAAAAAATTTAAATAAATTGACACGTTTAAGAAAAAAATTTCCAAAAAAATTAATTATTGAAAAAGTAATTTCATCATCATCTAAGGGTGACTTATTGATAATTTTTTTGAGAAGATAAATTATTTGATCAATAGTGAAAAAATCTAGTTTCTATTACAAATTTTAATTTCATTTAATGTTTTTGAAGTCATACAATTTTTTTATGATTCCTTAAAAATAAATATATATATATATATATATTATACCAATTAATAAAAATTAGATCATTTGAATCATTTTCATATTGAATTTTGATGTAAGAACCACAAAAATATTTTAATATTTTCTATTTAAAAACTTGTTTTCTCATCAATTCTGTGTGATAAATTTTAAATTAATGTTTTCCACTTTTGAGAGTGGAATGTTTTGAAAAATATATTAAATATTTGGAATAATCATAATTTATATTATCCCTTAATTTATACTTCAATTTGTTATATAATGAATATTAAAATTGGTACAAATTATTTATTGTGGTTATGGTAAAGAAGGGTTTACCAGGTGTTAAAACTAAAAGATAAGGGTTAAAATGACCAAATACTTGTTGGAAAACAATTTTATATGCATATTTAGACCATAAATCTTCTTGGTTTTATAATTTCCCATTTTTCATCCTTTTTTCTTGTGAAAAAGATGTGTGTACAAATTCTATTTTTTGAAAATACAAGTTCTTCACTCACATCACTTATAAAAAGAAAACCCCATATCTTCTCATCATCACACATACAAAACCATTTATTTCTACAAATATATACCAAATAATCTCACTAATTCCATCCTCTCAACCTTAAGTAATTATATTATTCATGTAACACCCCAGGTAAATAAAGAATATGAAATTTTTATATTTATCCATATTTGTGAATAAAATATTAATATGACTATAAAGGGGACGCTATTCTCAATGGTGTACCCAACACGCAACAACGAGTTTCTTGGTAATCTTACGTTGCACTCTAATAATAAAATAATATTATTTTAAATGGCAGTTAACATGTAGCCGTTTTATTGGCGGGAATGGATAGAAATAACTAAAATATGAATATATATGTTTTTTTAAATGTTTTTACATCTATCCAAAGGCTTAAAATACGGAAAGAATTCAATTTTAGGCTTTTATAGCCTAATTTTCACTAAAGGTTCACTTATCGCCTTCTGATGGCGAACTGTCATTAAATATAGTTTTTATCACTCTTATACATTCATTTGGACCAAATAAAACTCTTATTAAGAATCGGGACATCAAAATTTACTTTGTGTAAATTTTTGGTATCTTTTCGATAAAGTTCATTTTTTTAATGAATAGTGTAAAATGTTGTATTTTAATTCAAAACCCCTTTTTAATCTAATTTATTTATATGATTAGATTATCTTTTGAATTGGTTTTAAAGTGAAATTAGAATATATTTTTACCATTAAATCCAATAGTGGTCGTTGTAATTAATTTCACTTTGAAATCAGACTTAAACTAGGGTCAATCTTTTGATACCTATTGTTTTATAAAAACACGCTATTTGCTCTGACAGCGGGAATTAATTATTAAATTAATTAATGTGACTAATATGTTTTTAATTTTGTAAAACGGACTTCATTTTTGAATTCTTAATATCAAATATAGCTTAGGGTGAATTTTTTGTAATTTTCTGAAAAACATCAATTTTTGATGAATAGTGAAACCACTAAGTGGTACTTATAAAAACTGATTTTCCCATTTAAATGAAATTTTTCCATCTTTGTGTTTTGAATTTAGAAAATTCGACATACATGGTTGTCATTAAGAAGTAAAATGTGGTTCAATGGGATAAAAATAATTTTTTGGTGAATAGTAACTTATTAAGTTTTTAATCGCGATTAGTGGTAATTAGTGTAGTTTAAGGTAAAAATAATGATTTAATAAACTAAGATGAGCTTGACACATGTCCTACCATCATTGGTTGTGTCATGGCCGACCAAGACAAGCCATGGGTCAACTTGGGGACCCCATGGAGACACTTTGGTTGGGAAATGACATAAATAACTTTTTATTTAATGTAAAAGTAAAAATGACACAAACATAATATGTTTTACGAAAACAATTTTTACATGGGGTTATAAAGATCAGATTTTTGATTATAAATAGTACATGGAAAGCTAAAACGATTTACTACATCATAGTATTTTTTTTATAATTTTTAGACATTAAATAAATTAAATTATTTATGACATAATAATGATGCAGCGATGACATCATTATTTGACGATTTAAATAAAATGGAAAGATAATGTAAAATATATGAACTACAGATGTCCAAAACCAATTGGATGAGTGGATTTCGAACCCTTATCACCTTATACACGAATTATATCAATGTGGGACCTTTTAAAACCGAAACACATTTTCAAATAAAGTAATATTTCTTTACTTTCCAAAAGTTCCCCTCCTCTCCTCTTATAAAAGGACCCCACCTCTACCTCATTTCACACACTCCACAAGCCTTTGGATCGGCCAACCCCTGCCCATTTACTCTCTCCACATCCCTCTCCTAATCGTAGAGGATTCCCTTTGGGCATAATCCTTTCAAAGGAAGCCTTTAGGCTCAAATCAAAAGGAGTTACACTTTTTAAGGTAATTCATTCTCTCATGTTCATTTGTTTTATTTTGCTTCTCCAACCCCCTAAACTCTTTTTATTTACTTCTTTTGTAACAACAACAGTATATTCAATATACTAGGATGTTGTTATATGATTTATTCGAGCTACACTCTCACACAACTACATCAAATGGTTAAAGAACATATGGTTTCCGTGGATGGCGAAATTCTGCCTCCCGAAACGATGATTGTTCAATACTCATTTAACACCTTCAAAGGTGGCCATTATGATGTCACTATTTTTATATACGATATATAATATGTTTATGTTTTCCTTAATCTTCTGTTTTTTTTCATTTTGGGCATACCTTTATGTTTTCCATTATGGGTAAACGCGATATCTTCATTTTAGGAAGTGCGGACTACTGCCCCCTCAAAGTGATGTGATTCGTTAATGCCATACGTGGGACGTATAAGGGATGGATTTAATGTTATTATATATGATTTTATACTGGAATTATTATATACCTCTATATCATTATTATTTCTTTCCATTAAAGTATGAGATAGAAATGAAAGTAGCGTTCATGCGTACGTACGGCTTACCGTCTCCATGAAGGGTGCATTTCATTTCTTATCCCTAAATGTAATGTACTATTAAAAGTACATGTATATAATTGATATATATAATTAATGATATATCTAAATGATGAATATAATTCTGGAATTAAAATATACATACCTCTCATTTAGTTTTAATTCCATTAATATGACAAAGAAATGAAAGTAGCATTCATGCGTATGTACGGCGTACCGTCTCCATGAACGGTGCATTTCATTTCTTACCTCTAGATGATTATGTAATATCATAAATACATGTATATGATGGATATATATGATATATATGATATCCAAATCAGGAATTTCATTCTGGATATAAAGAACCTTTGACCACACGAACAACATGTAATTGTAAGAAGTCCACTTTCGACTTAAGAACCAAATATCGGCAAAACAAATATTATTAACTTAAATGATTACATAATTTTTATGACATGGTAATAAGTGATATAAAGGAATAATGAACTTGAAAAAGTTTCTTAAGGAAGTATAAATTAACTCAAGTTTATTATTCAGGAGATTAAAGAACGATCGAGTCAAGTCGGACCCGAGGTAAGGGATCTTACTCCTCTCTTTCTTTTTAAGTACACTCTTTTATGTCATTCCCTCTAAAGCTCATCATTCTTGTTATTGGAATGTTATTTTATATTACACTTACTGTAATTTTTATGTTCATGTGATGAGAGACCCTATTCTCTCTCATCAATCCATTTTCGAAGTTTTGAGTGGCGCCGTTAGGCTGCCGAATTTTCGTAAGAGATCTAACCTCTCTCTTTCTTTTTAAGTACTCCCCTTTATGTCACTTCTTTTAAGCTCCTATTTGTTATGATGGGGGATGTAATTTCATATTCCTCTTTCTGTAAATTTTTTTGTAATGTGATGAGATACCCTATTTGATCTTATCAATCCATTTTTGGAAGTTTTAAGTGGCATCGTTAGGCTGCCGAGTTTTCGTAAGTGATTTTTCATCACACTTTTATTCCCGTGATATTTATGCTACATTTTCCACAATTTCCTTTTAGTGGTGTATGTAATGACCATTATTTTACTCAATGAGAAATATTCTTTCATTTATGAGTATTTTCATCAATGATGTATTGTCCTTCTTTCACGGGGCGTATGTTTCGAAAGATTCCCAAGTCGGTAAGGGAACCTTTCACCCTCCTTTTTTTTAAAAGACTTCTTTTGTTTGGTCTTTTAATTTACATATTTGTATTATGGGATATGTTCTCATATATCCTTATTGATGTAAATCTTATGTCCATGTGATGAGATACACTTTTTATCTCTCATCAACTCATTTTGATGTGACGCCGTTAGGCTGTCAAGGGAACTTCTTAACCCAATTTCGATTTTTTTGGGATGAACATGTAGTTATAGAATATGTCATCCTTTGAATATGTGTGAATGACCATTGATTATTTTACACATAATATCCACTTATATTGGGTGTATTCGTTTGTCACACATAATTATGTAATTGATTTATCCTTAAACCAAGGATACCGTCTTTTTTGGGGACTTCGTCTCAATATCCTTTCATTGAGGCATATTTCATTTTATACACAACTTTATTTTATACGGTGTATAAACCCGTTTGACTTTTACTTTTATACAAAAGGAATCTTTTTCTATAAAGCGTTTTACTAAACGACAAAAAGGAATGTTTTTTTTTCATACGCGGTGACAACGACCTTTTCCGCTGCCGCGAGTATTATTTGGTCTTTGGCTTCCTCAACAAGCCATAATGTTTTTTAAAATAAAATAAATACCATATACTCCTTTATGTATTTTGGTATTGAAAATGGTTTTGATAAAGGATTCTATTATGTCAATATATTTATGATATGTTGTGATTGAAATGTGGAAATGTTATCATTCCTTTATATTGGTTTTATGTTTTATGATTTTATATTGGTACTTGGACATTTTAACGGGTGGTTACGTTATAAACCATATGACGGGTGGTGCCGTGAATACCAGGACGGGTGGTTACGTTATAACCTCCAATGCATTGGGTATGGAAGTCGGTCGTATGGCTATTTCATTAAGTATGTATGGAAATTGGCCGTATGGCTATTCCATTAAGTGATATGTGTGTAAGTTGACCGTATGGTTATTCCACTTAAATATGTTTATGTCCCAAGTTACCTTTGTATATGTTTCATGTTTTTTATACGGGTTTTATGGTAATACTTTGGTTACAAAAAGGTAAGTAATGATACTTTTTTTTCAGTGAAGAGTTTTTACTACTTCATGAAGGTGAAAAGTATTACTTTGATAAATTATTCATGGTTTACTTGTTGTTTTGAAAAACTCACAGTTTTCATTCTTTGTGTATCCCTTACTAAGCTTTTTATGCTCATCCCAAGTTTTTGAAATGTTTTTCACAGGACTTAGCATGGAATAGGGTCAAGGATGGGATCAAGGGAAAGTCATGCTACCTAAAACATGGAACTATACATATTTCTTTTTAAGAGTTTTTATTTTATGGAAATTTAGTAGAGGCGACTACTTTGTAATATTTTGAGATGTAATAGTTATGTCCTAATTCTCTAAAACTCTAAACCTGAAAAGATCCACAATGTGAATTACTCATTTAATTAAATATTAAGTAAGGTTTAAGGCTGGGGCCTTATAGTTGGTATCAAAGGTCGGTTTAGATAACTTTAGAGGTTAGGGTATTCTCTAAGCATAAGTGACATTACCATAATGGTTAGGATTTCAGAAAGAGTCCTAGTTTTAGATAAAGTAAATGAGTAAGTATATCTTAGTGTTTATCTTCCTCATTATTACATGATGGTTATGTTGATATACTCACACTGAACTTTTTGGTTTTAGTAAATGGCTGGATCTAGCAGGCACCAAAGTGACAATGGGTTTGAAGGAAACTGTGGTGGTTCTCTGATTAAGATACTGGATGAGATGGGGGATTCAATGAGGAATCTCATAGTTATTCCAAACCAACTATCAAGAAGTCATGATCAACCACTTAAAACTTGGTGAGTTCCCTAATGCATCATGCACGAGATGGCCAACTCGATGTGGAAATTCAGGTAATAATTATAAGGGTAACCATTAGAGTTTATATGATCCTTACTTTTGAGGTAATTATGGGTTATTATATGATATGCTGGAAAATGAAAGGCATGAGATAAACTTGAGGTTAAATATTTTATGATCATTTTTGATGATTTTATCCCTTTTGGGGAATGATTTAAGAATTATATAGTTTTGGAAAAAGGACAACACGCAGACCGTGTGACAACCCGTCGCGTCGGACAAAGCTGCGGGAATCGAACCCACAACCAAAGTGCGACTGGTATTTATCGCCTACCACTGGACTACGTGAAGTCCCTGGTTAGTTTGACTGATTCTTTATAGTTATATGATTTTATGAATTAAGAGTAAGTTGATTTTGGGTTATTTATGAAAATTATTAACCTATCATGGAGGATATGTGATTAGGATAATTACTTTTCAATGCGAGACTTTAGGAGCGACTAATGTTGTTTGGAGATAAATGTTACATTTAACTTGGAAGACTATGTGACTAAATCCTTCAAATATTTGGGTTTTAATCTTATATTGGTTTACTTTGAAGAATTTTATGGACAAATTGTTTATCGGATAGTCCTCTTTGAACTTTGGGTTTTGTTGGATAAATTTTGGAGATTAAGAATAGATTTTCTTTTTATAAGGGGTTATCCTTTTCTGGATTATCTGATCTTATACTAGCCTTTTTGGTTTTGGTTTTGGTTAAAGTCTAAAGACATGGGAAGTATATAGTTCTCTTTTTTGTATTAGGTGATTCTCTAAAAGTTGATTATAGTACTCTTAATGTGAACAAGTCTTCCTAAATACTCGCCTTTTGGAGGAAATATGAGTTTGTGTAAGGAATCTAATAAAATTTGAAAGTCAACATGATAAGTGATTATGTTTCCTTATGAAGAAATTACTCAATAAAAAGTAACTTAAAACAAAAATGTTGTCTATTAACTTTTCCTACTGGGGAATTGAATACCGTTTAACCCATCACAAGTTTGTGATTTTCTTATTGTTAACTTTCTCCTAAAAATGTTTTCTATCACTCTCCATCAGAACATGACCCTATGTTTTCTCCTCCATGTCCATGTTTTCCTACATGGAATCCTAGTATGGGTTAACTCGGGTGACCTCTGTACTTATCTTTCTTTATTTTAAAGTGATTGTTTTACCGACTCTTCTTCCGATGTGGGACATTCAAGGATGTTTCCAAGCCCAATTTTAAAATTGAGAGGACGCAATTCCCAAAAGGGGGGAAGGATGTAACACCCCAGGTAAATAAAGAATATGAAATTTTTATATTTATCCATATTTTTGAATAAAATATTAATATGACTATAAAGGGGACGCTATTCTCAATGGTGTACCCAATACGCAACAACGAGTTTCTTGGTAATCTTACGTTGCACTCTAATAATAAAATAATATTATTTTAAATGGCAGTTAACATGTAGCCGTTGTATTGGCGGGAATGGATAGAAATAAATAAAATATGAATATATATGTTTTTTTAAATGTTTTTACATCTATCCAAAGGCTTAAAATACGGAAAGAATTCAATTTTAGGCTTTTATAGCCTAATTTTCACTAAAAGTTCACTTATCGCCTTCTGATGGCGAACTGTCATTAAATATAGTTTTTATCACTCTTATACATTCATTTGGACCAAATAAAACTCTTATTAAGAATCGGGACATCAAAATTTACTTTGTGTAAATTTTTGGTATCTTTTCGATAAAGTTCATTTTTTTAATGAATAGTGTAAAATGTTGTATTTTAATTCAAAACCCCTTTTTAATCTAATTTATTTATATGATTAGATTATATTTTGAATTAGTTTTAAAGTGAAATTAGAATATATTTTTACCATTAAATCCAATAGTGGTCGTTGGAATTAATTTCACTTTGAAATCAGACTTAAACTAGTGTCAATCTTTTGATACTTATTGTTTTATAAAAACACGCTATTTGCTCTGACAGCGGGAATTAATTAATAAATTAATTAATGTGACTAATATGTTTTGAATTTTGTAAAACGGACTTCATTTTTGAATTTTTAATATCAAATATAGCTTAGGGTGAATTTTTGGTAAATTTCTGAAAAACGTCAATTTTTGATGAATAGTGAAACCACTAAGTGGTACTTATAAAAACTGATTTCTCCGTTTAAATGAAATTTTGCCATCTTTGTGTTTTGAATTTCGAAAATCCGACATACATGGTTGTCATTAAGAAGTAAAATGTGGTTCAATGGGATAAAAATAATTTTTTGGTGAATAGTAACTTATTAAGTTTTTAATCGCGATTAGTGGTAATTAGTGTAGTTTAAGGTAAAAATAATGATTTAATAAACTAAGATGAGCTTGACACATATCCTACCATCATTGGTTGTGTCATGGCCGACCAAGACAAGCCATGGGTCAACTTGGGGACCCCATGGAGACACTTTGGTTGGGAAATGACATAAATAACTTTTTATTTAATGTAAAAGTAAAAATGACACAAACATAATATGTTTTACGAAAACAATTTTTACATGGGGTTATAAAGATCAGATTTTTGATTATAAATAGTATTTGGAAAGATAAAAAGATTTAATACATCATATTATTTTTTTTATAATTTTTAGGCATTAAATATATTAAATTATTTATGACATAATAATGATGCAGCGATGACATCATTATTTGACGATTTAAATAAAATGGAAAGATAATGTAAAATATATGAACTAAAGATGTCCAAAACCAATTGGATGAGTGGCTTTCGAACCCTTATCACCTTATCCACGAATTATATCAATGTGGGACCTTTTAAAACCGAAACACATTTTCAAATAAAGTAATATTTCTTTACTTTCCAAAAGTTCCCCTCCTCTCCTCTTATAAAAGTACCCCACCTCTACCTCATTTCACACACTCCACAAGCCTTTGGCTCGGACAACCCCTGCCCATTTACTCTCTACACATCCCTATCCTAATCCTAGAGGATTCCCTTTGGGCATAATCTTTTCAAAACAAGCCTTTAGGCTCAAATCAAAAGTAGTTACACTTTTAAAGGTAATTCATTCTCTCATGTTCATTTGTTTTATTTTGCTTCTCCAACCCCCTAAACTCTTTTTATTTACTTCTTTTGTAACAAAAAAAGTATCTTCAATATACTAGGATGTTGTTATATGATTTATTCGAGCTACACTCTCACACAACTACATCAAATGGTTAAAGAACATACGGTTTTCGTGGATGGCGAAATTCTGCCTCCTGAAACGATGATTGTTCAATATTCATGTAACACCTTCAAAGGTGGCCATTATGATGTCACTATTTTTATATATGATATATAATATGTTTTTGTTTTCCTTAAGCTTCTGTTTTTTTTCATTTTAGGCATACCTTTATGTTTTCCATTATGGGTAAACGCGATATCTTCATTTTAGGAAGTGCGGACTACTGCCCCCTCAAAGTGATGTGATTCGTTAATGCCATATGTGGGACGTATAAAGGATGGATTTAATGTTATTATATATTATTTTATACTGGAATTATTATATACCTCTATATCATTATTATTTCTTTCCATTAAAGTATGAGATAGAAATGAAAGTAGCGTTCATGCGTACGTACGGCTTACCGTCTCCATGAACGGTGCATTTCATTTCTTATCCCCAAATGTAATGTACTATTAAAAGTACATGTATATAATTGATATATATAATTAATGATATATCTAAATGATGAATATAATTCTGGAATTAAAATATACATACCTCTCATTTAGTTTTAATTCCATTAATATGACAAAGAAATGAAAGTAGCATTCATGCGTATGTACGGCTTACCGTCTCCATGAACGGTGCATTTCATTTCTTACCACTAGATGATTATGTAATATCATAAATACATTTATATGATGGATATATATGATATATATGATATCCAAATCAGGAATTTCATTCTGGATATAAAGAACCTTTGACCACATGAACAACATGTAATTGTAAGAAGTCCACTTTCGACTTAAGAACCAAATATCGGAAAAACAAATATTATTAACTTAAATGATTACATAATTTTTATGACATGGTAATAAGTGATTTAAAGGAATAATGAAATTGAAAAAGGTTCTTAAGGAAGTATAAATTAACTCAAGTTTATTATTCAGGAGATTAAAGAACGATCGAGTCAAGTCGGACCCGAGGTAAGGGATCTTACTCCTCTCTTTTTAAGAACACTCTTTTATGTCATTCCCTCTAAAGCTCATCATTATTGTTATTGGAATGTTATTTTATATTACACTTACTGTAATTTTTATGTTCATGTTATGAGAGACCCTATTCTCTCTCATCAATCCATTTTCGATGTTTTGAGTGGCGTCGTTAGGCTGCCGAATTTTTGTAAGAGATCTAACCTCTCTCTTTCTTTTTAAGTACTCCCCTTTATGTCACTTCTTTTAAGCTCCTATTTGTTATGATGGGGGATGTTCTTTCATATTCCTCTTTCTGTACATTTTTTTGTAATGTGATGAGATACCCTATTTGATCTTATGAATCCATTTTTGGATGTTTTAAGTGGCGTCGTTAGGCTGCCGAGTTTTCGTAAATGATTTTTCATCACACTTTTATTCCCGTGATATTTATGCTACATTTGCCACAATTTCCTTTTAGTTGTGTATGTAATCACCATTATTTTACTCATTGAGAAATATTCTTTCATTTATGAGTATTTACATCAATGATGTATTTTCCTTCTTTCACGGGGAGTATGTTTCGAAAGATTCCCAAGTCAGTAAGGGAACCTTTCACCCTCCTTTTTTTTAAAAGACTTCTTTTGTTTGGTCTTTTAATTTACATATTTTTAGGTTGGGATATGTTCTCATATATCCTTATTGATGTAAATTTTATGCCCATGTGATGAGATACACTTTTTATCTCTCATCAACTCATTTTGATGTGACGCCGTTAGGCTGTCAAGGGAACTTCTTAACCCAATTTCGATTTCTTTGGGTTCAACATGTAGTTATCGAATATGTCATCCTTTGAATATGTGTGAATGACCATTGATTATTTTACACATAATATCCACTTATATTGGGTGTATTCATTTGTCACACATAATTATGTAATTGATTTATCCTTAAACCAAGGATACCGTATTTGTTGGGGACTTCGTCTCAATATCCTTTCATTGAGGCATATTTCGTTTTATACACAACTTTATTTTATACGGTGTATAAACCCATTTGACTTTTACTTTTATACAAAAGGAATATTTTTCTATAAAGCGTTTTACTAAATGACAAAAAGGAATGTTTTTTTTTCGTACGCGGTGACAACGACCTTTTCCGCCGCCGCGAGTATTATTTGGTCTTTGGCTTCCTCAACAAGCCATAATGTTTTTTAAAATAAAATAAATACCATATACTCCTTTATGTATTTTGGTATTGAAAATGGTTTTGATAAAGGATTCTATTATGTCAATATATTTATGATATATTGTGATTGAAATGTGGAAATGTTATCATTCCTTTATATTGGTTTTATGTTTTATTATTTTATATTGGTACATGGACATTTTAACGGGTGGTTACATTATAAACCATATGACATGTGGTGCCGTGAATACCAGGACGGGTGGTTACGTTATAACCTCCAATGCATTGGGTATGGAAGTCGGCCGTATGGCTATTCCATTAAGTATTTATGGAAATTCGCCGTATGGCTATTCCATTAAGTGATATGTGTGGATGTTGACCATATGGTTATTCCACTTAAGTATGTTTATGTCCCAAGTTACCTTTATATATGTTTCATGTTCTTTATATGGGTTTTATGGTAATACTTTGGTTACAAAAAGGTAAGTAATGATACTTTTTTTTTCAGTGAAGAGTTTTTACTACTTCATGAAGGTGAAAAGTATTACTTTGATAAATTATTCATGGTTTACTTGTTGTTTTGAAAAACTGACAGTTTTCATTCTTTGTGTATCCCTTACTGAGCTTTTTATGCTCATCCCAAGTTTTTGAAATGTTTTTCACAGGACTTAGCGTGGAATAGGGTCAAGGATGGGATCAAGGGAAAGTCATGCTACCTAAAACATGGAACTATACATGTTTCTTTTTAAGAGTTTTTATTTTATGGAAATTTAGTAGAGGCGACTACTTTGTAATCTTTTGAGATGTAATGGTTATGTCCTAATTCTCTAAAACTCTAAACTTGAAAAGATCCTCAATGTGAATTACTCATTTAATTCAATATTAAGTAAGGTTTAAGGCTGGGGCCTTATAATTCAGAAATCCAACTTAATAATCTTTTTGGTGAAAACCAATAGAATTTTTTTGATGAATAGGTAACGTCCCTAATCAAGTATTTTATTTTATTTTTTCCTCCACCTATATAAATTTTAATTAAACTATTAGTGTATAAAAAATAAGCATATTATGTATACATAGATTATATTATGTTAATTTAATGATTTATATTATTCTTGACTTCCATCAAATAGGTTATGGAATCAGTTTTTGTGTGTATTGAGGACTTCCAGCTCACGAACCAATGTTACTAGTTTTCCATTACCACTTGTCATGACTCGTCCCCCAAGGCCCATGTTGTGAGTACCCCTAGCTCACCTTCTATAGGCCAAGGTTTGGAAACTAGCATTGGATAGGAGTATCCCTATAATGGTAAATAATTAACATTATTTTTATACAAAAACACAAACCATGACCACAACAATGAGTAACCACAAAGTAAATTGATGTAGTAAAAATTATGTTGAATGTAAAGGGGATAGAATTCTAGCCCAACTGAAAAGTAGAAGTACAAATAAAAAGAGAAAACAACTCATGTATCATCCACCAACGATCTAACTTGATGGGTAAGTATATCTCATGATCAATAGTCATGCGTCACGTCACGTCAAATGGTCAACCTCTGTGAACCGTCCAGTCCTGACTCCGACATCCTTGATCAATTTTGGTTATCTTCTTCACAAGACACAAAAAAGTGAGAGTGTATCTTGTGTGAGGGTGATTATAATGATACTCAGTAGGGACCCTAACACCCTTGATGGTCTCTCAGAGTTCCACAAAAGAAAAACCATAATGGAAGATTTCAATCACAATGCACGAAGCAGTCATCATCTCTAATTAGGTATATTCCCATACATATACATATGTTATCCAAATATTCTCATCTGATTCATGAGGAAACATAAGGCTCTAACTTTTATGCTAGTACACAACTAATCCATGAAGGAATAATACAATAAAGGTAACACCACAAAGGTAACACCACGAAGGTAAAAGTACCATAATGTTAACACCACGAAGGTAAAAGTACCATAAAGGTAACACCACGAAGTTAACACCACAATGGAAAACATAACACAATGGTAACACCACTAAGGTAAAACCAAAAAGGTAAATGTTCCTCAAAGGTAAATACATAGCTCACACCACGTATATAACTTATGTATAGATGTATAGAGATAATTTATAAATCTAGATCATCTTATTCTATCAAGAGGCACTACTGCTGACCCACACAGGATTGATAGATACTGAAAAACATAGGATTTATAGGCGCTGACCCACATAGGATAAATAGATAATTACCCACATTGTATTTCTAATCACTGACCGACAAAGGATTGATAGATGATGACCATCATAGTAATGATGTTCTTTCTTCATGTTGCAGCCAATCTCCTCCGACGCACTGCGAGCCACTAGATTCATTCTCATAGTACGCTTGATTCATGGAGAACCACTCCTCAAAAAATTCGGTGTACTTCAACTAGCAATAAGTTCCTTGAATAAGTGTCCCAAAATACCTCCAATTTGTAAGGGTTCTAACATGGCAGACGTCACGTCAATCGGACGCCCAGTCTGTGACTTATAAACATTTTAGTACAGAGGGCCCGATTGGATTTTGGTTCAATCCAATCTGGAAGTACACCAAATTTCATAAAAACACATATGGAGCATACCAAATGGATTGTCTCACTCTAAGGGTCCCAGCGCCATAGATTGTTCCTCAAACGGACGTCCAGATTTCATGTTGTGTTCCTTTTAGCGAAACTGGGCCTTGAAGGATCCGAGTCTGACCTGACACAGTCAGGTTGACCCAACCTGGTTGGGCTGGGCCACAGTGGGCTTAGCCCGCTTAGCCATGATCCAGCTCGGCCCACAGGAGGGTGCAGCCTGGCCAGCAAGGGAGAAACCCATTGGGCATGTGTGGCCCGCTGGGCTCACGCGGCCCAGCATGTGGAGGCATGGCCCGATAGGCACGCGCAGCCAATTAGAGTGGTGTCGGCCCTATACGAAACAAGGGGGGATTCCCCTAGTTTTCCTGAATAGACGAGAAGCTGTTTGGTTTTCTCCATAGTGGGGGCACCACAGGGGGATGCCTCATCTTCTGTAGGACACGGAGGGATAGGTTCATATCTCTGCGGCTACTTCGGTAGCATTTCATTGCATGCTGCTACCTCCTCCCATAGCCAAACGATGTGATTCGCCCTTCTCAACCACCGAGGATAAAAAAGCTATGCCCCTTCCCTAATGGTTGTGTGTGACAGCACACCGCATCACCTCCACAACTGGCCTCTACCAGCCGCTCTGCTAACTGCCACGACATCGTGTCGTGGGCTCCTCCTATGGCGTAAGATGGGGCGCCACCTCCATCATGGTCAGCCGGTGTCGGTCGGTGCCATCATCTGCCTGTGTAGCTCACTAGTTCCATGCCAGTGGTCTTCCGTGGAGAATGCAAAGGTAAAACATGTGGCAGAGGGACCGGGCCTTGTTCATTTAGCCCGCGCCCTCCACATTATCAACTTATCAAGAATACTGATATATGGTTCAAAAATATATTGAAAATAAATGAGACAAAACCCCACCTTAAGATCCTTGGAGAACATTCGTGCTTGAGGAAGAGTCAGTTTCTGTCATTCCCACAAAAATCCTCCAATGACGCCACTCAATCATCGTTCTTCTATTCTTGATTAGGTGGTGTGTGTCACCAATCAACGGAATCAGTCCCGTCCTCCAAGTGGTTGTCATCGTGACACTTTATCAAAACTTTGTTTCTTGGTGATGTCATGCTAATACCCTTCCCCAAGATCCATATAAATAGTATAGGGGGAGGGTGAATAACGCTTGTGGAATTAATGGGGGTTTATTTAATAGGAACCTTCTTAATTTCAATGAAAGTGTTACAAAGTATTTGACGAGTTAATCCATTTAATGGCTTGAAATTCCATTGGCCCCACCACCGCTGCTTGTCTGTTGGAGGAAAATAAATGAGAGAAATAAAGTAACTTATTTTTTTTATTTTCTATGAAGTCCCAAAAACTATCTTTTTCTCCTGACCTACTACGGTTGAAGCAAAATCTCTTAAGTGAATACTGGTGATTCTGATTCAACGGTACACTCAGATTTCTAATCTGATAACCAGTTAAAATGTTAGAAAATTCTGCTCGTGTGTTTACTAAACGTACCATAAAAAGTATAGAAATTAATTCCAGGCACACAAGGCCTCAGAATCATGCTCCATAAATTTTTGTAAACTTATAATAATTTTAAATAATTAAAAACATTACATGGAAAACTGCGTATTTACATTCACCCCACATTAGGGCATTTCATCCAAAAAAATCCACAACATATACATAGGAAACAAATGGTGGTATTGAGCACAAATCTGAGCCTCCTGCTCCCATGTGCTAATCTAGAGTTTCTCGTGCTTCTTGGTAACATGATCCTGAGGTATCGATCATCTAGGAAGGACCTGATCCTGTCGATCCTCAATCTCCACTAGAACCACCATAAACGTCGCCCCATCTTCAAAGTCCATCTCTCCATGGTTGATGATGTGAGATTGGTCATGTATGTATTTTCTCAACTAGGATACATAGAAGAATTTGTGCACCCTCTCTGACTGTGGTGGTAGTTCCAAGTGGTATGAAACCTTTCCAATCCTCCAAAGTATTAGAAATGGTAAATTAAACCTCGGTGAGAGTTTTCCTCCTAGACGAAATCTCCATAGTCCCTATCAAGGGGAGACTCACAATAATACATGGTTCCCCTCCTGGAACTCAAGAGGGCTCTATCCCTTATTAGCATAAGACTTCTGTCTGTTCTAAGCAGTCTTCATCTGCTCCTGGATGATATGCACCTTCTCAGTGGTAGCTCAAACCGACATTAGACCCATAAGTGTTGACATCCTTGGGGCTATACAGCATAGAGGTGGTCTACATGGTCGACCATATAAGGTCTCAAATGGCGCCATGTCGATGGTGGAGTGATATCTATTGTTGTACACAAACTCCACCAATGGTAAGTGATCATCCCAAGTGCGGCCCAAATCTAGGACTTAAGCACAACACATGTACTTCAGTGTCTTAATGGTTTGCTTCATCTAACCATCTGTCTCAGGTTGAATGGTGGTGCTCAAACATAGCTTAGTCTTGAACGACTCCGGTAATACCTTCCACAACTAGGATGTAAAACTTACGTCATGATCATATACGATCGTTGATTGCACTCTATGAAGCCGTACAATATCCAGTATGTAGAGGCATCCAAACCCCTCTACTGATCCCTGCTCTCAGATGGGTAGGAAGTTGTCCAACATGGGGAGTCGTTCAATGATCACCCAGCTGGAATCATATCCCATGGATGTCAGTGGTATCCCAGTCACAATGTTCATATAGATACAATCCCACAACCAATCCAGTACCTATAGTCATTTCACTAAGCCTACTATAACCTGATGCTTGGCCTTCACTTGGTGTCTAGTGAGGCATGGGGAAACAAATTCTCTCACCACATTCTTCATCCCCAGCCACTAGTGATGATGTCGGAGGTCCGAGTACATCTTCACCAGGCTAGGATGTACCACCATAAGGGACTTATGTAAATCTCTCAAAATCTTCTCCCGTATCACCACTGGTACCGTAGTTCATCCTCCAAAGTGGATGACATGCTCCCCACCATAAAGAAATCCATCGACTTCTTGTCCTAAGGATATCTGAGCACGTCAAGCCTAGCAGTCAATGTCCCTAAGATGTGCCTCCAGAACGTGCAGAAGAAGTGGGGGAGTGACAGTCATAGACTAGATGTAAGCTTCTCCATCTCAATCCACAATGGATATCTGCAATGTGTCTAGCTTCTTTGTCGCCTCATTCAGCAACAGTAGACCAGACCTCCTTCAAAGTGCATCCTCCACTACATTCCCCTTCCCATGAGTATTGAATGTATCAAAGTCATAGTCTTGGATGAACTCTATCCGTCTTCATTGTCTCAGGTTTCATTCCTTTTTTTAGAAGATATTCCTGAGACTCTTATGATCATAGTAGATAATAAAACATTCACCCATCAAGTAGTGTAGCCCCCTTTTCAAAGAGAATACCACTACTGCTAAATCCATGTCATGAATAGCATTGTTTTGATCATGTCGTCTCATCAGTCATGAACCATAAGCGATCACTACTCACTCCTGAATCAAGAAACATCCATGTCTAGTCCCTGATGCATCTTAGTAGACTACATAACAAACCTCCTCCTTTAGAAGCCTCAAGATGGGGGCACTCTTCAGTCTCTACCTTAGCTCCTGAAAACTCTATTGGCATCTCCCCATCCACACGACGAGCTGTACCATCTTCATCAACACTGATAAGGGTGCTGCATGTCTGGAAAAGTCAGGTACAATTCTCTGGTAGTACCCAGCTAGCCACATAAAACATTGTACCTCAATAACACTCATGGGTGGCTCCCACGAAATCACAAACTCTATCATCACCGGATCCACTGTGACTCTAGCCTTCGAGATAACGTGTACCAGGAAGTAGACCTCTCATATCTAGAACTGGAAATTTGAGAGCATAACATAAACCTGGTTCTATCAAACTGTATCGAGAACTATCTACATATGTTAGGAATGATCCTCCTCTAATACTGAGTATCAAAGGATGTTGCCGATGAAGAACACCACAAAGTGATCGAAGTATGACTGAAAGATCATGTTCATGAGTCCCATGAACATTACTAAGGAATTTTTCATGCCGATTGGCATAACCAAGAACTCATAGTGGCCAAACCGATATCTAAAGGTCGTCTTCTATACATCCCCAAATCGAACCATGAGCTGCTGATTTCCTGATCTAAGTTCTGTCTTTGAAAACCAAAGATCTCCCTTTAGCTGATTGAAGTGACCATCAATCCATTGAAGTGGATACTTTTTCTTCACAATCACCTTGTTCAGGCACCGATAATCCACACAGAGTCCCAAACTCCCATTTCTATCTTGGAAAACAAAATCGGGGTTTCCCAGGGAGAATCACAGGGCGTTATGAACCCCTTACTTTGCAAGTCCTCCATATGTACCTATAACTCATGAAGCTCCATGGGGAAACCAATATTTTTGTGTAGATATCGGTGTTTTCTCAGGGTATAGGTTGATGTAAAATTCCACCACTGTGTGAGGAGGTAGTCCTGTAACATCATCAGGGAAGACATCAGCATACTAGTCCACCACTACAAGATAGCTTGAACTATCTACATCATCTTCTCTAAGGGTAAGTCTAGCCAACTGAAGTTTGATTGACTAAACCCTCTTCTATGTTTGTCTATCATGAGTTGAAAAGTTTTCCTTCTCACTGTTGAAGGAAACATATCGTCTCATCTTCATTGACACACCACACATTGCTCTTAACACATTCAATATAATCATTGGCTGTGGATTACCAGTCCATACCCAAAATGATGTCGTAAGGCCTCGATGATGCTACTAGAAGATCCCATCCGAAGATCTGGAATCCTAGAGTAAACTCACACTATCAGCATGAGTGTGTAATCATCAAATCTTCTCTGGTAAGAGTATATATCTGTATGGATCGATCCAATGACTCCACCAGAATCTCTGAGCTCTGAATGGTTTTTTTGGAAATGAAAGAGTGACCAGAACCTGTGCCTATATGTACTGCAACTAAGGTGGAGTATACATAGGTCGTACCTTTAATTAGTTCTAGAGAATCGTGGTCATAGGACTCAGCTGCCTAGAGCTGAGCTCATCCATGTCCTCCTGCTCCCTATAGTCGCTGTGGACCTCCTAGAGGTGGTGGTGGTAGAACCTTGATTCACTGCCCACCGCCTATTGGACGGCCAGATCCTCTTTCATGTCCATCAGCTGCCTGTGGACCTCCTCAATTATATCTATGCATTTACCTCAGTGGTCCATTAACCAATTTATGGTCGTCTGTATAGTGGGCCGGGCAGTCCCAAGCCATGTGACCATGACTGATGCACGAGTATCACTACCTACTCATCATTTGTACTCCTCTATCTCATGATCCCCGCACCACCAACCATGTATCCTAAGTTCATCCATCAAAAGTTTTGGTCCGCTTGGGCCCGTGTGTCATTCGTATATTTCCAGCTACAGATGACTCTGCTATATGACATCCGGTGGTGGATCTCGTTGTTATTGCCTGCTCAACGAGGAAAGTCTCCACCAAAAGCACTTTCTCTAGAACCCCAACCTACGTCTAAATGTTCAGAGATATCATTGGTGTTATGATATCCCATCGGAGACCATTCTCAAAGGACCGGGACCTAAAGAAAGGGTCTCATACCATGTCAGTGGAGTAGCGGGAGAGATTAGTGAACCTCACTGAGTATTGGACCATGGTCATTCTGCCCATCTGTAAGTGTAGTAGCTCATGTATACACACTGAGCGTAGAGTCACTAGGACTAAATCTTCCCTAAAAGGCCCTTGAAATCTTCCCATGTGAGGGTCTCATCATCATGTGTCTGGAGCGTCAGGCTCTACTATCATCATGTTGCACCATGGAAAAGGCTAGTAGCTTGGATAACTATCTAGTCGGCTGGTGTCCCATCCAAGCGAAAAACTCTAGCAACAGCCTCTAGCTAGACCTCTACTGCCTATGGATCTGTCTTACCTCGGAACCTTGGACAACTATTCTATTGGATATCATACAACACACTTAATCGGCGTGCACCATCTGCTGGTGGACCTGCTGGAAAAGGCTACCTAGTGGGTAGTGGTGCTACTGGCACACTACCCGAAGGTGTTAACATAAAAAGAGGTCCATGCACTAAGGCCTTATCGCTTAATGGGCCACCATCATGTACTCTATCGAGAATCCTGGTTCTTGTCTACATGGCGGCATCCTGAAATAAAACAGGCATCCCATAGTAAATAATATATACCTAGTGAGCTGAATCAAAGAGATCAAAATAAAAACACTTCCAAAACACATGCAATCAGTTTTTTTATTTACTGAGTAGAAAATCAGAATTTAGGGTCTTGGTGTATGATAAATCGGTCGCCACACCAAAAATGGACTCTCTGAACTGAAAACCACACATAATACACTTATCACTATTGATCCATAAAAAATATAAGAGTCCTAGTTTTTTGGTAGAACTAACTCCTCTAATACCACTTTGTCACAACCCGTCCCCTAGGTACCATGCTGTGACGAACCCAAGACTGCCTTCCATAGGCCAGTGGCTAAGGACTAGCACCGAAAAGGTGTATCCCTATAATTGGAAGGCATTTCCTTAAAAAAATTACAAACGCACAAACCAAGAACCCAACAAGAAGAAACCATGAAGTAAACTGAGGTAGTAAATAGTTTACTGAATTTAAACGGGACAGAATAAAAGCCAACTAAAAAGTAAATCTTCAAAAGAAAAGTTAAAAAAAGCTCTAGGATCATCCACCAAGGATCCTTACTGAATGGTAGGTATAGTTCCCGATCAATTGTCATCTGTCACGTCACATCAAATGGTCCAACTATGAGAACATTTTGGTTCTGACTCCCTCTGCCCCAATCAATTCCTTCTATCATTTTCACAATACACAACACATTGTGGGAATAGCCCATGCAGGGGTGAGAATAGTGATACTCAGTAGGGACCTCGAGACCCTAAAAGGTCTATAAGAGTTTCCAAAGGAAAACCCACAAAGAAAGTCTTCAATCACAATGAATGAAGTAGTCATCAACTCTACTTAGGTAGAGGACCATTCATATACCTATGTTATCAAAAGATACTCATCTCATTCATGAGGAAAAATAAGGATCTAGCTTTTAAGCCAGTGCACAACTGATCAACGAAGGAAGAATACCACAAAGGTTACACCACAATGGTAACACCATGAAGGTAAAAGTACCACAGAGGTAACACAGCAATGGTAAAAGTACCAAAAAGGTAACACCATGAAGTTAAAAGTGTCACATAAGTAAAGACTTAGCTTACACCAGGTATATAACGTATGTACAGAAGTGAAAATGATTTGTCATAAATTTAGATCATTTTATTCTATTGAGAGGCTCTGTTGCTGACCCACATAGGATCAATAGTTACTAACCCACATAAGATCGCTAAACACAAACCCAAATAAGATTGATAGAAGTGACCCACATAGTATTGGTGTTCATTCATAACATTGTAGCCAACCTCCTCTGCCTCACCGCCTTCCACTAGATTATTGATCATAGTAAACTTGATTCAGGGAGAACCATCCTTAATCCATCAATTGTATATCAACCGGCACAACGTTCCATGAAGAAGTATCCTAGTGAACCACCATGTTGTAAGGGTTCTAAAGCGATAGACAGTGCGTCAATCAAATTCCCAGTCAGTGACTTATAAGTGTTTTAGTACAGAGGCCCCAGTTGGATTCAGGTTCGATCTAAACCGGACACACTCCAACATTCTCTAAAACTCAAATGGAGTATACCAAAAGTACTATCTCACTCCATGGGCCCATTGTTGCAGACAGTTCATCAAACGAATGCCCATATTTCATGTTATGGTCATTTTAGAAAAACTCAGCCTAAAAGGGTCCGGGTTTGGTCTGACACAATCCGACCCAGTCTTGTCCTACCCAACCTTTTCCAAGTCCAAACTGGTGGGGCTCGGTCATGGGGGGCTCAGTCCACTAGGTCGTGGTCTTTCCAGGCACGCAGGGGGGCCCGGCCCGACCCCCAAGGGCACAGCCCGCTGGGCACGTAAGGGCCGGCCCATGAAAGTGTGGTCCGCTGGGCTTGTGCGGCCTTCTGGGCATGCATGGGCCACTAAGGAGGGTCACGCCCAAGAATATAGGGGGAGAGTTCCCCGGTTTTCCCGAATGGCCGACTATCCGTTCGGTTTTCTCCACAGCGACGGCTCCACATGGCGCCGCCTCATCAATTGTGAGACCCACAAGATGCGGTTCATGATGCTACGGAATCAGAGCCGCGACTTTTATAGGGGCGTTCTATTATGACCTACTGCCTCCTCCCTCGGCTAATCGATGTCAGCCTCCCTACTCATCCTTCGCATCTAAAAATATGTGGCCTTTCTCTGCGAGCGGCGCGCAATGGCGCGCCGCATCACCTCCACAGTCAGCCAGTGTCGACTTCTCTGTTGACCGTCATGGTGTCATGTCACAACCTCCTCCTAGGGTGCATGAAGACACACCATTTCAATTGTGGACGGCCGGTTCCAGCCACTTCCATCATCTGCTGGCACTGGTCGCTGGTGTCACGCCGGCGGTCTTCTGAGGAGATCGCAATGTTAAAACAAGTGTCGGAAGGACCGAGCCTTGTTTGTTTGGCTCGTTCCCTCTGTGTTATCATCTTATAAAAGAAGTGGATATGTCATTAAACCATCTTTTGAAAATAAACGAGACAAAACCCTACCTCAAGATCATTGGAGAACTTTCGCATTTGAGGAAGAGTCGGTGTCTATCGTTCCCGCTTCAAGTCTCCATCAATTCTGCTCAATCTTCGTTCTTCAGTTCGTGATTTGGTGGTGCTGGTCACCGCCCGCCAGGATCGGTACCATCCTCCAAGTGGTTAGTATTGTGGCCATTTATCATAACATCGTCACCTATTGAAGTTGTTCCAACACCCCTCCCCATGCTCCATATAAATAGGAGAGGGGGAGGGTGAGTAATGCTCATTGAATTAATGGGGGTTAATTTAATAGAAACCTTCTTAAATCCAATGACGTTGTTACAAAGGATTTGAGGGGCCAATCCATTTAATGGATTTACATGTTGTTGGACCTTCCACCACTACTTGTCCATTGGAGGAATATAATTGAGGGAAATAAATAACATGTTATTTTATTATTCTCTAAAATTCGTAAAATCTATCTTTTTATCCCGACTTACTGCGATTAAAGTGAAGTCTACCTTAAACCAATCCTTGCACTATGGATTCAACGGTGCCATCAAGTTTTTAATCCAAGCATTGTTTCAATTGTTAGAAAATTCCACGAGCGCATTTACTAAACATACCTTAAAAAATTAATAATTTCATTCTAGGCACACCGGGACTCAGAATCACACACCGTCAATTTTTGTCGGCTCTTAATAATTCCATATAAATAAATAAAAATACATCAAAAATCTAGGTCATTACACCACCTCTCATGGATGGATATAATGATTTATTTATTACTAATATATGATATTTATTATATTATTATTCTTTTATAATCATTATTCTATATATTTGTTCTTACATTCCATTCTACTAGAATATAATAAGATCGTTCTTGTGTATAGAAAACTTCTTCCCTATTAATCGATGTGATTCGTTTATGATTTCATGGAAGGTAATAAGGTTGAGTATAACAATCCTATGTGTTATAAATTAAATTTAAAAAAATTATAATGATAAAATACTATTTATCTTTCCTTTAGTATTTTCTTCTGAAAATGGAAGCAATGTTCATGCATATGTATGATGTACCATCTCCATGGAAGGTGTATTTCATTTTCTATATCTAAATTTTATGGATCACTCGAAATAAATATCTATATAATATATATAATATTCTATTTAATTTTTTACTTTATATAGGTTATAGAATAATTATCAAAGTAATAGGACCAAAAGAACATTTCAAAACATATAAGAAACAAAAATAAGATATTTACAGAAATGTGACTGACATAGAATTGTTTATAAAGGGTTAATAAAAGGTCAAGGGTAAATTATATATAGAATTATATATGTGTGTGTGTATATGTGTGTGTTTTGATATTTATTAAATTAATAATAAACTTATTTTAATTACTCATTAGGTTTAAACATGTACAATGGATGTTGACATTGTGATAGGTGATTTCCATCTCACTTTTTACTTTTGTGGGACACATGTCATATTCACCAATAATTTATTTTATTGGTAATATATAATTCCCATGAAAGTATTTTTTTATTATCCTTAAAATTATATTTATTTTCATATCCATTCTATTATAAATCTTTCATGGGGTTAATGGTTAAAAGGTTGCCAAAGAGGTCATATAATTTTTATACAACCACCCTTCATTCTGAAATATGTTATATTATAAACTGATCTTATTTTATGAAGAGTATATACATTAACTTTTACCTCTAATATCATGAATTCATTTATTCTCATGATATATTATATTTCTTATATTTCTATTCCTTCATAGGTCCTATGACACAATGTTACGGAAGTGGTAAATATTTTATGATTCAATATCTTTGTTTATTGGGATTTCTCATTATTATGCTTCCAATAATTAAATATTATGATATATCTATCACAAAATTAATGTATTTTATTCTCCTATGTTTTTTTGTATAACGAATTTTTTCAATACATATTTTTATCTTTATTTACTACATATTTTAGAATAATATTTTTATGAAAAATCATCTTTATTTATCTCATCCATTGAATACATTTTTTCTTCCAAACCCATTTTTGAAAAAAAAATTAACATTATGAAAGTTATTTATTGAAATTATATTTAACAAATTTTATAATTTTTAAAACATGTTTTCAAAGGAATATTCATATATTTTTACAAAAAAGGATGGTTGGGATGTTATAGAAAATGTGAAAGGATTCATTCTTTTCATGTGTGTAATACAAATGAAATTACATTCTTCCATGAAAATTATTTTTTATTAAATATTATATTATAATATTTAAAGTTTTTTTAAAATTAAAATATTTCTAAAATGTTTTATGTCCTAAAAAGAATTCCGGGAATAGAAAAAAAATTCCCCCCAAAATGTTTTAAATTATTTTTAAAGCTTCCTTAAAATTGTTTGAATTGTATTTTCAAAAAAAAAGGATTGTGAACAAGTTTTATATTTTAAAAAGTGATTATCCATTAGAAAAGGATAAAATCTACATGAAATGTTTTATATGATTTTTATATCTTTCATTATAATTTGAAATATTTATTTTCAAATAAATTTATTTTGAAGAAGAGAAATAATAATGGATTTTAAAGTGAATAGGTTATTTTGATCAAAAAATTTATTCAAATGATATTTAAATATTATTTTCAAATAAAACTATTTTGACAAATTATATGTTTTTAAATGTTTTTTTCATATGGAATGAAGATTTTCTTCTTGGATTTTTTAAATGATATTTAAAACTTATTTTCAAATATATGTATTTTGGAAATGATTTATGTTTGAAAAAAGTGTTTTTCAAATTGGAAAGGCTATTTTTCTAAAGAAAATTTTCTAGTTATCTTTGAAAATAATTTTACATCTTAGATGAAATCAGTTTGTGTTACTTATGCTTTACTACGGATATTACCCAAGGATATAATTGTATTTATTTATATGTTTTGTTTATGTTTTTGATAGATTGATTATTATGAACCCATTTCTCTTCCATTAGTTGTACCCTGATAAAATTATTATGAAACCCAAATAATTTTTTATGGTTTATGATTTGATGAGATGATGAAATTTTTACGATACCTATTTTTCTTGTAGCTTATTTTACGATTAAATATTTTTGAAATATATTTCCTTTCTTGGGTTCTGATATGATGAATGTTTTATGATCTTTTGGAACATATATGTATGATTTTCATTATGTTATGGTGGTCACATTTTAACCAAATACTGTTGGGACCTATATCTCACTCTAATTAAGTGGGTAAAATTTTATATCTTAGAAGATAACAATGTGAAACAAGTCAATGTGATTGATCCACTATGGTAAACATGTTAGTCTTGATCAAATATAGAAAATACATGCATCTGGATTCATAATGGGAAATATGTGATAAGTCATGATCCACTATATTGATTATCTTGGTAGATGACCTTGAAATTAAAAAAAATCTATATTCATAATGTCTCAACACATTTATGACATGATAATATAGTTCATGATTTATTTTTCATGATTTATCAGTATTATATCCTATGCTTTTTGAGATTATAATGTTTTATTCCATGACTCAGTTTTATGATATATTATAAGTTGGGTATGTAGATTGTAATTTTTGGTCATTATAACATATCGTTTTTCTTATATTATACTTTCATATGATCATAGATTGATATCTACCATGTTTACCATTACATAGAATCTGAGATCACCCTTTTTTTGTTTCCTTCCCTATAATATGAATAAACGTTAATGTGGTGTACGCTAAAGTGATATAATATTTGAGAAGATCGTTATGTGATATTTTAAAGATCTTTAACAAAATAAAGAAGATAGTGTTTTTCCTTTCCAAATACACTAAATTATAACCATAATTGGGAATATTTTTATAAAATATATTTAATATTCATCTAAAAATATTTGATATTTTTGTATGAAAATCCTAGTTATCTATATAAATAAGAAATCACTTCCATTCAAGTAGTTCCCTTGTTGTTTCTCTAAATATTTATAAAATTTAGATGGATGAAATATATTTTCTCCATGTGATTTATTATATTTTTCATGATATATGATCTTAATTTTCAAACAAAAACCATGGGAATGGTGGGAATATTTAATTTCAATTTCTAACATGAGTGATAGAAAAATTATTTCTTCATTTATACTAAAATATACAATATCTATTAGCTTTAAAGTACTGGGTTTTAGTCCAGCAAATAATTAATCAACCTTACTTCTAGGATGGATGATAATTATAAAATCATATCTCACAATTCTTGTAAACTTTGTCTCATAAATATGAATAGATTCACCCTCCTTCTTCATTATCTCATGTAATTCCTTCTATATTTTTTAAGAATATGATGAAATTACTCATTAAAAAATATGATCTCATGTTAATTTAACTTTATTTTGTTAATTTATTCCTATTCCGTTTTTATAAGATTTAACCACTAATCTGATTCGCCTACGAAATAATAAATAGCTAAAATGAATTTTTCATAACATGAAAACAAGATATCGAAATATAACATTTCTATGGAACTGAACCCTATCTCAACAACTACTGGATCAATAGAACCACAAAAATAATGTAGATGTTGTCTCATGAAGTACTCAAAATAATATTGTTCCCTTATTTGGTCACTTGGAGTTTTAGAAGATTCATAGCTTTAGAATGTACTGTGAGAATAGAAATGATATTTTAATTTCCAACTCTGACATTTTTTTGGTCTTTAATGAGTATAATCATTTCATTATCTATCACATTCAACATTAAACCAGTTTCTCTATGGCCATCCTATTATTAAAAACATAATACATAGTGTGAGCAACAATAATCATAATGATAAAACACTTAATCATGAAAAATCACATATATGAAATCTAAATGATGAATGATTGTTTTGAATTGATGAAACCCTACAATTAACCTCAATAATTCATGGTCAATATTCAAATCCATTATGATTGTTCATAAAGATAATATGAATTCCAAAATATATCCCCCAGCAGTGTCCAAATAGATGTGCAATAATGCCCATTTTTGCACACTAGGTAACATTAAATTTAATTACCAATAATAACATTTAGTATTTATTAACCATAGGATCTACTAACCCAGATCCATATCCTGATGTTGTATCATGAAAGGGATATAATTTATGGAAACCACTCACACTAACATTCACTAAAATTTAAAAATATTTTCTTAAACCTTGATTTGTCCTTATAATTATTTTTAGAGATACCCTTAGAAATCCCAGTAATTGTTTATCATCCTAGTTGCCAATTATTAAATAATACATTACCATCTTTAAACTATAATTTTATTATATTTTCATACATAAATAATACATATTTTTCGATTAATATAAATTTTGTTCCATTAATACATGCCTAAGGACAACAATGTTTTATTTTCCTTTAAGACTAGACACAGGATCTTTTGATTTCAAGATAGTTCTTCAACATATCCCTTAAATATCTTCCTATTTACTACACATAATAAACATGATCCACTTAAACCATTATTCTTAACTTGGGTAAATGAAACATAAGAAAATATTCTATTGGATACTCAATAAAAGGAATCCACGGTAGATATTGAACGATGATAATAATAATGTAAAAGATAACCACATGGGAATGAGATCATGAACATAAAATAAAAGAATTACACACAATATTTTGAATGTCATAAAAATGATCCATGGTATAAAATATCATTATTTAAAATATATGCATTTTAAGGGTGATAAATCTTCATAAATCAATCATGAACCATATGTTTATGTATTATATGTGTGGAATCATCATAAGTATATAATCCACATCATATCTCAAGGTTAACTACTGAGACCATAAAATAATATTGGATTATACACCCTTACCTTTTTACTATTAAATAATAGATTATGAAACATCACATGTTTCCCATTGTTCATCAACCACATTGACAAGTTTCAAATAATGGCTCAAGCACGTTGGTCTCTTTCCCAAAGTGTATCAAGAAAATCATCTTTTATCACATAATAATATCATTAGATATAAATATTTACCCAATGAATTGGATTGATATATAGTTGAAAACTATAATACAATCTATATAATTATGTTCTACAAAATCAATAAACATATATCATATTATAGTACCATAACACATGTAAAGACATAGGGTTTCATAACTATTTCTCTATTATATCATAATATTTCCCTTGGGATAATCAATTGGTTTCTTATTAATCTCATCATCATGAGAATAGAATATATAAATAATGAATAAGGATGGTATAGTTGGATAATAACTCTAGAAAATCATAATTAACATAAACTAACAGTATTATTGATTAATATAAATTCCATAAAAGGATCAATCAAACAATCTTCAGGAAAATGCCTATTCCATTTTGGAATCACATATGTAAAATAAAAAAATTGTCAAATATAAAATGAAAACATTTCGTTAAAAATAAAATTAAAATATTTTAATGTATGCTTCAAACAACTAAGTTGTCATGATGGTGGATGATTATGTTCATGTCATACATAATAAAAATAAGATTACTTTAAAATTTTCAGTAAAAATTCAAAACTTCTCATTTGGAAAATGAACAAGAGATTACATTTAAACCATTTTGAAAAAACTCATAAAATGGGTAAAAATTTATTTTAAGATTGATTTTATAATAAATAAATTTTCTTTTTAAACCTTTTTTTAAAATGTATACATGAAATAAAATTCATTCTTTACTGAAGAGAGAAATAAGTTCTTTTTTAAACATTATTTGTTTCTCTTTAGTTATCATAGACAATAAAAGTGATAGAAAAATTTATTTCTCCATAAATAACCATTTTAGAATAAATTTAATGATTTTTTTCAGATTTAGATAAAAATATTTCATCAACATAAACATATTCAGAAGCAATCTCGATAAATAATAAATTTTAAAATTAAATCATTTACCCCTTTGGTAGCTTCTGAATCACATTCCCCGTGAATAAAATGAACGTATATGGATATGTATATCCCATAATTTTGGTATAACATGTTACAGTAGACATTCATCTATAGTATATATATATACCACGCAAATAATAAATGTGGTGTGTAGGGCATGTGTCCTATAAAAATAAAATTGAGGCGGAATTCCATTACCATATGTCCTGACATTCTTTAAACACATTAAAAACACATGTATAATAAATATATTTTTAGTATATATCCATTATTGAACCATAAAGATATATATCATATCATATCTGATTTACTTATGACATTTTATTTCCTATTTATTAACAATACTTTATTAAAAGAGTGTTTCATGCTTGAACTACTTTGTTATTATTTTATGTTTTTGTTTGGTATTTTTGGTCAGTTTACACCGATCAAGGTTCAATAAATTCTTAAATATTTGAATATATTTATATGTCCAATATATTCAATATATAAGTTTTTATTTTAATCCATAAATTATAGAGACATTAAATGGAGTATATCATTCATTAAGACGGTAGGTCGTATATATGAATGAACAAAGCTTCCAATTTCTTGAGGGATGAAAATAAACAAAAGGTAAATATTATTTTACCTTTAAATAATAATTTTCATACCATTGATATCATATATATTCATTAAATCTTACCTTATTACCATCCATATAAAAATAAAATTAATAATGTATCACATCACTTTCTGGAGGTATTAATCCACATATATACACGACTGATGTTATCGTTTTAAAATTGATTGAATGATAAAAAGATATGTGAGATATTATAATCACATAAGTATATTTACTTAATTAATATAATATAAATATCTAAAACCCATCATTATATCCAATAATGACAGGTGGTGATAGAAAAAGAACAACATTTGTTCACAAGGAGATAGTCCCCCATACACAGGATTGATGGTTTGATTCCCAATTAACGAATGAAGATATGGATATAGGTCATTCCATAAATATAATAACCTATCAATATATGGTACATAATTTTTTTATTTTCTAATTTTTAAGAGATGAATGAAGGTTGTAAGATAATAATTAAAAAGAACATAATTAATAATATTACATTCTCTTAGAACAACATTCCTATGATCTCTTATTAAGGGACCTAGGGTTGCTATTTTGGGAATAATATCATCTCTATATTGTGTCTAATTATATTAGTGAACTCCATCATCTCTATGGATGGTATTTGGAACATGGGAAAACCCTTATTAATTCATGAATTATATTCAATATCTCTAATAATGATCATCCCCTTTAGTACTTTTACTTTAAAAACATTTCTTTATAACATGGGGAAATGAAACATTAGAATGGGTGAGTTTATATGGTTTGGAAATGTAAAAAATGGAGTTATGTGTAAGAAATATCAGTATAAGGTTACGATAACGTGATCATAATATTTTAAAACCTTACCCTGCCTATTAAATATAATAATATTGACATATAGACTAAATATTTTCAATTCATAATACATGAATCTTAAGGGAACAAAATAAAATTAGGCATGACAGAATAACATTGGAATAATACATATATTTAGGCTATATTCATAATCATAGAATATTTTTTGTTAGGTATACCCACCAAGTCGTCCATAACATGTTATTCTTGGGATAACCACCTCTGTACCTGCTTCAGGCTTTGGATAAAAACCTATGTATCCTATTATTTTGTGGCTAGGCTAAAAATATGTGTACCCTCATTTTTGGGCATGGGAAAACCACATGTTTATCATATGAGCCCATATAAAATTTATCATTATTGAACTATTTGGATATAGATATAGGTTATACCCATCACATAATGATAATCATGCACATGTGTTCCACAATATCACAAACTATTCATCGTAGAATAACCTATGATATGAAACATGTTTCCTAAATATTTCATCATATTATATCCTTTGGTAAATTGATGGATTTAAACATCATTACATGATAACATAACCCATGAAAATAAGTAGTTTTCATAAGTTTTTTATCATAGTATAACTTGTGGAATAGAAATAGTTATCATAAAGATCAAGCCATTATAAACAAAACCATATACAGAAATAATAAAAAGGGTACATAATAATCATATCCCCAGTAAAACATAAGTAACCACAAATTATTTCATCCTATATTGAGAATGAGTTTGAAAAAAAATAACCTTGATCTATTATTGAGGAAGATAACATTTCTTTTCAAAGAAACTTTTCTAAACAAACATTTATAAAAATATTCAGATACTTTTATTTCAAAATATACATGAAAAAATATAAATAAATTTTCATAAATAAATTAAATCATTTCTTGAGTAGATTATAAATTCCACATTGAAATAAACCTTTCAAAAACACCATTAAAAAAATTTCAAAATATATTTTAACTCTAAAATCATTTATTTAAATTAAAAAAAATTCTAATGTAATGAAAAAACTATAATTAAAAAATAACCATGAAAACATGTAATGGAATATTAATATATTTCAGTATCCATGATAGTGAGAAATATTATCCATGTCATGCATGTTAAAAGCAACTATGATTTTCAAATTTTTCAAAGAATCCAAATGGGAATTATATTGAATATAACATGAAAATTACATAAATAATTTTAAAAAGTAATAAATGGTAAAAATTACATTAACAAATAATTTTTGTATATTTAAAAACATTTTTGATCGAATCTTTTGAATACATGATTTTTTAAGAAAATAGTTATTCGATCGAAGGGATAAATAAAAAGTCTTTTTCATAAAAAATATTTTCACAGTAATTTTAAGTACCATATAGTGAATAATGGTAATATTTCATGAAAAAATCATGAATAACTAGAGGATAATAAAATTCATGACAATGATTTATAGATGGGTCATAATATTCATAATTATAGATGTAATCATATACAATCCCAATAAACATTTATATTGTATCATAAAATTCTCACCACTTATTAACATTGAATCATAATCCCCATGATAGAATAAAATTGAATTAAAATTATAATATCAGGAAAAGTTATATTCTAATATAGCATGACATAAGGGAATTATATACACTTCATATAGTAATAAGACTGTATAACCATACATATGTCTCAATGAAATAAAATTGAGACAAAATCCATTACAAATTTGGTACCTTATGAACAACAACCCCAAAAAAAGAGGTATCCTGAAATAGATATTTAAATTCTAAAAATTCTCATTAAAATCATCAAAATATAAATTATTTGGTAGTACACACATTAGTAAAAGAAATTGGTAGTGATTTTGCATATGCCTCCCAGAAATAAAAGAGAGACTACAAATCTATTACCATGAGTATCAAATTATTTCATACACAATAGAAGATCAGATATAACAAATATAATTGAAATATAATTACATTCAAGGATAGTAATTATATATATCATAAAATATAATATTAACTTATGTCCTTTCATTACCCATTTATTAAAAATTAAATGTTAAAGTGTTGTTTCGAGTAATAACCACATTATTTTTTGTATATGTCTTGATTTTTTATTTTCAATCATCTTAATTTTATCACAGATCTGTAATATCTATAAGTCTAACAATGATATAAATATAATATATATTTTTATATATTTATTCATGGTAATCTATAAAGTATGGAGACAGAAAATGAAATGCATCGTTCAAGGAGATGGTAGGTGGTACGTATGCATGAACTATAATTATAGAAAAATTTAAAATTAATATAATATATATAACATATTTTCATTAAACCCATCCTTATTTACTTACATGTAAAGTGTAAACAAATCACATCACTCTGTGAGGTGGTACTCCACCATACCTGCGAGCGACGTTATCATATTCCCATAAAATGGATTGCATGAAGTAATGTGTGATATAATAACTACAGAATAATAATAATATCATAAATATAATATATAAACAATAAATAAATCATTATTTCCAACTATGAGATATGGTAAGGTAAAAATTGAATGACATTGGTTTGTGTGATAGTAGTCCATCGTACACACGAATAATGATTTCATAACCCATTTGATTGAAGTGGAGATAGTTGAAGGTCATCACCAAAACATATCAAAATATTTTTATATGGTATATATTTAACTATTAAATCATAATTTTATAATAATTTCTTTTTATGGTGGAGGAAATAAAATAAAATCTTGTTCTGATGAATGTTATCACTTCTTCAGGTATCCTCTTTAGGATTACACCAAAGGCCTTCCTAGGTTGAATTATTAATAAAACTAAGGTTTCTAGGATGAGTGGAAGATTTTTAAGAAGTTATTTTATATAGGGAAGGGAAGAAATAAATGGAATTAATGTTGTGAATATGTGAGGAGACGGGGTGGAATTTTATAAATGAGGTGAGTGGCACACTAGTAATAATTTGAAAGAATGAACTCCACCCAAGTTTTTTTCATGTCACAAAAGTCGATTAATATAATTTTATCACGAATATAAGGTATAATGTGTAAATATGTATATAAATCTGGTTTTAGATATGTGTATTGTTATTTTTAACCCTTTAATTTTTATTTTAACCCCCCCCCCCCAATAAACCCATTTTACCTTAACATCAGTAAATAATTTGTAATGCGTTTAATTGTCATTTTGGTCAAAAATTAATTTAACCTTACTATAAAATATTATTTATGCTAATTACAATTATGGAATACATTTTCAGAATTTCAATTCATATAATTGATAAATTTTAATTTAAAATTAATCCTGAAAACCTAATAAGAATGTAGGATTTTAAATATAAAATAGTCAAACGTTTACAATATTTTTATATCAAAATTAATTATGATGTTTATTCTAATGACCAAAATTGGATTAATGGAAATATAATTGAACTAATATTTCATTAAATACAATTTAAAAAGTAATTTAACTATATAAATTTATTAAATTAATATTTAATTTTCAATTAAAATTTGGTTTTATTCACTAGTCATGAAAAATTAAACATTTCAAAAAAAATTCACAAAAATTCACCTTAAAATAAATTTAAAATTCAAATTTAATAAAATTATCTTTAAACTATCAAATTGATTTAATTAATTTGTGAGAAATTAATTTTATTAATTTTTAAAAAAATGATATAAAATAATTTTGGCGAAAATAGTATTTTTGAAACATAAAATGACTATACTGAAAATTATGTACTTTTTTGTCGATATGTTTTCTTTTTATAATGTTGTTATAATTAATATTATAAAATTTTTTATTACTATTCACATCACTATGTATAATGACTATGTTATAACAGTCATGTTTAAAAAACTATATTAATATTATATATTGGTTTTATAAAAACTCATTTTTTTGTGTAACACAAAACAACCCAGTATTGAGTGTAAAGACAGATTAACTTGATTTTGTGTGTAACTTATTCTAAACATGATGTAATGTCTAATGAAAATATTAAAAAGATTAATTATATTTAAAATATATATATTTCACCAAATCTTGGGGAGTTATATCCTACACCACTTGAAATGAATTTCTCCATTAAAATTCATCACTTTTATACCAGAAAATGTGGATTATTATACCTCATTACATCCTCAGGTTCCCAGTTAGCATTATAAAGATTGTGGTTTAACTGTAAAACACTAGTATAGTGAGTGGCCTTGTTTTTTATTACATTCTATATTTAATCAATATTCTCTTCTAGTTAGTACTCATAAGAAATTTCATTATCTAATGGTGTGGAATCTGAGTTCAGTACATGTGATAGATTGTGTATGTACTTCCTCAAGAGTGGAATGTGGAACTCATCTGGAAACTAGTATAGGATTGGTAGAATCACCAAACATTAAGCTACTATCCCAATAATATCAAGTATTATAATGGGATCAATATTCTGAAGCCACAGTTTTATATTCTTTCATCCACAGAGAAATTCCTAGAAAGACCTTCTAATAAAAATAAAATTCAATGTATCATTGTTGGTTATCAGTATAACATTTATGTCAAGTACTTGTAGTACATACATTTTGTTTAATGGATTAATATTATTTATTATCACATTAGCTTAATTAGGTACCAATAGATTTGATTCTGTAAAATCATTCAAATACGTTCGATTTATACCTTAATTTAAATAAAAGGATTCATACTACACCATATGAATGTTTGATTGAAATATATTTTTTTCGTAAAACTCAACAAGAATAATCTTTTAATCCTAACCAAATTTGAAATTCTTATAACAATGTCTTAGTATATCCTTTATAATATGAATTTTTATCTCAGACAAACCATATTTATAAAGACGATACATGGTGCTGAAACCCAATTATGTATCCTGATAATACTAAAGACTTTTATGAAACTACTATGTAATATTCAAACCCCTATTAGAAATAATTGAATTTGGTACACCCATGAAATATTACCACTTCTTCAATGTTTATTCTAGATACAAGATTAAAATATTATAATTCTTTGATAGCGATGAGGTGTGTTCACTTTGTAAGGTGATCAACTATAATCCATAATTACCAAAACATTGAAGATAAGGTGAACTATAATTTTTACCAGTACCATTAATAATATTTCCTTATAGTGTAAAGGAATTATTCCATAAAAAATTTCTCAGAAAATCATATACAAAACAAAAGGGTTTTATATCCATAAATTTACCTTCATATATCATAATTCTTGATAAAATAATATCAAATGGTACCTCAAATAGGGTGTCAATGACATTGAACTTATGATAAATTATAACTCATATCCAATGGTGGTATCAATAACTCTTATGTTAATCATACATGGAGAAATATACACATTCAAATATTAATTCACCATTTCTTCTTTATATATTCTCTTGTCTTATGTAAAAACATTTTAATTGGATTTTTTTGTTCATTTTGAAATGACATAATATCTAATGTGAATTAATTAATCCATATTCCATGTTGAAGGAGATAATCACATGATATTTCACTAAAGGATGAACAATAATATTTTCATAGGGATATTTCATATAAAATCAAACATGAAATTCCCAAATAAGGAGGGCAGGATAATTGTTCCCTAATTCATATGATTCACTTAATTCATTTCTATTTCATAAGATTTTTCTATGACCATTTTCTTCAGAGGGTTTCTCATCTTATCAACAACATTAGACCATAGATTAGTTTAATGATTCACATAATTCCCAAAATCTATACACCTGAGTCACTAGAGTGTGGGTGGTATAATATGTTGAGCACTTTATCCATTCATTTAATTTGTTAACCACTTCACATTACTTCTGCAATCTTTTTCATATTTATTAATATTCCAAAAAATTTAATAACCTCATGTTCCTTTAAACCATTCACTTATGTTCTTTTTCCTATTCTTTTTGAATTTCGGTGACTAAAATTTATTTATACCATTTTCTTTATCTAACTTATCATGAGACTCAATCTTCCTTTTATTAAACAAAAAATTGGTATGATCGTAATTTATAGTTTCTATTACAATATTCAATACACATAAAATGACATGTTTTTAACTACTACTGCCTTTTATATATAATTACCTATGAATAATTGATCTTAGTAAACTAAATAATAAATAAATTTTGTTTTCTAGAAGACAAATTAAACTGGAAGTGTATCATGGAAATCTTGTAAAATTAGCTTCATAGGTACCTATCGATTTACCATTATTCTATTTAATATCGATAAAATCCTTCTCCATCCTTGTTCGTATAATATAAGGGAGTAGATACTAAAACAATTCATCTTAAACTCTCTCAATTTCGTGGAGTCAATTAACTAATACTATTAATATGTTTCAATCATTGATCTACATCACCTCTCAAATAATAGGTAACCAAAATGACTTCTTAATGATCGGAACATTGGGGAGTGGAAAATATATTTTTAGTTTTATTGATCAATTTCCCAAAAACTATTGGATCAGTGGACCAACTAAAATAGGGTACAATTTTTCTCATGAAGGACTCAATAGAACATTATTATCCACTTTTCTCACTTGTATTCTAATCATGATTCATATAATGAGAATTTTGTGAGATAATTATAGCAAGATTTTAAATTCTATCTCCCATAATGATCAGCTGCTTAGGAGGAATATAATAGAATTTTATTTCACTCCACAAAAAATGGATTCTTTGGGTTCCATTTGTCTACAAACATCGAAAGAATAGTATAAGCAACACTAATCATAGTGGAAACCATATAATCTCAAAAAATCACTTATAATAATTCTAAATCATGAATCCTTTTTTCAATATATTACACCTTATGTTTATATTTGATCTTTCATATTCATCATCTATTTAAGTCCCCAATTATAGTTCATAAATATTTTTTAAATTTTCAAAGCATATCTCACAGTATTTCCAAACAAGGTGTGCATCAAGACCTATTATTGTGAACCAGGTGACAATCGAGTCTAGAAAAATGCTCCATTTTATTAGTTATCACCCCTTATTAACTCTTTTCGATAGACACATAAACTTGTAGTATATATATAGGGATGTAATTTCATGGAAATCACTTAGTCAACCCTTTACCTAAATTCTTGGAAATTTTCCAATTCATTGACTCATCCTTATATTTTTCCTTAGAAACATCCCTAGAAAAATACTTATAAATATCCCTAGGTATTTCACTAATGTTTTCTCATTCTATATTCTAATGGATAACTAAGCCTTTATTATGATACCAACTATAGCAACCTAGGATTCTCATACATGGATATTACATATATTTAAATGAATATTCATTATATTACAAAAACACACACATGATGATCATGATAGTTTAGTTCATTTAGAAACATGGAACATAACATTATATATTATTGTATTATCTTCAGTATTTACTATAAAGATAATCGCATATAGTAATCCTACATAAAAACATTTCTTTATAAACTGTTAAAGGAAACATTAGAAAAGGTGATCATAGAAGCTCAATAAGGGTAAAAAGTGAGATACATAAGAAAAACATAGTCATTATAATATGAAAACATAATCATATCATTTAGAACCCATACCCTATATTTAAAAGATCATAATCTATAGCCAATTCCTAAATATTGGTACTTTATGAGATGTGAATCTTATAGAAATCAAATAACATAATCAATAATAGCATAACATTGGTACATGATAGATAATTGTCTCATATGAGTAATCATAAAAAATATTATATCATTGATACCCATCATGATATTTATAACATGATGGGATTGGGACAACTACCCATGTGCATACTTCAGGCTTGGGCTCACCACCCATATACCCAATTTTTTGGGTTTGGGTAACCACCCATGTACCCTCCATTTTTCTATAAGGCAAACCAACCATGTACCCTCTGAGCACATATAATATTTATCATTACCCAATAAATTGGAGAGAAATATATGTCTCACCCTTCACATAATGAAAATCATACATAAGATTGATAAAATATCATAAAAAATTCATTATATCATAAATTATGGAAAGAAATGGGTTCCATAAACATTTCCTCACATCATAAACTATAAAAAGTTAGTTTTTTATAATCATTTCATCATTTTATTATTTCCTCAAAACATAACCCACGAAATGATGTAGGTTTAATATTTTATTTATGATGGAATAACCATTGGATGACAAATGTGTCTCAGAAAAATCCCATCATCATTAAAATGAACCATTCAGACAATGAATAAATTTTCTCCCTTGAATAATATCCTTAATAACAAATAAGTAACCTCAATAGTTGAAATAGTAAATGAAGAATTATTTTGAAAGAAAAATCACTTGGAACGTTTCATGAGGAAAATAAACATTATTTGAAAACAATTTTTTTAAAACTAAAAATTCATGAAACATATTGGAAATCTTATTCATTGAAAATAAATATTAATAGGTAGAATTTAATAGTAAAATCCATTTAAAACAATTATTGAGAAAAAAACCTCTTAACATTGAAAAATAAACATTTTAAATCATTTTCAAAATACCATTTAAAATTAAAAGTATTTGTTTAAAATATAAATATTTCCCAAATATAAAGATAAAAATTATTTAAAAAGAAACATGAAAAAGTTTAAGTGAAGTAACAAATATTTTAGTACTTATGACAGTGATAAATACAGATAATGTCATGCATGTTAAAAAATTATTTTCACATATTCAGAAAATGAAAAAAGGTATTTGTTTTGAAAATAACATTCATATACAATTAAAAAAATACAAAAATCAAATGTGTAAAAAATATCCTAAATAAGTCATTTTGGAATGGTCAAAAAATTAATACCTTTTGATAAAACATGATTTTGTAAGAAAAATTGTTTTCCACTAAAGAGATAAATAAATATAGTTTTTTCTTAAAAGCATTATATCAATTATTTTAAGAAAAAACATTATAAAATAGTAGTATTACTAGAAAATATCATGAATAAAAAAATTATAAGAAATCTCATTAGAATTATTGATAGTTTGATTATAATATTTCATTATTTGATATATAATCATAATCGATCCTTATAAACAATGATATTGTAACATAAAACTACTACCAATTTGGTAACATTGAATCTAAAACCTCATGAAATAATGAAATTAAATGGAAAATATTATTTCATAAAAAGAATGATTTTACTGATATAACATGTTAGAGTGGCAGTAGATAAACCTCATATTAGAAGATATGGGAATTATATAGGATATGTCTCAATAATGAAAAATTGAGACAAAATCACGTACCTCTTTGGTAACTTTTCAACTATAACCCCATGAAAGAGAGATCCACAAATGGATCTGTAAATACTGATAAATTTTTAGATAATAATTATAAAATAAATTCATATGCAGTATACACATCAAGTATACTAAGTATGTGGTGGATTTTTATATGTCTCTTAAAATTAAAGATTTACTAGAAATATCTTCTTTTAAATATTGACTTCCTTCATATATGTTATAATATCATATATAACAAATATAATTTTACTATAAATCTAATATATAACCATTAATATATATATCATAACGTATATGATTTACGTATGTCCTTTTTGGCTATTTTTTAAAAATTTCATGTTTAAGTCGTGTAATGTGTAATAACCTCTTTGTTTTTCATATATGTCTTGATTTTTTGTTTTTTACTCCTATTTTTTTTAACATTGTTCCAAAATCCCTAAAAGTTTAAACATGATATAAATATTATATATATTAATTCAATATTTGTTACTAGTAATCAATAAATGATAGTGATCGAAAATAAAATGCACGGTTCATGGAGACAGAATGTTGTGAATACGTATAAACATTATTTCAATTTTAACAACATTTTGAAAATAAATGATATATTATAATTATATTATCATATTTATATCATATATATCTAATATATTTATTAAACTCAGCCTTATTTTCTTCTACATGATTCATAAACCGATCACATTTCTTCATAAGACGACAGTTCTTCGTACCAGTGAGCGCAATTATCATAATCCCATAAAATAAAAATCATGAAAGTATGAGCTACATAATAATTAGTGAAGCAAAAAAATACAATAAATAACATATATAAACCATAAATACATCATTATTTCAAATCGTGAGAGATTTTAATTGAAAAATGAATGACATCACTTCACGAGGTTGTAGTCCCCCAAACACATGAATGATGATTTCATAACTTCATTAATGGAATTTGACATTTTTTATGTCATGCCCATAACATAAAAATATCTCAGTATATGGAAAAAAATTATTTTAATATATCAGGATGATATAATGATTATTTAAGGAGGAATTTTAATAAATGAATACAAAATGATAATTGATAAACATTACCACTTCTTCAAGTATCCTCCTTATGCATTCACCAAGTCAGTATATGGATAAACTTCTTCTTTTGAATTAGTATATACAAATTTACATTGGATTTACCCTTAATAAGAATTTGAGATCACTCTTTTTATGTTTTCTTTTCCCCAGGATATAAATAAAGGTTTTAGGTAAGAAAACAAAAGTGGAAGATATTAATGGGAGATATTGAAGATCTTTCACCATGATTAGAAGATTATGTTCTGAGTTTCCAAAGACAGTAAACTAATACAGTATTTGGGCGTATGTTTTTGTAATTTATTATGTTTTCCGCAAAAGTAATGTAATTTCTATGTATGTCAAGTTTTGGGTCACTACAGTTGGTATTATACCAAATGTTGAATTCCCCTTTGGAAACTAGGATACGGAAACTTTAGTGAAATCCTTACATATATTTCTAAGGTATGTCTAGGGATGTCTCTAAGGATAAGTATAAGTATAGGTTATATTCCAAGAATTATGGTAACGATCTTAGAATTAAACCTAAGATGTTATATATTGAAGGTACTCCCTATTTATTATGTTGTTTTCCTAGCATTATTTCCTCTCACGCTATTCTTTTTGGGTTTTAGACGATGGTTTGAACCCAAAAGAACCATGTTGTTCAATTTAATGGACAATTCAATTATTGTTATATTAAACAAACCAATGTTATGGGAGACGGAGTGAAAAATATGATTGCTATAATTACACAAGCTATAAATCATTCGTCACTTCCAAATGAGCAGAGAAGGGAACAATATTCTATTGAGTCCTTCAAGAGGCAACATCAACCATATTTTAATGGGTCTTCTGGTCCACTTATTATAGATCAATGGATAGGTACCATTGAAAATATATTTTCCATACATCAATGTTCAAAACATAAAAAAGTCATTTTGGTTGTTTATCATTTAGAAGGTGAATCTGACCAGTGGTGGACTCTAATTAAGAATACCAGGCCCCATGATGAAATTGAATCCATGAAATGGGATGAGTTCATGAACTTATTTTTCAATATGTACTTCCCTCATATTCTTCGAACAGATATGGAAAAGGAGTTCCTTGAGCTTAAGCAAAAGGATGCTAAATCCGTAGGTATATTCGCAAAGAATTTTTCTAGGCTTTCAAGGTATGCATCTGGCTTTATCATCCAACCTGAAAGTAATCTTGATTGATTCTTCAGTGGCTTAAAACCAAGCCTTCTAAGGGTATTGACTATAAGAGACTTTAGTAGCTATGAAGAAATTGCATGTTGTGCAATCAAGGTAGAACTGGAAGTTGGTGTAACAAATCCATCTCATGGTTTTGAAAAAAATCTAAAGATGTAGTTCAAGGAAAAATCTCTGAACAATGGTGAAAATAATGTTTCTTTATGCTCAATGTTTGGATAGAAGCATGGTGGAGATTATCTAAAAGGTACTAGAAATTTATTCAAGTGTGGAAAAGAAGGTCATCAAGCAGCTGAGTGCTGAAGTAATGGGAAAATGGTTTCTAATGACGTGATTAGAGAAAAGACTACAGAGAACACTCCACCAACACATCAATGAATCAAGTGCAAGGAAATAGGGAATTATGCCAATCAATTCCCTAATCCAAGGGATAATGATGATCGACGTGAGAAACCTCTTAAGGAAAAGGACAAAGGGAAGTCACATGCGATCACCATTTGTGATGTTGAGTATGAAAATGATTTTGTGGAATGATTAAGTGTTCATGTAATAGGATTTGAAAATAGTATCATGGAATATCATTTATAATATTGTGGAATTTTGGAATATCTATGTATTGGTTTTCAATACTTGTATGGTATCAGTAACCGTGAATATTAAATGAAATATTTTTGGAAAGCAGATGATATGCGCATAATGAAGGGATAATGAGATAATGAAATGTTTGATAGTATTAATGAGATCATGACTGATATAAGGACAAAGTGATATCATGGTTTGAGTATATAGCAATTTTGGGATTTTCATATGTGGAAAGAGTTGAATTTTGACAGAATTCATGTTTTCACAAAGATTCTATGGTAATTCATGTTTCAAGAGAATACATGATTAAGGAATTCAAATGTTTGTAATGAGACCAATAAGATATATCTTATGATATATGGGGGATAAATAATGGTATTCACCTGCTTGGTAGATGAACTTTCTAGTAGTCGTTTTCTTTATACTATGAGATTGGATAGAGGTATTTTCGACAAGCCTAAAGGTTGGAATGCATTATGTTGGACATAAAATAGTATTGCTTAAGGCTATAGATTTTTTATATTATTTCTAGAATATTGTAATAGTATAGTTTTAGAAAAAGGAAAACCTATAGGATGGGCGACAACCCATTGCGTTGGACAAGGATGCAGGAATCAAACCCACAACCGAAGTGTGACAGGCCTTTATATCCTACCACTGGCCTACAGGAGGTCCCTGGTTAGTAGAAATTAGTAAGTGATATGAAAGATGATGTATAAGTCCATTTTTTGAATCATATATGGTTAATATCACCATATATGGACTTCTGTAAATTTAATATTTTGATCAAACTTTTTTGCAATAGAGACATATGGAATGACCTATCATTCAATCACAAGATCTGCTAACATTTCAAGAATTATAAATTCAACTTCATTTCTTTAAATAAGAGATGTAGTGGAAATTGATCATGGAATGACCAATGATGATATTGCACTAAAATAAAGTAAGTATATTTCCAAATGAAAAAATTCATCAACTTTAGGGAAATGATCTTGAAAAACAAAAAGTTTGTTCTATTACCATCATATTTGATAAGTCATATGGGACCTAAGATTATAAAAAATTTATGAATTTGTGATTGTTGACTTTTTCATAGCCATGTTCTCTACCACTCTTCATCCAAACATGATGGTTAGATTTCTCTTCCATATCCATATTTCCACCTATATTCTTTTGTGTGGAAACCCTGTGATGAGTTACTTTGGGTATCCATTATGTTTCTAACGTTCCTTTTTAAAATGATGATTTAGTATTTCTTTTTACAATGTGGGTTTCTATGAAAGAAACTTTCAAGTAGAAAACCATTTATAACCCTAAAGAATTTCGAGGAAGAAATTTATTTTAATGGGGTAGAATGTAACACCGTGAGATTTTATGAGAATTATTATTTTTAATTTCATTGATGTCATTTGTTGTACGCTTCACCAAGATTATCATTCACTATACGCAACACCGTATTAGCTTGTAGTATATGAAACACTATTCTTGGCTTGTGATGCACACAATTTCAAGTTATTTTGAATAAAATTAATTTTACACAACACCATGTATAGATTTTGATCAATGTATAACCGAACCATATTTTGAGTATGTTATACGCAACACCAAAGGAAGCTTTCCCTACACGCAACCCTTACTTGTCTTGCATTACGCGCAAGAGTGACCTTCTTCAATAGCGTGTGTTGTACGCAATACCGAGTTTCACTAAACACGATATATTATGAACTATCCATTATGAATAGTATTAACTTTATTTTTAATTTAATGACATTATAATTCATCTTACACATTTTATGGAATGAGTTAAGAGAACAAAATCAATTTTTCGGATAAAAGAAGTATTTTTCAAAAACGGTTGTTTTTCCACCATTTGATGGTGCACCCATTTTAAATATATTTTTTGAAAAGTTTATAAGTTCCATTTTAGAAAATAAAATTCTTCTTTTGAATCAAGATATACAAATTTATATTGGATAAAGTCTTGATATTTTTCTGACAACGTTCTTAATATTATGAATAGTAAAAACATGCTAAATTTTACTTAAAAACAACATTTTTCAATGAGTTAATTTATATAGTAAAATTATAATAGTAAATTGTTTTAAAGTATAAATAGAATATATTTCTACCATTTAATACAATTTATTTTATTATCATTAATTTTAGATTGAATTAATAGGTAAAAATGTTTCAATCTTCGACAATGTTTTAACTTTTAAAAACCGTTTTCTTAACAACTTTATTAATTTTAAATTAATTGCTGCCACATCTGTGATTTCAATTTTGAAAAATGGATTCCCCATTTTGATTCAGTGGAACCAAAATATGTTATTGGGTTACTCTTATTTTTTTGATATTATGAATAGTAACTACATTAATTTTTATTTACTGTAGTTAAAGATAAATCGGGTAATTATGGGTAAAAATAATATTATAAAATTACCCAAATACCTAAAAAATCATTTGGATGAAGAAAAGTAGAACAATGTCATTTAAGGGTCATAATTGATTCATTTCATGGATATTTAACCATGAAAATGATATAATTATTATTAAAACCAATGAAAGTGACAACATGTCACTCTCTTATATCTTATATGTGTAATAATTTTAATTTATGGATAAACCTCATAAAACCTCAAATATAAATAGTCACTAGAATGAAAATAAATTTTTTTTACATCCTGTGAATTTATTTAGAAATTTATGGATTAAATAATTATAATTAATGGTGACACAATAGTGATGTAGAAATTTTTATATTGATTGAAATGCCAAATAAATGGTTTTAAAAATATTAAAATAAATATTATGTGAACTAATTAATGTTCTCCATGAATTTTATAGAATAATAGGACATTTTATAAGTCTATTAAATATTTTTGTTCGAATATATCCTCTGTGTGGATTTTATATAAATTCAAATAAATGAATAGTGTTAAAATTGACAATATTGTTATTTAATAAAAATAACATATTATAAAATTGTTTAAAAATCCCAGAAATATTTAAAAAATTTAAATTAAAATTTATATGGTCATAAATTACACAAAGTATCCAATTATGGAAAATTGACAATTCATAAGTAATTATTTATAACGATTTAAAATTTAGAATATTATTACAACAAATATAATTAAATAGATTAAATAAGGATAAATCAAGTTGATAAAGTTTTAAATAAATTACCAAAATGTCGAAATATTGTTTTTTGATGGGGTTAAAACCCTATCTCATCTAATATTTGTATTTGAGTCATTTTTGGAGGTTTTTAAGTGGGGTTTGATTTTATTATAAATTAATATTTTATTGGTTTCCAAATGTGCCCCTCTCCTCTCTTATAAAAGGGAACCTCCTCCCTCGCCTACTCACACCACATTGAGACTTCAAGATCTCCCAAACCCTACCCATTTCTCTTCTCCACTTCCCTAGAAACACACTAGAGGTCCTGGTCTTCTTCAAAGACCAACTTTAGTGCCCTAAGAGGAGTTTTATAAGAGGCACGTCGAAGAAGAGGTAATATCCTTTACTGATTATTTAAAGTTCATGTATTCTTATACTAACCCTTATTTTGTTGTTTGATAATAATTTAATAACATTGGTATCACTCATATACTTATATGTTATTATAAATATGAACCAACCCTATTTCACATTCTATCCATCCTATAGAAAATGAAATTATCGTGTGTGCGTACGTACAGAATACCATCTCCACGTCATGGTGTAATATGTTTTTCCACCACCACCTTACTTGGATATGTATAATGGTGTAATGAATAAATATATATGGTTATTATAACATGATATATTATATCCACCACTCTAATTCCATTCAATAATTATGGGAATGATGTCATCGCTCATGCGTACTTACGGATTACCGTCTCTATGACGTGATGAGATTCATTCTCCATGTTAACCAATCCATAATGATTATAAAGTATATATAATATATAATAATAAAATATATGACATATTAATGATACTGTATTTATTTATATATTATTTACTTCCATTCAATTTAATAAAGAAACGAAAACAGCGTTCATGCGTACGTACGACCAACAGTCTCTATGAATGGTGTATTCCTTTCCATTTTTAGATCTATTATATATATATATTATAAATATATATTATATATAAATCATATTTTACATTTTTTATGTAATTAATAATGATCTAAGTAATCATATAAATAATTACGAGTCCAAACACGGATGATAAATGAAACGATTTTACCCAAAACACTGCTTTAACATGGAATTGGAAAATACGGGTAATATAAATTCATAAGACAATCATATATGGTATAATAAATATTATTATGGTTATTTAAATGTTAATAATTTGTTTAAACCCACTATACTAGAGTCTCATACACATACAGAAGAAAATGGACATAAGGTAAGGGATAATTTTGCGATCTCAATTTTATCCGAGATTTCTTATACGTAAGTATTTATTGGGGTTATATTTTTTATCCATATATATATAAATGTTTTTCATAAAGTCTTTAATATTATTTCATGTATGTATAAAGTAATTATTACCCCTATTTAACTTTTACATTATGTTATGGAACAAATATTTCTTTTTTTTACCATATGAGGTACTTTTTGACTTTTACTGCAAAAGTACGAGGAGAATGTTTTTTTAACGTGTACGGCATGAACGGATTATTACGGTTTCATAATTTCTAATTTCCATGAATCTTCCTATGAAATATTTCATGATTATTTAGAACAAAAATTAAACTCTAATAAAATTGTATGTTATTTTGATAAAAGAAAATGATTTTGAAGAAGAACGGATATTTTCCGCAAGAATTCATTTCAAGTGTTTTATCAAAACTATTTTTCATCTAAGATGTCATTATTTAGTATGTTTATGTTTCATGTATAATGTATATATTATTTTCATGGATTGATTTATCTTATGATGAAATGATATCCATTTGTTTTATATGGATTATGTTATTAAGGCATGATGTTTATGAAACCCATTTTATTCTTTGGGTTATGATGAATGAGTTATGATTGTTTTATGGAACATGTAAAAATGTTTTCAATATGAGATGGGTGGGACATATATCTCCCTATAATTCATTGGGTAATGATTTATATCTCATGAGATAGAAATGGTTGGAATGGAAAGTGAATCCGGTTCAGTAATACGGGGATGGAAGGACAAGTAAACCTGGTTCAGTAATGGACTCGGTTCACTATGATAGTCTTGGAAACAATTCCTTAGATACTATAGAAATCATAACATGTTCTCAATGTTTTTCCAAAATTACATGTTTTATTCCCATGCTATGTTATCATGATTAATGGTTGTTTATGATCTATGCCTTATGTACTGCCAAGATTTAAGTCATTGCTCAAGATTTTGATGTTTTATGTTCATGTTTTTATGTTCAAATGATTATGGATTGTTTTTATGTTCTCCATGTTTACCCTTACTGAGCATTTGTGATAACCCTTTTTATGTTTCCTTTTACCTAGGAAATAAATAAAGTTTTTAGGTAAGAAAACAAAAGGGGGAGATATTTATGGAAGATGTTTAAGATCTTTCACCATGATTAGAAGATTATGTTCCATGTTTCCAAAGACACTAAACTAATACAGTCTTTGGGCGTCTGTTTTTGTCATGTATTAAGTATTCTGCAAAAGTACTTTAGTGTCTATGTACGTCAAGATTTGGGTCTCTATAGTTGGTATCAAAGTGAAGGTTTAGTTAACCTTTGGAAATAAGGATGTGAAAACATTAGTGAAATCACTACAGATATTTCTATGGTATGACAACCCTGCTTTTTATTACAACTTAAACATGCTTTATTACATAAAACTTCACTTGATACAACAAAGAAGATCGAGAGGTTTAGTGTCTTTGGGGCTTAGGATCATTACATAAAAACTTTAAACTTGAAATACAACATCCTTATTGAAAACTTCCTTTACATGACCACTACATTCCTTCGTACTTAGCATTGCATAAAATAACCTGAGGACATGCATAAGAAAAGGGTGAGCTATAAAGCCCAGTAAGGGAGTAAACAATGAATAACATGAGGAGTGAAATACATGTTAGGAAATAGGCATATCAATAGAGCATAATAGAAACATGAACATAAAGGCATGATAAAGCATGATAATCATAACATGGAAATGTGGCAACAACACTTAACATTGAATTAGCATGAGCCAAGGCTCATTGCACATGGAGCATGAGTAAACCCTCATTGCACTTGAAGCACGAGTAAACCCTCGTTGCACTTGAATTAGCATGAGTCAACACTCATTGCACATGACGTATCATGATACTATACTTTACCCAATGCATTGGAGCGCTATCAGGGCGCACCCTTCTTAAACATTTCATTTCATGCATAAGTGTGCCACATGGATCATAAAACATGGATTCATAAAACATAATCATTTATTCCATGATAAAGTAATGTGGAATTCATACATGAAACTTTACAATCAATAAGTAAATGTGCATAAAGGTGAATACCCTTGATGGAGAAATGGGCATGGTATTCACTACACAATGATATTGGCTTAGAAAATCGGTGTGATTTCGGCAGCGTAACGGCGTGACATAAGAATTCATAAAAAAGTATGATGAGAGAGAAAGGGGTTCCTCATCATATTTACATGTAATGGACAGTAAGAAGGTCATATAGATACATGTCCCAACAATTGAAAAGGAATTTAGATTCATGATACAAAAGTATTGCTTGAATATAAAAGAGGAAATAAAGGTTCCTTTCGGAATTTCGGCATAGTAACGGGTGTACATGGGAGGCATTTAATGAGAGAGAAAGGGGTATCTAATCATTCAAAAAATAAGAGGGAATTATGGGAGAGGTGAGAAACCATACCCCAACATTCATAAATGAAATTAAAAGGGCAATACAACTTAAAAAAAATTGACAAAAATGAGAAAGGAAGAAAAACCCTTACTTGGAAGTGTGCTTCCAAAGCCTAGAGAGAGGCTTGTGAGAGGCTTCTTGGGGGCTTGGGGCACCTTGGGAGGATTCTAGAGAGAGTAGGGCAGAGGTTGGACGAACTTCAAGGGCTTTGAGTGAGGAGGAAGTGGGAGCTTGGGTGGGTTTATATAGGAAAGGTGAGAGAATTCATTATTATTTAGGTTTGGGACCCCTTATATTAAAATAATCCAAACCACAAACCATCCCATGGTATTTGCCCATGGTTTCTGGAAAAGGAAAGAGGAAAACAATATTTTACAAGGCCAAGTTCCGAACTTATTAAAAAATTAGGGTTGCTTATGTGGAGGTGAGTCACACTCCCATGGAAATTAATTTAAAAAGGCAAAGTGTTGAATAAGTCTTGAGGGATCCATTAATGCTTTGAAAAGTGGGTCAAACAAACCCAAAACCTCATTATTTTAATGATAAAACATATATTGGCCGAACACAAGGATTATGGTATTTTATTACATCACCATTTGGTCATTATGATGTCATAAAACACATTATATATTTAAATGGTATTTAATTTTTAACCAAAAATTTGACTGTCTCAGAAAATTATGAAAAATTCACCGTTGGATAATTTCGACGTCCTGATTCCAAAAATAATATTTATTTTATCTAAATAATTTTCTAAATATGTGAATTTTCACTTTTAAAATAAAAACCGACATTTATAAAAATTCACGGGTTTTGACAGAAATGGCTTTCAAACCTTAATAAAAATTTTAATTGTATTCATAAAATTATAAGATCATTTATATTTAATAAAAATTAATTTAATATTAATAATAATATTTTATTAAAATATTATTTAATTCAAAAATCCTTTAATTTAATAATATATAATTCTTAATTAAATAATAACTAAAAACATCATTTATACTTTAAAAACTAATTACAATGCATCAAAAATGACTAGAAATTATATTCATTATTATATACAAAAAATAATGTACATGAACATGGTGCTACTTATTTGTTACATAACCCCTTAGAATAGCCGCATAAGACCTAAGGGTAAGGTGTGCGATGGTGACAGACTCTTGGGGTTGCTCGGATAACATCGCTCGAGTGGTGATCTCTATCAACTTCCATTTTTCCCGTAGACGATCACGTTCGAGCTTGACTTGATGAAGCTCAGCTTGGGCTTGGTCAAGGGCAAAGCCCAAAGATGCCACCTCCTTTCCGAGCTCCGACAAATGGGCTTCGTAAGGGGCAATTCTACTGGATGAGGCCATCGCTTCCTTTGTCTGAGTAGAAAATTGGTTCGTTAAAGCCTTATATTTAAACTACCCAGATGATCACTGTTCAACGGCTATAAAAGTTACGGTCACAAATCTTAACGTTAAACTAAAGAAGTTGACATCTTATAAAAACATAAAGAAACATTTAACTGTATCAAGAGGGATTTTCCATTAATGAAATTTTGGGTCGTTACAACATTCCCCCCTTAAGAAATTTCGCCCTCGAAATTTTCCTTTTCCCACACTAAAACAAATGAGGGTAACTTAGCTTCATCATATCCTCCGACTCCCAAGTTGCTTCTTCAAACTTGTGGTTTCTCCACAACACCTTAACGAGGGGAATTGTCTTATTTCGTAGAACTTTTTCTCTACGATCTAAGATCTTCACTGGTTGCTCCTCATAAGAAAGATCGTCTTCTAATTGTACCACCTCAGAAGAGAGTACATGTGAAGGGTCTGGTATGTACTTCCTTAAGAGGGATACATGGAAGACATCATGCACCTTGGCCATAGTAGGTGGAAGTGCTAGTCGATAGGCCACAGCCCCAACAAGATCAATAATCTCGAAGGGGCCGATGTACCTTGGACTTAACTTCCCTTTCTTTCCAAACCTCATGACCTTCTTCCACGGAGATATGCGTAAAAACACCATGTCTCCGACTCTAAACTCAAGGTCTCGTCGACGATTATCTGCATAACTCTTCTGTCGACTTTGGGCTGCCTTGATATGCTGGTGAATGGTTTTCACCTTCTCCACCATTTCTTCGACCATTTCTGGTCCAAGCAGCTTACGTTCACCGACCTCATCCCAACATGCCGGTTTTCTACACCTTTTCCCATATAGGGCTTCATATGGTGCCATTTGGATGCTCGAGTGGAAACTATTATTATAAGAGAACTCAACTAGAGGAAGATGTTGATCCCATCCTCCTTTAAAGTCCATTGAGCACGCTCTCAACATATCCTCAAGTGTTTGGATAGTCCGCTCGGATTGGCCATCAGTTTGAGGATGATAGGCCGTACTGAAGTTCAGTTCAGTATTCAGAGCATGTTGAAGACTCTTCCAAAACTTAGAGGTAAATCTTGGATCTCGGTCAGACACAATAGATAGTGGTACTCCATGCAACCGTACCACTTCCCTGATATATATCTGTGCCAGTTGATCCAAAGAGAAATCCTCTCGAATAGCAATGAAGTGTGCAGTCTTTGTAAGACGATCCACAATAACCCAGATTGCATTGTTGCTTTTGGATGTCCTTGGAAGTCCAGTGACGAAGTCCATGGTGATGTTCCCCCATTTCCATTCTGGTATGGGCAATGGTTGCATCATCCCCTTAGACTTCTGCCTTTCTGCCTTCACTTGCTGACACACCAGGCACTTTGATGTATATTCAGCGATCTCCTTCTTCATATTATCCCACCAAAAGTTTTCTCGGAGATCTCGATACATCTTTGTGCTCCCTGGGTGAATAGAGAAATTTGAACTATGTGAATCATCCAAAAGTTCCTTCTTCAGCTCCGAACTTGATGGAACACATAGTCTTTTCCCAAACCGCACAATTCCTTCTTCATTAACATTAAACTCTGAGGATTTTCCCTTTTTTATAGCTTCCACTTTTTCTTGAATTCTCGCATCATCCTTTTAAGCATCCTTTAACCTCTCCAAAAGAGATGGTTGAGCAATCATTTGTGAAAGGATTGATGATGTTCCCTTATTTATGATTCCCACGTCCATCTTCATCAAGTCTAAGAAGATTGGATCCTTCTAAATTCTCATCATTAATAGAATTGCTTGATCCTTTCTACTTAGGGCATCCGCCACCTTGTTCGCCTTCCCAGGGTGGTAATGTATTGAACAGTCATAATACTTTATGAGCTCTATCCATCTTCTCTGGCGCATATTAAGCTCTTTCTGTGTGAATATATATTTAAGACTCTTGTGGTCAGTATATATCTCACATTTCCCTCCATAGAGATAATGCCGCCAGATTTTCAAGGCAAAGATCACCGCCGCCAACTCCAGATCATGCGTTGGATAGTTTCGCTCATGGATTTTCAACTGCCTTGAGGCATAGGATATCACTTTATCATTCTGCATCAGCACACATCCTAATCCCTTCTTCGAAGCATCACTGAATACCACAAAAAGCTCCCCACTTGTGGGTAAAGTGAGCAAAGGTGCAGTGATAAGCCTCCTTTTCAACTCCTTGAAGCTTTCTTCGCATTCATCACTCCAAGCAAACTTTACTCCCTTTCGAGTTAGCTTGGTAAGAGGGTTGGACAATCGTGAGAAGTTTCTCACAAATCGTCGATAATATCCAGCTAACCCCAAGAAGCTACGGATATCAGTTACCGATGTTGGCCTCGGCCATCCCTCGATTGCATCTATTTTGGAGGGGTCCACAGATATCCCATTTCTTGTGATGATATGGCCCAAGAATGAAACCTCCTTCAACCAGAACTCACACTTGATGTACTTGGCATAGAGCTTCACCTTGCGCAAAGTCTCCAGTACAGTTCTTAAATGCTCCTCATGGTCCTCCTTGGTTTTGGAGTATATTAGAATATCATCTACAAAGACTACCACAAATTTATCTAGGTAATCTCTAAAGACTCTATTCATTAAGTCCATGAATATTGCTGGAGCATTGGTGAGTCCAAAAGGCATTACTATGAATTCATAGTGCCCGTACCTTGTACGAAAAGCAGTCTTGGGGATATCTTCCTTCTTCACCCTTACTTGATAATATCCCGACCGCAAGTCGACCTTGGAGAAGTATTGTGCTCCACGCAGCTGATCAAACAAGTCGTCGATTCTTGGGAGAGGATACTTGTTCTTTATCGTGATTTTGTTAAGTTCACGATAATCGATGCAAAGCCGCATTGACCCATCCTTCTTCTTGACGAAGAGGACTGGTGCACCCCATGGTGATGCACATGGGGGTATAAACCCTTTATCCAGATTCTCCTGTAGTTGTTTCTTCAGTTCTTCAAGCTCAACCACAACCATCCTATATGGAGTCTTGGATATTGGTAGCTCCCCAGGTATAAGTTCAATTGAGAACTCAACATCTCTTCTTGGAGGAAGACCAGGAAGTTCCTCGGGAAATACTTCAGCGAATTCCCTCACAATAGGCATTTCTTCAAGGGTGGTTTCTTCCTTGGACTCAATCATCTGAGCCAGATATGCGTGCTCATAAGGCAGTAATATCCATGCTTGAGATGATGGAGCTAAAGGAGATTCATCTTCCTCCTGACACTTGTAAAGAATCGGGGGTCGATTCTCCATATGGAGTGTGATTTCCCTCTCCCGACAATTTATGTTGGCTCTATATAAGGAAAGCCAATCCATGCCAAGAATTGCATCAAATTCCACCAAAGGGAGTATGACGAGGTTCGTCGGGAAATTCAATCCACAGATTATAACAGGGGAGGACTTATACTCATGGGATGCAATGATTGCCCCATTTGCCGTACTCACCGACATCTTTACTTCTATGATTTGTGGTGGTGCAGGGATTGTTCTACTAAATTTTTGAGATATAAAAGAATGCGTAGAACCTGAATCAAAAAGTACGTTCGCCATTCTTGAATGAATAACTAGCGTACCTGTCACCACTTCATTGTCGGGGTTCACTTCGGCAGAAGTGATGGCAAAAGCTCTTCCTTGCTGTCTTGGAGGTTGTTGATTACCTCCGATAACCCTTGGATTAGGGCACTGATTCGCAAAATGACCCGGTTCTTTGCATTTGAAGCATTGAACAACGCGTTGAGGTTCGAACGGAGAGTTCCTCCCCTCCGTCGCAGCTGCGGGTCCTTCTTGCTGACAGCTAACAGCTAGGTGCCCTTCTCTTCCACACTTGAAGCATTTTCTTGTCCCCCTAAGGCAATTTCCAGGGTGCTTCTTTCCACACTTTTGGCAAGTGGGGTGCTGGAATTTCTTAGCGCCATTGGATTTATCCATCGGACCACCAGCATTGAAGTCCACCTTCCGCTTCTTGTCCCCATGATACCCCTGTGATTCTTCGATCTCCATTTCAACCTTGAGGGCACATCGGACAATTTCCTCATAGCTGTCGAAGTCACGGATCGCTAATGCTTTCCGCAAGCTAGGCTTCAGCCCACCAAAGAAGCGGTCAACCTTGCATTCGGGGGCAACGACAAAGCCGGAAGCATATCGTGCAAGCCTTGTGAAGTTTGCCTCGTATGCTCCCACAGATTCCTCATCTTTCTGCTTGAGAGAAAGGAAGTCCCTTTCCATCTTAAGACGGAGGGTGCGTGGAAAATATTTATCGAAAAACATCTTCTGGAATACCTTCCATTCCAAAACCTCGATCTCCTCCTCAGGCTTCGTATTTTTGATCAACATCCACCATTGATCAGCTTCACCCTCCATACGATAAGCCGCTAGGAGAACCTTCTCTTTTTCAGAGCATTGGAGGATGGAGAATATCTTTTCAATGGAGTTGATCCATTGTTCAGCAATCGTGGGATCGGATGATCCACTAAAATTAGGAGGCCTTTGTCTCATGAAGCTTTCAATAGCGACTTTTTCTTTCTTAGGGGGGGTTGAACGTTCCTCTTGACCAGTGTTTCTATTCAAAACTTGAGTTAGCTGAGAGAGAAGCGTGACAAAGTTCGCGATTCCCGCTCCCATTGGATTGGGCATCTCATAAGTACAATCATCACACTGATCTTCACAACGGTTGTTAGCCCGAGTTCTCCTATTACCGGCCATTGGCTGGAATAAAAGGAAAGTTAGGGGTAACACATAAAGGGTAATCCAAAGACAAAAGTTGATGACTTATAAATAAACTTTAATCTCTTTAACTCATGAGTCTATATGATTCAATCCAGGCTTTTCATGATCTTCCTTCTAACATATATTCTTAGGGGCATTTTTCCCTTAATAAGGGATCATACTAAGATTGTGAATTTATCAAAACATATCCCCCGGGAGTGTCGTAACCAAGAGTGCAGCAAGGCCCGTTGTCGTGCACCAGTTCCCGTTCGAGTCTAGCTCAAAGCGGTGTTTTCGGGTTTTACCCCTAGGATACATCTGTGCCAGAGCCGCCTCTACCTGCTCGTATCCAGACAGGGATGTATTTGTTTGATAAAACACTTACTTAGTATTTACCAAAACTTAGGGATGTTTTTATTATGCTTAGTCTTGTATCTAAGGCTTTACTAGGGTTTCCTAATCCCAAAAATAACTAAACCTATCCTCTGATACCAACTATGACAACCCTGCTTTTTATTACAACTTAAACATGCTTTATTACATAAAACTTCACTTGATACAACAAAGAAGATCGAGAGGTTTAGTGTCTTTGGGGCTTAGGATCATTACATAAAAACTTTAAACTTGAAATACAACATTCTTATTGAAAACTTCCTTTACATGACCACTACATTCCTTCGTACTTAGCATTTCATGGGATAACCTGAGAACATGCATAAGAAAAGGGTGAGCTATAAAGCCCAGTAAGGGAGTAAACAATGAATAACATGAGGAGTGAAATACATGTTAGGAAATAGGCATATCAATAGAGCATAATAGAAACATGAACATAAAGGCATGATAAAGCATGATAATCATAATATGGAAATGTGGCAACAACACTTAACATTGAATTAGCATGAGCCAAGGCTCATTGCACATGGAGCATGAGTAAACCCTCATTGCACTTGAAGCACGAGTAAACCCTCGTTGCACTTGAATTAGCATGAGTCAACACTCATTGCACATGACGTATCATGATACTATACTTTACCCAATGCATTGGAGCGCTATCAGGGCGCACCCTTCTTAAACATTTCATTTCATGCATAAGTGTGCCACATGGATCATAAAACATGGATTCATAAAACATAATCATTTATTCCAAGATAAAGTAATGTGGAATTCATACATGAAACTTTACAATCAATAAGTAAATGTGCATAAAGGTGAATACCCTTGATGGAAAATGGGCATGGTATTCACTACACAATGATATTGGCTTAGAAAATCGGTGTGATTTCGGCAGCGTAACGGCGTGACATAAGAATTCATAAAAAAGTATGATGAGAGAGAAAGGGGTTCGTCATCATATTTACATGTAATGGACAGTAAGAAGGTCATATAGATACATGTCCCAACAATTGAAAAGGAATTTAGATTCATGATACAAAAGTATTGCTTGAATATAAAAGAGGAAAAAAAGGTTCCTTTCGGAATTTCGGCATAGTAACGGGTGTACATGGGAGGCATTTAATGAGAGAGAAAGGGGTCTCCCATCATTCAAACAATAAGAGGGAAGTATGGGAGAGGTTATAAGCCATACCCCAACATTCATAAATGAAATTAAAAGGGCAATACAACTTAAAGAAAATTGACAAAAATGAGAAAGGAAGAAAAACCCTTACTTGGAAGTGTGCTTCCAAAGCCTAGAGAGTGGCTTTTGAGAGGCTTCTTGGGAGCTTGGGGCACCTTGGGAGGATTCTAGAGAGAGTAGGGCAGAGGTTGGACGAACTTCAAGGGCTTTGAGTGAGGAGGAAGTGGGAGCTTGGGTGGGTTTATATAGGAAAGGTGAGAGAATTCTTTATTATTTAGGTTTGGGACCCCTTATATTAAAATAATCCAAACCACAAACCATCCCATGGTATTTGCCCATGGTTTCTGGAAAAGGAAAGAGGAAAACAATATTTTACAAGGCCAAGGTCCGAACTTGTTAAAAAATTAGGGTTGCTTATGTGGAGGTGAGTCACACTCCCATGGAAATTAATTTAAAAAGGCAAAGTGTTGAATAAGTCTTGAGGGCTCCATTAATGCTTTGAAAAGTGGGTCAAACAAACCCAAAACCTCATTATTTTAATGATAAAACATATATTGGCCGAACACAAGGATTATGGTATTTTATTACATCACCATTTGGTCATTATGATGTCATAAAACACATTATATATTTAAATGGTATTTAATTTTTACCCAAAAATTTGACTGTCTCAGAAAATTATGAAAAATTCACCATTGGATAATTTCGACGTCCTGATTCCAAAAATAATATTTATTTTATCTAAATAATTTTCTAAATATGTGAATTTTCACTTTTAAAATAAAAACCGACATTTATAAAAATTCACGGGTTTTGACAGAAATGGCTTTCAAACCTTAATAAAAATTTTAATTGTATTCATAAAATTATAAGATCATTTATATTTAATAAAAATTAATTTAATATTAATAATAATATTTTATTAAAATATTATTTAATTCAAAAAGCCTTTAATTTAATAAAATATAATTCTTAATTAAATAATAACTAAAAACATCATTTATACTTTAAAAACTAATTACAATGCATCAAAAATGACTAGAAATTATATTCATTATTATATACAAAAAATAATGTACATGAACATGGTGCTAGTTATTTGTTACATAACCCCTTAAAATAGCCGCATAAGACCTAAGGGTAAGGTGTGCGATGGTGATAGACTCTTGGGGTTGCTCGGATAACATCGCTCGAGTGGTGATCTCTATCAACTTCCATTTTTCCCATAGACGGTCACGTTCGAGCTTGACTTGATGAAGCTCAGCTTGGGCTTGGTCAAGGGAAAAGCCCAAAGACGCCACCTCCTTTCCGAGCTCCGACAAATGGGCTTCGTAAGGGGCAATTCTACTGGATGAGGCCATCGCTTCCTTTGTCTGAGTAGAAAATTGGTTCGTTAAAGCCTTATATTTAAACTACCCAGATGATCACTGTTCAACGGCTATAAAAGTAACGGTCACAAATCTTAACGTTAAACTAAAGAAGTTGACATCTTATAAAAACATAAAGAAACATTTAACTGGATCAAGAGGGATTTTCCATTAATGAAATTTTGGGTCGTTACATATGGTATGTATAGGGATGTCTCTAAGGTTATATATAAGTATAGGTTATAGTACTAGAATTATGGTAACGATCTTATAATTAATGGTAAGGTGTTATATATTGAAGGTACTCCCCCTTTGTTATGTTGTTTTCATAGCAATATTTTTTCCTCTCATACTATTTTTTTGGGTTTTAGACGATGGCTGGAACCCGAAGGAATCGTGTTGACCAATGTAATGTAAAATGAAATGCTTGTTGTCCTAAACAAACCAATGTTATGGGAGATGGAGTGTAAAATCATATTACTATGCTTACACAAGCAATAAATCATTCTGAACTTCCAAATGAGAAGATAAGGGAAAAATATTCTATTGAGTCCTTCATGAGGCAACTTCCATCATTATTCAATGGGTCTTCTGATACACTTATTTCTGAACAATGGATTGGTACCATTAAAAAGATATTTTCGATACATTGATGTTAAAACATTAAAAATTCATTTTTGTTGTTTACCATTTAAAATGTGAAGCAGACCAGTGGTGGACTCTAATTAAGAATTTAAGGCCCCAAGATGAAATTGAATCCATGGAATGTGATGATTTCAAGAACATATTTTTCAATAAGTACATCCATTGTATTCTTAGAAAAAATATGGTATAGGAGTTCCTTGAGCTTAAGAAAAAGTATGACGAATCTGTTGGTATAAACGAGGTGAATTTTACAAAACATGCAAGGTATACATCTGGATTTATCATCCAACCAGAAAGAAAAGTTGATCGATTCTTCAGTGGCTAAAAACCAAGTCATCGAAGAGAATTATCTATAATAGACTTTAGTATCTATGAAGAAATTTTTCATTGTGCTATCAAGGTGGAACTTGAAGTTGGTGTTACATATGCATCTCATGGTTTTGAAAAAAAATAAAAGATGGAGTTCAAGGAAAAATCTCAGAACAATGGTGAAAAAAAGGTGAATGTATCGTTATGTATAATGTGTGGAAAGAAGAATGGTGGAGATTGTATAAAAGGTACTAGAAAATGCTTCAACTATGGAAAATAATGTCATTGAGTAGCTCATTTCCTAACTAATGGGAAAGGGTTTCTAATGATGTGGATAGAGAGAAGACTACAGAGAACACTCCACAACACTTCAGTGCTTCAAGTGCAAGGAAATTGGTAATTATGCTAATCAATTCCCTAATCCAAGGGTTAATGATTATTGACATGAGCAACCTCTTAAGGAAAAGCACAAAGGGAAGTCACATGCGATCACTATTTGTGATTTTGAGTATGAAAATGATGTTGTGGAATGAGTAAGTGTTTATGTAATGGGATTTCAAAATAGTATCATGTAATCTCATTTATATTATCGTAGAATTTTGGAATATCTATGTATTGGATTTAAATAATTGTATGGTATAGGTAACCATGAAAAGTGATTGAAATATTTTTAGAAAGAAGATGATATGCACATAATGAAGGTATACAGAGATGATGAAATGTTTGATAGTATTAATGATCTCATAACTGATATAAGGACAATGTGATATCATGGTTTGAGTATATAGAAATTTTTGCATTTTGTTACGTGGAAAGAGTTGACTTTTGACAGTATTCATGTTTTCACAATGATTCTATGGAAATTAATGATTCAAGAGAACACAAGATTAAGGAATTAAATTGTTTGGAATGTGTCCAACAATATATATCTTATGATATTTGGGGTATGAATGGTGGTATTCACATGCTTCGTAGATTAACTTACTAGAATTCATCTTCTTAATACTATGAGATTGGACATAGGTATTTTCGATAAACCTAAAGGTCAGAATGCATTCAGTTGAACATTAGATAGTATTGTTTAAGGCTATAAATTTTTTATATTATTTCTCTAATATTTTAATATAATAGTTTTGCAAAAAGGAAAACCCATAGGATGGGCGACAACCTATCACGTCGGACAATGATGCGGAAATTAAACCCACAACCAAAGTGCAATAGGCCTTTATCGCCTACCACTACCCTACAGGAAGTACATGGTTAGTAGAAATTAGTAAGTGGTAAGATATATGATGTATAAGTCTATTTTTGGAATTATTTAAGGTTAATATCACCATAGATGGACTTATGTATATTTAATAATTTGTGCTAACCATTTTCTGATAAAGACATATGAAATGACCTATCATTCAATCGCATGATCTGCTAACATTTCAAGAAGGACAAATTCAACTTCATTTCCATAAATAAGGGATGAATTGGAAATTGTTCATGGAATGACCAATAATGATATTACACTAAAATCAAGTAAGTATTTTTCCTTATTCAAAAATTCATCAACTTTAGGTAAATGATCTTGAAAACCAAATATGTTGTCTTATTACCCTCATATCTGATGAATCGGATGGTACCTTATATCATCAAAAAATTACGCCTTTGTGATGGTTGAATTTTTCATAGCCATGTTCTCTACCACTCTTCATCCAAACATAATGGATAGATTTTTCTTACATATCCATATTTTCACCTATATTAACTTATGTGGAAACCCAGTGATGAGTTACTTTGGGTATCCCTTATGTTTCTAACATTCTTTTTTAAAATGATGATTCAGTAATCCTTTTTAAGATGTGGATTTCAATGAAAGAAACTATCAAGTAGAAAACCATATATAACCCTGACAAATATCAATGGTGAAATTCATTATAAGGTGGTAGAATGTAACACCCTGAGATTTTATGAGAATAAATTTTTATAATTTTGTTGATGTCTTTTGTTCTATGCTTCACCAAGACTAGCTTGCGCTAAATGAAAAATCGTATTATATTGTAGTATACACAACACTATTCATGGATTGTGATGAACAAAATTTTACATTATTTTGAATAAAATTTATTTTACACAACACCAAGTAAAGATTTTTATCAATGTATAACTGAAATATATTTTGAGTATGTTATACGCAACACCAAAGGAATATTTCCATACACTGAACCCTGGATTGGCTTGCATTACACGCAAGTGTGACCTTCCTCAAAAACATGTGTTGTAAAAAAATACCAAGTTTCACTAAATAACGATATATTATGAACTAGACATTATGAATAGTATTAACCAAATTTTTATTTTTTTCACATTATAATTCATCTTACACATTTTTTGGAATTAGGTATCAGAACAAAATATATTTTCTGGATAAAAGAATTATTTTTGAGAAAATGCTGTTTTGACACCTTTTGATGTCTCACACATTTTAAATATAATTTTTGAAAATTTTTTATGTTTAATTTTACAAAATAAAATTCTTATTTTCAATTAGGATATACAAATTTACATTGGATAGAGTTTTGATATTTTTCTGATAACGTTCTGATTTTGATGAATAGTAAAAACACGCTAAAGTTTACTTAAAAACAACTTATTTCATCAAGATAATTTATATAGTTAAATTATAATATTAATTTATTTTAAAAGTATAAATAGAGTATACTTTTACCATTTAATATAATTTATGTCATTATCATTAATTTTACATTGAATTCATAGGTAATAACTTTTCAATCTTTGACAACGTTTTAACTTTTAAAGCCCATTCTTTTATCAACTTGATTAATTTTAAATAAATTACTGCAAGTTATGTGTTTTTAATTTTGAAAAATGGATTCCATATTTGGATTTAGTGGATACAAAATATGTTAATAGGTTACTTTTATTTTTTTGGATATTATGAATAGTAACTACGACAATCTTTATTTACTACAGTTAAAGGCAAATCGGGTAATTAAGGGTAAGAATAAGATTATAAAATTACCCTAAGACCTGAAAAAATTATATTGGATGAATAAAAGTCAACTTATGTCATTTAAGGGTTGTAATAGATTCATTTCATGCACTTTTGACAATTAAAATTATATGATTATTATTAAAACCAATGAAAGTGACAACATTTCACTCTCTTATATCTTACATGTGTAATTGTCTTAATTTAGTGATAAACCTATTAAAACATCAAGTATAAATATTATAAAAAATTAAAATAAAGTTATCTACATCAAGAGAATTTATTTAGAATTTTTAGGAATTAAATAATTATCATTAATGATGACACAATAGTGATGTAGAAATTATTTTGTTGATTGAAATGTCAAATAAATTTTTTTAAAAATATTAAAATAAATATTATATGAACTAATTAATGTTATAAAAAACGTTTATAGATGAATATGAAATTTTATGAGTCTATTAAATATTTTGGTTCGAATATATCCTCTGTTTGGATTTTATTTAAATTCAAATAAATGAATAGTGTCAAAATTGACACTTGTTATTTTATAAAAATACGTAATATAATTTTTTAAAAAATTAACCAAAATATTTAAAAATTATAAATTGAAATTTATATGGTCTAAAATGTCATATATTATCCAATTATGGGTAATTCAAAACACATAAGTAATTATTTATAACAGCTTAAAATTTAGAATATTATTACCACAAATAAAATTAAAAAGATTAAATAAGGATAAATCAAGTTGATAAGGTTTAAAATAAATTACCAACATGTCTAAATCTTATTTGTTGATGATATTACAAACCTATCTTATATAAGATTCGGATTTGAGTCATTTTTGGTTGTTATTACGTGGGGTTTGAGTTTATTATAAATTAATAGTTTAGAGGTTTCTAAAAGTTTCCATCTCCTCTCTTATAAAAGGGAACCTTCTCCCTATCCTCCTCACACCACTTTGAGCCTTCAAGATCGCCCAAACCATGCCCATTTCTCTTCTCCAATTCCCTATAAACACACTAGAGGTTTTGGTATTCTTCAAAGACAAACTTTAGTGCCCTAAGAGGAGGTTTAGAAGAGGTGCGTCCAAGAAGATGTAATATCCTTTACCGATTCTTTCAAGATCATTTCTTCTTATAATTCTTCTTATTTTGTTGTCTCATAATAAAGTAATAACATCAGTATCACTCATATACTGATATGTTATCATAAATTTGAACCAAACCTATTTCATCATCTATCCATCCTATGGAAAACGAAATCATCGTGTGTGCGTACGTACGGAATACCCTCTCCACACCGTGGTGTAATCTGTTTTTCCACCACCACCATACTTGGATGGGTATAATGGTTTAAATAATAACAATATATGGTTATTTTAACATGATACTAATTATGAGATATTATATTATACACTCTAATTCCATTCAATAATTATGGGAATGATATCATCGCTCGTGCGTACATACGGATTACCGTCTCCATGATGTGATGAGATTCATTCTCCAAGATAACCATTCAAGAATTATTATAAAGTATATATAATATATAATCATGAAATATATGACATATCAATGATATTTCATTTATCTATATTTTATTTACTTACTTCCATTCAATTTAATAATGAAACGAAAGCAGCATTCATGCGTTCGTACGACCTACCGTCTCCATGAACAGTGTATTTCTTTTCGTTTATCAATCTATTATATATATGTATATTCTGAATATATATTATATATAAATCTTGTTTTACTTTATTCAAATAAGTAATCATGATCTATGTAATCATATGAATAATTACAAGTCAAAACACGGACGATAAATGAAAAGATTTTAACCAAAACGCTGCTTTAACATGGAATTGACAAATGAACAGGTAATATAAAGTTGTAAGTGAATCATATATGATATCATAAATATTATTATGCTTATAAAACAAGTTAATAATATTTTTAAACACACTATACATGAGTCTCAGACATATATGAAATAAATTGGACATAAGGTAAGGGATAATTTTGTAATCTCATTTTCATCCGAGATTGATTATACGTATGTATTTACTGGGGTTATATTTTTCATCCATGTACATAAGAATGTTTTTCATAAAGTGTCCAATATTATTACATGTATGTTTAAAGTAATTTTCCCCCTCTTTCACTTTTACATTGTGTTATGGAAGGAATATTTCTTTTTCTTCCCAAAAGAGGGACTTTTTGACTTTTCCGGAAAAAGTACGAGGAGAATGTATTTTTAACTTATACAGCATGAACAGTATTTTATAGTTTCATAACTCCTTATTTCAATGAATATTACTATGGATGATTTCATGATTATTTTCAAAAAAATCATCTCTTTAAAAATTGTATGTCATTTTGTGAAAAGAAAATAATTTTGAATAAGAAATGATATTTTCCTCAAGAATTCATTTGAAGTGTTTTATCAAAACTATTTTCCATGTAAGATGACATTATTTTGTATGTTTATGTTTCAAGTATAATGTCTCTATTATATACATGGTTTAATTTTTCTTATGATTAAATGAAATCCATTTGTTTCATGTGGATTATATTATTAAGGAGTGATTTTTATGAAACTCTTTTTATTCTTTGGGTCATGATGAATAATTTATGATTGTTTTGTGGAACACATAAGAATGATTTAAATATGATATGGGTGTGACCTATATCTCCCTCCAATTCATTGGGTGAAGTGTTATATCTCATGAGATAGACATGGCGAGAACGTCAAGTGAATCTGGTTCAGCAACACAGGGCTTGAATGATAAGTAAACACGGTTCGGTAATGGACATTGTCCACTGTGATGGTCTTGGAAAAAATTCCTTGGATACTATGGAAATCATAACATGTGATTAATGGTTTTCCAAAATTACATTTTTAATTCCCATGCTATTTTATCATGATTAATGTTCCTTTATGATCTATGCCTTATGTACTTCTAATATTTATGTCATTGCTCAAGATTTTGATGTTTTATGTTCATTTTTTTAAGTTAAAATGTTTATGGATTGTTTTTATGTTCTCCATGTTTACCCTTAAAAAGAATTTGAGCTCACGCTTTTTATGTTTTCATTTCCCCAAGATATAAATAATGGTTTTAGGTAAGAAAAAAAATGGGAAGATATTTATGGGATATTTTGAAGATCTTCCACCATGATTAGAATATTATGTTTCAAGTTTCCAAAGAAAATAAACTAATACGGTCTTTGGGCATCTGTTTTTTTCATGTATTAAGTATTCCGCAAAATTATTGTAATTTCTATGTATGTCAAGCTTTTGTTCTCTACAACTAATCAGGTGATTGGTATTTTTCGTATTATTATCTATGTTTGGTCTATAATCATTACTAGTTACTCCTAATAACAAATGTTATGCTCTAGTTGTATGATATTGGAGTTCGATGCATGTTATAGATTCAGTATTTAATTCCTCAGGAGTAATAGATGCAACACATAATGAACCTGGGATTAGATATATGGAAGCATCAAATGATGAAATATTCTCCTGATGAGATCAACTATTTTAATGGGACCAATATAACTATAGATTAGTTTTCCCTTCTTTACTCCATATAGAAATTGGTAGAAATACCATCTTACCAAATTCAAATTCTAGACCACATAGATAATTATCAATATCATTTTTCATTCCACACTGTATTAATACATAAATATGGATGAAATGAAATATCATTCTTTCTCAACATCATTCCAATATATTCATGTTCTATAATTATTTACATAAATGGCTTCATAAGGATCCATCTGAATGATTGATTGAAATATATTGTTTCAAGAAATCTCCACATGAGAAACTTTTTGATCCCGACCACTATTTAAATCCATAGAACAAGATCATAAAATATCATATAGAGTTTTAATTATTCTATTAGACTTACCATAATTTTTAGGAAGATACACAATATTGATAATAAACTATATCTCATGATCCCACTTAACAATTTTACAAAAAAATCATCGTAAACATCAAATCCCAAATCAGATACAATTGAATATGGTGTCCTGTGAAACATTACCACTTATTTAATGTATATTCTGCAAAGAAGAACCAAATATAAATCTTCTTTGATATTAGAGAAATGTGTTTAATTTTTAATGTTATTGACAATAACCTATAATTTCAGTAACTTCAAGGAGTAGGTAAACACTAAGGTTTACTAGTATATTTAATTATATTTCCTTGATGTTTAAGGGAATTCTTCCTTAATACCATTTTCACTAAAACATATAAAAATCAAAAGGGTTATATTACCATAATTGTTTCTTAAAATATCTGTAATCATGATAATCTCCTATAATATAAAACATTAATAGTTTTGTCAATGACATGTAACTTATGTAGAACCTAAAACTCAAATTTAAATAGTGGAATCCAAAACTATTAAGTTAATATTACATGGATAAAATTCACTTCCAAAATATATTTCTCAATTTTATCATATAATATCTTGACCTATATGAATAAATTTTCATTGGGATATTGGGTTCTTTCTCGTATTGATAAGATATTCAATGCGATTATTTTATTCTTGAATCCATGTGGAGGGAGATAATCCCATGAAATATCACTAAAGGGTTAAAAATATATTTATAGGGATCATTCAAACCAAATAAAAAATGAAATTACAATCCAAGGAGGAGAGGATAATTGTTCCATAATTATCATGATTCACTTCTTCCATTGTGATTTTAAATGCCTTACCCTTTTCCATTGACTACAAAGGTTTTTGTGTCATATCATCCACATTATCCCACAGATAGGGGAATTGATTCACATAATTCCAAAACTCCATTCTCATGAAACACTAGAGTGTGGGTCGTTAATTATATTGATATGTCTACCAATTCATTTCATTTATTTCCCCCTTCACATCACTTCTACATTATTATGTTCTATTTCCCGTCTTTATGCACATGAATCACCCTCTATTTCATTTCATGAATTCACCTTTGTGCTTCTTCCAACATTTTCTCCATGCTGGTGAAATAAATTTTATTACACCATGTGATTTATTTATGTTCTCATGATGATTAATCTTCCTTTACATAAAAACCCCATGGGTATTTACAAAATTTCTCAATTTTATTTCTAATTTCAGCAAACATCTAATGAATTAAATTCTTCATATCGAGTAATGTATTTTATATCAATTACCTTTTAAATACAATGTTGTTATTTTTTATTCCCACTTTAAATAACTTAATTTCCATTGGTATTTTTTTACTCATTATGAATACCACTATAATCATTGGTTATTTCAATTCATGAATTCACATTCAATTTAGGTGTCAATCTAAAATACCCATTGTTTTAATTCATATAGGTACTAATTCTTGATTCTACTTCACTTGGATAATTGATCACCCATGACTCCCCACATCATCATGCATGCGTAATCATCACCTCAAAAAGGATACACATGGTTCAAATCACATGCATTAATTATACATGTGGTCTAAAAATCATTCAAAATTACAATGGTATAAAGATTCTCAATTCTATGTGTGGACTTGTAATCAATAATGGCTCATTTATCCATGGAAGCATCTAAAGAACTTGAGAAACTTGTGTTCATAACATATTATCACAAGGGGGGATACTTATGAAGATATATCTAGTCATTATTCATGCGTGTATCTCATATCATAAAACTCAATACTAATGTTTAGTGCATTATATCAAATACTAATGAGATCACTTATTTACATCCCATGTGACATCAATAGAATACTTCATTATCCTCCAGTAAATGTCTGATGACTTGGAAATAAATCCATAATTCATCATTTTATGAATGTTAATGATATTATGACTACATGAACACATTATCTTGGTCATTCCAATTCAATAATATCGATAGGTACTAATACCATGTGGCCAGTTTCATAAAGTGATCATCATGACTCAGGATACACTTATTTATGCATGGAAGTGCACATATTTCGTGGGTGACATGTTATTGGAACTCGACTGGATATCCAGAGATCAATTTCTATATCTGTTGAATTCTTGGATATTCATCCATGAACTTTATAGATCAAAAATAGCGAAATCAACATCCAATGTAGATGCCTTCAAGATCAATTGGAGGAAGAATATGCAACATGTTATTTAATGATCTAGATTGTACTGGTCAGATGGTTAGGAAAATGTATGTGTAATTTTAAGAGTATGAACAATACCGCTATGTTGTTATCTCACATTAACATGTGTCCTTAGTTTAAACTTATTTATTACTATAATGCTCCCTTTATGTGGAAAGAAGTGAGTATGGGTTCTAATCCTAGTCAATTCCTTGTCAAGTTGTCACCCCCTATGGCATAGACCGTCTTTGTTATTAGGATTATACATGGCACCTTCACACCTTATACATTGGAGTTCCCATCTATAGGCCTTACACATGGGAAGTCCCTTTTGAGGAAATGTTGGATACCTTTATATGGATATCTCTTGGGGTAGATGTAACATCCCAGGTAAATGAAGAATAATACATATTTCATATTTATTAATATTTTTCAATTAAATATTAATTTTACTTTAAAGGGGTTTCTATGTTCGATAGTGTACTCGATACGCAACAACGGGTTTCTTTGGAATCTTATGTTGCACACAAATAATATAATATTATTATTTTAAATGGTATTTAACTCCTAGCTGTTGTATTGGCAGGAATGAATGAAACTAACTACAATATGATTATACATATTTTTTAAATGTATTTACATTTATCCAATAAATTATAGAGGCTTAAAATGTGAATGAATCTAATTTTAAGCATAATTTACATTAAAAGGCCGATTTATCGCCTTTTAATGGCGAGCCCTAATTAAATATAGTTTTGGTCACTTTAATACATTCTAATTGACCAAATATAATCCTTCTTTAGAATGGGGCCATCAAATTTTACTTTGGGTAATTGTTTGTTATTTTTTTGATAAAGTTCATTTTCTTAATGAATAGTGAAAAATATTGTATTTTAATTCAAAAGTGTCTTTTAATATAATTTATTTATATGGCTAGATTCTCTTTTTAATTTTTTTTAAAGTGAAATTAAAATATATTTTTACCATTTAATCCAATTTTGGACATTAGAATTAATTCAACTTTTAAATTGGGCATAAACAAGTATAAATCTTTTGATAGTTACTGTTTCATAAAGACACGATATTTTCTTGATAACGGGAATTAATTTTAAAATTAATTAATGTCACTTATTTTTTTTTAATTTGGAAAAATAGAAATAATTTTTGAATTCAGAATATCAAATATATATTAGGCTGAAGTTTTTGTATTTTTCTGGAAAACATCAATTTTTGATGAATAGTGAAACCACTTAGTGGTAGTTTAAAAAAACTGACTGTTTCATTTTAATGAAACTTTACCACTTATGTGAGTTGAATTTCGAAAATACAACATACTTGGATGTTATCAAGAAGTAAAATGTGGTTCAATAAAATAAAAATAATTTTTGGTGGATAGTAATTTTTTACTTTTATTTACCAATGTTAAAGGTAAATAAGATAATTCAGGGTAAAAAGAATATTATAATATTTACAAATTACCTTTACACTTGTCCAAACATTATTGGACGAGTCATTAATGACCATTGACATCTTCAGGTCGATTTCAGGACCCCTTTGATCCACTTGTAAGTGATAATGACAATTTAGATTAATTAACTTAAAGTAAAGGAAAATATGACAAAAGAAAATATCTTTTAATAAATTAATTTTTACAAGGTGTTATATAAATTATCTTTTCGACTATGAATATTCGTTGGAAAGATAAAAATATTTAATACATGATTGTATTTTTTTTATAATTTTTAGACATCGAATAAATTAAATTATTTATGACACAATAATGTTGCAGTATTCACCTCATTAATAAATTATTTAAATAAATAAGATTATAATGATTACAATATTATCAAAAACAATATCAATTCTGATTGGATGATTTTATTTCGACCATGAGTCATCTTATCTTCGATTATAATTATTTTTGGAACTTTATAAACTGAATATCATTATATAATAAAATAATGTTTTCACACTTTCCTGAAGAGTCCCTCCTCTCACTTTTAAATAGAACCACTTCTACCCAATTCCACACACCTCTCAAGCCATTTGGATCATCCAAACTATTTTCAACGAAGTTATAAACATCCCTCTGCTCCTTTTAGAAGCCATACCTTACGCAGAAGGCACTTCAAGAAGTCCTTTGGTTCAAACCAAAGGGAGTTACCCAAATTAAAGTTAACAGTTTCTCTTAAATTGTTTTCTTTTATTTTACTTCTCCAGCCCCTAAACTATTTTTTATTCATTTATTTTGAAACAAAACCATTATATTAAATATACTAGGATGTTTTTATAAGAAGGATTCGAACTACACTTACACACACCACCATCTAATTGGTGAAGAACATAATTTTTTGTGGATGGAAAACTAATGCCTCACGAAATGATGATTGTTCAATTTTATCTTACATCCTCTCATGGTGGAAATTATGATGCAACTATATTTATATATCATATATATTATGTTTATTATTTCATTATTCTTCTGTACTTCCCATTTATATCACTACTTTATGGTTTCCATAGTGGCTAAATATGATAATCTCATTTGAGAAAGTGTGGACTACCACCCCCTCAAAGTGATTTTATTCGTTAAAGCCTTATGTGGGATGTATAAAGGATGGAGTTGATGATATTATATATGATATTATACTAGAATAATAATATAACTATGTATAATTATGTTTTATTTCCATTAAAATAATAAATATAAATGAAAGTAGTTTTCATGCGTACGTACGGCTTACCGTCTCCATGAACGGTGCAATTCATTTCTTACCTCTAAATGTTATGTACCATTATAAAAACTTGTATATAATGGATATATATGATATATATGATATCCAAATCATGAATATCATTCTATATATAATTAACCTTTGACCACATGGACATCTTGTAAATATAAGGTGTACATTTTTACTCAAGTACCAAATATCGACAAAATGAACGTTATTAACTTAAATGATTGCATAATGTTTCTAAAAATGGTAATAAGTGATATAAAAGGAATAATAAACATGAAAAAGGTTCTTAATCAACTATAAAATAACATTAGTTTATTATTCAGGAGATTAAATAATGATCGAGTCAAGTCGGACGTGAGGTAAGGGACTTCGTCTCAATCTCTTTTTATTGAAGAATTTTTAGTTTTATACATGACTTATTTTATACGGTGTATAAACCCCTTTGAATTTTCATTTTATTCAAAGGGAATCATTTTATACTAAGCATTTTACTAGATTACATGAAGGAATGTTTTCTTAACGTAAGTGGTGACAACAACCTTTCCTCCACCGTGAGTATTATTTGATTGTTGGCTTCTTTAACAAGCCGGAATGTTTTTAAAAGGAAAAATAAATACCATATACTCCTTTTACGTATTTTGGTATTGAAAATGATTTTGAGAATGGATTTATTATTTCAATATCTTGAAATGATATTTTAATATTTCAATGTGGAATTTTTATCTTTCCTTTATGCTTATGTTATGTGTTATGATCATGTTATGGTTCTTGGGCATTATTTACATATACGAGTGGTTCCGTGATAAACCTAGGGTGGGTGAGACCGATATAGCTCTCCAATGCATTGGGTAATGTGATGGAGGAAAACATGAATGTTTCTCTTAAGAGATTTTAGGGAATATATTGTTATGGGTATTCCAAAGTAACTCCCTATGTAGATGTAATAGCTATAATGTAAGTATGATATGGATGACAGAAGTTACCTTAATGATTAATGATTTCTATGTGGATTTATTAAATCTTATGATTTCATGAGGTATGTAAAAGAGTTCATGTTTTGTTTGTATTTACGAACACATTCTTTCATTTATTGTTTATAAACCCTTACTGAGCTTTTTATACTCATCCTAAGTTTTGAAATGTTTTCACAGGACTTAAAGATGAATAAGATCAAGGATGGGACTAAGGAAAAGTCATTCTGTCTAAAACATGGAACTAGACATGACACGTTTTTCAAGAGTTTTTATTTTATAAACAAATGCCAGCTATGTGGAATGTCTACCTTGTAATCTTTTGAGATTTAATAGTTATGTCCTAATTCCCTAAAACTCTAAACCTAAAATGATCTTCAATGTGAATTATTCATTTAATTCAATATTATGTAATGTTTAAGGCCAGGTCCTTATAGTTGGTATCAGAGGTCGGTTTAGACAACTTTAGGAGTTAGGGTACTGTTAAATTAATATCCATAAAGTAATTTATGTCAATATTGAAATCTAATAGCATTTACAGATTACCATGTTGCTTCACCTATGATATTTCTATGTTGAGAAAGGTTTTTTGTAGAGGAAACAGGTAGGTTGTGATGGGAAGTCATTCCGAGGTAAATGAACTTCCAAACCAGCATCCGAAGAAGACAGAATTAGAGTTGAATAGTTTATTGCAGTGATGGATCAATTGACTCTGGTGATAAATGGAAGTTGGGTTTATTGATGATATTTTGGATTATTCCAAAAGTAAAGAGGAACATGAAAGTAATTTAGGGATTCTCTTGCAATCCTTAAAAAAATAAACTTTATGGGAAATTCAGAAAGTGTGAGTTTTGGTTACTACAAATTTCTTTCCTTGGTCACATTGTTTCAAAAAACGGCATAACTGTTGATCCTATAAAAAAAAGTTGATAATTAATGTCCAAGACCAACAAATATAACCAAGATTCGTAGTTTTCATGGTTTTGCAGGAAATTACCGTAGGTTTGTTGAAAATTTTGAACGGTTGTCTGGTCCATTGACTATGTTAACTCAAAAAGGTGTTAAGTTCATATGGACAAAAGAATGTGATGATTGTTTTTAGGAATTGAAATGATGTTTGGTGAATGCTCCAGTTTTGGAACTACCTTCCAGAAATGGTGAGTTTGTTATCTACAATGATTCTTCGTTGAAAGGACTTGGTTTTGTCATAATGCAAAATGATCAGGTACTTGCTTATGAATCACGTCAGTTGAAACCACATGAGTTAAATTACCCTATACGTGATTTGGAATTAGCTTCAGTTGTTTTTTCATTAAAAATTTGGAGGCATCATTTGTATGGAGTGAAGTGTGAAATATATACTGATCTCAAAATTTTAAAGTATATATTCACTCAGAATGAATTGAACATGAGATAGAGGAGATGTTTGGAATTAATCAAGGGTTATGATTACACGATCCTTTACCATCCTAGAAAAGCAAATAAAGTGGTTGATGCTTTGAGTCGAAAAAGTAATACTTCATTAACCATGTTACATTTGGAATGAGATCCTATGGTTTTTGATTTGATGAACTTTTTCATAGAAGTTGTTGTTGTAGGAAATTTTTTAGTTTTGTATCAGGTGTCAGTGAGCTAATCTCTATCAGATAGAATAAAGAAAGCTCAGAAAGAAGACAGTGAGTTATAGAAAAAGATAGAGTTGGTTCAGATGGGTATGTTGCCTAATTTTAACGTTGATAATGATTGTGTATTGATATTTGGAAAGAGATTATGTGTTCCTTTTGATTCACATTTGAAGAATGAGTTGTTATGTGAAGCTCATAGTTCTCCTTTTTAAGTTCATCCTAGCAGTATTAAATACTCAGAGATCTTCAGGAGTATTACTGGTGGGATGGAATGAAAAAATATATCGATGATTTTACATTGAAGTGTTTGAATTTTCAGTAGGTTATAGCTGAGCGACAGTTACCGAAAGGAATGATTTAGCCTTTACCGGTGCCAGAGTGGAATTGGGAAAATATATCCATAGACTTTGTTGTAGGATTTCCAAAGACATCTCGAGGTAATAATGTTATCTGGGTTATAGTTGATCGATTGACTAAATCTGCTCATTTTCTTCCTATTAGAGATACTTTGTCTCTAGATCAACTTGCTCAGTTGTATGTTAAAGAGATATTCAGGTTTTATAGAGTTCCCCTCTCCATTGTATCTGATTGTGATCCCAGGTTCACTTCTGTCTTTTGGAAAGGCCTTCAGAAGTCATTGGGTACTGAATTAAATTTTAGTACATCTTTTCATCCTCAATCAGATGAGCAGTCAGAACGAACAATTCCGATATTTGAATATATGTAACATGCTTGTTCGATGGATTACCAAGGATGTTGGGACCAACGTATTTTTTTGGTTGAATATTTCTATAATAACAGTTTTCATTCAAGTATATAGATGGGTCCATTTGAGGCATTATATGGAAATTGTTGTCGAACTCCAGCTACTTGGGATGAAGTAGTTGAAAGAAAGATGATGGGACCAGAATTGGTAGAAGAGATGGCAGAGATAGTTCAGTTGATTTAGAAGCACATGAGAATAGCTCAGAGCAGATAGAAAAGTTTTTCTGATAACTGGAGGAAGGATCTTTCTTTTGAGGTAGGTGATCATGTCTTTCTCAAAGTTTCTCCATGGAAAAGTGTGATGCATTTTGGTAAGAAGGGAAAGTTGAGTCCGAGGTTCATTAGACTTGACGAAATTCTGGAGAATGTTGGATCAGTTTCATACAGAGTGGCCTTTCCTAGAAGTTTATCCCAGGTACATAATGTTTTTCATGTTTTGATGTTGAGAATGTATATGCCAGATTCATCTCATGTTTTGAGCCCAGAGGTAGTTCAGTTGGAAGGGAATCTCTCCTATGAAGTACAACCAGTCCATATTTTTAACCGTAGAGAAAAAGTGTTTCTGAATAAGGTAATTCATCAGGTAATGGTTTTTTGGAAAACCCATATGATTAAAGAGGAAACATGGGAATCTGAAAATGCCATGAGGGATAAATAACCCCACTTATTTTGATAAGTGAATAAAATATTGTGAGGATGCAATTACCAAAAGGGGGGAAGGTTGTAACATCCCATGTAAATGAAGAATATGACATATTTCATATTTATTAATATTTTTGAATTAAATATTAATTTTACTTTAAAGGAGTTTCTATGTTCGATAGCGTACCTGATACGCAACAACAGGTTTCTTTGGAATCTTACGTTGCACACTAATAATATAACATTATTATTTTAATTGGTAGTTAATTCCTAGTCGTTGTATTGGTGGGAATGCATTAAACTAACAACAATATGATTATACATATTTTTTAAATGTATTTACATTTATCCAATAAAAGTTATAGGCTTAAAATGTGAATGAATCTAATTTTAAGCAGAATTTTCATTAAAAGGCCGATTTATCGCCTTTTAATGGCGAACCCTCTTTAAATATAGTTTTGGTCACTTTAATACAATAAAATTGACCAAATAAAATCCTTCTTTATAATGGGTATATCAAATTTTACTTTGGGTAATTATTTGGTATTTTTCTGATAAAGTTTATTTTTTAATGAATAGTGAAAAATATTGTATTATAATTCAAATCTGCCTTTTAATCTAATTTATTTATATGGTTAGATTGTATTTTTAATTTTTTTTAATGTGAAATTAAAATATATTTTTACCATTTAATCCAATTTTGGTCATTTGATTTAATTTCACTTTGAAATTGGACATAAACAAGTGTCAATCTTTTGATCGTTGTTGTTTCCTAAAAACACGCTAAGTGTTTTGATAAAGGGAATTAATTTTAAAATTAATTAATTCCACTTATATGTTTTGATTATGAAAAAATAGACATCATTTTTTAATTCATAATATCATATATATTTTAGGCTTAATTGTTTGTATTTTTTGAAAAACATAAATTTTTGATGAATAGTGAAACCACTAAGTGGTAGTTTAAAAAAACTGACTTTTTCATTTAAATGAAATTTTACTACTTCTGTGAGTTGAATTTCAAAAATCCAAAATACATGGTTGTTATCAAGAAGTAAAATGTGGTTCAATATGATAAAAATAATTTTTTCTGAATTGTAACTTTTGACTTTTATTTACCGCGGTTAAAGGTAAATAAGATAATTCAGGGTAAAAAGAATATTATAATAATTCCAAATTACCTTAACACTTGTCCAAACCTTATGTGTTGAGTCATTAACGACCATGGGAATCTTTGGGTTGATTTTTGGAGCCCTTTTGATCTATTTGGGAGTGATAATGACAATTTAGATTAATTAACTTAAAGTGAAGGAAAATATGACAAAAGCAAATATCTTTTTGTAAAATAATTTTTAGAAGGGGTTATATAAATTATATTTCCGACTATAAATATTAATTGTAAAGATAAAAATATTTAATACATGATAGTAGTTTTTTTATAATTTTTATGCATCTATTAAATTAAATTATTTGTGACACAATAATGATGCAGTATTTGCCTCATTAATAAATGATTTAAATAAATAAGATTATAATGATTAAAATATCATCCAAAACATGTCCAATTCTGATTGTATGATTTCATTTAGACCATGAGTCATCTTATCTTTGAATATAATTATTTTTGTACCATTATAAACCAAATATAATTATATAAAAAAATAATGTTTTCACACTTTCCTAAAGACCCCCTCCTCTCCCTTATAAAAGGAGACCACTTCTATCCAATTACACACACCTCTCAAGCCATTTGGCTCATCCAAACTCTGCCCAATTAAGTTATCAACATCCCTATCCTCCTTTTATAAGCCTTACCTTAGGCAGAAGGCACATCAAGAAGTCCTTTGGTTCAAACCAAAGGGAGTCACCCAATTTAAAGGTAACCGTTTCTCTTAATTTTTTCTCTTTTATTTTACTTCTCCAACCCCTAAACTCTTTTTTATTACTTTATTTTGTAACAAAACCAGTATCCTCAGTATAATTGGATTTTGTTATAAGAATTATTCGAACTACACTTACACACACCTCCATCTAATGGGTGAAGAGCATAAGGTTTTTGTGGATCAAAAACTAACGCCTCACGAAACGATGATTGTTCAATTACATCTTACCGCCTCTCATGGTAGCCATTATGATGGAACTATATTTATATATGATATATCTTATGTTTATGATTTTTTTATTCTTCTATAATTCCCATTTATAGCACGCTTTTATGGTTTCCATAGTGGGTAAATACGATAATCTCATTTGAGGAAGTGTGCACTACCGCCCCCTCAAAGGGATTTGATTCGTTAAAGCCTTATGCGGGATGTATAAAGGATGGAGTTAATGATATTATATATGATATTATACTGTAATTATAATATAACTATGTATCATTCTGTTTTATTTCCATTAAAATAATAAATACAAATAAAATTAGCGTTCATGCGTACGTACGGCTTACCGTCTCCATGAACGGTGCATTTCATTTCTTACCTCTAAATGTTATGTACCATTACAAAAACATGTATATACTGGATATATATGATATATATGAAATCCAAATGATGAATATAATTATGGATATAATGAACCTTTGACCACATGGACTACTTGTAAATATAAGGTGTTCATTTTTACTCAAGTACCAAATATCAACAAAATGAACGTTATTATCATAAATGATTGCATAATGTTTCTAACATAGTAATAAGTGATATAAAAGGAATAATAAACTTTAAAAAGGTTCTTAAGAAAGTATAAATTAACTTTATTTTATTATTCATGGGATTTAAGAACAATTGAATCAAGTCAGACGTGAGGTAAGGGACTTAGTCTCAATCTCTTTTCATTGAGGCATTTTTAGTTTTATACACGACTTTTTTTTATATGGTGGATAAACCCCTCTGATTTTTTATATTATTCAAAGGGAATATTTTTATACGAAGCATTTTACTAAACGACAAAACTGAATTTTTTTTAACATATGCGGTGACAAAGACCTTTCTGCCGACGTGAGTATTATTTGATCTTTGGCTTTATTAACTAGTCGGAATTTCTATAAATGGAAAAATAAATACCATATACTCTTTTTATGTATTTTGGTAGTGAGAATGAGTTTGAGAGTGGATTTACTATTTCAATATCTTGAAATGATATTATATTATTGCAATGTGGAAATTTTATCTTTCTTTTATGATTATGTTATGTGTTATGATCATGTTATGGCTCTTGGGAATTATTTACATATACGGGTGGTTCCATGATAAACCTAGGGCAGGTGAGCCTGAGATAGCTCTCCAATGCATTGGGTAATGTGACGGAGGTAAACGTGAATGTTTCTCCTATAAGATTTTACAGAATATACTGTGATGGGTATTCCGATTTAATTCCCTATGTAGCTGTGATAGATACAATGTAAGTATGATATGGATGCCACAAGTTACCTTTATGATTAATGATTTATATGTGTCTTTCATAAGTCTTATGATTTCATGAGGTAAGTAAAATAGTTCATGTTTTGTATGTATTTATAAAAAAATGTTTTCATTATTTGTTTTATAACCCTTACTGTTTTTATGCTGATCCTATGTTCTGAAATGTTTTCACAGGACATAAAGATGAATAAGGTCAAGGATGGGATCAAGGAAAAGTCATGCTGTCTGAAACATGGAACTAGACATGACTCTTTTTTTCAAAAGTTTTTATTTTCATAAAAAATGGAAAATATGTGGATATTTATACCTTGTAATCTTTTGAGATGTAATGGTTATTTCTTAATTCCCTAAAACTCTAAACCTGAAAAGATCATCAATGTGAATTATTCATTTAATTCAATATTATGTAATATTTAAGGCCAGGTCCTTATAGTAGACCCTTGGGTCCCCTAAGATTGGTTGAGGACTTGGTGGATCACATGGTTTTATATCAATTTATAAATAAGATAGATTGATGGAGTTACCCAACCAAACAATGAAACTGAAAAGTATTATAAAACCATATTAAAATAGGTCAGAGTCCAGTCAATGACCATCCCTATAAAATAAAAGAAAATAGAAAAAACATCGAAACAAGGGGTTTTACAATGTAAAGATTGAAGCAAACCACATGTATTCATATAAGAAAGATGGGGAAGAAATTCAATGTCACTTTCCAAATTTGAAAAGGATGGCCTCCTCCATTGTATGAGCATTTATTTCACATAATTCAGTTTACTATAGATGATTGAAAGATAGATTCTGGTAGAATCAATCATCCAAGAATTTTCAATGACCTCCCTGCACCTAGGAACAACAATCCAAGCATTGTTGAACATAAATTGAAGGGGATATGTTTTTACCTTAGAAGTACAAATATCCATTAAAATCGTGTTATGATCAGAAGAACATTTGGGCAGAATAAATATAGAGACCATGATGGGATCATTCTTATAATCAATATGAACCAGACCTTTTTCATGCTTTGTAGCTTTCTGCCCATTGAAGGTGTACTAGCACCAAGTATAATCTGCTCCCACAATGACGACATCATTCCAATGAAATATTTCAATACACGAGGAAAAATCAAAGGCGTCCATTAAGTTGAAATGAGTGCCAATTTTCTCCTCATGTCTGAGGATAGTATTATAGTCTCCCATTATAATCCATCTCTTGGACACCTGAGTAGAGAATGTTTCATTTCCTTGCCAAGGAAACATTATTTTAATATAGAAGTTGGTGGAATAAATAAGAAACGATATGGATTACAACCCCTAAATTACACCATCAACTAAAATATCCTACAGATTCCTAATTCAGTAGAGAAGGTAGTTGTTGTCATCTTTTAGAACACGAAGACTTTCAATACCATTATCATTTAAATTTTTTAAGACAAAGGAGTAACCAGAAGAGGCCCGTTTAACGGTATTACATCTTTTAAACTTCATTTTCATTTTACCTATACCAACCAAAAAAGGGTTTATAGGTCAATATAGAAATTTTCAGGTCCTTTACCATGGGAGAACTCCAAAGACCCAGAAAATTCTAGATGAATATCTTCAATTATTAATGGATGATTGGACACTAGTTTGAGGCCCTTCCTTCCTTGGATGATCAGAAATTTTCTTCTCATTTTTTCCTTTTCATTCTAATTCTCAATCTTGTCATCCTAATAAGCATCACCTTTTTTAGAATGCTCATCTGGGGTCTCATCAGCTGATATCCTTCAACTAAGAGTGGTAAACTTATTAGGAGATTTTTCAATACCCATAGAGGACTCTTGAAAGGTTGTTATCTTCATAGTTTTTCCTATAGGGAAATTAGAGAAAGGTTCCTCTATTGTTAATCCACAATCATCATTTCACATCATCTCTTGTTCAGTTCTGTCACCCAATATAGTAGACTCTTGTTGTGTGACATCCAAGGGCCGAATGGCCTGACCACTATACGATGACAATTTCAAATCATGCCCTAATGAATTGGGAACATTGATCGTAGCATCAATAACATAATAATTATTCATCTACATCTCATGTCTCATAGTATCCTGTTGTTCTCTCTCGGATTCTACCTCAGTCATACCAACATTATCTCGCTTTTCTTTTCTGTCATGAAGGAATGATATAATAGTGTTGTGTTCCTATAACAGGTTCTGAGCAAGTTGAGAGGAATCCAAGGACACCATGTCCTGAACCGAATATGTTGGTAGCTTCCAATCAATCCCCTATGATTTGGGGGAAAATATCTGAGCATCAGAGCTAGGGCAGGACATTGGGTTGTCCTCCTTGTTAACAGCTATGAGTCCCCATTCACGATCATGGTGGAAATTGTCTATTTTAATAGCTTGATATGAAACATCTAGTTCTCTCATCAACAATTGTGTGTCAATCTTATGAATATTGATGGCCTCTAGAGTCCTCTAAATTTCATCATTTCCAACAATTGCAGCCACCTCATTTTCAGACACAAGAGAATCCTATGAACAATGAGGTTCCCTCCCAAGGGAGGAGCCTAATAGCTCATTGGATTCTCTTGTATTCCCTTTACCCATTTCATTGGTTCTCCTACAGGAGTGAACATCATTCCCTTTGATATTGAAAATAGTAAATAATTTGTAACTATTACATTCATATTGTATCTTCCCAAATAATTTGTAGAATATACAGAATTTGGGATTCTTTCATAAAACATTTGGAGCATCAAATTGGCATCCCATGTGGTGAGAACAACCTCCTCCCCCAAAGTGGTTTCATATCCACTTTCACCAGTATATTAGTGTAATGCTCATACCATGGATTATCCATTTAATTTTCAATTATAATTAGGTTGTTGACAAAGTATGAAATATCCCATATAATTATTATGTTCCAATAGAACTAGTTTAGCTTGGAAATCCGAATCCATAGCCATGTGTGAGTGTTTTTCACATTCAGTGGGTAAAAATTATGATCCCACTACTATATCCTAATAATTCCAAGCTTTAATCAAATGTAACCAAATCTCTATAGAAGCTTTTTGAATTCATCGTAGCAGAAGATAATGTGGAAATAACCCCTTCGCATATTAGTCATTCACCTGTCCCTAATGCCCAAGAATGCAAATATTTTGTTAACCAGGTCGTGAAACCTCCATGTATTATCACCCTTTGAAGTTAGGACTCGTGAAATTATACAGAATATTCAAAGGTTGATCCTTTACTTGACAGCTTCTTGGTGGGCAGAGACAAGTGCAACCTGACCTTTCCTGATGTACCTTCCTAGAGAGGGGAAACCAAGGTCAAAGAAAACTAGGTTCGTTGTTAATTGGACGACATACAAGAATTATTTCTTCGTACCAGAAAACCATTTAAGGTTGTGCCCCTACACAAGACACATTTTTTGGGAGCACACATATCTAATAGATCTGTGTGCCCACAAAGCCAAGCAATGCAGAATCTTTCTCGACCCTATATTTCCTTGAAGCATCATCGGATCCACTTTGTGTGTGTCCTTTTTGCTTGCCAAAATCCTGCCCTTGTAACTCCATCATCCTATCAATCAACAATTCAACCATACCTCATGTAATATTTAAATACATTTTATATGGCCTTATTTTGTCATTTAATTCCAAAATTATTGTATATCATTCAAACATCCCCAACACAAAAATGTATATTTTTAATGGCCGTTTTAATTATCCTTCATGTAATTCCCATTATTTTTCCTGGAAATATTATTCATCATCTTGTAAAAAATATAGTTTCGTCAACGAAACAAGTATTTGGATCCTATGATTACTTTATTAATCATCAGAGTTAAACAAAGATAATTTTCCAACTGTGAAATCAAATTCCCTTTCATTAATAATGAAAAATTCTTCAAACATCAAAACTTTAACATCACTCACATATTGACTTATGGACAACAAATTCAAAAAATGGGGAAAAATTATTTCCATATTATAACTCTTATTAAATAACATCCCTTTTACCCATATTATTTCAACTAATTATAAAAATAAATGTGTAGAAACATATTTATCAATTAATATCATAGAAAATGTTTTGTAATATTTCTATAGAAACTTTTTGTATGAGACGATTTCATATATGGTTATGATAGTTTGATCTAATATTTTATTTTATTTTTTATTTTTTGGCCTATTACCACTAAATAAGGTGGTTTCAACTCCATGATTAAAATTAAAGGGTTTGCAATTGGCCATTTTTTATTCATATATCTCTATAGATCATGATTCCTAGTTTGTTTATCCCTAATATATTTATAAAATGATCATGAATCATTTTCTCGTCTCCATATTCATATCGACGACAATTAATTACAAAACCATTTAATTTAGGATTATAATAATCTTTTGTTGGATAAGATGGGTGTTCATAAATCTTTAAATATTGTTTGGTATGTTGGGACTCAATAAATATATTCCTTTAGATGGGTTATGGGTAAATCCTATGTTCATCACCTAAGGAATATTAGATTCCTGACCTAATGATTCATGTTAATTCCATAGTGGTAATTATAGGCACATACCATAAGGAATCATGTAGACATTTTATAGGGTAACCCCAACTCATCAGAAGAGGAAACTCATGCTCTCCACCTAATTCATCAAATTCTCATCACATATGGAAACTCAGGCCCATAAACAAATCCATATCTAGCTCATCCTTAGAGTTATCCATTGATTATCACATAATTCTTCCTATGTTCATCACATAAGGAATGAAAAAATCATAGGCTCATCGAATAATTAGATTATAGATACACACAATGATCATAACATTGGCTTATTATACTTATTAGATAAGGGATTTATTTTCCCTCTCATGATCTATCATTTTAAAAATAAGCTTGTTAAAGTACCTAGGCTCAACACCTTATGAAAGGGTGATGCGATCCAAATATCATCACAAATGGCCCTTATTTTTATCACATACTGTATCTTATCCTCATCACCAAATATGATCAAGAATAATAATATTTTGCTGGTTTTAGATGTATATGATAGGCCATTTCTTTTGAACCTCTCATAGGGCATCTTGGGGATATCCCAAAAAGGAGGGAAACAGTTTAATGCCTTATGGGGATGCTTCTCCATAAACTCATCACATATATTCCAGTCATTGTTCACCATAAATTGGGGTTTGATATACATATTCTCATAATGTAATTTGAAGAACATATTTTATATACAATTTGGATTAACAATTATTTGACTTCATAAGGAGACCTTTGAATGGTTTGTTAAAAAATTTATCAAACTATAAGAAGATGATCCTGAATAAGAGATAATTCTTCCTAAGGGGAAGATAGAACAGTTTTAATTTCAATATTAAACCTAAATGGGGAATCCTACATTTTCTATTGGGAAAAATGAATCCAAATACATGTAATTTTAGTTTTAGATTTTGTGTTCATGGGATAAGACCATACCATTTAGTTTAACATAATTTAGTAATAATTTATTGTTACAAAATGACTAATAATATGAGATGGTTTTGTGCATAAATTTTGGATGCCCAGTGGGGGAAAAACTCATTATGTTGTAAAGGGGGGTTTTCTTTTGGGGACATTATAATTTGGGATTATACCAAATAAAGAGGTCTATAGTGCTACTCAATATCAACAGTAACATGATCATGGATTAAAAAAAGATCATACTGATGGGTAAGAGTCATAGAAACTGCTGGTCCAATATTGAGGATAAGGTATAAGAGTTGTTTCACCTTCCATTTCATCTTCAATGGGGCCCAAGCATTAAAGTCCATACAAATGTATGTGCATATAGTTTTTTCATAAAAATCTATAATTAAATGAAAATGGGACCTATATGTTGTTAACTCATAATCATGTATGTAAAAAATAATGATTTAATTCGATCATATTTGAAATAGTATAAAAAACATTGATATTGGATGATTCTTGAAGTTTCACAAGACATTGGATAGTAGAAAAAATATTCTTCCTGGACAACATAAAATGATTCTCTTATAAGGTTGGTATTTTTGTAAAACCTAGAGTTTCATGAGAATTGGTCATTAGTTTTGAACTATGTTCATCATTGAAGGACGTTTCAGGAAATCATATCAAATAGAATACAATTATTTAAAAGTATTATTCAAAAGAATTTAACCTTAATTCTAACCAATTGGATTCCAGGGTAATCATTAGATTTGAGTGATTAGTGGAGGTCCATGTTTCATGAATTGAGTTTATTAATATATATTTCTTTAAGTATGATCTGAAAAAATGGTGAGTTGAGTTTTTATTTATTTTCTTCATGTTTATGGGTTGGTTGTTTTAATCAATATTTTGGGTACTCATCCATGTCCGAAGTAATATTGTGCTCTAACATCATTTCACAAAACCTTCTTTATCAAGACCACTATAACTGATCCATTATGATTGGATATATAAATATGAATATATTTTTTAAAAATTATTTAAAAAATTTTGAGATGATAAAATAAAATTTTTTAATAAGGATAAAATTTTTAGTAGAGTCTTTACATGCTTTTAAAATAAATTTGTAACCATTATAATTATATAAATGTTTTTGGAAATTAATTTAGATAATTTCCTAAAATATAATAAATTTTATATTAAAAATGAAATTCAATCTTAATATCATCACATAAAAATTATCATTGGATGAAATTATTCAATTCTTTTAAAAAGGGATAATTTTTTGCGAATATTAAATAGTACCACTTTTTTTAAATCTATCATTTCATTTCAATAAATTATGTAATATAAAAGTCTAATTATGCATTGAATTTTATTTAAAAATAAAATTTGTTATTATTATTTATCTATAATTAATATATTTAATAAAATTTGTACTATTTTCATACAAATCATTGTTATATGATAATTTTTTGTCTTAAAAACTTATTTTTCTAACGAATTATTTTTATATGAATAATGTTATACCCTTTTAATTAATCAAAATAACAAAAAATTAGGAATTATTTAAATAAATATATAGATTATATATAAATATATTAATTGAAATTAGTATATTAACTATTATTTTTCATAGAGTTAATGTAATACCATTTTATTATAAAAAAATATTTCATGAAAAAAAACCATTTTTCAACACATTTAGAAAGATTATTCATAAATTAAATTATAAATATTTTGTGAAATAAGTTTGATAAAATAAATTCCATGTTTTGAATAATAATAATCAATATTAGTTAATAAATTCAAACTCATTTTTTATCATTATAAATTATTAAAAATAATAAATATCTTTTGTCTTGGTAAAAGGGTAAATTTGGTTACAAAATGTTAAAATTAATTAGAGAGGCCACCATTTTTCATCTTAGTTTTTATTTCATAAAGTAATTTGAACCCTTATTACCTTATTCAATATATTTAAATATTCATGGAAAACATGTCCAAGAAAGTGACCTATCTAATAATTTGTGTAAAGTAGAAGACAAAATGTCACCCTCTTTCCTTTATGTAACTATTATATGATCACATAACGATAAAAATAAGTGGTTAATAAATATTAATGATTATTTTTAGTATAATAAATTAAATTTCATGATGGAGATTTATATTTATTAATTAATGATTATTTATTTACCTCAAACACCAATACAACACTGATAATGTTCTTGTGAAAATGGTCAACAACTCATGGTAAATAATTTTAAAAACATTAAATTTAATGTATTTGGGATGAGTTCTAGATCCAATATAATTTCATATAAAATAATGATGTATTATTGATATTAAAATAAGTTATATTATAAATTCATTATTATCTCCATGTTATTAAAATCTATTTAAATTAATAGTGTCAAAAATGACATTTATGGAATTTTTTAATAAATTATATTTTATTAAATTTTTTAGAAAACTAATAAAACATGAAAGGGTAAAATTAGAATGGGAAATTATCAAAAATTTCCTCCCTTTTTTAATGATGGTCCAATTATAATATTTTAGGTAAAATTATAACCTGTTCTGTTTGAAAAGGAAAGCAGTTACTTTGGTTTAGGTTAACATGGGTTTTCCAGGGGTTAAACCAAGACGAGAGGTTTAGTTTCTAGATAAAAATAAATAAATATTATTTTATGTCCATGTTTCTATATTATACTATTCGAAACATGAATCCATAATCATATAGAAGTATTTTAATTGAATATAACCATATTATAATTTAATATTTTAAGAAATTAAAAATGTACCCCGCCTCTTACTTATAAAGGAGAACCTTCTCTACTCTTCTCTTCACACATGAATAACCATTTGGTTTTTAAATGGCATACCCAAAAATTAATTTAAATTTTTTTATAGGTCATGTTTTATTTAAATATACCTCATATAAATGATTTTCATAACAACATATAAAGGTTGTTCGAAGGAGAGGAGTCATTATTAGATAAGCATTTTTTTCTTCTTATTCAGCCTATGTGAAATCATATTCAACTATACTGATATTATTTTATAATAATATATCATATAGATAAATTATATAATATTTCTCTCAAAACCTATTTCAATATCTATTTCGATCAAATGGAATATGAAACCATCATTCAGGATTATGATGGACTACCCCCTTGTGAACTGATGTAATTCATTTTCCATCACAACAAATAATAGAAAATTTTAATTACTAATTTAATATATTTAAATATGATAATAATGAAAAAAATCATTCATTAATATAAAATAACTTATAATTTATTTCCATTCAATTATTATAAATATTATAACATCTCTCATGTGTATGTCTGGATTACCACCTCCATGAAGTGATTTGATTTGTTTTTCATTAATAAATCACATGGATAGTATATATATATATATGTGTGTGTTTGTGTGTGTGTGTGTGTGTCTGTATATATATATATTTAAATAATTAATATTTTATTTATGTTATAATTAAAATTAAATAAATTTAGATTAACATTTAGCTTCTTTTCGTAATGATAATTCAAAAAGGGATTTGACACTCTTGCGTACAGATGACCTACTATGTCAATGATTGTAACATAGTACTATTTTTCATTATCATTTCTCATGATTGGTTTTAAAAAGTATAATTTATAAATTAAAAAAATAAGTATATAATAATTATTATTAAATATATAATGAAAAATGATATCTTTCACCTTAATCAACAAACCAATGTCATTTTAGACAAATGAACTGAATATCATCAAAACATCTAATGTGAACTTAATTGAAAATGTAATTAAATATAACATGTTAATAAATCAAATAAAAGAAATAAGAAAAATAAAAAAGGTTTTTTACATTATAAATAATTAACATTATAATATTATTTATAAATATAAAAAATGTATGTGCTATGTCGGACCCATGGTAAGGGATTCTATCTTAATTTTCCTTCAATGAGGAATATTTTAATGTTATACTCGAATTTAGTTTTTATGGTGTATATAATACCCTTTAAAATATTATATCTTGAATCCTTACTAAATCATGATATTTACAATTAATGATCCAATTATTTTATCAAAGGGGATATGACTTGAAATTTAAGATGGGTTAAGAGGATTTATAAATCAATTGTTTTATTAGGTTATATTACTTCATCATTATATTTCATATTTTAAAATTATGTGTATAATTACTTTTTATTGTCTTATGTTTTATTTTCACTTGTTTAATTTGGATTTATATTATACACACATAATAATTTTTTTTATTAATCCTCACATCAATGTTAACAACTTTTTAATAGATTTCATATCAATTTCCACTCTATTAAAACATATTTTCACTTAGGATCCTATTTATTTTTATGAGGTGTATATACTACCGGTTTATTATTTTAAATCAATAATATCATTATAAAAAAAATTTAAAAGTTTCATCTTAAGTTATTTCTTTCATTGGGGTTAGTATTCTAATGATACCAAATAGGTAAGGGTTCATTTCATAATCTCATTAAAATTCAGGATTGTTTATATTTTTGTCTCCAGAAGAGGAAATTATTTTATATTTATATCATAACCTAAATTTATTTTATTCTCATACATTTTTTCCTTTAATGTTTATTTATTATTTAATTTTAATCCCATAATTTCTAAAGATACTGAAATAATGATTTTTCATGAGTGAAATTCTCCCATAATCAAGAAAAATAATTTAATTGATACTTCCATTACATGTTTCAAATATTAATTTCAATGAATCTAATTTTCTTAATATGTTTTAATTTTTTAGTTAACAAATTTTACTTTCCACAGGAAAAATATAGTTTCCTCAAGAATGATTATAGTGAAAATTTTATGGTATTTCTATTCTTCAATGATGATAAACATAAACATTTATTATACCCCATAAGGAAAGAATACCATCTTCATTATTTATTTGGATTGTTAATGATTAGTTTAACTAGGGATATAATTAATATTTAATATGTTGGTTTCTTAATAAAAATATTTATGTTGAATATTTATTACATTTTTATTCTCCTTAATCTTATGATGAATTAATTGGATGTTATAAGAGATGGGAAAATCATGATATATCCATTTGATTCATTACTAGGTCTCAAGATACAAACTATTTTTCTTATTTTGGGTAGTTCTTCTAAATATATGTAAGATTTATTAGCATGAGGCATCAACATTATGTTTATGATGTTCGACATTAAAATTTTCATCATTATGAGATTAGATATAGATATCCAATTGATTATTTGAATAGTTTTGATATAAATGGATTATTTCGAAGCTAATGTTATTACTTATATTGAATTATCTGTTATTTTTTCCATATTACTATTTTAATCAAGTTGTTGATTAAATGAAATGAGTTTTTAGTTGTATACCTTTTGATACTTGCAAATCCTTATTTACTCATGATAGTCTCTATTACACATAACCCTTACTAAGAATATTAGATCAGCCAATATTTTTATTCCTTTCTGGAAGATATGGAGATAGAATGTTTAAATCATTTCATGGATATGTATTATATACTTTTACTATGTTTTAATTTTAACGTTTTCAGTTTTAATGTGAGATTCAAGTACTTATCAGGTTTTCCATGACTAGAAAACTAATTTGGTCTATTGGGATATGATATCATATACCCAATAACAATTTATTATGATAACCAAAACATCCTGGGTTTTTGGGGTTGGGTCATTATAGTTGGAATCATAGTTACTTCAGTACAGACCCTGGGAACTAAATTGTAAAAAAAACAAATATTAATTAACATCGTTGTTTGACAGAAATTGAGGGAATTTGATAAAGATTCTATGTTTAGAATTCATATGAAGATAGTTCAATATTTTTAGGTGTTTTAATTGGTAAAAAAGCTACAGAAAATTATATATTTAAATTCACAGATTCCCCATTTGAGATTTTTTGTTATGGGAATTTAACATGATTAATGATATTTCTTGTAACATTTATTGGAATTCTTTCCTTTGAAGTAGTATCTGTTTCAGTGAAATATTTACATAATGGATAATTATATTTATTTTATGGATACAAATTTAAAGTTAATGATATAATTTAGGGTTTATATGATCATTTATGATTATTTAATTATGTGTAATTAAAATGTGGGGAAATATCTTTTATCACATAGAAAACCATGGTATCGAAATTATATTTGATGACTAATGTTGTTTTGGAAGTTTTCATCGTATTTCATGGAATGTTACAGGAATTATATTAATAATGTTTTTAGAAAAGGGGAATCTCATGTGTCAGGTAGAAACCTATCACATATATAAAGGCTCTAGATCATGAACCCACAGCCGAAGGGTAACATTGGTAATACATTGACTATTGTCATATATATTGTATTATTTAGTATGAAATTGTATTTACATAAATGGTATAACAGATAAATATTATGTTTATTTTGGTAAAAATTGTTTCTGAATAAATATTCTTAACTTTTTAATATTTCGAGGTGATTAATGATATTTTAAGATATATTTTATTGGGATTAGATATCTATAATAATTAGTTTTAACAAAAATGATTAGTTGGGAAGAATTACATTATGTTTTTTGATATTAAAGGGAAAGGGTCTGAGATAACCTCTGAGGTTAAAACCTTATTTCATGTTGAGGTCATTGGGGTTATTTTTGATATGGTTTTTTATTTAAGGAATTATCAATGCTAAAACATTTTGGTTTATTATTTAATTTTATATATTAATGTATTATTTATTCATATGAAGGTTTATTGTTTTTTTATTATCCTACAATGTAAAAAAATATTATTATTCTACTAATAATAGTTGGAATATACTATTATTTATCTATGGAATATGTGATCTGTTAATAGTTTATTTTAATGCTTTAAAGACAAAAAATTCAACTTAAATACTCATATCTTGGAGAAAAATAAGAGATTGTGGGGGTATATTGATTAAAGGATGAAATTATCATTTCAATGTACATTGAATTCATTATTTTCTTAGTAAATATATTAAGGTAATTCCTAATATCTAGGAAATATATCTTGAAATTTTAAATTTATCCAATTACAATCATTTTTCACAAATTGATGATTTTTTCACCTATCATAGATTTTTTGTTTTGTTTTAGTTAATGTCCTTCTTACCACGTTCTTTATATCTCTCTATTAGTCCTTTATTGTTAGTTTTCCTCTCCTTGTACATATTATATGTTCTCATTAATTTTCTCATAGTTGGAAGTATAGTTTTGTGTTATTCTATATGACCTTCAAATTTCAATTTCCCTATTTTTAAGGTAATGTTTTATTATTGATTTTATGATGTGGTTCTTCCAAAAATGAATTTTCATATGTATAACCCTTGAGTTTTTTCCCAAGATCATATTGTGAGGATTTATTTTATTTAATTTTGGGAGAATGTAATACCTTGAAATTTTAAAAGAATTACATTATGTTCAATTTATTATAATGCATGAAACACTGAATCTAATAAAAGTGTGATATACTATTTAAATGTGACAATTATAATATATCTATTAAAAATGGATGTATGAATTTGAAATATGACATTTTAAAAATTATGAATAAATATTTTAGATGAAGAAAGTTTATTAGAACGTAAGGACACGATTATAAGTAAATTCTTTACATACTGAAAAAATATATTTTTTATTAAAACATTTTCATTATTTTATAAGAAAATAATTTAATTAATTTATAAAATTTTGATATCATTTATTGTACAGAATAGAAATTTTTTAAACAATCATGTCCAAATTAACTAAGGGTGATTTTTTTTGATTTTTTTGAGAAGCGTGTTTTTTAATGAATAGTAAAAAATATCCCTTTTTGTAAAATTTTCATTTTTTTTAAACAGTTATGTAAATTTAAATTAATTTTATGCTTTAAATTCTAACTAAATATAAGATAAGTACAAATTATTTATATTTAATCTAATTAATTAAATTGTAGTGATATTTATTCGAGATTTCCGTATATATTTTTTTGTTGTAAAAACAACCCCTAATGAAGAATAATTTAAATTAAATGCAGTGATTATATATATAAATATGTTAATTGACATTAATATAATGTATATTAATATAAATATAGTTTTTGTATGATCATATTCTCCTTGAAAAAAAAATATTTCTTGAAAGTCCATTTTTCGACATGTTTTGAGGGTTCATTATTTAATTAAATTATGATACTTATATGAATTGAATTTATATAAAAGATTCATATTTGGAACCACATTAATTAATGATAGATAATAAGTTAAACTTAATTTTATGTTCTAATGAATCGTAGAAATATGAAATATTTGTCTCCATGTCAATATGGTAAATCAGATTAACCTATGTTTAAACGAAGTGATAAGGACATCATTTTTCATAATAATTAATATTGTTTTAACGGATATATACCATTATAAACATAGATTATAGATTTTATTAGTTATGGGGAACTATTCCAAGAAATTGACCTATAGAATAATTTAGGTAAACAAAAATACAAAATTTCACTCTTATAACTTTAGATATATCTTATATGTTCACAAAGGGACAAAAATAAATAGTGAAATAATCTTAAATGATATTTTTAATATAAAAAAATTATTTTCATGAAATTAATTGATAGTTTTATTTTTATTTATTATATTGTTACCTTAAGCACTTACAAAAAACTCAGACAACTCTTGTGTAATGTTGAGGAAACTCAAGGTAAATAATATTAAAAATTGTAGAACTTATATATTTTGGATTCGTTCTTGTCAAAAATTAATTTTATAGTTAATAATAATGTATTATTGATATTTCAATTGATATTATCCTAAAATAATTATTATCTTAGTTTATTTAAATTCAAAATAAATGAATAGTTCTGAAAATTACATTAAGGATATTTTTTGTTCAATAATATTTTATTAAATTATTTCAGAATAAAAAAATTAATCCAAGTGAGAAATTAGGATCGAATATATTCTAATATTTTAAAACATTAACATTTATCATCATATTGTATCCTTTTAAGTAAAATTATATCCCTTTTAGTTTTAAAAATAGTTTTTAATATGATTGAGGTCAAAATAGGTTTAACAATGGTTGAAGTAACTTATAAGGGTTAGTGGAAATGTAAATTTCATTATTTTATTTTGGATACCCATATTATTACCTTATAATATCCCAAAATCTATTATATGGATATTTTTAAGTATTTTTTTATAGAATATGACAATATTATAGTTTTCAATTTTTGAAATTATAAAAGTTCCCCTCCACTCACTTATAAAAAGGAAACTCGTACCCTCTTCTCATCACACATCAAAAAACATTTAACTCAAAAAATACCTTCAAAAAGTACTTTCTTTAAATCTATATCATTCACTAGGGGCTTTGTTTTGATTATAAAACCATTGTAGTATGGCATTTGGGGTCAACCTAAAGAGGTTGTCCAAATAATAAGTATCATTCCTAAACAACCATTTTTTATTTTTTCTTCCTCTGCCTTCAATATATTTTCAACCATGATGTTATAATAAATTTTTGTATCCCATATAATAATATTTTATTATGTAAAGTTCATAACTAACATTCATCTTATCTTCCATTAAATGGGAAACAAACTCATCATTCGTGTGTACGGAGAATTACGACCTCACGAACTAATATAATTTACTTTCCATCACCACTTAACATGACATGTATTAATGAATTATTTAGTGTATATATATATATGATATTTATGATATTTTTATCATTATTTAAACAAATACTAACATATAATTTCTACTCTTCCGCTCATTATAAAATTATAACATTGATTGTTAAAAGATGAGTATTACAACCTCCATGAAGCAATGTGATTCATTTTTCATTACCACAAAACAATGTTAATGTATATATAAGTATATCTAATTAAATTGTTCGAAATTAAACATAAAATAAAAATTAATTAATTACTAAAGAATACTTACTATCTTTCAATCATGTTTCTTGATAAATACAATCATTACTCATACATAAGTATGACCTACAATCTCCATGATTGTATTGTATTTCATTTTACAAAAACATAATTAATCATTTTTAATAGTGTAATTAGTTTACATAAATTATAATTATTTTATGATAATTATTTTCTAATTTATTAGACTATTTCATCTTTTACCATTTTCAACCTACATAATTCATTTTAGACATATGAAATGAATATCGTCAAAATATTTAACGTGAAATTAATTAATAAATTATTTATATATAACATGTCAATATTTAAATACTTTTAAAAAAAACAAAAAAATATTAATAAATTATTTAATTAGAGTAATTTTGTTATTCAAGAATACAAATAACATTTGTGATGATTCAGACCTTGGGTAACGAATTTTGTCCCAATTTCGATTCACTAAGGCTTATTATAATGTTATACACCAATTTATCTTATATTCTGGGTATAATTACCTTTTATATATTATATATTTGATCCTTAAAAATTAATTTTTTTAATTTTTTAATTCAAAATATTTCATTGAAAGCTATTTTTTATGAATTTTATGAAGTGGAAAGGGGTTTCATTACTAAATTCTTTTTCATTTCATTATATTACTACTTAAAAGTCTTTGATATTATATGATATCATGTATAATGAATTTTTATTATTTTAATATGTATTTAAACTAATTTTATATGGATTAACAATTGATACATATAATAATTTAATTGATTATTCCTCACATAAATTGTATGAATGTTGTAAGAGATTCTGTCTTAATTTGAACTCTATTGGGACATATTTGGTATTATGGACTTATTTATAGTTATTATGTGTATCTAGGGCGGATTATATAGGGTATATAATTAATATCTTTATATTTATTTAATTTAATCCTTCATTTTAATTTTTTCTTTCAATGCTGTTGTGATTAAACAATTACCATAGTTGTAACAGTTTATTTCAAAATCTCACCATTATTCATGAATTTATATATTTATGTATCCACATAAGGAAATTATTTTATATTTTGATCTTAAACTCAATATATTTTATTATAAACTATCAATTACTATAAAATTATCATTTTCACTTTCCATTTCCTCTCTTTATATACTCAATATAAAAAAGTGTTGTTTTGCAGAAAACCAATTTATTCTACTTAGTTGGGAATAATTTTCCATATCCATATTTTCCTTCATAGGTATTTAAGAATTTATTTAATATTAAACCAAGATTTACTAAATACATTTCCATCAATCTTCCACTCTATAGAAAATGTTTCTAATGGAATCATCATTTTGTTTTTTAACAAGGTACATTTTGATTTTTTTGTAAAAAATTTGAATGTAGTCTTTATTTTTAACATACTCAAAATGATTTCAATTTCCCCAACTTTATATCTAATAGTTGATTTGAAACTTATTTGAAAAGATTCCATGATTTTTTAATGGTTTTTTCCTATTATTCATGATTTATTTTTTTTAAAGTGATTTTAAATGTTAATGAGGTATTTACCTTAGGAATGTTTTTAGATATTTTCAGGGTATTTGTTTTCATTAATAATGCTAACCCATTATTTTACTAAAAATCAACTAGTAATATATTGTAATTATTTCTTAATTAGTCTTTCCCTAGATAATTTATTATTATTATAACTATGGATATATTAACATTTCATATGCTAGTTTTTCATTATGAATTTTAAAATTATTATGTATTGACTATTTATTCTACCCTTTCATCTGAGGAATTCATTGGACTTTTTATGTGGGGGTGGCCCTAGCTATAGATTCATGATTCATTGGTAGTTCCTTTAGTAAAAACTAGTTAGGTTATTTGGTTGAGGCCCTAACCATTTAGATAATATTTCTCACCATGAGGCCTTGATAATGTTTTTATGAAGTTCTGAATTATGTGTTAAATCTTTATGAGATTAGTAATTGATGTCCATTTTATTTTTTTAATTGTTGTTATATCCACGGATATATTTCAAGCTCATGTGATTCGTTATATGGGATTATTTTATAATCATTTATGTCTTCCATATTATTCTTCATGCTCATGTTATTTATTAAAGGACACGTGTTTTTAGTAATTTACCTTTCAATATTGATTATTATTTATTTGGTCATAAAATATTCCACTATATGTAACCTTTACAAAGAATTTTATCTCGCCCATTTTTTTATTTTCCCTATGATATGAATAGTAAATATTTGAATTATTTCAAGGATGTAGAATATTTACATTAACATTGTTTTATTTTAATGTTATTAATTTGAATGTGATATTAAAGTCTGTATCTAGTATACCAAGAATAATAAACTATTTTATCCTTTGGTATTTGACATCTTCTATCTAGAATCAATGTATTAAAGTGACCATTGTCTCTATGTTATTGTGGTCGGGTTCATTTCCCCAAATCAACTGTTGGGATACGATATGTTTAACAGTTTGGCATACCTATACATATTTATCTTCAATACAATTATAGGGTGTATGGTTGGAACACAATTTTCCTAACTGTTTATCAAAACCATATTTTGTCACTATTTTTGTTAAAAATGGATGATTTCAAATTTTCCACTTCTCAAATTTTACATCAAATCAGACTCAACTCCCTTATTTGGTAAATGTGTAACCAAGGAGGATGTATTATGTGGTTATTCAGTCTCCTTTGATTATTTATATTGGATTTATAATTTTTATCCCTTAGTATTTATGGTAAATCATTAATAGCCTCTTATTTCTTCACATTCATTCATTATCCCATTTTCTCTAACAATAGAAATATTTAGTTACTAAGGGTTCTATATGGATTATATTTCAAGAGGGGGTTTGATTTTATATGGTTGACTTTGGATATCTATGACCTCTTCAGTTATCTTGAGGTGATTTAGCTAAATCTTTTTGAAAATTAAATACTTTCATGGTAGGCGGCCCTATATATGACACTTTACATTTAGAACTATTTTTTATTATAGTTTTAATTGATTAATTTGTGTGTTTTTACATTTACATGAGGTGTAATTAGTAAATATTATAAAGAGAGTGTTGATTCATTTTTTTCATCAAATGTTAATGGCATTTCCTTTTATTTCAATGCTTAATGAAAATATTGTGAATTAATTCTTCCTAAATTATTCATTAAAGGAATGGGTGGATCCTTTAAATTGATGGATAAATTTATTAATATTTTTACCATTCTTTCAATTTAAAGGGATTTTTTTGAAATGGTAATGATAAAATTTTTAAAATTATTTTGTAATCGTTGATTTATAAGGAAATATTTTGAGTCCCTCTTGTCTCTTTTGAAATAATTATCATTATTAAAATATATCCTAAAACATAACCATTTATAATTTAATAATCAATAGTTTGATTCTTGTATGAGATTATGCTCAATGAAGGGGAGTATATATTTCATAAATGGTTCTGATATAAATTATGGTTATTTCATGTGAGGGAATTAGAATAGAGGTTGTTTATTGTTTTTAAAATAAATTATATATAATTATATGTAATATTTATTTTACTCACCTCACCTTTCTAATTGGGGCTTGTACATTCATCTTTTTTTGCACACCTATGTTGTATCATCCCTCTTGGATTCATATTATTATTATTTGTATAATATATAATTAATTATTCATATTCTTATAATTTACTATTCATTTCCTTGGGTTTAATATTGTTTTCTTCCCATTTAATTCTACTATTATTCATTTTAATTTTTATTACCATGTGTTTAATTACCAAGTGATTCGGTCACCCAATGTGTGGATGGGTTACACTGGGTTCATGGGTTAAAAATCATTTTTTAGTTATTATTATTTGGGAACAATCATTACTAATGATACTCATTTGATACCCATGGTGTTTCCCTCAATCCTTATATGATAGGGAACACCTCTCATGCAATACATGATCCTAGATGAGTGCTTGGTTCTAGGGTGGAATAGACTTGGTTTGTGATAAATGATATCATAACTCTAGGTTCTAATAAAGGACATCATTCTTTAGTCACTATAAATATGTTGGGATTCTAGGTATATTAGTGGAAGATTAATTGAAATTCATGTGACCAGACATAATTAGGTTCTTGATAAACACCAATATATGGTGATGCTTAGGTTTCTTGGGTAGACCATGTTTTTTTTGTCTTCAATATAATATTGTTTCATATACGTTTTGAAATTTTATGTCTTAATTATTATTTCTTAAACTCAATAATTAAATAAAATTTTACCTTGCTACAAGTATTTAAGTGAAATTTAGAAGGAATTCAAATAGAACATGTTTGATGGGAACTGTTTGGAAAACCATGTACAGAATGTGTATAACCTCCTATTTAGATTCTGATGAGCTTCTCACATGATGCACATAGTTTCCAAAACATGTAACCAAACCATGAAATTATGTTACTTATTTTAAATTTTTTATATTTATATTTTTTATGTGTTTGGTTTCTTTTTTACATTCATATTATAGGTTTTGGATGGTTACATGGTATTTTTTGTATTTTAAATGATGATTTCATTCATTCGTGTATGATTTATAAAATATACACCATAAATTTTTTCCAAAAAAATTATTTGTAATTTTAAAACTAAATTAATATTATTACATAATGTTTTAAATATTATGGAAATAAGGGGATTTATAATGTTTTAAATTTGAAAAAATATAATTTGAATCAATTGATATATATTAAAAAACTGGGAATTTTTATTAGAAATTCTTTCCTTATGATTTTTGAAAATGTTTTAAAATTATAAATATTTTAAGAATTTGTTTGGGGAAATTTAATAATCATTTTTTAGTTACATTTGATGTTTTAAATTTAAAAATGTTCTCAATCAAATGATGAAAATAGTTTTATAGTAATTATAAAAATTTTATGTTTGTTTTAAAATTCTGATTGATGAGAATTTATTTGTTGTTTCCTTTTATGTTTTTATATTAGCTTATTTTTTTATTTGGTTTATAAGTATTATGAGATTTCATAGTTTTCTTAAAGAATGATTCGAGTTTGAAATATGGGATTGTATTGTTTATTAAGGTCAAACATAAAATTTTTTTATTATGTTTTATAATCCCAAAATTTATAGGAGACCCCATTAAGACCTATGGATTCACATGAGGGAGTTGTGGATGGATCTCCACATGTAGACCCCTAACTTGATTATGCTTTTCCTGATTCATTTTCCCCATTAACCCTATTTATAGAGGATGGTGATATTTCTCTTCTATCCAAACCTCATGACTTCATTTATGAGTTCCATAGTTTTAATCCTTCTCACATCATTGGAAAACTAGATTTGAAAGAGGAAGAGAAGTGTATTTTGAGGATCAAGGTTATCTTCATCCAGATTAAACATCATGGGTCATTTAGAATCAAGTTCACTACCTTTATAATAAAACACCTATGTTGGAAGATATAAATCATTTTAGGGATGTCTTCATGGATATTTTCATCCACAATTATTTTGATGAATATATTAAAAATAATAGGAAGATGGAATTGTATGGAATCTGAAAAGGTGACTGATTATTATTAGAATATTTAAGTATAATGCATGAGTTTTTATTATACAATTTTCTTTATCCATTGATAAATTCTTAAATGATTGTTATTTTAAAAGGGCTGTATTGCTACACCTTCAGTCAGTAATTTACTCACATGTACATAATAGTTGGAAAGTTGTAGTGATGAATATTATGAGGTTTAAAGCTGGATTGAATAGAATTATTGAAGCAATTGATGTTTCACATATCCCTATGAGAAATGATGGTAACACCCGTTAAGGGAAAAGGAACTTAGTGATATTGGAGTAGCATGAAATAAGAAACAATTTTTAATTATTAATTTTCCCACATATTTATTTTGTGATAATTTTTTAAGGGTCACAATATTTTGAGAAATAACATTATAGAAATTCTTCTTACTTGGAAGCACATAATACTTATTGTGCCTACATTCTTCTAAGTTATCTACGATTGTTCTTTTAAGGTGTTTCCTATATGAAGGTAAAAGTAAAATATTCCAATATTTAGGGTCCTTAGGATGGTCTTACTTGTATTTATCTTAATTGACCACTCATGAAGGTCCTTAGGATAGACTAACTAGTATTTATCTCAATTCAATGTTCAATTATTCTTCATTTTTTTGTTTTAACTTCCTTTTTATCTTATTATTCCCTCTTGTTTTTGTATGATGGGTTTTGGATAAAAATTTTCCTTTTCATGAAATTTTATTTATATTGATGTCTTATAGGTCATTACTAGATATGAGGGATAGATCTCAATGATAATTATAATATGGTGGGGATACCACAATAAGATAACCCTAGCTAAACACTATTTTTTATTCTTCTTTTTTTGAGATATAGTTTCTTGTATGGGGTAATTTCTTTGATCCCCTCCTAGTATGTGTATGTTTATAGCTACATTTCCTGTTTTGGATTGTGAACCATTTTATTAAATTCTCCAAGAGTGGGATGAAGGGAATGAAATGGTACCTATTATTTTCTAAACAATTCAAGGAGATCGTATTTTATGTAATATTTTATTAGGGAGCTAGTCATTCCTTTTCATGTATTATTGTTTTTCTAATAAAAAAACATAAATATTTTATGCTCTATTCATTGTGTATTGGCATATATTTTGGAACTTATGTATGTTTAGGGTGCTCATTACCAATTATCATTCTTTAGAAGGTTCAACAAGGATGGTTCCTTTAATCTCATAGTCCGTGATTCATTTGTTGACATGTAATTATAAATATCAACATTGAATTTTAATCTTGATCAACCAATGCTTCATGTTCTTTCTCATGGAAAATAAAGTTTTTATGGGATTTTTATAACACCCTAACCATATGTATATTTTAAATTTGTTTATGTTTTAGTCTCCTATATTTTCTCTCTCATCCATGGTATCTCTATTTGATATTAATAATTGTATCAGTATAATGTGCTTGTTTCTTCATCTGCAAATGGGTAGAATAAACATTATTGAAACCATGTGATAGGTACTCCATTTTTTGATAGTGACAAATCACTTGGTTTTTGAATGGTTTTTTTAACTATGTGTTCTTCCCATATATAGTGCTCTAGGGTCCCAATAGGTGAACACAGTTGGTGCCTGATTTTTCTAACCATGTGTTGTGCCCATATTTGTTAAAAATAGAAGATTAATATTTTCCCTTATCTATATTAATCCCAAAATCACACCCATTTCACTCATTTTTCTATTAAATTCCCCAAGAGGCTCTCTCCTAGGGTACATCCACCTCATTTGATTATTTATCTTGGATTCTTCTAGGTTTTCCACTTTTTATAAAGGTAAATTAATCCTTTTCAATTATTTCTTATTTTTCAGTCATTTTATCTCTACTTCCCTAAATCTGAAATGTTATAAGAACCTTGGGTTCCTTATGGATTGATTTTATAGGATTTATTTTCATGTTTTAGAGTTACACATTTTTTTAATAATCCCTCTTGTATCTCATTTAGGTGATTGTGAAATGACTTTTGAAAAAGTAAAATGTTTTATGTTATGAGTTAATACAAATTAAAAATTAAATTTGGACCTATTATTTCTTTTGGGTTTAATTTCATGATTTCCTTATTAAATATTTAAATAAATTATATTTATTTTATTTTATAAAAAAGTATTTTATTTATCTTTTTTCATTAAATGATCATAGATTTTACTTTTTTACATGCTTGAATCCTTTTTTGTAAATCCATGTTTACTTTTTGTTTATTAAATAGATCAGTCTAGTTATTTAAATTTCCATATATCTTTTGAAATATTTTTTGCCTGGTTTAAGAAAATATATTTACTTGATGTAAATGAGTGTGGTTTCCTTTTTATATTTTTTTTCAAATTATTGTTTTGTAATTAATTGTTTTGAGTCCTCCTTGGTTGTTTCAATAAAATTAATTATAAATGAATATACCTCATTAAAAATTCCCCAATGAATATTAAAAACAAATCTCTTGGTGGTTATCTCAGATAATGGACAATGAAGTGTTTTATGAATTTATTGAATTCTTTAAATATAAATTTGGTTCATTTATTATGATGGATTCATAGGTGAGTGTGTGTATTGTTTTTTAATTGTATTATAAATAATGTTATGTAATATTTATCTGATTCTCCACTACTTTTGGTTCATGGGAATCCTTGGGTTCTAGGTGGGTTATCTTGGTACCCATGGATGATAATTCTATGACTAGTTTCTCCAATATATATATTTTTGTCTAATTATGGAACATTCCCCTCCGGTAGACTAGTGAGTGTTATACCAAGTGTTAGGGATGATGGATTATAATATAAAAGAAAACTTTTTCAACATTTTATATATATTTGACCTAGATTATCCCCCTCTGGATTCTAGGTTACAATGATGTAATTTTATCAAATTATTTTTCACAATGGTTTCAAAATTTAAAAACGAAATTGGTCTGAGAATGTAAATATATGTTTCACCCTTTTCAATTGAGAAAACTAAATGTATTTCATTGGTTATTCCTTGGGAATTCTATACAAATTTCTACATGGATGTTTATATATTCTTCATGTGTCTGGGTTATGCAAGAATATTCATGTTCAAGATAAGATGCATATGTGTGTATATGTGTATATATATTTGGATATAATTCATAGGGTTTCATTTTTAAAATATTAGTTTTGGAAACATTTTGATTTTAATTCTATTATAATTTAATATTGAAGAAAAAATTATTCATACATATTTTCAAAATTGTATAATATATTTCTACTTTTAAACGGTATGTATCGACAGGTGGTTTGTGACATAATATATAATTTTTTTCATTCCAATCATCATAATAGGTGTTTTGGGATTATCCAATTTTTTATTGATTTGGTATTTTTTATTGGATTTATAGTTTAGATATAGATTACGCCTACTGAAAGTGTTTTACATAACCTATAATGATTTCCGATTGGGGCTTTCCAGTTCATCTTTTATTTTGTTATATCTATTATATTGGTTATTTAGGCTTTATGGTGTTATGATCAATAACATTTATATTTATATTTTTCTATTTTTATCCTTCTTTGTTTTTTCCATTATTTATAATAAAAATTTTCATGTATGTCATTCTCTCATCCATCATTGGACTTTATTTTACCTTTGTATCTATATACTAGATTAAGTGGTCACCGAAGGTATGGAGTAATCATGTCAAATTCTATAAGGGAAACTATGAAGATACATTATTTACATATATAGACATTACACATTTTTAGATTATTATTCATGGCATTACACAATCACATTTGTGATGATCATAATGGTACAATTCCTTTAGAAATGTGACAACATAAACAACTAGTTCATAAGTGAACAATATCTTCTCCCACTAACTTCCTCATAAATAGAACTCTTATTATACATATCACGTGTAATACCTATAATCATAACATAGGGAAAATAAAAATAAGATTGGGTGAGCTCTAATTCTTAGTAAAGGTAAATAGGGGAAATATGTAGAAATAACATGAGCATAAGGGTAAGAGAACCTTATCATAACATACCAAAAACATCCCTAAATATCAAAGTTATTAATATAGAGTCATGGAATAAATATTGGAAATTCATAAGACATGGGTCATATAAAAATAAAATAACATGACTCATGAGATCATAACATTGACATAAGACATAGAATTGTGGCATACACATAAGAAAAATAAATTATTATTTCAGCGATATACATCAAAACATTCCTAACTTGTTAGGATTGGTATAACCACCCATGTTCTAGCTTAATTCTTGGGATAATCTCACATGTACCCTCTTTCGAGCTTGGGAAAACCTCTCATATACCCTCTTTCAGGCTTGGGATAACTTCTCATTTATCCTTTGAGAACATATAACAATAATCATTACTCAATGAATTGAAGGGACATATAGGTCCCACCCACCTTTGGTTGTACTGTGACCATCTTCCTTTGTTATAATATAACCACCATCATAAAATGGAAACCATTAATAGGTGTTCCATTGGATAAGAAAAACATTCATCACATCAGAACCCATAAAAATAAATGATTTTCAAAAAACTTACCATAACCCTTAAAAAGGGAATATGTATTATAATTATCTCATCAATTCATCATATAATAACCCATGTAAATGAAATAGCTTTCGTGAAAATCTATTCATTATACCCATTAAATACCTAGATAAAGAATAAATATGGTATTTTGGGACCTTATCCCCTTTAAAGATTAAGTATCATCAAATATTTTCAACATAGATGGAATGTGATTTTGAAATAAAAATAACATGGAACATTTCTTGAGGAAAATAAATTTTATTTAAAAATAAAATGTTTAAAACATCAAATTAATAATATATTTCTAATATATTTATCTAATAAAATTACTTTGAAGGCATTAAAAATCAATATTTAAAAATAATTTAAAACATTTCGTGAAAAAATAACCATTATTTAGAAGTCACTTTTTACACCTAATATTTCTTTAAATATTTTGGTAAGCCATTTCATTAAAAATATACATTGAATCTTAAAATGTAATATTTAAATCATTGATTGGTCATGACATTGGGAAATGTTATACACTTTAGTTTTTTAAATGACATGAATATTTCTCTAAAACCCATTCTTGTGTAAATATGACTTTAAATATTACAAAGGAAAATTAAAATAAATGTTCAATCATTCCTACAAAACATGGATATGGAAGGAAAACAGTTTTTGACCTAATAGATCCATGGAGTTCATTTTCATTGAAAATATTATTTTTTAATCATGAGTACATCTAGGGAGAAAAATGAAGGTAGAATGACTATTATCAATGAATTACCAGTCCATACGAAAAAAATGAGTTAATATATAGATTTTTCATAGTATTTCATCATCATATTAAAAAACATAAACAATCCTGATAAAATATGAGATTGTATTATTAAACCCCTAAAAATTTCATAACATTGGAACATAATCTCTATGAACTGATAGCATTAAATGAAACGTGCCACATGAAAAATGGGTTTTATATACACCACATAAAATAAGGAAGGTGCATAACATATCAAATGTCCCAAAGAATATAAATTGATATAAAAAATCCAATACTGATTTAGTAACTTTTGAACTATAAACCACATAAAAGAGATCACTTAAAATAAACATAAAAATGAAATTAATTACATGGATAATAATCTTAAAAAAATCACGGTCTGACTATACACCATGTGAATAAAACCCCTGTTGAATATGGTATGTGTCTCACATAACATAAATGTGAGATGAATTTTCATTAGCATAAGTCTCATCTTCATTCGTACATAGTCTAAACTCAAGTATAGTAAATATAATTTTATTATAATTTTATTAATGAAACATAATTATATATATCGTAACTTTTATGATTTACTTATTATCTTTTTATTACAGTTTCATGAATAATTCTATGCAAAATTCATGTTTCGGGCAATAACCGCTATGTTTATCCTGTATGTTTTGATTTTTTTATTAATGGTATTCTTAAATTGATAATGGTCTCATAATATTTATAATTTTAACCATGAAATAAATTTCTTACATATTCATTATATAATTATTTATATTAATCCATAAAAATCATTGATATAAAATGAAATAAACCATTCATGGAGAAGGTATGTCATACATAAGCAAGAACACTATTTCCATTTTCTCGATGGTTGAAATAAAATGAATTTAAACAATATATTTCAATTAAATAAAAAACTTATTTCATATAAATCACATATATTCATTAAATTTATCCTAATTACAATCCATTAAAAAGAGTTAGTTGATAATGAATCGCATCACTTCGCAAGGCAGTAGCCCGCCATGCATATGAACAACATTATCGTGTTACCAATATAAAGTAATGTAGTAACTTATATATGTTATAATTACTAAAAAAGTATTATTATATTTAATATATAATATATATTCATTTAATATGTCCTTATTACCATCTTAGTAAAACAAAAATGAAAAATACATCACATTGGTTCGTTATGTGGTAGTTTGTCATATACATGATCAACGTTGTTATTTTCAACCATTTCAGTACATAAGAAGGTATTTTTTATGACTAAAAAGATATAATATTATGAAAAAAATAAAATATATACATTATATCCATCATTATATCCATCCATGAGAGGTGTTGATGGAAAAGGAATAACATCGATTTCTGAGACTGTAGTCCGCTATACACAAGATCGATAGCCTTGTTTCCCATTTTATAAAAGATGTTATGGATATAACATATGAAATTTACATTATAACATATAATAACATGATAAATATTTTTTATATTATATCATTTTATTTTATTTTTATTTTATGGAGATAAAATATGAAATAATGAAATGAATAGTCTAAAACATTACCTCTTCTTCGGACAACATCTTTAGGTTTAACCAAAATCTTTCCTAGATTAAATTTATGATCACATAAAGGAATATAAGATGATTTTAGGGATGTAAGTAAGATATTTGGTTAGGTATTTGATGAACCAAATTGTTTTTTTATTTTTTATTTGGAGGGGACAGTGGATGGACTTTAATATTTGACTGTAGAGCACGAAAATGTAATTTTTGAAAAGAATAAACTATACCCATATTTTTTACATTGAAAAATATCCAAAAACAATTAATTACTCTTACTGGTGATAAGGTATAAATATGGTCATAAAATGGGTTTTATAAATGTTTCTTGGACATTTTATCACAAATATTTTTAGTGTAATAACTCGGTAACCCCGTTTGAACCTTAATAGTGACAAATAATTTTTTCAATTTTTCGTATTCATTATTGTCAAATTTAATTTGGAATTAGTAGATAATATTAAATATTATTAAACCTAATATTCAATCCATTTTTCTAAATTTTAGTCACATAAGAGGGAATACTTTTTAAAATTATACCAGCCGACTTGATGATAAAGCTGGTTTCTGAAGAAAAAATGATTAAAAGATTAGATTTTTTTTATTTAAAATTTAAATATGAAATTCATTCAAAGAAAATAAATTAAATGAATATAAATATGAATCAAAAAATTTAATTTTTAAAAAATATTAAATATTAAATACAAATATTTAATAATTTGAATGAAAATGTATTTTTTATGTAAACAGTATTTTCACTAGTCACTGAAAAGTTTATCCAATCATAAAATTATCAAAAATAAATCTATAATAATTTTTACATAATGATTTAGAAAATGAAATTTATTTATCAAAACCAATTTATTAAAAGGTTCAAAAATTACTTTTACAATGAGTGAAAAATGAGAAGAAGTTACTTTTTAGAGAAATACAATTTTTAAGAGTAAATTAGATTTATACTTATCTAAACCCTAAAAACACATATGATACATGTTAAACCTTTGATTGAATATATAATATATAAATTTCATTAATATCATTCAACAAAATTAGTTTCTTTAATATATTAAGAAAAAAATATATGTATTAAATAATGTTTTGTAAAAATATTTCCTTTATTTTGAAATGGTGTTTATTGTCATTTTAAATTAATTATCAACAAAATAATTTATTTTATTTATAAGTGTAAAAATAATTCATTACAATTTTTCTAATTTTTTTCATTCCCACCATTCCAATATCTATACAATAACTATCATATTAAAAAATAATATTTCAATAGTATGTCATGTTACATTTAAACTCATTATTTCCTGTTACACAAGCTAAACTCAATGCTACATGTAACATAATATAAATACATTGTTTCACGTAAATAAATAAAAAAATGGTTTCAATGTATTTTAAACTATCTAATGATATTCAATTTAATTAGGAAAAAATATTTCATTTAATCTTGTGGTGTTATATTCTACCCCCACCCCCTAGAAAATTGAATTTCACACTAACAAATCGTTACATTGGTTCAAATAACTGGTGATATTTATGTCTCGTTACATCCTTAGGATCCCACATCAATTATTAAATCTTGTGTATTTTCCATACAAAATTTATCAATTGAGTGGTATTATTTTTAATAACTTCATTTTTAGAATCCATAATATCCAATAGGTCTTCCCCATAAAAATCATACTCCAGTGGTATGACCTATGAATTTTGTACATATAAATCGTTAGGTATGTACTTCCTCTGGACAGATACATAGAACACACAGTGAACATGAGGGAGGATAGGTTGATGATTTTAATGTTATTCTACCATCCCAATACCATCGATTCTTTCAAAGGTATTGATATACTTAGTTAATAGTGTTCTATTATTTCGTTCATGGAGAATGATTTTTGAAACACCTTCTCATCAATTATGAATTCTAGATTTCTTCAAATATTTCATTATAATTTCTCCCACCATTTTTTTATTTTATTGTCCTTAACCTTATTTAAAATTTATTTATATTACTTAGGTAAAAATATATTTATTTCTCTCAATTCATTCAAACACATTGGTGTTCTATACTATTTTCTATAGTTATCTTGATAGGGATCCATCTTAATGCTCTAGTGAAAACAATTGTTTTATGAAATTACAACTATAAGAATTTATTTATCCCAAACACCTCTGAAATCCATATATCATGATCTCAACATAACCTCTATGATTTTAATTTATCTATATTTTTTCAAAATGGATAAATATCCTGAGTGGATTGTTTAATCAGTGTATGAAAGATTTAGAAAAATTATCCCTTTATATCTCGTTTCATTGATAGGAAAAAACTATTCTATACCTTTCTTATAAAAATTTATGATCATAAATGAAATCATATATGAGACAAGGTAATTTTTATTGGTTCACCCTCACTAGGATACGACTAAGGAGAATACAACATCAATTTTCTAATGTACCAAATCCACTATGTATCAGTACCAAATAATGTTTGGGTTGGATGATTTCTATACCCAAACTCACTTACTTTGAAATGGTTAGTGATATCTCATTGTTTCCTTGGGTACACTCCCTAAATCTCTCTTTAGTTCGATAAATGTTACTGTAAAGGATCACCATCTTCATTTTACATTTCTCACTACTCTAGAAAGCATTAACATATAGTTAATGAACATTTAGGACCCTTCATTATCAATAATGAATTCAACCTAAATTTTAAATAGACGCCATATTTATATTCCACTTTAATCTTCATGATGAATAACATTTTACCATAGATTTACTAGTAAATCCCTTCTGGTTCACACACCATTCAAATTCTCTCAACCTTTACATTCCTTACATGAAATTCTTCCATAATTTTAAAAACATTTAATTTTTTAAAAAAAACACTCAACTTTGACACAAATTTTTGTTTCTTGAAGAACATAATCTTATATGAAACTCTTACAGATTGCGTGAAACATCCATATTGATTTAATACAAAAATTATTTTGACAGCTATCATTTTATTTTATTTTTATGCACACAAATATTCTTTTTCACAAATATTATGATTTGCGCACACCTCTTACATGATTCAGAGCCTTGATATTCTCTAAGGTTTGATCTGATTAAATGAGGGTGTTACTACATTATTATAGGCTCACCTAATCATACATGCTAAATCCTTGCAAGGATTCCACTATCATTGTAAGAAAGCTATTTTTCATGGAACACTAAGATTGTGCGAAACTTCCATCATGTTTCAAACATCACAATTTGACATCATATTTGTAACATAAGCTTCTTGCATTCCTACTGACGTGCATGATAAAAAAACACATATTTCAAAACATTTAAGATCTTAAATGCACTGTTCTCAATAATAATGTTTTTATGTGGTGATAATGAATATTTTCTTGAATGAAACATTGAGAATAACATTCACCCTTATATTTTTGTCAACATAACATCTCAAAAATCTCTCTTCAACTATGCAACTGACCATGGAATCCCACTTTTTCAACAAGCAAATCCAAACAAAAAATACTACAATATTACTATGACAAATTTTTTCCCAATAATCTTCCCTTTTTTTTGTTGAAAACTCTTTAGATTTTGATACCATGTTAAATATTCGTCTTTATTATTATTAAATTACCTTATTGTGATTAAAATATCCATCAAGGATTTACTCAACACAAAAACTAAGCCCTCAAGATCCATTCTTGGCATGAGAAACAAGAGTTCCATGCAATTTTCATCAATTAATCACTTAATTTCAAAATCACTCATCTCTTGTTATCACAAAACAAATATCTCATGATATATACCATTTGATAGATCATTTTTAGCATCCTAATATTTAAAACTCCCTATATTATCTTCTCCCCTACATCCACACTTTTTCAAGTGTGGGGAGTCTAATAAACTCCAAGAGCTATTCAATGATGTTCAAACACTTCCTTGGGAATGTCCATTGTAATAATGTTTGTATCCTATAGTTCTATAGGAACATTCTCCAATTTTACAAGCCCTTAATCAACATTATCCATTATAAAATGATACTATATTTAAATTTTCTTTGTCCATGGCTAATAGAATAGATATTTTATAATATTAATAGAAATTGAATTATCACATTAGATTCAAAATGGATACTTCACTTCACCCCCATATCATAAAGCTACTACTTTACCAAAAATAATTTTATGTATTCTTGAATAGCTGTAATATATTCCTCTTCTAAGGTGCTTATTGAAATAAAATCTTGATTCTTTATTTTCCAAGAAATACACAATCTACCAATATTGAATAAACCACCTGATGTTGATTTTCTATTAACTTCAGATCCATCCCAATCTCCATTTTAGAGCTCAATAACTTTGGCTATGATTTTTTACTGTAAAACAAAAAAAAATCCACCGTTCCCGTTATATACTAAAGTATTATTTTAACTTCTAGAAGGTGGTTTTCCTTTGGTTTACATTGATATTGTACAACATTTAATTTTTAAAAACCAATATCTTGTATTTTTTTTGTTAGCTACAACACATTGTAAATTATTTTTCAGTATTCTGTGACATTATCATCATTACCTTAATCGTCCTGAAATAGTTTCATCAAGTTTCCCATTGGAGTAATAATCTCCTTGAAATTATCAACTCTAAAGCTTCCCAAAATTTATTTTTAATATTAAAATTGGGAAATTAATGACCCATTTATTCCTTGTGTATCCTGTAAACAAAGGAGAAATTTTAGTTCACCAATTATTGAAATTTAGAATTCACTATTCATGAATTTGGAGAATTTTTTTTACTATTATTCATTTAATCCAACAAATATTATGTCATTGAATTTTACAGCACCATAATCATTTTATTACACACATTTTTGAAATAAATCCAGTAACCAACTCCACTACACAAAAAACCAAACTTCGTCAAAAATTAATCTAACCTTGAAAATCATGCTCTTAAATTTTACTTCAATGGATATAACACCTTGTTTATAAAACAAACTCTTTTCTCGTATTCATGATTGAGAAAACAATTTAGTTTCTCGATATACACTTCTTCTTTCAAAACCCCATTCAGAAATGTTGACTTCATGTCTAACTAATAAACATTTACCCTTATTTGCATTATTATGGCCATGAATTATCTGATTATATAAATCCTCTCAACAGGTGAAAATGTTCCATCATCATCAATACTCAATACCCGAGAGTATCCTTTATACAATAATAATGACTTTTTTTAAAAAATTGTTCCATATTCATTCATTTTATTGTGAAATATCTTTTTGGTACCAATGGAATTATTATCTGTTGGTCTCAAAACAATCTCCCATGTTTGATTATTTTATATTTAGTCATGCTCTTCATTAAAAGCTTGAACCCAGTTCTCATCACCAATTACTCCCTTAAAACATTTACGAACTACCAGAGATAGAAAATATTCCTATTATAACAGCTTTATTCTTCGTGTTTTAACTGGTGGTTCCTTATCACTAATGATTTTTTTCTTTTTAATCTCAACTCATCAGCTTTCACATAGTAATCGATTTGACTTCATCATATTCATCATCATTATCTTCTTTTGAATCATCATTTTCCACTTCAACTCCCCTGATGTACTTACCTCCTCACCACTTTCATCATGAAACTAGTCATTGTGTTGTTGAATAAAATGTTCATTATCTATTGTGGTGACATCATTATTTCAACTTTATTTGAAAGACTCTTCTTGAAACATCTAAATTCTTTGGTTTTTCTTGAATATCCAAGAAAATCCCCTCATCTCCACATTATTCAAATTTCTTGGGTTTCTCCTATGAGATAATAAAACAATTACTTAAAAATAATTAAAATTATTTAAATATTGAATTCTTTCCATACCATGTGTCATTTGAATTTTTTTTATCTTTAAAATTTAATAGTTCCTTGTTAGATTTGTATACTGATTTTAAAACTACTTCCTTCCGAATTTTTTTGGGTAGGTCATTCTTAATAAGAAATATTTTATCCATGTTGTTGATGATTTGATTTCTCTACTGAACCACTCTATTTTGTTGAGGAGTTCTTACATCTGAAACATGACACATTATCCCATGCTTCTAAATATATTCTTCCACCAGATTATTCGTAAATTTCCTGCAATTATCTATATTAAACTTTTGAAACTTTTGTCCAAAAATCCATTCAAAATTGCTCTGATATTTTTTATGGAACTAAACACATTTTACTTGGGTGAAATGAGAAATACACATCCCAACCTACCTAAATCATAATTTAAAAGAATATAATACCTATTCTCATCAATGGAACTTGGTGATTTAGGTCCACATACATATATGTGCACCGATTTAAGAACTTTGGATGTCCTTTTCTCTCTTTTGTTGTATTTATTTCTGATAATCTATCCTTGTTGAAAAGTACTGCATATATGAGTTCAATAACGTGATAGCATAGGGAGATATTGAGTTACATCACCTTTTACTAGATTATCCATGTATGGTTGGCGTAGATGGGTGAGTCATTTATGCCACAACATGGTTTCCTCCACTTTGGATAAAAATAACATTCCTTCTTCTCCACTTATAAGGTAGGTATTACCCTTTGTTATTTTTACCTATAGAAATATTTCACCATCTATTCCTTTGATGATACACATCTTCTTAGTATTGCATATAGAATTCCCATAGACATATAATTAACTGAAACTATGCAGGTTTTGACTTAGACCTTCAAAAACTAAGACATAATATTGTCTCATTTATTTTTCCCAAATTGTTTTTCTTGATCCAACAATCTTCATACCTTAATCATTACCAAACTTGAAAACACCTTTCATTCCATATTTTATGCCAATAATAATATCCTTATTACATGTCAAATGGGATGTTCACCAACCAACAATAATCCATGCACTAGAATAATCTAATGTTATATGGAAAATCTCTACAAATGCTTCATGGTCTCATATTATATTATTGATCCATGTCACTAACTCCATTCCTACTAAGGACTAATGTTCATGATATTACTCAGAGTATGATGGAATGAATTCATCCTATATATAATCAAATCAATTTTTAATTTTCAGCTCACATGATGATGGATTGAGTTTTTTCTTAAGACCAATATTGTTCATCTTCAACACAATTCCCTTCATTATTAATATGGAGTATCTTTCCATGTTTTTGAATCCTTCAAACCCAAGATAGTGACAATCAAATGATATCCTAGAATATGGATCTCTATATGAATGTCACTATTTCTTTGTTACCCTCGGTACCACTTGTCTATGGAACAAAAATTATGTGATTGTCCCATATATCCACAACAATAACATCTCATACAGGGTGAATTTATATGTGTAAATACAACACTACTTGTTTTACCTTGGGTTATATTAATCTTATAGTTTTCATTAATATGTAAATCAATCTTTAACCATAGAGTAGGTACTTTTTATATAATGTCAACCATTATGGATTTCTATTTTCAATCAATCTTCATACCAACCTTATCATTTGGGTTAGACTATTTCTTTTGTTCAGATTGAAATATATGTTTCACTTTAAAGTATTCTTTTTCCTAAATGATATACTTTCTATAACTCCTTGAGAAAGTTTAATTTTTAATAAAAATATTTTGATTATTAGTATTATTATTTTGGTTTTATTTAACAGTGTGCATCTAAAATTAAAATACTTGCAGAATAAAGATAAATACAAGTTTTATTCAATAGAAATGATAAAAAACTTAAATTTTCCTAAGGCCAAAAAGACTCTAACTATCCTAGAATGCCTACTATTAACCCAATAAGAATTGTCGAGAGACCACCAAACACAAGAAGTAGACATAGAAAATAGTGGATTTCTTCTAGTTCTATCACAATGAACAATAATATGAAAAGAAAAATGGAAATATTACTGAGCATTAATGGGATTTAGAGAAACAACTTCACTGAATTGGTTTTTGAAGTTTGGAATACCCTAAACACATATTTATAAGGCCTTGGTGATAGTTAATATTTTATTTGGTCTTTTGGTGACTTTTGGTTTTTTAATAGCCAAAAATTCTTATAAACATTAGGTATTTTATGTGTTTTGGTTATTTTATGAATTTTATCTATTTAAGTATATTATGAAATAAGAATATTTTAAACTTATTTAAATTTATAACTTTGAACTTGTTTTTTAAATTGAACTTATCTTTAGAATATGAAAGTATAATGTTTAAAGCATAAAATTAAATTAAAACCATTAATTTTCTATTTAAATGAAACCCCAAAAAATTAAAAATTGTCTACTTGAATAAATTTGAGGAGAAATATAAGGCCCCAGCCATAAACATTACTTAATCTTTAGTTACATCAGGAATACACGTTGAGGATATTTTCAGGTTTATAGTTTTAGAGAATTAGATCATAAAACATGCATTACATTCCACATTTAAACAAAAGTGGTTACATAAAAGATAGTATTCATTTTTCCCACCACGAAAACATATTTAAAATAAAACATGGATTCTTTCTTGACACTTCCTTGACACTATCATCATATCATGTACATTTCCCTTGACCTGTGAAAAACATTTCAAAAACTTGGGATGAGCATAAAAAGCTTAGTAAGGGATATGAAAATATGGAAGGGTAACATTAGTACATGTATGCATAAGAATCAATGAAATAAAACATTACTCATAAAACATAAGCACTTTAACATACCTCATCAAATCATGAATAAATCAAAGAAATCATAATACATAAAGCTAACTTGAGGCATTCATAACATTTTTACATAGGGAGTAACCCTCTTGGTTACGTTTGGAATACCCATCACAGTATATTCACTAAATCTCCTTGGAGAAACCTTAACGTTTAACTCCTTCGCATTACCCAATTCATTGGAGAGCTATATCGGGCTCACCTGCCCTTAGTTTATCATGGAACCACCCATCTTCATAATAATGCCCAAGAACCATAACATAATCGTATCACGTAAAACATGCATAGAGGAAACATAACATTTCCACATTTAAATCACAAGATATCAATACAACACATTGATATAATAACAACATTATGAAAACCATTTTAATTACCAAAATAAAATAAAATTAATACATGGTATTTATTTTTCATTTTAAACAAAGTTAGCTTATGGCATGTAGAGGAAGCCGAAACTCAAATAATGGTCACGACGGCGGAGAAGTCGTTGTCGCCACATACGTACGACAAAAAACATTCCTTTTGTCATTTGGTAAAACACTTCGTATAAAAAAGATTCCTTTTGAATAAGCATAAAATTCAAAGGGGTTTATACACCGTATAAAAGAAAGTTGTGTATAAAACAAAATATGCCTCAATGAACATGGATTGAGACGAAGTCCCTTACAATGATCATTATTTTTAAATAAAATAAATCTATAATGTGTATTAACTATAAGTACACAAAATGAAATTACATATGCAGGATAGGACAAAATAATATCATGAGATAATTTGAAAGTAGTAGATTAACCCAAAGAACAGAAATTGGGTTAAGAAGTTCCCTTACCTCGAGTTCGACTTGACTCGATCATTCTTTAATCTCCGGAATAATAAACTTGAGTTAATTTCTACTTTCTTAAGAACCTTTTTGAAGTTCATTATTCTTTTTATATCACTTATTACCATGTTATGAGCATTATGTAATCATTTTAGTTAATAATGGCCATTTTGTTGATATTTGGTACATGAGTCAAAAGTGAACTTCTTATATTTACAAGTTGTTCACGTAATCAAATATACATTATCTCAAGAAAGATATTCATGATTTAGATTCCATATATATCATATATATCCAGTATATACATGCATTTATAATATTACATAATCATTTAGTGTTAAGAAATGAAATGCACCGTTCATGAAGACGGTAAGTCGTACGTACTCATGAACGCTACTTTCATTTCTATGTCATATTAATGGAATTAAAACTTAATGAGAGATATGTATATTTTAATTCCAGAATTATATTCATCATTTATATGTAACATACATCATATATATCCATTATATATATGTACTTATAATAGTACATTACATTTGTGGATAAGAAATGAAATGCACCATTCATGGAGACGGTAAGCCATACGTACGCATGAACGCTACTTCCATTTCTATTTCATATTTAATGGAATTTAAACATAATGATACATAATAGTATTATAATTACAGTATGGTATAATATATAATATCATTAAATCTATCCTTTATATGTACCACATATGGTATTAACGAATCAAATCACTTTGAGGGGGCAGTAGTCCACACTACCTAAAATGAAGATATCGCGTTTACCCATAATGGGAACCATAAAGGTATGCCATAAATTAAAAATACAGAAGAATAAGTAAAACATAAACATATTATATATCATATATAAATATAGTGACATCTTAATGGCCACCTTTGAAGGTGTTATATGAGTGTTGAACAATCATCGTTTCATGAGGCAGAAATTCCCCATCCACAGAAACAATATGTTCTTTAACCATTACATGTAGGTGTGTGTAGGTGTATCTCGAATACTTCTTATAAAAACATCCTAGTATATTGGGGATACTGGTGTTGTTACAAAAGAAATTAATAAAAAGAGTTTATGGGGTTGGAGAAGCAAAATAAAACATAGGAACACAAGACAAAACACTATCTTTAAAACGGGTAACTCTTTTTTATTTGAGCTCAAAGGCTTCCTTGGGAAGACTTCTGCCCATAGTGAGGATTCTAGGAGTAATAGAGGGATTTGGAGAGACCAAATGGGCATGGGTTGGCAGATCCAATGGCTTGAGGGGTGTGGGTAAGGAGGTAGAGGTGGGGGCCTTTTATAAGAAGAGAGGAGGGGCACTCTTGGATAGTTATAAAAGGTTGCTTTATTTTCAAATTCGTTTCGGATTTTAAAGGTCCCACATTGTTGTATTTCGAGGATAAGGTGATAAGGTATCAAAATAAACTCATCCAATAGGTCTTTGACAATTTTAAGTCTTAGAGTTTACATTATCTTTTCATTTTATTTAAATCGTTCATTAATGAGGTAATCGATGCATCATCATGATGTCATAAATAATTTAATTTATTTAATGTATAAAAATTATTAAAAAATACTATGATGTAGGAAATATTTTTATCTTTCCAATGACTATTTATAGTCCAATATATAATTTATGTAGACAACATTAAAAATGTTTTACTCAGGTGATACATTCTTTGTTATATTTAACTTTCTTTAAAAATAAAAAGACAAAAAGTCACTTTCACACAAAAGTGATTCCATGGGGTCCCCAAGTTTGGCACAAGGCATACCATGGTCAGACATGAGACACCCAGTAGAATTAAGACACATTTTGGTGTCATTTTATATTATTATGATATTATTTTATTATCCTTAACTACCCGATTACTCATTAATCAAGATAATTAAAGATAATTATCGTCGTTACTATTCATAATGTCCAAAAACAAAAGAGTCTTAATTACATAATTTGGACCTTATGCTTCCAAATATGGAATCCATTTTACCAAATTCCAAACACATAAATTGCAATATTTAATTTAAAAATAATTCCCATTGTCAAAACAATTAGCGGGGTTTTTTTATACAATATCTATGAAATGTTTGGCACTTGTTTATGCCCAATTCCAAAGTGAAATTAATCCCAATGACCACCATTATATTACATGGTAAAAATATATTCTATTTAAACTTTAAAACCAATTAAAAATATAATCTATCCATATAATTAAATTAGATGAAAAAGCAGTTTTGATTTAAAATGCAGTATTTTTCAGTATTCATTAAAAAATGAACACTGTCAGAAAAATACCAAAAAATTATCCAATGTAAATTTTAATGTCTCAATCATAAATAATAATTTTATTTTGAAAAATAGATCTTATAAAATTGTCAAAATTTTTATTTAAAAATGGTTTTCCATCAAAAGGCAGTAAAACAGTCTTTTAAGAATATTAGTGTATTTCATGCTTAAGATTGGATTTATTCTCATTTTAAGCCTCTAAAACACTATCTAATTAATAAATAGACATAGATAAGAATATATATTATTCATTACTTACTTGGGAGGTTACATCCTTCCCCCTTTAGAAAATTGCATCCCCGTAATTTATTTACTTATCGAATAAGTGGGGGTATTTATCCCTCATTGCATTTTCAGATTCCTATGTTGCCTCTTCACTCATGTGGTTCATCCAAAAAAACATCAATTAATGAATCAACATATTCCGCAACACTTGATCCATGTGGTCAAGAATTTGGACTGTTTATACCTCATAAGATATATTCTCTTCCAGCTGAACTACCTCTGGACTCAAAACATTAGATGGATCTGGCATGTACTTCTTTAACATTGAAACATGAGAAACATTGTATACCTGAGATAAACCCGGATGTAAAGCCACTCGGTATGCAACTAATCCAAATCTCTCCAGAATTTCATATGGTCCAATGAACCTTGGACTCAGCTTTCCTTTCTTACCAAATCGCATCACACTCTTCCATGGTGAAACTTTGAGAAAAACATGATCACAAACCTTGAAAGATAGATCCTTCCTCTGGCTATCCGCATAACTCTTCTGGTTGCTCTGAGAAGTTATCATGTGTTTCTGAATCAACTAAACTTTTTCTACCATCTCTTCTACCAATTCCGGTCCCATCAGTTTCCTTTAACCCACTTCATCCCAGAAAGCTGGAGTTCGACACCGCTTCCCATATAGTGCCTCAAATGGTGCCATCTGTATTCTAGAATGAAAACTGTTATTATAAGAAAACTCATCCAAAGAAAGATATTTGTCCCAACATCCCTGAAAATCCATCGAACAGGCACGTAGCATATCCTCCAATGTTTGGGTTATTCATTCTGACTGCCCATCTGATTGAGGATCAAAAGCTGTACTAAAATTTAATTTAGTACCCAACGACTTCTGAAGGCCTTTAAAAAAGTTAGAATTAAACCTGGGATCACGATCAGATACAATGGATATAAGAATTTCATGTAACCTAACTATCTCTTTAAGATACAAAAGGGAATGTTGATCTTGGGAAAAAGTATCTTGTATAGAAAAGAAATGAGCAGATTAAGTCAAGTGATCAACAATAACTCAGATTGCATTATTACCTCAAGGTGTCTTTGGCAATCCCACAACAAAGTCCATGGATATATTCTCACATTTCCACTCTAGCACTGGTAAAGGCTGAGGCATCCCTTTCAGTAACTGTCGCTCTTCTTTAACCTACTGACCATTCAAACACTTCACAGAAAAATCAGCAATGTCTCTTTTCATTCCGTCCCACCATTAAATACTCTCAAAGATCTCTATACATCTTAGTACTTCCTAGTTGAACTGAAAACGGAGAACTGTGAGCTTCACATAACAACTCTCCCTTGAACTGTGAATCACAAGGCACACACAATCTCTTCCCAAATCTCAAAACACAATCATTATCAATATTAAATTCAGGCAACTTACCCTTCTAAACCAGCTCTACCTTTTTCTACAACTCACTGTCTTGCTTCTGTGCCTTCTTGATTCTGACTCATAGAGAAGATTTCACTAATACCTGAAACAAAACAGAAGGACATCCTACACAAACAAATTTTATGCCAAATTTTATCAAATCCTTAACCAAAGGATCAAGTTCTAAACGCAACATTGTTAGTGAAGCATTACTTTTTCGACTCAAAGCATCAGACACTTTATTTTCTTTTCTCGGATGGTAATGAATTGTACAATCATAATATTTGATTAATTATAGCCATCTCCTATGTCTCATGTTCATTTATTTCTGAGTGAATATATACTTTAAACTTTTTTGATCGGTATATATTTCACAATTCACTCCATACAAATGATGCCTCCAAATTTTTAGAGCAAAAACAACAGCAGCTAATTCCAAGTCATGTGTAGGGTAATTTACCTCATGAGTTTTCAACTAACGTGAAGCATATAAAATTACCTGATCATTTTTCATAAGGACACAACCAAGTACCTTAAATGAAGCATCATTGTATATAACAAACTCACCATTACTGGAAGGAAGTTCCAAAACTATAGCATTCACCAATCTTCTTTTCAACTCCTGAAAACAATCATCACATTATTTTGTCCAGATAAACTTAACACCCTTATGAGTTAGCTTAGTCATTAGACTTGATAACCATGAAAAATTTTCAACAAACCTTCGGTAGTGACCTACTAGACCAAGAAAACTACGGATCTAAGTTAAATTTGTGGGTCTTAGCCATTCCTCAACAACCTTTTGTTTTTGCAGGATCCACAGTTATTCCATCTTTTGAAACAATATGACCAAGGAAAGAAATTTGGTGCAACCAAAACTCACACTTGCTGAATTTCCATACAATTTATTTTCTTTTAAGGTTTGTAAAATAACCCTTAAATTACTTTCATGCTCCTATTTACTTTTAGAAAACACCAAAATATCATCAATAAATACAACCACCATTTATCACCTAATTCAACTGAGCCATTAGTGCAGTAAACTGATCAATTCTGATTCCGACCATCTCTGGTTGCTGATTCGAAAGGTCATTACACTCTGTATTCCTTCCTAGAAAAGATTCTATGTTTCCTCTATGGATAACCATTCTTATCACAGAAATATCTTAGGCGAAGCTACATGGTAATCTTAAAATGCTATATCATTTCAATTTGACCATAAAAAAATATTTTCGGATAATCATTTAATAGAATTCAAACTCTTAAAGTTATCTAAACTGACCTCTAATACAAACTATAAGGCCCAGCTTTAAACATTATTGAATCTTGAGTTACTTCAAGAATACACGTTGATTATCTTTTCAGGTTTAGAGTTTTAGAGAATTATATCATAAAACATGCATTACATTCCATATTTAAACAAAGTGGTTACATAAAAGATAGTATTCATTTTTCCCACCACGAAAACATATTTAAAATAAAACATGGATTCTTTCTTGACACTTCCTTGACACTTTCATCATATCATGTACCTTTCCCTTGACCTATGAAAAACATTTCAAAAACTTGGGATGAGCATAAAAAACTCAGTAAGGGATATGAAAATATGGAAATGTAACATGAGTACATGTATACATAAGAATCAATGAAATCAAACTTTACTCATAAAACATAAGCACTTTAACATACCTCAACAAATCATGAATAAATCATAGAAATCATAAGATATAAAGGTAACTTGAGGCATTCATAACATTCTTACGTAGGGAGTAACCCTCTTGGTTACGTTTGGAATACCCATCACAGTATTTTCCCTAAATCTTTTCGGAGAAAACTTAACGTTTAACTCCTTCGCATTACCCAATGCATTGGAGAGCTATATCGGGATCACCCGCCCTTAGTTTATCACGGAACCACCCGTCTTCATAATAATTCCCAAGAACCATAACATAATCATATCATGTAAAACATGCATAGAGGAAACATAACATTTCCACATTTCAATCACAAGATATCAATACAACACAATGATATAATAACAACATTATGAAAAACATTTTCAATGACAAAATAAAATAAAATTAATACTTGGTATTTATTTTTCATTTTAAAACAAGTAAGGTTATGGCTTGTAGAGGAAGCCGAAACTCAAATAATGGTCACGACGGTGGAGAAGTCGTTGTCACCGCATACGTATGACAAAAAAACATTCCTTTTTCCATTTAGTAAAACTATTCGTATAAAAAATATTCCTTTTGAATAAAAATAAATGTCAAAGGGGTTTATACACCATATACAAGAAAGTTGTGTATAAAAAAATATGCCTCAATGAAGAGAGATTGAGACGAAGTCCCTTACCAAGATCATTATTTTAAATAAAATAGATCTATTATGTGTATTAACTATAAGTAAACATAATTAAAGTAAAAATACATGATAGTACATAATAATATCATGACATAATTTTAAAGTAGTAGATTAACCCAAAGAACAGAAATTGGGTTAAGAAGTTCCCTTACCTCGGGTCCGACTTGACTCGATCGTTATTTAATCTCCTGAATAATAAACTTGAGTTAATTTATACTTTCTTAAGAACATTTTTCAAGTTCATTATTCCTTTTATATCACTTATTACCATGTTATGACCATTATGTAATCATTTAAGTTAATAACGGCCATTTTGTCGATATTTGGTACTTGAGTCCAAAGTGAACTTCTTATATTTACAAGTTGTTCACGTAGTCAAATATCCATTATCTAAAGAATGATATTAATGATGTAGATTCAATATATTTCATATATATACAGTATATACATGCATTTATAATATTACATAATCATTTAGAGAAAATAAATTAAATGCACCGTTCATGGAGACGGTAAGTCGTACGTACGCATGAACGCTACTTTCATTTCTATGTCATATTAATGGAATTAAAACTAAATGAGAGATATGTATATTTTAATTACAGAATTACATTAATAATTTATATACAACATACATCATACATATCCATTATATATATGTACTTATAATAGTACATTACATTTGGGGATAAGAAATGAAATGCACCGTTCATGGAGATGGTAAGCCGTAGATACGCATGAACGCTACTTCCATTTCTATTTCATATTTAATGGAATTAAAACATAATGATACATAATAGTATTATAATTATAGTATGGTATCATATATAATATCATTAAATATATCCTTTATATGTACCACATATGGTATTAACAAATCAAATCACTTTGAGGGGGCAGTAGTCCGCACATCCTAAAATGAAGATATCGCGTTTACCCATAATGGAAAACATAAAGGTATGACATAATTAAAAAATACAGAAGATTAAGTAAAACATACACATATCATATATCATATATAAATATAGTGACATCTTAATGGCCACCTTAGAAAGTGTTATATGAGTGTTGAACAATCATCGTTTCGTGTGGCAGAAATTTGTCATCCACAGAAACAGTATGTTCTTTAACCATTAGATGTACGTGTGTGTAAGTGTAGCTCGAATACATCTTATAAAAACATCCTAATATATTGGGGATACTGGTTTTGTTACAAAAGAAATGAATAAAAAGATTTTAGGGGGTTGGAGAAGCAAAATAAAACATAAGAACAGAAGAGAAAACACTACCTTTAAAACAGGTAACTCTTTTTGATTTGAGCTCAAAGGATTCCTTGGGAAGACTTCTGCCCAAGGTGAGGCTTCTAGGAGTAATAGAGGGATTTGTAGAGACAAAATGGGTAGATTTTGTCCAAGCCAAAGGCTTGAGAGGTGTGGGTAATTAGGTAGAGGTGGGGGCCTTTTATAAGAGGAGAGGAGGGGCACTCTTGGAAAGTTATAAAAGGTTACTTTGTTTGCAAATGAGTTTCGGATTTTAAAGGTCCAACATTGATTTCGTTCGAGGATAAGGTGATAAGGGTTCGAAATAAACTCATCCAATAGGTCTTTGACAATTTTAAGTCTTAGTGTTTACATTATCTTTTCATTTTATTTAAATCGTTCATTAATGATGTAATCGTTGCATCATCATGATGTTATAAATAATTTAATTTATTTAATGTCTAAAAATTATAAAAAATACTATGATTTAGGAAAGCTTTTTATCTTTACAATGACTATTTATAGTCCAATATATCATTTATGTATACAAAATTAAATTTTTTTTACTCAGGTGATACATTGTTTGTTATATTTAACTTTCTTTAAAAATATAAAGATAAAAAGTCACTTTCACACAAAAGTGATTCCATGGGGTCCCCAAGTTTGGCACAAGGCATCCCATGGTCGTCCATGAGACAAAAAGTAGCATTAGGACACATGTTGTTGTCATTTTATATTATTATTATATTATTTTATTATCCTCAACTACCCAATTAGTCATTAATCAAGATAATTAAAGATAATTATCGTCGTTACTATTCATAATGTCCAAAAACAAAAAAGTCTTAATTACATAATTTGGACCTTATGATTCCAAATATGGAATCCATTTTACCAAATTCTAAACACATAAATTTCAATAATTAATTTAAAAATAATTCTTGTTGTCAAAACAAATAGCGGGTTTTTTTAAAACAATATCTATGAAATGTTTGGCACTTGTTTATGCCAAATTCCAAAGTGAAATTAATCCCAATGACCACCATTGGATTACATGGTAAAAATATATTCTATTTACACTTTAAAACCAATTAAAAAGATAATATATCCATATAATTATATAAGATGAAAAAACAGTGTTGATGTAAAATGCAGTATTTTTCACTATTCATTAAAAAAATGACCATTGTCAGAAAAATACCAAAAAATTATACAATGTAAATTTTAATATCCCAATCATAAATAATAAGTTTATTTTGACAAATATAGCTTATAAAATTTTCAAAAGTTTTATTTAAAAATGGTTTTCCATTAAAAGGCAGTAAAACAGTCTTTTGACAATATTTGTGTATTCCATGCTTAAGATTGGATTTATTCTCATTTTGAGCCTCTAAAACACTATCTAATTAATAAATAGATATAGATAAGAATATATATTATTCATTACTTACTTGGGATGTTATATCCTTCCCCCATTTAGAAAATTGCGTCCCCACAATTTATTTACTTATCGAATAAGTGGGGGTATTTATCCCTCATTGCATTTTCAGATTCCTATGTTGCCTCTTCACTCATGTGGTTCTTCCAAAAAACCTTTACCTGATGAATCACCTAATTCAGCAACACTTTCTCCCTGTGGTCAAGAATTTTGACTGGTTGTTCCTCATAAGATAGATTCTCTTCCAGCTGAACTACCTCTGGACTCAAAACATGAGATGGATTTGGCATGTACTTCCTTAACATTGAAACATGAAAAACATTGTGTACCTGAGATAAACTCGGAGGTAAAGCCACTCGGTATACAACTGATCCAACTCTCTCTAGAATTTCATATGGTCCAATGAACCTTGGACTCAGCTTTCCTTTCTTACCAAATCACATCACACTCTTCTATGGTGAAACTTTGAGAAAAACATGATCACCTACCTCGAAAGATAAATCCTTCCTCCGGTTATCCGCATAACTCTTCTGCATGCTCTGAGCTGTTCTCATGTGTTTCTGAATCAACTGAACTTTTTCTTCCATCTCTTATACCAATTCTGGTCCCATCAGCTTCCTTTCACCCACTTCATCTCAGAAATATGGAGTTCGACACTGCTTCCCATATAAATCCTCAAATTGTGCCATCTGTATACTATAATGAAAACTGTTATTATAAGAAAACTCAACCAAAGAAAGATGTTGGTCCCAAATTCCCTGATAATCCATCGAACAAGCACGTAGCATATCCTCCGATGTCTGGATTGTTCGTTCTGACTGCCCATCTGATTGAGGATGAAAAGTTGTACTAAAATTTAATTCAGCACACAACGACTTCTGAAGGCCTTTACAAAAGTTAGAAGTAAACCTGAGATCACGATCAAATACAATGGGTAGAGGTACTCTATGTAACCTGACTATCTTTTTATGATACAAACGGGATAGTTGATCTTGGGAAAAAGTATCTTGTATAGCAAGTAAATGAGCATATTTTGTCAAGCGATCAACAATAACCCAGATTGCTTTATTACCTAAAGGTGTCTTCGGAAATCCCACAACGAAGTCCATGGATAAATTATCCCATTTCCACTCTGGCACTGGTAAAGGTTCAAGCATCCCTTTTGGTAACTACCGCTCTGCTTTAACCTGTTGACAAGTCAAACACTTCACAGTAAAATCAGCAATGTCTCTTTTCATTTCGTCCAACCAATAATACTCCCGAAGATCTCTATACATCTTAGTACTTCCTGGATGAACTGAAAACGGCGAACTATGATATTTACATAAAAACTCTCTCTTGAACTGTGAATCACATGGCACACACAATCTCTTCCCAAATCTCAAAACACAATCATTATCAATATTAAATTCCGGCAACTTACCCTTCTGAACCAGATCTACCTTTTTCTGCAACTCACAATCTTGCTTCTCTGCCTGCTTGATTCTGTATGATAGAGAAGATTTCACTGATACCTGAAACAAAACAGAAGGAAATCCTCCACCAACAAATTTTATGCCAAATTTCATCAAATCCTTAACTAAAGGATCAAGTTCCAAACGCAACATTTTTAGTGAAGCATTACTTTTTCGACTCAAAGCATCTGCCACTTTATTTTCTTTTCTCGGATTGTAATGAATTGTACAATCATAATTCGTGATTAATTCTAGCCATCTCCTCTGTATCATGTTCAATTCATTTTGAATTAATATATACTTTAAACTTTTTTGATCGGTATATATTTCACACTTTACTTTATACAAATGATGCCTCCAAATTTTTAGAGCAAAAACAACAGCAGCTAATTCAAAGTCATGTGTAGGGTAATTTACCTCATGAGTTTTCAACTGATGTGAAGCATATGAAATTACCTGATCATCTGCATAAGGACACAACCAAGTCTCTTCAATGAAGCATCACTGTATAAAACAAACTCACCATTACTGGAAGGAATTTCCAAAACTAGAGCATTCAGCAATCTTCTTTTCATCTCCTGAAAACGATCATCACATTCTTTTGTCCAGATAAACTTAACACCTTTCTGAGTTAGCTTAGTCATTAAACTAGATAACCCTGAAAAAATTTCAACAAACCTTCGGTAGTAACCTGCCAAACCAAGAAAACTATGGATCTCAGTTACATTTGTGGGTCTTGGCTATTCTTCAACAATCTTTTGTTTTTGCAGGATCCATAATTATTCCATCTTTTGAAACAATATGACCAAGGAAATAAATTTGTTGCAACCAAAACTCACACTTGCTGAATTTCCCATAAAATTTATTTTCTTTTAAGGTTTGTAAAATAACCCTTAAATAACTTTCATTCTCCTATTTCCTTTTAGAAAACACCAAAATATCATCAATAAATACAGCCACCATTTATCACCTGATTCAACTAAGCCATCAGTGCAGTAAACTACCCAATTTTGATTCCGACCATCTCTAGTTGATGATTTGAAAGGTCATTACACTCTGTATTCCTTCCTAAAAAAGATTCTTTGTTTCCTATATAGAAAACCATTCTTATCACAGAAATATCTTAGGCGAAGCAACATGGTAATCTTCAAATGCTATATCATTTAAATTTGACCATAAAAAATTTTGGATAATCATTTAATAGAATTCTAACTCTTAAAGTTATCTAAACCGACCTCTGATACCAACTATAAGGCCCCATCCTTAAACATTACTTAATCTTGAGTTACTTCAAAAATACACATTGAGGATCTTTTCAGGTTTAAAGTTTTATAGAATTAGATCATAAAACATGCATTACATTCCACATTTAAACAAAGTGGTTACATAAAAGATAGTATTCATTTTTCCCACCATGAAAACATATTTAAAAGAAACATGGATTATTTCTTGACACTTCCTTGACACTATAATCATATCATGTACCTTTCCCTTAACCTGTGAAAAACATTTCAAAAACATGGGATGAGCATAAAAAGCTCAGTAAGGGATATGAAAATTTGGAATGGAAACATGAGTACATGTATACATAAGAATCAATGAAATCAAAATTTACTCATAAAACATAATCACATTAACATACCTCATCAAATCATGAATAAATCATAGAAATCATAATACATAAAGGTATCTTGAGGCATTCATAACATTCTTACATAGGGTGTAACCCTCTTGGTTACGTTTGGATTACCCATCACAGTATATTCCCTAAATCTCTTCGGAGAAAAATTAATGTTTTACTCCTTCGCGTAACCCAATGCATTGGAGAACTATATCAGGCTCACCCGCCCTTAATTTATCACGGAACCACCTGTCTTCATAACAATGCCCAAGAACCATAACATAATCGTATCACGTAAAACATGCATAGAGGAAACATAACATTTCCACATTTCAATCACAAGATATCAATACAACACATTGATATAATAACAACATTATAAAAACCATTTTCAATACCAAAATAAAATAAAATTAATACATGGTATTTATTTTTCATTTTAAAAAAAGTTAGGTTATGGCTTGTAGAGGAAGTCAAAACTCAAATAATGGTCACGACGGCGGAGAAGTCGTTGTCGCCGCATACGTATGACAAAAAACCATTCCTTTTTTTAGTAAAACTCTTCGTATAAAAAATATTCCTTTTGAAAAAAAATAAAATTCAAAGGGTTTTATACACCGTATAAAAGAAAGTTGTGTATAAAACAAAATATGCCTCAATGAACAGAGATTGAGACGAAGTCCCTTACAAAGATCATTATTTTTAAATAAAATAGATCTATTATGTGTACTAACTATGAGTACACATAATGAAATTACAAATCAAATATAGGACATAATAATATCATGACATAATTTGAAAGTATTAGATTAACCCAAAGAACAGAAATTGGGTTAAGAAGTTCCCTTACCTCGGGTCCGACTTGACTGGATCGTTCTTTAATCTACTGAATAATAAACTTGAGTTAATTTCTACTTGCATAAGAACCTTTTTCAATTTCATTATTCCTTTTATATCACTTATTACCTTGTTATGAGAATTATGTAATAATTTAAGTTAATAACGACCATTTTGTCGATATTTGTACTTGAGTCAAAAGTGAACATCTTATATTTACATGTTGTTCATGTAGTCAAATATCTATTATCTCAAGAATTATATTAATGATGTAGATGCCATATATATCATATATATCCAGTATATACATGCATTTATAATATTACATAATCATTTAGAGGTAAGAAATTAAATGCACCGTTCATGGAGACGGTAAGCCGTACGTACGCATGAACGCTACTTTCATTTCTATGTCATAATAATGGAATTAAAAATAAATGAGAGATATGTATATTTTAATTCCAGAATTATATTTATCATTTATATGTAACATACATCATATATATCTATTATATATATGTACTTATAATAGTACATTACATATGGGGATTAAAATGAATTGCACCGTTCATGGAGACGGTAAGCCGTACGTACACATAAATGATACTTCCATTTCTATTTCATATTTAATGGAATTAAAACATAATGATACATAATAGTATTATAATTACAGTATGGAATCATATATAATATCATTAAATCTACCCTTTATATGTACCACATATGTTATTAACGAATCAAATCACTTTGAGGGGGCGGTAGTCCGTGCTTCCTAAAATGAAGATATCGCGTTTATCCATAATGGAAACCATAAAGTTATTCCATAAATGAAAAATACAGAAGATTAAGTAAAACATAATCATATTATATATCATATATAAATAGGTGTGACATCTTAATGGCCACCTTTGAAGGTGTTATATGAGTGTTGAACAATCATCGTTTCGTAAGGCAGAAATTCTCCATCCACAGAAACAGTATGTTCTTTAACCATTAGATGTAGGTGTGTGTAAGTGTAGCTCAAATACTTATTATAAAAACATCCTAGTATATTGGGGATACTGTTGTTGTTACAAAAGAAATGTATAAAAATATTTTAGGGGGTTGGAGAAGCAAAATTAAACATAAGAACACAAGAGAAAACATTGCCTTTAAAATGGGTAACTCTTTTTGATTTGAGCTCAAAGGCTTCCTTTGGAATACTTCTGCCCAAAGTGAGGCTCCTAGGATTAATAGAGGGATTTGGAGAGACAAAATGGTCAGGGTTTGGCCGAGAAAAAGGCTTGAGAGGTGTGGGTGATGAGGTAGAGGTGGGGGCCTTTTATAAGTGGAGAGGAGTGGCACTCTTGGAAAGTTATAAAAGGTTACTTTATTTTCAAATGAGTTTCGGATTTTAAAGGTCCAACATTGATTTCTTTCAAGTATAAGGTGATAAGGGTTCAAAATTAACTCATTCAATAGGTCTTTGACAAGTGTAAGTCTTAGAGTTTACATTATCTTTGAAATTTATTTAAATCGTTCATTAATGAGGTAATCATTGCATCATTATGATGTCATAAATAATTTAATTTTTTAAATGTCTAAAAATTATAAAAAAAATACTATGATTTAGGAAATCTTATTATATTTACAATGACTATTTAACATCAAATATATCATTTATGTAGACAAAATTAAAAAAAAATTACTCAGGTTATACATTCTTTGTTATATTTAACTTTCTTTAAAAATAAAAAGATAAAAAGTCACTTTCACACAAAAGTGATTCCATGGGGTCCCCAAGTTTGGCACAAGGCATCCCATGGTCAGACATGAGACAACCAGTAGCATTAGGACACATGTTGGTGTCATTTTATATTATTATGACATTATTTTATTATCCTTAACTACCTGATTACTCATTAATCAAGATAATTAATGATAATTATCGTCATTACTATTCATAATGTCCAAAAAAAGACTCTTAATTACATAATTTAGAACTTCTGATTCCAAATATGGAATCAATTTTACCAAATTCCAAACACATAAATTGCAATAATTAATTTAAAAATAATTCCTATTGTCAAAACAAATAGTGGGTTTTTTCTTAAATAATATCTATGAAACGTTTGGCACATGTTTATGCCCAATTACAAAGTGAAATTAATCTCAATTGCCACCATTGGATTACATGGTAAAAATATATTCTATTTACACTATAAAACCAATTAAAAAGATAATCTATCCATATAATTAAATTAGATGAAAAAGTAGTTTTGATGTAAAATGCAGTATTTTTCACTATTCATTAAAAAATTGAACATTGTAAGAAAAATACCAAAAAATTATCCAATACAAATTTCAATGTCCCAGTAAAATATAATAAGTTTATTTTGACAAATAGAGGTTATAAAATTGTCAAAAGTTTGACTTAAAAATGGTTTTCCATCAAAATGTAGTAAAATAGTCTTTTATGAATATTAGTGTATTCCATGCTTAAGATTGGATTTATTCTCATTTTAAGCCTCTAAAACACTATCTAATTCATAAATAGACATAGATAAAAATATATATTATTCATTACTTACTTGGTATGTTACATCCTTCCCCCCTTTAGAAAATTGTGTCTCCATAATTTATTTACTTATCGAATAAGTGGGGGTATTTATCCCTCATTGCATTAACAGATTCCTATGTTTCCTCTTCACTCATTTGGTTCTTCCAAAAAACCTTTACTTGATTAATCACCTTATTCTGCAACACTTGCTTCCTCTGGTCAAGAATCTGGACTGGTTGTTCCTCATAAGATAGATTCTCTTCCAGCTGAACTACCTCTGGACTCAAAACATGAGATGGATCTGGCATGTACTTACTTAACATTGAAACATGAAAAACATTGTGTACCCGAAATAAACTCGGAGGTAAAGCCACTCAGTATGCAACTGATCCAACTCTCTCCAGAATTTCATATGGTCCAATGAACCTTGGACTCAGCTTTCCTTTCTTACCAAATCACATCACACTCTTCCATGGTGAAACATTGAGAAAAACATGATCACCTACCTCGAATGATAGATCCTTCCTCTGGTTATCCACATAACTCTTCTGCCTACTCTGAGCTGTTCTCATGTGTTTCTGAATCAACTGAACTTTTTATGCCATCTCTTCTACCAATTTTGGTCCCATCAACTTCCTTTCACCTACTTCATCCCAGAAAGCTGGAGTTCGACACCGCCTCCCATATAATTCCTCAAATTGTTCCATCTGTATACTAGAATGAAAACTGTTATTATAAGAAAACTCTACCAAAGAAAGTTGTTGGTCCCAACTTCCCTGATAATCCATCGAACAAGCACGTAACATATCCTCCAAAGTCTGGATTTTTCGTTCTGACTGCCCATCTTATTGAGGATGAAAATATGTACTAGAATTTAATTCAGTACCCAACGACTTCTGAAAGCCTTTAAAAATTTAGAAGTAAACCTGGGATCACGATCAGATACAATGGATAGAGTAACTCCATCTAACCTTACTATCTCTTTAAGATACAAACGAGAAAGTTGATCTAGGGAAAAAAGTATCTTGTATAGTAAGGAAATGAGCAGATTTAGTCAAGCAATCAACAATAACCTAGATTGCATTATTACTTTATGGTGTCTTCAGAAATCCCACAATGAAGTCCATGGATATATTCTCCTATTTCCACTTTGGCACTGGTAAAGGCTGAAGCATCCCTTTCGGTGACATCCGCTCTGCTTTAACTTGTTGACAAGTCAAACACTTCACAGTAAAATCAGCAGTGTCTCTTTTCATTCCATCCCACCAGTAATACTCCCAATGATCTCTATACATCTTAGTACTTCCTGGATGAACTGAAAACGGAGAACTATGAGTTTAACATAACAACTCTCTCATGAAATGTGAATCACAAGGCACACAAAATCTATTCCCAAATCTCAAAACATAATCATTATCAATATTAAATTAGGGCAACTTACACTTATGAACCAGCTCTACCTTTTTGAGCAACTCACTATCTTTCTTCTGTGCCTGCTTGATTCTTTATGATAGAGAAGATTTCACTGATACCTGAAACAAAACTGAAGGACATCCTGCATCAACAACTTTTATGCCAAATTTCATCAAATCCTTAACCAAAGGATCAATTTCCAAACGCAACATTGTTAGTGAAACATTACTTTTTCGACTCAAAGCATCAGCCACTTTATTTGCTTTTCCCGGATGGTAATGAATTGTACAATCATAATCCTTGATTAATTCTAGCCATCTCCTCTGTCTCATGTTCAATTAATTCTAAGTGAATATATACATTAAACTTTCGTGATCGGTATATATTTCACACTTTACTCCATACAAATGATGCCTCCAAATTTTTAGAGCAAAAACAACACCAGCTAATTCGAAGTCATGTTTATGGTAATTTAACTCATGAGTTTTCAACTGGTGTGAAGCATATGAGATTACCTGATCATTCTGCATAAAGACACAACCAAGCCCCATCAACGAAGCATCATTGTATGTAACAAACTCCCCATTACTGGAAGGAAGTGCCAAAACTGGAGCATTCACCAATCTTTTTTTCAACTCCTGAAAACAATCATCACATTCTTTGGTCCAGATAAACTTAACAACCTTCCGAGTTAGCTTAGTCATTGGACTAGATAACCATGAAAATTTTTCAACAGTCCTTCAGTAGTAACCTGCCAAACCAAGAAAACTACTGATATCGGTTACATTTGTGGGTCCTGGAAATTATTCAACAATATTTTGTTTTTGCAGGATCCACAGTTATTCTATCTTTTGAAACAATATGACCAAGATAAGAAATTTGTTACAACCAAAACTCACACTTGCTGAATTTCCCATACAATTTATTTTCTTTTATGGTTTTTAAAATAAACCTTAAATGACTTTGATGCTCCTCTTAACTTTTAGAAAACACCAAAATATAATCAATAAATACAACCAATATTTATCACCTGATTCAACTGAGCCATCAGTATAGTAAACTTCTCAATTCTGATTCCGACCATCTCTGGTTGCTGGTTCAAATGGTCATTACACTCTGTATTCCTTCCTAGAAAAGATGCTTTGTTTCCTCTGTGGAAAACCATTCTTATCACAGAAATATCTTAGGTGAAGAAACATGGTAATCTTCAAATGCTATATCATTTAAATTTGACCATAAAAACTATTTTTGGATAATAATTTAATAGAATTCTAACTCCTGAAGTTATCTAAACCGACCTCTCATACCAACTATAAGGCCCCACCCTTAAACATTACTTAATCTTGAGTTACTTCAAGAATACATGTTGAAGATCTTTTTCAGGTTTAGAGTTTTAGAGAATTAGATCATAAAACATGCATTACGTTCCACATTTAAACAAAGTGGTTACATAAAATATAGTATTCATTTTTCCCACCACGAAAACATATTTAAAAAAACATGGATTTTTTCTTGACACTTCCTTGACACTATCATCATATCATGTACCTTTCCCTTGACCTGTGAAAAACATTTCAAAAACATGGTATGGGCATAAAAAGCTCAGTAAGGGATATGAAAATATGGAAAGGAAACATGATTACATGTATACATAAGAATCAATGAAATCAAACTTTACTCATAAAACATAAGCACTTTAACATACCTCTACAAGTCATGAATAAATCCTAGAAATCATAAGACATAAAGGTAACTTTAGGCATTCATAACATTCTTACGTAGGGAGTAACCCTCTTGGTTACGTTTGGAATACCCATCACAGTATATTACTTAAATCTCTTCGGAGAAATCTTAAGGTTTAACTCTTTCGTGTTGCCCAATGCATTGAAGAGTTATATCGGGCTCACCCGCCCTTAGTTTATCACGGAACCACCCATCTTCATAACAATGCCCAAGAACCATTACATAATTGTATCACGTAAAACATGCATAGGGGAAACATTACATTTCCACATTTCAATCACAATATATCAATACAACACATTGATATAATAAAAAAATTATGAAAACCATTTTCAATACCAAAATAAAATAAAATTAATACATGGTATTTATTTTTCATTTTAAAAAAAGATATGTTATTTCTTGTAGAGGAAGCTGAAACACAAATGATGGTCATGACGGCGGAGAAGTCATTGTCGCCGCATACGTACGAAAAAAAACATTCCTTTTGTCGTTTAGTAAAACTCTTCATATAAAAAAGATTCCTTTTGAATAAGAATAAAAGTCAAAGGGGTTTATACACCGTATAAAAGAAAGTTGTGTATAAAAAAAATATGCCTCAATGAACAGAGATTGAGACGAAGTCCCTTACCAAGATCATTATTTTTAAATAAAATAGATATATTATGTGTATTAACTATAAGTACACTTAATGATATTAAAAATACAATATAGGACATAATAATATCATGACATTATTTGAAGGTAGTATATTTACCCAAACAACAGAAATTGAGTTAAGAAGTTCCCTTACCTCGGGTCCGACTTGACTCAATCGTTCTTTAATCTCCTGAATAATAAACTTGAGTTAATTTATACTTGCTTAAGAACCATTTTCAAGTTCATTATTTTTTTACATCACTTATTACCATGTTATGTGCATTATTTAATCATTTAAGTTAATAACGGCTATTTTGTCGATTTTTGGTACTTGAGTCAAAAGTGAACTTCTTATATTTACAAGTTGTTCATGTAGTCAAACATCCATTATCTCAAGAATGATATTCATGATGTAGATGCAATATATATCATATATATCCAGTATTTACATGAATTTATAATATTAAATAATCATTTAGAGGTATCAAATGAAATTCATCGTTCATGGAGACGGTAAGTCGTACGTACGAATGAACGCTACTTTCATTTCTATGTCATATTAAAGGAATTAAAACTAAATGAGAGATATGTTTATTTTAATTCCAGAATTATATTCATAATTTATATGTAACATACATCATATATATCCATTATATATGTGTACTTATAATAGTAAATTACATTTGGGGATAGGAAATGAAATGCACCGTTCATGGAGACGGTAAGTCGTACGTACACATGAACGCTACTTCAATTTCTATTTCGTATTTAATGGAATTAAAACATAATGATACATAATAGTATTATAATTACTGTATGGTATCATATATAATATCATTAAATCTATCCTTTATATGTACCACATATGGTATTAACGAATCAAATCACTTTGAGGGGGCGGTAGTCCGCACTTCCTAAAATGAAGATATCGCGTTTACCCATAATGAAAACCATAAAGGTATGCCATAAATGAAAAATACAGAAGATTATGTAAAACATAAACATATTATATATCATATATAAATATATTGACCTTTTAATGTCCACCTTTGAAGGTGTTATATGAGTGTTGAGCAACCATCGTTTCGTGAGGCAGAAATTCTCCATCCATAGAAACAGTATGTTCTTTAACCATTAGATGTAGGTGTGTGTATGTTTAGCTCAAATACTTCTTATAACGACATCCTAGTATATTGGGGAAACTGGTTTTGTTACAAAAGAAATTAATAAAAAGAGTTTAGGGGTTGTAGAAGCAAAATAAAACATAAGAACACAAGAGAAAACACTACCGCTAAAACAGGTAACTCGTTTTGATTTGAGCTCAAAGGCTTCCTTGGGAAAAATTCTTCCCAAAGTGAGGCTTCTAAGAGTAATAGAGGGATTTGGAGAGACAAAATGGGCAGGGTTTGTCTGAGCCAAAGGCTTGAGAGGTGTGGGTAAGGAGGTAGATGTGGGGGGCTTTTATAAGAGGAGAGGAGGGGCACTCTTGGAATGTTATAAATGGTTACTTTATTTTCAAATGTGTTTCGAATTTTAAAGGTCCCACATTGATTTCTTTCAAGGATAAGGTGATAAGGGTTCTAAATAAACTCATTAAATAGGTCTTTGACAAGTTTAATTCTTAGAGTTTACATTATCTTTTCATTTTATTTAAATCGTTCATTAATGAGGTAATCGCTGCATCATCATGATGTCATAAATAATTTAATTTATTTAATATCTAAAAATTATAAAAAAAATACTATGATGTAGGAAAGATTTTTAGCTTTCCAATGACTATTTATAGTCCAATATATAATTTATATAGACAATATTAAAAATGTTTTACTCAGGTGATACATTCTTTGTTATATTTAAATTTCTTTAAAAATAAAAAGATAACAACTCACTTTCACACAACAGTGATTCCATGGGGTCCCCAAGTTTGGCACAAGGCATACCATGTCGGCCATGAGACAACCAGTAGCATTAGGACACATTTTGGTGTCATTTTTTATTATTATCATATTATTTTATTATCCTTAACTACCCGATTACTCATTAATCAAGATAATTAAAGATAATTATCGTCATTAATATTCATAATGTCCAAAAACAAAAGAATCTTAATTACATAATTTGGAACTTCATATTCCAAATATTGAATCCATTTTACTATATTCCAAACATATAAATTGTAATAATTAATTTAAAAATAATTCATGTTGTCAAAACAAATAGCGGGTTTTTTTAAACAATATCAATGAAAAGTTTGGCACTTGTTTATGACCAATTACAAAGTGAAATTAATCCCAATGACCACCATTGTATTAAATGTTACAAATATATTCTATTCACACTTTAAAACAAAATAAAAATATAATCTATCCATATAATTAAATAAGATGAAAAAGCAGAATTGATTTAAAATGCAGTATTTTTCACTGTTCATAAAAATATTATCATTGTCAGAAAAATTAAAAAAAATATCCAATGTAAATTTCAATGTCCCAATCATAAATAATAAGTTTATTTTTACAAATATAGCTTATAAAATTGTCAAAAGTTTGATTTAAAAATGGTTTTCCATCAAAAGGAAGTAAAACAGTCTTTTAAGAATATTAGTGTATTTCATGCTTAAGATTGGATTTATTCCCATTTTAAGCCTCTAAAACACTATATAATTCATAAATAGACATAGATAAGAATATATATTATTCATTACTTACTTGGGATGTTACAAGAAATATACATTTTGTTTTAATAAAAAATAATGAGTTAAAATACTCTTAAGTTATACCTTTGGTTATGTGATGACATGGTATAATTTATATATTGTATTGTAATGTTTCAAAGATTAATGAGATTTTATTATGTTGGATTATGTATTAAATTGTTTACTTTTAATCAAGGAATATATAAAAAAATAGTGCCCATTTAATGCCATCCATCTCTCCAGCAGAGGGAGGCATCTCACACCACTCTTTAAGGAGTTGGAAGCCAACCCTTTTCCACTAGCCAACACAAGCCATCCATGAGGGTGTGCTTTCATGCCCACAGGGGCGCATGGAGGAACTGAGGTCGTGCCACTATGTAGGGTGGTATGATGGAAGAGATTGGGCACAGAGTATGCCCGTAGGTGGGAACCGGTATGGGGTAGTACCAAGTAGGGGGAGAGGGAGTTAATTGCTTAGTGCTGAATCTCCAAGGTTTATATAGCGGTCTCAAAACCCCAACCATTTTAATATGGGATGCAAGTTTCTAACGGTGATCTAATATCAACTTTTCAATCTCACCACATGAGATCTGGACCGCACAATTTAGCCTTGACTTTGAACTCCATCAACCACACCCTTTTCTCCACATTTTATTTCGCCGTCTAATCGGGACTAAACTGATCTTTTCCTCTCATCTATTTGAAAAACCACAATATCACCACGACTAACTAACCCAATGCCTTAGATAATATCAACCATTGTTTTATTGTTTTAAACGTGGAATTATTCACAATCGTCCAATCGACTTCAATCGATCCCAGTCGTCCAATCATTTCTATGGTTTTCCCTTTCCTTCTTCTTCTTCCTTACACTGAACCAGTGTCCACTACCTTTTCCCCACCAAGTCATCCTCCTCAAAATAGTCTCCCTATCTCCTTCCCTTCTCTCCTGTTTTTCCATGTTCTCCTTTCCACAAGTCTCCAAGATATGTTATTTTAATAATGAACTGGAACATTTTCCATACATGTCTTTTCAAAAAAATGTATATATTATAATCAATAATCAATCTATTCGAGATATGATCCAATCTTAGTATTTTATTTATTTATCTAAATAGTTATATTCAGATTTTATTAGGTTTCATTGTTCATAATTTCATATTGATCCATGGTATATAAAATTATATAATATATATAGAGTCTATATAAACTGATTATATAAACCATCATTTGCACCATAAACCTATTAGTTTTTAATATCCCATATCCTTTCCAACCACTACTCGACTCAACCACCTCCTTGAAGATGTGTAAGGGTTATTATTTCATTGGTTTTTATTCAATTAACCCATACATACTAATATATATATATACATTTATATAAATATATATATCAAACCTACTGTTTTCATATTTTCAAATGTTGAATATTATTATGATGTCATCTACTCATATAGTACATGTATGGTTTTATTTCATATTTTTTTATATGAAAACCCCATATATAAACTTATGTGTATAAATGGTTTTATCTAACTTCCAAACCATGTCTATTTTATATTTTCTTCAAATGGTCATTGTCAATGTTTAATTGAGGTTTTGATGTACATAATGCTTGTAAGGGTTTATTTTGGTTTGTTTTCTATATGAAAAACCCCTATTTATAACTTCTCTATATAAAGTTATGTATATATTTGTTCATTATAAAACAAACCTATTCTATTTTATGGTTTTTGAATGCCGAAGATATGTTTTTTTAATAATGTCCTTAAGTACATGTAAATCATGTAAGGATTCATCTTTCTTTTGTTTAATTGGACCATGTAAACATGTGTATATACAGTTACATATATATATATATACATATATGTTTTAATTATAATCTAAATTAGGTTTCCAAAAAACCTATTATAGTGATTAAATTATGTTTTTAAACTCTATAATATTTATAAGGATTTATTAAACATTGTTTTGGTTGTGAAAATACCTTGTATACAATTTGTGTATAAATGGTTTTATATAATTTTTTAACCCACATAAAAACCCCAAACATGTATATGAATATCTTAATTTATTTATGATGATATGATGGTGATGATGTTATACAATACACAAGATGAAATTTTCTATTGGAAAACAATATCAAAACCTTGTTTTGTTATTGTATGCCTAAAAATTAAAAAAGGATACATCACCTTGTTAATAAAATTTAACTTACATGCAAGCTTTAACGAATTATAATTACACATAAATATATACACATTCCTAATCACTTATGTTTAATTATTTTTTTATGAATGATTACTTCATATGAAATAATTTTTTTTATATCCATACATTGTATATCTACTCATGATGAACTTTCCAAAATAAATGCTTTTAATTATTTATGTTTATGTTTTAATCTATTTCACATTTCAATTAATAGTGTGTGGTTAAAAAAAGAATAATAAGTAACACAAAGTCCAAACAACATGTAAATTATTGAGTGAAAAAGTTTCACATTCATGTGATAAGGTTTTAATGAAAGAGTTATTATTTTATGCGATAATCCATTATTTTATATGCACTTGTTATTATCACATGTAGAAAATCATGCCATTTTTTTCCATGCATGTCACTGATTAATTTAAGGAATCCATAAACTAAAACTAACAAACCTATCCATTTTTACATTTATTGAACTTCATTTATGAATATGTATGCAAGAATTAAATTTATCTCTCTTTATAATTCGTGGATTAAGAATGTATGTATTCAATGGTGTATGGGAAACATTGAATATAGGACCATATTGGAAATATGAGGAATGTATTGGACTTATATGAAGAGACAAGTGCACTTGAAATTATAAAAAACAATATGAATGTTATGATATGATGGGTGCACCCATAATTATATAACATTCTAATGCATTGGGTAAAGTTAAGTCTAATGAGATAAATTATGTTGGGTTTTTACCCTATGGTTTGGAACGAGGCCTTGCTAGTATGATTATTTAAATTCTTGGTTTAAGTCCTTGACAAATTCTAGCATTATACATTCCAAAATTTTTTGTTAGTATATGACCAACCAATTTATTATTCGGCTTGTTTAATATCCCTTGGTGGAGAATATTTTACCTATGATAATGGTGATGAATTCATATGGCATAATGAAGTTTTTACTTGGCATGTTTTATAAGTAATGTGAAGATTTAATCGTCAAAATTCTGAAACTGATGTTTATATTACATCATTCATTTGATGACTGTATTTTTACTATTTAGTGAATCATGATATTGTAACTTATGAAATTCTAAGAAATTGTTTTTTTATGTGCTAATTTTTAGTTGTAGCTTTTCATGTCACCTTTAAATTGGTTTGATCAATTTATGGATTGTGCATCATTCTATGAATTTGTGTACATGTATGTGCAATCTGATATATGTTTTACTTATATCATTCAAGTAAATAGATAATTCTTATGTAATAGATATTTGAAAAATTTTGATGACGTGCTTCAAGAAGTGTTTTTTTATTTCTAAGAAAATGTTTTGTAATTATTTCAAAGGTTGTTTGTTTTATAAAAGAGTTTCACTAATTTATTTTTAAACCCCTTACTAAGAATTTTAAACTCTCACCCTAGGTTTTCAATTTATTTTTATAATATCATTATATTTTTCAATCGTTGTTTACTTCTATCAGATGGAAGCAATATGAAGTTTCCCATTGTTATGTTTTTTGAATATTTATCAGTTTTATCTTGTTTTCTAGAACATAAACCAAAAAGATTCCCTGTGATGAAATGAGATGTGTAATTTTTATCTACTTATTTTTTTGTAAGAAACAAATTCCACTCCATGTATTAGGCACCGACTCGGGGCTTTTGGGGTTGGGGTCTCCATAGTTGGTATCATAGGATCAGTTTGGACAACACTAGAAAATTAAAAAAAGACTAAAAATTCACTTATGCATTTGTATGTATAATTATTTCATAAATTTTTCAGATGGAAGACAAAAGAGCACCAAAATTTTTTTTGTCTCTTCCTACTGAGATTATATAGACCATAATTTCCAATTCACGTCCAGAAGAATATGAGCCCTCTGAAATTCTTCGTTTGATAAGCATACATCACTACCATGTATCTAATTATCCTCATATACTTCATCTCCATCGAGAGTCAGGCATTGATTATTTCCTCATGATCTATGTCCAATTTTTATCCTATGAATATTTTGAGAATTAATATGAGGGAATTTTTAAAAGTCATACTCTATCCGAGGGATTTTTATCCCTTTATAATTTCAAAGAATCTGCAAGAGCAGGTGACCTCTTCGAAACATCTCTATGTCAGATCTTGTCTTATGGTCATTTTTGTCGAGTAAGGGACTTTGAAATTATTGATTTTGATTCCTTTAATTCGTTGTACAGACATCAAGTCCATGTTGATGTCTCCCAGCTTCACCCACCTCATGCCTCACTCTCGATAAATTATAGATGTCTACAAGAGATTGACCCATGTTGCTCAAGTATCATCTCGCGCAGAGATATCAAGATTTCTGAAATTGTGCTTGGAATTCATATAACTGGAAACCAAGAAAATTTCCAACATAGGTGGTAATAATGAAGGGACATCATCGTTGATGGTAGAAGGGTAGTGCATGTGAGTATGAATGGAATTGTGAGGACCCAATTCTTTAAGGGGGGATAATGTAAATCCTTGGCCAAATTTAATTTTTATTAATAATGTTTTTATTATTACTATTATTATTATTTTTGTTATGTTAAAAATTAATTCATCTAAAATAATAATAAATGAATAATGAAAATAAATTCATGTTTTATTCAATAGAAATGATGAAAACTGTACAATTCCATAAGGCCAAAAGACTCTCACTGACCTAGAATTCCTACTCGGAGACCAATCAGAGTTACCGGGAGACCACCAAACACCGAAAACTGACAAAGAAAATAGTGAGAGTCTATCAGGTCAGTCACAATGAAAAATATTATGGGAAGAACAATGTAAACGGTACTAAGCATTATGGTCATTTAGAGAACCATCTTCACTGAATTGGTTTTTTATGTTTGGAATACCCTAAACACATATTTATAAGGATGTTGTGACCATTAATAGTTGTTGTGGTCCTTTAGTGACTATTGGTTTTTGTAATGGACATAAAATCTTATAACTTTGGGTTATTTTAATTTTTTTGATTTTTTTATGAATTCTATGTTTTTAATTATACTGAGAAATCTGAAATTTTTAAAATGCATTAATGTTATCTTTTTGAATGAGTTTTTTAAATTGAACTTATCATTAGATTTTAGAAAGCATAATATTTTTAATGCTTCAAATGAAATACATATCATGACATTTGTGTTTTATTGAAAACAAAAAGAAAAGTACATATTTTATACTTCATTAAATATGATGAGAAGTATAAATTTTGTTTTGATACAAAATCATGTTTTAAAATACTCTTATGTTATACCTTCGGTTAAGTGATGACACGGTATAATTGATATGATAAATTGTAATGTTTTAGTGTTTAAGTACATTATTCTATATTGTATTTTGTATTAAATTGTTTACCATTAATCAAGGGTTATATAAAAAATGGGCCACTATAAGGCTAGCCATCTTGCCAGCCGAGGGAGGTAGCTCACACCACTCTCTAAGAAGCGGGAAGCCGAGCCTTTTTTCGCTAACCAGCATAGGTCAATCATGGGGGTGTGCATGCACGCCCATAGGGGCGCATGGAGTAAATAAGGAGGCACCATCATGCGGGGATAGTGTAGTAGAGAGTGGGTGCAATGTGCACCCAGAGGGGAGAACCGACATGGGGCGGTACTATGCAGGGGAAGAGGGAGTTAGTTGTAGAGTGCTGGATCACCGAGGGTTATATATCGGTCTTGAAATCCTATCTGTTTTAATGTGGGATGAAATTTTTTGGTGAAGATCTAATCTCAACTATTAAATCTCACCGTGAGAGATCTAGACCACATGATCTGGCCCTGACATCAAACTCCACTGACCGTCCCCTATTCTCTATGTTTCCTTCAGCCATCCAATTGGCAATCAACTGATCTTGTCCCCTTATATATTTAAAAAACCACATTATCACTGGGATCATTTGATCTAATTCCATGGTTGAACTCGATCGTCCTTTTATTTTTTTAACTGTGGAATCATCTACAGTTGTCTGATCGACTTCAATCGATCCCAGTCGTCCAATATTATAGACTCTTTTCCATTTCCTTCTTCTTCTTCATCACACCGAACTAGAAGCCACTACCTTTTCTCTACCAAGTCTTCCACCTCCAAAGAGTCTTTATATCTTCCTCTCTCCATGCATGTTTGTACACATTCTTCCTTCCACATTTCTTATAGGTATGTTATTTTAATATTGAACTAGTCCTTTTCCATGCATAATTTTTCAAAAAATATATATAATATTATCAATAATCGTTCCATTCAAGATACGATCCAATCTCGGTCTTTTTTCATTATATACATAGTTAAATTCAGATTTTATTAAGTTTAATTGTTCATAATTCAATATTGAACCATGGTATAAAAAATTATATAAATATATATACAGCTTATATAAACCGGTTATATAAACCCTCATTTTCACCTTAACCCTACGGGTTTTTAACAACCCAACTCCTCTCTTACCACTTGCTGACTGAACCACCTACTTGAAGATGTGTATGGGTTCTTATTTAGTAGTTTTTGATTCAATTAAACCATATATACTTATATATGTATATACGTTTATATATATATCAAACTCGTTTTTGTTTCAAATTTTTGAATGGTGAATATTATTATGATTCCCTCTACTCATATAGTACATGTAATGGTTTATTTCATCATTTTTTGGTACGAAAACCCCATATATACACTTATGTGTGTATATGGTTTTATATAACTTCCAAACCAAATCAATTTTAGATTTTTCAATTGGTGATTGTTAGTGTTTAATTTGGGTTTTGAAGCACGTAATGCTTATGAGGTATTATTTTGGATTTTTTCCATATGCAAAACCCTTGTTTATAAGTTCTGTATATTCGGAAATGTATATATATATATACATATATATATGTTCATTATAAAAAAACCTATTCTGTTTTATGGTTTTCTAATGTCGAAGATATGTTTTTTAGAAATAATTTCCTTAAGTACATGTAAATCATGTAAGGATTAAACTTTATTTTTTTAATTAGACCATATAAACATGTTTATATATGATTAAGTTTATATATATACTTATTGGATTTAATTATAATCCGAATTAGGTTTTCACAAAACATATTTTAGTGATTAAATTATGTTTTTAAAGTGTAAAATATTTATATTGATTTGTTAATCCTTATTTTGTATGTTCAAATACAATGTTTAGACATTGTGTATAAATGGATTTATATAATTTTCAAACCCACCTAAGAACCCCAAACACATATATAACAATCTTAATTTATTTAAGAAGTTTTGATTGTGATGATTTTATACAATACAAATGATGCAATTTTATATTGGAAAATAATATCAAACCCTAGTTTTGTAATTGTATGCCTAAAAATTCTAAAAGGAGACATCACCTTGTTAATACAATTTACTTCACATGCATGATGTCATGATTTATAAGTACACATTAACATATATACATTCATAATCACATGTGTTTAATTATTTTATTATTAACGAATACTACACATGAAATAAATGTTTCATATTCATACTTTGTATTTCTATTTGTGTTAAATTTTCCACAATGAATGATTTTAATTATTTAAATTTATGTTTTAATCTATTTTAAATTTCAATTAACATTGAATGGTTAAAACAAGAATAAAAATTTTCACATATCAAACAAATATGTAAAAAAATTTTGTGAAAAATGTTCACAGTCATGTGAAAGTGTTTTAATGAAAGAGTTTCTATTTTATGAAACAATGCATTATTTTATGTGCAATAGTAATTATCACATGTGAAAAAGAATTACATTTTATTCCATGCATGTCGCTTATTAATTTAAGGACGCCATAACCTAAAACTGACAATCATAGAAATTTTTACATTTATCGCACTTCATTTATGAATATGTATGAAAGAATGAAATTTTTCTATCTTGAAAAATCATTGATTAAGAATTTAAGTATTCAATGTGGTATGGGACAATATAAATATAAGATCATACTGGAAATATGAGGAATGTATTGGACTTATATAATGTGACGGGTGTGCCTAAAATTATAAAGAAAAATATGAATGTTAATATGTGATAGGTGTGCCTGGAATTATTCATTTCTCCAATGTATTGGGTAAAGTTAAGTCTCATGAGATAAATTATGTTGGGTGTTTACCCGTATGGTCTTGGCATGAGGTCATGAAAATATTATTTTATACAGCCTTGGTGTAAGGCCTTAACAAAATCTAGAATTATACATTCCCTCATTATGTATTAGTATTTGACCAACCATGTGATTATTGTACTAGTATAATATCCCTTGGTTAGGAATAATTTATGTATGATAACGATGATGAATTAATATGGCATAATAAGGTATGTAATTGGCATGTTTTATAAGGAATGTTCAGCTTTTATCATCAGAATTCTGAAATAGAAGTTGATATTAAATATGTCATTTCATGAATTGTATTTTAAGTGTTAACTGAATCATGATATTGTTAATTATGAAATTATAAGCAATGGTTAATTTATGTGAAAAATTGTACTTGCATCCTGTCATTTCACCTTTAAATTTTATTGATCAATTTATGGATTATACAGCATTCCATTCATTTTTTGTACATGTATGTACACTCTGATATATGTTTGACATGTAGCTTTCCAATTAATATATAATTCTTGTGTAAAAGACCTTTGAAAAATGTTGATGACATACATCAAGAGGTGTTTTTTCCTTCTAAGAAGATATTTTGTAATTATTTCAAAGTTTGTTTGTTTAATAATAGAGTTTCGTTGATTTATTTTTAAAACACCTTATATAGTGTTTTAAATAATCACCCAACATTTTCAATTTGTTTTTATAGGGTACATATATTTTTCAAGATCTGAGTACTTATATGTGATGGAAATAATATGATGTTTACCATTATTTTTTTTATGATGTATTAACTGTATATCATTTTCCAAAACCTAAATCGAAAATATTCTTTGTGACGAAATTACATGTGTAATTTTTATCTGCATTTTTTTAATGAAAAATATTACAAACCATGTAGTAGTCATAGACTCTGGGATTCTGGGGTCAGGGTCACCACAATTTCCCAATTCCATACAGAGATTCAAGAGTTTTTCCTAGTCCTTAATAGTTTTTACGGGACAATAAATTCTTTTTCATATTCTTTGATATAATTTATTTTTACTTTTCTAGTGTTACCCAAACTATCAGAATTTATTTTCATTTCATTAATTTGGTTCTTGTACTCTACACCCTTTTCTGATTACTTTATCATTGAATAAAATATATTTTCAATTTCATCATGTGTCACATATATCTCTTCTTCTTGCTACTGCATATAATGTTTGTAATCATGAACCACTTTGTTGTCTTTCTTAATTTTGGCTCCCCAGAAATATATTTCCTCAAGAGTGTATTCAAATTAAATATGCATATCAACTCTTCCTTAAACTTATTCATCATTATTTTCAGTATCATTTTTTTATTGGATCTATTTACAACTACCACCATATAATTTCCCCATGATATTTTCTGTTCACCATCTCTTAAACCTCATATTGATGTTAACTACTACATTCTTGTGAAATAAGATTCTACTTTTTCATGAAATTTCTCTTTGAATTTTTCTAAACTTTTAAATAGGTTAAATACATCATTGGGGTAATTTCTAGTTCATAATAATCATCTTCATGAAACATAATGGGTCATTGTGGTGCAATCCATCCAACCTTTCCACATCAAAAGCACGAAAGTGGGAGTTTTCCTTTGTACTTTTCTTTTCAACTTTATAGATTTGAGGAAAGTAATAACATCACCTCATATTTCTAGTATTCTTCCTATCCATATTCAATTGTGATATTCTTCATGACATTGAATTCCACCACTTCAAACCTCTCTTTTTCCAAAGACTCACTTTCATCATTTCTCATCTTGTATGAAACTTGAATATTGTGAAAGATATCCAACAAAATCTTTTTGGATCCATATCTATAAAAATAAAAACTTTTGAATTTAAATAAGGAGTAAGTATTCCCAAGTTTCACAAAAAAATATTTACATCTTCAATAATGTTACTAATATCATGCATCACTTGGAAAAAAACCATTTACTCTGTGAAAAAATGCACTAACAAACACATTATGGTGCATTCTAAGATCCTTATTCTCATTCCATTGAACCTACAATATTGCTTCATTGACATTTGATTCAACATTATCAATATTTATAAATTTTTCCAGATTTCATTTCATTTTTTACGTGGCATCACCTTTATATGAAATTCTTTGGATAGGGCTCCATGCAATGCATTGTTTCCTTTGCTGGAAGATTCCACTTAAATATATTCATCTTTTGATAAAACATAACTATCACTAGTAGCCTAAATACCATACATTACAGCTCTAAACACATAAAAATATCATCATCCAAAAAATTATTTCATACCATTCATCCATAATTGAAAATTATTTCTATCAATGATCGTAATCTCATTCTGATTGACCGCCTCCATTGAATCCCATTAGAGAAAAATGAAAAAATTAAACATTATATATGATACTAATAATTATCCCAACAAGGTTAAATAACATGACAGGGGTGATCAAAGTATGGAAAAATAAAACAACTACCCCTTAATATATTGTTTCATTTTTAGACAAAACACTCATCTCTATATTTCTCATAGCAATGTATGAATAGAAATGAAATCATGCAAAGGACATTAAAATTTTACTTGGCTCACCCTAACTAGGCTATATCCAAGGAGAATACAATGGAAATGTGATGATAAAAGTCCACAAATTTTAACTCCCAACTAATGTTTTGGATAGATCAATTTTATGGAAAATATCATCGCCTTTACAATGTTTAAGGACAGTTGACTACTTCTTAATGGTCACTCCCTCAATCTCTCCATCACTGGATCGCTACTGGGGGAGGATCTTGATCTTACTTTTACTTTTCTCACTACTATGGAAAGGAGCCATGCACATTTAATATACATTCAACTCTATGTATTATCGATAATGAAGTAATTCTTAATTTTAGATTTATTTTCTATTGAAGTTATACTTTCATCCACTTCATGAATAGAACTATACCACAAATTTAATGGGTAATTCCTTTTATTTCACACACATTTGTCCTGTGCGTAACCTTTGGTTTTCATGTTCCCAAATTTACCACCTTACACATAGCATTATTTTCAAGAAACTGTCATCATTCACAAAACATTTGGTTTACCTCATAACATTCTCTTGAGAAAAACTCTTATACTTTGGGTGTATCTTCCGTTACTATTTAAGACACAATTTCTATTCTACTAACAAAAAACATTTTATTCATTTCCTTGAGAAAATATTATTATACATAAATTCATTGTTTTTCACACACCACTTACACAATTTAGATCCCTAATATTCTTTAAAGGTTGAGCTTCTAAAATTGGGGGGGGGGGTAGCTACCTTTTTATAGACTTGCCTGACCCCTCATGACAAATTCTTTTGTGGATTTTAATATTCATGTAAGAAATATTTTTTTCATTGAACTCCTAGAAAGCTTCCAACATCCTACGAATTCAGACATTTATTATTTCATGTTGTATTTTTCTTATAATCTTTCTATACACCTACTGCTGCATGAAACACTTGTGTCATGAAAAACCCATATTCCGCATAATTTTAGATCTTACACACACCTTTTCATAGCTGTATTTAGATGTGGTGATCCTGAATATTAACATGCATTCAAATTTTTTAATCACCATAACCCCTTTTCACCACTTTTACATTTTACAAGAAATTAAATTCTTTATCAAAAAAACATTTTTCCATCCCATTGATTTTATACCCCCAAAATTTGTAAAACACTTAGAACTATGCTACCTTGTATTGACATATTTTTTTACATCCTACAGAGAATCCATTAATTTTTCTTGGATATTTTTCAACATACATTGTCAATAATATCTTAATAACTCTACATATGACCATGAAAATATAATATTGGAATATACACAATTAATAATGAAATACTACAATATTATCAAGAGGGATTTATCCCCAACATTATCTTAATCTAACCATCTTTCTAAAGATGATACACAGTTGTGAAACATTTTCCATATAAAGGGACTTCTATAGACTTATCCAAAACATTGAGGTAGACCTCATATCATTATAAAAAACAATGTATTGTGGTTTTCAATAAATCTTTACCACATCCATAATGTATAATCATGAAATATGATCCAAAGAGAAATCATTATTGATATCACCAATGTGTGCTAACTCGATATGGTGATCAATGAAAACACATAATTACCTCAACATTAGAGCTTATTTAAACACTAATGGTTTCTAATACCATTAATCTTATATGTAGAAAATTTAAAGGCATTCCTCAAAAAATAATACTAAAACATAGCCAAAGGGTTGTATTGCCATAAAAGTTTCCCAAAATATCATTAAGCATGAAAATATTCCATCACGTAAAACATCAAAATGGATATCAAATAATATTACATTATAATCACTATTAAACTCATGATGTCACAAACTAAGTTGTGATTCCATAAAAACAGACACTCGACCTAACATGAGACAAGGCCCGAAGGGCATTTTCGATCCCCATAATTGGTGTTTTATCATATATCATGAAGATGTAAACATAACAAAAAGATTATTATGAGTTTGAGTTATGTAACTAAGGTTACATATACTAAAATGTTAGTTTATTTTTGAATACCTTAATTTCATTTTTAATTTACATAGTGCATGTACCTCTATAATTTGGGAATGATGATTTATCTATTCAAATCTACTTATATTACATATTAAATTATGTTATGAAATGTGAAATTTTGGATACCATTATATGATTTAAAATAATAATTTATATAGCATGTAAATATATGAATTTGGAATGGAACTTAATCTAAATGTTCTATAATGAAAATGAGTGAATTAATTAATCCTAACTCAAAAATGGCCTCCATTAAATAGGGATTCCAATTGTATCTTAATGTGTGTTTTCTAATATATTCTGCAATTAACAATCAAAATATCTAGACCCCTGACTAAAACAAAGCTATTTATAAAGACCCAACCTTAGTAGTGGGTATTAAGTAGTGTCTCTTATATATCTTTACTGTTTAATACATCTCCCAAACCTAACATTAATAGTAGGAAGAGGGGTGTGACTTAACTATATGAGGGACTTTACCATCACTTTATTTTATAAATAGATTATTTTACTATATATTATATCTGATTCATGTGCTTGGAATTTTTATAACAATGACACAACAACATTCCTTGACATGTGCACCTGGAGGGTGGAGACCACCATGCCATGGATGTTGGTGGTCATGATCCAATGTTATTACCTATAGTAGTGTAACCTATTTCACCTCCTGTTATTTCAGAAGAGGGTAATTAATCCTATTTTTGAGTTGCATTCTTCAGACTTATGCATGTTATATAGAGAGCACCACAACCTAACCATTCAATGGAAGAGTTTATGTGAGTGTTTTAGGAGTCCTGTCCACCCAATTTCACAGGGTATGGTGTCATACAATTGGATGAGTTATGGATTGAGACCATGTTTTCTATATTTTACCATCAAGATACTCCTCTAGAAAGGAGTGTCATTCTCACATCCTATATACTTCATGAATCTACCAAATATTGGTGATAAATTGAGAACCAAGTAGATCAGCACTAAGAAATTCTATAGAGGGATTTCTAATCATGATTTAAGAAATACTTTTCCTTTAGTATTTCAGTGATTATAGAACTAGGATGTTTATAGACCTTGATTAAGAAACTATGTTAGTGATGGATTTTTCAGCTAGCTTCTTAGAGATTTGAGGTAACAACCAGGGTTTTGAGGATTTTTTTAGAATAAATTAAATAGATATAATAGCATTCAATACCTGAAATATAACATTAAAATTTTATTACACACAACAATAAGTTAATCTTTTACTCCATGCAACACTATGTTATCTTATGTTTTGTGAACATTAATAAAATTATTTATAATGGATTTATATAAATAAATCAAACTAATTAAAAATTATTTGATTTTAGGTAATGCCTTTATATGTTTTGAAAATACTATTTTCTCAAAAAAAATAAATTCTTTTTGTGAAAATTAATATACATAATTATTTAAAATTCATAGAAAATGAATATAATAATAAATTACAATTTTTTAAACATTAACTTTCAAATAACCTTCAAGTTATTTTTAAGAAGTTTTTTAGAAAGTTATATTTTTGATAAATAGTGAAAATAATGAATTGTAATGGAAAAATACCATTTATTTTATTCTGTTAATAATTTTAAATTATATTTTATTTAAAAAAAATTATTTTAATTCTTCAACCATTATTCAAATTTATGTCATTTTTGTCAGTTTTATATTGAATTTTATATGAAAACATTTTGAAAATTTAACATTTTCTCTTAAAAAACCTAATTTCTCATCGTGTCTATAGGTTTAATTTTAAATTAAATATGTCTAATTATATGAATAAATTTTCTAAAATGGTTAGTCGTATGTACACATGAACGATGTTTCCATTTTCTCAAAGGATGAAATGAATGTATGTTACATAATATATATTAACATTACAATATAATTTTTATCTCATATATATCAAAATGTTTCATAAAATTTAACCTAATAACCTTCTCTGAAAAGAGTTAGTGAAAATCAAAGCACATCCCTTCAAGAGGCGGTAGTCCTCCATATACACGAACAAGGTTAACGTATCCCCCAATGAATGGAAAGTGTGAATGTATATGTGATTTTAAAATTATAAAAGTAAATTAATTTTATAAATATCATATTTATTCCTATAATTTTTCCTTATTACGATGCTAGTAAAACAGAAATGTAAAACACATCGCATCAGTTCTTAAGGATGTTGTCTACAATACACTTGAGAGGCATTATAATTTTCCAAAGTATTGGGAGGAAAGAAGTAATATGTGTTATTATAATTAAAGAGTTATATTAATATATTAAATAAAAAATATAATCACTAAATCCATCATTATACCCAGTCATGATAGGTGGTGATGGAAAATAACTAACATCAGTTCCTAAGGGGGTAGTTCCATACACACGCGATCGACAATTTCCTTTCCCATTTGACGAAAGATGAGATAGATGAAATTTATTCCATTAACATAATAACATATAGATATAAACTAGATACTAGTGTTATAATATCATCATAAATGAAAAATATTTCATGGGGTTAAAAGATGAAGTAAAACAAAAATGAATAATTTAAAACATTACAAGATATATAAAAACCTCTTTTGGATTAACCTAAATCTTTCCTTGATTTGATTTATGATCTCCCCAAGTCCTCTATAAAGTGGTAGATATTTATGTAATATATTATTTATATCTTTTCTAAACCAAAGGGCTTTTTATGTGTGAAGATAAGATGAGAGGGGTTGCTTTTATAAGTGGGGGAGAGCGCACAAATGGAATTGCTTAAAAGAATAAACAGTAATCATGTTTTCCACATGATAAAAGATCCAAATTAAGACAATAAATATTATTAAATGTTATAAGGTTGAAATAATTATATTAAAGAGTTTTTTACAAGTTTCTTGTTTATTTGACAAGGTTTAGTTATTGTTTTACCCATTGGTAAGCATGTGTTAACCGTAACCACAGTAATTAATTTTCTTTATTTTTACTATCTTCTATGATTAAAATTAATTTGACATTATTATATATTATTAACAACTCTAATTAAAAATATTTAATTAATTTTTACAAATTAAATTCATATATGTGGAAGATTTTATTTTAAGATTATACTCGTAAACGTGACGAGAATGAGGTTTTCCAAAGGAAAATTATACAAAAGTTGAAATACATATATCAAAATTCAACATGAAATTTTTTATAATGAACTAAATTATATTAATATATATAATTGATTTAATTTTACTTTTAATCTTTTATTAAAATGAAATTTATCTTATAAATTCATTGAATGAATTGGTAGTCTTTATTGTAAAGTTGTATCTTTCACTATTCACTGAAAATTAAATATTTTCATTAAATAATATGAAATTATTTTCAAGATGATTTTGAAATTATGATTTAAAAACATCATTTTTTTATAAAAATAAATTTCCTAAATTTTTACAAAATCTAATTTAAAAATGAGTTCTCAAAATTTGACAAAAATGTTTTCTTGAAAAATAATGTTTTTATATGTAAAATTGGATTTATTCTTATCTCAGGGATAAAATAATAATACGATTAATGTTAACCATTTTATTGAGTATCTAATTCATAAATTTAATTAATATAATTCACCGAAACTAATTTATTTAATTTATTAAGATAAAAAATAGGTGTGTATATAATTTTCATAGAAATATATTTCCTTTATTTTCAAGTGTTTTTTATTTTCATTTATAATTAATTTGTCACCAATGAATACATTTTATGTATATGTGTAAATCATATATCTTTATAAATTAGTAAATCCTACTCATACCCATCATTCCAATCGATTGGTGATAACTATCCAATAAAATAGTAATATTTTAATATTATATCAAGCTTCCTTTGAACATGGTGTTTAATGTAATTCAAGATAAATTTTGTGTTTTATTTAATGAATGATAAACACATTATTGTGTGTAACAAAATATAAAATCAGTTTTTTGTGTAATGAAAACTATCAAATAAATAAATATTGAAAAATAACATTTTATAAAATATTATGGTGTCATAGAAACCCTTTGATTAATTATTTTTCTTTAGGAGGAATCATTACCATTATTACACATTTTATACCCATGGTGTTAGATGCGGACCTAAGAGGATAAATAATGCATCTCAGATAATCCATGGGTTGTCTTGCAAACATAGTTCTTGGGTTCCATAGACCATCTTAATGACATTTCTATTATTGGAAATCTAACATATGTGAGGATCAACTATTTATACAGTCATCCAACTCCATATTTCACAATTATCTAGACTTAATTCTAATATAGAATCCAACTTATAATAGTTGAAGCTTTTTATTTATAAGTTTATTTTTTATCCTCATGTACAAAAATTAAAGACATTAAATTTATCTATTCCCTTGGATATTGTGTCCTCCTTGAGAAAAACATTCTTGATTATTGAATGTACATATAAGACCATGGGAAATATGATTTTATATAATCAACACCCTTTAGATGCATTTTTCAATGTCAATATATGCCACCACCATAATGGTGTTATTTAAGCATGGGGAGAGATTGGATTATTGGATTATAATGATATCATAGAAAAATATACTCTTTAAGTTCCCAACATCTTGATCATGTTGATATTTCAGCCAGCCAAAAAAATTTAATCATTCAGGATCTATGTTCTATGAGAGAAACAATAAATTAATAAAAAGTCATAAATTCCCACATGAATTGTAGATATGGGTGGATGTGTTGGGGTTAGAATAGTTAATTAGCCATCAATGAGGAAACACACAAGGATTGATGGAACCATTTGTGTGTGACTCAAATAGATTGTTTCCCTACTGATGTGTTGGATACACATGTTCATAACACAAAGGGTGTTAGAATTTCTATTAGGAAAATGGAAGGATTAGAAGGCTAAATTTTGACACTAAGATCCTAAACCAATGGATAATGGTGGAATATAGTTTGATTTTTACCATTGAATGTATTTTAAATATGGTTTCAAATATCATACTGTTGAATATTAATCCTTAGGGATAGGTACCATAAACACGTGTCTGTCCATTAAGGTAATGTGTCTTCACCATAGAATAGTCATTTTTAGGATGATCATAATGTTTCCTCTATGGAATGTTTCTTGGAATGAAGGTGGGAATTTGTATTATTTTGTTGTTATTAAAGGAGATATAATTCTGAAATTAGGGTGGATTTTGATCAAAAGTGGGGGATATAAATTATGTTTTTGGATTATTTGGATGATCACAAAGAGTTTTTCCTCTATTAAGAATATTTTTGTCATAAATTGTGTCAATCAAACATACTAGTATGATAGATGGAATGAATACTGATAGAGAATATGTAAATGTTAATAGGGTAAGACACATAAGAGTTAGATTAGATCTTTCTCAATGGAATGAACATGTGATCAATGATTTTTCTTAGGTTAAGTATTATATCTCTAATGAAATAGTGGATAATGGTTTATAGTCACATATTTTAGACCATGGAGGCAGGAATTAAATATTTTTTCAAAAAGGGCCATGTATTTATATCTTTCATAGTCATAAATACAATATTAAAGAGATACATTATGTTTAATGTCATGTTTACTGAATAAAAAGTGATCTTGATGTGTTATGGGTGTTGAGAGAGGCCAAGAAAAAACCAACATGAATTTGAACACTCAATGTTTTGTTGAAATCCACAACAATTTATGAACTATATATAAATTCATGAATCTCTTAAAAAGAAGTTCCTTTTTAGGTCATGTATCTAGATTTAGTTGGTTTTTGTATTTTAGGGTCATATATCATGGACTAAATAGGTAATAATTAATTATTTCATTTTTGAAGCCATATTATTGGTGAAAAACATTATATTTGTGACATGAAGGTAATTTTGTTGGGGTACTAGTTACCAAGATGATGCGGGAAAGAATATAAAGGTTGTATTTGGGCCAAGGATATAATATCCATGTGTCACTACATATCCCATAAATTGGGAATCAGATCACACATCATTCTTATGGGCCTAAAAAAATTTATATATCCTGATTATACATAGAATAAGTATAGGAAAAAAATATTGAGTGCCCAGTTGGAGAATTAAAGTATATATGAAATGGTTTTAGGAGGGACCACATCCTTGGATAAATCCCAAGAAAAATCCCTCATGTTAATAAAATTTCTAAAAGTAAGCAAGGACACAATAATATTTTAGGGTGAAGAAGGGAAATTATTTATGATGAAATTTAATATCATGTAATAAAACAATGTTAGATTAAGTTCACATTTGGGTAATGATTATAGTTTTTTTACATTAAAACATTTTCAAAAAATTTGAAATCATGCCACATTTTTTTATGATATAAGGGTAGAGGATAATCGATACTAATATAAGGACATAGTTAGAGATCAATGTCGCAATGGGGATATACTTTTAAATGATTACCTTAATATCATGCAACAATAATTCATGTGATAGGAAAAATACAATGTTGTTTCACATATAGTGGCAAGGATATTGGAAAATAGTTTAATTTTATATTGTGATGAAAACAATAGGATATCTTAATCATGTTAATGAGGAAAATGAATAAAAAATCCATGTGAACACATGTCATACTCATTCAGACACAAAAAGGAAAATAGAATGTATCTCTTTCTATATGAGAGTGTTTAGGGGATGAATAGGTCAAGGTTCGAACAATATGTTTTCCATTGAAAGAACCCATAAATATGTGAATGATTTTTGGGAAGAAGGTAATTAGTTTAATTCAGCCATTAAATATACCAAAAGGTATAATAGGGTATCATGTATTATATTAAGACGCTTCTTTGTTATAAGAAAGTAGATAATGATAAATTATGCCCTCAAGAATAATAATTTCTAGAGAGGTAATGGATAGGTGGAGGGTCATCATTTACCATGTTTAAAACATGGATTCTATTTATCTATAATAAAAAATTGACAAAAAAATTAGGTTTAGTAGTTTACCATTTCATTGAAACATTGTTCCCACCATCTTTCTACAACGAATCCTCTATAAAATTTGGTCTAGATGATTGTCAGGATTTTGGAGATTTTTTTCAATCAACCAAGTGGAGTCTATTTGTATGTCATTGAATTATAGGTAAATTAAAACTACAAGGACAAAAAGAATGTGGATGATGTAAAAAAGATCATTGATGGATCTAATCACATTGGGGTTACACCATAATGAACTAGTCATATCAAAGGGAGACATTATGAAAAAAATATTGTTGAACCCATATGGGATATGGGGGAAAAGATTAATCTTTACTTAGGGAGGAATATATTTTATATGGTGATGTGATGTTTAAATTCATCTTTCTTGTAGTATTTAATAACATATTTTTTATGTCATATATATTTGAACAGAGGATGGGTGGTTTTCAAAGCATTGGGAAAATATATAAAGAACATTATTTGAAGAGTCTACATCCAATATCAATGAACTCGAAGAGTATATTCATGTATTTTATGGTAATGATACATTGATTCATGGGTAATAATATCGTCTTAGCTCTAGGAAAAAAACTCAATGTGAATTATAAATCCAATTACTAGTGTGAACAATATTTGTGGGACTATATACAGATTGTGTTCATGAATCTTAAACAAAATGTGGGTTTATCTATATAAACATGGGTGGGGAAGCTTATTTCAATATAAAATTAAATACCTTTATAAATTAACCATAAAAAGAGTGATAAAATTTCAAGGTCATGACTCTTGGGCTTTAGGGTATCCCCTTTAAAGACATGCCACCAGGACCAAGACCAATGAGTATTCCATTACATAGTGTGGATAACAGTCTATGTATTTTTAATTCATATACTATGGACTAAAAGGGAATATATTGGGAAATATTTTTTTATATTTATTTTTTTATTGGGTTCATTGAATATGTTGAGGTTTTTTTTGGTGATGTCTAGATATAACAATAATATTTTTTCCTTTTACACTTATCTAATAATGTTTTCCAAAATCTGGAAAGGGGTGACTTTTTTTTATGATTTCTGTTTTTCTCAGGTAATTTGTAATGCTTTTTCATCTTCATAAGAGTTTGTACATCATACCGTGCGTAGTTTAATATCATTATAGTTGTATAATTTGGGAGATTTTATTTAATTTCATAAATATTTTACCTAGTGTTTTTTGGGTTTATAGTCATATAGATTTTACAAAGGGTGAGATGATCCCTTGAAAATGAGTGGGGGTAAAATCTAACCTGGGTTAGAACTCATAGATGGGGAATATCATCACACTAAAGGTGTGTCTATATTTTCATTTCCTTTTTCTTAGATCGAAAATGGGTTTTCTAACAAATTCAACCTTAGGTGGAGATTGTATTAAGTTTATGTTTATTAAATTTAGATGATGTTCTTGTCATAATTGATGGTTATACATCTTAATCCAAGTGAATTCCTAGTTTATGGTCATCGAACTCAGACCACGGTTGAGGTTGTTTACATTGCAACACCATTAGATTTTTGGGAATTACTTTTTCAAATAAACTAAATCTTTTTGATATTTTCTAATACACACAATATTGATTGTATATTTCATTACATCAAACACTATGTTTATCCTATGTTATATGAAACACTGATATTAGCTTACATGACATACATCACCGGTTTTATATTGTGTTACACGAAATAAAAAAGTTAAACAAAACATGTCATACTATTAAAATATTATTACATAATATGATAGTTATCACATAGCCATTGGAATTTCGAGTATTAATAGGATTAACTAAATTAATAAAATATATGGTTTACACATGTATATATATTGATTTATTTTGTGATAAATAAATTAAATTTAAAACAAAAACCTTTTTAAAATATTAGAAATCAGTCTCTAAAAAACTATTTTTATGAACATAAATTTTTTTTACCTCAATATATTAAATGAATCAATTCTTAGTGAATTATTTAATGAAATTAGTATAATATATATTAAATAAAAACATTAACATTCTTCTTCAGTTTTCTCTAGATTAGAGATGAAGATAAATCCAATTTTATTCTTAAAAGTTTATTTTCTAAAAAATTAATTTATTCATCATTGGCGAACATATATTAAAATTAATTTTTACCAATTTTAAAAAATTTATTTGAAAAAATAAATTTCATTTATTAAATAATAATTTCAAAATAAAAATAGAATAAATTTTTGGGATTTTCCCAAAAATATCCATTTTTTATGAATTGTGGAAAATACAAAATTCTAATTGAAAGAAAAATTTTCAATAAACTTATTTATAGTGTTTAAATATATTTTAATTATTTTTTGAAGTTAAATAAGGTTAATTTTGTAATTATTAATCCAATTTAGGTCATTGTTATCAATTTTATATTGAATTTTTATATAAAAGCTTTCTAAACTTTTAAACATTTTCTCTTTAAGACCTAGATTTTTAATAGAATCAATGGTATTAATTTTACATTTGGTTTTTACACTTCTAAGAATGAAATTTGGAAAAAAGTATCTCATATTTTGAATATAAAAAGTTTATATTATTTAATATGATCAACATATTTTTTACCAAAATGAATAGTGAATCCAGTAAAAATTGATTATCGATGTTAAGGTAAAAATATGTTTTTCAGAGAGTTAAACTAAAATGATAAGGTAAAAAATAAACTATAAAAATTTCTTAAAATGATTTTTTGGAAAATATATTAACATTAAACAACTTATTTTTTTTAATGGACCATTTTTTACACATTTGACATATGAAAAATGGGGGAGCACTAAATTTTTTTCAAAAAATGTCAATTGTGTCCTCTACCCATTTATAAAAGGCCATCCTGTATCTATCCTCATCACATATTAAAAAAGCTTTGGTTTAGAAAATGCTTGACCAAATAACTTCCTAACATCCCTCCTCTATTCCTAGAGGAATTATTTTAGGTTAAAAGGAATCCTATGAAGCATTTTGGTGCGAACCTAAGGAGGATACCTGAAGAAGAGGTAATGTTCATCAACGACTGTTTTAGATTTATTTTTTCCAAAAACTATTTATATTATTGTTATAACATACTGATATAATAAACCCAGTATTTCTATATACTTAAATGTTTCTATGTTAATTCCATAACCTACAACTATCTCAACTCCCATCAAATGGGCTACGAAATTAATATTCTTGTGTATGGCTAGCTACTACCTCCTGAACCAATGTCATTCGTTTTTTCATTACAACTTATTATGGATTGACATAATTAGGTATCCACAAATTATAAATTCTATTTATGATATTATTATTCTTATGGAATAATTATATCACGCATACCATCATGATATCTATTTTGTAGGAATATGATAATGTCACTCGAGTATTCGTCGGGCATCTACCTCACAAGGTGATGTGATTAATTTGCAGATTTAATAGAAGGTATTATGGATGGGTTTAAAGAAAATATGTGATATATATAACTTTAAAATTATTAATTAATTATAATAACTTGTTTTTATTTCATTCTTCCAATATAAAAAGATAAATTGAAACGACGCTCATGTGTATGTATGGCCTACATGCTCCATGAATGGTGTGTGTATTTTTATATCACTAAATTATATATATTAATGTAAATACATATTTATATCATGTTTATCATTCTATATATGATGGAACCATGACGAAAATAATATGAAAATATAATATAACAAATAAAACATATATGAAAAACAAAGTGATTTTTACCCAAAAAAATAACATTAACATGGGATTGAAAATAAATGAGTAATAAAAGGTCACAAGAATATCATATATAGTATGATTATATATGGTTTTTCTATAATATGTGTTCCCTAAATTTATATTTATTATATATGAGTTTTTAAAATGTTGAGGGAAATAAATACTTAAGGTTAGGGATTATTGTTTCACTTTTTATTTCTATCAGACACATGTCATATTCATCACATATTTATTTTATGTGGTGTATATAATTCCCATTATTTTATTTTAAGTCAATTATCCTAAAAATTATGATTTTTTTGAAATCCATTTTAGGATCTCTATTTCATTGGGATTATGGATAAAATTTAATCAATGTGTTAAGGGATTTGTGTCTAAATTTTCCTTCGTTGAGACATATTTTATGTTATGCACCTATATTTCTTCAAAATGTGTGTATACAGTCCATTTAATATGTTATATCATGAATTTATTTATCCTCATGATATTTTAAATTTTAATTATATTTTATCCTTTCATGGGGATATGATTCAAAGTTACCACACTAGAAATTATTTCGTGTTATTTTCTCATTTTTTATCAGGATTATTTATGATTATTTTCTTGATGATGAAATATAATGATAAAACTATCAATAATTCTCATTAAGTTTCTTCTAATATACTTATTTATTAAATCTTCATATAATAGAACCATTTTTTCCAAAATTTGGTACTTAAAAGTTTTGAAAAGATATTTTCAAAAAATGAAATTATTATTTCCCTATCCAGATGGGAATATGTTTTCTACCAAAAATATATTTTCTAAAATAATTAAAGTAATGTTCTATTGTTTCTTAAATTGTTTTTCAAAAACTTATTTAACAATTTTTAACTTTTTACAAAAAAATAATGGAATAAATATGTCATTTTTAGAAAATTTATTTTCCTTGTATATAAAATGTGAAAGGAATCTCTGTTTTAAAATTTAAATAATTAAAATAATTTTCAAATGTCATGATAAATAATGAATTCAAATAATAATTTATATTTTTTTGAGTTTATTTTCAAATAAAATGAATTTCAAAAATATTTACATTTTTAAATGTATTTTACAGAATAAATGATATTTTCCTCAACAAATATTTAAATGATTAATCATAATAATTTTTTATGTAATATGACATCATTTAATGTTACATATTCCTTACTAGAGATATGATCGAACCATAGAATTTTTATTCTTTCATTTAATGATTTTTATTTATGATAACACAATGTTCATTAAACCAACTTCTTTTTCTATAGGTTATACGATGGAATAACTCATATGAAACTTGAATGTTTTCATGGGTTATGATAGGATGAAATGATGAAATTGTTATAAAACTCATATCATTCCAATAGGTTATTGTATGATGAAATGTTTATGAAACCTATTTCATTTCATTGGTTATGATTTGATGAATGTTGTATAATCTTACAGAACCCATAAATATGGATTTCATTATGATATGGGATGGTCCTATATCTCCCTCCAATGCATTGGGTAATGATTTCTGTCTTATGAGATAATATTGGTAATGTAGTCTATGGGCATGATCCTCTGTGGGTAAATAGTTTTGTACTAATCCAATATGGTAAATAGGTGTTTTATAATCCATAATGAGAAATGGGCAATGATTCCTCATCCACTTTTATGGTATTTGTAATTAACCATGAAATATTAAATTTCATTCAATATTTATGATGGTGATATGTTTTTATGAGATGAGAATATAGTTCATGATTGATTTATGATGATTTATCACCCTTATGGTCCATTTTTTTTAAAATGATATAGATTAATGCCATAAATCTTGTTTATAATCTATGAAATCTTTGGTATCAACACTGCAAATAATTATTACGGTTACATACCCTTATTATTATATAATGAACTCATATGACCATATAATAATTCTTCTTCTATTTACAATTATTGAGCATCTTGTCTCACCCTTTGTTAAATTTTAATTCCCCAGGTTATGAAAAATGTTTTTAAGTAGGGTATCTCTAGATAGAGTATATAATGAGAATATATTTATGGGATACATTAAACTTTTTCACCAAATTAAAATATTATAGGCTCAATCTTCAAAGACCCTAAATTATTATGGTCTGTAGTTTTGTGTTTTTGTAATGTACTAAATAATCATCTAAAAAGTAGTAATATCCAAGTATGAAAACCTAGGGTCGTTATAGTTATTAACATCATTTCAGTTTGGTTAAAAATTGGAAATATGGATGAACAAACCTTAGTGAGATCCCTAATTATATGTATAAGAATAATGTTAAGGATTACATGAATTTTTGTATTGTATATAACGAGTGGTTTCTATGAAATTAGATCCCTTTATGGATACTAAAAGTGGATATGGCTCTAGAACAGATGTACCTAGTAATAGAAACCCAATAATTAACATATTGATCTAGGATCAATTAGGAATTGGTTCAGGATAATGGGCCTCACTGTACAACTAGTTTTACACTGCCAGGTGATATGCTTTGGAAATTCACAAAATATTTATGAACTTTAATGATGGATTTAAATAGACAGTGACTATGAATGACCTAGGATAAACATAATATGTCCTATATTAAATAAAGTTTCATGATTTAGACGTAGGATAAGTTATTTTCCATGATTATGTTGTTTTACATCATTATTAGTATTTTTCACACTCTACATTGTGGTTTTATTCAATGGTTGGAACCTAAAAGAACCATGTTAAAGATGAATCCAATGAAAAACGGAAAGATTTTTCTTCTGAGAAAAATTACAATATGGGACTTGAAATTTAAAATATTTTTTATATTCTCTAATAAAATTCTTGATATATGAGTCATATTGAATATACAAATGAAGAAAGGGGAAAAAATATTCTATTAAGTCTTTTATAAGGTAACACCCACCTTCTTTTAGTGGTCCTAATGATCTGCTATTTTCTGAGCAATGGATCAAAAACATTGCAAAGATATTTTCTATTTCCTTATTTTTTATATCATCGAACAGTGATTTTGGTTGTTTATCATTTAGAATGTGAATCATATTAGTGGTGGATTCTTTTAAAGAATATGAGGGAATTACATGAAATTTTATAAATATAATGGTAAGAGTGTATGGGTTTGTTTTCCATAAGTAATTCCCTCATATTATATGAATAAATATAGAGAAGGTATTCCTTGAGTTTAGGAAATGGGATGATTCATCTATTAGTACCTATGAAACTAATTTTAGAAGACCTAGAAGGAATGATTCTAATTTAACCATCACACCTGAAAGAGAAGTTGATTGATTCATTGTTGGCCTGAAAAATATTCTTCAAAAATACTTGTATATAAGAGATGTTAGTATTTAGGTATAATTTATTAAATGTGAGATGAAGTTTTAAATTAATATTGGATATTCCCATCATTCCCCTATTTTTGATAAGAAAGAGAAGATCAAATCTCACAGTAACTCAAATTGTGTAATGAAATTCATAGAATCTATATGCTAGAAATCATTGAATAATACATTATGTAATTGGTTAAATGCAACTGGGTGGTGTGTTAAATTTTGAATGGTATATTATAAAGACTATAAGTTTTTTAATATGATTAATTCACCAGAAAACGTAGTGGATGAGAAGAGGAATCCAACTAATGCATCATCCACACACTACTGTTTCCATTGTATGTAGTTTTTTCATTATAAAAATCAATTCCCCAAACTAAGGGGTAATGTAAATTATAAGCCCCCAGAACCTATAAATATAAATTACTAAATTAAATATTATTCAATAAAAATTTTTGGTGTTAATCATGATAATATTGGAACACTTATCATCCCCACCTTGATTATAAATTTCATGTTTGATTTTATTTGAATGAGCCCTATAAAAATCATATTATTCATACTGAATTAAAATTTCATGTGATTATCTCCCTCAACATGAATTCGAGAATGAAAAGGTCACATTTTTTATTATATCAGTTAAAGGTTCAATGACAGATTCCAAATTTAATGTTTTTGTATAAGATATTATCATTTATAATGAATAAATGGTAAATTAACTTTTTGAAGTTCATATATCTCCATGTAATGTTATCTTATGAATTATGTATACCACTACTTGTTTATGAGTTCAAGGATGATCATATGTTCAAATTAAGTGTCTGCCCTTTTGAGGTTTTATGTGATAGTTTTTTATAAATATTAAGGGTATTTTTATGGAATGTTTGTTAATAAAACCCTTTGTTGTCTATGTGTTTTAGTAAAAAAGTTGTTTAAAAAAAATTCCAATAAATTTCATGAAAAATTGATTAAAGGTACTGGTAAACAATATATTTTACCTTATCATTGATATTGAGGTAATTATGTGTTGTAGTCAATCACCTTAGAAATTCTAAACACATCATATCTATAATGGAATATTTATCTTCAGATCTTCTTTCCATAATATAAATTTTGGTATTGTTAAGGTTTAATGGAGTACCAGAGTCAATTTTATCATATTTAGATATTAATTTTACCTCAATTATTTTTTGAATTCTTTAGCAAGATCTGGATATAGAGTTGAGTTTCAACACTATAAGAATAGTTCAAACTCTAGAGGATATGGTAATATCATATTAAATTAATTTAAAAGGTTATTGGGATCACACCCTCCTTTATTTGTTTTTTTGTACGAAAATATTTTTCTCTTAATAATTTAGATAGCTTTATATGAATCCATTTATACCTACTAGAATGATGATGTAGAAATATATCTTTTGGGACCTTATCTAGTTGAAAAGATGACAGTAAATGTTAGAGTCATTAAGAATCATATTATTACTATTACTTGTTGATAGAGATGTTATGTTGATGATATAAATTTTAATATACAATTTCAATTTGGTGAAACGGTAAATCTTTGATTTTATCTACAGAAGAAATAAGGGAATTCTAATCCTTATATATATTGGTCCCATAAAAATATTTGACCGAACAATGATTGTATAATATTTTTTGGTGCTTTTATTGAACCACTATCAGGTTCATAATGTATTCCATGTGTTTTTAATAAATAATTCCATACCTTATCCATCATATTTAATGATCTCATAGTCCATACCATTGGAATATGAGATTTATTAGGAAGAACGACTAGTAGATATTCTGGATCGAAGAAATTAAATTCTATGAAATAATACCAATCACCCGGTCAATGTTTCCTAAAAACCCAAACTTATTAGGAAAGTTGTGTGGGAACCATAGGATTAAATGAGGTATAATTATTCCTCATATTTTGTAACAAAGTGATGAAATTAAAATGATAAATTTATTTTAATGGGGTAAATGTAACACCCTTAGATTTTGTGAAATTATATATTTTTTTCAAATAAATTTAATATTTTTCATCTTTTATGTCACACACAATGTTGATTTTAGATTTTTCTTATGCACCAAACTGATTTTATCTTGTTTTATACACAAAACTATATTCATTTTATATTTCATACATTACCTATCATTGTTGAATTACAATCATCACTAATTTTAAACAAAATGTGTCATACTATTAAAATGTAATTTTTTAATATGTTTGTTGTCACCAATCAATTGGAATGGAGATATGAATAGGATTAGATAATTTATGAAAATACATGGTTTATAAATTCATATATAATTAATTGTTTTGTGAGAAATTAATTATAAATGAAAATAAAAACCTTGTGAAAATATAAGAAGTTAATTTCTAGGAAACTATTATTGTCCACATAAAAGGTTTCTACCTCAATAAATTAAATGCATCACTTTTTATGAATGAAATTATTTAAATCTATATATTATATACTAATTTAAATGTTCAAGATTCATCTATTGTATTTTCTAGACAATAGATAAGAATAAATATATTTTACACTTAAAATTGTATTTTCTAAAAAACTATTTTGTCTCCTTTGGTAAACTAATATTAAATTTTTTTTTCCCACTTTAAGAAAAATTATTCGAAATTATTAACATAATTTTTTTACTTTAAATATCAAAATTAACTTAAGGTAAATGTTTTGAATTTTTCTGAAAAATTATTTTTCATGAATAGTGATAAATACTGAATTTTAATTAAATGTTTCATTTTCATCAAATTTATTTATAAATTTAAATTTTATTTTAAATTTTCTATAAATTAAATTATTCCAGTTATATTACCATTAATCTAATTTATTACATTGTAATCAATTTCATAATTAATTTTTATACAAAATTTTGTAATGTTTTGAATATTTTCTATTTAAAAACAGGCTTTCTCATAAAATTTGAAGGATTTATTTAAATTAAATTTTCCACATATGTGAAATGAATTTTAAAAAATTTGTTAAATATTTTGAATTATTAAAATTTATATTACCTAATATGGTAAAAATTATTTTTGACCAAAATGAATCGTGAATGTTGTAAAAATTAATTATCACGATTAAGGTGAAAATGGGTTTATCAGGGGTTAAACTAAAAATATTGGGGTCAAAATAAACTATAATCCTATTTGAAAACAATTATATAGTCATATTTAATGGATTAGATATTTAATTTTATATAATATCTCGTTTTTACCCCTTTTACCTATGAAAAAAGTTGGATCACTCAATTCTTTTCATGAATACCTATTGTGTCATCTCCCCCACATATAAACGGCCAACCCCTATCCTATCTTACTCACACCTTCAAACCTTATTGTTTTAGACAATCCTAGAAAACATGACTTCTAAACATCCTAGATCTGATGATATAAGTCTTATTTTAGACATAAATTCATGATATGATGGGTTTTTATGTAATCCTGAGGAGGATACCATAAGAAGAGGTAATATTCATCAATTAGCATTTTTGTTTTATTTTTTTACCCACCTAATTCAATAATTATTATACCATGATGATATAATAACCTTATGATCTTCCATATAATGATATTTTGTTATGTTAGGTTCATTGCCTACAACTATCTCTACTTCCATCAAATGTGTTATGAAATAATAATTCTTGTGTATGGGGGACTACCGCCTCCCTAACCAATGTTGTCAATTTTTCAACCACCACATGTCATGTATGAACATATTGATGGATTTCATATCTAAGATATTTGTGGTACTATTATTATTTTCTAATTATTATATCACAAATAGCCGCATGATTTCTATTTTTTTGGAATATAATAACGCCGTTCATGTGTACAGTGGACTACTGCCCCACGAGGTGATGTGATGACTTCACGATTTACATTGAAGGTATTAACAATGGGTTTAATGAAAATTTGTAATATATATGAATGAAAATTATTTTTTAAAGATAATATATCATTTACTCTTTTTTTTAATACAATATGAAAAATGGAAAAAACAATCATGTGTACATACAGACTACTATCTCTAAGAACGGTGTATTCTATTTCAAAACACAAAATTTTATGGATTACTATAAATACATATATAATTAATATATATAATATTTATAATATTGTTATAATTTAGGATGTTATTTAACCATGATTAGAATAAGAAGGAAAAATATATAACAAATCAAAACTTGAATTAAAATCAAAGCGGTTATTACCGGAAATGTAACTTTATCATGGAGTTTTTAGTAAGAGTGTATTAAAATTTCATTAAAAAATAATATATGGTCTAATATGTAAATATTTTTTCTGTAAGATATGTATAATAAAATTATATTTATTATATAGGATGTTTTTAGGGGTATAACATAAGTAGAAACTTAAGTTAAAGGATATTCCTCTAACTTTTTACTTCATTGAGATACATGAATTATTTAAGACCATTTTATTTTATATAGTGTATATAATTTTAATCAATTTATTTTATATTTATTATCTTCAAAATTATGGTGATTTAAATATCCATTTTATGATCTCGCATTTCATGGTGTTTGTGGTTCAAATTTTACCAAAGTTTTAAGGGGGTTTTGTCTCCATTTCCATTTTTGGTACATATGTTATGTTATGTACATATATTTTTTTGTGAGGTGTGTATACTCCCCATATTACATATAATACCATATATATATTTATCCAAATTTTTTTCAAAAGTTTAATTTTATATTATCTTTTCTTAGAGTGGATGATTCAATGTAACCAATGTTGTAATTATTTCAGGTTACAATCACAACTTTTATCGGGATTCTATATGATTATGTTTCTAATGATAAAATAATATGAAATTATTCTCAATAATTCCCATTAATTTTCTTCTCTTCTATTTATTTATGATATCTTCATGTAATAAAACTATTTTCCCACTCTTTTTAATTTAAAATAATTTAGAAAACGTTTTTAATAGAATATTACATTATTTTTTTCATCGGTCAAAAATCTGTGTTCATTAAAAATCAAATTTTATTTATATATTTTTGAAAAAAAAATTATTATTCTCAAAATGATTTATTAATGAAATTTTTATCCATTATTTAGTTTTTAAAAAGTATGAAATAAATCTTCATATAATCTTCTAAAAAATTCTTGTTTAGATATTACCAAAAATGTGAAAAGAATTTTAATTTTAATGTGCAAAGCATGATGAAAATTTTTTTATGCCATGAAAATTTACATCTTTGAATCTTCTATTATAAGTTTTCAAGGTTATTTATAGATATAATTATTTAAAAAACCATTTTAAAAGTGTTTTTTAAGTGGAAATGATATTTTCCTCAAAAAATGATTTAAATGATCGATAAATATCATTTTCTATCTAAGATAACATTTCTTAATATTACTTATGCCTTACTATGATATAATCCAAGGTTTCCATTATTATTATTTCATTAAATTTTTTATGTTTATCACGAATTGATGTTTATGAAAAACACTTATTTTTCCATCGGTTATACCGTGTTAGAACTCTTATGAAACCTAATTATTTTCAAAGGATATGCTGTGATGAAATGATAAGAAGATTAAGAATCCTATCTCTTTTCCACAGTTTATGATATGATTAAATGTTTATGAAACCCATTTTATTTCATGCGTTATGATATGAATAAAATTTTATGACCCTATGGTATACATAAATATGGTTTTCATTATGAGATGGGTGGGAACTATATCATCCTCTAAGTCATTGAGTGAAGATTTATATATTCTGAGTTACTAATAGGATAAAAGTATACTGGATCGAACCACTATGGGAAATAGGTGTCCCTTAATCCACTATGGTAAAAAAGTGTTTCTTGATCCAAAATGGGAAACAGGTGATGATCCCTGATCCAAAATGTTTTAGTTCTTGGTAGTTAATTATTGAATAGGAAATTATTTCATTATTTATGATGGTTTTACCATTTTATGGGATGATATTATGGTTCATGATTGATTTATAAATATTTATCACCCATATGGTATATAAATTTAAAAATGATGATGTTATATTCCATTAATATTGTTTATGATCTATGACAGGTTTGGTATGAACATTTTACGTTATGTTCATGATCATGAACCCTAATTATTATATTATTCTTTTATATGATCATAGATTGATATCTCTTATATTTACACTTACTAAACATCTGATATCAACCTTTATTATAATCTTATTTCCCTAGGTCAAAAATAAATGTTTAATGTATGGTATTTATATGAAGGGTACATAGTTGCAAGATCTTTATGGGAGACATTTAACATCTTTCACTAAATTATAATATTGTGTTCCTTGTCTAAAAATACAAAAAACTAGAAAAGTCCCCAAGAATGGGTTTATGTAATTTACTAAATATTCTTCTAAAAACATGTAATATCCTTGTATAAGGAGCTTTCTTTTCTATATACATGTCACTAAGAATCATAATAACCTTCTGTAAATTGGAATGTCTATGGATAGTATAGAAAACCATTGGAAAAGATTATATTTTATGTTCAGATTGAGTAGAATATAGAAGATCTTATATTATTGATTTATACATCTGAAACCATTCCCATATATGTTCTTTAAAGACTAGATTTGTGGGAGGGAATTAAAATTTGATAAATTAATGGTAGGTTCTAGATAAGTTTGATGTGATTAGAGGCTTGTGGTTGGGATAGAGATAGGAGATCCATGAACATCTATGTGTCCCATGAAATGTGAATCAAAACCCGTGTAGATCATGGAGGAGGTGAAGTGGGATAACAACAACATATTGGGGCATCTACACTCTCAAGGATCCATAATATCACACATTTTTAATGACATGTGATGGGAAATATGAAATGTAGTTTAACATCATGTACTGATGTCATTCAACAAGTAATTTAAAATTATATGGTATGGAAGAAATGAAATTTCATTATTTTTTTATGAAATATATAATTGCACAATGGGTGCAGGTAGTCTATGTGGTACGAATATAATAGAAACACCATGTCTGAATGGGAGGCCCAATGTATTATAAACAACCATAGAAGGTTACAAACATTATTTATTGTCAATATCGTTTTCCAACATGTGGGATGTGATGTTTGATGTCATGCACCTATGAATAATATCAAACTTATTACAAACAAAATATACCTTGATAATTTTGGGGAATGTTACATTAAACCCTTTAATCCTATATGATTCTTCCATGGTGTAGTAAAAATTTACTATGAGTGGATCACCCAGATCACATGAGAGTGTAAAATAAAGGGAAATGGTTCTGGTTTGGAATTCTATATCGACTATTTTATGTAACCCAAAAAACTATAATTTAGATAAGGAAACACCCAGTAAGACTAATATTCTTTACAGATGTTTTGGAATGCATTAGAGGTGTGACTCTATGGGAGTTGAATTCCTATGTAACAATTGATGGTGGAGGTTATGTAAATCCTAACTTCTAGGGTTTGGATATATTATGATTGAAATATATATTACTGATGACTTTTTTCATGTTCAAACCACAGGTTCTACTTCCTCATCCTTAAGGTTCGAATAAACATATTAATATCAACTAATGAACATGTATTTTAAATATATGAATTTTCAAATCACTACTGAAATTCATCCCCAATGTATACTCAAGACATGAGGTATTAGTGTGGAGTATTATTCCCATATTATTAGGGATTTTATTCCAACATGAAGGACTAACGGAGGCCTAAATTAAATAATAACAAAAATTATGAGGTTGAACCATATGGGATGTTCATCTAGAGATCAAAATTATGGGTGCCACACCAATGTGTGTTGGTAAAATCATAAGGAGATTCGATACCAATGATGTTCAATCCTCTCTCTGAATTGGGGCATTATCTCAATGTTATTTGAGAATTAGGAACTATGTGGAAGGGTTTTATCCATTTAGATAAATCATTAATAATGAGATGGATTTGGAATTTGGGTCTAGAATTGAAATCAAGCCATTGAAATTTGTCTTAAGCAATAGTAATCATGAATCACATAGTGTTAATAGTTGTTGATGTTGGAGACTCACACAAAAAAATGGGGGTTTCCCATTCATGTGAGTTAGATGATTCAATTTTAGAGTTTAAGTGTCCTATATATAGACATTGGAAATGGTGTTTAAGGTTATTTATATAGGTCCAATGTTTGTGTAGTTTGACATTATGTAGCTAGGATATTGATTATACAGTTTAATGTCATATGATAAGGATGGTATACTATAAATTTTTAGGTTGTGCATCAAATAAAATTTGTTAATAATTGTATCTTGTATGGTGTCCAACAACATGGTATTCTCTTAATATTGAAGTAATTCATCTTTGTTGACAATATATGGGTGAATCCCACCCAATAATAGATTTAGAGAAGAAAATAATTATCATATAGAGTATGAACATGCAGTTATGTGATTAGATAATGTTTTTTTGTTTAAATGAACCTATCTATTATGTGAAGAATAGAATATTTTAGTGAATTACATCTTATTAGGCTAGATTGAATGGTTCTTGTAATCAGAGTAATACTTTCCAAATAGTGCATGGGAAATATTGGTCATTAATTTTTCACTTTTATTTTACAATGAAATTTTAAATTATTTGAGTGAATTGACATGCTTATGATCCATGGTCTAGAGATTTTTTCTCTCTCTTACAAATACCTACATCCATGTCATAGGATTATCATGATTCAATGGTTTCTCTATCAATTTGGATCAACCCTACTCAACAATCTAGGTAGTATTTGAGGCACATGAGATACAATGAATGAAAATATATATGTAGATGGATTCCGAGAAATTCTAATAAGGTGTTGAATGTTGTATCTTGTGATAAAACTATTAACATTATGTTTGGTACCAAATCAGAAAACTAGGACTTCTATTATATCCTTATAACTAAATTATTATTACTCTAATTATACCTCTTAATATTCATGTTGGATGAGGCCTCATCAGTTTTTATATACCTCATGTTATAGAGTATATGAGTCAGGATTAGAATAATCCTAGATCTAGTGTCCAGTAGAATCTAATGAACATAAATAATATTAAGCTTATCTAAGTCATCAAGAAGGTTAACATTTCCTGGGAATATTTCACCCTTATATTCCTGAAATAAGTATAGGACGGCCTTACTGTCCTCATCCTAGCATCCCCTACACAATAGGCTTAAAAATCGATCATATATGATTAAAACACAATAGGGCCCCATAATGCATCAATGAAGTATTTAAGATTATACTTTGATCGATGAGTGCATCATGGACTGATCTATGGGATAGAATTATGGTGATGTGCTTTATAATATCATAATACCTTTCTAGAGGTGTGTTTCTTCCACCTTATCGATAATCCTTGATAGGAAACATAAAAGAACTAGTTTTTTGAGTTGGTGTTTCATGACTGGTAACTTCTACATTCCTTGTTATATTAGAATATTTTTTTAGATATTTGTACTATAGTGGTAAGGAAAATAGTAAACCAGAAAAATGGGATGTGTAACAGTACCAGAATGTGGATTGAATCGTGGTATGATTTTTTGTTCTTAGTGTAAGAAACTAGGACATAGTTTGAAGGTATATAGTTTTGTAATGTGGAAGAAACTTGGATTTAATTCTACATTGATTATGTTGGTCCTGGATGTGGTAAATACTACTCGATTTTGTCCCCTAGTTGTGAATAATTTTGGTTCTATTGTGGTTTTTGAGTCTAATGATTTTAGATAGTCTACTAGTTCTAATATTGTGCATAAGTCATGAAATGAGGGGTAAAAGAATTCAATGGATCGGCCTCCTAATCCATCAGTCGTTGGAATATTTTTTAGATTGAAATTTGATTTGGGAGTGGAATTTCCTTCAAAGACAATGATGGTACAGGGTACTTAAGATAGACTAGAAGGTGTTGTTGAAGTAACAGTTTTCATCAATGCTGATGTAATACAACTTGCATATTCTGATGCAGTAGTGTTTTCTACTGAGATATCTCAGATTCCCAAGACCCCATTTGGTACAACAGAGGTGTCATGCCTGGGAATTGTGTGTAGTACTAGAGGCCAGGTAAGGGCACCTTCACATAGAGAAAATATTATGGTGTAGGTTAAGGCAACATGCCAGGGGTGTACTGGAATGAAACAGTCCAAAGGCTAGGGTTTGTAATAGTTTTGATTGGGTTGAGGATGGTGTCTTGAGAGAGGATCTAGTGGGATGTTTTTCTTTCTATTAGGGAGGCCCCTTCAGTGGGTTTCATCTCGCAAAAAACATCTGAAGCACACCATGCTAGCATCTAGGTATTTGAGGTGAATGTGGTGCATGTTGTACAGGTTTATAGCGAGTCCACTCAAATGAGGCATCTAGGGAAGTCTTCATTGGATGGTGGAATAAAGTATGATGGTCAAAATTCCAACATTTGTAATGATATAGAGGATCCGGTTCATAATTTTGAGTGTGATTAGATCAGGGCCTCCATGGATTGACAGAAGGGAATCCATAAAGGGAGAAATGATTAATCCTCATTGCCTCCTCCAATGCAGATGCATCCAGCAAAAAAATCCAATAATATGGATAACCACTATAAGTAAATTGATTCAATTGAAAAATACTAGGAATTTCTCATGAGATCGGAAGAATAAGTATCTTGTGATGATTTTTCTCTCAATGCTACTAATGAATAAGCCCCTAAAATGACAGGGAGACCTTTAAGGATGAATCGTAACGAGGAGTAATATAACTGGATTGATAAGAAGGACCTGATCTTGGTTGGTGGTTTCAATAATGGGAAGATATTCCTCAAGGATTACATTTAATCTTGGGACTATCTAGCCTTTCAGTTTAAAGATCTTATAATAGATGCACCAGACACTCATGTAAATGATATCTCTTGGATGTTATTTATGGAGTTTAATTCTAGTTGGTCTAAATTTTCCTTTAATGGATATGTTATTTCCTTTTGTGGTTGAAATTATGGTTTCTCACTATTTCCTTAAATGTGTTTGATAAATAAATATTTAATTATCAACTAACTGGTGAGGTAAATTTCAACTCTTTTAATCCCTATAGGGTTGTTGAGGACAATGTTTCCAACAGAATGGGTGGGTTTTCTGTATAGGATTATGGTTTCTGTTGATGAGTATAAATGATCCCAAGGTCTTAGTTCACTTACATTCGAATTATCCAATCATATATCATTTGATATCATTTATTAGAGATGATATACAATTCTATAGAATCATCATCATCATTATGGTGGAGGAAACACATGTGACATTTATCGAAGGGTCTCACAATTTCACTATAAAATGATCTAAAATTTTTTGAAGATGGTCGTTGAGGAAAATACAATCATTAATAAATTATCTAAGGAATCTATGGTAAGGTATGTAGTTGAGATGATTCATTATTTTTTCCTCTAGTGTCTTCTTTATTTATAAAAGTTTGAGATAATTATTCTCTAACAATCATATGAATAATCCATTGACCTAATCATACAATACAGTGTTAAAGATATTATTTCATTCATTAAATGGTATTCTAGATTCTTATACTTCATGGGGTGTAATGGAAAATTATTAGTCTGAATTTATTCCTGATAATTATGTTTTGAGGGAAATTCTTATGTTAGATAGGCTAAAGTAACCATGTTTATGTAACAATAACTATTTATCTCTTATAGGATGTTATACTAGATCATGAGGTAATGTTTGTGTCCTTTTCTAGGTTTTCATCATGGCCTCCTTGAGGCACGGTTCTCTCTCAGTGAATTCTTGAAATACTCATGGATAATTTATAGAAATATGTTTTAATAACAACTCAACCCAATCATTAACCACACCCATCCCCAACATCTATTCCTAGGGAAGTTGGACATCAATGAAATATAATAAACCCTTTCAATTTTTGATGAAGTTAGATATAATTTTCATTTCTCAAAATTTTCCCTTGTAGAGGTCAGTGATGATCATAATGTGCAGGGTATAGCTGAACTTGTTAAGGTGAAATTGAAAAGATCATACGAGTTGGTGATGGACCATAGTGCAAATAACATTTACCCTAAGAAATATTTTCCATCTAATTTCTGAGAAATAACCCAAGATTAGTAACCTATAATCTTTATGGAGTTCCTACATATATTCCAAACTGAGAGTCAAAGTGGTATAGTGTTTATATGGTTATCATGTACCATTGAAGGAGGTCATGATCTGGTTTCCAAAATCTAGTGGTCGGTTGTTTGATCCGCCCAATTAGGTATAAAATTGTTTTAATGTTTCACTGTTTATTTCTATATCTATATAACCTCTATATGATTCATAATGGAATGGATCAGATCATCTCAATTATCCTTATAATTTGCTTACCCCCTAATTAGTGAAGGTGAGTCGTGAGGCAGAGCGATTGTGGTTTAATATAGGAAAGACACATTTATCCACTATAAAGGGAGTTGTAGGGAATACTATTTCATATCCTATATGGGTAGATCTGTCATCTTTGATGTAACACACTAAGATTTTTAAAAAAAATCATGTAAATTTAATTTCATTAATAGATTGTGTTATATTAAACACCGTGTTTTAACAAACTGTTAGATTCTATTAATATTATTATTTAAACATGACCATTATAACATAGATATTAAATTTCAATGAATGAATCCTAAAAGACTCATTTTTATAATAAATTATACTAGTTTTAGATAAATAATATATATTGATAACAAAATATACCAAATTTGTACTGAAGTATTTATATTCCACATGAATTTATTTTTCTCAAAACATAATTTTTATTATTTTTTGAAAAAATGATAAATTAAATTTGTACACTTTTATAAAATTTATTTTTCAAACATAAATTCATTTCTAAAATCAACATGACCAAATTATCTTATGTTGAATTTTAGGGAATTTTTTGAAGATTTTAATTTTTTAATGAATTGTGAGAAATAAATTTTTCATTGAAAACTAAATTTTAGTGTAAATTATTTAAAAGTTATATATTTTTTTTAAATGTTTTAATATTAAAAATATAACAAATATTTTATAATTAATCTAATTTAATCGATTTTATTTGATTTTATGTTTATTTTTTTATAAAAACAATTTATACTCATAGAAATGTTTTCATTGTAAAACTATTTTCTCATCGCCAAGGTAGGTTTAATTTTAAAAAAAAATCTAAAAATTATATGAATTGAATTCTCAAAAATGGATAACATATTTAGAATCATAATAATAAATATAATATAATATTCCCATCATATATTTTTTATTAATGAATATTGAAAATAGTAAAAAATAATTACCGCAGTTAAAGTTAAAATGGGTTTACAAGGGGTTAAAGCCATTGATAAGGGTATGATTGCCCATGAAACATTCCTAAAACCTGTTATATGGCCATTTTTTCACATAATTCTATAAAATATTTTAATCCATGATCATTATAAAAAAATCTTGGTAATGACTTTATCGTTTTGAATTCTTTTGGGAAATTTCTCAGTAGTATCAAAGTGGGTTCCTCTCCCCACTTGTAAAATGAAATATCCTCTCATATATTCTACACACTGAATGATCCTTATTTTTCATACATTTCTAGGAAAAATAGTTGCTTAATTTCCTCCCCATCACTTAGTGGGATCATTTTTACTAGAAAACCCACCAAATAATGCTTTAGGTGTAAGCCTCAAGAGGTTCTCTGAAGAATATGTATTTTCTCAAACGAAGTTTTTTTATTTTCCTTAATCATCCAAATACTTAAAGTAATACAAAATTATTATTATATAATCACATAATCATTTCCCATATAGTTATATTTTATTATTTTAGTTTTGTATCATACATCCATCTCCTCTTTCATCGAATGGGAAATAAAACTGTCAAACATGTCTGCTGTGGACTACCACCTCACGAACTATTGTGATTTAATTTCCATCACCACCTCTCATATGTGGATATAATTATAGATTTAAGTTATATATATTGTATTTATTATATAATTATACTTTTGGAATGTTATTTCATATCTACATTATTATCTTCCAATCTATTGGAAAACGATAATGTTACTTATGTGTATGTGTGGACCACTACATCTATGAAGTGGTGTTATTGGTTTTTCATTTTATTTTGAATTTAATGGTAATAATTTTATATTAAATATGATATTTATAAAGTAAAAATGATTCTATAATGGTGATATATTATTTACCATTTTTCTATCCATCACGAAAATTGAAGCAACGTTCTTGGAGAAATACGTTCTATCGTCTCAATGAACCCTGTAATCAATTTCCTATATATATATATATATATATTTGATGGACTATTATTAATACATATATAATGAATAAATATTATTTTTATATAATTTTTGATATTATATATATAATGGAACCATGATCAAATTAAAAGTTCTGAAAATACCAAACCAAACATACCTGAAAAATGAAGTAGTTATTACTCAAAACGTGATTTTAACTATGAAATTGTTAATAAACGTGTAATAAAGGTTCATAAGATAATAATATATGATATTATGTATATTGTCATTGTAATTTAATAATGTGATAATAATAATATATTTATGATAATGTAATTTAAATTTTTTGTGAAAGAATTCAATACTTTTTGTAAGGGATTGTTTTCTCAAATTTTTGTATTTGGGACATATGGTATCTTGTGAACATATCTTATTTTATGAGGTGTATATACTTCCAAATTCACATGTTATATAAATAATATCATTATTTTAATGATATATAATGTTTTATTTGATGTTATCCTTTAATGGGACTTATGATTTAAATTATTCCAATGTGGTAAGGGAATTTAGACTCACTTTTATTTCTACGGGGGCACAAGCCATATAAACCTCATGTTTTATCTGTGGGGTGTATATATACTACCATGGAATTTATTTATTAATTCATATAAAAAAATTATGGTATATACATTTCAATTTATTGTTATCTATTTTAAGGGGTTTCATTTTAAATTTTACCAAAGCAGTACGGGTTTTTGTTGTAATGACATTTTTTAAAATCAATGTGAAAATTGTGAAAAAATGCTTTTTAGAAAAATAACATTTTTTCCATAAAATTAGATTTATTTATATTTCATGACTCAAAAACACATAATATGTATTTTAAAATTTTGATATTAAATGTAATATAAACATTTCATTAATATAATTTGCTGAAATAGATTTATTTAATTTATTGAGATAATATATGTTTGTGCACAAAAAAATTATTTCAAAAAACATATTTCCTTTATTTTAAAATGGTTTTTATTTTCATTGATAATTAATTCATTTAAAAATAATTAAATTTATATATATGTGTAAACCATATATCATTGTATATTTTTCAATCCAATTAATAACCATTATTACAACAGCTATATGATAACTATAATTTTAAATAGTAATATTTTAATACTTTTTCAGGTTTAATTTATACTCATGGTTGAATGTAATGCAAGATAAACTCTTTATTTCAGGTAAAAATGATAAAATTAAATTTTTGTGTAGAATAATCAAAACTAGGTGCTTCATGTATTTCAAATGATCCAAAAAATTAAATTAATTATCAAAAAATCATAAACTATCAAGGTGTTACATTATACCCACTTAAAATGAATTTATCCTTTTAAATTTATCACTTTGGTACAAAAACAGAGGTTAATTATGCCTCATAACATCTATAGATTCCCACATATCATCCTCATGTTGGTGGTTTTTTTTCAAAACATTTACTTGGTGAGTGGTCTTGGTTTGTATAACTTTCGTGTTACAAATTGAAAAATCCACTATATCTTCATCATCATAAAAATAATGCTCTAGTAGTATGACCTATGAGTTTAGTACTTGTAAAGGGTTAGTTATTTATTTATTCATGATAGATGAATGGAACACACATTAATCCAGATTGAGGTTCATTGGATTTTCCAAATGATATGGTACCATCATAACACAATCAATAATTTCAAAGGGACTGATATACCTAAAGCTTAGTTTTCCATAATTTTTTCGATGAATAAATTTATATAAATACCTTCTAAACAAAATATAATACAAGATCACATTGATTATTTTTGTCTTCATTGTTCTACTCATATGTGTTGTTTTAATAGCTCTAAAAATATCATCTAATTCATTATCTATCTTAGGTCACAATTGATTTCATTTTGTATCTTCAGTCTATTACATTAGAGTTCCACACTTATTTCCATAGTGGTCTTCATAATGAGTTATATAAATGCTTGATTTAAATCTATTGTCATAAGAAAAAACAACTAGAGGAATTTATTGATCCTAAAAAAATCCATATAATGAGATCATAACATATCCTCTAGGGTTTGAATTGTTCTGTCATGCTAAATTTTTTTCTGAAGATGGTATGTAGAGCTGGAATATAGTTCCATATCTAGGGCCCGCTGAATACTTATCTGGAACATTTATGTAAATCACTGATACTAATCAGATAGATTGTAATATGGGACTCCATGAAATACTACCACCTTTTTAATTTATATTCTGGAAAGTTGATCCAGATAGAAAGTCTCTTTAATAGGAACCAAGTGTGCTGACTTTTATAGGTGACCAGCATAAACATATAATTACCTCAATATCAAAGATAAGATAAACCCAAAATGTTATGTATACCTTTCTTCTTATTCCCTAAAAAGTTAAAACCAATCCTCCTCAAATATTTTTTTTACAAAAACATAGCCAAAGGGTCGTATTTCCATAAATGTTTCCCAAAATATCCTTTATATTAACAATCTCCATTCACAAAAAACAGTAACATTGGTTTTTATGAATTATAAATTATGATCAGCCATAAAATCATGAACTAATGATGGTATCCATAACCCATGAGTTATTTTTACATATAGGAATATATTCATCTTAAATGTCATTGAACCTTTATTCCTTAAATATGGTATTATATTCTAAAAAAGCATTTCCATTTGAAGGAAGGGTTCACCCTTGCACTAATGTAATGTCAAATGTGTATTCATTCCTCCATAATCCATATAGTGAGATAAAATAAATGATTATAATCACATCAAGTTCCACTAAGGGATGAACAATAATATTTTCATATAGGTCCATCATAAAAAATCAATCATGAAATTATAAACTATTAGGTGGAGGATATTGGTTCCCTAACTATCATTATTCAATTCATCCATTTTGATCATATAATATTTCCCTTTTACTTTTTCTTCATAGGTTCTTATGGATTATCATCCCCATTATCGCTTGTATTGGGACATTGATTCTTATAAATCCCAAAAACTATACACTTGAAGAACTAGAGTTTGGGTGTTTCGTTATATATACCTTTATCACTATTTGTATCATTAGGTAACTTCTTCCCATCACATTTTAATTAAACAACATGAAAAAAATCATTTCCTCATTTAAAACATTCGGTAGTAACTTAAGGTAATTTACTTAGTGTTCCCTTTAACACTTTGAATATAAATGATATCTCATATTCTTTTTTCTATGATATTTATAGTTTCCATTCTATTAAATCTTTATTTAATTATCATAACCACTTAATTGATGGGTCAATTTAATCTCAATTTCCACCTTTATTGAAAAAAAAATTCTCCATAGCTACCACATTCCCATATGGATTGTTCCGTATAAGGACATGGTTTTACTCCACTGAATCAAAAACAAACCTTACTTTTAGGTTGGATGATAATATTGAATGCATAACTCACAATTATTATAGTATTTCACAATATTTACCAATAAATTCACATTCCTTATGCTTATCTCAAAGAATTTATTGTCCATATTCATACAAAGAATACAAGGGATGTAATTATTTAAAAAGTAACCTCTTAAACTCATCCTAATCCATGGGGCCAGCTTCATCTTATCGCTTTATAATATTTATATTATTACACTATTAACCCACTTCACCTTCTATATAATAGATATCTAAATTTAATATTTCTTATTTTATGAATCGGTGGAAGGAATATATTTTATCATAGGTAGTAATCCATTGCTTATAATCTATTGTGTTAGTAAAACCACTGAAATACGGTGGACATTGCCTCATGAAGGAATAAACAAAAAGTTTACCTAGTTTTATCATTTGAAATTTCATCATGATTTATATATTAAGATATTGGTGTGATTATTTAAACATGAATTTTAATTCAAGATTTTTTAAAATTTAGTTCCTTATGAGGTTTATAATTACATTGTCCATTATATTCATCATTATCATGGTTCCTTCAGGTTCCAGTCATCAAAAAAATCCAAAAATAATAGTAAGAAATATTAATCAATCTAGGAAAACTCAGAGTCATGAAAAATAATTTATATGATTTCTAAATCAAGACAAACTATTCTAAATCCAAAAAAACCAATTTTTAACCTAGGTTATTCATTAACATCATCTATTTAAATACTTCATGACGATTCATAAATAAAAATTAAACTAACCAAAAAATATCCCACATGAGTGTCAAAATAGGTGCACAATAAGTCTTATTTTCATGTATCCATTAATATTTGTTTCAATAAAAATTATGCATTTTAGAGTTTTTACCCCTAGGTACATCTATTCTACAACCACTTCACTAATTATATCCAAATAGGGATGTGTTTCTAGGAAACCACTCCCTCTATCCTTCACTAATTTTATATAATATTTTCCTAAATGTATAAATTTCCTCAAAATTATTTTTAGACATATCCCTAGGGATATCACTATGTTTTCTTCATTCTTTTTTTAAATATAAACTAAATATATCCTCTCATACCTACTATGACATACCAGTTTTCAAACGAGATATAAAACCCCTAAAATTTATGTTTAGTATTTTGTTTTTATCATAATGTGGATTTGAAATAAGGTTTTAGAGCCCAGATCACTGGTTTTTTGGAAGAATAGACGAGTCACATGGTTAGCGCATGATTAGGTCTAACCATGACCCTCAAACCTCTCTTCTCGAAATGTGGCCAAATTTATTGTAATACCATGAACCCTAAACCACAAACTAATGCCAAATTTTTTTAAAATGTTGTTGTCGTGTTTTTTATGTTGTGTGTGGTTAGTCTAATTGTGTGCTTAGCCCATGTTGGGGGATTCCATAGACCATGGTTGTCACAAGGCTAGAACATGGTTTTGGACCATTGTATTGAAAAACACTAAGACACCTTAATGTTGGGTGAAAAGTACCTTCATAAATCTATCCTTTTAAAAACAAAACCATTATTTATATTCCTCATTTAACTCATATAATCCTACATGATAAACTTATTATCCACCCCACCTAGGCTTGTATCCCTCTTCTATGTCTTATGTTTGGACCAAGTTTCTCTTATCTTGTTGTACCACCATTTATAAGATATTTGTTAAGTTACCTTCTTTTTGGGTTTCTACCTTGGGGTGGTTCCTTAAATGTGATGTCCACAAATTATACTGACTTAGATAGAGGTTGTAAATATCTACTCGAACCACCCCAAGGTAGATATATTCAACCTCCCACAGATAAAACCACCCTTTAAGGTGTGAGAGTGTTCCACATGGTTGTGAAATCATTTAGTAAATTAAATGATTTAATGAAAAGTTTAAATAAGGATATTATAATGAGATGAATGTTTTATTTTATTTTGTCTTGTTATGGATGATTGAATTTGGTAATGGAAACAAACATAGATTAGGAACATTATATTGCATTATTTTTTATTCACATTTCAGTATGGAACAACAATTGATTAATAGTAAGGAACTAATATTAATTAAATATATGGCATGTCTCTTGTTTACGGTATGGCACTGATGAGGGGGGTTGAGGTATGGCACTTATGACACCTGTATAATATTATATCATGTGATATTAGGATTCTATATCCAAGGTAAATGGGTTTCTTAACCATGTAAGTCAACACTATTCTGAGTTCACTTATACAAGTTCTTTGGTATCAAAAAGGTTTTCTAGGTCTTACACCATGGGACATGGCCCGTGGAGTTCTGATACTTTACATATATGGAGTGTATGTTGAATCTCGTAGTTACTCTCGTAAATTAATTTTGTCTATAGATAACACTTATATATATATATATATTTATTTTCATTTTTTTATACTACTCATGGTAATACCTTTTGATATAAATTGATATATATGTCATTCAAATTATAGATTCGCATGTTTTACGTGGACAAAATTACTGTTCTTATACACAGTTTATACTTGTTATGAACATTATTAGTGGTGGACTATTGACTATATCTCACACCATGATTGGCCTGCCTAATGATCCCCTTATAGACTTCTAGGATGCATGTAGGGATAAATGCAAGAATCTTGTCATAGTCATCTAATTGACTTATTACATGGGTGTTTGGGGAGCATGGTGCTGAGGCTAGGATCCTAATGAAATTAGACATAGAATTTTTGGTCTTTTTGGTTTTTTTGATTTCATATATGTATAATTTCATTATGATATGTATTCTTACCATTTTTTGTGTATATCTATTACAAAGTCATCATTTTGTTTATTATGCCACTTTTTCATTTTTTTTTACTACTTTCTGGATGATTTACATCATATTCTATATATTTTTTTTTATGTTTACACTATTTATTAATTTATTATCATGGATGTGATACTTTTTCAAATATTTTATAGTCTCCCCATTATACCACCTTAGACCCTCAATTCTAGTTTGATGCATCTGGAATACATGGAGGAAATCTTGTGGCCATGTGACCAATTAGGTTCTGTTACTTATAAGTGAATAGGGTCTAGGTTGTTAGAAATTTGTATTAGAGGGGTATTTATCCATTGTCTTACTATTTTGGTTTGGAAGATAGGATACATGGATTTGATATAATTTAGTAATGAGCGTATGTCTTGGAGTAACTAAACCATGACTGGGGGAAAATCAAATTACCTAGGCTACGGTTGATTGTTTTGGATTATTCATATTAAAATTATATTAATTTCACCATTGGGTTATTCACCTGATATATGACATTTATTATTTATTATAAGGAAATTATCTTCTCCTTAGTATGACACATGGATGAAGTATCATTCATTCTTTTTTGTAGGATCCTTTAGACATTAATATGTAATGATTGTGCCATTCCATCTAGGTTACATTACCAGATGACATGATAAATTCTAAATATATCTTGTATTATATATATATTATGAAACTAAATATTATATAAGAAAAAGGTGTTAAATAATTAGTTATTAATGTATGAACATCAACCTACATGTTGTTTTCCCATATAGGTTGGGGAAGTCACCTTTACATACCAATTATTAAATTTTTGATTTAAGAATGTAAGGTTACATAGATTGAAATGTTATTTGATTTTGAATACATGAATTTCATTTTTAATTTAAAGAGTTCATGTACCTATATAAATTGGGAATGAATATTAATCAATTCATATTATATTATATTACATGTTACATTATTCTATTGAATGTAATGGTTTGGATACAATTATATAAATTACCAATTTTAATTTATAAAGCATACACTTCTATAAATTAAGAATGGTACTCTATATAACTATTCTATAGATAAAATGAAAAAATTGAAAAAATTTAACTCAAAATTGGTCACAATTAAGTGGGGATGAAAATTGAAACATAAAGGGTTTTTTTCCTCTATAACATGAAATGTACAATCTATATTACAAGACCTTAACTATAACATAGATCTTATCCCAAAATTGGTCTTACTAGAGGGAAGTAGGTAGTGTCTCTTGTGATTATTTATGGTATAATATGTCAAAAATACATGGATACGGGAGTAGGAAGATGTCTTTGACTTACTTATATACTGGCTTGTACCTATCCATTCTTTAAAATCTACTGTATTTTAGTATAAATATTTTCTAGGGAATCTTCTTGCATTTGTAGGGAAATAACACCATTACACCCTCAAGTCATGTTCCTAGAGGATTATAATGACAATGATATGGAGGTGGTTGACCCAGAGCCACCATTGTTACCTCCAATTGTCCACCTAAAGAGCCTCTTTCAATTCCTGACATGGATGGATTCTTGTAGCTTATGCAGAGTCTACATGGAGCACCATAACCTACCCTTTCTATGCTATAATTGACAAAAGTGTTTTAACAAATCCATCCATAATCCTTCTTGGGGGATGGTGGATCCTAGGATACTGAGCTATGGATTGGGATTATTTTCCTATCATCGATAATTTGGATATTCCTCTATTAGAGAGGGTTAAGCTCACAACGTATATATTTTGGGGATCTTCCAAACATTGTTGGTATATCCACAAACCCAAAGATCAGAATTAAGAAATTTTATGGATGTATTTATAATATATATTTTAATAACACTTTTTCCTTCATAATCTTAAGGATAACTTATCTAGGGAGTTTATTCACATAGAATAAGGCACTATGATTATAATGGATTATTCAGCTAGCTTCACAGAGATTCTGTGTAACACCTCGAGTTTTTGTGAATTTTATTGAGAAACTAGAATTATCTGATATATTAAACTTAAAAATAACACCAATTTAAGAATGTGTTACACACAACACCAATTTGTTCTTATTCTACATGAAATACTATTTTATCTTGTGTTATACCTAACAGTGGGTCTTAATAAAACCCTAATATATTGTTAGTAAATTTATTAAAACGAGACTATTATAAATGAGCCATTAAACTTTAAGATATGAATATTAGTAAAAAAAATTAAATATTATTTATAATGGTTTAAAATAATAAAAAAATATTTATAATAATGTACTTAACTTTCAGCAAAATCTTTTTATGTTTTGAAAATACTATTTTCTCAAAAAAAATGCTTTGTTGTTACCTTCTATAAAATTAATAAAATTATTTTTTGGAAATTTTATAAAATTAATCTGAATAAATGAACTTAATTTTTTAAATCATAATTTTTTATTTATCTTAGGGTGAATTTAGGGTATTATTCTGAAGATTTCATATTTAATGAATAGTTGAAATAATAAATTTTAATTGAAAACAATCTTTTTGTTTAATTTATTTGTAAAGTAAAAGTGCATTTTAAATTTGTTAAAAGTAAAAATATTTAAATTATACACCCATTAATCCAATATATTTAATTTATATAAATTTCATATCAAATATTGATAAAAAACATTATAAACTTTTAAAATGTTTCTCTTTAAAAAACCACTTTCTGATCGCTTCTGTAAGGTTAATTTTAAATTAAATCATTTCACTTTTGTGTATGGAATTTGAAAAAAGGATTACATATAATATTTAATAAAAATTTATATTATATATTATTTTAAACATAATTTTTCACTCAAATGAATCGTGAAAATAGTAAAAATTAATTTTTTAGGTTAAGGTAAAAATGGGTTTACCTAGGGTTAACCTAAAATGATAATGGTTTCAATGACCTATACACTTGTCTAAAAAATATTTTAGGGAATTATTTATCCCAATATAACTCTATGTTTTATTAATTAACTATTTTAACCATTTTTCAGGTGAAAAACATTAGAGCACTTAATTCTTCTCAAAACATGTCCTCTACCCCACATATAAAAGGCCACTACTATACTATCTTTTCTCACATTAGAAAAAATTTTCATTGACCAAGACCTGACCAAATCACATCCCAACTTACTTCCTATCATCCTATAAGCCTTATTTTGTATTGAAATCCAAAAATATAAGGCTTTTTGTAAAAACATAAGTAGGATACCTGAAGGATAGGTAATGTTCGTCAACAAACGTTTATGTTTAATTTATTCATTTAAATCATTCAATAAATATTATATTATTCTGATAGAATAACCTTAGTATCTTATATATATATATATATTGAGATGTTTTTATGTCAATATAATGACCTAAAACAATATCCACTTCCATCAAATTGGTTATGAAATAATCATTTATGGGCATGGCGGACTATGACCTCATAGACTAATGTAGTTATATTTTCCATTAACACCTCCCGTGGATAGTTATAATAATATATTAAATGTTCATATATTATATTTATGATATTATTATTCTTATAGAATTATTATATCTCACATAGCATAATTAATGTTATTTTTTGGGAGTATAATAAGGTCACTTGTATGTACATTGGACTATCACCTAACGAAGCGATGTGATTCTTTCAGAATTTACATGGAAGTTATTAATGAAGGTTTTAATGAAATTATATTACATATAAGGAAATTAAAAGATTAATTTTAATATATCATTTATCTTTCTTTCTTTCTTTCATATAAGAAAATGGAAATAGTGTTTATGCATACGTACAGCCTACCATCCCCTGGAACGTTGTATCTCATTTTCTATAACTAAATTTTATAGATTACTCTATGTATATAGATATTGAATATATATGATATCTATAACATGTTTAATACTGGGGATATTATTAAATACTTATAAATCTAATAGGATCAGATATAAAAAATCAAAACTTATACTAAAAACAAAGAATATGTTACACAAAACATAACATTAATAATAAATTATTTATAAATGGGTAATAACATGTCATCCAAAAATCAAACATGATATTTAATACATAATTATTATTATTTTATAGAAGAATAAATACATATATATATTATAAAAGAGGTTTTAACATGTATGATGGAAGTCAAGACTTAAGGTAAGGTATTTTTTCTCAATTTTCCTTCTTAGAGACATATGTAATGTTATGCACAAATATTCATAAATAGATAGATATATATATATATATAACCAATTTGACATGTAATATCAAGAGTTTCTTTATCCTCATGATATTTTAAGTTTCATATTATCTTATTCCTTTATGGGGCCTATGATTTAAAGTTACCAATGTGGTAATGAATTTATGTTAGAGTCTCATGATTTATCGGGATTTTTTATGATTTTATTTTTGATAATATAATATTAGGATAAATCTCCCAAAGACACACATAAATTGTATACTCCTATGTTTATTCAAAATTTCTTGTAATAGTACCATTTTTTTACACTTTGGTAATTAAAATAATATAGAAAATGTTTTTAAGAAATCCATATTTATTTCTCTCATTGGAATGGAATAATTTTTCATCCAAAATCATGTTTTCTCAAAATATTTTTAAAAAGTTTTACTATTATTATATTGTTCTTAATGGAAATATGTTCACTTAATTTTCATTTAATAAAAAAATTGAATGGAATTTTCATGTCCTTTTGAAAACAATTCTCATTTGGACATTACGAAAAATTTGAAATGAATCTCTATTTTACCATGTATGGAATGAATAAATCATCCCATAATCATGTCTATTATTTTTTTGAATATTCCTTTATAACTTTTTAGGTTTATTATAAATTAAAAAAATTAAAATTTCTTAGGTTTTTTTTTTGAAAAGATGAATTTTTATTTTCCTCGAGAAATGATTTAAATGATTGATCATAATCATTTTCAATATTAGATGAAAAATGTTAAATTTTCCTAAATATTAATGAATATGTGACCCAAGTATAATATTATTATTTTTCTCTGAATGTTTTTTGTTTATGATGGAATGATTTTTGTGAAACAAATTACTCCTTCATGGGTTATAACATTTTAAAATTGTTATGAAACCCACTCCATTTTCAATAGATTATGCTATGATGTAATGATGAAATGATTATGAAGCATTTCACCTTTATATAGGTTATAATAGGATGAAATTTTTAGGAAATCCATTTTAATTCATGTGTTATGACATGGTGAATTTTTTTAAAACATGTGGAAAAAATAAATTTTATTTTCATTAAGAGATAAGTGGGACCTATATCTCTCTATAATGAATTGAGTAAATATTTATATCTCATGATATGTACATGACTAAATGGGGTATTAATCTAGTTTATTAAGGTAATTTTTCTACTCTGATGGTATTGGGAGTGAACATTGACTACTATGATAGTTTGGAGAGTGAACCCATTTTCTTTTATGGCCTTCTAAATGATCCTGTAATAATATGGATATGATTTTCTATGATTATTTGTACAAAATTATAGAAAATAAGCCATTAATAGATCTATAAATGGCCTCTATCAGTGCTTGAGATGTGTGGACTATCAGAGAGGGATTAAATATCATGTTCTTTAATTAGTGCTATAAAAGCGCTGATAAAGGGGTCTTTTATCTGTGCTAAAAATGGTAGATGAAGGGGGTCGTTATCAAGGTTATTAGAATCCCAGATAAAGGACCACATTTATCATCAATTTTTTTAATGTCAATAAATGGTACCTTTATGGGTTCTTATCGAAGAACAAATAAAGGGGCCCATTATCTGTGCTTATAGAAGTGTATATAAAGGGTCATACAATGGTGTGTTGCAACAGCACACTAAAGCACTGTTGTAATGTGTTGTAACAACACAACGTAGCACCAAAAACACAAAAAATAAAAAAATCATATACAAATATATAATTTAAATGAAATGAAATTTATGATACAAATTCAAGAAAAAACACTATAATGTAGATATTTTAAACATTGTTTTATAAAATTATGTAAGTACAAATTATTACATACATTTGAAAACTTCAATGTTCTTTTCTCTTTTTATCCTGACCCTGAATCATGATAATGTCAAATAAACGACCCCTGGTCAAATAAAATAACACACCTATATAAGAAAAATTTTCTTATGTTTGTAATAAAATAAAAAAATAAATTAACAGAAAGTGTTTGTTTTACTAAAATTAACGTCAATTATAAATGAAAAGATGCACTTAGATTCATCATGCATCAGATTGAGGTGAGGATAATTCCTACATATCCCAAATGATTTGTGCACTATTTTCCTAAAGTATCAAAACAACTGAACTGAATTTACGTGGTTTTGAGTACATCACTTTTTTTTCTAAAATGTCATTTTTAACTTGAAACACTCACATTGACTTATAATAGTCACATTGTGTCTCGATTTGATGTTAGAACTATTATAACATATAAAAAGTGAGTTATGAATTGATTTTCTAAATTATCAAGGCAATATGAGTGTTTTTCCTCAGTTTTTAGTAAGTGACACTTTTTAAACTAAAATGTCGATTTAAAACATATAATGGTCACATTGAATCATACCGGAAACATTTTTTATTAGATTTAGGTGTGGCTAAAACCTATACGTCAAAAATTCATTTTGGGTCATTTTTCTAAGGTATCAAAATAGTTTGAATGTTTTTTCTGTTTTGAGTTGGTCATTTTTCATTTCCACTAAAACTGTTGTCAATTTTAAATAAAAAGATTCACTTAGAGTCATACTAGTCACATCGTGCATCAGATTAAGGTGAAACTGATTCCTAAACATCTAAAATGATATATATATAATTCTCTTAATTCATAAAAACAATCTAAGTGTGTTGTCTTAGTTCTAAGTACTTCAATTGAATTTTTTACAAAAATTTAATTTTTAACTAAAAACATGAATTTTGACTCATAAAGATTAGATCTTATATCATTTCGATGTTAGAAAAATTCATATACATCACAAATTACTTATGATTTTTTTTCCTAAATTATCCTAAAAATATTAGTGTGTTTTCTCTCTTTTTAGTGAGTGAAACTTTTTGAACTAAAATGTCAATTTCATACTAATAATGGACACTATGAGTAATAATAGGTAGATCATGAATTATATTGAGTATTTTATGACTCATACACATATCAAATGACTTAGTTTTTTTTCATAATGTATCAAAATAATACGAATGTGAATTATCATTTTTGAGTAGGTAGATTTTCTTATTTCGTAAAATTGAAGTCAATTTTAAATAGACACACATAGAGTCATACTGATCACGCCATGAATCAAATAGATGTGAGGATGAATCTTACACATCCAAAATAACATATGGATATTTTTTCTAAACTATTGAAAAAATCTTAATTTCTTTCTCTTTTTTTAATATGCCACTTCTCTTTTTTACTAAAATGTCATTTTAAAATTGAAACACACACTTTGACTCATATTCATAACCATGTGTATCGGATTGATGTGAAGATGATTCTTACATGTCATAAGATTTTTTATTAATAGGATTAATTAATTATAAAGAGAATTAGACTATGTTTTCTTATAATTCAGTATGTTACACTTTTTTAACTTAAATGTTGATTTTAAACTGATATCTGGAACATGAAGTAATACTAGGAACATCATGTATCAGATTAAGGTGAGTATGATTCCTATAATTTTTAAATGACATATTGATAATTTTCCAAAAGTATCTAAACAATTCAAAGGTTTTTTCTTAGTTTTGATTATGATGGTTTTCATTTTTTCTAAATTTGATGTGAATTTTAAATAAAAATATGCACTTGTAGTCATACATGTTACATCATGGGTCGTATTGAGGTGTGTCTAATTCCTACAAATCCAAAATTATGTATAGATCATTTTTTGTAATGTATAAAAAATTGTTTTATTAGTTTTGAGTACATCAACTTTCTTTTTAACTAAAATTTCATTTTAAACTTGAAACACACACTTGACTCATACTGATCACATTGTGTATCAGTTTGATGAGAGACTTCAAAAAAGCATCAAAAAATATTTAATAAAAAACGTCTTAAATTATCATGAAAATATTCGGGTGACTTCTCAATTGTTTTAATCAGTGACACTTTTTAAAGTAAAATTTTGATTTAAACTGTTAACGGACACTTTGAGTCATACCGGACACATAGTCTATGAGATTGAGGTGAGGTTGATTCCTACACATCAAAAATGACTTATGGATCATTTTATTTAAGTATCAAAATAATCTAAATTATTTTTCATTGATTTTAGTATGTCAGTTATCTTTTTATATGAAAAATAATGTCAATTTTAAATAAAAAGAAGTACTTTGAGTCATACCTATCACACTGTGTGTCATATTATGGTGCGGTTGATTCATATATCTCCAAAAGAGTCAAAAAAATATTCAATTCCAATGTTACCAAGATTTCCATTAACATTATTTGTCGGACATCTAATACTACATATTGATTCGATGTTCTTAACTAAAAAACCATTCTCATTATTAAAATTTTGAAGAGTAGAGGTAGTTGTAGTGTCCATTATATCATAATAAATCACCATAAAAGTAACAAGAGTTTCCTATACAATCTTGGCATTCAACGAGAAATATTTCTCGGCTAATAACATATAATCAATATGCAGTGTCTGTGGTTCGGCAAATAAATGCAATGGAAAGTGTGGTAACATTGGAAGAATAGAACATTTTGTCACTTTTGTGTCTTGTTGTATATAGTTGAATGAAAAATTTGACTTCCCTAATGATTTATGAAAAAAATTATTATATTAAAATGAGAAGGAAATTAAATTATAAATTGTAGATAAATAACAAAAAAATTAATTAAATAAGAAGTAGAAATTCACCTTTTCATGATTGATGTATGCATTCTTAATGCAATTCCTTGTTTTCATTATCACAGTTATAGGATCAATGTCTAATATATCATGACCATAAGATGCTTCGTACAACCCATCCCAAATCAAACAAAACAATTCACCAATATAAAAAACAATTATTATATGAGTAATAAGATAAGGACATAAGGTAAACAAAAATATGAAATAATATATTAAATATATGGATAATTTTTATAATTTGAAAACATAAAGATTACCACTATGATTGAGAAATGTAAGGAACTTGAAGGAAAGGGATAAATAACAACACTATAGCTGTGAAAAGTTCTAGAGAGAGAAGAAGATTGTGGATGTTTTGGTGTAAAATGTCATGAATGAAGGGAATATCACCCCAAATCAAACAAAGGAATCCACCGGTACAACACAAAAATTCTTACATTACTATTGATAAAAAGTAAATTAAACATAAATGTTAAACTATAAATTAATTCTATGGACAATGATTTTACTATGAAAACATCATGATTAACTTGGTGATTGAGTAGAGTCAGCATCTTTTCTCTTCCTACAAAGGTAGTGGTGGAAACATGAAGGAAAGTGAAAAATTCCAACTATTTTGGATTAATTTTTATTAACCAAAAGCAAGGTAAAAATAGAAAATGGATTTGATAAAGGTTGTATCCCTGCTTCATTGGAAACATGATGAAGTCTTTAGCTCTATGTTCATCTCATTTTTGAAATGATTAGTGTGCATCCATTTTTGATACCTATCCATCCTATTAAATTCAAAGAATATTAATTTTATATAATAAATATATTAATACACATAATATATTTATTATAAAATGTGAAAGTCATTGATAATTCTAATATGTGAAACCCAACAATTGATTATATCAAATAATTTCCGAATTCTTTAAAGAAAATGGGTAATTGAATTTATGAAAATAATTATACAGTTATGGTAGGTGTTATCTTCTGAATTCATATAATTGTGAAAGTTATATACCACATTTATCCTCATCAACTCATCTCCTAGACATTTATCTTTAAATTTTGTTGTTTGACACACATCATATATCTCTTGTGGACATACAACTATGTTTCTTGAAATTTTGTAAGAAATAGTCATTCAGGGTATGAATAATGCTAAAATTATTAAAAAAACATAAAAGACATGTGGGTTGAGATTCAAGCATCATATTTCAATAAAACAATTTAGTAGTTAATGTTAATGAGGAAGAAAGTTGTAATGTATGAAATATGAGTAAGGCTGAAATCAATGAATAAAATTTCATTGTTGATCAAAAAATTTCAGAGAAAAATCAGTGGAGTATGACTCTAAAAACCCTCATTTTTTAAAATTAGATCCTAAATAATTTGGTGAGGCTAACAAGGATGATAATTGGATAAAATATTTTCATGAGGGGCTTGATCCAAATAAGAAAAATGTGACATGGGAAATTGATCCAAGGCTGGAAGACAAAAATGATATCAGAACCAAGTGGTTGTTCTATAACAAACTCATTGACTATGGAACACTGGCTCAAAATAATGATTTTGTAGTGTGCAATCAGAATTATTGGAACAAATGCATTTATATTTATGTTAAATTTACTCACATATCCCAATTGGAATCTATTCTATTTTTCATATACATCTCAATGAATATGTAGCTAAAATTACACTAAATGGATTTCAAATATATGTTCATTAATGTACTTCTTAAGGGGTAGTATACATTGAAAAACATATTGTTTTTTATTATGAATGAAAATTAGAGAAAGGTGTGCCAGTTAAATAATTATTTTTAGAAGATAATGAAATCACTATGGGCCTGGTATTTATTGTTAGATCAATACCTAAGAAATATTTGTTTTTAATAAGGTAGTTTTTATCAAAGCCTCTACATAATGAGCGAAAATGATAAAAGCATGTTGGTACTCATATATATCTAAGAAATAATATTTTAGGATTGGACAACGAAAATTTCAACTTTCTTGTGGACCATATGAGGTATGATATCTATATTTCAATGATTTTTTTTGTTAAAATTTTTATTTAGTTTATAGGTGAATCAAATAAGTCATGGAAAATAAATTTATCAATCAAAATATGAAAAACTGGTTTGAAAGGGATTTTCAATGGAATATTCCAAACTAATAAAAACACCAACCATTATACAATTAAATTTTTCAAAATATGATCATTGCAAAGAGGTAGATTTCATGGAATATAGGTATTGAGGTCCTAGTATACCACACAACAACATGAACCAACATAGGGTATGATATATTTCGACTTTCTCATTACCAATGTTTTCCCAATGAGAGACACATGATATTAGGGAAAATAATACAAAAATATATCTAAAAAATAGTGAATTTTGGTTTGTTTTATTATAGGATAGCACAATTTGAGTTGGGTGGACACATGGATATGGGCTGGGAAATTTTAGTGGAACACTGAGGGAATGCAGAGATATCAAAAAACCTAGATTTCTTATGTTATTTGGTTTTATTAAACCCTTCAATCCTTACAGTCTTAGATTTGAACCTTGGAATTGTTGGGGTCTTGATTTTAGCATAGATTCAAGATTTGATTTAACAATGTGGAGCGTCGGAAACTAATGTCTTTGACAGAGAGCTGTAGATATCGAGAACTGGTTAGTGATGGTTTGGGTTCTTAAAATAGATTGAGACACTTTTGTTACTGCTTCGTAAAAAATGATGAAAAATATTCCTTTTATCAGCACTAAGTTATTAGGTGCTGATAAAAATGAATATTTATCAGCACTTTTTTAGAACTCATGAATCACTCTATTTATTAGTGTTGAAGATCACTGATAAAATGAATCTTTATCAGTACAAAAACATTGGTGTTGATAAATATTTCTTTTATTAGTACTTTTTTAGAACTGATAAATCTCTAACTTTATCAGTACTAAAACTGTGCTAATAATGATTTTTTTATCACGGCTTATTTCTTAAGCATTGATAAAAAAATTATGATAATAATTATAAATAAAAAAAATGTAAATATAATTATATATTTATATATTTTTTTCGAAAATATATATATAGTGAATATATTCTCTTTTTTAAATATATTTATTATAATATTATAATTATATAAATATAAAAAATTTTATTTAGAATTATATAGATACTTTGGGAAGAAAATATTTATATCATTATACATATTTATTTATAATTATATATATATATATATATAATAAATATATATAGACATAATTATACTAAAAATATTCAACATTTAATTCTAGTTGTCTACCATTTTTGAATCCATGTATTTTGATGGGTTCAAAAAAAATATTTTCTATAAGTACATTCCTCATATTATTTATTTGAATATTGATAAGGAGTTCCTTGAGTTAAAGGAAAAGGATGGTGAATATGTTGTTACCTTTGAGTAAATTTTATAATATATTCGATATATTATTCGGGTATTGCAATCCTATCGAAATATATGGTTAATCAATTCTTCAGTGGCCTAAATCACATTTATTGAAAGGATTTAGACATAAGTCACTTAATTATCTATGAAGATATTTTTCAACGTGCTATCATGGTTGAAATAGATGTCGGAGTTATATATCAATCTCATGAATTTGATAAGATGATAAAATGTAAATGAAAGGAAAATCTAATGTCCATCGAGAGAAGAAGATGAACTTTCCTTTATGATCAAAGTGTGGGAATAATCATGTTGGAAATTAACTTTGGGGGACTAGTAAATATTTTAACTGTAGAAAGGAATTTCATGGGAAATTTATTATTGAAGTAGTCAGAATAAGTTATATAATTATTCTAATAGAGATAAAACTTCAAAGAATGAACCACCAACATTCCAGTGTTTCAAATGAGAGCAGTATTGTAATTATGATAATCAATAACAAAATCTAATGTTTAATGAACATGATCGAAGTCCGAAACATATTAAGCTGAGAGAAAAATAGAAATATCATGTGATCTTTTTTTCTAATGATTGGTGCGATAATTACATGGTGTAACGTACACTTACCATCCAATCTAGAACTACTAATGTCTTATTTGAATTTGGTTCTACACATTTATTCAAATCTAAATAATTTTTCAAGGGTATCAAGATTCAACCCAAATGGTTATATTTATAATTAGTAGTGAAAATACCTAATTGTATGATGATCACGTCTCATGTCTATGATTCCTCTTTAGTTTATGTTCATGGAAATGTTCGTTGAAAAATTCTTATCATTCTTCCTCCGTTTGAATTTAATGTTATCTTGGGCATAGTTTCAATTTTTCTACATAAATCCCATATCAATTTTCATGGAAGGTATGTTATATTTGATATTCCAAACCAACATATGGTCATTAATAAATGTAATTATTAGTTCAAACTTCTGATGGAGATTACATCCATTGTATGGGTTTTCATTCCCACCTAGAAGCCATTTTTATATCAAATGGTTGGAGGAAACATGACATCTATGAAATGCATGTTGTGTATGAATATTTTGATATATTTCCTGGGGAATTTCTAATCCTTCCACTGAAACATGAAGTCAAATTCTCAATATAACTCACACTTGGTTCTATATCAATTTCAAAGACTCCCTACAGAATGACCATGGTTAACTTGCAAAAATTTAGTAACTCTTAGAAAACCATGACGAGGGATTCATTTTTCCATGTGTTTCACCTTAGAGTAAACCTATAATTTTTTATAAAACTAATTATGGATTAGTGATACAATGTATTTATTATTAAAATGTGAATAGTATCATGATTAATAACAGGTATTCACTTCCCCTTATATATGACTTGTTTGATCAACTGCATAGAGATCAATAATTATCCAATATTGAACTTCATTTTGAATATCATTAATTGATGACCAAGAAGGTAGATATACCCAAGAAAACATTTCATAAAAGGTGTGAAACGTATGAATATATATCAATTCTATTCGATCTTACAAATTTTCCCCACTATATTCATGGATTTGAGGAATATATTCATTAGATATTACCTTAATTAGTATTTGGATGCCTTTTTTCCAATATTCTCATCTAATAAAAGTGTAAAAAATAGCATGAAGATCACTTGGTAATTTTACTAAAGATCCTAAGGAAGGATAAACTATATGAAAAATTTACAATGCGTGAATTTTGGCTGTAAAAGGATTCATTTTTAGGACATGCTATCTCAAGAGAGGGTATATGAGGAGATCCATCAAAGATAGAGGATATTGAGTTTCGGACTAGACCAACCATAGTGACTATAATTCAATGTTTTCATTGTTTTATAGGGTATTATTGGTTTTTATGTATAATTTATCATAACTATCTAATCCTATGACAAGATAAGTTGAATGTGATCCATGTTTCTCTAGACTGATGAATATGAGGAAATATTCAGGTAATTGAGGAGAATATTAGTCACTGTACTTTAGCTTACATTACCATGTAGTGGGGAAGGGATTTTAATATATAGTGATGAATAAAAGAAGTTATTTTGTAGTGTTATTACGTATAATGAAATTTTTATAGCTTATGCATCATGAAAATTTAATATTCATGAGAGAGATTACCTATGTCCTGATTTGGAGTTAACTGTAACAATTTTTTAATTAATGATATGGAGGGATTATCATTGTCAGGAAAATTATGATATATATAATGATCAAAAAATTTAAATAATATATTCACATTAAATTAGTTTAATAATCACTATATAAGATAGCTAGAGATGATTAAATATTATTACACCTCGATACATTACCACTTTGGAAAACCGAACAAGTTAGTTGTTTCTTTGTGTTGAAAAGACCATAATGGATTGTCAATAGTGAGGATTACAGTGGATCCAATATTTCAATATTTTCAAATGATGGATATAGAAATCCAGAAGGAAGTGTAAAATATTATCTTTCGCATTTTAATATTTAACCATCTATCCAAGTGGTGATTAAATTGGCATATAAATAAGATTTTTAGCTAAAAAGGTGGTTAGAAATATTTAAAATTTTAACATTGATCGTAATGGAATGATATGGTTTAAGAACCATGTAAGTTTTCCGACCATACCATATTTTAAGAAGTAGTTGTTAAGGGAAGATCGTAATTCAAAATTCTCTATTCATTCTATATGTACAAATAAGTATATAGATTTGAATGAGTAATTCATGTGGGATTGAATAAAGACATAAATCAAATAGTTTATATCTCATTTATTGGTATGTATGAAAGTTTATGGTGAAAGATAAAAATTATAATGGGATGATACATCCATTACCTATACCTAAATGGAAATGGTAAAAATCCCCTCTAATTTTGTTCTTGGACTCCCCAAAAAAATGTAACGGGCAAAATGATATACAGGTTATATTCAATCTCTTTACAAAGTCAATACACATCATAACTATTAGAGAAGACTTATCTAAACATTATATTTTTTGGATATACATTACTGAACTGGTAAGGTAATATAGAGTACCATATTCCATTATTTCTAAGTGGGACTTCAGGTTTACCACCAATATCTGATGTTGTCTGCAATAATATATTGATAAAATTTTGAGCTTCAACACTGAGTTTCATCCTTATATATATATTCAGTCTAAGACAATAATTCAAACCCTAAAGGATATGTTTAAAACATTTTCATTGTATTTCAAAGGTAGTTTGGATCAACACCATTCTGTAGTTTAGTTTTTGTATAATAATATCATTCACTCGACAATTTTCATGGATCCTTATTAATCAATATAGGGAAATAAATTTTGATTTATGATGTTCTAGAATGGAGTTGTAGAAATATAGCTATTGGGACTTAATATAGATGAAGAAGTGGAAGACAAGGTTAAAGACAGTTTTCAACACATCAATTCAACTCTATGTCAGAAGAAACGTTTTCATGATAATCACTAGTGTGATCTTAAATTGTAAGTGGATGACAAGGTGTTTCTAATTATTTCTACATGGAATAAGGTTATTATATTTGGAAAGAAATGGAAACTAATCTATAGGTATATCAGTCCCTTTGAAATTATTGATAACATGGGTATGGTATAATATCAGTTGGTGCTTCCAAAAAACCTCCCTCATTTCCATTATGTGTTCCATGTATCTCTCATGATAAAATGTAGACCTAACCTTGTACATGTAATGAACATGGATGTCATACCACTTATGTAATGTATTTCTTATGATTAATAGTCAATGGAAATATATATCTTCCAGATAAATCTGTACAAAATAAGTCTACTCAATTGATCAATATTTAGTGGTGAACCCACTAGTTTTATAAAGCCACATATGAACTTGAGGATATGATGATATAGAAGTATCATTATTTGTTTGTATTGGAAATATGAATTTTGAGGGTGAAATTTATTTTTAAGGGGTATAATGTAACACTATGCATTGTGAGTTTTTCATTTAATAAATAATATTTCTATAGTATCTTGCATTGCACATGACAACAAGTTAAGATTTTGTTACATAAAAAACCATGTTAATCATGTGCTACATGAAAAACTGGAATAGCAGGCGTTACACGTGACACAATGTTTTAACAAAACCCTGATATATACTAATATAGTAATTCAAATGAGACCATTATATCTCAGCCATTTAATTTTTTGAGTTTAATTTAAATAAATAATTTTAAAATATATTGAAAAATTATTTTATATAATTAAATCATATTTTATAAAAAAAATACTTCATTTTGAGTAAAGACTATATGTTTTGAAAATAATGTTTTCTACAAAAAAAAATATTTTTCTTTCTTTTAGGGAAGAATAATAAAATTATATTTTCAAACTTTTATGAAATAAATTTGATAAGATAAACTTCATTTCTAAAATCCTAATATTAAAATTATCTTAGGGGGAATTTTTGTGATTTTTCTAAATAGTTTCATTTTTTGATAAATAGTGAAAATAATGAATTTTAATTGAAACCATCATTTTATTTTAATTTAATTATAATGGAAAATAACATTTTAAATACTTTTTAAAGATTAATTTTTAAAATTATATATCCATTCATCCAATTTATGTCATTAGAATGAATTTCCTATTGACTTTTGGTATAAAAATTTTGTAAATTTTTTAACATTTTCTATTTAAAGACCATACTTCTTATAGGGTCTACTAGATGAATTTTAAATTAATTTTTTTCACTTATGTAAATGGAATTTGGAAAAATATATTTCACATATATAATCATAATAATTTATATTTTTTAAAAATTTTAACACAATCTTTGAATAAAATGAATAGTTAGTACAATGAAAATTAATTACGACAATTAAGGTTAAAGTGGGTTTTATAAGAGGTTAAAATAAAACGATAAGGGTTAAAATGACCTATAATATTGCATAAAAACTATTTTATGGCAATATTTAAACAATTATACCTATAATTGTTTTATAATTTCCTATTTATAACTCTTTTGACATTTGAAAAATGTGGGAACACTTAACACTTTTCATATATACCTATTGTGTCCTCTCCCCCACTTATAAAAGGCCACCCAATCTATTCTATTATTTACACATTAAAACCCTTTAAATTTTTCCATTACCTAAAAAACTCAATTCCAAAATTATGTTATATCATTCTAGTATCCATAGTTCGTATAAAAATATAACCAATGAAGGATTTGGTGTGAACCTAATGAGGATACCCAAAGAAGAGGTAACATTCATCAACGAGCATTTTTGTTTTATTTCTTCCTCCACATAATTACATTATTATTATACCATGATGATATAATGGCCTCAGTATCTTCAATATACTATTATTATTTCATATTAAGTTCATGGCCTACAACCATCTCCACATCCATCAAATGGGATATGTAATTGTCATTCGTGTGTATGGAAGACTATCGTCTCACGAACCCATGTCATTTTTACGATCACCACATCTCAAGTATGATTATAATAATGGATTAAAAATTTATATATGATATTTATGATATTTCTATACATATGGAATAATTATATTAGGCATACCTTTATACTGTGAATTTTTTAGAAATTGATAATATCGCTCAACTAAACAGTGGACTGCCACCTCACGAAGTGATTACATTCATTCATGCTTTACATGGATGGTATTAAGGATGAGTTAATTGAAAATATGTGATATATATGACATAAAATTGATAATTTAATGGTAATATATTATTTACATTTATTTATTTTAATCTGATGAGAAAATTGAAAAGGTGTTCTTGTGTATGTATGGCCTACAATCTCTCTAAATGGTGTATTTTATTTTCTATCACAAAATTTTATATATTACTATAAATAAATATATAATGAATACCTATGAAATTTATATCTTGGTTAAAATTATTTTTATGATGAAATAATTATCAAATTAATCGTAAAATAATAACAAATCAAAACATATGTAAAAAACAAAGGGGTTATTACATAAAACGTAACATTAACGTGGAATTCTCAACAAATGGGTAATAAAAGGTCATAATAAAATCATTTATGGTATGATATAAATAATTATATTTATTTAATATATTTATAATAAACTTATATTTTATTATATAGGATTTATGAATGTGTACAATTGAATTCAAGACTTAATGTATGGTATTTGTATCTCAATTTTCTTTCTTTGAGACATATGTTATGTTATGCACCTATATTCTTTATGAGGTAACTATACAATCCCTTTTATATGTAATATAATGAATTTATTTATACTCATATTATTTTAAGTTCTATTTTATGTTATTACTTCATGTGTTTTATGATTCAAAGCTACCATAGTGGTAATCACATTATTTTACAATCTCATTGTTTATCCAAATTGTTTATGACTATCTTTCTGATGATAAAATCTTGTGATCCATCTCTCAATAAACTCATGCATTTTTTATCATATAGAATTTCATGATATTTTAAATTAATGTACCAATTTTTTCACTCTTTTGTAGATAAAATAAGTGAGAAATGTTTTTTAATAAAATTAAACTACATTTTTATCTTTGGTAAAAAATTGTTTCCTTACCAAACCAGGTTTTTTTAAAAAAATATAAAAAAATATTACTGTCCTATTTTTTTTAAAAACTTCCCTAGAAGGAATTTTTATTTAAAAACTGAAAAGAATATTGATGTCATTTTTCAAAACAATGCATGGTTGGATTTTACATAAAATGTGAAAGAATTTTTTTTAACATTTATGACATGAATTAAACTTCTTATCTTCATGGCCAATATATTCATTAAATATTCCTTCAACAAGTTTTCAAGGTTATTTTCAAACAAAAATAATTCAAAAAGTTTGTATGATTTGAATTGTTTTTTGAAATGAGGAAAGATTATTTTCCTTAGGAAATGTTTTAAATGATCAATCAAAATCATGTTCTATTTAAGATAACACACATTGATGTTTCATATGATTTATTATGGATATGATACAAGGATACCATTAATATTCATTAAAATAATGGTTTATGTTTATGATTCCATGATGGTTATGGAACCTATTTATCTTCCATGGATTATGCGATGATAAAATATTTATGAAACCCACTGATTTTTTCAAGGGATATACTATAATGGAATGATTAAAAGTATATGAAATTTATCTATTTTAAATAAATTATTATATTGTGAAATGCTTATGAAATTCATTTAAATTCATAGGTTATGATATGATGAAGGTTTTATAATCTTTTGTAATATATAAACATTAGTTTTAAAATGAGATTGGTGGGACAAATATCTCCCTCCAATGTATTTGGTAAATATTTATATCTCCCGAGATAGATAGGATGAGAATAGGGAGTGATCCCAGTTCAGTAAGAGATTTTCTATACAATGATGTTCATGGGGGTGATCCTTGACTACTATGATTGTTTGGGGAGTGAACCAATTCGACTTTGATTCCCTTTTAAATAATCCTGGAATAATATACGAATAATTTCCTATGATTATGTGTGTTTTATAAATCTATCCCTTAATCCAATTTCATTCTCCAAATCTTGTGTTCTTATATTCCATTATAATTTATGTCTTATGAAAAAAATATTTCATGACTCAATATTATGATATTTCCTATGTAGGGTAAGTTATTCAAATGTTTTAATCATGTTCCCAAAAACATATGTTCATGTTATGCTTACATATCTACCTAATTTACCCCTACAGAACTGCTGACCTCACCCTCTTCTATGTTTCCCTTCCACATGTTATAAAGAAATATGTTATGTATGATATTTCTATCAAGGGTTCTAGTTATGAATGTCACAGTGGGAAATGATTTGTTTTACCTATGGACTTGTTTTTTATGTTTTCTTGTTTCCAAATACACTAAACTATAATGGACATTAAGTGTTTTTCTATGTAATGTAATGATTATTCATAAATCATTAATTGATATCTATGTATGCTAACCCAGGGTCGCTATATTCAGCACTTTCTGCCTATTTATACCATTTATGAGATGTTTTGAGCAAGAAAATTTTAGGATGGGATCATGATTCTTATTTTATCTCAGGAAAATGTATTTTGGGTTAGTTACATGTTTAAAATACTAAACCATTATCTTATTACTAAACAAAAACTAAGGAAAGATGAAGGTTTGTATCATTATTTGACAACATATCAATTAAGTGGAGCGGTGTCAAGTGGTAGGAAGAGTCAATTAAGGACCTCTCATGATGGTAGTACAAGTCAGAGTAAATGTGCTAGATATTGTGTAGTTTGTCACTAGTGTGTAAATGAATTGAACATGAAACATCAGTGTGGGAGGTCCCTAGTTGAGTTTCACGACTACATAAGGATAGACCATTTATAGTGGTTTTGAAACAATTTCCCTCTATTGGACCCTGAGGGGGATTGACACTGACATCTTGTACTATAAAAGGATTTGCAGCTCTATGTCAGGTTGGGAGCTAGGGTGATACTGACTAATCACACTGAGGGGGTAGTCATACCTGAGGGGGTCAGACACTAGTGGTAAAAATCCATCTGAGCGGTCTTTCTCTGGGTATTTATACTACATCATAAGTTCATGGATAAATTAATATATATGTATTGTATCTTGTACTGGGAGATAATATTGTTTGGCATTCTATTGATTGATATAAAATTTTAGTATAATTTACCATGTATCTATTTTATTTGAATCGGGAGCTTCCCACTCTTTTATCTTCTTGTATATTATGGAAATCCTTAGGCTTGAACTTTAGTATTTATGTGAAGTGATGAGACTTGATACTCCACTAGGATTATGGCCGGAAAGTGTATGATAATTTAAGGACTGTCCTATTGAGGTCGGTGGATATGGATTCTTATTGGACCACATCATCCTTAAGATAGCCTCTTTTGATATCATTGTTGAGATATACCAGTTGTCCCATTATCACGCTTATATGTATTTCTATCACCAATGGGTATAATTAACATCACCTAAGGGTTGTAATTATACTCAAAAGGGTTGGTGTTTTCTCCCAAAAATTATTTCTAAACCAGAGCAATGTGGGATAGGAAAAGTGACATCCTAAATTTCTACCCTTCATGTGGGTCATTATGAAATATGTCAGGAAAACTTATGTCTTGTAGTAGATCTTTCAGCAATGTCTTTCCAAATGAATTTTCTGTGTTACCTCCTACGAGAGATGTTGAGTTCCCTATTAATATAGTTTTGGGAGATACAACAATTTTCATTCCTCCTTATATGATAGAAACTACCGAGTTGTAGGATCTCAATATGTATCTAGAGGATGTGAACCTATAGTTTTTATATGACTCTATACTTCCCCCATGGGTTCACCTATCCTTTTTTCTAAGAATGTAGTAGTTACCCTCAAGATTTTCATAGATTTCTAAAACTAAAATCATCTTATCATGAGAAAATGGTATTCATTACCTTGCATAGAAGTCATATTTGATAAAATTTGTAGAGCTCATGTTTTATCTATGATTCATTTGAGGTTGTTTTATCACCCAGTGTATATAAGACTATCAAAAATACCTAGGAAATATTTTCATAAAAGGTATGGTATTTATGATTATCTAGTTGTGTTATTAAGACTCAAGAATTCAAACTGCATTTTCATAGAATTAATGAATCAGTTTTTGTAAAAATAACTAGATTCATTTTTGTTAGTCTTCATGTAAATATATTAGTTTTTTATCACGCTCAAAAACAACCTTGTCAAACATATTTAGATAATGTGGAATACACTATGATAGGATCATCTATATACTATTCTTGGTAAATTCCACTTTTGGATTGACAAGGTCCACTTCTTTGGTCTCATTATCTCAGAGGATGGACTACCAGTTGAACTATGTAAGGTGATGATCACTGTTTCTTAGAAGCATCCCAAGAAGGTCTTTGACATACATAGTTTCTTAGGGATGGATGAGTATTTTAGGCATTTCATTTAGTAATTTTCATAGCTATAAGAACCACTTATAGTCATGACTAAGAATTTTGTGAAGTTCATATGGTTAGAATAATGTGAGAAATATTTTGAGTATCTTTAAGGAAGACTGACTTTACCACCAATTTGAATTCTGACAAAGCCCGGAAGAATCCATATAGATAATTATTATTCATTTTGAATCATTATAGGAGTGATTATGATGTAGGTAGAATGATTCAAGGAAACATTTTAGTTTAGTTGAGGCCACATTAGGGGAATTACCAGATGCATGATATGAATATAACTACCATAGTTCATTCCTTGCATTATTAGAGGAGTTACCTTTTAGTATAACATTTTGTGGGGTATAAATAGAAAACAATAATCATGTATATCTCTAAAAATAATGAAATAAATATTAGGTAGGGTAATTGGGATAAATACTTGCAGTCATTTGACTTTGATCATGCCTATACACCTAAGAATTTAAATGTTCTAGAAGATACCCTAATCCATAAAACTTAGACACAATCAATTAAATTGGACAGTTTTGAGTGTTATTTGATGAGACTAGTTTCTAAAATTCACTTGGAGGTCCCTGATAATCACAAACACCATATTATTATATCATTATTAGAGAACTCTTCCCTTATATAGATAGTAAATATGAGAAAATTTCATAACCCAACGTATTTGTCTAAGGTAATGTGTTAAAGGTGAGGACTTATTGCCTAGTTGGAAAGTTGATGAAGATGGGGTCTTTCACATCCATGGACATATTTGTGTTCTTAAAAACATTTGAATAAAATTGATGAAAGAGTATTCTTGATCTAAATTGGTGGTACACTCAAGTATTACAAAGATTTATCATGTTCTATATTACTAGTTATGGTGGCATATTATTATAAGGTTGATAGCTATAATTTTTACTAGGAGTTATACATATCACTATGTAAAGGAAACATACCACTGAATAGAAGGGATTCTATAGATGTTTCATATTACTAAGTGGAAATGGGATGACATTACCTTGGATTTTGTTACTAGATTACTAAGATCTCATCATGTCCATGATGTAGTATGGGTGATTTTAGATTGGTTTATGAAGGTCTCTCACTTTTTACATATTAAGGATACCTTTTATATGGATGAGCTTCTTAGGCTATCATTTTGATAGATTATATGGGGTCATGGAGTCCCATTGACTATCAAATTGAACATAGATTCAAAATTCACATCCCATTTTTGGATAGGGTTACAGAGGGAATTATGTACACAAGTCATTTTTATCATATTATACCATCTATATACCTTAGTACAATATGAGAGCATAATAAATGTGTAAGAGGATATTATTACTGAAACTACATGATTTTGGATGTTCATGGGATAAACATATAACAAAAGTTGAATTCTATTACAATAATATAATTTAGGTAAATATACTGATAGAACTTTATAATCCCTTTTATAGTAATCCATTTAGACCTTTTTAATTCTGATTAGAGGCATGGGACCCAGCACTACATGGACCTCATCTCATGTAGGAGAATTCGAAGTTGTTTCAACTTATCAAGAAGCAAATATTTATGACCCATTCAAGGAAAAAATTATATTCTGACTACCATTAATTAACTCTAGACTCTAAGGTCATGGATCAGGTGTTCTGGTGTGTTTCAACTATACTGGGACATCGATGGATTAGATGGAATTTTAAGTTGTTGCCTCATTTTCGTAGACCTTTTGGGGTTCTATAGAGTGTCAATTCAGTGGTTTCTTAGAGTACTTCAGTTTCATCCAAATTTAAATGTATAATGATTTTTTGATGGTTTTAAGGGTGTCTAGGGATTTTTGAGTCCTAAAACCCCAGTTTTTAGGAAGAACAACTAAAGTTCATGGTTATCACATGGTTAGTGATAACCATGCAGGTCAAACGACATATCCCTGGAGGGTGTTTCATGGTTTTTCAATCCATGCACCCGAGACCACATGGATTTGAAAAAGAAAATCAAACATGTTTTAGATGAATTTTTATAGAATTGCATGGTTAGTCTAACCATTCACCTGGCCCATGAGAGTGTTTTCTATGGATAGTGGTTTTCATGTGGTTGGTGCACACTTTTTCCAATTGTGAGGCCAAACTGTATGACCCCTTAATGTTGGGTGAAACATAAATTTTTCTACCCATCCTTTTAAAAGAACTAAAACTCCTCTTTTTATTCATCATTTCTCCAACATCATTCCATGTCAGTATCTTCTTATCCACTCCATAAATTTTTTGTTACCTCTTCATTGTACGACATATAAATCATGTTTTTTATCACATTGAATTGCCACTGGTAAGAGCTTCAATCTCCAATAATTGATTCTTTGTTTCTCTCTTCATCTATTGTGTGATCATATTACTTTATTTTTTTCCTTCTCTTCCGGATCATTGTGTATTTACCTATCTTCAAATATTCTTATCCAAATTGAATGTCAATACCAAAGGAGTTCTCCTTTACTATAATAAGTTAGGTGGTATGTAACTTTTTTATAAGATCTTGCCACTTATAAAATTATCATCTTTGAGATTCATGTCAAATCTTATAGATATTTCTCTTTAAATTAATCAATGTATTAAATTGATTGTATATCCTTAAATGTGATTTACACATTGTACCTTGACCTGGTTGAAGGTTTTCAGCCTCGACCCAAACCGCCACCAAGGTTTGATTAATCAAATACCCTAAGATAAAACGACCCTTTAATGTGTGAGATCATGAAATCTATTTGTGAAAGCATTAAGTAAATTTAATGAGTTAATAAATTTTTTAAATAATTATATTGAAATTAAATTAGTGGTGTTTTGTCTTATGTCTTGTTATAGATGATCGAAAGAGGGTATATACACTAACATATCCCTTGATTTTTATATTACTTTCTTGATTTTGGTAATTTTTTTATGACACTCTCTATTGATTAACTATACAGAATTGATGTTAATTAAAGGTATGTCACCACACTTATTTACTGTATGGCACCAATGATAAGGATTAAGGTATAACACCTATAAGCCTTGTGTACTGATATACCTTAGGATATTTGTACACCTTGGCCATGGGATAGGGGATCCTAGACTATATAGGTCTACACACTTCTAACATCACTTGGACAAGTTCCTTGGCCTCGATGAGGTCTCCCATGTCTTACCCCTCAGGACCTAACCCATTTAGTTCTGATATATAACATGAATACGACATATGCTAAATATTTTAGTTACTATAATACATTTCTTTTATGAATACATATCACTTTAATATAGATTTATGATGATATATATATCCTTCCTATTGTGAAAACATAAACTATAAATTGTTTTATCAGCCATTTATATTGTAGATTTACTTGTTTTACATTAACACGGTTATGGTTTTTATATACATGATGTATTTTTAATAAAAACTACTAGTGGTGGCCTACTAAGTATATCTCACATCCTATTAAATACATCAATAAGTACTTGGGTAGACTTCTTCAATTAATGTAGGTATAATGGAAACGTCTTTGTCATGTTCATTTGAGTAACTTATTGCATAGGAGTTTGTGGAGTATGGGACCGAGCCTTTTCTCATGATTCTTTTAAAGATAGCCTTTTGGTATTTTCGATAATTTTTATTACATGTATAAATGTGTGTTAACATCCTTGTATTCCTACAATTTTTTCATTGATTCATAAAATAATCATCATTTTTTATACGAAACCACTTTTTTCATTTTTATTATTAAAGTCGAGGTTATTTACTTTAACTTATTTGTTTTTAATTATTATTTTTCACTATTTATTCAATTATTATCCTCATTGTGCTACACTATTCAAGAGTGTATAGTCTCCCCACTATAAAACCTTATACCCTCACTTATAGTCAGCAGCCTCTGGAAAACAGGGAGGCATGGTTGAGTTCTTTTGACCAATCGGATTCAGTTACTTCTCGGTGAAGTAGTTCTGGGACATTACAGCAACTCAAAATACAAAGGATTTTTATACATAGATATTAAATATTTTTAAATTAATTTTCAGTACATTACACGAACGCATTCTTGAGGATTATCAGGGTAAGTGCATTTGGAATTTTAGAAACACAAACAACTAGTTCATAAGTAAACTATTTCATCTCTTTCTTAGTTACTCATAACTAGCACCATTCGAATACATATCACATGTCATACCTATCATCATAATCTATGGAAAATAAACATAAGAAATGGTGATCTTATATGCTCTTTAAGGGTAATAAAGGGTAATATGCTAACGAAACATTGGAATAAGGGTATGAAAACATAAGAATAACATAAGAAGACTATTAATTTCATATCAAATATCAAAATATTGAGTAATTTCATAAATATTGGCAGTTCATATGACATTTATCATAATAAAATAAAATAACATGATCCATGATATAATAACATTGACATATTACTTGGAATTGTGACATACACATATGCATAGAAAATCATATGTCTGGGCTATCCACCAAGACATTCGTATCATGTTTGGTTTGGGAGAACCAATCGGGTACCTACTTTGATCATGGAATAACCTCTCATTTACCCTGTATTGGGCTTTATATTTCCCCTCATGTAACCTCTTAAAATCTTGAAATAACCTTCCATTTACCCTTTTATCCCATATAACATTAATCCTTACCCAATTAATTGGACGGAGATATAGGTTCCAGTCATCATTTGTTATGAAGGGACAACCATCCATGGATATAACATAACCACCATCTTATAATGAAAACCATACATAGGTGTTCCATAATATATTAAAACATTAATCACATCATAACCCATTAAAAGAAATGTGTTTCATAAAACATAGAATAACCCATAGAAAATAAATATGTCTTCTAATTCTCTCATCAATCCATCATATCATACCCCATGTAAAAATGTTGGGTCTTATAATAATAACTTCATCATTAACATAATCTATCCAATGAAAGAAGAAATATGGTATCATTAGGTTATATCCTCAGTAAAGATTAAGCAACTTCAAATGATTTCATCATAATTGTAAATGATTTTGAAAAAATATTGCAAGGAACATTACTTATGGAAAATAACATTTCGTTGAAAATAACCTTTTTTTAACAATAAATTTAAAAATATTGTGGAAAAACTTTAATTTAAAAATAACCTTGAAAACATATAAAAGAAATCTTAAATATAATTTAAAACATTTATTTAGGAAAATAATATTCCTTTAAAAATACTTTTTATTACTAAAACATCTCAAAACACTTTTTAAATCTTTTTTTAAAATATACATTCATACATATAATGTAATCTTTAGAAAATTGAGTCTTCATAATGGCTGGAAATGTCATACATGTTAAAACAAAGATTCCTTTCACAATTTTGCTAAAAATAATGAGCCTTTTTGAAAATGATAAAAAGATTCCTTTTTAAATTGAATCAATAAAACCAAAAAAAAGAAAATAATAATTTAAAATGTCCTTTATGAACATTAAATTTTTTCAAACATTCTAATAAAACAATAATATAGAAGTAAAAAAGGGGTTTTGACTGAAGAGAGAAATAAATGCCATTTTATTTAAAAAATTATTTTTGAATCTTGAGTATATAAAGTGAGGAAAATGGATAGAAAAAATTTATTATAAAGAAATAATCATTGGACAATAAATATAATGGGTTAATTTAATGATATATCATACAATTTCATCATCAAAATAATAAACCTAAACAATATAGATAAATGGTGAGGTTCTACCATTAGAGTCTTACAACTTGTAACGTTGAATAATAACACAAATGAATTGTAAAATATAATGGGAATAAATATATTCATGATATTATATTTCATGTGGGTGTTATATCAATTTCATAAAATAAGGTAGGTGCATAACATAACAGATTCCCCAAAGAAGAATAATTAACACAACAATTCAATACCACTTTGGTAACTGTTGAACCATAAACCCAAAGAGAGATATATTATCAAATGGATATTTAAATATAATAAAATTTTAAGTGAACCATAATAAAATACATTCATGGGTATAATATAAACCACATAAAACAATCCCATAGTGAATATGGCTTGTGTCTCAATGAAAATAAATGTGAGATAGAAATCCCTTACCATACGTCTCGACTTCCATCATAAATGTTTGAAACTCATTTATAATTAATATAATTTTATAATAAATCTATTATAAAACTATTATTATAAATATAATAATATATATTATTTAATTATGACTTTTTATTACCCATTTATAAAGAATTCAATGTTAAAATCACGTTACGGGAAATAAATGCTTTATATTTCGTATATGTTTTGATTTATTATTTTTGGTACTCAAAATTTGATTATGATTCCATAATCTCCAGAATGAAACCCATGATATAAATATCATATTTATTCAATAAATATTTATATATATTTATCTATAAGAGTTATAGATACATAATGATATACATTGTTCGTGGTGATGGAAAGTTATACATATATTATTTCCATTTTCTTGATGGATGAAATGAAAGAATGTAAAATAATATACTAACATTCCATAATAATTTAAAATTTAATATATATCACATATATTAATTAAATTTTTCTTAATTACCATCCATTCAAATCATTAGTGAAAAACAAATCGCATCGCTTCGTGAGGTGGTAGTCCACCATACACATGAATAACATTATCGTATACCTCATAGAATGGAAAGAAAGAAGGTATATATTGTATAATTATTAAAAAATTATAATTATGTTATAAATATACTATATATTTAGTTAATATATCATTTTTATTATCCTAGTAAAATAAAATGTAAAACACATAACATCGGTTCTTGAGTAAGTAGTTCGTAGTACACATGAGCGATGCTATAATTTTTTAATGTGTTCGGAAGTAATAATTTATATTTGAAATTATAATTATATAGGTATAATAATATGATAAATATAGTATATAATCATTAAATACATTATTATATTTAGTTCTGATAGGTGATGATGGATAACAAATAATATCTATTCATGAGGCAGTAGTCTGTTGTGTACATGATCAACTATTTCTTTTCCCACATGATGGAAGAGGAGATGGATATAAGTAATTCAATAAAAATATTATAATATAAATATATGGTATATACTGTTTTCATTATATAATCATTAAAAAATAATATTTAAAGTAGTTATAATAATAAGTAAAACAAATACATATTGTTTAAAACCCTACTTATTCTTCAGATATCCTCTTTAGGTTTAACCTAAATCATTCCAATACTAAATTTATGATCTCATAATGGAATCTACAAATTTTGGAGGGATAAAATGGAGACATTTGGGAATCTCATGGATGAAACAAAGGGTTTTGGATGTTTTAAGAGGAGATTAGGTGTTCTTTTATAAGTGGGGGAAATGACACACATTGAATTTTTAAAAAGAACATTGTATACTCATGTTTATTAGTTGACACAACTAATCAAAATGGGAAATTAAAGAAAAATGGATGTTATAATGTATAAATATTTATATTAAATAGTAGTTTTAATAATTTCTAGGTCATTTTCCCCTTTTTGATTTAGTTTAACCCCTCGGTAAACGCATTTTAACCTTAACTGTAGAAAGTAATATTTACTGTTTTTACTATTCCTTATGGTTAAAAATTAAGTTGACAAAATAAGATAATATTATTTATATTGATTCCAAATATGGAATCCAATTTTTCAACTTTAATTTGGATAATTGTAAAATTATATATTAAAATTATACTTGTAAACACGATGAGAAAAAAATTCCAAAGAGAAAATGTTCATAAGTTGAAAAGGTTTTTATATCAAAATTTATTTGAAATTTAATATAATAACCTAAATTATATTAATAAATATATAATTTAACTAATTTACAATTAAAACCTCTTTAAAATAAAATTAATCTTGTAAATTATTTGAATGGAAATGAATTTTTATTGAAAACGAGTATTTTTTTCACTATTCACTGAAAAGTTTATCTTTTTACAAAATAATAAAAAAATTCACTCCAATATATTTTTGAAATTATGATTTCAAAAGAGAATATTATTTTTTCAAATAAATTTCTTAAAAGTTGAAAAAGATAATTTTAAAATGATTGTAATGAAATTCAACAAATCATCACTTGTAAAAATAATATATTTAGTTGTACAATTATATTTATTCTAATCTCTTTTATAGAAAATACATAAGCTGGAAATTTAAAAAAAATTGAAAATATAATTTGTAAATTTATTTAATAAAATTCACCAAAATTGATTTATTTATTTTTTAGGTAAAAACATGTTAGTGTGCATAAAAGAGTATTTCAAAAAATGATTTTTGTCATATTGAAATGGTTTTTATATTCATTTATAATTAATTGGTAAAAAAATAATTCATTTTATATAAGTTTAAACACATATATTTATAATTTAGTTAATATAAATCAAACCCATCATTCAAATTCTTAGGTAATAACTAATATATTAAATATTAATATTTTTGTATTATGCCATTTTTTGTTTAAACATCTGGTTTTGAGTAACACAAGATATACTTGGTGTTTTGTGTAATTCAATTTAAACATAGTATTTAATATAAATGATCTAAACTTGGTATAGAGTATAATAAATACTATAAAAAATAAATTAAAATAATTTTGGAAAAAAATATCATAAAATATCATGGTGTTGCAGAAACCCTTCATTTAATTCATTCTCTTTATGTGGGATCATTACTATTATCTCTCATTTTATAGGGATTGTGCTTGTTACCGACCTTAGTGGAACTAAAACACCTCTCAGATAATCCATGTGATGGTTTGGGAACCTAGTTCAGGGGTGGGATTGACCATGTTCAAGGTATTGAATGTTTGAGAAATGTAAGATATGTGAGGATCCTATATTTATGCACTAACAAAACTCCATATTTTACAATCATATGGACATAAATCCTTTATAAAATCCTTATTAGAATAGTAGTAAAGTTTGATTCCTATGTCTCTTTTTTCAGATGTACCCAAATTTAATAATGTGAAATGATCAATTCCCATAGATATTGGTTCCTCATAAAGAAGGTATTTATTAATTATTCAATGTAAATAGAATACACTAGGAAATATTATGTTATAGCATCAGCACCCTTCAGATGCATTTTTCTTCACCAACATATGCCCCCCCCCCCACTAGATTGGTGTTTGGAGTAGATGAGGAGAAAGTAGATTATCAGATTGTATGGAAATCACTTAAAAATATCATCTTGGATTTCAATACATATTGATCATGTTAATGAGTCAAAAAAATATCTAATCACACATGATCCATGTTCTATGTGAGAAACATGAAATTAATAGAATATCATCAAGTTACACCAGATTTGTGGATAGGGGTTGATGGTTTTGGGTCAGAATAGAGCTTCAACCATAAAAATGAAACACATTAGGATGTATGGAACAATAATGGTGTGATTCGAAGAGATTAATTCCTTATTAATGTGAAGGATCAATGGGTTAAAAACACCAAGTTTGTTAGAATTACTCTTGGGAAAATTGATTGTTGGGAAGGGTAAATTGTGACTTCACCATCCTAAAATGGTTGCTAAGTTGGAATATTGTTTGAATATGACTATTTAATTCATTTTATAAATATGTTCCACTACCATACTACAAAATATCAATACTTGAGTACATGTACCATAAATATGTTTATTTCTACAAGGGTGATGTTTCTTGACTATATTATTGTCTTTTCAAGGATGTTGAAGATGTTTCCACAAAGGATTTTTTTTATTATACGTGGAAAATTGGATTATTGTGTTATTATAAATTGAATATTATTTAGAAAAGTGGGTGTATGTTGATAAAAATAATGGGATATAAACTGTGTTTGTGGATAATGAGTATGATCATAAATATTTATTCCTATCTTAGAGAAATTGTTTCATAATATGTATAAATTATACATATCAAGAAGATGGGGGAAATTTTGACTCGTTGTGAAGATGTAAATGTCAATAAGGTAAGAGATATGAGAATTAGATTATATCTTGGTCAAGGAGAAGGATTAGCGATCAATGTGTATTTATAGTTTAGGGTTATGTAACTCAAAAAAAGTATTGTCTTATGATTTATAGTCACCTAGTTTGGACCATACAAATATGCATTCTATGGACTTGAAACTAGCACTACAAGAAAACTGGTGTTTCGTAGTGGTTTTTTCACGGCTGTTTTAAAAACATCTGCTAAATATTTTTCGGGCCGCTATTTCGCGACGGTTTTTAAACCGCCATGAAATGTGTTAAAAATTTTTTATAATTTTTTTAATTTTTTCAAGGATTAGCAGTGGTTTTTAAAAAAACAACCGTGAAATTACGACGGTTTGGGTAAAATTGCCATGAAATGAATGGAAGAAAATAAAGAAATATTAGAAACCCTGAAATCACTAAAACGACCATAACTTTTGATCTGGGCGTCCATTGGAGCACCATGACAAGTCAAATCGAATATCATGAAGAGATCTAGAGGCATGTATAATCAAAACGCTGAGATGGTCTAAGGTGCAAATGATATGAGAGTTATAAGAAAGTTGAAAAAAGTTCTCCAACTTCAAACAACCTTAACATTCGCTCCGAGTGTCTATTTGGGCTCCACCACATATCAAATCAAAGCCAGTGAAGAAAGCTACCACCAATTAGATAAAAACATGCTTCTGTCGGGATTTTCAACCCTAAAAGCCCATCTGAAGGCCTCTGAAACCCTGTTTTGGTCACTAGTGTCATGTCAATCATGTCTTCAAACAGACCTAACTTTCGATCTGCGTGTCAGTTAGGACTCCTCTACCTTCTAGATCATAGTTCATTTCATGAGCTTCATTTTGACTGGTCGCAGCGCCCACATGGACTCTTGGATCATTAGTTATGGCCTTTTAGTGGGTATTGGATTTGTTATGTTTTTCAATGCCTGGTTTCTAGCACCTGTCCCCTGCCAGCTTTTTTTTAAAACGGTCGTGACTTCTGATCTGCCTGTCCATTCGGTCTTGTTCACCTATCAGGTCATATATCGTTTTAGGATCTCTGATTTGTCTGATCACATATCTGGGATGGACTCTCAGATCATAAGTTATCTCTGTTAATGTGATTCCAACGTTTTGGTCACTTTCTGACCATTTTGACGGGTTTTAATGGTTGTTCTATTTATTTCTGTGTATTTGGGTTTCCATGACTTGTTATCTTTATCAATGGTTTTTTGGGGGTTATTATGATGATTATGTTGAATTCTTAAGGGGTTTTCCAGAGTTTTCATGAGTTTGCATGCGTTATCATGCTTTCTAATGCTTCTTCATGCTTCTTCATCCATTTTAATGGGTTTTCATGATTTTTCATCCCTTATCGCGCCTTTTCATACATTTTTCATGTATTTTATTTATTATTTATTATTTATAATATACATTAATTTATTTATAATTTGTTATTTGTTACTGGTTATTTATTATTTATTATTTATTATTTATTAGTTAATATTTATTATTTATTATTTATTATTTATTATTTATATGTATGCATTATTTATTATTAATTATTATTAATATTTTATTTATTATTTATTATATATTATATATTATACATTATATATTATATATTATATATTATTATTTTTTATTTATTATTTTTTATTGTTTATTATTTATTCTTTCTTATTTTATATTTCTTATTTCTTATTTCTTATTTCTTATTTCTTATTTCTTATTTCTTATTTCTTATTCTTATTTCTTATTTCTTATTTCTAATTTCTTATTTCTTATTTCTTATTTCTTATTTCTTATTTCTTATTTCTTATTATTATTATTATTATTATTATTTATTATTATTTATTATTTATTTATTTATAATTATTTATTATGTGTTATTTATTTTTATTATTATTTATTATTTTCATTTATTATTTATTATTTACTGTTTTTTGTTTTTTATTTATTATTTATTATTTATATTTTATATTTTTTTAATCTAATTTATTTTTTATGTGTTATTTATTATTTTTTATTTATTTTTAATTTTTTATATTTATTTTTATTTAGTAATTATTTTTTATTTTTTATTTTTTATTTATTATTTATTATTAATTATTAATTATCAATTAATATTTTTTATTTATTATTATTTATTGTTTATTATTCATTATTTATTATTATTTATTATTTATTATTTATTATTTATTATTTTTTTATTATTATTATTATTATTTATTATTATTAATTTTTATTTATTATTATTTTTTGTTTATTATTTATTGTTTATTATTTATTGTTTATTTTTTAATTTTTATTATTTATTATTTATTATTATAAATATTTATTAATATTTATTATTTATTTATTTATAATTATTTATTATGAGTTATTTTTTATTATTATTAATTACTATTTATCATTTATTATTTCTTATTAACTATTATTGTTTTTTATTTATTATTTCTTATTTCTTATTTATATTTATTTATTATAATTTATTTATAATGTGTTATTTATAATTTATAATTTATTATTTATTATTTAATAATTTTTTTATTTAGTATTTCTTATTTATTTAAATTTATTATTAATAATGATTTATTATTTGTTATTTTTTAGTTTTTTTTAAAAAAAAATTTATTATTTATTGTTTATTATTTTTTATTTTTTATTTTTTATTTTTTATTTTTTATTTTTTATTTTTTATTTTTTATTATATATTATTTATTATTTATTATTTATTATTTATTATTTATTATTTATATTGATTATTTATTATTATTTTTTATTTATTTTTTATTTTTTATTTTTTATTTTTTACTGTTTATTTTTAACTATTTATTGATTATTACTTATTGTATAATTAATTTATTATATTATTGTTTTAATTTCTTTATTTTATTATTTTATTATTTTATTTTTTGAATTTTATAATTTATGTATTTATTATTATAATTTATTTATTATTTATTATAATAAATAGTAAATAATAAAAAATAAATAAATAACTCAATAAATAACTAATAAATCAGTAATTATTAATTATTTAGTATTGATTATTAATTATTGATTATTTCTTGTTGTTTAATTATTATTGAGTTTATATCTATTAGTTATGTATTATTTGTTTTTTCAATTAGCATATATAAGTATATTAAATTCTGTTTATTAACCGCATGATGAGCCTGATGGAGTGGTAAAGTCTTTGGAAAATATATAAGAGGTTAGGGGTTCAAATCTCACAAAACGTGGAATTTCTTTATATTGCATGGGCATGGGCATGGGCATAGTCATGGTCATGGGCATGGGCATGGGAATCTACTTGTTCTCTATTGCTTAGGGTTATATCATTGACCAAATAGGTTATACCTATTTATGTTCATGTTTTGATGGGATATCCTTGGTTAAAAACATTATCATGGGGACATGAAGGTAAATTTTATGGGGAACTAGGCACCAAGATGATGCAGGGATGAATGTAAAGGTTACAACTAGGATCGGGATAGAATATCTAGGTGTAACTACGTATTCAATGAATTGGAAATTATTCTGAACATTATTATAAGTGGTTAGAGATTAATATATATATTTGGATCATGTACACGAGATATAGAGAAAAAATAATGGGTTCCTAGGTAGAGGAGTTAATTAGATCTCAAATGGTCTGAGAAAGGGCTCGTCACTATATAAAACCAAAGAAACATCTCTTATATTAATCAAACATAAAAAAGAGGAAGGGGTATAATAATAGATTTGGATGAGGAAGCGGAATGTTCGATGTTCAAAGAGAAACTTGTGTTCTAGGATGAGGTGTGATGGTGTTCACAATTGGCCCAACATAATGGTTTTTGAATGTCCAGACATCTGATAGAGAGCATAAATCATGCCATGTTTATTTCTGATATGTGGGAGAATTATGACCAGTATAAAATGAAGGATATGGTTGGATATTAATGTAACAATGGGGATATCCTCTCTGGAGATGACCATGAAGTCATGCAAACTTGAGTCATGTGATAGGTAAAATACTTTACAGTTCAACATAATGTAGAATGGATGTTGAAAAAAAAATTAATGATATATTAAGATAAATATAATGAGATATCATAATAATGTTAATGAGGAAACTGACTAAAACACCCAATTCTCACAAAATTCGTACTCGATGAGATAGACAAATAGAATTGGAATGCCAACCTTTCTACATGAGAGTGTTTAACAAGATTAATAGGTTAACGTTTGAACAATTTGTTGACCACTGAAAGAATAAATCAAAATGTGGACGATATTTGGGATGGAGGTCATAAAAATGATTCAACCTACCATTATACCAAAAGGTGAAATACGGTAACATTGATGATTTTACGACCCTTCTTGGACAAGGGGTAGTGGATTGTGGTAAATTGTTCCCTAAAGAATAATAATTTCTATAGAGGTAATTGATTGGTGTATGATTTCCATTGACCATGTTTGAAACATAGATTACATTCCTTTATAATAAACAAAAGAGGAAAACTAAGTTGGTTTAACAGTTTACCATTTCATTGGAACATGGTTACCACTATGGTTTTGTATGAATCTTTATTGATATGTTTTCTAGATTAGAGGCAGGCCTTTAGAGAATTTTTAAATCGCCCTATGAGGGTCCATTTTTATGTGATTAATTTATAGGGAATTTAATAATCTATAGACACAAAGCATGGATATGAATGAAATATTATCAATGACATGTCTAAGAACATTGGGTCTACACCATCATTCACTAGGCATATTATTGGGATACATTATGGAAAATATATTTTTGAAACCATAAGAGATATGGGGTAAAGTATTTATTTTTCCTTGGGGGACTAGATTGGTCTATAATGATGTACGGTTTAACTACATATTAATTGGACTATTTTAGGATATTATTTTTATGTCATAGATCTTCAAATAAAGGTTAATTGGTTTTCAAATCATTTGGAAAATAAATAACCCAACTTGACTTGAGGATACCAATGTCAATACTGATGACCTGAGGTATTAAAATCATGTATTTTAATGTAAAAAAATTACCCATAGGAAAAAAATCATTCTATCTCAAGAAAAACAAACTGAATGTGAATTAGAATTCCAAATACTGGTGTTAATAGTTTAAATAAGGCTATATATGGATTATGTTCATGAATATTTTATTTAATTTTAGTTTATCCATAAAACATGGATAGGGGTCCTTATATAAATTATAGACACAATAAATCAATGGATTAATCATGAACTCTATGATCACTGTTCTAGTTGATGATTCTTGGACCCTAGTGTAATCCCCTTTAAGTAAAATAAACTAGAAATAAGACCATTGAGTTTTACATTATATAGTGTGGACTTCAGTTGATGTATTTTTTTAATATAAAATTAATTATAAAGGGAAATGTGGGATATTTTTTTTTAACCTTTTCCTCCACTAATGGGTATATTGAGTACGTTATGGTTGTGTGGGTGACATATGAAAATTCCCCTAAGTTTTTTTTCCCATTTTCCCATTTTTGATAATTTTTTCCAAAATCTTGAAAGGGGGATACTTGTTTAGAGAAGCTTTAATTTTGTCTTATTTCATTCATTGTGGGTTTTTATCTTGAGAAGCATTTATGCCTCTTACCTTGGGTAGTTTAATATCATACCAATTTGATAGTTGGTAGATTGGGTTTAAGGCCATAATGCATTGACCTATAGGATGTTGGGTTTCAGGAGCATACAACTTTGAAGAAGGGTGAGATGGTCTCTCTAAAAGGAGTGGTGATAAAACCCAAACTAATAAATCACTCATATTTGTACCATATAATCACATTAAAGGGGTTCCTATAATGACATGCCCTTTTTCTTATACTAAATGTGATTTGTCCAATAAATTGAATATTAAGGGGAGATGGTTCCTATTTTATGTCCATTAAATTTATACCATGTTCTTTCTGAAATTGATGGCTTTACTACTTAATCCAATTAAATTTATAGTTTTTGTTTATAGAACATGGACCTAGGTGAGGTAGTTTACATGGAACTAAGAAGTATCTGAACCTGATGAAAATTGGAGTGTATAGTTCTAGTAAAAACATTATGGAAATAATAAATTGAAATTTCTGATTGTGTAGACTGAATTAGATCATGTATTTTAAGTTTATATAGATTAAACCATTCCTATTTATGTGCTTTACATCCCTAATATGTTGGAGGGAATTAAAACCTAACAAATGAATGTTAGGATCCAACACAATGATGAGGTGCTGGGAGGCTTGTGGTTGGTCCTGATATAGGAGACACATGCACCTCTGTGTATCCCATTCAATGTTAACCGATACATATTTACTTCTATATGGTGGTGTGGTTGGATAACAACACAAAATTGGGGCATCCTCCCACTCAAGGATCCAATGCATCACACAGTTTTAATTCCATGTGATAGGGACTATGAAATATAGTTTAACTTCATGTGGCTAAGATATTGTATATATAGTGTAAAAATATATGGCTCGAAAAAAATAGATTTTATAATGTTTATGATAATATAGTTTTGACCAAACCGTGGAGGTAGTCTATGTTATTTGTAGATAAAAGAAACAAACGATGTGAATGGGAGTCCCAATGCATCACAGACTGCCTTAGAAGGGTATACACACTATTTATGGTCATGATTCTTAGCATCATATAAGGGATGTGATATTTAATATCATGTATCTAGGACTAAGAGATCCCTTTTTGTAAACATATATTAACTTGATCCTGTTGGGTAATGTTCCAAAAAACCCCAAACACCCCATGAGTCATTCTCACTGTATAAAATTGAGTATATGTGTATCACCAAGATCACATTATTGTGAAAAGTAGACACAAATTGGTTTGGAATCGAATGGTGCATCGACTGTTTTATGTTACCAAAATATTGGAATCCATATAATGAAAGACCTCATAAGACTTATTTTCATTACCGGTGTTTTAGAATGTGTGAGAGTTATACCACTGTAGGGGTTGGCTTATAGTTGAACAATGGATCGTGAGGGTGACGTAAATCATGAATTATAGGATCTTGATCTATGATGACTGAAATATAGGTCAAGGATGACTGATTTCCTTGTTCAAAACATAGGTCCCACTTTCTCATCACTAAGGATGGGTTAAACATATGAAGTTCAATTTTGGAACATGTATTTTAAATATTGGACATTTACTATCACTACTAATAGTCCTCCATAATTTATATAAGGGATGGTTCGTGTCATTGTGGGTTATTTTTAATCACTATAGGGGAGTCCATTCCTACACTAAAGACTAATGGGGATATAAATAAAGTAAAGGCCAAAGTTTGAGGGTCACCCATAGAGGGTATTCAAGTAGATTTCAATACTATAGGCACCACACCAATGTGTGATGGAAAAATCGTAAGGAGTTTTAGTTCAAATGAAGGTAAAGAATATCTCCATATTAGATAATTGTCTCAATGTTATGTGAGAAAAAGAAACTTTGTCACTACCCATCTCCTAGGGCATGTTTTGTGACATTCCCAATATCACCTTCCATAGGCCAGGGGCTGGAAACTACAACCGAATAGGCATATCCCAAAAAGTGAAGGCATATTTCATTAAACCTATACATAAGAACACAGCTCAAATTGTATAATGTAAACAAAAAATAAACCAAAACTATCACTGTGACAACTACTGAGAGTATAGTAATAACTGAAAGTATGAGAGGGACAGAATTCAATCCCAAAACCACAATGTAAAGTAAAAATTCCATGGTCCATCAACTTGAGACCCCACCTAAATGGTAGGAAAGGGGTATTTTCTTATACATGTAGAAGTTGTCTCATCTGTCCCGTATCATTGAGAACTACTTGGTCTCATACCACCAAGGTCTCCATCGAAGTGTTCGTCTATCCCATCTCACTGAGCACCAACTACTCCCAGACCAATAAGGTCTCTGTCAAAGTATCAATCACTTGCATGGGACACGGCATGTGGGGGAGAAGCCCGTGAAGGGGTGAGTAGAAAAATACTCAGTAGGGACCCCAAACCACAAAGGAAAGACCAAAAAGTATTCCACAAAGAAAACCATGAAGCATGATCATGAAGAAACACATCTCACATAGGTATAATCTAAAGTATGTTATGAAAAAATGTTAGTTGGATCTAAAAACCTTATACTACTAAGGTACTAATCCATGATAAGTATCATTGGATTTTTGGGTCACACTAAGTCTTTTTCCACTTTTTCCATCATAGATGGTCCACACAGGGCCCCTTGTAGCTGATCCATATTGGGTATCTTGGAGCTGATCCATATAGGGTTTCTTGTAGCTGATCCACACAGTGTTGCTTGCAACTGATCCACACAGTGTCACTTATAGTTGATCCACACCGGGTCTCTTGTAGCTGATCCACATAGGGTCTCTTGATGTTTATCCACATAGGGTCACTTTTAGCTGATCCCCAAATGGTCACTTGGAGACGATCCACAAATGGTCTCTCATAGCTAATCCACCCAGGGTCTCTTGTTAGAAGTCTTCAGGTCCCAATAAACCACAGGGTTTCCGCACATAAGGCGCTTGATTTTTGGAGAATCCAATCCTAAAGACATTTTTCTTATTTAAACATCCATGAAAACCTCCTTAGAACAAGTCAAAAGAACTAACTTGTTGCGAGGGTTACAACACCGTAAACATCTCATAAATCAAACACCTGATCTAAATGGTATTGGCCTTTTAGTAAACATGGGCTAGTTGTGTTCGGGCTCCGTATGAACTGGTCAGACCGGCCCAACCAACCTTCTTTGGGGATCCTGCATGACCTGAATCCATTCGGAAAAACTGACCATGTTGGGTCTAGGCCAACCCAGTCCGGCCTGGCCATTGGACATTGTTGGACTCAGCCTGGTTCGGCCATCGTTCCATCACATCAGGTCGCCAAGCAACCTAGATTTATCTGCACCGGCCTGCACTATCAGGTTGGTTTTCATTCTCATCCCGAGCTTCCTAATGGACCAAATTTATCCCACCGTCCTGGCCCGCAAAATTGGTCCATCTTAACTTCGTCCTGGGACACTCAACATCCCGGTTTATGCCCTCCGGCCTGCCCAACTGTACGGGCCGGTCTCCACCTACCCAGACACTAGGTGGCATCCAGTTCATGAAAGTTGTGGCCTGCTATCCCAGCCACCCCCTTGTCCCTCATACAGTCCCCGCTGGACCGTGTGCCAACACACAACATCCTTGTCTGATAGCTACTGGCATGCTACCGGTGGCACCTACCACACTGTCGCAGCCTTCCCCGGCAAGCTTTCATGGTACGCCACCCCCACCAGCGGCCACCACTATGGAAAACCAATGCCAACGTGCTGGTTGGATGTTCCGCAGACCCTCGGGTCTGCTCCAGTTGTCTATTATTCTGACTATCTGTGAATACATCCACAATGGGGTGCCTTTTTCCCTAGAATAGCCTCGAAAATTCCTTTTCTTCAATCCAGAGTTATGGCCATAAAGAACACACAAAGATGGACGAGCTTGGGCTTTTTCTTGTCTGCCTGCACCATCTAAGTTAGATTTTCTTTAGAACATGGGGTATATGATTATGATTCTACCAAAATTAATCCTGATTAAAAACACTAAGAATGAGCACCCTCCCACAAGAACAAGTGATCCACAGATCTACCTATTTTTGGGATGATCTGTGTTCTTTGTTTTAGAACCAAGAAAGTGGAAACTCAATACCAAAAAAGTGAAACTCTACCCGGGATAGATGTTGGTCTGGGAAGACCAGGGTCGCGCACCTCCGTTCACCATTCATGATCCGCCACCCACATTGTTAGTGATCCTTCAAAGGGTGTAAGTAGATTACATTTGTCAGTTCTCATTGGAGAGGATTCCTCAACATAGATTCTTCATAGAAATTCCCACATCTCCAACTGTTTTTCCCGCATGTTATCTTATTAAAATAGAAACATGTCATAACATTTTTGTTAAACTACATATTCACGTCATTACTCTGTTTCATTTCTAAAATAGCATCTCTATTGTGCTTCAGTTAAATATCCACATTAATGAGATTTATTTAATTAGTTTCATAATTTCCTCATCATCTCACAACATTTTTGAGGTGACATAGCTCAAGAGTGAGGAAAAAAATAAAATAACTTTTTAATTTATTTCCTTCCCCTTCCGAAAGGGTAGAAATTTAACTTTTTTCCCACAACTCATGCCGGTGGAGGTTAGGTCCATTCATAGTAAATTTCATCATTCTTGAATCAACGGTGATCTCGGATTTTCAATCTAGAAACCCATTTAGATGTTTCCAAAACCACGCATGTCCCCTATATTACTTCCCTTAATAAAGTCCCTAAAACTATATTTCACCCTCCACCTACGCCAGTCGAGGATCAGCTTTCCCTATGCGAAACACACCCTCATGAGCTCAATGATACTCTCGGATTTTTAATATGAGTTATCTTTTAATAGTTATAAGTATTTGACAATAAAAACATTTGTTACTTAATTATTTTATTTACGGCCATAAACTAACTTCCACTCTTGGCCTATGTCGGCCAATGTTAGTTTCTACCAATAAAAATCATACACTCATGAGCTCAATGGTGGTCTTAGATTTCCAATCCAAGTCACCGTTTGTGAGTTATAAGAATTTTAGAAATAAGTTAATTTTATTTAATTATTTTATTAACTCTTATGCCATTTCTGAGTTTTCCCACTGGAGGCATGTGATGACTAAACTGTAGTCACACCTAAGGTAAAACTACCTTCTTGAAGACAACAATTATATCATATATATGATCAGGGAATCTATTTAATAGTTTTTCCACTTTTTCATGAAAAACACTCATGTGGGATATTTAAAACAAAACAATTTTTGAATGATCATTCTGGAATCTCTGGGCCTCAGAATTGCACACCGTCTCAGCGCCTCATCTAAAAATAATTCTATATAATTAAAAAACACATAGAATTTATGGGAAATTATTTTACCCACACCTTTAGGGCATCACATCCCTATAATCCAAAATAAGTCTAAATAACCAAATGGGGGTACTGATCACGAATCTGAGCCTCTCGCTCCCATGTTCTCTCCTAGAAATTCTCATGCTAGAAATGAATGTGCGCTAGAAGAATTGACTATCCATGAAGGAAATTCTCTTGTCTATCCTCTATATCCACTAGGAACTTTTCAAAAATCATCCCATCATCAAGGTCCATCTTACCCTAATTGATGACGTGTGATGGATCATGAAGGTACCTCCTTATTTATGACACATGAAAAACATTGTACACTCGATGCATCAATGGGAGAAGAGCTAGGATGTTTGAAATCTTACCAACTCTTCTCAGAATCAGGAATGGCCTGATGAACCATAGAGATAACATCCTACCCTGACCAAATCTCTATCTCCATTATCGAGGAGAGACTCATAGAAAAACATGGTTTCCCTCCTTCATCTACCAGGGTCTCAATCACCTATCATCATAAGACTTCTGTCGGCTCTATGCATACTTCAACCTCTCTCAGATGACATGCACCTTCTCAGTGTTAACATGTACCATCACTGCACCCATGAGTGTTGAACCACCTATATATGTCCAATATAATAGTTAACATCATGGTCGTCTGTATTGTCCCTTGAATGGTACCATACTGATGGTTGAGTTGTATATGTTTTGGTTTGAAAACACCACTAGTTGTAGGTGGTCCTCCCAACTATGACCAAAATAAATAATGTAAGCATGAAGCATGTCCTCAAATGCATGTATGGTCTGCTCTATCTAACCATCCGTCTATGGTTGAAAGGTTGTGCTCAAGCGCAGTTGACTCTCAAACACCTCCTATAATCCCTTACACAACCGGGATATAAAACATGCATCGTTATCTGAGACTTTCATAAATGGGACTCCATAGGGTCGAACTATCTCATCATTGTAGAGGCATCCTATGATCTCTACTGAACTCTTTTATTGAATGGGTGGGAAATTAGATGAATTTGTGAGTTAGTCTATGACAATCCAGATGGTATCGTGCCCCTAGACAAATGTGATAAGACTACCATGATGTTTATCGATATCCCATCCTAATTCCAATCTGGTACCTCAAAGGGTTTGTTTCAAACCTACTAGAACCAGGTGCTCGGCCTTCAAATGCTAATAAGTTTGGAATCCTGAGTCAAACTCTACCCCTTCCTTCTTCATATTTGGCCACTAGTACTAATGTCGAAGGACTAGGTACATCATCTCCACACCTGGATGTACCTCCATAGGGAATTTATGGAACTCCCTCAATACTTCCTCATGTAACACCACAGGTACAATGGTGCATCATCTGAAAAGAATGATGTGCTTCCCACCTATCGAATAACTATCAGAGGCATGCCCTATGGATATCTTAGAACATGTGGTCTTGCAGCTGGCATCTATGAGTTTTGCCTCCTTGACTCGCTATAAGGGTGTAGGGACAACCACCATCGACTGATGACAAAATGCCTCATCTCTGTACACAAAGACTATTTGAAGTGAGTCCAATTGCTCTGAGGTCTTTTTTAGTAGCTGTGAACTTGATCTCCTGTTGAGGGAATCTACCACCATGTTCTCCTTCCCAATAGTATAGACTATCTCGAAGTCATAGTCATGGAGGAACTATATCCAATGTTTTTGTCTCCGATTCAGGTCCCTTTAGAGAAAATATATACTTGAGACTCTTGTGGTCAGATTTTATGATGCATCGTTCACCCATTATGTAGTTTTTCCACATATTTATCATAAAGACTAAAACTTACAACTCAGGGTCATGAGTCATATAGTTCTTTTCATATAGTTTCAACGGTCCTGATACATAAGAAATCATTACTTTCCCCATCATCAGGACACAACCAAGCCAGATTCTTCATGAATCACAGTACACCACATAGTCGGTGCCCTCATCTAGAAACCTCAAGATAGGAGGATTCATCAAGCTCTACCTTAGGTGATGAAAGCTGTGATGGAATCCTTCAGTCCACACAAAGTGTTTTCCCATCTTCTTAAATGTCTTCATGGGTTAAACCTCTCTAGAGAAGCTTGGTACTAAACTCAAATAGTACCCAGCCATCCTAGGGAAACTCTGTAACTTGGTAACGCTCTTCGGTGGCTCCCAAGAATGTGTCGCCTTAATCATTGATGGATCCACCACAACACCAGCATCTGAGATGACATTTCCTAAAAATTGGACCTTTCATATCCATAACTCGCACTTCCAGAGATTTATATAAATCTAGTACTCTCAAAGTGTGTCCAGAACCATCACCGGGTGTGTCTTTTTCTCCTCCTCAAACACTGAATACACTAAGATGTCATCAATGTAGACAACTACAAACTGGTCTAAGTATAGAAAGATGATTCAGTTTATGAATACTGAAAATACCGCTAGGGTGTTTTTCACACCAAATGGAACCACTGAGTACTCGTAGTGGCCACAGTGACATCTGATAGCTGTCTTTGAGATTTCCTCATCTCATACTCGAAGCAGGTGATATCCTAATTTGAGGTCTCTCTTAGAGAACCATCTCACACCCTTTATCTGATCAAAGAGGTCATCAATCCATGTTAGACGATACATATTCTTCATGGCCCCCTAGTTTAGGAACCAATAGTTCACGCTTAATCTCAGGCATCCATTTTACTTCTTTAAAAACAACAATGGTGATTCCCTATGGTGAAATGTTGGGCCTTATGAACCCCTTCCTCTATAAGTCTTCCTAACATACCCTCGGTTCTAAAGCTCTACAGAAGCCAAATGATATGCAGGTGTAGATATTTATGTCGTACTGAGGTACAGATCAATTAATAAATCTACCTCTCTGTGGGGAGGTAGTCTTGAAACATCCTCTAGAATGAAGTCTTCATACTCGTCCAAGTCTCTGAGACTTACTTTGGTTTCTTGTTTTACTATTACTGACATCCACATGTTGTATCTACTCAGCCAAATAAGTTTCAACCACAATGGTTCTCTATAGAACCCTAACATAAGTAGGAATGTATATAGGAATAGTGTTGTCTTGAATGTCCCTAAACACATCTAACACGGAGGTCCGATCCATGGCCATTGAACGCATCATATACATCATGTACCTGGAAGGGTCGGTATGCCTCGATGAATACTCAGCTATAGACATGTCATCCTACCAAAGGTGAAAAATATCTTCGGCACAGGTATCCATTAGATTTTATGGAAATATCCCCTTCTCAGAGATAGGTTCTCAATATATTTACATGGAAAAGTCACCCCATCATAAGATCGGGTATTATAAACACCATCATCCCTCTGATGATCTTGGTAGAAGGCTCACTGCGAGGACTACCATCTGATCTGATGGTGCTCGAACTAGATGGAAAAATCTATCACCACCTCAAGGCTTTCCTTAGCTACCTGTAAGTTGGGATATTTATGGAACATGTGGGGTCTCTACCAATGAAACTTGTGTAAGTCACTGAGCCTACATATGTCCTCAACTGATAGTTCCAAGAGTAACTACTAACCAACGAGTGGTTAAAAATATGCGACACTGCCCGAAGACTCCATCTCAAGAAATAGTCCCTATACTGAATCCCCTTTACTCTATGGACAATCCTACTGGTCATGCACTTGAATCATGAGTGGATGGCTACGTTGAAGTATCTTAAAAGAGAACAATATGAATGATGATTAATAGATTATACATGGTGAGATGACTCTGACTCATAGAGATCATGAGAAAATATTTGAAGTTGCATGCAACCAGTATTTTCATGTACCTAGTTAGAAAGTAGAATTCAGGGTCGTGCTATATGGAAATGTTGGCCACTACACCAATACTGGACTACTAGATTGAATGCCTAATTTGAAACACCTAACACTATTGCCCATAAATTATAATAGACTCTAAGATCATCTAGTAGAACCAACCCATTTGATAACACATTATCACAACCTGTCTCTCAGGGCCCATGTTGTGACTACCCCAGTCCCACCTTCTATAGGCTAGGTGTTGGCGACTATCACTAAATAGACATATCCCAAAAAGGGAAGTCATTTTCCTTAAACTATGTACATAAGGACAAATCTAAAACTAAGGAATATAAACACAAAATAAACCACAACTATCATTGAGAAAACTACTTAGTGTATGGTACAAAATGAAAGTACAAGGGGCCATAATACAATCCCAAACCCACATATTAATGTACAACTGCCACGTTCCATCTGCTCAATACCCCACCTGAAGGTTAAGTGAAGTGTAGCTTCATGTAGTTCTAGAAGTACGCCCATCCATCCTATATCAATGAGAACCACCAGAGCTCAGACCACCAAGGTCTCCACAAAAGCGACTATTTATCCCATTTCACTAAGAACCACCTGGTCCCGGACCACTAAGGCCTCCGTTGAAGCATCTATCACCTAAACGAGAAACAACATGTGTTGGATAATCTTTTGAAGGGGTGAGTAACACAATAATCAGTTGGGACACCAATCCAAAAAGGAAATACCACAAAGAAATCCATGAAGAAAACCATGAATCATTATCATGAAGCAAGACACCTCACATAGGTGTAATCGAAAGTATGATAAAAAAACATTCATTCGTACACTGATGACCTTGGACTACTAAGGTACTCATCCTTGATTGGTACAATGGGTCTGTTGGGTCACACGGATTTGCATCCCACTTATTTCATCATATCTTGTCCACACAGAGATACTTGTAGCTGATCCACATAAGGTTTCTTGGAGATGATCCACATAGGGTCGCTAGTAGTTTATCCACATGGGGTCGATTATAGCTGATCCAAATAGCTTTAATTGTAGTCGATCCACACAAGTTCACTTGGAGGTTATCCACATAGGGTTTCTTGTTGATGATCTACACAAGGTCTCCTGAAGATGATCCACAAAGGGTCTCTTGTCACTAATCCACACAGGGTCGCTTGACATCAGTCATCAGGTCCCATCCAGCTGCAGGATTTCTGCACATAGCATGCTTGATTACGAGAGAATCCACTCTTCTAGCCATTCATCATATTTCTACTTCCATGAAAAATTCCTCAGATAATTCTAAAAGAGTCGCCTCATCGTTAGGGTTCCAACGCCATAAATGTCTCGTCAATCCGACGCTCAGTCTGAAAGATATTGGTTCATTCCTAAATTGGGGTTGGTTGTCCCTAGGCCTAGTCTGACCCGATTGGACCGACCCAACCAACCTTATGTAGGGGTCTCGTATGACCAATCCTGATTTAGCTAACTATATACAACTTGGTTTGGTAGGGGATGGCCCGGTTAGGCCTGGAAACTCGGTGAGACCCATTGGGCCTTGCTGGACCCAGCCCAATTTAGCTGTGAGTCTAGCCTGCTGAGTCACCCAGTGACCTAGATTTATCTATCCTGGCCCGAAATGGAAGGCCAGTTTTCATTCCCAGTTTCAGTTTCTCATGGGCTCTGTTTGTGCCCCACCATTCGGCCCACTATGTGGGCTAGTCTCCTCGAGCCCGGATTCCAGGTGGCATCCGATTGGTGCCTGTTGCGGCTGGATATGATGGTCACACCCTTGTCCCGCATGTAGCCCCTATTGAATTGTGTATCGGCACGCCGCGCTATGGCCCCAGCCCCCACCCCCTCCACCAACATGGCTGTGTAGTCTCATCCATTCCCTTCAGCCACCATCCCACTATCAGCATCTCCTGCTTCATCGATGCGGACCAAGCTGGATGTGACTCTCCTTGGCATGCCGTCATGGCATGCCTCCACCTCCCCGCAGCCACTGTTGCGGTCCTCTACCACCGAGATGTTCAGCAAACCACCAGGTCCACTCGGTTTGACCATTCATCGGACCTTCCATGCCTCCAGCCTCCATGGGGATCCATCTTCCTTGGTACAGACTCAAAACTTCCTTTTCATTAATCAGGAGTTGCAGCCATGAAGAACACACAATTACACATACAGGCGTAGGGGATCAGGCCTTGTTTATGCTGGCCTGCACCCTCCATGATATATTTTCTTTAAAACATGGGGGGATAGGTTTACAATTCTATAAAAATTAATACCAATGTAAAATCCCGAGAATGAGAACCCTCCTTCATGTAAAATAGATCCACATATCAACTTGTTCATGGGTTGATCCACATTCATTGATTTAGAATGAAGAAAGGGGAAATCCAAAACACAACAAAAAAATTAAACCCCTACCTGTGATAGTTATTGGTCGGGAAAGAGTGGGGGCATGTGCCTTCATTCTATGTTCTTGATCTTCTTCCCACTTTTTATAGATCCATCGAAGGGTGGAAGGAGAATGTGTTCTTCATTTTTCATTATAGAGGATTCCTTGTGGTAGAATCTTCAAATAAATTCCCAGATCTCCAACTATTTCTCTAACCCATTTCCTCATTAAAAGAGAAACTTGTCATATTGTTTCTGTTACGTTGCATTGTCACGTCCTTATAATATGTCATTTCTAAAAAACGATATCTTTTATGCTTTAGTTAAATATTATTATTAATGGGATTCAATTAATGATTTTCATCATTTCCTCATCGCCACACCATAGTGAGGACTTTCCACCACTCAATGGTGAGAAAAAACTAATAAAATAACTTTTTAATTTATTTAATTTCTATTTTAAAGGGTTTGAAAATTATCCCTTTAACTCAACCTGCACCGGCCGAAGTTAGGTCCATTCTTAGATAATCTATTAATTTTGGATGCAAATGTTCCCTCGTATTTTCAATCTGGGTACCCATTTAGAAGTTGGAAAACCACACATGTGATCCATTTTAATTCTCTTAAAAAAACTCCAAAAAATATCTTTCACCCTTGACCTGTGCCGGTCGAGGTTAAGCTCTGCCTAAGGTAAAAACAACATCATGAGGTCAATAGCACTCTTGGATTTTAAATATGAGTTACCATTTAGGAGTTATATGGATTTGATAATAAAATAATTGTTACATAATTATTTTATTTATAGCCAAAAACTAACTTCCATTACTGGCCTGTGTCGGCCAGGGGTTGGAGACTTGAACCAAAAAGGCATAATCCTAAAATAGAAAGGTATTTCCTATAAACATGTACATGGACACAGTCCAAGAACACAACAAGATGAAACCACCAAATAAAACTATAGTAGTAAAAGTGTGTACTAAAATTAAAGTGTCTAGAATATAATCCCAACTGAAAAGATACAACTACAATTGAAAAAAATAGCTCCTAAGATCTTCCACTAAGGATCCTACCTGAAGGGTATGTACAACTCTTCTCCATAGCTCTCCACGTAGACCAGTCACCTCCGAGTACCACCTGGTCTTGGATCCTGTAGTCTCAGCCAAGTTGCCCGTCATCTGCACAAGACACAATGAGGTGTGAAAGAAGCTCATGCAGGTGTGAGAATAAAAATAATTAGTAGGGACCTTGAGGCCCCGGAAGGTCTCTTAGAATTCCATAATGGAAAAACACAAAGCATGATCTCAATCACAAAACATAAACAAAAAGACTCGGCTAGAACTAGGTTTATGTGAAGTATAGATGTACAGATGATTAGTTATAAAGCTATATCATATTACTTTGTCAAGAGGCATGACTTCTAACCATATAAAGTCTGAACCGCACATAATCGATATGTAATAACCCTCACTAACCCACACAGGATCTGACCCACCCAGAGTCGATAGGTACTAACCCCCTCAAGATGCACATAGGATCTCACACACACAGGATTGTATGCACTTACCCACAAATGATCATTGAGTGCTGACCCACATAGGATATGACCCACACAGTATCGGTATGCCGCTAATCCATGACGGGATGATCTAAGGTTGGTCCTCATCCGGTCACGTACTGCTAATCCACACAGGATCTCTAGGTGTTGATCCATATAGGATCGCTAGGTGATGACACACACAGGATCGCTCAGTACTAGCCTCGGTATTATCTATCTCCAGCCTCCGCCTCACTTCCAGCCACTAGACTGATGGCTTCTAATTCTTATAGAATTGATGGGTGATAATTCACATAGAATCGTTGGGTGTTTATTCACACAGAATCGCTGGGTGCTGATTCAAACAATATCGGTGGGTGCTGATTCACACAGAATCATTGGGTGCTCATTCACATAGAATCGTTGGGTGTTGATTCACACATAATCAATGGGTGCTCATTCACATAGAATCATTGGGTGTTGATTCACACAGATTCGATGGGTGCTGATTCACTCAGAATCGGTCTTCATTCTTCACATCTCAGCCAGTAACAGGATTCCTTCTCACAGTACACTTGTTTCTGGGAGAAACCGCTCCTCAATCCATCGGTCTTCTTCCAACCGAAACGAAGTCCCAAAAAGAAGATACCCCGTGATCTTTTATGTCATAAGGGTTCCAATGAAACATACCTCACGTCAACCGGACGCCCCGTCTGTAAGTTATTTTTATTTTAGTGCCAAAGGCCCAGTTGGATTCTGAGTCGATCCAACCAATTCATACTCCATCATTCTCCAAAAATATCATGGGGTATTTTAAAAGGACTTTCTATCTCCAAGGATCTTAGTACCACATATGGTTTGTCAAACAGACATCTAGTTAGCACTGTACGGTCAATTAATCGTAACTGGGCCTGAGAGGGGGTCTGGGTCTGGTCTAACCCAGTCAGACTGAGCAGGCGTGACCTGACCTAGACCGGGTATTACTCATCCCAGCCTAAACTGGGCTGGGCAGGATAGGTTGGTTTGGGCCATAGATCGGCCTGACCTGCTGGATGGACGCAGACCGCCAAGAGGCCCAACCAACTGGCTAGCGCGACCTGCACCAGGGTTGTCCAGTCGCCTGCCGAATGGCTCAAAGTAGTTGTTCATTTCATTTAAGGGGAGGTTCCACATGGCACCTCTAGAGTGTCCACAAGACCTGCAGGGAGTGGGTCCCTCACCTTCCATAGCGGCTTGGATGTCGTGGCTTCCTACTGCGGCGCGCAACATCTTGCCACCTCACCATAACTGCGACTGCTGCATGATGGCCACCCTTTAGCCCACCGTCGAACCTTTGGGCGCCACCTCTCTTCTACAATTGGAAATCACCGGCACTATTCGTCAGTGCAACTGCACTGGCGGAGCTTCTGTGGGCCACCGAGTGAGCTATGGTTGTCTGTTTTCCTTTCTGTCCGCACCTATGGGCCTCCCGAGATTTTGTCGTCGATGCGCGCCTCACAGATTCAAATTTTCATCATGTTGAAAGTTTTTCACTAAATAAAGAGAAAAAACTAAAGTGGTAGAGGGTTTGGGCATTTTTTTGGCCTACACCCTCCACTTTAGCATCATAACAAATGGGATAATTAATAAAACACCACATTGATATTGTGAAAACCCCATTCAAATCCCCCGCAACAACCACCCACAAAATTCAATAATGTAAAAAATAATTGAGGGAGGTTCTTGAATTAATTAACGACCCCTACCTCATGTTTCATTGGGGATGTCGCGGTGGTGGATGAAGAATCCTTGTCCATGGAAGTCGTTGGCTTTCATCATCGATTCCCCCAACATCGTCCAAGATTTCATTCCTCGTTGGTGGAAGACGATGCGTCACTTTACAAGAGTTTTCTTGCTTGGTGAAGCCATGTCAAAACTCCACCCTAAGCCTCATTTAAATAGATGGGCGAAAGGGTGAGAGAAGAATCGAGTAATTAATGTGGATTATTAATTAACGTAATTAATGTGCCACATTAATTACACGAGGGATGGTGACAAAACCAATGTGTAACCAAGAATTTAATATCCCATATTAAATGTCTAACCACCTCTGTTGACCCCAAAACTACTGCTCAGGGGGTTGTAGAATAAAAAAATAAAAATCATTGTATTATTTTATTATTTCTTTAAATGTCGAAAAAATTATTTTTTCACCCAACCAACTACGGTCAAAGTTAAGCCTCCCTTAATTGAATCTCGGTTCTGTGAGTTCAATAGTTCCCTCAGATTTAAATTCTGAACACCATTTCAAAGTATAGAAATTTCTTCCCAGACGTTTACTAAATTTACCTTAAAAAGTTCAAAAATTATTAATAGTCACAATTAACTCACACCAATCGAGGTTAGGCTCTGCCTAAGGGGAACACGCCCTCACGAGCTCAATGGTACTCTGAGATTTCCAATCCGAGTTACCATTTATGAGTTATAGATTTTAACAATAAAATAATTGTAACTTAATTATTTTATTTTCAGCCAAAATCTAACTTCCCCTATTGGCCCACGCCGGTGAAAGTTAGGATCTTCCTGGGCCATGGAATCACACATCGTCTCAGCTCCTGCTCTCAAAATAATTCTATATAATTACAATATTACATGGAATTTCTAGGATATTAAAATCTCATTGGAATTGTATTATTCATCATGATAAAGCAAGGATAATGATATGGATTTTTTATATGAGACCCAAATTAAAATTTAGGCAATGTTATTTGTCTCATGAAATAGTAATCATGAAACATGTAGGTTTAGGATACGGTATAGTTGGAAACTACTACCAAAAGGGGGTTTTCTCCCTCATGTGAGGAAAATGATTCAATTATATAGTTTAATTTTCATATCCAGAGATAATATCTATTTATTTAATGGGTTTTTTAGTTAAGACTAAGTTATTTTAGTTTAATGTTATGCATCAGGGATGTTAGTCATTTAGTTTAATGTGGTATATTAAGGATGATATGCGATAAATTATATTGTTGTGAATCTAGGGACATATGTCAAGAATCATGTCATGTGAGGTCTCTATCAGCCTCTTATTCCCCAAATATAGAAGCAATGACTCTTGGACGACTGTTAAAGGGTGAATCCCAACCAATAGCAGATGTGGAAAAGAAATTAATTTTCAGTTAGAGGATGAACCTATATGTATGTAATGAGATAATGTTTTTTTTGGATTTCGAGAAACCTATATTTTATATAATAAGAAGTATATTTGATTGTATACTTTTTTATTAGGTATGATTAAATGGTTCATTTAGTCTAGAGTTCTTCCTTCCACTATGTAGATAGAAAAAACAAAACTTTTCATTATGTTTTATCAAGTATGTTCCAATGAAAATATCAAGTCACTGAGTGAATTGAGATTCATCGGATCTTCTATATATGGTGGTTTCCCCTATCTCTTCTAATTACCTACATCAATTTCCTTATATTTTAAATACTCAAATGGAGTATTTTCAGTATAGATCAACCCTAATCATATAATAAGAGATTATTTGAGGTATAAGTGATACAAAAAATGGACAGATACGTGAAGGTGGATCTCGAGCATTCCTAGTAAGGTGTTGAAAAGATACCTTGTAAAGAAACTATGATCATTGTATTTCATACCAAATCCCCATAATAGTTATTCATTTATACCTTTCCAATTGAGTTCTTATCATACCTATCATATCTCTAAATTTTTTGGTTGGACGGGGCCTGCTAAGTTTCTATAAACCTCAACTTATAGATATTATGATTGGGGATTAAAAAAATCCAAGATATAGTTTCCAAAAAAATTCCAATGAACTTCGATGGTATTAAGATTTTATGAGAAATAGAGAGGGAGAATATTCCCCTCAATAGTTTCACCCCCATCTTCCTTGTAGAAGGATATTATATCCTTAGAGTCCTCATGCCCTATTTTATATACAATAAATAATTCAAAAGTTTCCACACTAGATTAAAAATTAACAGGGTCCCCTAATGAATCAATAAAGGATTAAATAATCTCCATTCATATATGAGTGCATTGAGGATTGATATTTGGCATAGAATTCCAATGTTTTTCTTAATAATGTCATACTACCATGTCTAAGACATATCTCTTCTTCCATGTTAGAACTCTTTGATGGGGAATGTAAATGATCTTGTTTTTTGAGATGATGTTTCATGACTGATAACATCCAGATTTCTTGTTCTTGTGGAATATTTCTATAGAGAATTGGAAAATAGTGGTTATTCCAAATCTCCAACCATCAAAATGGGATGTGTTGTTTCATTGGATGATGATACCTCTAGATATTTTGGTTAATAAGAATTAAGAAACTCTGATCTTCTAGTATATGTAATATCGAAACAAATATTATGCCATAGCACCTCATGTGTTATTCATTCCATATATTTCTTTTCTATTCCTTGAGAGTTCTATTGAGAAGATATATGAACTAAAATATGTGCTTTATATCTAAAATCAATGCAGTAGTCCACCAACCTGATGGAGTTGATGGAGACGTACTCGTCCCCTTCATTGAATAACTCCAACAAGGTTGTATGGGTCATGAATATCTATCCTAATGTATGAGAATGAAGACAATGAGGTTTAAATGTGTCTTTAGATCTCGAAAGGATTATTTTTTTAACCAATGAGGAAAATTCCACCTCTCCTAATCCCTATAAGGTAGTGAGGCTAATGTTGTCATCAGAACCAATTGGGTTTATATATGGGGTTCTATTTGATTTAGAAGAGTATGCATGATCCCATGGGATTCTGTGATTTTCATTTGACCTATCAAATAATATAACCTTTGATAACCTTTTTTTAGAGACGAGAAACCATTACCTTGAATAATCATCATCATCGGGGTAGAGGAAACACATGTGAAATGTATCAGAGGGTTTCCCAATTCCACTATATAATGATCTACCATGTTTTGAAGCTATTTTTTAATGATTATATAGTATATAATGGTTTATCAATGGAATCTATTATAGGGGATACAATTTAGGTGATTCATTATTTTAGACTCATGTGTCCTGTTGATTTCTATAATAATGAGAAAATTCATCTATAATGAGAAGATTAAGAACCTAGGGGCTAGATAATACTTGATTATGTACACTATATTCTTCCATTCATTGAATGTGGTTATATTTTATTATCCTTCATGGGCTGATAGGTAAAATTTATTCGTGTGAATTTATTCTTTTAAGACTTTCTTAGGGGCCTTTTTATGTCAGATTGGATTAAGTGGTTGATTTTATGAAATAGAAACTATTTATTATCTTACATGATTTCATATTGGAGAAGGGGTTAATGTTTCTGTCTATTTTATGGTCTAATTCATGGCCTCCATGATGAACTGATCTCTCTCTGTGAATTCTTGGAACCCTCTTGGATAATTTAGGGGAACATCAGTCTATACCAACTCAACCCAAATATTCTCTATATACATTCCCAACATCTATTCATATAGAAGCTAGAAATCAATGAAATATTTCAATCCCTTTCAAAGAGTGATGAAGTCATAAATTGTTTTGTTATCTCACCTTTTCCCTTATAGAGGTCAGTGATGCTCATCTTGTGTAAGTTTATCTGAACTATTAGAGTAACTATTGAGAAAGATCATACTAGTTGGTGATATAACCAATATAAATATGGTTATACCAAATGAAATATGTTCCCTCCAAATTATATGATATAATATAGAATTAGCAATGTTTTGTTATTTTAATTTTCAATGAGTATGGCATGAATATAATTTCCCACCATCATAACCACTAAAATATTTGAACCATAATTTAAAAAATTTAAAGGTAAATTTTAATTAAAAAAATTTCATTAATATTTAATAAATTTATATATTTTAAATTCATTGTTTTAAAATAGAAATGTTATTTTCCTCAAAAAAAATTATTAATATTTTTATGGAATTTCCATTTAAAATTTTTCAAGGGTAATTTCAATGAAACATTTTTCATTAATATTTGTTAAATTTATATATTTTAAAGTCATTATTTTAAAATTTAAAGGACCTAAATAAAATAAATAATATTTTTATGTAATTACTATTTATTAGATCAAAGGGTATAGATAAATTTTTCCAAAACCCAAAGAAATGGTACATGAGAGGTTATCCCAAGCCCAAAACAAGAGGATACACAAGAGGGTATACCAATAATAAAACAAAATGGTAAATGGAAAGTTATAACAATAAAAAAATATGGTACATAATATATTATCCCAATAATGAATTAGTTATATTTGTAACACCCCATGATTTTAATGAAATATTATACTCAATAGTATATACAACAAGCAACACAGAATTTAAACGAATTGTGAAAACATCGAAAAATATTATTGTTTAAAAATTATTATTATAACCTATAAATTAAAATTGGAAGTATGAATATTAATAACAAAATTCTATAAATTAATTATGAGGGATAAATAATATATATTTCTAAATTCTTTATAGTATTTGAAAATAATTTTTTCTAAAAAAATTGTCTCATTAATTTTTGTGATCAAATTAAAAATTGATCTTTTATCATTTCAAAATTTTATTTTAAACAATTAACTTAATTTATTGGAAAAAAATTTAAACATTATATTTGGATTCATGTTTTATATTTTTCTAAGAAGTTATTTTTTATTGAATAATGACAAATATGGGTTTGTTTTGAAAACCATTTTTTTATTTAAATAATGTAAAAGGTTACCATTTGTTTTTAAATGGTTTAAAAGTGAAATTAGTTCAATTATAATATTATTAATCCAATTTTTTCATTGTAATCAATTTAATGTGGGGTTTTTACATAAAAATGTTTTGTACTTATGAAAACAATTTCCTTAGAAAGCCCTTTTTTATAGCATTCGTGTGTTCAATATTAAATTTAATTTTATCAAATCATATGAATTTGATTTAAAAAAATTAATTATGATTTTAAAATTATATAATGATAAAAACATTATTTTTTTGATAATTAATATTAAAATAGTAAAAAATAATTACCATAGTTACGACTAAAACGGGTTAATCGGGTGTTAAACTAATACTATAAGGGTTAAAATGACCAAGAAACTTATTGAAATATAATTTTATGGAAATTTTTTTAACCATAAATAATTTTAGGATTTATAATAAACTATTTTTTATCCTTTTTGACTTTTTAAAATGTGTGTATAACTTTTTATTTTAAAAAATTATAAATCTGTCCTCTGACCCACTTATAAAAGGGAACCCCATCTCTTATCCTCGTTACACTTAAAAACCTTGTAGTTCAGACCATACATACGCAAATAATTCAATTACCTCCCTCAATATAACATATATTCAACATTTTGATAATAAATCGAATCTATGTAGTCTTTAGTTTTAATCATACAGCGTTGGACCGAAGAAGAGATATGATTCTTAACTGAGAAAATTTGTTCTATATCTTCTTCCACATCCATAAAATATTACTCAATCATACTGATATAATAAAATAATTATATACCATATACTAAGAAATTTTATATTAATTTCATAACATAAATAAAAATCCACTTCCCTCAAATGTAAAATGAAACCATCATTCGTCTTTATAAAGAACTACCGCCTCATGAACCAATGTAATTCATTTTCCATGATCACCTCTCACAACTATTCATTATGATGAATTTAATATTCATATATGATATTCATGACATAATAACCATTATATAAAATTTATATATCATATACATTCTAACCTTACCGTCCATTGAGTAATGATAATGTTGTTCATGTGAAGGGTAGACTACTACATCACGAATATAATTAAAACAAATATGATATTTAGTTTATAATTTTAATTATATAAATATAAAATAACACTTACCCCCTCTCTATTATGATCACTAAAAATGGAAATGTTACACATGCGTACGTACGACCTACCTTATCCATGATTGTAAAATAGTTCAATTTTTATAACCATAATTGATGGTTATTTTAAAAATTATAATTTATGTATGAAAATTATAATTATGTCATGACTATTATTCTAGAGTTGAGTAAAAAACAATATCTTTGACTTTATTCAACTATCTAATGATATTTTGGACATATTAACTAAATAGTATCATAATGTCTGACTTGAACGTAAATGATTAAGCTATTGAATATGACAAGGTACCGAATAAAATAAAAGGAATAATATTATTGAAAATTTTTCTTAACAAATTAAATAATGATCATATTTTTTATTATTTAGGAATATAAATAACACACATCACAAATCAGTTTTGAGGTAAGGGATCTCTTTAAACCACCCTTTTCTTTATGTTATAAAAAATCTATCTCTAACTCATTTTCTATGTATTTAATGTTTTAAAATTCTTCTAATTTTTGAAAATAGTTATCTCACAAATATACCTAGAATATTTTTTATTCCATTAATGTTATAATATGTTCCTTATGTTTACTTCTCAAATTCTTTCATTGTGAAATTTCCATCGATTATGATATTAAGAAAGATTATGAAACTCATTTACCTTCCATACATAATTATTATGTTTTGAATTATGATTGACTTACTATATATGGCACACATAGATCATGAAACAAAATTTATGGGTGTTCCCAAATAGCACTTAAATGCCTTGGGTAGTTTTTTAGTCGCCTGATTCATCATGTATGATATTAGGGAGTAAACTTAATCCATAATGGGACTTGGACACCATGTGATATTCTCTAAGAAGTTACCCTTAACTCATTTTTATGTTGTTTTATATGTTTCTGTCACATTTCCTATGAGAATGTGATTTTATGATACCAGTTTACTTAGGTTATTCATCCATGTGATTACTCATGGTCCTTTTATTTTATAATATCACGTTATACATTTGACATGAATGTTATGTTACTTATCGTTTTTATCCATTTACTAGGATTTTTAGCACATACCTTTCTTTTATATATTCCCCATATTATCCTATAATGTTTTAAGGGCTCAAATGGATTTATGAGATCATTTTTTATAATGATATAAGGATTTCATGTTTATGTTTCATTTTGATGTAATGTGATCACATTCTTCCAAATACACTAGACCACATAATCTTTGGTATGATTATATTTTATATTTATGTTTAAAAATCATGTACTAATATGTATAGCGGTCTTGGTTGACTATTGTTGGTATAAGATAAATTAATAGTTATTTTATTTTTAGGACTAAGATAATTTAGTAACATACCTTTGGGTAACTATAAGTATAATACTAAATATAGTGAAATATCCTTGAATTTTGGTGAAACAGAGAGAGTGGGTTCCAAGATAATGCATCCATGTATATATACTAAACATTTATGTGGATCTGGAATAATTCTACCTAGAGGTGATAACCCTAAAAAGGGTAAATTAAGCAGGACTTGACCATCACCTAGTATATGAAAATGGCACATACTGCACACTTGGTTTCATACTCACAGGGGACATGTTTTGTAAATTCACAAAATATTTATGAACCATTATAAAGAACATGAAAAAATAACTATGTTAGATAACATAATGGGGAAATTACACTGGATAGATGAGATTAAAACATATAAACTCGTAAGTCATGATATAGTTATCATTTAATTGTTATTACTTCACTCTCATATTTTTTTCTTTTATTATTTATAGTTAATGGTAGTTAATAAGATAAATCATTCCAATAACCAATGGGATGGGTAGTATAATGATTTCTATACTGAGATGCCAAACTTCATGGGAATGGAAGTTAGATATTTAGGGACAATGCCAAATGAGCTCTCTCAAATTATGATTACAAATTCGAACATTCATGAATTTTAAAAAACCTCACTGAAGATAAGGATTATGTATTATTGAATTTCAAGTATTATGAGTGATAAGGAAAAGAAAATTTAATTTCATATATCCAAAAAAATTATGGAAGAGGCACCATGCAAAATGACTTAAAGGAGAAGGAGTATTCTTAATGTGTTGAACTGGACATAATAATGATGATAATTACTAATGGAAAATAAATATTCTATTTCACAAGACACAGGGAAATAAAGTTCAACCTAAAGAACCACTAATAGTTTAATGTCCAAAATTTGGAGAAATTAGTCATTATTTATGTTTATTAACTAATCCAATGATTAATTACAAAGGCCACGTGTTATGAAAATCATTAAATTAGAGTTGTTTAGTTTTTTCTGTGTTAATGTTTATGAATCTTGTTGTTGAATTCTTTTCAATGGTAATATGGATATAAGAATCATGAAACATCAATGTGCATTTCTGAAGTAGTTTTTATTTTAGTATTTTGAAGAATATATTGAATGGTACTCAAGAACTAGAATATTTTTTAATGGAAATGTGATATTTTATGGAAAAAATATGATTGAAAAAAAAAATTTATCTTTGAAATTTAGTTGATGTTGAGGTAATTATAGTCAATCAAAATTATATTATTTTATAGAAAAGAATGATCTAGATAGAAAACCATAAAAGTTAAAACATTATTTGAGGACCAATTTTTTTTGAAGTTGTTCGTCATATTATTAAAAATTTTATAGATTGAATTGAAATTATGAATATGATTATCACATTGGATTTTCCATGTTACTAGAAAAAGGACAAACTATAGGCTTGGAGACAACCTATCACATCTAGTAAGGATGTAATACGTGAACCCACAACTAAAGGGTGATAAGGCAATAGTGACAACCAATGTACAACATGATGTACTAGTAAGTATGTCATTTTTTACTTAAATGATTGTATTGATAACTATGATGTATATTTTGGGGGAACTATTTTAGGACTAAATATGTTTTTTATTTTTTATGCTTTTATAGTAATTAATGATATTTTAGAAAATGTTTCATTACGTTGAGGTATATGTTAACCATTTTCTAAAATGTGATTAAATGTTGGAGATTATTTCAAAATAAAAAAATTATATTTTTTAAATTTTATGTTTTTTGGATTTATGGCTATTTAGTGATCAAATGATTTATACTAAATTTTGTGTTATGAGATTAATATGATGGTGTATTCATTATGGGAATTATTCTACCTTGTGATTACAATTTTTTTGGTTAATGAATAAATATAAGGGTAATATCTTAATATCCCTTTGTATAATCATATAATATTTTAGAAGATAATATTAGTACTTCGGTCATAAATCAAAATTCATCAAAAATATTCATCCTTTGGAGAAATAGATGAGATTGTGGTTAAATGGATTAATGTATGAAATTATAATTTTCAAGTAATCATGTTTTCATATGTTCTTAATCTAGATGTTAAAAATATCCATCAACTTTAGTAAAATGATCTTGAAATAAAAATGTTATTCATTCTTTACAAACTGATGATCTCTTCTCTCATAAAAATAGCACGACGTGATCTATAAAATGGATCTTATTTCTGAATAAACATTTTCACTTCCTTCCAAAGTTCATGAATATTAAAACCTAGTTATGTGATGACCTTCATATTTTTCTTTCCCTATTTTTGAAATAAATTTTTACTAACCCTTTTTATGATGAGGGTTTCCCACAATGGAATTTTTATATGTCAGCCCCTTGATTACTAAGCACATGTTCAAATTACGATGATATAGTTTTTTAAGGGAGTATAATTTAACATTCCAAGATTATAAAGTGACACTACCCTCAATAGTGTATGAAACCTGCAACATTGAATTTAAATGAACCATGAAAAACTATTAAAATATTTCTATTTAAACATTAAATTTAAGACCTACACATTAAAAGTGGTGGTATTTATTGGATTACAACATTAAATATAAATAAAATATATATCTAGTATTTTTAGCCTTAAAAAATTCATTTTTCTCAAAAAAATGATTTTTATTACTTTTTTATGGAAAAAAATAATAAAATTAATTTTTCCCACAGTTAAATAATTTATTTGTAAAAATTAACTACATTTTTATAATCAAAATTTCAAAATTATCTTAGGAATATTTTTTAGATTTTTCTTTAAATTTAACTTTTAAATGAATAGTGAAAATATTAGTTTTTATTGACATTTACCTTTGCATTTAAATATTTTACAATTTTATTTTGTAAAACCTTAATATTTTATTATATATTTATGTTTAAATATATTAATTATCTTCAATATCTTGTGATTCATGCAACACTATGACTAAATAAAGCGTGATACTCTATTAAAATATTATTATTTAAACATAAACAATATAAAATATTCATTAAATTTGGAGGATATATGTGTTACTAACTAAATTATGAAATTATATGGTCACACATGTATAAAATAAGTTAAATATATATCTACTTTTTATAAAAAAATAAGAATAACTTGAAACTAAACGAAATGTTCTCTGAAAACTATGTTCTTTAAGAAAATGGTTTCATCACTTCATGAACACTTATGAGAAGATTAAAATGTTCACTTTTATAAAATATATTTAATAAAATAATATTAAATTATGAAATAAATGTAAAAAATTATATTAGGGTGAAATTTTTTTATTTTTCTAAAAGGTTTTATTTTTCAATGATTATTGAAAAATACCAACTTTTATTGAAACCTACATTTTCATTTAAATTATTTATAAAGATAAACTATATTATAATTTTTTTTACAAAAATAATTTATATTATAATATAATAAATTAAAATTAGTTAATTGGAATCAATATCATATTGAATTTTTATATTTAAACCTTCTATACTTATGGGAATCTTCTCTTTGAAAGCCAACCTTTTCATCACATATGTGGGTATAATTTTAAATTATATCTTGCCACTTATGTAATTTGAATTTGAAAAAATGTACTCCACATATAGAATCAATATAATTTATATTATTTTATATATTTAACATAATTTTTTATCAAAATAAATAGTGAAAGTAGTGAAAATTATTTAACATGGTTAAGTTAAAAATGGGTTTATCGGGGGTTAAACTAAGAGGATAAGTGTTAAATGACCTACCAACATTTCAAAATATTATTGGTTAGCCATAGTTTTACATTTTCCTATCCCAAATCAGAACCTAAATTTATTTGGAATATCTTTTCATGTTAATTTATTTATCCTATTGGATTATTTATTGAAACTTCAAAGTAATTTCTTAGAGGATTCCCTATCCCCACATTTAAAAGAGAACTCTCTCCCTTCATTTTTTCAAAACAAAAAAACATTGCATCAATAAAACCATATCAAAATATCTCACCAAAATTCCTATAAATATTTTATATCTGATGGTCCTCCAAAAATACCAACCCTAGGGTCCTTAAGAGGATAACTAAAAGAGTTTTCTCTTATATAAGGTAATTATATTATCAAATCTCTTTAACATTATTTATTATTTTCCCACCTTAAATTATATATACACAATTAAAAAATTATGAAACCAGTATCTAACATGTAATTATATTTTATTATTATTTAATAATATTTATCCATCTCTTCCTACAATAAATGGCAAACAAGATCATCGATAATATGTACATTGGACTACTGCCTCACGAATCTATGTAGTTCATTTTCCTTAAAACCCTTTAAAGTATGGATAAAATAATGGATATATATTATTAATATTAACTTTATGACATTATTATACATTTTTATTTATTATATCACATATATCTTATTACTTTCCATTTCATGTTGGATACGATGATGTCCCTCATGTGTGTAGTGGACTACCATCTTGTGAAGCGATGTTATTCATTTATTTCTTATTATTTACATAACATGATGTAAGGATAAATTAAATGAGTTTAGGTGATATATATTTCATGATAAAAATTATTTAAAATTAATATATCATACAATTATTTAACCTTTTACCATCTAAGGGAATTATATCACTACTCATGTGTACATACAACCTACCGTCTCCACAATGGGATGCAATTCATTTTCTATGTACAATTTTAGATAATATTTATAAGGATTTATCTAATGAAAAAAATATTAATCTAAATATATATGATTTAATTATATCCTATGTACGAATATCTATAACATTCATGACAAAACATGCATTAGAAAATATGGCAATTAACACTCAAAAAAAATGAAAATAATTAAATATTATTAATAAAAATAGGTGGTAAAATGATATAATAGTATAATATATGGTATGATATATATTATTATGGATATAAAATGTATTCATAATAAACCTATATTTATTACATATGAGGTACAAAAAGTAGTGGAGGAAATCAACCCTGTGGTATGGGTATCACTTAGTATATGTACTTATGTGAGACATATTCTATATTCACAAATTATTTCCTTTGTTTAGTTTATCTAACAAAGCACTTGATATTTTATATCATGATCCTATTTATCTTTATGGATTTAAAGGTTTAATTTTATGTCATTTCATTTATGGGTCATGCAATTCAGAAGCTACCAAACTGTTAAGTGTTTATTTCATAATCACATAATTATTTGATATTTTTATGTTTATGTCTCACTTTAATGTATTATGTGATATTTATATCTTATAAAAAATATATATTACAATAAAATTTTTATTCACTAACTTTTTCAATTAATAGTTCCATATTTTCACTCTTCGGCACTTAAAATGTGAAAATGTTTTTAAAAAATCCCACTTTATTTCTATCTTTGTAGGAAATACTTTTTCATAAATGCCAAAGATTTATAAAATTATTTCCAAAAATGTTTTTAAACTTTTAAAATTTATTTATTATATAAACTTTTACCCATTTTTTATTTTTTAAAAATGTTTTTAATCATGTATTCTTATCATTTTTAAAAAAATTCATATTTTAATTTTATTGTAAAGATGAAAAGAATATATTTTTAACGTTTGTGGCATGAACATAATTTTAGACCATTATGACCAATTAATATTCTAATGAATATTTTACTAGTTGTAAAAGTTTTTTTTAATAAACTTATTTTGAAACATTTTTATGAACTTTTTTAATGTGATTCCAAAATAAAAAGCTTATCTATCTCAAAATGATTTTGAGGATATTTTCATGGTATTTCTATTCATCAACGATATCAACCATATATTTTAGTTATGATACAGTAAGGATATGTTTTATTGATATCATACATTGTATTTATCGTATGTTTTAGGATCATTTTCACTTGGTCTGTACAAATTTTTTACCATTTAACATTTTACTCTGGATTGTTTAATATTATGTTTATTGACTGGGGTATGTTGTCATGACCCATCCCAGTGGTGAACATGTTGTGACTCCCTAATCCTTTCTCCTACTGGCTTGGGGCTAGTGACTAGAACCATGTCGGAATATCACTAAAATGGGAGTAATTTTCAATGTGCTTATATTCACACACACATCTCCAAGCAAAAAAATGATGAAATGTAAAAAACCACCAAGAAAAAATGCATGAATACATCGATATCCTACAAATAGAGTGTGATAGGAAGTTATGTAAAGTAAAGTTGGGGAAAATATAATCCCACTATAATTATTCTATAAAACTAGTCCAACAATGTAAGAATAAGGTACTGGGACTGTTTTCTGTAGCCATAGGAACACACATCGGTCTTCCAGGTCTCACAAAACACCATCTTGTCCAAGTCCCCCTAGGACTTCGTCAAAAGATTGAGCATCTTCACAAGACACGACACATTAGGAAAAATCTCATGTATAGGTGTGTATAATAATACAATGTAGGAAACCTCAATACCATAGAGAAATACAATAAACGAAATTATAGTCATCACAACACAGGTATATGTCTACAACACATATAACAAAAATATCTAGATATACTCAATCCCAAAAATTCCAGAGGTAAGTCATAACCACTATATACCAGCACTAGGATTATAGTTCAAGGATTCCATGAAGCACTCATCTCGGAGAACACACTCTTGAATCTGATAGAACTAATGATTTCCATCTCAGAGGTAATCCTCTTTAGGTCTCTCCGTGATATAGATACATTGATTGTTTGAATAGAAAACAATACAGTATATGAGGATCACATCCAGGGACATGGGTGATACCAATACCTCAATTTGGATTAACATTATATGTAGACGATTGGTTCAGATTTATTATTGGTTACATCGACACCAATAACTCTACCTAGGGCATGATAAATGAATAGCAGATCATACTCTGGGCCTCTTGGGGGATTCCAACAACTCTATATAGGAAGTCCTGGTGAAGGGATTTTTATCCAAGGAGCATGAAAATATTTGTACCAACCTTTGTGGGGATGATGAAGCGAACAAACCCTAAAGAATCATGTCTGGGATATAGAGGAAGAGTGGCTCAATCTATGTAGAAAGGGGTACACTATGTGTTATGGGGTCACACATCACGTCCCTTGAACCCAGGTACTGGTTGTGTTCAATAGATCATGTAATTCCAACCTGTGTCATGTAGAATATGGGTACATGACATGTATAAAAGGCCACACACCATGTCCTTCCATCTGGGGCTTGCCTGTGTACTTTGATCATGTTCCAGTACGTGGTGTCATCACATGTATCAGTACCTGTGTTCTAGTAAACGAGGTAGTCTGTGTAACTAGTATACGACAAGCCATGTGGGGGGGAATTTTTTGTAGGCAACTCGTATACTCTACCTCACATCAATGTACTTCCCACATTCACACTGAGATCATCTATGGGGGACTACATGTCATGTAGTCGATGACTACGTGCTTTGTGGATCAGGTTTTTCCAAAAACCCATCTTCTTCCTCCCACTCACACCGTCGATCACTCAGATTTCATTCTGGTGATCCCTTCATATCAAAACTACATATCCAAGCTTGTATGGCCACCGTAACATTAAATTTATGGGACTTGGGCCAACAGCCATCTCCAAAAACAAGATCATATCCTCTCTTCATTTATGATGAAGAACATGGATTTGGCACCCACCTTCGTTCAATCCATATCATGCCCACCGTTGAACCTCTATTGGATCGTCCCGATTATGGATCTATGGTTTTGGATCATTGAAAAAATAACTAAATGAATAAAGATCAATTTTTTGCAAAGGGTTCAAAGTCAAGGAAAAAAGATGAATGTGTGACGAATAACTTAGGAGTTGATGGAGAAAATCATAAATAATAAATAGTTAATAACCTCGATTGATATTCACCTTGATCTTGGTTAATCACCATTATGATGGTATTGATTCCAACAAATATCAAGAATCAATTCATGAAAAATCTCACAAAATTTCCCATCCTAAAAACATGATCAATCTGCAGGAAACTCTAGTTTTGGATTAGTCCACATTCATTATGGCCAATCAAGAATGGGGAAATAAAATCAAAATAATACATTATACTAGGATCCAGATCTCTCTCTATGGAATAATTATCATGGTATCATTTTCATTTTCATGATTTGTCAAGATTTTCATACATCAATCATCGATTCGATGTTCCGTCTTCGCCTACTAGAGATAATTGTCTATATATCTCTCTCCAGGGTATCCAGAGGGTTATAGGGTTATGAGACTAACACTAGATCTTTAGAAAATGGTTTATTTAAATATAAACATGTAAATACGTCATTGTTCCAAAAAATTAAATAAAGTAATTTTTCTAAAATTATTTTATTAATTTAAGATGCTTGTGGAGACTTTCCACAGATGACCCATACCGACCAATGTTTAGATGTGCCTAAGGTAAAGATATTATTCTCATCACAAAGTTTCCCTCATATTTCGGATACAGGTACCCATTTAGTAGTTATTCAACTTTTTCATTAAAATCATGAGTGTGTTCTAGTTAATATTTTAATTTATTTCAAACATTTATTCCAGAAACACCAGGTCTAGATATTTTACATTTTATCATCACCTATTCTTGAAATTAATCCATATAATATTTAAATATAATACTTGAAAAATCTGAGTCATTGCATTCTCCCCACTTTGAGGCTTTACATCCCCAAAAATCCAAAATAAAGGCTACTCAAAATGATAAGGGTATTGAGAATGAATCTGGGCCTCCCACTCCCACGTTCTCTCCAAGAGATTCAGGTGCTTCCATCAGAAAGACATCAAAGGAATCGATCATCCATGATGGATCCTCTCCTTCTAATCCTCTATCTCCAATGGGTACTCAGCAAAATTCACTCCATCCTCAATATCCATTTCACCCTAATCAACAGCGTTCGATGATTCGTGCATGTACCTCCTCAACTACGACACGTGGAAGATGGCATGTACCTAGTCTAATTGTAAAGGTAGTTCTAAGTGGTCTGCCACCTTGAAAACTCTATGAATTATCTAAAAATGTCTTATAAACATTAGAGATATCTTTCCACCCCATCCTAATATATGTAATCCATTTGGAGGTGAAACCCTTGAGAACACATGTTCTCCTTCCTATAACTCCAAAGGCCTTTATCTCCAATCATCCTAAGACTTGTGATGGATCCATACAGTCTTCATACACTCCTAGATAATCTTCACCCTCTCCATTGTAGCTCGCACCAACTCTGGGCCCATGAGGGCCGACTCTTATGTGTTAATCCGGCAAAGTGGTGACTTACAGGGTTTAACATACAAAGCCTCGAATAGCACCATACCAATGTTTGAATGGTATATTTTTTTGTATAATAACTCCACCAATGGTAGGTTATCCTCTTAACTACATCTACAATCCAACAGGCAAGCCCACAACATGTACTCCAAAAGTTGAATGGTCAGCTATGTCTGGCCATTAGTTTGTGGGTGAAACGTTATCCTCAAGTTCGACTAGGCCCCAATCATCTCCTGAAATCACATCCACAATCAATATTTAAATATAACATCAAAATATAAAACAATATTATATGTAAATATATGGATTAGAATTATCTCCCTCAAGTATATGTGTCCCAAACTCTCTACTGCACTCTGTTCTTGGATAGATAAGAAGTGAGACGACTTAGTGAGTCAGTCAATGATCAACCAGATAGAATTGTGTCCCCTAGAAATATATGGTTATCCTATAATGATGTCCATAGATATCCCCTCCCACTTCCATTTCACCACCTCAAGTTTTTAGGCTATTCCTGCTAAAACTTGGTGCTCATTCTTCACTTGCTGACAAGTAAGGCATTGAGAGACAAACTCTGTAACTCCTTTATTTATCTCAGGCCACCAAAATTGATGTTGGATGTCCTGGTACATATTTTCCTAACCTAGATGTACCACCCAAGGGTATGTATAGAACTCCAACAAAGCATCCTACCACAACATCAGTAGTACTAATATATATCATTTTAAAATAATGCATGCTCCCCAACTTTTGAATATAAATCCGGAGCAATACCTGGGCCCATCATAAAACATAAGGTCTCGTAGTTTGTATCCCATAGTTGTGCCTCCCTAAATTTATATATGTGTATAGATGTGACACCCATTGGATAGAGGTACGCTCCTCCATATCCATTAATAATAGATAACGGCAATGAGAAAAATTGCTGAAATGCCTCATTCAACAACTGCACACTACATATCCTACTATGAGTATATTCTGCCACATTCCCCTTCCCTAGAGTATATAAAATCTCAATGTCATAGTCATGGAGGAACTCTAGCCATCGACTCTATATCAAGTTAATATCCTTATAAAACAAGATATACTTGAGACTTATGGTCAGATTAGATGATAAACAACTCTCACTTCATGTAGTGTTTCCACATCTTCAAAGAGAAGACTACCAATGAAAACTCAGGATCGTGGGTCGCGTAGTTCTACTCATTTGATATAAACTTTTTCGAACCATACACAATCACAAATTGACTCTATATTGGGACACAAAGAATCCCATTTCTTGATGCATCATAGAATACTATGTACTGGACAACATCTTATGGAAATATCCATATCGGAGCACTCATCAATCATTACCTCAACTTATAAAAAGCATGTTGTCACTTTTTTGTCCAGACGAAATTCATACCCTTCTGAGTAGAAGCTAGAATATTCAGTGATATCTTGGAAAAATAAGGTTTGAATCTTCACTAATAGACTTCTATCCTGATGAAGCTATGTACCTACTTCACACTCTTGGTTGGCTCTCATGCTAAAAATTCTTGAACCTTTGTCGGGTCCACTACCACTCCATTGGCTGAGATAACATTTCCTAGAAAGTGGACCGCCTAAATCCAGAACTATCACTTTGAGTTATTTTGAAAAGTTGGTGCTCTTGGAGTATGTCATGAACTATACATAATTATCTAGCATGAACCTCCTTGGATTTTGAGTACATAAGGATATCGTTGATGATGACTTACATAAACAGGTCTAAGTAAGGTTCAACGATCTGGTTCATGAGTCCCGTGAATAGTTCAGGGTAGTTCATCACCCCAAATGACATCACCAAGTACTCATAAGGACTATAAGTACATTTAAAGTTCATCTTCAGTATATAGTCATATTGTAATCATAAATGGTGATATCCTGGTCAGTGGTCAATCTTTGGGAACCATCAGGGCCCTCTCAACTGATTAAAGAGAACATCGATCATTGGTGGTGGATAATTCTTCTTCATAGTCTCCTGGTTCACAAACTGGTAGTCCACACACAACATCAGGATCCCTTCATCCTTTTAGGAAAAAAAAATAGAGTTATTCATGCTTAAACACTAGGTCTTAAATAGCCCTTCCTCTATAATTCTTAAAATTGTACCCTCAGCTCATGAAGCTTAGTGGGAGCCATATGATATGCTGGTACATACTTCTATTCCTTATCAGGGTGTAAATAAATGCAGATTTATTACTCCCTATGGGGAGGTAAACCTAGAACATCTTTGAGAAATACATCTCGATACTCCACCACTACTGTAGGAAAATAAAAAAACCATTACATCCATTGAACCAAGGGTTAGGATAGCCAAATGATGAGTTGTTGGTCGTATCCTCTTATACATGAGCTCATATTGTGATGTATTGGTTTACTTTTTACTAAAAAAAATTAAAAACCTCATTCCATCATTGCAAACACACCACCCCTTTACCTAAAACATTAAATTTGGGAATGGGATGTAGAACACCAATCCAAAATAATAATAATGACATTGTAATTCCTCAACGCTGCTACCGAAGAGGTTCCAAATGAAACATTCACCTCCAAGGGTTAGGTCACACTATTTTCATAAGTGTGAGATCACTATGTCTTCTCTATTAGGTGTCTCCAGGCGTAAGGGTCGAGTCAATGGTGCAACCATAATCTCTAGGTCTCGTACAAGATAGGTTCCATGAAATTAATGAGTATCAATTATGTCTATTAGTACGAAAGATAATGCTGAAAAGACACATATCGTACCTCAAATAATCCATGGATCTCTATGTTCATAAGCCTCACTGGCATGCATCTATCCCTGCCCCAGTCCTTTATCTCTCTAAACATGGCACGAAACACCTAGGGTGGTGGTGATGACAATTCAAAACATCAAAAACCTCCTTCTCCTATCCCAACTCCATGGCCACATCTTCCGCCCTATGGTTCTACCTACTTTTATCACTATTTCTGCATTGGTGGTCTATCCATTATCTCCCTATCAGTATTTCGGAGGGTTGGACAAGATTGAGAGAGATTTCCCCTACCATCACATGAATAGTACTACCTCCCTCTATGATAACTGGAACCCCTATGTGAGCCCTGAACTGTAGATATTTTATCCTTGGACATCCTCCTAAAACCTCTCCCACATCAAAGTCTCTGGGACTGACGTCGACTCCCAACTATCGAGGTCTCTTCTCCTACCTAACCACTGATGAATATCACTAATTGTATCTACTCAACTAAGAATCTTTCAACCACAAAATCATGATCAAGAACCCAAGAATAAGTAGGGATTAACATAGGGATGACACTTGCTCAGATGTCTCTACACATACCTCACCCGAAATTCTGAGCCCTCAAGTAATGATCTCAAACCATATCTATTGAGTACCTGGAGTGGTCGGTAAACCTTAATGAATAATCAGTTACTAACAAGTTTTCTTACTGAATATTGAGAAGCTCTTGTGTATGGATATCCCTTAGTGTAACTAGTGAGAACTCTTATTTGAGGAGATGCTCGAACTATGCCCTAGAAAGAGTTGCCTCATCATGAGTCTGTATAACTAAACATCACCATTATCTCACTGATACATGTAGAAGGTTCACCAAAAGGACAACCATTTGATCTATGGGTTTATTGATTATACTAAAAATTTAGGTCGCTGCCTCAATCCTGTCCTTATCCACCTATGGGTTGGGCGCTCCTCAAAATATGGGGGGTCTCTATCCCTGAAACTCATAAACCATAGTCAACATGATCTCTCCATCCACAAGTATTGTGGGTACCACGTGTATCTATACAAGTAGTACTGTGGCCGGTGCACCACCTGTAGGTAACATCTAGGGAACTAATCCATGTATCATAGCATTATCACTTAGGGGGTCATAAACATAATCGAGCTACTAAATCCAAGATGTTATACATTGTGGATCCATTCTGAAACAAAAAATATGTTCCCTGATAAATAATTATATCTAAAAAACTTACTTAATAAGGACATGGAACCACAAAAAATTATTATATTATGCATATAACATTGTTTTCCATGAATCCAATGTTCTCATGTACTGAGTTGAGAAACATGTTATCATAGTCCTGTTGTATGGATATGTCGGACGCCACACCAACACTGGTCTCTGTTGCCTGAAATCCAAACTCAAAACACCTTAACACTTTTGTCCCAATCCAATGTCATAGACACCCAGTCCTAAGGTAGAAGTGACTGCTCTGATACCACCTTATCATGACCAGTCTTAATGGGGATCTTGTTGTGACTCCCCAATCCTGCATTCAATATGATATGGGATGGTTACTAGTACTGAGTAGTAATGTCACTAATGTGGGATAAATCGCATCCATGAATCTATATCACACAACTAGAGTACTCATGAACACAACTCCAAGACCATAAAATGAAAAGATGTAAAAACACACCAAGATCCAATGCATACAAACATCTATATCCCACAACCAGTGTACAATAACACATATAGTAAAGTAAAACATGGACAAATACAAGCCCACCACAAAAGGTATATTACAAAAGTATAACCTACATGAAAAAAGTACTTGGAATGTGTTCTATGGCCGTAGGAACACACTTCGGCATGCCTAGTCACACAAAGCACAAACTGCTCCATGCCTCACTAGGACTCCATCAAAAGGTCAATTGTTTACACAAGACATGACATGTGTAGGAGAATCTTGTATAAGAGTGAGTATAATAATACTTAGTGGGACACCCCAAAACCACAAATAAATACAACCAATGAAGGTATAATCATCTCAACACATGTATACATATACCACACATATAACAAAAATATCTATATATACTCAATCCGGGACCCACATTTTAGATGTATTTCACAACCACTATATACCGGCACTAGGAATTTAGTTTGATTATTCCACGAAGCACTCATCAGTTATAACACACTCAAGAGTCTGATAACACTGATGATGTTTGTCCAAGATGTACTACTCGTCAGGTCTCGCTATGAGGGAAATACATTGATAGTTCGAATATAATTCAATACCATAGAAAGGGATCACATCTGGGGATTTGGGGTAATACCAAAAGCTCATTATTGATTAACCTTCTAAGTATAGGATTGGTGCACAGATAGTGTTGGTCATGTTGATACCAATAACTCTGCCTAGGGAATGAAGAATGAATAAAGGATCCTACTTTGGGACTCTCAAGGGATTCCAACAACTGTATCATGATATTCCTTCTTAATGATTCACAATATTAAGAGTAGGAAATGATTTATACCATCCTTTAGAAAATGATTAACGTAATGAACCCGAATGAAACTTTTCAAAGAGACCGAAGACAAGTGGCTCAATCCATGTAGAAAGGGGTACACGATGTGTAGTGTGGTACCACACCATGTCCCTTGACCCTAGGTATTGCGTGTGTTCAATGGATTGTGTCATTCCAAATCATTTCATGCATAAGATGGGTACACTGCATGTAGAATGGGTCACATGTTGTGTCCATCCATCCAGGGTCCTCCCATGTACTCTGGATATGTGCCAATATACGGTATCACCCAGTGTATCCCTACCTGTATACCAGTACACGGGGTTGTTAGTGTTACCATTATAGGTCGATTCATATGGGGGAGTAAACTCCATGTAGGAAACTTGTGTACTCCACCCTAGGTCTATGTACATCCGACGTACACACCGAGTTCGTTCAAGGGGGACTATACACTTTGTAGTCAAGGAATACATGCTATGTGGATTTGAGATTTTTTTCAGAAACCTATCTTATTCCTCCCACTTGTGAAATCGATCACTCGAATTCCATTTCGGTGATCCCTTCACCTCGAAACTATAAATCGATGATCTTCTGGTCTCCCTAATACCAAATCGACGGGATTCAAGCCTTAAATTGGATGGAAATTTTTATTATAGGTGTTATTCAATTCTATAGAATAATGTAGATTCGGAACCCACCATTGTTATATTCCCTACCGTACCTACCTTCATACATTCATTAGGTCATCCAGATGTCGGATCTATGGTTTTATATTTTTATGCTAATAATAGAAGGTGTAGAAATCCATTGTTTTCAATGGGTTAAAAGAATGGGGATAAGAAATAATGTGTGATAATGATTGGATGAATCGATGGAGAAAATTGCAAAACAAATCGATAGGGGTAAACCTCAATCTATGTTCATATTGATCCCGATTCGTCATCATCACAAGGTTATTGAATCCAACAAAAATCTAAAGAATCAACTCATGATAAATCATTTAAAATATCCCATACCTCAAACATGATAGATCTGTGGGCTATTCTATTAGTGTATTTTTCTGTTTTCATTGAGAAAATAAATAAGATGGAAGATCATAATAATGCATCTGAACAAGAGTCATATCGCTCACTGATGAAGAATAGTTGCCTCATCATTTTGTTGGTGAGATCAATCAAGATCGGCATTCAACAATCATCAATTCAAAGTTCGTCCATAACCTACTTGAGAGAATTATATATATATCTATATCCTAGGTCTCTAGGGGATTCTAGTGTTATGAGATGAACATCGGTCACTAAACAAGGGTTTATATGGAGATAAACCTATTATTGTGTCACTGCATTAAAAAATAAAATAAAATATATTTTCATAAATTATTTTATTCATTTCAAATGCCCGGGATGACTTTCCAGAGACAAACCATGCTGATCAATTTTTGGTTGTGCCTGGGGTAAATCCGTTATTCTAAACACATTGGTCCCCTCATATTTCTAATCCACGTACCATTTTAAGAGTTATTAAAAAATTTCATGAAAGCTTCTCAGATGTTCTATTTAATATTTTAACATATATCAATCATTTTTTTCAAGAACACTAGCCTATAGAATCACTTGTTTTAGTGGGGCATTGTCTAGAAATTAATCCATATAATATTTAAAAATAATACATAAAAATTTTGAGTCATTACATAAGTATTAACATTTGATATGATATAATTTCAATAAGAATGAATATGTTGATTATGTTTCACCCCATTCATCTTTGGATTTCATTTGACATGGTAAGTGATAAGTTGGTCCCTCTTTATCCCATGGATTTATCTATATGTATCATGAGACAAACTATATTTGGTTTTGGTTGAGGGCATACCCATTTATTAATATTTCTTAGCACAATCTCTTGATGGTATGTTTTAGATGAATATAATTATGAATTCAATAATTATGAATTTAATTATTTATAATCAATGTGAACTTTCAATTAGTAATAATATTCAAGGTTAAGTTTTCCAGCTCATGTGATTATTTATATGGAATTATTTGATCAGTATTTATTCCAACCACATTTTTATCAAGTTAAGGATTAAATGAAATATATTTATATTATTTACCTTTTCAAATTTATTATTTCTTTTTTATTTATAGCTTCTTATATACTCTTATTTTTATTGAGCATCTGAGCTCACCCCTTTCTTATGTTTTTTATTTCTCAAGGATTCCAGGAAGAGTTTTGTGATTGATATATAGGGATACAAAATGAGGAATACTAGATTTCTCAAAGAAAGTATTTTTTATTTTATGTTTTAAATTTTAATATTAATTTCAAGTATGTATAATGTTCAAAAAAGTCTTCTAAACTATTCAGTCCTTTGAGATGTGAATCTTTATATCTTATACTAATGTAATGAAGTATACACTGCCTCTAGGATACTGGGGTTCAAGTCAAAACATATATTTTGTTTTAAAATATTTTAAAAGTTAAATTAGTTCTATTATGTTATTATTAAACCAATTTAGGTTATTGGAATCAATTTCGTGTTTAATTGGGAAATTAAAACAATTTTTACTTATGAAAATGTTTTCATTGGAAAACTATTTTTTCATCATGTATATGGGTATAGTTTAAATTTAAATTCTACCACTTATATGAATTGAATTTGGAAAAATGGATTCCATATTTGGAATCAAATTAAATTATGTTATATAATATTTTAATGATATTTTTTTCATAGTGAATAGTAAAAATAATAAAAATTAATTTCTTTTGTTTTAGGTTAAAAAGGGTTTATGAGGGTCAAACTAAGATGATAAGTGCTAAAATGTCTTAAACCCTTATTAAGATCATATTTTCATTCCATTATTTGATATTATATTATCTAAGGTTCATGAATTTCCCATTTTGGACTTTTTTAGCCTTTGAAAATCATGGGTATAACTTTTTCCTTTCAAAAATTATAAGTGTGTCCTCTCCCCCACTTAAAAAAGTTACCTCCTATCCTCTCAAATTTATACTTCATAAGACTTTTGATTCATCTAAAACCATCCCAAGTACCTTACATGATTCCCTAATTAGGTACTATAGTCAATATTATGATCTGAAATCCAATCTATGGACGCTTTAGGTATAATCCTAAAGATGTTGTATGAAGATTAGGTATCATTATTAATCGATCATTTTTGTTATATTTATTATTAAAAATCCTTCAAATATTAGTGAATCGTGATGATATAACAAAATAAATATATAATATATGATAAGATGTTATTTTTTTAACTGAATAATATAAATTTTTCTTCACATCCATCAAATTGAATCCAAAACTATCATTCATGTGTACAATGGACTACCGCCTCACAAAATGATGTAATTCATTTTTCATTATCGCCTCTCAAGGATATTAATTATAATTATTTTAATGTATATATATGATATTAATTTAATATTATAGAAAATAAATATATCATATACTTTCATACATTTCCATCCAATATATAATGATAAGATCGTTCGTGTGGACAACGGACTATGGCCTCACGAAGTAGTGTTATTCATTTTTTTATTATCATGTCACATATATGGTTTATGTAATATTATTTAATGATATAATATAGTATTTATGATATTATGAACCTTATTTTAAGTTAAATAAATACCTAACTCGTTTCAATTATAATCTTTTAAAAATGGAAATGTTACACATGCGTACGTAAGGCCCATTGTCTCCATGATGGTAATGTAGTTCATTATTCGTAACCTAATTAATTTTAAAATAATAATTATGTATAAAAGTGATAATTATTTCATTATTAATATTTTTTATATTATGAAATAATAATATCTTTAACCCTAGTCAACTTCCCAATGTTATTTTGGACATATGTGGCAGACATCATCAAAACGTCTGACTTGAACCTAAATGATTATGTAATTGAATATAAAATAGTAAATAATAAAATAAAATGTGTAATAAATTTGGAAGAGGATATTAGAAAATTAAATAATTAAATTAATTGTTTTATTCATGAAGATAAAAAATTCACCTAATGAATCAAGATCAAGGTAAGGGATCTCTCTAAACAAAAATTTTATTTAGGTTATTGTCAACCTCTCTCTAACTAAAATTATCTTTATTTAATGTTATGGAATTATTATAAATTATTTATATATGTCTCTCAGATATATACCTATCTTATTATCTGATAATTTTATGGGGTAATACATATATTTGGTTTATTTCTCAAATCCCTTCATTACGAAATTTCCTTGATTATAATATGATGCAGGAATATGTAACCCATTTTCTTTCCATCAGTAATATTTTTATTCATTATTATTTAATTTCTTTATATGGAATACATAGATCATTACCATATTATTAAGGGTTCACCCAAATGTCTCTTTTATGCATTTTGTAATTTTTTAGCCTCATGAGGCATCATGCATGGCATTAGGGAGTAGACATAATCCATTATTGAACTTTTTACACCATTTGATATTGACAAGGTAGTTAGCCTTAACTCATGTTTATGTAATTTTATATATTGTTTCCATATTTCCATTGTTACTATGATCTTATGATACTAAGTTCCTTATATTGTTCTCCCTTTTGGTTACTCTTGATCTTTCCATTTTAAGATATCATGTTATACCTTTGACTTAGGTTATGCTTCAATATCTTATTTATTCCCATTACTTTATACATCATCCATTTGATTTATGTATTCCCCAGGATATCCTATATAGTTTTAGGATCTCAAATGGATTTAGGATAACACTGTGTAAAATAAAATATGGATTTCATGTTTTAGTTTCCTTTCAATTTAAAAAGAACACAACATGTTGAAAAGGTCACACGCTATGTCCATCCATCTAGGGTTCGCTCGTGTACACCAGCTGTGTGCCAGTACATGACTTCAACAAATGTATCTCTACTCATATACCAGTACATGGGGTAGTTAGAGTAACTGATACACGTCAAGCCATGCGGAGGAGTACACGCCAGGTAGGAAACTCGTGTACTCCACCATGCATCCATGTACTTCGAACATAAACACTGTGGTCAGGCAAGGGGGACTATACGCCATGTAGTCAAGGACTACATGCTACGGGGATCAGATTTATTCCGAAACACATCTTCTTCCTCCCACTTATGCCATCGATCACCCAAATTCCGATTCGGTGATCCGTTCACCTGGAAAATCTAGACCCAAGCTCTTCTGGACACTTGAACATCGAATCGATGGGATTCATGCCATCAATTGGCTAGAAAATGTGATCATAGGTGTTATTCAATTCTGCCAAAGAATGTAGATTCAAAACCCACCATTGTTTGACTCAATACTGTACCCACCACCGTAACTCTGTTTGGTCATCCCGATGTAAGATCTACAGTTTCATATTGCTGGGCCAATAATCAAAGGTGTAACAGTCAATTGTTCCCAATGGGTTAAAAAATGAGGAATAATGAAGAATGTGTGATAACTAACACATGAATCAGGGTACAAACACACAAAAAATGAGAGGGATAAACCTTGATCTATGTTCGTGTCAATCTTGGTTCATCACATTTGTAATGGTATTGAATCCAAAAAATCTCAAGAATCAACTCGTGATAAATCCTATGAAAAAGCCCATCCCTCGAAAATAATCGAACTATGTACTAATCTGTTGGTGGATTATTATCCATTCATCGAGAAAATCAATAGTAGGGAAAAATAAAAATAACACATCCTACTTATATTTAGATCGCTCGTTGATGAAGAATGGTTTCCATGTCATTGTCATTGGTGAGATCCATCAAGATCAGCACTTTTCAATAATCAATTCGAAGTTCTATCATCACCTACCAGAGAGAATTATCTAAATCTCTCTATCCAAAGTTTCAATAGGATTCCAGGTTTATGATACCAACCCTAGATCTCTGATAAAGTGTTTATTTAATGATAAACCTCTCGATATGTCATTGTGTCAAAAAATGAAATAAAATAATTTTTCCTAAAATATTTTATTCATTTTAAACTCATGTGAATACTTTCCACATATGATCTGTATAGACCAATGTTAGGTCATGTCTAGGGTAAATCTATTATTCTAAAAAATGGTGCGCTAAATTTCTGATCTGCATACAATATTAGGAGTTATTCCATGTTTTCATGAAACCCACTCATGCATTCTATTTAATATTTTAATATGATTCAAAAAAATTTCCAGGCACACTAGGCCTCAGAATCACACACTGGATGTTCTTGGTCTGGAAATTAATTTGTATAATATTTAAAAATAATACACAGAAAATTTAAATAATTACATAAGTATTAACATTTCTTATTTTATATTTTCAATGATGATTATGCTTCACCCCTTTCATATTAGGAATTATTTTGACAAGGTAAGTGATAAGTGCATACCTCTTTAGCCCCTTGATTCGTCTCTAAGACTCTTGAGACAAATTATACTTGGTTTTGGATGAGGACATACCCTTTTATTATGATTTATTAGCACATAGTTTTTATGGTATGTTTTACATGTTTGTAATTATTCATTACATCATTAAGAATTTAATTATTTATATTAAATGTTATTATTCAATTAGTAAGAATATTCATGGTTATGTTTTCTATATCATGTGATTATATTTATGGAATTATTTTATCATCATTTATTCTTATATATTTTCATCAATTTAATGATAAAATTCAATAATTTTCATTTATTTACCTTCCTATATTTATTATTTTTTTCTCTGTAGCTTCTTCTATACTCTTACCCTTACTGAGCATTAGAGCTCACCCATTTCTTGTGTTTTACATTCCCAAGGACTACTGGAAGCATTTTGTAATTGATATATAGGGGAACACAATAAGTAATGCCAGATTAATCAAATAAAATACTTTTTTATTTTATGTTTTAAATTTTAATAATAATTTAATGTTTGTATCAAGTTCCCCAAAACTCCAAAATCATTCAGTCCTTTGAGACGTGATTCTTTCTATCTTTTGTTAACATAATAATGTAGACATCAGCTCTGAGATAATGGAGTTCGGGTTTCTATATATATTTTGTTTTAAAATGTTTTAAAACTGAAATTAGTTCAAATATGTTAAGATTAATCCAAATTATATCATTGTAATCAATTTCATGTTAATTTGGAAAATTAAAACATTTTTTACTTATGAAAATATTTTCTTTGGAATACTATTTTTTCATCATGTATATGGGTATAGATTAAAATTAAATTTTAAAACTTATATGAATTGAATTTAGAAAATGGATTTCATATTTTTAATCAAATTAAATTAAGTTATATAAACATAATTATGTTTTTCTTAGTGAATAGTTAAAAATAGTAAAAATGAATTTTGTTTTTTAATTTAAAACATGTCTATCGAGGCTCAAACTAAAATGAATAAAGTTAAAATTTCCTAAAACCCTATATAGATCCTATGTTCATGCCTTTATTAGACCTTATATCATCTATGGTTCTTGAATTACCCATTTTTGATGCTTTTTTAATGTTAAATGCATTGGTATAACTTTTTCATTTCAAAAATTAAAAGTGTGTCCTCTTTCCCAAATAAAAAGGTCACCCTGTATCTTCTCCTATTATACTGTAGAATACTTTTGATTCATCCAAAACCATCACAACTACCTTAAATTATTCACTCCCTACATACTAGAGTCACCATTTTGATTAGAAATCCAATCTATGGACGCTTTAGGTATAATCCTAAAGAGGTGGACTAAAGATGAGGTATCATTCTTAATCGAAGAATTTTTGTTATATTTCTTATTAAAAATCCTTCATATATTAGTAAATCATGATTATATAACAAAATAAATATTTACAATATACTAACATGTTATTTTGTTAATTTAATTTCATAAATTCATCTCCACATCCATCAAATTTAAAAAAAAATCACCATTCGTGTGTTCGATGGACTATCGCGTCACGAATCGATGTAATTAATTTTTCATCACCGCCAACCAAAGATATTAGTTATGATCAGTTTAATTTTTATATATGATATTAATTAAATATTCTAGAAAATAAATATAGCATATACTTTAATACTTTACCATCTATTGAATACTGATAACGTCGTTCATGTATATGGAAGATTACGACCTCGTGAAGTGATTTAATTCATTTTTAATTACCATATCCCACATATGGTGTATTTAAGATTACTTAATGATATAATATGGTATTTATGATATTATTAACATTATTTAAAGATAAAATAACTCTTACCTCTTTTGAATTGTGATCTTTTTAAAATTTAAATGTTACACATACGTATGTATAGCCCACTATATCCATGATTGTAATGAAGTTCATTTTTCATAACCTTGCTAATTTTAAAAGAATTATTATTTATAAGTGATAATTATTTCATCATTATTATTCTATATGTTTTGAAATAAGAATCATTTTAACCTTAGTCGACTTCCTGAGGTTATTTTAGATATATAAGGCAAACATCATCAAAACATCTGACTTGAATCGAAATGATTAGCTAATTGGATATAAAATAGTAATTAATAAAATAGAATGAGAAATAAAATTGGAAAAAGATATAATGAAATCAAATAATTTATATATTTTTATTCATGAAGATAAACAAATCACCTGATGAATCATACTTAAGGTAAGGGATCTCTCTAAACAATGTATTAATCTGGGTTATGGTCAATCTATCTCTAACTAGAATTATCATTAATTAATGTTATGGAATTATTCTCAGTTGTGTATTTATGTCTCTCACATATATACACATCTTATTATACGATAATTTAATGGTGTAACACATATACTTGTTTACTTTCACAAATTCATTGATTATGAAATTTTATTTAATTATGATATGATGCAGGATTATGCAACCCATTTTCTTTCCATTGGTAATATTTTAATGAATTATGATTTACTTCCTTTATATGAAACACATAGATCATTAACATGTTATTATGGGTTCACCCAAATGTCTCCCTCATGCATTGGGTAATTTTATAGTCTCATGAGGCATCATATATGGGATTAGGGAGTAAAACTAATCCATTATGGAAATTTATCCACCATTTGATATTGTTTAGGTAGTTAAACTTGACTCATGTTTACGTAATTTTATATGTTTCTTACATATTCCCACTATTAACAAAATTATCTGATACCATGTTTCTTATGTTATTCTCCCATGTGATTACTCATGATCCTTAACTTTTAAGATATCATGTTATACCTTTAACTTAGGTTATGATTCAATATAAGGTTTATTCCCTTGTTGTACTTTTTACATCACCAATTTCTATTATATATGCCCCATGATATCCTATATAGATTCTGGATCTCAAATAGATTTAGGGGCTCCCTAGGTAAAATTAAATATGGATGCCATGTTTTAGTTTCCTTTTATTGTAATAAGAACATAGCATTTCATAGGCCCTAGGGATAATGATATTTAGAAGGTATATATTGAATATTTAGGTTTGAAAATCATGTACTAATTTGTGTAAAATTATTGGGTCACTATAACATGGATGTTTATCCCAAGCCAAACATGTTATGAATGTCTTGATGGGTATCTATGAAATAATATTTTTTATGCTTAGGTGTATTCCACAAATATATTTATTATTGAAATTTTAAGATCTCATGGATTATTTTATTTGATTCAATCATGATTCATTTATTATGAATTGAAATATTTATTCCATGAATCATGTTTATGATATATGATATACAGGGTATGTTTTTGAAATTTCATTCACATTCTCTCATTCCATTTTTCTCAAATTATATTGTTATCTCCCTTGTTTACCCTTATTGAGAATCTAAGTTCACACGATATTATTTTTCCTTTCCCTAAGTTATGCAGAAAGAAATTATGTATGATATGTATAAGAAGAGTTCTAGTTATGAATAAAAAAGTGAGAGATAGTGTAGTTCACTTATTAACTACTGTTTTCTGTTTCAATGTCTCCAAATTCATTAGACCTAAATGATTATAATGTGTAATGTTATGTTATGTAAATAATATTAATATTTAAATGTGATATTTATGTACAAAAAGTTTGGTTTACTTTATTCAATCAAATCCAAATAGTTAGAGCTACATACATCATCCCTAGAAGATCATTTGAAGACAATCAACTATTGGTTTAGTTAGTGAGTGATAAAATGTCATCTTGATTGTCCCCTTTCTCAAGATTGTAACCTTATAGGAACTTGGCATTGATTATCTTTTTAATATATTACTGTTATAGTAATATGGAAATTTAATTGTATTCATTTATTTCCATTGAAGCTAAAGGGGTACAATAATATTTTACACTCCATTTCATTTTTTGAGGTATTGGTGGATTGGGTTTGTAAGAGGTACCTTGATATGACTTATAATTAACATGAAATTCCCCTATTTATGGGTATAAATAACAAAAAAAAACATTTGTGATAATTTGTTTTAACATAGAATTTATTTTTGTTAACAATTATCCTTTTTGTATAAGAATGTTTTTGTTATTAAATAATCTGACCCATGTCCATCGTAATGATTCTTAATCAGACTTAGAATTTGTTAGAATGTCATATTTTGTTGTTTGAAGAAGTCTTATTTCTAATGAAGAGTTATTAAATAATATTGTGAAGTCATAAGTTAGAAAATTTTCATACTTTCTAAACAAAATCATAGAAAGATTTACAGATCATAAAGTTATCAAAAAGCAAAAAAACTCTCAATATAAACTATTTAAATGAAATTTTGGAGGGGTTAAAAGAATTTTAGAGTTATTGTATAGAGATTCTTGCAAAATGGGAATTCCATCATAATGGGAACTCCCTTGTTATAGGAATTCCATCGTAATGTGAATTCTATCATAATGAAAATTACATCTTCAGGATGCTTTTATTAGACTTAGCTAAGAAGGAAATACAATTCATAATGAGCTTAAATGGAAACATAATTTTTAATAAGATATGAAGGAAACTAAATTCATAATGAGCTGACAGGGAAACAGAATTCATAATGAGCTGACATGGAAAAAATTCATAATAAGCTCATAAGGAAGCGTAATTTGTAATGAGATTACAAGGAAACATAATTTGTAATCATGGAAAAGGATATATAATTCGTAATCATTGAGAAGGAAATAAAATTTTTAATCACTAAGAATGATATATAATTTATTATCACTGATAGGGAATCAAAATATATATTGAGCTAATATGTAAAAAGAATTTTTAATGATCTCATAATGAAAAAGAATCGATAATGAGCTGAGAAGGAAACTGAATTCCTAATCACAGAGAATGAAACAAAATATTTATTGGGATAAGATGTTACTATATTCATAATAAAATGATATTTAAAGGTAGATCATAGTGAGATAATTATGAAGAAGACTCAAAAAGTAGATCACAAAATTTTTATGAAGAGGTGAAGAGGTCAAAACATGAAATTTAATTTTTCATAAATCTTAAGAAATCTGATGAGTTTTGAAGAGTTAAATGTTAAAGATTAAATGTTAGTGATCCTCTATGATTTTAAAATTTAAGGAATCAGGGAATGTTTTCAAGTTTCATGCTTTTTTAAAAGATTCCTATAAATAATTTCTCAGATCATTCATTCATGTGTGACCTTTCACGCCAGCGGAACAGTTGGAGCATTATAGAAATTAAGTGAAAGTCATTTCTGGTTAGGGATCTCATGGGGAGGATCATACAATGAATGATTTTTTATCATATTGAGAATTTGAGTGGAATTTTAGTTTTAAATATAGAGATTGGGTTTATTTTATTTTGTCCATCGTATTGAGAAAATTGGATCTAGACACATTGTATTGAGAGAATCATATCCAGACACATCTTATTGAGAGAATCAGATCTAGAATCATTATCTTGAGAAAATTTCATCCAACTAAATCAGAATGAGGATTCATATAGAGAAATTTTGGAGTAGTTTTAAAAAAGTAATTATTCTATTGTTTAGATAATTTTTTTTATGAAAACATTATAATCTAATAGGATTCAGTATAATCTTTTATACTAGGAGATAGAAGGTGTCAAATGGGATTTTGAAAAGGTTGTATTCACTTATTCATAATAGTGTATTTCTATAGACCCATGGGAGTGACTATGGAAAGGACGTAGGTTCTCACACAGAGGCCGAAACATTTAAATATTGGGTGCTTTACTTTCCTTACTACTTTTTCATGCATTAGTATTTTCTAAAAGTAGATAAGGAAATAAATATTAACACGTTTCATGTTTTATGATAATAAAAGTCTCAAAACTTATAAAAATTGAACTACTAATTCAACAACCCCACTCCCTTGGTTTTTATTCGATTCTTTGGAGCTTCAATTAGTATCAGAGGGTAGGTTTCCTTGTTGAATTATTATCATGGATAATATCAATTTCCTCAATAGTAGATTAATTCATACATTTTATGGGAAAATATTATGGACGAAAAATAAGATGATTTCTTATCTCTTATCTCTTGGCCTAGATGTTTTTGTCGCTACAAATTTTGGGATTCCACCAATTATGAAATATGATCCTATTAAGTTTTCTGATAGGATAAATATAGAACATAATGGAAAGTCTAGAAATGAATTCCTTATTTTATTATCAGAGAATTTTTATCATAATGTCATGGGTCAAAATACATTAAAAGGTATGTGGGACAAGATGGAAAGTATTTTTAAAGGGAATACCTAAGTGAAGGAAGAAAATTTAAAATTTTGGAGTACCAACTATGAAGAAAATTGAATGAGAGATGAAGAAACTATTAATTAATACTACACCAAAGTAAATTAATTTTTTAAATATTGTAGGAATCGAAGATGTCCTCGAAGATTCTATAATTTTGAAGAAACTAATGAAAAACATTCCAAATAGTTTTGATTCTAATATTTGATCATTAGAATATAAGGTTGATTATTCTCTTGATAAATTTCATAAAATTCTTGTTTCTTATGAAATTAGGAAAGCTATAATGTTTAAAAATAATATGAAAGATGAAATGGCTTTTGAAGTTATGATAATGATTAAAATTGAATATATTGATGAATCTGAACCATATGAGTCTAAAGATAAAGATGATTATGAATTGAATGATAATATTATGTCTCTTATCTTTAAAAACAATCAAAGAAGAAAGGAAAAATTTGGAGGTAAGATTCCTATCAAAATTTTGTAGTATGGATGAATCGAACTATTTTATATGAATCTTCCCAAGAAGAATGTTGGAGAATATTGAGATGATTCTGATGAAAACCATTATGGAAGAAGAAGAGAAAAAATGATGATGAAAAAATTTCATCAGAAAAAATACAATAAGAATTCTAGTGGAAAAATCAAATTTTTTTGAGTAGGAATGTTGAGTCATACTCAATAGAACACAATTCATAAAATGGTGAATGATTATAAAAATTCTGAACCATCATTATAAAAATTGAGGAAAACAATATTCCTTGAATATTGAAGAAGGTGGTGAAGAATATTACAGAGTGTATTACCTAAGAATAGAATATTTTTAATGTTTTTAACAAAACATAACTATCAAGAAAAATATTATAGTAATGAATAAATATTTTGATAATATACTAATGGAAGAAAAAAATTCATTAATTAAAAGGAACAATACAATCATGGTAACATAAGTTATAAACTGTGATTGGATGAACAAGGAAAACAAATTGAATACATCAATATGAAGATAAATTAAAAGGTAGAAGAAGTTAACAAGCTTCAATCAAAATTTATATAGTCTATAAGTACCTTGAGGAAGATGAATGAATATGTGAAAAATTATTTGGAATTATAATCTGAGACTTCTAATGATTTTGAGAAGGCTCATTATAAGAATTTGGTGAAATATTCCACCACAAAAATTACATTTTAATATGATTATTTTAATATTTCATGTCCTAAAAAAGGTATTTGGAAACCATGGGTGGATAAAAGATTTGAAAAACCTATAAAATCTACAAAATTAGAAAAACCACTCAAAAGAAACTATGGTCCATGTCCTCAGTATGTTAGAACTAAAAGAAGTTATCATCCTCAACAAAGATTCTACAAAAATATATATTTCTTAATTAGAAAATCAATATTTGATGGACATTTCTAGTTTTTTGGAATCTATGGGTATAGAGATTATATTTTTTTGGCACAACTTATCTCTACTCAGAATAATTTTTGAGAAAACTAGAACAAATAGTGAATGTAATATGAGTAACATTCTTAACATATATAAAGTTTAAAAGGTGAATTCTCAAGAAATTAGAAACATTCAACAAAATATCAATTTGAATGTTTGGTAGAAATTTTTGGGATATGTGAATAGGCTAGTAATCATTATGAAATATGTATGGCACTTATTCTGAAACAAGATTCTTATGATAGAAAAGAAAAGGAAGTTTAGAAGATGAAATTTGAGGAAAGTTATTTTGTTATTGAGATAGATTTGAAATCAAGTAAAAAAAGAAAAAACCACGGATACTTGACAGTGGTTGTTCATCACATAAGGAAGGTGGAATAAAAATCTTGAAATATGTTGAAAATAATAGAAGACGATGTTTGTGTCACTTTTCAAAAATGGAATATGAGTAAAACAATTCACAAAAGAGATGAGATTCAATTTACCAGATCACTTGAGCTTATTCATTATAATTTATTTGGTTTGATGATATATCAATCAAAAAAGGATTTTTATACATTATTGCTTTTATTGATGAATTCACTTTGATGAAAAACCTCATAATTAGGAAGAACAAGTCATAGGCTATTGAAATGTTAAAATTCATTAGAAAAGATGTTGAGAAAGATGTTGGGGTTTCCATAAAGAAGTTGAGAACTAATGATGGTTCTGAATTCACAAGAAATAATTTTGAATCTTATCTAATAAATCATGGTATCAAACAACAGTACATTTCTCCCCAAACTTCATAATAAAATAGTGCATAAAAAGGAAATAATAGATGTTTCTTAGAAATGGGAAGAACTGTGTTTAAAAAAGATAGATATTCATAATTCTATTGGAGAGAAATTGTTAGTAATACTATTAATGTTCAAAATAAATTACTTTTTATACTGGAAACATACATGAATCCTTATGAAATTTGTTATACCAAAAAACCATTGAAATACTTTTATGTTTTAGGAAGTCCATATTCTCTCAAAATAAAAATTCTGGATTTTTAAAATTTTGGTGAGAAAGATAAAAAAGGAATATTTATGGGTTATTCTCCAAATAGAATAAATTAAAAATATTGGAAAACATTTACAAACGATAGTGGATTCATATTATGGGAATGTAATTAAAAACAAAATTTCATTAACAAAAGTTGTTGAAAATGATGAGGAGGATAAACTATGGAAATTACACAAACAGTTAAATTTCTTCAAAATATCTTTATCAACATTAAAAAGAATTATTTGGGGAGGAAATTTCATCTAGGAATGTAACTATTTAATTTTCTTACCATAAAAACATACTGAATACAAAAAAAATTATTGGGAATTAGAAGGCTCTAGTTTAGACAAGATGGAAGTTGAGATTAGAAAATCAGACTTCACTTATCTCAAATATTGAATTAGAATTAGTTTCATAGGCTATAAAAAATAATTAATGGGTGGATTTTATGAATTAATAGTTGGATAATATTGAGAATAATGAAACATTGTAACTTATTCCACAACCATCAAATATAAATTTTAACGGAACAAATTATATTTATAGAAAACAATATAATGATTATAGAGAAGTTTCTAGAAACAAAGCATGACTTGTTTGTAAAAGATATTCCCAAGTGGAATGTGTAGGTTTTGATGAAACCATTATACCTATTACAATGATATAAACTATTGAAATGTTTCTTACCATGGATGCTCATCAGAATTATAACGTTTATTAGAAGGGTGTAAATTTATCTTTCTTAAATACTGATATTGATGAAGAATTTTACAGTAAACAACCTTGTGGGATTCTACATGATGAGGATTAAAAAATATTATAATTTTAAGAAACATTGGTATGGGATGAAACAAACTCCACATATAGTGAATTATAATTTTCACAATTGTTTGAGAATATTGAACTTTTCTAAAGGAAAATTTTATAGAAACCTATATAGTAAATATGTTGACTCGGGAACTCAAATTTTAATTTGTTATTTGAATGTTATAATTTTTTTCGGATAGAGAATATGTTTGTAAAAATTTCAAAAGAAATAAAGAAGAAGTTTGAAGTGTCTATGTTAGATTAATTAACTTTTATCCTTGGATTACATTTTCAACAAAAGTAAAAATAAATTTTCTCATCTCATGAAAAGTATTCTAGGGAATTGATAAAGAATTTTGGGATGGAAGAATCCAAAAGTAGATTCAACTCCTATTTCAGTGAGAATAAAGTTGAGTAAAGATGAATCTGGAATAAGTGTGAATTATAAATACTTTTAGAAGTCGATAAGAAGTCTACTATACCTTATTGCCTGAAGAGATGATATTGTTTATGCAATGAAATTGTGTACCAGGTATCAAATAAATCCAAAATAATCACATATTTTGGAATTGATAAATGTATTTTACTCATATGTTTTAGAGTGTTTTAATGTTGTGATTTATTTATTTAATTTATTAATCTTTCAAATTTTGGATCATTTTGGATTTTTTATGATTTTATCATCTGAATAAAAAATTTATTAAAAAGGAATGAAAAGAGGATAATTTATTAGCTAAAAGACACTTCGCACCATGAGTGAAAAAAACCAGTGTGGCATCAGATTTTGTTGATGGAGAAAGCTAGAAATTAGGAGCAGAAAAGTTTCATGTTGTGTAATGAAATTATACATCATGCGTATTTCACAATAAGTTGCCTCGCATGACAATTAGTGATATGATTTCACACTATGAAAGACCATTACCTATCATGTATGTAAATTAAAAATCATAAAATTCATCAAGGTAGAATTACATAATATTCATGGAGTCATTCAAAAATGTGATGAATGAGAAACTACACATCGTGAAACCCTATTACACGTCATGATGATGGTGGTGAGAAAATAAATAAATGATTTGGGGCTGAGGATTGATGGGTCTACCTATATAAAGATCCCCTCAGGTGCACTTTGAAAGGAGTCTAAGACTACAGGGAGTTGTTGTTATTGCTAGAGCACTGTAGAACATGAAGTGATGATCTAGATCCCTTCTTCAGCATCATTCATCGCTACCATTCTTCTTCGGGTACCCATACTGCTTATTCTCATCATGCCTAGAATTAACAAGTAGTATATTTAGTATCAGTTTATGTGATTATAGGGGTATGATATACTTGGATTGTCTCTATATTTTATTCTTGTCTTGGATTTCTACAATGTCGATTATTCAATTCCAATATCCTTTTTTCAATTGCATGACAAATTCTTGTGATTTGAGGTTTTTTATATTATTTTCTTAATTAATCACCGTAGTTTCTGTATGAAAATTATGAAATATAGGTAGCATATGCTTTAATAAGGTTTTAGGTTGTCTAATTTTGTTATCATGTTTAGTAAAAAACCATTCCAATGGTGAAATCATGGATTTAGTATAGGTTACCCGGACCAAGGATCCCTGTTGATCCAATTCTGACACCAAATATGAATAAACCCGTATCAATTTAATCCCTAGCACACAAACCTACAAATAAATGAACCTGTAACTCCTCTCATCCAAATTCAAAACCCTAAGATTTTATGATTCTATTTATTTTTTTAAAAAATAAAATAATTTTAACATCAGTTTCATTAATTAATTTAGAACATACATATTTTCCATGTGGGATTGACACTCGGACTTGTTAGATACAACTTTTTTAGTTAGTTTATTTGAGTTTTTATAAATTACTAAAAAAATTAGCCTTGTAGGAATTAACAAATCCTTCTGAACTATTAGGTAAAAAGATAATTATGATATATGTCAAAGGAACAACTTCACATGGGTTGTTATAGAAAATAAATTATGAAAAGAAGATTTAGGGTTATACTAATATTGATCAGGCTGGAGACTATAATGATAGAAAATAAACCATATGAGTAAAATTCTTCATGGGTGACTATCGTGTGATTTGGAATAGTAAAAAACAAACTTTGGTAACTTTGAGCACATATGAATCTGAATATGTTTTAGCTACTCAAGCAGGAACTCAAATGTTTTCGATGAAAGTTCAGTTGGAATATTTGAATGTAAAAGTTTCTAAACCATTAAAGATACTTTTTGATAATTATAGTTCAATTGATATATCTGAAAATCTAGTCCAACATTCAAGATAAAAACACATGTATATAAAGTTTCACATTATAAAAGCGAAATTTGATGTTGGAGATGTTTTTTTAGAATAAATTGAAACAATGTATTAGATAGCTTATTTTTTTATAAAAGCAATGTAGAAAGAAATGTTTGTATAACAGGGTTGTAACTTCATATCCAGCCTCCTCCCTTGACTACCTAAACCTCATAAGGAGGGACAACACTTTTTTTTGGATTATGTTATCAAAAGGGGGAGAAAGTAATGAATTCTTACTTTGTAAGAAGTTTTTAATTATATTTTTATGAATCTAAAGTTGTGGTTATTATAAATGGGGGAGAGAAAAAGAAAAGTGAGAGACGATAAAATAAAAGTGAAAAGGGTTTTTCTTTACATGGATATATAATTTTATTTCTAATGAGGGATAGAATTACTTCAAAAACATTACATTATCTAGTAGTGTGGTTTCTAGAAACTCTTTTTTGAGAAAGGATATGTTTTGATAAAGGTCAAAATAACTTGAGCTGTTTACAAAAGATGAGTTGTGAAAAAAATTTGAAACATGAAAAAGTTAGTGTTGAGGGTTTTCAACAAATCAAAATGGGAATATTAAAGAACCTTTTTAATAATTAATTTTAAAAAAGTTTTTTTTATTACGTGAAAACTATCCTTTTGTATAATAATGTTTTTGTTATCCAAGAATTAGACCCATATCCATCATACTAAAGATTCATCGAACACAAATTTTTTTGTAAATTTAGATGTTTCTATTTGGGGATGTCTTGTTATTGTTTAATAGTTATCAAAGAAGATTGTGAAGTTATGAGTTGGAAATATTTCAAACATTCTAAACTAAATATGATGATGCATTGATGATCATAAAGTGGTCACAATTCCTTAAAACTCTCATGATAAAATATTTTTTTGAAAATGGTGGAGAGGTTTGAAGAATTTTAGTGTTGTAGTAAGGATATTCCAACATAATTATAATTCCAACATAATGTGAATTCCATCATAATGATAATTCCGTCATTATGAGGATTCTATCAGACTAAGCTAAGATGGAAATAGAATTTGTAATGAGCTGAGAAGGAAACATTATTCGTAATGAACTAAGAAGAAAATGGAATTTTTAATGATCAAAGAAGGAAATAAAATTCATAATGAGTTGACAAATAAATAGAATTCATAATTAGATTATAAGTAAATATAATTAATAATGAGTTGAGAAATAAAAATAATCTTTAATCACTGACAAGGATGTATAAATCATAATTAATGATAAGGAAAAATAATTCATAATCATCGAGAAGGATATATAATTCATAAGAACTGAGAAAGAAATATGATTCATTATGAGCTGAGAAGGAAATAGAATTTATAATGAGCTAATCAGGAAAAAAATTCATAATGATCTGAAAAGGAAATATAATTCGTAATTACAAAGAATAAAATGAAAATCATAATGAGATGAGAAGGAATCATATTCCTAAGGAACTGAGAAAGAATGGAGGATTGTAATTAGATGATTATAAAGAAGACTCAAAAACAATATTCCAGAAGTTTTATAAAGATTTTATAAGGTCAAAACATGAAATTCATTTTTTCATAAATCTCAGAGAAATATACGTATGATTGAAGAAGTCAAAGTTGAAGCTTAACTGTTAGTGGTTTTATGATATTTTGAAATTTGAGAACCATGGATAGTTTTCATTTTTTGTGATTTTGTTTTCTAAGTCACCTATAAATAAATGCTCATAACATTCATTCATGTGTGGCATTTCAAGAAAGTAGTAAAGGAGGAGTGCTGAATAAATCAAGTGAAACTCATTTTCTACCAAAGATCTCATGAGAAGGATTAGATAGCTAAATGTTTGTAAAACAGTTTTAGAATTTGAGAAGAGGTTGAGTTTTTTAGATTGATAATGGGTTTATGGTGTTGATTCCATTTTATTGATAGAATTATATCTAGACTCATAGTATTGAGAGAATCAGAACCAGACTCATTGTATTGAAAAAATACAGATCCAGCAAAATCACAATGAGGATTCGGACTGAGAAATTGTGAAGTAGTTTAAAAAATATTTGTTCTTTTCTTTGACTCAATTGTTTTATTAGAAAACATTTTAAACTAATAAGAGTCAATATAGTATTTCTTATCTGGAGAAGGAAGGTGTATAACTAGAGTTGGCACAAGCTGTATTCACTTATTCATACTTGTGTATTTTTGTAAACCTGTGAGAGTGTATATAGTAAGGATGTAGGTTATCACACAGATGTTGAACCCTATAAATCATATGTACATTACTAGATTTCATTATTTTAAATTCATGATTATTTATTAAAATTTGATAATGAAATAAATATTAATAGGTTTTAGGGGATATGTTTCAAAAAAATTAGACTTATAAAAATTGAACAGATGAGTACCCCCCCCCCCCCTCGCAGTTGTTATTCGATCATTTTGAACTTCAAACAAAATATAAGGATTCACCTAATATTGATGATCCACTTGGATTATTATTTTCATGTGGGTGATTTCCTCTTTAATGATCCAATTTAGTAACATAAATATTTTAATACGGACCTATCAGAAGCTCTGATGGTGCCCATGCGAGTCAGGATACTCAATCATAGAATGTTTTGTGAGGTAAACCTTCTCTAACTGCTATTCATGGGACCAAAGGTGAATGGATATTCTTGAAAGGATTTGTGGATATATTTTATGGTAGGATAAAATTTTTTATAGATTATATCATAGGCATTCTATATGTTCTTTGGGGAGAATCTCAATGATGGATAAGTGTAGTGTTCATGGTGGCCAGAACATGAATGGTAGATAATTAATGGAAACGATTCACTATATACATTCATTATCTATCTCTTAATAATTATGGAGTTATTTCTATTAATTATCCAAACCATTAATATGATATTTTTTGTAATCTATAGGATTATATGGTATATAACTTATCTACTACTGATCCTTGAATGAAAGAGGAATAATCAAAGATATCATCCCTTGATATGAGGATTCATCCTAGAGATGTTACATCATCTACATTATCATATCGATTTAGGATGAGTATTTTATGTCCTCTTATGTTTGAGAGAATCCATCAAGCATTTACAACCTAGTATAATGATGTCCCTCAATATAGGGCATCAAATTAGACCCCAATGTATCCTCAAATTCTAGTGTAATGGTTGAGAGAAGACTGATCAAAAGAGGTAGAGAGGGTTGTATAGACAATCCCTAAAAGGAATCCAAAACATCCTCCACATATAATTATATGTGTGGGGTCCTTGGGGTCTATTGTTATTTTCTTTAGGGATGGCCATTCTAAGATAATATGTTCCTAACCATTGGTATTCAAGTAGAGGATGGAATATTTCTCAAGATTCATTGGTTGTCTCATATTTTAATAGATTAGGGTTGTCTTGATATTGTGCCTCGTATCCTATATATGGTTCTAATAATGGAGTCCCTAGGTAAAAAAATTTGATATTCATGAAAAATTCTATAACGGTTATTGTTATTGACATCCAGAGGGGACATCCGTGATGGTGTGAAGGCCTTATTTTCTAAGGAGGACATTCAAGGTAGTCCAATTATTAACATCAGGAGTAAATATATTTTTGTTACTGGAATGCATGGGGGACCTCATTGGTATGGAAATTAATCATGGGAATATCCTTCTTTATGGCTGAAGATAGGGCCAAAAAATGCAAGAGTTAACCTAGAATGCCTAGCTGAATGTTGGTGTCTCAATCACAGTTAGAAAAATATGTGGCCCAATTCTATAATGAGGATGACAAAAGGATTTATTGATTGTATTTGGGGACACATAAGCTATTTTAATTAAATTTTTTAAAAAAGGGTATTGGTATTCACATTGTATTGGGATACTATGGTCTAGTCTAGGTAGTTGATGTAAGCATGGAATCAACTTATTCTGTTACTCGTTTGGAAACCCAATGTTATTGGTAATATAGGGTGGTAGGATCCATAATTAGTGACTCCATGGTGGAATCTGTATCTTTCACATTTTGTACATCCCCTGCCTCCTCAACATATGAGAAGGAATTTCTTGCGTCTTCTATAGAAAGGCTCCAATAATGGATAAAAGTGTAAATAAGGGTAACTCCCCCTATATGTCAATATTGATGATAGTTTCATTGTGTCATTGTATCTTAAAAATATTTATGATCCATGATCTGAGTGGGAATGACTCATTGTTTCCCATATTATAAAAATATGGCATTGATGATGCTCATTTATATGAGTTCTAATGGGTAAATGGGGAAAGGGTGATAAAGACATATTAGAGATGTTGTTATTTCTACTTGATTATACATATATGGGATCACTAAATGATTTATTCTACTACCCACACACCCATTAGAAATGATTCAAGTAGTTTACTGAGCATAACTCGATGCTGGAATTCTATAGAAAATAATTGAACCAAACCATAAGTTAATGTGTGATGATTATGACACCCAATATTCCCAATATCAATGATGTCAGGCTTTAGAAAAGAATTATTTATCCCATACTTTCATGTTCTAATGAGTAGAGTTTCATGTCATCTTTACAATTTTATTTTTTAATCACTTATTCTATGACCTATCTTTTCATACTACACCTCAAATAATTATGATATTTTGATCCTATATTCCTACTTTTTAAATGTAAGAATCTACTAACCACAAATGTTAGTAGTGGTAGCTCATTGATCAAAATAATATGATATAATTTCAACCATATCTTCCATAAATCCCTCTATGGAGTTCATTTACTACTTATTTTACCCCAAAAATATTTACTACAAGCCCATGAATACTATTCCCATTTCAATATTCATGTAGAAATCAGTTAATTACACCATTGAATACCTTAGAGAAATGAAAACCTTATATTATAGATGATGCGTGTTTAAAAACATCATAATTTTTTTAATGGAATGAGGATCTATAAATATCTTCCTCGGGATGATCCATCATGGGGCCATATATTTATCACATATGGGAATATTTAGTTAAAGACCCAAGAAATCATGAGCCTTTCACATAGGGAAGCTTTTTCTCATGGGATATGGCATACATGGCTCATTACCTAGGGAACCCCCGTATTATAATTAGATAAAATCATTCTTATCACCTAAGAAATATTATATGAGTCGCACAATGAAACTCTGTCATGTATCAAAATGAGTCACAAGATCATAACTAGAGGAAACATATGCTCCCCACACAAGACTTCCTAATCTCTTTATATAAGGGTGGTAGAATATTAGGATTTTCGCATAAGGGGATAATATAGAGATCACATTCTCATCACATAGGATTATAATTCTCCTAAAATAATAAATCTTGTGACTTTTAAATTTGGAAACCAATTCTCATCACATCGGGAAAAGAATATAGGATGTTCACTAAATGAATGTGTATAGAGATCCCATGTACCTTGTATAAGTTTATTATTATCATCACATAATTCATTTTATTTCATTTACCAAAGGTTCTTAATGATTGTCCCATATGGATTGATTCTAATGCATTTGGTGGTGGTTTTCCATAGGTCGTCACATAATATCTCTTGGTCTCTTCACTCAAGATAGGGTCACAATTTTAATTTAGTGTGGATGAATCCATGTACCCTCATGATATATATTATTGACATAGTATAATTTCCAAGGGGTAAATATCCACATATTCTCTTAACATAAGTAAAGATTCATATTTTATATATAATGAGGGTATATCTATTGTTTAATGTGTCGTGAATACTTTTGAAATGCTTGGTGAGGGGTTTAGTGTGCAGTAAAAATATGATCAGAGCATACAAATACACCCTCTTTATAGTTGCATATAATGGGGTCAATATTGGGATTCAACCCCAAATTTGAGTCCTATGTATCCATATGGAAAACATGAATCAATGACCATATATTTTAAGGTTTATAGTTTAACGTTGTATTATATATTAATTCCATGTTGTTTAAATCATGTGGTAAGGATGTTTGACTCACTAAAGGAGACACAACAAGGAATAGTGTGAGATTACACTTTAGGATATCCAATGGGGGAATGTAATAGAGAGTTAAAATAGTTATTTTAAAAATATGATGTAATGATTGGGTATTACACCAAATTGGAGACCCATGATGCTGCTCAGGAGCTGGTACAACATTAGTGGGGATTTTATATGTGTTTCAAGATGGATAATGGACACAATTTCTACATATATACTAGTAAGGGGAAACTAGAATGATTTTATTGTATCCCATTATTAGGGTAAAGGTTCTTAGGCATGACTATCTGTGATACTAAATGTGGGTGTAAATTTTTCACAAGCATGCTCGAATCAGATGGGTTTGAAACCCATATGTAATTAAATTTGATGGAGGTAGCCATCTTAAAAGAGTATTTAAGTGTTTAATAATTCAATATAATTTATTAAATATGGATTTTTCATCCATCTTGATGTTATGGGTGACATTTGACTTCAGGATATATGGCCTTCATGGACAACATGACATTGATTTTTCACAAGTTTCATGTTGAATGAAACAGGTAGTTGTGGGATAATTAGGCCACTAACTCAAACTATATTATTCATGTAAGTAATATGTGAAAAAGTTTCTCAAATATAATCCAATATTTTAATGTTATTATGTGCAAAAAAAAATATCCTCACATATGGGAGCCTAGTGGGATCTTTCTAGTTTCACGCATTCTGGAGGTCCATGTTTTATGGTCTGAGAGATTTATCTTGGAAGTAAAAAATTCAAATCACAAAACTGGGGAGTCAAGTTGTATTTATATACTGTAGGCATGTGGATTTTCTGGTTTGTACATTATTTGTGTTTTTATGAATTTCCATAGTTTTATTTCACTCTGAATTCATTCCACGCAACTTCTTGCACATATATAGAAAATAGAGTTCTGTGGTGCTACAGAACCACCTGATAGAAGAAATGCACATGTGAAATTATTCAAATATTCATTGTGCCTATGGTAACAGACACATTCAATGAAGAGTTTTGTGATCCTCTATAAAAATTTTACATTGAATGTATATAACTTTTGATCCATAATTCAATTTTCGATCCATGAGTAATCAAATTGATGGTGGTAAAATGAAATAAACCTATAGATATAAGGTTCCATGTTAGATTGTATTTTAAATAGATTAAAATTTAATAAAATATATTTCAATAAAATAATCCTCTAATCACTTCTATTGTATTTTTCAATGTCAACAATAACATTTCAAGATAAAGAACTATAAAAATATCAATATTTCACTTCTGTTCACAATACATCCTTCAAATCCTCTCCTAAAATTAATTTTTCATAATATAATAATCATAATCCAAGCATATTATATACAATATCATAAATAATAAAGTGATGAAATAAGGAAATCATCTAAAAGAATCACATTTCCACATTTGGTTCATTATCAGATTCATAACATGTTTTCACATATCAAGGAAATTATAACATTATAATATTATTCAAATTAAAAAATTAATGATTGGAGGTGGATGAAAAATATAAATAAAGCCATTAAAAATATCAAATGATGTATAAATCAAATTAAATATGGGATATAATAAAAATTATGAAAAATCATTGGCCAAATCTATAGCTTAAATCTTGAAATAATTTTTTAAAAATAAAAAATGAAAAAATATACAATTACCCATTCTCTTAGATCAAACAAAAAACACTATTAATAAGTGAAAATTATGAAATTATCATGTCATAGAGGCATATCATATGGTCAACTAGGGGTAGGTTATAAGATATTTGAATTTTATAATAAAAAGTATCATATCATAGTTAATTCAATGTTTTGAATTTTGGTACTAAGGTAAAAAAGAATTAAATAAATAATCTAGGTTATGAGGGATTCTATAAGAATAGGTGTTACATAGAAATAATTATTTCATTTTAAGTATCAATGGAAATTATAATATAGTATAGCATAAAAAGAAACAAATTATTTAATATAAGAAAAGAAACTTTTATAAATCCCTTAACATAATAGAACTCATGCAATACCAACCGAGGAGAATAAATAGAATCTAAAATTCATCATTGATGGTATTCTGAGAGCCTATATATGACCTAGGGAAATTTTTCTACATCAATCCAGTGGTCAAAATCCATTAAAATTAAGGATCACTAATTTAAAACCATATAGGTAGGAATATTGAATTAGAATAAAATGATTTGAATAAAAGATAAAGGCAGCATAAATCCATAAATAATCAATCATACAACCCATGTGTCTATAGATCTTCCATAGAAATCATTGAATATAAAAAATGATATTCAATTCCATAGTGGGTTTTAGAGAAATAGAGAATATCATTAATAAGGAATAAGTGACAAAACATCATTGCAAACTTTTGGATGCATTAAATTATAGCATGAGGAACAAAGAAACAACATTATATAATGGTTTTAAACTCCCTTCCAATGGTCATGGTTAAATACTCTCAAGAACTCCCCCATTTTAAAAAAAAATTAACTCTCATAAATATTCCATGATCATTTTTGGTCAATTTTTAATGACTCTCGCTACTCTAAAATACCAAAATCTCATTAATCACAATTCAAACCTTGAACCCCCACTTCATTCTTGATAGATACTAAAAAAATATCAGGGTGTAACAGCGACCCCATACTTCCAAAATCATAAATATGGGGGAACCTATAAATTATTCAATTATGGATTCAAAAAATGGTTTCAACCATCTTGGTATAAAGAAACATAAATAATTTTAACCAAAACTATAACATCATTATTCATTAAAAAATAGAAGACACCCCCACCGCCACCACAATGAATGAATCTCACCTAAAAATAGTACCACCAGAAACTCCTAAATTAATCCCACACCACAACCCATCTTACTCTATTATAACATAATGAGTTATGTACATTACAAATACAATACTCTCCCATAAATTCATCAACAATCTTTTAATTGAAAAACATAATCAATCATGGAATCCTATAACCTTCGTAGTTTCACTGCCAAGATAATTGTATCACTTAGAGGGGGAGGGGTGAATCAGTGATATCATTTTATATTATCTTTCTTTGGAAAAGAAACAAACTTCACCTCCTACTAAAAATTATTTCATGCTGGAAAAATAATTAGACACATTTCCATAGGAAATAAAAATATTTATAAGGTTATATCATCAATAAGAATAGCTGCGTATATAGTATAGTATGGAAATAATATAATACCACACAATCCAATAGAACAAAATCCTTTTGTGTGGAATAAAATGATTTGGATATGCCCTTAAAGTTGTGTAGCACTATAAAAACAATCCACTATTGTGTGTGATCTTTCTAGAAAAAATAATTTAACACAATGATTATGTAATAAAACATGTTACGGTGTTTCTTGATCAGCTTTTGGAAATATGATATTCAATAAAATTCATCACATTTTTACCCAGAAGCTAGTAAGAACGTCTTTTAGACTTTGTAATGAAACTTAGTCTAATTTCCCATTCATATTCCCATGTTTGATTTCGCAATATGATAAAATTTCTATCATGATATGGTTGAGACAATTATAAACCACTTCTATTGTGTGTCTAGAAATTCTAGTAATATTCCAAACTAAATAAAATCTTCTACTGAATACAATGCCTAGATGAATATGTAATGGCCCGGACCTCTCCAGTCCATTTCTTTGTAAAAAATTTGATGTGGTCAAACACGACACGTGTTGTAATAATAATTTTTTATAATAATAATATATAATGGTGGCGTGAAAATATTTGGTGTTAATTAGATAAAATGGTTTTAATTTAATCATTGTAAAATATAAGAAATAAAATCGAATATATTTAATAAAATGATGGGAGGCGCATGGAATAAATTATAAAGGAATAAATTAAAATAAATGAGGCTCATGTAATAAATTATAAAGGAATGAAATGCATGGGGTGCATGGGTGTGACCTGGTACAGGAGGCGTTGTGCGGTTCTCCACAATTAAAGTTGGAATTGTGTTAATAACATTAAAAGGGTATTATTATATAATAATTTGTTATAATAATAATAACATGAAGAGGCACGTGAATGGGGTTCCCAACCATGCGTGAATATAATGTTATGGGATATATGGAGTAATTATATGAAAATAATGGGCGTCAATAATAATTATTATTATTAATGTTAATGATGGGGACCCATTGATGAAATTGAAAGAGGATTTATTACTATTGAATTAAATAATAATGATAAAGGTGACAGAAATATGTGTGTGATTGGTAAATTAAATTAAATGGGTTTAATTTTTGGTTAGTAAATTAAATTATTTGAATTTAATTAAATGGAATGGTTTTAACTTAATAACCATGGTAAACTAATTTAATGGGATTAAATTAGTACATTAATTATGGGTGTTATTATTATTAATTTTATTAAATAATAAAGTTGAAGTGAGAATGGAGTTTGGGGCTTTCCACATAGAGTAAAAGAAATGGGAGTCGCCACTTTTGGTGGTGGGAGAGAATCATGAAAGAAAAAAATAGATTGGAGAGAGAAACAAAAAAATAATAATAAGAGAAATAAAATTAAAAGACAAATAAATGAAAAAGGAGGAATTGGTGCTAAATTATAGCACCCATGAAGACTCCAAAACATGATTGCTTTTGGAGTTATGAAAATAAATAAATAATTTATTAATAATAATAATAAAATATTGTTATTATTAATTTTGTTGATAAAACACTTTTTTGTCTGTAACTTCTTCGTGCGACCTCGGTTTCACGAACCGTCAGTGGAAGTGCGACCCTGACTACGAGACGAAAATTATGAGTCCAATATTGGATGTCTTTTTCGGGTTTTTGGATTGGGTACCTTAAATGCTCATGAATTAATAGATTTAATATTGTTATTATTACTGGATCTTGTATCCAACGTATCTCCCTCATACGGTATCGGATTGACGATCCGTCAGCGACAGCATAACCCTGAAATTATGATGGTCATTTTAAGACCATTAATGAGCTACTTTTATGACTCATGCCTCGGGTCAATGAAACAGCACATATTGATAGAATTATCATTATTATTAAAACGCGTGGAAACCCCGTGACGTGTTGTGTGTTAACCAATCAAAACATGTAACGTATGTATGGTCACATCGTGTATTTATTAATGCACGCTGAATACGGATTTACCTATTCGTTGCCTATATAAGAACGAGGTCATGTTTTATCTTCCATATCGATCGCTTCTTTGTCGCACGACGATGCTCTTGGACAATCGAGAAGTATTCCTCCTCTAACTTCTTTGTCCGAGCTCCGAATTACGATCCGTCAGCGGCCACAGGATCGTAGCGACGAGACGAAGCTTCTAATCCCAGACTTGTCACCATTCCTTCTGGCCTTCCTTCTCCAGCTTCCATCCTAGGAGGCGTTTGACGGGTTTGGCGAAGGCGGAGGACACCGAAGGACTTCGTCGGAAGCGACGTGATCGGGACCTTTTGAGGTAGGGGTTTACCTTCGTCACTCTATTTGGTGCAACATGTGGGGTGGGATATTTCTATTTTGTTCCATGGGATGCAGTTGAACTTCAAATAAAGATAATAACCGGATAAAGAAGGGTTTGGGGTTTTGTGCTGTTTCTATTGCCTTCCAGTTTCTTTATCTTCTGATTGTGATTTTGGATTGAAAGTCCTTTACCTACTGAAAATCAAGTCCGTTGGTGGCCTTTAAGTGCGTAATTGATATCTGAATTGTTTTTGGTTGGTTTTGTTATAACATGGAAAATGGATAAGCACGTAAAGACTGGCTGATTAAATGAGAATGAAAACCTTGTGTGATCACCCCGATTGAACAAAATTGGAATAATGAACATGTTGGTGGTTTGGTTGTTTGTGGGAAATGTTTTTGTAAACGATGGGGTTGAAATGGGAAGTGGTTGGTTGTGGAAAATGCCTTTATTTATGAAAAGTGTTTTGATTATGAAAAGTGTTTTGGAAGTAAAAGGTGTTTTCAAATGCGGAAATGTTTTGTGTGTGGAAAGGGTTTTATGTGTGGAACTTTGAAATAAATGAATGATGGAATGTTGTATGGTTGTGATAATCTTTTGTAAATGAAATGGCATGTGGTTTCTTGAGTTTTACCTAACCTTGGTTGTGGATGGAAGGGATATGTTTGTGAAAGGTTTTGGCTGGATGATAGTTTCCCTGTAGTAATAATTTGTTAAACCATTGCATGAAACATGAAAACATAAATGGGTTGGGGGATGATTGTTTGGTTGTTGATGCATGCTTTGTGGTAGCAGTGCCAAGGAACATGCTCAGTTCCTCTTTTTAAGAAGCCATAGGTTGGGCTATGTGTTTGGTATATGTATATATATAATTGTATCTTTGTGTTTTGTCGCACCACACCCATGTCAAGCACCTAGTGCCGAACACTCCCATTTAATGGGAGAGGGTGTTCCCCCTTAGTTACTAGCTCCTTCCTACTCCTTCTTCCATAGGCTATGATGGCTTGAGGTGACCTTACACCCAAGACTCTTCGGGTAGGTCTCGGAGGCTGTGATGGCATGAGGCGACCTTTATCCCAAGACTCTTCGGGCAGGCTTACCGTTCCCAAGAACCTTCGGGATGAGGCCCAGGTGTCTGCGGGCGGGTTAGTGGTTGGGTCCCAGGTGTGTGCGGGCGAGATGCGTGGTTGTGAGGCCCAGGTGTGTGCGGGCGGGATGCGTGGTTTGGCCCAGGTGTGTGCGGGTGAGAAGAGTGTGGTAGCGTCAGGACGTTTGCCGTTAGGAAGAGAAGCATCTAATTAAGTGGGAAATGGTGCGGGGTACCCAATACTTTTGTTCTATATATATACTAAACTTGTTTGTGTTACTTGGTGAGTGTGACCAGTGAGGCTGGGTGGATAGTTTTTCCTTGTTAGTTTCTGGTTCTTCTGTTTTCTCACGGGACCTTAGGGTGTCTCCCAACTTGTACACGAGAGCTTTAGGTTCTCTACTGAGTATACTTGTATGCTCACCCTACGTTGTTTCAGGTTTTCAGGAGGACTACCAGGGCCGTGCAGGACCCTACTAGTCAGGCAGTGGGAGTTATGCAGTTGTTGTTTTCTTGTTTTCCTTTTGGTACTGTACTCACTTGTACTTTTGAGCTTCCTTGTACTTGTACCTTGTTATAAAAATTGTTAAACATGCATGTGGGCTTGTTTTGGGTTTATTTATGTACACTTGTTCTTTTACCTTTTTGGTGGTTGACTTGTCCTCTTTCCTGATCCAAAATAATAAAAAGGTTAATGCCTCCCATATTTGTGAAAACTCATACCCTTGGTGCTAGTCGCCAACCCGGGGCCTACTGGAGGCGGGACTCGGGGGTCATTATCTTCCTTTCACCATTGCCAGCTCAGGATGGGCATCTTTGGTGGGAGGGGGTCATGACAGAATGGTATCAGAGCTGATGGTTGAGAGATAGGATGGAGTCTGGAGTTAGGCATAGTGAAGATTCCATGGGATGGTAGGGCAACAGTGTTCGTTAATCTTGGTGCGTGACATAGGCCAGGGAAGACCGTCTAGGACACGGGATTTTAGGGCCCCCCGTGATCCGATGCAAGGACTCTGAGCCTACCGAACGACCAAGTGAGACTATATTGATTGCAGGGTAGAGACCCTATGGAAGGTACATGCATCATCATGTTTGTGTTTTACTTGATTTGGGTGTTCTGGGAAAGAAATTGAAATAAAATGATAATTAAAACTTTGAGTTTTTCATTACTACTTGGGCTTAGGCGTTCCCTGTTTACCGAACAACTATGGCACCTGGACGTCAACAGAACGGCAGAGGAGTGGGACATAGACAGTTTCATACATTAGAAGTGGCAACCCTAGCAAGTCCAGAGATCAAGAGAGATGTTTCCGGTTTTAGTTAAATGCTCTCATTTATGTTTTGTTTAAATTCAAGATCATCACACTCCTTTGTTGAAACTCATTCTCGCCCATGCTTTGGGCCTGGAACTTTTTTTTCATGAATTTATAATGCTAAGTTGTTTCCCTCTTTCCTTTAAATGTGTGCGAAGAGTCATAACATGTGGGGGGAGGAGGACCTAATCCCTAATCAAGACGCATTAATGTGGATGCGATTAAACCCATGTAGGAGAGTCAGTGCCGCCTAAAGCGGATAATATCTCGACATGGGAGAATGAATTCCTCAAGCCATGTGTTCGGGAAATTTATTGATGTTTTGTATGGTGTTGGGGGCAGTGTAAGTTGGAAAATCCTAATATATGGAAGTGGGAAGGCTCAGTCCTTAATCGAGAGGCATTAATGCGGATGCGATTAAACCCGTGCAGGAGAGTCAGTGCCACCTAAAGCGGATAATATCTCGACATAGGAGAGGGAATTCCTAACTCACATAATTAGGGTTGTCGGTTGTTTCTTGTTATGACAAGAGGCCTGAGAGGTATCTTGAGGGGTGGTTGTTCGGACCTTTCCCCCTTTTATGGGTTGGTTTTAATTCTCGAGGATGAGAATGTTTTGAGAGGTATCTGGTGTAATGGCCCGGACCTCTCCGGTCCATTTCTTTGTAAAAAATTTGATGTGGTCAAACACGACACGTGTTGTAATAATAATTTTTTATAATAATAATTGATAATGGTGGCGTGAAAATATTTGGTGTTAATTAGATAAAATGGTTTTAATTTAATCATTGTAAAATATATGAAATAAAATCGAATATATTTAATAAAATTATGGGAGGCGCATGGAATAAGTTATAAAGGAATAAATTACAATAAATGAGGCTCATGTAATAAATTATAAAGGAATGAAATGCATGGGGTGCATGGGTGTGACCTTGTACAGGAGGCGTTGTGCGGTTCTCCACAATTAATGTTGGAATTGTGTTAATAACATTAAAAGGGTATTATTATATAATAATTTGTTATAATAATAATAACATGAAGAGGCACGTGAATGGGGTTCCCAACCATGCGTGAATATAATGTTATGGGATATATGGAGTAATTATATGAAAATAATGGGTGTCAATAATAATAATAATTATTAATGTTAATGATGGGGACCCGTTGATGAAATTGAAAGAGGATTTATTACTATTGAATTAAATAATAATGATAAAGGTGACAGAAATATGTGTGTGATTGGTAAATTAAATTAAATGGGTTTAATTTTTGGTTGGTAAATTAAATTATTTGAATTTAATTAAATGGAATGGTTTTAACTTAATAACCATGGTAAACTAATTTAATGGGATTAAATTAGTACATTAATTATGGGTGTTATTATTATTAATTTTATTAAATAATAAAGTTGAAGTGAGAATGGAGTTTGGGGCGTTCCACATAGAGTAAAAGAAATGGGAGGCGCCACTTTTGGTGGTGGGAGAGAATCATCAAAGAAAAAAATAGATTGGAGAGAGAAACAAAAAAATAAAAATAAGAGAAATAAAATTAAAAGACAAATAAATGAAAAAGGAGGAATTGGTGATTAATTATAGCGCCCATGAAGACTCCAAAACGTGATTTCTTTTGGAGTTATGAAAATAAATAAATAATTGATTAATAATAATAATAAAATACTGTTATTATTAATTTTGTTGATAAAACACTTTTTTGTCCGTAACTTCTTCGTGCGACCTCGGTTTCACGAACCGTCAGTGGCAGTGCAACCCTGACTACGAGACGAAAATTATGAGTCCAATATTGGATGTCTTTTTCGGGTTTTCGGATTGGGTACCCGAAACGCTCATGAATTAATATATTTAATATTGTTATTATTACGGGATCTTGTATCCAACTTATCTCCCTCATACGGTATCGGATTGACGATCCGTCAGCGACAGCGTAACCCTGAAATTATGATGGTCATTTTAAGACCATTAATGAGCTACTTTTATGACTCATGCCTTGGGTCAACGAAACACCACATATTGATAGAATTATCATTATTATTAAAACGCGTGGAAACCGCGTGACGTGTTGTGTGTTAACCAATCAAAACATGTAACGTATGTACGGTCACATCGTGTATTCATTAATGCATGCTGAATACGGATTTACCTATTCGTTGCCTATATAAAAATGAGGTCATGTTTTATCTTCCATATCGATCGCTTCTTTGTCGCACGACGACGCACTTGGACAATCGAGAAGTATTCCTCCTCTAACTTCTTTGTCCGAGCTCCGAATTACGATCCGTCAGCGGCCACAGGATCATAGCGACGAGACGAAGCTTCTAAGCCCGAACTTGTCACCTTTCCTTCCGGCCTTCCTTCTCCAGCTTCCATCCTAGGAGGCGTTTGACGGGTTTGGCGAAGGCGGAGGACACCGAAGGATGTCGTCGGAAGCAACGTGATCGGGACCATTTGAGTTAGGGGTTTACCTTCGTCTCTCTATTTGGTGCAACATGCAGGGTGGGATATTTCTCTTTTGTTCCATGGGATGCAGTTGAACTTTAAATAAAGATAATAACCGGATAAAGAAGGGTTTGGGGTTTTGTGCTGTTTCTATTGCCTTCCAGTTTCTTTATCTTCTGATTGTGATTTTGGATTGAAAGGCCTTTGCCTACTGAAAATCAAGGCTGTTGGTGGCCTTTGCGTGCGCAATTGATATCCGAATTGTTTGTGGTTGGTTTTTTTAAAACATGGAAAATGGATAAGCACGTAAAGACTGTCTGATTAAATGAGAATGAAAACCTTGTGTGATCACCCCGGTTGAACAAAATTGGAATAATGAACATGTTGGTGGTTTGGTTGTTTGTGGGAAATGTTTTTGTAAACGATGGGGTTGAAATGGGAAGTGGTTGGTTGTGGAAAATGCCTTTATTTGTGAAAAGTGTTTTGATTATGAAAAGTGTTTTGAAAGTAAAAGGTGTTTTCAAATGCGGAAATGTTTTGTGTGTGGAAAGGGTTTTATGTGTGGAACTTTGAAATAAATGAATGATGGAATGTTGTATGGTTGTGATAATCTTTTGTAAATGAAATGGCATGTGGTTGCTTGCATTTTAACTTACCTTGGTTTTGGATGGCAGGGATATGTTTGTGAAAGGTTTTGTCTGGATGATAGTTGCCCAGTAGTAATAATTTGTTAAACCATTGCATGAAACATGAAAACCTAAATGGGGTTGGGGGATGATTGTTTGGTTGTTGATGCGTGCTTCGTGGTAGCAGTGCCGAGGAACATGCTCAGTTCCTCTTTTTAAGAAACCATAGGTTGGGCTGTGTGTTTGGTATATGTATTTATATAATTGTATCTTTGTGTTTTGTCGCACCACACCCATGTCAAGCACCTAGTGCCAAACACTCCCATTTTATGGGTGAGGGTGTTCCCCCTTAGTTACTAGCTCCTTCCTGCTCCTTCTTCCATAGGCTATGATGGATTGAGGTGACCTTACACCCAAGACTCTTCGGGTAGGTCTCGGAGGCTGTGATGGCTTGAGGCGACCTTTATCCCAAGACTCTTCGGGCAGGCATACCGTTCCCAAGAACCTTTGGGATGAGGCCCAGGTGTCTGCGGGTGGGTTAGTGGTTGGGGCCCAGGTGTGTGCGGGCGAGATGCGTGGTTGTGAGGCCCAGGTGTGTGCGGGCGGGATGTGTGGTTTGGCCTAGGTGTGTGCGGGCGGGAAGAGTGTGGTAGCGTCAGGACGTTTGCCGTTAGGAAGAGCAGCATCTAATTAAGTGGGAAATGGTGTGGGGTACCCAATACTTTTGTTCTATATATATACTAAACTTGTTTGTGTTACTTGGTGAGTGTGACCAGTGAGGCTGGGTGGATAGTTTTTCCTTGTTAGTTTCTGGTTCTTCTGTTTTCTCACGGGACCTTAGGGTGTCTCCCCACTTGTGCACGAGAGCTTTAGGTTCTCTACTGAGTATACTTGTATGCTCACCCTACATTGTTTCAAGTTTTCAGGAGGACTACCAGGGCCGTGCGGGACCCTACTAGTCAGGCAGTGGGAGTTGTGCAGTTGTTGTTTTCTTGTTTTCCTTTTGGTATTGTACTCACTTGTACTTTTGAGCTTCCTTGTACTTGTACCTTGTTATAAAAATTGTTAAACATGCATGTGGGCTTGTTTTGGGTTTATTTATGTACACTTGTTCTTTTCCCTTTTTGGTGGTTGACTTGTCCTATTTCCCGATCCAAAATAATAAAAAGGGTAATGCCTCCCATATTTGTGAAAACTCATACCCTTGGTGCTAGTCGCCAACCCGGGGCCTACTGGAGGCGGGACTCGGGGGTCATTATCTTCCTTTCACCATTGCCAGCTCAGGAGGGGCATCTTTGGTGGGAGGGGGTCGTGACAGAATATCATTTATTACTGAATATGATTCTCTACTGAATATAATTACCTGCTGAATATGATAATCAGCTGAATAAGATCTTTTTTCATCTCCTTTATTCTTCTGTCTGAAAAAAATTCTTCAACAAAGATTAGTACGGAAACTTATACTTCTTATAAATGCATACATTCTCTCTCTTCTTTTCTGAATAGTTCATCTATTACATCAAATTACAGAGTACTCTCACCTTTTATATGTGACTCAAATATAGTTTTTGTAGGATTCTAAAATTTCTTCTCATGCAACCAAATTTTCATAATTTGGAAGATCCCCTTAATTTATAATACATTTTAAGTTCAACATTGCTTCTCAACATATCTCAGTTCTTATTGATTCTTCTTGAATCTTCTAAAAACAACATATCTCTTATTAATTTATTCAGAAACATTGGTTTGGTTATGATTTTCCCAGTAATAGTTCCACCTTATGATTCTCTGTACATATTATATTTATAATGAAATACAAACCTCTAATATTATTGGAAAACCTCAGTCTAATTCCTTTTCTCCATTTTGATTCCTGATTGTATTTCTTCATTTTGTTGATCTTAAAAAATTGAAAGACTATATGGACATGATGATTTCCTCATTATGATTCTTGGAACTAACTTTTATTCTGATTATGATGAAGATGGAAGATACTTAAAACTTTTTCAACTACTTCTACATCCTTTTATTCGAACTAATGATTAGGCATAAATTCCAATACTATGGATCTTAACCCAACTGTAATAAAAACAATTCAACCTCATCGATGGTTGACTACATTGTAGATGAAATATGATTTTCTTTTCATATTGGTCCCAACTACTTAAACTCCAATGAATATGATACCAATGATTATTCACCACTTCACTTCTTCCCCCTTTATAAATCTCACCAACTTCATTGGGTGAGGATTTATATCCTTTGTCTTTTTTTCGACTGAAAAAGACCACATTAATTTCTCACATTTTCTGCAAACCATTACATCCTTTAAAACAAATATGAATCTGATTTACCCATTATGATGACAAAAAATATCCTGCTTCACCAAATTTCTTCATTCGCTATCTTCTACTTGTATAATGACTTCATTTATGACTTTGAATATGTTGAATATTTTCATTAGCATCATCTGACTATTATTACATTGGGGATCGACTTCAATCTTGCATTAATTATAAAATAATTTATTATGACTTCCCATTTCTCCACTAACTATTATTCATTCCAACTAATCCTAAAAACAATTGGTATGATTACGATCAAGCTGAATATGATTGGAAGTCCATTATCTCTTTTTCAACACAAATTTGATTAATCAATGTAGGATTGGAAACACTTCTTCTCCCCAACTCTATCATTAAGGTTGCATCATAAGTTTATTGAATAATTGTGATTTATGATAACTCAAAGATCATGAAAGATTCATCACATCTATAATGGAAAGTATTAGAACTTCCATTTCCTCAATAACCTTTTTTCTTTCCATCCATACCAACTATGTATGAACTTATGAATATGATTTTTGAGTCATAATTTTTTAATATGATTTCTAAGTTTGAATTAATGAACATGATTTTTGAGTTAGAATTCGTGAATATGATTTCTATGTCATAATTTCTGAATACATGTTTTCTGAATCTATTGACCCATGCTGATTTCCTAGATTTGATGATGAATACGATTCTCATCCTTATGATTTTAGATCCAATAGACAACTTCACTCACCCTTCTTCATTTCAAATATCAATTATCATTTCAACATTCTTTATTCCTTCAAAATAATTAGTATATTTTCTATTAATAACAAATAAAATCAATACACAACATGGCCCTAATAATCTCCCCCTTTGTGCTTGTTGTCAATACCCACTTTAACCACTTGAAAAAAATAATCGTATTTTCTTCTTTTCTTACTTTTTCTTCTCTAAATTATTTTCTTTCTCCCCCTTTTTCTTTTCAATCCCCATTCGTAATTTCTCTCACCCTTATTGTCAATCAAATTCATAGGGGGAATCAAGACAAGTTTCTTTCTTATTGACAAAATATCTCATTTTAGTGGGTAATATCTTTTCATCTATGTTCCTTGAATCTTTTCTTCAACATAGGTATCACATGAGTTTCTTAATGAAGAATCTTTAACTAAACAACTCTATGTCAACATGGTGGCACCCAGTATAGAAAAAAATTCCGTCTAATCAAGGTGATTAATATAGTCCATTAAACAACTATCATGTAATACAATTTTCATGATTCTTTCAACACTTTCACAATTCGGTAATCCTTGAAAAAAATTTATTAATATAAAACTAACAAGCACCCATCCCAAGAAACATATTAGAAATTTATAATGTACAATATCATAACTTTTCAAGATGTCATATGTTTCAATACATCATTACATTTTTTTGAAAAAATAGTAATAAATTCATCAATTCTAGCTTTGTCATTTCCACTCCTTCAATTTCCAACATTTTAGTACAAGTATAAAAATATTTTTGGGAATAAGTAGGAACCTTGATTGTTTCTTAGAAACAACAGTTAGACTGAGATTCCTCTCTCATTATTGACTTTTTCTTCTCTTTCATGGATTTTTCATTGGATGTGATTTCGTCCTTCTATTCATCCTTATCATGTTTCATAACAACTTAATTATTATCTATATAATCTTCTGATGAGGATGTCAACTTTTCTTCATATTTAGTAACATATATTTTACAATCTGTTTGTAACATTTTGTCCATGTCTTTCTTTTATTCTAACAGAATAGTTGAAAAACTTTTTATATAATGGCCCTCTTTATCATATCCACCATCTATTGATATTTTTTTCAACCTTGATTATATATTTATAAGTATTTTTATTCCCCACTTATTTCACTTATTATTATTCTTCCTCTAACTTCCTAGACAAGTCAATGTGTTCTAGCTAGATTACTAAGTATCCTTTCTTTCTTTACTTAGCATGTCTATTTTTCTTAGCATCCAAAACATCTAGATTCAATTAATTTTTTACAAACTTTTCTTCTGGTAAGAAAACAATGAAACCCTTTGTAAGATATATAGGTTGTCCACATATTTTGTAAATAGTTTCTCGAGGATGGAAACTATTTTAAATTTTTACAACAACTTTCTCAGGTTTCTTATGAACATCATTCTTAGATTTCTTCCCTAGAAGGGTTTGAATAACCATCAAACTTTTCCTTCCATAACTTGTAAAATACTTATAATATTGTTGGTTTATCCAAAACATGTTAGGAGTATCTCCAAATCCACCACAATTCCAACAATATTCATATAAAGAGTATTTTCTTCTGTATCTTCCATACTGACAGGATTTGTGAGTACATTTCCTAGAAGCCTTCTTAAGAGAACATTCTTAATCCCCAACTTTTCTATTTTTAATCGAACACTTCATCTTTAGCTTGATTTTTCATTCATCCTTATCAGAACTAAAAGTAAGAGAAATGTTTTTGAACTCAAAATGTTTAGTAACTTCTGATTTACCATCATTGTTATTATTTTCCATATGTATAGCGTTCCCATAATTCTTATATTCAGAAATTATTCCATAATTCTTCTAAAGATTTTAATGTAACTTTTGTTTGTCGTTATCATATTTCTCTTCATAAAAACATTAACCAACATCAAAGATAGAGTTTTTGAAAACATTACACTTATTTTTAGCTTTATAATGTTTTTTTGAAAAGTACCAACTCCTATTATTTTTCCTTAATCTTCACATCTAAATGTTTATTATGATTCTTTTATACTTGAAGATATTTTTTAAAATAATAAATCTCTTCCATCATATTGACTTTCTCATCAGAATTACATTCTTGAATGTTTGTTGATAATTTTTCCCTTTTCAACACCTTGATCTTCATTTCATGTCTCCCAATCTTCCTTATACATTATTTCAACTCATCTTTCAGATGATATTTTAATAGAGTTCCTTCTTATTCATATCTTCTACTTTAGATTTCAACATTTTTATGTTTTGAAATAAAAATATTCTTCCCAGTATTCTCAATATATATTTCGGTTTCAGCTTCACATTTTCACTCTTAGAACAACTACAATCACTGCTATAAAAAATTTCCTCATAAACTATTGAAATAAACATGTTCTCTTAAACACCATTTGTAATCTCCTCACTATCATCATCCTTAGGAAAAAATAATCTCCTTTTGGGTTTGGAGAACTTCTTATATACCCTCTTATTATATAATTTTTTGATATCACCCTTTTTCTTCAAAGATATTCTTATTATCATTTCTTCATATTTTCTTTCTTCATCATTAGTTTCTTCATCATTTCCTCATCATGGACAATTGGAGACAAAATTCCCAATTAATTCACATCCAAAAAAAATTTGAGGTAATTTTACCTTTATACCTTCATGTACCTCTTTTCACATTTTTGGAAAACAATGATAAAATTTTACCAATATTTTCACATTCCTCATTTTCAAAGTCAGATTCGTAAACATCATCTTCCTCAGGAACTTTCATAACCTTTAATTTCTTGATGGATTTGAAATAAATTTCTCTATTAGGATTTTTTACCCTCATAAAATTTTCCCTTCTCATCTCATATGTGATGAGATCATAATGTAAGTCATCAAGAGATAATGTACTGGGATCACTATATCCCAATGAAGAAACAATGTCATCAAAAATTTTGGGAAGAATTTTCAAGATATTTTCAACAGTATTAGAGTCTTATTACTCTAAACCAAGACATTTGATAGTTCTAGCAACATTATTCACCCTGTAAAATAAGTTACCAACAGATTAATACTCACCCATCTTCAAATCTTAATACTTAAATCTCCATATTTGTAACTTATCCTCTTTTAACTTTTTATTTCCTTCATAAATGTTGTTCATATTATTCTAGATACCATTGGTAGTGGAATATCCTTTTACTATCAGAAAATAACTTTCAGAATTTGATGAGAGTAAGAATTCTTAGCTCTTCCATTGTTCTAAAGGTTCTTCTTATTAGCATTTGTGAGAGTATAATTCTCAATACGAGGAGGGAAACCATACATAACCTCTCTTGAAACATCATAACCAAGTTACAAAATATATTTAATCATTATATCATTCCATATGTGATAATTCCAATCATTGAAGATATAAATCATGTTACTATTCACACAACTCAGATTATCCATCAAAAACTTCTTCTTCAAAACAACCTAAAAGAATAAACTAAGGGAACCATTAGCTCTGATACCAAATGTAGTATCTCAGTCATTATAACTGTATCACTGAGAGGGGGAGGGGTGAATCAGTGATATATTTTTCTTTTATGATTCCTTGAAAATAAAAAAAACTTACCCCTCCTGTTAAATAATTCTTCCCCTAGTGAAAACAAGTAAAACACACATCCATTAGAACACAAGTATTTAAAAGTTTTACTATTAAATAAGAATAAATACATCCTTGGCATGGTATGTAAATAATATATTACCACACAATATGCTAGAAAAAAATCCTTTTATGTGGAATACAATGAGTCGGATATTCCATTACACTCATGTAGAGCTATAAAAATAATCCACTTGTGCATGTTCCCTTTCAATCACTAATGATGTAATAAAGAAGTTATTTTAACAAAAACAAGTTACGGTGATTCATGATCAACTTTAAAAATATGACCTTTCAAAAAAAATCACCTTCTTACCTAGAATCTAGTAATAACTTCTTCTAAACATTGTAATAAAACAGAGTCCAATTTCACAATCTGATTCCCAATCTTGATTGCTCAACATGATAATATTACTCTATCAGAATTTAGTTGAGACAGTTATGAACAACTTATATTATGATTCTGAAATTCTAGTATTGTTCCCTTGTCAATACTAGTTCTCAAGGAATATGATTCCAAGATGAATAAGACTTCCAACCGAATATGATTCCAAGCTAAATATGATTCTAGGCTAAAAATGGTAATCAGCTAAATATGAGCTTGTATATTCTCGTTTTTTATTTTATCTGATAAAAATTATTCACCAATGATTAGTACAGAAACTTATTATCCCTACTAATTCAGATCTTCTCTCTCTTTCTTTATAAACAATACATCTATCATATCAAAGTAAAAATTTCTCTTTCCTTTTATAGGTGACCTAAATATGGTTTGGGTGGAATTATAAAATTGTTTCTAACTCAACCAATTTTTCTGAATTGGAATAATCCCTTGAATTTAGGATAGATTTTTACTTCATCAATGCTTCTCAACTCTTATCACTTATTATAATTCCTTCTCGAATGTTCTAAAAACAACAACTATCTTCTGAATTTCCTTACAAACATTAGTCTGATTGTGATTTTCCCTATATGATTTCTTCATTACAATTCTCCATACCAATTACATATTTAAATAAATAAACATCATTAATATTCTTGTAAAACCTTAGTGTGATTCTATTTCGCCATTCTTATTTCATTATATAATTTCTTCATTGTGTTTCTCTACAACAAATGAAATATATTTTCCAATTCTAATTTCCTCCTTATGTATCTTGGAAGTGACTTACATTTTGATTATGATAAAGACTGCAGATAATTTCAAAATAATTCAACTGCTTCTACTACTTTCTCTTAATGTAAATGATGGGGAGTTAATTCCAATATGATGTCTCTTGACACTATTGTAGTCAAAACAATTCAACCTGATGGATGGTTGACTATATTGTTGATGAAATCTGATTTTATTTTTGTATTGGTCTTAATAGCTTCAACTCTTCTGAATATGATACCAATTATTATTCACTACTTCACTTCTTATCCCTTTTTAAAACTCATCAACTTTTTTATCAAAATATTTATATCTTTTGGTTTTCAGTTTTACTAAAAACCAATAACCTCGGTTTCTCACATTTTCCAAAAATCATTCTATCCTTTAAATCTAATATGAATCAGAAGAACCCATTACGATGACTGGAAAGCTTCCGACCAAAAAATTTCTTTATTCACAAAATTATACTTGTATAATGACTTCCTTGATGATATTGTTTGCATTTAGGATCATCCTTAGCATCTTCTAATTGTGGTTTCATTGAGGATCAGCTTCAATCATGTAATACTTATAATTGAATGTATTGTGACTTCCCATTTCTCCAGTAACCAGCATTCTTTCCAACTCAACCTGAATACAATTGGTATGATTATGATTAGGATAAATATGATTTTTAGGGTCTTATCTGTTTTTCCTCCTAGATACTATTAATCTGAGTATGATTGAAAACACTTATTCACCCCTTTCATTAATCAAGCTTGCATCACATGTTTATAGAATATATTTTTTTGAGAACTCCAAGATAAATAAAGCATTATCACATCTATAATGGAATGTATTAGAATATCCAATTCCTCTAGTATCATTATTTCTTTTAATCCATACTAACAATTTCAGAATTTTTTAATACGTTTTTTGAGTCAAAATTCATGAATATGATTTCTGAGTCAGAATTATTGAATACATTTTTCAATTCTGAGTTCCTGAATATGAATTCTATGTTAGAATTTTTTAATAAAGTTTTTCTGAATCTATTTACATAAGAAGATGTCTTAGATCTGATTCTGAAAATGATTCTAATCCCTGTGATTTTGGTTCCAATAAACAACTTCACTCACTATTCTTCAATCCAAATTTCTATTAAATTTTCAGCAGTCTTTCTTCTTTTAACATAATTAGAATTTTTTCTATTTACAAAAAATTCTATCAAAACAAAACTTTTTCCTAACTTCCTTACTATTTTAATTTCATCTATAACCTTAACTTACTTCACCAATTTCCTCCAAACTTCTTCCCCACACCATCAACACCTGATAAATAAAAATTTATGATTTTTAAAAATAAAGTTCACTGTAAATAAATGGATTACCAGAAAATGTTTATATACCATGTTCATTTATAATAATATTATAATATCAAAAAAATCAAGGATTTTAAATCATCATAATGGAATATTGAAAAATATAGTTCAATTTATGTGGATGTGTTAATAATGATAATTATAATATTTCATCCTAAAAATGATACATGTCATCATAAACAAAAGTAAAGGATTATTCCAATAAATTATAACATAATATGTTTCACTCGCTACACATTCGTCATATATAGTATCTCCTGATATTTAAACATTGCACAATAGATCAGGGGGATACATAATTCAATGACTACCTAATGAATTCTATTATGTTATCCATATGTATTCCTCCTATAAAAATAAATCTTATATCAAGTATAACATGAATGAAAACCCATGCAAATAAAATATATTATATAATAATGTCAAAAGGCATAAACTTCTGAATAATTTTATAAGTACTAAAAATATAGATATAGTACATCATATTAGATATTCAAAAGGATAGAATTTTAAAATTAAATATTTTTTTCAATGAATTGAATAAGAATGGTGAATGAAACAATATAATAATAATCATGGAGAGGTTCTGAAATAAATTCCTTATGAAAATAATTTTAATTGGAAAGGATTAAAACAAAGTATAAAATGGAATATAAATACCCTAACACTAGATGATATCCAAATATATTATGTATTCTAATAATTCTTTATAAAAAGTCTTAAATAAGTTTGTTATGTGATAAGTGGTACATGGAATAAATAGTTTTTGAAATGTTTTCATTCCATACTTTATATGGTTTAAAAGTAATGAATATATCATAAGGTTAATAAAAATATTATAATATACCTACATAAATAATAGAATGTGATATATAACTAACATAAATAGATTTTTGAGAAATAGATACAAAATGAGTTCATAATCCAAATGGATAGGAAAAACAAATGGGAGGGTCCTCTTACCTAGAGCCTGACTTGTATAAGATACCCCAATACCATATAAGATAATAGAAATACATATATAAATTGAAAATTAAAAACCATAATTAATTATTTTTTAAAAATTATATATAATATTTTAAAAATTATATATTATTTATATATAAAATTAATTTATTTCTTTGTAATATTTTGATGTTGTTCTATGCATAGTTTCAAAACTACTAATGCATAATGGTAATGATAAACATTATCCTTTTGGTGGTTCCATAAGTTCTAGAAGTATCAAGAAATTCATTTCGTATCATTCTAGTTGTATATAAGTTCAATATTTAAATAATATTCTAAAAATTTAAAAAAAATGTGTCATTTCCCTAAAAGATTTTTATTAATCAATTAAACTGAAAATTATAGTTTATATACATTATCATTATTATCATTCTAATTTTATTATTAAAAATCACAAACAATATATTAATTGATTAATAGTTTTAAAACTATTATTTCATTCTATATTTAAAACTATCCTATAAAAGTTATATTGAAAATTATCGTTATTGAAAAATGTGGGATAAACCTACAATTGTTTGAATGATGTTATTAATAATGATTAAGAAAATTTAAAATATACAATGTGTTTATTTTTAAAAATTATAATAAATATTATAATACTTATTAGATTTAATTATTATTTTTAAATGTTTATAAATATTATATGATGATGTGGAAAGGGTTGGGATTTGTGGTGATGACATTTCCCTTCGAGATGTCACCTTTCAAATGTGAACTAAACCTCCATATAGTGGTCCTTTTTGTTAATTTCTTAAGAAGTTAACAAAGGAAGTTTTTGTATATTAGGAGTAATGGGAGGAGTTTGGTATTTATAAATGGATGAGAGATATTTTTTATATAAATTATTGAATATTTGTTTGTTTTTTATCTTGAATATGAATATTATTTATTGTTTTGACTAATAATAATAATTTATCTATTTTTTTTTTGAAGTCCAAAAACTTCCAAGGTCTAACTCATTTATAGGAATATTTTTCCAATGTAAATACTAAAAAATCCTAATATAAATAAATATAGTTTTAGAAATGAAAATTGATTTATCATACTCTAAAATAAATATTAATAAACAATATAACTCATTAAATAAGTTTTATATTATATAAAATATATTTTAAATTAAGGATTCAATTTTAAATATTAATTAACTCACAAAACATATCATATATATAAAACAATATGTTTGGTATTCAACGAGAAAACCAAATTTAAGAGAAAAAAAAAATAACTCCATGATAATATGGATTCCCTCATTCCAAATATAAAACTCATTTTATCAATATAAATTTATATTTCTATATATAATAATATGTATATTTTACAATAAAAATATTTTCTTGGTAAATATTTTAAAACATACCTAACTATAAATATTTTATTACACATTTTTTATGTTCAATGATTTGATCATACATTTTAGGGTATTGTATTATTTATATATACTTATTCTTCTTATTATAAATATTTCTTATTATTCATTTTATGATTCATAAGGTCTTGTTTCAATTTTAATGGTTTTGTTACTATTTTGAAGATCTTATATTAAATGGTCCAATAATCCTTGAAATTCCTTTAAAAAAACTATATTTCCATCATTTATCATTCAATAAATTTTCACCCTAGCTTCTCTATGATTCATCAATAAATTTAATTTTTTTGTATCATTATTTCGTAATGTCATTAATAGAATTAATTTGTCTAATAAACCAGAACTCATTTATATTTATAAATATTATAAATTTTATTAACATGTATTTTATCATATTATACCTGTATTGATCTTATGGAATATATCTATCCTTTTTTTAATGCTATCATGTAAAATAAAATGATGTTTATATATTTCATGGTTTATAAGATAATGTACACATGAATATTATTTAAACAATATAAGTATAAAGAATATTATTTTATAAAAGAAACTTTAAAATAAAAAACATGGTATATTGCATTATTACTCTATTATAAATTTACATCCATGATATGTTAATTCATACTATAATATGAAAATATATTTTAGTACATTTATTTCATTACATCATTAGCTAACTGATTTCTATCTTCGTACTTATGATTTTTTATAGATTTTTCACAAGGTTTATTATCTTATTTTGTATTACTTGTTTTCTATAATACAATATTATCACCTATTTTTTCACATAATATATTTCATTCTCTAACTACAAAGACTTTGAATTTAGTACATGAAATTGTTCTTCTGTGTTATTCCTCATAATAGATACATGGAACACATGATATTCCTGATACATAGTTTTTGTAATTCACAGTATAAAATTCATAGCTCTAATAAGATCAATAGAATAAATTGGGATAACATATATAAGGCATATAATTCACTTATTTTCAAATGTCATAACTCTTTCCCAATGATATATTGATGTTAATTCTTATCCAAAGACCTCAAATTAAAGTTCCTATCAAAAAAAATCAGTATATATCTTATATTTAATGTTTTTTATTATTATGTATTGTTATACCTCGGGGACAATATCTATGATTTATTCCACTATTTCAGGTACCAATTGATTTTTTCTTTAACATTGTGTCATAATGTTAAATTTCTTAATTTATTATCTAAAACAATTTCATTTGGAACCATCTAAAGTCTTGAGTAATAGTTATTAAAATATGAGAACCCAATTAGTTAATGATATTGATCCTTTCCTCATTTGAATGATATAATGTCTGATCAAATCATGCCATTTATAGTTTTAATTGACCTTTTAGATTTACCATATATATCATTTTGATATATAATATTTTAAACTATATTTTTAATTTCTTTTAGACACTCCTCTAGAACTTTGAGTTGAGACTCGTTTCCTAAATATATATAATTATTAGTGGTCTTCCATATTATCTCACCAATTCTTCGATATATATTATAAAATTATGATCAACTAATGATTATTAAAAATGTTGATTATGTGAAACATATTTTTTATTTCAATATAATAAAACATTCTAATGTTCTAGTTAAACATTACCTATTTAATATCGTATTATAAAATAAAACCATACAATATAAAACATGATGATAAAATAGTCATTTAAAAATCATAAATTGTTTTTTAATAATAAATTATCAAGGAAATGAATAATTAATACGTATTATATAATATATTTTTCATGTATATAAAAATAAAAAATTGGTATACATGCTTCATTATCAATGGAAAAATATAATTGTATGAATATTACTATACAAACAATACATTTAATTATATCATTTTCTTATAGGTTTTAAAATTTTCTTTCCTCAAACATAAAATTAAAAATTAATAATGACATATTATGGGGTAAATATTAAGAATTATATCATGAGATGAATTCTTCTGGAAATATGACTAAGCTGTTATAGATCATTTACATAAAAATTTATCATAAATATTTAATGTAATAAAATTTTAAAGACTAAAATATACAATTATATATTACAAAAAATTATAATAATTAATAAAATAACATAAAATCAATCAAATGTTAATGATTCATGTACCTTTTATATACTTCTTCCTTCTAATTAGTGTATTTCTTCAAAAATATTATTATTTATTTATCATGGTCCTATAATTAGATTACATGGTGACACCATATAAAAATATGCAATTCAGTCTTCCTTTTGACTTTATAGGTATCGTATTATTTATAGCGCACCTAAAAATTTGTATTTATGTGAGTATAATGAATTCATCACAAGTTAATTTAAAATGTAAATTTTCCCAACTAGGTGAAGATAATCATCACTAGTCCCTAATTTCAAACTCTAAATTATATCACAACTAAAATATTTGATACCACCTTTTTATGACCCTCCCCCACTATAACCTCACCGAAGATGAATGTGAAGAAAAATGTGACCCCAGATCCCACATCCTATAGTCTATAGGTTGTTGAATAGCATCAAGGGTATCTATTACATTTATAGGAGGCATTACCCTCAAACATACAATAAAATAAAACAAAACCACCAATAAAATACAAAAAATATATATAAACACATTTTATCAAGTATTTATATTTTCTATACATTCCAATTAATATAGTCTAATCATTAAAGATGAATGGAACACCACATATCCCTCCACTTCATCTATCCAACATAACTGTCCTTAATCTAGATTAAAATTTCATGAAAAAACAATTCAGGAAAACTATAGAGGGGACATTTAGGGTTACTATGTAGGTTAATAATTCTCAACAATTCAGAATACCTATTTAATTAATGTGATAGGTTCACATATTAATGATCACCTATGTGATGGAATGATATATTCAAGGTTGTGGATTAAGAATGTAAGAAAATTTGGTTTAAAATATAATATCCTTGAATTACTTAGTTTTCAACTTTAACTATGTCTCATATAATCATCATATTAGATAATTGAATTATTAAAAAAATAAATGATAGTGATTTCAAATTTTCAAGGAAAAATATGGTTATTAAAGAGAAATCATAGAATAATGTCACCATTATAATCCATAAATGATGTTTAAATCATAATAATTTCACAACCATTTCTATATCACCACATTCATTGCCTATCAACCACCACTGCATCAGTACATCTATTACATCACCAACATCACCACATTAAAAAACTATAAAATCACAACCACTACCACTAACCCATAACTGTCACATCCATTGATGCTTCAAAATAGAGCCTTTATATCCTAGAAAAATGATATATCCCAGATTGATTATAGCCTATATTTTAATGGAAATGTTATAACTATAAACTATTATATACTATAAAAAATTATTTTTCATACTCTTGATCCATTATACCCCACATATTTATATTTATATACACACTAAAAATTAATTAGTTACAGTGTGTTAAAATATTTTAAAATTAATATAAAAATTGTAATCCATTATAACATAATATATATATATATATATATATATATTTGATAACCATAAGCCACTATAACTCATGTGTATGTTAACAAATACAAAAACTCTTGTTTCCATTGAAAGTGAACACAAAACTGAAACCCATTACAATTAGAATTTATTATATTTTAATTATATATTCAAACAAATAAATAATAAAAAACTAAAAAAACTATCACAAATATTCATAATCAATGAAACAAAAAAAAATATTCATAAAAAACATCATTACAATAGATATTAATGAAACCTCATCAATTTATGATCCAACAAGAAATCACATTGCCAAATAGATCTTATAGAAACTATGAACCCCACATCATATTAAATTTATACTTTTAGTTATTTACTTCTCCTTAACTAATTCAAACATTTTTATTTGAATCCCATTCTTTAGATGACCATTATATTCTACTCAATATCATCTTTTTGTAGTTTTTTATTCATTCAATTACATTATATTGAATTCATATAATTATTGCATCAAGTCATAACATTTTAAAATGTTTAGTTTACATAGAAAGGGGAGATTACATAACCAGTGTTAACTATAAGTAAATAAAGAAACATGATGACATAATCAAAATAGTAATCATCACTACATCAAACAATATATCACCCAATTGAAAATTTTAAAATCATCAAGTTAATTTCTTATCCTACGAATCAATTTATATTTTCAATCAATTTTCATTAGTTATTTATTTAATTTAACACAACCATTAAATTATGGAATACTATAAAACAAACATGAACAAACCATACAACCACACACACCTTATTAATAATAAAAACTAAACAAATACCATGACAAAATCAATATGGCATACCCATCTTTTAAAACATAACTTATATGTATTATGAATCTAATTATGAAGAGGAATTGATATATCTCTATAATAAACATAAATATCATTCTAATGGCCTTATACCTAATAAAATAAAACACAAATTATTGAATCAAATAGAAAAATATCACATAACCCCTCTCTTGACTTATCCACCTAGCCCAAGGGCATTTAATTTTTATTTATTTTTCATAATCCCTTTTTAACATGGTTGAGGGGTAACCTTAAATGGCTTGAAATGATAGAGGCATTATTCCTAGTACATGACCCTTTATGCCCAAAGAATATATACACATACCAACTCATTCCACATATAATGGCTGATGATGCCCCAAATCCCCTAACCTACAAGGAAGAGCAGTAGGAAACTCCCCGTGTATAACTACATGGTTCCTATTACTAATATAAAAAGTAATACCCTCCCAATATTCCATTATGGTTATCTTATCAAATGGATGATTCATGCACTATAACCTATTATGGAGCCTTTTACAGTGTGTATGATTTTTCGTTGGCAAGAAGTTGGCAACTCCTTCTACCAAAGAAACAATCTTGAATCCATAATCATCTATGTCTCCCTAACTAAATCATTTCCAATTTTATTATTCTTTAATTCAGTGGTTCCGTTTTATTATAATTTTATTTATATTCTTAAATAAATTATGATTTACACATATTATTTCAATAGATTATCAATATCTTAGGGTAGTATCATATATATCAAATAATTTCATAATATAATTGTATAAAAAATAAATTCTAAAACATAAAAAAATCAGTATCCTTTATATTACTATAATTAAATGATATCAAAAAATTAATTCAACAAAAATTTAACAACATAGTCTATATTACATTATTATAAAGTCATAATTAACAACATAACATGATAAGGAAATCATCAAACATGATCCCCATTAATTATTTATTTCATAACAAAATTTACACCTTCTTCTCACTTATCAAGGAAATCAGAACATAATAATATTAATCTAATGTAGAAATTAGAAAATTTATGTGGAAGGACTATATAAAACAAGGTATCAAAAAATATTGTATGATGTAGTACTTTATTGAAAGATGAAACAAAACATACAATATATAGTTCCTATAGACAGAACCTTTCATCCAATCCAGAGGGAGGAGGGTTATAATTTAAAAAAATCAAAGGAAAATTAAAATAATCATATCGTTGGGACCAAAAAACAATGCCAAATCATAGGGGAATGTATGAAAATTTATTGATAAAGAGGTATCTCATATTTTTTTCTAGGTGTTGGTTATAAAATTATGAAATAGTAAAATCAAAGGTGTTATAGAATTGGGAATTCAAAGGATGGAATGAGGGTAAAAAGGTACATTTTTATTCATAAAATATTTTATGGAATGAGAAAATCAGAAGGAATGAATGTAAAATTTAAATTTAGATGTTTTTTGAGGTATCAATGTAAATTAAAATATAACAAGACAAGACAAGAATATAATATCACTAGTGAGGAAAAAAACATATAAATATTCTAATTTAAAATGTCTTAATGAAAAAAATTCCAACATACTAGAGGGAAGATGAATTAGGTCATCGTTGAATCCATGACATCCTTCCTTAAACCTAAATCAAATCAACATACCTCAAATTATTTATCATTATCCACTAAAACCAACCATAACCACATATGTTACCATCTGAATAAAATGAATGAATAATAATAACAAGAAGATAATTTTTATGAATTTATTTTTCCCATGTAAGAATTTGGAATATTTCTGTCAATGCTTCTAAAATCATGTGCTCAGACGACATGGGATTCCTGGGCCTAGAGAGCCTTCGTGGGGTGACGTTAAAAAATAGATATGTTATATAACCCTTATATTTTTTCTATTAATTTGTTTTAACACCTGGGTGGAGTTTCAGATCAAAAAATATGAGATGATGTTTATGTTTATAACCTGGGTTTTACCAATGGAATGATATACTTTTTTTCAGTTTCAAGTGCCTGATTGGAGGTAACCATTGGCAGGATGTTTATGAGAGGTTTATTAATTAAATAGAATTAAACAAAGGAACCTACCCCCCCCCCCATTTGAATTACTTCATATATAAGGGGTAGGGTAGGTTCTCTCTTATGGAAAAGAATATAATGGGGAGTAAAAAGGTTAGGATGTACCATTAGACCCTATTTTTGACACTGATTATCACCATATCATGGTGCAGAAGCTTTAGTGTATCATGTTGAACCTCAAGCTTATGTGTTTCTCAATGAGATTGGATGATTTGGGATATTTATGTCCTGATCCATGTCATTCATTATTCTAATGTTTTATATCTTTATTAAGACTTATAGATATCCCTTTGTGGTATATATTTGGTTTTTCATGGTGAAATTGGGTGTTTCAAGTGGCTTGTATGGATTTACCTATCAGAAATCTCGATCACACATCATGTATTATAGGATCACAAGCTATGTGTTCTTATCCTTCAAGGAGGATGTAACATTGTGTACTATATGTTTTGTAATGAGAGTACACATCATGTAGTGATTTGTATCCATGTGGTAGAGGACACATCTTGGCATGCCATTTATGTGGACATTGTTGTGTCAAAGTAAATTTCCAGATCCCAAGTGTACACGGGCCATAGGATATGTCCAGGTACATGATCAAGGGTTGTGGAACATAGTATTGGGGTCATTTAAATGGTCATAGAAGAGTACATGTACTTAGTCTAGGCCCAGAAAAATGGGCTATATGTCAAGGGTACATGCTATGTATAGCGACTTGGAAATCTAATCCATGTGTGGGTGAGGCAATGCCTAAGGTTTTGGATGAGGTCACACATTGTGTGACATGTGGTACATGTTGTGTATTCTCCTTATACACGACAAGTACTAAGAGGGATAAAATCTATGTTTTAGTTTCAAGATACAAGTAATGTAATGAGAGTACACACTATATATTCCCCTAAGATATTTATACCTCATGCATCTCCATCTTTAAGACTCAAATGAAGGCTCATGAGAATCCTATAATGAGTAGTTTCATGTGTATAATGTGGTGGTAACAATAGTTTTTAAGTGATATATTTAATTTAATGTGATACTAGTGTTACACTTGGTACTAATTCACATAAATTTATCATTAGGATTGCTCCCTTAATCCATATCTATGAGGATATAGTGTGGAATTACATCCTCTACATAGGATTGTGATCCCCTCAATTGGTTGTGTTCATGTAGAGGTCATTTATCCTTCCGAGATCTAGAGGTGGGACCCTCTATCACAATTTCATTGATAAGTGGGGTTTATATTATCATTTTGACCCTATTTAATATACATTGATTCCCTACATAGATGGTTAATATAGTAGGTTTTGTGGTATTATTTTTTATGTGATCCTCTATTTGGAGGTCAGATCATGATTGGGATTATGGTATCACCCATGGTATTGGGTGAGATCCAAAATATTTTTATTGTGGTTCTGACTCACTTTAAGGTCCTTTGTGTCCCCCAGTGGTCCTATGTGTGATCCTCTATCATAGCGTTGAGATCTCCAGAGTTAAATAATGGTTATGTGGTGTCCCCCAGTGGTCTTGGATGTGATCCCCTATCTATGAGTTGAGATATTATGGGTTATATTAGGGTTCATGGAGCCCCCCAATGAGACATGGGTGAGATACCTCGTTTTAGTATCATTATCCACTAGGTTCCAAAAAAACATTCCTCTTAGAGAGACTCAGTGACCATTTTCTCTCAGTTGTATTCCATCAGGGAAGGGGGATGTTACATTAGCTTTGTGATACTTGAATTGTGAGATCTATTGGATGAATTACATTTATGATTACAGAGCTATAACCAATGATTGATACCTCTTAGATGTGTTCCATTGGGGATGCAAAGTATCATAGAGTGAGTACTCCTAGATGAACGAACCCTTAAGTCTCGAGTAGAATCATGTGACTTGTTGTATGGTCGAGACTGTGAGACTTATTTTCTGAGATGAACATATCTGGGTTATTCTAAGAATCCTTATAGTTATGTATCATATAATTATTTTCATACCATGTGGTGATGACATGACTAGTTATGTATAACAGTGTATTTTTGGGATATAGATTCATATTCTATCTCACTTGGGTTTCTATACAATCTCACTATGGGTAGAGCTAATAAATTCTTTTCAATTTCTCACATTATTTGGGGAACCTAGTGGGTATTATTATTCAATCCCATTCGTAGGATATTACCATGCATTTCATGTATTATACAGATGGAAGTTCATTCAACTGAGTCGTGAGAGGACAAAGATTTGGTGGATCATTACGAGATAGATAGATCGAGGGGTATACCTAAGGTTTCAATTGATAGACATCCCCTCCTACTGATTAGGTTATATGATTTTATCAGTTTTTGGATGGAATATATTTTTCCCTTTTATTGCTTTTAGAACTTTTCTTGCACTCTAATTGTGGGATAGATTTATCCATGCATTTTAGTATCATTTTTATTATTATATTTGCATCGTTTAATAGAAATGTATGTGTGTGTATTCTTATAGGTAACATTGGTGAAGGTATCGCATTTCTGTGTTATATCTTCATTGAACTCATCACCAGACCCTGGCCTTTTGGAAATGGACTTAGGGTAGTCATATTTGGCTTATATTTGACCAGTGAATCCCTATTGTGTTAGGTTTAATCATGTGGTATTAGAGGTAGGTTCTTCTCTAAGGATTAATTTAGAAGTTTTCAATATTTAAACATTGTTTGGAATTTATGGAGATAGTGTTAAATTGTATAAAATTCATATTTCATTCTAGTGGATCCAATGTTGGGGTGGTGGCTGATGTATTTATTCACCAATACCATGATAAAGTAATTTTTACATGGAACATGTAGGCATTATTTATGGGGAAACATTGGTAAATGCATAATGTAAGAGTGGGTTGTTGTTTCTATGACCTTATTTAGATATCACTCTTGATAGTATATTTGATTAGGATGAAACATGATTCAATTTCAAGATTCCACCATGACGAAATCCATCAGGGTTTTTATGGTGTTATTTGGAGGATTATACTCCTAGTGACGAGGCTTCGTTATAGGGGTCTGCAAAGTAAGTGGTGAATATAGGTTGTTTTCTAGATGACCCCAACCCATTGATAAGAATTTAGTTCTGGTTGTATAAACCTAGGATGTGTATAGATTGAGTTTGTTACATGAATTTCAGAGTCAAATACCTCAGAGGTATTAGGATAATCCATACCCCCATAAAGCTAATGATTTTCTTGAGGCAGTCATGTGTTTTTTTCACCTTGTGAGGACACATCCCGATCAAATGGTGGTCATAAAGGTGACTATTATTTAATAATCTATTGATCGATGACGGATTCTGGTGATGTTGTCCTATTATGAGATGAGCATCACCTAGATATTGTTTGAGAAGCTCTTTAGGGGAGAGTGTTATCCATCCTTGTTACTATAGGTGTGTATCCAGGAGCTTCTACAGCATCGAAAGGGTAGCATTTTTAGGGTATTGTATTCATAAAGGATCACTGACCTTTCAAAATACACTCTTGATATGTATTGAGATCTATGTTTTACATGAATTGTCCTTCAAGAAGGGCGTACATCAATATATCATGGATTAAATGATTTTTTATAAATTCCCATTTATGTTGGGCCGATCGAGTGGGCATTGGTAGTGGATAGCTTTCTCAAGGAGTAAGATATGACTATTATTAATGGGAATATATGATTTTAGACCTTGGTATTTGATATATAATTTTAAGATCATGGATTCGGGAATGTGAGATGCTTTAGAATATGATCACTGGACAAATGGTCTATGGATCAAGGCTCCCAAACTATTTCTAGTCAGTTGAGAGAGAGGTGATGTTTCACTTGTAATAGATGGGGACATATTGAATAATATTTTTTGACCTTGCATAATATTTAAAGAGATATAGTCGATATACCAACATAGAAGATAGATTGATAGGATCATGGAGCCCTACATGATAGCTGAGGTGGTGGAAGAACTAGTAAAGTAGTAGGAGGTGGAAAACAGTTTCATCTATTTCCACCGCCACCCCAGGTTGTTTGTTCCAGGTTTAAAGAGGTGTAGGATTGGAAAATGGATAATTGTATGCTTCAAGGGCCTATAACACAAAGTTTATGGAAATGATTAGGGGTACAATCTATATTATTTCTACTTTTTTTGTTAGTATTGATTGATATAGTTTTGATATACCCCTATATTGACACATATATTTTGCGGATTTTATAGGGTAATGCATTGAATTGGTGGATCCCTATGATAGTTATGTTGGACACTGATTCAGACTCAAATGTCCCTCGTCAATACACATTCTTGATACATGATAAAAACTGTGTTTTTGGGTCATTCCCTCTCAAAGTGTATAGTGTTGATGTTTGGAAGACTAGTTCCTTGGACTTGTGTGTTTGAAAAACATGGGGTATTGAGGTGTCAGAAGAGGGCCAGGTTGTGGCTGATAGGTGGGAAAAATAAAATATGAGATTCAGTTAGAATTGGATACATCCTAGGGGGCCTAAGTGTGGTTCGACATGTGACATGAAACTTTACTATAAAAAACTCTAGTTAGAACATAGTCTTGAGCCACCTTTCCTGGAGCGTAGCCCCTATTCAAGGCCAAGAAATACCCTTAGAGACTTATTCTCTTAACCCTTGTTCTTGGAGGCTCCATTATAGATGATCATAGGTCACGTATTCCTATCAACATTGTGACACAACTCTAGAGGATAAATCCTTTCATATAATTTTTACTATAATGGTAAGGATTCCCTATGACGTTATGCCTTATTATGGATTGGTTACATACCATCCATTCTTATATGGTTGGAACCATTGGGGTTGGTAGTGTTTTAATCATGTGGGATGAATTTTTCTTCTATTATAGAGTAATGATCCTAGGAAAATCAGGATCAATAAATGTGTGGGTGGATACAACTAAATTTTATCATTTTCTAGTATAACCCCTAGATAAGTGGATACTAATATCATTCATTCCTCTGTAGTGGAAGTGGAGTCGATGAAATCATCCTGAGGATATTCTAGTTTTACCTCCCCAATGGATGTTAGACATATGCATGGACTAGAACCTAGATATTATCCCAATATTTGTGTCAACATATAGTTTGACACTTGTGGATCTCCGTAAGCTATAGTGAAATTAGTGGTTTGTAAAAGGAGGCCCTAGTAATACCCATTGTGAAAAATGGGGTAGATCAATGTTCACATGAGAGTCAAACAAGGGTATTATTGACTACGTACTTCACCCTTTTAGATTTGATCTTTTGAGTATTTTTTATTTCATCCCTCATGTTCTCAATTCCATAGTTTCATTAGGGAAACTTGAGGATGAATTATAGACATGTTCTAAGAGTACCAGTTTTTTAGGGAGCATTCATGGAGACAGGTCTAGATTTAGGAGGTCTACCTCTTTTGATATGTCTTCATAGACATGTGAGTGATATTGGACCTAGAAAAGGTTGAGTCCATGATATCTTGAAATCCACCCAATGGTGTGGTTGTAGCGAGAGATTCTTGAGATGAGGGTTTATATCCACTATCTTTGAGAAAGGTAGTGGACCAATTGGACTTTTTATAGTCGTCCCTTGAGGGTGAGGATGATGTGACATGTCTCTCATTTTCTTAGTTACCCCTCCCATATTCATTGATATATGGGGCATAAATATGAGTTTTATTTTTTTCAAGGCTTCACATGACTAGATTTCCACTATACATGTTCTTGATGGATTTTAAGAAGGTTTTAGGTGCATAAATTGATTTAGGATAGATGATAGCACCAATCATGCTATTTGAAGCGGTGTTATAGATATTTTTTTTCTTATAATTACACCTATAGATGGGTGTTTTTTTCAAGTATAGTGAACCATTTAGGTTTTAGAGAATATGCTTCGGGATTTCTTATTGTCATGGTGCAATTATTTCTCAAAAACAACATAGTAATATTTTATTCCATGTTCAAGAGGCCCATACGGTCACCTATATACTTTTTTTAGGTAGTATCAAATAGTTTTTTTGGCATATAGTTGGTGATAACGATGGATTTTTAGGGTTTAGTTCATCTAGAAGTGGATGGGGACTTTAGGGGTGTGCCAGTTTTTGCATTGGGTTGGTGAGGTGGTATACCACTAGACCCTATAATCATAGTTAGATTTGGTTCTTGGTTTTCTAATACATGTTGTACCTTGGGACACATGTTAATGCCTCATTACATGATGATGACCTAGTTGAGGTGGTTGATTTGTGTGGTGTTTCCTTTTAGAGTTACCAAGTGGTGGGAAAGTGGTTTCACATGTGTGTGTTTGTTGATAATATAAGAACCCTCTGGACAGCTCACTGGTGTGGGAGACCCAATTGAGAGAATATTTTTCCCTATTATTCCTAGGATTTTACATTTAAGTATAAAAAACTAGAAGGTGGGGATACTGTAATAAATCTGGTTTTACCCTACAAGACATTGGAATTTTTATAGTAATATTTATGATGTTAGACACTGAGTTGGCAAGGGATTTTGAGGCCCAAATAGCCTTTACAAGGTCATATTAAAAAAATTCAATATATTATATTTTTCATGATTCTAGAAAAATTGTTTAACCCCTAGGAAGTGTTTAATATTTTAAATCTAAGATCATGGTTGGCTTTAGAATTCAAGTGTTACCACAGGCACAATATAATGTTTTCTGGCATCAGGAACATAGTTAGAGGAAACCATTGGTGGAAAATTTAGGATAATATTGTAAAATAATTAAAATTAAATTAATAAACATACCCCCCAAGCTTCCTGCATACAGAAGGTAGAGGGGGTTCTCTACTATAGTGAAGGATGAACTGTGGAGGAACCAAAGTGTGGAGGTACCTCTGGACCCCATTCTTATTGTTGATAATTACAGGCCCAAGGTGAAGTAGCTTCCCAGAATTATTTTAGACATAAATATTTGTAAATTATTCATGAGGTATGAATATTTATGATCTTTGTTCCATGATTCCCATTTAGGAGTTTTTCTAAGGATTTAGATCCCTATTACTACATCTAAATACACTATGGGTTAATTATATGGTTATTATCTGGAAATTTAGGGATTCATGTGGCTTATAGGGATTTCCTATTCAGAAATCCAAATCATAAATTATGTATTATAGAATCATTCATTGTGTGTTCTTCACATTCATTGAATATAGAACTTAGTGGACAACTCATCATGTTTTGGGAGTACACATTGTATAGTGAACCAAGGATGTGTGGATTAGTGAATGTTTAGGCATTCCACATATGGTGATATAATCATGTGGTAGTACACAAAAATATCTTGGGTTTACATGGGCCAGAGGATTGGGAAAGGTAAAGAGGCTTAATCCATAGTACATGGTCATGGTCCCCTAAACATGGAAACAGACAAGGACATAGTTCTGGGTCGAGCTAAGAGTTATATGTCATATACCAAGTGTACATGTATTGTATGGTGACATGGATAGCCAGTCCATGTTCATGTGAAGACATGGCCAGGGGTTCGGTCATGGTCACATGCAACATGACATGTGGTACATGTCATGTATTATTTCTGTAGACATTGAATAATGTGAGGGGACATGGCCAGTTCCTAGTTTTGAGAGACACATCATGTACTATGGGTACACTCCGTGTACTCCCCTCGTAGATTTCTCTCATGTGAATCTCTATCATAATGATAAGGATATAGGCACATGAGAAGCCTATAAAAAGTTTTTTTCCATGTAGAATGTGGGGGTGGACATGTTTTTTATTAGAGATGCAATGTAAGGTGATTCTTGGAGTCAACTTATTAGTGATTTATAGGTTAGTATTAGTGCGGGTGTTCCCATGATCCATCCTTATGAGGGTAATGTGTTGAATTACATCTTCTATATATAGGATTATGATCCCCTTGAAAGGATGGGTTTTACTAGAGATTGTATATCCCTTCGAGATCCTAGGGTGGGATCCTCTATCCTTTTTTCATTCTAAAGTAGGGTGTGTGTTATCCACGTGAACCTCTTATACGGGAATTTATCCCATAAATCGAGGGTTGATCTAGTGGGGTGGTATCATTTTGTATTTGATCCCCTAATTTAAGATTAGATATGGAGTGGGATTGTGGTATCTACCAATTGTACTGAGTGAGACCCCCTATGAATTTATAGTGGTTTTGAGTCTTGGTATGGTTTTTTGTGTCCTCCTACAGTCATAAGTGTGATCCCCTATCTGAGAATTGATATCTCTAGAGTTCCAAAATGGTTTCATGGTGTCACCAAACTATGCTATATGTGATCCCCTATTTTTTTAATGAGATTTTATGGATGAAAATAGGGTTCATGGAGTCCCTAGTTGGACATGGGTGATATCTCCATACTATATATCATGATATTCTAAGTGCTAGTGAGTCTTTATTCATGGAATGATCTGATAATCATGTTCTCTTAAATGTAATATAATGGGGATGGAGGTGTTGTGCCATCATCATAGTAATACTAGATGAGTGAGATTTATCAAATTAATTCTTTATAGGATAGAATAGATATACCCAATTAGTTATATCTCTTGGATGTTTTCTATTGGGGACGGTAGTTCTCATGTATTGAGTTCTCCTAGAAGAGTGATACCCATAATCTTTGAGTAGAATACTATGATAGGCTGTATTATTGTGACCATGAGACTTGTTGTCTGAGATGATTATATTTAGGTTATTCTACGAGTCCTTGTGGTTAGTATAAATTAATTATTAAAATAACTGGTGTTGATGGTCATATTATCCATGTATATTTATTGATTGGTTGAGATAGTGATTCATGTTCTCTCTCACATGCAATTCTATACCCTCTGGCTATGGGTCAAGTAGACTGTTTCCTTTTAGTTTCTCCCTTTTATTTTGGATTTTTGGGAGCCTAATGGTTATATTTATACATATCAATTTATGGGATCTTTACGCATATATCATTACTAATGAAGACAATAGAAATTTCGACAAAGCCCTAGGAGAACCGAGAGTAGTTAGAGCATAGCGATCTAGATAGAATGAGGTGTGTAGCGATGGTTGGTTTTGATAGTAGCCCCATTCTACTAAGCAAGTTGGATTCTATTATTAGTTTATCTTGGGTTTATATTTTAACCTTTTCATTATTTCTGTTCTTTTCCATTAATTTGATTGTGGGATAGATATATGCAAGAATTTTGGTGACATTTTTATTACTATATATACAATGTTTCATAAAGATGGATGTGTTTGTGTGTGTGTGTGTTCATAGGTACCATATGATAAGGCCACCCATGTATGTTTTATGCCTACTCATCAATTGTCTCCATCCCCTAGCCTATTATAGGAGGACTTGAGGTAGTCACACTTAACTCATCCCTTTCCAGGTCGTCCCCGTTGGGTCGGTTTGATATAAGAATATAATTTGAATCTACCATAAAATAAGAAGGAATTAATCATATGATTAGTAAGTCCATAAATATTTCATGGAAACCAAGGAACTATAAAAGTGAGCTAATACCACCTTGGTTTTAGAAAAAATATTTATGATCAAACCATTTGGAATTAAAACCATGTGTTTATAAAAATAATTGGATTCATAGAATCCCTATTTAACTATTAGTGTCATGGTATGATGGTTGAGTTTTAAACATCCTCCTAAGGATCTCAACATAATCATTTCAGTTGATCCACAATTTAAAATGCATTTAAATATTTTTAATAGGTAATGATTATTGAATTTATGGTTTCATGACTCTCTCCACACTATATCACCTAAATCTTGACAATGATGGAACAAAACATTATCCTCCACCTCGATCCTGATACATAAAAAAACACAATCATGATATAATGGAGACACCATAGTATAATAATCATGAATATTAAAGAACCAATGATATTTTCAACTAAGGATTCATGATTTTCTAACTACCATAATAATGAAACTAATTATATATATGATTAACCAAAAATGTAATTGATATCCTTAAGGTCATTATAGAAGATCCTATAGTACAACGAACTATTCCCATCAAAAGATATTGAAAAAAAATCAAAAAATTATTAATACACCACTACCCACAGCAACACATTGTAACATGAGGAGTCACAAGACAATCATATGAAAAAATCTTCCTTAACTACATTAACCATATTGTCTCAGTGAAACACAGTCGATCATTGAATGATGATACCTTACTATCACAATTTCATCGAAAATAATCATTAAAACACCACATAATTTTGAACATCATCATAACACCCCTATAACTTTATCAATGAAGAGTTATGTGACTAAAAAAATTAGGGTCCTTACAAGTAATGGGATAATCAAAATAAGAAAATATACCATATGAGTTAATAATGATATCATGAGATCAAAAAAGTTATCACTAATCATAAAATTCAAATATGGAAAAATAGTGATATTATCTTGTGAATATTATAATCCTGGGAATAAAAATATTTTCACATTATCATGAAATATTCCATAAATGAAAAAATTTGAGGTTCATGCTAATACATAAAAAAAATTCTTGGAATCACTAACTATATACTAAATTAATTATCTCAATAGATTTAATAATTACTAAATAAATTGTTGATATATAATTTGAATCCCACCCATTGAATATTGATATATCATTTGTATGTATTACAAATAGAAAACATCATATATCATATATAACATGAATGAAACATTAGGAGAATAAAATGTATTACAAAATAATGTTATAAAGAATATATAAAGAAATACTCCTATAGGAACCCAAAATAAGAATGAAATGCAGCATATTTTAGATTCAAATATTTAGGATTCATAAATAAAGAATAATAGTTGATGAATAGATTATGAATTTTCTGTAAAATAATATTAGAAGAATCAAGGTGAGGTTTTTAAAATAAAGTCCATTTCAAAATCCTTGTAAATTGATAAGGATTCCAACAAAGTAAACAGGTATTTGAAAATACCATAATACTATGGTAGAGGAAAATATATTATTTATTTAATTAATATAGTATAGAAAGTATAAAATATGTTTGGAAAGATGGAATTGTCCATGTAAAAAATGATTTATAAATATTTTATAACATATTTGATATGTTTATACATAGATGAAATTTTCAAAAGCATACTAAAATGATATAAATATATTTAAATAAACGAATGTTAAAAATGAATATATCTAATGATAATAATAAATTCTGAAATTATTATAATATTTATTGAAGAATAAAAATATTATTTTTTATAAATATGAAAATTTAAAATGAATAAATACATTTATTGTAATGAACTAAAATATATATATATATATATATATATATATATGAAATGAATGTTATGTGTGAAATAATTATAAAAGAATAAATTTATAATAATTGTTAACACTAGTAGTAGTATAATATTTATTATGAATATTAGGACAACTAAATATTATAATGAAGTGATATATTATATTCGATAATAATATATATGCAAAAATATTTATAATATTCAGAATATGTTAATAAGTGATAGTGTGTAAATAATAAATTATAGGAATTGTAGTAAAATTAATTATTGAAATTTTTTAAATTATTGGAATACGATTGAATTTTGAAAATTATAATTTGGTAATAAATTTTCAAAATACTATTTTTAACTAATATATATATATATACATTAATAAATAAATTATTCTTGATGACATTTTTAGATTATAAGAGTTATAATATTTTTAGTATGATATTAACTATATAGAAGCAATAAGTTAAATTGGATTTTCAAATTAATAATCAATGGATGAAATTTCTATAATATTTTTTAGAAAAGGAATTATATATATTTAGTATAAAAAATTGGATCCAATCATAGAATAATACCTAAGGAATAGATTGGCATGGGTAGGTCCTTTGAAAGGTTGATGGAATGCATTAGTAAGGCATGAAGAGTATGGGTCGGCATGCATGGTAGTAAAGGATTCTTAGCATCTATAGTGTGAATGTCAACATAGTGGTCCATGGGAGAGAACTGGAACTCAACTGTCGTTATCATTGTGTGTGAGCTACATCATTATATATATAAAAGAGTGTGAAACTAAATGGAAAACCAAAATGCGATTGAGATTTATGGTTAATGTTCATCATTTAAATATAATGTCTGTGCCCTTAGAAATAAACCCAATACATATTATTTAAGCTCTAGAAATCCACTATCATAAATTTCTATAGGATATATGTATGAAGATAATTTTCCATTAAGGGAACCACACAATGAATTCTCTAGATGCATGATGGTCATACAATGCATTTCACAAACATAAGATGATTTATTTATTCCACAATGAATCATTATATGAATATCCACATGTCACGTGTATATATATTTATACACACATTATTTAGTTGTGGAATATTTGTGATACTGTAGGGTTTATGAAATAAATTGTCAATGGAACTAGATTTCATTAGATGTGATAGCATCTCTCGCATTAACCACTACCCCCATACCCATCAGAATTAATCCATAACCCATGAATTACATCATCCCAAAAAAACTAAAAGACAAAACCATATCCGAAAACAGATCACAAGAAATACCACATATTTTATTACATTAGTAATGGGGGATTCAATTCAATTAAAATTTTTTATTTGAGGGAATTATCCTAAAATTCATAAGATTATAAAGAATACACTTCATTAATTTAATATATGTGGTTAAAAATTAATATTCCATGGTGTAACAATAAATAACACAACATTGGAATCACAACATGTAAGAAAAACTCAAAAATAGAGGATACCAAAGGCCATGGTATTGATTGATACAACAAAAGTAGATAATCTTAATATCATGGTGAAAGAAATAAAACATGTGAAGCATTCCTTTTCCCCTGTACATTTCACTTAAACTGGTTAATTTCCTTTTTTAATATGGATGAAATTATATTCCCAATAGATAATATGAGTAAACAATACAACATGATACACATAAATTAAAAATGGTGGAATTCATACATGGAATAAAGAATCTTTACACAAACTCGTTACACCCAAAAACAAGCGGTGTGCATACAGGATAAAATCGCTTACATAGAGAACTCAAACCAACACCAGAAAAAGAGATCCATGACTCTAATGGAAAGAAGATTTAGAACCTATCATATTAAGAGAATGAAATATTGAAAATAGAAGATGGAAGGATACTCACTTTAAAAGGGTTAGATCTGAAACTAGTAAAAATTGATACAGTTTAGTTGACCATTATATGCGGGTATCATCAAAACCATGATGTTGAACCATTTTAAAATTCTCTAAACATCGATAAAATATAGGATATAATTATTATCCATTAAAAAGGCTTAAAAATTAATTATATAATTAAACCCATTTTGCATCATAAAGGACATCCAAATGGAAAATAGGTATATTTTGGAAAAATTGGAAACACTGTTCACTACCACCGCTAGGGAGTCACAACTACGGAGTAACCACAAGGGAGTAACCACCAGGGAATCACCTCGAGGTAGTATATTCTAGGGATTCACCACTAGGATAAACTTCAACAAAAAATGACTCATTTCCAAATTGACCTACCATCAGAGGTGAATCACCGCTAGAATAACTCACCAACAAAATGACTCACTGCCAGAAATGACTCACCGTGAGAATGAATCACTGCCAAAATGACCCACCACTAAAATGACATAGAATTAAAAATAAATCAACACATAAATGATTTAGTTCCATAATGAATCAATACAAGAATGAAATATGTCCATAATTACTAATTGTCATCAATGCTTTACCACCAGATTGACTCACTGCCAGAATGACTCACTGCTAGAATGAAACACTTCTAGAATGATTCTCTATTAGAAATAACACACCATAAAAATGAATAACCTCCAAAATGACTCACCTCCAGAATGATTCTCACCTAGTAATGACTCACCTCTAGGATAACTCACTACCGGAATGACTCACCACCATAAATTACTCACCACCAGAATGAATCAATGCCTGAATGCCACAATTTGCCTCAAAAAAACAATATTCATCCACAGGACACCTCAACCACAATATTTTATGCAACTTAATGGGATATATGGTCTTTTCCATTATATCAGATACATCCCAAACTATTATCACCCTTGATAATTTAAAACTAGCATGTAATGAAGGATATAGATGGTCCAAACAAAAATCCCTCGAGATAACTTTAAATGATATTATTATATCTATAAATATGCCATCAACCAATCCTAGTTACATAAAGACCCAAAACCGCAAATACTAAAAAACCATACAATGATTTACATAGGAATTAGTGAATTATATCCTTTATATAAAGATATTATCCACTCTGGGTGGCACTGACTCATCCTCACATTTTGATCACGTAACAGTATAATTTGTCTCGATTTGGATTCAGGCCTTCCATTTATCACATGTCATAAGTTTATCGCACATCACACATCACATAATGGGGAAAACCTCATATCTCATAAGACACCAACTTTTAAATAGAACACCAGAAAGAAAAACAGTGGAAGAAAAAAACTCAAAATAGCTTTGGCTAATGGGAACACATCAACATCCATGTTCCCAAGTACTCTCTTATAGGAATCCATGCCCCCATGGAACACAAACCATAAGAATGGTCTATCCTTGTAGCACCTTCTATCAATGTTCTTAGATCTCCACTAGATGGTCCACAAATTTAATGTCATCCATGATATAAAAATTTCCCTAGACAATGACATGGGATTACTTATGAAGATATTGATAGAGAAGAGGGACATAGAAGACGTCATGAATCTATTCTAGTCGAGTTGAAACTAGAAATAAGGAAGACGCCACATAAATGTTCGCCAATACCGTGAACATCACAGCAAACCCGGGTTAGAGCTTACTCCCTTTTCAGAACCTCTACTTCCCATTTTGAGGGGAAACCATAGAGAACATGTTTTCTAAAACCAAAAACTACATGGGCCCCCTCGTGTGATCAACATTAAACTTTTTCTGGTCTGATTTTCCTTTTATCCTCTCTCAAACCAAAATATCCATCATTGTCATGCTCTACACCACAATGGTTACAAGAAAAACTAACTCCCCAAACTTTTCCCACCATAATAAAGAACAGCATGTCTTCCCATAATAAGCCTTAAATTGGTCTATGAAAATGGTTGAGTGATAGATTTTATTATAATAAAATTAAACCAGGGGCATTTATTATTCCCATAATCCACCAATGTCTAAGACACACACCCACAACATATCCTCTAGCATCTGGATAGTTCACTCTGTCTTCTCATCTGTCTGATGGTAGAAAATGTTGTTGAGGTGTAACAGGGTGCCATGAACATGATGAAATCCACTCCAGACTATTGATGTAAAATATTCATCCTGATCTGAGATAATAGAACTGAGGACTGCATGTATCATCCCCATATTATACACATACCTTTTTTCCAAATCATCTACTATTCCGGACTCTTTGATCGCTAAGTAGTGAGTTGATTTCATCATCTGATCTACAATTACCAGGATAGCATCACAACCTCTAGGAGCTCGGGGTAACCCTATGATGAAATCCATAGATATTTCTTCTCATTTCTATTAGGTAACTTCAATAGGATGCAACAAACCACCAAGAACATGATACTCAACCTTTACCTACTAGAAAACTATATACCAAGAAATAAACTCTTCCATACCCCATTTCATACTAGGCCACCAAAACTGTGTCCTCAAGTTATGGTGTATCTTGGAAACTCTTTAGTGTACCACTAAACATGTTCTATGAAAATCACAAAAGAATCATGCACACATCACTTCCAGAACAAAAAACCTCCCCCAAAACACTATACAGTTATAAACATCCTCTGAACATCCCTTTAGAGCATCACCACGCCCAAAATGATCATGCATCACCTCTACCTCTGAGACTCCCCTTGAAGACTCCTCCACATATTGCATCAAATTATATTGAACCATCATCTAAAACAATCAAGCTTCTCAACCAACCATCATAACATCTAATTGTAAGGCTAACAACTCTTCCATCACTCTTTAGGCATCTGAAGACTCCCAAACAACATCCTTCTATGAATTTCTACTCAAACCATTATCCATGACATTCCCATATTCTAAGGTGAAATATATCACAAAATAATGTTCCTGAATAAACTCCATCTACCTTTCTATTGTGGATTCATATCACAATGAGAAAATTCATACCTAAAACTCTTTTGATCCTTTAGGACCAAAAATGAGTCACTAATAAGGTAATTTCACCACAACATTAATGAAATAAAATTGTAACTAGATCTATATAATGGGTGGAATAGTTATGATTATAAGGGAGTAAATTCATGGAACCATACGAGATCATTTTATTCTACATCATCAATATGTATCCCAAAACTATATATGATGCATCACATAAAACCTGGAAAATAAAACCCACCTCAGAAAAATGAAGCCCTAGAGAAATGAAAAACATCCCCTTTAGGTAATTAAATGCAATCAGATACTGATCATTCATACTAAATCTTGGTGCTTCCTAGTAAAAATTTTCAATGGGAATCCAACTCGAGAGATATCTGGCATAAACCTCCAATAATAGCCTAGAGGACCATGGAATCTATTAACCTCTTACCAATTCTTGAGATATTTGGAAGAAACAAATGCCTCTACCTTCAACTGGTTAACTGCCACACCCTACCAAGACACCACATTCCTTAGTAAATGCACCTCTCATTTATGAAACATAGACTTAGACAACTTTCCCTAGAGCTGTTGGTGGCGAAGAACCTATAAAATAGGTCTACAATGCTTGGAATTATCCTCTATCCTCAAGTAGATCATATGTTATCGATGAATATAATGAAGAATCAGTCTAAGAACTCATAGAACAAAATGTTCATAGCCCCCTGAAAAAATATTGTCCATTGGTGACATTGAACAGAATAGACATGAACTAAAAATGACCCTACCTGCATTTGAAGGTAGTTTTCTTGATATCTCCATCAATTTCCATCAATTGGTGATATCCTGACCACATGTTGATCTTGGAGAATAATCAAGGTCCCTTCAATTGGTCCAAGAGATGATCTATCCTATGAATAGGGTAGTGATTCTTGATCTTCACCAAGTTCAACCTCTATTAATATATACTCAACTTCATACTACCATCAGCCTTCATAGAGAATAAAATTTGAGCACTCCATTATGACACACTATGATGTATGAAACCCATATGCATTAGATCATCTATCTAAATCTTAAAATCCCACAAAACATAAATAACCATCTGATAAGGACCCATCAAAATCATAGAAGCACCTAGTTGTATGTATATCCCAAACTCAACATCATTTCAAGGGGGTAGTGCCACAAACTCTTTGAAAAAAACATCTATGAACTCTATGATAACCTTGGGAGCCTCCTGTGTCTTTGTGTATACTAATTCATAAGATAAGTCAGCCTCCAAGAAATGAATGGTATCCAAACGTCAACTTCCAACTTAGAAATCCCTCTCACAAATGAAAAACACACATTTTCCATCTACGTACGAGAGAATGAATATCCTCAAGAATTAGATTCTTATATCATGCTAGGAATAAAACTAGTTGATACTAAGGATGAAAATATATAGATGCATATAAAGTAAGAAATGTTCCACACATAACTAATGTTTACCCATCATCAATTCACATATCCAACACACATGAAACAAGTTGTTCAGTCCTCCTACTGGAATAGTCGTCACTAATATAATGAGAATCCTCTCTATGTATAGTCCTAAATCATGGACTAAAATGTGTTTTATAAATCAGTGTGAAGATCTTGTATCAGACAGGGCATAAAAAATGGTACATGATTTACTAAATATAACTCAAATGATCTCTGGCCCCTTTGGTGCTGCCTCCTCCACTGCCTGCAACTGACCATTCCCAACTCCTCATCCTCTCTACTAATGGCCTCCTCTATGACCACACTCAGGTCATAGTCCCCAAGGGTGATGTAAATCTTGAGGTCAAACTCCACCTACCACATATACTCTCGGTGGAGCATATGCTTTTTTCCCCTACAGTTGGAATGACCTCACTTGTAAATGTCACTAAGGGTGGCCCTAAACCTTCCCACCTCTATCCAACAGAGCTCATGATTCCACTAGTAACTGATCCTGATGATGTCCATGAACCCTAAAGATAAAACATAGTAGTATGAAGTCCTCATGAAGAGTATTAAACCAACGTTCCATAGATCGACTGATGGGAAGAAGCTAAGGTCTACTCTCTGCTAGCCAATACCTTGAAGGCTCAGGATCCAAAGACCTACAACTAAAAGCAATACTCCTAAAATAACTCTATTGGTTTCCCTATCACAGTAATCCTCCTTATGAGTGTATCTTCTCAATCACCTATGCCTTCTTCTAAACCCTGAAATACGTTGGCAATGTAAAAAAGAGTAACATGATAATGGATCAAAGGTTAGAGTGCCTCTTCAAGATGCCTCACTTAGGACCCTGCATCTGGGAAAAGATTTGGGGTAAAGCATAGAAGGTCATTGAAATCAATCACAATATCCCACATAGAAATACTCCCCTAATGAAGGGAGAGTATCACCTACCACTTCAAATCCTTTATGTTTGAGGAAAGGAACTTTTACAAGAACTAATTATGAAATTAAGACCATGAAATATCTACCTCCTTCCTCTCACCAAGGTATAGAACCCACCACTAACATATAGCTTATCAAATCTAACTAACTCCCATGGAGAGATTTTACTCCATTAAGGTACGAATCAAAATGAAATTTACCTTTAGTTCCTCTATCCATATCCTTCTCTCCAAATAAGAAAAAATTCTCTCATACATCTCCAAATCCCACGAATGAAGATATAAAAATTTAATATTCCACTAATCATCATCCTCAACCAGATAAACCATAAGGAAAATAAGTGGGTAAAACTTTTGAACCTCCACTGGCTGAGCCACACATGGTTGATGACCAAGATCCATAGATAAAAGAAAAAAAATATTTCATAATCTCGGTAGTAGGGAATTTTATTATCATTAATTTTAATTAACATTATTTATTATAACCATCTTGAAATAGGAAAATTAAAATAAGAACACAAGTCATTATAATGCATGTACCTCTCCAAGGTCTCAACCCAGCAAAAAGGTCCACATCCCTTGTTTGTTCAATAATCTCAGTATCAGTGAACTGGATCATGGGGGGTGCTAAATTCTTTTGTCCTATCCTGTCTCCCAAATCAATGTCATGCACCAAGGTTAAATGTAACCATTTCCATACCGACCCATGAAATACTCATTGTGCCTAACTCTTAACTTTTAATTATCTCTCAACCTTCTGTTATGATTCTACTCTTTCATAACCCACTCTCACAAAGGATACCACAATGAAGCCAGGGTGATAAAGACCCTTGTGTCCCACCTACATTAGGCCCTGGTTAGTGACTAGCATCGAGGGTATATAACAATAATGTTTGACAGTCATTACCCTCTATAATATTATTGGATTGGGAGATAAGATGAATCATCCATAATAAACTCCATGATATAAAATAAAATAAAGAAAAACCATCCCACAATGTAATCATAAATAAAACTAATACAAATAAAAGTATCTAAAGTAAATAATAGAGTTAAAACAGTGATATAGAGACTATTCAAATTTCCAACCTAGTAATGTTTAGCCCAATCCATAAAGTCCCACTATAAACCTGAAAACCATTTTTTATACATAGGGTCAGTATACATGTTTACTCAGTAGGAAAAAAAGTCCCTCATGCACATGTGAAAAGAGAGTACTGATGTAGACCTAAGAAAATAGTATAACCGAACATCAACTATATAGGTATACTAACTAAAATCCTAACCTCACCAAGGGTCTCTCACCAAATAATTAATCCAAGTATAATAATATAGAATAAATCATATCAATTATAGGGTACCCCATACCACATTCCCACTTATTTTACACTCTCACATCCCAATAAAAAATGTGATGGTGCTCCCACCCATTCCAAATAACATCATATCACATCACATCACAGATCACAACCAGTTTAGTAGGGTATCATGAACATGAATGACATAAACTGCATTCCCTCCACCTACCTTCCATGACCCCCACTATAAGAGAACTCATCACATCTCACCCAATGAAACTTAGGCAATCACATCTCATCAAATCATATGTATAAAGTTGCACTATTGACTTATAGACATCACATCTGATGCATACCACCAACTGCTAGAAGTGGGAGCAGGGAGCATTGGATACATATCCATCCATCCTCCCCTGTGATGTAGAAAAAAACACCCCGAAAACTTCTAGTGTTGGTACATCTTTCTTGACGTAGGTGGATAACATATAGAAATCACAATGAATATACAATGTACATACATATATATTCATAGCACACAATCCCCATTTTATGGGTTCACAAAAAAAGGAAAAAACATCTTAAAACATTACCTACTACCTATAAATGAATAAAGACCCCAAAATAATCCATGTTCCACAATCCATCCTAAATTAAATCCTATTTCAAAATTATACATTATCAACCCATTTCAATTAAAATAGTAACCTTGTTTCATATTTCTATCCCATTTTTCTTATATAATCATTAACCATTTAAAACACGTGACCCATTATCAAAAAAATCCTTAAACATTACCATGATATATCATTAATATTCATTCAATTCCATTTCTACTGGAGATACTAATTTAACCAACCAACATCATATCCTAGAAGCACAACCACACCACCACCACCATCGTAGCCCTACTGCATATCACATCCACTACACACACACCCATCACAATTATGTTTTCACCCATGTATCACATCCTTAGAGCCAATAAACAACACACAATCATGTCCACAAACAAATCACATGACATAAAAAAATCATTTAACATATAATCCATGGGGTCTTTCATTAAATTCCACTTCATTATATGATGGAGTTATCAATCCAAAAGATTTTGGGGAATCCATTTCATTAACTGAACATATATGGTTAACTATTTATATATAGTGGTGTCACAACAAATCAAAAAACATGGGCATCACAATGTATAAGAATATTGAAAAAAATAGTGGTTACCAAAATCCATGGTATTTAGTGATACAATAAACAAAGATAATCTCAATATCATAATCAAAAGAAATTAAACATGTAAATCATTCACATTCCCCTTTCCATTTCACTTAAACCAGTTAATTATCTTCATTAATCCTGATGCAAAGATCTTCAAAAGAGATAACAAGAGTAACACATCCCGTATGATACACATAAAGGGTAAATTGTGGATTTCTTAATAGGAAGAAAGAAACTTTACACAAACTTGCTACATCGAAAAAAAAGGGTGTACATACAGGATAAAACCTCCTATAGGGAGAACTCAAAACAACACCTAGAAAATGGATACACAAATCTAAGGGAAAAATAAATTGGAACCACTCAAATCATGATAAAGGGATATCAAAAATAGTGAAGGAAGGATCTTCTCTTTAGAAGGGTTAGATCCAAAATTAGTAGAAATTGATATGGTTGAGTTGACTATTAATGGAAGATCTCATCAAACTCTTGTGGTTGAACCATTTTAAAAGTATCAAGACATGGATGAAATAGTGATATAATTATACTCCATTAAAATAACTTAAAACCAAATAATTAAGGCATTCAACCCATTTTTCATCATAAAAATTTTCAAAATGGAAAATCAGTTAATTTTATAAAAACTAAAAACATTGTTTATTTCCACTACTAGGGATTCACCGCTAGGATAAACGACCACAAGAAATGACTCACCACCATAATGAACTACTTAAACAAATTAATCACTTCAAAAATTACTCATTTTCATAATTACACTCCATAATAAATTAATCACCATCAAAATAACTCACTACCTGAATGAATCACTACCCAAATGACCCACCGCCAAAAATGACACACTTCTGGAATGACTCATCTTCAAAATATCTCACCACCAGAATAAATCACCACAAGAATGACTCAATTAAAAAATGAAAGACCTCTAGAATGACTAACCTCTAAATTAACTCATCGCCAGAAATGAAACAGTTCTAGAAAGACTCACCAATAGAATGACACAATTCTATAATGACTCACGAGTAGAAATGACTCACCAAAAAAATGACTCACCATCAGAATGACTCACTGCCAAAGTGACTCAAAACTATAAATGAATCACCACTAGAATTAATCACCACTAGAATTATTCACTACTATAATTACACTGTTGGACTCAAAAACACCATGGACATCCCTTAGACACATCAACCTCCATATTTTCTAAAATTCAACAAGGCAAAAGGTAAGTTCTATTACAATATGCCTTTGGTATTTTTTATCTTCTCGAATAAATATTTTGAAATAACCCATTTCCATTAAAAAAATTATTAAAATACTCCTTGATTTTTAAAGGGTTCTTTTATAAACAATTTTTTTTATTTTTCAATTATAATTTTTTTAAATAAAACACAATGAATAATTATTCATGTGTTTCAAAACAGAATTATTTCTCTATTTCCAAACATATACTTGGATTTGTTTACTCACCCCATGTTTTAAAATGTATTATAGGTATTATTGATGACTACGAGTTATTATGTAGGAAAATCTCAATTATGATGATTATCTTTAGAGATTAAATGATAATATTCGAAGAGTTTTTATCAGTTAGAAAAAATCTCATTTAAAATAAATAGTGTGGTCTTGATATGTAAAAATATTGTAATCTTCTAAATCACTAGACCTAGGAATATTTTTCAGTATTTAGTAACTCAATATTTGGATTGTAGGGTTAGAATTAAAAATTTTGACATATTATGATTTTATTAGTATCAAATTAATTATAAAAAAAAGAAACGAAAAAAGAAGAAGATTATGTGTTTTTAGAACTAGGACTCATAGTACAGGTCTGGAGCATCAGAAATGGTATCGAAGAAAAGGTTTTTAAAACATTAGAGGTTTTTTTATCTGTTAATAATATAACAATGTTTTTGGTAATGTTATGGATTAATTAGTTTTAGGAATATAATTTTAATAGTATATATAAACCTAGGGAGTTTAAAAGTGCTTTGGTGTAAAGTAATTTATCATATTATAGATTTAAATGAGGTGTCAATTGATAATACACCTATGGTTGAATTTTTATTTCTAATGTTTTAATCAATTAGTATCATAATAGTTTTTGTTTTAGTAATTTATTTTTGATAGGGTCATGAAAATTATGTTATGATCGGTATTTTTATATAAATATATTAGACTTATAAGTAAGGAAGTATATTTTCTACCAATTTAGGTGGAAAATTGAAATATTAATATAATATGAGGTAAAAGGATAATTCTTACACATAATAGTAAGGTAGATACTTTGTTAGTAATTATATCATGGTTATATTAGGATCACCCTCATATGTTTTAAAAATATAGATAAATTAAAATTATAAGGATATGATTTATTTAAGGGTGGTATGTCACATATGTGGCTTTATTTTGATGTAGTTTCTCTTTTATTTTTGGTCATAACATTATCTCATGTATTTCCTAGGAGATTTTTGGGAAAATTTGTGATTTTAGGACTTAGAATGAGGTGTCCCAGGGTTAGTGGAAACCATGAACCAGCCCTGTGGAAACCATGCACCATGGACAATGGAAATATCTAGGACACTCATCCATATTCATGGGCATGTGGGTTAACTATGCACCTAGGATAGTGGATCTATCTTAGGTACACATCTAGGTGAATGGGAATGTTCATCCTCTAAGAAAACTATGTGTCCTATTTTATTTTTGGACAGAGGAGACATTTGGTTGGTGCACTATCTAAAAAACTATATGTCCAAACCATTCCACCTTCCAGATCTTTCAAAATTTTGAAATTATGTATTTCCCATCCCTAATTTTAACCTCAAATCACCAATTTATTCCCCAATTCTACTCCTTATCCCCATTCATGTCCCCCTATCCATTTGCACTCCCTTGGGATCTGAATATTTGGTGGATTTTGTTTGAATCTTTAAGAAGTCTCTAAGTAAGCCCATCCTTTCATCTTTTCCTTCTTCTTCTTTTCTATTCTAATTTATCTCTTATGTTCTCTTTTCTATAGTAGATAGATTGACCCAATATGGAGTCAATATGGTTTCTTTAGGTTTAATCTTGATGAATGTGGTATGATATTTCCATTACATGGTCTCTCCTTAGTGTGGTCATAGTTTACAACCTTTTTCTAGATGTTTCTAATAAAGTTATAGGTGGTTCCATGATTTTACAGTATTTGATAACATTAGTATTATTGATATGGTTTCCAATTAGTTTTATAATTTTTTTGGGTAGTCAAAATCATGTTTTCAAAGGGATTTGGTGTGCATAAGGGTTTGCTGATGATTTCCTACTAAAGTGGTTGTCTTCATGTGAGTTTATGTTGTTCGAAGTGTAATTTTATAAGATATTGTTCATGTGATATAGGAAGTTGAATTGATCACAAGGTAATCCTATGAATCTAGGTAGGAATTAATGGTCTTGTATATTAGGTAAGTCAGTAGGGCCGAGTTTTTGTCTCCATAATAGGATTATGTAACAAGACTAACTAAACATACTTGTGATATGGATCGGTGGATCGAGGAGGACTGTTTCATGTGTGAAATGGTTTGATCAATAAGTGTATCAGGATTAAAGGACCTCGATAACTCTTTTACATCATGGTTTTCTCATGGTTCTCTTGTTTTGGATTACCATTTATCTTTTTTGTAATTTTACTTTCTTTATTAAATTCAAAGAATGTTTTATTTTGAAGACACCCTACATACATCCCCAGGTGTATATAGACATTTTTATGTTTGATCAAGGTAATAGAATGGTTCCTTAAGATGGTGATGATAGTTCCATGTGTTAGTGGTTTCTCTTTGGATATATGTTTATGGAGGTGGAATGACAGAGATGACCCTTTTATTTCCTAGTGGCTTGGTTTTATATTTGGATACCCAACCCATTTTGGTTATTTTGGTTTTTGATTGTATTATAAAATGTTTAAATCATGTTAGTTGTACTTTTTTTATTGATTATGATGGGATGTTATATTCTCTATGTTTTTTCATGGTTGATTCTTAAAATCCTTCCCAAATTTTATTTGAGATACTCAAGAAATATCTTCCAGAACATGTGGAATAAGAATTCCCTTTAGTTCATTCCATGAGTCGGGTAATGTATCAAGTTAGATGACGACCCGAACTAGTTTATAAAAAATGGTATGAGAGTATGTTTCTTCTTTTCCTTGGTTCTTGTTATTTGGGAGAGTCTAGATACACTGAAGCATGGATTTTTATATGGTTAAGGATCTAGTTTCTTCTAGGGTGTTTGGCCAACGCATATCATGAAAATCCATAGCTCACCGTGGGATGTTTTGGATATGGTTTGACTCATACTCTAGGTTATATATATATGTTACAAAATATGCTAAAAACCGAGCTGGGGTGGAGTGGTTTCACTTATTATTATTATTATTATTATTGTTTTTTATTTTTGGAAGTACTTGGAGTTTGTAATTGTTGAAATTTTCTTGGATAGTGTATTGATGTGTTTCCATGTGTTTTTTGATTGATGTAGCATCATACATCCAGAAATACTTCATGTGCAACCATGGGAGGAGACCAAAGAGGGTTCTCCCTCTCTAGTTTAGTAGACAGTAGTGTTATTCGTTGTTTGGTTTATCCGGACATTGGATCAAGGTGTAGTCACTGGTCTTACTCATGCTAAAGAATCCAAACCATGTACAGAAAAGGACAAGCCTCAGTAGTTTATCAAGAATAATCCACCTTCCTTTTAGGGTTGCACGGACCCCTAGGAAGTGGAGGATTGGATTGCAAATATTGAGACGATTTTTGGGTTTCTTGATACTTCTACGGTGGTTATAGTGAAGTGTGCTTCATTCATGTTGAAAGGGTCTATTCGTACGTGGTGGGAATTAGTAGTACATGCCGGAAAATATTAGAATACGGGCTAGAAAGACATAGAGGTTGTATTCAACATGTAATATTTCCCAGAGATCGTGGCCCTTTCCAAAACTAGAGAGTTTTTGGATCTCCATTAGTAGGATCAGAAAATGTTGGTATACACCAACCAATTCATAGATTTGGTTCATTTCACACCCGAAGTGGTTTCTAATGACCTGTTAATGGATCATAATTTTGATATGGGGTTGTATATAGACATTATTTCTTAAGCCTTCTTGTTTAAGTTGAAGAAATATGCTGAGATAGTTGACTGAGCTCTGATGGTATGGATTGATCTGCTAGAAAATCTGGTTTCTATGGAATAGTTTCAGCAATGGGACAAGGTAGTAGAGGTTCCACTGAAAATAAAAGAAGGCATGATGAGAAGGAGAAAAGGGGGGTGGTATCCCTAGCCACCCATTTCGACCACCTTCATCCTTGACCACTGGAGGTGGGTTGTTTTTACACTACACTGGGCCAAAATTTGTATTTAGGGCAGTTTTTTTCATTTAGCGGTGGTTTAAAACGCTCCTAAATCATTTTACGACGGTTTTAAAAATCCATTGTTAAATTGTGTGTTAGGAATTAATTAGTAGTGGTTATTTAAAACTATTATAGAATGATTTATCAATGGGTTTTTAGCGGTGGTTTAAGCAGTTTCTAAATCGTTTTGATTTTTTTAATTTTTTAATTTTTCATTATTTTTTTTTTAATTTTTTAATTTTTTAAATTTTATTTTATTTTTGTAATTGATTGGTTTATTTATTTATTTATTTATTTATTTATTTTTGTAATTTATTTATTTATTTATTTTTGTAAATTATTTATTATTTTTTATTTTTTATTTTTTATTTTTTATTACCATGCTCAGGCCCATCTCCATGCCCAAGTCCATGTCCATGCACATGCCCATGCTATATATAGAAAATCTATGTTCGGTAAGATTTAAACCCCTTAACTCTTGCTTATTCTTCAAAGACATTACCATTCCTACAGGCTCTTCATGTGGTTAATAAATCGAATTTCATATACTTATATATATATATATATTAATTGGGAGGAAATAATACATAAAAATAAACACACTAAATAAATATTAATCAATAATTAATAATCATTAATGATTACTCAATAATCAACAATTAATAAATAATTATTAATTATTAATATTTAATAATTACAAATTAAAAATTACAAATTAATAAATATAATAGAAATGAATAATAAATAAAGAAATATATATTATGTAAATAAATGGTAAAAAAATATTAAATAATAAATAGTAAATAGTAAATAATGAAGAGTAAATAATAAATAATAAATAATAAATAATAAATAGTAACTTGTAAATAATAAATACTAAATACTAAATACTAAATAAAACATAATATCTAATATCTAATATCTAATATCTAATATCTAATATCTAATATCTAATGTCTAATGTCTAATATCTAATATCTAATATCTAATATCTAATATATAATACATAATAAATAATACATAATACATAAAAGATAATATATAATATATAATATATAATATATAATATATAATATATAATATATAATATGTAATATGTAATATATAATAAAAAATATATAACATATAATATCTGATATCTAATATCTAATATCTAATATCTAATATCTAATATATAATATATAATATATAATATGTAATAAATAATATATAATATATAACATATAATATATAATATATAACATATAATATATAATTAATGTATAAATAAAAGATTAAATAAAAAATAATTTAATATATGAGACATAAATAACAAATTAACAATAAATTACTAAATAAAAGATAAATAAATTAATAATAATTAAATAATGAAGAATAAGAAATGATAAATGATAAATTAATAATTAATAATTAATAATTGGCTATAAATAATTAATAATTAGTAATTAGTAATTAGTAATTAGTAATACCTAATACTTAATAATTGATCATTAAGAATTAATAATTCATAAATAATTTTAAATGTTTATAAATTTATAAATAAATAATAAATTATTAATAATTTTTTAATATATAAATAGTTAATAATTAATAAATAATTAATACTTAATAAATAAATAATAAATAATAATTGAATAATAAAATAATAATAAATTAATATTTAGTAAATTTAAAAATTATGGTTGTTTAAAGTTCGAGTTCAATTTTCAAATTTTGATATTTGAATTTATTTTTTTCCTTTGATTATCACATGATTTAAATCTCACATAGTTTTAACTGATTTGATAAGCATAAATTTGACTAGTTGTGGAGCTGAAATGTACTCTCGGATCAGAAATTATATTTATTCGATTCTGAAGTCTGGTCTACAACTTATTGGAGATTTGTTTTCAGTTTAAAAATATTTTTACCTAAAAATTATAAATATTTATTAATTTACGCACTATAAATAATTATAATTATAATTAATAAACTAAATTTTATTGTAAATAATAAATAAAAAATACAAATTAACAAATAAATATATTTTAAAAATTAATTCCCTCAATTTCACGGTGGTTTTGAAAAAACCACCATTATGTTGCATTGATTTTTTTTTAAAAACAGTCTTTAAAGAAATTATAAATTTTTTTGGGAATAAATTTTAAAAAAATCTTCAAAAGTATATTAAAAACATTTAGCATCATTTTTTTTTACAGATTTTTTCAAAACCCCTATTAAATTCTTTAAATGAAAAAAGTAGCAGCAGTTTTGAAAATCGTCAGTAAAACAATAATTTCTTGTAGTGATACTAGTGTGGAAGGTAAGGGAACAATAGGGAAGTGTGTCTAGTTCCAACTAGACCATGTCATTAGTTTGGGTACTTATATCACTTATAGAAGTTCTGTAAGAGTGGTATGCTAACTCAAAGTGGTTCGGGTTCCTCAACCAATAAGGAATTACCAGCTTAGTTTGGTAAATCAAGGGTGATGCATTATCAGTATTTTGGTCATGGTGGTAAGGCAGGATCCTCATATGGGAAGATTTATCTTAGGGAATAACCTCAAGTTAGTAATCAGTTGTAGGCATTAGAAAAGACAAAGAACATTTATTCCATGGATTAGGGACCAGTGGAAACAAATGTAGAACCAACGATGGTTTGAGGAACTGTTTTTATCGTAACATCCATGGCTATCAATTTATTTTATATGAGTCCATATAATTTATTTATTTATATTTTTCTAGTGGAACTATTGAAATTTCTAACTGACCTTAAACATCTTATGATGTAATTGGTTACATAGATTTGTTCAAAGAGAGAGAAGGGAATCAGATGTCCATCATGTTTTTTCACATTGACAGGGTTCAGGTTGGAAGAGGATTTCATGGTTCTGGAAATGGTCCTCTTTGATGAAATTTAGGCATGGATTGGATGGATCATTTCAAGGAACACATTGATTTCTATCATCAGTTACTAAGATTTGAAACACCATATGGGAGTAGCCATGTCTTTCAAGGTGAATAGGATCCTCGATTAGGGTGATTCGGGCCTCTACTTCCAGAGCTGGATAATCTCGTTTTTCAGGTATCATCCCTCATTTTGGGGGATAAAGATAGAGGTTAAAATGGTGTATTACCTTCTATGGTGGACGAGTTCCTAGAGGTGTTTCTAGATGATTTCACACGGTTGCCTCTAGAGTGTGATGTTGATTTTACCAATGATTTTTAAATTAGAAAAAATCATATATATCTTCCCTCATATCATATATCCCCCATAGAGTTAATGGAATTAAATATACAGGTAGAAGACTTTGAATCCAAAGGAATCAATTCCTCCCTCACCTCAGCTTATGACGTCCTTGTGTTTTTTGCTAAAAAATCTGATAGATCCCTTTGGTTGCGCATTGAATATGAGAAGTTGAATAAGGTTAAAAACAAGAATAAGTACCCTATTCTATGTATTGATTACCTATTTGATCAACTCAAGGGGCAAAGGTGGTTCTCTAAGATTTACCTTCATTTCAAGTACCATCAGGTCAGGGTTATAGAATTAGATGTTTCTAAGATATACTTCCAAAGTAAGTATGTTCACTTTGAGTATTTGGTAATTCTATTTGGATTGATAAATTCTCAATTGGTTTTTGATGGATCTTATGAAATGTGTGTTCCATCAGTACCTCTACACCTTTATCATCATGTTTTCATATGATATCCTGGTCAACTCTAAGACATGGTAAGATCATAATAAGCACTTGAGTAATGTGTTGGGAACTCTTCAAGATCATTGCCTCTTTGGTAATCTCTCTAAGTGAACATTCTAGTTTTGGGAGGTAATTTTTTTGGGCCATGTGATTTCATAATGTGATGATTTAGTGGACCTTAAAAAGATAAAAGCAATAATTTCAAGGTAGAAATTGGTGAATGTCTTCAATATCAGGTGTTGTGTGGCCTTGACAGGGTACTATAAGCAGTTTGTTAGATATTTCTATCGGTATTCCATTCCCATGACTGTACAGACCTAGGAAGGGGTATTTTTCTAATAGAGCCTATAATTTCAGGAACCTTTTGAGGAGATCAATTATCTTTTGAAATTGACACATATTATTATTTTTCCAAAATCAGGTAAGGGATATTTGGTCTAGTGTTATGATATAGGTACGTGTCTTGGGTGTTTTTTGATGTAGGGTGACCTTGTGGTGGAATATGGTTCTTGCAAAATCTGACCACATGAAAGGAATTACCCAACCCATGACCTGGAATTAGAATTGGTGGTGATTCCTTGAATACATGGAATCACTATCTCTTCGGATAAAAGTTTTTAGTCTGCTCAAACAATAATATCTTGAACAACATTTTTTTGAGGAGGATCTAAATCTAAGGTATCAAGGATGAGTTGAGAATTATTAGGGGTTTGAATATATTATTTTTTATACCTTGTGAAAAGTAGATGTAGTAGTAGAAAACCTAATTTGGAATGTGTCAGTGCAAGCTATAAAGGAGTCCAGTGTTGAGTGTAATTTAATGGGATTTTTTCCCAGATTCATCTGAAGAAAACAAGCATAGTGGATGAATGTTCCTGGATAGTGTCTAGTTGACACCATCACTTATGGATATGATTTGGTAAGAGAATCCTAATGATGAGTTCTTCCATCATTTAATGCTTCTTCTGAATATTGGGGACATTTCTAGTAATTTTCATGGTATTCTGAAGTAGTTATTTTTTTTAAAGGTTGCATTGTGGTTCCATCATCATTGTAAAATATGGAGATGAAAGATAGACATAATTCTCAGTGTGGTATACATGATAGTACCACCACAATGATTTATGATGTGTGGTTCTAGTTCCAATGGCTAAATATAAGGTGTGATATAGCTGACACTGTATCCAGGTGTTATACTTGTATGTTGGTTAATGTCGATCAGTAAAGGACCTCTAGTTTACTTCATCAACTACTCATTCCTACCTGGATGTGTGGCAAGGCCTGAGCGGGCTTCAACATTATTTTACCACATACCCCCCCCCATGGAAGGAAAATGATTTCTGTGGTTATTGACTGACTAACCAAATCATCCCATTTTATTCTAATTGGGGACTCAAACAAGATTAAAATAGTTAAAAAAAATTTATGTACATGAGATAGTGAGGCTTCATGGTGTTCCATCATCTATTGTTCCACATAGGGATACCAATTTAACTCTCTATTTTGTAAAGTAATTCTGAAGGAAATGTGTTCACATGTCAAACATATAACATTATACCATCCTCAAATGGATGGTTAGACAGAGTGGGTAACCATATTTTTGAATACACACACTAAGCATACGTGTTAGATTTTAGAGTATTATGGGCTTACCATTTGGGAAAGGTCCAATTTTCATATAATAATTGTTACCAATCCTTGATAATAATGCATCCATTTTTGGAAATTTATGGTTAGTCTTTCAAATCACCTTTTTTCTAGATAGAACTTGGTGGGACCTATTTAATCCAATTGAGCCTTCTGTAGGAGACGTGAGAAAAGTTCATTTGATTTGGTAGTGGTTTTTTATAGCACATAGTGTCTATAAGTCTTATGTCGATCAGCAGAACTGATCCATAGATTTATCAATGGCTGACCAAGTGTTTCTAAAGGTTTCTCTTTGCATGTGTCATTGTCCTCTTGGTAAGCAAGTGATGTTAATGTATAGGTGTGACAACCATTTTGAGGATATTTAGGGAGATGTAAAGGGGGAATATTGATTACCTTTTCTATCCCAATTAACATGGATTCCTGACATGTTCTAGGTCTTTCAATTGAATAAGTATCATCCTAACCCATCTCACATACTGAATTGGAGTTATAGTTCAATTCTTCTATATTGAGGGTCCAGTATGGATTTTGGATTACCAAGTGAAACTACTTCAAGGGAAGACCAATCCATTGGTTCAGATCCATTGGTGGCATGTGAATGATGAACATGATACAATAGAGGGGAATTATTGGGTATAGGAGCAGTATACACACTTATTCTCTGATCAGGCATTAATTTTACTTTTAAATGATGTAAAGATTTCATGGTTGGGAGAATTTTAATACCAATGGCCTTATTTTGAGTTATTTTATCTTTTATTTTTAATCTTATATTTATCTTAGGGATTTCTAATGTGTTTTGTGGAAAATGGTCATTTTTATACTAAGCGGGAGCTGGGGAATGGTTCACACATGGTTAATGGAAACCATGAACTAGCATAGTAGAAACTGTACACCCTGGAGAATGGTATTGTTCATGTCACACAGCCTAGTGCACAGGCGTATTGGATAACCATGTGCCTTGTTTGGTGGCTCTATCTAAGGTGCACGGCTAGGAACACATATGTTCACCCCCTCAAGTAAAATGGTATGGCCTATTTTCTCTTTGGATAAAGGTACCACATAGTTGGTGCATGGTCTAGAAAACCATGTGGCCAAACCAAGAGGCCACCAGATCTTTAAAATGTTTTAAATTGTAGTTTAACATCATTGATTTTAACCCTAAATCACCCATTTCCTTCTCTCATTTGACTCCCCATCCCTCGGAGTTTTCCCCATTCCTCTTCATATCCCTTGGGATCCAAATATTAGCTATATTTGGGTGGAATCTTCAAGAAGTCTCCACGTAATATTCTCCTTCCCACTTTTTCTTCTTCTTATTTGGATTTTCTCCTTTCTCTTTTGTGTTGTCTTTTCTCTAGTTTATAGAATGACCCAATGTTCGGTCAATATTGTTTATTTTGATTAAATCTTCATGAATGTGGTGTGATCTTGCCATTATAGGTTCCCTCCTTGGTTCGGTTGTTTTTTTAACCCTCTTCTAGAAGTTTCAAATCAAGATGTATGTGGGTCCAGGATTTGAAATTATTTTATAACTTTAGTATGCTTGATATGGTTTCCAACGGGTTTTATAAATTTTGTGGGTGGTAAAATTCTTGTTTTAAAAGTTTTTTGGTGTTCTTAAGGGTTTAATGATGATTACCAGCTATGATTCATAGTATCCATGTGTGTTTATATTTTTGGAAGTGTAATTGTGTAAAAGGTGGTTCTTTTGATATAGGGATATGAATTTAGCACAAGGGAATCCTAGGTGTCTAGGTGGGTAGACTGAGTCTAGTATATTATGTGAGTCATCAGGGATGAGGTCAATTCTCCCTAATAGGATTATTTAAAAACACTAACTAAACATAAATGGGATGGGGATTGATTGCTCGAGCAGGGTCATTGCATCAAAGAGATGGTTTAATCACGAAGAGTACGAGGATCCTAGGACTTGCTAGCCCTACTACCTTAGGGATTTCATTGTGTGCTCATGTTTTGTCCTACCATTCAACTTGTTATCATGTTTACTTTCCTTTTTAAATTCAAATCGTGTTTTATTTATATTTCATCTTTCTTTTCTTGACACCGAGCATGAAAATTTTCATCTAATTTCATGGGATAGAATCTATTTTTCTGGTATCCTATTGATCATTAGGCAAACACCCTACATACAAACTGATTAGTATGTAGAAATTATTATGTTTGATCTATGTAAAGGTAGGGTTCCCCAAGGTGTTGATGGTGGTTCCATGTGTTAGTGGTTTCTATTGTGATGTATGTTGATTGATGTTGCATGAGGGTGATAACCCTCTTGTTGTCTGGGGGATCATTTGTATAGTTTGGTCCCCTCCCTATTTTGGTTATTTTTGTTTTTTATTATAATTTAAAATGTCTAAATCGTGTTATTTATACCTTTGGTTTTGGTTATTTATATTGATGTGATGTTCTATTCTCAAGGTTTTACTATGGTTGATTCTTCTACTCAAATTTATTCAAAAATGTGATATTTGATGCCCATGAACTAGTTTCTAGCCCATTGGGATCAAGAAATCCCTTTGGACCATTCCATGGGATAGGGTCAGGTGTTGGCTTTGATGGCTACTTGTTTTGGTTTGTGACATGGTAGAATATAATGCCCTGAGATTTTATTATTAATTTCTCTTTTAAATAAATTTTTATAAAATGTCTAATTTCACAACTAAAAAAATTTATGAATATTGAACCATAATATATCATTTTTAAAATAAAATTATTTAATCTATAAACAATATAAAATAGAATATATTAATTTAAAATATTCATGTTATAAAAGGTACTACTTTTACAAAAAATTTATTTATTTTTCTAGGTAATAATAAAAATATAAGTTTATTAAATAATAAGTTATTGTAAATATGTTCTCATTTAAAAATTTATATTAATTTTATAATCATAAAAATATTATATTAATGAATTTAAGGTTAATATTAGTGGTTTTTAAATATTTTATAGTATATGATAAATATAAATTCTCCTAGTAATATAAACTTTTTTAAGAAAAATAAATATTACGGTAAGAAAAATATTATTCTAAAATATATATAATTATAAGAGAATAATATTAATTTGGTATTAACATATTTTATGATAATTAAAGATTTTAATACTATTTACAATGCAACATAAAATATTAACCTGCAATAAATATTTATATTGGAAGTAAAATTAAATAAATTTAAATATATAAATTATTAGTTTGAAATAAATGTATATTAGATAATTATAATAGAATAATTGTTATTATAAATTAATGTATATAATGATGATCCTAAATTCCTATATAAATATAATATTTATTAATGGATATAAATATTATAATTTATAAAAATTATAATTTTGAATGACTAAATAAGATAATTATAATGAACTAAAATTTATATATAAGAAATGAATATAATGTGTGATATACTTATAAAAAATATACTTAATGATTATTTTTAACTCTTGTAGTAGTATAGTATCTATTATGAATGTAATGATAATTAAATAATATAATAAATAAATATAATAAATTCAATATTAATATTTAAGGAGGAATATTTTAAATATAGAAAATATGTTAATAAGTGATAGTTATGAATAATAAATTATTTTAATAGTGGTAAATAAATTTAATAAAAATATTTAAATTAATAAAACTAGAAAAAATTAATATAATTATAAGTAGTAAATTTATTTTTATAAATCTATTTTTGAATATGGAATATATATATATATATATATTTACAAATATATAATTAATAAATTGTTCATGAAGATGTTATTTGGTTATAAGAGTTATAATATTTTATAGTATGATATTAAATGTATAAAAGTTAAAACTTAAATTGTATTATCAAATTAATAGTTAAGGGATAAATTTTACATAATATTATTTCAATAAAATAAAAATATATTTATTATAAAAATCTTGTGGCTCATTGCAAGTTTAGGATAAAGGCATGGGTTAACGCATGGAGGTCACAGGAAAGGTTGAGGGGATGCATTAATAAGGCATGAACCACATGGGTCATCATGTAGGTGGTGATGGATTCTTATCTTTCACAGCATGCTAGCCAACATGGTGGGCCACGGGTCACCATCGTCACCTAAGGACCTTTAACAAGGTGGGTTAGACACATCCTCATAAATTAAAGAGCATGAAGCTAAATACAAAACTGATGTGGGATCAAGATTCATAGTTACTGTTCTTTATTTAAAACTAATGTTTTCACATTACAAAATAAACTTTCTTTTTCATATTAAACCATAAAATTAACTATAATTGATATTCATAGGATATAGTATATAGAAATAATTTTTTATTAAGGGAACCACATAGTTAATTTGGATGATGCATGATAGTAAAATGATGCATCTCACAAAGATGATTTTTTTTATTTTTTAACAAATCACAATATGAATACCCATGGTCCCATGTATATATATACACATTACATATTAGTTGGATATTTTTGATATTGTATGATGTATGAAATAAAATTTCAACTATAACCAGCACCATTAGAGGTCATCATGATTCACACATGTGAATATTGTGTGGTTTAAATAGGTAATAAATATATAGTTCATGGGAATAAAATAAAGTAAAACATTATAATATATAAATGTTATTAAGTTCATATTTTGAGTAGGGGTAAATAAATTTATAAGACATTTCCACAAATTTAAAATAGCTATGAGCTAAGGGGGACCTGAAAATGGAAGTAAATGAAATGAGACGAGTTTGAAGGTCACGGCATTTATATTAATCATATTTATTGGTGATAGTGTTTTGGTAATATCATAAATGATATATATTATAGTTTGGTCTATATAAAACACCAATTTTGGTTTTTGAGTGATTAAACTCAAAAAAGTTTTTTCATTATAAAAATACCTATATTTTTCCTAGAAGTGGTAGTAGACAGAGATATATTAAGGGATAGAGGGAAGTTTTAAGATTTTCCTTATGAATGTAATTATATATAGAAGGATTCATTAAGGTTTTATTAATATCTTTATGTAAGGAAAAAATGTTTTAAAAGTACCTATTTCAATTCTACAAGATATAAAATATATTTATTCCTTCAAGAAACAAAACCCTTTTGGTTTATGGTATTATGAATATTAAATTCAATTATAAGGAGTGTTTTCCTATTAGGTTTTTAAAGAGTTTAAAATTTATCTTTTTAAATTTTAGATGTTCAAATTTCAAAACTCCCACTCGCTCTTAATATAAATTTTACTTGTACTCCACTTTAAAATAATTTATATTACTTGATTATTTTCTTATACAATCACCCTTTGTGTCTAAAATATTTTATTTTAATGCACCCTTTTTCTCTTCATATTCATCAAAGATCCTTAATATTCAGATTTATTAAAATCATTCTCTACATTATTCAATTTAATGATTTATTTGATGGTTTTTCCCATGAATTTTTTGTTTTTTTTATTTCTAATTTAATTTTATTTTTTAAGGTGTATTTCCCTAAATAAATTTTTTTGAGTTCTCATCGAATAAGAATGAATTTATTTATATACCTTATTATTTATAAATTTTGTTTTAACCTATATTTTAAGAATTTTTAAATGAATTTTTAATCGAAAATGCATTTAGAAAATTCATACTGCAAAATATTTGGTTAAAATTTATCACTTGATCTTTCTAAATGATGAAAAGTGATGGGAAGTGAACCCAAGCCCTCAAGGGAATTTTCCAACTGAATTGATGGATGTGATTTATATGGCCCCTAAATTTTCATTTTTCCTCATGGATATTTCAAGATAGGTGAATCTCATTGGATTTCATTTTATCATAAATATTTTTGTGTTTTTTAAAATGAAGGTTTATTTTTAAAAGTTGATTCATTATTTAAACTTAATTTTAAAAAGGTTTATTTTTAAAAAAAATACATATTATTTAATATTTTATGTCTTCCCCAAGAATAATTTAGAAAGAACACTTTTCCCATTTTGAATCTATTTTTTAGAAATCTATTTTGATTTTCTTAGAGGTTATTTCATAATTAAATGTTTTATTTTCATCAAATCATTTTTTAAGGAAAACACTTTAAGAGTACTTCAAGAATTTAAAAAAAATGTTCTTACACAATTTTAAAACCCTTAATATGATTTTATTCTCAATACATGTTTACAAATATTTTTCACATGGATTATTGATGAATTGGAATAATTATGAAGTCACGTATTGATTATAAGTATTAGCTTCTGTGATGTTGGTATATTATTCTAGGAGTTTGTATTAGTGTTAAAAATGAACATTAAAATTAAATAGTAGGTTCTTGATATGTAATAATGTCTTTAATACTTTAAATATCTCCTCCTCAAAATATTCTTGAGTATATAGTGATTCTATAATTAAAATTATGGTTATAATTATAAATTTTTTGGGTCACGTCTTTTAGTATAAATGAAATTAAATAATAAAAATAAAAAAATTGGGATATTTGTTTTTATCACTGGACCTGGGATTGCTTTGCTAGTGAATCACACTCGGCATCTTTCATGGGTAGGATAAGACCTTTGGGGCTTGATGTGGGTGATAGAGAGAGGCTTCCTCTTGTTAATGGTTTTGATATCTCCCCTTTTGGAGATGTAAAATAGTGCGCTATAAAGTGTTAGGTATACTATTTAGAGGAATTGGTATTGGGGTCCCAAGGGCCTTACTGGTATCCCACTCGAGAAGGTTCTTAGTTAGTGAGACTGGGAAATGAGTGAGATTTTAATAGGGATTAGACCATCATATTTAGGCCAGGTTTGGGTAGAACATTAAGTCTATGAGGTCATCATGGGGTGACATGTGCATAAAGGTATTAATTATAAAAGACTTAGATGGACTTGAATAGATTATCCATGCAGACTATATAGGCATCGAGATCCATTCATGATATAGGAAAGTCCTCAAGATATTATCACCTATGTAATGATATATTAAACTTGTGATATAAACTACAAGCCCTAATTTCAATTTCATACATGTTCCTCGTTGTGAAATGATGGATTATAGGACCAGATGGTTAAGGTCCCTAACTTGAGTAAGATGGCAGTGGATAGGAAAAGCTAACTGATTTGGACCACTGCTAATGGACAACCTTCCCTATGAATGTGGTAATGGATCAGACCATTATTTGAAGACATACTAGAGGGGTTTGGTGGGGGTACTATTGTGTGACATCTCATTTAAGGATAAAGTATGAATAGGGAAATATTATGTTTCCCCTCACTAAGTGATCGGGGATGACTAGGGTAACATTGGGAGGTATATATATGATATTTAGGAGATCATCAGAGTACTGTTATGTAGCATCACCCTGAGTGGTAGGGGATGACTGTGGTAATATTATGTGGAATATCCCTACGTGATAGCGGATGACTATGGAACTATATTCCCAATATCTTCTCAGTGACAAGGGATAACCAAGGTACTTTGTGTGTGTCAATCACTAAGGGAGATTCCTTAGTTACTTATTATGTGGCCTGTTGTGAGGGGATTAGTTTATGTACTTGATCTGAACCTACCCTAAAGATAAGGGTAGAGGTAAAATATCATTATGGAACACTACCCTGATGAATTACATTCATGTGTTTATAACATGATGTGGCTAATTTATAGTGTAGTCTGAAGCCAGTTCAGTTTGGTGTAATGGTTCCATGATTATCACATGATTACAAAACATAAATATTTATTTTTAGTTATTTATTTTACTCATTCATAAATTTATATAATGGAATATATTGGGGGAACATTATGATACCATGTTGAGAATATTTTTGGACACTTTTCATGGGATCCTTGGTTCATGTTTAGGCCTTCTGTTTGAAATTCATATCTAAGAACATGTTGTACACCAGACAAAGTTAGATCATCTTGATGGGGATTCCAGGATGATTAAATGAGGGGATAATAGTGAATCTATGTTTGGACTCTTTTGTAATATAGTTGATTATTTATTTTATATACATGATCGACCATGTGGGAAATTAGTAATTGTATTATTATAGGACTTTATCATTCATTCCTTATTTAGTGGTTTTGTTATTGATAATGTGTACCCACATTATATATTATGGATGTTATTTGAATATTTATTTTCTTTTGATAGTTCTGATATCAATTTCATAGTATCTAGAATGTATAATTTACAAAATTATCTCTAGTAAGTATCTTTTGAAATATATTAAGGGGAACATTAGTTTATGTGACACTCTAACTGGGACATAGATTAGGGGTAAAAATTTGGGGTGTTATAGTAGGGTGAGAACCACTTAATATATTTTCTATCTATTTATTGGGATAAATATTTAATGATGAAACATTTCACCAAAAGAATTAAATACATTATGAGATTCTTGGAACTATGGCATCAAATATTCTAGCATGCCATCATAATGGTAAATCAAAAGACTACTCTCCATTGGATCTAAGGAGGTGGGTTGAGATGGATTCCTTGAGCTACATTCCCCTCTCTATTTGAATACATTCAATTTGTTTTTCCTTTTCAAGTAACCACCTTTAAATTTACATGTAATAAAAGAAAACAAATTTACACACATTGGACTATATAGCATGGATTGTATTCACTATTAAAGTTTTTCCCACCACAAATGCATGTGTTGAAATCAGGGATAGAATTTATTTTTATTATATATTCAATTAAAGACTCATCCCAAATCATTATGATTTTATTGTATCATTTAAACCCATGTCATGATGAAAATGAATAATATCATTAAATCAATCATTATATTTCATCTCTTTGTGGTAATGTTTTTAGAGGTAAAAATACTATATGGAATTTTTTATGGAATTTTTTCAAGGTAAAACTATTGATTGAACATCACATAAAAATAATTTTATTCCAACTTATTTTGAATATTTTCCTGAATAATGGATTGCCACTATATTTTATTATGACCCTCAACTTTAAAATATTCACACTTTAATTCAATTTCTTTGAGAGTTTCAATAAATTTAAAAATAGTTCAAATTTTATCAAACAAAACCACATAATCTTGAGGATATTTACTTCCTTAAAAAGGAGGGGTATTTTTTGGAAGGAAAATTTGATCTTGGTTCTTTAATTTATTTAGTCAAGGTAATGGCTCCTTGTTCCTTAAACTATATATTAAATACATCCAATTCAAAAAGTTTTTCATTATCTAGTGGATTATATTATGGAATATTATCTACTACTCCCACCGATGGGTTTATGGGGACTTATATGGGATGCAAGATACTACATGAAATTAAATGAAATTATAAAATCCCATCAATACATATAAATCCAACCAAAATAAAAAAATATTATTTTTAATTTTAAAATTCTAAAAATAATATAATAAATTTTAAAAAATTATATAATGTGAAATTACAATAAAACATTACAATTTTTAATGTTTCATAGTTTATCTTCACAACCTCGTGATTATTTATATAACATGTAGGGTTTACTAGGTATCCCAGAATAGGTTTTTCCATAAGTATGTAAGGTCTACACCCTATACACACTGACCATGTACTTGGAAAATACCATTTAATTTTTTTTAAGATGAAATTCAATCAAAATTATTATTAAATCAAACCCAAAACTAGAATGGGACATTTTTGACATCCTATATAAACTTAATTCTCATAACAATAAGGTTTTCCCAAACCCCAATTTGTAACATATCCCTTCTATTATAACGATCCCCTAACAATTCTACCTTGATATCCTTAAATATTATAAAATCAATTCTGGTGTTAGTGCCATTTTTTATTTTACTAACCAAGGCTACCATGGACTGGTAACTGAGCTATCTTTTCATTATTCTTAATGAGTATTTTAGATTACCATTATCTAAAATATAGTATTTCATAATCATATATAATCAAATGTTAAATATTTGTATCATGAAATTACAAAACCCATGATATTGGATCTAATTTTATGACTTTCATGACCCTCCCCATTGGTTTGTGGGACACCCACACGTAATAAATAGTTTGAAAGTAATATAAATTCAAACATAGCATAACTACTTCATATAATGAATATTCAATTACAACTAGATAAATTTACATCATAACTAATATGAACTACAAACATCCAACTCTTCGATATAAATATATAACATATAACAAAAAATAAATGATGATGATATAAAAAGCCTATATAGTTGAATACATAAGAGCTACCAAAATTCATGACCAAAAATTACTAAAATAATATCAATAACTACCCATCTCCTTGTGACATGCAATATGGCCCAAAAATTTACTTCCATAAATCACAATAAAGAAAAATAATAAATCTTTTACCTCATAGTGGTACCTTTCCTTAAATTTTTCCACAAAAATAAGGTCTGCATACACTAGGTGGGTGTATCTAGTATTTCGGAATAATACACCAAGTGGAATCCAACTATATTCCATACATAAATCCTTTACAAATCATTATAAAAAAAATTAGTTTGAACTATATTTAGGAAAATATAATTTTTCTCCTTTTGGAAAAAAATACCAAGGGTTACCATATATTAACCACATAATTAATAAATTACCAAATAAAATGATTTAACTTATGAGCAAACCCAAAATTGAAATGTAAGAAATATTTATTTTTTTCTAATTATCAGCATAGGTTAATACCTATAAAACTATATTTGGGAGACCTAGAATGCTTACACTAACCAAAACCCTCACTAAAATGATAATAAACATCATATTGAAATCCATTTCAAACTACATATAGGACATTATAATTATTATCATCTCTAATGAGATGAAAGACCATAATCAAACAATTTATAATTTCATCATGACTATCCCACCCTAGTTAGAGCCTCATCATGAGTAGGATGGAACTATATAGGGAGATATTCTTCATAATATATATTGGTGACTATATTAGGAGACCTCTTAAATATCCAAATTTATTACCCTTGTTGTTATCATATCAGTCAAAAAGTACAAGTCATTCTATATTAATATAAAATTTCCATTTCACTATTGTCTATTTTTTATCCATAAAATGATCATTTAATTGAACATTATTATAAAAGATAAAAAAACTCAAGTAAAGTGTGTTTCATATAATAACATACTTAAATATTTTATAAATTGGTTTATAAAAAGATAGATTTTAGAAAATACTTTTTGCTAGCCTTCATAATTTGTATTTATTTTTCCTTAAAAATTATTCCCTTATACCCAATATAAAAATCAAAATAAAATTTCCTCAAACACCTTATTTTAACCTTTATAAAAAATTCAAACAATTAAATTTTAGATAATCCCTTTTTCATATCATTTAAATATACCAAGTAAAAATTTAATATTTAATTATAATGGTTTATCAAAAAACAATTATAAATTCCACTATTAATAAAAAACATATTTTAAAGTAATCAAGCACTCTTGGTTCTAAAAGAAAACGGACTTAAATATTTACACCTATTATAAATTTTTTAATCCATTTAAAATAGTTATTTTTTTGAAATTTAGAAAGTATGAAAAATTAAAAGGGAATAAGAAATTCAAATATCCTAAAATACCTAAATAAACAACATGAAAATAAAAACTCTTGGCCTAAATGGACATTTAGTTATAAATAAATGAAATTATAGGGAATAACTTCTGAACGGATGACGAATTAGTTTAACTTCTTGAATAAATTTGTTACATTGAAAAATAAAATGAAGATGGATAGTAGAGATCCATGGGGTCATTGTGAGGTAATATCACTATAGATTCTATAGAAATGAGGGTGGGGAATTACGGATCTCTAATATAATATAGATTTTAAAAAAAAATAGGTTTCATGTTTGGTATGCACAATCATTCATACTATGCAGCTATAGTGAAAAAATCATTTTCCCTCATTTCAATAACTGGATAGTTAGACTGTAGAATCTCCATAGATCATACATCATTCTTCAAACCACAATAACCTATTAAATATAGACATGAACTATTGGAATACATGGTTAAATTAAAATACACATACACCATATACTCTATGAAATAATTAAAAATATTCATGCCTCATCTCTAAATTTATAAATAAAATTTAAAACATAAAAGCCCTAAAACCATATCGAAAAGTGACTTCATCGGTGTCACAAGTATAATAATAAATAATATTATGAAAATATAATAATTTTTGAGATATAAATAGAAAATATTATCAAATTTATTAGAAAAAAAATATTAAAAAACTTATATTACATTAGACAAACAAAAAAACAAACATAAGAGTATTGATTATAAGAATTTTCTTTAATACAAGGATAATTTTTATGAAAATACACTCTTGAATTATAAATATATAAATTTTCTATATTTTCATATAAAAAATACCATTATATTCTTCAATACCTTTATGAGATTTTTTATTAAATAATGTCATCAGGAAAAATTTTACTAAATAGAGAGAGAAAATGAGTTATAAATAATAATAATTTATCAATATAAAACATAAAATTGATAACATGTACAAGTAAATTGATGATAAAAAAATATTGCATTATATCAATATTTTCTCTATTTAATACCCTTTTCTATTTTTGCGATGTTGATGAACTATTTTATTATGCTCAATTAATTCCTATTTAAAAACCCAAACATTTAAAATTAATTATTCGATGTTTTTTATAATATTTTCTAAGATATAGAAACTATAAATTCCTTAATAAAATTTTTCGAAATCTATTTTTTATGGAATGATTCAATTTGATTTTGGTGATAAAGGGTCATATTTAATTGTTTGCAATTAATGTACGATGGGAAAAATAGTTTTGAGAAATGCATTAAGGGTGATTTCAATCATTATGATATGAGGAATAGAAATAAGTCTCAATTTTCTATATTTACTTTGTTATTTTATGTTATTTATGATCTCCTTTAATAGGATTGTATTTTATGATAAACCATGTATGAGAAGAGGATATTTTTATTTCAGTGGGACTAATAGTGTGTATTTAATTTATTTCTATGTAGAATTAGAATAATAGTCCTTTCTTATTTTACAATGATACAACTTCATATCCATGAAAGGATAATGTGATGGAACCTCTTGTGCTGAATATCCCTTCACATTATTTGAAGGTGTTGTAGATGATGTAATAGAAAATAATTTTGATAAATAGGGGTGTTTTGTATGTTAATAGATTTTCACTGGTTAGTTTTGAAGGTAATGGTGATGTTATAAGTAAATTTACAGTAGAAATTGGTTTGGGTATGGATGTACCAACTCATTTAATTCATTTGCATTCAGTATTATATTTTTTTGAAGGCCTTATATTTCATGATTCTATGATACTTAATTACATGTTAAAGAATTATTTCATTAAAATAATTTTATTAATGATCCTTTTATTAAGTTTCATTTAATTTTTATACTTCCTATAATGAAATAGGATGTTGTTATCATAGATAATAACTATAGGAATAATTTTACAAATAAATTTATTTATTTATTTATTTGATCCTTTTAAGCAATAGGAATAGTAATCCTTAATAGCATCAATTATAGTGATTTACTCAATATTGTTATAAGTTAAGATTCATTTCCATTTACTTTACTTATTTATTTTATTATATACGGAGTTAGAGGATAATATTAGGATATATAGGTTTCCTTTTAAATAATCCCTAAATACTCTAATACAATTTTTATCAAGAATTCCAAACATACTCATTTGTATATTTTATTAAATTTTTTATTCCATGTATTCTGTCTATAGATACATAATGTGTCAATTTCATATAACAATTTATCAATCTACCAAAAAATATGAATATCTTTTTGATATTATAGTAATTTATTGGGTATTCGTTTACTATATTATTAAATATATGAATAATTTTTTCATCCTTCTAATTTAACATATAAATGTTATTAGATATAATCATACCATAAGGGAAAGATTTAATTTTTACCTCTTCATTAACAATTGACTAGATATAATTCTAGTCGAACTATCTAACATCAAAATAAAATATATTAAAAAATCGAGAATAGAAAATATTTTTTAATAGTTGTTTCATTATTATCGTTTTTTGGTACATGTAGTATACATACTCATTATGAAAAATTTATATATTTCATATATAGATTAGAAACGTTGTGAAAAAAATATTATTAATAAATAATCACTCTATTTTTTTCTATAATTAATAACCTATATCATTTTCAAGGACTACTTGAAAATATAAAACTCTACCCTCAAACAATTAATAATATAAACATTCTTATGACCACTTTATCAAAAATAATGTTAGTTACTTAAAAATAAATTACCATGCATCATGTTGTTAAGACCATTTTCATATTTCTTGACAAACTCTTCTTAAAAAAATGGTAGTATTCTTATTTGATAGTTCTCACTACTCCTATAATTGTAATTTGGTCACCTATTTTATAATAAATATGTATGTTGTATAACATCTTTTAAACATTAATCATTGTTATATAATATACCTTGTGAGAATCATCATATTATATTTCTTGGATAGGTCCATTATTATAGTGGGAGTTCTAAATTTATGACTATAATAGAAAATAAATTATGGGATGTATATAAAATTACTAACAAGAGTTATATATTGGAAAAGAGCTTGAGAGAGGGGTGAGGAAGTGTTTCTACACAGAAAGAATAAGTGATGGAATTATTTTGGTTATGACCATTATGTATATAATTATAGACTCCTCAATCCAAAACAAGTATAAAATGACTTATCATAATAATATCTCAATTGTAATTTGTTAAATTAATAACCTAAAATTTATACAAAGATAAAATCCTAGTAAAATAAATATTTCTCAAAATTAAATACCTTCTTTACCATAAATGAATAAAAATTAAATTTGAAAAAATATATTCATTAAAATTATATTTTTTAAATTTATTAATTGCAATATATGGTTTCCATTATTTACAATATTTAGTCATTTCAATATATTTTCTTCATATTTAATGGTTTATGGTGTGGTAAATGTATATTAAATAAGGATGTGGATTAAATATTGATAGGAATGATATAATATATCTATTTTAAAAATATGTACTCTATAAAAACATGTTAATTATTTTTTCATCCATTTGAATTCAATTATTTTTAACTATAATCTCCTTTGGCGGTGGCGTAGTAGTGACGGAGAGGGGTACAACAACACCATTCGTTGAGAGGTACAGGGTTTGAATCCTATAAGTCTCTTTTTTGGGTGAACCACTCCCCTGAGATCCACTCACCTTTTTGGGTCACCCAATTTCTGACTGGGAGGGAAAAATGAGGTGCAACCCACCCGTACTAATGGATTGTTTGATGAACCATCGCCACCCAGGTTATCACCCTTCGGTATTCTCTACCATCTAGACTAGAAATAGCCTTTTCCCAACTGGGGATCTCTCCGGAGTGACTTATTAATGGGGAGTGGGGTTTTCTTGTGTGGAGTGTTTGAAAATCAAACACATGGAAATTCCCTTTCAAAAAAGAGATTTTTTTTAAATACAAAAACATTTCATTTATTTTGTCTTCTAAATTAAAGGGCGATGTATCTAATTTATGTAATCATTGAGAATGTGAGGTCTTACACAAATTTTATGATCTAGTGAGAAATGTGATGAGTTTTTATAATTAGAGGTTGAAATTGATTTATTATATCTGATGGGTACATGTGTATAATTGAAAACAATGAATAACAGAGTTTGTTTCATCTATAAGATATGTGGACATAAAAATCATTCACTATGTATTTAGCATTAGTTGTGTAGACTATAAAATTAAGCTCTTGTTAATAATGATATACCCAATGGACTATACGGTTACATTGAGAGGGGGTGAATCCTTGTGAACAGGATTTTACTAAATGAATACAATATAAAAAGTTTTCACCATTTATATTGTTAGATCCTTCATCTCAATTTGGATTTATGGATATTGTCTATGTAAACTCTCCACTTACTATTATACTCTATAGATAATGGAATAAAAATAAAATCACAATTAGTTTTACAATAATAAGTTTCTATTTGAGAACCCAACTTCTTACAAAGTTTGGTTATTACCCTAAGACATCAATTTTCTACTAATAATTTAATCAATTAGAATTGGTGTGGGATGATTATTATCCAAAACCAAAAGAACATCATGTATAATTAAATCATTCCACTAAATTATATATACTCTAATTAGTTTATAATAATTCCTCCAATCTCATTAATATGTATTCAACTAAAAATATTATTTTATGGAAAATTAGCATGCATGTTGAACTTATTATTCCTCTTCGGGAAAATTTAATTCTAAATCTCTCACCTTTAAGCACTTTAGAATATAGATCTTGTGTAGGTCACACATGATGATGGTATTGCTTTGTATCTTTTTAGTCCTTAAATTCTAGAAATATCTCACTTATTATTCAAAATTGTATCTTATAGCCTTTTAAAATAATTGACCCAAAATATATTCCAAAACATACTTGATCTGCTTCTCGCACTCATCCATGTTTCTTTGTAACAGCATCATAAACTTGTGCATTAAAAAAATTCATCATACTTCACAAGAACAGTTTACAATAATTATATAATCAATCTGTCTCTAACAAATGTGGGGACCATGGTATTTAAATATGAAACAACCTCTCATTAAATTTTTATAGTAAACTAAATTAAATGCTTCTGAATACATAAAATATGGATATAGTTAAAACCAATAAATACTAGATACAAAATATTGTCAACTATTCCAAAGATATCTACTAATATCATAAATATTCCTTTTTAATTGTTAATCATTGAAAATCCATCATTGAATATTTATAATGAATACGACATTATATATAAGTAATGACTCATGGAGTCTCTAAGAATTCTAATTTATTTATACTTCACTCAGTATATTCCATTTTATTATTTTCCATTGTATTATCAACAACATAACTTAGTTATTTCATAACTTATGAATAATCTAACTCATTCTTACATTTTTTTTGAACTTTAAATATTCATAATTTAATTTCTTTAAAACATTGTTAAATATTTATCTTGTTTAATCATAACAACTCTATATAACTTTCAACATTCTTTTCCTTTGATCAGCTAGACTTAGGAATTTTATGGTTTGTCCAAGCTTATAAGAAAATTATTTTTGGATTTTTGAAACACTTAATCTTTCATGACTCTAGGTTTATTATATTTATTATTTTATGGTAGTAGAACTTCTAATATTCTATTATCATTCCATCTTATCATTACTTTGATCTTTCCTTAAATATTTTACAATATTTTCTTTTTCATCGATCGATGTCATCTACATGATTGTATACTTATAGTTCTTCTTCCATTTATCTCACTTAGCATCATTCTATTATCTTTATACACTATATCACATCATCATTACATGTATTGATATATCATTCGATCACATTGTCCTTTGTCCAGTACAAGATTCTAGCTCATATAGAAACAACTCACCTTTATGCCTCTCCACTTCTGCGTCATCATCAAATTAACTTTATTCAAATGATATCATGATCAACTAAGATTTGTGGGAAAATTTAAATACTAGTAAAACATCCTTTATCAACCAATCCATTTTATTTTTTGATTCAACTCAAATTCATTCATATCGTTCTTTAGTAAGTGTGATTTATCATTCTTTTATCATAAATTACTTGAATAATCTAACTTAATGTATGAAACACTTATGTATTTTGGTCTCCTTGGTATTTATAGATTTTTTATTATCGGATATTATCAAAACATAACTTTCAAATCTTTTCATATGGTAGTATATCTTTTTGAATCATTTAACTCCATAATTGTGGAATTTTTTTGAACGTGGAGTTATCTGTTTAATTCTATATTCATTCTCAATATCCATTTCATAGGGTCAAAAAAATATACAAACATTTTTATGAATATTATGAATACTTTTTATAAACATATAAATTTATTAGTACTCATCCAAATTTTTATATTCCATTATTCTCTTATACATTCTGATCACCCTAACTTATTTCATTATCTACTGAGTATCTTTCAGTTTTAATTATTCCAACAAAAGTATATTATATTTAGTGGACACACCTTCCAATAAATTGTAGGATCAACTTTATAAGACACCTTCAATGATACCATCTTCCATTCATCTGATTATGTGATATTCTGATGATTACCAACATCCCATAAAATCATTCACATTATCCATTGATGTGTGAAGTAAATCTTTGTACATATTCATGCTCTTGAATTTTAACTTCAAGGTGAATATAATATTATGAGTTATTAGCTTCACCATGAACACTACATATACTTCTCAAACTCTAAAACCTCATTAAAATATTTCAATTATAGTTATATACTACGAACACATTTAATTCATAGGTATTCTTGGACCTTCATTAATTTTCATGATGTCCACAAAATTTTATCTTAAGAATACACTGATCTCCAAGATGATTCACTATAGAATTATTTTATAAAATTCATCTCCATTCATTAACATAAAAACCTCTATTCTTCTTAATTACATTTGATTATTCAGTCTGTCCGATATTCAAGAAAAATTATCTAGTTTTTTCCCTACTAAAATTTGTATATAATTTTACCACCTACTTCAGTAAATATTTTAAAGATTTTCCTTATACTTTATTAACTCTATAACTCCCATATGAATCATAACTTTTTCAATATACTTTAACTTTTTAAACAAAATTTTCCCCATCCATTGATAAAAAATATAAAACTTCATCATCATAACCTAATGGGTTCTTCATTCTCCCCCTTTATATTTTTCATAAATAACAAATGTATGCTAATGTCAATTATCTCTTCTTCCCATTATTGAGAATAAAATCAAATTTTAAATTTGGTAGGGAGAAATTATATCCTTATTCTCTCATTATCATCCAATTAATTTAAATTAAATCTTGAGTTGAAAGATACAAGGGTAGAATTAGTTTTATTAAATTAATGAGCCATAAATAAATCAAATCTAGTCCTACATGTGTTATGGTCAATGTAGAAAATGAGAGGGATTAAGTTTCAAACAATAGTTACCCATAACAAAATCATCAAGTTATATCATCCCTGAAGCATTATTTTAGGAGCCATATAAATTTTTCAAAATAATCCTTATCAACAATATCAATAAATAGATTAATATCATTCATCCCAAAATTAGGTTACTCTATATTTTTATAATACCTTTCCCTTATCCAAAAAAAATAAAAAATATCCACTTGAATCTTAGAATTTATTTTTATACAATTATAAAAGATAATAGCATCATACATTATGACTAATAAAACATTATTCTTTGAATTTTCTATATCTGGAAGCTGATTTTCATTATAATCATCCAGATCATTTTCATTCCAAAATACGTTATCTTGAAATGTTGAATAGGATAACATTACTTCTTTGGTTGATAAAAATTTTTCTATTTCATCAAAACTCTTAAATTTTTCTGAATAACCATCTCTATCTTCACTACCACTAAAGTGATGAACCTAATCTCCATATTTTACATGGTTGATAATAATATAAGTGTGTCGAGGTGTAACTATATGTTATGATCAAAGAAGAGTAGTTGTGATGGATATATTTTGGAATACTTCTAAATTTTTATAGCAACCATTACATTAGGTATACCATAGAATTTTAACACCTTCAAATCCCTAATTAACATAGATATTCAAAACGTATGAGGGGATAAGGTGGATTTTCCTTAAAATAATATATATATAAACATTATTGAGATTTTTCTCTCAATTTAGATACTTCCTTTAATTTAGATAAATTTTTCATCATGTTTTCACCCTTTAATTCCAAATAATTATTCTTATTAAGATATATGGAATTATTATGATTTATTTAAACTTTTAAACTATGTGAAACTTTATTACTAAATTCAACTAGAAAACACAATCACCCTTTATTTATTTTTCTTCTACATTTCATATTATTTATAATTGTTCAATAAAAATGATCATAAAATCTATTGGAATAGTTTCTACATTACTTTTTTTTTGAATAACAATTCATACTTTATTTCAATAGCTTATCCAGCCATAGTAGAACTATAATTCTTTTTTGATGGATTTTTCGACCTTATTATATCTTAAACATAGATAAATAACTTCTGGTAAGTTTATCTTCTATGGTAACAACATATGAGATTTAACATTTCCATTAGAAGAGCTTTCTATCAATATAATAAAAATATATTTCTTTAGTATTGATTTCCTCTATCATTCAAAATTTATTTAATTAGTATAAATGTACAAAAAATCTAAATTTTTATGAAGTGTACCTTTATTATAGAACAAAAACATCTTCTCTTTGATTTTATAATTTCCGTTACATTCTTCTCTGGAATGTTTTGTTTAATAAATTTAGTTTCCATACACACCAATGCAGACTGATATTCTATCATAATTTTATTTCTATTCATTTTTTATGGCCTCATTTTAATATTTTTAAATATGTTTTGATTGTTAGATGTAAAATAAAATTTTATATAAACCTGCATACTATCATTTCATCTTTCATACATGTCATCAAGATATAAAAAAAATTAAAACTAAACTAATTTTTCTTCTTCTATGTTATCTATCTGTGTATAGTTGAAATATTATTAACATCCATTTTTATTCCCCATGATCATTCCTTATTAGTTTTTATATATTTAATGAGTTGTGTAAATATTCAATGTCCTAGTGTCATAACTTTCTATAGTACCAGTACTATCCAAAACAATATTTTTTTAATACACAGTGTTTCCTCATAGATTTTGGAAGTGTATTTTGGTTATTGAATATGAAATCCATCCTTCTTGATACCTTGTGTGGAACACATATTTGTTTCATTTATTATACCATCATCAAAATCACAGGTTTCTCAATAATTATCATCCCCTATATTTTTCTAGAACATATTGTGTATCATATTCTGTTAAGAGAATCATAAATAGTGTAAATTGTTCTTTGGGAACAAATTAAAAATTTTATTTTCAATAAGTGATAAAATTATAGAATCAAACTTTAATGAAAACCTTCAATGAGTTCAAAAAAAATCGATCCACCATAAAAACTACCCCACACCCTTAAATAAAAAAGAGACTTCCACATTCATCCATAATAACTAAGGGATAGATGGTAATGATCGGAATTAGGTTCACGGATAATACTAAATATGAAGGATCAATAAAAAACTAAAAGCAAGAAATAATTTAACTTGATTAGAAAAACAAGTTATATAATTCATCAAAAACCCAGAAAAATAGAAATAAATTTATACATAATAAATGATAAAAACATACCTCAACCAAAATGGACCAAATTTAGGAAGAGAGTCTTCATCCTTGAAAAAAAAACATGGAGTGACAGTGGTCTTCAAAAATCACCTTGGAATTAAACTATTTTAGATAAATCATATAATATAAAATATATATAATTTAAAATCATTTTAGTATCCTAATAAAACAACATTCAATACGTTAATAATTTTCACATGGAGAAAATTTTAAATGTTATAAACCTTTCCATCCATCATAATAGTATAATACACCACATACTTATCATAAGACACTATGGATATCACCATATAGGTGAAATAGATATATAAATCCTTAGGATATTTTTCAAATACATGTAACGAGTCATAATCCTCATCAACTTCATGCACCAAACCTCCATCAAGAACAACATCCTCCTAAACATCTATATCCGCTATTTGATCATCATATATACAAACTTTATAGTCATATGGTTTGGTAGAAGATTCATCATGATATACATGTTCACCTATATTCTTAGATGTTGAACATGTGATAATTATTCTTTCAATATTTGAATATTATTTCCCAGATGGAGATCACCAAGTATCCAAGGTTGTAATTACGGCATTTATATCACCATATTAACCTATACCAATCATCTTAAACATAATTTCATCCTCAACACCATAAAATTAATTTTCAAATTTTCCCTTACCTAGATCCATAAACATTTGGGGTGTTTAGGGCTAATGACACAAGGATGGGAATTTTTAGAAATCTATGTTTGGGCCACTGAATCTTTAGTATCTTAAGTCACATATCTTTTTTAGTCCCTAGTGTATTCCATAAAATTTACATATTAATAATTGGATCTCTATATCTTCCCATAAACTAAAATCTATACAGATTCACCAAGTCTTATAGTAGGAATAATAAATTCTTGTACCACCACTTGTTGAGAATGAACATCATTACTAAAACCAATATTATAAAAATAAGACTACTTCATATGGAAATCCATATAAGAAATTGGTCCACCTATCTTAGAAAAATTATTCATATCAATAGATTGAATTTATTTAGTTTTAGATCTTTCCATTGTATAATCCACCAATCAGTCTGTATGAGCCTCTAAAGGACCACCTTTATTTAAAATCATAGGGAAAGGAAGTACATAATGGTCCAAAACTATTCTCTTGTGAAATCAATAAAAATTATTCGATTGTAGATCAAAATGATGATAATAATGAATATTAACTTAATACATAATATTTTAGATAAAATAATTTTCATTCACAATGTTAAACAAATTGAATTTTGGGAGAACTTGAGATAGATCTAATTCAATACTTAATTTATCATAAATTGGGTTCTATACACTAATGATCCAATAATATTATAGTAAAAAAATCAATATCATTACCAAAAGTTAATAAATGTGAAATTATAGAAATAGATACGGAGGCTAAGGATAGAAATCCATACCTATAGTGTCCCACTCTAAACATGCATAAAAAATAAATTTATATATTGGTTTTATCAATACATTTCAAAAATAGTCGCACAGCCTAAGGACCTAAAATTTTATTTTTTTGATATTAAGAACATAATAACACTTATTTTACATGTTTTAAAAGTTGATCTATAAACTAACCACCCTCTTTGATATTCCAAGATAAATAATAATCTTGGAATGTTAGGGAAGGGAAAAAATAATAAAGGGTGTGCTAAAATTCTTAGTAATGGATTCCATAATAAAGTAAATGATGTTTAGATCATGAAAAAAAATGAAAATCATGAATAAGTAACAATATCTTATTTAAAACAACATAAATTAATAACTAATAACCATATCCATAAAAGGAAGACATATCATCTATAATAATGAAACTTCTACCATAGCATGTGAAAATAAAACATTAATATTATAACTTGATCCATGCAATGGAGTAAATAATGTTGAACATTCATAAATATAGGATTTCTTATCTTTATGAACCCACCTACCTAACATCCTATTCAAACATAAAATTGTGATTAGAACAAACCATCATCACACTCACTATTTTAAAACCTAGTTACTCATCAACCCATTCATGTAACATTTATATCACATTAGATATAATCCCTTACCAAATGAAATTGGGGGATATATAAGTACTACCCATATCAAAATCCACTCATTTGTGTTCCACTTGAAAGAAAATCATCACATCATAAAAAAGCATATATAAATAGAAATTTCTTTCATAACATTATAAAATTCTATCTCATAAACTATAGTCACAAGTAAAATCAAATTATAATAAAAACATTCACCTTAATTAAATACATTATAAAGTAAAATAAATATTGGATAATGAAATAAAACTCCATTGGAGGTTAATATTTTTGATAAATAGAATAAATTTGAAGAAAAACTTTTATAAAATGTTTTTTAAAATCCCCTTGTAAATTTATTATAAAATGGTCTTCGAAATCATTCTTAAAATATAATTCAAACAGTTTTAAAGATACATTTTAAAAAAATGGTCATTGGTATCTTGGAAGAATAATTTTCTTGAATAATAAAATTTGGATGAGAATAAAATATATGATCTTAAAATCATAAGCCTTTTATAAATAAAAAATATTTTTTAAAAATAAAATTAATTTGAGAATTAATAAAAATTTATTTTAAAAAGTGGTAAAGGAAAATATGATAGGGAAAAGAGATAAAAATTATATCATTACAAATAATAATTAAAAATTTGGAGTGAATGAAAAATAAGTATGTGGAAAAAAAGTTTCATTAGAAAATATGGGAATTATTATTTTCAATCTCACACCTCATAAAAAATAAGAATAGAAGAATACATGGATATAAAACATAATTCCACAAAACATAAAGAGGTATCATAATATAATATCATTACAGGGGTTTTTAGAGCAATATATTAATAATAAGGTTCTATAAAGAGATATATAACACTTTGAAAGGTAATTGAGTTATCAAAACACTTACAGGTTTTGAAAATTTTAACTCAAAACCCATGGAATATTTGACATTAAATAGATAAAATAATATCATGAAATATAAGATAATAATTATTCAAAAATATAAATGGGTAGTAGATACATCATTATGAAAAAAGAATGGTGTATAACAAGAAATATTTCTTAATGGATGACAACTAAGACAATACCCCCTTATAGATTTAGTAATTTTTTATTCCAAAGTCATTGGATTCATGAAAATTATATTGTTCCATAAATAACATGAAATAAGAATATATTATTCCAAATATATTATTTTTAATTATATTCTCCATATAAATAAAAAAAATTTCATTATATTAAAACATATCTCAATGAAGATATATTTATATGTAAAACCCTTTCCTTGTATCTAGGATTAGTTTAACGTTCTCTTACATCACATGTAAATAAAATTATATTATTAATAAATTATTTTATAACTTAATTATAAATATATTAAACTTTTTATATATCTTTTATGATCTTCATTTATAAATATATTACCTAGTGTAACTAATTTCTCATTATTGGGTATTTAAACATTTGATAATTTTATTTATACTAACATTATTGTTCCAAGATCAATTACTATTAAGTGGTTTAAAATTAATCATTATAAGATTATTAAATATAGAATAAAAAATTACAATTATTTTTTAAGTCTCATTTTCACTAGGTTAAATACAAAAATAGGGATTTTGAAATTTTGAAATTCTGTGAACTAGTTTCAGTGTGTTTAATTATTAAAAGGTTTAATATTAGTAACTATTATAAATATTAACATTAAACTAAAATTTATATTAAAAATTAATAAATAAATGATTATAATTGGATATTATAATATGACATCATCCAATCATTCAAGCTATAAACATTTTTACATCGTTTATTTTGGAGGTAAAACCAACCCAGACTAGAGTGTGTTATAATGATTTAATGTATAAGTAATTGTCATTATTTAATAAAATTATAACTTTTAAATATTTCATAACTATAATATACCACCATTAAATCTATTCTTGGAACTATCCTTAAAGGTAGGTGATGATAACTGAAGTTTGTTTCTTATGGAGGTGATAGCCCACACGTACGCATGATTAATTATCCCATTTTTCAAAAAATGGAAAGAATGATGGTATACGAAAAATTAAAGTTTTATAATTATAACTATGAAATATAAAACATTAAAATCAATCAAACATTTCCTTTATCTATAAATGAGATATAGTGGTGAAAAAAATAACTTCATTTCATGGAGGCGGTAGTCTTCACATACACATGATAAATATGGTCTTTTTATTATAAACTAAAATAGTATGATTAATTATTTAACAAATATAATAATATTTAAATATACTAGTGATTCTCATTTAGTTATATTAATAAGTTAATATAATATTTGGATAATAAAAAAATAGGAAGGGAATACTACGAACAAGTTGATACTCACATTGAGGACTTGAGTTTTCGCTAAAAAATATCCTGGTAAAAAAGACACTATATTATCTGATAGTTTCCACGGGACAATTGAAGTTAGATAAGATTATATTAGGTTAAAATTTATTTTGGGTGGAATTGAAGGAAATAGTATAAAAATATGAGGTGGAAGTGATCCCCTTTCGTTAATGAAACTAATGTTAGTTTTAGAAATACCCAATGGATTTCAGCAATGTTATTTCTCTACTAAATGTTCAAGGGATTCAAAAATATAAAAATGATTAAAGGGATGATTTTTTATACACAACTCAAAAATCCACTTTGAAAACTATTTTTTAAAAAATACCTTTTCCCCTTAGTAAAATAATTTTTACCATTTTTACTTTTTTTATTAGGGTAACTAATTTTTTATCATAGTAAGTAATTTTAAGGACCAAAACTAAAATTAACATTATTGACTAATTTTAACCTAATCATTTAAATTTTTAAAATCATTACATCATATAAAATTTATAATTTTGTTAAAATTTATATTTTTAATAAACACGTGCAATCGAGTTAAAACAGGTTTTAAACAAAATGTGTTTTTATGATTAAAAATTATTTATAATATAAAATTATCATGGATACTGATTTTTGTGATATAAATTGTTTTATAAAACACAATTAAACTGTAAGTGTGCTTCAGAGTAATCCAAAAATTAATTTCACCTTCAAAATTATTAATTTAAATGAGTGATTGAAAACACTTATTTTATTAAAGTAACTTTTTAATTTATTTATAAAACTATTGGATAGTGGTTTTCCAAGTTCAATAAATATATTAAAATTAAACATTTTGTTACTTAAATAAATATTTTATTAATGAAAAGGTTATTTACTCTTTTTTAGTTATGTTTACATAATGATAAAATCACAAAAATAATAAAAAACCCCATATTTTGTCAATAAAAAAATTGAAAAGAAATCAAGAAATCATAATAAGATAATATTTATGTCTAAAATTAAAAAATTTAATTTAATTTTATTAATTTAAAATTATATAGTTCTTATAAAATTGTTACAATATAAATCCATAAGGTGCAGAAAACAAATTTTATAAAAAAAAACCTATTTCTATGTTTAATGTGAATGTATTTTTATTTATTGTCAAAAAATATCTATTGGATACATGATACATTATTTTTAGGTATATTAAATTAATATCTAAAATTTATATAAGATCAGTTTAATATAGGTATCCATAACTTAGAAAAAAAAGGTATTAAGTATAAAATGGATTTAATATTGATACACCCATTAGATTTAATAGATAAAAATTACATGTTGATATCACACTTATATATGTTAAAAAACCTTTTAAACTCGATATAAGATATAAGGGTATGATAACTAGTAGTGGAATTAGTGTGTGGTGATTCCTCTGGTATAGATTTTGTAGCATATTCTACAAGCATAAGATTTTCCAGTAAACTATTTCGCTAAATTCATACCGATTGATGTTCATCATGGTCTTTGTTTAAGGAAAACCCCAAGGATTCCACCTCTTTCCCAAGCTCAAGAAATGGGGTTTTAAGGAAGTATCATTCCTCTTGATTCCATATTACATAATTTTTTAGATTGATTTTATAATTAGGTTACTATTTTTATACCCACCATATTAATGGTTATGTTTTCGAATATCATATTTTATTGTAATATTATTTTTTTAGTTCTGTTTTCTATGTATCATGAACCATAAACCATATTATTAAATTAAAGGTAAGTATATACTAAGATCTTCAGTTGTTACATTCTACCCCTAAAGTAAATGTTTTTCTTCTCAATCCCAATTATTGATTACTAATGAGGATAGATAGGGACATTATCAATCAAGATATAACATTAAATAAAAGGTATATATTACTATATAAAGTTAGATCAGCATATTTATATTTTCCTAAAATAGAATTATATAATCATATTCCCAAGTATATACATGTCCTAATAAAATATTCTAAAGAACATTTCATTCCTAAATAACGAACATCTCCAAGGCATAAAAAAATAGAAAAAATAATATACTCTTTGAAAAATAAATTCTATATTTATTCCTAAAATGGTATTAACCAATAGTTCATACATAATTTAAAAATGTGATTAGCCTCAAAAATTTCATGAATCCTCCATTAATACCAAGGATATAAATACTATATTAATTTTTTATTTTTAAATAACTCAGCACTTTATTAGTTCAAAATAAAATATATAACAAACCTAATAGTTAAACGTACTCAACCACATTTTTTAAAAAAATTATCTCTAAAAATATGACATTGACATTAAATCACCCTTTATGGTTCCAATAACATATAATAAATGTTTACCAACATATCATGTAAAATTGTTGAAGAACAATCATTTAATGTTTCATATAATATTCAATATCATTATAAATATAAAAAAATATGTCTCATTAATGAAAATAGATAAAAGTATCATGATTCAATTTCGATTAATATATTAGCCTCACTACATTGAGTAAATCTAGGATACTTGATTTTAATTCATATACTAATATTTTTTTATTTAATTATACTACCCTATTTTTCAATAAGACATTGGTATTTCTAGACAAATACCTTCCTTAGATTAATTATTTTAATTATTTTTTCAAGAAGACTCTAAAACCAAAATGGTTATGAAAATATCCCAAACATGAATATGAAAACTTCAATTAAAATATTTCTTCTCCAATGAAACCTCTGTTTTTTAAATATATGAAACTTTTTGTTCAAATTATGACTCTTATTATTGAATACTTAGTTTTTCCTGGTTATTTTCCTCTTTAGTTCTCAATATTAAATATCTTTATAAAATCTTCAAAATCCCCATAATTTTTAATGTAGAACCTGTGAATTAAACAAAGCATATCTCTTGATAATTTCTAGATAGGTGTGTACTAATTCCTCATTGTCATGTAACATTCCATTGTTGAGTTATTACTTATCTTGACCTAACATCTTCATGCCATGAACCTAGTCATCTAACCTCATGGGTCTCCTATAATACCTTAGTCTTATTCGCAGTACACCATAGGATATTAAGAATCAAGGTTACTTATAAGACTGAAAACTATCCCCACAGGACAACACATGTTTATTTATTGGGATTATTCCTTACTCGCACACACCATGGGAAACATCCCATGAGGTCGCCTCCATACACTAATCTAGTCCAATCTCACATAATTAAGGGTTTCTGATCTAGTAGGATCCCAAAATTAAATGTGTGCCTTGTTGGAATGGGTAGTAACATTTACACTTTTATGTCTCACAATTCTTGGGGTGTTAAACTTTAAAACCATAGAAAGTACAATTCCCTCATTATGGACCCTGCACCTAAAACCTAGGAAGTGTCGCTGCTCATCAGGTACCTAATTGGATCTAATAACATGTCTCATGACCTAACCTCATTAGATCATGAACATGGTCATCTGACCCCATGGGTCTCCTATAATAAAATGTTTTCCTTCCCATAAAATTAAAGGATACTACCAAAAATTGTCACATATACACCAAATGATTATCCCAATAGTCCAACACATGTTATTTCAATGCAATTTTTCCTCACTCACACACATGCTTGGAAAATTCCCAAGATTTCACCCATTCTGAAAATACTCTAGCAAAACCTTTCTTAACTATAAATTTATAATTATGTAGGATCTCTAAAGGAATGATTCAAATTTTTGAAATTAGAAATAAAATTTATCCTTTTATGTCTCACTTTTATAGGGGTGTTGTATTACCCAACATTCCCTTTTTAGGATTATTACTACAATGAACATATTTAGTAGAACCACATCCACTTTCTAGTATTCTGACATAGATATCATTGTTACGATAACCATATAATATCTACTTCACGAAATCATTATGATTTTTTCCTAATATTGGGATTATAACTGGGGTTGTCAGTAAGTTTCTTCTTAACATAAACCCATTTTAAGTAAACTAATATTCTAAATTAACTAAATAAATAATTGATACTAACTATAGTGTCCCATGATAAACATATATAATTAATAAATTAATACCATGGTTTAATTAATATATCTCACAAATAGTCTCAGAACCCAAGGACATAAAGGTTTATTTTTTTAGATACTCGAACAATAAAACACTTATTTAAAATGTTATGAATATATCTCCATAAACTAACCACTTTTGGTCACTCTATAAGACATAATCATATTTAAATCATAGGTAAGTGAAAATATAATATAGGTTGCGCTCAAAAATTCATTAAGGGATAACACAAAAAATTCCATAATTTTTAGATCATAAAATATAAAAAACCATGAATAAATGAATATTTTTTTTAATGAAATATAATTTACCAAGTGTTAACCATATTCATGAAGATATATATATCATCTCAAACAATAACACTTATATCAGGGAATAAAAAATATAACATGAATTATATAACATGGGAAATATAATTTAGGAATGAAATTACTGTAATTATAAACATATGATTTATTATATTTTTTTTCCTAGATACCCGCCAATTTGTTCACATGTAAAATTTTGAGTAGAGATTACTACCATCACACTCGCCCGTTTTGAACTTAGATACTCTCTAACCTTTTCATATAATATTTTTATCTCATGAGATGTAAGAGTTAAACCAATTTATTAGATAGAGATATAGGTCTAAACCATTTCATAATCCATACTTTTGTGTGAAACTTCAAAAAAATTATCACATCATAAAATAACATATATAAATAAAAATGGGTTTCATGACATTATCGAATTGTATCTTATAAAATAGCTTCAAAAATAAAATCAAATTATACAAAAACATGTTTATACATATTAAATACATTATAATAGAACATATAATGTGAATCATGAATCAAAACTCCATTGGAGGTAATAATTTTAGAGATAGATAAGAAATTGGATACTAAAAAATTTAGAACGTATTTCTTTAAAAACCTTGCAAATTATTTTCCAAAAAAAGATTAAAATAATTTACAAAAAAATCATAATTTTTTTAAGATAATTTTCAAAAAAAATTATGTGAATAATGAATCTTGTAAGAATAATTTCCATGTATAGGAAAATGTGGGTGAGAAGAAAATATGAGTTCTTGAAATTAAAATCCTTTTATATCTAAAAATATATGAATTTTTTAAAATCTATATAATTTTAAAAAGTAATAAATATTCCTTTTAAGAATATTTGAAGATAAAAATGAGTTTCAGAAGATATAAACCATAATATAATTCCAAATAAGAGGTCTAACATTGGTGGTAAGAGAAAATATGGATGTGGAAAGGAAATTTTCATTAGGAAATGTGGGAATTATTTGTTATAACCTCACACTTCATAAATGAAACAATCTTGGAAGAAGATATGGATATAATAAATAATTACCTATAAAATAAAGATATATTTTAACATAATATCATCATATGTATTATTTTACCCAAACATTTATTATTAGGTTAAATAAATAGAAGATTGACTAAATGAAAGTTAATTGAGTTATTTAAACTCTTACAGATTTTGAAAGTTTATATTCAAAGCCACATAGGAGAAGTAACATTAAATAAAACATTGAATATAAAAATATATAGAATAATCAAAATTTAAATTTATTAAGGGGTATTAAATAATCCATTATGAATAAATCATGGTGTATAATAGAAAATATGTCTCAATGGGAAAAAATTAACACAAGAAACCCTTGTGAATTTAGTAATTTTTTAAAAAAAAGTCATTAGAAACCAAAAAATATATTTAGTTTTGTGAATTCCATGAATTAAATAATAAATTATTATAAAATAAATCTTTCTATAGTATTTAATCCATATAAATAATAAATCAATTTATAATATTAAAATATGTTTAAATCAAGATAAATTAAGATTTTAAACACTTTCATTTTGTCTTGGATTAGTCTAACATGATATAACATTTGGTATAAAGAACATCAATTTATTAAAAACCTTTTTAAGAAAATAATTATAAATATATTATTCTTTATATACTTATTTTATAATAATATATTGAAAATATATTACCTGGTTATAACTAATTGTTTATTATCAGGTGTCTGAATGTTAAACTACTTTTTTAATACAAACATAATGGGGATAGGATTGAATCCCACTATGTTGTTTCAAATAAAAAATTACCTTATTATTTAAGATATAATAATAATTTTCTTTAAATTATTTATTAATAATCAATTTCACTAGGTGAAAGACATGGATATGACTTGTGAAGGATAGAGATTATGGTGAACTAGTTTTTCTGTGTTTAATGATCGAAAGGTCTGATATTAATGATTATTTTAAATATTAATATCACACTAGAAGAACCATTGATGAATAATAAATACATAATGGTCATATGTTATTACCATTATATAAAATTCCATAATCATTCATGAAATAAACATGATGGTATCAGTCACATAGGTGGTCAAATCAATGCTAATGAGAGTGTGTTATAAAGATTTAATGTGTAAATAATTTTAATTAAATTTTGATAATATAAATTTTATGAAAGATTATAAATGTCATAAATATAATATACCTCCATTTATCAATTCTTGTAACTATCATGATGGTTGGTGATGAAAAATGATGTTTGTTTCTCATGGAGGCATTAGTCAAACATACGGATGATTAACAGTCCCATTTATCAATAAATGGAATGAATGATAGTATATAAAAATTTACAATTTCAGAATTATAATTTTTACATATAAATAATTTTTATTAATTAAATTCAACCTTTTAATATCTATGAGATGTGATTCATAAAAACAAATAACAGCATTTTGTGGAGGTGGTAGTCTACACGTACACACGATCAATTTGGTTTTGTTTTTAATAATTGATGGAATGGAATGAATAATTGTTGTTAAATTAATATAATGAGATTTAATTAAAATAATAATAATAATTTAATTATATTAATAATATTTCAAAATATTATGATAATAAAAATTAAGATATAAACACAAATAAGATGTGGATGCTCATGTCCCAGACTTGAATTTTCTTTTGGAATTATCCTTAGAATTAAAGACCCTATGATATATAATGGTGACCAAATTCTTAATAAAGTTGGAGAGAGGATACAAGTATCTTATATTTAGGGGTAAATTTAATGGAAAGAGTGTAACATGATGGGGTGGATGTGATACCCTTTTGTAAGTGAAGAAAAGGGTAGTTTTGTAAATACCCTTTGAATGTCAATATTTTTATCTCACTATTAAATAATAAAGGGAATCAAAAAAGAAAAAATGAGTAAATTGGGTGAGTTTTGTTTTAACCACACCTAAACTATCCATTTATAAATATGTTTTAACATGTTTTGGGAATTTCCCTTAGTAAAAAACTTTTTATTATTTTTACTTTTTTGTATTAAGGTAAACAATATTTTGACCATAGTAATTTATTTTAATAACCAAAATTAAACATTAACTTGAAGCATAATTTGAAAATTATTGTTTAAATTTTTTATAATAATTTTATACTACTGAATTTCTAAAGGGGTAAAGGATTTTTTAAAACAAACACATGTTATTGTGTAAAATAGTTTTTAAAAAAACATATTTTAAGCATAAGATTTATATATGTGGTAAAATTATCATTGTGATTTATTTTAAAGAAATTAATTGATTTTTATTGAGAAAATGAAATTTTTTACGCTTTAAAATTAATCCAAAACTGAATATCAACTTAAAAATCATTATTCAAAGAAAGTATTAAAAACATTTTTCATTAAATTAACATTATAATTTAGTTCCTAAAATATTAGACATAGGTCTTATAGTTTCAAAGAATATTTTGAAATTAATAATATTGTTACATTAATTGATTTTTAGTCTTTTAGTTCATTGTTATAAAATTATAAAATCACTAAAATAAAAATTTTCATAAAAACAATATTTTTTAAACTACAAATGATAATTTCAATAAAAAACTCATTCCTAATCAGTAAATTTTGATATGTGGAATTCAAAAATTAATTTCATTTTATTTATTTTAAATTTTGAAATTAATGTAAATTTTTTACAATATAAATAAAGAAGGCATAAGAATGCCATTTTTTATAAAAAAAATATTTTTTAGTATAATGTGAATTTATTCTTATTTATTATGAATAATTATAAATTGGATGAATGATGAATTATTTGTATATATATTAAATCCATATATAAATTTGATATAATTTGGTTTTAATATATATATCCATAACTCATAAAAAAATATTATTAACATTAAAATGGATTTTATATTGATATATTCATTCAATTCTATATATAATAATTACATTTCAATATCTTAATAATTTAATAATTTTCAAAATAAACCCGTAGTGGGATTCCAAAAGAATGGATTTATTGATGAGTTTTATAAGCATAATCTTTTCCTGAAAATGATTTCTCTCAATCCATACCAGTCAAATTTTTTCAAGGGATTGGTATTGTTCATCCCCCCATGATGCATCCTTTTTTACAATATCATAAAAATGGGAATCATAGAAAATAGTCATGGTTCATAATTCCATATGAACTATTTTTCATGGTGATTTTTTAATATGATTACTCTTTTTTATACCACCTATTTTAATAGCTATGTTTATGAATGACTTATTTTATATATTTATTATTTTAAATTATCATGTTTTTTAGTTTAGTTTTGCTTGTATTTTGGTACATCAATAACATTATTAAATTTAATTTATTTATACACCAAAATCATAGTTTTTTATATTACAATTACTTATTTTACATTCTTATTTTCATGATTCATCAACATCCAACACAAAAAAATCGAATTAGAAATATTCATAGACAAACATGATATGACACTAGGAAACTAAAAATTCTTCATCATTTGTACTTCAAACCTAAACTGAATAAGTTTCAAGAGTCCCTACCACTACATTATTCTTTAAACCCTGTTCAAGGTTCATGTGTTGTCAAAATCACCAACTAAAGGATGATGTTGACCTAATCTTGTAACCAAGGAAAATTTTATGATTTACACATTAGAAACCATCTTTTAAGATGATATCTCTATGGGAAAGAATCCATTCACCAACCATGAATCCCAAGGGACTTGTCCAACAATAGGGATAAAGGGGTGGTATTAATCCAATGTGAAAGTTGAGAATCACATCCTTCCAATTTAACCCAATAGAGAATTTGAGACAATCCAATGATCCAAAGGAAGCCTCTAGAACCAAAATAATAATTTAAGAACCCTATGTATTTAGCATCATGGTCATGGTTTCAGAGGGTGAAAAATTCTTTTTTGAAAAAAATCATTTTACTGAAACAGGGGGATACCTTCTTCTTCTTCTTAATTTCTATATGAGATATATAATCTAATGGTTTAAATATTCTTGTATCACAATATAATGTATTTTTATAGATAATAAATTCCTTAATAATTTTATAAATTTAAATTTTCATATATTCTTGATAAGATTCAATTTTAGTAAATTTTATGTTTCTAGATTTTACATCCAAATCAAGTTATTTTCAATTTAAATTATGTTACAATTTGTCAAGTGATCTTATATTATCTTCAAAATTGATATTAATCTTCATGAACGTTTCCATATGATCCTTCCATTATTTAAGTAAATAGATAACAAGCTCCGTTATCCATTTATCTTTAACTTCCAACTATGAATTTTGTTATAATTACAGTGACTTTTGATGCATGGAAAAGTTCTTCAAAAAGATTTTTAAACAATAATATCTCACTAACACATCTTTGAAATTATTCCATATAAGGGGAAATACATTCATTTCAATGTAATAAATATTATTATCTTTCTTCAACATGTTCTAGGGGAGTTTTAAATTTTAAAAACTTCTTGTCTAATGCGTATTCTGCCTAATTTTCCTTAAATTTTAGCTCCCTTATTCTATCATGTAGTCCCTTGGTAATTTTAAATATATATATAAATAATTTAAAAGGGAAACATTTCATATAATCCTTTATTTATAATTAAAATTATTCAATAAATTCATAATATTAATAAATGAATTTTTATTCTCTAATAGAAAGATTCAAAGTTGATTTATTATAAAAACCTGCAATGTTTTCCATCAGGTAGTGGTAGTTTCTCTTTTTACATTGTTTAAGAATTTTCTTCCATAACATATGAACCTATTTATTCTTCTGGTTTCTCAATTTTTTGTCTAAAACCATCATTCCTAGGAATTTGGGCATGTTTTCTATTTCCTTCAACTAAGATCTCTATGGAACATTCAATTAATATGAAAGAGGAAACTCTATAACTTCCTAAAATCAAAACTTCTTATAAATAAATCAAAAAAATAGGAGGAAAACATTCGATCCAATCAAAAGAAAACACTTATTTGATACTACATTATAGTAATAGTGGATAATTTAGTTACACTATGATGGGGTGTGCAGAACCATAAGATTTTAAAAGAACACAATGTTAGATAGTGTATACGTCACACAACACCGAGCATTAACAAACACAAAAATATTATTATATGAACTTTATAAGCTAGATATTAAATTGGAAGGTAATAATATTATTAAAAAAATTATGAAATATATCTATATAAAGGACCTACTCGGAAAAAAATTTAGATGAATTATTGTGAAATATGTACTCAATTTTCAGTAAAATTATTCTATGCTTCAAAAATACATATTCATCAAAAATGATTTTTAATGAGAAAATATTATGGAACATAAATATATTGTTCTTGATGAAAATAATTTCATTTTTTAAATCATAATATCAAAAATATATTATAATGAAAGTTTCATATTTTTATGAAAAGATTTATTTTCCAGTTAATTGTGAAAAATATTGAATTTTTTAAATTTTATTTTTAGTTCAATGATTTATAATGTTTCATTTTATTTTAAAATGGATCCATAGTAAAATTAGTTATATTTTTTTTTTATAATTCAATTATTTTCATTAGAATCAATTTCGTTTTTGAATTTGGAAGAAAATCTTTTTAACACCCAAAAGTGCATTTTTCTAGAAAAAAACTGTTTTTCTTTGAATTTTTTTGATTTAATTTTAAATTTAATTCTTCCACTTATGTTTTTTTAATATTGAAATCTGGATTCCATATTTCTATTCCTAAGTTAGAAATTTAGTTAATAGATACCTTATATTTTTTTCAATATGCATCATATCCTTATTAATTAAATTTATAAGAGAAAATGGTAAATCAGGTGATTACAATTAAAAATAAACTGATAAGGTCAAGATAACTACCATTAAACTTTACTTATTTGTATTTGATGAGTAAATTTCATCTATAATTATCAAATATTTTGTTATAAGCCATCTTATTTCCATTTGTATGAGATTATTCATTTTTTGTATTTTATTTCAAAAAAGTCAAAAATTTAAAACTCATGTTTTTAATAACTATAATATTTTTCATATGTGTTTATCAAGAGGATATTTTCATGGATCATTCCAATGGGTTCTAGGATGAAACTACCCTAATCCTACCTCCAATAAGAAAGGTACTGGAGACCATTTCTGAGTAGGAATAGCACACTCATGGCCATTAGCCAAATATACCTGTACACATGCACACATCTCTGGTCTCATACAATACCAAAAATGTAAAATTATTGATAAACATGCATACATACATCCAAAATACAACCATCATAGTATGAAAACAAGTAATTTAAATAAAATGGTCCAAATAAAATCCCATCATAATGAAACTAAAAACAAGTCCATCCTGTAAAGTGGGTAAAAGAAACTATCAAGGTAACCACCGAAACACACCTCATATTATCTCTCTATATAAGATATGTCTGGTATTGGTACCTCTGGGAATCCATCAAATGGTTGATCATCTTCAAAATATATGACATATGGTGTAAAAGAACTTGTATGGGTGATTATAACAATTCATAGTAGGACACCCTAAAATCACTAATCATATAGAATCAAGAATAATAATCATCTCATCATATGTATTTGTCAATAGAATACAACAAGAACATATAGATATACCCATAAGTGACACTTAGTATCAAGTGAGGCCACAAACATACTTTCACCCTAGGATTCCTTCTTTAAGGTTCCACATAGAACTCTTCTTAGAGAACACAATCCATGAGTCAGATAGAATTGATGTTGACTGTATCTGATGTCATTCCCATCGATTCTCATGATAAGAAATACACATTTTAAGTTGAAAGAGAATGATACATAGATGGGGATCACACATAGGTCCATGGTGTATACCAACAACCCAATCCAGATTAACCCACTAAGTATGGGATTGGCACTCATGTAGTGTTGTTCACAACAATACCCATAACCCCACCTAAGGAGATAATGATAAAGGATCTCACTTCGGGACTCACGAAGAGATTCCATAAATCTATCCAATACTGAACTTATTCAAATGGGATCACCAAACTATATATAGGAAACCACTCCATACTCAAACCTCTAAGAAAGGAGTAAGGGAATGTACCCTAAATAATCGTGTCCAATTGGAAGAGGATAAGAGCTACAATGCATGTTTGAAGGAGTATGTGACATATACTTGAAGCATAGGGAATGTCCCTTAAGCACCAAGTTTGACTCATGTATCATAGGTTATCCCCATGTTTGTGTCAAGATCTAAGTACAAAAGGTGTCTAATACTGTGCAATCTTGACTATGTCCCAATACACTGCTCGACCCATGTGCACCTAAAATAGTTGTGACAATGTACGGATGATTGTGTTTTGGTATGTGTGACTTCTTGGGTACACACCAATCTACCAAGAAGAGCCACACATCCTGTGACATGTGTCACCTGACATGTGAAAATTATCCCCTTTGGGGAAACCCTATATGTACACAAGGGGTGCCACATACTATGTAATACCAGATTACACACTTTGTGTATGTAATTTATATAACCTAATTTTTCATCATCTGTCGTCATCATCCTCTGCTATATCCACTATATTTGAAAAACATCCCACAAAACGATCTCGTATCTTGGTAAAATGAATTCAATTATTGCTAAATATCTAGTCTTTATACATCATACTTTCTCATGAATCATCTCGTAGCCTTTCCATATTTACATTATCCAAAACCAACACAAACGCATCCTGATGTAGTCACGATCCATCGTCACCATCTTCTAAACTCAATCTCTTCATCTATCTAATCCTGGAAATATGATATCAAGCCATTTTGAAAATAAGAAACCATGTAATGATTTATTTCTCTCGTATCTATTGAATAATCATTCGAAAGAAACCCCAATGATGAATGCATGAATATTGTTTGGAGAATACCATGAAACACACAAAAGAGGAATGAACTTCAGCTTTATTTAGAATCACCTGTATTCATTTCCATTTAAAGTATGAATGTAAATCCAAATTAACTAAACAATTTCTCCTAATAATCCCTCTAAGAATAAGAATGAACCCATAATACATTCCAACTATGAATTAATCAGATGGTATATTGATTTGTATTCTTTTTAGAATAGTAAAACATGGATAAAACTACATAATACAAACATCCTACCACAAGTTCCATCAATCTCTAATGAATAATGAATTTTTTTTCTTATAGTTGGTGAGATCATCAAACTTTGATTTCACAATGATCCAATATCTTAATCCAATATGATGTCATTCACCAAGGTCTCTCCCAATTTTCCTCTCTGATGGCTCATAACGATTTGTAGGGTTATTCTCAAACCCCTGAAAATATTTCATAGAAGAAAATTTATAACGAAAAGTTAGGTTTATGATGTTAATTAAATGAATAAATAGATAAAATTAAATATATTTAATTACTCACCCATGAAGGAACTCAAGCACAACACTTGATGTCGGTATAGATTATGTCATGCCTAGGTTAAAACCCACACTCTAAACTTAATAATAGAGACATATTTCTGATTTGATCCTCCATTTAAGAATCATTCCACTTTTTTAGGAAAACCTTACATTCATGACATTTAATATATTTAATAGATTTAATAGATTTCAAAAATAAATTTTAGGCTCACAAGACCTCGGAATCTCACCCCATCTCAAAGCCTAGATCCAAGACTAATCAACATAAAATTCTAAAGTAATACATGAAAAAAAAAATAAGTCATTACATTATACACACCTTAGGACTTTACATCCCAAAAATTACAAAGAGAAAATCTATCCAAAGAGATGTGGGTTCTAATAATGCATTTGGGTTTCTCTCTCCCTGGTTCTCTCTTTATGATTCTTATGCTACCATCAGAAATGAACTAAATTAATCGATCACCCATGGAAGATCATATACTTTTAATCCCCAATCTCTAATGGGTAATCCACAAAGGTAGCTCCATTCTTGATTTCTAGATCACCCTATTCTATAAATGAAATGGTTCATTCACATAAATCCTCAAGTACGACACTTATAACACATCATGTACATGGTCTAAATGTAGTGGTAGAGATAAGAAGTAAGCAACCTTTCCAACTCTACATTGTATCTAGAAAGGGACAAAGAATCTTGGAGATTTATTTTCACCCTTTCCATATCTTTGAAATGAAAATTTAGTTCAAACCATCAAGAACACATGGTCTCTCTCCTTGAACTAAAAAGGCTGCTGTCATTAATCCACATTAAACCTATGATGGATATATGTCATCTGCATCCTCTCATATATGATCTAAACCTTCTCTATTGTGGCTCAAACCAACTCCTGACCCATAAATGCACACTCTCCTCGGTTGGTGCAACATAGTGGTGACCATCAAGGTCTCTCATACAAGGCCTTGAATGTTGTTGTGGAAATAGTTGAATGATAGTTATTTTTGTACCCAAAATACACCAGTGGTAGTTGATCCTCCCTAATATGGACAAATTCTAACATGAAAACCCACAATATGTCCTCTAGGACCTGAATGCTCTGCTTAGTCTGGCCGTCAATCTAGGGATGAAACACCACGCTCAAACAAAAATTATTCCCAAAGGATTTCTTCAATACTTTCTCTAAAAAATGTGTGAAGAGAGAATCATGATTATAAAAAATCATTGGGGTAACTCCATGGAGTCATCCAATCACCTTCACATAAAGGTATCATAAGCTATCAACTACACTCTGTTCTAGAGTAGCTATGAAGTATGATGAATTTGTGAGTTAGTCTACAATCACCCAGATGAAATCACGTCCTCTACATTTCTATGGTAACCCCATCATTAACAACATGGATATACCATCCCACTTTCACTATATAACCTCAAGGGTTTTTCTGAACCTGCTGAAACCTGGTGCTCAACCTTCACTTGCTGATAAGATGGGCATCAAGAGACAAACTCTACAACTCTCTTTTTCACCCCTCACCACTAGAACTGACAACAGAGGTCCTTGTGCATCTTCTACACACCAAGATGTAACACTAAAGAAGATTTATAAAACTCCATCATAACATAATCCTACAACAACACTGGTTCAATTGTGCATCCTCCGAAAATAATGACATAATCCCTACCTTCAAAAAATTATACCATGAGCTTGTCCAGTTGATATATGAGTACATAGGGTCAGATATTTGGTATCCCCAAGTTGTGCATCTCTAACTCACTATAAAAGAGGAGTGGTAATAACCATCAACTTTTGGTAATCTACATCTTATCTATCCACAAAGGAAAATTGTAATGATGAAAACTAGTTTGACACCTCACTTAGTAATTGCGAACAAGAACTCTTGCTGAGATAATCTGCTACCATGTTTCCCTTCCCATGAGTATAGAGAATCTCAAATTCATATTCTTAGAGGAACTTCACCCATCACCTCAATCTCAATTTAATATCCTTTTTATAGAATATATACTTGAGACTATTATGACCAGAATAGATGATAAACAGCTTTCCCAATATGTAGTTTCACCACATCTTCAATGCAAAGACTACCATTGTTAACTCCAGATCATGGGTTTAATAGTTATTCTCATGTGGTTTCAAATGATCTGAACCATAGTCAATCACTACCTACCTATTCTTCATAACACAACCAGGCCTGGTCCCTGATTCATCGCAGAACACTACTTACTCGACACACTCCTCTGGAAATCTGAAGATGAGAGTTCCTGTCAATATTTTACATAACTCTTCAAAATCATTTTGGAACCTTTATGTCTATATGAATGGTTGTACATTTTGGTATACAGCTATCAAGGGAGCTGATATCCAAGAGAAATTAGGTATGAATATCTGATAGTATCCATTGAACCCAAGGAATCTTTATACCTCCATCACACTCTTGGGTATCTCCAAAGCTTACACTACCTTGACCTTTATTGGGTCCACTACCACACTATCGGCTAAGATAACATGTCCCAAAAATTGGACCACCTAAATAAAAAAATTATACATCTAAAGCTTTGTGTAAATTTGGTGCTCTCAGAGTACATATAGAACCATCATCAAGTGTCTCTAATGATCCTACATAGAGGACGAGTATGCAAGGATATCATCGATGAAGATTACCATAAACCGGTCTAAGAAAGGCTGAATGATCGGGCTCATGAGTCCTGTAAATGTACTGGAAAATTATTCACACCTAATGGAATCACCAAGTACTCATAGTGATGGTAATGAAATATGAATGTCTTCTTTGGTATATCCTCATATCGTACTCATAGTTGGTGATAACCTGATCTAAGGTCAGGCTTTGAGAACCATATTTCCCTTCTCAATTGATAAAAGTGGTCATCGATCTTATATATTTGATATTATTTCATTACAATCACCTTGTTTAGGTGATGTTAATCCACAAAAAACTTCATTATACCATCCACCTACATGGAAAACCAAAGCAGGGATTACCAAGGTAAATAACTGGGTCTGACAAAGCTATTCCTCTACAATTCCTCCAACATCACCCTCATCTTGTGAAGATCTGCAGAAGATACCCAATATGATGGCATAAATATTCTATCCATCATTGGGTGTAGGTCAATGAAGAATTCTATATCTCTATATGTAGTTAGTCCTTGATTTTCCTTAGGAAATATGTACACATACACTTCCACCGCTACATGAAACTGAAAACTCATAGCATCCATATCACCAAGGGTCATGATAGCCAACTGATGAGCAATCAACTACACCCTCCTACACATGAGTCAATATTGATCTACCTAGGATTCCATTTTACTCAAAAAGGATAACATCATCCCATCATTTTGGACACACCACATCCCCAACCTTATATGGTATACATGGGAATGAACTATAGATAATCATTAAATACCTAAAAATACATCATAAAGCATCATTAAAGCAAAAATGAGATCCCAAAAGAAACTCTTGACTCCAAGAGTTTGGTCACACTATGTGAAGAAGTGTGTGATCACTGAGCCACCTCCAGTAGGATTATACAAGAAAACATTTTGAGCCAAGGGTTCAATTGGAATCACTATGTCTCAAACTAGATAAGTAGAAATAAAAAAAAATAACTTGCACCTATGTTTGTACATATTGAATATAAGTTATGAAATACATAGACCATATCTCGCATCATCCTTGGAGCCTTTGGATCATATGCATCAACCTATTAGAGTTACCCACAAAACTGAACACCAGATCTCTATGTTGGACAGGGACCACATGGGGTAGTGGTGGTAACAGTTCAAAACATCTACCACCTATTACTACCTTGTTAACTTCTCTACTGTTTCCATCTCCCTACATTCCTTCATGGTCCTAATGATGCTTCTATATAGGCAGCCCACCAAATGGATCTCTATCATCCAAATAAAGGGTTGGACATTCTCAAGCATGATGTCCCCAACTGTCACAAGTGTAGCACCACCTCTCTATATGATATCCTGATCTATTCGATGAGCCCTAAACTGCAGACCCTCTGTGTTGGGATCTCCTCCTAAAATGTCTCATATATCTAGGTCCTTGTGTATGACATTGGTTCCATGTTGCTGATGTCTTAGATCTTATGTACCCACTCAATGCACCAATTGTATGCATATTCTCAACATGGAAACTCTAGACCACAAAATAATGATCTAGAACCTTAAAATATGCAAGAATACATAGAGGCATCACACTAGCTCAAATGTATTTGTGTAGTCTGATCATGAAGGTATAAGACTATATTAATTAATCACATACCATACCTATAGAATACTATGAAAGGTTGGTGACCCTCAATAAATATGCATCCACAGTTCGGTTCCCCTATTGAAGGTGTAGAAGTTATTGGATGTGAACATCCTTCAATGTAGCTAGATAAAAATCCGCTCTAAAAATGCACTCAAACTATAACCATGCAAGAGTCACCCCATTATACGATTGGGTCACTAAGCCCCACTGACATATTTCAAATACATGAAAAAGTCTTGCTGTCAGGACCACCATTAGGATTATATGTGTCCTAACAATATGGAAAACTCACTTCACTACCTCAATATAGTCCTCATATTTCTGGGGGTTGTGATCACCTTAAACTATGGTTTTTCCCCCACTTAAACTCATGATGCGCTATCATCCTATGCACCTCATTCATTGGTACTGTTGGTAACATTTTCTTCTCAAAAAGTGATTGCCATACCGGTTAAAAACTGAGAGGAAACACCACCTGAACATGTCCAAATATCAAAGCCTTATCACTGAGGGGTCATCCTTGTGGTCTAGATACTCAATCCTATCTCAACAAAAATATGGAGGAATCCTAAAATAGAAAATATGTACCACTGACAATGAGTATATCTTGCGATCTTACTCAAGAATGACATGGAAACCATAACACATTTCTATATGATTCATGTACCAATGTTTTCCCTAAAACTCGTGTTTATATGTTCTAAGTTGAAAGGAAGGTGTTCATAGTCCTGGTGTATTTACACATCAACCATTGCACCAACAATAGAGTTCTTTTCCTAAAAACAATATCCTAGACTCCAATCCTAAGGTAGAATCAACTACTTTGTTACCACTCTGTTTCAAATCGTACCATTGGGGCTCATTCCATGACTATCCCAAGCCCACCATCAATAGTCCATGGGATGGAGATCAGTTACACATAGGCATATCACGTGTATGGAATGAATTATCCTAATGTACATGTATACATACACACATCTCCAAGCCTATAGAATACTGAAATATATAAAAACTAATAGCCATGCATGCATGCCTTCAAAATCCCACCATCAGAGTATGATAACAAGTATTATAAAGAGAAATGTCTAAATATAATCCCATAAAAATATATTAAAAAATCCAACCTTAGAAGTGGTTAAGGACTGAATTCAAGGTAACCATAGGAACAAACCTTGGTTATCCCATGTAACAAAGCTCCGACTAGTCCTAATCCCTCTAGGACTTTTTAAAAGATCGATTGTATACATAAGTCTCAACACATGCATACAAATCACATGAAGGGTTGAGTATAACAATACCTAAAAGGACACCCCAAAATCACTAATCATATATCATCAAGAATAATAATCATATCATCATAGGTATATGTCAATGGTATAAAATAATAACTTCTAGATATACTCATAATAGACACACAATCACAAGTAAGGTCACAACCATACTACCAGCCTATGATTCCTACTCAAAGGTTCCATATAAAACTCATCATAGAGAACACTACCATGAGTAAGATATCACCGATGGAATCCATCCAAGATTCCGTTCCCATCAGGTTTCACTGAATGAACTACATGCTGTAAGTCTAAATCGCATTATACCTATATTTGGATCACACCCAAGTCCATGGGTTATATATACAAACCAATCCATATTAACCTGATAAATATGGGATCAACGACCATGTATTGTTGGTCAAGATGATGCTAAGAACCCCAACTAGGGTTATTATGTTATAGGATCTCACTTTAAGACTCAAGAAGGGATTCAAAAACTTTATACAAGACTAAAGTTCCTTAAAGGGGATAAACATCTTATGTATATGATGAAACTCTATACTAAAACATTATGTAAAGGATCATGGAAACATACCCTGATTAATCTTGTCCAAGATGAAGAAGATAAGAGAACCAAGCCATGTTTAAAGGTGTACACATTTTGTACTAGAAGTATATGGTGTGTCCCTTGAGCATTAGGATCTACCCATGTATCATATCTTGTGATCATGTCTATGTATGTGTATTAGTACATGGTGTGTCTAAGCCTATGTACCCCTGACTATTTCCCAGTACTTGGGTCTACCCATGTACACCTGGATTGGTTGTGTCCATGTATGGATAGCCAAGTCTTTGTTCTTGTACCTTACTTGGTAAACATTGAGCTGCCATGCTGATTCACATGTCGTGTGACACATGCCAGACACTTTGTAATACTTGTATCCTCAATCAAAACCCAAACACTACATAGGGGGTCCCACGTTCTGTTTTATTCTGGATTAAATTTTGTGTATATCAGGATTTTAAGAACCCTCTGGTTCATACCATATTTTCCTCCTCCTCTAATTCTACCTCTATATCCACCTCACATCCCACCCATGGATTGTTGATATAGTTCAACCGAGTTTGATCATCCCTAGAGATCCAACATCTGGTCATCCTGGTTTCTCAAGAATCTTCCCATTTCCCTATTGTTTCTGTATCCTCCAAAACTCTCATAAATAAGTCTTGATTCAGTCCTTATCCATTATATATATCATCACAACTTGATCCCATCATCAATCTAAACTTGTATATATGATATCTACCCATTTCACCATAAAATGGGTGTGAAATTATAGATTTATTAGGTATCTATTGAATCACAGGTCAAAAAAAACATCAGTGATGAATGTAAGAATAATAGTGTAAAAAAATATGAAACATGAAAAAGAGGAATGAACCTTTTTCATTTTTGTGTTGGCCTTGATATATTTCCATTATAATGATGAAAAAATATCCAAATTAAAAAAAATACCTCATAATAATTCTAACAAGAATAAGGCTTCACCCACAATACAATTAAATAGTTAATCAATTCATTGGTCGATTGATTCGTGTTCATTGGAGGATAAGAAACCAAGGATAAATCCTTATAATAAAAACAACCTACATTAAGGTGGGTAAATTATTAGTGAAGAACAAATCTACATTGTTGTTTTTGGTTAGATCCTCAAACTCTTATGGTTCAATGATCCTTGATCTCAATCTAATCGGATGTCTTTTGACAAGATCCCCTCTAATGGCTCCTCTCGATTTGCAGGTCAATGAAGTTAACCCTATAAATTTTCCCAATATGTATATTTACAAGGAAATGTTTGGTTTATGTTTCTTATTCAAATAATTGAATAAATAAAATTAATTTAATTTAATTACTCACCAATGAAGGTGCTAAATCCCAATGCATAATGCCAACATAGATTATTCACTACTATGGTAAAACCGAATCTCTGAACTGAAGAATGGACTCGTATTTCTGATTGAAGCCTCTATTTAATTTTTATTACACATTTTCAAGAAAACTACACATTCATGAAATTTAATAAATTGAATATATTTCAAAAAATAATTTCAAGTTCACCAGTCCTTGGAATCTCATGCTATCTCAGCACCTAACTCCAAAAAAATCCACATAATATTCTAAAGTAATTCTTGTAAATATTGTAGTCACTATTAATATGTTTAAATGTAATTTGTATTTTGAAATATAAAAGATTTATCTTCATCATGGAAAGTTATTTTTAATTTTCATTGAATAAATAATTACCTTAAATACGTACATAATGTTGACACTCATATTAGTCAATTATTGGAAAATAAAATTAATAATATTTAAAATATCAAAATCAACATAATTTGAGATAAATAATTTGATCAAAGAATTTTACAGAATAACATGGAATTTTAGGGATATAATAAAATATATTTTTTCTGATTATAAGTATTTTTTTAATATTATTAATGTAAATGTAATTAACAATCCTAAAAAATGACATTATTGATATTTTATAATAAATAATATGTTATTAAAAGATATAAAATTGATAAAAATATTATATTTGGAAACAATTAATGTAATATTATTAATCTAATCTAACATGGTATATTTATGGGTATTTTTTAATATTATTGTGACATTATTCACCATTATAGAGTAGAAAATTTTAATAGTACGGTAATTGTCAAAAGGGTTGTTGAGAGGTTAAAACTAAAAGATAAGGGTGAAAACATATCCAAAACTTATGTGAATATTTTTGGATTAAATTATATTGACTTATACTCTATGTATACTAAAACGTTTTCCATTTGGGTTGATCTGAATGTGAGGAATAATTTATATTAATTTAATATTTTATGAAATTCTAAGAATGAACCTCCCCTCAATTATAAAAGCGTATTTCTTCCTTCATTTCATTTCAAAACATTAATCCATATAGCTCAAAAATAGTCATACCATTACTCTTATAAACATACTTATCCAAGTTCTTGATGTTCTAGGAATTCAAGATTATCGACCATAGGTCCCTTAAGAAGATATATCGAGGGAATCCACTAAAGAAGAGGTAATCATCTTTACCAACTATTTCAAGTTTATTTCTTCTTCTACATCCTCTTCATGTTATTTTTCCATTATTAATTACTAAATACATTAAAATCTATATATATATATATATATAATTATATGTCATTATGATTATTATAAAACCATATTCCACCATTTATCAATCTTATAAAAAATGAAAACATTGTGTGCGCGTATGTGTGGATTTTCATCCCCACACAATGGTGTAATTTTTTTTCAGAACCACTATACACAGATAGTTATAATGATGAAAATAGTGGGTATATATGATACTTATAACATTATATTTATTCTTTAAAATTAATGTTGCATCCACCCCCTTTCCCTTTTAACCATTTAGAAACAATATCATTGTTTGTGCAAATGTATGGCCTACCATCTCCACAAAGCAATGTGATTCATTTTATATGTTCACCTTTCAATAATGATTATAAACATTTATCTAATAAGTAAATATTATATATATCACCTTAATATAATTTTTTATATTATGGAACTATATCATATTTACTAGAATAGAAACTTACATGACAAAACATGCATGGGAAAAAGAAGTCGTTAATACCCAAAACAATGGTAATAATGAAATATTATTAACAAACAGGTCATAAGATGATATAATAATACCATATATGATATAATATATATTAATATTTTTTAGTTATATATTAATTTCATGTTTAAACCCATTATATAGGTGTTTAAACCACTTTCAACTAAAGGGAAGTGTGAGGTAAGTGTTTCTCATCCCAATTTTACTTCTGTGATACATATGTCATATTCAACACTTTTTGTGTGATGTATTTACTAACCCATTGATATATTATATCATAAATATCATTGTCTTTTTAACACATAGATAATTTTACGTATTTTAATTTTTGAATTAATTTAACTTTTTTTCTTGATTTCTTTTTACGCAATACCATGTTAATATTACTCTACAAACAACAATGAGTTGATTTGTGTTACACACAAGACCCAGTTTTACTAAAAAAATATATATTAATAAAACATTAATATTTAATATAATACAAAACCTATAAGGCCATATCCTTAAACATTACTTAATCATGAGTTATTACAAGAATACACACTGAGGATCTTTTCAGGTTTTAAGTTTTAGAGAATTAGATCATAAATCATGCATTACATTGCACTTTTAAACAAAGTGGTTACATCAAATAAAATATTCACTTTTCTCATTAAAGGAAACATATTTAAAAATAAAACATGGATTCTGTATTGATACATCCTCGACACTATCATCACATCATGTAGCTTTCCCTTGACCTACAAAAAACATTTCAAAAACATGGGATTAGCATAAAAATCTCAGTAAGGGATAAAAAATTACGGAAAGAAAACCTTAGTCCATGTATACATAAGAATCAATAAAATCATACTTCACTCATAAAACATAATCACTTTAACATACCTCATGAAATCATAATATTTATGAATAACTCATAGAAATCATAAGACATAAAGGTAACTTGAGGCATTCATAACATTCTTACGTATGGAGTAACCCTCATGGTTACGTTTGGAATACCTATCACAGTATATTCCCAAACTCTCCTCAGAGAAACCTTAGAAATTAACTCCTTCACGTTTCCCAATGCATCAAAGAGCTATCACGGGCTCACCCACCCTTAGTTTATCACAGAAACACCCGTCTTCATAAATAATGCCCAAGAACCATAACATAATCGTATCACATAAAACATGCATAAAGGAAACATAACATTTACACATTTCAATCACAAGATATCAAAAACAAATTAATATAATCAAAACATTATCAAAACCATTTTCAATACCAAAATAAAATAAAAGTAAAACATGGTATTTATTTTTCATTTAATAAAAAGTTATGGCTTGTAGAGGAAGCTGAAACTCAAATAATGGTCACGGCTATGGAGAAGTCGTTGTCGCCGCATATGTAAGAAAAAAAACATTCCCTTTAGTCGTTTAGTAAAACACTTAGTATAAAAATATTCCTTTTGAATAAAATTAAAATTCAAAGGGGTTTATACACCGTATAAAAGAAAGTGGTGTATAAAACAAAATATGCCTCAATGAATGGAGATTGAGACGAAGTCCCTTACCTCATGTCCGACTTGACTCGATCGTTGTTTAATCTCCTGAATAATAAACTAGAGTTAATTTATACTTTCTTAAGAACCTTTTTCAAGTTAATTCTTCATTTTATATCACTTATTACCATGTTATGAACATTATGTAATTATTTAAGTTAATAATGGTCATTTTGTCGATCTTTGGTACTTGAGCCAAAAATAAACTTCTTGTAATTACAAGTTATTTATGTGGTAAAATATAAATTATATCCAGAATTATATTTATGATGTAGATATCATATATATCATATATATTTATTATATACATTCATTTATAATATTATATAACATTTAGAAGAAAGAAATTAAATGCACCGTTCATGGAGACGGTAAGTCGTACGTACGCATGAATGCTACTTTCATTTCTATTTCATATTTAATGAAGTGAAATCATAATGATATAAAGGTATATTATAATTCCAGTATAATATCATATATAATACCATTAAATTCATCTTTATATGTCCCACATATGGCATTAACGATTCAAATCACTTCAAGGGGGTGGTAGTCTGCACTTCCTAAAATAAAGATATTGCGTTTACCCATAATGGAAACCATAAATGTATGCCATAAATGAAAAATAAAGAAGAATAAAGAAAACATAAACATAATATATATCATATATAAATATAGTGAAATCTTAATGGCCACCATGAAAGGTTTTAAAAGAAGATTGAACGATCATCATTTTTGTGAGGCAGTAATTTTCCACTCATAGAAATAATATGTTTTTTAACCATTAGATGGAGGTGTGTGTAAGTTTAAGTCAAATACATCACATAAAAACATCCTAGTATATTGAAGATACTGGTTTTGTTAGAAAATAAATGAATAAAAAGTGTTTAGGGGGTTGTAGAAGCAAAATAAAACCAAAGGAAATAAGAGAAGTCATTACCTTTAAATCGGGTAACTCCCCTTAGTTTGAACCAAAAGGGTTTCATGAAGAGCTTTCTACTAAAGGTAAGGCTTCTTGAATGAAGAGAGGGATGTGGAGAGATAAAATGAGAATATTCTGGCTGATCCAATGGCTTGAGAGGTGTGGGTAAGGTGGTAGAGGTGGGGGCCTTTTATAAGAGGGAGGAGGGGCACTCTTGGAAAGTCAAGAAATGTTACTTTATCATAAAATGAGTTCCAGATTTTAAAGGTCCCACAATGATATATTTCGATGATAAGGTTCTAATAGTTCGAAATACACCCATCCAATAGGTTTTTGACAAGTGCATGTCTTATATTTTACATTATCTTTTCATTTTATTTAAATCGTTCATTAATGACGTAATCGCCGCATCATCATGGTGTCATAAATAAATTTATTTATTTAATTTTTAAAAAATATAAAAAAAATACTATGATGTAGGAAATATTTTTATCTTTACAATGACTATTTATAGTCTGAGATATCATTTATTTATAAAAATGTAAAATTGTTTTACTTGGGTGTTACGTACTTTGGTTATACTTTCCTTTTAAAAAAATTATAATAAAAGGTCACTATCACACTAAAGTGATTCCATGGGGTCCCAATGTTGGCACAAGGAATCCCATAGTCGGTCAGGACACAACCAGTAGAATTAGGACACATGTTGAGGTAATTTTATATTATTATGATACTACTCTATTACAGTTAACTACCTGATTACTAATTAATTGCGATAATTAAAGATAATTACCGTCGTTACTATTCATAATGTCTAAAAACAAAAGAGTATTAATTACATAATTTGGACCTTCTAATTAAAAATATGGAATCCATTTTACCAAATTCCAAACGCAGAAATTTCAATAATTATTTTAAACAATAATTCCCATTGTCAAAATAAAAAGTGGGTTTTTTTGAAACAATATCTATCAAAAGATTGAAAACTGTTTATGTCCAATTTCAAAGTGAAATTAATTATAATGACCACCATTGGATTAAATGGTAAAAATTTATTCTATTTACACTTTAAAACCAATTAAAAAGATAATCTATCCATAAAATTAAATTAGATGAAAAAGCAGTTTTGAAGTGAAATATAGTTTTTTAACTATTCATTAAAAAATGAACATTGTCAGAAAAATACCAAAAATTAATCCAAAGTAAATTTCAATGTCCCAATCCGAAAGAATAAGTTTATTTAGACAAATAGAGCTTATAAAATTTTCAAAATGTTTATTTAAAAATGGATCTCCATCAAAAGGCGGTAAAACAATCTTTTAAAAATATTAGAAAAATTTATGCTTAGGATTGGATTTATTCTCATTTTAAGCCTCCAAAACACTATCTAATTCATAAATAGACATATATATTAAAATCCATAATTCTTTACTTACTTGGGATGTTACATCATTCCCCCCTTTAGAAAATTGTGTCCCCACAATTTACTTACTTATCGAATAAGTGGGGGTATTTATCCCTCATTGCATTTTCAGATTCCCATGTTGCCTCTTCAATCATGTGGTTTTTTCAAAAAAACATTCCCTTGATTACTCACCTTATTCTGCAATAATTGCTCCATATGGTCAATAATCTAGACCGGTTGTTCCTCATAAGATAGATTTTCTTCCATCTGAACTACCTCTGGACTCAAAACATGAGATGGATCTGGCAAGTACTTCATTAACATTGAAACATGAAAAACATTGTGTACCTGAGACAAACTAAGAGGTAAAGCCACTCGGTATGAAACTGATCCAATGCTCTCTAGAATTTTATATGGTCCAATGAACCTTGGACTCATATTTCCTTTCTTACCAAATCGTATCACACTTTTCCATGGTGAAACTTTCAGGAAGACATAATCACCTACCTCAAAAGAGAGATCTTTCCTCCTATTGTTCGCATAACTTTTTTGCTTGCTCTGAACTGTTCTCATGTGTTTCTGTATCAGCTAAACTTTTTCTGGAAACTCTTCTACCAATTCTAGTCCCATAAACTTCCTTTCTCCCACTTCATCCCAAAAATATGGAGTTCGACATTGCTTCCCATATAATGCCTCAAATGGTACCATCTGTATACTGGAATGAAAAATGTTATTATAAGAAAACTCAACCAAAGAAATATGTTGGTCCAAATTTCCCTGATAATACATCAAAAAAGCACATATCATATCCTCCAATGTCTGAATTTTTCATTCTGACTGGCCATCTGATTAAGGATGAAAAGTTGTACTAAAATTTAATTCAGTATCCAACGACTTCTAAAGGCCTTTCCTAAAGTTAGAAGTAAACCTGGGATCATGATCAGATTCAATGGAGAGGATAACTCCATATAACCTAACTATCTCTTAAAGATACAAATGAGAAAGATGATCTAGGGAAAACGTATCTTGTATAGCAAGGAAATGAGCAGATTTAGTCAAGTGATCAACAATACCCCAGATTGCATTATTACCTCGAGGTGTCTTCGGCAATCCCACAACGAAGTCCATGGATATATTCTCCAATTTCCACTCTGGTACTGGTAAATACTAAAGAATCCCTTTTGGTAACTGCCACTCTTCTTTAACCTGTTGACAAGTAAAACACTTCACAGTAAAATCATCAATATCTCTTTTCATTCCATCCCACCAGTAATACTCCCGATGATCTCTATACATCTTAGTACTGCTAGGATGAACTGAAAATGGAGAACTATGAGCTTCATATAACAACTCTCTCTTTAACTGCGAATCACAAGGCACACAAAATCTGTTCCCAAATCTCAAAACACAATCATTATCAATGTTGAATTCAGGCAACATACCCTTCGGAACCAGCTCTACCTTTTTCTACAACTCACTGTCTTGCTTCTGAGCTTTCTTAATTCTATCTGACAGAGATGATTTCAATGATACCTAAAACAAAACAGAAGAACATCCTGCACCACCAACTTCTATTCCGAATTTCATCAAATCCTTAACCAAAGGATCACATTCCAAACGTAACAAGGTTAATGAATCATTACTTTTTTGACTCAAAGCATCAGCCACTTTATTTGCTTTTCTCGAATGGTAATGAATTGTACAATCATAATCCTTGATTAATTCTATTCATCTCCGCTGTCTCATGTTCAATTATTTCTGATTGAATATATACATTAAACTTTTGTGATCGGTATATATTTCACACTTTACACCATAAAAATGATGCCTCCAAATTTTTAAAGCGAAAACAATAGCAGCTAATTCCAAATCACGTGTAGGGTAATTTACCTCATGAGTTTTCAATTGACATGAAGCATAAGCAATTACCTGATCATTTTGCATTAGGATGCATCCAATTCCTTTCAATAAAGCATCACTTTAGATAACAAACTCACCATTCCTGGAAGGTAGTTCCAAAACTGGAGCATTCACCAATCTTATGTTTAACTCCTGAAAACAATCATCACATTCTTTTGTCTAGATAAACTTAACACCCTTCTGAGTTAGCTTAGTCATTGGACTAGATAACCATGAAAATTTTTTAGCAAACCTTCGGTAATAACCTTCCAAACCAAGAAAAATACGAATCTCAGTTACATTTTTGGGTCTTGGTCATTCTTCAACAACCTTTGTTTTTGCAGGATCAACAGTTATTCCATCTTTAGAGACAATATGACCAAGGAAAGAAATTTGTTGCAACAAAAACTCACACTTGATGAATATCCCATACAATTTCTTTTCTTTTAAGGTTTTCAAAATAACCCTTAAATAACTTTCATGATCCTCTTTACTTTTAGAAAACACCAAAATATCATCAATGAAATCAACCACAAACTTATCCAATAACTCATGGAAAATTCTATTCATAAGGTCCATGAATACAGTAGGTGCATTGGTTTGCCCAAAAGGCATTAATACAATTTCATAATGGCCATATCTTCTACGAAACACAGTCTTAGGAATATCTTCTTCCTTTACCTTCAACTGATGGTACCCCGATCTTAGGTCAATATTAGAAAAATACTTAGCTCCCTGGAGCTGATCAAACAAATCATCAATATGAGGCAAAGGATATTTGTTCTTAATAGTGATGTTATTTAAGGCTCTATAATCAATGCAACGTCTCATTGAACCATCTTTCTGTTTAACAAATAATACAGGATCACCCAATGGTGATGTTCTAGGTCGAATGAAACCTCTATCTAATAAATCTTTCAATTACTCATTCAACTCTAAAAGTTCAATTTGAGCCATTTGATAAGGGGGTTTTGAAATTTTCTTAGCATCAGGAACTAATTCAATAGTAAATTCAACTTCCCGATCTGGTATTATTCTAGGAAACTCATCAGGAAAAACATCAGGATACTCATTTACCACTGGCACATCATTAATCATAATGGTTCCTTTTTTCAACAATATGTTCAAGGTAACATTCATTTCCATGTTTTACAAGTTTCTTAGCCTCTTGATATGTTATCAACAGTAAGGGTTCATTCTTGTACACAAACTAAAAGTCTTTAGGAAAAGAAACTTCTTTATCTCTACAGTCAATCCTAGCATGGTAAACAGAGAGCCATTCCATACACAGGATAACATCAAACTCTACTAGAGGTAAAACAATAAGGTTTTCAAGTAGGTTCTTTCCACGGATAAGGATAGGAATATTCTTATAAATTATTTTTTCCTCAACATTTCCCATGGGTGTTTTTACCACAAGTTCAGTAGTCATTTCTTGAGATGGAATTCCCAATTTACTAGAAAAATTTTCAGAGATGAATGAATGAGTAGACCCTGAATCAAACAATATATTGGCATAATCTGACAAAACAAACAGAGTGCATGATACCACTTCATTTGATGGCCCAACATCTACTGAAGTAGTTTCAAAGGATTTCACCACACCTTTCTGCTTATAGTCTGACTACTTCCCATCATTTGAGCTCTTTGTCGAACACTCATTTTCATAATGACCCATCTCATTGCACTTGAAACATTTCACTAACTGTAAATCAAATTTGTTCTTACCATCACCCTGATCTTTTTCAGTGCAATCACGAGCCTTATGTCCCATCTTACCACATCAGTAGCATTTTCCAGATTTCAAAAGGCATTCCTCAACATGCTTTTTACCACATTTATCACAAATTGAAAACTTAGTTTTCTTACCATCAGACCTTTTTGAAGGATTCTTACCTTTCTCTTACCACCTTGGTCTCTTGTTCTGTTCGTTGTTATAGAACACTTGATCATCGGCAAACTCCATTTCCACCTTCTCAACACATCGAACAAGCCTTTCATAAATTTTGAACTCACAAGAAGCTAATGCCCTTTGATATTTTGGCTTTAATCCTGATTAAAAAAAATTGATTTTATTATCAATGTCTTGGATAAAATTTGGAGCATGCCTTGAAAATCAAGTGAACCTTTCTTCATAAGCAGCCACTGAGTCGTCCTCTTGCCTCAATTCCAAGACTTTTTTTCCATCCTAAGTCGAACAGCCTTATGAAAATATTTCTCAAGAAACACTCCTTTGAATTCATCCCAGTCAAGAGAATCAATCTCATCAGCTTCCCTGATATTTTTAACCATCAACCACCACTGATTTGCTTCACCCTCTAAACAGTAAATAGCAAGACTAACGTTTTGATTGTCTGAACAACCCATGACATTGAAAATCTTCTCCAGTGCTTTAATCCACCATTCAGCTAGCACAGGGTCACATGATCCTCTGACTGATGGGGGATGTTTACTCATTAAATGTTCCACCACTATCATGTTCATCTGTGGTTGATCTGGTAGATCTCGTGCATGGATACCACAAATATTTATTGCTTGAGTCAATTGTGCCATTACTATAAAAAACTATTCAATTCCAATTCTGACCATCTCAGGATGATGATCTGGAAGGTCATTTCCTTCTGTATACCTTCCTAGCACTGCTCCCTATTTCCTCTGCATAAAACCATTCTAAACAAATATGTCTTAGATGAAGCAATAGGGAAATCTATAAATTCTATATCATTTCAATTTGACCATAAAAAATTATTTTTGGATAATCATTTAACAGAATTCTAACTCTTAAAGTTATCTAAACTGACCTCTGATGCCAACTATAAGGCCCCAACCTTAAACATTACTTAATCTTGAGTTATTAAAAGAATACACATTGAGGATATTTTCAGGTTTAGAGTTTTAGAGAATTAGATCATAAATAATGCATTACATTACACTTTTAAACAATGTGGTTACATCAAAAAAATATTCACCTTTCTCATTAAAGGAAACATATTTAAAAATAAAATATCGATTATTTCTTGACACTTCCTTGTCACTATCATCACATCATATACCTTTCCATTAACCTGTGAAAAACATTTCAAAAACTTGGGATGAGCATAAAAAGCTCAGTAATGGATATAAAAATACGGAAAGAAAACCTTAGTCCATGTATATATAAGAATCAATGAAATCATACTTCACTCATAAAACATAATCACTTTAACATACCTCATGAAATCATAAGATTTATGAATAACTCATAAAAATCATAATACATAAAGGTAACTTGAGGCATTCATAGCATTCTTATGTAGGGAGTAACCCTCATGGTTACATTTGGAATACCTATCACAGTATATTCCCTAAATCTCTTCCGAGAAACCTTAGATTTTAACTCTTTCTCTTTACCCAATGCATTGGAGAGATATCACCAGCTCACCTGCCCATAGTTTATCACGGAACCACCCATCTTAATAAACAATTTCCAAGAACCATAACATAATCATATCACATAAAACATGCATAAAAGAAACATAACATTTCTACATTTCAATCACAAGATATCAAAAACACATTGATATAATCAAAACATTATAAAAACCATTTTCAATACCAAAATAAAAGAAAATTAAAACATGGTATTTATTTTTCATTTAATAAAATGTTATGTCTTGTAGAGGAAGCCAAAACTCAAATAATGGTCACAACGGCAGAGAATTCATTGTCGCCGCATATGTAAGACAAAAACATTCCCTTTTTTTGCTTAGTAAAATGCTTCGTATAAAAAGATTCCTTTTGAATAAAAGTAAAAGTCAAAGGGGTTTATACACTGTATAATATAAAGTTGTGTATAAAACAAAATATGGCTCAATTAATGGAGATTGAGACGAAGTCCCCTACCTCGTGTCTGACTTGACTCGATCGTTCTTTAATCTCCTAAATAATAAACTAGAGTTAATTTCTACTTTTTTAAGAAGTTTTTTAAAGTTCATTATTCCTTTTATATCACTTATTACCATGTTATGAACATTATGTAATTATTTAAGTTAATAACGGTCGTTTTGTCGATCTTTGGTACTTGTGCCAAAAATAAACTTCTTATAATTACAAGTTGTTCATGTGGTAAAATATCCATTATATCCAGAATTATATTCATGATGTAGATATCATATATATAATATATATCCAGTATATAGATTCATTTATAATATTACATAACATTTAGAGGTAAGAAATGAAATGCACCGTTCATGGAGATGGTAATCCAGACGTACGCATGAATGCTACTTTCATTTGTATTTCGTATTTAATGGAGTAAAATCATAATGATATAAAGGTATATTATAATTCTAGCATAATATCATATATAATATGATTAACTTTGTCCTTTATACGTCCCACGTATGGAATTAACAATTGAAATCACTTCGAGGGGGCGGTGGTCCTTACTTCCTAAAATGAAGATATGGTGTTTACCCATAATGGAAACCATAAAGGAATTCCATAAATGATAAATACAAAATCATAAGAAAAACATAAACACAATATATATCATATATAAATATAGTGAAATCTTAATGGCCACCATAAAAGGTATTAAAAGAATATTGAACAATCATCGTTTCGTGAGGTAGTAATTCGCCACTCAGAGAAACAGTATGTTCTTTAACCATTATACAGAGGTGTGTGTAACTGTAAATCAAATAATTCTCCTAAAAAATATCATATTATATTGAAGATACTGATTTTGTTACAAAATAAAGGAATAAAAATAGTTTAGGGGGTTGGAGAAAAAAATAAAACAAAAGGACATAAGAGAAGACATTACCTTTAAATTGGGTAACTCCCCTTGGTTTGAACCAAAAGGGTTTCTTAAAGATATTTCTACCTCAGGTAATGCTTCTAGGATGAAGAGAGGGATGTGGAGAGATAAAATGAGTAGAGTTTGGCTGATCCAGTGGCTTGAGAGGTGTGGTTAAGGTGGTAGAGGTGGGGGCCTTTTTTAAGAGGGAGGAGGGGCACTCTTGGAAAGTCAAGAAATGTTACTTTATCATAAAATGAGTTTCAGATTTTTAAGGTCCCACAATGATATATTCGATGAAAAGGTTATAAGGGTTTAAAATACACCCATTAAATAGGTTTTTTACAAGTGTAAGTCTTAGATTTTACATTATCTTTTAATTTTATTTAAATAGTTCATTAATGAGGTAATCAGTACATCATCATGGTGTCATAAATAACTTAATTTGTATAATGTCTAAAAAATATAAAAAAAATACTACAATGTGGGAAATATTTTTAGATTTCAAATGTATATTTATAGTCTAAGATATCATTTATGTAGACAAAAGTAAAATTGTTTTACTTTGGAGTTACATACTTTGGTTATACTTTTCTTTTAAAAAAAGATATAATAAAAGGTCACTATCACACTAATGTGATTTTATAGGGTCCCAAATTTGGCACAAGGCATCCCATGGTCGGCCATGACACAACTAGTAGAATTAGGACACTTTTTGGGCTCGTTTTATATTATTATGATATTACTCGATTACCATTAACTACCCAATTACTAATTAATCACAATAATTCAAGATAATTACCGTTGTTACTATTCATAATGTCCAAAAACAAAAGAGTCTTAATTACATAACTTGGACCTTCTGATTCCAAATATGGAATCGATTTTACCAAATTCCAAACACAGAAATTTCAGTAATTAAATTAAAAAATAATTCCCATTGTCAAAACAAATAACGGGTTTTTTTGAAACAATATCTATCAAAAGTTTGACAATTTTTTATGTCCAATTTCAAAGTAAAATTAATTCCAATGACCACCATTGGATTAAATGGTAAAAATATATTCTATTTACACTTTAAAACCAAATAAAAAGATAATATATCCATATAATTATATTAGATGAAAAAGAAGTTTTGAAGTCAAATGCAGTATTTTAAACTATTCATTAAAAAATAAACATTGTCAGAAAAATACCAAAAATTAATCAAAAGATAATTTCAATGTCTTAATCCTAAAGAATAAGTTTATTTTGACAAATATAGCTTATAAAATTGTCAAAAGTTTGATTTAAAAATGGTTCTCCATCAAAAGGCGGTAAAATAGTCTTTTAAAAATATTAGAGAATTCTGATCTTAAGATTGGATCTATTCTCATTTTAAGCCTCTAAAACACTATCTAATTCATAAATAGACATAGATATGAAAATCCATAATTCTTTAATTACATGGGATGTTACACAACCTAGCCATTAAATTATCTATTATGAATAGTATTAACCACATTTCGAATTTTATATATTCCATATAATTTTATCATTAATCTCATGTATTTTATAGACATGATATATGAAAAAAATTCAATTTTTCAGATAAAAGAAATATTTTTCAAATAAATACATTTTCATCCTTTTAATAGAAAACCCATTCTAAATTAAATATTTTACACTTTTATCTATTTAATTTGAGAAAATAAATTTCTTATTTAAAATTTTAATATCCTAATTTACTTTGGTTGAATTTTTTTATTTTTTTGATAAGTTTCATGTTTTGATGAATAGTGAAAATACTAAATTTTAATTGAAAATAACATTTTTTTGTTAAAATAATTTATAGGGTTAAATTATAAATTTGATATTTTTTAAAGTATAATTATATTATATTTTTATCATTTTATATATTTATGGTATTTTTAATTTTTTTCAGAATATAATTTTATATAAGAACAAGTAAATCTTTTTTATGGTTTTTACTTTAAAACATCCATTTTCTCCTTCCATAAATGTTTTAATTTTAAATTAATTAGTAAATCATTCATTTTTAAAATATTAAAAAATGGATTCCATATTTGGAATCATTCATTTCAAATTATGTTATTAGATTACTTTTATTTTTTTAGATGTTATAAATAGTAACTACGATAATTTTTATTTAATGTGGTTAAGGGTAAATCAAGAAATTAAAGGTAAAAATAATATTATAAAACTACTCTAACACCTATCAAAATCATATAATGTGACTATATTTTACCTTTATCACCTATGTTTAGAAATCGAACCACTTAATGGACAATTTTCCAAGAATATGATAGGGATATTATTAAAATCAATGAAAGTGACAAAATATCAAACCCTCATTTTATAAAAGAATATTAATTTTAATATAAGGGTAAATATGAAATAACATTGATTATAAATAGTATCTAGAAATATATATGAGTTAACTACATCAACATAATTTATTTGTAATTTTTACTGAATAAATAATTACCCATAGTAATGACATAGTCGTGATACAGAAATTATTATTTTAACATAAATATCAAATAAATGGTTTTTAAAATATTAAATGAAATATAATTTGAATTAATTAACATGAAATGTGAATATTATATGTGACTATGAAATGTTATCTATATATTAAATGGTTTTCTTTTAATTTATCTTTCTGTTTAGATTTTAATTAAACACAATGTTAGGAATAGTGTCAAAATTGACACTATTGATATTTTATAAAAATAATACTTTATAAATGTATTTAAAAATACTAAAACACATTAAAAATAAAAAATGATTATTATATGATCTAATATTTCATAAAACATCAATTTATGGAAAATTGACACCATATTAGTAAAAATTTATAACCTTTTAATATTTGAAATTTTATTACCACCATTAAAATTTAATAGATTAATTAATGGTAAATCAAAATTATAAATTTTAAAATAAAACCAAAACATATTAAAAAATTATTGAAATAATAATATTCAATAATTATCACATAAAGATCTATTTTTATTTGTTTAATGGACTCTTTACCATGAAAATAAATTATATATTATTTATATCAAAGATAATAACAAAATATCACTATCATGTATTTTAATGTGTCCACAAAGGGCCAAAATGATGCTATGAATGAATATAAATGTGAATTTTGATATAAATAGAATATGTTTCATTAAATATATTTATGTTGAATTTTTATAAGTTATATATATACCTTAAAAGTATTTTCAATTCTAAAAAAAATATTTATTTAATTAACATAAAAATAGAATAAATGTTTATAATAATACTAATTTGCATAAATTTTGTATTGTTAAATGTGTGTAAAGAATTTACTAGATCTATAAGATATATTATAGATGTTTTAAATAATTATATTCGAATTATCACTTTTCCTTAATGTATTTTAAGTCAAATTAAATGAATAGAATTAAATTTGGAAATAATGATATCTTGTAGAATTAATTTATTATTAAAATAATTAATAATAAAAAAAATGGTATATAACAACAACGGGATATAATACGGTCTAAAATGTATTTTAAGTTTTATTTATGGTCTATTTTTTAAGTATTTGGATCTAGAATAGTCTTATTATTGTTTAATATTTTGAGAGTTTCCAAAAGTGCCCCTCTACTCTCTTATAAAAGGGAATCGCTTCTTGTCTTTTATTTACACCACTAAAGCCCTTTGGATTGGAAACACTCAGCCCACTTATCCTCTAATCTTCCATCACTTCATCCTAGAGGCTATAATTTTGATATAAATACAACATAAGGAGTCTTTTTGTGAAAATCAAAAGGAGATGCTTGAAGAAGAGGTAATTTTTTTACCAAATCAATTCAATTTCATTTCTTCTTATACATACTCAACCTGTTTTGTTTCCATACTAAAGTAATAAATAAAGTATTATATAAATTCTTAATTCTATTATGATTATGAGAAAACCATATTACTTATTTTATACATCCTATGAATAACAATATCACCATGCATTCATACGTACGGCTTACTATCTCCCAGTCGTGGTGTAATTTTTTATTCAATACTAATTTTTTTCTATGGGTATAATGATGAATATAATGGATAAAATAATGAATATTACATGATAATTATTTATTATAATTAATATACCATCAAATTACAAACCATTTAACCATCAATAGAATGATATCATCGCTCATGCATACGTACGGCATACAGTCTCCACGACGCGTTGAAATTAATTCTCCACATTAACCATTCAAGAATGATTATAAAATTTATATTATGATTAAAAATATTAATTATGAACTTAATATCATTTTTTATATGAATAAAATACATCATATTCATAAAAAACATGACTTACATGACAAAATTGGAATGATAAGACGAATCAGTTAACACCCGAAAAAATGGTCATACTAAGATATTATTAACAAAATGATATAAAAGGATCATATATGATATCATAACTCAAGATATGGTCCTGGAATAATTTTATAACTTTCTTTAAAAATTATACAAGAGTTTAATTCACCCTTGACTAAAGAAAAGTTCATGGTAAGGGTTACTTTCACTATCTCATTATTATCTGAGGTTGTTTATACGCAAGTAGCTAGTATGGTATCTTTATCATCCATATCCATTTTTCGTAAAATGTATTTCAAAATATTATTGAATATTTTTTTCATTCCTTTTTACCTATGTTTGAATTTTTATAAAAATATTTTTAAAGGAATATTTCTGTCATTTTTAAAACAAGATACATTATGAAATTTTCAAACAACAAAGGAAACTGTGTTTTTTAACTTATACAGTGCAAGTTTGTATTTTCTAAAATTATGAGGCCTTGAAATTTGATGCTTCCCTTAAGATATTACAAGGTTATTTTCAAAAGAACTATTTTATTTTATAATTGTGTGGCTTTTAAATGATTTCAAAATCAAAAGGGATATTTCTCTCAAATGATTTTAATGATTTTATTAAATTATTTTCATGTATGTCAAGAAAAATTGTTAGATTTTATGATTAATTGAGGTAGATTTATTACAAAAACTTCATTGATGACCTATTTTGATACCATTCATATTTTATGGTTAAAGTGTTGACATTTAGTACATTAGTTTTAATACAACTATTTATGTAATGTATCACCCTTTTCATATGAGTAATGCATTGGACTTAATAAGTGATAGGAGGGGCCTAATATATCCCCTCAATGCATCGGTAGGTCTCATGAGGCAAAATAGTGTCTTGGAATGAGGAATTGATGGTGTGGTTATCCATGGTCTAAGATTGAGGCCTTTATGATATGGTTATGATATTTGGAATTATGCATTTCCTCATTATGAGCTTAGTTATTGATATTACATGTGATTATTTGACAAGTAGAATATCCATGTGAATGATAAAATGGAATTATTTAATTTATTATTTCCATATTATGTAAAATTTTATGTTTAATGTAATTTTGTTTTATTTTTATACTTTCCTTAAATTTTATGGTTATTTATGAAATCTTCTACTATATTTTTTAACCTTACTAATCATATGAGATCACCCCTTTATTATGTTTTATTTTCCTAGGATACCACGAATATTATTATGATTTATAAACATGGTTAATCTAGTTGAATAATGGTGTTCTCAAAGTATTATCTATATTATATTTTATTTTTAAATTTATAATGTAATGCTCATGTATGTAATCTATTTTTTATAGAATTCTAAATTGATAGGTCCTTAAGTATTTGATTCCTTCTAATCATTATAACATATTAAAATAATAAAACAACTATGAGTTTCTAGGGTCCGAGTGTTATAGTTGGTATTAAAGTATGTATATAAAAAAACATGGAAATAAGATTTAGAAAATGTTGATTAGAAAACATAACCTTATGAATGAATTTGAGGATAAGTCTAAATATAGGAAATCATCCTTTAGATTTAGTAGTATATAGCCTAGGTAAATACTATGAACTTATGGATTGATAAGAATATTGAATCATTTAGAGATCATATGAATTGTTCTTAATGAGAATATCACTATGATTTGTGTTTCTCACTTCGTGCTTTGAGTTTTGGTCAATTGTTAGAATCAACAAGTTTATACATGAAGTGGTTCCACAACTAATTATGAAGAGATTAAAAAAGTAAAATGAAATGAAGGAGGTATTAAGGAATACGATATTGAAGTGTAGCATGGGGTTTAAGAGTGAAGTGGAATGGTTACGGTTATTTTGAATTTTGATTCAATAATTATTTAATCATTGGTTCTCTAGTTATTGTAATCATGAGATATGTAAGTATTTTACTACATTACTTATTCATCAAGGATTTGGAAGTATGAATGATTTCATAATAGTATTTAAGGTGATAAAGTTATATGAAAATAAATGATACATTACATTTTTTAGAGAATCTAATGCATTTTGGAAATGTAGAGACATTTTTGGACATTGAATTTAGAGGAAAGTATTTCGGTTGAGTCATAAGGATCGAATGGGTTAAGTCGAACACTGTAAATTATTGTTTGAGGTTTAAGTATGATCTATTGTATATTATATGCTAACCTTTTGTATTTTAGTAATAATTTAAAGGTTGAATGAAATACTCATGGATTGTAAGATTCATTAAAACTGATTCATTCATAAATAATCATAATTAATATCCATTTCTAAGTGAACAAAACTAAATGAAATAGATCAAAGAATAACTAAAGGATAACATTGAGGGAATCAAGTATCTTTTCAGGAGTTCCCATTTGGATAGTAAAATAATCCCATAAATCTAAGAAATTGTATCTAAAAAAAAAATTTATACTAATACCATAATTTGTTTTAGAACTACTAGTATTTTAAATTATCATAGATTTATAACTTTGAGGCCCTAAATTTTCCCTTGATTGTTCACTTGTTTGTGATTGATGACCTCAATCACTCCCTAAAAATATTTATGTTTTCTTCCAAGTATGTGCCTCTACTAGTCACTAATGTTTCCCTATTAGAAATCCTAATTTTGTGGAGACATTCACATTTCACATTCCCTCTTGTTAAGAGTATATTTTATTAACCCTATTTCTGATGTGGGTTTTCTACAAAGGTATTTTTTAATATCAATATTTTATTTTCTAAGTGCAATTTCAAATTGTGAGAACACAATTTATTGAAATATGGGAGAACGTAGCACCCTAAAAATTTACAATATTTTTATTTCTCAATAAATTTTATTTTCTTTCTTTTTTAATGCAACACCATGTTAAGCTTACATTATACCCAACAATGAGTTGGCTTAAGTTACATGAAAGACCTAGTTTTACCGAACTATAGTATATTTATAAAATATTATTATTTAATATCAAATATAACCTAGTCATTAAATTAGAGTTTATAAATAGTATTAACCAAATTTTAAAATTTATATATTCCATATAACTTTTACATTCAGATTATGTATTTTCTAGACATTATATATGAAAAAAAATCAGTTTTTTGGATAAAAGAAGTATTTTTAAAAAAATAAAGTTTTTCTTCCTTTTAATGGTGAAACCATATTAAATCCAATATTTTAAACTTTTATATATTTAATTTGAAAAAATAAATTTCTTGCATGAAATTTTAATTTCAACATTTTCTACAGTTCAATTTTTGGTATTTTTCTAATAAGTTTCATGTTTTGATAAATAGTCAAGAATGTTAAACATCAATTGAAAACAACTTTTTTCATAAAAATAATTTATAGTGTTAAAATATACATTTTATTGGTTTTAAAGTATAATTGTATTTATAATTTTATAATTTAATATAAATATAGTCATTAGAATTATTTTCACATTAAAATTGGATATAAACACATGTCAATCTTTTAATGTTTTTTACTCTTAAAAAACTCATTTTCTCATTCCGTCAATGGGAATAATTTTAAATTAACTATTGCAACTTATATGTTCAGGATTTTGAAAAATGGATACCATTTTTGTAATTAATTGTTCTAAATTATGTTAATAAATTGCTTTTACTTTTCTGGACATTATGAACAGTAACTGTTGTAATTTTTATTTAACGCGGTTAAGGGTAAATGTGGTAAATAAAGGTAAAAATAATATTATAAAGTTACCATAAAACCTATAAAAATCCTATTGGATGGCTGAATTAAAACCATTATCACATGATTTTATAAGTGGAACCATTTAACAGCCACTTTTCCATGAATATGACATGAATATTATTGAAATCAATGAATGTGACAAAATATCACAGTCTCATTTTATATAAATATATTAATTTTAATATATGGATAACCAAGAGATTAAATCAATTATAAATAGTCACCAAAAATATAAAATAATTACCTACATCATAGTAATTTATTTTTTATTTTTAAATATTAAATAATTACACTTAATGATGACACAATAGTGATGCTGAAATTATTTTGTTAATAGAAATTTCAATAAATTGTTTTAAAATTATTAAAAGAAAAATAATTTAATTAATTAAGGTTCTCCATGAATATTCTAGGTGATTATGATGTTTTAAGAGTATATTAAATTATATGTTTTTAATTTATCTTTCTGTTTGGATTTTAATTAAAGTCAATGTTATGAATAGTGTCAAATCGACACAATTGATATTTTATAAAAATAATACATTAAAAAATTATTTTAAAATCTTGAAAAAAATTGAAAATTAAAAAATTATTATTATATGGTATAAAATTTCATAACATGTACATTTATGGAAAATGGAAAACATATAAGTAAAAAAATTAATATTTGAAAATTTATCACAACAATTAAAATTTAATAAAATAATTAAGGGTAAATCAAAATTATAATGTTTAAAATAAAACCAAAACATGTAAAAAAAATATTGGATGAATAATATTTGATAATTTTCACATGAATATAAATTTTGAGTTATTTAATGGGCACTTTTCCATCAAATTAAATTATATATTATTTAAACCAAGGATAGATACAAAATATGACTATCTTGTATTTTTAATATGTCCACATAGGGCCAAAATGAAGCTATGAACGAATTTAAAAATCAATTTTGATAGAAATGAAATTAGTTTCAATAAATAAATAAATTTTTAATTTTTATAAGTTATATAATTACCTTAAAAGTTTTTTTAATTCTAAACCAATATTTATTTAATTAACAGAAAAATAGAATAAATGATTTTAATAATATTAATTTTGATATATTTTGAATAAATCAATGTGTATAACTAATTTCATAGATCCATAAGATATATTATATAAATTTGGAATCATTATACTCTAATTGTCACTTTTTCTTGATGTATTTTAACTCAAATTAAATGAATAATATCAAATTTGGAAATAATGATATATTACTGAATTAATTTATATTAAATTTCATAAAAATCACAAAAAAATTAAATAATAAAATGGGATAGAATATGGTCGAAATTTTATTCTAGGATTCATTTATGGGTTATTTTTAAGTATTTGGATTTATAATACTCTTATTATAGTTTAATATTTTGAGTGATTCCAAAAGTGCTCCTCCCCTCTCTTATAAAAGGGAACTTATCCGTCTCTTTTATTCACAACTCTAAAGACATTTGGATCAGATAAAACCATCTAGATTAACCTCAAAACATCTTTCAATTCATCCTAGGGGCCATATATTTTTCCAAAAATCCAACCTAAAGAGTCAATTTGTGCATATCAAAAGGAGACGCTCGAAGAAGAGGTAATTGTTTTACCAATTCAAATCAATTTATTTTCTTCTTCTACTTACTCTACCTATGTTGTTTCAATACTAAAGTAATAACCCAAGTATCACATATATTCGAATTTTTTATTAAGATTATGGGACAACAAATTTATCCTTTTATCAATCCTATGAATAACAATATCACCAGGCATATGTACGTATGGCTTACCGTCTCCACGCAGTAATGTAATTTTTTATTCAACACTACTTTATTTGGATGGAAATAATGATGAATATAATGGATATAAATAATAAATATTAAATTATAATGATTCATTATAATTAATATACCATCCAATTACATACCATATAACCATCAATAGAATGATACTGTTGTGCATGCGTACGTAAGACATATCATCTTTATAACACGTTAAAATTTATTCTCCACGTTATCCATTCAAGAATTATTATAAAATTTATATGAAGTGTAAAAATAATAATTATGAACTTAATATAAGTGTGTATATTAATCAAATACATCCAATTAATAACAAACATTACTTACAAGACAAAACCGGGATGTGAAAATAATGTAGTAAACCCCGAAAGCAATGGTAATACTGAGATATTATTAACAAAACGATATAAGAGGATCATATGTCAAATAATAAATCTATAAATGGACTCATTATAATTTTATAACATTATTTAACCATTATACAGTAGTTTAATGCACACTCGACAAAAGTAAATTACATGGTAAGGTTTAATTTCACAATCTCATTATTATCCGATGTTGTTTATACATACGTATATACTGGGACATCTTCATCATCCATATCTATGTTTCATAAAATGTATTTCAAAATATTATCGACTATTGTTTAAATTCATTTTTAACCATGTTTTACTTTTTATAAAAAAATGAAAGTAATCTTTTCATTGATTTCCAACTAAGGTACTTTATAACGTTTTCGACAAATTAAGTAAATAGTGTTTTTTTAACATATACGGTGCGAGCATCTATTTTCTAATATTATGACACCATAAAATTTTGAAACTTCCCATACAATATTATAAGGTAATTTTAAAAATAATTATTTTATTTTATAATTCGGTCACTTTTAAATTTTTTCAATGTAAAAATGGGACATTTATCTTAGAAAAAATTTAATGATTTTATTAGATTATTTTCATCTATGTCAACATCCTTTTTTGGTTTTTATAAGTAACTAAATACGATTTTTTATATAATATTCTATATTTTATTGAAGTTTTTATGATATGTTTGTGTGTGGATGTGGTATTTTGATATCATTAATGGTTTATGGTTAAAGTATTAACATTTAGTATGCTAGTATTAATACAAATATTTATTTTATGTTTCACCATTTTCGAATGAAGAATGCATTGTATTTTTTAAGTGACAGGAGATGCTTGTTATAGTACCTAGATGCATCAGTAGGTCTCATGAGACAATCTAGTTTGTTGTAATGATTCCTTGACGGTATGATTATATATCATCTTGTCATGAGGCATTGACAATATGGTTATGATGTCCGAAATTTTACATTTTCTCATTATGAGATTACTCATTGATATTACATGTGAATATTCGATGAGTAAAATATTAATGTGAATCTTTAAATGATATTATTTGATTTATTATTCTCATATTTTTCACCATTTTATGTTTAAACGTTTTTTGTTTTAGTTTTATACTTGCCTTAATATTTATGGTTATTTATGAAATCTTATGCTATATTGCTTAAACTTAATGAGCATTTGAGCTCACCCCTTTCTTATGTTTTATTTTCCTAGGATGCCAAGAATTTTATTCTGAATTTTATTTAGGGTTAATCTAGGATAATAATGTAATTCTCAAAGGATTATCAATGTTTTATTTTATTTTTTAAAATTGTAATGTAATGTTCATGTATGTAATCTATTTTTCCAAGACTACTAAAGTGATAGGTCCTTACAAATTGTTTTCCTTATAATGATGCTAATGTATTAAATTAATGCACTGACTCTGGGATTCTAGGGTTGGGGTGTTTCAGTTGGTATCAATGGAAGTTTAGAAAAAATCATAGAAATTATATTTAGAAAATATAGAATAGAAAACATATCTCTATGAATGACTTTGATGATAAGTCTAAGTATAGGATATAATCCATTAGATTCGGTAATAGATTACCTAGGTAAATCCTATAGACTTATGGATTGAGAGAAATATGGAATCATTTAGAGATCCTATGAATTATTCTTCAAGAGAATATCACAATGATTTGTGTTTCTCATGTTGTGCTTTGTGTTTTAGCCAATGGTTAGAATCAGCAAAGTCATATATGCAATGGTTATACTACTGATGATGAAGATATTACAAATGGAAAATTAAATAAAGGAGGTACCAAGGAATATGATGTTGAAGAGTAGTTAAGGGTTTTAGAGTGAAGTGGACTAATTAAGGTTATTTTGTATTTGGATTCTAGAATTATTTCAGCACTGGTTCTCTAGTTATTGGAATCATGAGATATGTAAGTATTGTATTGCAGAACTTATTCATAAAGAATTTGAAAGTATAAATGATTTCAATATAGTTTTTGAGTTGATAAAGGTATATTAAAAAAAGTGATACATTACATTATTTGGAGAATTTAATGTATTTTTAAAATGTAGAGACCTTTTTGGATAGTGAATTTGGAGGGAATAATTTTGGTTAAAACTTAAGGCCTGAATGGTTTAAGTAAAACATTGGATATTATTGTTTGAGTTTTAAGCATGATTTATTGGATATTATGTGCTGAAAATTCTGATTTTAGTAAACATTTAAAGGTTCAATGAAATACTCATGGATTGTATGATTCATTAAAAGTGCTTCATATATAATGAATCCTATTGAATATCCATCTCTATGTGAAAAAATGAAATGAAAATAGATCAAAGAATGACTAAAGGATAACATTGATGTAATCAAGTACGTTTTTGCGAGTTATCTATTGGATAAAAAAATCATCACTCAACTCTAGAAAATAGTATCTAAAAAAAGGTGTTATCCTAATACCTTTGTTACCCGATGGTATTTTAAATAATCATAGATTTATGACTTTGAGACCCTCAATTTTCCATTGATTGTTCACTTTTTGTGATTGATGACCTCAATCACTCCCTTTAAATATTTACGTTTTTCCCCTAAGTACATATCTCTACTTTTCATTAATGTTATCCTATTAGAAAGCCTAATTTTGTGGTAACATTAACTTTTCACTTTCCCTCTTATTAAGAGTATATTTTTTTAACCCTATTTTCAATGTTGGTTTTCCACAAAGGTATTTTTTAGTATCAATATTTTATTTTCTTTGTACAATTTCAAATTTCGAGGATGCAATTTATTGAAGGATAGGAGAATTCAAGACCATGAGAATTTACAATATTTTTAAATCTGAATAAATTTAATTTTTTTTTTCTTACTTTCTTTTTAATTAACACCATGTTAAGATTACATTATGCACAATAATGATTTGGATTACATTACACACAAGACCCAATTTTATTGAACTATAATATATTAATAAAATATTATTATTTAATATAATTTATAACCTAGCCGTTAGATTAGTAGTTATAAATGGTATTAACCACATTTTAAATTGTATATAATCCATAAAATTTTAAAATTCATCTTATCTATTTTTTATACATGATATAACAAAAAATTCAATTTCTTTGATAGAAGAAGTATTTTTCTGAAAATGCAGTTTTCCTCCTTTTAATGGTGAAACCATTGTTAATCTAATATTATAAATTTTTATATATCTAATTTGAATAAATAAATTTATTCATTGAATTTTTAAATTCTAAATGTATTTTGGTTCATTTTTTTGGTATTTTTCTGATATTTTTCTTGTTTTTATGAATAGGTAAAAATACTAAACTATAATTTAAAACAACATTTTTTCATCAAAATAATTTATAAAGTCAGATTATAAATTTGGTTCATTTTAAAGTATAATTAAGTTTTATTTTTATAATTTAATATAATTATGGTCATTGGAATTATTTTCACATTAAAATTTGATATAAACACATGTCAATATTTTGATGATTTTTTCTTTCAAAAAGCTTATTTACTCATTCCATCAACAAGATTAATTTTAAATTAATTAACAAAACTTATATATTTTGAATTTTGAAATATGGATTCCATATATGGAATTAGCGTGTCTAAATTATGTTAATATATTTATTATATTTTTTTGGATATTATGAATAGTAACTATGGTAATTTTTTTTATCACAGTTAATGGGAAATATGGTAAATAAAGGTAAAAATAATATTATAAATTTATTCTAACACCTTTCAAAATCATATTGGATAACTAAATTCTACCATTATCACTTAAGGTTAGAAATGTAACCATTTAATGGACAATTTTCCATTAATATGACATGAATGTTACTAAAATCAATGAATTTGACAAAACGTCACACTCTCATTTTATATAAGTATATTAATTTAAATATAAGGATAACCTGGAGATAAAATCAATTATAAATAGTCTATATAAATCTAAAAAAATTAACTAAATCATAAAAATTTATTTATAATTTTTTAATATTAAATAATTACTGTTAATGATGTCACAATAGTGATGCAGAAATTATTTTGTCATTAGAAATATCAAAAAAATGGTTTAAAAAATATTAAAATTAAATTAATATGAATTAATTAAGGTGATCCATTAATATTCTATGTGACTATGACATATTAAGAGTATATTGAATTATTTAGTTTGAATTTATCTTTCAGATTGGATTTAAATTAATGTTAAAGTTATGCATATTGTCAAAATTGACACTATTGATATTTTATAAAAATAATAATTTATTAAATTATATAAAAAACTAAAAAATCATTAAAAGGTAAAAATAGATTATTATATGGTCTAAACATTCATAACATGTTCATTTATGGAAAATGAACATCATATAAGGGAAAATTTATAACTTTTAAATATTTTAAATGTTATTACAACAATTAAAATTAAATAGATTAATTAAGCGTAAATAAAAATTATAATGTTTAAAATAAAACCAAAATATGTCAAAAAACTTATTGGATGAAGAATATTATATCCTTTTCACATTAGGATCTATTTTGAGTTTTTTAATGGACAATTTTCCTTGAAAATAAATTATATATTAATTAAAACAAAGATAGTTACAAAATGTCACTATTTTGTATTTTAATATGTCCACATAGGGACAAAATGAATCTATGAATGAATATAAAAGTATGTTTTGATATAAATGAATTAATTTTCATTAAATAAATTTATTTTTAATTTTTAGAAGTTATATAATTACCTTAAAAGTCTTTTCAATTCTAAAACAATATTTATTTAATTAACATAAAAATAGAATAAATGATTTTAATAATATTAATTTTGATATATTTTGATTTAATAAATATATATAACTAATTTCCAAGATCTACAAGATATATTAAATATGTTTTAAATCATTATATTCTAATTCTCACTTTTTCTATCTATATTTTTAGTCAAATTAAATGAATAGTATTAAATTTTTCAATAATGACATCTTATTGAATTAATATATTATTAAATTACATAAAGATCAAAAAAAGTTAAATAATCACAAGGGGATGGGATATAGTAGAAAATTTATTCTATGTTTCATTTATGGGAAGACTTTTTGTAATTTGATCTAGAACACTCTTATTATAGTTTAATATTATAAGAGTTTCCAAAAGTGCCCCACCCCTCTCTTGTAAAAGGGAACCTCTCCTTATCTTTTATTTGCACCTATAAATTCCATTGGATCAGCCAACCCCATCCCTATTATCCTCCAAAATTCCTTCACTTCATCTTTTAGTACATACATTGGCCATAAATCTATCCTATATAGTCATTTTGTGCAAATCAAAAGGAGACGCTTGAAGAAGGGGTAATTGTTTTACAAATTCATTTCAATTTATTTTCTTCTAATACTTCCTCTTACTATGATTTTTAAATACTAAATCAATAAATCCAGTATATTCTAAATGATGGAAAGTTATTATTATTATTTTACAACCATATTCTTCTATTTATCTATCCTAAAAATAATAATATCACCATGTGTGCGTGCGTACAGCTTACCGTCTCCACACCATGGTGTAATTTGTTATTCAATGCTACTTTATATGGATGAGTATAATGACGAATATAATGAATAGAAATAATTAAAGTGACATGATTATTATTTTTTATAATTAATATATCATCCAACAAACCATTTAACCATAAAGGGAATGATATCATCGCTCGTGCGTACGTATGGCCTACCTTCTCCACGACACTGTGAGATTCATTATCCAGGTTAAGAATTAAAGAATTACTATAAAATTTATATGATGAGTAAAAATAATAATTATTAACTTAATATAATTATATATATTATTCAAATTCATCATATTCATAACAAACATAACTTACACGACAAAACAGGAATGGGAAATTGAAGCGGTTAACACCCGAAACAATTGTAACAATGAGATATTTAAAAAAAACAATATAGGAGGGTCATATATGATATCATAAATATGGATACTACCATTGTATTATATAATAACATTATTTAAACAATATATAGTAGGTTAACGTACCCTTGACTAATGTAAAGTACAAGGTAAGGGTTAGTTTCACGATCTGATTATTATCTGAGGTTGTTTGTAAGTTAGTATCTACTAAGACATCATTATCATCCATGTTAATATTTATAAAAATGTATTTAATGATATTATTTACTTTTTTTTAAATTAATTTTTATCCATTATTGAATTTTTATAAAATGTATTGAAAGTAATCTTTCCGTCATTTTTCAAATGAGGTACTTTATGACTTTTCGATAAATTAAGGAAATACTGTTTTTTAACTTATACAGTACGAGCATCTATTTTATGTTATTATGACACCATAAAATTTTGAAGCATAAATTGAAATATTACAAGGTTATTTTTAAAATAAAGGTTTTATTTTATAATTTTGTGGATTTTTAATTATTTCAAATTTTTTTAAAAAAAGATATTTCTATCAAATAATTTTAATGATTTAGTTAGATTATCTTCATCTATGTCGATATCCATTGTTCAATTGTATGCTTAATTGAGGTCGATTTATTATACAATCTTCTATATTTTATTGAAGGTTTTATGATATGTTTGTCCTTATATTTTCTATTTTTATACCATTCATGAGTTATAGTTTAAGTATTAATATTTTCTATGCTAGTTTTAATACTAATGTTTATGTTATGTTTCACCCTTTTCATTTGAGGAATGCATCGGACATAGTAAGTGATAAGGGGCCCCCAATAGCCCCTCTATGCACCATTAGGTCTCATGAGACAAACTAGTTTCTTGGCATGAGGCCTTAAAATTATTGTTATCTACGATCTTGGAATTAGGCCTTGATGGTGTGGTTATGATGTCTGGAATTATTCATTTCCTCATTATTAGATTCGTTATTTATATTCAATATGATTATTCGACTGGTAGAATATCAATGTGATGTTTTAATTGGATTATTTGATTTATTATTTCTATATAATGTTTAAGTTTATGCTTAAAAAGATTTTGTTTTAGTAGTATACTTTCCTTAAAGTTGATTTTTATTTGTGAAAGATTATTCTATATTGTTAAACCTTATTAAGAATATGTCCTCACCCCTTTATTATGTTTTATTTTCCAAGTATGAAAATAAGTGTATTATTATTTATATGCAAGGTTAATCCATGAGAATTATGGAATTCTAAATATATTATCTATATTGTATTTTATGTTCTGAGTTGTAATGTAACGTTCATGTATGTAATATATTTTTCCTAGATTGTTAAATTACTAGGTCCATTGGGATTTGATTCCTTGTAATTATGTCAATGTATTAAAATAATGCACTGACTCCAGGATTTTGGGTTCGGGTTTTTAAAGTTGGTGTTGAAGGATGTTTAGAGATAATCTTGGAAATTAGATATCGAAAATATATGTTAGAAAACATAAGACTATGAGTTACTTTGATGATAAGTCTAAGTATATGATATCATCCTTTAGATTTGTTAATGGATAACCTAGGTAAATCCAATGTACTTATGGATTCAGAATAATATGGAATTATTTAGAGATCCAATCAATGAATCTTCATGATAATATCACTATGATTTATGTTTCTCACTTTGTGCTTTGGGTTTTGGTCAATAATTTGAATAAGTAAGGTTAAACATGCAATGGTTATACTGCTGATAATGAAGATATTACAAAAGAAAAATGAAATAAAGATGGTATTAAGGAATGTGATATTTAAGTGTAGCTAAGTCTTTAATAGTGAAGTGGAATAATTAAGGTTATTTTGTATTTGGATTCAAAAATTATTTCACCATTGGTTCTCTAGTTATAGAAATCATGAGATATGTAAGGATTGTACAATAGTACTTCTTCACCAATTATTTGAAATTGTGAATGATTTCATTATTGTCTTTAAGGTGATAAAAGTATATGAAAAAATGTGATACATTAAATAGTTTGGAGAATCTAATGTATTTTGGAAATGTAGAGACCTTTTTGGATAGTGAATTTGGAGGGAAGTATTTTTGTTGAGTCTAAATGCTAGAATCTGTTAAGTTGAACATTGGATATTATTGTTTTAGGTGTAAGAATTATTTATTGGATATTATGTTCTTGGATTTTTGGTTTTAGTAAAAATTTACCTATTGAATGAAATAATCATGTATTGTATGATTTGTCAAAATTTCTTCATGCATAAATAATTATCTTGAATATCCATCTCTAGGGGGAAAATTGAAATGAAAATAGATTAAATCACAATAAAAGGATAACATTGATGGAATTAAGTATGTTTTCACGAGTTCTTCTTTGGATAATAAATAAATCCACATATTTAGTAAATAGTATCTAAAAAATGTGTTATCCTACCACCTTAATTTTTTTTGAACCAATGGTATTTTAAATCTTTATAGATTTATGACTTTGAGGCCCTCAATTTTCCATTTATTATTCACTTGTTTTTTATTGATCACCTCAATCACTCCCTATAAATATTTATGTTTTTCCTCCAAGTACATATCTCTACTAGTCACTAATGTTCTCCAATTCGAAATCCTAATTTTGTGGTGACCTTCACATTTAACTTTCCCTCTTATTAAGAGTATCTTTTATTAACTCAACTTCATATGTTGGCTTTCCACAAAGGCATTTTTTTATATCAAAATTTTATTTTCTAAGTGCAATTTAAAATTGAGGGGACCCAATTAATTAATGGAGGGGAAATGTGACACCATGAGAATTTTTAATATTATCGTTTATGAATAAATTTAATTTTGTCATGATTTATTTTTATGCAACACCATCTTATGATTACTTTATAAACAACAATAAGTCAGTTTGTGTTACACACAAGACCCAGTTTTTTCAAACTACAACATATTAATAAAATATTGTTATTTTATATAATATATAACATAGCTGTTAAATTACAGGTTATGAATATTATTAACTTCATTTTGAAATTTATATATTCCATATATTTTTAATATTCATCTTATATATTTTATAGACATGATATAATAAAAAATTCAATTTGTTGGATAAAAGAACTATTTTTAAAAAAATGCATTTTTGCCTCCTTTCAATGGAAATCCCATTATTTAATAAAATATTTGAAACTTTTATATATTTAATATGAAAAAATAAATATCTTATTTGAAATATTAATTTCAAAATTTACTTTGGTTTAATTTTTGGAATTCTTCCAAAAGGTTTCATGTTTTGTGAAAAGGGAAAAATACTAAACTTTAATTGAAAACCACTTTTTCATCAAAATAATTTATATTGTTAAATTATAAATTTGATTAGTTTTAAATTATAATTAGATTATATTTTTATAATTTAATATATTTATTATCATTGGAATTATTTTTACATTGAAATTGGATATAAACACATGTGAATCATTTGATGGTTTTTACTTTTCAAAAAATGATTCGGTCGTTCAATCAATGGGGTTAATTTTAAATTAATTACTAAAAACTATATGTTTTATAATTTTTAAAATGTATTCCATATTTGGAATCAGGGGGTCTAAATTATGTTAATATATGAATTTAAGTTTTTGGATATTTTTAAAAACAAACTATGGTAATTTTTATTTAACGTGGTAAAGGGTAAATTGGGTGAATAAATGTATAAATAATATTATAAAATTAACTTACCACCAGTAAAAGTTCTATTGGATGAATAAATTCAACCATTATCACCTATGGTTAGAAATTGACTCTTATAATGGACACTTTTCAATGAATATGATGTGAATATTATTAAAATTAATGAATGAAACAAAATATCACACTCTCATTTTATATAAGTATATTAATTTTAATATACGGATAACAAAGAGATTAAATCTATTATAAATAATCTTCAGAAATATATAATAATTACCTACATCATAAAAATTTATTTATAATTTTTAAAGATTAAATAACTACCCTTAATTACGACACAATAGTGATGTAGAAATTATTTTACTAATAGAAATATCAAAAATGGTATTAAAAATTTTAAAATAAATATAATTTGAATTAATTAATGTTCTAAAAGAATATTATAGATTAATATGACCTTTTAGGATTATTTTTAATTAGTTTTCTTGATTTTATATTTCCATTTGTACTTTAATTAAAGTCAAAGTTATGAATACTATCAAAATTGACACAATTGATATTTATAAAAATAATACTTTATTAAATTATTTGAAAATAATACAAAATATTGAAAAATAAAAATTTATTATTATATTGTATAAAATTACCATTTATAGAAAATTTACACCATATAATTAAAAATTTATAACCTTTTAATATCTAAATTGTTATTACCACAATTAAAATTAAATAGATTAATTAAGGGTAAATCAAAATTATAAAGTTCAACATAATACCAAAACATTTCAAAAAAAATATTGGATAAATAATATTATATCCTTTTCACATCAAGATATATTTTGAGTTGTTTAGTGGACACATTTCCTAAAAAATAAATTATATAATATTTGACCCAAAGATAGATACAAAATATGACTATCTTGTATTTTTAATATGTCCACATAGGGCCAAAATGAAGTTATGAAGGAATCAAAATGTAAATTTTGATATAAATTAAATATTTTTCATTAAAGAATTTTATTTTTAATTTTTAGAAGTTATATAATTACCTTAAATGTATTCTGAATTCTAAAACAATATTTATTTAATTAATCTAAATATATTATAAATGATTTTAATATTATTAAATTTGTTATATTTTGAATTAATATATGTGTATAACTAATTTAATAGATCTATAAGATATATTATAGATGTTTGAAAGCATTATATTTTAATTCTCACTTTGTCTTATTATATTTTTTGTAAAATTAATTGAATAGTTTTAAATTTAGAAATAATGATATCTTATTGAAATAATTTATTATTAAATTAATTAAAAATCACAAAATAGTTAAATAATCAGAAGAAGATAGGATATGGTCAAAAAGGTATTATATGATTAATTTATAGGACATTTTCATGTATTTTGATCAAGAATAGTCTTATTATAGTTTAATATTTTGAAAGTTTCCAAAAGTGCCTCTCCCCTCACTTATAAAAGTGAGTAAATCCTGCTATTTTATTCACCCCTATAAAGCCCTCTATCTCATCCAAATCCTAACCTATTCTCCTCCAAACATCCCTCAATTCATCCTATAGGCTATAATGTGTCCATAAATTCAACCTAAGGAGTCGTTTTGTGCAAATCAAAAGGAGACGCTCAAAGACTGAGTAATTGTTTTACTAATTCAATTCAATTTATTTTCTTATTCTACTTCAAATTACAATTTTCTTTACATACTAAATTAATAAATCTAGTATATTATACATGATGAGATGTTATTATTATTATGGTACAACCTTATTTCTCCTTTTATTGATCCTACAAATAACAACGCACCATGTGTGCATATGGATGACTTAACGTCTTCACTCCGTGGTGTAATTTATTATTCAGCACTAATTTATATGGATGAATAAAATGATTATTATAATTTGAATAAGTAATAAATATGCCATGATAATGATTCATTATAATTAATATACCATCCAATTTCAAACCATTTAACCTTCAAGTGGAATGATATCGTTGCTGGTGCATATATATGAACTACCTTATCCATGACATAGTGAGATTCATTCTCCACGTTAACAAATCAATAATGATTATACACTTTATATATTGTGTAAAAAATATTAATTATGAACTTAATATCATTATTTATATGAATTAAATGTGTCTTATTTATAACAGAAATGACTTACATGACAAAAAAGGAATGGGAAATTGAAGCAGTTAACGCCTAAAACAATTGTAATACTGAGATATTATTAAAAAACCATATAAGAGGATCATATATGATATAATAAATATGGATATTATCATTTTATAATTTAACAAAATTATTTAACCATTCTATAGGAGTTTAACTCACTCACGACTAAAGGAAAGTTCAAGGTAAGGGTTAGTTTCCCAATTTCATTATTATCTGAGGTTCTTTATATGTAAGTATCTACTAGAACATATTTATCATCCATGTCAATGTTTCTTAAAATTTATTTCAAAATATTATTGAATGTTGTTTAAATTAATTTTTAACCATGATTTAATTTTTATAAAATGTATTGAAAGGAATATTTCTGTCATTTTTCAAACGAGGTACTTTATGGCCTTTTTGACAAATTAAGAAAATATTATTTTTTAAACTTATATAGCACGAGTGTCTATTTTTTCCATTATGACACCATAACATTTTTAATCATCCCTTATATGTTTAAAAGGTTATTTTTAAAAGAAAATTATTATATAATAATTGTGCAGATTTTAAATTATTTCAAATTAAAAAATGGATATTTATCTCAAATAATTGTAATGATATTATTAGATTATTTTCATCAATGTCAAAATCCTTTTTTGGATTTAATTCTTAATGGATATCGATTTATTATACAATATTAGGTATTTTATTGAAGGTTTTATGATATTTCTGTTTGTGGATGTTATATTTTGGTACCATTCATGATTTATGGTTAAATTATAAACATTTATTATGCTAGTTTTATTATGAATGTTTATGTTTTGTTTCACCCTTTTAATATAAGGAATGTATTAGGCTTAGTAAGTTTCGGGTGGGGCATGCTATAGCCCCTAGATGAATCAATATGTCTCATTAGACAAACTAGTGTTTTTTCACGAGGACTTGACGATATAGTTATATATGGTGTTTCCATGAGGCCTTGAGAGTATGGTTATGTTGTCCAGTATTATGAATTTCCTCATTATGATATTAGTTTTTGGTATGACATGTGATTATTCAATGATTCTAATATCCATGTGAATGATTAAATGGAATTATTTGATTTTTTATTTCCATATAATTTTCAATTTTATGTTTAAAAGGCTTGTGTTTCAATTTTATACTCACCTTAAAGTTGATGGTTATTTATAAAATCTTCTTCTATATAGTTTAACCTTACTGGGAATATGATCTCACCCCTTTATTATGTTTTATTTTCCTAGTATTCCAAAACGTGTATTATGATTTATATGTAGGGTTAATCTAGGGTAATAATTTCATTCTCAAAGGATTATCTATGTTGTATATTCTATTTTGAATTGTAATATATAGTTGATGTATGTAATCTATTTTTCTAAGTCTGCTAAACTGATATGTCCTTGGGATTTGATTCCCTATAATCATGCCACTTTATTAAAATATTGCACCGAATTTGAGCTTGTAGTACCCCTAGTTTCTGGTATGTAACCCTTACTTGATTCTTTTCTTGGTTTTAAAAGTTAAGGGTGGCATATGGGAGAATCGGGAGATCTTGGACTGAAGTTTGAAGCAAAGGGGAAGGTGCACGGGCGGCACACTGTTTGTCTAAATCATGAGCCCAAACCGTGCATTGTGGGTCTTGGAGGAAATGGCTTCCACACGGTCAGCACATGGTTTTCCTAACCTTGCAGCCAAACTGTACGAGAAGGGTGGTCAAGGTAGTAGCTAACGCACGGTTAGCACACGGTTTGTCAAACCATGCGAACTAACCATGCATCCACATAAACGAGATCCTATAAAAGTGGATCTCATGTGTTTATCCTCTAATTGGCTCATTTATCCTCCTAAGTGTCCCTAACTCGAGATTTTGGTTCTCCTAAGGTCAAATAGGTTTCTCCCATCATTATGCAGGTAATCTGAAGGCTTCTTTTGGAAAATTGAAGCTGGATTCATGAGGTATGTGATCGTTCTCCTTCGTTATTGAATGGTTTCTTAGATCTACATAGATCTACATCTCCCTTTATCTCAGTTTCTTAGATCTCTGCCCTTTAGGGGTAGACCTAAGTATGTGGATGCCAAATATGTTGATATTTGGTCTTGGTTGTGTTAGGAGAAGAGATCTAAGGTGGGTTTTTGGAGATTTGACCCAGTGTTCTTGAGCGTTCTTCGTCCATTACTTGGTTTCACCTTTTTGTTGAGGTAGGTGGCTTTACTCTAGACTCCTCTTGTTAGAATTGGTTGGCTTAGTTTCAGATTGGCTATTTGAATGGAATTGATTGTGAAAAGCATGGAATAAATCTTCTTTAGTGATGATTTATGGTTTTGATGAAATTGTGAAATCTTAGTGAATTGTGTGCAAAGTGACTTGGATATTTGAATTTAAAATGTTGATTTTAAATTATGAAATTTCTGAAATTTTAAATGGTTTGATGAGAAATGGGTTTTTAATAAAAAAAAAAATTTTATAGAAATGGTTTTGATGGATTTGGTTTTCAATAAAAAGCACCTTTATTGAAATGGTTCAAATTGTTTGAACACACTTGGTTTGAATGGAAAATGGTTTTCAATAAAAAGGTGTTTTATTGAAAGGATGGTTTGGAATGATTGTTTGGAATGTGTGGTGTGTGTTCATATTTCATGTATGGGGCATGGTTGAAATAGGACCTTGTGCTCAGTGCCAAACTTTTAATGGCACGTGGTAACTATATGTACGAGGCCTAGTTGAAATATGACCTTGTGCTAGGTTCCAAAGGTGTAATGGCACATGGGAAGTAATTACCTTGTGATGACTTGGTAGATCAATGAGAAACTTCTCATGTGTATGGAACTGTCATAACGATTCATGCATGGTTGATTTCATGGGTTTGTAAAATGGTTGGGAATGCCAAAACGGGATGTTTGGAAAATGGTTTGGAAATTTTTTTGGTTATTTTTCTGGAAAAATAACGTTTTCAAAAAGCTGTTTTAAATTTCACTTTGATTCTTTGAGAATGGATGGTTTTGGAAAACTTGTTTATATTTAGTTATAAAATTCTTTGGTGAAAAAAATTCATATAAACTGCTTTTATATAAATATGGCTAACTCTTCTTTCCTAGTGGCGTGAGTAGGAAAGTCATTGGGGAAAACCTACTAAGTTTTATACTCACCCCTGCTTTCTAACTTTGGTGCTTTTTTAGATGTTGTATTTGGGGACACAGGTAAGGGTAAAGCATCTTATTACTAATGGATCGTGGTGATTTTTGGGAGATGTTGTGGAGCTTGGAGCTTGTGGTCCACAGAGTTTTGGTGTCTTTTGAGAATCTTGTGTTGTTCTTCCGCTGTATACCTTGATGTTTGGTTTGGTCTTCCGTTTTTGTGTACTCTGATGTGGTTTAATATAAATTAAGTTGTTGGTTAGTCTTTCATTTTTCATGCATCATATAGTGAATGGTTAATGGATGGGTTTATTTCTTAAAGGGTAAATTGTTCCCACTTATACTTGAGACCCTTCGGCAATTATTGCCAGCCTTTGGTGTCTTGTGGATGTCACTTAAGGCCTAATAATGACTCGTTTCACTCTTAAGCCAATGATAATTGGTGGGTCATTACATAGATTTTGGGGCCAGGGTGTTATAGTTGGTATTAATGTAAGTTTATAAACAATCATGGAAATTAGATTTATAAAATATAGATTATAAAACATAATCCTATTAATGAATTTGATGATAAGTATAATTATAGGATATCATCCTTTAGATTTGGTCATGGACAACCTATGTAAATCCAATAGACTTATGGATTGAGAAGAACATGGAATCATTATAGATCCTATGAATTATTTTTCATGAGAATATCACTATGATTTATGTTTCTCACATTGTGCTTTGAGTTTTGGTTAATGGTTAGAATCAAAATGGTTATACATGAATTCATTATAATACTAATGATGAATATATTATAAAAGAGAAATAAAATAAAGGAGGAATTAAGGAATACAATGTTGAAACATAGATAATGGTTTAGGAGTGAAATGGGATGATTAAGGTTAATGTTTATTTGGATTCAAGAATTATTTCATCAATGGATCTCTAGTTATTGAATCATGAGATATATAAGGATTGTACTACAGTACTTCATCATCAAGGATTAGGAATTATTAATGATTTCATTATAGTTTTTAACGTGATAAAGTTATATGATAATAACTGCTATATTATATTGTCTGGAGAATCAAATGTATTTTCTAAATGTAGAGACTCTTTGGATAGTGAATTTGGAGGGAAGTATTTTGGTTTGAGTCTTAAGGATGGAATGTGTTAAGTTGATCATTGGATATTATTGATTGAGGTTTAAGTTTGATTTATTGGATATTATGTTCTAGCCATTGTGGTTTTAGTAAAAAACAGTAGAATTAAATACTCATGGATTCTACGATTTGTTAAAAGAGATTCATGCATAAAGAATCATCTTGAATATCCATCTCCAGGTGAAAAAAATGAGAAGAAAAAATATCTAAGAACAAATAAAGGATAACATTGATGAAATAATGTAGGTTTTCATGAGTTCTCCTTTGGATTAAAAAATAGTCCCTAAACTATAGGAAATGGAACTTAAAAAATGTGTTATTGTAATACATTAATTTTTTTGAACTGATGTCCTTTTATATAATCATTGATTTATGACATTGAGGCCCTCAATTTTCCTTTGATTGTTCACTTTTTTTATTTATGACCTGAATTACTCCCTATAAATATTTATTTTTCTCCTCTATGTACATATCTCTACTAATCACTAATGTTCTCTTATTCGAAATCCTAATTTGGTGTTGACCTTCAAATCTCACTTTCCCTCTTCTTGAGAGTATATTTTATTATCCCAATATCTGATTTGGGTTTTCCACAAAGTTATTTTTTTATATCAACATTTTTTTCTAAGTGCAATTTCAAATTGCGAGGATGAAATTTATTGAATGAGAGAAGAATGTAACACCCTGATAATTTACAATATTTTCATTTCTGAATAAATTGAATGTTTTTTTCTTGATTTATTTTTATGCAATACCATTTTAAGATTACTTTATACACAATAATTATTTGTATTGTGTTACATCCAAGACTCAATTATACCTAACTACAATATATTAATAAAATATTATTATTTAATAAAATATATAAACTAGTCATTAAATTTGTAGTTATGAATAGTATTAACCACATTTTGAATTTTATATATTCCATATAATTTTACAATTCATATTATGTATTTTGTAGAGATGACTTAAGAATAAATTCCTTCTTTGGATAAAAGAAGTATTTTTCAAAAAATACGGTTTTTCCTCCATTTAATTGTGAGCCCATTTTAAACCCAATATTTGACACTCTAATTTATTTAATTTAACAAAATAAATTTCTTATTTAAACAATTAATGTTAGTATTTACTTTGGTTCAATTGTTTCTATTTTTCTTATAAGTTTCATGTTTTCATGAATAGTGGAAAATACTAAACTTTAATAGAAAAAAACTTCTTTCATCAAAATAAATTATAGTGATAAATTATACATTTGATTGGTCTTAAATTATAATTAGATCATTTTTTTATAATTTAATGTAATGATGGTCATTGTGATTATTTTCACATTAAAACTTGATATAAACACATGTCAGTCTTTAGATGGTTTTTAGTTTTAGAAAAATCGTTTTATCATTTCATCAATGGGAATAATATTAAATTAATTACTGTAACTTATGTATTTCAAATATTTAAAAATGGATTACTTATTTGGAATTAGTGGGTCTAATGTATGTTAATATATTACTTTTATTTTTTGGATATTATGAATAGTAAATAGGGTAATTTTTATTTAACGCAATTAATGGTATATCAGGTAAATAATAGTAAACAAAATATTATTATATTTCCCTAACACTTATAAAAAACAATTTGATGGATAAATTAAACACTTATCACCTAAGGATCGAAATGAAGCCATTTAGTGGACACTAGTCTATTAATATGACAAGAATATTATTAAAATCAATGAATGTGACAAAATGTCACACACTCATTTTATATAAGTATATTAATTTAAATATAAAGATAAGCAGTAGATAACATTGATTATAACTAGTATCCATAAATATAAAATAATTACCTACAACATAATAATTTATTTATAAATTTAAATATAAAATAAATACCATTAATGATGACATAATAGTGATGCAAAAAATTATATTATTAATAGAAATATCAAATAAATGTTTTTAAAAAAATTAAAATAAAACTAATTTGAATTAATTAAGTTGCTCCATGAATATTATAGGTTACTATGACATGTTTGGAGTATATTAAATGATTTGGTTATTATTTATCTTTCTTTTTGGATTTTTATTGAAGTCAGAGTGATGAATAATAAAATTTGGTCAATTTATCATTTCTTAAAGACCTCTTTTAAATATTATTATTCAGTTCATATCACATATTATAATGTTATAATAATTGGCTAATAATGTGAGTTCATATCAGACGTTTTTGTCGATGTTTGGAACATGAGTCAAAATTGAACTTGATTGAAAATGATTGTCCATCTAGTTATAAGTAAATCATCTCCAGAATAGTATTAATGATATAAATATCATATATATCCAGTGAATATTCATTTTATAATACTCCATAACATTTGGAGATAAAAAGAAATGAAATGCACCGTTCATGGAGACGGTAGGTCGTATGTACGCATGAACGCTACTTTCATTTCTTTGTCATATTAATGGAATTAAAAATAATTTAGAGATATATATATTATAATTCCAGTATAATATATATGTTATATATGTCACATATTTTCATTAATTTCATTCTTTATACATTCCATGTATTGCATGAACGAGTCACATCACTTGAGGGGGCGGTAGTCCACACTTCCTCGTATGAAATTATCGCATTTTCACAACATGAAAAGCATAAAGGAATGTTTTAAATATAAAATTCAGAAGCATAGAGAAAACATAAATACCATATATATTATATATAAAATATAGTGACATCATAATGGCCACCATGAAAGGTGTTAAGAGAAGATTGAACAATCATCGTTTCATGAGGCAGAAATTCACCATCCACAGAAACAGTATGTTCTTTAACCATTAGACGGAGGTGTGTGTAAGTGTAGCTCGAATACATCACATAAAAACATCCTAGTATATTTAATATACTGTTTTTGTTACAAAATAAAGGAATAAAAAGAGTTTATAGGGTTGGAGAATCAAAATAAAACATAAGAAAACAAGAGAGGACACTACCTTTAAATCGGGTAACTCTCTTTGATTTGAGCTCAAAGGCTTCCTTGGAAAGGATTCTGCCCAAATTGAGGCTTCATTGATGAATATAGGGATTTGGAGAGATGAAATTGGTAGGGGTTGGCCGAGACAAAGGCTTGAGAGGTTTGGGTAAGGTGGTAGAGGTGGGGGCCTTTTATAAGAGGAGAGGAGGGGCACTCTTGGAAAGTTATAAAATATTACTTTATTATATAATGCTTTTCAGATTTTAAAGGTCACAAAAGGATATATTTCTAGGATAAGGTGATAAGATTTCTAAATCCACCCATACAATAGGTTTTTGACTGGTTTAGGTCTTAGAGTTTACATTATCTTTTCATTTTATTTAAATCGTTAAATAATAAGGTAATCGCTGCATCATCATGGTGTCATAAATAATTTAATATATTTTATTTCTAATAATTATAAAAAAAAATCATGATATAGGAACTTTTTTTATCTTTCTAATAAATATTTATAGTCAAAAATATGACTTTTATAACCCCATGTAAAAATTGTTTTAATAAAACAACACATGTTTGTGACATTTTAATTTTAACTTTAAATAAAAGTTATTAATTTTATTTTCCAACCAACGTGGTTCCATGGGGTCCCCAAGTTGACCCATCGATTTTATTGGTCGGCCCTGACTCATCCAATAAGGTTGGGACATGTTTCAAGTTCATTTAATATTATTAAAACATTATTTTTTCCTTAATTTACACTAATTGCCTCTAATCGCGATTAAAAACTTAAAAGTTACTATTCACCAAAAAATTATTTTAATCCCATTGAACCACATTTTACATCCTAATGACAACCATGTATGTCGGATTTTTGAAAATCAAATAACAGAAGTGGTAATGTTTCATTTAAACGAAAAATCAGTTTTTAAACTACCACTTAGTGGTTTTACTATTCATCTAAAATTAATGTTTTTCAGAAAAATACCAAAAATTCACCCTAAGCTATATTTGATATTTCGAATTCAAAAATGATGTCTATTTTTAAAAATTCAAAACATATAAGTTGCATTAATTAATTTAATAATTAATTCCTGCTATCAAAACAAATAGCGTGTTTTTAAGAAACAATATCTATTAAAAGATTGACACTAGTTTAAGTCCAATTTCAAAGTGAAATTAATTCCTATGACCACTACTGGATTAAATGGTAAAAATATATTCTAATTTCCCCTTAAAACTAACTCAAAATATAATCTAATCATATAAATAAATTATATTAAAAAGAGGTTTTGAATTAAAATACAACATTTTTCACTATTCATTAAAAAATGAACTTTTTCGGAAAAATACCGAAAATTTACACAGAGTAAATTTTGATGTCCCGATTCTAAAGAAGAATTTTATTTTTTCAAATATAACACATAAAATTGTCAAAAAGTGGATTTAAAAGTGGATCGCCATCAAAAGACGGTTAATCGACCTTTTAAAGAATATTAGAATGTTTACGCTTAAAATTGGATTCATTCTCATTTTTAATCCTCTAACATTTATTATAAAAAGTAAAAAATATTTGACAAACATACATAATCATTTTTTAGTTAGTTCCGTTCTTTCCCGCCATTACAATGGCTAGACGTTAACTACCATTTAAAATAATATAATTTTATTATTAGAGTGCAACTTAAGATTTCAAAGGAACTCATTGTCGCGTATTGGGTACGCCATCGAGCATAGTGTTCCCTTTAAAGTAATATTAATATTTTTTTCACAAATAGGGATAAATATAAAAATGTCATATTTTTTATTTACCTGAGGTGTTACATCTTTCCCCCCTTTTGGAAATTGTGTCCTTGCAATTTTAAAATTGGGCTCGGAAACAACATTGAAAGTCCCACATCAGAACAAGAGTCGGTAAAACAATCACTTTAAAAGAAAGAAAGAGAAGTAAAGAGGTCACCTGTGCTAACCCATACTAGGATTCCATGTAAGAAAACATGGATATGGAAGATAAAGCAAAGGGTCATATTCTGAGGGAGAGTGATAGAAAACATGTTTAGGAGAAAGTAAACCACAAGAAAATCACAAACTTGTGGTGGGTTAAAAGGTATTTGATTCCCCAATAGGAAAAGTTAATGGAAAACATTTTTTTTAAGTTACTTTTCATTGAGGAATTTATTTTTGATCTTAAGGAAACATACTTACTTGTCATGTTGACTTTCAACTTTTACTAGATTTCTTACACAAACTCATACTTTCCCTAAATGATGAGTATTTTGGAAGACTTGTTCACATTAAGAGTACTATAATCAACTTCTAGAGAATCACCTAATCCACAAAAGAGAACTATATACTTCCCATGTATTTAGACTTTAACCAAAACCAAAACCAAAAAGGTTATTACAAGATCAGATAATCCAAAAAAGGATAACCCTTTATAAAAAGAAAATCTATTCTTAAACTCCAAAATTTGACCAACATAACCCAAAGTTCAAAGAAGAACATAAGTAAACCAAACTAAGATTGAAACCCAAATATTTGAAGGATTTAATCACATAGTCTTCCAAGTTAAATCGTATCATTTATCTCCAAACAAAATTAGTTGCTCTTAAAGTTTCGTATTGAAAAGTAATTAACCTAATCACATATCCTCCATGATAGGTTTATAATTTCCATAGATAACCCAAAATTAACTTAATCTTAATTCATAAAATCATCTAACTAAAAATAATTATTCAAACTAACCAGGGACTTCACGTAGTCCAGTGGTAGGCGATAAATACCAGTCGCACTTTGGTTGTGAGTTCGATTCCTGTAGCTTTGCCCAACGTGACGGGTTGTCACATGGTCTGCGTGTTGTCCTTTTTCCAAACTATATAATTCTAAAATCATTCCTAAAAAGGGATAAAATCATAAAAAATAACCATAACATAATTTAACCTCAATTTTATCTCATGCCTTTCACTTTCCATCATAACATATAGTAACCCATAATTACCTCAAAAGTAAGAATCATATAAACCCAAATTGTTCTTTATAACTATGTCCACCAAAGAACAGATAACTATTCCTTGAATAAAATTTTCATATATCAAAAATCAGGGTTACACATACTATAAAAAGTCTTCTAATGTAACCCCATCATCAAAAGAGACATAATACTCTTAAGAATTTCACCATAACTCTTGAAGCCCTTACATGTTGACTTCTTACTTATTCAACATTCTTCATGATCCATTAACCATTCCTTTCCAAATTATTCTGAAATACTTCTTTCCTACAAGCAAAATCACGAAACATATCCAAAGATTCCAAAATAGGAAAACAAATGTTAAGAAATAATCCATACCTTTGATTGGTTATTGTCAGTTTCTTCATCCTCAATTGGAATGGAATTAGGTATTGGTAAATGAATATTTGTATGATCTTGGTGATCCCATTCCTGAAACTTTTTCATAGGACATGTGTTTGCATAGTGACTGTGCACACCACATTTAAAACATTCAATTGATCCCTCAGAAAGAACTTTTTTCCCTTTCCTTGAATCAACAGGATGCTTCCTTTTTCCATGGAAGGTTCTTGATTTATGACCTTTATTTCCACATCTATAGCATATTTCTGTCCCATTGAAACACTTTCCTAGGTTTTTCTTTCCACATCTTTGACACATAGGTATTTGAACACACTTACAATTATGATTATTACTTGTAGTTCCGTAGGGATTTGTTTCTCGCATATATGATGCCTTATAGAAATCACCAAGGTTTAGTGGTCATTAATGACTCCAGATAGTTGTTTGAGGATAAACACAAGAGTTCTCATTGCTGCTCCCATATCATTCAGTTGCTCACTCAAAGAACTGTCACAATTTCCTTCACATCCACTGTTACTTTGGTGCCTACTAGATCCAGCCATTTACTAAAACCAAAAAGGTCAGTGTGAGTATATCAACAAAACCATCATGTAATAATGTGGAAGATAAACACTAAGATATACTTACTCTTTCACTTTATCTAAAACTAGGACTCTTTTTGAAATCCTAACCATTATGTTAATGTCACTTATTCGTAGAGAATACCCTAACCTCTAAATTTATCTAAACCGACCTTTGATACCAACTATAAGGCCATGGCCTTAAACTTTACTTAATATTGAATTAAATGAATAATTCACATTGAGGATCTTTTCAGGTTTAGAGTTTTAGAGAATTAGGTCAAAACTAGTACATCTCAAAAGATTTCATAGTAGACACTTCTACTAAGTTTCCATAACATAAAAAAAACTTAAAAAAACATGTCTAGTTCCATGTTTTAGATAGCATGTCTTTCATTGATCCCATCCTTGACCCTATTCATCTTTAAGTCCTGTGGAAAACATTTCAAAAACATGGGATGAGCATAAAAATCCCAGTAAAGGATACACAAAGAAGGAAAACTGTTAGTTTTTCAAAACAACAAGTAAACCATGAATACTTTACCAAAGTAATACTTTTCACCTTTATGAAGTAGTAAAAACTCTTCACTGAATAAAAGACCATTACTTACCCTTTTGTAACAAAAAGATTACCATAAAACCCATATAAAGAACACATAACATAGAAAGGTAACTTGGTACATAAACATACTTAAATGGAATAACCATATGGTCGACTTCCACACATACTTAATGGAATAGCCATATGGCCGACTTCCATATCCAATGCATTGGGGGTTTTAACGTAACCACCCGTCCTGTTATTCACGGCACCACCCTTCATATGGTTTTTCACGTAACCACCCGTAAAATGTCCAAGTACCATCATTACACATAAAATATTGAAAATATAAACATTTCAATAACAACATTTCATTTGCAATCACAATAAGTAATTCCAAGATATTGAATTAATCAATCCATTTTCAAAAACCATTTAAAAGAGATTTTTGAATCAAAGTGTCCCATACCACTTTGAAGCTTTTAATGGAATTATAATTTTAAAACATTAATGTCCATATAAATAAATACTGAAAACCATTTTTAAAACATGGACATTAAAGATAAAGATTTAGAATAATAAATCATTAAAACATTTAAGACGATATTTTTGTTAAAGAGTTTTTAACAAAATGAGAGAATATTCAATACAAATAATCGCGGAATAAAATTTAATAATAACTTTATAAAATCATGAGAATAAAAGGATTCATGATATAACATGTCAAAGGATAGTATACACACCATATAGGAGTGAATTGGTGCATAACAACAATGAAATCTCAATGGAAATGTAAATTGAGGTGAAATCCATTATAAAGATGGTATCCTTAAATTGAGGATAAATCTATCACATAATTATGTGTGAGAAATATAAATACACCAAATATAAGTGGATATTAAGTGTAAAACAATAAGAGTTCATTCACACATATTCATAGGATGACATTTTCACGAAGTACTGGTTGAACCCAAAGAAATCGAAATTGGGTTAAGACGTTCCCTTGTAAAAATTCGACAGCCTAACGGTGTCACTTCAAAATTCAGAAAATTAGTCGATGAGAGAGAGAATGGTATCTCATCACTTGGACATAAACTTTAAATCAATAAGGATATAGAAGAACATATCCCAACATAAAAATATGTAAATTAAAAGATATAACAAAAGAAGTATTTTAAAAAGAGGTGGGTGAAAGGTTCCCTTACCGACTTGGGTAACTTTCGAAACGTACAACCCATGAAATAAGGACTATAAAACATTGATGTAAATACTCATAAACGAAATTATTTTACACAAATATTATAATAATGTCCAGTACATACACCACTCAAAGTAAATTGTGGCAAATGTAGCATAAATCTCACGGGAATAAAAGAGAGATGAAAATCCCTTACGAAAACTCGGCAGCCTAACAGTGCCACTTAATACTTCCAAAAATTGATTTATGTTATAAAATAGGGTCTCTCATAATATGAAAAAAAAATTACAGTATGATGAATATAAAAGACCATCCCAAAAATAATAATGATGTTCTTATCAGAAATGACATAAAATAGATTACTTAAAAAGAACGCGAGAGGTTGGATCTCTTACCTCACGTCTGACTTGTCTTGTTTGTTTCTTTATATTCCTGAATAATAAACTTTGGTAAATTTATAATTGCTTAAGGAAATCTTTTAAATATTATTATTCAGTCCATATCACATATTATAATGTTATAATAATTGGTTAATAATGTGAGTTCATATCAGACGTTTTTGTCGATGTTTGGAACTTGAGTCAAAAATGAACTTGTTTGAAAATGATTGTCCATGTAGTTATAAGTAAATCATCTCCATAATAGTATTAATTATTTAAATATCATATATATCTAGTACATATTCATTTTATACTACTCCATAACATTTGGAGATAAAAATAAATGAAATGAACCGTTCATGGAGACGGTAGGCCGTACATACGCATGAATGCTACTTTCATTTCTTTTTCATATTAATGGAATTAAAAATAATTGACATATATATATATTATAATTCCAGTATAATATATATGTTATATAGGTCACATATGTTCATTAATTTCATTCTTTATACATTCCATGTATTTCATGAATGAGTCACATCACTTGAGGGGCGGTAGTCCACACTTCCTCGTATGAAATTATCGCATTTGCACAACATGAAAAGCATAAAGGCATGTTTTGAATATAAAATTCAGAAGCATATAGAAAAAATAAATACCATATATATCATATATAAAATATAGTTACATCATAATGGCCACAATGAAAGGTGTTAAGAGAATATTGAACAATCATCGTTTCGTGAGGCCGAAATTCACCATCCACAGAAAGAGTATGTTCTTTAACCATTAGACGAAGGTGTGTATAAGTGTAGCTCGAATCCATCACATAAAAACATACTAGTATATTTAATATACTATTTTTGTTACAAAATAAAGTAATAAAAAGAGTTTAGAGGGTTGGATAAGCAAAATAAAACATAAGAACACAAGAGAGGACACTCCCTTTAAATCAGGTAACTCTCTTTGATTTGAGCTCAAAGGATTCCTTGGAAAGGATTCTTCCCAAAGTGAGCCTTAAATGATGAAGAGAGGTATTTGTAGAGATGAAATGGGCAGGGTTTGTCCGAGAAAAAGGCTTGAGAGATGTGGGTAAGGTGGTAGATGTGGGGGCCTTTTATAAGAGGAGAGGAGGGGCACTCTTGGAAAGTTGTAAAATATTACTTTATTATATAATGCTATTAGGATTTTAAGGGTCCCAAAAGGATATATTTCGAGGATAAGGTGATAAGGTTTCGAAATACACCCATAAAATAGGTTTGTGACAAGTTTAGGTCTTAAAGTTTACATTATATTTTAATTTTATTTAAATCGTTAAATAATGAGGTAATCGTTGAATCATCATGGTATCATAAATAATTTAATTTATTTAATGTCTAAAAATTATAAAACAAATATCATGATTTAGGAAATATTTTTATATTTCTAATTACTATTTATAGTAAAAAATATGACTTGTATAACCCCATGTAAATACTCTTTTAGTAAAACAACACATGTTTGTATCATTTTAATTTTAACTTTAAATAAAAGTTATTAATTTCATTTTCCAACCAAAGTGGCTCCATGGGGTCCCCAAGTTAATCCATGGATTTTATTGGTCATCCATTACTCATACAATAAGGGTATGACATTTTTCAAGGTCATTTAATATTATTAAAACATTATTTTTTCCTTAATTTACACTAATTACCTCTAATCGCGATTAAAAACTTAAAAGTTACTATTCACCAAAAAATTATTGTAATCCCATTGAACCACATTTTAAATCATAATGACAACCATGTATTCCGGATTTTTGAAAATCAAATCACATAAGTGGAAATGTTTCATTTAAATGAAAAATCAGTTTGTAAACTACCACTTAGTGGTTTCACTATTCATCTAAAATTGAAGTTTTTCAGAAAAATACCAAAAATTCACCCTAATCTATATTTGATATTCCTAATTCAAAAATGATGTCCATTTTACAAAATTTGAAACATATAAGTTGCATTAATTAATTTAATAATTAATTCCCGCTGTCAAAACAAATAGCGTGTTTTTAAGAAACAATATCTATTAAAAGATTGACACTGGTTTAAGTCCAATTTCAAAGTGAAATTAATTCTAATGACCACTATTGGATTAAATGGTAAAAATATATTCTAATTTTACATTAAAACTAATTCAAAAGATAATCTAATCATATAAATAAATTAGATTAAAAAGAGGTTTTGAATTAAAATACAACATTTTTCACTATTCATTAAAAAATGAACTTTATCGGAAAAATACCAAAAATTTACACAAAGTAAATTTTGATGTCCCAATTCTAAAGAAGAATTTTATTTTGTCAAATATAACACCTTAAATTGTCAAACAGTGGATTTAAAAGAGGTTCTCTATCAAAAGTCGGTTAATCGACCTTTTAAAGAATATTAGAATGCTTACGCTTAAAATTGGATTCATTCACATTTTTAATCCTCTAAAATTTATTTTAAAAAGTAAAAAATATTTGACAAACATACATAATAATTTTTTAGTTAGTTCTGTTCTTTCCTGCCATTACAATGGCTAGACGTTAACTACCATTTAAAATAATATTATTTTATTATTAGAGTGCAAAGTAAGATTTCAGGAACTCGTTGTCACATATTGGGTACGCCATCGAGCATAGCGTTCCCTTTAAAGTAATATTAATATTTTTTAACAAATAGGTATAAATATAAAAATTTCATATTTTTTATTTACCTGGGGTGTTACATCCTTCCCCCCTTTTGGGAATTACATCCTCGCAATTTTAAAATTTGCCTCGGAAACATCATTGAAAGTCCCACATCGAAACAAGAGTCGGTAAAACAATCACTTTAAAATAAAGAGAGAGAAGTACAGAGGTCACCCGCGCTAACCCATACTAGGATTCCGTGTAAGAAAACATGGATATGGAAGATAAAGCAAAGGGTCATATTCTGAGGGAGAGTGATAGAAAACATGTTTAGGAGAAATTTAACCACAAGAAAATCACAAACTTGTGGTGGGTTAAACAGTATTCGATTTCCCAATAGGAAAAGTTAACAGACAACATTTTTTTTAAGTTACTTTTCATTGAGGAATTTATTTTTGATCTTAAGGAAACATACTTACTTGTCATGTTGACTTTCAACTTTTACTAGATTTCTTACACAAACTCATACTTTCCCCAAATGATGAGTATTTAGGAAGACTTCTTCACATTAGCAGTACTATAATCAACTTCTAGAGAATCACCTAATCTAAAAAAGAGAACTATATACTTCCCATGTCTTTGGACTTTAACCAAAACCAAAACTAAAAAGGTTAGTAAAAGATCAGATAATCTAGAAAAGGATAACCCTTTATAAAAAGAAAATATATTCTTAATCTCCAAAATTTGACCAAAAAAACCCAAAGTTCAACGAAGACCATAAGTAAACTAAACTAAGATTTAAACCCAAATATTTGAAGGATTTAATCACATAATCTTCCAAGTTAAATCGTATCATTTATCTCCAAACGACATCAGTTGCTCTTAAAGTCTCGTATTGAAAAGTAATTAACCTAATCACATATCCCTCATGATAGGTTAATAATTTTGATAGATAACCCAAATTAAACTTAATCGTAATTCATAAAATCATCTAACTAAAAATAATTATTCAAACTAACCAGGGACTTCACGTAGTTCAGGGGTAGGTGATAAATACCTGTCACACTTTGGTTGTGGGTTCGATTCCCGCAGCTTTGTCCGACGTGACGGGTTGCCACGCAGTTTGTGTGTTGTCCTTTTTCCAAACTATATAATTCTGAAATCATTCCAAAAAAGAGATAAAATCATCAAAAATAACCATAACATAATTTAACCTCAATTTTATCTCGTGCCTTTCACTTTCCATTATAACATATAGTAACCCATAATTACCTCAAAAGTAAGGATCATATAAACCCAAATGGTTCTTTATAACTATGTACACCAAAGAACAGATAACTATTCCTTGAATAAAATTTTCATATATCAAACATCAGGGTTACACATACTATAAAAAGTATTCTAATGTAACCCCATCATCAAAAGAGACTTAATACTCTTAAGAATTTCACCATAACTCTTGAAGCCCTTACATGTTGACTTCTTACTTATTCAACATTCTTCATGATCCATTAACCATTCCTTTCCAAATTATTCTGAAATACTTCTTTCCTACAAACAAAATCATGAATCATATCCTAAGATTCCAAAATATGAAAACAAATGTTAAGAAATAATACATACCTTTGATTGGTCATTGTCAGTTTCTTCATCCTCAATCGAAATGGCATTAGGTATTGGTAAAAGAATATTTGTACGATCTTGGTGATCCCATTCCCGAAACTTCTTCATAGGACATGTGATTCCATAATGACTATGCACACCACATTTAAAACATTCAATTGATCCCTTAGAAAGAACTTCTTTCCCTTTCCTCAAGTCAACTGGATGCTTCCTTTTTCCATGGCAGGTTCTTTCTTTATGACCTTCATTTCCACATCTATAGAATATTTTTGTCCCTTTGAAACATTTTTCTAGGTGTTTCTTTATACATCTTTGACACATAGGTTTTTTAACACACTTACCTTTATGATAATTACCTGTAGTTCCATAGGGATTTGTTTCTCGCATGTATGATTCCCTATAGGAATCACCAAGGTTTAGGTGGTCATTCATGACTCCAGATAGTTGTTTGAGGATAAACATAAAAGTTCTCATTGCGGCTCCCATATCATTCAGTTGCTCGCTCAGAAAACTGTCACAGTTTCCTTCACATCCACTGTTACTTTGGTGCCTGCTAGATCCAGCCATTTACTATAACCAAAAAGGTCAGTGTGAGTATATCAACAAAACCATCATGTACTAATGAGGAAGATAAACACTAAGATATACTTACTCATTCACTTTATCTAAAACTAGGACTCTTTCTGAAATCCTAACCATTATGTTAATGTCACTTATGCTTAGATAATACCCTAACTTCTAAAGTTATCTAAACCGACCTTTGATACCAACTTTAAGTCCCCGGCCTTAAACCCTACTTAATATTGAATTAAATGAATAATTCACATTGAGGATATTTTTAGGTTTAGAGTTTTAGATAATTAGGTCAAAACTATTACATCTCAAATGATTACATAGTAGACACTTCTACTAAGTTTCCATAACATAATTAAAACTTAAAAAAACATCTCTAGTTCCTTGTTTTAGATAGCATGTCTTTCCTTGATCCCATCCTTGACCCTATTCATATTTAAGTCCTGTGGAAAACATTTCAAAAACTTGGTATGAGCATAAAAAGCCCAGTAAAAGATACACAAAGAAGGAAAACTGTTAGTTTTTCAAAACAACAAGTAAACCATGAATACATTACCAAAGTAATACTTTTCACCTTTATGAAGTAGTAAAAACTCTTCACTGAATAAAAGACCATTACTTACCCGTTTGTAACCAAAAGATTACCATAAAACCCATATAAAGAACACATAACATAGAAAGGTAACTTGGGACATAAACCTACTTAAATGGAATAACCATACGGTCGACTTCCACACATACTTAATGGAATAGCCATATGGATGACTTCCATACCCAATGCATTGGAGGTTATAACGTAACCACCCGTCCTGATATTCACGGCACCACCCGTCATATGGTTTATCACGTAACCACCCGTAAAATGTCCAAGTACCATCATTACACATAAAATATTGAAAATATAAACATTTCAATAACAACATTTCATTTTCAATCACAATAAGTAATTCCAAGATATTGAATTCATCAATCCATTTTTAAAAACCATTTAAAAGAGATTTTTGAATCAAAGTGTCCCATACCACTTTGATGCTTTTAATGGAATTATAATTTTAAAACATTAATGTACATATAAATAAATACTTAAAACCATTTTGAAAACATGAACATAAAGATAAATATTTAGAATAATAAATCTTTAAAACATTTAAGACGATATTTTTGTTAAAGAGTTTTTAACAAAATGAGAGACTCTTGAATACAAATAATTGCAGAATAACATTTAATCATAACTTTATAATATCATGAGAATAAAGTTATTCATGATATAATATGTCAAAGGACAATATACACACCATATAAGAGTGAATTGGAGCATAACAACAAGTAAATCTCAATGGAAATATAAATTGAGATGAAATCCATTATAAAGATGGTATCCTTAAATTAAGGATAAACCTATCACATAATTATGTGTGAGAAATATAAATAAACCCAATATAAGTGGATATTAAGTGTCAAAAAATGAGAGGTCATTCACACATATTCATAGGATTACATGTTCAAGAAGTACTGGTTGAACCCAAAGAAATCGAAATTGGGTTAAGACGTTCCCTTGTAAATATTCGATAGCCTAAGGGCGTCACTTCAAAATTCATAAAATTAGTCGATGAGAGAGAGAATGGTATCTCATCACTTGGACATAAACTTTACATCGATAAGGATATAGAATAACATATCCCAACCTAATAATATGTAAATTAAAAGACATAATAAAAGAAGTCTTTTAAAAAGAGGAGGGTGAAAAGTTCCATTACCGACTTGGGTAACTTTGGAAACATACAACCCATGAAAGAAGGACTATAAAACATTGATGTAAATACTCATAAACGAAATTATTTTACACAAAGATTAGAATAATGGGCAGTACATACACCACTCAAATGAAATGGTGGCAAATGTAGCATAAATCTCACGGGAATAAAAGTGAGATGAAAATCCCTTATGAAAACTCGGTAGCCTAACGGCGCCACTTAATACTTCCAAAAATGGATTTATGAGATCAAATAGGGTCTCTCATAATATGAACAAAAAAAATTACAGTATGATGAATATAAAAGAACATCCCAAGCATAATAATGATGAGCTTATTATAAATGACATAAAAGAGATTACTTAAAAAGAACGAGAGAGGTTGGATCCCTTACCTCAAGTCCGACTTGTCTTGTTTGTTTCTTTATATTCCTGAATAATAAACTTTGGTCAATTTATCATTGCTTAAGGACATATTTTAAAGATTATTATTCAGTTCAAATCACATATTATAATGTTATAATAATTGGTAAATAATGTGAGTTCATATCAAACGTTTTTGTCTATGTTTGGTACATGAGTCAAAAATGAACTTGTTTGAAAATGATTGCCCATGTAGTTATAAGTAAATCATCTCTAGAATAGTATTAATGATTTAAATATAATATATATCCAGTACATATTCATTTTATACTACTCCATAACATTTGGAGATAAAAAGAAATGAAATGCACCGTTCATGGAGACGGTAGTCCATACGTACGCATGAACGCTACTTTCATTTCTTTGTCATATTAATGAAATTAAAAATAATTGAGAGATATATATATTATAATTAAAGTATAATATATATGTTATATAGGTCACATATGTTCATTAATTTCATTCTTTATACATTCCATGTATTGCATTAACGAGTCACATCACTTGAGGGGCGGTAGTCCACACTTCCTCGAAAGAAATTATCGCATTTGTACAACATGAAAAGCATAAAGGAATGTTTTAAATATAAAATTCAGAAGCATATAGAAAATATAAATACCATATATATCATATATAAAATATAGTGACATCATAATGTCCACCATGAAAGGTGTTAAGAGAATATAGAACAATCATCGTTTCGTGAGGTAGAAATTCACCATCCACAGAAACAGTATGTTCTTTAACCATTAGACGAAGGTGTGTGTAAGTGTAGCTAGAATACTTAACATAAAAACATCCTAGTATATTTAAGATACTGGTTTTGTTACAAAAGAAAGGAATAAAAACAGTTTAGAGGGTTGGAGAAGCAAAATGAAACATAAGAACACAAGAGAGGACACTACCTTTAAATCGGGTAACTCTCTTTGATTTGAGCTCAAAGGCTTCCTTGGAAAGGCATCTGCCCAAAGTGAGGTTTTAATGATGAAGAGAGGGATGTGGAGAGATGAAATGGGCAGGTTTTGCCGAGCCAAAGGCATTATAGGTGTGGGTAAGGTGGTAGAGGTGGGGTCCTTTTATAATAGGAGAGGAGGGGCACTCTTGGAATGTTATAAAATATTACTTTATTATATAATTATTTTCAGATTTTAAAGGTCCAAAAAGGATATATTTTGAGTTTAAGGTGATAAGGTTTCGAAATACACCCATCCAATAGGTTTTTGAAAATTTTAGGTCTTATAGTTTACATTATCTTTTCATTTTATTTAAATCGTTAAATAATGAGGTAATCACAGCATCATTATGGTGTCATAAATAATTTAATTTATTTAATGTCTAAAATTTATAAAAAAATATCATAATGTAGGAAATATTTTTATCTTTCTAATGAATATTTATAGTCAAAAATATGACTTGTATAACCCCATGTAAAAATTGTTTTAGTAAAACAACACATGTTTTTGACATTTTAATTTTAACTTTAAATAAAAGTTATTAATTTCATTTTCCAAACAAAGAGGCTCCATTGGGTCCCCAAGTTGACCCCTAGATTGTATTGGTCGGACATGACTCATCCAATAAGGGTAGGACATGTGTCATGGTCATTTAATATTATTAAAACATTATTTTTGCCTTAATTTACACTAATTGCCTCTAATCGTGATTAAAAACTTAAAAGTTAATATTCACCAAAAAATTATTTTAATCCCATTGAACCACATTTTAAATCCTAATGACAACCATGTATGTCGGATTTTTGAAAATCAAATCACAGAAGTGGTAATGTTTCATTTAAACGAAAAAACTGTTTTTAAACTACCACTTAGTGGTTTCACTATTCATCTAAAATTGAAGTTTTTGAGAAAAATACCAAAAATTCACCCTATGATATATTTGATATTCCGAATTCAAAAATGATGTCTATTTTACAAAATTCAAAACATATAAGTTTCATTAATTAATTTAATAATTAATTCCCGTTGTCTAAACAAATAGCGTGTTTTTAAGAAACAATATCTATTAAAAGATTGACACTAGTTTAAGTCCAATTTCAAAGTGAAATTAATTCCAATGACCACTATTGGATTAAATGGTAAAAATATATTCTAATTTCACTCTAAAACTAATTCAAAAGATAATTTAATCATATAAATAAATTATATTAAAAAGACGTTTTGAATTAAAATACAACATTTTTCACTATTCATTAAAAAAAATGAACTTTATCGGAAAAATACAAAAAATTTACACAAAGTAAATTTTCATGTCCTGATTCTAAAGAAGAATTTTATTTTGTCAAATATAACACATAAAATTTTCAAAAAGTGGATTTAAAAGAGGTTCTCCATCAAAAGGCGGTTAATCGACCTTTTAAAGAATATTAGAATGTTTACGCTTAAAATTGGATTCATTCGCATTTTTAATCCTCTAACATTTATTGTAAAATGTAAAAAATATTTGACAAACATACATAATCATTTTTTATTTAGTTACGTTCTTTCCCTCCATTACAATGGCTAGACGTTAACTACCATTTTAAATAATACTATTTTATTATTACTGTGCAACGTAAGATTTCAAAGGAACTCGTTGTCATGTATTGGGTACGCCATCGAGCATAGCGTTACCTGTAAATTAATATTAATATTTTTTTTCACAAATAGGGATAAATATAAAAATGTCATATTTTTTATTTACCTGGGGTGTTACATCCTTCCCCCCTTTTGGGAATTGCGTCCTCGCAATTTTAAAATTGGGCTCAGAAACATCATTAAAAGTCCCACATCGGAACAAGAGTCAGTAAAACAATCACTTTAAAAGAAAGAAAGAGAAGTACAGAGGTCTCCGGAGCTAACCCATACTAGGATTCCATGTAAGAAAACATGGATATGGAAGATAAAGAAAAGGGTCATATTCTGAGGGATAGTGATAGAAAACATGTTTAGGAGAAAGTTAACCACAAGAAAATCCTAGACTTGTGGTGGGTTAAACGGTATTCGATTCCCCAATAGGAAATGTTAACAGACAACATTTTTTTTAAGTTACTTTTAATTGAGGAATTTATTTTTTATCTTAAGGAAACATACTTACTTGTCATGTTGACTTTCAACTTTTACTATATTTCTTACACAAACTCATACTTTTCCTAAATGATGAGTATTTAGGAAGACTTGTTCACATTAAGAGTACTATAATAAACTTCTTGAGAATCACCTAATCCACAAAAGAGAACTATATACTTCCAATGTCTTTAGACTTTAACCAAAACCAAAACCAAAAAGGTTAGTACAAGATCAGATAATCCAGAAAAGGATAACCCTTTATAAAAAGAAAATCTATTCTTAATCTCCAAAATTTGACCAAAAAAAACCAAAGTTCAATGAAGACCATAAGTAAACCAAACTAAGATTGAAACCCAAATATTTTAAGGATTTAATCACATAGTCTTCCAAGTTAAATCGTATCATTTATCTCCAAACAACATCAGTTGCTCTTAAAGTATCGTATTGAAAAGTAATTAACCTAATCACATATCCTCCATGATAGGTTAATAGTTTCTATAGATAACCCAAAATCAACATAATCTAAATTCCTAAAATCATCTAACTAAAAATAATTATTCAAACTAACTAGGGACTTCACATAGTCCAGTGGTAGGTGATAAATACCAGTCGCACTTTTGTTGTGGGTTCGATTCCCGCAGCTTTGTCCGACGTGACGGGTTGTCACACAGTTTGAGTGTTGTACTTTTTCCAAACTATATAATTCTCAAATCATTCCCAAAAAGAAATAAAATCTTCAAAATAACCATAACATAATTTAACCTTCATTTTATCTCATGCCTTTCACTTTCCATCATAACATATAGTAACTCATAATTACCTCAAAAGTAAGGATCATATAAACCCAAATGGTTCTTTATAACTATGTACACCAAAGAACAGATAACTATTCCTTGAATAAAATTTTCATATATCAAACATCATGGTTACACATACTATAAAAAGTCTTCTAATGTAACCCCATCATCAAAAGAGACTTAATACTCTTAAGAATTTCACCATAACTCTTTAAGCCCTTACATGTTGACTTCTTACTTATTCAACATTATTCATGATCCATTAACCATTCCTTTCCAAATTATTCTGAAATACTTCTTTCCTACAAACAAAATCATGAATCATATCCTAAGATTCCAAAACAGGAAAACAAATGTTAAGAAATAATCAATACCTTTGATTGGTCATTGTCAGTTTCTTCATCCTCAATCATAATAGCATTAGGTATTGGTAAACGAATATTTGTACGATCTTGGTGATCCCATTCCTGAAACTTCTTCATAGAAAATGTGTTTGCATAGTGACCATGCACACCACATTTAAAAAATTCAATTGATCCCTCAGAAAGAACTTCATTCCCTTTCCTCGAGTCAACTAGATGCTTCCTTTTTCCATGGAGGGTTCTTGCTTTATGACCTTCATTTCCACATCTATAGCATATTTCTATCCCTTTGAAACATTTTCCTAGGTGTTTCTTTCCACATCTTTGACACATAGGTTTTTGAACACACGTAACTTTATGATTATTACCTGTAGTTCTGTAGGGATTTGTTTCTCGCATATATGATTCCCTATAGAAATCACCAAGGTTTAGGTGGTCATTCATGACTCCAGATAGTTGTTTGAGGATAAACACAAGAGTTCTCATTGCGTCTCCCATATCATTCAGTTGCTCGCTCAGAAAACTGTCACAGTTTCCTTCAAATCCACTATTACTTTGGTGCCTGCTAGATCCAGCAATTTACTAAAACCAAAAAGGTCAGTGTGAGTATATCAACAAAACCATAATGTACTAATGAGTAAGATAAACACTAATATGTACTTACTCATTCACTTTATCAAAAACTAGGACTCTTTCTGATATCCTAACCATTATATTAATGTCACTTCTGCTTAGAGAATACCCTAACCTCCAAAGTTATCTAAACCGACCTTTGATACCAACTATAAGGCCCCGGCCTTAAACCTTACTTAATATTTAATTAAATGAATAATTCACATTGAGGATCTTTTCAGGTTTAGATTTTTAGAAAATTAGGTCAAAACTATTACATATCAAAAGATTGCATAGTAGACACTTCTACTAAGTTTCCATAACATAAAAAAAACTTAAAAAAAAACATGTCTAGTTCCATGTTTTAGATAGCATGTCTTTCCTTGATCCCATCTTGACCCTATTCATCTTTAAGTCCTGTGGAAAACATTTCAAAAACTTGGGATGAGCATAAAAATCCCACTAAAGGAGAAACAAAGAAGGAAAACTATTAGTTTTTTAAAACAACAAGTAAACCATGAATACTTTACCAAAGTAATACTTTTCACCTTTATGAAGTAGTAAAAACTATTCACTGAATAAAAGACCATTACTTACCCTTTTGTAACCAAAATATTACCATAAAACCCATATAAAGAACACATAATATAGAAAGGTAACTTGGGACATAAACATACTTAAATGGAATAACCATACGGTCAACTTCCGCACATACTTAATGGAATATCCATATGGCTGACTTTCATACCCAATGCATCGGAGGTTATAACGTAACCACCCGTCCTGGTATTCACAGCACCACCCATTATATGGTTTATCACGTAACCACCCGTAAAATGTCCAAGTACCATCATTACACATAAAATATTGAAAATATAAACATTTCAATAATAACATTTCATTTGCAATCACAATAATTAATTCCAAGATATTGAATTAATCAATCCATTTTCAAAAACCATTTAAAAGAGATTTTTGAATCAAAGTGTCACATACCACTTTGAAGATTTTAATGGAATTATAATTTTAAAACATTAATGTCCATATAAATAAATAATAAAAACCATTTTGAAAACATTAAGATTAAAGATAAAGATTTAGAATAATAAATCCATAAAACATTTAAGATGATATTTTTGTTAAAGAGTTTTTAACAAAATGAGAGACTATTGAATACAAATAATTGTGGAATAACATTTAATCATAACTTTATAATATCATGAGAATAAAGGGATTCATGATATAATATGTCAAAGGAAAGTATAAAACCATATAAGAGTGAATTGGTGCATAACAACAATGAAATCTCAATGGAAATGTAAATTGAGATGAAATCCATTATAAAGATGGTATCCTTAAATTAAGGATAAATCTATCACATAATTATGTGTGAGAAATATAAATACACCCAATATAAGTGGATATTATGTCTGAAACAATCAGAGGTCATTCACGCATATTCATAGAATGACATTTTCAAGAAGTACTGGTTGAATCCAATGAAATCGAAATTGGGTTAAGACGTTCCCTTGTAAAAATTCGACACCCTAAGGGCGTCACTTCAAAATTCAGAAAATTTGTCTATGAGAGAGAGAATGGTATCTCATAAATTGGACATAAACTTTACATCGATAAGGATATAGAAAAACATCTCCCAACATAATAAGATGTAAATTAAAAGACATAACAAAAGAAGTCTTAAAAAGAGGAGGGTGAACGGTTCCCTTACCGACTTGGGAAACTTTCGAAACGTACAACCCATGAAAGAAGGACTATAAAAAATTGATGTAAATAATCATAAATGAAATTATTTTACACAAAGATTAGAATAATGGGAATTAAATACACCACTCAAAGGAAATGGTGGAAAATGTAGCATAAATCTCACAGGAATAAAAGTGAGATGAAAATCCCTTACGAAAACTCGGCAACCTAACGGCGCCATTTAATACTTCCAAAAATGGATTTATGAGATCAAATAGGGTATCTAATAATATGAAAAAAAAATTACAGTATGATGAATATAAAATAACATCCCAAACATAATAATGATGAGCTTATAAGAAATGACATAAAATAGATTACTTAAACAGAACGAGAGAGGTTGGATCCCTTACCTCAAGTCTGACTTGTCTTGTTTGTTTCTTTATATTCCTTAATAATAAACTTTGGTCAATTTATAATTTCTTAAGGACCTCTTTTAAAGATTATTATTCAGTTCATATCACATATTATAATGTTATAATAATTGGTTAATAATGTGAGTTCATATCAGACGTTTTTGTCAATATTTGGTACATGAGTCAAAAATGAACTTGTTTGAAAATGATTGTCCATATAGTTTTAACTAAATCATCTCCATAATATTATTAATGATTTAAATATCATATATATCCAGTACATATTCATTTCATACTACTCCATAACATTTGTATATAAAAAGAAATGAAATGCACCGTTCATGGAAACAGTAGGTCGTACGTACGCATGAACGCTACTTTCATTTCTTTGTCATATTAATGGAATTAAAAATAATTGATATATATATATATATATATTATAATTCCAGTATAATATATATGTTATATAGGTCACATATGTTCATTAATTTCATTCTTTATACATTCCATGTGTTGCATGAACGAGTCACATCACTTGAGGGGGCGGTAGTCCACACTTCCTCGTATGAAATTATCACATTTGCACAACATGAAAAGCATAAAGGCATGTTTTAAATATAAAATTAAGAAGAATATAGAAAAAATAAATACTATATATATAATATATAAAATATAGTGACATCATAATGGCCACCATGAAAGGTGTTAAGAGAAGATTGAACAATCATCGTTTCTTGTGGCAGAAATTCGCCATCCACAGAAACAGTATGTTCTTTAACCATCAGACGAAGGTGTGTGTAAATGTATCTTGAATACTTCACATAAAAACATCCTAGTATATTTAAGATACTTGTTTTGTTACAAACAAAAGGAATAAAAAGAGTTTAGAGGGTTGGAGAAGAAAAATAAAACATAAGAACATAAGAGAGGACACTACCTTTAAATTGGGTAACTCTCTTTGATTTGAGCTCAAAGGCTTCCTTGGAAATGATTATGCCCAAAGTGAGGCTTCAATGATGAAGATAGGGATGTGGAGAGATTAAATGGGCAGGTTTTCATCGAGCCAAATACTTGAGAGATGTGGTTAAGGTGGTAGAGGTGGGCGCCTTTTATAAGAGGAGAGGAGGGGCACTCTTGGAAAGATATAAAATATTACTTTATTATATAATGATTATCGGATTTTAAAGGTCCCAAAAGGATATATTTCGAGTATAAAGTGAAAGGTTTCGAAATCCACCCATACAATAGGTTTTTGACAAGTGTAGGTCTTAAAGTTTACATTATCTTTTCATTTTATTTAAATCGTTAAATAATGAGGTAATCGCTGCATCATCATGGTGTCAAAAATAATTTAATTTATTTAATGTCTAAAAATTATAAATAAAATATCATGATATAGGAAATATTTTTAGATTTATAATGAATATTTATAGTCAAAAATATGACTTGTATAACCCCATATAAAAATTGTTTTAGTAAAACAACACGTGTTTGTGACATTTTAATTTTAACTTTAAATAAATGTTATTAATTTCATTTTCCAACCAAAGTGGCTCCATGGGGTCCCCAAGCTGACCCATGGATTTTATGGGTCGGCCATGTCTCATCCAATAAGGGTAGGACATGTGTCAGTGTCATTTAATATTATAAAAAAATTATTTTTGCCTTAATTTACACTAATTACCTCTAATCGCGATTAAAAACTTAAAAGTTACTATTCACCAAAAAATTATTTTAATCCCATTGAACCAAATTTTACATCCTAATGAAAACCATGTATGTTGGATTTTTGAAAATCAAATGACAGAATTGGTAATGTTTCATTTAAACGAAAAATCAGTTTTTAAACTACCACTTAGTGGTTTCACTATTCATCTAAAATTGAAGTTTTTCAGAAAAATACCAAAAATTCACCATAAGATATATTTGATATTCCGAATTCGAAAATGATGTCTATTTTACAAAATTCAAAACATATAAGTTGCATTAATTAATTTAATAATTAATTCCCGCTGTCAAAACAAATAGCGTGTTTTTAAGAAACAATATCTATTAAAAGATTGACACTAGTTTAAGTCCAATTTCATAGTGAAATTAATTCCAATGACCACTATTGAATTAAATTGTAAAAATATATTCTAATTTTACTTTAAAACTAATTCAAAATATAATCTAATCATATAAATAAATTAGATTAAAAATAGGTTTTGAATTAAAATACAACATTATTTACTATTCATTAAAAAATGAACTTTATCGTAAAAATACCAAAAATTTACAAAAAGTAAATTTTGATGTCCTGATTCTAAAGAAGAATTTTATTTTGTCAAATATAACATATAAAATTGTCAAAAAGTGGATTTAAAAGAGGTTCTCCATCAAAAGGCGGTTAATCGACCTTTTAAAGAACATTAGAATGTTTACGCTTAAAATTGGATTCATTCGCATTTTTAATCCTCTAACATTTATTGTAAAAAGTAAAAAATATTTGACAAACATACATAATCATTTTTTAGTTAGTTCTGTTCTTTCCTGCCATTACAATGGCTAGACATTAACTACCATTTAAAATAATATTATTTTATTATTAGAGTGCAACATAATATTTCAAAGGAACTCGTTATCGCATATTGGGTACGCCATCGAGCATAGTGTTCCCTTTAAAGTAATATTAATATTTTTTCACAAATAGGGATAAATATAAAAATTTCATATTTTTTATTTACCTTGGGTGTTACACATATGTTATGTTATACACCTATTTTATTTTAGGATGTGTATATAAAACCCATAGACATGTTTTATCACGAATCTAATTATTTTAATGATACTCTAAGATTCATGTAATGTTTTTCTCTCTTCTGTCGAAAATTTATGCTCTTTCAAAATAATTTTTTCTAAAAAACATTTAAAAGTATTTTAAATGTTCTATTAAGTATTTTCAAGAAAATGGATTTTAAAGATGATTAAAATATTCCTTTATAAGTTTTAAAGGTTAATTTCAATGAAAGAGTTTTTATAGATGTTTTTTTATTTTAAAAGTATTTTTAAAATTAGAAAGGACATTTTCTTTAAGAATTTTTTAAAAAAAAATATCTTTCAAAGTGATTTTTTATCTAAGATAACAAATGTTTTCATAGTTTATGCTTTATTGGGGAGATGATACAATAATTCCATTCATATTCTTTATTCAATTTTTTATATTTATTAGGTAATGATATTTATGAAACCTATTTCTTTTCCATGGGTTATGTTATGATTTAATTATGTTTATGAAACTTATCTTATTCCATTGGTTTTGATATGATGAATTCTTTATGTTCTTATGGAACACATATTTATGGTTTTCACTAGGTGATGGGTGGGACCTATATATGCCTCCAATTCATTGCTTAATGATTTATATCTCAAGATATAATGATGAAAATCAAGTCGACGTACTTGATCCACTATGGGAAGATGGGTAAACATGATCCACTCTGGGAAGATGGGGAAACTCAGTCCACTATGGGAAGATGGGGGAACCCGATCCATTATAAGGAAAGGACTATGACTGGGGATGGTGGTGCATCCTTCCCAGTAGGTGTAGTCCCCATGAAGTTACCTGATTAGTAATAGAAATGCATTTTGAATTATATGGAATGATATTATATGTTTATTTTTACGCAATAATTCTATGTCTTACTCCTATGTTATACTTTCATGGATTATGCTCTTGATTAAAATATGATTCATGTATTATTAAAAACCAATATTTATGTAATTATTTAGGTTTATGATCTCTTATATATAGGGTATGATCTTATAATGTTTTGATGACATTCTTATATCACTATTCTCGTGTTTAAACTTACATATCTCCCTTATTTACCCTTACTGGGCATCTGAGCTCACACAATTTTATGTTTCCTTCCCCATGTTATGAATATATGTATTATGTTTGATGTTTTTAAGAAGGGTTCTAGTCATGAAGAACATAGTGGGATATAATTTATCTCACTTATGTACTAGTGTTTACATTTCAATGTTTCCAAAGGAACTAGAAATAATATGGTCTGTGGGCATCTGTTTGTGTACTTTATTATGTATTCTGAAAAAGTGATGTGATGTCTATGTGTGTCAAGATTTCTTCATTATAGTTGGTATCAAAGAAAAAATTTAGTTATCCTTTGGAAACTAGGATGAGAAAAAGTTAGTGAGAACCCTAAGTACATGTCAAAGGATATGTCTAATAATAAGGAAAAGCTCAAGAATTTTGTTAAAGGATATAGTGAGTGGTTTCCTAGAAATACATACCTATCTAGATAATACAAGTCGATGTGGCTCTAGAAAAATTGTACATAGGGGTAAAAAGTCCAAAATGGTGCATCGATCTGGACATGAGTGTAATTTGTTACATGACAATAGGTCTTGTTGCACACCTGGTTTGACACTCCCAGGGGATATGCTTTGGGAATTCAAAAACACTTCAAGATTCATCATGAAGTGTTTAAATATAAGTTTTCTATGAATAACATAAGACAAGCCTAAGGTGTCATAGATTAAATAGGGTTTCAAAATTAAGACATCCAATAATATTTTTTTCATGATTATGTGGTTCCTCACAATGATATTTGTTTCTTACTCTATGATTTTTTGTTTTAGTCAATCACTACAACATGAAGGAATCATGTTAATGGTGATTGTGATGTAAAATGCAATGATTTTTCTCCTGATAATCTAAATTCTATGGTATTTGGAATGAAAAAACTTGTTTCTATGCTCACATAGATTTATCAAGCTATAAATCATGCTGATCTTCCAAACAAGAAAGGTATGGAACAATGTTATATTGAGTCCTTCATGAGGGAAAATCCACCTTATATCAGCAGGACTTCTAATCCACTTTTTTTAACACTGGTTCAGTACCACTAAAAAATATTTTCTATTCACCAGTCTTCAGAAAATGATAAATTCATTCTGATTGTCTGTCGGTTGGAATATGAAGCATACCTCATGGACTATAATAAATAATATGAGGAAGCAAGATGAAATTGAATACATATATTAGGATGAGTATAAGAACATATTCTTTAATAATTACTTTCCTCGTTTTCTTCATACTAAGATGGAAAATGAGTTCCTTAAGTTGAATCAAAATGATGGTGAATCTATTGGTACCTATGAGTCTAGTTTCATAAGACTTTTGAGGTATGCTCTGGGTATTATCATCCATCCAAAAAGTAAAGTTTATAGGTTCTTTAATGGATTAAATCCAAGTCACTAAAGGGATTTATCTATAAAATACTTTAGTAGCAACTAAGAGTGTGTGAATTGTGTAATCAAATTTGAAATAGAGGTTGGAGTTATATATAAATATCTTAGTCTTAACAAGAAATGTAGGATGGATTTCAAAAAAAATATATAAAAACCATAAAGATAATAAGTTGAGCCTTCCTTTATGTTCTAAGTGCGGAAATAAGCATGGATGGAATTTTATTATGCGGTATAAAAAGTTTTTTATATGCGGATGGGAATTCCATTAGGAATTTTTTTTCCAAAATTATGGGAAAAAGAAGTTTCCCAATGATTTGAATAGAGGTAAATACACACATTATACAACACCCATAATTTATTGCTTCAAGTGTAAGGAGAACAAGGATTGTGATAATCAATTCCCAAATCCAAGGGTTAACAATAATGATCGTCATCATCAACCTATTAAATCCAATGAAAAATGGAAATATCATGCGATCCCTATTGGTGATGTGGAGTATGACACTAAAGTTGAAGAATTATTGAGTAATTATGTAATGGAATTCAATAATAATGTTGTAGAAATAGTTTTATGGTATTATGGAATAATGAAAAATCTATGTATTGTTCCAATGTAGTTTTCCATAAGGATTTAAGAGCATAAGTTTAGAGTTACTGGTAACCATGAAGAGGGATTAAGGTAATAAGGTGATATTTTTTGAAAACTCATGATTAAGGGAAGGATAACACTTAATATGTGTTTTAGGTTGAGATAATGATATTTGGATAAATATATGTTGAATATGAATAAGAAAATTGGACGGTACTTATTTTCTTGGAACTGATTAAGGATTTGTTCAAAAGTGGTTTATGCTATCATGGATGAAGTTTGTAACTTTTTAGACTTGAGGTATATATCCATCAAACATTAGAATAATCAAAAATTAATGTTTTCAATACAGATTTATGGTAATTACCTTGTTTTAATAATACTTGATGAAAGTATTCACATGTTTGGAATACGATAAACAAGAGCTGCCTTATGATATATTGGGGATAAATGTTAAGCTGATAGTGCATTTAATTCTAATTTTTTAGAATTTCATCTTTCAGAAGGGTTATAAGGGTAACCATTAGTGGAATGGTTCAAGTTAAACGTTAGATAAGGTTTTAGAGATTAAAGTATTATCTCATCGTAATAGGATTTATGCATGTTGGATAACTTGTTCTAAACTTTTTGTTTTAATAAAGATAGATGGAATGACTGATCATTCAATGTGTGGATCTCATGATCTATTAATGCTTCAGAAATGAAAAATTCACCTTTTGTAAAAATTGATCAATGCATCAAAAAGGATGATATTGTAATGAAAAAATTAAGTATATCTTATCATTAAAATTATTCAACCCTAGGTTAAGTATCTTGAAATCTAAAATGATATCCTAGTACCATGTTTTCTAATGAATCAAATGCTCCCTTAGATAATCATATATTTGTGGATTTTTTATTGTTAACTTTCTCTTAAACTATGTTCTCTATCACTCTCCATCAGAACAGGATGGTTATATTTCTCTTCTATGTCCATGTTTTCACTTACCACTTATGTTCTCCTGTTTGGAAACCTATTTATGAGTTACTTTTTGTAATTGTTATGATTCTAACATTCCATTTTTAAAATGGAGTTTTAGTAATCGTTTTTATGATCTAGGTTTCTACGAATGGAACTTTTAAGTATTAAACCTTTGATAACCCAGAAAAATTTCATGGGTGAAATTCATTTTAATAGGGGTTGAATATAACATACCAATATTTTATGGAATATTTATTTCAAATTAATTTAATCTTTTCAATTTTTTCATTTCCCAGAATAATAAATATATCTTTTGTTATATGAAAAAAATTATGTTTGGCTTGTGTTATATAAAAAACCAAATCAAGATTGTGCTAAAATCCACACATAGATTATCTTTTCGTATACACAACACTATGCTTGGATTATGTTATACACAATGTTGAGTTTTATTAATAGCTTGCATTACACGCAAGACCGAGTTTTACCGAACAATAGTGTTTTACTAAAATATTGTTATTTAACATAATAAGATATAATATAACCGTTAAATTAGAGGTTATTAATATTTTTAACAAACTTATAAAAATATAATTTTTATAATATGAATTCATTGGTTACCAATTAATTATATATGAGAATATATACTAATCGATTATAAAATAAATAATTTTTTTAGTCATTTTTATTTAAGAAATTAAATTAATTACAATTATTGAATGATATTAATGATATATATATTTTATATATTCAATAAAATATATTTTATATTCATCTAATAGATCTTATAGTCATAATATAAGAACAAAAATAATTTAATGCATAAAACCCTATATTTTTTTCAAAAGTGTAATTTTACCACATTTCAATGGAGAACCCATTTCAAATATAATTTTTGGCACTTTTATATTTTTTAAATGAAAAAATAAACTTATCCAATGAAATTTAGATATAAAATTTTACTTTGGTTTAATTATTTGGTATTTTTCTAATAAGTTTCATGGTTTGATGAATAGTAAAAAATAAAAAAAATTAATAGAAAAAATATTTTCCATCCAAGTGATTTGTAGTGTTTAATTATGAATTTTATTTGTTTCAAAGTATAATTAGATAAAAAAAATTATCATTTATTCAAATTTAGGTCATTAGAATCAATTCCACACTAAATTTGGATATTAAAATATGTCAATCTTTTAGATATTTTTACTTTAAAACTTGTTTTCTCGTTCCGTCAAAGGGATTAATTTTAAATTAATTTTATAAAATTATGTGTTTTTAATTATTAAAAATGTATTTCATATTTATAATCATAAGTTACAAATTTATTAAGTTGGATCCTTTTATTTTTTAACAATATGAATAGTAAATTTAGAAATTTTAAATACCACAATTAAGGGAAAATCGGGTAATTAACAGTAAAAATAATATAATAAAAATTCTGAAAATACCTTAACACTTTCTCAAAATATATTTAATTAATATGATTTTAATATTAACACATAATTATTTTAATTGAAAAATTTAATGTACACTTTTCCCTAAAAATAACTTAAGTATTGTTAAACTCAAAGGAAGTGATAAAATGTTGCACTCTTACATTTAATATATATATTATTTTTTATATAATTATAAATTAAAGATATGTAAAACTATATATTTTATTCAAAAATATAAAAGGTTTATCTACATCATTGAATTTTAATTTTAATTTTTATTTATTAAACATTTATCATAAATAATAACAAAATGATGATGCAGTGTTTACTCAATTAATTAAAAAAATAAATTAAATAATAATATAAATATTAAAATAAATATAATAATACTTAATAAAGTTGATATAATAATTTTATGGGTGAATATGAAATTTTAGGGATGGGTTAAGGGAATAATATTTAACTTGGTTTGTTGTATGTATTTTTTTAAAGTAAAAGTTATGAATATTTTTATAATTTACACTTATGATATTTTATTAAAATAATATGTTATTAAATTATTTAAAAATAATATAAAATATTAATTTAAGACAATGTGGTGATATATGGTCTAAAATATCATTAATTTACCATTTATGGTCCATTTAAAAATTTATATGTAAAAAAAATTCCTCTTAATATTAAAAACTTTGTTACCGTAGTTAAAATTAAAATAGGTTAACTAAGGGTTAATAAAAAAAGATAAGGTTGAAAATTACATCAAAACCTATATAAAATTTATGAGTTTATGAGATTAAAACCTTATATTATCTTATATTCTAATATATGACCTTTTTTAGTTATCTGGATTGAGTTTTCATTTATTATAAATTAATATATTTTTTTAGTTTCCAAAAGTGCCCCTCCCCTCTATTATAAAAGGGAACCTCTCCTTATCTTTTATTCATACCTCTAAAACCCATTATAATGGAAAAAATTGTCCAAATTATAATCCCAAAATTCTTCCCTTCATCATAGAAGCATTATTTTGGGCCTAAATCTAACAAAATAAGTCCATTTGTGAACATCAAAATGATATATCGAAAGAATAGGTAATGTTCATCAATGAACGTTTTTTTATTCCTTAAAACCCTTAAATTATTTTATTATTTCATTATTATATAATAAAAAAATAATCCTAAAAATACTATGATGTTTTTATATTAATTTTTTTCCCTACACTTGAACACACTTCCATCTAATGGGTAACGAACTTACAATTCTTGTGTACGGTGAACCGCCTCCTCACAAAACGATGTTGTTAATTTTTACATTAAAAACTCTCATTGTTTTGAATTATGATGTAAACTATGTTTTAATATTATATTTATGAAATTATTATACTTCTATAATTATAATATATTATCTACCTTTCTACCACCTAATCATTTGGGAAATGAGAACATTGCTTGTGCATATGTATGGCTTAACATCTCCACAACGTGATATAATTCGTTTCTCATATATATTTCAAATGGATGGTGATGAGGATGAATTTATCAATATATATGATTTATATATCATAAATATTATTCAAAAATGATAATATATCATATAATTTTATTTCATTTTAATATGATAAGAAAATGAAAAATGCATTCATGTGTATGTATGGTCAACCATCTCATTGAATGGTGTATTTTATTTTCTATCTATAAATTTTATTAATCACCATTATTACACATATACTTAATATATATATATCATGTTTACCATTCTGGATATGATTAATTCTTGATCAATGTAATAGAACCAATGATAACAAGTCAAAACATGTAGGAGAAACACAGCTAATATTACCCTAAAGATACCTTCAAATTATTAATAATAGGTTAATATAAAGTTATAAGTAAGTAATATATGGTATTATATACATTAATATGGTTCATTAATAGATGTATAATAAACTTATATTTATTATATATAAGGTTTTCATGAGTACTATGAGAGTCAAGACATAAGATGAGGGAATTTCGTCTCACTTTTTATTTCTATGAGATACATGTCATATTCACCACTCTCTGATTTTGTGTGGTGTATATACGAAACAATGACATGTTATATAATTAATTTCATTTATTTAATGATATTAAAATCTTTAATTTATGTTATTATTTTATGGGGCTCACAATTCTAAAGCTACTCAAGTAGTAATGGATTTTGGTATCACTTTTATTTATGTGGGACACATGTCTTATACACTACTTGATTATTTTATGAGGAGTATATACTTACAATTAATGTATTTTATTAGTCTTATTATTAATATTATAGGTATTTACAAATCCATTTTATAATCACTCTTTTATAGAGTTTTCAGATCAAACGATAACAAGTCGGTAGGGTAATGTTTTCTTAGTTTTTCTTCTTTGAGACACATGTTACAATATGAAACTATATTCTTTTAGGAGGTATATATACTACCCTTATACATGTTTCATCGTGAATATATTTCTTTTCATGATATTTTATGATTCATGTAATTTTTTTCTATCTTCAGTTATAAATCTATGTTCCTTTAAAATATTGTTTTCTAAAAATGTCTTAATTTTTTTTTAAATGATATTTTAAGAATTTATAAGAAAATAGATTTCCAAGATTATTAAAAGATTCATTTATAGTTTTTCAATTTTATTTTAAAGGAATAAGGTTTGATAAATGTTTTATAATTTTAAAATCATTTTTCATTGTGTGAATGATATTTTCCTCAAGAAATTATTTTAAAGGATCTTTAAAAATTATTTTCCATCTAAGATGATATACATTTTCATAGTTTATGATTTATTAGGGATATGATCCAATAATACCATTCATATTATTTCCTTAATGGATTATATTTATGTTGTAATTATATTTATAAAACCTTTTAATTTTCCACAGGTTATGTTATAATTGAATGATGTTTACGAAACCCATTTCATTCCATTAGTTCTGATATGATGAATTATTTTTATTCTTGGTGAACAAATATGTATTGATTTCATTATGTGATGGGTGGGACATATATCTCCATCCAATTTAGTGGTTAATGATTTATATCTCATGATATAATGATGGGAATAAAGTTAATGGGCTTGATCTATTATGGGAAGATGGAGCAACCCAATCCATTAGAAATAAAGGACTATGACTAGGGATGGTGGTATGTCCAACATATTAGGTTCAATCCCCATGAAGTTTCCTGATAAGTACTTTCAATGCATCTTGACTTATATGGAATTATATTAGATACTTATTTGTATGCCACAATTATATGTATTACTAATATGTTATGATTTCATGGATTATGCTATTGATTACCATATGATTATTGTCTTGTGAACTTCCAATATTTACAACATGATTCATGTTTATAATCATGATATGTAGGGTATGATCATATAATTTTATGATCATGTTCTCATACCCTTATTCTCTTGTGTATGCTTGCATGCCTCCCTCTTTACCCTTACTGAACATCTAATCTCACACCTTTTTATGTTTTGTTCCATAGGTTATGAAGATATGTATTATGTTTAATGTTTCTAGGAAGGGTTCAATTAATTAATGAATTAGTGGGAGATAATGTGGCTCACATATGTATCAATTTTTACGTTTCTCTATTTCCAAAGGCACTAGACTAATATAGCCTTTGGGGGCCTGTTTTTTTATTGTATTAAGTATTCTGCAAAAGTGATGTAATTTCTATGTACTTGAATCTTGGGTAATTATAAATATAGTTCATTCATTATTCAATTGTTACATGAATGAACATAAAGTGATCTACCACATAATATTGAAGTTAAATATTAATGAATAATTCATAGGAAATAATGGTGAGTTTATTATACATGAATAAAATTATGGAGAACATAGTTATTTATTGAACTCCTGAAGAAATAAGATAACCTAGGCCTTTTGGGTACTTAAAATATGATTAAATAAAAGGTTATAAATCTTTATCCATTAAAGAATTAAAATAAAAATAGCTTCTTATATTTGTATACAATTATAATGAAGATATCATGGGTGTCATGAATTAAATATATTGGAATTATAATTTACATATTAAAAACTATTTTTTATTAATCAATAGGTTTTAATAAATGTATATTTAGGTTAGATTTATATTTAAGTAGGATGATATGAAGAAGTTGTTTTTAGAATTGATAATTCTTAGTGATAATATAATGTATGTATCGAGATGAGATATGGAAGAGGAGAAATTAGATTGTTCACGTTCTGGTGAAAAACATTGATATTAGTATTTTTATTTATGTTCTTGAAGATTTTACATGATGGGGAATGTTATTCTGACAACCTTATGATAGAATATAAATTTAAATTTTGGTGAAATTTTTGTTAGGGTATATTGAGGTATATCTATTACTTGATCAAAACTAAAATAGTTTCTGACTAGGGTGTATAACTAGTTTTTAATGGATTCTAGTATTATTTTATAACAAACTAGTATTATTGTGGTAATGGGTGTATAAACAGTACCCATTTTATACACTTGGAGGTTTAGTGGACAAACCATGTTGGGGTGTATAACTAACATGGAATGGATATTTCATTTATATCAAACATGTAAATATCATGTATTGTGTTATCTCGTATTATTACTATATATGAAGTGAGTCTTAGAGATAATATTGAGTGGATCATGAACTCTAACATGTTCAATATAATGAATTAAAAATGGATATAATTCAAAAAATAAAAACACTAATCCCCCCTCTTAGTATTCAACCCAGACTAGGGATCTATAAATTTTATCAAAGAGAAGGTATGTAACATCCATTCTCGGGTGCTACTAAACCAATGTTCTGAGATCATTCACCACATGACATTATGTTCGTCTTCCTATTTGTTAGAGGTTTCCAACTAGTGGTGAGGTTCTCACGAAACATGTGGGGATACTATACCCTCATTTCTAGAGTTAACCAATAGAATATGTCAAAATAAATATCAAAATATAATATTAATAAGTAAAAAATCACATAACACATTCCCAAACAAAGGAAGTATCGACAAATAAATATAGTAACATGTAATTTCATGATAGTCTAAAGTTACAATGTGGAAACAAAAATAAGACACTAACAAAATCCCCACAATGAGTCCTAAAAGAATATATGCTTCCCCCATCAATGGCAATTTTCCCATATCTGAACCAACAAATATGTAGTCTACTTGAGTACCAATGATGGCCCAAGTAGGTTGTGAGTACAACTCAGTAGTACACAACCAATAATGTCTAAATAAATATCTAGATATTAAAAAAAAAGTTTATGTAAGTATGAATGAATTATTGTAGGGATAGGACATGAAAGGAAATAGGTTCAAATTAACCCAATTTCTATTTAGTCTCTTAATCCTCAGATCCAAAAGTATAATAAATAAACTCTAGGGGTTTAAGCTTTATATATAAAGTTAATTGGGGTTTATTTTATCATTTCATTACATTTCATAGTACGAAGGGGTGTTCTCATCTGAGTACCTACTTCATGTCAAATCATTTGTTCTCGGGTTGTCATGCTAGAACTCGAATCAATAATATGGGACATCATGACCATAATTCTAAACTAAGTATATGGAAAACCATGTATTATTATCCTTTTCCAAGTATAAGGAACTAAATTTCCATAATCCTTACCTATGGATCAGGTACGTCGTGTCCCTCATCACAAATTTAACCCAAACCCATTTCTAAAGTTTCAAACAATTAATGTTTTAACACTTGATGTTAACAAAGATATCCACTATTCCCAAGAATTCATTAATCACATGTTCTACCATATTCAATCATGTTTAATAAATTATAAATTCAAACCATTCCAATATTTTATTCACCCTTTACAATAATGAATCATTCATTAAAATAAATTGAGAATTCACACACAATCACCTTTCATCAATTTCCATCACTTCTCTTTCTCATGGAATTTCACATTTTTATTCAGGTCATGCCTAACCATTCCTTAGGAACCATTATCATTCCTTGCTACCTAAAAATTGGTTTAATCCCATAAACCCTCTATTACTTATCTCATATTCCATATTTTTAATTTATAAGGAATTGTAACACCCACATGGGTGGACTTTAAGACGGGTATTATAATCTTAAATGGACCCAATCATATCCATGGAGGGTCATGCACAACACTCTAAGCCCAAATTTTCTATTCGTATCCAAGGATAAAATTCACTACCCACTATTGTATTAACATACATCATATACACATGAAAAAACATCCAGACTATGAAATAGAGTGATAGACCACATACCTAAAGCTTGTAGATAAGAATTCCCCAAACCTTAGCCCTTTAGTGAAGATAAAACAACAACTATTAATAAAGATAAAAAATTTTGGAAAAATTATGGTCTATGAGCTTCATAAGAAGTGAAACTTTTCAACTATACTTAATATATAAAATAAAAGAATGAGGACTTATAGACTCACTCAAATATTTGATTCACAACTAATGACGCTACAAATACCCAATATTGAAGGTGAAACATCCTTTAAGGAGGAGGGATCCCTTGTTTCATAACCCTTACTACTGGAGGTGGAATAGGGAAGTAAAACATATAATAACTCTTTAATACATTTATGGAAAAGGGTAAACTCCTTAATTTTAAAGAGGCACATGGTTTGGATATATGATTTGACAAAATATGAATTAGTCATCTGGTTCCCTATATCCAAGAGGAAACCATTTTATATAGTTTTTCTAGGCCACCCATGCAATTTTAAAACCCATGTGGTAGTCATGTCATAGCCTCTTTTCAAGAGGGGCTCGAGCCACTCAGTCTTCTAGTCTAAAATGTAGGGTTTTTAAACATTCATTAGTATCATCTAGGATATAGGGTTATGGCGCATGGTTATCACTAATCATGAACCAATAGTTCACCATGCACTAGGTGGCATTTTTTTTCCTTATATTCAATTCCTAAATCCTCGGGACACTCTTTAGACCTTTTCTACTCCCAGGTGGAATTTTATTAACCAAATTAAAGGGATTTAAACTAAAACATAAACAATGATATATCTCATAGGATATTCAAGATCATACAACCTCCCCATGTTATAATGGATTATCCTTGAGCTTCCTTCTCTAGAACCACTAAGTATATAATGTGAAAATACTAGGACATTGGTCCCACATATCAACTTATCTTTCACATGTTTCCTCAAAAACTTGTCCATTGTTCCACAATAACTAGACCAAATGCATAGTCTTACCCCAAAGAGTCTTCTTCCTATGATCTAAAATAAGAATTTGATGCTTCTCAAAGGATGCATCATCCTAAAACTCAACATCATCATTATAAATCACATTATAATGGTTGGGGTGATACTGTTGGAGCTATGAGACATGAAAAAAATCATGTATAAAACTATATTACTATGGAAGATCCAACCAATATGTTACTAGTCTGATCCTCTCCATAATCTCAAATAGCCCCACATTCCTAGGTGCCAACTTTCCCTATTTATAAACCCTATAATGAACAAATCTCAGCAACACCCAAAGAAACACACTATCCCCCACTATAAACTCAATGGTTCAATGGCATCGGTCGATATATGAATTCTATCAACTCTGGTTCATAGAAATAGGCTTCCAAAACAACTAAAACTGCTCTAAAATATCTTAAATGAGACTTGGTCCCAACAACCCTAATTCTCCCACTTATATTCAATGTAATGATCCATATAGCCTACCATGGAGCACCTCATATTGTGACATATGAATAGTATCCTGATAAATTTTATTATAGGTGAACTCAATAAATGATAGGTTTTTCCCACAAGTTCTACCAAAATATAGAGTTTATTCTCTCAACATGTACTCTAACACCTGGATAGTATGTTATGATTTCACATTAGTCTTCAAGTGAAAATATATACTCAAAAAAACTATGTATCCAATGTTGTTTTCAATCCTTGATAGAATCATTAAGTAAAACATGTTTCTTTATGTGATATAACACTCTAAGGAACCCTATGCAAAAGCATTATCTCTTTAATGTACAAGTCACGTAACTTATCTACCATAAATTTATCATTTGTTGGATAGAAATTTTATACCTTTTACAACCCATCTAAAATTAACCATATTTCATAATTCGTCTAAGGAGTCCTTGGTAGGCCCACCAAAAAAATCCATTGTAACATCATCCCACTTCCATTAAAGAATTGGAAAGAGTTGTAGTAGAGCAGTGGGCCTCTGATTCATGCCCTTCACCAATGGTCGGCTATAGCATCATGTCACAAAACATACAATCTCCTATGCATTATTCACCACCAATACTATCTATGAAGGTCAGGGGAAATTTTTTTCAAGTTAGGGTGTGCCTCCCACATCGAGGCATAAAAATTTTACATTATCTCCTCATGAATAAAAGTAAAAAACAGTAACATGGTCAAGAACAAGGATGATCTCATTATCATTAATAGTGTAATCAGGGGGTATCTCCTTGCCATAAAAATTATAGCTCGACTCCAGGAATTCTAGATCCTCATACTTCCTTTCCTTGATCCGGCTTATATGAGAGTTCTCAATCGATAAAGACACAAGGTACATCTACTCCTCCTCATAAACACCTACACGAATCTTAGTGAGAGAATCTATAATCTTCTACTCTAAACTAGGATTTTAAACTACTTGAGACTGTGTTTTCAAACTCAATGAATCAGAAAAACTATTTCTATGTTCTAGTGTATAAGATAACTAGAAATTAAATGATTTTATATACTAAACCCAACTTCATTGATAAATATTTAAATCATGATGGGAATATATATATATATTTAAGTCTCTTATGATTAGTATAAATAGTATACTTTTCACCCAAAATATAATGCTGGCAACACTTAAAGGAATATAACACCCTAGAAAACTCAAGATTGTGAGTAGGATAGTTTCATTTTTTCACCCTCAAATATTGTGATACATATTCCATGAATTGATCTCCCTGTATCAACACTTCTCAAAGTACAATTCTATATGCCTCACAAAATAGAGTATACTTCTCTCCCAATTTAGGAAAGATCAAAATTGATCAATGTTCAAACATCTCTTTTTATCCTAGAATGTATTCCCAAATGACTTATACCACTCAAACATTATACAAATCTTGGTTAATCATGAGGGTGGAACTTCTTAGTAGGAAAAATCATTTATGAACCTTTGATAATAATTTTCCGAATCAAAAAACCTTTGGATATCAAAAATATTCATGGGTTTCTCCAAAGAAACATCCATTTGAACCTACTAAAGTTCCATTTATGCACCATCTTCTGAGATGATGTGACCTGATAAGTGTACCTTGTCAATATAGTAATGAAACATGGATAGATTGGTATATAATCAGTGCTCTTTCAGTGTACTCATAATGATTTCAATATGTTTGGAATGATTGTCCAAAGTCTATGTGTACACCATGATGTCCTCAAGGAAGAAGACAAAAAACTATTCTAGTTGGGGGTTAATGATCTGGTTTATCTAGGCTATGAACACAACATGCGCAATTGTCATCCCAAAAGGCATCACCACAAACTCATACAAACTATGCATACTCCTGAAAGTCATCTGAAATCCTTGAGAATCTCTTAAAATAATATAATGACACTATGATCTTAAATAAATCAAAGATAACACACAGGAACCCCTCATCTTTTCAAAAAGTTCATTTATGTGTGGAATATGATACTCGTTCTTAATCATCAACCAGTTAAACTTTCAAGAATTATCCCACAAACTCAAGGATCTGTTAGCTTTATGGGAAAATAAAACTAGATATCCCCAAGATTATGGAATCAAATTTATAAACCCTTTATACTCTAAATCATCAAGATGATGCTTAATCTCATATAGATACATTGGTGACATTCTATAAGGCAGAATAGAAACTAGCTCAACTCTACGCACCAATTCAATCATGAACACAACATCTCTCTCATGTGGAAATCCTGAAAACTCCTCAAGAAACATGTCTTAATTATATTCCGAAATTAGACGGAATAAATCATGATCCAAAACCCCATTATCAAGCATAAGACTCACCACTAGATCTATGATTTTAATCATTCACTTACAAACTGGTCCTATATGGCCTACCTATATATCATGCTCTCTATGATGAACATAGATATCACCCTAAAGAGACATGAACATTACAATTTGATGCTAAAAATAATTATGATCTTGATAGGATTTCAATCATTCCATTCCCAATATCATTTCAAAACCTAAAATCTCAATCATAAAAAATTACTAAAGGAGAAGGTACCAAACAATCTCACGGACACACACTTTACAATGATGAGAACCATCTAATCTCACCCCTAACATTGTATCGATTAGAATAAACCCATTAATAAAATCTATTGTTAAACCCAAAACATTCACAAACTAAGTAGATATAAGTTAATTTTAATCTCCCTATTCAAATAATGCAATATCTTGAATAAAAGATAAAAGGTTCCTAACTTGGACCGCCGATGATCCAACCTCAATGCCGACTAGTGTAGGTTGAATGAAATGCAGTTGGCTTATCCCTCTTCCCTAGTCTCTAGTCTAAGTCCAATGTTTCACAATACCCTGCTAATATAAACACACTTACATTAAAGTACCACATCCCTCACCTTGACCAGTACGGTTGGTGGAACTCAAACTTCCTAATCAGTATGGGGTAGTAGATTCAATGCTAGTTCTTTGTGTTGGCTGAGGTCCTCCATCATTGCCCATCTATCAAGGGTTCCTACAGAACTTATATAGGTTCCCAATCCTAACATAATCATGCTACTCGAATGGTGTTCTATGGAACTATATTTTTATACAAGTATTCTTTCCATCCTATTAAAAAAATGCATGGCTGCTACCCTGAGAGGTCATTCCACTCCTTTGGTTTCCTAATATTCCACTACCTTGATGGGATTTATCCTAATTACGCCTCTTTACATTAGAAGACATACCACCGGATCACCCAATTGAAACCCAAATACCCAATTTGAGGCATCCTTCATATTCCCCTTTGAAATGATATCTAGATTCACCACCTAATTAAACTTTATAAACTAAATTATATTCACTTGTGACTTAATCATGTATTTGATCGCATCATAAAAATGATTTACCCTCATCGCCTCATCACCTACCATCATTAGAAAAAATACTGTAGGTTATTGAAGTGACCAATATAATATTTTGATTAAACATTCCCCTAGTCAAAATCAATTAACTTTTTAACCCCTTACTATCTCTGGGTCCTTCAAGATAAATACTCAAAAACCTTCTCTGGGAAGTCCTTACAATCCATACCCTATGTCTTCTCACTTGGACCTAAATATCCCACTTGTGATTTACTGGTCCCCAAAATATATATATTATTTTGGGATGAACCTTTTATATAGAGGGTTATCTATGTGTTCCAGTATCATCTGGATAGACTCAATCCATAACTTTGTGCCTTATTTCCACCCTCTTCGAAAACTATTCAAAGGTGTTGTAGCTAAAACTCTCTCCTTAACGCAAACATACTCAGATCTTCCCACCCTATTCCACTCCCTATAATATACATTAAAATCATGAATTTATAATTAAAATGATCTTCCCTACATTACCTGGATCCAATGGGGTTTCTTGTCCCACTATTTGAGGTGAAATATTATCATTTCCCTCTTATCACCCTACCAGTAAACTTCATCATATTGGAATATTTATAAAATTCCAAAGTCATATTTTAGGGCTCATAAAATTTTATTTCATAGTTATAAAAAAATTGATGTTACAACTATCCATAAAAAAGTTACTCTTCTTGAACTTTCCCAATGAATACAAACACATCACTATCACTACCCCCGACCATCCCAATCTATGGGCTATGGTTAACGTAGGGTAAATCAAACATCTAAATTTTAACCTTCACATTAGATACAAATTAAACATATTTAAAATTTCTAAATAGTTGAAACTTTCTTATAAAGATATATTTTGACCATTTTGATTTAATAGCTTTTGAACTTAAACAATTTCACCTTCTTCGTTAAGCACCACTTCTTTTCAATCTCAAAAGGAATAGAAAATAATTTTATTTCTCATACCCTATATGCACTTTAGTGTGTTCCGAACATGATTCATTTCACAAGAATCCCTAAGTTCCAAAAAACTTTCATGTATATGAAATCTCGATCTGTGACATTCCGTGAGTAGAACCTTAAAATCAATAACATCACACATCAAGCAATTCACCTAAGGTGAAATAACATCCAACCATAACAAAAAATGTCATGAACAACAATCCCTCCCCTGGTAACTTGGGTTTTTTCCTGTACATCGGTTAGATATTACCATAAATGAGCTTGTAACCATGTTATTCCACATCCTAAAATCTTTTCTACCTTTCCCAAATAGTAAAAAATTAGAATAGAAAATGGATCTAATACCACTTTGTAACATCCCAACATTGGTTCCACTAAACTAGTGCCTAGATATGGTTTTCCACATGACCTAAGGGACACCTCCTCATATATAAAAGGTTTATGCCTTCTAGTGATGGTTTCGTGAAAATTATAGAGAGACTATATCCTCTTTAATATAGTAAACCAATAATAGAAATCATAATAAACATAAACATACAATAATAATATGTAACCAAACATTATATACCACATTACCAAAATAAAGAATTACCAAAAAACCAATACAGTAACATTTTATTTCATTATAGTCTAAATTATAAAAGAGGAAAATAAAATAAGATGCTAATGAAATCAAAGATAACACACAAGAACCCCTCATCTGGTAAAAAAGTTCATTTATGTGTGGAATATGATACTCGTTCTTAATCATCAACCAGTTCAACTTTTAATAATTATCCCACAAACTCAAGGATATGTTAGCTTTATGGGAAAATAAAACTAGATATCCCCAAGATGATGGAATCAAATTTATAAACCCTTTATACTCTAAATCTTCAAGATGAGTATTAATCTCATATAGATTCATCGGTGACATTCTATAAGGCAGAATAGAAACTAGCTCAACTCTACGCACCAATTCAATCATGAACACAACATCTCTCTCATGTGGAAATCCTGAAAACTCCTCAGGAAACATGTCTTAGTTATAATCCAAAATTAGACGGAATAAATCATGATCCAAAACCCCATTATCAAGAATAAGACTCACCACTAGATCTATGATTTCAATCATTCACTTACAAACTGGTCATATAAGGCCTACCTAGATATCATGCTCTCTATGATGAACATAAATATCACCCTAAAGATACATAAACATTACAATTTGATGCTAAAAATAATTATTATCTTGATAGGATTTCAATGATTCCATTCCCAATATCATGTCAAAACCTAACATCTCAATCATAAAAAATTCCCAAAGGAGAAGGTACCCAACAATCTCACGGACACACACTTTACAATGATGAAAACCATCTAATCGCACCCCTAACGTTGTATCAATTAGAATAACCCCATTAATAAACTCTATTGTTAAACCCAAACCATTCACAAACTAAGTAGATATAAGTTAATTTTAATCTCCTTGTTCAAATAAGGCAATATCTTGAATAAAAGATAAAAGGTTCATAACTTGGACCGTCGATGATCCAACCTCAATGCCGACTAGTGTTGGTTGAATGAAATGTAGTTGGCCTATACCTATTCCCTAGTCTCTAGTCTACGTCCAATGGGTCACAATACCCTGCTAATATAAACACACTTATATTAAAGTACCACATCTCTCACCTTGACCAGTATGGTTGGTGGAACTCAAACTTCCTAACCAGTATGGGGTAGTAGATTCAATGCTAGTTCTTTGTGTTGGCTGAGGTCCTCCATCACTGCCCATCTATCAAGGGTTACTAAAGAACTTATATAGGTTCCCAATCCTAACATAATCATGCTACTCGAATGGTGTTCTATGGAACTATATTTTTATACAAGTATTCTATCCATCCTATTAAAAAATGCATGGCTTCTACCCTGAGAGGTCATTCCACTCCCTTGGTTTCCCAATCTTCCACTACCTTGATGGGATTTATCCTAATTATTCCTCTTTACATTAGAAGACATACCACCGGATCACCCAGTTGAAACCCAAATACCCCATTTGAGGCATCCTTCAGATTTCCCTTTGAAATGATATCTAGATTCACCACCTAATTAAACTTTATAAACTAAATGATATTCACTTGTGACTTAATCATGTATATGATCGCATCATAAAAATGATTTACCCTCATCGCCTCATCACCTACCATCATCAGACAAAATACTGTAGGTTAGTGAAGTGACCAATATAATCTTTTGATGAAATATTCCCCTAGTCAAAATGAATTAACTTTTTAACCCCTTACTATCTCTGGGTCCTTCAAGATAAATACTCAAAAACCTTCTCTGGGAAGTCCTTACAATCCATACCCTATGTCTTCTCACTTGGACCTAAATATCCCACTTTTGATTTACTGGTCCCCAAAATATATATATTATTTTGGCACGAACCTTTTATCAATAGGTTTATCTATGTGTTCCAGTATCATCTGGATAGACTCAATCCAGAACATTGTGCCTTATTTCCACCCTCTTCGAAAACTATTCAAAGGTGTTGTAGCTAAAACTCTCTCGTCAACTCAAACATAATCAGATCTTCCCACCCTATTCCACTCCCTATAAACTACATAAAAGTCATTAATTTATAATTAAAATGATCTTCCCTACATTACCTGGATCCAATGGGGTTTTTTGTCCCACTATTTGAGGTGAAATATTAGCATTTCCCTCTTATCACCCTACCAGTAAACTTCATCATATTGGAATATTTATAAAATTCCAAAGTCATATTTTAGGGCTCATAGAATTTTATTTCATAGTTATAAGAAAAGTGATCTCCCAACTATCCATAAAAAAGTTACTCTTATTGAACTTTCCCAATGAATACAGACACATCACTATCACTACCCCCGACCATCCCTATCTATGGGATATAGTTAACGTAGGGTAAATCAAACATCTAAATTTCAACCTTCACATTAGACACAAATTAAACATATTTATAATTTCTAAATTGTTGAAACTTTCTTATAAAGAAATATTTTGACCATTCTGATTTAATAGATTTTGAATTTAAACAATTTCACCTTCTTCGTTAAGCACCACTTATTTTCAATCTCAAAAGGAACAGAAAATCATTTTATTTCTCATATCCTATATGCACTTTAGTGTGTTCCGAACATGATTCATTTCACAAGAATCCCTAATTTCCAAAAAACTTTCAGGTATATGAAATCTTGTTCTGTGACATTCTGTGATTAGAACCTTAAAATCAATAACATCACACATCAAGTAATTCACCTAAGGTGAAATAACATCCAACCATAAAAAAAATTTCATGAACAACAATCCCTCCCATGGTAACTTGGGTTTTTCCCTGTACATCGGTTAGATATTACCATAAATGAGCTTGTAACCATGTTATTCCACATCCTAAAATATTTTCTACCTTTCCCAAATAGTAAAAAATTATAAAATAAAATGGATCTAATACCACTTTGTAACATCCCAACATTGGTTCCACTAAACTAGTGCCTCGATATGGTTCGACACATGACCTAAGAGACACCTCCTCATATATAAAAGTTTTATGCCTTCTAGTGATGGTGTCGTGAAAATTATAGGGAGACTATATCCTCTTTAATATAGTAAACCAATAATAGAAATCATAATAAACATAAACATACAATAATAATATGTAACCAAACATTATATACCACATTCCCAAAATAAAGAAGTACCAAAAACCCAATACAGTAACATTTTATTTCATTATAGTCTAAATTAGAAAAGAGGAAAATAAAATAATATGCTAATGAAATCCACACAATAGATCCGAAAAAGTTTCCTGCAACCCTCATACATGCTCCATAATAAGTCAACTATCAATCAAATGAAATTTTTACTTATCCAAACCTACAATTGTGATGTATTCTTGGGTACCAACAGTATCCTAAGTAGGGTGTGATTAAAACTTACTAGTCCATAACCAACAGTGTCTAAAATAATATACATTCATTAAAAAAGTTTATTCATGTGCGAATGAATAATAGTACTTATAGAATATGAAAGGAAACATCTCAAATTAACCCAATTTCCATTTTATCACTTAAAACTAGGATCTAAAAGTATAGGACACGAACACTAGGGGTTAACAATCTACATAGAAAGTTAAGGGGGGTTAATTTATCATTTCATTTCATTTCCTTGTACAAAGGGGTAATCATTTTATTACCTATATCATGTGAAATTATTTGTGTCAATATCATCATGTCAACACTCAAAATAAGAATATGGGTTGTCATACCCATCATTCTGAACCAATGATATAGAAATCCATGTTCGACCATCCTTATCCAAGGAGAAGGAATTAAATGTCCAACATCTTTACCCATGGTTTGGGAAAATTATTTCCCACATCACAAATATTACCAACAACTGTTTCTAAGGTTTCACACAATTAACCTTTTAACACATGATGGAAATAAGGATATCCATTATTCTCAAGAATTAATTAATCACATGGTTTACTATATTTGACCTCATTCAACCAATTATAAAATTATACCATTTCTATATTTTATTCACCCATAAAAATAATTAATAATTCATTAAAATCATTTAACAATTCACACATAACCCCCTATCATCATTTTCCATCACTTCCATTTCTCATGGAATTTTACGTTTTTATTCAAGTCATTCAATGCAATCCATTAGGAGCCATTATAATACCATATAACCTAATAATGGGTTCCATCCATTAATCCCTCTATTTCCTCTTTTGTATTTTACATTTACCATTTGCAAGAAATTGGGACACCCACTTGGGATGCCTTTATTCCTAGTATTTTAATCTCCAATGGAACCAATGGGATCTATAGAGTGTCTCACATAGCACACTAAGCCCTAATTTATCAATTATATCCAAGGAACAAATGCACAACTCATTGGTGCATTAATACATAGCACATACACATGAATAATCATCAAGACTATAGGAGATAGCATTATACCACCTACCTCAAGTTCTTAGACAAGAACATTCCCAACCTTGGACTTTGATTCAAGTTAAACCAAATTTTACTACCAAAGTTAATAAGTTACAATAAAAAATAGGTTTTATGATATTTGGAAGAAGATAAAACATTTAACTATGCTTCTTCCAAAAAAATTGAATGAGGACCCATAGGCTCACACGGAGCTTCTTTTCACAACCAATGGTGATTCAAATTACCCAAATTTGAAGGAGAAATGTCATTGAAGGAAGTTAGATCCATCAGTTCATAACCATTTCTTCTAGAGGCATAATGAGGAAGAAAGTTAGGTAATAACCCTTTAAAATTGAGAAGGAAAATTGTAAAATAATCAATTTTAAAGAGGCACATGGTTTAGACTCACAGTTTTCCAAACCATTCACCAACCGTATGTGTAAGAACCCGGATCTTCATTTCAGGTATGTCTTTCCTTTTCTAGAGTTTGGAGAATTTTTGATTTTCTGGAAATTTTTGAAGTACACGCCGTGTACTTTCTGAGTACATGCCATGTACTCTTTTTATGCTCAAATCCATGTGTTGGTCATGTCTGGGCCACACACATGGTGTGTAGGTGAAGTGGAGGCTGATTTTGGTGGAGTACGGAATAACCCACTACACTTCGTGTACTTTAAAAATACACGTCGTGTACTTTAATTTTTTTTCACTAAATGGACCGGGGTTGCGCCTAATCGCCATAATCATCTTCTTCTAGGTCTGGTTCATCTGAGAGTGACCCGTATGGTCGGATCTTTCCTGATCTCACGCCTCTCCATCTGTTCTTCGATTTGGGCTCTGTCGATTGTGTTGGAAGCGCAGGGGTGAGTTCTTCCTTCTTCTTGATCCTTGTTTTCCAATTCTTCCTCCTTCTCAAGTTATCTAAGGTTGAACATTTTGTGCGTTTTCTCAGATCTACGGTGTTCTATGGAGAATTATCCATCGCGGTTCAAGTATATTGATATCCTAGGATTAAGGTAGGTGGTTTGTGCCATACCGTTCAAAGTCTCTGAGTTTTATGTGCAATTTCCACCAATACCCGTGAATGGGGTATTGCGTGTTTACCTTTTTTCCCTTGTTGTTTTCCTACCTTGATTTTATGCTTGTGTAGAGGTAAATTTGACTATGTTAGAGGATAATTTTTCTGTGCTTGGATGTTTTTTCCCTTGATTTGTTCTGTTCTTGATCTTTGGGTCTCATTTTCCTTTAGTCGTTACACCTGTTTCCATGCCTTGCGGTTATAAGTTGAAGTGAAACTCATGACATACTTATTGCCTTGTAGACTGTTTAGCTAAGTAGCTCTATAGGTGTACTTTGGTTAGCCAAATAGCTCTATAGGTGTACTTTAGCCTTATAGCATTATTATGCACTGACTGGAACGGGGCTGAGAGAACCTGGTGCTATAGACTATAAGGGATAGACCGAGTGAGCTTCCCAGAGAGTCTTAGATATTACAGACTACTGAGGGAATGGACCGAGTGATCTCCAAGAGAGTCTTGGTTTTTATAGACTACAGGAGGGTAGACTGAGTGAGCTTCCTCAGAGAGTCTTACCTTATTTGAATCTCTTTAAGAACCTTCCCATACTAGAGGAGGAATTGACCGAGTGAGCTTCCTCAAAGAGTCTGTGGTATACCTGAGGCTATAGAAGGAATTGACCCTGATAGATTCCTCAGAGAGTCTCTAGACCTTGGGGATAAGAGTGTTAGACCATGTGATCTTCCTCAAGAGAATCCCTGACTACCCTAGACTATAATGGGAATTGACCGAGAGAGCTTCCCCAGAGAGTCTCATAAATTCGTATGACCAAGCCAGAGGGGTTAGACTGAGTGCACTGCCCAGAGGGTTGTGGTGCTTCTTGGATAGGACCAGAGGGGATGACTGCGAGTACTTCCCAGTGGGTTTCCGTCTTATTAGCTGTTTGTTTCACTACTGTTGATTGGTTGTGGATTGATTTCTACTATGTATCATCCTGTTTACTACTTACTGTTTACTGCTTCCTATTTACTGCCCACTGCTTGCTGTTTCTGTTTACTGCTTATTGTATTTATACCTGCCATATACTCACTGACTGTTAGGCACAAATATTCAGTTGAATGCCTACTAGGATTTTATCTCACACCCTATTTGGTCCATGCTTTTGGTCCCAAGCAGACTATGTTGTTGCAGGTATAGACAAGGGCAAGCGCCCTTCGACTTCTGGAACTTGATTGCTTGGAGTAGGAAAGCATGGGACCGAGCTTTGGCTCGCGATGCTAAGGAGTTGTTTACTATTATTTTGTACTTGTTTTGGTACTATAGTGTTTTCCAGCATTGTGACTTGTTTGGATATTTTCCTAGTTATGTATCATGCATCATTTCTTAGATACATATGTTCTCCATTTCGTTGATTTAGTCTTCCACTATTTTTATTGTTGGTTATTACTACTTCCGTTATTGCATGTTTATTTTCCTTCTGTTGTGTACTCTGTCAATGAGGGCATAGTTTCCCCACTATCAAACCCAAGGCCCTCACTTCTAGTCAGCAGCCTCTGGCGTTTGTTGAAATGCGCTTGACGCCATGTGACCAACCGGGTATGGGGCACCTCTGGGTGGCTTTCGGAACTGGGACGTTATAGTATGGTTCCTTCTATATAATATGAAATCATGTCATATGATTTTTATAGTCCACCCATATAGTTTTACATACCATACAGTAGCTGTGTGGTTTACTTTATCCTAGAGGAACTGAAGACACACAATATCCTAGGATATCATGCATTATTTGTTAACTTGGATCTTTCCACCTATGGGCCTTATGGTTATGAATCATGGTTTCATTAACTATTTGATAATGGTGAACCATATACTTGGTGACCTATTTTCCACATTTTCATGTCCCAAAACCCTGGGACACTCCCATGACATTTTCTAATATCGGGAGTCATTTCATTAACCAAATTAAAGGAAGTTAAACAAAAACCTAAACAAGAAAATACCTCATACAAAGTTCAGGATCTTACAAATTCCCCTATAATAATTCAAGAATAATTTAAAGACACTAAAAATATTAACTCAATTAATATTTGATAAGTTCCTTATTTTATTGGAAGAATTATCATAGCTATAGGATTTGGATGTCATCCTATCTCTTATCACTCAGCCTAAAGTTAAGAGATTTTGTTACATGGTGGTTTTCACCCATTAATGAAAATGTTTTTAAGAACAAATCAGAAAATATAATTTTTTTAATTAGATGTAAAGTCATAAAATTACAACTTAATGTCTCTATTAGAAAAGTTATATACTAAGTTCATGTATTTCCAAGCTGAAAATAAAACCTAAGAAAAACTAAAAACAAGGGTGAATATAATGTCAAATTCAAAGAATCTAGGATAAAATTCTGGAGGATCCAATTTAAGGACATAAAGATGGATAATATTGAGACTATTGAGGACTATTTTATATGGTTTAGTTATATTATAAGTGACATTTGAGATTTTTTTGAGAATATTGAAGATTATATCATTGTTAAAAATTTGATGAGATATTTTTTAGATCAGTTTGATTTAAATTCATCATCCTTGGAATATGTAGAGGATTTGACACTAGATGAGTTACAAAAAATACTCATAGAATATGTGATGATCAAAAATACATCCTTTAATAAGATATTAAAAGATGATATAGCATTTTAACTAATGAGGAAATGAAAATTTAATGAAGAAGAGAATATTGAAACAAGATTTTCAAATATTAAGTGGGGTGAAGGGATTAATAATATTATTTCTCTTATACCAATATGGTTAAAAATGGTAAGTGAAATAAAAAAAATCTAAAAAATACTAAAATAATAAAATTATGATGTAATTGGTATATTTTCCTATGATTTATGAATTCAAAAGTCTTTCTAGTATAAATCTAATAGTGAAGGTGAGAAACATTGAAAATGGAAAAGGGATTAGAATAAGAAGAATTATTCCACTAATATAAAAAGTAATATGATGAGAAAACATAATAAACCTTATTAATCTTAAAATATATTTTATATGATGAGGTTAGTTTCTTTTCTGATGTTGAAACATGGTTTGATTCATTAATAAATTTTAATGATGCAGATGAAAGGATAGAGCTAGAATAAAAATTGAAACATGATTTAAAATCATGTGTTGAGGAGATTTTGAATCTTAGGAAATAATATAATATGTTAAAAATAGATAAAAATATGGATTTTGAAGAAAATTAAGTACTAATTAAATTATAAATAGGTTATGTTAATGATATTAAGATACAAAATTTAAATATATCTAAAAAATACTCAAAAGGAAGAAGATCTTTTTTAGACACTACTCTTATTCATCACAATTTAGTATGAGTTGAACAATTCTAGAGAATACATAAACAAAATAATTTAGGTTAAAGTTTAATTTTCTCAATATGGTCTATTAAATTATTCCAACAATTATGAAAAGTATAGTGGTGATGAGTGTCAAGCCAGAACTACTATAACTGAATGTGGAAAACATGTACAATGTTTGGCCAAGTAAGATGTTGATAGAAATTATTTCCCATCAATTTAAGAAATAAATTCAATAAAATCATAGCTTCTTAGACATGATAATGCTCAAAATGAACAAAAATATCCGCAAAAAAATTTAGACAAGTGTTCTATCTTGGTGTGAGGTTACAATTCGTAGGATATTGTTACTGTTGTAGAAGGTATGACTTAAAATCCTATTTTTTATAGTATGTAAATTCAATTAATGAGGTAAGAACTAATGGGTATTTTTTATCTGAAATGAGACAAAAAAATCAAAGGAATCGTGTTTTTAAATTACACTAAATCTATAAACCCAATATAGTTTTCAGTCTTTAAAATAGGTGTGCAGCAGATGTGGACTGAAGGGTCACCAAGTAGATGAATGATTCACTATGCTACTTAGAGAAAATTATTATGGGAGTGATTAAGAAAATTAATCATAAAATAAATAATGTTAGGAAAAATCATTCTAAGGTTAAAAACTCAATTAAAAATACTAATAAAATAATGCAATTCAAGTGATAATGGTTCATTTTTTGGACTATTAAATTATACAAGGATAAATAAATGGAAAATCCCAAGAATATGTTGATTAAAAAGAAATAAATTGGATAAATTTATTGAGAGTTCATCAACAGGTGATGAATTATAAATCCAAATGATTATATATGAAAAGTGGGCGAAATTTTTACATGGTTCAAAGGACTATATAACTTTCATACCAATTCAAGAAGAAACTATAAGAATGATATATATATTATAAGTCAATAAATATTTCTTTGTATCTAAGGATAGTTGAAAAGAGTGTCCTGAGTTGAGAGGAAACATTAACCTTAAGTGTTACTTATAATTAATCTAATATATTCCTCATATTATTAACTATTCCTATTTATCTGTGCTATTGTACAAAGAATTTATTGAGATGTTTGAGGCTTTCACTACTGTAAAAAACGATGAAGTAATTATTCATAGAGTCTACAGACCACCATAAAAATGAAAAAAATAAGTAAGTACATTAAGGGGGTATGCATAAGGATAATTTTTCATTCTACTAAGTTCAAGTGAATCTATAAATTCTATATAGATTTTAAAACTAGAGGATTTATTTTTTATAGGATTATACTTTTTATTGATAAATATGATCTGATCAGTAACTATGTTTAGTTTTTGAGAAATATGTAACATGTGTGGGATTTTATAGCCAACATATACCACCTTGGTTAAATATATCTTTCTTTATAGATAGGGTAATCCCACGAAAATTTATAGTAGGATAACTGAAGGTTTTTTGTGAATTAAACATCTGATGTCATCCCACTATCTGAATGGTTCAAGAAATGATGTTTTCAGTGAGGAGAAGGTTTTTTATGTAAATTTACATAATTAAAATGAGGTGAGAAACCACCAAATTGGTCTTTTTATTTATTTTCAGTAAGGGGCAGAAGAATGAATCCATAAAAGAACACATATTTACATTTAGGATTTTTAGTATTTCCAAAAAATAAAAGGGGGAGATTGAAATTTCTAAGTAATTATTGAATTTGTTATCAATGGTTCAATATTTTTTTAGTTTAGTTAATGATAATGTTTAGAGGATTGTTGTGGATTCATAAGAAAGTAATTGGATGTCATTATTGATAAAGCATCCATTTACTTGGCCTCTAACATGAAAAATATATTAATATTTTATGAATGGATTTTATAAGAATTCCATGCAAAAATATATTATTTTTTCATGAAGTATATATTATGAGAATAATTTTTTAGATTACTGTTTGTATTTTTTGGGTAATTAATTTTTATGGGGTTTTTCTAAAAAATGGGATAACTATAGGCCATACAAGGAACTATCTCAAATACAAATATTAGAGAAGGTTAACCTAATGGGAATGAATTCTACCTCACCATCCCATTGTTGAATATTGGTGAGATAGAGGTAGAATTGTAGTACATTTCAGGAATGGTGCACTCATGGAACACTCACGGGGGTCAATGAACAGTATCCTCTCTTATGTGGGGTGACATTAGAGGCTATAGAATAGCGTCCGGCACCCATTAGGCTTGTTATGACCTAGGTAAATGGTTCTTGGGATTATAAAGTGGATATAGAATGAGTATCGAATCGATGTAGGATCACTTGATGCATGCATATTATTCCCAGGATTAAAAATATTTGAAAATAACCTATATCATCTAATTTGATCAATTCTCACCATCTGATCACCACTGGAGTCATGTTCTAACTCAAGTATTGTTGAAGGGTTTCATTACATTGGGTGTTTCGATGACGTGGTTGATGGACCAACTACACAAATACTAACCATAGGAGCACCCACCACATCATCCAATTTGGTTCTACTGTGTGAAGGGAATGAGCTTCCAACTTATCATAAAAAATACTAATCTTCTATGAGTACCTATCATGATATGTATGTATACAAATTTTATGACCTACAGCACATTAAATACATTGAGTTACTATAAACCTTCATGGTATCTTGATCTACCATGTGTAAATCTTTAGTAACCATATGAGTAGATCTCAAGCTACCATGATAATTCTCATGGTATATGATCCAATCGTATAAAGAATTTATAATCTACAATGAGTATATAACTTAGTGACCATGAGAATACAAAAAATAATGTGTTCAACTATTAGTTTATTGACCATGTGGTTATGACCTACCACATTAATACTAAATATACCATGATTTTTTAAAAGTATCCAAGTTACTAGGAGATGAAATGTAGGATACGTCTACCATGAGTTATTATTGAGTTAATGTAATAATAACTCGAAACCACTAGTTTTCTATATGTAATTATTGTGAGTCACATCTATTGATCAATTCGACATGCATCATTCATAAATCTTGTAGAGTATAAAAGTGTGAATCGATACCATCATGAGAGAGTCTTCATGAAGGAAAGTTTGAGATACTTATACATGCTTGTAGCTTCACGTGAAATCATGTATATTAATGTATAAATATAAGGCCATTGAGTCGATCATATGAGTTTCCATACAACAATAAGCACAATATACATGTGTCAACGAGAATTTACAATTTCTATATAAGTTACATACAAGTTATACCCAAGAAGAAATATAGTTCATTACTATATTAATGTATTCCATGAATTAACATAAAGATATATACCATATACTATTGATGTAGAAAATTAATGAATAAGACACAAAAAATAGTTGTGATTTTATTATGCATTAAAAAATATATATAATGTGGTTATTTATTATCCATGTGAAGAAGTGAGAAGTCCCAATATTGTAATTTAAAATGTTTTTAATTTAAGGGTTCTAATTAAGGATCCATTGACAAAATTAAAAGAAAAATAACTACTTTTCCTTATATAAAACTGTTATAAAGATATCATGAGTCTTAAATTGAATCATCTAGTATTTTGATTCAAATATTAATGACTATTTTATTATTATTTTCATATATTGGAAAACATATATGTATTTGTGACATATATATTGATGTAGGATGAGATAAATATAATGTTTAATAATTGATAATTATTAGATTTGGTATGACATTTGTATCAAGGAGACATATGGAAGAGGAGAAATTGGATTGGTTATGGTCTGGTGAAGAGTTTCAAGACCATAATTATTACAAATGTTATTAAATACTATAAATGATATTACATGTTTATTCATCCTACTTGAGAAGGAAAATAAATTCACAATTCTATAAAAAGTAACCCAAATAATATTAAAGTCTTTCTATCACTGAATAAAACTAAAGGAAATTATAACTGGGTGTATATCTAATTATTGAATGAATTTAGTTATGGTGTATAACCAAGAATTTTTGTTATGGGATTGTGGTTTATATACAGTTCTTATTATAGCACCTTAGTGGTTTATTGGAGAACCCATGTTTAGGTGTATAACCAACCTGCAATAAAATTGTCTTTTATGCAAAACATTTTAAATTTCATGTGTTTTATTATCATTGATTATAACTAAATACAAAGTGCTAATGATATATAATTCTGATTGGATTGATAACTCTAATAGGTTTAAGTAGTTTAATTCAAAATGGAGAGAATTCAAAAATTAAGAACACTGATCCCCCCCACCCCCTCAGTAGTCACCCCAGCCCGGTTCTTAACAAGTGTAATCAGAGTGAAGGAACCCTATAAAGAACCAAGAATAATTCAAGGAGAAATAAAATATAAACTCTTTAAAAATATGAGTTATTTCCACATTCAATGTGAATAATTATTATAGTTAGAAGAATATGAAGCTACCCTATCTTCTATCACTCGTCCTAGAGGTGATAGATGCAATAAAATTTGGTTTTTTACCCATTATTGAAGGTGTTATTTTGTCTCAAGATGATAGAAGAAACATAGAGTTGTATGGAATGGATCTAAATAAAAATTTAATGTCTTTATCATAATAGGTATATAACAAGGTCATAGTTCTTCAAACAATAAATTAAATTTTGTAAATATTAATAATTAACAATGAATGTAATTTAAAAGTCAAAGAAGTAAAGATTTAAGTTTGAATGATTCAATTTAAAGACATAATTATGGATGATGGTGAGAATATCAATGACTATTTTTAAAGGTTCAATGAGATTGTGATAAAAGTTTAGGGTTTTGGTGACAATCTATAATATTTCATCATTGTTAAAAAAATTGATGAGGAATTTTCTAGATTGATTTGATTCAAATTTATTGACCTTAAAGGAAATATAAGATTTAAAAATAGATTTTATACACAGTAAAATAACTTCTTATGAAATGTGAAAATATACATCCTTGAAGATGAAATCAAAATATGGGATGACCATTGAAGTAATGAGAAAATAAAAAAATTAAATAAGAGGAGAATAATCAAACAAGAGATTTGGATATAATGGTTAATGAAGGGATTATTCACATTATTTCTTTTATATAAAGAGGGTTCAAATGGGAAAGTGTAATAATAAAGGAAAAAATTACCTAAATGATATAATTATGATTACATTGGAAACATTGCCAATGTTTTTCAAAATAAAAATATTACTGAATCAGAATTTGATGAGGAATGTGAGAAAATTAAAAAATAGAAAATGGATTTTAAAAAAAAGTAGTATACTGGAGATAGAAAAAGGAATATGGTGATATAACATGAGAAACCTTATTCATATTTAAATAGTTATTAAGATTATGAGTTTGATTTCTTTGCTAAATTTTATAAGGGTTTGATTCATCAGTTAGTGACGATTAATGATAAGAAATGATAGAGATAGAATGGAAATTAAAACATAAGTTGGATTCATGTATTTAAGAAATGAAAATTTTTGATAAAGAAAATAAAAAAAAATAGGAAAGTAAAAAAATAAGGTTGTTTATGAAAAGGAATAGATATTAAAGAAGTAAAATTATTATATTGATGAGATCAAGAATCAAAAATTAAAGACAGTTTGGTATGAAAAGATGATGTATGATATTAAACAAAATTTAACTAAGAAGGAAGAATACCACTTTGATATAGAATGAATTTGTGTCACAATTCATTATGAGTTAAAAAAGTATATATAATAATTCAATGAAACAATATATTTTTTAGGTTAATCATATCAATATAGTGATTTTAAGTGTTCCAATAATTAGGTAAAAATTGGTGCTTAGGAATTTCAAGACTAATCTCATATAACTAGTAGTGAAGGTCTCAATATTAAACTAATACAATATTAGAAGAAGAAGGATGTTATGCTTTATTATTTTCTATTGAAGTATTAAATTAAGTCAAAAAACCAAAGATATTTAAGAAAATTAAGGCTCAAACTAAAAAATATATCCCAAAAAAAATTGGCAGGTGTAATAAAAAGGTAAAATATCACAATTCAAAGGTTATTGTTGGTATTTTAGAAGTTATAGAGATAACTCTTATTCTTATTGACATAATATTTATCTTTTTAGAATAAGGTAATAACCCTATGGAGTGTTGGTGAGAAAATGATATCAAAAATGAAAATAAATCAAGTTGGTAGATAAACACCAATATGTACACCAAAACATATTTTAGTATTTAGAATATGTGTATAGAAAATTTATATTATAGGGTCACCAAGTAGAGGTATGAATCACTATAAAACTTATAGAAATTTATCATGGTGTGATTGGGAAAAATAATCATAAAATAAAGGAATTTCATCTAAATCGTTTTAAGGTTACAAATAAATCAAATGAGAATCCTAAGAGAATTGATAAAGTTAAGAAAGGATGCTATATTGTATAGACTAACCAATTGTCCAAGGGTAAATAGGTGGAGAAATCCCAAGAAAGTTTTGATTACAATTGATAGAAAGCATATGTAATTATTGGTAATTCATCAATAGATGGTGAATTAAAATTTTAATAAAGGATATAAGAAATGTGTGATAAATTTAAACATTGTTCAAAGGACTATATAAACCCTCTACAAATATAAGAGGAATGTATGATAAGTATAACAAAATCACCAGTAAATAAAGTTTCTTTGACATCTGAGGTTTTAATAAAAGAGTGTCTAGTGTTGAGGAGAAACTCTAACCCTGATTGGTACTTTTATAGAAACAAATAGGTCCCTCTTTATTCCCTATTACTTTTGTTTATATATGCTAATATGAAGGGAATTCAAGGTGAAGTTTTAGGATTTCAATGCTAGATAGCATGATGAATTTATCCTTTAAAAAATATATAAACCACCTTGAAATAAAAAAAGTGAGGTTAATCCCTTAAGGGAGAGGACATTTGAACGGAATCTATCATTGTATTGAATTCAAGTGAATCTAAAATTTCAAGGAAAATTTCAAAACTAGAGGATTGAGTGTGTGATGGATTATATTTTTATTGATAAAACTAATATAAGAATCCCCTATGTTGTGTTTCTGATCATGATGTCACTTGTGTTTGATTTTTTAGATATCATGGCCTACCCTGGTTAAATCTATATTAATTTATACACTAGAATAGCCTATGTAGGCTTAGTTTATAATAATTAAAGGATCTTTTCTATATAAACATTTGATATCATCACTCTATAACAATAGTTCAATAAATGATGCTGAAAGAGATCAGGATTTTTTATAATTCTATAATAAAAATGAGGTGATGAACCCCTATATTGGCATTTATATTTATTTATAATAATGTAGAGAATAAATAATCCATTGAATCACACAAATTGAAATTGAGGATTTATAGTATTTCCAACAAATTTAAAGGGTGGGGTTCATGTTCCCTAGTAAGAATTTAATTTTTTTTTGAAATGTTTTATTATATATTTAAGGTAGTTGATAATTATGTTTTGAGTATTATTATAGATTAATGTGTAACTAATTTGATGTTAATCATGATAAAGTTTCCCTTAAATTTATCTATCACATTAAAAATATATTGATATTTTAAGAATGGAGATTATGGGAAACCCATGATAAAACATATTATTTTTGCATAAGGTATATTTAATTATAAGAATATTTTTAATGAGGTTTTTTATTATTTTTTATAAGTCCTTAATGGGGATTTTTTTAAAAATTTCATTTATAGGCTAACCAATGAATTTTCTCAACAATACATTTGGGAATAGGTCAACCATAAAGGATCCAATTCTACTTGTCCATACCATGGTGGCATGTGGGTAAGAAATAGGTAGATCTCTAACACAGGTCGGGCATGAAGCACTCATTGTGCACAAATAAGTGTTAATGGATCTTATCCTCTCTACTTTTTGGTGGAACGGGTGGTTGGATGGAGGTGCTTGAATCCCCTCGAGCTTGTTCTGGACTATGGAGAATTCACTCATTCTTGTTAAGTGGGTCTATAATGAGTGTTTAATCATTGTGGGATTACTCGGTGCCTTGGTACTATTCCCATGATTAACAAATACACAAATAATCTATATTTTCTAATAATATCTATTATCACTGTCTAATCATCACCGGAATCATCTTCTTTCTTAATCATTAGTGAACGGTTTCTGAATGTCATGTGTTTTCATGCCACATTCATTGGATCGACTACACAATAACTAATTATAGTAGAACCTATTACGTGAGAAAATTTGGGAATAACACAAGATGGGAATGATATAATGACTTATCTTAAGAAGGCCCCTATTAGTGTGAGTACTTACCACGTGATGACTATACACAAACTATCTAACCTACCTCATATAAAATACTCTAAGTTATTACAAGCCTTCGTGGTTGCTTATTCTACCATAAGAAAATCTTGAGTAACAACATGATTAAATATCAATCAACCATAAACATTTACCATAATGACTTAGACTTAAAAAATGCATATTCTTGTGACTTTCAACTATAATTCACTTTATTATATTCTAAAGAAATTTTTAGGTTTACAGTTTTAGAAAAATAGGTCATAAATCATAAATAATAAACATATACATTAATAGAGGACACTTATACTAAATATCCATTTTCCAAATAAAACAAAAAATAATAATAATGAACAAGTTTTATTTTCATGAAATAGCTTCAAAATGTTCATCTTGACCTCATCCTTGTTCCTATTCATACTTAAAACCCTTTCAAAAAATTTTAAAATCTGGTATGAGAACAAAAATCTTACTGGGGAAATAAAAAAAATAAACCATTATACCATGAATAAAAATGGAAAAATACTTTTTCAAAATAAACTTTGGGATTTAAAATAAAAATTTTCTTACCTAAGAAATAAACTTCTCTACCAAAATATTTTCATAAAACATATCATAAGAAATCATTAAGGAAACATAAAACTATTAAATAAATATTTGAAATCATAAAAAAATCATAATATTTTTTTCACAATGTTTTACCTTTTACCCATAAGAAGTAACTACTGATTTTATTTAAACATTAACTCCTTATCTTACCTAATAAGATCATAATATTTCTTTAAAACCCATAGAAAGTATAAGAAATTTATATAGTTAACATGAGGAATAATTTTCATATAACTCTTATAAATAGAGAAACCCTCATGGTTACACATGGATTATATATCATGGTTACACATGGAGTGACAATCACAGTTAGACTTAAAATAACCAACACGATTATACTTGGAATAACTATCATGGTAAAATCCCATAATCTCTTATGAGAATCAAAATTGGTTAACTCTGACCCTTTACCCAATTCATTATATATCTATTAAAATAACACATGGAGTTCTTTTATTATAGCACCACCTATCATCATAAAAAATTCATAATAATTAAAACAAAATCATAACACATAAAAACTAATAGTTTTTAAAATTATTCCTTTTACCCATAATAAAACATTTAAAGATATTAAAATATACAATCCAATTAAAAACCATTTTTTAAAATTACTAAAAAATAGTGAAGGAGGGTTTTTCTTCAAATAAAACATGGTATCTTATAAATTATTCTGATAATCAAATAATATTTTTAGTTATGGGAAATTTTTTTGTCACTATTTACGTTATAAGAGAACATTCCTTTTCTCTTTTTGTAAAGAATTTAAAAAAAATTGTAAAAATATTCCATTTGAAAACATTATAAAGAAATTAAAAATATATTTAATTTATTTTATAATTCATTTTTTTCATATAAATACATAAATAATTTTAAAAATATGTACATGGAAGAAAAATATATTTTTAAGGCAAACATTAAAAGAGGATTTTTAAAAGAAAGACCATTACCTTGAGTCTGGTTATTCATCTACATTATTTATCATAATAAATAATAAAATTATTTTAATTAGTTACTTTATTAAAAACCTTTTCCAATTTTATTATTCCTTTTATTTCACTTATTACCATGTTATAAACAATTACATAATCATTTTAGTTCATGTCGAATGTTTTGGTGATATTCGATTCATAAGTCCAGAATGAATTCGATAGATTTAAAATGGTCAAATTGTTAATTATTCCATAATATATAGAATAATAATGATGAAATAATTATCATTTTTGTACATAAATTAAACCACTAAATCCAATAATTAAATATCATTATGAAAAATCATCTATGTTACAATCATGCAGACGGTGGGTCGTACATACGTGAGAGTAATGTTTCTGTTTTTCAACAATAATTATGGAAATAAAGTAAATATTTTTTTATCATTATATAGTGATAAAAATATAATAAATATAATTTTAGTTCTTTAAATATAATTATATTTATCATCCATGTCATGTGGTGATGAAAAATGAATCACATCTCTTCGTGGATGTGGTAGTCCTCGCATACGCAAGAATAACATTATCTCTTTTCATAGAATGTAAATATAAGGATGTGAGTGATGTTTTTACTTTTAATAATGATAAATATGACATGAATATCATATATAAATATTAATTATAACATTTCAACCAATTTTGACAGTTGGTTATAGGAAAATAATTATATTTTTCTATGAGGTGGTCGCCCATCATACACACGAATGATGGATTTATTTCCCATTTGATTGAGATCAGAGATGCATACAGGTTATTAAACTAAAATAATAACATCCTTGTATATTTAATATATTTATGATATTATATCATCATGTTTTGATAATATTTTATGGGGATGTAAGAGGAAATAAAAGAAAAATGTTCGGTCAGGAACTATAATTATTCTTCAGAAAACCTATTTTTCTTTACATGTTAAGACCTATAAAGTTGATATTATACCAAAAATAAGACCGATATAACATGTTCAAGGATATTATAAAGGTATTTGGTAATTTAGTTTCTAAAAAAATGGGTTTTGGTGTTTGAATAAAAGAGAATAAGTTGTGTCCTTTTAAAATAGAGGGGAGGGTGATTTTGGAATTTCATTAAATATTAAATTAATATAAATTAATTATAATGTATAAATTAATAAAAAATATATAATATTAGAATATAATATGATTATGAGTTTAAATATTCTAATAAAATAAATTTTTTACATTTTTGGATCACATTTAAACCATTATATTTTGGTTTAACTCCCCATTAACCCTTTTTCAGTTAATGTGACAACAAGGTTTTTCACTCTTTCAAGGTCATAATAATTACTATAAAAGGAAAAATGGCACATAAGTATATCATGATTTATTTTAAATCCATATAATAGTAACTTGGATGAATATAATAATTTTATGAATTTTATATCATATAATAAAATATAAGTTTCATCGAATATCAATAATGTAAAATTTAGAACTATTCTTTTACATTGACTTTAATAACATTAAGATAGAAAATGAAATTTTAATAATAAACTTTAATAAATCCATAACAAGTTATATTTATCTATAAAATTAATGAGTCTAATTAATTCTTCCAAATTATATTACTTTTAATATTTTTAGTATCATTTATTTTATTTTTCCATTAATTGAACAATTATTGTGTCAGTGTTGTATACGAATTTAAGGTAATTATTTCCAAAATAAAAATTAAAAATAAATAACAATGATTAAGATAATAACATATATTTTAATTTATGATTTATAACTGAACATTTCCTCTCTTTATCCCCATATTAAAAATATTATAGTTATTAAAAACTAGTGAGGTATTTTTGACTTTTTTTAAAATAAAATATTATAAATATCATAATCACATCCAAATAGAAAATAAAGGAAATATAACATAATCTTGGATTATTATATATGAAATAGACTCATCTAATAAAATTGAGTCATGTTTTAGGATCATTTTTAAGTCTTTATCATTTTACTTTTAACATTAATTACTCGATTTACCATCTAGCATAGTAACAGAAACTAATAAGGTACTTATTCATATTGACTAAAAATAAATGGTAAATATAGTTACATGACCCCAATATCTCATAGATGGTGTATAATTTATTACATTGTAAAAATATACAAGGAATCACATCTCAAACGACCGAATAGTTTAGTAGTCTTGGTAAACTAGATACAAACCTCAAATTCACATTACATTTTAAAACATGAAATACATAATTAATTTTAATTAAGAACGAAATTATTACCCTTATATTATCCTTTCACTTCAATCAAAATATAATTCCTAGTATCCTAGGGAAAATAAAACCTAATAAAGGGGTGAGATCAGATACCTAAAAAGGGTAATCATACAGTGGAATCTATGAATAAATAAGTCATAATCAATATGGAATGGTAAACAATAGAAACACATGAAATTTAATAAATAACATGAGAATAATATTTCAAGAATAAAATATTATTAAATAATTCCATATAAATAGTCACATTAGCTTGAAACGTGATAATTGATTTTCTTAAATAATTGAATAATCATATGGAATATCAATAACTAAATTCATAATGATGGAATTCATAATGATGTACATCGAAAACATACCATTGAGGATTTTTCCATGACATAGATTACCATTGAGACTTTTATCAAGACATCTAGTACCATCTATCCATGTTCCAAGACATATATATAAATGGGTAAGGGCATAGCCAAACAATATCTAGTTTGTCTCATGTGACATACCAATGCATCGAGGGGATATAATGGTCCCCACTTGTATCTTAAAAATTATAATCCATTCCTCTTATTAAAGTGGTGAAACAAAATAAATATATTCATTCGTATTAAAAAACTAAAATATTAAATGTTAATACTTACCCTAATCAATAAAAATTATCATAAACCATTCAGAGTAAAACTGTGAATGGTAATAAAATTGTATATCCACAATTAAATTGATCATAAATCATCCAAATAAATAAATAAGTTTTAAGTAAATAAAACATATCCCCAATGTATTATAATTACATTAAATAGTTTATGTCATTAATGAATAAAAATACCATAAAAATATCTATAAAAACATTCTTGATGAAAATATCCTTTTCATTTTGAAAAACATATTTTAAACCTAAAAGTTCACAAATCATTTTGAAAACACATTTATTTGAAAATAACCTTTGAAAATTATAAATTAATATTCAAAACATTTAGTGGTCGTGACAAAATGAACTTGCGTACATGCCGAGTATACTAAAACAATGATTCCTTTTACATTTTTAGTAAAAGAAAAATTTTCCTTAATTTGTAAACAAAATCAATATTACTTTAAAAAATATATAAAATGTAAAAATGGGTAAAAAATTATTCAATAAATAATTTTTGAAAGGTTAAAAACAGTTTGAAAACATTTTTATAAAACATATGTTTTTATGAAAACAGATTTATGATCGAAGAGATAAATAAAGTCCAATGTTCTTAAAAACATTTTTACAATATTTTTAAGTACCAAAGAGTGGTAAAATGGTACTATTACTTGAATAAGTTCATTAATAACCAAATGATAACAAAATATATTGGTTTTAAGATATAAATATCTAATAATTCCCCCAATGGATACTTAAACAAAAACAATCCCAAATAAATATGAGATTGTGAAATAAACACTTACCACTTTGGTAACTTTGGTATCATAGGCTCCATGAAAGAAATAAAATAAAATACCATGGTGATAAATGAATTCATGATATAACATAAAAAAATGGTATTATATACACCACACAAAATAAATAAGTGTGTAATATGGTGTATGTCTCACAAAAGTAAAAAAGTGAGACAAGAAACCCATACCATAGACTTACTTTTGGTTGAACATGATTTAACATCATTTAAAATGGTTTTTAACATGTTATTAACTTATTAATAAACCATGTTAATATTTATAATATCTTATATTATTCTTTTATAACATCTTATCTCCCATTCTTTAACAATCTTACATTATTTTCATTGTTTTGGGTGTTAGTTTCTCTATTTTCTCATTTATGCTTTTTTATGAATGTTCTGGTTCTAGTGAATATTATATATTTACATCATATACAGAATTATAATAATGAAATAATTATTATATTTTTACATAAATTTTACTTTTCAAACCAACCATGAAAGTTGGTTCAGAAAAATGAAGTGCATTACGATTATGGATATGATAGATCATACGTATGCATGAGTAATGTTTCCATTTTTCAACGATCATTATGGAAAGAAGGTAAATAATATTTTATGTTTAAATAAATATAATAATATCATAAATATAATATTTTTTGAAAAAATACTTATATATTTCATTCATGTGGCGTGGTGATGAAAAGAGAGTCGCATCGCTTCATGACGGTGTTAGTCCAAACGTACATGAACGATGTTATCATCTTTAAATGTAAGAAATAAAATGATGTGTTATCTTTTAAAATTATATATATGTCATTAATATCACATTTAATTAATTTATATCACATTTATTTATTATATTTATCCTTATTAAATTCCATGTAAAGTTTTATTAAAAGACGAATCACAACACTTTATGCAGGTGTTGTCCTCCGTACACACGAGCACCGTTATCATATCCCATAAAAAATAATATATATATATATATATATGATATAATTACTCTTGAAGTATAATAATTTTATATATTGCATATATATATTTCATATCCATCATCATTCCCAACCGTGAAAGCTAGTAATGGAAAAAAAATGGCATCAGTTCGCGAGGTGGTAGTCTGCCATACATATGAATACTTATTTTGTAACCCATGAGATGGAAGTGGGGATGATTGAACATAATGAAATTATTATAAAAACATATAATTATACGAAATATAATTATATTATTATATCATAATGGTTTATTAATAGTTTAGGGATGTGGAGGAAGAAATATAATAAATATTCTTGTGGAAGAATGTTACCTCTACTTTAGGTAATCACTTTAGGTTTGCACGAAAATACTCCCAAATTTGATTTTATGCAGAAATAATGCTTCTAGAATTAGAGGATAGAAGTTTTAAAGTGATTATTTTTGGTTTTTCTGAACCATAATGGTTTTAATGTATGAATAAGATAGGATAGGGGTGGCCTTTTATAAGTGAGGTGAGTGAAACAATTGTAATTATTTGAAAGAAAAATGTGTACCCACGTTTTTTACATGCTAGAAGGGTCCAAAATGAACTCTTATATATCCTTATACATTATAGAGTATAAATATGGACATAAAATATATTTTATACAAGTTTTTATGTCAATTTAACCCTTATCATTCATGTTTAACCCCCGGTAAATCCATTTTTAACTTTACTATGGTAATTAATTATTATTATTATAACTATTCATTTTGGTAAAAAATTATTTTGACATTATTGGATAATATAAATTATGATGATTCCAAATATAGAATCCATTTTTCTAAATTAAATTCACATAAGTGGCAAATTTTAATTAAAATTTAATCCTAAAGACGTGAGGAGAAAGCTGGTTTTTAAAGAGAAAATGTTCAAAAGTTTATAAAGCTTTTATATCAAAATTCAATATTATAATTATTCCAATTAAATAAAATGGATTACTTGATATAAAATTGGAATAATTTTACTTTAAAAATAATTCAAAACATAATTTTACGTTATAAATAATTTAAATGAAATGCATTTTTCAATTCAAATTCATTATTTTTCATTATTTATTGAAAAATGAATCAATTTAGAAAAATACAAAAAAAAAATCACCTTAGATAATTTTAATATTATTATTTAAAAAATTAATTCATTTTATCAAATAAATTTCATCAAATTGGTAAAAAATAATTTTAAATTGTCTACGCAAAACATGACTAAACTATCTTTTAGAAAAATAATGTTTATTAGAATACATTTATTTTTCTTTAAAATGATTATTATTTTATTTCTAATCAATATATAACCATAATTTTAATAGTTTATTTATTACAATTCATACCCTTAAATTTAATTTATAGTTAATAATGGTATACTATATTATGGTTTACTTAGACTCGGGGTTTCATATTCTGTAAGTTATCAAAGAGATCAAATTTAATTGAATGTATTTCATGGGTTTTTTAATCCTAGTGTTGCATGTCACATACACTATTAAATAAAATATTATTATTTTATAATTTTTGTGTGTAAAATTGTCCCCAACATAAATAAATTTCATCCTCACAGTTTAATCTTGATCTTAATAGTCAAGGGTTTGATATTTGAAAATTATTTTGTTGAAAACCTACATCATAAAAATAGTTAATAAAACATACTCTTAAAAGGTTATTAGTGGAAGTATAAAGTTCATTTGTAATAACATATAACTAGGTTTATAATTATGAGAAAATTGGTCGAAATTGAAGATATGGACATGGAATAAAATCATAAATATTTATAAATTGTGATTTAGGACATTGATCACAAGCAAGTGAATGGTCAATAAAAAATTAAGGGTCTCAAAACCATAAATATTTTATTATTTAAAAGACCATATGATTCATCAGAAAAGTTGAGGAATTATTATATATTGTACAACTATTGTGAAATATACTTCATTGATATGTTTTTATTTTATAATCATAATTTCATCCTTTGGTTATGCTTTGATCAATTCCGAGTTCATCGCTTACTCCAAAAAATGAATATACAAAAATAAATTTTAATGTCTAAAGAACTAAAATTTAATTTTAATTGATCATAGGGTCCATAAAATAGTGACATGTCTTTTTTTATCTAACTATTTTCCTAGATTGTTATGGTCAGCATAATTTATCAAATATGCATAAATCTATATATAGTGAAGTAATACATTAATATTTAAAACTTTATCCAAATTTAAACATAGAACATTTCATAAATGGTTAAACTTATAAACCTTAAAAAATACTAAGATTAAAAAATTTATAAATTAGGTCACTAAATTTGAAAAATGAACATATCATTAATCCATCAAACAATATGAATTAGGTTATAATCATCACAAAACAATGTTGTGAATACCTTCATCCTATATTCTATTAAAACATGGTAATAACATGAATTATTATAAAACATTATTGAAAATATGCATAATTCTATATTCTATAATTAAAACACATGTTATTTTATATATTCCTTAAGTATAAAATCATATAAACTCCATCAATGATAGTATAAACCACTTTGTAAAAAAAATTAAGCATTCTTAAAGTAGTTAGTACTATCCAATTTACTTTATGCATATCAGTTAACTATTTATCCCAAAATTATTATCTCAATATCAAGAACATATCATGTGTTTTGAAAGATGTTAAAATTTCCACTGAATCATTTTTCTTAGTCATCGGTTTCGTTCAATATTCTATTTAAAATCCTTAGTGAAAAAGTACTATAGTTGAATCCTTATACATTCTATAGTTCTTATAACATGGATATGATTGATAAAATTATAAAATGACATAGTTATTAAATCAAAACACAATCACATTAATTTTTCCACCTCATTTGTGTTAACAGATTAAGATTATCCATGATTTATTAGTTTATTTTGAGGTATATTCCATTGATGATTGTGGAATTAATTTGTGTAGTGCCTCATATCCTAACAATTGAAGCATTAAATATTGGGAACTTTTTTATTTAACTTGAAATCATGATAATGGTGTTCTTTATCTCCAAACTTATAGAAAACTCTCTTTCTATTTAAGAAAGTAATAGGGAGTTTCTATCAATAATTATCACATTTGTGAAAATCCTTCTTTCCCTTCTTCCCCTTATCCATATTTTTCTCTTTCATCCTCTTCTTATCTTTCTTCCCTTAAAAGATATAATAATTAGATTATTATTTCTTTATCTTGGTATCATATGATACTATTTCCTCATATAATTATAATATATGGGAGACTAGTTCCCTTTGAAATATTGGCTTAATATCGTCGAATAAATGATCATTATTACTATTTAGATTATATGAATTGATTTGGTTTCCATTCCTTCTTCTATCCAAAATTTATAAATTATGGAATACAATATATTAGATCATATCATTGTGAAAAATAATGTATAATCCCAAAATAAGAAAAACACTTGACATAAACTAAAAAATATATGCATACCTAATATCATAATCATTATTTCTTTAGGAATGTTTTCATTTAAAATTATTTTCAAATACTTTATAATTTTTTGTATAGAAGATGTGAATTAACCTAAAAATATCCCCTAGTTGTGTAAAATCATGGGAACAGTAAGGCCCATTTTCATGCACTATGTGATGATCAGGTTAAGAAAAATGCACCATTTTTAGAGTTATTACCCATAGGTACCTTTGTGCTAGAACCGTATCCACTTATAGAATCTATACAGGTATTTATATCTTGGAAAAAAACATGTAATCACTTCCTTACTAAAAAATTATGATGTTCTTATATACTTATCCTCAAAATATATCATAGGGTTATGTTCTCAAATCTATTTTTTTGAAAATCTAGTTCATAGGGTTTCGATTAAACTTCCATTGATACCAATAGTAGTGGCATTACCCTTTTAGCTCAGAGCTAGTGTATTCTTTATTATGTTGGCATAAGATACATTGAATCACATCCCAAAGGTCTAAATTGAATAACAGTCTTAGTAAACTAGATACATACATAAAATTCACATTACATTTTAAAAAAAATACATAAAGAATTTTATTTGAGAAATATATTATTACACCTAGAATATCTCTTCATATCAATCAAAAAATAATTACTGGTATCATATGTAAAATAAAACATTAGAAAGTGGTGAGGTTAAATATTCAGTAAGGTTAAGCGTAATATAGAATATGTGAATAAATAAGGAATAATAAATATATCAAGGTAAATAACTGAAACAAAAGACATTTAATCAAAAACATGATCATAATATGGCAGGAATAAAAGATAACCAAATAATTACATATAAATAATCACATGGGCATGAAACATGACCATGGATATTCTAACTAATTGAATAATCACATGGAATACCAAAAAATAAATTCATAATTATGGAACAGATAATACTGGACATCTAAGACATAACATGGAGGCCTTTTCCCAAACATCTAACACCATTGATTCTCTTTTTAAAACCTCTAATTCCATCATGGATTGTGATAACATATCTATATAAATGGGTAAGGCTTCGGCCAAAACCACATCTAGTTTGCAATATGAGACCTATCGATGTATTGAGTGGATATAGCAGTCCCTTCCCATCACTTACAAATTCCAATGAATTCATAATATAAAAGGGGTTAAACATAATAAACATAAACATTAATATTGAAAAATCAACATAAAAAATTTTAATACATTCCCCAATCAATAAACATAATCATAAACCATTATGATTATAATTGTTAATAGTAACAAAATTATACATCCCTAATTGAAAAAAAATATAAATGATCCAAATAACAAATTGGGATGATATAAATAAAACATATCCCAAGCTGATCATAAGTACATTAAAGGTTTGATTCCATTTATGAACAGAAAAACCATAAAAAAATCTTTAAAAACATTCCTGAGAAAAATATCCTCTTCATTTTAAAAATAACCTTTTAAAACCAAAAGTTCACAAATCATTTTGAAAAAAAAATCTTTGAAAAAAATTAAAATTTATAAATTAATCCTTGAAATATTGATTAATTATGATGGAAATAAATTTCATACATATAAAGTACATTAAAACAATGATTCATTTTATAATTTCATTAAAATCCATATAGGTATTATTTTAAAAACAACATAAATATTACATTCATAACATTTTTTAAAAATTAAAAATTGGTAAAATTTTATTTAATAAATCATTTTTAAATGGTTAAAAATTTTCAAAACATTTTTAGAAAACATGTTTTTTTATGAAAATTGATTTCTGACCGAAGAGAGAAAGAAAGTCATATTTTCTTAAAAACATTTTCAATATTATTTTAAGTTCAAAAGAGTGGAAATGGTATTATTACTTGAAAAATTTCATGAATAAATAGAGGAGAATAAAATATGATATTTTAAGATATTATTGTAAAATAATTACCTCAAATGAGACTTATAATAGAAATAATCCTTATTGAGGATGAGATTATGAAATAAACCCTTACCACTTTGGTAACTTATGAATCATAAGAACAATGAAAGAAATAAAATTAAAAGAAATAATAAATACTATGATGATAAATTAATTCATGATATAAAATAAAATATGGGTAGTATATACCCCACACAAATGAAATAAATGGTGAATATGGCGTATGTCTCACTGACGTAAAAGTGAGATGAGAAACCCTTGTCTTGTACCTTCTTTTTGTAGAACACACTTTAATCTCATATATAGTGGTTTTAAATATTTCATTAACTTGTTACATAACCATATTAATATTTATAATTTCATATATGATCTTTTATAACATCTTTTCACCTGTTCTTTAATAATATTTCCTTATTTTCCTTATTTTCATTGTTTCGGTTGTTAATTAACTTGTTTTCTCATTCGTACTTTGTTATGAAAGTTCCAAAATTTTTTCATATTATATAGTTCTATCATATCCAGAATAATATTAATGATATAATTATCATATTTTTTACACAAATTTTAATTTTAAAACTAGTCATGATATATGTCTATGAAAAATAAAGTATGTTATGATAATGGAGAAGGTAGGTCATACGTACGCATGAGTAACATTTCTATTTTTCAACGATCATTACAGAAAGAATGTAAATAATATTTTATATTTCCAAAATGATAATAATATCATAAAAATCATATTAATTATTTAAATATACTTATGTATATTATCCATGTGGTGTGGTGATGAAAAGAGAGTCATACTACTTTGTGAAGGCAGTAGTCCACACATACACAAATGATGTTATCATCTTTCATGGTATGAAATAAAATGATATATTATATTTTTAGAATGATATATATTTCATTAATATCATAATTATTTCATTTATATCACATATATTTATCACATTTATCAATATTAAATTCTGTGTAAAGTGTTACTGAAATAAGAATCACATCACTTCGTGAGGAGGTCGTCTGTCGTACAGACGAGCGACATTATTAGATCCCATACAGAATAGAAAGTAAATATATATATATATGATATAATAAATCCATAGTTTAAATAATATTATAAATATCATATATATATATAAATATATAATTTATATCCATTATCATTTCCTACTGTCAAATTTTGTAATGGAAAAATGAATGACATCGGATCGCGAGGCAGTAGTTTGCCGTACACACAAATGATGATTTTGTAACCCATTTTATGGAAGTGGAGATGATAATAAGTCATTAAATTATTATAAAAAAATATAAATATATGTAATTTATTGATTTTATTATATCATATTGTTTTAATAATAATTTAGGTTGGTTGTGGAATAAAATATAATAAAAATGCATGTTGAAGAACATTACCTATTCTTCAGGTAGCCACCTTAGATTTGCACCAAAAACCTTCTTAGGTTGACTTTATGACAAAACTAAATCTTATATGATGATATTAACAATTTTGAGAATTTATTTGGGTAGGTATTGGCCGAATAAATATTTTTTTAAGTGCTGAAGAAGAAAGTATATGGAGTGTAGTTTTATAAGTGAGGTGAGTGTCACAGTTGTAATTTTTTTGAATGAAAAATGTGTAATCTTTTATTCACATGACGCAGGGGTCCAAAATAGATTATTATAGAGAATTAGACATTATAGGGTCTAAATAAGTCCATAAAATAGATTTTAGATATGTTTTTAGGTTAATTTAACCCTTATCATTCTATTTTAACCCCCAGAAAATGCATTTTTACCTTAACCACAGTAATTAATTTTTTTTTGTTTTCAATATTTATTTTGGTGAAAAATTAATATTACCTTGTTAGATAATATAAATTTTTATTATCCCAAAAATTAAATCAACTTTTAAAAATTCCATTCAAATAAGTGTAAAATTTTAATTTAAAATTAATCATGCGGCTGTAATGAGAAAGAGAATTTATAAATAAAAAATGTTCAAAAGTTTACAAAGTTTGTATTTCAAAATTAAATATTTAAATTATTCCAATAAACTAAATTGGATTAATTTATAAAAAATAGAACTAATTTTACTTTAAAATTAATTCAAAATATGATTTAACATTATAAATAATTTAAACAAAAGGGAAGTTTTTAATTAAAATTTTGTATTTTTCCCTATTATATAAAAAATGAAATATTTTAGAAAAATTCCTAAAATTCAATCTGATATAATTTTGATATTATGATTTCAAAAATGATGTTAATTTTATCAAATAAATTTTCTAGAATTTTTTAAAAAATAATTTTAAATTATGTGTGCAAAGTGCAACAAAATCATATTTTAGAAAACATTTATTTTTCTTTTAAATGATTATTATGTTATTTCTAATAAATATATAACCATATTTTTCATAATTTAGTTAGTAATACACATACCTGCTAATTTAATGATTATGTTATAATAGTATATTATATTTCAATTCATTTAGAAATGGGTTTACGTGTTTTTTAAGCTATCGAAGAGATTAAATTTAAAGGAATGTATTTCATGGATTTTTTAAGCTCACTATTGTTTTTCAAATACATTATCCAGTAAAATGTTATTCTTTTATAATTTTGGTTTTTTACAAGACCTATTTAAAAAAATTTAAAATCCTGATTCCAAATATGCAATCCATTTTTCAAAATTTAAAAAAAATAAGTGGTATAGTTTAATTTAAAACTAAACTAGTAAAACAAGATGAAAATTAGTTTTTCATAAATATGAATTTTTAAAGTATAAATTTATTTTAAAATAAAATCAATTATAAAATTCATTTTAAAACCCATAAATAGAATATTTTAAATCAAAATGAACTAATTAAATTTTAAAACTAATTTAAATTATAATTTGATATTTAAATACTTTAAATAAAATACGGTTTTCAATAAAAAAAATAGTATTTTCACTATTCAATGAAAAATAAAACCTTTCTGAAAATTCTAAAAATTTAAACTTAAAATAATTTTGTGATTATTTATAATTTTATATCCTTTTTAACATATAAAATTTATAAAATTTCTAGAAATTGATTATAGTATTTTCTCATAAAAAGATATAAAACACATTTTTGAAGAAATTGTATTTTTTATGAACTTTTTTATAACTAAAAATCAGATGATTATTTCATAATAATTAGTAAATACATTTTTATTAATTGAAAATTTTATATATATTTCATAAATTATTTAATCTTATTTATTCCATTCAATTTAATGGTTATGTCATAATGATAATATTTTAACAATACTATTTTGTTGTTCATTTAAGCTCAGTGTTCTATATCTTATATGTATCAGATGTAGTTTTCTTTTCTTTAATCTAGAGTGTTATATCCCCCCCCCCCATTTAATAAATTTCAACACCAAAAATTTAACTTGATCTCGGTAATCAAAGGTTTGACATATCCAAATCACACATCCTAAATAGTATTAATAAAAATTCTTCTTCATATAAGAGAAAGGGAAGTGGGAAGCTCATATATAATAACACATAACTGGGTTTTAAAGTAGTAAATAATTGGTGGGAAAGGAATATATTGATATAGAAGAGAAAACAAATGCTCAAGGAATGATATAGAGTGATAGAGAATATGGTGAGGAGAAATTTAACAAACAAAAGATCGTAAATCTTTGATAGGTGAAGTAACCATTGATTCATTAGAGGTAAAGGTAATTGAATAACATTTTTTGTTTCAGGAACTTTTTACATATAGTTAAGGAATTTATTTACTTTCTAGAATAATAAAATAAAGAATTATACTTAATTTACTAGTATAATTTCATTCTTTAATCAATTTCCACTGTAATATCATCTCTTACTCCAAACAATAAGTATTAAAGAATATTTTTTTTATTTCTATCCCACTAAAATAAACTTATGATGGATCACATAATCCACAAAATAATTACAAGATATCATTCTGGTTAATAGAAATTAATAAAAAACCAAAATAGTTAAAAAAATATGAGATAATTCCCTAAATGAATAAGCATTTATAAAAATAAATAATACATTAATCTCCAAAACCTACCCAAAGTTCAACTTAGATCATTAGATAAATAACCAACCTTAAAATTCTTCAAAATATTTCAGAGTAAGGTTGAAACCCAAATATTATAAGTATTTGATCACATATTATTCTGAAATAAATTTAACATTATTCTCAAATCAATATAAATTCATATACCCTAAAATGTATATTTCATAATCATAAATTATTCAAAATATTCTAATCATATCTATAAAAAACCTAAATCTCCATAAAGCCATATTAAAATCATATATTTCTCTGAAAAATAATTCAATATTTAATCCTCAAATAAAATTCCATAATATTATGTTTACCTTAATCAAATCAGGTTACCAAAATAGTGAACTTATTATTAAATAAAATTAATTCCATAACCACAAAATTAATTTTGAATCACGTGGTAATCTCTATAATAAATCATGTGTTCCCAAAATAAACATAATCATTATCCACCAAACCATTAAATTAAAAAAATAATACTAACCAAGAATTCACTTAGGCAAGTGGTGGGTTTTGCTCCATTTTTTTCATTCACTTGTAGATTCAATCGTTGTTTCTTTTATGGATATGATGGATTATCTCTTGGCCAATAGGTTCTCATTTAATAAAATTATAAATAAAATACTTTAAAATTCAAAAAATATTGATTAATATCCTGAAAATATCCATAATCATCAATGATCATATAAACCATAAAGGTTATCAATACCTTTATTATTGTGTCTAAAAAATGAAAATATCATTCTTCTTTAAATAAATTTTTCCCAGTTTAAACTTAAGGGTTACATATACCTCAAACATCTACCTAAACTCAATTAATGTATCCCAAAATATTCCCTTCACTTAAAACATCAGAAGGGTTTTTTAAGTGCTTGATCTTATGATCAACCTTAAAATTATAAATCCATGATGGTATTTTTGACTCTTAAGACATCCTCACACGAAAACATCCAAATCTCCAATTTTTTACAAACTCTAATCTAATTCCAACTGTAAGGACCCAACCTTAATCATTAAATATTGTTATGAATTTAAACTAGAATTTATTTTCTGTCATTCTGAAAGATTTTTTTGGTTTATATTTTTTGATGATCAGGTCATAACTCATACATAATAAACATATACATTATAGGTGGACACTTTTACTCAGTATCCATTATTCCCATAAAACTTTTAAAAAAGAACACATTTTATTTTCATGACATATATTCACAATTTTTATCTTGACCTCATCCATTTTCCTAATAATCATCAAACCTATTTAAAACATTTTAAAATGTCGTATGACCACAAAAATATAACTAAGTTACATAAAAATAAGAAAGAAAATATTAGCCCATTAATACATAGTAAAAAAAATTCCTTTTTCAAAATAAACTTTAGTGTTTAAAATAAACATATCCATACCTAATAAATCAAAATATATTCCCAAATACTTTTATAAATAATTCATAAGAAATATGTATGGAAAAATAAAAATTGTAATGGTTTCTTTGAAATAATGAATAAAAATAATAAAATTTTCAAATAGTTATACTTTTCACCCAAAAGAAGTAGAAAATTATTTTCTTTAAACATAAATGTCTCATCATACCTTAAAAAATCATAGTAGTTCATAAAAACCATTAAAAGAATAAATAAATTATATAGTTTACCTGAGGAATAATTTTCATATCACTCTTATATATGGATTTATCATAATAGTTGTGAATATAGTATCCGTAATGGTTACACATGGTGTAACTATCATAGTTAAAATTGAAATTATCATCACAATTATACTTGGAATAACTATCATAGTAAATTCTTGTAATCTCATTGGAGAAAAATAATTTATTAATTCTATACCTTTACCCAACAAATTATAGAGCTATAACAAGATAACCAAACCAGGGTTTATAAAGCCACCACCTATAAAATAAATAGAACATAAGGAAGTAGGTTTATTCTTTGAAAAAAAATAACAAATCTTGAAAAGGAATCCAATAATATAGTAATTATTACAGTAGTGGGAAAATTCAGTATCAGTGTATACATTAAAATATAACATTCCTTTTGTATTTTTTAAAAAACATAAAAACATTCTATAAAAATATTCCTATAAAACAACTTTGAAATAAATTCCAATGATACATAAAATTTCGTTTATTATTCTTTATTTACATATAAATACATAAAATCTTTTTAAAAATGTGGACACGGAAGAAAATGAAAGTTTTAAGTGAAATATTAAAAAAGAATTTTCAAAAGAAAGTCCTTTATCTTCAGTCTGACTCATCACATACATTATTTATATTTCAGAATAATAAAATTATATTGATTATTGACTAACTTTAGAACCTTGTTCAATTTTATTATTCATTTTATTTCATTTATTACCATGCTATAAAATATTACTTAATCATTTATGTTCAAATCGGATGTTTTGATGATATTCAAATCATAAGTCCAAAATGACATCAGTAGGTTGAATATGGTCAAAGACTAAATTATTAAATTATATGTATAATAATAATCATTACACAAATAAAAAAAATTACCTCAATTATAATTTTAAATCCAACCATTAAATATAATTTTAAAAATTTTACAATGTTACAATCATGGAGATGGTAGGTTGTACGTTCGCATGAGCAACGTTTATAATTATTAATAGTCATTATGGAAATAATTTAAGTATTATTTATGTTTAATAATTATAATAACATCATTAATATCATATTACTTCTTTAAATATACTTATATATATCATCTATGTGGTGTAATGATGAAAAATGAATCACTATTCTTCGAGGAGGCGGTAGTCCACACATATGCACGAACGACGTTATCATTTTTCAGTGAATGAAAAATTAATAAATTAAATTATGAATTATAATTTTAAATATTTCATTAGAATCATATATAAAAATTTATTTCATCATTATATCCAGTTTTTAGAGGTGGTGATGGAAAACAAATTACATCGGTCCGTGAGGCGGTAGTTTACTGTACACACAAATGATGGATTCCTTTCCCATTTGATGAAGGTTGGAGATGGATATAGATTATTAAAAAATAATAATAAAATCCTAGTATATTTAATATACTAATTTTATTATCTCATCATGTTTTTATAATATTTTAATGATATTTAAAAATAAATAATTCCAAAATGCTCGGTAACGTACTATACCTCTTCTTTAGAAAATCTCATTTTCTTTACACCTTAATAGATATAAAGTGGGAGTTATGTCCAAAATAAGGACTCCAGAACATTGGGAGGTATTTAAGGAATGGATTTAATCATATATTGGTTGAAATAAAATTCTTATTAAGTGTGAAGAAATGAGAATGAGTGGTTCCCTTTAATAAGGGAGGGGAGGGGCATTTTTGGAATTACATAAAATATTAAATTAATATAAATTCATTTTGAGGTAAAAATGGATAAAATTGATATTATTTGAATATAATATGAGTAGAAGTCTAAATAATCTCATAAAATAAATTTTTAAAATGTTTGAATCACATTTTTACCCTTATCGTTCAGTTTTAAACCCATGTTAACTCTTCTCACACTTATTGCGGCAACAAGATTTTTTACACTTTTATGGTCATGATAGTGACTATAAAAGGCCAAATGGACCATAAATGGTCTATGTTTTATATTTTCAACCATATCCTAATCTAAATGAAAACTTTTAATGTATACATAAAATTTTATATTTATCAATAAAATATTTGTATCACATTAATTATTTTGATTTAAATTACTTTTAATGTTTTTAATATCATCTATTTTATTTTTACATTAATTGAATATTTACTATGTAAGCGTTACATAAGAATATAAGGAAAATATTTCTTAACTAAAAATTAAAAATAAAGTTAAAATGATTAATATAAATAAATTTTATTTAAAATTACTATTTATAAATGAATATATCCTCTAATTATCCAATGTTAAAAAATAATATAGTAATTAAAAACAAGAGTTTGACTTTTTTTTCATTAAATAAAATATTACAATGGCCATAATCACATCTAAATAGAAAATAAATGTTATAAAACTTAATATTGTATGAGTATGGATGAATTATAACCATCTAATAAAATTTAGTAAAGTTTTTTTATCATTCTTTTGTCCTTATCATTTAATTTTTAACATTAATTACTTGATTTATCCTTTACCATAGTAACAAAAATTACTAATGTTACTATTCACATTAACCAAAAATAAAATAGACCTATTTACCAATTTGGAAACCTAATTAAAAATATTGAATATATTTTTAAAATTTTGAAACACATAAGTGGAATAATTTAATTTTAAATTAAACCAGAAAAAGGTGATGAAAAATAGTTTTTCTGAGAAATTCCTTTTTCAAGTATAAAATGTTTTTATACTAAATCCAATATAAAATTAATTTAAAATCATATAATTGGATTATTTAAAATAAAAATTAAATAATGGAGTTTTAAAAATAATCAATAATATTAATTTTAATTTATAAAAACATTATAGAAAATACAGTTTTCAAGAAAAATCAGAATATTTCACTATTCATTGAAAAATCAAACTTTTCAGAAAATTCTCAACATTTTACATTATGATAATTTTTATTTTATGATTTTAAAAATTATATTATGGTTATCATATAAAATTTATAAAATTTCTATAAATTAATTATAATATTTTCTCATAAAATGTACTAAAATCCATTTTTGATGAAAATGTATTTTTGATGAATAAAATGACTTTACTAAAAATTGAATAATGGTTTCTTAAGAATAAATAAAAAAAATTATTTATTATTTCCTTAAAATATATTTCAAAAATTATTTAATCTTATTCATATCGTGTAATTTAACAGCTATATTATAACGATCATATATAAATAATAATATTTCAATGTTTGTTTAAGCTCAATGTTGCTTATTTTATACAAAATTATACATATTTTTATTTTTTTAAATATTAGGGTGTTACATTCAAATAGTTGATGAACCTACAAAATGAAATATTTATGATCTACCATGAGTATAATGTTAAGTGACCATAAGAACATGAACCACAATTTATTACACAATTTGTTGATCAACCATGCATCTGACAACCCAAATAATGTTAAGAGAGAAAATATTAATATATTATTAATATTAATTAATTAGATTTTATAGATTTATGTTCATTATAAGTATATTATTTAATTTTTATTCAAAAATAAAAAATCATTATTCCTAACTAAATAGGGTTTTCATGCATTTTATGGTTTTAATTCAAACCATGATTTCTAATTTATAGAATTTAAATTTGAAAAAGAATAAATAAATTTTTTATTTTATTTTTTCAAAATTATCTTATGATTAATTTTTTATAATTTTATAAAATGTTTGTTTTTTCATTAAATATGGAAAAAAATTCTTTTAATTAAAAACAATCTTTTCTTTTCAATAATTTACAAACTTAAATTCTATTTTGGATTAGTTTTATAATTTAATTAGTTACTTTTTATTAAAAATAATCCAATTATGAAATTTTTAATTAATTTTATACTTCAATTTGGTATAAAAAATTTATACTTAAAAAGTCAATTTTCTGAAAACCTATTTTTTATTTTATTTTGTGGGTTTAATTCTAAATTAAATAATGAAAATTATAGAAATTGAATTTTGAAAACTTTATTCCATATTTAGAATTATGAGGTAAAAATTTGTAAAATAGGCCCCTTTTATTATCGGTCATTATGAATAGTAACCATAATAAATTTGTGTTACCACATCAAAGGTAAAATGGGTAAATTTTGGTTAAAGCTAATTTGTTCAGGCATAAAATTATTTCAACCACTTTATTTTATTTCATTTTAAGGGATAAATTTGATTATATAATTATAAAATTCATATATATGTAATTTTGGTTCTATTTTCCCTAGGTAATGATATTTAAATTATTTTATGTAAAAAAATACAAAATGACACTCTTTTGACTTTAATATCTCTAAAAAAAATTACATTAAGGAAAAAAATGATAGGTTCACTTATAAATGATTATTTGAAACATGAATTAATATTTTTATCATATTAATTTATTTTTAATTTTTATTTAGAAAATAATTACTTTAAATTCTTACACAACGCGATCACATTTCCTCTGAAAGTAGTAGAAAAATAAAGTAAATGATTTTCAAAACTTTAAAAGAAATATTTTTTTTCGTTGTGTTATAGTTACACATTAATGTTTTAAATAATTATAACTTATTATATATTTTTTAAATGTATAGTTTCAAATTAAATTATTATCTTGATTAAATTAAATTCAAAGTAAGTGTATAGTTTAAAAAATAACTTTAATGGTATTTTATTAATAACAATATTTTATTAAATGATTAAAATTTATAAAAAACCTATATTCTATTGATTTAATATTATATGGTTTAAAATATAAATAATTTTCCATTTATGGATCATTTTTTCCTTTATATTAACTTTGATAACCCCTAAAGAGTAAAAAAAATTAATTTCACTATAATTGTCAAAAGGGTTAGTGAGGGTTAAAAAAAAGATATAAGGGTAAAAACATAATATAAATATGTTAAAAGTTTATTAGGTAAAAATATTTCAACAAATACTCATCCTATATTTTAATTAAATCAACTCTGAGTCAATTGATCATGAAAATTATCTTATATTAATCTAATTCTTTATTAAATTCCAAGAATACCACTCCCCTCACTTATAAAAGAGAACCTCCTACCCTCTCTTCCTCGCACTCTTTGAGAACTGTATATCATCCAATATATAAAAAAATAACTTCTTAAAATCCCTAACCACATTCTAGAGGAATTATTTTTGGATAAATACTATTCATAGAGGGATTAAGGTGTAAATCCAAGGAGGTTGTCCGATAAATAGATATAGCTTTTAAACAAATGTTTTATTTTTATTTATTATTCTACCTCCATAAATCATATTAATATATAATAATATAATAAAATAAGTATATCCCATGTAATAATAATTTATTGTTGTAGTTTTATAACATATATTCATCTCTATTTTTCATCTAATGGGAAATGAAACTGTTATTTGTGTGTGCGGCGGACTATCGTCTCTCAAATTGATGAAATTAATTTTCCATAATCATCTCTCACAACTGGAAATAATAATGGATTTAATTTATATATATGATATTAATTAAATAATTATCATTCTATAAATATTTTATATCATATATTTTTGTTCATTTCAGTCCATTGAAAAATGATAACATTGTTCGTCCAAACGTGGGCATTACTACATCCACAAAGCGATGTGATTTGTTTTTCATAACCACATCACATGGACACTATATATAAGTGTATTTAAATAAATTATATTATATTTAATATATAATTATCATTATATAATTATATAATAACACTTTCCTTCTTTCAATTATGTTCTTTCAGAAATGGAAACATTACTCACGTGTACGTACGGCCAACCGTCTCCCGGATTGTAACATAATTCATTTTTCATAACCATGTTTAATTATTGTTTTTTAAATTATAATTAAAAAATAAAAATTATTATTATTTCATGATTTTTATTCTGGATATGATGTAATAATTACTTCTTTGACCATATTCAACCTACTAAAGTCATTTTGGACATATGAGTCAAATATCATCAAAACATCCAACATGAACATATTTAATTAAGTAATTAAATATGGAATGTTAATAAATAAAATAAAAGGAATACTAAAGTTTAATAAGTTTCTTAATAATTTAAATAATGAACATGTGTTTTTTATTTAGGAAGATAATTAATGTACGTGATGATTCGAGCTCAAGTTATGGGAAACTTTACCTTAAAAACATTGTTTTAAATGTTTTAATGATTTATTTTCAAAATATTGTGAAATCCATGTCCATATTCTTAAAATTATTTTATGAATGTGATTATATGTACATAAATTAAATTTTATGTCTATTCTTACTTTATTTCAATGGTTTTCAAAAGGAATATATTTACAAAAAAATTTGACTTTCTTTGTAAAAGGCAAAAAGAAATGATTTATTTTAGCGTATATCATGTTAGTAGATTTTACTACCACCACAACCATTATTTTTTGTTTAGATTCCCTTATAATGTTCTAAATTTTATTCAAATAAGAACCGTTATTCCTATTATTTTTCAGTAAGTTTTCCAAATTTTGTTTTAAAGGAAATGGAAATATCAATATCTAAAAATGTTTTAGTTATGGATTTAAAAGGATATTTTTATGATTTTGATGATAGAAATGCAATATTATATGTATTCCATGCATGTTATGGTCCTTGTAAATTATTTATAATTATGGTTGATTATGATATACATTATGATTATGGATGATTATAAATAGATCATGATGGCGGGTGAGCCTGATATAGATCATACTAACAGGTGATCATGATATAGCTCATCAATGCATTGGGTCATCATTATGTTCTCTAGAGAATTATGTTATAAATTGATCATATTGGTTATTAAACTTGTATGGGTTCTATTAAGATGGTTTTACAAGTAATTTATATTACTTGTCTATAATTTCTAATGAGTTTTAATGGAAATTTTACGATTTAAAAAGGTAATATAATGATTTTTTTTAAGGAATGATTATTCACTTTTAGGGTAAAACGGCATGTTTTTTATGAAAACATTTTTCATGGGTTCTCATATTTTATAGTAAACCCTTCCAATAATAATTTCCAATTTATGTTTTCTTATAAACTGTTTTATGAAAAACATTATACAGTAAATCTGATTTTATGTGTTAGAAATGATTATTTTAGATCAAAGCTTATCATATTAAAGGAAAACTTTATTTTATGATCTCATGATTTTAAAATGGATTAATGGGTTTATTTATTTTTTTTATGTCCCTTACTGATATTTTTTCCCCATATAATGTTTTCAAATGATTTTTATCATTTTTAAGGATGCGTATGAACCATGAATAAGTAATGTTTTGAAATGTAATGATTTCTCATAAAAAGGATACATGTTTTATTTTAAATGTATTATATTTTGGTAAAATTGATACAAAAAGGAAGTTTCCAACTTTTAATGTATGGGTTTTTTATGTAAGATTTATGACCTAATTCTCTAAATCTTTAAAATTTAAAATATTTTTAGAAATTCAAGAAAATTAATTCTTTTCTAAAGTTACAATTTATGGGTTTTTAAGGTCAGTTCCCTATAGTTGGTATTAAAGGAAAGGTATAGATAGTTTTAAGGATATTATAATAGAATTATACACCTTTAAGAAATTATAATTTATGGTTATCATGTAATAGTATTTGAATATTACCATGTAGGTTTATCTAAAATATTTCTATTTAGAATAGTTTTCCATAGAGAAAATAGGGAAGATAAAGTATGAAGAAACCAAAATGAAAATATCTATGAAAACTAGAAACCTGGAATGGTTGAAATTCGAATATATTAGTTTATTATTGTAAAGGATCAGTTGACACAATCCATAAAATGTGGTGGTATACATGTGAAAAATAAACCATGGTCACCATAGAAGAACTTGTTTATAGTGATCAATTTCATGAAAAAACACCCATCAACATTTAGTAGTTCATCTGACCTAGTGATAATTGAATAATGGGTTAAATCCTTGGACAAGATATTCAAATTCATGGGTTATCATATCATCAAAATTTAACTCTTTCTATTGAACATTCTAAAGGTGAATACAATCAGTTGGGGTAAATAATTTATAAAACTAAAGAAATATGTGGGATTGACTCTATGGAAGGGGACACATTTAAGGATATTTTTCTTGGAAATATTTTTATAAGGTTTTCTAAATTAGGATGAAAAATAAATTCTTGGAATTTAGGAAAAATAAGGAAGATTCAATGCCCATATGTGAAGAAAACTTCACCTGATTGGAAAGGTATGAATCAAATTTTATCTAGAATCGTGAAAGAGAAATTAATTAGTTTTACTCAGGATTGAAGCTAGTATACCAAAGTAGATAAGATTACCATGAATTCAAAAGTTATGATAAACTTTTTTGATATTACAAGAAGTTGGAAATTTATTTTTTCAATATCATGTATACCATGACAGCAAGTAGAATAAATGTTCTAGATGGTTAGAAATGGGGAAGAATCCATCTAAGAAATATAAATTTAAGAAAATAATGTTTTTATTTTGTGATAGGTTTGGTAAAAATTATTATGGTGAATAATTTATTAAATCTAGGAAGTGTTTATGATGTGGTAAGTTTGTAAATTTTTCATGTGACTAAAATGAAAATGATTTAGAAAATAATGAAAAGACAATGGTATAATACTTTAATTATATTGTGATGGGTAATTGTGGGATTAATTTTCTAAATATAGGAATTAATTATTAGAATCACAAAGATAAAAAAATAGAAATGTGTTTTTTAAAACCTATGTGACTACTTCAATAAATACTAGACCATCCAACGATGTGGTGTCAGGTATATTACATGTTTATTAAAATATACTATTTTATTGTTTGATTTTGGGTATACACACTATTTTCGATAAACATTCTGATAAATTAGAAATTTCACTTCAAGGAATGTGGATGGAACTTTTGGTAAAAACACATCGTGGAAGTATTAAGGTAAAATGAAATTATAAGAATCTTCATGTTATTTTCTATGGAAAGGATTTACCTAAAAATATATTTTTCTTTACCCTAGTATATTTTGATTTTATTATAATTATTAGTTGGATTGATTTTTACCTTTATAAGATAGATTTTAGAGTTAAAGATGTTATTTTTTAGAATGAGTTTTCTGAATGAATTCATACCTTCAATGACATATAAAGAAGCTAAAAAACTATTAAAATATAGAAATTAAATTTATCTTACGCATATTGTTGAGAAAAGTGATATTATTAATATATATGATGTCCCTATAGTTAACGAATATCTAGATATATTTCTGAATGAGTTACCTTGTATTATAACAGATCAGTAATTTGAGTTTACTGTCAACTTATTGCCTAATGTTAAGCCAGTATCACAACCCTTTTATCAAATCGCTCAAGTAGAACTTCAATAATTGAAAAAAAAATTATATTTTCATAAAAAAAGGTTACATTTTACCAAGAATTAAACTAAGGGGTGATCCTTTTTTATTTTTAAAAAATATTTATGGTTTGATGATACTTTAATTCAATATAGATCCTTGAATAACATCACTTTTAGAAAGAATAATCCTTTTACTCATATCAATTATCTTTTTGATAGGCCCTAGGGAGTTAATAATTTTCAATTATTGATATCAAGTAAGGATACTATCAGTTGAAATAGAATGAGGATGATATTATTAAGATAGAATTTTAGACTAGATATGACAATTATGAGTTTTTATTTACACTCTTTAGGTAAACTAATGCACCAGTTATATTCATTGATCTTATGAATAGAGTTTTCCAACATGATTTAGATAAGTTTTTGGTTTTTTTATTAATGATATATTGGTATATTCTAAAATTCATTATGATCATCTGTAACACCCCGACCATAGTTACCTAGATTCGGTGCATTATTACATAACATTGGCATGATCACAAGAAGGATCAAATCTCAAAAGACCGATTGGTTTAGTAGCCTTGGAAACACTAGATATATTCATAAGTCTTACATTACATCATAAAAATGAAAACTACAACAACATCTTTTCTTCATATTCCAAACTCATATCCCCACATAATATCCCTGCAGGTCATTCATAATTTACTTCTTCATACCCTGGGAAAAATAAAACATAGAAAAGGGGTGATCTCAAATTCCCAGTAATGATAGCAATATAGCGGAAACTTTCATAAATAAGAATAAACATTTAAGGCAATGTATAACTAAAACAAAAGCCTTTTAAACTTGAACTTCAACATAGTATGGCAAAAGTAAACTGAAATAATGTCATTTACTTATTCACATGGATATTCTACTAATCCAATAATCACATGCAATATCAATAACCACTTTCATAATGATGGAATTCATAATTCCAGACTATCATAACCACATAGCCAAGGCCTCATGCCAAGACTACAAATAAGATTTTGCCAAGGCCTTGTGCCAAGACACTAGTTTGTCTCATGAGACCTACAGATGCATCGAGGAGCTATAGCGGGCTCCACGCGTCACATAATAAGTCCAATGCATTCCCATATGAAAAGGTTTAAACATAACATAAACATTCGTATTAAAACCAGCATACGAAATGTCAATACTTTCACCATAAACTATGAATGGTATAAAAATAGCACATCCATAGTCAAACATATCACAAAACCTTCAATACAATATAGAAGTTTTGTATCATAATAAATCAACTTCAAATAGATGTAAAATCCATCAAAGGATGTTGACATAGATGAAATCAAAACTCTTTTTAGAGAAATATCTCTTTCTATTTTGAAATCATTTAAGAGTCGTATATTTATAAAATAAAACATTTTCTTTGAAAATATTCTTATAAGCTTGTAAGGGAAGCTTCGATGATTTTATAACGGTGAAAAATAACAGCACCCACCGTATAAGTTAAAAAAGCATTCTTACCTTAATTCTGTTGAAAAGGTTAAAAAGCACCTTGTTTGGAAAATGACGGAAAGATTCCTTTATAAAAATCTTATAAAAAGTCAAAAAATGGTATAAATGACTTTAACCCATATTCTTTTAAATAGTAAAAAAATTTGAAATACATTTTTAAGAAACATGGATGTGGATGATAAAGATATCCCAGTAGATTATTAGGTATAAACAACCTCGGATAATGAAGAGATTTTGAAATAACCCTTACCTTGTACTTTTCCTTGGTTAGGGTAGGTTAACCTCCTGTATAATAGTGAAAAAAAATTTATTAAATTATACAAGAATCATATACATTCATATGATATCATATATGATCTTTTAACATTGCTTTGTTAATAATATCTTAGTATTATCGTCGTTTCGGGTGTTAACTTACTCGTTTTATTTTATATGTTTTGTTACATAAGCCATGTTTGTAATGGATAGGTTGTATCTTAATAATATCCATAATGATATCAAGTTCTTAGATACTATTATTAATCATCAAATGAGAATTATACTTTAATGGATACGATGGAGAATAAATCCCATCGCGTTCGTGGAGATGGTAGTCCATACGTACGCATGAGCGAAAATATCATTCTTTTGATATTAAAATAATATATAAATGGATGGTATATCATATATAAAGAATCATTAACATGTTATATTTATTATTTACATGAGTTACACATCATTATTATACCCATCCAAATAAAAATATATTGAATAACAATTACACCACGACGTGGAGACGGTAAGCCGTACGTACGCACGTATGGTGACATGTTATTCAAAGGGGTGATAGAATACTGAATATGGTTGTACCATATTAATAATAACATCACAGTATATATATTATACTGGATTTATTATTTTATAATGGTAATAACAAAGGAATAAGAAGTGGAAGAAGAAAGGAACTTGGAAAAGGGTGGTGAAATCATTACCTCTTCTTCAGGTTCTTCCTTTTGATTTGATCAAAAGGGCTCCGTAGGTTGGTTTTCTGATCAAAATAAGGCATCTAGGTTGTAGTGAGGGAAGTTGGAAGAGTATTTGGGCAGATTTTGGCCGAACCAAAAGGCTTTGAATGTGTGAATAAATGAGAAGGAGGAGTGCCTTTTTATAAGAGGGGTGAGGGGCACCTTTGGAAAAGCTAGAAATATTAATTTATAATAAATTCATATTCGGTTTCTAATGGCTCCAAAGTTTATTATTTAAATTTTAAGGTGGGGATAGGTCGAAAAACATTTAACCAATAGAATTTAGACAGGTTTGGGTTACTATATTAACCTTATCTTTAAGTATTAACTCTTAGTTAATTAGTTTGACATTTACCATGTCACTTTGTATTTTTATATTATATAGTTAATAAACTTACAATATACATCCAAGAGACCCCCAAGTGGTCCATTAATGATAAAACTATCATGATATAAGTCTCTTGGCCGAACCTTAGATTTTTAGGAATTTAATATCAATTAATAATATAATATTTGTTTTAAAAACTCTTTTATGTCAATTTTGACACTATTCAATAGTTGATTTTTGTGAAACTCATAACAGAATTATTACTTCAAACAAAGTTAATTAAATAAATACTAATATGTCATATTAACCTAGAAAATTAGTGTGATTCAATAAAAGTCTCAAATTATATTTATTTTGGTATTTATAATATCAATTATTTTAAAGTTTCACTATTGTGTTAATTACTGCATCATCATTGTGTCATAAATAAATTAAATTATGTATCTTTAAAAATTATAAATAAAATATCATTATGTAGGAAATATTGTTATATTTCTAATTAATATTTATAGTCTAAAATCCAACATATATAACCCTATGTAAAAATTGTTTTCCTAAAAGATATATGCTTGTGTCATTTTTGTATTCATTTTAACTTAATTAAAATAAAGTGTCCCTATCACCTACAAGTGGCTCCATGGGGTCCCAAAATCGACCCAAAGATGCCTATGGTAAAACATGTATCAAAAAATAAGGTTAGGGAACGTTTTAGTGTAATTTAGTATTATTATAATATTATTTTTTAACCCTTATTTACCGGATTTACCCTTAACCATGGTAAATATAATATTTACCGCAGTAATTATTCAAAATGTCTAAAAATAAAAGTTACCTATTTACACAATTTGAACATCCTGATTCCAAATATGGAATCCATTTTTCCTAATTCAAAACACAGAAGTGGCAGAAATTAATTTAAAATTAATTCTCGTTGTTAAAACAAAAAGCGTGTTTTTAAGAGATAATAACTATCAAACTATTGACACTTGTTTATGTCCGGTTAAATTGGAAAATTATGTACAATGACCAACATTGTATTAAATGGTAAAATTATATTCTAAATATACTTTAAAACCACTCAAATTCATAATTTATCACTATTAATTATTTTGATTAAAAAAGTTGTTTTTAATTAAAATTTAGTAATTTTCACTATTCATCAAAATATTAAAGTTATCCAAAAAGTGCCAAAATTTCACCTTAGGATAAATTCGATATTCCGAATCCAAAAATGAAGTCCATTTTGAAATATAAAATATATATAATTTCAAAACATAGGTATCACTATTCATAACGGCTAGTTTGATTGGTTATGGTGTGTTAGAACTCGGTGTTTGCGTACAACACACACTATCACATTATTCAAAGAGAAGCGTACCGTAGAAGCTTGGGGTGTTACATTATCCCCTCCTTCAAATAATTTCATCCTTGAAATTTCTAGAATACTTATCACATGAATAGACTTGGTTGGTTCTTCATCATAAGTTCCTCGGGTTCCCACGTTGCCTCTTCCATCTTATGGTTTCTCCACAAAACTTTTACCAGACGCATCGTCCAGTTTCTCAGTACTTGTTCTCTCGTATCAAGAATCCTGACGGGCTCTTCACAATAAGACAGGTCAGGTTCCAGTTCTAACTCCTCATAGGTGAGTACATGCGTTGGGTCAGGCATTATTTCCTCAACAGAGATACGTGGAACACATCGTGAACTTTGGAGAGACTTGGTGGCATTGCCAATCGATAAGCTACAGCCCCAATTCGTTCTAGAATTTCGAAAGGTCCGATGTACCTGGGACACAATTAACCTTTCTTACCAAAACGTATGACTCCCTTCCATGGAGATACCTTCAGGAAAACATGATCACTGACTTGAAATTCCAAATCCTTCCTTCGATTATCGGCATAGATCTTCTGCCTACTTTGAGCTGCTTTGATGTGATTTTGGATTACCTTCACCTTTTCCATCGTTTCCTCCACCAGTTCTGGGCCTACAAGTTTTCTTTCACCAACGTCATCCCAACAGGCTGGTTTACGACATCTATTTCTGTATAACGCTTCATATGGTGCCATCTGAATACTCGAATGGAAGCTATTGTTATAGGAAAATTCTAACATAGGTAAATATTGATCCCACATACCCTGAAAGTCAAGTGAAAAAGATCTCAGCATGTCTTCTAAGGTTTGAATAGTCCGTTCTGATTGTCCGTCTGTCTAAGGGTGGTAGGCAGTGCTCAAATGAAGTTCAGTATCTAGGGATTTCTGAAGACTTTTCCAGAAACATGAATTAAAACGGGGATCATGATCTGAAACAATCGATAGGGGTACTCCATGAAGTCTTACAAATTCATTAATATATAGTCTTGCTAGACGTTCCAGGGGTAGATCTTCTCTTATAGCAAGAAAATGTGCTGACTTGGTAAGACGATCAACAATAACCCATATTGAATCATTCCTTCTAGGAGTCTTTGGTAGAACCATGACAAAATCCATCGTAATATTGTCACATTTCCACTCCGGTATGGGAAGAGGTTGCATAACTCCTCCAGGCTGTTGCCTTCCAGCTTTCACTTGTTGACAAACCATACATCTTGACACAAAATCAGTAATCTCCCTCTTCATATTGTCCCACCAAAAATGTTCCTTCAAATCTCTATACATTTTGGTGCTCCCAGGGTGTATAGATAAATTGGAACTATGAGCATCATCCAGCAATTCCCTTTTTAGATCAGGTATATCAGGAACACAAAGCCTCTTCCCGAATTTCAAAATTCCATCTTCATACACAAAATCTCTCAATCTCCCATCATTCACAGCTTTAATCTTCTTTTGAAATTCTCCATCATCAGTCTAAGAACTCTTAATCCTTTCCAGTAAAGATGGTTTGGAAACCATTTGAAAAAGAATTGATGTTTCACCTTCCCTAGTTATTCCCATGTCCATCTTCACTAGATCCATGAAAATTGGATCCCTTTCAATTCTCATATTGTTCAAAACTCCATGGTCTTTTTTTCTCAAAGCATCTGCCACCTGGTTTGCTTTCTCTGGGTGGTAAAGTATCGTACAATCATAATCCTTGAGTAATTCAAGCCATCTCCTTTGCCTCATATTGAGTTCTTTTTGTGAGAAAATATACTTTAAACTCTTGTGATCAGTATAAATCTCACATTTTTCACCATAGAGGTAGTGCCTCCATATCTTCAAAGAAAAGATCACAGCTGCTAACTCAGGATCATGAGTAGGATAGTTTTTTTCATGAATTTTCAACTGTCGTGATGCATAGGCAATAACCTTATCATTCAGCATAAGGACACAACCAAGTCCTTTCTTCGATGCATCACTATAAATAACGAACCCATCATTCCCCGATGGTAGAGTCAATATAGGATCATTGACTAATATTCTCTTCAGTTCTTCGAAACATTCTTCACACTCTTTTTTCCAAACTAATTTAACCCCTTTACGTGTGATCTTCGTTAATGGGTTAGCCAATCGGGCAAAATTCTGGATGAAACGTCGATAATAACCTGCTAAACCAATAAAACTACGTACCTAAGTTATACTCGTCAGTGCTGGAAATTCTTGGATTGCCTTGGTCTTAGAAGGATCAACAGAGATTCCATCTTTAGAGACAATATAGCCAAGAAAAGGAATCTCCTGAAGCTAGAATTCACACTTTCTAAACTTCCCATATAATTAATGTCTTCTCAGAGTCTTCAAGATAATGCGCAAGTGATTTTCATGATCGTCGTAGCTTTTAGAGTATACCAAGATATCATCAATAAATACCACCACAAATTCATCGAGATACTCCTTGAAAACTCTATTCATCAGAACCATGAATACAGAGGGTGCATTATTCAATCCAAAAGGCATTACAGTAAACTCGTAATGCCCGTACCTGGTTTGAAATGCTGTCTTCGGAATGTCTTCCTTCTTCACACACAACTGATGATATCCAGATCAAAGGTCAATCTTTGAGAAGTATTGAGCTCCATGCAGTTGGTCAAATAAATCATCAATGCGTGGTAGGGGATACTTGTTCTTTATTGTTATAGCATTGATCTCCCTATAGTCAATACATAACCTCATAGATCTGTCTTTATTTTTAACAAAAAGAACAGGGGCTCCCCATGGAGAAACACTAGGGCGAATAAATCCCTTATTACTCAATTCCTCTATTTTTTTCTTTAGTTCAACTAATTCTATAGTGGCCATTCTATAAGGGGTCTTTGATATAGGCCTTTATCCAGGAATTAAATCAATGGAAAACTCAAATTCTCGTTCTGGAGGATGTCCAGGTAAATCTTCCGGAAACACATCTACATATTCCTTCACAACATGTACATCCTCTATTTGAACATTCCTTTCCTCACCCACAATCATTTCATTCTCTTCCTCCCCAATAATTGAATTTAGTTGAGCTACTGGGGGTGGATCTAGATAAGAATTAGGTGGTGACGATACTGCTCTAAAGATAAGGTGTTCCTTATCATCATCATCAAGAATCGTAACCTCTTTATTCTTACAATAAATCTTCACATCATAGTCTGAAATCCAGTCCATACTGAGGATTATATCAAACTCAATCATAGGTATGACGATGAGTTCAGCAGATAAAGAACATTTATGTGCTCTAATGGGGACGGATTCACAAAACTTTGTTGCAATGATACTTCCCTTAAGAGTTTTAACTGAAAACTCCCACATTAAATCAAATTTGAAATATCTAATTTTCTTAGAAAACTGGGAAGATATGAAACAATGCGATTATCCAGAATCAAATAATGCATTTGCTAAACTTGAGGAAACCATTAAATTACCTGCCACCATGTCTTTCGGAGCTTCTACCTCAGCAGTAGTGATAGCATAAGCTTATCCTTGATCCCTTTTCCTTTTCTGAGGTAAGTTCTCCTAACACTTAGTACATTCATTTGCATAATGCCCCATCTCCCTGAAATTATAGCACTGAACATTGGTAGCTTCCTTCTTCCCCTTGCAATCACGAGCTTGGTGACCTTTTTCACCACACTTGTAACAGACTCTTGTTCCCTTCAAGCAAGTACCGGGGTGTTTCTTACCACATTTACCACAGTATGGATATTCAATCTTTCCCTTCTTCCCCTTATTTCCATTCCCAGATTGATCATCAAGTTTCTTCTTCTCTTGATGTTCTTTAAAGTCATAAGACTTAGAGAATTCCTTTACGGTCTTGATAGCACATGAGACAATGTCTTCGTACGATGAAAAGGATTGTGAGACTAATGATCGATGGAGAAATGGTTTTAACCCATCAAAGAAACGATCAATCTTACTTCTTGGGTTATGTATATAATATCCAGTATACCTTGCTAAGCTTGTAAAGTTAGCCTCATACTTTGTGACATTCTCATCCTCCTTTTGTCTCAGACTCAAAAATTGCCTTTCCATATCTGCTCGATGGTCGTGAGGAAAGTATTTTTCTAAAAACAGATCTTTGAACTCCCTCCATTACATATTTGATATTTCATCATCTTCCTTCATGTTTTGAGTCAATGACCACCATTGATCAGCATCTCCAGTGAGGCGGTAAACTTCCATGATAACTTTTTCCCTTTCACTACTCCCCAAAGCCTGAAATATTTTCTCTAGGGAATTTATCCATTGCTCTACTACTAATGGATTTGTACTCCCATTGAACATTGGTGGTTGTTGCCTCATGAATCGATCTAACATTGATCCTCCACGTTGCGGATCAGGGTGCTCCATATGGTTAAGGTTATTATTCATAACCTGAGTGAGTTGTCCCAGTATGGTGATTAGCTGATCGGCACCAGTTGCATCACCAGATCCACTATAATTATCTTGAGTAGGAGGGAAATCCCTACATGGAGTGTGTGCATTGATACGGTTTCCATTTCTTCCACTAGGCACCATTTCTAAACAATGGCATAAACTAGATCAGTTTATGAATCAAAATACATAATCCCATACTTATAAAACACTTAACAAAAATTGAACTATTTATGGATATAATCCATAATCATAATAATGTTTTCTTTGAGGAAGTGTATACTCATAAACCCTTCATAATGATTTTTAAAGAAAATGATAGTTATCCTAAGCATATCCCCCGGGAGTGTCGTAACCAAGAGTGCAGCAAGGCCCGTTGTCGTGCACCAGTTCCCATTCGAGTCTAGCTCAAAGCGGTGTTTTCGGGTTTTACCCCTAGGTACATCTGTGCCAAAGCCTCCTCTACCTGCTCGTATCTAGACAGGGATGTATTGCTCGGAAAACTCACAAAATCTCTACAATACCAAAATTCTAGGAAGTTCTTCTATACTAATCCTCAAAGTTCATCTTAGGTCTATGTGCTCTAATTAGAGTTTATCTAAATCTAGATTCCAAGTTTTGTACTAAACTTCCTCTGATACCAACTGTAACGCCCCGACCCTAGTTACCTAGATTCGGTGCATTATTACATAACATTGGCATGATCACAAGAAGGATCAAATCTCAAAAGACCGATTGGTTTAGTAGCCTTGGAAACACTAGATATATTCATAAGTCTTACATTACATCATAAAAATGAAAACTACAACAACATATTTTCTTCATATTCCAAACTCATATCCCCACATAATATCCCTGCAGGTCATTCATAATTTACTTCTTCATACCCTGGGAAAAATAAAACATAGAAAAGGGGTGATCTCAAATTCCCAGTAATGATAGAAATATAGCGGAAACTTTCATAAATAAGAATAAACATTTAAGGCAATGTATAACTAAAACAAAAGCCTTTTAAACTTGAACTTCAACATAGTATGGCAAAAGTAAACTGAAATAATGTCATTTACTTATTCACATGGATATTCTACTAATCCAATAATCACATGCAATATCAATAACCACTTTCATAATGATGGAATTCATAATTCCAGACTATCATAACCACATAGCCAAGGCCTCATGCCAAGACTACAAATAAGATTTTGCCAAGGCCTTGTGCCAAGACACTAGTTTGTCTCATGAGACCTACCGATGCCTCGAGGAGCTATAGCGGGCTCCACGCGTCACATAATAAGTCCAATGCATTCCCATATGAAAAGGTTTAAACATAACATAAACATTCGTATTAAAACCAGCATACGAAATGTCAATACTTTCACCATAAACTATGAATGGTATAAAAATAGCACATCCACAGTCAAACATATCACAAAACCTTCAATACAATATAGAAGTTTTGTATCATAATAAATCAACTTCAAATAAGAGTAAGATCCATCAAAGGATGTTGACATAGATGAAATCAAAACTCTTTTTAGAGAAATATCTCTTTCTATTTTGAAATCATTTAAGAGACATATATTTATAAAATAAAAAATTTTCTTTGAAAATATTCATATAAGCTTATAAGGGAAGCTTCGACGATTTTATAATGGCGGAAAATAACAGCACCTACCGTATAAGGTAAAAAAACATTCTTACCTTAATTATGTCGAAAAGGTTAAAAAGCACCTTGTTTGGAAAACGACGGAAAGATTCCTTTATAAAACTCTTATAAAAAGTCAAACAAGGGTATAAATGACTTTAACCCATATTCTTTTAAATAGAAAAAATGTTTTGAAATACATTTTTAAGAAACATGGATGTGGATGATAAAGATATCCCGGTAGATTATTACGTATAAACAACCTCGGATAATGAAGAGATTGTGAAATAACCCTTACCTTGTACTTTTCCTTGGTTGGGGTAGGTTAACCTCCTGTATAATAGTGAAATAATTTTTATTAAATTATAAAATAATCATATACATTCATATGATATCATATATGATCTTTTAACATTGCTTTGTTAATAATATCTTAGTATTATCATCATTTCGGGTGTTAACTTACTCATTTTCTTTTATATGTTTTGTTACATAAGCCATGTTTGTAATGGATAGGTTGTATATTAATCATATCCAGAATGATATCAAGTCCTTAGATACTATTATTAATCATTAAATGAGAATTATACTTGAATGGATACGATGGAGAATGAATCTCATCGCGTTCGTGGAGACGGCAGTCCGTACGTACGCACGAGCGACAATATCATTCTTTTGATATTAAAATAATATATAAATGGATGGTATATCATATATAAAGAATCATTAAAATGTTATATTTATTATTTACATGAGTTACACATCATTATTATACCAATCCAAATAATAATATATTGAATAACAATTACACCACGACGTTGAGACGGTAAGCCGTACGTACGCACGTATGGTGACATGTTATTCAAAGGGTGGATAGAATACTGAATATGGTTGTACCATATTTATAATAACATCACAGTATATATATGATACTGGAGTTAGTATTTTATAATGGTAATAACAAAGGAAGAAGAAGTGGAAGAAGAAAGGAACTTGGAAAAGGGTGGTGAAATCATTATCTCTTCTTCGGGTTCTTCCTTTTGATTTGATCAAAAGGGCTCCGTAGGTTGGATTTATAATCAAACTAAGGCCTCTATATTGTAGTGAGGGAAGTTGGGAGAGTATTTGGGCAGATTTTGTCTGAACCAAAAGGCTTTGAAGGTGTGAAAAAATGAGAAGCAGGAGTGCCTTTTTATAAGAGGGGTGAGGGGCACCTTTGGAAAAGCTAGAAATATTAATTTATAATAAATTCATATTCGGTTTCTAATGGCTACAAAGTTGATTATTTAAATTTTAAGGTGGGTATAGGTCGAAAACCATTTAACCAATATAATTTAGACAGGTTTGGGTTACTATATTAACCTTATCTTTAAGTATTAACTCTTAGTTAATTAGTTTGACATTTACCGTGTCACTTTGTATTTTTATATTATATAGTTAATAAACTTACTATATACATAAAATCGATCCCCAAGTGGTCCATTAATGATACAAATATCATGGTATAAGTCTCTTTTCCGAACCTTAGATTTTTATAAATTTAATATCAATTAATAATATAATATTTGTTTCAAAAACTCTTTTATGTCAATTTTGACACTATTCAATAGTTGATTTTTTTGAAACTCATAACAGAATGATTACTTCGAAAAAAGTTAATTAAATAAATACTAATATGTCATATTAACCTAGAAAATTAGTGTGATTCAATAAAAGTCTCAAATAATATTTATTTTGGTATTTATAATATCAATTATTTTAAAGTTTCACTATTATGTTAATTACTGTATCATCATTGTGTCATAAATAAATTAAATTATGTAATCTCTAAAAATTATAAATAAATTATAATTATGTAGTAAATAGTTTTATCTTTATAATGAATATTTATAGTAGAAAATCCAACATATATAACCCTATGTGAAATGTGTTTTTCTAAAATATATATGCTTGTGTCAATTTTGTATTCATTTTAACTTAATTAAAATAAAGTGTCCCTATCACCTACAAGTGGCTCCATGGGGTCCCAAAATCGACCCAAAGATGCCTATGGTCGAACATGTATCAACCAATAAGGTTAAAACATGTTTTAGGGTAATTTAGTATTATAATAATATTATTTTTTAACTCTTATTTATCGGATTTACCCTTAACCATGGTAAATAAAATATTTACCGCATTAATTATTCAAAATGTCTAAAAATAAAAGTTACCTATTTACACAAATTGAACATCCTAATTCAAAATATGGAATCTATTTTTCCAAATTAAAAACACAGAAGTGGCAGAAATTAATTTAAAATTAATTCTCGTTGTTAAAACAAAAAGCGCGTTTTTAAGAGATAATAACTATCAAAAGATTGACACTTGTTTATGTCTGGTTTAATTGTAAAATTATGTACAATGATCAACATTGTATTAAATGGTATAAATATAATATAAATATAATTTAAAACCACTCAAATTCATAATTTATCACTATTAAATATTTTAATTAAAAAAGTTGTTTTTAATTAAAATTTAGTAATTTTCACTATTCATCAAAATATTAAAGTTATCCGAAAAGTACCAAAATTTCACCTTAGGCTAAATTGGATATTCCTAATCCAAAAATGAAGTCCATTTTGAAATATAAAATATATATAATTTCAAAAAGTAGGTATCACTATTCATAATGGCTAGTTTGATTGGTTATAGTGTGTTAGAACTCGGTGTTTGCGTACAACACACGCTATCACATTATTCAAAGAGAAGCATACCGTAGAAGCTTGGGGTGTTAAATCATCAAATATGCCTATGGATTGTTTTAAAACCCTTGAAATATAAGAAGTAATATGTAAAATTTAGTAAGTGTAAATTTTGGGGGAAACATATTTGTTTCCTTAGGAAAATTTCTTCTAAATATAGAATAATTATTTCCCCTACTAACACTAAAGTGGTTAATGAATATGAAAGACAAATAAATTTCACATAGATTCGTAGTTTTATTGGATTAGTGTGGTACTACCGACAGTTTTTTGAAAACTTTTCTTGATTATCTATCATGCTAATTATGTTAACTCAAAAAGGAATTAAATTAATTTAGATAAAATATTATGGTCATTTTTCCCAAAAATGAAAAAAAAATTGAATGCTCTAGTTTTGGACATTTCCTATTGAAATAGTGATTTTTTCATCTACAATGATGCTTCTTTAGAGGAAAATGGTTATGTTTTCATGTACAATTATCAGGTAATTTCTAATGATTCATGATAACTAAAACCTCGTGAGTAAAATTTTCCTACATACCATCTAGAATTAGCTGATATGGTTTTTCTTTAAAAATTTAGAGGCACAATTTATATGGAGTAAAGTGTGAAATATATAATAATCATAAAATTTGGAAATACATATTCACTCTATAAAAATTAAACATTTTATGTAGAAGATTTCGAGAACAGATTAGGATTATGAAAAACAAATTAGAAAATTATTTCATTTGGGAAGATAATGAAAAAATTATCCTTTTTCAATATAACCCTTTGTTTAATGATTTGATGATTTTTTAACTATATGTTTTTCATATAGTCACTTCCTTTGTTTTGTTTTAGGTTTCATTAAAATCATCTTTTTTTGAGAGAATTAATTTGTTACAAGATTTAAAAAAATATTATGTGTTCCTTTAAATTACCATTTTAAGAGATAATTTTTTAGCAAAACTCATAGTTTCCCATTTTCCATTCATCCTGGGAGCAATGAGATGTAAATATAACTTTGAGGGCATTACTTGTGGGATGGAATGAAAGGGGATATTTTTTAATTTACAATTAAATTTTTTAATAGGTTAAATTATAAAAAGATTACAGAAGAGGTGGTTTATCCATTGTAAATACTAAAATGGAAATGGGGGAATATAACAATGGATTTTATGGTGGTATTTTCAAACACATCTCAAGGTAATAATGTGATTTTTTTATTTTTTATGGATTAACTAAATCTAATAATTTCCTTTTAATTTGAGATATTATGTCTTTATAGAGGCTTTATTTACTATATCTAAAGGATATAATTAGATTACATGGAGTTTATCCCTATATTATATCTAACTATGTTCTCATGTTTTATTCTAATTTTTGGAAAGGCCTTTATAAGTCTTTGGGTACTGAATTAGATTTTGGTAGTGATTTTCATCCACAATATGATGGAAATTTTGAGCGAATGATTCATACTTTGGAAGAAAATATTCATACTTGTACATTGGATTACTAAGGAAGTTGGGATCAGTATCTTTCATTAGTTTAATTTTCTTATAATAAACATTTTTCATTCCATTATACTAATGATGTTGTTTGATTCACTATATGGAAGTGGTTTCAGAATCTATCTCTTTGTGAAGAAGTAGACAAATGAATGTTGTTTGGGGCCATATTTTTTTAAATAAATGGTTAATAATTTGAAGAAAATTCAGAAACATATTAGGATGGATCAAAGTATGCAGAAAAGTTATTCAAATATATAGGGAAATGGTCTTTTTTTATGTAGGTGATTGTGTTTTTTTTAAATTATCTTTATAGAATTGTAGTTCATTTTTATAAAAATTGGAAGCTAACTCTATGGTTCATTGGACCATATAAAATCATGGACAGTGTTTGATTATTTTTATATTAAGTGGATTTTACTCTAATTTTCTCTCATGTACATGGCATGTTTTAAGTTTCATTGTTAAAAAAATATGTTCCAAATGTATCTCATGTTTTCATCCCTGAAGTAGTTTTGTTAGAAGAAAACCTTTCATATGAGGAACGGACTATTCATGTTCTTAACCATGGAGATAAGGTGTTATATAATAAGGTGATTAACTAGGTAAAAGTTTTTTGGAAAACCAATATGAATGAATAATCAACATGGGAATTAGAAAATTCTATGAGGGAAAGGTATCCCCACTTATTTAAACTGTAAATAAAATTATGAGGATGAAATTTCTAAAAGGTGGAAAAATGTAACAACCCATATAATGTTAAGATAAAATATTTTTATGTCTTATTAATATTCATTAACTATATTTAAAATAGTTATTCTTATCATAATAATAATAATAAATTTTTTAGTCAAAAGGGAAAAAAGCGTTATTTCTAACCAAAGTGTGTTTTCAAGCATTGTATGGTTTTAATTCAAAGATCAATATCCAATTTATAGAATTTTAATTTTAAAAATGAACTTCATTTTTTAATTATACATGTCAAAATTATATTAGGATTATTTTTTTATAATTTTATGAAAATTTGATTTTTCATTAAATAGTGAAAAAATTTAATTTTTATTGAAAATCGTCCTTTCTTCTCAAGAATTTAAAATTTAGAATTATATATTGAAGTATGTTTATAGTATAATTAGTTCATTTTGATTAAAAAATATTGTTATGGTATTTTTAATGAATTTTATACTTGAATTTGGTATAAAAACATTTTTATACTTAAAAAGTTATTTCCTTGAAAAACTATTTTTCATCACGTTTTGCAAGTCTAATTTTAAATTAAATTATTTTACTTCTAGAAATTGAATTTTTAAAAAATGGATCACATATTAGGAATCTGGAAGTCAAAATTTGGTAAATTGAACCATTTTATTTTTTTCATTATGAATAGTAACCATAAAAAAAATTACCATAGTAAAGTTTAAATAGGTTAATTGTGGTTAAAAATAATGTGTTAAGGTTTAAAATTCATTAAAAAACTTGTCCCTATTTCCTTTTATAGTAAAAATTAGACAATATCCATTGAAAAATTTTATATATGGAATTTTGGTTCTATTTTCTTTGATAATGACATTTATATTAGTTTAAGTAATGAAAATTCCAAAATGTCACTCATGTGACTTTAATATCTCTAAAATATTTACATAAGTAAAAAAGATAGGGTGAGTGTGGTTTTAAATATTAATATAAAATAAAAATTAATTCTGTATTGTATTAATTTATTTTAAATTTTTATTAAGGAAATAGTTACCTTAAATGATCACACAATGCCTACACAGTGCTAGTCCAAGAAGTAGAAAAACTAAGTAAATGATTTTAAAAATGCTAAAAGTGATATTTTATGGGTTATTTATTGTGTAACATGAATTTTTTAGATAAATATAACATATTATATATGTTTTAAAAGTTTATTTTCAAATTAAATTTTTATCTATATTTCTCTAAAGTCAATGTAAATGAATAGTTTAAAAATGACATTAACGATATTTTATAAAAAACAATATTTTGTTAAATGGTTTAAAATTTATAATAAATAATATATTAATACCCATGAATGTTATATAATTTAAAATATCAACCAATTCAAATTTATTGTGAATTTTTCCCTTTATTTTAACTTTCATTAACCTAAAATAGTAAAAATATTTGATACCATCGTAATTGTCAAAAGGTTTAACAGGGGTTAAAACAAAGAGATATGGGTAATTAAATAATCTGACCATTTAAAAATTATAATGGATAATATAATTTATACCCTTAATCAGGATATATTCTAATAATATCACTTTTTAGCAACCTCAATTGGAAAATTAAATTACATTAATTTAATACTTTATGAAATTTGAAGAATTCTCTTCCCCTCACTTATAAAAGGGTACCCCCTTCCTCAATTCCTCACACGATTAGAGAAATCTAGAATAGAAAATCCCTACCCAAATATCATCATAAAATACATATCCATGTTCTATAGAAATTATTTTTGGAATAATACCAACCTTATAGGACATAACATGTAACGCAGAGAAGGGTATCTAAAGAGTAGGTGTAACTTTTAACTGAATGTTTTGGTTTTATTTATTCCTCTACCTCATAAAAATATTATTCATCCATTTTAGTATAATGAATAATTATATACCATATAATAATATGTTATTATGTTAATTTAATAACATATATCCTTCTCCCAATTCTATCAAATGGGAAATAAAAATGTTGTTCGTGTGCACGGCGAACTATAGTCTTGCGAGCCGATAAAATTCTTTTTCCCTTACCACCTATCAAGGATAGTTAAATTATGTATTAAATATATATATATTATATTTAACACATAATTATAATTATTTAAATATATTATATAACATAATTTCTTACCTTTTCATCCATTTAAAAATGACAATGTCGTTCGTGCATATGTGTCAATTACCACCTCCATGAAGCTATCCGATTCGTTTCTCGTAACTAAAATACATGGATAATATATAAAAGTGTATTTCAAAAAAATATATTATATTTATGATATAATAATCCTTATTTAATTATAAAATAATATTAACCTTATTTCCATCATTTTCGTTGAAAAATGGAAACGTTACTCATGCGTGGATATGGCCTACCGTCTCTATTATTGTAATGTAGTTCATTTTTCACAAACATGTTTTTTTGATATTTTTCAAATATAATTTACATATAAAATTATTATTATGTCATGATTATTATTTTAGATATGGAGGATGATGACATATTTGACCATAATCAACCTACCAAAGTCATTTTTTATATATGATTTGAATATCATCAAAACATATGACATTAAATTAATTGATTAATTAATTAAATTTAACATAGTAATATAAAAAATAAAAGGAATAATAAAAATGGAAATTTTTCTTAATAAAATAAATAATTAAAATATTTTTATTATTCAAGAAGATAAATAACTTATGTGACGATTCGGACTCGGTGTAAGGGACACTTTACTTTAAAACCCATATTTAAAATGTTTTAGAGATTTATTTTTTAAATATTTTTATTCCATGTCCATATTCTTAAAATTGATTCATGGATGTTTTTATATAGTCATAAATGAATTATAAAAGAAATTTTATGTCTATTTTTACTATCTTTCAAATGTTTTCAAAATTAATATTTTTACGTAACATTTTGTATTTATTTACAAACGGTAAAAGGAATGTTCTATTTCAATATATACAGTATCAACAAATTTTCAATCCACCATAATAACTATTTCATACTTGTATTCATTTATAATATTCCATATTTTATTAAAATAAAAACCATCACTCCCTTTTTTCTAAGTATTTTAGTTTTAAAAATTGTTTTTTAAAGGAAAAGGACATATCAATATCTAAAAATGATTTCCTTATGGGTTTAAAGGGATATTTTTATGAGTTTGATGATAGAAATAAAATATTTTATTTGTTTAATGCATGTTATATTCCTTGTAAATTATTTATAAATATGTGTGATCATGATATTTCTTATTGTTATGGGTAAACCCAATATAGCTCATAATGGTTTTTGGGCCTAATGTAGCACTCCAATGAATTGGGTAATGATTATCTTCTCTGTATAATTATATTATAAGTTGGCTATATTTTGTATTCCACTTCTAAGGAATATTTTAAGGGTTCTATGAAGATGATGACCCAAGGATCCTATATGACATTTCCATTATTTCTTATGAGTTTTCCTGGAAATAATTAGATTTTAAAAGGTAATTTAATGATTTTTTATTTTAAAGGAAAGATTATTCCCTTTCAAGGTAAAATGTGTGTTTTTTAAGAAAACATTTCATATTAGTTCCCATGTTTTCTAAGAAACAATCATGATTATGATTTTCCCTTTACATTTTCTTATAAAGTGTTTTATGAAAAAATTTGGGTAGTAAAGGTAATTTCATGTGCAATGAATGATTATTTGAGATCAAATTTTGTCATGTTAAAAGAAAAAATCTATTTTATGATCTCATTGTTTTAAAACAGAATAAATGGTTACTTTTTTTCTTTTTTATATAAATTACTAATATTTTTGTGATCATGTCATATTTTAAAACGTTTTTCATAGGTATTAAGGATGATAAGAAACCAAGAAGTCAAGTTCAAAATCATAAAAAAAAGTTCCATGAAAAAAACATGTTTTATTTTAAAATTCTTATGTTATGGGAGAAATTGATACTAAGAAGAAGTTTTTAACTTATAATGTATTGTTCTTTTATGTAAGAGTTATGGAATAATTCTATAAATATATAAACATGAGAAGATATTATCTAATTCAAGAAAATAGATTATTTTCTAAAGATACTATTTGAAGATTGCTTAAGGAAGTTTCCTTATAATACATGCCAAACCTACTGCATGAACAATGAATAAACCATGAGTTTTTTAAATAATCCAAGTGATTGTGAGTTAAAATTAATGATCCAACTGAAGTGACTTGTTGTTTAGTTACCATAATAATAACTCAACATTATTGGTTTGATGTGCATGTGTTTTTTGATATGTGTCCATGGATCAAGTTGAGACACATTATTCAGGAATCATATAGAGTAGTCAAATGTAAATCAATATTAGAATGAGAGATTTTGAATGATGGATAGTTCAAGATATTGATACATTCATGTAGAATTATGTGTATGTATTTATATCATGGAAAAAAGATAAATGTCGAGTCAGGAATATGGTATGTCGTCCTAAAATAAATATGATATTCAGGTGTCAACCAAGATTTATATCCTCCATGGAATTCACATACTAGATACACCCAAAAAAATTATGGTTCATGTGATATTCATGCAATCCATGAATGAACATAAAGAGATATTCCATGTACTACTGATGTAAAATACTAATAAATAACTTGTGGAAAATAATGGTGAGTTTATTATGAATGAAGTTAAATATAGAGAATGTTGTTATTAGTTAACTATTTAAATAATTGATAAGATGAAATCCTATTATGTATTTAAAATGAGATTAAATTAATAGTTATAATAAGAGGATATATTATATTAATTAAAAGAAAAATTACTACTTGTAGTAATATGCTGTTATAATGAAGATATCATGGGAGTCTTGATCTGAAACTTTTAATATTTTAATTCAAATCATAATAAATTTTTTATTATAGTTTTTATAGTTTGTAATAACTATATATACAAGTGATATATATATATTGATATGTAATGAGGTGGATAAGATGTTTAATAATAGATAATTTTGAGAGTTTGTACAACAACTCTGTCAAGGAGAGAGAATGAATAGGAGAACCTGGATTATTTAATATCTAGTAAAGAGTTTTGAGACAAGCATTAATACTAATGTTCTTAAAGATTTTACATAATTAGACCTTTTGATATGTCCTACTTTTGGTGGTAGATCAATTCTCCATTAGAGAAATTGAAACCTAGAACATATCGATGTGATTCTATAACTATATTAATATTGAAGGAGTTTATGACTTGGTTGTATAACTAGTTGATAAAGGATTTTAGTTATGGTGTATAACCATGTATTTTTTTTTCTTGGATTATGGTTTATAACAAGATCTTATTATATCCACTTGGAATATTAGTATATAAACCATGTTGGGATGTATAACCAATATGGAAATGAGAAGGATTTTATACTAAACCTTTTAAATATCATGTATTGTGTTCTCTCTTAAAATTACTTGATATGAAGTGATACAAAGGGATAATATTGAGTGGATCCAAAAATCTAACATGTTCTACATGTTGGATTCAAAAGGGATATAATCCACAAAATAATACCACTAATCCACAGACCCCCCCCCCCCCCTCTCTCAATGGGCAACCAATCCTAGGGCTCTACAAGAATCTAAATTATTCTCATAAATATTTTTTGAAATTATTCATATTTAAAATTAAATATAGTTTTTTATTATTTACAATATTTTACAAGAATCTAGGAATATCATTGAAGTTTTAGGAAATAAAACTCTAATATAAGATCATATAGGATTATATGTTTAAATTTATTATATTATATTATTCCTAAGTGATGTTCAGATAGTTTACAGTTAATTATTTTATGGTCCATTATCATAAATTTCTTAATATATCATAAACAACATTGATAACTTATATTAAAATAACTATTCAAGATATAGTATATGATTCTATCTTCAATTTTATTATATATATTTTTTAATAGGTTTTATACATTAAATTTTAAAAAAAAATCTATAGTTAATGCATTATTGATATATATATATATATGGGTGTACTATGATTATTAAAAAAATTCAAATTATTTCACTCAAAAAATGAATCAACACTTAGTTTTGGGGAATTTAATTTAACCATTAATATTATTGAAATAAAATTGATGTTTTTTATTATTTTGACCAACCTACATAGGGAATCAAGAATGAATTATTTATCAAATACATTATTGACTTATCCTATCTATCATTCTTTTTTTTATTTCATCGACAAAAAAATGTTATTCATATACATGTGATTTTGTATAGATACATGTGATTGATGTAGATCACACCATAATCCTCAGTAACTCGGGTAACAATAATGCATTTCTAGATATGAATATTTTCTTTTCTGTTAAGAACTTGGAATTTAAAATCATTTTCAACACTATATAGATCCAAAAGGTCATTTATATGTATATATGAATAAATATATATGTTAGTATAAATTTTTTTTCAAAAATAAATCAATTCTAATAGAAATAGATTCATATCTAATTAAAATTGGTTCATAATGAAAATATTGTTATATGTTTTATAACATAATATACATAAGCCTATTATTTTTTAGTGTATGGGTGATATTTTTGGATTAGTTACCAAATTTATTTTATAATGTAATATTTATAAAAGTATTTATATATAAATTATATATTATAATTTAATCATCTTAAATTATTGGGTTTTATTTCACTTTATTTATCTTTCTCCTAATATATTACCAATCATTGAAAAAATTGTGTTATAATTTGTTATGGATGTTTAATCTTTCTAGAATAATTCATTTCAAATTTCAATCACAAAATATTGATTTATCAGTTAATGAGTCTTATAATGTTTATAATGTTATACTATTAATATATGAAATTTTTTATAAATGTTTCATGTTATTTAATTCTTTATCATGTAATGATATAAGGTTATATAAGTATTATATATAACAAAAAGTGATACATCCAAAAAAACACTATGATAAAAAAATATTTTTCCTTTATCCTTAGATACAATATGCCATGGATTATTTAGATATCCTATGGATTTAATTCTTAATTCCATTGTAATTTTATTACCCAAAGATACATGATTTACTCATCTTGCAATCTTTGTGTTTACCAAACTCTAGTGAAAGGATAATTTCATTGATAATTGTATGAAATGTAGTATATGTGTTCTTTATTTGACTTCAATTAAATATATTTTTATGAAACTTGGTCTGCATTTATTTCTCCCTACTAAATTTATGGTATATGTGATAAAAACCCCTAAATAGTTCATGTAGAAGTGTAACTAAACATAATCACATCATATATAGATTTAGATGTAAATGGAGTACCACTAGCATAAAAAACTACATAATAATAAGTAAAAGTAACATATTTCAATATTGAATAATTATTCTTAAATACTTTATGCACCAAAAAAATTAATTATGGTTTAAATTTTATTTTCCAAAAGTAATAAACTTATGTATAAATTGTACATATCCATTTAATTTTAAATGGTTTCATCAGTACTTTCCCCAACTAATATATATTTTGTAATTAGAAGCTTATTTATATTATCCAAAGGATTCAATAATATAGCACCATATTTTAATGGTTCGGAATCATCATAAAAAGATGTATAAGAATTATTTTTTACCTAAAGAGTATATAATGATAATAAAAACCTTGAAAACCCCTCAACCTCATTCATCAAATTCTTAAAATGAATAAATAAAAAATACTAATACATATATATAATTTTAATGAAATGATTGTTGATATTAGGTGTTATTTCACTATATATATTTTTTTATATGATATAATTATTATTTTGAGGTGTTTTCACATCATCTAATACTACCTCAATAATAAATTGGGAAAAAGTAACTGAATATCATGTTGGTTTTACAAATTCAAAAATTTAAAGTTGATAGAACATTTAAATTTTAAGAAATTAATTAATTTATTATGAAATAAAAAAAGATGCTTGAAATTTGAAAGAAAAATTCACTAAATAAAATGATAAAATTATTTTGCATGATTCATACCATGTTGGACATATATTAATGGATTGAACACCACTCCTAGTGAATATTTATTATATAAGAAAAAATATATAGTTTATAGCTAGAAAAAACACTAAATTCTATAGATACTATCAGAGGTATACCACTTTCTAATCTAGGGGTAGAAATAAACTTCTCCCTGATTATTTATAAAACGTTTTACTCCTTGATATACTCATCTAACACACAAAAATTAATAAAATGAATTGGATTTTCAATGAAGAACTGGTAAAATATTAAATAATTCTTTTAGAGTCAGGCCTCCAACTATGAACTTGGATATGTATAAATTAAATGATATTAATTTTAGTACTAAGTGATATCCTATCATTGTATATGCACTACCTCAATATCATAACATATAAACCATATTATCCATCACAATCAATCTCTATAGTGAACGAAGTATCTTAGAATGAAATCTTGTGGATGATAAATCTTATCCTCCCACTTACCATTCTATATTTAGTCTTAGAAGTAAAATAAAAAATTATAAGTTGATAAAGCAACTAATACCTCAATAAAGAATCAATATATGTGCTACGATGGAACATCTAACAAACTATCATGCACAATAGTCTTAAATCAAGTAGCGTAATAATTTTGGTGTAAATAGAACATGTGTGGATGGAGTAGATTAAATAATAGTATCACGAATCTCAATAATATAAGGAAATAGAGTTAATAAGTTAGATAAATTACACATAATTATTCATGGAAAATGTAGTTATGTGTGTAATGTCCTGTTTCATTATAGGTTAGAAATTTCCAGAGGGAATTTGAGTTTTCATTTTATGGATGATCCATTTTGAGGACTGAGAAAAGAACATAAAAAGGATGATTTTTTTGATAAGATTCAAGGACCATGTGGAAACATAAGGCATTATTAGAACAAAATTTAGTATACTTATCTATTAGGTCTACTATAGTAGACACCGTCTTGTTAGTGAGGGTCATTAGCTTCCTATTGGCCTTCACATTAACATGGGTGCACTACCTAGACGCGTCGGCTCACCAGTGGTGTCTATATAATATCTAATGGTGATGATGGGAAATTTTAAGTGGATTTATATTTTTCTTTTCCCTAGGACCATTCTCATTTTCCTCCCCTCATGTACACTATAATGACCTGTGTTTTTTCAGATTGTAAACTTTTTTATAAATTTGAATTTTTTCTTTCAGATGATTATAAGGGGTAAAATGGTCTTTCCCCTAGATTATTATCTCACATATCTTTTATGACTACTCCATTAGTCCCATAATATGTTTTTTACCCTATGATATGAGTTTTTTGGAAATCTAGTCCATTAAAATTTTCATGTAATAATTAATATTTAATATTTAATTAATGAAAAATTAATTTATTATCACACATTCATTCAACTATTTATTTTTAATGGACTCTTGAATTGAGATTATGCCTTAATAGAAGAGTCTTTAAAAGGAATTTTTTCCTATTCAAGGCATAAAATAATGTCGGGCACAAAGGTCAGGCTTTGACCCCTTTTTCTTTTTCTTTTTCTTTTTCTTATTCTTTTTCTTTTTCTTTCTTTTATTTTTCCCTATTTTTTCTATTCTCTCATAGATTCTTTCATACTCCCCCTATGGTGCCTCCTTATGTAAACCTGAGAGAAAATGGATATGGATAGAGAGGTATATGAAGAGAGGTACCACTGTGAAGCTCGGGATCAGCTACATCATAATATGACAACAATGAAATTTGAATTGGGCAAAGATTTAGTGGATTTAACCCAAAGTTAGACTATTTTTATTTTTTTACCATAAATACTTGTAGATTTAATTATTTCTAGTTTGAATTCCCTTTTATAGTTACTAAGAACCCCTTGGGGGTTGATCTATAGCTATTTAATATAAAATGGGTATTTAGAGCCAATCACAGTGTTTTTTCCATTTTGAAATCCCAATAAAATAGTTTTTAGTTCAAGAAAACATGTCATGTTTTCTCTTTTGGGAATGTGAATTTTTGGAAGTACGCACTGTATACTTAGAGTGCATGTTTTTAGTGGTACTTGGCCATGTAGTTGATTACATGGGAAGATGGAGTTTTCAAAACTAAATATTGTATACCCTAGGTACACATCATGTATTTGTACTTAGCCATGTAGCTGAGTGCATGTCCAGACAGCCCATATAGGGGCACTTGGCCATGTAAGGTACCTGGATAGTCCCCATGTGGTGTATACACCCTGTATAAGTACACGACCAGGAAGAAACACATGGCAGGAAATGTGTGGCACACAAGTATATACCCCATGTAGGGTACACATTATGTACATGTTTTTTATTTTTTTACTTGGGATTTACATGACTAGTTAGTTTAAAGTACATTCCTAGGTGGAGCTTTGAGATTACATGTTGTGTACTCTAGTATACACATCATGTACTCCTATATTGCTATCCTTTTCATGGTTTTGGGTAGGTTTACATTCTAAAGTCATAATTGGATATAATATAGGTTCATTTTGTTTATTTTTTCCATATATATAATGATTATGGAATCCTTGGGGTAATTTGAGGTCACCTAAATGGAGTTTTTGGGGGAGCGGACTAATTGAGAGGTTCTTCCACCAGTAAATGTATACAGTTATATCCTATAACTGAGACATGGAATGTGGACTAGTTGAGGGTAGTCCTAAATAGTTGATGGACACGGAAAGAGATATTCAATTTCTTTATTTAACATTTTATTAGGATAATCCTTGGGTTGGCAAGATCTTGATGAGACTTGAGGAAATGATAGGTTGGGAGTTCAGGGCAGCCTCGAGTAAGAACTTGAGATGATAAGGGTTGTGATCCATATCCCTAGACTAAATTTTTTTTTGGATTTCCCCTTGATGATATATCCCTTGAGAGGTGTTCCCTTTTGGCCTATAAGTCTGTGACTTATTAGAGATAGGGTTGTTGGAAGTGTTACCTATGAGATTGGTTTATGACCAAGGATCCCAAGAGGGGTGATTTTTCCTATTTTATAACCTAGAGGTTTCCATGATGGATTCCACTACCTATGTATTAATCTAAATTAGAGGATACCCTATGGGATTTGTAACACCCCTATATTTTAAAATAACACTATATTCAATAGCATACAAGATACATAACACCTAACTTAAATGAACAATGAAATATTATTATTTAAATGTGATCATTATAACCTAGATTTGAAATTCATAGGAATGAATATTATTAAACACATTATGAAATATTTACTTTTTCTACTCATTTTTAATATACTAATTAACACTTTTTGAATAATCACATTATTTTTATAAAGTGATTTTAAATTTTTTTCAAAAATGATTTCATTATTTTTTATGATAAAATAATATAATTTTTTTCCACTTTTATAAACATTCATTTGATAAAATTAATTTCATTTTTTAAATCACCATATGAAAATTATCTTACATTTAAATTTTTTTATTTTCCTGAAAAGATTGATTTTCTAATGAATTGTAAAAATATCAATATTTATAGAAAATTGTATTCTTATTTCAACTGTTTGCAATTTTCCATTTTATTTTAAAATGTTTAAAAGTAAAATTAATTATATTATATTAATAATAATATAATTATTTTCATTATAATAAATTTCATGGTTTAATTTAGAATAAGAACAATTTTATACTTAAAAATAGCATTTTTTTGAAGAAAAGAAATTGTTGTGTTTTGCTGGTACAATTTTAAATTAAATTATGAAAATTATGTTTTATAAATTTTTTAAAAATATAATATATAATTTTAATCATTGGGTCAGGATTTATTAAATATTTCCCTTTTATTTTTGGGCATTATGAGTAGTAAATTTAGTAAATTTATTACCACGGTAAAGGGAAAATCATGTAATTTAGGTTAAAAATAAAATGATAATAACCATAAAATGACAAAAACACTTACCTAAATATTATTATATGAATTTATATCAACTATAATTATCCAAGGTTCTAATTTAATATATATATTTTTTTCCACTTGGATGAGGTTATGTCCTTTATGTTATTTTAATTCATGAAAAGTCAAACATATCACGCTCTTGTTTGTAATAAATGTAATATTTTTAATATGGTGATATCCATAGGATTTGTTTGACTATAAATATTATTTTTAAATATAAAATATTTATCTACTTTATGGTAATTTAACATTAATTTTTTTTATGAAATAATTACATTAAATACTTACACATCATTGATGGAGTAATTAATCAATTAACGGAAAAATCAAATAAATGATATTGAAAATATTAAAAGTAAAATAATTTTAATTAATTAATTTGATCCAAATTTTTATTGATTAATATATCATATTATGTTGTAATTAAAATATTTTTTCTTTTTGAATTTATCTTTTTGTTTTGATTTTATTAAAGTCAACGTAATGAGTAGTGCCAAAATTGACAATAATGATATTTTAAGAATATAATATCTTATTAAATTATTTAAAAAACATAAAAATAATAATTAAGAAAAAATGGGATAATTTATGGTCTGAAATTTCATCCTATATAAAGTTATATTCCATTTTGAATCATTTGGATCTAGAATATTCTTATTATGATTTAATATTTTGTGAAATTCCAAAAGTGACCCTCACCTCAATTATAAATGTGCACCCCTTTATTCACATATTTACCCAAAATTGAGCCATATATCTCAACAAAACTCTACCAAGTTATATTATAAACATACTTATCCAATTTATAGAGTTTATATTCATTACAAAAGTCTTATCCTAGTTCTGTTATGTGAAGTTATAAAGAAACTCCATCATAGAAAAGGTAATCATCTTTACTGACTCATTAAAGTTTCTTTCTTCTTCTACCTTCTATTAATATGTTATAAACATCCTAAAATAATGAATATAGTATCATATATATACTAATATGTTGTTATTGTTATGATACAACCATATTATACCTTTTATCCATCTTATGAAAAATGAAAACATCTTGTGTGCGTACATACAGCATATCGTATCTACGTAGAGGTGTAATTTGTTTTTCAAAATCACTTTACTTGTATGGATATAAATATGTAACTAATAAATATATATTATATATGTGAAATATTAATATTTCTTTTATTTTTAATTATTCTTTTCCATTCTTTCATTCCATCATTCTAAAAATGATAACAGTGTTCATGCGTATGTACAGCCTACCGTCTCCATAAACAGTGTAATTCATTTTTCTATATCTATCTTTATGTATTACTCCAAATATATTTATATATTTAATATATATGATATTTAAAACATAAATAATAATTCTTATATTTTTTAACTGTGATAAATTTATAATTACCAGAACTATTGAATCAAAACATACATGAAAAATGAAGTAGTTAACACCCAAAATAGTGATTTTAACAATTAATTGATAATAAACATGTGATAAAATATGATAATTAAATAATATATGGTATGATATATATAGGTATGGTTATGTAATATATTTATAATAAATATATATTTATTATAAAGGAGTTTCAAACATGTACAGTGAAAATTGAACCTAGGGTAAGGGACTTTGTATCAATTTTCATTCGTTGAGTCATATTGTGATGTTATGCACCTATATTCTTTTATGAGTTGGATATAATGCATATTTGACATGTTATACAACAAATTTATTTATTCTCAAGGTATTTAAATATTTTTTAAATTTTATTCAATCATGGTTCATATGATTCAACTGATTACAATGTGGTAAGGGTTTCTCATTTTAATTTTACTTTTGCAAGACATTTTCCATATTCGCCACTTATTTCTTTTATGTAGTGTTATACTTACCATTTTATATATTATATCATAAATATATATGTCTTCATGTTATTTAAATATTCATTTGAAATTATTTCTTTCATGGGGCTTATGATTCAAAAGAAACCCAAGTATTAAGGGTTTATTTCACAATCTCATCATTAATTGAGATTGATTAGGTTTAAGTCTTTGCTAAAGAATATTTATCTTCCATTTCAATTTTTTCTAAAAAAAATTTCAAAAAAGTTTTTTCAATTATATAATTATTTTTTTAAAGTCATTTTTTACCCATGTTAAACTTTTAAAAAAATGTTTTAAATGAAATCTTCTTTTCATTTTCTGAACAAAGTACTTTTTTATTTTTCTTACAAATGTTTGAAAGAAATGATTTTTTAACTTATATGGAATGAACTGAACTTACCACCATCCTGATGTCTCAATGATTTTAATATTCTTTTACATGGTTACAGTGTTTTTTCAAAGAAAATATTTCTTTATTATGTACATATTTTTTATATTTTAAAATTTGTTTTCAAAGTAAAAAAGGATATTTTCCTCAAGAAAATTAACCATTATATATTTAATAGATTTTAATCTATGTTGGCATCCTTTGTTGATTAATATTATAAAGATGTACTCTAATTATATGATTCATCATATCCCTTTATATGGTTTATGATCATTTTGACTAGGGAAAGTATTGATATTTTTCATGACTAGTTCTTCCAATGAGAACAATTATTGATATTTTTAAGGCATTTTGATTCAATTTTATTATTTATCAAGGCGAGGAATGAATTTTACTTAGTGAGTGATAGTTTGTGTCCACTATATCCCCTCTATTCATTGGTAAGTATCATGATACAAACTAGATTGGGTTTTGTATAAGGCCTTACCGCTTTATTAGATGTCTTGGAATGAAGCCTCGATGGTATTAGATATATTTGAATAATTCATTGATGGTATTATATGTCTTAGAATGAATCCTCAATGGTAAGTTTCAGATGTACGACATTATGCATTCGATCATTATAAATTTAGTTATGCATGCTCCATGTCATTATTATATTAGTTAGAATATCAATTGATTAGTTTCAATGTCATTTGGTTATTTATATAGAAATATTTTATCATCATTCATTCCTTCTATATTGTGTTCTAGTTATTGATTAAATGGAATATGTTTTAGTTATTACCTTTACATATTGATTATACCTTATTTACTCATAGTTTCTATTGTATTCATATCCTTACTAATTATTTGATCTCACCCTTTTTATTATATTTATTTTTTCTAAGATTCCAAGAAGTATATTATGATTGATATGAAGGGATAATCTAGGATAATAATGGTGTTCTCGAAGAAAATTATATGTTGTATTTTATGTTTTCATTTGTAATAAAAGATTCAATTATGTATCTAGTTTACCAAGATTATTAAACTATTAAATCCTTAGGGATATTATTCCTTGTATATAGTGCCAAAGTAATAAATTAACCATTGACTTTGGGTTACTAATGTTAGGGTATTTATAGTATCCCTTTGCCTAAGTGTTTTTCCTAAGGATACCAAGGTTGATTCCTTTTCTTACATGATGACATAGAGGATCCCATGAGGGATGATTGGTATTATGTGTAGACCTCTAGGATACCTCATTGGATGCCTTTCTTTTTTATTGACCTAGGGAACCCAAGTGGTTTTCCCAGGGGCTGACGGACTTAGATAAAGTACATTATGGGTTTGGGTAGAGATGGAATTTAGTGTCACCTTAGAACTTGTAACTAACATGTAATCCTAATGGGTTGTGTTAGTGGTGATAGGTTTAATAATTCATCCACCCTAACTCTTTTTTCATGATTTCACATTGAAACTTCCAATATAGTTGTGGTTTCTAGATATGCTTCCTAGTACTTGGTTGGTGAGCCTGACATGATGTGATATATAATATGCTTGGGTTGGTGCGGTTGTATCTTGGTTTACAAAAATGGGATATTATGGTTGAGAGATTTGTATATGATGTTTTTCATGTATAGTTCCAAATATTAGATAGGAAACACTACATCCATGATTTAGATTAGTGGAAATGGTTTTCTATAGTTGTGATTAAGATTAGTTGACATGGTGTTCCATAGGGGACATTATATTCTATGGTTATGATTGAGATTAGTGGACATGGATTTCCAAATATGATATCTTTAGGTGGGTGCACTTCCCCTGAGCTTTAGTTATTATGATATTCCTATGGATTGATGATGATCATTCTAATTGATGTCTGATATACTCTTTAGTGTCAAGGTGGATGTACCATTACTACATTGTCTAGGCTTTCCTAGAAACGGGGATGTTGAGCTGTTTATTGAATTGATCTCTTTGGTTTTGAGCACTATTAGGTTATTTCATGGGAAATACTTAGATTCTTGTATAGACTTATTTAGATAGTCTCATCGGTAAAATGAGTTATAGTATTCCATGGGTGATACCTGGATTCCTGCATGGAATGCCTTGGATGGGATCATAGGTAAAATGAATTATATTATTCCTTGGGAGAAACTTGGATTCATGTATGTAATTCCTTGGACTGACTCAAAGGTAAAATGAATTATATTATAAATTTTATGATTCTTGTAATACTATATGGATTTCCTTGGATGGGATAATTGGAAAAATGGATTTATATTATACTTAAAAGTTATGTGGGTCCTTTATATGATTATCATTATACATGGATGCCTTGGTTACATGCCTCAGGTCTTGAGTCAATTTATAATTGTTAAATTCTCAGATACACTCTATAATTGGCTAGAGAAGGTATGTTTGATTGAATTTATGGACCTAGAGAATGATGATGGTCTCTTTTGTCTTTATTTAAATTATTTTTTTCTAAACTGAGCATATTGTGTGAGTATGCACTTATGAAAGTAGATTATAGATTCAACTTTAGCGGTGGCTTAATAATATTTATTTCTCACCCCCTATACATGAATTTATGTGTGCATATATACTTTATGTATACTTTTACATTGACCATGGATTCATGATGGATAGGGATGACTCCTAGAGTTTCACCATCAAGAGAATTCACTCTTTTGGATTCTTATAATTGGGATGGAGCAGCTCAGATGTGTCTTGGTGATTAGCTATGTGATTTGACTTGGATTTAGTTAAAGATCATCGTGATTTTATTTATGTTTCTTTTATTTAATCCTCTATATGTTATCATTCCTGTGGGAAATCAGTTTTGTATGTATAGAATGGCCTTTTGGTCCTTTACTATATTCCATTTTATTGTGGTATTTTTTATATTTATTTCTTCCACACTATGATTATTTACTTATATTGTTGATTTTTGGTTATTTACATTGTCTCTTACTCTAATATAAGGTAATAGTCTCTCCAATGACAAACCCTAGTCCCTCACAGCTATTCATTAGCCTCTGGCATATGGGGAGGCATTATTTAGGCCTTTCCACCAACTAGGATGGTTACTGATTATAGAGTGAGCTAAGTCAAAATGTGATAAAGTGGTATAATAGTAGTTCCTTTCCTATTTTATTACAATTTTGGATATGATATAGAGTATTATTAGGAATTTTTTAGAAAATATGATAGATATCAGAGTGGTGTGTCGAGAACACCTATTTCTGTAAGAAGTCTCGGTTTCCCAATATATGGGGTTGTTATTATTTATATGTGATGTTACAATTTTACATGATTTTCTCTTTGAGAAATTATGGTGTTTATTTTTTGATTTATTATGCATTTATAACTCTTAACTTATTGGTGAGAGTCTATTGATCGATTTTGATTGTTGGTTGATAGAGGAAAGAGGTGTCTTATACATCATGTTTAGGACTTAGAGTCCACAAGTTATAGTCCCTTTAGTGTACTATTTTACTATTGATTATGAGGATAACTATTTAAAGTTTCAACAATAACCTAAATGGTGTTTTCTCATATAGTTTCTTAGTTTCATTCTACTCATTTAAACCAATATATATATATATATATCATTCTAAGGGAGGGTCATGTTGATCTATGGTGAGATGTTTGATGGTGAGGATGATGTATCATTCCTTATGCATAAGAGGTGTAATGACCCTAGTGGGTTGATAAGTCACATGATTCCCATGTTTTGGACCCCTTATAGGGTGTTGTTACTTTCATAGGTTATATAATGTGTCAGTAAAAACATATATAGTGTTATCTAAGATTGCATGGAATAAAATTCTACTTAACTGATCCTTGAGAGTGTTTTACAATATATATTGTTAGGACAGTGTTGTTTGTGTATTTTTAACCCTTATAGGTCAGCACTAGTAGTTAATTCCCTCCCAATAGACCCCTTTTGAGTGTAACCTTTTCAAGTGTGATTAACTAAAGATTCATAAAAACCTATATGATGTTTTCTAATCTAGCTTGAAATGATATTTTACTTAACTAACCTTTGTTTATGGTTATTTAGTCAGATCCTCTAATATGACACTAATAGGAACATAAATTTTTTTAGTGAATAAGGACCTCAAGGGGGTATTATCATATGCGGATGCCAGATGATTTTTATTTCATCATATTTTCTACGTTTGTATCATGACCCTCCAGGTAAAATTACCTTTTGAGGATGATCAGAGAGGATCAAGGCCTTAAAGTTAGATGCTTTGTAGGTGATTTCATTAGATAATTTCACTTGAACTAGTACCTTTGCTAATGGATTTCAGATAAATGGGATGCTAATTGAAACATATAGGGTGTTTTCCTCAATAAAATGGAATTGAAAACCTGTATAATTGACCCCATGTTGTCAGGTTTTGACCCTATTAATTCAATTTTATCCTTACCTCCCATATATTGGGTCGGTAGTTGTGCTAGATTCCTTGAATTGATATGGGTGTGTGGATTAACCCATGTGCAATGTGACCTTGGTGAGAGTTTTGTCCTATGGGATAAGTGCATAGACCTAGAGACGTCATATATGAATCAGACCCTTTTGAGTAAACTTTTGGTTTGGTTTAAATAATCCTACGAGAAGGGTTGTCCTAGGGTTTTTAGATTTCTTTTTAGGTAGTGATCTTGGTTTTATTATTGTGATGAGGCCGATACATGGGAGCTACTCAGTTTTTTTGATATAGGCTTGATGATGCCTTTGGTTTATGAAGAATCACATTGGGTGCTTTTGTATCAAGACTGAGTTCAATGGGAAGGATTATTTGGATTCCTATTTGTTTTGACTTGTTGTTTTGTGGTTAGGATTTTTTTAAATCACAAGTAGACACTCATGATTGGAATCACATCGTATAAGAGGTGATTATGTAATAAATCATATAATGGGTGTGGTGCCTGATTTTGAAGTGGATTTACAAGGGAGCTACTAATGTGTTAATACTGACATGCCATGTAGAATGGTCATGTTGTCCTTAATAACATGTGACTTGTGGGAGTATGAGTCATGTGATAACATTGTGGTATGGGATTTTACACTGGTTATGATGGGAGATATGGTAACGGTATGTGTTGGTTGCACATGGAATTGTCTAAATCATAAATTGGTGATTGGTGATGTGTGATCTAAGGACCTATGGTTTTAAAGAAGTGATTATGTTATGGTTTCATAGAAGTTGTTATAATTGATAAAATGTATCTATGTGGTAGAGGAGGCATTGATAATGGATTGGGTGTTGTGTCATGACCAATGTGGCTAAATCCTGGTCAGGTGTTATAAGGATGAGAAGCATGGATTAGAAGGAGCAATATGATTTTGGTGATTGAACCTATTTAGGTTGCACACAAGGAGTGTTATAAAGTAACCCATATAGTGGGGAGTGCACCATTGTCCATTTTTGGTTGGTTACCCTCATTGTGAGTTTGAATTTAGTGTTTTCCATGGAAATTGTTATTGGGAAGTGAGAAGGTGTGATGGTTTCATGTTGCGGTTTAATGCTCAAGAATGAGAAGTTTTGGCCACACCAGTCCTTGCATTCAGTGATGGATGGAGTGTGGGACATTGAGTATAGAGATCAATTTTAGAGAAAGGATAAGGGTATTCCTAAGGTGGGGAGAACCATATCAATCATGGTTAAATATCTTCTTTTTTGGTAGATTTGTGGGTACAATGAGACTTTTCGTTGGAAAATCAATATAGCATGGTTGTGAAGATGCTCGGGATGGGAGCATGGATGTTGTTTGACCACCAATTATTCTCAAGGATAAAATTTTTTATGGTGATGAGGTTTTAAATACACGTGTTTTTTGGACTATAAAATTCAGAATAAATTTGAATTTTTTATTTTAGAAGTTCATAAGGTGTGAATTGGTCTTTTCCCAAATTAGATGATCATAAATAATATTTATGGCCAATCCCTTTGTCTTGGAATAGGGTTTTTACCATAGGATTTGATATTGGTGGAAATATAAGCTATTTAAATTTTGAAGGAATAATTAATATTTAATATTTAATTAATTAGATTTTAATTTATTCACACATGTTCATTAGACTATATATTTTGAACAAGTAATTAGACCAGGATTATATATCCACAGTTGAGTCTAAAATGCGGAGTTTTTCTATTCAAGGCATAAACTCTTATCAGACATCAATTTTGGGCCTGAACCACTTTTCCTTTTTCTTTTTCATTTTATTTTTCTTTTATATTTTTTTATTATTTTTCTTTTTCCCTTTTGTTTTCTTCTCTTATCCCCTGGATTATCACTTAATAAACCCTGTGAGTTCTCCATGCATGATTGAGAGAGAAAAGGGAGTGGTAGAGAGATATAGATAGGGAGAGGTAGTGAGAGAGTGGTAGGAAGAGAGGTTCTGATGTAGATCATAGGAAGATCTGGATCATCGTGGAGTAGCAGTGGAATGCGAATCGAGCGATGCTTTGCAGGATTCCACCAAAAGGTATGAAATTTTTATGTTTATTCTATAAATACCCATATATTTAACACATTCTAGTTTTATGACCTATTATGGTGGTTAAGGACCCCCTTGAGGGTCAAGGTATAACTATTGTGAGGAAAATAGAGGTTTCAGACCAATTATAGGGTTTTCCCATTCAAAAATCTTGATCACATAGAGTTTGATTTAGGAGCACATTCCTTGTGTTCTTTATATTTGAGGATGATGAATTTTTAGAGGTACACATCATGTACTTGGAGTACACTTAGCTGAGTGCATGGGAAGATGGATTTTTCAGAACTACAGGATGTGTATCCTGGGTACACATCATATAGTCCTACATGAACATGTAGCTGAGTACATGGCCAGATAGCCCCATGTAGGATCACTTAGCCATGTAGGGTACATGACCAGAACTCATGTGGGGTATATATCATGTATAAGTACATGACTATAAATAAACACATGTCCAGACCATGTGTGGTACACGGGCTAGTACCCCATGTAGGGTACATTCCATGTACATGTTTTACAAGCCATGTACTTAGGTTTTACACACAAATTTAGGCTGAAGTACACTCCTCAGTGGGGATTTGAGAGTACACAGCATGTAGTTGGGTATACACATCCTGTACTCCTATGTTGTTTCCCTTTTGAGTATTTTGGATAGTTTTACACCCTAAAGTCAGAATTGGACATAAGATTAGTCCATTTTGAGTATTTTTTTCTATATATCATTATGATGGAATCCTTATGGTGATTTTAGGACTCCTAAAAAGATTTTTTGGGTGATCGGGATAAAGGAGAAGTTCTTCCTCTTGTAAATGAAAATATTTATCTCTTATAAGTGAGAAATGGAATGAGACCCAGTTGAGGGTCATGATAAATGGTTGATGTGCATGGAATGGGATTTCCAATTTCCTCGTTTAATGTTTTATTGTTATAGTCCTTCGTTTTGTGGGATTGTGATGTGACTTAGGGAAATGATAGGTTTGGAGTTCGGACAAACCTCAAGTGAGACATTGAGTTAATATGGGTCGTGGCCTATATCCACAGTCTTATGATATGTGGGTTTTCCCTCGAAGACATATCCCTTGAGTGGTGTTCCATTTTGACCTATGAGACCCTAATTTATTAGAAGTGGGGTTGTGGGATGTGTTACCAATGAGATTAATTTGTGACTGAGGATCACAACAGGGATCCCTTTTCTATTGTTCTGACCTATAGATTCCTGTAATGGATGTCTCCACCTATGTATTGATATAACATAGAGGATCCCTGGTGGGATTACTTTACTTTTTTATTATTCTTGAGGATCCCAAGAGGGGTTCCCTTTCATAAGTACTAGATTATAGGATCCTAAGAGGGATGCCTTCTCTTATGTGTGGACCTCAAGGATCCTATATAGGATACCTCTCTTATGTATTAACATAGTGGGCCTAGTGGGTTCCCCATGGGATGACCAGCCTAGAGAAACTATGTTATAGGATTGGGTATAGATAGTAGTTGGTGTCACCTTAGAACTCATACTGAACATGTAATCCCAAGGGGTTGTGGTAACAATGATGGGTTTATTCATTTGGCCACCTTAACTCTTTTATTCATGCTCTCACTTGGATATTATTGATGTAGCTATGGTTTCCAGAGGTGCTTCCTAGTACTTGGATGATGATAATGACATGATGTGATATATAATATAGTTGATTTTTTAGGTTTTTAGCCTTTTATATTGATACAGGTTAATATGGTTTAGAGATTTGTAAAGTACACTACAAATGAATAGTTCCATATATCATATGGGACACTCCACATCTATTTTTGAGATTAGTGGATGTGGTGCTCCATAGTTATGATTGACATTAATAGACATGGTTCTCCACAGTTATGATTGAGATTAATAGACATGGCCTCCCACAGTGGACATTGAGTTCCATGGTTAGATTGGGATTAATGGACATGTCTTTCAATAGTAGATATTGTTGGGTGGATGCACTTCCCACTGAGATTAGATATTGTGATATTCCTAAGGATTTATGATGATCTCCCTGAGTGAAACATGAGATACTCCTCAGGGTTAATTTGGAATCACCATTACTGCATTGTCTATAATTTCCTAGAAATGGGGTTATTGATTTGTTTATTGAATTGATCTCTCTAGTTTTGATCAGTATTTGATTATGCCATGGGTTATACTTGGAATCCTACATGGAATGCCTTGTATGGGATCATAGGTAAAATGAATTATATTATGATATGGTTGATACTTGGATTCCGGCATTGAATGTATTTAATGGTCTCATAGGTAAAATGAATTATATTATGACATGGTCAACACTTGGATTATTACATGGAATACCTTGGACAAACTCATAGGTAAAAAGAATTATATTATACCTTGTGTGATACTTGGATTCCTACATGGAATGCCTTATACATGCTCATTGGATAAATTGAGATATATCATGCTTGATGGTTATGTGATTCCCTTATATGATTACACTACACATGGAAACCTTGGTTACATGCATTGGGTCCTATGCCTATTTATAATTGTTAAATTCTTAGAGACATTATGCCCAAGATGAAGCAGGTATAGTCGATCTGAGTCACTGAACAAATGATGGATTACACTTTTTTTTGTGCTTTAGTTAATCTGAGCATATAGAATGATAATACAATTATGACAGTCAGTTATAGGTTCATTATTGTCGGTGGTATAGTGATATTTGTTTCTCACCCCATTTTCATGCACCTCATTGTGTGTACTGGCCTTATATCTTCTTTTAGGTTGAGCACTGATGCATGATGGATAGGACTAAGGCTTAGGGTTGTATGATAGATTGAAGTTGCTAGTGTGGATTCTTATGATCGGGTTGTAGCATAGAGAAATTCTATGGAGACTTTATATGTGATTCATCTTTGAATTAATAGTACATCCTTGTACTTTTATTTCTGTTACTTTTATTTACTCATGTATATGTGATCATCCCAATGGGTGATTAGTGATTTAAATATGACATTGTTTTTTGTGCCTTTACCAAATTCCTTTTTATTAGTGTCTTATTTATATTTATTAATTCCACACTATGATTATTTACTCCTAAAGATTATGTTTGGATATTTCTATTTTCTACTTACTCTGATATGATGTCATTGTCTCCCCACTAATATTAGAGTTGGTGTCCTATAACCATCTATTTTTACTTTGATTACATGGATATTTAATGTATTATATATTGTTCATTAATCTACATGAGTATGATGTAACAATGTCCTAGAGTATTTTTTGCATTGATAAGGTCATGGAAGTTCCCCGCTATGATGAGAACCTTGAAATGCTATAACAATATTCTTAAATATAGTTCTAAAGTTGGATAACATACTATGATGGGACACATAGCATACAGACCATTAGGTTTGGGTACTCATAAGAAGATGATAATTCCTCTCATGAAGTTCGCACATAGTAATCTCTAAGATAGGAGATTATGAGAACTAACCCACCAGTAGGAATTCCGCAAGTTTTGGTGTAATTAGATATTCCTATCTGTGAGTGTGTTTAATTATCCTTAAACTTTATGATTGTCATTAATAAGTGTCATGACTCGCACACTTTGATTTACTGACAAAAATCTTCATGGATATAGTTGGCGGGAAGTAGGGTGCGTTGGGTGCATCATGAGTGGCATATTATTAATGGATAAGTTGAGGAAGTATTTTTCCCTTCCATTTATGAATGTTGATATCTAGAACCTTTGATTGAAATAGAACTATCACGAGAAATTCCATAGCCATGGTTTAATGGTGAGTTTATTTTAGGTAGTCAAAGAATGATGTATCAAGAATAAAATTTGATGATATATCATGAAACCTTCTTGATAAGATATTGCAAAAAAAGTATTATATTACATAGTGAGCATTCATATGTGGATGTCATTGTTGCGACTTTATGTTCTTTCTCTTGGGTTCCTTGACCCATTGCTAGACATTACTCTTAGACTTTAGTAAAACCCGCCTAATGCCAATGAGAAAGAATATTATAGTGTCACACACTAAGTGTTTCTGGTGGTCTTGGGTAAATTCTATTTGAATTTAATTAATATATATTATTATCAAGATAGTGGAATAATTTGATTCAAGATAAAATAATTTAATAAAATAAATAAATAGTTATTCACTGTATTGTGGGTAAAATTTATTTATTTATTTTATTGAACATTTAATAAATATTTATTTACTAGTTTGTAAGTAAAATATTTATTTAAGAGAATAAATTATTTATTTATTTATTCAAGTTTTCAATAAATGGAAGTGGAATTCGAGAGGACCATTGCTGGTCTGGTAGTAAAATAATTATTTTCAAGATGATAAATAATTATTTAACTTGTTGGCACAAATTAAAATACACTACTATTATTTTGTGACGTGGAATTTTATTTATAATTTTTTTTGTGCATGTTGGCACACCATAAATAATGACGCGGTATTATTATTAATAGCATGGGTTTTCTCTAAGGTTATGAATGTATTTAATTGCTATTACACAATTAAATATTGTAACGGAATCCCCATGTCAATAAATAGACACATACGTCTATTGTGTCATGTACCAAACTACATGCCCAGAGAATTGAGAATTATTGAGCTAAAAAATTTATCTCTCGAATCCTCTTCTCGCCCCTCTCAAGAACAAGAGACCCTCTTCAAGGCCTAAGAACATGCGATCAAGAATGACTAACAAAAGACACTCGATTTACCATTCTAGAACCCGTAGAATGAGTGGTGTCGATCAGAATCCATCTCACAAGTGCGATGAGATAATCCAGAAGGGTTATTTCTTACAATCAACATCATCAAAAAATAAAATATCGAAGATCCAGGTATTCTTTTCTTTATGAAATTAATTAAATATATTATTAAAATGATGTGCAGGATCCTCTCTAAAGGTTTTAGGACCCTTCCTTCTATATCTAAATATTTGATTCTATTCCATAGATATTATATTTCATCATCGTATTGATCCCAGAATAATCATTGATCATGGTAGAATTTAAAGTTGGGTGACGAACAAACCGCGCTTATGTTGCACTCGAAACCTATAAGTGGTATTAGAGGGAGGTTACATCATAGTTTATAATTATTTAAATATTTCGTTGATGAATTATGAATTTAATAATTTAGTTATTTCAATTCATGTTAATCATTTTTCAAATCTAAATCTCGAGATTTGTTCCTCCTCTTTATTTTCTCGTTCACCTTATAGAAACAAACATTTCTTTTAATTTTGATTAAAATAAAATAGAGGATCTCATCCGTATGTGCCGAAGGTTACTGGTTGTACAACACCAGAACCCACGGTGTGTATTCAGTAGTACACATCATGTAGTAAAGGTTCAATGCACCGGGTCTTGTCTTCCAAACCAAGCTGTGTCATTGGAGTTTGTCTAAGTTTTAAAGACTATGTGCATTGACCTGGAACAGGTGGCACACATTTTTCGGATTACACACCTTGTAGACCACTAGACACAGCATGTAGTCCCTTTAGGTTAGGGTTGGACCATGTACCTCGTACAGTGCTTTCCCAGCTGGAGATAGTGTCATGAGGATACTACACGGTGTGCGGTCCACTGGACATGTCGTCTACTCTGAAGATTTATGAATTACATTTACACATCGTATCCACAGGTGTGTACTTAGGAAGGATAGTGAATGATAGTAAATTTCGTATAGTGGGAACTACAAACCGTGTACTCATCCAAATTACTCAGGTTTATTAAAATTTATTATTATATTATACAAAGCCTTGAGATGTGCACCATGGTGCAGGTGTGAATCGGATGCACAACACTTGATTGGTGTTTTATGTATATGTGTTTAATTTAATATATATGTAATGTTCATTTATACTCAATGGTTAGTTATGAATGTAAATTCACTGGGTTTCCTCCAAGGTACAAGTTACATACAAAGATAATTTTAAATGAATTTATTTGTTTAAAATTATGATGGATGAGAATCTCAAAGAAATTCAGAAAAGGATTCAGATTAAAGGATTGATTAATTAAAGATAATAATTAATCGATTCAATCATAATTTATATTAATAAGTATGATTAATGAATTGAAAACTAATTTTATTAAATCTGTAACACATTGCATGTATGTGGGAGATCATGAGCTAGACCAAGACCTTTGTATGTTATTGGTTTCATTTTAATTTATTTATTAAATTAATTATTGTCCTACAAGTCATCCCCCATAATTAGTATGTAGGGCTTACATTCCCATGGTTTCTTTTATGTAAACCCCCATTTTTACCCCTCACCTACGTGTGAGTTTAAAATAATATGTAATGTACGGAAATACCAAGTTAGAGGAGGTAGATCATGCTGGAGCCGAGAAGAAACCAATCCCATGAGATATAGAGGTGGACAGGTGGAAAACTGTAAAAATGAACCCAAAAGGTTCAAGGTGTTTCTCCCCTAGGTCAGGGTTAGTTTATCAACCAATAGATAAACTAAATATTAGAAAATCTCATGATCATTCCCTTTTCATTATTTTATTTCTATTATTTTCATGGTTTATCATTATGGATGTGTTTTCACAATCACATAATTAATGTATTAAACAATATTGCAAGATGGAACTAAAATAAACCAGGCATAGGCATAAATATTATCAAGCCATGGTAAATTACTTAAGTTCCACTTAAGATTAACAATCATGTGATAATGATAATAATCAATTCTCTTATAAGAGATAAAAATCCCTCAAATAAAATATTAAGTTAGACCAAGCCTTCAGTTACTTGATTAAGGGAAAGACTCAATAAAACTATGTTTTTTACCAACCATTTTTAGGAAACTTAATTTTATATAGGAATCCATTATGAAAGGTTTCGGGTTGACTTAACCATATTACATCAAGAGGATTATCCCTAGCTATACTTGGTGTAATATTAGAGGCATGAGTTGAGGAAATCTGAAGTCAGGATTTCAAGATTGGGGGTTCCACTGAATAGATCAAGGAGATGCAAACTTGTAGTTGGCAAAGACCTTCCTACCAAAATACCTTTAAATAGATTTACCAACCCTTTTGGGGTTATGAAAAGGGGAGTATGGATCCTAGCCACTAGTACATCATGAAAACTGAACATTCCAAGTTCAATGGTGAGGGCCATTGGAACTTGATAAAATAGTGGGATACTTAATAAAATTAATTTATTATTTATCATAAAAATGAAATCAAGAAAGTACTAATGATTTTATCTTTTAATTATAGAATAAAAAAAGAAAATCTTGTCAACCACACTATCCCTGTGATCAATTCTGGATAAATACAACATTCTCACTGGTAGTAACTTCTAGGAATGTTTATATGCCTTCGGGTTATCTTATGTCATGAATGGAAGTCTTACTTGTTGGATTTAGCATTACCTAGTCCGCCTACCAAAGAGGAAAGTAATGAAGATTTCATGGTCTATGAGAAACATATGAATGACGTGGTCAACATTCAATATTTGTTGCTATCATCAATTTCTAGTGATCTCATGAAGTCCCACAAAAACATGGATGCTTATAGCATGCTCGAGAACCTCCTTGGCCATTACCAGGAGAGAGAAAGACTTGAAATGTTTGAGATCTCCAAGGAACTCTTTCAGAGTAATATTGGAGAGGGTGGACCAGTTGGGCCTCATGTATTCAGGCTCATTGGCTACATTGAACGCCTGGAGGTTCTAGGGTTTAAAATCCCAAAATAACTGGGGACCGATCTCATTATCACAACACTCCCTTAGATCTTCTCCAGCTTTGTTGTTAATTTTAACATGAAGAACATTGAGAAGTCTCTATCTGATATTATTATCCTTATTCTCCAAGTGGACAAAGATATGAAGAGTGACAGGCCTTATGTACGTATGGTTAATGAGTGTAAAGGGAAGGCAAAGAGATTTAAACCCAAAGATTATTCACGCCCTTCCAATAAAAACATGATCAAAGGGGAGGTAAGGGAATATGATGTTGTTTGTTTCGCATGTGGTAAGAAGGGACACTGGAAGAAAAACTACACACAACCTAAGAAGCATGGGAAAGTTTCAGGTGCATTTGTTATCGAATGAAATCTATTTGTTTCTATAAATTAGGTATTAGAAACATATTACAGTGCTCACATATGTATCCAAATATCAAAACCAAGTAGATTCAGGAATATTGACCGAGGGGGGGTATATTTACGAGTAGTCAATGGAGAAAGACTTGTTATTGTAACTATCCGGGACTACCACCTCACATTGCCAACTGGGATGATCTTGGTCTTAAAGGGTTGTTATTATGTGTCGTATGTTACTAGAAAAATTATTTCTGCATCCAGATTAGATATTGATTGATTTTTTTTCATGTTTGGATTTGAATGTTTCTTCTTTTACAAATATATCATTTGTTTTGGTAGGGTATATTTATACAATGGTCTTTATGTGTTGGATTACACAAACCAAGTAATGGCAATTGATAATAAAGATACATCACATGAATTATACCACACCCAATTTTGGAATCACCAGCTAGGTCATGAGATGAGAAACACTTGACAAAGTTACATCAAGATGGATATTTAGATTCTTTCCAACTAAAACCACTTGGAATATGTCATGCATGTTTATAAGTAAAAATGACCAAATCCCTATTTAGTGGGAAAGGTGAAAGGGAAAAAGAGCTTCTTGAATTAGTTTATACTGATGTGTGTGGACCATTTCTAGTTGAAGCAAGAGGAGGGTACTCATAATTCATAACATTTAATAATGATTTTAGTAGATATAGATATATCTACTTAATGGGGTATAAGTCATATTATTTTGATAAGATCAAATAATACAAGAATGATGTTAAGAACCATCTTGGTAAGAATATTAAGAAACTCTGCTTAGACTGGGGTGCAGAATATCTTAATCAATACTTCATTGATTAGTTACGAAATTTTGGGATCTTATCCCAACTCGCTCCTCCTTACACTCCCCATTAGAATGGTAAGAGCAAAAGAAGTAACCGCACCTTGTTGGACATGGTGAGATCAATGATGAGTCATGTGAGTCTTCCATTATCCTTGTAGAGATATGCATTAAAAACAGGGGTGCACATACTAAACCAAGTACCAACTAAATCTATAAATGGTATTCCTTACGAATTTTGTATTGGAAAGAAATCCATGTTATTAAATTTACATGTGTGGGGAAGTGATATGTTTGTTAATGCCTCTTCAGATAACAAACTTTCACCCTGAGGCACAAAGTGTACCACTATAGTATACCCCAAGGAAAAAAGGGGATATTACCTATTCAACCCCTCAAACAAAAAGTTTATAGTAAAAAAACATGTCATATTCCTTGGTAGGGGTCACATCTCCAAAAGAGATAGTGGAAGCAAGATAGAATTCGATGATGTAGAGGTTCAAGGTACACAAGAATTGGTACATGAACAGATTCCAAAAAGCCCTGTGGAAGAAAGAAATGTTCTAAAGACACAAGAACTGTATAAGATTACAAGAGAGGTTAGAGAACTGGAATGGTACAATTTTCTATTTACCAAGGAAGGTGACTCATTATTAGTTGCTAATAATGATCCTCTAACCTAGAAGGAAGTAGTAAGTGGAACAGATGTTTCCAAGTCACAAGAAGCCATGAATTCTGAAATGGATTCCATGTACCAAAACCAAGTCTGGATTTTGGTATATCCTCTAGTTGATGTAAAGCCTGTTGGTTTCAAATGGATATTCCAGAAGAAACTAGACATGGAAAGAAAATTCAGTACCTATAAGGGATGAATGGTTGCAAAATGCTTCAAGCAGCATCAAGACATTAACTACGACAAAACTTTTTTACCAGTTACAATGATGAAATCCATTAGAATTCTATTGTCCATTACTACTTACCATGACTATGAGATTTGGAAAATGGATGTTGAAACATCCTTCTTTAATAGGAACCTTCAAGAAGATTTCTATATGATACAACATGAAGGGTTTATAAATCCAAAGGATTCTAATAATTTATGCAAGTTTCAGAAATCCATTTTTGGATTAAAGAAAGCATCCTGGTCATGGAACATTTGTTTTGATGAAGACATAATAGAATTTGGTTTTATCAAGAATGAATGTGAGACTTGTGTCTACAAATGGTTTAGTGGGAGTGGAGTCATTTTTCTAATAGTATATATTGATGACATATTACTTATTAGAAACAAGATACCAGCCTTAAAATATATTAAGGAATGGTTGAATCAATGCTTCTCCATGAAGGACTTGGGTGAAGCAGCATATATTCTTAGGATGAAGATCCATCATGATTGATCTAAGATATTGTTAGGCATAATTCAAAGTACATACATTGATAAGATACTGAAGAGATTCAGTATAGAACAATCTAAGAGGGTAATGTTACTAGCGTCACATGGAATTCATTTTTCCAAGAAAATGTGTCCTCGGACATGTGAGGAAAGAAATATAATGGCAAAGAATCCATATACATCAGTGATTGTATTATTCATGTATGACATGCTATGTACTAGGTTAGATTTTGCCTATGCATTAAGTGCAGTAGGCAGATATCAAGATGACCTAGGTGACCGCCATTGGATGGAATTCAAGACTATCCTTAAGTGTCTGAGGCCTACTAAGGATATATTTCTTATTTATAGAGTTGATGAAGAACTAGTCATCAGAGGATATGCAGATTCTAGTTTCCAAACTGGTTAAGATGACATGAATCCACAAACGAGATACATATTCACTTTGAATGGAGGTGCAGTGAGCTAGAAGAGCTCAAAGAAGAGTTTGGTCGTAGATTCTATAGCAAAGTCTAAGTATATCACAGCTTTTGAGGCATCTAAAGAAGTAGTTTGGATACAAGGATTTGTCCAGGATCTAGATGTGATACCTAGTAGTAAAGATCTCATCACATTGTACTATGATAATATTTTTTGTGGTGGCTCTCGCAAAAGAATCAAGGTCACATCAGTAGATAAAGAACATACTTTGGAATTTTTATATCTTGAGGGATTTTTTCTAGAGAGTTGAAGTTGCAGTGAACATTATTTCCACAGAATACAACATGGAAGATCCCTTGACTAAAGCCTTTACTTAGTAGAAACATGATCATCATGTGAGGTCTAACATACTGAAATTCTTAGGTAGTTGTATCTAGTCTAAGTGGGAGTTTTTTAGAGTTGGTGTCTTAGAAACAACTATTTTTACTTTGATTACATGTATATCTAATGTATTACATATTTTTCATTGTTTTGCATGACTATTATGTAATAATGTTTTAGAATATTTGTTTCATTGATAAGCTCATGGAAGTTCCCCTCTATGATGATAAACTTGAAATGTTATAACAATATTCTTAAATATAGTTCTTAAGTTTGATGACATACTATGATGGGACACATAGCATACATAATATCAGTTGAGAGTACTCATAAGAATATGATACTTCCTCTCATGAATATTGCACTTTATAATCTCTAAAATGGGAGATTATGAGAATTGACTCGCTAGTAGGAATTCCGAATATTTTGGTGTCATCATATATTCCTATCTGTAAGCATGCGTAATGATCCTTAGACTTTAATATTATCATTAATATGTGTCATGACTCACGCACTTTGATTTACTGACTAAAATTGTCATGGAGGTAGTTGGAATGAAGTAGGGTACGTTGGGTGTGTCAAGAGTGGCATGTTATTAATGGATAAGTCAAGGAAGGATTTGTCCCTTCAATTTATGGTATTTGATATCTCACCCCTTTGATTAAAATGGAACCGTTGCGTGAAATAACATGGACATGGTATAATGATGAGTTTATTTCAGGTAGTCAAAGAAAGACGTATCAAGCATAAAAGTTGATGACATTATCACCTTCTTGATGAGATATTGCAACAAAGGGATTATATTACACAGTGAGCATTCATATGTGGATGTCATTATTGTGACTTTAAGTTCTTTCTCTTGGGTTCCTTGACCCATTGCTAGATATTTATCTTGAACTTTAGGCAAGTCTGCCTAATTCCAATGAGAAATAATCCGGTAGGGTAACACACTAAGTGTTTCTTGTGGTCTCAATTAAATTATATTTGAATTTAATTAATTAATATTATTCTCAATAAATTTTAATAATTTTATTCAAATTAAAATGATTGCATAAATTAAATAAATATTTATTCAACAGATTGAGGGTAACATTTATTTATTTATTTTATTGAACATTTAAAAAATATTAATTTACTATTTTGTAAATAGAATATTTATTTAAGAGAATAAATTATTTATTTATGTATTCGAGTGTTCAATAAATGGAAGTGGAGTTCAAGTGGACTAAGTATGGTCCGGTAGTAAAATAATTATTTGCAAGATGATAAATAATTATTTAACTAGTTGGAACAAATTAAAATAACACTGCTGTTATTTTGTGAAACAGAATTTTATTTATAATTCCATTTTTCCCAAGTTGGCACACCATAAAAAATTACATGGTATTATTATTAATATAATGGGTTTCTCTAAGGTTATGATTGTATTTAATTTTTGTTGTGCAATTAAATATTGTAACTGAATCCCCATGTCAATAAATAGACACATACGTCTATTGTGCCATGTACCGAACTACATACCCAGCGAATTGAGAATTATTGAGCTAAACAATTTCTCTCTCAAATCCTCTTACCTCCCCTCTCAATAATGAGATATGTTCTTTAAGGCTGAAGAACAAGTGATCAAGAACGACAGACACAAGACACTTGCTTTGCCGCCCTAGCACCCGAAGAATGAGTGGTATTGATCGAAGGCCATCGAAGCATGTGTGGATCACTGCAAGAGGGATTCTAGTTTGGATCCTCATAAGTGAAAAAATATAATTCATAAGGGTCATTACAGATGATCAATGTCATCAATTAATAAAATAATGAATATCCAGGTATTTTTTTCTTTATAAAATTAATTAAATTAATTATAAACATGATGTACAAGATCCTATTTAATGGTTTTGGGCCTCTTCCTTATTTATCTAAATCATTATTTATATTCTATGGAGACTCACATTAATCATGGTATTGATCCTAGAATAATCATTGATCATGGTAAAAACTAATGTTGTGTGCGGACCCAACTGCACTTCTGTTGCGCCCGAAACCTACAACTAACACACCCTAGGCCCTCACTTCTAGTCAGTGGTCTCTAACATATGGAGTGGCACACTTTTGGTATTTTTACTATCCTATATTGTTATTATTTATAAAGTTATTTGGTTTGGTAAATAACATACACATACCACATTCGAACCATGTGATGGGGGGTCCCCCTTATTGGCAATTTTGGACCCCTCTCTCTTTTCATTAATGTTAGAAGCATTGTTTATTATAGCTAATTCTATGGGTAATTCTAACCCCATACTATACTTAAACCACTTTTTCTTCATGATTCCTTTCATTAGAACCCTAATTAAATAAATTTAGGTATACCATCATGGAATTGGGGTATTGGTATCAATTTAAGTGGTCATTCTTGGTGATTTGGATTCTTTGTGGTTAAGGTAGGAAGACCGTACCATGTTAGGGATTTCCTATAAAATTATATGGCTTTAATTGCATATGTGTGTTTAGCCTTGTGAGGCCTCTACTTTTGATTTTTTTTTTCATTTGTTGGTGAGGTCCATATTGAAGCATGAGACTCGTTATAGGGGGCATGGGTTGTGTACCATGGGAATAGTGAAGATGATCCTCATGTTGGGAATGTGAAAATGGATGTCTACATAAGATTTTGTGCTTAGAATGGGCTGATTAGGCCCGATTGGGGCTTGAGTGGCTGATCTAAGTGACATGTGGGTTAGGGTAGTAAACCCCCTTGTGTGTGCATATTTGAAATGATAGAAGAGGTTCGTTTGTTGGGGATATCCATTTTTGAAAATGGACTTAGAATGTGTTATTGGGTATAAATAGGCCTAAGATGACATGGATATTTGGTATGGAGTTTTGGGTGGTGAATTCCCTTGGTCATGTGGCTTGAACTGATGAGTGGGAGTTCTAAACCAATATATACATATTGGGTTGTATACTTGGGTAAATGTGATTGGAATGTACGTTTTGGGATCAGGATAAGTTGGGATGACTTGGGTAAGTAACATGGGGGCCTAGGTATTTTTTTTTCATTTCATGACATGTGATGTGGTGAAGACCACAAGTGATGTGGTTAGGTATGGTACTGGTGATGATGGCCTTTGTGAGTGATACATTAGGTTGAGGTTATGATGGGGTGTTTCCCCTCACTTGTTTTGATAATGCTTATGATGTGCAGATATATTGGGCCTACCAAGGACTCATGAGATGGACCAGTGTGTATGTTGAGCCGCCCAAGAACCCTTATGATGGGATAGTGTGTATGTTTAGCATCCTAAAAACCCTTAGGAAGTTCAATTATAACGATCATCCTCCCAAGAACCCTTGGGATGGGTTCGTTTAATTATGGACCTCCCAAAAACCTTTGGGATGGACCAGTGAGATGGTTGTACCTCCCAAGAAAATTCATGATAGGTCGGTGTCATTAGTTATCCCCTCTAGAACCTATGGGGATGGATCAATGTGCATGTTTTACCTCCCCAAATTATTTGAGGTTGGTTCAGGGTACTTGATGAGGTTTTGACCTATGGTTAGGCATAGGATATGGGATACTTATTCTTATGAGCTTATGACACACCATTTCTTCCAGAAATGAGCTGAAGTAGGTAAATTCATGGTTCATTCTAGTCTAGTTAGTACACAATGATCTAATGATATTTATGGTTATTTGTGTATTTATTTTCCATTATCGCATAAATTTTTATAAGACCTTATGAATTTATGATAAGGTTTCATTGGCGGTTTCCTAATGGGTTTATACTCACAAATGTCATGGAAATCATGGTGTGTGTGCAACCCTTGTTGGTCAGATATTTAGGTAAGTGTTGGCACCCTATTAGAGTAGTTTTTAGGAGGAGTAGTTTGGTTGAAGAATTTTTAGGATATACTATAGGATCCTTATGGAGATTTATCTTATTTATTTATTTATTTATTATTTTTATATGGATATACCACATGTGGGAATCCCTTCAGTGTGAGGTTTTGGTATTGTATGATATATGTTATAGAATGGGTTGATATTAATATTGTTTCTTAACTTTGTTCTAGTTGTTTACTTTGATTAATACCTTCATTATTATATATTCAATTTTCTCTTTTTATTACTAAGGTCATATTCTCCCCATGTTATTGATTAGGCCCCATCCACTAGTCTATAACATTCTACATACAAGGAGTCATGACCAAGGTCACACACCACCTCCAGCCTATACTGGGTGATTTGGGTCAGGGTGTTAAAAAATGATATCATAGCCATTGTTTTCTTTCTTCAGACTATTTGGGAAATATAGACATGAGATATGACATTTTCGGGACTTAGTAAAGAACCCCTTTCTAGGAGTAGCTAACTCATGTATGAGGTAAAGTCTATGTTACTTGGGAAGGGATTGATATTCTTGTTGTTTGTTGTTATCATTGGTTGATTTCCCCTCATGTGATATACATGATTTTTGGCCTCAATGATTTGGGTGTTTATGATTAAGGGATTTTATCTTTTCCCTATTAGTAATATTGGGAGAGTTCATGCATCATGAATAGTCACATAGGCCCACATGTCATGATCTTTGTTTCCTATGATTGATAGAGGATTAAATTAATTAAATTCCTTTAAAAATGAATTTTTTGTTTTCCAAAATATATTATTGGTGACATTTAATTAATTTATCCAGAGAAAGTTATATTTATTTATGCATGAAAATGACTAATGTGCTTCTATGGATGGTATTGACATGGTCCATGAGTAGGTAGTTAAGTTTTTGTATATGTTCATTCAATGAAATGTTTATTATTTTAGTTTTAAAATGTTTTGAAAATGTGTAATTAACTTAGAAGAAGAGGTTTAAATTTTATTTCAATGTATTTTGATTATATATGGAGTTTTTGAACACCAACTAGTCATGGTAATTTTTAATGGTCCACTTTAAATGTAAATTGGGATTTTAAAAGGGTGTTGTCCCATTTGGGCCATGATTTGGGTAACATGTTCATTTTTTTGGAATGATTTAAAGTGGTATTGATGGATTGTTTTTTTGAGTGGTTTTTAATAAAAATGGTATTTGGATTTGAAAAATTTTCAGATGGATTGGAAATGGTTTCTAAAATGTTTAATTACAATGTGATTTTCAGTTGGAATTCAAAAGGTGGAAATGGTTTATCTTGTTCATCTAGGATTTTTTGTGTGTCCTTTTTGGTAGGTTGATCTAGGTTTTTATGATGTATTTATGAGACCCTTTTGGGTCCCCTTTCTTATATTGTTTGATATGGTTCATGTATTTAGGATAATGTATTTTTATTATACTTCTCTTGAGTGGTAGTGTTCTATATGTGTAGATTGGTCAGTTTGGGTCTGATGTTCTTAGTTAGCAATGTACCCTTGGAAGGGTCATGTTGTATTATTATGTATTATGTGGCGGAGCTATGGTCACTCTAGGGGTTAGTCTAGTGGGGTGTTATCTATGTATATACATATGAGTTAGATGGCATGTTATGGGTTATGGACTGGGAATGTTGATATGTGGCTCTAGGTGGGAGATTTGGGTTAGTAATGAAGTATAGAAATGGTTTCACCTGATAACCATTGGTTCTATAATGGTTAGTGGGATGATTGGTTTTTCTAGCCTTGAAAGGGATGTGAGTGTGTTTTTCTCCTATATAGGGGTGGAACATGAGTGGGGAGTTATGATTCTAGGAATACGTTGATACGCATCTTAGGATGAGATACCTTCAGTGGTTAATCTTAATTAATATGGGACTGAGTGTAAGATTTTGTTAGGTGGTTCTTTGGTTTTATGGAGATTGAGTTCCATGATCATTCACGTTCCTTATGATAAGCTCGAGAGAATGTTTGGGAAATTGAGTCATCTAGTAGTTGAGATGTTTCTACCTGTAGTGGCTCACAGTGTGAACCAGGTTCCCCGATTGGGGACGAAATGATGGGTAGATTCCTAAGAGATATTTTATGGTGGAGTAGAAGGCTTGGATTGTGGTTTCAATTAGAAACCACGGTTGGGTATTGGAGTGCACTAAGACTAGTTTTTATTTCATTGAGTGGAAGAGACCATTCATGAAATGATGGTCTAAGACTGTGATAATAGGTTTCATGTTTAGAGAATTATGTTGGGATTCCTTTGGGACTCTGGATACAGGGTTCATGGAACCTTCAGTTTTTAGAAGTTTTGTTGGAAAATAACCTCTATGTGAACAGTTCAGTGTTGGTGTAAAATGAAATTTGCAGTTTCTTCAAGAGAATTGGGTATGGTTGGGCATGTCTCTGATGGGAAGTTCCTTGGTGAACTACACTAAAAGTTTGAATGTGGTGAATTAGAATACCTCTCTGTGTTGTGTTCACATAGTTGATAGTGGCAGTGTCATCCAAGGTTATGTCATATCAGGGACATGTTGTTGATTTTGAGTGAATCATGGTGATTAAATGGGTCTATCAAGTATATAACCATGGTGTTAAACTAGGACTCGTGTTCAGAATTTGACATTGGTGTCGACTGTTTGGTGGTCCTTGGATTTTAAGGCATCATGGTCAGAAAGAGATAGAATGTTGGTGGGATTGGTTGATCACCTTTAGTGAAAATTCATCTAGAAAATTATAGACTAATGATTTTTTATATAAATGGTTATGGTAAGATAGAGACCACATCAACAACATCATTTGAGGTGTGGATGATATGGTTTGAGGATAAAACTGGAGTTTTTGGAGAAAATAGGATGTGTCTGGGATTAGTGTTGGAGTATAGTAGTGATATCATGTTGGACGTTTATAGATGAAACATAGGGTTAGTAGAGTGGTGTCATGGAAATCCTATTATGGGAGATGTTCCGATGGTTGGTGGTTCAAGTGGAGGTGGATAGTGAGTCTAGCTGATGGTGGATTTTCGGCAATCCATAGTGGATCTATTATCCATGAATAATGGTTAGAAAGGGGTAAGGACCTCAAACTAAATCTATTGAGATTCATGGATGTGATATTTTTTTTGGAGTTTTAGTGGTACACATGGGTGTTTATGTTCAGTGAGTATTGAGGTGAGTTGTGTTTGTGATCTCATGGTAATGGAGTTATTGGTGAACATCCAGTGTAGAATTTAGATTAACCTAACTCATGAATAGAGTTGTGTTATGGTTTTATGTTCATGTAGATAGTTGGGTTTCACTAATAAATGTGAGATACCCATGTGCGATCATTGGTAGTGGTGGATGGGTGTGATCTCATGACATTGGAGAGTAAATAAAGACTCAGGACATTGGGAGGTCTTGATGATGATAGTCGATAATGATATTCTGATTCATGAATGTGAGTGGGAACCCATGTGTGGTGTCATTAATGAGATTATGGTTTTGGGATAAGCGGTTCTTGTGAGAATCATCCAGTGTATGTTGTCAAATGGAAACAAGGAAAGGGCTATGAGTAAAACTAGCACATTTAATTTGAATGTGTGCTCTTATGGAAATCTCTGAGGATCAGTCTGGATGTGGGAGTTCGGTGTTGGTCTAAGAGGTTATTTTATTCAATGGATATCATTATAGGTATGTATCGAGGATTATAAGTCATTATAGGGGGTTTATAATGAATCGTATTGTTATGGGTTGCAAAAAAATTTAAGTGTATTTTGGTTTTTGTTTGATGGATGGTCCATTTTGAGGAATAATCTTGGATTGGGGGTTCAACCCTTTTTACATCCAAAATATGGGTTTTTGGAAGAGGATAAAATACTAAGGGGTGACCCAAGGCTTCAAGCGGAGTGATGGAGGTAGCTGTTTGGGCTGTTATAGCAGTCAATGGCTAGCTAGTGAGGTCTAACAACTAGTCGGTGGCATGAACAACTACTTTGGTGTAATTCATGGACACACCATCTTGCTGGAAGTGTACAGTGGTGAGTTGATGGGGCTTCTGGGTTATTTTAAGATGGTTGAAGATTTTTCTTTTCCCCTGAACCCCTCTTATTTATCCTCCCCACATCTCCCCTGACCTCATTCAAACCATGTGATGAAACGGTCACTCTTTATAGTGATTTTGTACCCCTATCCCTCTTTTCTTGGGAGTTTTAAGTGTTTTTAATTGTGGTTGATTCCTATGAGAATGTATAAACCCATCATTACCTTAAACCTTTATTTCTTCTTATTTCATTTCATTGCAACCATAATTCATTAAATTTTGGGATTCCATCATGGAACTGATGCATTGGGCTCTATTCAAGTGGTGATTCTTTGTGATTTTTCTTCACCAATGTTGAGGTAGGAATTCCTTACCATGTTATAGATTTTGTATGAAATTATATTCCTTTGATTTCACATTTGTGTGTGCATAGATCTGGAGGCCTCTACTATCGATGTTGGTATTAGCGGGTGAGGTTCTTATTGATGTATGAGGCTCATTAGAGGGAGAGTGTGGGTTTTGTGCCTTATAATTAGTGAAAATAATCCTCATATCAAGAATGCTCATAGGGATTTCTACATATGATTTTAGGCTTCTAATGAGGTGTTTGGGATCATTTGAGGCTTAGGTGTTTGGCCAGGGGACATGTGGGTTTCGGTAGTGAATCCCATTGTGTGTTCAATTTGGAAATTATGGATGAGGGTCATGTGTCAGTAATAATAATGGGGCTATCCATTTTGTAAAACATAGCTAAATTATTTTTCTGGGTTAACAAAATGGCTAGGATGACTTGGATAATTGGTAGGGAGTTTGGTGGTGTATTCATTTGGTCAGGTGACTTGATCTAATGAACGGTAGGTTTTACCGATATATTTGGGTTCAGTTTCTTAATTAGGTAAACAAGATTGAAATATGTCATTTGGGATTAGGATTAGTTGGTATGAGTTGCGTAAGTGAAATAGGGGCTCATGTGATGTTTTTTTTTCATCGCTTAACATGTGATGTGAGGATGACCATGATCGAGGTGGTTCGGTTTGATGGTGATGATGGATATCATGAGTGAGGATTCGGTTTAGGGTTATGATATTATATTACTTATTACTTATTTTTATTAAAATTTATGTCGTATAGGTATATTGGTCCTCCCAAGAACCCTCGATATGGGACAATGTGTATGTTAGGCCACTCAAGAACCCTCAGGATGCGCCAATTTGTATGTTTTTTAGGATCAAAATATTATATGTTGATGATCAAATACAATGGGGGTGAATTGTATCCATGAAAACTTTCATTTTTAACCTTAAGGAAAAATATGTTTAACAAAGTTAAATAAGGTAAATTCATAAACACTAAAGTAGTTATTTGAACCAAACTTGCTTAGGTCTTGGAAATATGGTTCCAAAAATGAAACTTAAGAAAAGTTTAATTAAGAAAAGATTCTACCTTAAATCATATATAATCTTACATATCAAAATAAATAAAAGTATAAGAAAGTATAAGAAAATTATACTTTCTTCCTTTATCAAAATAAATCATAAATAAAACTTGAAACAAAACAAGTAACAAGTAGAAAATATTTTAACCCAAATAGTAGGGTATCCGACAACCTTGGATAAAGGTCCCTTGATTTATACTTTCAAGAAATTCTATCTTACCCACAACAGGGTAATCCCTCGATAGGAATATCAGAATCTGTCTTGTTATCCCTGCAAGCCCTCGATCTTTAAGGTAGTCAGCACCTCTGTCTTCCTATCCCTGGAAGTCCTCTATTATACTCAGTAACAATCGGAGTCACATGAAGCAAGCTTAACAAGATGTTCAGGGATGAACAAGATGTTCATGAAAACGCACAAAGCATGAGAGTCTTTCTCTCTCTACAAATCACCTTTCAATATCACATCATGTAATCTCTAGAATCTTGTATCTCATTCAAATGATCTCTTATTTATAGGAAAAACATCAACGGTCAGCTCCCTCCTCTAATGGTCATATTTTTACTTGAATCTTGGAGGGACCTGTACACATGTCACTCAACCAACAGTTAGTTATAACCAGATTTTACGACATCATTTCAGAATAATAACATGTGTAAGGAAAATGAAGTAGCATAACCAAAATTTAATTTTCAGAGTCTAAGGAAAAATATAATTAGGAGTATAATCATATAAAAACTCAAAATCTATAAGACATGGGTATTCGGATTACGTTTTACAAAGAAATAAGAATCTGAATTCTAAAGATTCTAGAGTCTTTATTCCAATTAATTCAGAATTTGAATTCTAAGGAATTCAGAGTCTGAATTCCATGGAATTCAAAGTTTTAATTCTAATTAATTCAAAGTCTTAATTATGAGGAATAAAGAGTCTGAATTATGAGGAATTCTGAGTATGAATTCTGAGGAAATTAGAGTCTGAATTATGAGGAATTCAGAGTCTGAATTCTAAGGAATTCAGAGTCTGGATTCTGTGGAATTCGGAATTTTAATTTTGAGAATTTGGAGTCTGAATTTTAGAGAATTTAGAGTCTTAATTTAAGAGAATTCGGAGTCTAGATTTTAGAGAATTTAGAGTCTAAGAACAGAAGAATATATATCCAAGGAATTATAAGATTATATTATTTTTAATAAGGATCCTAATTTTATATTTAGTAATAAAATGAATTTGATATTGAGGGATTATAAAATGAGACAATGGAAACAAAGGTAAGGATAGAAATTGCCTTAGAGAATGGAAATTTTCCTTATGAAAATAATCCTTAGAGAAAAATAATTTTCCATAAGATAAAGTGTTTGTGATTTTCAAAACATAGAGGAATGGAAAATTCATAAGGAAACCTTATTGACTCAACAATATTCTCCTTTTTTGAAATCACTAACAACCTTTGAAAAAATAATATAAATAATAAGAATTTTCTTTATTAACTTTAAAAGAAAACTTATCTCCCTTTACTTATGAACCATGATGAATATGACTAACTCCCCCCTTAGGTTTTGAAATACCTAAGGATCGTATTCTTGACTTCCTTAGAGAGATTTTACTTTTTCTTGTATAAGAAAGTCCTATTTAAGTAAAATCCACCATTCTAAAACTCTCCCTTACTTAGGTCATTCTCTTATTTATACTTAGTCATCTTTTTATCATTCCTTTCTCACCCTTTTTTATTTTAAAAAAGGAATTGAAGGAATGGGAAAAAAATATGGTACCTAAAAGATTAGAGCTATAAAAAAACAAATGAATGGTAACAAGATTTTTCATTAAGATTGTAAAAATTAATACAAGTAATAAATACAACAAAAGATCAAAATTGATAGGAAAAATTATTCATCCTTTTTTTCCTTCGGCATGATCTTCTTCACGATAGTATTCAACTTTTTAAGATCCTTATGATCTTCCTCAAACCTTTTGAGTAGCATTTCTAAATCCTAATTTTTTTCCATATCCTTGATTTTCTCTTCCTGGGATTTATGGATTTCTTTCTGAGACTTCAATATCTCTTCTTGAAGATTTAACTTTTCTTCGAACTCTATCTTGATATCCCTTTATCTATTAAAATTTAAGGCAAATGAATTTAGATTTATATTAAGATATTAATATTCTTTCTTTTGGGATACTTGTTCAAGATTTGTCTTCTCTGTAAAACTTGTTGTAATATTTTTTATCCTATCATCTGACTTATCTAATGCTTCTTTCATAGAATCTTTTAATTCATCAAGAATTATTAAGTTTTCAATTTTTATTTTGGACAAGTTTTTAATTTCTTTACAAGATCTCTTATGAGCATCATAACTAATATAAAAGGTTTGTAAATTAGCCTCAAGCTTGATAAATATTTCCATGATCATTCTAACTGAATTTGACTTTTGATTGAATGAATGTTGAAGCTTCTAACACCTTAGTTCAATACTCGGAAACAAGCGTATGGTTTATAGTAATTTCTTTAGTGACAGTACTATAAATTCCTGACCCATAGAGGATGATTCATAATCTGATTCCCTTTTGGGTGAAGATTATTTTTTAATCTCAGCAGTCTTCCTCTTGGATGAACCACCAGTATCCTTCTTAACCACGTTAGTTTTCTTAGGTGTATTATCAATCACCTATTTTATTTTTTTAACTTTGTAAATTGTATCTTCATCCTTTGTAGATTGATGATTACTATCTTATATTTGGTTCATCAACCTTTTCCTTCTCATCATCTTCATTAATATCATTAGGTTAAATGAAGTTGTGATTAATGCTTTCATCATCAAAAGGTTTATTAACTTCTTCCTAACCCTCATCCTCTTTTCCTTGAGAATCAAGTTTCATTGATTCATAATGGGAATTCTAGATTGATAGATATTCAGAAGGTATTTCTTTCTCTTTATATTCTTCAACTTTCCTTATCACAACATCACTCTCTTCTCCTTCTTCCTCTTCCTATTCTTCTACTTCCTCTTCCTGAACTATCTCTTATTCTACTTCAAGTTCTAGAATTATGAATTTTTTTTCCAGAGTCACTAGTACATATTCTTATAGAAAAGATTCTGGTGCCTGAATATTTTTAGAAGATTTCTCAGTATCCTTAAGAAGAGCTTGAACAATTTCTGCCTCAAGAATTTTCTTCTTTTGCTTCTTTTTTTTTCTTACCTCTCTAGCTCTTTAGTAGTTTTAATCTTGAGGGCCTTTGTATCAATGGAATCTAATACAAAACTAGGATCTTCTTCTTTCTTATCATTATTATTTTCCCTCCACTTAGCAACAACTTCTTCAGGAAAAGTTTTTTGCTTCTTTGGTTTTGGGGGTGCTGACTGCTGAATTTTAGGTTTCTCTTTGATTTTCAGTTCCTTCTAATTTCTCTTCTTCTGTGTTTTCTTAGAAGTCTCTACAATTTATGCCTTCATTTCTAAAGCTTTAATTTTAATTTCTGAAATATCGTAGAATTATCTATATTTTCTATTAAAATTGACTTTCATCCTCATCAAAGTGTTATCACTTAGCAACAAAATCTTAAAGGTTCTTGGCTTAGAGCTATAGGAGATTTTGAACAACTCTAGGAATAGCACTATGATCTTAGATAGAATTTCTAGATACATGATGATTTACGATTTGAGGGTTTTGTTCTTAATATTTTAAATCTTCCCCAATATATACTTCATCAAGTTTATCTTCCTCAAGTTTACCAAAAAATTCAGAATGTAGATGTCACTTTTCTTTAAGGAGTCCTTGTCTCCTTTTCTCGGAATTATAAAACCTTGTACCCATAATTCTTTCATCCTAAAATTCATTAAGATATGGTTTATCTTTGATTTTTTTAATTCCTTGAGTCCAAAGAACTCTAATGCCTTTTCCTTCTCAAAGATTCCTAACTGATCTGGCAACGTATTGGTACAGAAAATCACTTCTCCTTAATATGGTACTACAATGATACTTTCTTCCATGTTGAAGAAAAGAGAATAGGTTTTCCCATAAATATTGAATAAAAAATTATCTCATCCACCTTCATTAAAAAAACTTACTGTCACATAAAATTCAAAAAGTAGTTTTGGATAAATTAGATCATGGCTTTTCGGTTTAACTATGTAGAGGCTCTCCCACCCATTCAAATTAATATTTTTCGAAATCATAGAATTATACTTATTTAATAATCTCCGATCAAATAGCATTTCTCTGTATATTTTCCATTATGTGATTTTTTTAGATGAATACATATGCTTCTGTGGAGAGGCTTCAAAAGACATTTGTAGTCTAGGAAAACTATAAAAAGTAGAGTGGGATTTTTTAAGAGAGGCAGAGCTTTGGGGCTAAAAACCTCGAAAACTAATGTGGGACAAAAAATAAGGGGCCTTTATATAAGCATTGAAGAAATGGTTCTAATTCCTAGTTTTAATCCAACGGTTGAGATAAGTACAATATGATCTAATGGATTAGATGAAAACTTAAGAAGGATTTGGTAGTTTCTGATCTTTTAAGGTTTCTAAGGTAAAAATTTAGATTTAAGGAAAATTGAATCCAAAAAAATCCTTAAAACAAGATAAAAATACCAACAAAAAAATTCAATTACAAAAACCTAAGTAAGAAAACATACCTTTCAGATTGCTAGGAAAATTTTTAGTGATGGAGAAAATTATTCTTAAATAACTTTATATTATGTAAATTTTTATTAAGTAATGGAAAAAAATTTAGGTTCTATAATTTTGAGTTCCATAAAAAAAATTTGGTTATGAAAAAAATTTGGTTAGAAAAAAATTGATTACGAAAAAATTTATTATGGAAAATAATTTAATTAAAAAAAATTAATTAAAGAAAAAAATTTATTACAAAAATAATTGATTAAGGAAAAAAATTTATCACAAAAAAATTTAATTAAGGAAAAATTATGATTTCTAAAAAATATGATTAAGGAAAAAATTGTTATCAATCAAATGTACTCCCCCTATGAGAAGAAGTTGCTTAATGTAAGTAGATAGGTTTCAAAAAAAAAGTTAATATGGAAGATTAACTTATGGTTATCTTTCCTAAAAATAAATTAATGTATTCAAATCTATCGGAGGTTAAAGATTTTTTGAAAATATCAGCAAGTTGATCTTGTGTTTCGATAAATTGAAGAATGATGTCTCCTTTAAGTGTGTGGTCCCTAAGAAAGTGATGCCTAATATCAAAGTGTTTTAAATGAGAGTGATGTGCAAGTTTTTTTCTTAGGTAAATGGAACTAGTATTATCACACAATATATGTGTTTTGGTAAAACTCATTCCAAGGTCTATGAGTGTTTTTTGCATCTACAACACTTGAGCACAACAACTTCTAGCTGCTACATATTCAGCTTCAACAATGGAAAGTTCTACTGAGTGTTTCTTCTTGCATGACCAAGAAACTAATGAATATCCAAAGAAATTACAAGTTCTAGATATACTTTTTCTATCCATTCTACATCCACTGAAATTAGCATTCGAAAATCCTTTTAAAACAAAATCATTTCCTAAAGTATAGAAAATTCCTAAATCCATAGTTCCCTTTAAATATCGAAAAATTGTTTTCACTACTTTTAAATGAGATTCATTTAGATTATATTGATATCTTTCACATAAGAATACTAAAAACATTAAGTATAGGTGACTAGTTTTCAAGTATATTATGCTTCTTATCATACTTATTAATGATGTCTGATCTACTAGTTTCCCAGCTTTATCAAGATCATGAGAATTTTTGGTATCGATTGGGGTGCTTATACTTTTAGTGTTTTCATATATATACTTTCTAAGAATATATTTAATATACTTATGTTGTGATATATAATTTCCTTCTAGTTTTTAAGAAATTTGAAAACCTAGGAAAAATGTTAACTCCCCCATCACACTCATTTATAACTTAGATTTCATTAGATTCACAAACAAATCAGTTAAGGATTTATGAGTTTAACAAAATATAATGTCATCAACATGAATTTTAACAATAAAAACATTTGTATTATCTTTATTTATAAAATGATTCAGATCAGTGGTTCCCTTAACATAATTTTTTTGTAACAAAAATCTTGTAAGTCTATCATACTAAGCTCTAGAGGCTTGTTTAAGTCCATATAAAGCTTTGGTAAGTTTGAAAACATGTTTAGGATTTTTTTTGTCTTCAAAACCAGGAGGTTTTTTAATATAAACTTCCTCTTGAACATATCCATTAAGAAAATAACATTTCACATTCATTTGAAAAATGTTGAAATTAAAGAATGCTAAAAAGGCAAGTAAAATGCAAATAGATTCAAGTATAGCTACTGGGGAATAGGTTTTTCATAGTCAATTCCTTCTTTTTTATTATAGCCATTGGTAAATAATATAGCTTTATTTCTTACTATGATTCCATTTTCATCACACTTATTTCTGAAGACCCATTTTACTCCAATTACAGAAGTTTCCTTGGGTCTTTCAACCAAGGTCTAGACTTTATTCTTTTCAAATTCATTTAGCTCATCTTGCATTGATTTAATCCAATCATCATCACCAAAAGATTAATCAGTGATTTTTGATTCTATTAGGGAAAGAAATTATAGATGTTCTACTTCATTTCTTAAGGAACTTCTAGTCATTACAGGTTGATTTACAATACCAATGATACTATCACTTAGATGATTCTTAAGAAACAACTGATTTGGGTTTTGTAAAGCATGTTCATCAACATATGGTAGAAAAGAATCTAGGGTAAATGATTTGGAAATATTTTATTGAACATTTTGTTTATCAGAAGAGTCTTTTACCAAAGGATGATAATAAGTTTTTGAAAACACATCTGAGGATGTAGGTTGAGGTTGTTTAAAAACAAAAGGATCAAATTCATCAAATTTGACATGCAATTTTTCTTTAACAGTACAAGTATTTTTATTAAAAACTCTATAATCCTTAGAAGTAATGGAATATCCTAGGAAAATTCATTCATCGTATTTGGGTGAAAATTTATGTAAGTTATATTTAGTATTCATAATGAATAATTTTCAACCAACTACTTTGAAGTACGAAATTCTAGGTTTTCAACCGGTCCACAATTCATAAGGTATTTTGTTAAGAAAATTTCTGATTAAAACTCAATTTTTAATATAATAGGTGGTACTAACAACTTCATCCCAAAAGTGTTAAGTAATAGCATATTCACTCAACATGGTTCTAGTTATCTCTTGAAGAATTTGATTTCCTATTTCAACAACACTATTTTTTTAGGAGTTCTTGGAGTTGAAAAGTTATGAGTAATGCCTTTCTTACTACAAAAAGTTTCAAAATGTGAATTTTGAAATTCTCCTCCATAATCACTATGAATAGTTAAAAATGGAAGGTTTTTCTCATTTTTAACTTTGGCTTTAAAAGTTTTGAAATAAGAAAATGATTCATATTACTTTGCTAGAAAATAGACCCATGTAAATCTAGAGTAATAATCAACTAAGACAAATACATAATATTTTCCTCCAATACTTCTAGTTGTGTTGGACCAAAAATATCCATATGCACTAACTATAATGCATCAAAAGTTTTGGCTTTACTGATTGATTTAAAACTTGATTTATGTTTCTTTCTATATTGACAAAGATCAAAAAAAATTGAAGAGTCAAATCTAACATCCGGTAGATCCTTAACAAGTCTTTTCTTTGAGATTTTTCATAGGTTCCTAAGGTTATAGTGTCCTAACCTTCTATTACATAACCAAGATTGATCTTCCATTGAACTAAGTCAAGGTAGATCTTCGTTCCTAAGGTCTTCTAAGTTAAGTGTGTACACATTCTCATGCCTATGGGCAGAAAGAATAAACTCTTCCTTGTAATTGTGTATTAATCATTTATCATTCCTAAAATCCACAAGGTAACCTTCATCACATAATTGAATTATGTCAATGAGATTGTTCTTAATACCCTTAACAAATAAAACATTTGAAATTAAAGTTTTTTCAAGAAGAAAAATGTTACCTATACCAATAATTTCTCCCTGAGCATTATCTCTGAAAGTTTCTTTTCCTCCTTTCTTCTTGAAAATATTTTCAAATAAGTTTTTGTTAATAGTCATATGTCAGGAACATAAATTATCCATGTACCATGTATTGTTGTTGGTACTTTTTTTATTTTCTTGAAAATAAAAGAGTTAGAATTTTGGAATCTAAAATTTCTTGGATCCATAAATTTTAGAAAGTAAAATTTTAGGAATCCACATTTTCTTAGAAAAATAAGCTTTATGAAAAACTATAGATTTGGTTTTATTTAAAGAAAAAAATTTCTCCCAATGGACACTACATTGACACTTGGTAGAAAATGGTGCACTTTTGGGAACAAAATAATTATTACTAAAAATAGGTTTGGAGTTAGTATAACCAATTCTTGAACAATTCCTTAGAGAAAGAATTTGAGAATACATTTTATCTAATTCTTTCCTTCCTGAGGTAAAATTTGATAAAAGTTTCTTTAAGGAAAAAATCGGATTTTAGTCTAGTGAATAAATTCTTATCCTCAAAGTTACTAGGACTAGAACTTGAGTTAGCCTCAAAAATATTTTTCTTAGAAATAGAATTTTCAAGATCATTAGAAATTTTATCCTTTTAAGAATTAACATCCTTAAGGTTTTTAAAAATACTTCCAAAATCATGAATTTTCTGATCAAGATCTTTAGAAATATTTGATACTTATTTGGTTAAAACAGAAGTTATAGAATTTTTGTTCACTAATTTATTTTTTATCTTACAATTTTCATTCTCATGAAGTTTAGAATACCTAGAAACTTATTTGTAAAAAGGTAAAGAGTTATCTTCATCGAAAGATTCTTCATTTGAAGACTTATAATATTTATTATCAATATAATTTTCATTCAAATATACATTAGTGATAGATTCTTCATTGTGTACTTTGGACATTAGACAATGATTTTCAATAGGTAGTTTGGCTAGTAGACCAATATTCTTCTTACTATAAGATTCATACTCTAAGGATTCATCAGATGAGTCATCACCACTAGAACACCATGTATCATTAGCCTTCAAGACTTTCTTGGATTTAGATTTGTAATACTTATTTCTATTTCTCTCATAATTATTCTCTTTTCTATATTTTCTTTTGAGAATGGGACAATCTAGCCTAATGTTTCTGACTCTTTTTAATTCATAACAAGTGACTTTCAAGTCTTTTTTGTCTTTTCTTTATTTATTCTTATATCTATAATGAAAATATTTCTTTCCCACAATCTTGTTCATCTTTAGATAAATATTGGATAATTATTTTTCAAAATGTTCACTTTCACAGGACTCAGATAGAACAGTGACTTTCTTAGACTTGTATCTTGTAACCCTTTCTGGTGTCTTAAATTTAGTAGTAGTAAAGGACACACTTACATTTCCATTCTTCTTCTTATTCATATCCGAATATCTTTTCATTATTTTCTCATGTTGAAGAGGAGTTCCAAACAGTTCATCAAGAGTAATATTGGAAAGTTTCATGTTTTCATTAACGGATATTATTTTGGATTCTCAGTTGTTGAGCATAATATCTATAATATTTTCCACATGAACTTCATCATCAAGAACTTTTTCTCCTATAGATTGAACACTATTTACAATAGTCATGAATCTTTTTTGCACCTTGCAAACTGGTTCTCCATAAGGAAATAAGAATCCATGATATTCTTCTCTAAGCATTACTCTTCTTGTTTCTATAACTTTGGATTTACCAAAGTTTGTGACTTCCAATTTCTTCCAGATGTAGTTGGAAGCTTCATAAGAAGATATTTGACTATATATGTTCCTGGTCAAAGAATACAACAAAGTATTGTGTACCTTGTAATGTAGTTGATATTCTTATTTCTCTTGTTTGGTGAAGGTTCTGACTTCCTTGTCTGGAATTTTATAATCTCTAGTAAGCATGAAAAAATTGTCTACTCAAGTGTTAATGACAAAAGTTTTCATCCTATATCTCTGGTACTCTTAATCATTACTATAGAAAATTGGTGGTCTGGTAGGATTAATATTTTCAATGGAACCCACATTTAGACCCATCATTCTATAAGAAAATATCTTATCCACAAAAGCTTGTTAAATGTAAGAGTTTATAAACAATGATGAAAATATTTAAGAAAAAATGAGCAAGAAAAGTTCAGAAAGAAAATAAAACTTGATCAAGAAAAGTTCAGAAAGAAAATAAATCTTGAGAAATAAAACTTATATGTAAGTGTAAGTATTTCAAAGACCTCCTCTGATACCAATTATAGGATCGAAATAGTATATGTAGATGCTCAAATACAAGATGGGGTGAATTGTATCCTTAAAAAATTTCTTTTTTAACCTTAAGAAAAACTATGTTTAACAATTTTAAATAAGGTAAATTTATAAACCCTAAATTAGTTCTATGAAACAATCTTTCTTAGGTTCTGGAAATATGGTTCCAGAAATGAAACTTAAGAAAAGTTTACATGGGAAAATATTCAACCTTAAAGTGTATAAAATATTACTTATCAGAGTAAATAAAAGTATAAAAAAAAGTTATACTTTCTTCCTTTATCAAAATACAGGGGAAATAAAACTTGAAACAAAACAAGTAATAAGTAGAAAATAATTTAACCTAAAGAGTAGGGTATCCAGCAACCTTGGATAAAGGTCCCTTGATTTATAATTTTAAGAAAGTATGTCTTACCCACACTAGGGTAATACCTTGATAGGAATATCGAAATCTATATTGATATCCTCATAATCCCTCGATATTTAAGGTAGTTGTCACCTCTATCTTTCTATCCCTAAAAGTACTCGATTGTACTCAGTAATAATCAGAGTTTCATGAAGCAAGATGAACAAGATGTTCAGGGAAAAACAAGATGTTCATGAAAACACATAAAGCATGAGAGTGTTTATCTCTCTATAAATCACTTCACAACATCAAATCATGTAATCTCTAGGATATTGGAATGATAATGATATCGTTCAAATGAAATTTTATTTATAAATAAAACCTCAAGGTTTGGCTCCCAACTCCAATGGTCATATTTTTTCTTGAATCTCGTAGGGACCTGTACATGTGTCACTTAACCAATGGTTAGTTAGAACCAGATTTTATGACATCATTTCAGAATAAAAACATGTGTCAGGAAAATGAAGTATCTTAACCAAAACTGAATTTCTGGAGTCTAAGGAAAAATTGAATTCAGAGTCTAATCATATAAACAATCAGAATCTTTAAGACATGGATATTAAGATTCTTCTTTACAAAGAAATCAAGATCTGAATTATAAAGATTATAGAGTTTTTATTCCAATGAATTCAGAATCTGAATTCTAAGTAATTGAGAGTCTAAATTCTGAGGAATTCAGAGTCTAAATTTTGAGGAATTCAGATTCTAAATTTCTGATAATTCAGAGTTAGAATTTTAGAGAATTCAGAGTCTGAATTTCAGAGAATTCAGAGTCTGAATTTCAGAGAATTTAGAGTCTGAATTTCAGATAATTCAGAGTCTAAAAACATAAGACTCTATATACAAGAAACTATAATATTATGAGGTTTTTAATAAGGATCCAAATTTTAGGCTTAGTAGTAAAATGAATTTTATTTTGATGGATTATAAAATGAGGCAATAAAAAAAAGGTAAGGATAGAAATTTCCTTAGAGAAGGAAAAATTTCCTTAAGAAAATAATCCTTAGAGAAAAATAAAATTTTTTATGATAAAGTGTTTGGGATTTTCAAAACATATAGGAATGGAAAATTCATACGGAAACTTTATTGACTCAACATGTTTGGCCTCCCAAGAAACCTCAAGATGGATTAATGTGATTATGGGCCTCCCAAGGAACCTCGAGATGGGTTGGTGTGACGATGTGCCTACCATGAACCCTCATGATAGGACGATGTGATGATGATCCTCCTAGGAACCTTTAGGATGGTCCAGTGAGATGTTTGGGCCACCTAGAAACATTCAATATGGTCTAGTGTGATTAGTTAGCCTCTTAAAAACTTGGGGGGATGGTCTAGTGTGCCTGTTTGTCCTCCCCAGAGTCTTCAGGGATGGGTTGAGGTACTTGACGAGAATATGACCTATGATCAAGTGTGATCCATGGGATAATTATGGTTATGAGCTTCCAACATGCCATTCCTTTTCTAAATGATCTAAAAAATATGGATTTGGGGTTCATGTAATCCTTGTTAGTGCAATATAACCAAGCGGTAAGTATGGTTATTTATGTATTTATTTTCCATCTTTACATAGAATTTTATATGAAATGCTACATTTATGATAAGGGTGTATTGGTGGTATCCTACTTGGTTTATACTCACACCATACATGGGAATCTAAGTGTATGTTTATACCTTTTTTTCATGTATTCAGATGATGGTTGGGAACCTATTAAGGTAGTTGTGTAGGAGGAGAAAGTTAGTTAAGGAGATGGCAGGATAGATTCCGGGTTCCTTATGGATATGAATTTTATTTATTTTTATCCTTAATTTGTTTATGAATATTATACATGTGAGGATCCATCCAGCATGAAGTTTGGATATTGTATGTCATTCTGTATAGTATGGGTTGGAATTATTATTATTTTCATACTGTATTTTCACTGTTTATTCTAATTACTACATCCATTATTTTGTACTCTATTTTGGATTCTTGTTACCGAAGTTACAGTAACCCCATGTTCCCACTTAGTTCATCACCACTGGTCATTAGCCTATTATATATAGGTAAGTGTTCATTAGGCCATGTTCCACCTTCATCCCAAGCTGGGCGATTCGATTCAGGGTGTTACAATATAGATTTTTTGAACAATAACTGATAAACAAACGCACTGAAGAAACATAAATGGGCACTATAAGAGTTGTTATATCAATATTATCAATAATATAAGTCAATCATAGTAATTTATAATGGATTAGGTTGGCACCTATTTGTTTTAATGATCGCCAAATCATGTTTATTATGGTATTATTGAGTTTTATGTTTTATGATATCATTTTACATTATAAGGAAGATTGGTGAAATTTGGATAAGTTTAAATCACCATTGAGGTCGATTCACCACCAGAAATGAGTCATTGTTGGGGAAAACTCACCATCAGGGTGAAAATATAGTTAAATATAGGAAATATTCACCACCAAGGATGACTTACCGTCAGCTATGTCTCACCACCAGAATGAAAATTTTACAAATTACTGGAAACACCTATTGTCAGCTATGTGTCACCGCCAGAACGTATTCTTGGCCAATTATGGGGAGACTCGCCATTGTAAAATAAATTTGGAAAATTATGAAAAATACTTATCATTAGAGATAACCTGTATAAATTTTTCTATGTGTTAGAAAGACCTATAGCCATAGCTAAGTTGTCGTTGAAGATGACCATCCTCCAGAATAGAAATTTGAAAAGGTGTTGGTTTTTCTCACCGCCATCATGACTTACCACCATCCTAACTCACCTCTAGCTTGATTCACTACCAGAGATTGTATCACCATTCAAAAGAGTCACTTCCACTATTTATGTTTATTTTGAATTAACTATTTACAGTGGCTATGTTATCGAATTTAATGTTGTGAGTAATTTTGATTATTATTATTAATATATTATAGAGATGAATTAAAAAATGTTCCATCCCTAAGTATGAGGATGCAGGATATCCAAATGATCATTCTCCATATGTAAACTCATTCATGATTTTGATAAAATAAGTAACAGAGTTCCTTATGTAGATGTATATATATATAGTACACTTATATAAATATATACATGTACACATAAAGAGTGTAACTTTTGGAGAGCTTACACGCTGCATCTTGATTACACACGATAGAGGAAGAGGGGAGATTACAGAATATTTGGTTCCTTCCCATAGTCAGAACAAAAGATTTTATGACACTATATTTTAGTTCAATTCTCAGAACCATGACTCAATCTTCAGTTCAAACTACTTTCAAGTATTCACAAGATACAAAGCATATAAGAAGAGTAACACAAACTTTCAAAATATTTAATTTTATCTTTATATATATTTAATTTTTCTTATCAGAAGTGTGTTTATAATCTATATTTGACACACACACTATCTCCTACACTATATCAGTAAGATACTTGATATATTCTTAAACTCTATTGACCTTTGTTTTCCCACAGTGTTGTGGAAGAGATCACTACATGGACTATCTTTGTTTTATTCCCATGGGTTTGTGGAAGAGGCCCCTATGTGTCTTGGATAGCTTTATTTTTTTTACAATCGATCTAGGTTGTAGATCATAAATTATTTTATATAATTTTCTTGGTAGAAGGTGATTTTCAAGTGGATAGGATTAAGTCTTGTCTTGAGACTGAACCTCTTATATTCATTCTGATGTGTGTTTTTTTGTTTTATCTCTAATATTTAAACTGAATCTATTTTAATTTATAAAAAACTGATACATTGATAGTTAATCTTAATTAGTGTGTATATAAATTTTTTATTAAGTAAACTGGTTTCAAAATTTAAAGTATTTTTTATAATTTTTTTAATTGAGACATAATCAATATTTTAGAATTTTTTTAAAATACCAAAACTTATATCGATATGCTATTTTGATTAACTAGTATGTTTGATTTTAAACTGGGGTTTTTATTTAAACATGTTTTTGAAAGAAATTTTACCAGGTACCCTATTCACCCCATCTTGAGATACTCACTCCATCCAACAGATTAGATATTTACTAGGTCATAGATAATAGTCTAAGTAAACTGAAGTTGATCTAGTGAGATGCCAATACTAGATAATTAATGTAATAAACCAAAAAAAGAAACACAGTAAGGAAACACTAAACCCAGCCAAAATTTTATAAGAATAGTGAAATATTTTAATTTTTCATGACTTCATTTATATGGTATAGTAAATATAAAAGAAAAATTATTTTATTTGAAAATCCAAAATACCATTTTTAAAAATATTTACTTTTAAAAATATAAATTTAAATACGCATATAGTTCCCGTACAACCTTAGTTTTTTTAATGAGGCCACATTCTAAAAATATAATTAGTTAATAGAAATTGATAATGGAATATCCATAGTTAAACTATTGATTGGATTATCATTGGTGTGTAACATTTTGTCACACGTTTTTTTTGTTCAATAATTTCAAGATGAAAATATAACATTACATCTATATGTTTAGATTATCCAAGGAAAAAATATTTTTTTATTGAAACAAAGCATTTTTGTTCTCAAACAAATAAAGAACACTTTTTAATATATTTAACTAAATATATTATTTAATTGATTCTATTTGTGTTATGTATTATAGTTCAATGTGAGACAATGCAAAAAATGACTTCATGTTTTATTTCTAATAAATTGATCCACCACTAGTAATGAATATATAAAAATAAATTTATTTACATGTATCAACATCAGTAGAATATATAGTCTACAAATCCTATCACATAATTTTCTAGATCAATATTTTTACAAAAGAATAAACATAGGCTAGGGGAGAAAGACATAAAATAGAGTAACCACTTTAATACCTACCAATGAGGCTTCAATAGATTACATATTAACCTGATAATTATAAACATATAAAAATAAATATATTTACTCACACATACCATCAAAAGCATTAAGATACTTGTTATATTAGCATATAATATTTCACTCATAAATGTTACATCTAACTCATTATTAAGATACTGTATAATTGATGGTTTAGAATATTTCACCATTGGAATATTAACTATTTTCAAATGCTAAAAATTACCTCTTTAAAATTATTTATATTGGCATTTTATGAATGATATAAACCTTTTTTCCTCTTCCCTAAATATTTTTCATTTCCAAAATTTAATTTTCATTTCCAAGGTAATTCATTACAAAATAAAATATAAATAATATTTTAATGTGATTAATAAACATCATGTTTTTTAAAATAAGAAGTATTTCTTCAATAAACAAGAGTAGATAAACCATGTCATGTTTAATTTATTTAAATTAAACACATGAAACATATTTACTTTGGGTATGATGATTACCAATCATAAATAAATCCAAAAATTTATAAAACTATATAAAAGACTACTTTTGTCCATATAAAAAATTTATCAAAAGATAGATTTAATTTGGATTAAAATCATTAAAAAACTATTAAACAATTTTATAAAAATTATTTATTCTAATTATCCATGAAAAAATACAGTTTTATAATCTAAATTTTCATTAGGTAAATCATAATAGGTAATAAAGTAAACAAGTAAAAGATATACCGAATTCTTGATAAGAGGAGAAAATATGTCACAATAATGTATACATTTATATTTCAATAAGACCTTAGTGACAACATAGTTTTAATATTTGATTTTACATTCCTTAGTACTATCTTATTTTCTATAAAAACCACTTAGAACATATAACTATAGAATTATAAAGTTTATTAATAATAATGAAATTTTTATTTTTAATCAAAGAATACATTTCATAATTCATGTTAGCCATCTATTACCTTGATTATTTACTTTTAAGGAATTGATTCTTTGATTTTGGTTCATCGTTAATGAATTAATGGACATTATTGTTAGAAAATGTGGCCACATTGGTATGAAAGAAGTTACATGGGTCTCGATTAACACTTTGTCCCCTATCATGGGTGAGTTTGTAATACTGAAGCTCATTGAAAAAATATTTATTTGAATCGAAGATAGAATTTAATGTGGGTTTATTTGGTTGTGGAGGCATAATAGAGATAGTCTCATTTTGATACTTTCTTTATAGTTCTATTTAAAATTCCATGCCCATTAGTTGGGGTGTATCAATGTTTTTTCATCATCAGAATGGCTAGTCATAAAAACATTAGACTCATGAAAAAATATAATAACTAACAATTTATTTATAATATCATGATTCATCTATCCATAATTTGTAACCCTTAACACTATTATAATATCCTATGAAAATACACTAGACGTATCGTGGTACATAGTTATCCAACATTAAATGCTTATAAGTAATATAACTAGAAACCCTTATGTCTTCATAGCTAGGTGGTTTTTTATTTCACATTTTCTTTTGTACTTTATAATTTTTAGATGTATATTAGAAATTATTGGTCAAATACACTATTATTTTTCCAAAAAAAACAAGGTAAACCATAATATGTTAACAAGATTAAACTCTTTCTAGTATAGTCCTATTCATTATTTTAGCTCAACTATTTTTATGGGGGGTTTATTTGAGTATTAATATTACAATAATATCCTTAGAGGTGCCGAAATTCAAAAAAACTTGTTTTGAAAAATACCATCAATATTTTTTAGTACTAAGAATGATTATTCTATTTCAAATTTCATTCACAATAACATTTTTCTGGTTCAAAAAGAAAATAATGTTGTAAAATATTTTATATAAAATTTATATATAGACTTTTCATGAGTTAAAAACTATAAAATTCAAAAAATAATATGCTCCACTATGGTAGGTTTCCTAAGAATGATGCCATAAATCTAAATTTAGGTATTTAAGTAGATGATTAGCATTATATTATGATCCTTTAAAATTGAAATTACTCTATTTTCTATAAAATAATATTTATATAATGGATGCTTTTATTGTTTTATTTGATTCAAAGGAATTTTTTTGTTAAATTATTCTAATCCTTCATTAATAACATTATTTAATTTTAGTATTTTCATTCTTTAATATATATATCGCATTAAACTATCTTATATTTTTTACCATTTAACATGTATAATTAATTGATAGGTGATCCCTTCATTATGATAAGATAACTATAGGTGATTCTTAGGGTTATTTATTTTGAAAGAAAAGTAAAACCCTTTTGATCATGGACTCCTAGATAAATGTTCATACGTTTTATTTTGGGTACCCATATAACCACATTAATTTTTTTAAAATTTCCATCATGAATTAATGATAACACAAAACCTATTAACATCACCCAAAATGACATTTTATTAACTAGAACCACATCTCCATATTCATTTTTTGTTAAATTAAGAAAAATTATCATTTAAACACATGTGGAATTAGAATCTTGAATCTTTGACCCACTCTTCCACTATAGTATTGATAGATGCATTTAAAACTTTTTCATTTTTAAATTTAGTTTCAAATATAAAATAATCATCATAACCATTTATTGAATTATATTCTCAGTTTTTATAACCCTTTTTAAGGTACCTAGGTTGTTTACAATGATAAAAATTAAGACTATACACGTATATTTTGAAAAAAATCACTAATATTATCCCATTTTTAACCATATTTTCACTCTTACCCATTATTCTTGATCCTTTAGTCTCAAAATTTATATTAACATTATTATTAAACTCCCTATATAGTCAAATGGATTTTAACTCTTTAAGGTTTGAGGAATTTTCTTCATATATCATGAAATCTCTCAAATAATTGTATAATATTTCTAAGTATATGAGAAATATTTTTATTTATAATTCATATTCTATATATATATAAGATAGATATAACATGATTTTATTAAATTAATTGATTTGTGAATAAATTGTAGTATTTTCATGCATATTAAAAGTATATAATCTTATTTTCATAGATAATATACCTACTATAGACTTTTTCATATCCAAATTTTAAAATTGAAATCATATTGTATTAGTAGTTAACCCATAGAAACTTCATGTAGAACTTTATACCCTAAAGAGAGTAATAAAATACTATTTTATTTTGTAAGAACATCAATATAAGATACTTTATTATTTCCTATGATAGTGGGAGTAGTGATTTTATTTTTGGAAAAAAAGAGGGCATCAATAAGACATTTTCCGTACTAGTAGATCTTTAATTTTGATTTTCTAGATATTAAAATAATTTTCACTATCAATATTTTTTCTCAAATTTTATAGTTCTCAAATAAATGTTTAGAAATTCTCTAGTACTGATTATTATGAGGGTATTTTTATTCTCACAATATGACCTCCATAGGTAATGGCCAAGGATCTACAAAATATTTTGGTTGTTTTACATATTCAAAAACATGAAGTGGATAGATATCAAAAATAGAATGAAAATATAGAATCATAATTAATATAATCAAGATGTATGAACTTTTAAATAATAATACACTCAAAAATAATACAATTTTTTTATATGCTTTATAACATGTTGGACCTACATGAATGATATAAACACCACTCCAAGTACCTCTTTATTATAAAACAAAACAAAAATGAATATTAGAACAAAAAAGTCAAAAAATAAAAAAGAATTAATTAGATGTATAAATATTACTAAATTAGGGAAAGTTATTATCAATCATATAAAAATTTATCATGTTTTGTCATCCTAGATGGAGTAATGCAATTGACATATAAGAAGAACAAAATTAGATAAATAGATGTAAAATAATTCTTACAAATCCAAACCACCTACCTAGAACTTTAATATGTCTCAAAAAAATTATTAGAACTCTAACACCACGTGATCTCCTTTAATCGCATGTCCTCCAAATTAATCTATCAAGTTATAAATCATAGTTTCTATCAGAACCAATCTCTGGAGACTGGCATGAACTATAGAACCAATTCTCAATAATGATGAAAATTTATCTCCCACTTATATTTTTCTATTTTCTCTTAGATGAAAAATGAAAAATACTAAATAAGTGAGGCATTGAAGACATCCTTAAGGCATAGATGTATGTTCAATGATCTATAATCTAATTGATGGACTATTATGACAGGTTGGTACTAGGTGGTGAAAAAAATCCCACACAAAAATCATACACTCAAACAACTCAGATTAAATAGAATAATTATAAATCTCAGGGAGGAAATGACATGAAAAAATAATAGTGACATTCTACACACCATTATTTATGGAAAAGGTTATGTGAAGAACAGTGAAAAAAAATTCCCTAATAAATATACCAAAGAAAATAAAATGGGGACCTTTAGAAAAATTAGATCAAAATGATCAATGATGGAGCTCAAGCCTGGTTAGAGACCATAGATCAGATATATAGTAGGAAATGGGTTATAAACCAAGTAATATGTTTATGTCACTATGAGAAACTAATACTAGGGAATAAATAAAATATCCCAAAAGGATAAATCCCACAAAGAAGCGCTTAACCCAACCAACATTTTATAAGAATAAAAAATTCAATAATTTTTCACGGAATAATTTTAATGGTATAATTAAACTAAAATAAAATAAATTTCATTTAAAAACCCAAAATTGCATTTTAATATTTATACCAATTATATACTAAATAATATGAAAATGTTTATCACTAAAAATTATTTTAATTGAAATACATTCTTAAAGGAATTAGAAAATTATACCAAAAATAAGAGATATTTTTAAATGATCATCCCTAAATCCATTCATGAGAATAAATTTTGAAGAAAATTAGTTATATTAATAGTAATATAGTCATATTATTAAAAAAAATCATCAAAATTTTCAAGTGACTATGAATTTTCCATTTATAGGTTATTTATTATCACCCACAAAAAAATATCTTTTATAGGGGTCCTAAAATATATTTCATGCAAAATATTAAAAAATATGATGAGATTGGGTCCCCTTGTTTGAGGTCAAGTTTACATTTAAAATTACTAGACTACTTATCATTTATCATTAATTGGTATTATATAGTATGTGAAAATTACACATTATAGGGTATCAATCTAAAAAAACACATTCATTAGAGAGCAGAGGAATGGAAAATTAATGTATTCATATGACTTATGAAGATCAACTTATAGATTAAAAAATTTTATTATTATTCCTCTTTCATAATTATACAATATCATTTGAGTATTAATAATATCATTAAGAATATTCCTTAATTTTATGATGGAACCTTGTTGGGAGCCATTTAATTTTCTATCAACTATTTTCTGTTGAATAATTATAATATTGAAAATTCATTTATATGAATGATTAAAATAAGAAATTACATAGAAATTAAAAACATAATTTGGCCATAAAGCCTATATAATCAAGTAAATAATATTTTAGTTAATATCATGAAGCAAATTACCAATATTTTTTTCCAATTTCACATAAAAATTTCCTATGATAACCTATGGAGGAAAAAAAATTGGGTATAAAACCCATTTGGGTTAAGTGTTAGAATTTATAAAGTTGAGAATAACTCATACTCACATAAAAAAGGGTTACCTATTAAAGAAACTTGAATATATCTTATTTATAAACCTTTGAACCAATCCCCTTAATAGAATTGTTAATATGAGAGACAAAAAAATATAAAACCCAAATAAGTTCCAACAAAATGAAACTGAGACATGCCTAACTGAGGTATTATAAGTTAAATTTGATTCTTCTAAAGATTTAATTGAGCCAATGAAATGGGTATAACTCCTTTGTTTTATTTGTTCATGAAAATTTTTGTTTTAGATTCACCTTTATAAATACAATACATAGTATTAAATTGATAAAAGAACATTGTAATTTTTAAAAACATGCTCTTGTACAAAGATAGTGAATAATTTACCTTATATACAAGAGAAGAATCATCCCAAAAAAGATATAAATTAATAACATTATTAGGTGAGAAAATATTATCCTTCAACACAACCAAAATTTAAAAGAGAACTATTATGGTTATACAATATCATTTTTATGGTTCATTTATAGAGTGGATCTTTTTAAAGAACACCAACATGGGAGTCTCAATCACTTTAACCTTTAATATTTGATCTATATTATTGTAGCAACCGAGTCCACTGATAGTATAGGAACCCTAACTTTTTAATATTTTCATTATGTCATGCCCTACCAGATACCACGTGTTTCCATATAAACGCACATTATTCCCCCTATGCCCACCAGCATGCCCAAATGGGTCATCAGAATAATGAGTTCCCCCACACGCCAACACAAGTTCTTTTAGTGTGCTTGACCTCACCCATAGACACCCTAAGAGACATCCCAAGAGATCACCCATCTTGACACTACTCCAGGTCAAGATCACTTAACATTGGTGTTTTAATCAAGTAAAATCCTAAAAATAAATTTTCACCATGTTGAAATAGTTATTATCATTTAGTATTTTATCCATTTAATTTTTTACAGTGTTAAATTATTCCCCATTTAGAGAAAAATTTCCTTATTTTAGACCCTATATTTTAACCTATGAAGTGAAACTACACTTCTAGTTGGGTACTAATCTCATACCACTTTAACAATTGGGCCCCACTGATAGTATTCTCACCCAAACATTTTAATATGGTTTTTGGGTACTAGCTTTACAGGTGCCACCAATTTCCCCAAAAACATATGTTGTTCCCTTTGGGGATCACCCATGTGCCTGAAAAGATCATCAAACTAATAATTTTTCTCACACACCATCAGATTTTCTTTTAGTGTGATTTTTCATTACACACGCACTCTCTTTGAAACTTCCTAAGAGGTCTCCCATCTTAACAAAACTCTAGAACAAGCTTTGTTAACTACAATGTTTTGATCTAGTATGCTCATAAAATGAAATGTGAACCTTGTTGACATGAGTAGTAACATTTAGTCTTTTAACCTTTCATGTTTATGGGGAGTTATAAATACCTTAAAACTTCTTCCCAAAACCCAATCTCACTGGTAGAAAAAATAGCATTCATGGTGAGTTTTTAAAATTAGTTATTTAATAAAAAATGTTAAAAACTTTTAACATAAATTATTTATATAATTGAAGATAAAAACCATGTTGTTGGGGGTTTTGATGTATGTTAATATATTAACTAACATTATAATCCATTTTATCGTTTTTTTTAATATATATATGACATCAAAACCCACTGTGACATGGGTTTTAACATTAGTTATATAAATCACTAACATCAAAACCTATTTTATGGGGGGATTTCACAATAGTTATTCATATAACAGACATAAAAAACCCTATCTAGGTGGGTTTTAACATAAGTTATATGTTAACCAATGTTAAAATAAAAATTCAATATTTTCATCCACTAATGTTTCAATTTTTTTCATAACATTTTCATTTAATTTTTAATATCCCACTTAAAATTTAATATTCCATGAGAATAATTTTTTAAGTACCATATAAAACTATTAATTCTCCCTCATTCTACATTTCTGATCTATTCATCCTTTGATTTAAATATTTTTCATTTCACATCTTCTTCATTCCATTTTTTTCATGGTATTTATAATTATTCTATCATTATTTGGTTCTTTTTATGATTTGTTTCCTTTATAGATATACCATTTATGATTTATTTTTTTATGATGAATATGACTTCTTCCGATCTAGTAGAAATGATAAATATTTTATATGAAATTTACCAACATCCATTTAAAATTTCATAAATATCATAATTTTTAATGTTGTAACAGTTCTTTCATAAAAATAAAATGAATATCAATATACTATATTTATATTAGAAGGAAACTGCTATAATGAATTAAAAGTAGTATTATTCTCAGCTCACTTTATCTTCTTTTTTTTAGATTATAGAATTTTATAGTTTTTTTATCTTTTATTTTATTCCAAGGAAATTATGTGTATTGAAATATTTTTCTAAAAAATAAGATACATTTGATGTAAGTTATTTAGATAATTGATGTCAAAATTCACATTTGACATTGGTTATTCAGATAACTGATGTTATAAATGACATTCGATGCTAGTTATTTAAATAAATGACATTGAAAGCTGCATATAATGTAAATTATAAAATAATTGATGTCAAAAGTCTTAAACTTTTATTGAAATAATGATTTTGATGTTGCTTTATATAAAAAAAATTAAAAAAATACTTACAGCATTGACTGTATTTATATTACCTTAGAAACCCAACATTAAAATTCACAAAAAAAATGACATAAAAAGGTACTTTTATACTATTTTATATTAATAAACTCAAAATTAGGTGAACCATAACATTATAAAAACATCCAACAATAATAGGTGAGTATCAAAAATTCATAGGGGAAATAAAACAAAGATAAAAGGTCAATGTGAATGTTACTCTCATGTTCTTGTTCGTTAAAAGTTAAATATGTGTGTGTGTATGTATACATGAATATTATATATTTAGTCATTTAGGGATAACTTATGTTGAATCTTCAATTTTTTAGACAATAATAACCAAATTTTTGGTACCAAATAAGTCTTGTATTAGTGAATATAATGTATCGCAAACTATAGTGGAGGTAATGTAGCAGTATTATTCTTTCGAGATGGGATTTTAGACCATGTATTAGATGCTAAAGTCAAATGGTCTTTAGGATATAGGGATTACATGTCATTATTCAAGGAACTCTAACTTATTTTAAGTAAACTTTATCAATGGATACAATGGTGTGATAACACTTAACAATAAATAAAGTTTTAAGATGAATATTTGTGTGATCCATCACTGAATGTTGCGAATGACTCTCAAAGTTCACCTAAGAGACTTTGATTGAGGTAAAATATTGTAAGATTTGAATGCAACGTTGGATAATTAGTCTTGAAAATGATAGGATGATGGGAAGGGGTTATACAGAATAGAGCATTGTTATTCTAGACCTTCGAGCAATGTAAGGGTTCATTTTCAACCCATTTAAAAAAGTGACTATCAAGAAAATGAAATAAAAATGGTGTTTAAAATAAGTATATTTTCTTCTAAAAAACTCTAAAAACATCCATAGCTCTTGTAATATGTATATTATAGTCCTTAAGTGTTAATATTAGTTAAATTGTATGTATGTATATATGAATGCTTGAATACATGTATATTACATATTTAATCAATTAGGGATAACTTACGTTGAATCTTTAGGTAATAAAAATTAAATTTCAATACTAAAAACATCCAAATATCCTATAATATGTATAGCATATGTGTTTTTACTCCTTCTTATGTGTGTACATACTAAAATTAATTATCTTTGTGTTCCTTCCCAGCTATTGAGCTCTACCACAAATAAAATTAAATATTTCAAAAATACCTATACAGTAGTGATTGGGGAGAACCTCAGTCAACATTTTTTTGGGGATAAAAAAGGATTGGAAGGCCTCCAAAACTTATTTTTTTAAGGGTACACCCATTTTTTAACATTTTATTGAATTTCATCCTTGTTTAATGGAGTCTTATTATCTTTCTTGGTGGATACTCAATTTATTCTCAAGGATTACACTCATATGGATATTATGATATAGAAATTTTATTATTTTTTATATCATAATATTATTTATAATTAAATATATACACATGTATACATATTTGTATATATTTTCACATAAAAAAATTAATTTTATAAATAAATATGTAAACATATATACATATAAAATATCTTTCTAAATATATAAACTATACCTATAACACATTGCCATATTTATTTTTAGTTAAATTAAAATATATTCACATTTATAACACATGTTGAATAATAATCCTTAATCTTTGACCCACTCTTCTACTATAGTATTAATAGGTGAATTTAAAACATTTACATTTTCAAATTTAGTTTGGACCATAAATTATTCATCATAACCATCCATTGAATTATATTTTTTGTTAAGATAACTTTTTTATGTGCCTATGTTGTTTACAATGATAAAACATAAATCTCTACAAATATATTTTGAAAAAATTCATTTATTTTTGCTATTATTTGTTAGTTTAATCATATTTTCACTCTTACCCCTTATGATTGATCCTTCAATCTCAACCTTTTTATTAAATTTTTTATTATACTCCCTATAAGTTCAAATAGATCTTACCTCTTCAAGGGTTGAGTATTTTTATTTATATATCATTAAATCTCTCAAATAATTTTAAACATTTCCTAATTGTATGAGAAATATTATTATTTTCCCTTCATATTCTTTGTATATATCTAAATAAGATAGATCTGACATGATTTTATTAAATTAATTGATGTGTGATTAACTAGTTGTATTCTCACGCATCAAAAAATTATATAATATTATTTTCATGAATAACATACCTACCAGATACTTTTTCATATTCAAATTTTAAATTTGTAATCTTATTTCATTAGTAGTGGACCCATAGAAACTTCATGTACAAATTTCTCCCCTAGAGAGAATAATAAAAGACTATTATATTTTTTAAGAACATAAATAATAACATAAATATAAGATACTCTATTATGTCCTATGATAGTGAGAGAGGTGATTTTGTTTTTGACTTCAAAGAGGGAATCAACAAGTCATTTTTTTACTATTAAAGAATGAATTTTTATTTTATAGAGATTAAAATCATTTCCAACAACAATATTATTTTCTCAAATTTCATAGTTCCCAAAGAAATGTTCATGATGTCACTCATACCAATTATTATGAGGTTTTTTTGTCCTCATGATATTACCTCCATATGTAATTTCCAAGGATCTACCAAATATGGTGGTGGTTTTACATATTAAAAAACATGAAGTTGATAGATATTGAAAATAGAATTAAAATGTAGAATAAAAAATGATTGAATCATGTTGCATGGACATTGAAATAATAATACACTCAAAAATGACACAATAATTTTATGATATTTGGACCGTGTTGGACCTACATGTAACACCCCAAGCTTCCACGGTATGCTTCTCTTTGAATAATACAGTAGCGTGTGTTGTACGCAACTTCGAGTTCTAACACACACCACAACCAATCAAACTAGCCGTTATGAATAGTAATACCCACTTTTTGAAATTTTATATATTTTATCTTTCAAAATGGAATTTATTTTTGGATTTGGAATATTGAAATTATCTTAGGGTGAATTTTTGGTACTTTCTTGATAACTTTCATATTTCAATGAATAGTGAAAATTACTAAATTTTAAGTAAAAACATATTTTTTAATCGAAATAATTAATAGTGATAAATTATGAATTTGAGTGGTTTTAAATTATATTTAGAATATATTTTTACAATTTAATCCAATGTTGGTCATTGGACATAATTTCACATTTAAACTGGACATAAACAAGTGTCAATCTTTTGATAGTTATTGTTTCCTAAAAACATGCTTTTTGTTTTGATAGCGGGAATTAATTTTAAATTAATAAATGCAACTTCTATGTTTTTAATTTGCTAAAATATACTTAATTATTGAATTCAGAATATCAAAATAAGCTTAGGGTAAATTTTTGGTATATTTCTGAAAACTTTTAATTTTTGATGAATAGTGAAAAACGCTGAGTTATAGTTTAAAAACAAATTTTTATTTAAATAATAATTTATTTTATTTAAATTTATTTTATGTAAAAATAGATACATATTACCTATATATGTTAAATTTAATTCATCGGAGTCAGTTTTTAATAATTTTAGATATATAAAAATTTTATTGAACTTTTCACCGTCTTTTACCCACCTCTTAAGAGAATTTGCAAACTCACATAAAACTTAATTTTACTACTTCTATGAGTGGAATTTCAAAAATACTAGAGACACAGTTAATATAAAGGAGTAAAATTTGGTTTAATAAGAGAAAAATATTTTTTTATGAATAGTAACTTTTTACTTTTTTTACCACGGTAAAAAGTAAATAGGGTAATTAAGGGTAAAAATGATATTATTATTAACCTAACACATGTCCTAATTCTATTGGATAAGTATAATTAGACTAATAACAACCTTAGAATAAAATATGAACCTCTTTGGTCCACTTCAACTAGATTAGGACATTTATTATTATTTAATTCAAAGAAGAGTTAAAAGTGTTAAATTCAAAGTTTAATAACTAAAACATTTTTAATATAGAGTTACACATAATATAAATTCGACTATAAATATTAATTAGAAATATAAAAATATTTCCTACATAATTGTATTTTATTTATAATATTTATAGATTTAATAATTAAATTTATTAATGATACACTGATGATGCAGTAATTACCTTATTAATGAAAGAATCAAATAAATGGTATTATAAATATTAAAATAAATATAATTTCAAAGTTTTTATGACATCCACTAATTTTATAGGTGAATAGGACATTGTAGGGATGATTAAATGTATCTTTTTTTAAGTAATAAAGTTCTTATGACTTTCACAAAAACCAAATACCAAATAGTGTCAAAATTGACATAAATTAATATTTAAAACAAATACTATATTATTGGTTGATATAATATTCCTAAAAATGTAATTTTCGGAAAAAGATCTTAAATAATATTATATATTCCATTAATTATCCACTTTTGGTTCTCTTGGAAGTTTAGAGTAAGTTTATTAACCATATAGAGTAAGAATACAAGAAGACACGGTAAAAGTTAAACTATTTAACTAAGAGGTAAATCTAAAAGATAAGGTTAAAATGGTAACCTGAACTTGTCTAAAACCTATTGGTTGAGAATATTTAGACCCATAACCACCTAATTCTCGAAATAAATTCATTTTGAGCCAATATAAACTGAATATAAATTTATTATAAAATAATACTTTAAGTTTTTCCTAAAGAGCCCCTCCTCCCCCTTATAAAAGGACACCACTTCTAACCAATTATTCATACCTTAAAAGTCTTTTTGTTCGGCCAAACTCTTCCCAAATATCCTCCCAACTTCCCTTAATTAAACCTAGAGACCTTATTTTGTTCATAAATCCAACTTAAGGAGCCCTTTTGGTCAAATCAAAAGGAAGAACCCGAAGAAGAGGTAATGATTTCACCACCCTCTTTCAAGTTCCTTTCTTCTTCCACTTCCTTTTTCTTTGTTGTTTACATTATAAAATAATAAATCCAGTATATTATATATAATTTGATGTTATTATAATTATGGTATAACCAAATTCATTAGTCTATCCATCCCTTGAATGACATGTCATCATACGTGCGTACGTACGGCCTATCGTCTCTACGTCATGGTGTAATTGTTATTCAATATATTATTATTTATATGGGTATAATAATGATGTATAATTCATGTAAATAATAAATATAACATGATAAGGATTCTGTATATATGATATAACATCCAATTATATATTATTTTAATATCAAAATAATGATTTTTCGCTCGTGCGTACATACGGATTACCGTCTCCACGACGTGATGAGATTCATTTCCAAGTTCACCATTCATCGACGATTATAAAAATATATATTACTAATAAGTATGTAATATATAACATAATAATTCTACTGGGGATATATATATTTATATATATAAGTATTTATGTACTTACATATATCTTATTCACTTACTTCCGTTCAATACTGTAGGAAAACAGAAACAGCGTTTATGCGTACATACGGACTACCGTCTCCATAGATGGTGTTTTCCATTTCATATATATGTCTATTGTACATATTTATATTCTAAATATATATTATATATATATCATTTTTTATATTTTGGAAGTATTTAAATCATGATCTAAGTGATACAATCAAGAGTAACAAGTTAAAACACGTACGATAAAGAAAGCAATTATTACCCAAAATATTAATATAACATGGAAATTATTATTAAATGGGTAGTATAAATTCATAAATGAATAGTGTATGATATTATAAATATTAATATGGTTCTGTTATAATTTAATAACATAATATAGTCTTCATACCGGAGGTTAAATGTATCCTCGACTAAAGGAAAGTGCAAGGTAAGGGGTTTCTTATCTCACTTTTAATTCCATGAGATTCCCATTGTTCACCACTTATTTATTGCATGTGGTGTGTTGTGTACTGCCATTTGATATGTATTATCATGATCCTATTTATATTCATGATATTATATGATTCATTTGGTGGTTATTGAATATTGTTCATACGACTCAATTGATTACAACGAGGTATGGGTTAATTTCACAATCTCTTTATTATTAGAGGTTGTTTATTCGTAATTATCTACTGGGATATCTTTATCATCCACGTCCATGTTTCTTAAAAATGTATTTCAAAACATTTTTACTATTTACTATACAATTGTTTAAAGTCATTTATACCCTTGTTTGACTTTTTATAAATGTTTTAAAGGAATCTTTTCGTCGTTTTCCAAACAAGGTACTTTATAACCTTTTCGACAAAATTAAGGTAAGAATGTTTTTTTAACTTATATGGTGAGTGCAGTTATTTTCTGCCGTTATTACACCTTTGAAGCTTCCCTTACAAGATTATAAGGATATTTTCAAAATAATGGTTTTCTATATAATTATATGATTTTTAAATGATTTCAAAAAAGACATATTTCTCTAAAATAGTTTTGATTTCATCTATGTCAACATCCTTTGATGGATTTTAAACTTATTTGAAGTTGATTAATTATGATACCAAACATTCATATTGTATTGAAGGTTTTGTGATATGTTTGACTGTGGATGAGTTATTTTTATGTCATTCATGGTTTATGGTTAAAGTATTGACATTTCGTAAGTTAGATTTAATACGAAAGTTTATGTTATATCTCAACCTTTTCTTAAGATGAATGTGTTGGACTAGTATGTTTTGGGTTGGGGACTGGTAAAATTAAGCCCTCCGGGTTGGTGTCCTATTATTATAGGCACTCTGGGTTGGTGTCCGGTTATTAGAGGCACTCCGGGTTGGCATCCGGTTATTAGAGGCACTCCGGGTTGGTGTCCGGTTAATAGAGGCACTCTGGGTTCGTGTCCAGTTATTAGAGGCACTCCAGGTTGGAGTCTGGTTATAGAGGCTCTCTAGGTTGGGTTCTAGTTACAGTTAGCCCTTAGGTCTTGGCACGAGGCCTTGACACAAAAATTAATGTTTGGAATTATTAATTCCCTCATTATGAAATTAGTTATTACATGTGATTATTTGATTAGTATAATATCCATGTGCATTTTTATATGGTAATGTTTGATTTATTTTAACCATGTTATGTTCAAGTTTATGTTTAAAAAGGCTGTTGTTTTTATTACACATCTTGCCTTAAAAGTTTATAGATTTCGCTAAATTATTTACCCTTACTGATCATCTGAGATCACCCCTTTCTATGTTTTATTTTTTTTCCAGGATCCCAAGAAGTGTTTTATGATTAAGATGCAGGGTTAAGCTAAGGGAATAATGACGTTCTCAAAGGATTATTTATGATGTGTTGTATGTTAGAAAGTGTAATGTAATGTTCATGTATGTAATCTATTTTCCAAGACTACTAAATTGATCGGTCCTTCGGGACTTGATTCCTTGTAATCAAGCCAATGTATTAAAATAATGCACCGACTCTGGGTAACTGGGGTCAGGGCGTTACAGTTGGTATCAGAGGATGTTTAGCAATAACCTTGGAAACTAGATTTAGATAAACTCTTATTAGATCACATCACCCTAAGATTGACTTTGAGGATTAGTATAGAATAACTTCCTAGAATTTTGGTATTGTAGAGATTTTGTGAGTTTTCTAAGCAATACATCCCTGTCTGGATACGAGTAGGTAGAGGCGGCTCTGGAATAGATGTACCTAGGGGTAAAACCCAAAAACACCGCTTTGAGATAGACTCGAACGGGAACCGGTGCATGACAATGGGCCTTGCTGCACTCTTGGTTACGAAACTCCCGGGGGATATGCTTAGGATAATTCTCATTTTCTTTACAAACCATTATGAAGGGCTTATGAGTATATACTTACTCAAAGAAAAAAACATTATGATTATGGATTATATCCATAAACTGTTTAATTTATGTTATGTGTTTTACAAGTTTTGGATTAGGTATTTCTATTCATAAACTAATCTAGTGTATGCCATTTTTTTGAAATGGCTCCCAGTAGAAGGAATGAGAACTCCAGCAATACACATGATCCAAAGAGTAAGAAGGATCATATCTTTCATAGTGCTAAACCATAATTTAGAAGGTAAATAGTCTCCCACATATTATCATCATATGAAGAAATAGTATCATGTGTTGATAAGATAAGTAAAGAATTCTCAGAGTCCTATGGCTTTGAAGGGAAGCCAGATAAGAAAAGGATGGTAGATAGAAGGACAGATAAAGGGAAGAAGGTAAAGAAGTATTTTCCCATATGTTATAACTATGGAAAGAATCACCTTGGAAAATGCTTGAAGGGAATTGGAGTATGTTATAAGTCTGGAGAAAAAGGACACCAAGTACGTGACTGAAAGTGTAAGAAAAAGGTTTTAAATGTACAATGCTTCATCTACAAGGAGTTTGGACACTATGTGAACAAATTTCCCAGTTATCAGACTATTCCGCAAATGATGCTATTAGATAATAATCAAGTTATGACACTACCACAAATTAAGATGAATGACTAGTGTTCTTATGTTGTTATTTTTGAATTATTTTATTTAAGTGTTGTATCAATGATGTTCTAGAAATAAATAAGGATTGTACTGCAGTACTATTTCATTGAGGATTTGAGATTTTATAGTACTAAGAAAAGTGACTCTACAGAGAGTTAAACTTTTTGGAAATTACATGGTTGAAGGAAAGATAAACCTTAATATGGTCCTAATATTGAGGTACTGATTTTGGAATAAGATATGGTTGATTTTGGTAAATTATATTGGCTATTCTTGAATACCTTGAAACTGATTAATGATTTTTCATCGTTGGAGTTTACAAAATTTTTGATAGAAGGAGTAAATCCAGTATTCTATAAAGAATAAGGGATAAAGAATGTAATCAAGAAGATTTTATAGTAATTCAGGATGTTACCATGTCTTAAAATAATACATGGTGAAGTTTTTCTCATGTTATTACATGAAAAAAGGATCTTCATTGTGTTTAACTTCCTTATAAATTTTGGACTGTGAGTTTGGATAGTAGTATTTTGGATAAGTCTAAAGGTTGGAATGGATTATGTTTGAAAGGTTATTTTTGGATTTTTATAAAAGGACAACACGCAGACCGTGTGACAACCCATCGCGTTGGACAAAGCCGAGGGAATTGAACCCACAACCACAGTGCAATTGGGATTTATCGCCTACCACTGCACTACGTGAATCCCCTGGATTGTATAATGAAGTTTCTTTTTTTAATGGGTCTGATATTTGAATTATATATTCATTATATTTGGAACCCTATATGATTAGGATAAATAGAGTATTTTTGAGTTGTATTATGTTTTATAGTGAAAGATGAGTTTGTGGTAGAAATTTATTAATGGATAAAACTCTAATTATAAAGTAAGTATATCTCCTTATGATCTTACCCAATCTCATAAATAAATTCCTCAACATTAAGAAAAGGAACTTAAAACAAAAATGTTGTCCAAGATGGTACCTTAGATCATCACAAATTTATGGCTTTGGGATTATTGGCCTTTTCATATCCATGTTCTCTACCACTCTCCATCAGATATTAATGGTTATATTTCTCTTCCATATCCATATTTTCTTACATGGAACCCTAGTATGTGTTATTTTTGGTAACCTTCATACTTACCACTCCTTATTTTAAATAGAGGCCTCATTAATCCATTTTTCAATGTGGGATTTCAACTAAGATATTTTGGAATGTCAACCCCAAGTTTCCAATACCGGGCATAAATTGTGAGGATGAAATTTATTGAAGGAGGGGAGAATGTAACACCCCAAGATTTCATGGTATACTTCTCTTTGAATAATACAGTAGTGTGTGTTGTACGCAACTTCGAGTTCTAACACACACCACAACCAATCAAACTAGCCGTTATGAATAGTAATACCCACTTTTTGAAATTTTATATATTTTATCTTTCAAAATGGACTTCATTTTTGGATTCGGAATATCGAAATTATCTTAGGGTGAATTTTTGGTACTTTTCTGATAACTTTCATATTTTGATGAATAGTGAAAATTACTAAATTTTAATTAAAAACAACTTTTTTAATCAAAATTATTAATAGTGATAAATTATAAATTTTAGTGGTTTTAAATGATATTTAGAATATATTTTTAGAAATTTAATCCAATGTTGGTCATTGGACATAATTTCACATTTAAACCGGACATAAACAAGTGTCAATCTTTTGATGGTTATTGTTTCCTAAAAACATGCTTTTTGTTTTGACAGCGGGAATTAATTTTAAATTAATAAATGCAACTTCTATGTTTTGAATTTGGTAAAATAGACTTCATTATTTAATTCATAATATCAAAATTATTTTAGGGTAAATTTTTGGTATTTTTCTGAAAACTTTTAATTTTTGATGAATAGTGAAAAACACTGAGTTATAGTTTAAAAATGAATTTTTATTTAAATAATTATTTGTTTTATTTAAATTTATTTTATGTCAAAATAGATACATACTACCTATATATGTTAAATTTAATTCATCGGAGTCAGTTTATAATAATTTTAGATATATAAAAATTTTATTGAACTTTTCACCGTCTTTTACCCACCTCCTAGGAGAATTTGAAAATTCATATAAAACTTAATTTTACCGCTTTTATGAGTGGAATTTCAAAACTCCGAGAGACACAGTTAATATCAAGGAGTAAAATATGGTTCAATAAGATAAAAATATTTTTTGGTGAATAGTAACTTTTTACTTTTTTTACCACGGTAAAATGTAAATAGGGTAATTAAGGGTAAAAATGATATTATTATTACCATAACACATGTCCTAATTCTATTGGATAAGTATAATATGAATAAAAACAACCTTAGAATAAAATATGAACCTCTTTTGTCCACTTGAATTAGATTAGAACATTTATTATTATTTAATTCAAAGAAGAGTTAAAAGTGTTAAATTCAAAGTTTAATAACTAAAACATTTTTAATATAGGTTTACACATAAGATAAATTCGACTATAAATATTCATTAGAAAGATAAAAATATTTCCTACATAATGGTATTTTATTTATAATTTTTATAGATTAAATAATTAAATTTATTAATGATACACTGATGATGCAGTAATTACCTTATTAATGAAAGAATCAAATAAATGGTATTATAAATATTAAAATAAATATAATTTCAATATTTTCATGCCATCCAAGAATTTTATATGTTAATAGAACATGTTAGGGATGATTCAATGTATCTTTTTTGAATTAATAAAGTTCTGATTAATTTCAAAAAAATAAAATACCAAATAGTGTCAAAATTGACATAAATTAATATTTAAAACAAATACTATATTATTGGTTGATATAATATTCTTAAAAATGTAAGTTTTATCCAAATATCTTAAATAATATTATATATGTCAGTAATTATCCACTTTAAGTTATCTTGGAAGTTTAGAGTAATTTTATTAACCATATAGCGTAGGAATACAAGAAGACACGGTAAAAGTTAAACTACTTAACTAAGAGGCAAATCTAAAAGATAAGGTTAACATGGTAACCAAAACTTGTCTAAAACATATTGGTTGAGAATATTTCGACCCATAAACACCTAAGGATCGAAATAAATTCATTTGGAGCCATTATAAACTGAATATAAATTTATTATAAAATAATACTTTAAGTTTTTTCTAAAGAGCCCCTCCTCCCCCTTATAAAAGGACACCACTTCTAACCAATTATTCATACCTTCAAAGCCATTTGGTTCAGCAAACCTCTGCCCAAATATCCTCCCAAATTCCCTCAATTCAACCTAGAGGCCTTATTTTGTTCATAAATCCAACCTAAGAAGCCCTTTTGATCAAATCAAAAGGAAGAACCCGAATAAGAGGTAATGATTTCACCACCCTCTTTCAAGTTCCTTTCTTCTTCCACTTCATTTTTCTTTGTTGTTTCCATTATAAAATAATAACTCCAGTATATTATATATACTTTTATGTTATTATAATTATGGTAAAACCAAATTCATTATTCTATTCATTCCTTGAATGACATGTCACCATACGTGCGTACGTACGGCCTACCATCTCCACGTCATGGTGTAATTGTTATTCAATATATTATTATTTAGATGGGTATAATAATTATGTATCATTCCTATAAATAATAAATATAACATGATAATGATTCTTTATATATGATATAAAATCCAATTATATGTGATTTTAATATCAAAATAATGATATTTTCACTCGTGCGTACGTACGGATTACCGTCTCCACGACACGACGAGATTCATTTCCAAGTTCACCATTCATCGATGATTATAAAAATATATATTACTAATAAGTATGTAATATATAACATAATAATTCTTCTGGTGATATATATATTTATATGTATAAGTATTTATATACTTACATATATCTTATTCACTTACTTCCGTTCAATACTGTATGAAAACAGAAACAGCGTCTATGCGTACGTACAGACTACCGTCTCCATAAATGGTGTTTTCCATTTCATATATATGTCTATTATACATATTTATATTATAAATATATATTATATATAGAACATTTTTTATATTCTGGAAGTATTTAAATCATGATCTAAGTGATACAATCAAGAGTAACAAGTTAAAACACGTATGATAAAGAAAGCGATTATTACCCAAAATATTAATATAACATATAAATTATTATTAAATGGGAAGTATAAAGTCATAAATGAATAATGTATGATATTATAAATATTAATATGGTTCTGGTATAATTTAATAACATACTATAGTCTTCATACAGGAGGTTAAACGTATCCTCGACTAAAGGAAAGTGCAAGGTAAGGGGTTTCTTATCTCACTTTTAATTCCGTGAGATTTCCTTTGTTCACCACTTATTTATTGCATGTGGTGTATTGTGTACTTCCATTTGATATGTATTATCATGATCCTATTTATATTCATGATATTATATGATTCATTTGGTGGTTATTGACTATTGTTTATACGACTCGATTGATTACAACGAGGTAAGGGTTAATTTCACAATCTCTTTATTATCCGAGGTTGTTTATTCGTAATTATCTACTGGGATATCTTTATCATCCACATCCATGTTTCTTAAAAATGTATTTAAAAACATTTTTACTATTTACTAGATAATGGGTTAAAGTCATTTATACCCTTTTTTGACTTTTTTTAAATGTTTTGAAAGGAATATTTTCGTCGTTTTCCAAACAAGGTACTTTATAACCTTTTCGAAAAAATTAAGGTAAGAATGTTTTTTTAACTTATACGACGGGTGCAGTTATTCTCCACCATTATTACACCTTTGAAGCTTCCCTTAAAAGCTTATAAGGATATTTTCAAAATATTGGTTTTCTATATAATTATATGATTTTTAAATGATTTCAAAAAAGACATATTTCTCTCAAATAGTTTTGATTTCATCTATGTCAACATCCTTTGATGAATTTTAAGATTATTTGAAGTTGATTTATTATGATAAAAAACATCCATATTGTATTGAAGGTTTTTTGATATGTTTGAGTGTGGATGAGTTATTTTTATGTCATTCATGGTTTATGGTTAAAGTATTGACATTTCGTAAGTTAGATTTAATATGAAAGTTTATGTTATATCTCAACCTTTTCTTAAGATGAATGTGTTGGACTAGTATGTTCTGGGTTGGGGACCGGTAAAAGTAAGCCCTCCAGGTTGGTGTCTGATTATTAGAGGCACTCCGGGATGGTGTCCGGTTATTAGAGGCACTCCGGGTTGGTGTCCGATTATTAGAGGCACTCCGGGTTGGTGTCTGATTATTAGAGGCACTCCGGGTTAGTGTCCAGTTATTAGAGGCACTTCGGGTTGGAGTCTGGTTACAGAGGCTCTCCAGGTTGGGTTTCGGTTATAGTTAGCCCTTAGGTCTTGGAATGAGGCCTTTACACAAAAATTAATGTTTGGAATTATTCATTCCCTCATTATGAAATTAGTTATTACATGTGATTATTTGATTAGTAGAATATCCATGTGAATTTTTATATGGTAATGTTTGATTTATTTTTTCCATGTTATGTTCAAGTTTATATTTAAAGAGGATTTTGTTTTTATTACACATCTTGCCTTAAAAGTTTATAGCTTTTGATAAATTATTTACCCTTATTGATCATCTGAGCTCACCCCTTTCTATGCTTTATTTTTTTTCCAGGATCCCAAGAAGTGTTTTATGATTAAGATGCAGGGTTAAGCTAAGGGAACAATGGCATTCTCAAATGATTATTTATGATGTGTTGTATGTTAGAAAGTGTAATGAAATGTTCATGTATGTAATCTATTTTCCAAGACTGCTAAATTGATCGGTCCTTTGGGACTTGATTCCTTGTAATCATGCCAATGTATTAAAATAATGCACCGACTCTTGGTAACTGGGGCCGGGGAGTTACAGTTGGTATCAGAGGAAGTTTAGCAATATCCTTGGAAACTAGATTTAGATAAACTCTGATTAGATCATATCTCCCTAAGATTGAATTTGAGGATTAGTATAGAATGAATTTCTAGAATTTTGGTATTATAGATATTTTGTGAGTTTTCCAAACAATACATCCCTGTCTGGATACGAGTAGGTAGAGGCGGCTTTGGCCCAGATGTACCTAGAGGTAAACCCCGAAAATACCACTTTGAGATAGACTCGAATGGGAACTGGTGCACGACAATGGGCCTTGCTGCACTCTTAGTTACGACACTCCCGAGGGATATGCTTAGGATAATTCTGATTTTCTTTACAAACTATTATGAAGGGCTTATGAGTATATACTTACTCAAAGAAAACATTTTTATGATTATGGATTATATCCATAAACTGTTTAATTTATTTTATGTGTTTTACAAGTTCAGGATTAGGTATTGCTATTCATAAACTAATCTAGTGTATGAAATTGTTTAGAAATGGCGCCTAGTAGAAGGAATGAGAACTCTAGCAATACACATGATCCAAAGAGTAGGAAGGATCATATCTTTCATGGTCCTAAGCCGGAATTTAGAAGGAAAATAGTCTCCCACATATTATCATCATATGAAGAAATATTAGCATGTGTTGATAAGATAAGTAATGAATTATCAAAGTCCTATGGCTTTGAAGGGAAGCCAGAGAAGAAAATGATGGTAGAGAGAAGGACAGATAAAGGGAATAAGGTAAAGAAGGATTTTCCCATATGTTATAACTATGGAAAGAATCACCTTGGAAAATTATTGAAGGGAATGGGAGTATGTTATAAGTGTGGAGAAAAAGGACACCAAGTACGTGACTACAAGTGTAAGAAAAAGGTTTCAAATGTACAATGTTTCATCTGCAAGGAGTTTGGACACTACGCAAACCAATGTCCCAGTCATCAGACTATGCCGAAAATGATGCTATTGGATAATAATCAAGTTATGACACTACCAAAAATGAAGAGAAATGACTAGTGTTCTTATGTTGTTATTTTGGAATTATTTCATTTAAGTGTTGTATCAATTATGTTCTAGAAATAAATAAGGATTGTAATGCAGTACTATTTCATTGAGGATTTGAGATTTTATGGTACCAATAAAAGTGACTCTACAGCGAGTTGAACTTTTTGGAAATTACATGGTTGAAGGAAAGATAAACCTTAATATGGTCCTAATATTGAGGTACTGATTTTGTAATAAGATATGGTTGATTTGGGTAAATTATATTGGATATTCTTGAATACCTTAAAACTGATTAATGATTTTTCATCGTTGGAGTTTACAACATTTTTTATAGAAGGAGTATATCCAGTATTCTATAAAGAATAAGGGAGAATGAATGTAATCAATAAGGTTTCATGGTAATTCAGGATGTTACCATGTTTTAAAATAATACATGGTGAAGGTGTTCACATGTTATTACATGGAAAAAAGGTTCTTCATTGTGTTTAACTTCCTAATAAATTTTGGACTGTGAGTTTGGATAGTAGTATTTTGGATAAGTCTCAAGGTTGGAATGGATTATGTTTTAAATGTTATTTTTGGATTTTTATAAAAGGACAACACGCAGACCGTGTGACAACCCGTCACGTCGGACAAAGCTAAGGGAATTGAACCCACAACCATAGTGCAATTGGGATTTATCGCCTACCACTAGACTACATGAAGCCCCTAGATTGTGTAATGATGTTTCTTTTTTTAATGGGTCTGATATGTGAATTATACATTCATTATATTTGGAACCATATACGATTAGGATAAATAGAGTATTTTGGAGTTGTATTATGTTTTATAGTGAAAGATGAGTTTGTGGTAGAAATTTATTAATGGATAAAACTCTAATTATAAAGTAAGTATATCTCCTTATGATCTTATCCAATCTCATAAATAAATTCCTTAACATTAATAAAAGGAACTTAGAACAAAAATTTTGTCCTAGATGGTACCTTAGATCATCACAAATTTATGGCTTTGGGATTATTGGCCTTTTCATAGCCATGTTCTCTACCACTCTCCATCAGATATTAATGGTTAGATTTCTCTTCCATATCCATATTTTTCTACATGGAACCCTAGTATGTGTTATTTTCAGTAACCTTCATACTTACCACTCTTTATTTTAAATAGAGGCCTCATTAATCAATTTTTCGATGTGGGATTTCAACTAATATATTTTGGAATGTCAACCCCAAGTTTCCAATACCGAGCATAAATTGAGAGGATACAATTTATTCAAGTAAGGGAGAATGTAACACCCCAAGCTTCCACGGTACGCTTCTCGTTGAATAATACAGTAGTGTGTGTTGTACGCAACTTCGAGTTCTAACACACACCACAACCAATCAAACTAGCTGTTATGAATAGTAATACACACTTTTTGAAATTTTATATATTTTATCTTTCAAAATGGACTTTATTTTTGGATTCGGAATATCGAAATTAGCTTAGGGTGAATTTTTGGTACTTTTCTGATAACTTTCATATTTTGATGAATAGTGAAAATTACTAAATTTTAATTAAAAACAACTTTTTTAATCGAAATAATTAATAGTGATAAATTATGAATTTGAGTGGTTTTAAATTATATTTAGAATATATTTTTACAATTTAATCCAATGTTGGTCATTGGACATAATTTCACATTTAAACTGGACATAAACAAGTGTCAATCTTTTGATAGTTATTGTTTCCTAAAAACACGCTTTTTGTTTGGACAGCAGGAATTAATTTTAAATTAATAAATGCAACTTCTATATTATTAATTTGGTAAAATAGACTTCATTATTGAATTCGGAATATCAAAATTAACTTAGGGTAATTTTTTGGTATTTTTCTGAAAACTTTTAATTTTTGATGAATAGTGAAAAACACTGAGTTATAGTTTAAAAACGAATTTTTATATAAATAATTATTTATTTTATTTAAATTTATTTTTTGTAAAAATATATAAATACTACCTATATATGTTCATTGTAATTCATCGGAGTCAGTTTATAATAATTTTATATATATATAAATTTTATTGAACTTTTCATCGTCTTTTACCCACCTCCTAGAAGAATTTTCAAATTCACATAAAACTTAATTTTACCGCTTCTATGAGTGGAATTTCGAAAATCATAGAGACGCAGTTAATATCAAAGAGTAAAATGTGGTTCAATAAGATAAAAATATTTTTTGGTGAATAGTAACTTTTTACTTTTTTTTACCACGGTAAAAAGTAAATAGGGTAATTATGGGTAAAAAAGATATTATTATTACCCTAACACATGTCCTAATTCTATTGGATAAGTATAATTCGACTAAAAACAACCTTAGAATAAAATATGAACCTCTTTGGTCCACTTGAATTAGATTAGGATATTTATTATTATTTAATTCAAAGAAGAGTTAAAAGTGTTAAATTCAAAGTGTAATAACTAAAACATTTTTAATATAGGGTTACAAATAAGATAAATTCGACTATAAATATTCATTAGAAATATAAAATGATTTCATACATAATGGAATTTTATTTATAATTTTTAGAGATTAAATATTTAAATTTATTAATGATACACTAATGATGTAGTAATTACCTTATTAATGAAAGAATCAAATAAATGGTATTATAAATATTAAAATAAATATAATTTCAAAATTTTATGACATCCACGAATTTTATAGGTGAATAGGACATGTTAGGGATGATTCAATGTATCTTTTTCGAAGTAATCAAGTTCTGATGACTTTCACAAAAACAAAATACCAAATAGTGTCAAAATTGACATAAATTAATATTTATAACAAATACTATATTATTGGTTGATATAATATTCTTAAAAATGTAAGGTTAATCCAGAGAGCTTAAAAAATATTATATATCTCATTAATGATCCACTTGAGGTTCTCTTGGAAGTTTAGAGTAAGTTTATTAACCATATAGAGTAATAATACAAGAAGACACGGTAAAAGTTAAACTATTTAACTAAAAGGTAAATCTAAAAGATAAGGTTAAAATGGTAACCTCAACTTGTATAAAACCGATTGGTTGAGAATATGTCGACCCATAACCACCTAAGTTGTCACATACAAGACATATTTTAAAGGTATTTTTCATTTAATTTACATCCTTTCTTTGTTTTGGGGGTTTCCCTAGGTTTTAGGGAGGAATAGATGAGTATTCATGAATTGGGCCAAGCCGTGAGCCCAATTCCAGATTAAAAAATAAATTTTGTATCTTTTATAACTTTTTCATTTTTCAATATTTTTAATCCATTCAAATTCCTAATTGACCTAACCTAACCTATTAACACCACCAAGGTAATTTGGAGCTTTTAGAAATCCATAACCAGGGGTTATTTGGGTTTTTTTCTAAGGGGTTGGGCCTGCCCGAAAGCCCAATTCCTGTTTTAAAAATAAAATTTGATTTTGTTATAACTTATTCAATATTTGGGCTTTTTCGGTGATTCCAAGTCTCACTCAAGCCCAAGTAACCCAGCCGCGCTCCTGAACTCTCTCCCACCCATTTGGAGCTCTGTAAAATCGCGATTTTGTGCCGATTTTCATAGGGTTCCTCAAATCGCCCAGATTTGAAGAGGTAAAGTATTTCTTTCATAACTCTCTCAATTCTCAATCTTTTTCCTCCATTCCAGTTCCTAAATGAGATAATACATCTTGTTCGAACGTACCCTAAATTTGGGCTCTTTTAAATTTCAGATACTGGAGTTTTGGAGTGATTACTTCAAGATACTTCATGTAAATGAGCCCTTTTCTTTCCTCTTTCAAATTACTTTGGGTTTAACTCATTGTTCTTAGGGTTTCTTCGGTTATAATTGAGTTTACTAATGTCCAGAAACTAGGATTTCTAACCTAGGGTTTAACTTTGGGCTTTCTTGGACAATTTGTGTGGTTTTAGGTTTAATCTAGTTCTCTCTTGGTGCGGCGGGGGTGCGATTTGATTTCGCACGGAGATTCAAGGGGTTTTGTTAATTTGGTAGGTGATTCCATTGTGTGTGAAATTTTTGTGAATTAGCTTGCTGTTTTCATGGTACTCTAATGTTTAATTCACTTGAATGTTTCTGTAAAAATTGGTTTTAGTTGCATTTATAATGCAAATGAATTTTATGTTCCAATTTTTGGTGAAATTGAGGGGTTTCCATTCAAATCTTTTATTGGTCTATTTTGGGATGCCCCATAACTGAATTTTTGGTTTCATTAAAGGGTTTTGAACTGAAATTTTGTTTTAATAACTTACAAGTGTTATCATAGTGTGAAAGGTGGATATCTTAAAGAGCTTTGGGTGAAAAACAATTTGATGTTTTGAGAAGTTGTTTTATTGGAAATAAAATTATTTTATTGTGTGTTTTAAATGGTATAAAATGTGTGTAGCTACTGTAAAATTTGTTTGTGACCAGTAGTGATATTTTATATGAAAAATTATGTGTGTTGTTTTCTGAAATTGTTTGAGCACAAAAAGGGGAAGCCCGGGTACTTAGGTGGGGCGGATTTGTACTAGTACGGCTAGTGGATCGGATGGGTTTTGTCCTTGTTCCACTTAGCATATGGATAACAACAACTCTAACTAAACTATTTGGATGATGATTGGGGACCACTAGGTTATGGGTATGTTCCCTACTAGTGGCTCGTGCACGAGAACGGATTTTTCTATGGTTACTCTACACCGAGGTACGAGGTACATAGGGCCCGAGACAACCTAGTGCTTAGGGGTGTTCCTGATTTTGATGCTCATAGGATTTGTGGTATATACCCTTGTTGTGGGTTGTTTTTGGCAGTACATTACAGTAGCTCACATGTCTATTAAATGTGCTAACATTCTGAAATTCTCGGATTGAAAACTGTTTTCATTTGAAAGTTGCATTTCTTTGAATTTTAACACTGTTTCACCTTGTGTATTAAAATTGCTTGTTTTGTTCACATTGTATTGCATACTCTTTGGAATCAACTGGTGGTATCCTATTGGGCTTAGGCTCACACCCTACTTACACCCCTTGGGTGTAAGTAGACCTGCCCATGCTTGACTCAGGTAAAGGGAAGGCTAAGGGTGATGGCGGTTCGGGATGTTAGTCCCCATCGTTGGGGCGGAGTTGCGGGGACGGCTTGCGGGTGATGATCCCCTTGTCATGTGGAGTCCATGGGGATGTCTTTATGTTGTCATTATTTGTTTTTAGACCACTTGTAGTGTATTTAAACTTATGTATTCAGATCTGGTTTTGTTAAGAATTGTTTAGAATGAAAATTTCAGATTTTAATAATTGATTGTTTTTTTTATGATTTATGCTGTCATACTCGGGTAAATCGTTCCCAAACCAGATTTGTTTGATACCCGGGCACTTGTGCCAGCCCGTGGGGATAGGGAACGCCCTTCGGGCCTTGCCACGGGCCGGATTTGGTGTCGTTAATGGTGGTGACCAGATCCGGTTCGTGACATAAGGCTTGAAATAAATTCATTTGGAGACATTATATATAGAATATAAATTTATTATAAAATAATACTGTAAGTTTTTCCTAAAGAGCCCCTCCTCCCCCTTATAAAAGGACACAACTTATAACCAATTATTCATACCTTCAAAGCCTTTTTGTTCAGCCAAAATCTGCCCAAATATCCTCCCAACTTCCCTAAATTAAACCTAGATGCCTTAGTTTGTTCATAAATCCAACCTAAGGAGCCCTTTTGATCAAATCAAAAGGAAGAACCTGAAGAAGAGGTAATGATTTCACCACCCTCTTTCAAGTTCCTTTCTTCTTCCACATCCTTTTTCTTTGTTGTTTCCATTATAAAATAATAAATCCAGTATATTCTATATAATTTGATGTTATTATAATTATGGTACAACCAAATTCATTATTCTATCCATCCCTTGAATTACATGTCACCATACATGCGTACGTACGGCCTACCGTCTCCACGTCATGGTGTAATTGTTATTCAATATATTATTATTTAGATGGGTATAATAATGATATATAATTCATGTAAATAATAAATATAACATGATAAGGATTCTGTATATATGATATAACATCCAATTATATATGATTTTAATATCAAAATAATGATATTTTCACTCGTGTGTACGTACGGATTACCGTCTCCACGACGCGATGAGATTCATTTCCAAGTTCACCATTCATCAACGATTATAAAAATATATATTACTAATAAGTATGTAATATATAAAATAATAATTCTACTGGGGATATATATATTTATATATATAATTATTTATGTACTTACATATATCTTATTCACTTACTTTCGTTCAATACTGTATGAAAACGGAAACAGCGTTTATGTGTACGTACGGACTACCGTCTCCATAAACGGTGTTTTCCATTTCATATATATGTCTATTATACATATTTATATTCTAAATATATATGATATATAGATCATTTTTTATATTATAGAAGTATTTAAATCATGATCTAAGTGATACAATCAAGAGAAACAAGTTAAAACACATACGATAAAGAAAGCAATTATTACCTAAAATGTTAATATAACATGGAAATTATTATTAAATGGGTAGTATAAAGTCATAAATGAATAATGTATGATATTATAAATACTAATATGGTTCTTTTATGATTTAATAACATACTATCGTCTTCATACAAGAGGTTAAACGTATCCTCGACTAAAGGAAAGTGCAAGGTAAGGGGTTTCTTATCTCACTTTTAATTCCATGAGATTTCCATTGTTCACCGCTTATTTATTGCATGTGGTGTATTGTGTATAGAAATTTGATATGTATTTTCATGATCCTCTTTATATTCATGATATTATATGGTTCATTTGGTGGTTATTGACTGTTGTTCATATGACTCGATTGATTACAATGAGGTCAGGGTTAATTTCACAATCTCTTTATTATCCGAGGTTGTTTATTCGTAATTATCTACTGGGATATCTTTATCATCCACATCCATGTTTCTTAAAAATGTATTTCAAAAAAAAATTAATATTTACTAGACAATGGGTTAAAGTCATTTATACCCTTGTTTTACTTTTTATAAATGTTTTGAAAGGAATATTTTTGTCGTTTTCCAAACAAGATACTTTATAACCTTTTCGAAAAATTAAGGTAAGAATGTTTTTTTTTAACTTTTACAGCGGGTGCAATTATTCTCTGTCATTATTACACCTTTGAAGCTTCCCTTACAAGCTTATAATGATATTTTCAAAATAATGGTTTTCTATATAATTATATGATTTTTAAATGATTTCAAAAAAGACATATTTCTCTCAAATAGTTTTGATTTCATCTATGTCAACATCCTTTGATGGATTTTAAGCTTATTTGAAGTTTATTTATTATGATACAAAACATCCATATTTTATTGAAGTTTTTGTGATATGTTTGACTGTGGATGAGTTATTTTTATGTCATTCATGGTTTATTGTTAAAGTATTGACATTTCGTAAGTTATATTTAATATTAAAGTTAATGTTATATCTCAAACTTTTCTTAAGATGAATGTGTTGTACTAGTATGTTCCGGGTTGGGGACAGGTAAAAGTAATCCCTTCAGGTTGGTGTCTGGTTATTAGAGGCACTCCAGGTTGGTTTCCAGTTATTAGAGGCACTCCGGGTTGGTGTTCGGTTATTATAGGCACTCCGTGTTGGTGTCTGGTTATTAGAGGCACTCCGGGTTCGTGTCCGGTTATTAGAGGCACTCCGGGTTTGAGTCAGGTTACAGAGGCTCTCCAGGTTGGGTTCCGGTTACAGTTATCCCTTAGGTCTTGGCACGAGGCCTTGACACCAAAATTAATGTTTGGAATTATGCATTCCCTCATTATGAAATTAGTTATTACATTTGTAACGCCCCGACCCCAGTTACTCGGAGTCGGTGCATTACTTCGCAACATTGGCATGATCACAAAAGATCAAGTCTCGAAAGACCGATTAGTTTAGTAGCCTTGGAAACACTAGATACATTCATAAATGTTACATTACATCATAAAGTGAAAAACTACAATAACAAAGTCTCCATAGACCACACTCATATCCTCTTCTGACAATCCCTGCAGGTCATTAATAAAATACTTCTTCACATCCTGGAAAATATTAAAACATTGAAAGGGGTGAGCTCAGATGCTCGTAAGGATAACAATATTGCGGAAGCTTTCATAAATAAACATTAACATTTAAGGCAATGTATAACAAAAACAAAATCCTTTTTAAACTTTAACTTTAGCATAATATGGAAAAAATAAATTAAATAATGTCATTTACTTACTCACATGGATATTCTACTAGTCGAATAATCACATGAAATATCAATAACCACTTTCATAATGATGGAATGCATAATGCCAGACTATCAAAACCACGTAGCCAAGGCCTCTTGACAAGACCACAATTAAGATTTTGTCAAAGCCTAGTGCCAAGACACTAGTTTGTCTAATGAGACCTACCGATGCATCGAGGAGCAATAGCGGGCTCCACTCGTCACCTATTAAGTCCAATGCATTCCTCATATGAACAGTTTTAAACATATCATAAACCATAACATAACCATATCACATAAAATATGCATAAAGGAAACATAACATTTCCACATTTCAATCAAAAGATATCAATACAACACATTGATATAATAAAAACACTTTCAAAACCATTTTTTAAAACATAAAAGAAAATTAAAACTTTGTATTTATTTTTCATTTTAAAAAAATAATGGCCTGTAGAGGAAGCCGAAACTCAAATAATGGTCACGACGGCGGAGAAGTCATTGTCGCCGCATACGTAAGACAAAAACATTCCTTTTTTCATTTAGTAAAATGCTTTGTAAAAAAAGATTCCTTTTGAATAAACGTAAAAGTCAAAGGGTTTTATACACCGTATAAAAGAAAGTTGTGTATAAAACAAAATATGCCTCAATGAAAGGAGATTGAGACGAAGTCCTTGCCAAGATCATTTTTTTAAATAAAATAGATCTATTATGTGTATTCAATATAAGTACACATAAAGAAAGTAAAAATACAAGATATGACATAATAATATCATAACATAATTTGAAAGTAGGAGATTAACCCAAAGAATGGAAATTGGGTTAAGAAATTCCCTTACCTCGTGTCCGAATCCACTCGACCGTTCTTTGATCTCCTGAATAATAAACTAGAGTTATTATCTACCTTCTTAAGAACCTTTTTCAAGTTCATTATTCCTTTTATATCACTTATTACCATGTCATGAACATTATGTAATTATTTATAACGGTCGTTTTGTCGATCTTAGGTACTTGAGTCAAAAATAAACTTCTTATAATTACACTTTGTTCATGTGGTAAAATATCCATTATATCCATAATTATATTCATGATGTATATATCATATACATCATATATATCCAGTATATACATTCATTTATAATATTACATAACATTTAGAGGTAAGAAATGAAATGCACCGTTCATGGAGACGGTAAGCCGTACGTACGCATGAACGCTACTTTAATTTCCATTTCATATTTAATGTAATGAAGTTATAATTATATAAAGGTATAATATAATTCCAGTATAATATAATGTATAATACCATTTACTCCATCCTTTATACATCCCACATATGGAATTAACGATTCAAATCACTTTGAGGGGGCGGTAGTCCGCACTTCCTAAAATGAAATTATCGCGTTTACCCATAATGGAAATCATAAATTATGACATAAATGAGAAATAAATAAGTATAAGGAAAATATAAACATAATATATATATCATATATGAAAATATTGTCATCAAAATGGCCACCATTAGAGGTGTTAAAAGAATATTGAACAATCATCGTTTCGTGAGGCAGTATTTCGCCACCCACAAAAACAGTATATTATTTAACCATTAGACGAAGGTGTGTGTAATTGTAAACCAAATAATTATCATAAAAACATCCAAGTATATTTTAGATACTGTTTTTGTTACAAAAGAAAGGAATAAAAAGAGTTTAAGGGGTTGGAGAAGCAAAATAAAACAAAACAACATTAGAGAAGACATTACCTTAAAATCGGGTAACTCTTTTTGATTTGAGCCAAAGGATTCCTTGGGAAGACTTATGCCCAAAGTGAGGCTTCTAATAGTAAGTGAGGAAAGTTTAGAGAGTATTTGGGTAGAGGTTGGCTGAGCCAAAAGGCTTTTATGGTGTGAGTAAGGTGGTAGTGGTGGGGGCCTTTTATAAGAGGAGAGAAAGGGCACTCTTGGAAAGACTGAAATGTTACATTATTATGAAATGCTTTTTCGGATTCTAAAGGTCCCACACTTATATATTTCTAGGATAAGGTGATAAGGGTTCGAAATATACTCATAAAATAGGTTTTTGACAAGTTTAATTCTTAGATTTTACATTATCTTTTCATTTTATTTAAATCGTTAATTAATGAGGTAATCGCTGCATCATCATGGTGTCATAAATAATTTAATTTATTTAATGTATAAAAATTATAAAAAAAATTATCATGATGTAGTAAATCTTTTTATATTTCTAATGAATATTTATAGTCAAAAATATGACTTGTATAACCCCATTTAAAAATGGTTTTAGTAAAACAACTCTTGTTTGTGACATTTTTATTTTAACATTAAATAAAAAGTTATTATGTCATTTTCCTACCAAAGTGGCTCCATGGGGTCCCCAAGTTGACTCATGGATTGTCTTGGTCGGCCATGACACATCCAATAGGGGTAGGACAAGTGTAAAGGTCATTCCATATTTTTATAATATTATTTTTACCTTAAATTTCACTAATTACCTTTAATCGCGATTAATTAAACTTAAAAGTTACTATTCACCAAAAAATTATTTTAATCCCATTGAACCACATTTTACTTCCTAATGACAACCATGTATATTAGATTTTTTAAAATCAAATCACAGAAGTGGAAATGTTTCATTTAAACGAAAAATCAGTTTTTTTAACTACCACTTAGTGGTTTCACTATTCATCAAAAATTGAAGTTTTTCAGAACAATGCCAAAATTTCACCCTAAGATATAATCGATATTCCAAATCCAAAAACGAATTCCATTTGGAATGATAAAATTTATAATATTTCAAAAATTGGGTATTACTATTCATAACGGCTACTTTGATTGGTTGTGGTGTGTGTTAGAACTCGAAGTTGCGTACAACACACGCTACTGTATTTTTCAAAGAGAAGTGTACCGTGGAAGCTTTGGGTGTTACATTCTCCCCTCCTTCAATAAATTTCATCCTCGCAATTTGAAAATTTTCTTCCAAAATAAAAGGTTGAAAATAGAAAATACCTTTATGGAAAACCCATATCGGAAATTGGGTTAATAAGAATATAACATTAAAAGAAAGAAAGAGAAGTACAAAGGTCACCCGAGATAGCCCATACTAGGATTCTATGAAAATATTGATATGGAGCAGAAACAAACCATCAAGGTCTGATAGAGAGTTGTAGAAAACAGGATTAGGAGAAAGTTAACCATAAGAAAATCACAAACTTGTGATTGGTTAAACGGTCATTGAATCCCCAGTTGGAAAAGTTAACTGACAACATTTTTGTTTTAAGTTACCTTTCATAAAGTTGAGGAATTTATTTAAGAGATTAACTAAGAACATAAGGAAATATACTTACTTGTCATGTAGGCTTTCATTCTTTAATAAATTTTTACCACGAACCCATTTTTCACTCCAAAAGGTAATAGATTTCAAAAATATTATATTTATCCTAATCGTACAAAGTTCAAAATATTAACACAGACCATTTAAATTAGGAAAACTATTTTGTAATAACCAGGGACTTCATGTAGGCTAGTGGTAGGTAATAAAGGCCTGTCGCACTATGGTTGTGGGTTCGATTCCTGCAGCTTTTTCCGACGTGACGGGTTATGCCCCACCCTGTAGGTTGTCCTATTCCTAAAACTATAGTATTATAATATTCCAAAAATAATCTTCAGAAATGTTTTAACCTTAAAAAATACTATCCAAAGTTCAACTTAATTTTTTCCAACCTTTATAGTTATCCAAAATACCTCTATAAAGACTTTCTCTAAAAGTTCTCTAAATTCCAAAATCAATTGTAACATCAGATTCCCCAAACAATGTAAAGTTTCTCTTATTGTCACATACTAAAAATATTATTACCTTCATCATATTAAAACCTTAATTAAAAAAACAAGTACTATAGTACAATCCCTATATATATCACATTATTATTATAACCAGAATATAATCCTTGAGTCCAAAAGCACCAATACATTAATTAGTCCACTTCAACTGTAGTAACAACATAAGATTGTCCTTGATCCTTGGCCTTTTCTGAGGTAATTTTCCCCGACGCTTAGGACATTCATTTTCATAATGCCCCATTTCCCTACAATTGTAGCATTCAACATTGATAGCCTCTTTCTTTCCCTTGCAATCACGCGCCTGGTGACCTTTTTCCCCACATTTATAACAAACTCCCATTCCTTTTAGGAAAGTACCAGGGTGATTCTTCCCACAATTATCTCATAATGTAAAATCCTTCTTTCCCTTTTTCCCTTTATCTGTCTCTTGTTCCACCATTCTCTTCTTCTCTTACTTTACTTTATTGTCATAAGATTTAGAGAATTCCTTTTATGTCTTGATAGCACATGAGACAATATCTTCGTATGAGGAGAAGGATTGTGAGACTAAGGCTCGATGGAGAAATGGTTTTAACCCATCAAAGAAATGATCAATCTTACTTCTTGGGTTACGTATATAATCTGATGCATGCCTCGCTAACTGTGTAAAGTTAGACTCATACTTTGCGACATTCTCATCCTCCATCTTCCTCAGACTCAGAAATTGCCTTTCTATATCTGCTCGATGGTCATGTGGAAAGTATTTTTCTAAGAAAATATCTTTGAACTCTCTCCATTCCATATTTGATACTTCTTCATCTTCCTTTGTGTTTTGAATCAGCGACCACCATTGATCGGCATCTCCAGTGAGGCGGTAGACTTCCATGACAACCTTATCCCTTTTGCTACTCCCCAAGGCATGGAATATTTTTTCTAAGGAGTTTATCCATTTCTCAGCTACTAATGGATTTTTACCCCCATTAAATGTTGGTGTTTGTTGCCTCATGAAGCGGTCTAACATTGATCCTCCACGTTGCGGATCAGGGTGCTCCATATGAGTAAGGTTATTATTCATATCCTGAGTGAGTTGTCCCAGTATGGTAATAAGTTGATTAGCACCAGTTGTATCTCCAGAACCATAATAATTATCTTGAGCAGGAGGGAAATCCCTACATGGAGTGCGTGCATTGATACGGTTTCCATTCTTTCCACTAGGCGCCATTTCTAAACAATGGCATAAACTAGATTAGTTTATGAATCAAAATACTTAATTCTATACTTGTAAAATACTTAAAATAAATTGAACTATTTATTGATATAATCCATAAAAATGTTTTCTTTGAGGAAGTATATACTCATAACCCTTCATAGTGGTTTGTAAAGAAAATGAGAATTATCCTAAGCATATCCCCCGGGAGTGTCGTAACCAAGAGTGCAGCAAGGTCTGTTGTCGTGCACCAGTTCTCATTCGAGTCTATCTCAAAGTGGTGTTTTCGGGTTTTACCCCTAGGTACATCTGTACCAAAGCTGCATCTACCTTCTTGTATCCAGACAGGGATGTATTTCTCGAAAAACTCACAAAATCTCTACAACAACAAAATTCTCGGAAGTTCTTCTATACTAATCCTCAAAGTCTATCTTTGGGCTATGTGCTCTAATCAGAGTTTATCTAAATCTAGCTTCCAAGGTTAGTACTAAACTGCCTCTGATACCAACTGTAACGCCCCGACCCCAATTACTCAGAGTCAGTGCATTACTTCATAACATTGGCATGATCACAAAAGATCAAGTCTCAAAAGACCGATTAGTTTAGTAGCCTTGGAAACACTAGATACATTCATAAATGTTACATTACATCATAAAGTGAAAAACTACAATAACAAAGTCTTCATAGACCACACTCATATCCTCTTCTGACAATCCCTGCAGGTCATTCATAAAATACTTCTTCACATCCTGGAAATTAATAAAACATTGAAAGGGGTGAGATCAGATGCTCAGTAAGGATAACAATATTGCGGAAGCTTTCGTAAATAAACATTAACATTTAAGGCAATGTATAACTAAAACAAAAGCCTTTTTAAACTTTAACTTCAGCATAATATGGAAAAAATAAATTAAATAATGCCATTTACTTACTCACATGGATATTCTACTAGTAGAATAATCACATGCAATATCAATAACCACTTTCATAATGATAGAATGCATAATTCCAGACTATCATAACCACGTAGCCAAGGCCTCGTGCCAAGACCACAATTAATATTTTGTCAAGGCCTCGTGCCAAGACACTAGTTTGTCTCATGAGACCTACCGATGCATCGAGGATCTATATCGGGCTCCACCCGTCACTTATTAAGTCCAATGCATTCCTCATATGAATAGGTTTAAACATATCATAAACCATAACATAACCATATCACATAAAATATGCATAAAGGAAACATAACATTTCCACATTTCAATCGCAAGATATCAATACAACACATTGATATAATAAAAACACTTTCAAAACCATTTTTTAAAACATAAAAGAAAATTAAAACTTTGTATTTATTTTTCATTTAAAAAAATGTTATGGCTTGTAGAGGAAGCCGAAACTCAAATAATGGTCACGACAGAGGAGAAGTCGTTGTCACTGCATACGTAAGACAAAAACATTCCTTTTGTCGTTTATTAAAATGCTTTGTAAAAAAAGATTCCTTTTGAATAAACGTAAAAGACAAAGGGGTTTATACACCGTATAAAAGAAAGTTGTGTATAAAACAAAATATGCCTCAATGAAAGGAGATTGAGACGAAGTCCTTACCAAGATCATTTTTTTAAATAAAATAGATATATTATTTGTATTCAATATAATTACACATAATGAAAGTACAAATACAATATAGGACATAATAATATCATAACATAATTTGAAAGTAGAAGATTAACCCAAATAATGGAAATTGGGTTAAGAAATTCTATTACCTCGTGTCTGAATTCACTTGACCGTTCTTTGATATACTGAATAATAAACTAGATTTAATCTCTACCTTCTTAAGAACCTTTTTCAAGTTCATTATTCCTTTTATATCACTTATTACCATGTCATGAACATTATGTAATTATTTAAGTTTATAATGGTCGTTTTGTCGATCTTAGGTACTTGAGTCAAAAATAAACTTCTTATAATTACACTTTGTTCATGTGGTAAAATATCCATTATATCCATAATTATATTCATGATTTAGATATCATATACATCATATATATCCAGTATATACATTCATTTATAATATTACATAACATTTAGAGGTAAGAAATGAAATGCACCGTTCATGGAGACGGTAAGCTGTACGTACGCATGAATGCTACTTTCATTTCCATTTCATATTTAATGGAATGAAGTTATAATTATATAAAGGTATAATATAATTCCAGTATAATATAATTTATAATACCATTTACTCCATCCTTTATACATCCCACATATGGCATTAACGATTCAAATCACTTTGAGGGGGCGGTAGTCCGCACTTCCTAAAATTAAATTATCGCGTTTACCCATAATGGAAATCATAAAGTATGCCATAAATGAGAAATAAAGAAGCATAAGGAAAACATAAACATAATATATATATCATATATGAAAATAGTGTCATCAAAATGTCCACCATTATATGTGTTAAAAGAATATTGAACAATCATCGTTTCGTGAGCCAGTATTTCGCCACCCACAGAAACAGTATGTTCTTTAACCATTAGACGAAGGTGTGTGTAAGTGTAAACCAAATCCTTATCATAACAACATCCAAGTATATTTTAGATACTGGTGTTGTTACAAAAGAAAGGAATAAAAATAGTTTAAGGGGTTTTAGAAGCAAAATAAAACAAAACAACATTAAAGAAGACATTACCTTAAAATCGGGTAACTCTTTTTGATTTGAGCCAAAGGCTTCCTTGGGAAGACTTCTACCCAAAGTGAGGCTCCTAAGAGTAAGGGAGGGAATTTGGGAGAGTATTTGGGCAGAGTTTGGCCGATCCAAAAGGCTTTGAAGGTGTGAGTAAGGTGGTAGTGGTGGGGGCCTTTTATAAGAGGAGAGAAAGGGCACTCTTGGAAAGATTGAAATGTTACATTATTATGAAATGCTTTTTCAGATTATAAAGGTACCACACTTATATATTTCTAGGATAAGGTGATAATTGTTCTAAATCTACTCATCCAATAGGTTTTTTACAAGTGTAAGTCTTAGATTTTACATTATCTTTTCATTTTATTTAAATCGTTAATTAATGATGTAATCGCTGCATCATCATGGTGTCATAAATAATTTAATTTATTTAATGTCTAAAAATTATAAAAAAATTACCATGAAGTAGGAAATAGTTTTATCTTTCTAATGAATATTTATAGTCAAAAATATGACTTGTATAACCCCATTTAAAAATTGTTTTAGTAAAACAACTCTTGTTTGTGACATTTTTATTTTAACATTAAATAAAAAGTTATTTATGTCATTTTCCTACCAAAGTGGCTCCATGGGGTCCCCAAGTTGACCCATGGATTTTCTTGGTCGTCCATGACACATCCAGTAGGGTTAGTACAAGTGTAAAGGTCATTCCATATTTTTATAATACTATTTTTACCTTAAATTTCACTAATTACCTTTAATCGCGATTAATTAAACTTAAAAGTTACTATTCACCAAAAAATTATTTTAATCCCATTGAACCACATTTTACTTCCTAATGACAACCATGTATGTCGGATTTTTGAAAATCAAATCACAGAAGTGGTAATGTTTCATTTAAACGAAAAATCAGTTTTTTTAACTACCACTTAGTGGTTTCACTATTCATCAAAAATTGAAGTTTTTCAGAACAATGCCAAAATTTCACCCTAAGCTATAATCGATATTCCAAATCCAAAAACAAAGTCCATTTGGCAAGATAAAATTTATAATATTTCAAAAATTAGGTATTACTATTCATAACGGCTACTTTGATTGGTTGTGGTGTGTGTTAGAACTCGAAGTTGCGTACAACACACGCTATTGTATTATTCAAAGAGAAGTGTACCGTGGAAGCTTGGGGTGTTACAACAGGTGATTATTTGATTATTAGAATATCCATGTAAATTTTTATATGGTAATGTTTGATTTATTGTTACCATGTTATGTTCAAGTTTATGTTTAAAAAGGTTGTTGTTTTTATTACACATCTTACCTTAAAAGTTTATATCTTTCGCTAAGTTATTTACCCTTACTGATCATCTGAGCTCACCCCTTTATATGTTTTATTTTTTTTTCAGGATCCCAAGAATTGTTTTATGATTAAGATGCAGGGTTAAACTAAGGGAATAATGGTGTTCTCAATGGATTATTTATGATGTGTTGTATGTTAGAAAGTGTAATGTAATGTTCATGTATGTAATCTATTTTCCAAGACTTCTAAATTGATCGGTCCTTTGGGACTTGATTCCTTGTAATCATGCCAATGTATTAAAATAATGCACTGACTCTGGGTAACTGGGGTCGGGGCGTTACATACATGAATGACATGAACACCACTCCTAGTACCTTTTAATTATAAAAGAAAATAATAAGGAATATTACAAAAAAACAAAAGTCAAAAAATACCAAAGAAGTAATTAAATGTATAACTCTTTCTAAATTACGGTCAGTTATTATCACTTATATAAAGATTTATCATGTGATATCATCCTCGATGGTGTCATGTAACAAACATAGAAGGAGAAAAAAATCAGATAAAAATATGTAAAATATTTCCTATATATCTAGACCTCCTACTAAGAACCATAATATATCTCAAATAAATGATTATAAATCTAACAACACATGATATCATTTAATCATATGTACTCCAACTTCATCTATCAAGTTACAAACTATAGTTTCTAAAGAAACCAATTTATGATGATTTCTATACACTATGGAACCAAATCTCAAGCATGATGAAAATTTATCTCCCTCTTATCTCTATCTATTTTCTATAAAATTAAAAAAAATAAATGTAATAAGTGATTAGGGAATTTAATACCTACTTAAATATACAATAGACATTCCATGATCTAGAATCTAATTTATGGACTGTTGTGATAGTTTGGTGTCAGGTGGTGCAAAAAAACCCACACAAAGATAATACACATGGAAAACTCAGATTAAATAGAATAATTATGAATCTTGGTGATGAAATGACATGAAAAAAACTAATAGGTACATGATATGCGTCATTATTTATGGAAAAGGTAGTTTGTAGATCAGTGAAAAAATATTTTTCTAACAAACACACCAATGACTAGAAAATGTGAACCTTTAGAGACATTAGATTGAAATGATCAATGATGGAGGCCAAGCCTATTTGAATACCATGGATTATATATGTAGTAGGAAATGGGTTATAAGATATGTAATATATTGATGTATCTGTGAGTTACTGATCCCATGTAATAAATGAAACATCATAAAAGTAGAAAACCCACAAAGAAATACTAAAGCCAATCAACATTTTATAAGCATACAAAAAGCAAGAATTTTTCATGGAATAATTTAAATTGTATAATTAAAATAAAATGAAATATATATATATTTAAAAACCCAAAATTATATTTCCTATTTATACCAATAATATGATAAATAATATGAATATTTTCAGCACTACAAATTATCATAATTGAAATACATTCTCAAAGGCACTAAAAATGTAACTGACTCTCTTAAAATTAAATAATATCTAAAAGATCTCCATTTATATGGACTATTATACCACCAAAATAAGAGATATTTTTAAATGATTATCCATAACTCTATTCATGGGAGTAAATTTTGAATAAAATTCACTATATTACTAGTACTCTAGTCATATTCTTATAAAAAAATCATCAACATTTTTCAAGTGACTATGACTTTTCCATTTATATGTCATTTATTATCACCAAAAAAATATATTGTATAAGGATCCTAAAATAAATTTCATTTTAAATTTCAAAAAATAGGGTGAGATCGGGTCTTCTTGTTTGAGGCCAAGTTTCCCTTCAAAATTAATAGATATATCATCATTTATAATGAAATGATATACTGTAGTACGGAAAAATTACACATCGCAAGTTGTCAATATGAAAAGAAACTTTTTTATTAGAGTGTGGAGGAATGGACAATTAATTTAATCATAAAAATTATGAAGATCAAATTATATAGTAAAAATTGTGATTATTCTTGTTCTTCAAAAATTCTATAACACTATTTTAGCAATTAGAATATGAGGAACAATATTCGTTAATTTGATGATGGTTCCTTGTTGTGAACAAATTAATTTTACAACCACTATTTTATGTTGAATATTTATAATATTTAAAATGCATTTATATGCATGATATAAATAAGATATGATATAGAAATTAAAAACATCATTTGTCTATCTAGCCTATATAATCTTGTAAATAATATTTGAGTTAATCACCCAAAAGAGATCACCAATATTTTTTCCAATTTCAAGTAAATATTTCCTATAATAACCCATGGAGATATAAAAAATGTGTTATAAAACCCATTTAGGTTAAGTGTTAGAATTTATAAAGTTGATCATAACTCGTACTCACATCAACAAGGGATTTTTGTTAAGGAAACATGAAGTTATCCTATATCTAAACCTTTGAAACTATCCCCTCAATAGAATTGTTAATATAAGAGACAAACAATAGAAAATCCTAAAACGTTACAATAAAATAAAATTGAGAAATTCATAATTGAGGTATGGTTAGTTAAATTTGATTCGTCTAAAGATTTAATAGAGTTAATGGAATGTGTAGAGCTCCTTTGTTTTATTTTTTCATCAAAAAATAGTTTTAGTGCTACCTTTGGAAAATCATTCCATGGTATCACATTAATAAAATAACATTTTAATAACATGAAACATATTCTTATAAAAAGACATTGAATCATTTCTCTTAGATGAAAGAGAATAATCAACCCACAAAAGATATAAATTGATAACATTCTAAAGTGGGAAAAGATTCTCCTTCAACATAACTAAAATTTAAAAGATAATTGTTATGGTTATATGAGATGATTTTTACAGTTCATTGATAAAGTGGATCTTTTTAATGAACACCAACATTGCAGTATCATTCACCTCAACCTTTCAAATTTGATCTTAAGTAGTGTAATGGCCCCCCAACTGCCACTAGTTTCCCTATTAACACACATTCCCCCCACCCTCATGAGCCCACCAGCATGCCCAAATGTGTCATTAGACTAATGAGTTCCATCACATTGCAACACATGTTATTTTAATGTGGTTTTCCTCACACACATACGTCCTAAGAGATTTCCTAAGAGGTTAGCCACCCTGACACTGCTCTAGGACAATCTAGCTTAACATTAGTGTTTTAATCAATAAATCTCTTAAAAAGAAAGGTAGAACTTGTTTATATTAGTAGTAACATTTATTGTTTTATCCATTTAACTTTCTATGGTGTTAAATTCTTCCCCCTTTTGAGAAAAATACCCTCATTGTAGTCCCTACATTTAAACTCAGGTAGTTTCACTACACTTTTAGTTTGGTGCTGATCTCATGAAACTATAAGAATTATGCCCTACTAATAGCACACTCACCCTACTATTTTAATATGGTTGTTGGGTAATAGCTTTCTAGGTGCAACCAGTTACCCCAAAAACATGAGTTGTTCCCCCTGGGGCTTACCCATGCACCTAAACGAATCATAAAACTAATAATTATCCCCACATGACAACACATGTTATTTCAATATTCATTTTCATTACTCACACACACTCTAGGAAACATCATATAAGGTCGCTCATCTTGACACAACTCCAAACCAAGCTTTCTTAAAAACAAATATTTAATTCGGTAAACTCCAAAAAAGAAATGTTCACCTGTTGAAATTAGTAGTAACATTTAGTCTTTTAACCATTGAACTTTATAGGGTGTTATAAATAACTATAAATTACTTCACAAAACCTAATATAACTGGTAGAAAAAATAGCATTCATTCCAAAGGATAAACATTAATTATTTAATAAATGATGTTAAAATGTTTTAACATCAATCATTTATATAATTGATGTTAAAAACCCTATTGCGTTGGGTTTTTATGTCTGTTAATCTATTATCTAGTGTTATAATCCATTTTAATGTTGGATAATATATAACCGACATCAAAACCCACCACGTAATGGATATTAACATCAGTTATATTAATAACTAATGTTAAAACCTATGTTGTGGGGGGATTTAACATTGGTTATTGATACGTGTATTTATTTCATATATTTTAGGGTTTCTTAATGCATTGATTTGTGTAATATAAATGATATTCTTTACAATATCGTCATCATTTAACATGTTTTATGATTTTGGAAGGATACCACCAATAATTGGAAAATGAAAAAAAAGAATGAATTGGAGGACAAACAGCCACTTCACACCATGAAATGAATGGAGATAAAAAGTCAATAAATGGAACAAAAAAGAGATTACAGCCCTAGAAACTAGATATTCATGATGTGAAATAATTACAGGATATTTAAATAGAGCATGGAATAAAATCAGTATAGGGAATCAAGATTATAAAACTCAATCAGAGTATAGCCTGACACTTTCACATTGTGAATCCAATTTACACTGTGAAAGTTTCGTGACAATCCTAGTAATGATATTTTGATAGTATTTTCTACAGGAAAGACAAAATAACAACTCATACTAATGTTTAATACCTAAGGTAGACCCACTCCTCATAATGGTCCATATTAATTATGAATTAAAAGCAACATGATCCCGTTGGAGTTTTATAAATATAGGTTCTTGCTACTAGTACTGCCAATGGGAGATTCTAGAGACCAAAGTCCAGGATGAGAAGGTGCGCTACTTTAGGGTCCTCCATCACCTTCTCTATAGCTTTATTTCATGTTTTATTTTAATTAATTCCTTCCCTCTTACTTTATCCTCACTAGTATGAGGGGGTAAAAGCCTCCTTGTTCTAGGGTTATGTAGTCGAAGGGGGAAGGTGTCGTTGGATCTATTTCTTATTCTTATTCTTGTATTTAGTTTGCTGTAATTTTTTTATCAAATTACAATTTCTCTATTTTTGTTTAACCATTAAAATTGGTTTATAAATATGAAATGAACATTATAATTATGAAAATTTATACCCTAAATTGAGGAAAGACCATTGTCATATTCACAGAAACCAGGTTTAAATATGGTATTGAGAAAAACTTGATTTGGAAATTCACTAATTACCTAACCATGGGAAAAGGGGGATTTCTGGGTTGAGGAAAGGATATAATAAACATTATATCCACCATGTCTTGATTATGATGCCAAATGTGGATTATTAATTTAATTGATAAAATCTAATTTCACCTCAACAGTGAAACTATAAAACCCCAGTATGCTTTCAAAACTCAATTTTCAAAACCCAAATTTCTTTTCTTTTCTCTCTCTTTCATTAAATCACTTTCAGAATAAATATATGTTATGTACCTTATTTATTAAAATCAATCAAATAAAACAATTTTCTTTAAAATCATAATTAAAATAATTTCACCGTATTTGTGGGTTAAGCCTCGGCCTACTTCATACTATGTTTTAATTAATTAATTACACTAGTCTGAGTTTTATAAATTGTTAATTTTGATTTTACCCATATGGAAATAACAACTCCCATTTGGCTTATCAGTTATTAATATAAAATAAATAAGACCCCTATCTAGGTGGGGTTTAACATCAGTTATATTTTAACCAATGTAAAATAAAAAATTCAAATTGTGCGTCATTGATGTTTCAATTTTTTCACAGCGTTCCCTTTAAATTTGTAATGTCCTGCTTAAAATTTATTACACCATGAGAACAGTTTTCCAAGTATGGTATAAAACTTTTCATTCTCTCTATTTCCACATTTCTGATATATTCGTCCTTTGATTAAAATATTCTTCATTCCACCTCTTTACTATTCCATGATTTTTTCATGGTATTTATGATTATGCAATCATTTTTTATGTATTTTTATGATTAATTTTCTTTATAGATATAGTTTTTTTATGATTTATTTTTTTATGATGAATATGAATTCTTCTAATCGAGTCGAAATGATAAATCTTGATCATGAAATTTATAAACAACCATTTAAAATGGAATGCCAATTGTAATTTTGAATATTGCATGAGTTATTTCATCAAAAGAAAATGAATATCAATAAAATATATTTATATTAGAAGGACACTACCACAATAAAGGAAAATTAGACTAATCCTTACCTTGATTTATCTTGTTTAAATTTAGATTCTATAATTTTATAGTTTTATTAACTTGTATTTTTTTCCAAGGAAATTATGTGTATTGAAATATTTTTAAAAAAATCATTGAAATTCCAAGTCATTTATTTAGATAATTGAAGCTGAAGGTAACTTTTAACGTTGGTTATTTAGATAAAAATGTTATAAGTGACATTTTATGCCATTTATTAAAATAACCAATGTCAAAATCCACTTATGATATCAGTTGTAAAAATAATTGAACTCACTACCACGGATTTGGATTTATCCAGTATAGAAAAAAAATTCTAATAAAGGGGGTACTTTTATCAGTGCTAAAAAATACTTCTAAAAGATTATTTTATCAGCACTAAAAAATAATTGATAAAAGTACCCATTTATCAGCACTGATAAACATACCCCCTTTATTAGCACTTTTTTAGCATCAATAAAGGGTGTGCATTTTATGAGCACTTAAAGGATTTTTTATATGATGATAAAATAAATATTACATAAAAAGTTATATATCATTAAAAATCATATATTAATATATAAATATATTTTTGTTTACGTAAATATATTATAGTTTTAAAATATGATTTATATAATAAAAAATATGTAATCACACTTAATATATAAGATATTTAGTGAGAAATGGTTTATAAAATAATTAAAAAATAATATTAATTATCAATTTGAAAATTATCATTGAGTAATAGTCATTTAATAAAAATTTGTAGATTGGAAAATTCAGTAAATTAATAAATGATCTGAAATAAGTTGAAAGCATGAATCGAACTTAAAACATCCACAACTTTCGATCCAAGTATCCATTTGATTTCTACCACATATCAAATCAAATTTTTCACCATGGTGACCTATTAGAACCTCGTTCATCATTTTTTTAGGCAAAAAAGGTTTGAAATGCCTCAAAAATTGAGTTTCTTGTCAAGGTACCCCTATTTTTAACATTTTATGAAATTTCATCCTTTTTTAAGGGAGTCTTATTTTCTTTTTCTGGGTCGGGAATCAATTTATTCTGAAGGATTACACTCATATAGATATTATGAAATTCAAATTTTATCATTTTTCATATTTTACTGATATTTATAATTAAATATATACACATGTATACATACTTGTATATATTTACACATGAAATGTAATTTTATAAATAAATATGTAAACATATTTACATATATAATATCTTTGTAAATATATAAACCATATATAAAAATAATAATATCTATTTTATTTTAAAAAAATGTATCAATATTTATTAACTTATCGAATGTATATATAATGTGTGTGCATATATAAATATATTTTGGTGTGTGCCTATATTAATAAACTTATATATTATCTATATATTCTAATATATATATATAAATATTAATATATAATATTTTTGAATAAATATAAATATTTAAAATTATATTTATAGATACACACGTATATAATATATTTATATACATGTATGTATGTATGTATGTATGTATGTATGTATGTATGTATGTATGTATGTATGTATGTATGTATGTATGTATGTATGTATGTATGTATGTATGTATGTATGTATGTATGTATGTATGTATGTATGTATGTATGTATGTATGTATGTATGATGTATATATTTATTTATGTATTTATTTATTTATAATCACACATACACATAAAACATATTTTATAAAAGTATTTAAAAATAATCATTTAAATAAGTATTAATATATGAATAAATATATGTATAAAAAAATATAACTATATATATATATATCATAAAAAAGAGAATAAAGAATCATAGAGAAATGGTAAAGGTACATTTTTGTGAGGGTGAGGTCTCATGTCAAATCCAAGGGGAGGCACACGTGGTTGTGAGCATGAAAGAGTAGTTCTCTGGCACTGATAATGGGGAAAATGAGGGCTAGATGAGAACTGGTAAAATAGGGGGTGGGAATCGCGCACAGATAAAAGTGGGGGTGACCTCCCAACCGAATATCACCCCTAACTATGAGAAAAATTATATTTTTTATTAAAAACACAAATATCATACTCAAAACTAAGAAAACACATTCAGATTGTTTTGATACATTAGTAAAATGATACATAAGTCATTTATGACATGTAGGAATTATCCTCACCTCAGTTTGATGCATAGTGTGATCGGTATGACTCCAAGTGTGTATTTTTATTTAAAATTTTCATTTTTGTAAAAAATACAGGTGACATGCTCAAAACCAAGAAAACACATTTGAATTGTTTTGATACTTTAGGAAAATGATTCATAAGTCATTTGTGACATGTATAAATTAGTCAAACCTCAATCGGATACACAGTGTTCCCAGTATGACTCAAAGTGTCTTTTATCACTTTAAAATTGACATTTTTGTTCAAAACTTGAATCACTCACTGAAAACTAAACCAACATAATCAGATTGTATTAATAATTCAGGACAATGACTTATAAGTCATTTTTAATGTGTGGGAATTATTCTCACATCAAAATGAGACAATATGTGACCAGTATGACTAAAAGTGCAAGTTTTCTGTTTGAAATGACATTTTAGTAAAAAACAGGTGACATACTTAAAACTAAGAAAACACATTTATATTATTTTAATAATTTAGTACAATGATCTATAAGTCATTTTTAACATGTAGAAATAAGCCGCACCATAATCTGACACATTGTGTGACTGGTATTACTCAAATTGTTTCGTTTCTATTTAAAAATGAAATTTTGTTAATGTATTATTTTATATTTATGTTTAATTTATTTATTTATATTATTTCTAACATAAGAATTATTTTATTATATATTTGGATTATTTTTCTCAATCTGGGGTGGTTTATTCGGAAAACAATACCATGATTGGGCTTTTTTGAGAGGGTGTCGATTACTAGATATAATGAAACCATTGATGTTTTTGAATGCTTGTGATAAATTGTACTTTCTAATATAATTATACAAAATAATGTTTGAAATATATATATATATATTAGTGTCTTTTTTATTTTATTTTTTATGTAATTTTTATCTCAATTAAATTATGATTTTCCATATCCAGTATTTTCATGTATTTTCCTATATTTATTACTATAGTGTATTGTAATTTTAACAACACACTATAGAAGTATAGATTTTATCAGTGCTAGAAGTAGTGATGATAAAGTCCCACCTTTATTAGTGCTTTCTTAGCATGGATAAAGGTCCCCCCCCCCCTTTATTAGCTCATTTCTATTACTGATAAAATCCCCCCTTTTAATGGTTCTTAGATCAATAGAGTTTTTTAGCACTGATAACGATTTTCTAGCACTGTTAAAAGTATATTTTGTAGTATTGTTTAGATAAAATATGTTATTAGTGAAATTCAATGATAGTTGTTAAAATAAAAAAGCTCAAATTTCTAACAACTCGCATAGTTACGGGTTAGGAAATTCCCAATTGGATTTGAGTTTTCATTTAATGGATGGTCCATTTTAAGAATAAGGCTTCGATTAGGGGTTAGGCCCTTTGTAAATCTAAAAGAGGAGTTTTTGGAAGAGACACAAGGCCTGGGTGGTGATTCAAGGCTTCTGAAAGAACAATAGAGGCTGACCAAGATGGTTAGGATGCTACAGAAGCCATTGGCCAACTGACAAGGGCTGGCATCTTGTTGGTGTCCTACGCAACAGCTTGGGAACACTTCCTAGACTGATTGGCTAGTCGGTGGCATCTGGTGGTCATTCTATGGGACTTCTTGGTTATTTTAAGTGGGGGGATATTTTTTCCCCCCCAAACCCCTCTTATTTTTCCTCCCCACTTCTCTCATGGCCTTATTCAAATCTGGTGAAAATGGGTGATCTCTTCATGCAGATTTTGGACCCCTATACCTCATTTATTCGGTTTTTAAAGTTTTGTTCATTGTGGTTGATTCCTATAGTTATTTTCAAAACCATATTTTCCTTAAGACTTTGAATCATCATGTTACATTTCACTGAAACCATAATTCCATAAATTTAGGGCTTCCATCATGGAACTGATGCATCGAGCTTGATTCAAGTGGTGATTCTTAGTGATTATTATTTTCTATAGCTAAGGTAGGAAGTCTTTATCATGTTATGGATTTTTTATAAAATTTTATTCCTTTAATTTCATGTGTGTGTTTACATATACATATGAGGCCTCTACTCTCAATGTTAGTGTTAGAGTTTGAGGTTCATATTGATGTAAGAGGCTCATTAGAGGGGGAGTATGGATTTTGTGCCTTAGAATTAGTGAAAATGATCCATGTATCGGGAATGTTCATAGGGATATTTGCATATGATTTTAGGATTTGAATGAGTTTTTTAGGCTTGGTTGAGGATTAGGTGGCTGAGCTGGGGGATATGGGGGTTTTGGTAGTGAATTCCCTTGTGTTTCCAATTTGAAAATTATGGATACGGGTCATGTTCTGGCAATAATGGTGGGGCTATCCATTTTGTAAAACAGACCCAAAATGTTTCATTGGGTTATGAAATGGCTATAATGACTTGGATAATTGGTGGGGGGTTTGGGTTTTAAATTCCTTTGTTCATGTGACTTGAACCAATGAATGTGAGTTTTATACCGGGATATCTGGTTTGGGTTGTCTACTTGTGTAAACAAGATTAGAATGTGTCATTTGGGCTTGGGATGAGTTTAGTAAGTGACATGTGGGCTTCTGTGATATCTTTTTTCATCACATAACATGTGATGTGAGGGTGACCATGAGTGGGGCGTTATGTTCTGATGGTGATGATGGCCATCATGAGTGAGATGTTGGTCTGGGGTTATGCTGGTGTGTTTACCCATGCTTATTTTCATAACACTTATGTTGTACATGTTTTTTGGGACTCCCAATAACCCTTGATATGGTCTAGTGTGTATATTTGGACTCCCAAGAACCCTAGGTATGGGTCGGTGTGTATGTTTGACCTCCCAAAACCATCGATATGGTTCAATGTGAAGATGGGCCTCCTAAGGACCCTTGTGATGGGCCGGTGTGATGATGTGCCTCCCATGAACCCTCAGGACAGTCTGATGTGATGATGGGACTCCCATGAACCTTTTTGATGGGATAGTGAGATGGTTGAGCCTCTTAATAACATTCAGGATGGGTTGGTGTGATTATTTGTCCTCCCCAAAACCTGTGGGGATGGACCAGTGTGCCTATTTGACCTCCTTAGAGTATTTGGGGATGGGTCGGGGTACTTGATGAGGTTGTGAACTATGATCAGGTTTGGTCCATGGGATAATTATGGTTATTATTATCAAATAGAATGTTCCTTTTTGCAATGAGCTAAAGAAGGTAGAGTTGAGGTTCATGGAATCTTGGTTAGTGCATGATGACCTGGTGATAAGTACGGTTATTTATGTATTTGTTTTCCATCATCGTAGACACTTTTATATAAGCCGGTGCATTTATAATCAGGATTCATTGGTGGTGTCCAACTAGGTTTATACTCACACCCTACATGAGAATCTCAGTGCACGTGTATCCCTTATTTTTCTTATATTTAGATGAGGGATGGTATCTTGTTAAGGTAGTTGTGTAGAGAAGAAAATTGGTTAAGGAGATGTTAGGACAGAATTAGGATTCCTTGTGGAGGTGTATTTTATTTATTTTTATCATTTATTTGTTTATGGATCTACTACATGTGGGAATCCATCCAGCATGAGGATTGGTTATTATATGAAATTCATTATATCATGGTTCGGCATTATTATTGTTTATGCAGTTTATTTCAATTGTTTACTCTCATTAATACTTATATTATTATATACTGTCTTTTGGATTCTTATTACTGAGGGAATAGTATCCCCATGTTCCTACATAGTCTCTAACTGCTAATTAGTAGCCTCTTACATATGGTTAGTCATGCATGAGGTTATATACCACCTTTATTCTAGACCAGGTGATTTGAGTCAGGGTGTTACAATATGGATTAGTGGAAAAATAGTTGGTAAAAAAAACACACTAAAGAAACACAAATGGGAACTATAAGAGTTGTTATATAAATATGATCAATAATAGAGGTTAATCCTAGTAAGGGTCAATGTATTAGATATGTACGAGGTCACAAATAATAGTCTAGGTAAATATTAGTTGACCTAGTGAGATACCAAGCCTTAATAATTAATACAATATCCAAAAATAAGAAACTCCATCAAGAAACAAAAAACCCAGCCAACATTTTATGAGCATAGTAAAATATAAGAATTTATAATGACTACATTTATATTGTACAATAAATATAAAAAATGTAAATTTTATTTGAAAATCCAAAATACCATTTTCAAAAATCTCCACCTTTAAAAATAAAAAAAATACAAATATGGTGTCTTTAAAAACTAGGTTTTTGAAATGAGTCCACCTTAAATAAAAATAAATAATGAATAAACATTAATAATAGAATATCCATAGTCAATCTATTGGTTGGATTATCATTGGTGTCTATTATTTTTAAATGCATTTTTATTTTTTCAATAATTTCATGATGAAAATATAACCTTGTGTCTATATGTTTCAATTATCCAAGGAAAATATAATATATTTATTGAAACATAGCATGTTTGTTATAAAAAAAATCAATTTTATAATCAAAAAAAGAAAGCTCACTTTTTAATAATTTAATTAAATAAAATATTTAATTGGTTTGATTAATGTAATGTATTCAGGTTTTATGTGAGATAATGCAACAACTGATTGAATTTTGTATTTCTAAGATATCGATCCACCACAAGTAATGAATACAGACACAGAAATTTATTTACATGTATCAAAATAAGTAGTATAGATCATCCAAAAATCTTGTTACATAATGTTCTAGATCATTATTTTTACCAAATAATAAACATATGTTAGGGGGAAAAGGCATAAAATAGAGTAACCACTTTAATGCCTACCAATAAGGATTCCCTGTATTACTTATTAACCTGATAGGTATAAAATTAGATATATATCCTCACACATACCTTGTCCTACATTAATCTACCTACCATATTAGCATATATTATTTCACTCATAAATTTTATGTATAAATAACTGTAGTAAACTGTATGATTGATGTTTTAGAATATTTCCTCAAATGAATATGAAGATTTTTAAAATGATAAAAATTTTCTCTTTAAAACATCCTTTATATTATCATGTTATGAAGGACATAAAACTTTTTTTCTATTTCTTAAATATTTTACATTTCCAAAATTTAATTTTTGTTTCCAAGGTCCTTAATTATAAAATAAATGATAAATAATATTTTTATTTGTTTAATAAACCTTATATTTTTGTAAATAAGAAGCATTTCATCAGAAAACAAGAGAAAATAAACCATCTTATGTTTAATTGCTTTACAGTAAACACATAAAACATATCTACTCTGGGTAAGAACATTACAAATCATAAAGAAATAAAAACATTTATAACATTGTCTAGAAGACTACTTTTCTTCATATAGAAAATTTCATAAAAGATAGATTTAATTTGGTTTAAAATCATTTTAAAAACCCTGAAACATTTTTATAAAAATTATTTCTTCTAATTATTCATGTAAGAAATTCAATTTTACCATCTAAATTTTTAAAAGGTAAATCCTAATGGGTAATAAAGGAAACAAGTAAAATATCAAATGAATTCTTGAAAATTAGAGAAAATATCTCACTATAATGTATATATTTATATTTCAAGAAGACATTAGTGACAACATAGTTTTTATATTTGATTTTATATTCCTTCATACTATCTTATTTTCTGTAAAAATCCACTTAGAACGTGTAACTATAGCATTATCAAGTTTATTAATAATAATAAACTTTTTATTTTTAATAAAAGAATATGTTTCATCATTCATTTCACCTATCCATTACTTTGACTATTTAATTTTAAGGAATTGGTTATTTGGTTTTGGTTCATCACTAATTAAATCACGACCGTTGTTGTCAGAAAATGTGGCCATATTCATATGAAAAATAGTGAGATAGGGCTCTATTAACACTCTATAACCTATCATGGGTGAGTTAGTAATCCCAAAGCTCATTTGAAAATTATTTTTCTAAATCAAGGATAGAATTAAACATGGGTTCAGTTAGTTGTAGAGGCATAGTAGATACATTTTCAGTTTTACACCTACTTTGTGGTTCTATTTAAACTTCCTCTCCCATCAGTTGGGGTGTATTAGTGTTTTTTTTTCATCATCAGAATGGGTAGTAATAAAAACATGAGACTCGTGAAAAAATATCATAACAAATAATTCATTTCTAAAAACATGATTTATTTATCCAGAATTTGTAACCCTTAACACTATTAAGATATCCTATGAAACACAACTAGAAAATTTACCTATAGACATGGTCCAAAACCATGGCTATAGCTTATATCCATAGTCCATCTGATTGTAGATCCTTTTGGTGTGGCTATAGCTTTGAGCTATAGCCATAGTTTAAAAGGGTTATAGCCATGGTTGTCCATCATTGCAATATCCCAATATTCATGGTTTTATAACCATGGAAATTGGTCTATATCCATGGTTTTCCACCATGTAAATATTGTTATATCCACAGTTTTCCATCATGGAAATAGTCAAATCAATTTTCTACTATGGCTATAGCCCTTTTAAACCATGGATATAGGCTTCTAAAAATATTTGGCTAGTATAATTTGAAACCTAGACCTCTACAACAAGAGATAAGCCAATTTACCAATGCTCTACAGAGAACTATTGGTTAATATATATATATATATATCATGGAAATAGCCCTAAAATTATGTAAATAAGTCTCCCTGCACTTTTCCCATGGGAAATTATTGTTTCATACACTTGTGTGGGAAAACTATAACTGTTAGGGTTGGTGTCCTGAGAACCAACTGTTTTGTACTTTGATTACATGAATGTTCACTTGTTATATATTGCTCATTGTTCTCCACGATTATAATATAATAATGTCCTGGAATATTTGTTGCATTAATAAAGTCAAGGAAAATCTCTGTTGTGATGAGAACCTTGAAATGCTATAACAAATATTCTTAAATAAAGTTATGTGGTTAGACGACATAATATGATAGGACACATAGTATACAGACCGTCATGTGCGAGTACTCATAAGAAGATGAGACTCTCTCTTATGGAGTTCGCACTTGGTAATCTCCAAGATGGGAGATTATGAGAACAGACCCTCCAGTAGTAATTCTGCATGTTTTGGTGTCATCGGATATTGCTATCTTTGAGTGTGTGTAATGGTACTTATACTGGAAGATTATCATTAACTCATGTCATGACACACGAACTTAGATTTACTGACGAAGACCATCACGAAGACAGTTGGCGGGAAGTAGGGTACGTTGGGTTCGTCATAAATGACATGTTGTTAATAGATAAGTTGAGGAAGGATTTTTTCCTTCCATATTTATGGAAGTAGATATCTCGGGCCCTTTGATTGAAATAGAACTGTCGAACAAATTCCATGGCCATGGTGACACGACGAGTTTATTTCTGGAAGTCAAAGAATGACAGATCAAGCATATAGGTTTATGAAACTGCCATGAAACATGCTTGATGATATATTGAGACAAAGGGATTAAATTAAACAGTAATAATTAGTATGAGGTGACACGTCAATGAGGCGTCAACTTCTTTCTCTTGAGTGCCTTGACCCGTTTCTAGACAGTAATCTTGGACTTTAGGCAAGCACGCCTAATACCAACAAGAAAGAGGCCTAAAGGGTCACACACTAAGTGTATCCATGTATCTCAAGTAGAATAAAGATTATTCTCATACGTGGTTTAATATTTATTCAAGGAAGCCTAAATCATTTTAATGATGGAGGAAGAAGGAAATGAAAAACAAGATATAAACGCCGTGTATTAATAATTACACGCCATATAGTTTTTCATAGAAAACAAGTACACGTCATGTATTAATGATTACACACCGTGTAGTTTTCATTATGGAAAGGAAATGAAAAAAAAAAGTAAATGTCATGTATTAATGATTACACGCCGTGTAGTTTTATGGAAAACAAGTACACGTCGTGTATTAATGATTACACACTGTGTAGTTTTCCAGTCAGGATTTTGAGGATATAATATTATTTTATTAAATGATATTTATTATAATTAGCGTTGGTGCATGTTAAGAAATTAATTATTCCACATGAGGGTTTTCAATAAGAGTCAATGAAATAAATAAAACGTGTAACGTGTTTATTTATTTTCATAACTCTACAACCTCAAACCCAATTATAAATATCCTCACAACCCCAAATCTTTTCCCAACAAGAGAATCGTTGTGCACAACAATTCTGGGGAATTATTTCAAGGACGAAATAACCTCTTCCTCCAAGAACTCTCTCAAGACCAAGAGATATCACCTTCCATCGGATCAAGATGATCTAAGGCGGACAATGCAAGCAAAGGTTTCTCCACACTAGCACCCGAAGACTCCTTTGGCGACGTCTAGAGATACGAGGTGCATGTGTGGATCACCGCTAGAGGAAGTCTACACTTGGCTTCTATGACGCAATGAAAAATCATATCGGAACGTGATCAAGAATCTCAATAAAGAAAGAACGCCCAAAAGGTACTTCTTGTCAATTAATTAGATTAATTATAATCAACCTGTGATGATCCAATTTTGTGCTTTTGGGCCTTTTCTTCTTCTTTGTCTATTTGTGTGAATCGATCCGTGGAGACTGGCATTTATTGTCGTATTGGTCCCGGATTGATCATTGCTAATGACAAAAAGCCAAGTGGGCACATCCACCCACGCGCTTCTGCTGCACCCGGAACCTTAAATTGGTATCAGAGGGAGGTTACAACATTGATTATAGTTATTTAATTTTCGTTGATAATTTATGCATTTATATTTGATTCAATTCATGATAATTTGTCCTATTAAACTGAATGAATGAGATATGTTATTCCTCCTTTGTTTCTCGATTCACCTCACAGAAACGACCTTTTAATTTTAATTTTTATTAAAATAAAAAATGAGGAACTCATCCGTAGGAGCTGCTCTTTCTGTCTGTACAACACGGGAATACATGGCGTGTAATGAAAACTACATGACATGTACTTAGGTTCAACAAATCGGTATTGGTCCACCAAACCACGTCATGTGAATTGAGTATACCTGAGTTTTATTACACCATGTTGACCAGAAATGAATGTCTTGAAGAACCGGAATACACGGCGTGTATGTTGAATCAACACGCCGTGTAGTCCAATCTGGCCCAAGTGAAACTGTGTACAAGGAGAAGCCATGTTCTGCGTACACGGGATTTCCAGGCCAGTAACCACATAACAAGGTAGTACACGCCATGTTAGATTAATCTACACACAGTGTACTCCAAAATTTCCAAAGTAGAGAAAACACACCAAAGCCCCCAACGTGTACTTTGGATAAAGGGTGAAAAGAAATACATGCCATGTAAATATAAACTACACACCATGTACTTTCCAGAAATTTAATTTCACCAGGTTTACTCCAAAAGTACAAAGACCTATACAAGGGGTATGGATGAGAAGAATCTCAAGGAAATTCATAATGGAATTTAAGATAAATAATTGATTAATTATAAGATCATAATTAATTAATTTCAAGTGCGAATTATCTTAAATAATAGAATGATTAAAAGAATTTGAATTCTAAATATGCGTAAATTTGGTTGCATGATATGGATGATCATGATCTAGACCAAAGACCCCTTGTATTTGTGTTTGGTTTCATTTAAATTTGTTTAATTTAAATTCATTGGCCTGCGAGCCTTCTTCCAATAAAATGTAGGGCCTACGTGCCCATTGTTTCTTTAATGTAAACCCCATGTAATAGAGGATCTCCCAAGCCAGAGGAGATGGTTCAAAACCCAAAGATGAGGTGAAACCAACCCAATAAGATACAAAGGTGGACAGAGGGGAGCTGTAAAACATGAACCATCGGTTCAAGGTGTTTTTCCCTAGGTCAGGGTTAGCTTATCAACCCACTAGATAAGCTAACCAATAAAATCTCATGATCATGCCATATTATTTTATTTCTGTCTGATTGCATGGTTTATTTATTTTGTATGTGTTGTCGCGATCACATGGTTAATAAAATGAACAAGCATGCAAATAGGGAATAAAATAAAAATTGGACTATGCGTAAACATTATCGGAACATGGTTAATCACTTAAGCAAGCATCACATAATATTAACAATAATGTGATAATGAAAAACTACGCATAAAGGGTTAAAATCTCTCAATACCATATTAAGTCAGACCAAGCCTTTCATTACCTGATTAAGGGAAAGACTCAATAAAACTATGTGTTTGACTAACCCTTATTGGGACACTTACTTTTATAAAATAATCCCTTATGAAAGTTTTCGGGTTGACTTAACCATATTACATCAAGAGAAGTAGTCCTTGCTAGACTTGATGTAATATTAGAGGCAAGAGTTGAGGAAATCCAAGTCAAGATTTCAGGATTGGGGAGTCCACTCAACAAATCAAGGAACTGTAAGCTCACAGTTAGCAAAACCATCCTACCTAAATACCTTCAAATAGCTTGACCAACCCTTGTTGGGGTTATGCGAAGGGGAATATAGATCCTTGCCACTAGAATGTCAAAGAAACTAGACATTCCGGGTTCAATGGTGAGGGCCATTGGGACTTGATAAAATAGTGGGAGAATTAATAAAATCATTTATAAAAAGTAATCAAAAGGTACTGATAAATCTGCTCTTTTAATTTGTAGAATCAATATGAAAAACTCATCAACCACATTTTCTCTGCGATCAATTCTAGACAAAGACAATATCCTCACTGGAAGTAACTTTCAGGAATGGTTTAGGCGCCTTCGGGTTATCCTACACTATGAACGAAAGTATTATGTATTGGATTCCTCACTTCTTGATTCTCCTACCCAAGGGGCGAGTGATGAAGATTTCATGGTCTATGATCAATATTTGAGTGATGGATTCGAAGTTCAATGTTTGATGTTATCATCAATGTCAAGTGAGCTCATGAAGTCTCGTGAGGACATGGATGCCTATAGCATGCTCAATCACCTCCATGGTCTATACCAAGAGAGAGCAAGATAGGAAAGGTTTGAGATATCCAAGGATCTATTTCAGAGCATTCGTGGAGAGGGTTCCCCATCTAGGCCTCATGTAGTCAAGCTCATTGGCTACATTGAGAACTTGGAGGTTCTAGGGTTTAAACTCCCCGAGGAACTAGGTACCTATCTCATTCTCATATCACTCCCCCAGAGCTTCTCTAACTTTTTTGTAAATTTCAACATGAACAACATTGAGACATCTCTATCTGATCTTCTTATCCTTATTCTCCAAGTGGACAATGATATGAAGTGTGAAAAACCTTTTGTCCTTATGGTGAATAAAAGTAAAGGTAAGGTGAAGAGATTTAATCCCAAAGCTTCTTCAAGGCCTTCCAAGAAAAGGAAGATCGAAGGGGAGGCAAGGGAACATGATGTTTTTTGTTTCGCATGTGGCAAGAAGGGCCACTGGAAGAAAAACTGCACCAATCCAAGGAAGCACGGGGAAGCTTCATGTGAGTTTGTCATCAAATGAAATCTATATGTTTCTAAAAATTGGGTATTATATACAGCTTGTGGTGATCACATATGTATCCAAATATAGGAACCAAGTAGATTCAGGAAGATTGATCGAGGGGAGGTAGATCTATGAGCAGCCAATGGAGCTAGGATTTTTTCTGTAGCTGTCGGGGACTACCACCTCACATTGCCTACTGGTATGGTCTTGGTTTTAAAAGGATTTTATTATGTACCCTCTTGAACCAAAAACATTATTTCAGTATCTAGATTAGATATTTATGGATTCATCTTCAAGTTTGGAAATGAATGTTTCTACTTTTATAAAGATATCATTTGTTTTGGTAGGGCACATTTATATAATGAACTTTATGTGTTAGACTACACAAACCAAGTAATGGAAATCGATGACAAAGTTAATTCACATGACTCATACCACACCCAACTTTGACATCACCAGCTAGGTCATGTCAATGAGAAACGTTTGAAAAAATTACATCAAAATGAGTATTTAGATTCTTTCAAACTAAAACCACTTGGTGTATGTCATGCGTGTCTACAAGGCAAAATGACCAAAGCCCCATTTAGTGGGAAAGGTGAAATGGCTAAATAGCTTCTATAATTAGTTCACGCAGATGTGTGTGGACCATTTCCATTTTAAGAAAGGGGTGAGTTCTCATACTTCATAACTTTTACTGATGATTTTAGTATATATGGATATATTTACTTAATGAGGTATAAGTCAGATTCTTTAGATCGGTTCAAAGAATACAAGAATGAATTTGAGAACCATCTTGGTAAGAATATTAAGAAACTTCGCTCAGAAAGAGGTAGAGAATATCTTAATTAGGACTTCATTGATTTCTTATGAGATTTTGGGATTCTATCTCAACTCACTCTTCCTTACACACCTCAGTGGAATGGTGTAAGTGAAAGGAGGAACCGCACCCTTTTGGACATGGTGAGATCAATGACGAGTCATGTGAGACTTCCATTATCCTTTTGGGGATATGCATTATAAATAGCAGCACACATACTAAACCAAGTACCAATTAAATCGATAAATGTTATACCATACGAGTTATGGAGTGGATGTAAAGGAATTTTATCGAATTTACATGTGTGGGGTAGTTAATCATTTGTTAAGGCCTCTTCAGGTACAAGATTGCACCTCGAGGCACAAAGTGTATCTTTATAGGATATCCCAAGGAAACAAGGGGATATTACCTATACAACTCCTCAGATAAAAAGGTAATAGTGGAAAGACATGCCATATTCCTTGAGAGGGAGCACATCTCCAAAAGAGATAGTGGGAGCGAGATAGACTTCAATGAAGTCAAGGCTCAAGATACACAAGAGTTAGTACAAGAACAGATTCCACAAATCCCCATGGAAGAATAATATTTTCCAGAGACACAAGAACTGTGTAAGAGCATGAGAGAGGTGAGAGAACCAGAACGATATGGTTTTCTTGTCACCGAGGATGGTGACTCATTATTGGTTGACAACGATGATCCTCTTACCTACAAAGAAGTAGTTGAAGGCATAGACGCTACCAAGTGGAAAGAATCCATGAATTATGAAATGGATTCCATGTACCAAAACCAAGTTTATATTTTGGTAGATCCTCTAATTGATGTAAATATTGTTGATAATAAATGGGTATTTAAGAAGAAACTGGACATGGAGGGTCAAGTCAGTACCTATAAGGCACGACTGGTTGCAAAAGGTTATAGACAACGTCAAGGAATTGACTATGATGAAACCTTTTCACCGATTGCGATGCTAAAATCCATCAGAATCCTATTGGCCATTGCCACTTACCATGACTATGAAATTTGGAAAATGGATTTCAAAACAGCATTCCTTAACAGGAACCTCCAGGAAGATGTCTACATGACACAACCTGAAGGTTTTGTGACTCCAAAGGATGCCAACAAGGTATGCAAGCTGCAGAAATCCATTTATGGATTAAAGAAAGCATCAAGGTCTTGGAACATTCGTTTTGATGAAGCTGTAATGTAATTTGGATTTGTTAAGAACGAATGTGAGCCTTCTGTCTACAAAAAATTTAGTGTAAGTGCAGTCATTTTACTAATAGTATATATTGAGGACATATTACTAATTGGAAACGAAGTAATTGTATTACAGTCAGTTAAGTAATGGTTATATAAATTTTTCTCCATGAAATAATTGGGTGAGGTAGCATATATTCTTGGGATCAAGATCCATCATGATAGATCCAAGAGAATGCTGGTCCTGATTCAAAGTACATACATTGACAAGATACTGAAGAGATTCAGTATGTAAAAATCCAAGAGTGGATTGTTGCTAGTGTCACATGGCATTCATCTTTCCAAGAAAATGTGTCCTCAGACACATGAGTAAAGAAAAAAAATATAAAGGATCCCTTACGCATCCGTGATTGGGTCAGTTATGTATGTTATGATATGTACAAGACTAGATGTTTCTTATGCATTCAATTCGGTAGGCAGATATCAAGCTAATCTAGGAGACCACCACTGGATGGAAGTCAAGACTATCTTTAAGTATCTGAGGTGTACTAAGGATATGTTCCTGGTTTATGGAGGATATGGGGAACTAGTCATCAGAGGAAATGTAGATGCTAGTTTCCAGACTGATCAAGATGACATGAAGTCGCAAACTGGTTACATCTTCAGTATGAATGGAGGTGCAGTGAGCTGGAAGAGCTCAAAGCAAAGTGTGGTGGCAGATTCCACAGTGGAGTCCGAGTATATCGCAGCTTCTGAGGCAGCTAAAGAAGCAGTATGGATGTGATGGTTTATCCAAGAGATGGATGTAGTACCTAGCAGTAAATATCCTATCACACTCTATTGTGATAATACTACAGTGGTGGAACTTGCAAAAGAACCAAGGTCACATCAGCGGACAAAGCATATACTTCAGAAGTTTCATCTCTTGAGGGATTTTTCTCAGAGAGGTGAAGTTGCAGTGAGCAGTATTTCTACAGAAGACAACGTGGAGGACCCCTTGACTTAAGCCTTGACTCAGTAGAAACATGATCATCATGTGAGGTTTAGCGGACTAAAAGTCATAGGCAGTTGGCTCTAGTCCAAGTGGGAGTTTGTTAGGGTTGGTGTCCTGAGAACCAACTATTTTGTACTTTGATTGCATGAATGTTCACTTATTATATATTGTTCATTATTCTGCATGCCTATAATATAATAATGCCCTAGAATATTCGTTGTATTAATAAAGTCATGGAAGATCCCCACTATGATGATAACCTTGAAACGCTATAACAAATATTCTTAAATAAAGTTATGTGGTTGGATGAGATACTATGATAGGACACATAGTATACAGACCATCATGTGCGAGTACTCATAAAAAGACGAGACTCTCTCTCATGGATTTCGCACTTGGTAATCTCCAAGATGGGAGATTATGTTAACAGACCCGCCAGTAGTAATTCTGCATGTTTTGGTGTCATTGAATATTGTTATCTGCGAGCGTGTGTAATGGTCCTTAGACTGGAAGATTTTCATTAACTCATGTCATGACTCGTACACTTAGATTTGCTAACGAAAACCATCATGAAGACAGTTGGTGGGAATTAGGGTACTTTGGGTTCGTCACAAATGACATATTGTTAATGTATAAGTCGAGGAAGGATTTTTCCCTTCCATATTTATGGAAGTAGATATCTCGGGCCCTTTGATTGAAAAAGAACTTTCAAACAAATTCCATGGCCATGGTGACATGACGAGTTTATTTCTGGAAGTCAAATAATGACAGATCAAGCATATAGGTTTATGACACTGCCATGAAACCTTCTTGATGAGATATTGAGACAAAGGGATTAAAATACACAGTAAGAATTCGTATGAGGTGACACGTCAATGTGGCGTCAACTTCTTTCTCTTGGGTGCCTTGACCCGTTGCTAGACAGTAATCTTGGACTTTAAGGAAAGCCCGCTTAATTCCAACGAGAAAGAGTCCTAGAGGGTCACACACTAAGTGTATCCAAGTATCTCCAGTAGAATAAATATTATTCCCGTATGTGGTTTAATATTTATTCAATGAAGCCTAAATCGTTTTAATGATGGAGGAAGAAGGAAATTAAAAACAAGATATACACGCCGTGTATTAATGATTACACGCCGTGTAGTTTTTCATGGAAAACAAGTACACACCATGTATTAATGATTACATTCCATGTAGTTTTCATTATGGAAAGGAAATGAAAAACAAGTACATGCCGTGTATTAATGATTACACATTGTGTAGTTTTATAGAAAATAAGTACACACCGTGTATTAATGATTACACGCTGTGTAGTTTTCCAGTCGGGATTTTGAGGATATAATATTGTTTTATTAAATGATATTTATTATAATCAGTGTGGGCTCATGTCCAGGAATAAATTATTCGAAATGGGGGTTTTCAATAACATTCAATAAGATAAATAAAACGCGTAACGCGTTTATTTATTGTCATAACTCTAAAAACTCAAACCCAATTATAAATATCCTCACAACCCCAACTCTTTTCCCAATAAGATAATCGCTGTGCACAATAATTATGGATAATTCTTTCATGGTCGAAAGAACCTCATCCTATAAGAACACTCTCAAGACCAAGATATATCCTCTTCAATCGGATCAAGACGATCTAAGGCAGACAACGCAAGCAAAGGTTTCTCCACGTTATCAACCGGAGACTCCTATGGTGATGTTCAGAGATATGAGGTGCACATGTGGATCACTACTAGAGGAAGTTTACACTTGGCTTCTGCGACGCAATGACAAATCAAATCAGAACATGATCACGAATATCAACAAAGAAAGAACACACGAAAGGTAATTCTTGTCAATTAATTTGATTAATTATAATCAACTTGTGATGATCCACTTTTGTGGTTCCGAGACTTTTCTTCTTCTTTGTCTATTTCTATGAATCGATCCATGGAGATTGCTGTTTATCGTCATTTTGATCCTAGATTTATCATTTTTAATGACAAAAATCCAAGTGGGCACATCCACCCACACGCTTCCGATGTGCCCAGAACCTTCAATAACCACAGTTTATAGGAACCATGGATATAGGTGTAATCTATAGCCATAATTTTATAAATATATGACTATAGCCTTTGAACAAATACCTGTATCTATGGTTTTAGAAAACTATGGCTATAGGGTGAATTATAGCCATGGTTTTTTTAAAACCATGGCTATAGGGATTTTTTCTATTAGTGAAAATACACTAGACATCACGCAATACATACTTATCCTATATTAAATGTTCATAAGTATTATAACTAGAAACCCATAAGAATTCATACCTAGGTGGGTTTTTCATTCACATTTGTAGTGTACTTTATATTTTTTAGAAGTATATTGGAAATTATTGGTCAAATACACTATTATAGTGGTAAATTCATCCTAGAAAAACCTAGGTAAACCAGAATATGAGAACAAGTTTATCACACTTTCCAGTATAGTCCTATTCATTCTTTCAGCTAAACCATTTTGATGGGGGTTTCCTTGAGTATTTAGATTCCATGAATCTCCTGAGATTTATCAAAATTCAAAAAAAATATTTAAAAAATACCGATAATATTTTTTAGGTCTAGAAACCTTTCATATATTTCCAATTTCATTTTCAATAACACTTTTCTAATTCAAAAATAAATAATGGTGTAAAATTTATTCTATAAAATGTATATACATACTTTTAATGGGTTAACATCTATAAAATTTAAAAAATAATATGCTCCAGTATAGATGGTTCCATAATAGGGACACCATAAATCAAAATTCATGTATTCATGTAGATGATTAACATTATATTTTGATCATTTAAAATTGAAATTTCTCTATTTTCTAAAAAATTGTCTTTATAGAATAGATGAATTTCTTGTTTTATTTTAGTCAATGGAATTTTTTTTAAATTACTCTAATCCTTCAGTAATGACATTATTGGGTTATAGTATTGTCATTATTTGTGACATATCTAGATTTAAATTATCTTATATTTGTATTACCATTTAACATGTACAATTCATCGATATGTGATCCCCTCATTATAGTAGGATAACCCTAGGTGATTCCAAGGCTACTAGATTCTGATGGAAAATTAAAAACCTTCTGGTCATGGATTCTTAGAGAAATGTGCATACATTTTAGTTTGGTCACAAATATAACTCCATTAATTATTTTAATAGTTTCATCATGAATTATAGATAACAAAAAATCTATTTCCATGACCCTAAAATTATTTTTATTATCTATAACCACATAACCATATTCATTAATAGTTAAATTAAAAATTATTCTCATTTAAAACACATATAGAATAAGAATCCTTAATATTTTACCCACTATTCCACTATAGTATTCATAGACACATTTAAAACATTTAAATTTTCAAATTTATTTTTGAACATAAATGATTCATCAGAACCATCCATTGATTAATATTTTTAGTTAAGATAACTCTTTTTTATGTGCCTATGTTTTTTACTATGATAAAACATAAGTCTATGCCCATATATTTTGAAAAAAATCACCTATTCTTTATATTATCCTTGGTTTAACCGTATTTTCACTCTTACCCCTTATGCTTGATCCTTCAGTCACAACCTTTTTTTACATTATTATTAGACTCCCTTGAAGTTCAAATGGATTTTATCTCTTCAAGGGTTGTGGATTTTTCTTCATATCTCATGAAATAAATAAAATAATTGTAAAAAAAATTCAAGTATATGAGAAATATTATTATTTGGCCTTCATATTATATTTATATATCTACATAAGATAGATCTGACATTATTTTATTAAATACATTTATGTGTGATTGAATTGTAGTATTTTCATGCATCTAAACATTATATAATCTTTATTCATGAATAATATACCTACCTGATACTTTTTTTTATTAAAATTTTAAATTGGTAATCATATTTCATTAGTAGTGGACCCATATAAACTTCGAGTATAAATTTATCCCCTATAGAGAGTAATAACATAATCTTATATTTTATAATAACATCAATAATAACATCAATATAAGATGCTTTACTATATCATGTGATATTGAGAGATGTGATTTTATTCTTAACATCAAATAGGGAAACAACAAGTCATTTTATGTACTAGTAAATCATGAATTTATATTTTATAGAGATTAAAATAATCTTCACCGTCAATATTATTTTCTCAAATTTCACAATTCCCAAAGAAATGTTCTTGAAGTCTCTGATGCCAATTATTATGAGGATTTTTTTATTCTCACAATATTACCTCCATTTGTAAAAGTATCTACCAAATATGGTGGAGGTTTTACATATTAAAAAACATTTTGTTGATAGATATTGAAAATATAATTAAAATTTAGAATAATAAATGATTGAATCAAGATGCATGAACTTTTAAATAATGGTATACTAAAAAATGACACAAGTATTTTATGATATTTGGAACATGTTATACCTATAATAATGACATGAACACCACTCCCAGTGCCTCTTTATTATAAAATAAAATAATATGGAATATTACAACAAAAACAAAATTCAAAAAATATCAAAGAAGTAATTATATCTATAACTCTTACTAAATTAGGGGTTATGATTATCTCTTACATAAAGAGTTATCATGTGCTATCATCCTGGATGGTGTCATGAAACAAGCATAGAAGGAGAAAAAAATAAGATAAAAAAGATGTAAAATAATTCTTACAGATCCATAACTCCTACCGAGAACCATAATATGTCTCAAATAAAATATTATAAATCTAACACCATGTGATCTCATTTAATAGTATGTACTCCGGCTTAATATATCAAGTTACAAACCATAGTTTACAATGAAACCAATCTCTAAATAGTTCTATGCACTATAGACCCGAATCTTGAGCATGATGAAAATTTATCTCCCTCTAATCTTTATCTATTTTATAATATATGAAAAAAAATATCAAGTGGGAATTGAAGTCATCCTTAAGAAATCAATAGATTTTCTATGATCTAAAATCTAATTGATGTACTTTGTGAGAGGTTGGTGTCAAGTGGTGCAACAAATCCCAAATAAAAATCATACACATGGAAAACTCATATTAAATAGAATAACTCTAAATCTTAGTGATGAAATGACATGAAAAAAATAATATGTACATGCTACATATCATTATTTATGGACATGTAATTGTGTAGATTAGTGAAAAAAATTTACCTAACAAAGACAACGATGAGTAGAAAATGAGAACCTTCAGAGACATTAGATCTAAATGATCAATGATGGAGGCCAAGCCCATTTGGAGTCCATAGATCAGATATGTAGTAGGAAATGGGTTATAAACCATGTAATATGTTGATGTCCATGTGAGATATGTATCCCAAGGAATAAATGAAACATCCCAAAAGGAGAAATCCCATGAAGAAAGACTAAAGCTAACCAGCATTTTACAAGCATAAAAAATCAATAATTTTTCATGGAATAATATGAATGGTATAATAAAAATAAAATAAAAAAATATTTGAAACCCCAAAATTACATTTCATATTTATACAAAAAAATATAATAAATAATATGAATATGGTCAACACTAAAAATTACCATAATTAAAATACATTCTCAAAGGAACTAGAAAGGTAGCTGACTCTCTAAAAATTTAATAATATCCAAAATAGATCCCTTTATATGGACTATTATACCACCAAAATAAGAGATATTTTTAAATGATTATCCCTAACTCTATCCATGAGAGTAAATTTCGAAGAAAAATCACTAGATTTCTAGTAATCTAGTCATATTATTATAAAAAAATCATCAATATTTTTCAAGTGACTATGACTTTTCCATTTATATGTTATTTATTATCACCAAGTAAAAATATATTGTATAGGGATCCTGAAATATATTTCATGTGAAATTTGAAAAAAATAGGGTGATATTTGTTCCCCTTGTTTGATGCCAAGTTTCCCATCAAAATTACTAGACAACTCATCATATATCATGACATGATATATTGTAGTATGGAAAAATTACACATCACAGGTTTGTCAATCTGGAACGAAACTCATTCATTAGAGAGCGGAGGAATGAAAAATTAATTTAATCATATGAATTATGAAGACCAAATTATAGAGTAAAAAATGTGATTATTCTTACTCTTCCATAACACTATAACACCATTTGAGCAATTAGCAAATGAGGAACAATATTAATTAATTTGATGATGGCACCTTGTTGTGAACCAATTAATTTTGAAACCACTATTTTATGTTGAATATTTATAATATTGAAAATTCATTTATACGCATAATAGAAATAAGATATGATATAGAAATTAAAAAAATCATTTTTCCATGAAGTCTATATAATCAAGTAAATGATATTTGAGTTAATATCCCAAAAGATATTACTAATATTTTTTTTCAATTTCAAGTAAATATTTCCTATGATACCCCATGGAGATATAAAAAATATGAAATAAAACCCATTTGGGTTAAGTGTTGGAATTTATAAAGTTGAGTATAACTTGTACTCACATAAAAAATTGATATTTGTTAAAGAAACCTGAAGTTATCCTATATCTAAACCTTTGAAACCATTCCCTCTATAGAATTTTTAATATGAGAGACAAAAAATGGAAAACCCAAAAAAAAGTTACAATAAAATGGAATTGAGAAATTCCTAACAGAGGTATGGTCAGTCAAATCTGATTCGTCTAAATATATAATAGAGTCAATTGAATGTGTAGAGCTCCTTTTTTTATTTTTTTATGAAAAAATAGTTTTAGAGTCACCTTTTGAAAATCATTCCACGGTATCACATTGATAAAAGAACATTTTAATTGCACGAAACATATTCTTATAAAAATAGATTGAATCGTTCCCCTTAGAGGCAAGAGAGGAATAAACCCACAGAAGATATAAATGTATAACATGCTAAAGGGGGAAAATCTTCTCCTTCAACATGACTAAAATTTAAAAATATAACTCTTATGGTTTATGATATGATCTTTATGGTTCATTGTTAGAGTGGATCTTTTTATTGAACACCAACATTAGAGCCTCATTCACCTCAACCTTTAATATTTGATCTTCAGTAGTGTAATGTACCTCCAACTGCCACTAGTTTTCCTATAAACACACATCCCACCTATAGACCACCAGTATGCCCAAATGGGTCATCAAATTAATGATTTCCCCCACAAACCAACACATGTTCTTTCAATGTGATTTTGCTCACCCACAGACACCCTAAGAGATATCCGAGGAGGTCACCCATCCTGAAAGTACTCCAGGACAAGATCGCTTAACATTGGTGTTTTAATCATGTAAACTCTTGAAAATAAAGGCTAACCTTCTTGACATGGATAGTAGCATTAAGTATTTTATCCATATAACTTTCTGTGGTGTTACATTCTTCTCCCTTTTGAGAACAATACGCTTGTTGTAAACCCTACATTTCAACTTTGTTACTGCCACTACAATTATAGTTGAGTGTTGATATCATACCACACTAAGCATCAAAATGAGTATTTAGATTCTTTCAAACTGAAACCACTTGGTGTATGTCATGCGTGTCTACAAGGCAAAATGACCAAAGCCCCATTTAGTGGGAAAGGTGAAAGGGTTAAATAGCTTCTATAATTAGTTCACACAGATGTGTATGGACCATTTCCATTTTAAGAAAGGGGTGAGTTCTCATACTTCATAACTTTTACAATGATTTTAGTATATATGGATATATTTACTTAATGAGGTATAAGTCAGATTCTTTAGATCGGTTCAAATAATACAAGAATGAAGTTGAGAACCATCTTGGTAAGAATATTAAGAAACTCCGCTCAGAAAGAGGTAGAGAATATCTTAATCAGGACTTCATTGATTTCTTATGAGAGTTTGGGATTCTATCTCAACTCACTCTTCCTTACACACCTCCGTGGAATGGTGTAAGTGAAAGGAGGAACCGGACCCTTTTGGACATGGTGAGATCAATGATGAGTCATGTGAGACTTCCATTGTCCTTTTGGGGATATGCATTACAAATAGTAGCACACATACTAAACCAAGTACCAACTAAATCGATAAATGGTATTCCATACGAGTTATGGAGTGGACGCAAAGGAATTTTATCGAATTTACATGTGTGGGGTAGTGAATCATTTTTTAAGGCCTCTTCTGGTACAAGATTGCACCTCGAGGCACAAAGTGTATCTTTATAGGATATCCCAAGGAAACAAGGGGATATTACCTATACAACTCCTCAGATAAAAAGGTAATAGTGGCAAGACATGCCATATTCCTTGAGAGGGAGCACATCTCCAAAAGAGATAGTGGGAGTGAGATAGACTTCAATGAAGTCAAGGCTCAAGATACACAAGAGTTAGTACAAGAACAGATGCCAAAAATCCCCATGGAATAATAATATGTTCCAGAGACACAAGAGCTGTGTAAGAGCATGAGATAAGTCAGAGAACCAGAATGATATGGTTTTCTTGTCACCGAGGATGGTGACTCGTTATTGGTTGAAAACGATGATCCTCTTACCTACAAGGAAGAAGTTGAAGGCATAGATGCTGCCAAGTGGCAAGAATCCATGAATTATGAAATGGATTCCATGTACCAAAACCAAGTTTGGATTTTGGTAGATCCTATAATTGATGTAAATCTTGTTGATAATAAATGGGTATTCAAGAAGAAACTGGACATGGAGGGTCAAGTCAGCACCTATAAGGCACGACTAGTTGCAAAAGGTTTTAGACAACGTCAAGGAATTGACTATGATGAAACCTTTTCACCGATTGCGATGCTAAAATCCATCAGAATCCTATTGGCCATTGCCACTTACCATGACTATGAAATTTGGAAAATGGATTTCAAAACAGCATTCCTTAACAGGAACCTCCAGGAAGATGTCTACATGACACAACCTGAAGGTTTTGTGACTCCAAAGGATGCCAACAAGGTATGCAAGTTGTAGAAATCCATTTATAGATTAAAGCAAGCATCAAGGTCTTGTAACATTCGTTTTGATGAAGCCGTAATGTAATTTGTATTTGTTAAGAACGAATGTGAGCCTTCTGTCTACAAAAAAATTAGTGTAAGTGCAGTCATTTTACTAATAGTATATATTGAGGACATATTACTAATTGGAAATGAAGTAATTGTCTTACAGTCAGTTAAGGAATGGTTATATAAATGTTTCTCCCTGAAATAATTGGGTGAGGCAGCATATATTCTTGGGATCAAGATCCATCATGATAGATCCAAGAGAATGTTGGTCCTGATTCAAAGTACATACATTGACAAGATACTGAAGAGATTCAGTATGTAAAAATCCAAGAGTGGATTATTTCTAGTGTCACATGGCATTCATCTATCCAAGAAAATGTATCCTTAGACACATGAGTAAAGAAAGAAAATATAAAGGATCCCTTTAGCATCCGTGATTGGGTCAGTTATGTATGTTATGCTATGTACAAGGCTAGATGTTTCTTATGCATTCAGTGCGGTAGGCAGATATCAAGCTGATCCAGGAGACCAACACTGGATGGCAGTCAAGACTATCCTTAAGTATCTGAGGCGTACTAAGGATATGTTACTGGTTTATGGAGGATATGGGGAACTAGTCATCAGAGGAAATGTAGATGCTAGTTTCCAGACTGATCAAGATGACATGAAGTCGCAGACTGGTTACATCTTCAGTTTGAATGGAGGTGCAGTCAGCTGGAAGAGCTCAAAGCAATGTGTGGTGGCAGATTCCACAGTGGAGTCCGAGTATATCGCAGCTTCTGAGGCAGCTAAAGAAGCAGTATGGATGTGATGGTTCGTCCAAGAGCTGGATGTTGTACCTAGCAGTAAATATCCTATCACACTCTATTGTGCAATACTACAGAGGTGGAACTTGTAAAAGAGCCAAGGTCACATCAGCGGACAAAGAACATACTTCAGAAGTTTCATCTCTTGAGGGATTTTTCTCATAGAGGTGAAGTTGCAGTGAGCAGTATTTCTACAGAAGACAACGTGGAGGACCCCTTGACTTAAGCCTTGACTCAGTAGAAACATGATCATCATGTGAGGTTTAGCGGACTAAAAGTCATAGGCAGTTGGCTCTAGTCCAAGTGGGAGTTTTTTAGGGTTGGTGTCCTGAGAACCAACTATTTTGTACTTTGATTACATGAATGTTCACTTATTATATATTGTTCATTATTCTGCATGCCTATAATATAATAATGCCCTGGAATATTTGTTGTATTAATAAAGTCATGGAAGATCCCCACTATGATGATAACCTTGAAATGCTATAACAAATATTATTAAATAAAGTTCTGTGGTTGGATGAGATACTATGATAGGACACATAGTATACAGACCATCATGTGCGAGTACTCATAAAAAGACGAGACTCTCTCTCATGGATTTTGCACTTGGTAATCTCCAAGATGGGAGATTATGTTAACAGACCCGCCAGTAATAAATCCGCATGTTTTGGTGTCATTGAATATTGCTATCTGTGAGCGTGTGTAATGGTCCTTAGACTGGAAGATTGTCATTAACTCATGTCATGACTCGTACACTTAGATTTGCTAATGAAAACCATCATGAAGATAGTTGGTGGGAATTAGGGTACTTTGGGTGCGTCACGAATGACATGTTGTTAATGGATAAGTCGAGGAAGGATTTGTCCCTTCCATATTTATGGAAGTAGATATCTCGGGCCCTTTGATTGAAATATAACTTTCAAACAAATTCCATGTCCATGGTGACACGACGAGTTTATTTCTGGAAGTCAAATAATGACAGATCAAGCATATAGGTTTATGACCCTGCCATGAAACCTTCTTGATGAGATATTGAGACAAAGGGATTAAAATATGCAGTAACCATTTGTATGAGGTGACACGTCAATGTGGCGTCAACTTCTTTCTCTTGGGTGCCTTGACCCGTTGCTAGACAGTAATCTTGGACTTTAAGGCAAGTCCGCTTAATACCAACGAGAAAGAGTCCTAGAGGGTCACACACTAAGTGTATCCAAGTATCTCAAGTAGAATAAATATTATTCCCGTATGTGGTTTAATATTTATTCAATGAAGCCTAAATCGTTTTAATGATGGAGGAAGAAGGAAATGAAAAACAAGATATACACGCCGTGTATTAATGATTACACGCCGTGTAGTTTTTCATGGAAAACAAGTACCCACCATGTATTAATGATTACATGCCATGTAGTTTTCATTATGGAAAGGAAATGAAAAACAAGTACATGTCGTTTATTAATGATTACACATTGTGTAGTTTTATAGAAAACAAGTACACGCCGTGTATTAATGATTACACGCTGTGTAGTTTTCCAGTCGGGATTTTGAGGATATAATATTGTTTTATTAAATGATATTTATTATACTCAGCATGGGCTCATGTCCAGGAATAAATTATTAGAAATGGGGGTTTTCAATAACAGTCAATAAGATAAATAAAACGCGTAATGCGTTTATTTATTGTCATAACTCTAAAACCTCAAACCCAATTATAAATATCCTCACAACCCCAACTCTTTTCCCAATAAGAGAATCGTTGTGCACAATAATTCTGGATAATTCTTTCACGGTCGAAAGAAACTCTTCCTATAAGAACACTCTCAAGACCATGATATATCCTCTTCAATCGGATCAAGACGATCTAAGGCAGACAACGCAAGCAAAGGTTTCTCCATGTTATCACCCAGAGACTCCTATGGCGATGTTCAGAGATATGAGGTGCACGTGTGGATCACTACTAGAGGAAGTTTACACTTGGCTTCTGCGATGAAATGACAAATCAAATCAGAACATGAGCACGAATATCAACAAAGAAAGAACACACAAAAGGTAATTCTTGTCAATTAATTTGATTAATTATAATCAACTTGTGACGATCCACTTTTGTGGTTCCGGGACTTTTCTTCTTCTTTGTCTATTTCTATGAATCGGTCCATGGAGATTATTGTTTATAATCATATTGATCCTAGATTTATCATTGTTAATGACAAAAAGCCAAGTGCGCACATCCACCCACGAGCTTCCGTAGTGCCCATAACCTTCAATAACCACAGTTTATAGGAACCGTGGATATAGGTGTAATCTATAGCCATAATTTTATAAATCTATGACAATAGCCTTTGAACAAATACCTATATATATGGTTTTGGAAAACTATGGCTATAGGGTGATTTATAGCCATGGTTTTTTGAAAACCATGGCTATAGGGATTTTTTCTATTAGTGAAAATACACTAGACATCACGCAATACATACTTATCCTATATTAAATGTTCATAAGTATTATAACTAGAAACCCATAAGAATTCATACCTAGGTGGGTTTTTCATTCACATTTGTAGTGTACTTTATATTTTTTAGAAGTATATTGGAAATTATTGGTCAAATACACTATTATAGTGGGAAATTCATCCTAGAAAAACCTAGGTAAACCAGAATATGAGAACAAGTTTATCACACTTTCCAGTATAGTCCTATTCATTCTTTCAGCTAAACCATTTTTATGGGGGTTTCCTTGAGTATTTATATTCCATGAATCTCCTGAGATTTATCAAAATTCAAAAAAAATATTTAAAAAATACTGATAATATTTTTTAGGTCTAGAAACCTTTCATATATTTCCAATTTCATTTTCAATAACACTTTTCTAATTCAAAAATAAATAATGGTTTAAAATTTATTCTATAAAATGTATATACATACTTTTAATAGGTTAACATATATAAAATGTAAAAAATAATATGCTCCAATATAGAAGGTTCCATAATAGGGACACCATAAATCAAAATTCATGTATTCATGTAGATGATTAACATTATATTTTTATCATTTAAAATTGAAATTTCTCTATTTTCTAAAAAATTGTCTTTATAGAATAGATGAATTTCTTGTTTTATTTTAGTCAATGGAATTTTTTTAAATTACTCTAATCCTTCAGTAATGACATTAGTGGGTTATAGTATTGTCATTCTTTGTGACATATCTAGATTTAAATTATCTTATATTTGTATTACCATTTAACATGTATAATTCATCGATATGTGATCCCCTCATTATAGTAGGATAACCCTAGGTGATTCCAAGGCTACTAGATTCTGATGGAAAATTAAAAACCTTCTGGTCATGGATTCTTAGAGAAATGGGCATACATTTTAGTTTGGGCACAAATATAACTCCATTAATTATTTTAATAGTTTCATCATGAATTATAGATAAAAAAAAATCTATTTCCATGACCCTAAAATTATTTTTATTATCTATAACCACATAACCATATTCATTAATAGTTAAATTAAAAATTATTCTCATTTAAAACACATATAGAATAAGAATCCTTAATATTTTACCCACTATTCCACTACAGTATTCATAGACACATTTAAAACATTTAAATTTTCAAATTTATTTTTGAACATAAATGATTCATCAGAACCATCCATTGATTAATATTTTTAGTTAAGATAACTCTTTTTTATGTGCCTATGTTTTTTACTATGATAAAACATAAGTCTATGCCCATATATTTTGAAAAAAATCACCTATTCTTTATATTATCCCTTGGTTTAACCGTATTTTCACTCTTACCCCTTATGCTTGATCCTTCAGTCACAACCTTTTTTTTACATTATTATTAGACTCCCTCGAAGTTCAAATGGATTTTATATCTTCAAGGGTTGTGGATTTTTCTTCATATCTCATGAAATAAATAAAAGAATTGTAAAACAGATTCAAGTATATGAGAAATATTATTATTTGGCCTTCATATTATATTTATATATCTACATAAGATAGATCTGACATTATTTTATTAAATACATTTATATGTGATTGAATTGTAGTATTTTCATGCATCTAAACATTATATAATCTTTATTCATGAATAATATACCTACCTGATACTTTTTTTATTAAAATTTTAAATTTATAATCATATTTCATTAGTAGTGGACCCATATAAACTTCGAGTATAAATTTATCCCCTAGAGAGAGTAATAACATAATCTTATATTTTATAAGAACATCAATAATAACATCTATATAAGATGCTTTACTATATCATGTGATATTGAGAGAGGTGATTTTATTCTTAACATCAAATAGGGAAACAACAAGTCATTTTATGTACTAGTAAATCATGAATTTATATTTTATAGAGATTAAAATAATCTTCACCGTCAATATTATTTTCTCAAATTTCACAATTCCCAAAGTAATGTTCTTGAAGTCTCTGATACCAATTATTATGAGGATTTTTTTATTCTCACAATATTACCTCCATTTGTGAAAGGATCTACCAAATATGGTGGTGGTTTTACATATTAAAAAACATTTTGTTGATAGATATTGAAAATATAATTAAAATTTAGAATAATAAATGATTGAATCAAGATGCATGAACTTTTAAATAATGGTATACTAAAAAATGACACAAGTATTTTATGATATTTGGAACATGTTAGACCTATAATAATGACATGAACACCACTCCTAGTACCTCTTTATTATAAAATAAAATAATATGGAATATTACAACAACAAAAATTCAAAAAATATCAAAGAAGTAATTATATCTATAACTCTTACTAAATTAGGGGTTATGATTATCTCTTAGATAAAGAGTTATCATGTGATATCATCCTGGATGGTGTCATGAAACAAGCATAGAAGGAGAAAAAAATAAGATAAAAAAGATGTAAAATAATTCTTACAGATCCATAACTCCTACCGAGAACCATAATATGTCTCAAATAAAATATTATAAATCTAACACCATGTGATCTCATTTAATATTATGTACTCCGACTTAATCTATCAAGTTACAAACCATAGTTTTCAATGAAACCAATCTCTAAATATTTCTATGCACTATAGACCCGAATCTTGAGCATGATGAAAATTTATCTCCCTCTAATCTTTATCTATTTTATAATATATGAAAAAAATATATCAAGTGGGAATTGAAGTCATCCTTAAGAAATCAATAGATTTTATATGATCTAAAATCTAATTGATGTACTTTGTGAGAGGTTGGTGTCAAGTGGTGCAACAAATCCCAAATAAAAATCATACACATGGACAACTCATATTAAATAGAATAACTCTAAATCCTAGTGATGAAATGACATGAAAAAAATAATATGTACATGCTACACATCATTATTTATGGACATGGAATTGTGTAGATTAGTGAAAAAAAATTACCTAACAAATACACCGATGAGTAGAAAATGAGAACCTTCAGAGACATTAGATCTAAATGATCAATGATGGAGGCCAAGCCCATTTGGAGTCCATAGATCAGATATGTAGTAGGAAATGGGTTATAAACCATGTAATATGTTGATGTACATGTGAGATATGGATCCCAAGGAATAAATGAAACATCCCCAAAAAAGAAATCCCATGAAGAAAGACTAAAGCTAACCAGCATTTTACAAGCATAAAAAATCAATATTTTTTCATGGAATAATATGAATGGTATAATAAAAATAAAATAAAAAAATATTTGAAACCCCAAAATTACATTTCATATTTATAAAAAAAATATAATAAATAATATGAATATGGTCATCACTAAAAATTACCATAATTAAAATACATTCTCAAAGGAACTAGAAAGGTAGCTGACTCTCTAAAAATTTAATAATATCTAAAATAGATCCCTTTATATGGACTATTATACCACCAAAATAAGAGATATTTTTAAATGATTATCCCTAACTCTATCCATGAGAGTAAATTTCGAGGAAAAATCACTAGATTTCTAGTAATCTAGTCATATTATTATAAAAAAATCATCAATATTTTTCAAGTGACTATGACTTTTCCATTTATATGTTATTTATTATCACCAAGTAAAAATATATTGTATAGGGATCCTGAAATATATTTCATGTGAAATTTGAAAAAAATAGGGTGAGATTGGTTCCCCTTGTTTGATGCCAAGTTTCCCATCAAAATTACTAGACAACTCATCATATATCATGACATGATATATTGTAGTATGGACAAATTACACATCACAGTTTTGTCAATATGGAATGAAACTCATTCATTAGAGAGCGGAGGAATGAAAAATTAATTTAATCATATGAATTATGAAGACCAAATTATAGAGTAAAAAATGTGATTATTCTTACTCTTCCATAACACTATAACACCATTTGAGCAATTAGCAAATGAGGAACAATATTAATTAATTTGATGATGGCACCTTGTTGTGAACCAATTAATTTTAAAACCACTATTTTATGTTGAATATTTATAATATTGAAAATTCATTTATACGCATGATAGAAATAAGATATGATATAGAAATTAAAAACATCATTTTTCCATGAAGCCTATATAATCAAGTAAATGATATTTGAGTTAATATCCCAAAAGTGATTACTAATATTTTTTTCAATTTCAAGTAAATATTTCCTATGATACCCCATGGAGATATAAAAAATATGAAATAAAACCCATTTGGGTTAAGTGTTGGAATTTATAAAGTTGAGTATAACTTGTACTCACATAAAAAATTGATATTTGTTAAAGAAACCTGAAGTTATCCTATATCTAAATCTTTGAAACCATTCCCTCTATATAATTGTTAATATGAGAGACAAAAAATGGAAAACCCAAAAAAAAGTTACAATAAAATGGAATTGAGAAATTCCTAACAGAGGTATGGTCAGTCAAATCTGATTCGTCTAAATATGTAATAGAGTCAATTGAATGTGTAGAGCTCCTTTGTTTTATTTTTTTATGAAAAAATAGTTTTAGAGTCACCTTTTGAAAATAATTCCATGGTATCACATTGATAAAAGAACATTTTAATTGCACGAAACATCTTCTTATAAAAATAGAGTGAATCATTCCCCTTAGAGGCAAGAGAGGAATAAACCCATAGAAGATATAAATGTATAACATGCTAAAGGGGTAAAATCTTCTCCTTCAACATGACTAAAATTTAAAAAGATAACTCTTATGGTTTATGATATGATTTTTATGGTTCATTGTTAGAGTGGATCTTTTTATTGAACACCAACATTAGAGCCTCATTCACCTCAACCTTTAATCTTTGATTTTCAGTAGTGTAATGTACCTCCAACTGCCACTAGTTTTCCTATAAACACACATCCCACCTATAGACCACCAGTATTCCCAAATGGGTCATCAAATTAATGATTTCCCCCACAAACCAACACATGTTCTTTCAATGTGATTTTCCTCACCCACAAACACCCTAAGAGATATCCGAGGAGGTCACCCATCCTGAAAGTACTCCAGGACAAGATCGCTTAACATTGGTGTTTTAATCAAGTAAACTCTTGAAAATAAAGGCTAACCTTCTTGACATGGATAGTAGCATTAAGTATTTTATCCATATAACTTTCTGTGGTGTTACATTCTTCTCCCTTTTGAGAACAATACGCTTGTTTTAAACCCTACATTTCAACTCTGTTACTGCCACTACACTTATAGTTGAGTGTTGATATCATACCACACTAAGAATTATTCCCCACTAATAGCACAATCACCCCACTTTTTAAATATGGTTTTTGGGTACTAGCTTTCTAGGTGCCATTAGTTACCCCAGAAAACACGTTCTTTCCCCCTAGGGCTTACCCATGCACCTGAACGAATCATTAAACTAATAATTAACCCCACATTCCAACACATTTTCTTTCAGTGTGTTTTGTCATTACTCACACATATTCTGGGAAACTTCCTAGGAGGTCACCCATCTTGACACAAATCCAAACCAATCTTGATTAACTGCAAATTTTTAATCCGGTAAGCTCCTGAAATGAAATGTGCACCTTGTTGGCATTAATAGTAACATTTAGTCTTTTATCCCTTCAACTTTATGGGGTGTTATAAATATCTTGGAAGTTATTACCAAAACCAAATATCACGGGTAGAAAAAATTTCATTCATGCCAGTGTTTTAACATTACTTATTTAATAAACGATGTTATAATGTTTTAACATCAATTTTTTATATAATTGATGTTAAACCCCTGTTGTGCTAGATTTTAATGTCTATTAATCTATTAAATATATTTATAATCCATTTTAATGTTGGTTAATGTATAACTGACATCAAATCCCACCACGTAATTGGTATTAACATCATATATATAAATAAATAATTTTAAAACCTATGTTGTGGGGGGATTTAACATTGGTTATTGAAACGTGTATTTATTACATATATTTTAGGGTGTCTTAATGCATTGATTTGTGTAATATAAATGATATTATTGCCAATATTTTCATTATTTAACTTGTTTTGTGATTTTGGCAGGATACAACCAATAATTTGAAAATAAACAAAAAAGGAATGCATTTGAGGGAAAACATCCACTTAGCGCAACGACACGAATGGGGCTCTAAAGTGAATAAATTGAACAAAATAGAGCTTCCAACCCTGGAAACTAGAGATTCATGATGTGAAAGCATTACATGATATGTAAATAAAGCAAGGAATGAAATTAGTACAGATCATCAAGACAAGAAAAGTCAATTAGAGGAGATCCTAACACTTTCACATCATGAATCCAATTTATACCGTGAAAGTTTCGTGACAGACCCAGTAATGAGATTTTAATGGGATTTTCTACAGGAAAGACAAAATAACAACCCAGACCACCATTTAATACCTGAGGCTGACCCACCCCTCATAATGGGCCATATTAATGGTGGATTAAATACAACTTGATCCCCCTAGAGTTGTATAAATAGAGGTTCTTGCTACTGCTACTGCCAAAGGGAGATTCCAGAGACCAAAGTCTAGGATGAGAAGGTGTGCTACTACAGGTTCCTCCATCACTTTCTCTCTGGTTTTACTTCGTGTTTTCTTTTTTTCTTTCCTTCTATATTTCTTTCTCATCACTAGGATGAGGGGGTAAAAGCCTCTTTGTGCTAGGGTTATGTAGTCAAATGGGGAAGGTTTCGTTGGATCTATTTTTTATTCTTATTCATATATTTGGTTTGCTGGAATTTTTTTAGACAATTCGAATCTCTTTCTTTTTGTTTAATCATGAAAATTTGTTAATAAATCTGAATGAACATTATAATTATGAAATTGGTTACCCTGAATCAAGGCATGATTGTTTTCGTATTCAGGGAAATCAGGTTTAAATGTCGTGTTGAGACAAACACGATTCAACAATTCCCTAATTACCTGACCATGGGAAAAGGGGGATTGCTAGGTTGAGGAAAGAATATTATGACCATTAGATCCACCACGTCTCGACTCTGATTCCAATCATGGATTAATAATTTAATTGCTAAAATCCAATTGCACCTAAACCATGAAGGTACAAATCCCATACATGCTTTCAAAAATCGATTTTTGAAACCCAAATTACATTGATTTGTTCTCTCTATTTCACCAAATCACTTTCAGAATCAACATGTGATCTTTTCCCTCTTTATTAAAATCAATCCAAAAAATAGTAGTCTTTAAAAACCTAATTAAACTAATTTCATCATCTCTATGGGTTTGACCTCAGCCTACTACATACTACATTTTAATTAATTAATAATACTAGTCTGAGTTTTATAAATGTTTTATTTTGATTATTCCCATAGGGAAATAACTACACCCATTGGGCTTATCGGTTATTCATATAAAAAGACATAAGAACCCCTATCTATGTGGGGTTTAACATCGGTTATATCTTAACCAATGTTAAAATAAAAAAAAATCAAATTGTGCGCCATTGATGTTTCAATTTTTTCACTGTGTTCCCTTTTAATTTTTAACATCCCACTTAAAATTTATTACACCGCGAGCACACTTTTCCAAGTATTCTATAAAACTTTTCATTCTCCCTATTTCTACATTTATGATCTGTTCGTCCTTTGATTCAAATATTCTTCATTCCACCTCTTCATCGTTCCACGATTTTTACGTAGTATTTATGATTATGAAATCATTATTTAGTTCTTTTTAGGATTTATTTAATTTATAAATATTTTTTATGATTTATTTTTATATGATGAATATGAATTCTTCTTAATCGAGTAGAAATGATAAAGCTTTCTCATGAAATTTATCGAAAACCATTTAAAATGTCGTACCAATTGTAATTTTGAATATTGCACGACTTCTATCATCAAAAGAAAATGAATATAAATAAACTATATTTAGATTAGAAGGACACTACCACAATAAAGGAAAAGTATTCTAAGACTTACCTTGCTTTATCTTGTTTTCATTTAGATTCTATAATTTTCTAGTTCTATTATCTTGCCTTTTGTTCTAAGTCCATTATGTGTGTTGAAATATTTTTTTAAGAAAAATCAGAGACATTTGACATTGGTTATTTAGATAGTTGAAGTGTAATTTCACTTTTAACATTGGTTATTTAGATAACCAATGTTATAAGTGACATCAGATGCCTGTTATTAAAATAACCGATGTCGAAATCCACTTATGATGTCGGTTATAAAAATAACTGCAGATACTACCACAGATTTGGCTTTATCCAGCATTGAAAAAAAATTCTAATAAAGGGTGTACTTTTTTCAGTTCTAAAAAACGCTTCTAAAAGGTGCTTTTATCAGTTTTAAAAAAATCATTGATAAAAGTATCCATTTATCAGTACTGATATATGTACCCCCATTATCTGCACTTTTTTAGCATCGATAAAGGGTATGTCTTTTATCAACGCTTAAAAGATTTATTTACTACTAATAAATGGTGCATTGCATAAAAAATTTATATATCATTAAAATAATATATTAATATATAAATATATTTATATTAATATAAATATAATGTATTTTTTAAAATATGATTTATATAATATGAAATATGTAATCACACTTAATATATAATATATTTAGTGGAAATGGTTTATAAAATAATTAAAAAATATTATTAATTATCAATTTGAAAATTATCATTGACTAATAGTCATTTAATAACAAATTATAGATAGAAAAATTCAATAAATTGCTAAACGATCTGAAATAAGTTGAAAACATGGCTCGGACTTCAAACATCCACAACTTTTGATCTGAGTGTCCATTTGATTTCTACCACATATCAAATTGAAGTTTGCTCCATGGTGACTTGGGAGAACCCTGTTCATCAGTTTTTTAGGTAAAAAAGGTCTGGAAGGTCTCTAAAATTGAGTTTTTTTGTCAAAAGTGACCCCATTTTTTTTTGAATTTTAACAATGTTTTTTATTATTGCTGATATTAGTGGTAAAAAAACACTGTTAAAAGGAAACTTTTATTAGCGTTTTTAGCATTGAAAAAGGGTTTTGCTAGCTCGGATAAAAGGGGGTTTGTAGTAGTGGGTTAAAAGTCTTGAAATTGTATCAAAATAATGATTTTGATGTTGGTTTATATAATTGACAGTTAAAAAAAATACTTGACATTGATTGTGTATACATTGCTTATAAAAGAGGGGGATGGGTGTCGAGCGCCTCTATAAGTGGGGGTGGCCTCCGTACCGTATAATTAACATTTAAAAAATAATAATTACAACATTGACTGTATTTACATTGCCTGAAAAACCAATGTTAAATTCACAAAAAAACAACATAAAAAGGTATTTTTGAGCTAGTAAACTCAAAGGTAGGTGAACTATAACATGATAACAACATCTAACAATAATAGGTGAATATCAACAATTCCTAGGGACAAGAAAACAAAGGTGAAAATTTCATGTGAATGTGACTCCGATGTTCATGTTAATTAAAAGGTATATATGTTTGTATGTATGTATGCATGTTTATTACATATTTAGTCATTTAGGGATGACTTATATTGAATCTTCAATTGTTTAGGCATTAATAACTAAATCTATACCATTGCCAATATTGTAGTTGAAATTATAAGGTACTATAGGAGTACTACTATTCATCTCAGATGGACTTTCAGAACATGCATCGGATGTTCCAGCCACATTGTTGATCAATAAGCAAAAGTTTCAGAAAAATCATCAAACGACAAGAAGCCATCATCTAAGGGCAAACTCTTCTCCAATCCTAAACCCCACTCACCAACCTCATTATCCTCACTATCTTCTCCATCGGCTGCCTCCTCCCTTTCTTCTCTGTCTATGAACTCATCTTCCATCGACGCCGCCGCCGGAGGCGTCGCCGGAGAAAGGGAGGAGGCGTTGGAATTCGGGGAATCGTCCGGTTTGAATAGTCCCGGCGTTTGCATGTCGGCGGTCAGCGATTTTGCAGCGTAGGATGAGGAGCAGAAGGTTTTATGGGTGCGGGTGCTTCCGGCGAGGCTGCTCCGGCGAGTCGGGTAGGCGTGGTGGTGGTCGGCGCTGTAGGTGATGATGAACATGGAGGGATCCGAGCAGCTGCGCTCCACCTGCTTCCTCGCCAGACACCCTTTGGAGCTGCTGCACCTATAGTAGCTCCTGAAATTCATCAACTCAGTCAGTATATGAAAACAGATGGAGGCGGAGAGGGGTGGCGGACCTCGGATAGGGAGACCCCTTAATGGGTTTTTGCCCGTACTTCCGCCATGCCCACTTGTCCGAGGTCGGGCCTTCGGAGGTCACCACTTTGTGGACGACCTTTTTCTGCTGGTTTTTCCTATACATAATAAAAATAAGGCCCGGGAATCTAAGCACCATGGCATGACCGTGAATGAGCCTCATTAAAGCAGGGCTTCAGATTCATCTACCTTTTTCGCTTGGGGGTTTGAACTGCACCCGGAGGGAGGGTTCTGGCTGAATCTCCGGCGGAGGAGGACGGGGAGGCCGAGGTGTTGGTACTATTTGGAGGAGGCTGCGGCGGCAACGGAGGGTAGAACGGACGGAAAACATGCTCCAACTCGTCGAAGCCGTGTGCCGGCGCCTGAAAGTACGGCGGCGGAAGATCCCGAGCAGGGGATTTCTCGGAGAAGACGCCGCCGCCGCAGGGGCCTCCGCAATTCCCTCTCACTACGGCTTCCAAGTCCCAGAAATCTTCCATTCCTCTCCCTGAAGCGGAGATTGGGTATCGAAAACTGAGGAAAGAGAGGATATTTATATGGCGAGGGGGACAGAACAGAGGAGGCGAAAATTCAAAGAAGCAGGTTGAATTTATTCGTTTTATATGAATCAGAGGTCAGGCGGCGAGTGCAGAGGTCCGGCCATGGTGGCATGGGAAGGGGAGCTTATTATTTTCGTCGGGGTTGACTTTGGGGAAATGTCGCAAGCAGCTGGTGCGCCATGGGTGGGCGTGAGTCGTGACTGGTAGGGCGGGAGGCCCCTTTTTTCTGATCAGATCGCCGGCAAAACGCGGTTTCTCGGATGGACAACTGGCCGATTTATCGAGAGGGATCGCCGCGCCCGTTTGGAAGATCGAGGTTGAAATTGGTTGCCGGAGGCGGGGAAGAGGTCAGAGCCCCCTCGTTTTAATACTGTTCTACGACACGCTTGCGCTGCGTGCTCCCCACTTTGATTTATCTTTTTCGCAATGGATCTCGTTCATTCGAGGACTCGTTTCATGCACGTCGGTGTTGTGAATTATATGTTTTATTTCAGTTGAATCCTAAAACTTGATCTATTTATCAGGAACCAATCAAACAGAACAGTAGAATTTTTACATGTTATAGCCCCATATTAAAAAAGAATATATATCAATGTATTATGATACAATATTGTATAAATTATGATGTTTTAAGACACCCTCATGCCATTGGTCAACAATTTTGACAACTTCATGTTGTGGGTCTTCCCTAATCAGCGCACCGCGTAACGCCTCCTCAAATGGAGTATCACACAGTTTCTTTATTAATGAGGTGTTTTTAATACAGGTCAAGACCGTATCAATTAATTCACGCGGTGACATGCTTTTGACGCGGAGACATTCACTAGTACAATCATGACCTTTGGCGGCCGCCAAAAGCCGTCGCTAAGGTCTATAGCGACCTCCTAGCGTCCGCCAAACGACGGCCGATTTTGGCCCGTCGTTGTTGCTATCAACGACCGCACTTTAGCAAATGCTAAAGGCAAGCTGGAATGGGCTACAGCGGCCACTGCAGGCGGTGATAGAATCCCCTACAGCGGCCGCCTAATGGCGGTCGCTCTAGGTTTTAAATTTTTTTTTAATATCAATAATACAATAAAATATACCCACATAAATCTCATCAGTCATCTTCCAAGCTCCACATCCATCATCAAATATAACTGCATAACAAAATTTAATAACAAAATTAGTACTGAATAAAACCTATAAACAAATAATTGAAACAAATTAACATATTTCAATTCAAACTTACTGTAACAGATCGAAAGTATTTGATTTTCAAAATATATTCATAATTTTGATTACCGTTTTAAAATTTTAAAATCATTAATTCTATGGTTCTAATTAGATTGTTGCCCTGTGATTTCAGGTCAATCTGATGTCGTCCGCTATGAATTTGACCGTTAAACGCTCGTTTTGCCCGTTTATGACACCAGAAGTGCATTCTCAATCACCGCAGGCACACGACACCTTCGATTGACGTCCCGTCTGCCCGAACACTTCACAATTCACTCACCCGTTGTTGTCGTCTGATTTCAGACCATTCCGACTTCGTTCGGCCGGTTTGGATCCCCCCACACGCGTTTATGAAGCGCGTCCAACACTTAAAAACGCATATTGAGCTGTACCGCACAAACCGCACGTCCGATTGTTGTGTCGTCTCCTCGTACACATCACGAATAATAATTAGATTGTTGCTCTGTGATTTCAGGTCAATCCGATTTTGTCTGCTATGAATTTGACCGTTAAAAGCCCGTTTTGGCCATTTTTAATACCAGAACTGTGTTCTCGGTCACCGTGAGCACACGACACCTCCGATTGACGCGTTGTCTGCCCGAAAACTTCAAAATTCGCTCACCTGTTGTCGTCGTCTGATTTCAGGTCATTCCGACTTCGTTCGACCGATTTGGACCCCCCACGCGCATTTATGAAGCGCGTCCAACACTTAAAAAACGCATATTGAGCCGTACCGCGCAAACCGTATGTTCGATTGATGTTTCATCTCCTCGTACACATCACGAATAATAATTAGATTGTTGCCATGTGATTTCAAGTCAATCCGATGTCGTCCGCAATGAATTTGACCGTTAAACGCCCGTTTTGGCCGTTTATGACACCAGAACAGCGTTCTCGGTAACCGTGGGCACCCAACACCTCTGATTGACATTCCGTCTACCTGAACACTTCACAATTCACTCACCCGTTGTTGTCGTCTGATTTCAGGTCATTCCGACTACGTTCATCCGGTTTGGACCCCCCCCCACGTGCATTTATGAAGCGCGTACAACACTTAAAAAACACATATTGAGTCGTACCGTGCAAACCAAACGTCTGATTGACGTTCTGTATCCTTGTACATGTCATGAATAATAATTAGATTGTTGCCCTATGATTTCAGGTCAATCCGATGTCGTCCGCTATGGATTTGACCATTAAACGCCCGTTTTGGCCGTTTATGACACCAGAACCGCGTTCTCGGTCACCGCGGGCACACGACACCTCCGATTGACTTCCCATCTGCCTGAACACTTCACAATTCACTCACCTGTTTGTTGTCGTCTGATTTCAAGTCATTCCGACTTTTTTCGGCCGGTTTGGACCCCCACGCGCGTTTATGAAGCGCGCCCAACACTTAAAAAGCCCATATTGAGCCGTATTGCGCAAACCGCACGTCCGATTGATGTTATGTCTCCTCGTACACATCACAAATAATAATGAGATTGTTGCCCTGTGATTTCAGGTCAATCTGATGTCGTTCACTATGAATTTGACCGTTAAACGTCCGTTTTGGCCGTTTATGACACCAGAACTGTGTTCTCGGTCACCGTGGGCACATGACACATCCGATTGACGTGACGTCTGCCCGACCACTTCACAATTCACTCACCTGTTTTTTTTTGTCTGATTTCAGGTCATTCCAACTTCGTTCGGCTGGTTTGTACCCACTCACGCGCGTTTATGAAGTGCACCTAACACTTAAAAAACGCATATTGAGCCATACCGCGCAAACCGCAAGTCCGATTGCCATGTCGTCTCCTCATACATGTTAAAAATAATAATGAGATTGTTGCTTTGTGATTTCAGATCAATCTGATGTCGTCCGCTATGAATTTGACCGTTAAACGCCCATTTTGGCCGTTTATGACACCAGAACTGTGTTCTCGGTCACCGCGGACACAATACACCTCCGATTGATGTGCTATCTGTGCTACCACTTTACAATTCACTCACCCGTTGTTGTCGTCTGATTTCAGGCCATTCCGACTTCGTTCGGCCGGTTTGGACCCCCCCCACGCGCGTTTGTGAAGCGCACCCAACACTTAAAAACGCATATTGAGTCGTAGCGCGCAAACCGCACGTCCGATTGACATGCTGTATCCTCGTACACATCACAAATAATAACTAAATTGTTTCCCTGTGATTTCAAGTTAATCTGATGTCGTCCGATATTAATTTAACCGTTAAACGCCTGTTTTGGCCGTTTGTGACACCAGAACTACGTTCTCGGTCACCGCGGGCACACAACACCTCCAATTGACGTGTTGTCTACCCGAAAACTTCAAAATTCACTCACCCATTGTTGTCGTCGGATTTCAGTCGATTCCGACTTCGTTCGGCCAGTTTGGACCCCCCACGTGCGTTTATGAAGTGCGCCCAACACTTAAAAAATGCATATTGAGCTGTACCGCGCAAACCGCATGTCTGATTGTCATGTCGTCTCCTCGTACATGTCACGAATAATAATTAGATTTTTTACCTGTGATTTCAGGTCAATCTGATTTTGTCCGCTATGAATTTGACCATTAAATGCCCGTTTTGGCCGTTTTGACACCAGAACTGCGTTCTCGACCACCGCGGGCACACAACACCTTCGATTGACGTCCCGTCTGCCCGACCACTTCACAATTCACTCACCTATTGTCATAGTCTGATTTCAGGCCATTCTAACTTTCATTGGCCGGTTTGGACCCCTCACGCGCGTTTGTGAAGCGCGTCCAACACTTAAAAAATGCATATTGAGTCGTACCGCTCAAACCACACGTCCGATTGTCGTGCTATCTCCTCGTACATGTCACAAATAATAATTATATTGTTACCCTGTGATTTCTGGTCAATCCGATTTCGTCCGCTATGAATTTGACCGTTAAATGCCCGTTTTGACCGTTTTTTACACCAGAACTGCATTCTCGGTCACTGCGGGCACATAACACCTCCGATTGACGTGACGTCTGCTTGACACTTCAAAATTCACTCACCCGTTGTTGTTGTCTGATTTTAGGCTATTCCAACTTCGTTCGTCCAGTTTGGACCCCCCACACGCGTTTCTAAAGCGCTCCCAACACTTAAAAAACGTATATTGAGTCGTGCCGTGCAAACCGCACGTCCGATTGACGTTTTGTCTCCTCGTACACATCAAGAATAATAATTAGATTGTTGTTCTGTGATTTCAGGTCAATCTGATGTCATCCGCTATGAATTTGACCGTTAAACGCCCGTTTTGACCGTTTATGACACCAGAACTGCGTTCTCGGTCACCGCGGGCACATGACACCTCCGATTGACATGTCGTCTACCCTACCACTTCACAATTCATTCACCCATTGTTTTCTTCTGATTTCAGGTCATTCTGACATCGTTCGACCGGTTTGGACCCCCCATGCGCATTTATGAAGCGCGCCCAACACTTAAAAAACGCATATTGAGCTGTACCACGCAAACCGCATGTCCGATTGTCGTGCCCTCTCATCGTACACATCTCAAATAATAATTAGATTTTTTCCCTATGATTTCAGGTCAATCAGATGTCGTCCGCTATGAATTTGACCGTTAAACGCCCGTTTTGGCCGTTTATGACACCAGAACTGCGTTCTCAGTCACCGCGGGCACAGGACACCTCCGATTGATGTGCCGTCTGCGTGACCATTTTAAAATTCACTCACCCATAGTTTTTGTATGATTTCAGGCCATTCTGATTTTGTTTGGCCGGTTTGGACCCCCCACGCGCGTTTATGAAGGGCGCCCAACACTTAAAAAATGCATATTGAGTCATACCACGCAAATCGCACGTCTGATTGACGTGCCATCTCCTCGTACAACTCATGAATAATAATTAGATTGTTTCCCTATGATTTCAGGTCAATCCGATTTCTTCCGCTATGAATTTGACTGTTAAACGCCCGTTTTAGCCGTTTATGAAACCAGAACTGCGTTCTCGGTCACTACTGGCACACAGCACATCCGATTGACGTACCGTCTACGCGAACACTTCACAATTCTCTCACCCGTTGTCGTCATCTGATTTAAAGCCATTCTGACTTCGTTCTGCCAGTTTGGACCCCCACGTGCGTTTATAAAGCATGCACAACACTTAAAAAAGGCATATTGAGCCGTACTGCGCAAACCGCATGTCTGATTGACATGTCGTATCCTCGTACACATCAAAAATAATAATTATATTGTTGCCCTATGATTTTAGGTCAATTCGATATCGTCTTCTATGAATTTGACCGTTAAATGCCCGTTTTGGCCGTTTATGACACCAGAACTGCGTTCTCTGTCACTGCGGGCACACAACACCTCCGATTAACGTGCCATCTCCCCATCACTTCAAAATTCACTCACCCATTTGTTTTCTGATTTCAGGCCATTCTGACTTCGTTCGGCCGATTTAGACCCCCCCACGCGCGTTTGTGAAGCCCGCCCAACACTTAAAAAAATCATATTGAGCCGTACCGCGCAAACCGCACGTCCGATTGACGTGGCATCTCCTTGTACACATCACGAATAATAATTAGATTGTTTCCCTATGATTTTAGGTCAATCTGTTGTTGTCTGATATGAATTCGACTGTTAAACGCCTGTTTTGGCCGTTTATGACGCCAGAACTGCGTTCTCAGTCACCGCGGGCACACGACACCTCCGATTGACGTTCCGTCTATGTGACCACTTTACAATTAACTTACCCATTGTTTTCGTGTGATTTCAGGCCATTTCAAATTTGTTCGGCCGGTTTGGACCCCCCACGCGCGTTTATGAATCACGCCTAACACTTAAAAAATGCATATTGAGTCGTACCGTGCAAACCACACGTCCGATTGACGTTTCGTCTCCTCATACACATCACGAATAATAATGAGATTGGTACCCTGTGATTTGAGGTCAATACAATTTCGTCCGCTTTGAATTTGACCGTTAAACGCCCATTTTGGCCGTTTATGACACCAGAACTGCGTTCTCGGTCACTGCGGGTAGACGACACCTTTGATTGACGTTCCGTCTACGCAACCACTTCATAATTCACTCACCCGTTGTTTTCGTCTGGTTTCAGGCCATTCCGACTTTGTTCGGCCGGTTTGGACCCCCCACACGCTTTTATGAAGCGCGTCTAACACTTAAAAAACGCATATTGAGTCGTACCACGCAAACCCCACATCCGATTGACGTTCTTTCTCCTCATACACATCACGAATAATAATTATATTGTTACTCTGTGATTTCAGGTCAATCCGATGTCGTCCGCTATGAATTTGACCGTTAAACGCCCGTTTTGGCCGTTTGTGACACCAGAACTGCGTTCTCGGTCACCGCGGGCACATGAAACCTCCGATTGATGTACCGTCTGCCCGAACAATTCTCAATTCACTCACCCATTGTTTTTGTCTGATTTCAGGCCATTACGACATCGTTCGACTGGTTTGGATCCCCCACGCGTGTTTATGAAGCGCGCCCAACACTTAAAAAATGCATATTGAGCCGTACCGTGCAAACCGCATGTCCGATTGACGTTCTGTATCCTTGTACATGTCAAGAATAATAATTATATTGTTGTCTTGTGATTTCAGGTCAATACAATGTCGTCCGCTATGAATTTGACCGTTAAACGCCCTTTTTGGCCGTTTATGATACCAGAATTGCATTCTCGGTCACCGCGGGCACACGGAACCTCCGATTGATGTGCCATCTACGCGAACACTTCAAAATTCACTCACCCATTGTTGTAATCTGATTTTAGGTCATTCCAACTTCGTTCGTCCGGTTTGGACCCCCCACGCGCGTTTATGAAGCACGCTCAACACTTAAAAAACGCATATTGAGCTGTACCGTGCAAACCGCACGTCCGATTGTTGTGATGTCTCCTTGTACACATCACGAATAATAATTAGATTGTTTCCCTGTGATTTCAGGTCAATCCGATTTCATCCGCTATGAATTTGATCGTTAAACGCCCGTTTTGGCAGTTTATGACACCGAAACTTCGTTCTCGGTCACTGCGGGCACATGACACATCCCATTGACGTGACGTCTGCGCGAACACTTCACAATTCACTCACCCTAGAAAGCTACAGATATCTAAAGAGTTCTTGGGCTTCTCCTAAGAAACAACTGCCTAAAGTATCTATCCATCCACTGACACACCTTCCTCTGAGATTATTTGACCTAATAACTATACCTAATCAATACAAAAGTGACATATATATTGCTTGGCGTATAGTCGATACTTTATATGTGTAATCTGGATGATGTCAAGATATTGGGTATGATCATCATTAGTCTTGGAGTGCATGAGGATGTCATCCAAAAATACTAAAACAAACTAATCTAGGTAAAAATGGAAGATTCTATTCATCAAGGATATAAAAACTTGTAGAGAATTCATCAACACAAATGAAATTACCTCATGCATGAGGTTCATCCTCATCTGGATCAGCAATATCACTGTGATGTCCACCAGCTGTATTTGGAGCCTACATTATATATCAATATTATGTATCTTAAACATATCAATAAAAGTCAATATGAGTATGGTTTGTTTTATTGTTTACCTGTGGCACCACTTTTTGTGTCGTCATTTCATTGATACGTGATGACATCTGTGACAACCTCTCCTCATACTCTGCACGTAACTGCTAAAACTGTGCATCAAAATTGCGCTGCATATCCTGCATGGAAGCATCTATCTCAGTCTGTGTGTGCATCCCTGAGTCTTTGCATGCACCCATCACATATGCTTTAACAAATGCACGTCATGGGACACCACCTCCATAAGTCAAAGAATAACCATGACCATCACACCCCACGACACGGTGAAATATTTCATCTCTATGCATAGTACTACGATGTTGCTCCTCTGGAAACTCTTCTAACTGAGCGTCAAATTGAGCTTGTAGCATATAATGAATCAATGAACAAATATGAATAATTTATATAAAATAAAAATACATTTATTAGTAAATAATTTGCTTACTATAACACCAGAAACATTGGGATCACCCGCCCTACGAGTCCCCACCCATATGGACATCCGATCGATCGGCTCACCACATTGGTGTTACTATAATAAAGGGGTTCATCATGTTATACTAAAATATTTTTAAAATATGAATGAATAGTGAATTCTAAACTTACATCATGTCTGAGCTGTGACACATGTCGAGTGCCAAGTCTGGAAGGCGTGCCCTGCATCGCCCGATTATGTGAATAGTGAGCAGACTCGGTCTACATTCAACGTATTTACTTAATAGACATTTGAAAAATTAGTCATTTATAGATTAAAAGTAATAAATCTTACCATCACCGCCTCACTCGACCAAAACGCAACCAAATCCTACCACTGCATGGGAAGCATTCCTAGAGGGACTCGTTGTAGAATGTCTGGCACACCCGCAAATGGTGTCCAGTGATCTCTCTTCACCCTTGACTTGTAATCCTTCCATAATTTTCGGCATTTGGACATACATACAGCCCGAAACTCATATGGACAGGATGTCAAATTACCCTGTTAAAAAAAATTGTCAATAGATGGGACAATAATAATAACAATATCATGAAAAATTAAACATTGAATTTACCTGAACCTCCCTCCATAATTTGTCCATAGTATCCTGGGGGAAATAACTCCATTCACGAGTCGTCAGAGGAAATCTGTGTGAGTCTCATATCATATGCCCAAACTGACGACTCAATACGGCAGCACCTTCTCTGACTGGATGAAATGTGTCATCAAATAACACATCCAATTGGGCTCCAGAGTTCTAGGATCGAACCCCTACCAGGACCCCTGCATCTGCTGGAAGACGCACTAGATCCGGATAAACATAAATTCATAATTCAATTATAATATAAATTAATGATTAGAAACAGTTAGGGAAATATACACAGAAAATTACAATCAATTAATTTAGAAAAATGAAAACATACATACCAACAACATCAAGTGAACCACTGTGACCACCCTGTGACATACCTACATTAAAAGAAATTATAGTTAAATCAAGAAATTTTTATACATATATAACTCATAAATATGTTTACAAACAATAACTGGGGATATAATTACATTTTTCACTAATCATGGAAGTCTATCGTATCTCTTTTAATTGTCTCTCTGGCCCATTGTATATCTTCATCTCGTACAACTAGTGTTGTTTCGTCAAGTGTTTGATCAGGAAATGCGACAACTTCAGGTTCCTCTTGGTCAATCAGAAAAACCCTCTTCTAGACATTTTCACCACAACTTTCCAATCAGAATCAATGCAGACAAAGTAATCTTGTTCTGCATGTGATGTCAGTATGAAGGTCTCATTTCTTACTTGGTCATCTTTATATAGCATATTGTTAAAGTTTACTAATGTAAATTGGAATTTATCAACTTTTGTTCCACGAACCGGATTAACCCAATCACACCTTAACAATATGTGTTTTAATCCACGACCATAAATAACCTCAATAATATCTCTCAGTAATCCATAATAATAACCCGCACCAACAAAAGAACAACCAACACCACTATTTTGTGTGGCTCGATTCATGTCAACATCGCTAATACAAAATCATAATCCGTTAGCATCCAAAGACTTGTAGAAACGAGCTGTAATAAATGGACCATCAGCTAGTTGGTTGAGTTCTTTGCTCACATGATGGGTTAAATCACGTAACTTTTGAATCTGCAAATTTCACATATATAGTTTAATGGATAAAGGATTTTGAAAATACAACTAAGTTTCACTATAAAAATATTAAATCAATTATATGTACATGAGTCTTGAACCACTCATGAAATGTGTTGAAATGATGTTTTTGGATTTGATAGTCGGTTGCACGGGGCCTTTCACATTTCAACTCAGAGATATGCATCCTAAATCACAACACAATATAAGGTAAGCAATAAAATAAATATAGAAACAAAATACACATCAACTATGAAACTTACTTTATCAATGGAATAACTGATGGAGTGTTGAACAACACATATCGATGAGCTTGAACCCACTCATAATTCCGCATATCAAACGTTATTCCTTCTCCAATTGGACCGTCATCATTCTGGGAGGGTTTATCTATCTTTGTTTCAACCTCATCAATATATGAAGAACATAAATTAGTACACTCATCCATTAAATATCCCCTGGAAATTGAGGCTTCCGAATGAGATTTGTTGCGCACATACCGTTTCAATGTATTTAAGTATCGCTCTATTGGATACATCCACCTGAATTGCACGGGACCGCCAACAATGACTTCACCAGTTAAATGCACGGACAAGTGAACCATGACATCAAAAAAATATGGAGGAAATAGTTTTTCTAGGTGACATAGTGCAAGTACAATCTTATCCTGTAGCTTTTTCAAATCACTCATGCGATGATTCTTAGAACAAAGCTGTTTGAAAAAATTAGAAACTCCAATCAATGGCTCAACAACCTGGGCAGGTAAGCAATCATGAATTGCTATAAGAATTAACTGTTTAAGCAGAATATGATTATCGTGACTTTTCAAACCCTATAATGTCATGCTCTTCATATTCACACGCTTTGAAATATTAGAGCAATAACCATCTGGCACCTTAACAGTCTTTAAAATTGATAGAAATGTTTGTTTCTCTTTTTTACTCATTGTATACTATGCAGTAGGCATGTATGCTCGATTACCTTCACCCAGTTGTAAATGTAAAGGTTTTATCAATCCCATTTCTTGAAAATCACGTCGAGCATTAGCACTGTCCTTTGATTTCCCCTTGATGCCTAAAATGGTGCATAATATATTATCAAATACATTTTTTTCAATGTGAATCACATCCAAATTATGTCTTAAAATATTATATTTCTAATAAGGCAATTCAAAAAAAATACTCCATTTCTTCCAATTTTGACTTTGATGTATTTTCGTAGCAGGAATAGAAGGCAATGCAGGAACCAATAAATCTTGAAAATCATACATTGTACGAATGTTTTCTTGATCAAGTTGTGCACAAATTTCAACCCTAGACAGTATTTGTGGTGATGGGTCATACTCTCCATTCCCATAAAACGATACACGGTCTTTTCTGAACCTGGGCAATGGAGGAAGAAAGTGTCTGTGACCAAGATATGCCCACTTTCTACAGTGCTTAAGCCATATAGATTTCTTACTATTATTACAATAAGGGCAAGCAAATTCTCCTTTTGTACTCCAACCTGATAAGTTAGCATACGCTGGGAAATCATTAATTGTCCATAACAAAGCGGCCTGAAGTCTAAACATTTCATTAGCTGCCGAGTCAAAAGTCATTACACCATCGGCCCAAAATTCTTGCAGCTCATCAATCAATGGTTGTATATAAACATCGATTTTATCGCCAGGTCCTCTCGGTCCATCAATTAGAATTGACAGTAACAAAAAAAGGTTGCTTCATACATACCCATGGGGTAATGTTGTATGGAACCAAAACCACTAGCCACATACTATGTGTCGCACCAACCATAGACCTAAATAGGTTAAAACCATCTGCTGCCAAACCCAGTCGAATATTACAATCATCTTGGGAAAATTATGGGTGTCTTTGATCAAACTCTTTCCATGCCAAAGAATATGTCGGGTGAGTTAATTTATCAACTTCTTTCTTTATCTCTGAATGCCAACTCATCAATTTAGAAATTTTAGTAGACAAGAAGAATATCTTCAGTCTCGGTTTTAGTGGAAATAACGTATCTGTTTAGCGAAAACTTGTTTCCCTTGATTCAAGACTCTCCTAGGAAGAATCTGACTACCTTGATTAATCTCATTGGTCTTCCACCTAGATGTATAGTAAACAATACAAATATTTAATTGGGCATTCTATTTTTTAAAAAACATACAATTATTGTGACACACATCAATTGTATCATATGTAAAACCAAGATCATCGATCAACTTGCAAGATTGATAGAATGACTCCAGAATATTCGCTCCATTAGGGAGTACGTTCTTCAACAATACCAAAAACATGTCGAATGAGGTGTCTGGCCACTGGTTCAAGGCCTTCAGGTGTAACAATTCAACGATGAATGACAATTTACTAAATTTAGTGCATCCAGGATATAATTCAGTACGCGCGTCGTCAAGAATTTCAAAGAATTTCAATGCTTCCCCATCTGTAGAAGAACATGGATTACTCGATCCAACGTCGTCGTTTATGACATTACTGTCTTCAGGTTGAAACTGACGCATCATATTATTGAGCATTATGTTCATCGGATCAACTATTCTTGAATCAACATTCATTTGAATACTTTCTGAGTGATGACATGAAACATAATCTTCTCCATGATGTGTCCATGTCTTATAGTTTTTCAAAAACCCATTCAAAAACAAATGTTCTCTAACACTATCTCATTTGAATAGATATATATTTTCACATTTTATGCATGGACAACTAATCATATCACTTGGAAATCTATTGGTGAAATCCATAAATCGCTTAATCCCCTCATAATATTCAGCTGAAAACCTATCTTGAATATCAATCCATCTTCTATCCATATATGTATTTAATAGAAATCAAAAGTGAAATATCTTATTTAAATTCTACAAAAACACATATCATTAAAATTTAAAAACCAAATTTGAAGGATAAAAAACATTACCTACAAAGGACTCGACCGTGGGTAACGGGGTGTGACTCGATTGCGGATCCATGATGGCGCAGTGACATGACGACAGGGGTTCGATGGGCAGACTCAAAATGGGAAAAACCATTGGATGAAGCGTGGGAGGGTTCTACATGGTGGGGAATGACAGGTTGGGAGGGTCCAACGGAGGCAGGATGTGAGGACTTGCCGGATGGATGCAGCGGGTTCGGGAGGTGACGAAAGTGGTGGGACTATCCAAAGGTGCAGCGTGGAGGCAGGGGGTGGGGGTTGTCGGGTCGCGGGGGTGTTGGGGTCGTAGGGGGTGTAGCGCGGAGGCAAGGCGGTGGGGGTCACTGGGGTTGCGGGTGGCGCAACGCGGAGGCAAGGGGGTGGGGGTCACCGGGGGTCGCTGGGGGTCGGGGTCTCCATGGGTCGCCAGGTGTAACACCCCGACCCCAGTTACCCAGAGTCAGTGCATTATTTTAATACATTGGCATGATTACAAGGAATAAAGTCCCAAAGGACTGATCAATTTAGCAGTCTTGGAAAATATATTACATACATGAATGTTACATTACACTTTATAACATACAAAAAAGCATAAAGAATCCTTTATTAACGCCATTATTCCCTTGAATTAACCTTGCATATCAATCAAAATACACCTCTTGGAATCCTGGGAAAAATAAAACATAAAAAGGGGTGATCTCAAACACTCAGTAAGGGTAAGAAATACAGCAAAAGATAACATAAATATAAAGGATGATGAATAATTGAAACCACATGCCTTTACCAATAATAAACATGAATACTTTTATGGAAGGAATATGAGCTGAGTAAATAATTCCATAATAAAACATATCATGGGTATTCTACTAGTAGAATGACCACACAAACCATTAATATTATTTTCATAATGAGGGAATGTATAATGCCAGACATTCTGAAACATTTTGTCGAGGCCTCAACCAAGACATCTAAAAATGATTAATGCCTCGGCCAAAACCACATATCAAAATTGAAAAAGGGCCTCGGAAAATTCCACGTCTAGTTGTCTCATGAGACCTACTGATGCATCGAGGAGCTATAGCAGGCTCCACCCATCACATACTAAGTCCAATACATTCCCCATATGAAAAGGTTGAAACATAACATAAACATTCGTATTAAAATTAGTATACGAAATGTCAATACCTTAACCATAAACCATGAATGGTATAAAAATAACACATCCATAGTCAAACATATCACAAAACCTTTAATACAGTATGAAGATTTTTATCATAATAAATAAACTTCAAACAAGTTTAAAATCCATCAAAGGATGTTGACATAGATGAAAATGATTTGTAAAACTCTTTGAGAGAAATATCCCTTTTTCATGAAAACATTTAAATGTTACACAATTTAAAAATAAGTAAATTTAAAGAAATTTTTGAATCAAAGTTTCCCATACCACTTTGAAACTTTTGAATAGAATTAACATTTTTAAAACATTCATGTCCATATAAATAAATCCTTAAAAACCATTTTGAAAACATGGACATTAATGGGAATGATTTAGAAGAATAAATATTTAAAACATTTAAAATGATGTTTTAGTAAAAATTCCCTTAAAAATAATCCCTTTGAAAACTCTTTTATGAAACATGGACATGGATAATAAATATGTACCAGTAGATACTTACATAAAAACAACCTCGGATAATAATGAGATTGTGAAATTAACCCTTACCAATTTGGTAACATACGAAACATACACCCCATGAAAGTAGTACCATACAATTAATATGTAAATACACATAAATTAAAGTGTATTACACAAAGAATATAATTATGGGTAGTAAATACACCACACAAAAGGTAATAGTGGCAATATGGTATGAATCTCACGGGAATAAGGAGTGAGATGAAAACCCCTTACCTTGCACTTTCCTTTAGTCGAGGGTACGTTTAAACTCCTCTATGAAGACCGTAGTATGATATTAAATTATTCCAGAACCATATTAATATTTATGATATCATAAATTATTCATTTATGACTTTATACTACCCATTTAATAATAATTTCCATGTTAAATTAACATTTCGAGTAATAATCGTTTTCTTTATCGTATGTGTTTTAACTTGTTACTCTTGATTGTATCACTTAGATAATGATTTAAATAATTCCAGAATATAAAACATGATTTATATATAATATATATTTATAATATAAATATGTATAATAGACATATATATGAAATGAAAAACACCGTTTATGGAGACGGTAGTCCGTACGTACGCATAAACACTGTTTCCGTTTTCATAACGTATTGAATGGAACTAAGTGAATAAAATATATGTAAGTACACAAATATATATAAATATATATATATATATATACAGTAGCAATATTATGTCATATATTACAAACATATCAGTAATATATATTTTTATAATCGTCGATGAATGGTGAATGTGGAAATGAATCTCATTGCGTCCTGGAGACGGTAATCCGTACGTATGCACGAGCGACAATATCATTTCTTTAAAGGTGTGGAATTGGATGGTATATTAATTTTAAAGATACATTATAATGTTATTTTAATTATTTATATACATATTACTCATCATTATATCCATCCAAATAACATTGTGTTGAATAACAAATTACACCACGATGTGGAGACGATAAGCCGTACGTACACACACATAGTGACATTATCATTCATAAGATGGATAGAATAATGAATATAGTTGTGAAATATTTATAATAACATCAAAATATATATAATATACTTGATTTATTATTTTATAATGGAAATAACAAATAAAGAAGAAGTGGAAGAAGAAAGTAACTTGAAAGAGGGTGGTGAAATCATTACCTCTTTTTCGGGTTCTGCCTTTTGATTTGATCAAAAGGGCTCCTTAAATTGGATTTATGATCAAACTAATGCCTCTACGTTGAATTGAGGTAAGTTGAGAGGATATTTGGGTAGGGTTTGGACGATCCAAATGGCTTTGAAGGTGTGAATTAGAGTGAAGGGGGAGTGCCCTTTTATAAGAGGGGTGACGGGAACCTTAGGAAAAACTTAAAATATTATTTTATAATAAAATAATTTTTGGTTTCTAATCGATAAAAAATGTATTATTTAAAGTATAAGGTGGGTATGGGTCTAAAAACACTCAAACAATAGGTTTTAGACAGGTTTGGGTCACTATATTAACCTTAACGTTTATATTTAACTCTTAGTTAAATAGTTTGACATTTACCATGTCTCTTTGTATTTTATATTATATGGTTAATAAACTTACTATATACTTCCAAGAGATCCCCAAATGGTTCATTAATGATACAAATATCATTATATAAGTCCTTTTACCAAACCTTATATTTTTAGGAATATTATATCAATTTATAATATAATATTTTTTTAAAAACTCCTTTATGTCAATTTTGACACTATTTAATAATTGATTTTTTTTAAAGTCTTAAAAATTTTATTAATTCAAAAACAATTCGTTTAAGAAATCCTAATATGTCATATTAACCAATAAAATTCGTGGATGGCATCAAAACTTTCAAATTATATTTATTTTAACATTTATAATACCAATTATTTGATTCTTTCATTAATAAGGAAAATACTGAATAATTATTGCGTCATAAATAAATTTAATTATTCAATGTATAAAAATTATAAATAAAATACCATTATGTAGGAAATATTTTTATATTTATAATGAAGATTTATAGTTGAAAATATAACATATATAACTCCATGTAAAAATTGGTTTGCTAAAAGATATATGCTTATGTCATTTTTGTATTTACTTTAACTTATTTAATATAAAGTGTCATTATCACTTACAAGTGGCTTTATGGGGTCCCAAAATCGACCCAACTATGCCAATGGTTGGAAATGTATCATCCAATAGGGTTAGGACATGTTTTAGGGTAATTTAATATTATTATAATATTATTTTTTACCCTTATTTACCGGATTTACCCTTTAACCATGGTAAATAAAACATTTACCGAAGTAATTATTCAAAATGTCTAAAAATCTAAGTTACCTATTTACACAATTTTGACCTCCGGATTATAAATATGGAATCCATTTTTCTAAATTCAAAACATAGAAGTGGCAGAAATTAATTTAAAATTAATTCCCGTTGTCAAAACAAAAAGCGTGTTTTTAAGAAATAATAACTATCAAAAGATTGACACTTGCTTATGTCCAGTTTAAATGTGAAATTATGTCAAATGACAAAAATTGGATTAAATGGTAAAAATATAATCTAATTATACTTTAAAATCAATCAAATGAATAATTTATCACTATTAATTATTTCGATTAAAAAAGTTGTTTTTAATTAAAATTTAGTAATTTTCACTATTCATAAAAATATGAAAGTTATCAGAAAATTACCAAAAATTTATTGAAACTAAATTATTATGTCCTGATTCTAAAGAAGAATTATATTTTTTCAAATTGAATATATAAAAGTTTCAAATATTGTATTTAAAAAAGGTTCGCCATTAAAAGGAGGTAAAATTGCATTTTTTAAAAAATACTTCTTTTATCTTACAAAAATAATTTTGTTCCTATATTATGTCTAATAAAATAATAATATTGATTCTAAAATTATAAAGATTATATAAAGTTCAAAATTCAGTTAATACTATTCATAACCGCTTTTGAACGACTAGTTTGGTAAGTCCTGGTGCGCCAGAACTCGGTGTTGCGTGTAATGCAAGTTATTGAATTACTTTGAAGAAATAACGTACTATGAAATCTTGGGGTGTTATATTCTTCCCTCCTTAAATAAATTACATCCTCCCAATTTGAAATTATTTTTCAAAAATAAAAGTTTGAAAATAGAAAATACCTTTGGGAAAACCCACATCGGAAATTAGGTTAATAAAATTTAGTCTTAATAAGAGGAAAAGAGAAATTAAAGGGTCACCACCAAATTATGATCTCGATTATAAGAACATTGGTGGAAATTAGAGACATATAATTGGAGGAAAACCATAAATATTTATAGGTAGTGATTGAGGTCATCAATCACAAAAACGTGTAAAATTGAGGGCCTTAAATTCATCAATCTATTATGACTTAAAATACCATCGGTTCAACAAAACATATGGTATTAGGATAACACATTTTTGGTTTTAAGATCCCTTCACTAAAGTATAAGAATTAATTTCTTCATAGAATAAGAGAAGAAGAAATATATATACTTGACAAGTAGAGTCCCATCCTTTAACTAATTTCTACCACAAACTCATCTTTCAATCTAAAAGATAATAGAACTTAAAAATAATATTCTATTTATCCTATTCGTATAGGGTTCAAAAAAATGAATTTATATTTCATCTACCATAATTTTTTTAAAAAAGACTACATTATTCAATCCAAGACATCGCGTGGGCCATTGGTAGCTGATACACCCTTATCGCCTTTCGGTTGCGGGTTCAAGTCTCGCGGCCTTGCCGGATGCGACGGGTTGTCGCCTGACCTCCAGGTTGTCATTTTATAACAATCCAAAAATAATCTCAAAATATAATTATCCAAAATACTTCTTTCCAAACCCACAGTGCAAAATTTATAAATAAGGTAAACACAATGAAGATCCTTTTTTCCGTGTAATAACATGTGAACACCTTCATCATGTATTCTTTTAAAACACTACAACGTCCTGAATTACCATAAAACCTTATTGATTACATTCATGATCCCCTATTCCTTATAGAATACTGGATATACTCATTCTATCCAAAAATGTTGTAAACTCCAACAATGATGGAATATACAAATCATTAATTAGTTTCAAGGTAGTCAAGAATATCCAATATAATTTATCCAAATCAATCAGGTGTTATTCCAAAATCACTACCTCAGTATCAGAACCATATTATGGTTTATCTTTCTCCCAACCATAAATTTTTCAAAACTTTAACCTGCTATTGAGTCACTTTTCTCGGTTCCACACAATCTCAAGTCCTTAATGAAATATTACTGTAGTACAATCCTTATATAATCCATAATTATTATAACCAGTACATTGTTGATACAACACTCAAATGACATAATTCTCTAATAACAACATAAGAACTATAATCATTACTCCTCATATGTGGTAGTATCATAACTTGATTATTATCCAATAGCATCATTTGGGGCATACTATGATGATTTGGACATTAGTTTGTGTAGTGTCCCAACTCCTTATAGATGAAGCATTGTACATTTGAAACCTTTTTTTACCCTTTCAGTCACGTACATGGTGTCCTTTTTCTCCACACTTATAACAAACTCTCATTCCCTTCAGGAAAGTTCTAGGGTGTTTCTTCCCACAGTTATCACATATGGGAAAATTCTTCTTTTCCCTCTTCCCTTTATCCATCTTTCTCTCTTCCATCATTTTCTTCTCTTGCTTACCTTCAAATCCATAGGACTCAGAGAATTATTTTCTTATCTTATTAACACATGATACTATTTCTTCATATGTTGAGAATAAATGGGAGACTATTTCCCTTATAAATATTGTCTTAATACTGTGAAAGATATGATCCTTCTTACTCTTTGGATCATACGTATTGCTGGAGTTCGCATTCCTTCTACTGGGTGCCATTTCTATATAATGTCATAAACTAGGTCAGTTGAATAATTCCAAACTTTTAAAATACCTAACATAAATTGAACGGTTTATGGATATAATCCATAATCATAAAGATGTTTTCATTGAGAAAGTATATACTCATAAACCCTTCATAATGATTTGTAAAGAAAATGAGAATTATCTTAAGCATATCCCTTGGGAGTGTCGTAACCAAGAGTGTAGCAAGGCCCGTTGTCGTGCACTAGTTCCCGTTCGAGTCTAGCTCAAAGTGATGTTTTCGAGTTTTACCCCCAGGTACATCTATGCTAGAGCTGACTCTACTTGCTCGTATCCAGACGGGGATGTATTTTCTTGGAATACTCACAAAATATCTACATTACCAAAATTATAGAAATTTATTCTATACTAATCATCAAAGTCTATCTTAGGTCTATGTGCTCTAATCAGAGTTTATCTAAATCTATATTCCAAGGTTATTTCTAAAATTCCTCTGATACCAACTGTAATGCCCCGAACCCAGTTACCCACAGTCGGTGCATTATTTTAATACATTGGCATGATTACAAGGAATCAAGTCCCGAAGGACCGATCGATTTAGTAGTCTTAGAAAATAGATTACATACATGAATGTTACATTACACTTTATAACATACAAAACAACATAAATAATCCTTTATTAAAGCCATTATTCCCTTGGCTTAACCCTGCATATCAATCACAATACACCTCTTGGAATCCTGGGAAAAATAAAACATAGAAAGGGGTGAGATCAAACGCTCAGTAAGGGTAAGCAATACAGTAGAAGATAATATAAATATTAAGCATGGTGAATAATTGAAACCACATGCCTTTACCAATAATAAACATGAATACTTTTATTGAAGGAATATGAGCTAAGTAAATAATGCTATAATAAACCATTTTATGAGTATTCTACTAGTCAAATGACCACATGAACCATCAATATTATTTTCATAATGAGGGAATGTATAATGCTGGACATTCTGAAACATTTTGTTGAGGCCTCAGCGAAGACATCTAAAAATGATTAAGGCCTCGGCCAAAACCATATATCAAAATTGGGAAAGAGACTCGGCCAATTCCACATCTAGTTGTCTCATGAGACCTACCAATCCATCAAGGAGCTATAGAGGGCTCCACTTGTTACATACTAAGTCCAATACATTCCTCATACGAAAATGTTGAAACATAACATAAAAATTCGTATTAAAATTAGCATACGAAATGTCAATACTTTAACCATAAACCAAGAATGGTATAAAAATAACAAATCCATATTAAAACATATCACAAAACATTTAATACAGTATGGAAGATTTGTATCATAATAAATCAACTTCAAACAAGTTTAAAATCCATCAAAGGATATTGACATAGATGAAAATGATTTGTAAAACTCTTTGAGAGAAATATCCATTTTTCATGAAAACATTTAAATGTTACATAATTTAAAAAGGAATACATTTAAAGACATTTTTGAATAAAATTGTCCCATACAACTTTGAAACTTTTGAAAGGAATTAACATTTTTAAAACATTCATGTACATATAAATAAATCCTTAAAAACCATTTTGAAAACATGGAAATTAATGAGAATGATTTAGAAGAGTAAATATTTAAAACATTTAAAATGATGTTTTAGTAAAAATTCCCTTAAAAATAATCCCTTTGAAAAATATTTTATGAAACATGGACATTGATAATAAATATGTCCCAGTAGATACTTACGTAAAAACAACCTTGGATAATAATGAGATTGTGAAATTAACCCTTACCAATTTGGTAACATATGAAACATACACCACATAAAAGAAGTATCATAAAATGAATATGTAAATAAACATAAATTAAAGTGTATTACATAAAGAATACAATTATGGGTAGTACATACACCACACAAAAGGTAATAGTGGAAATATGGCATGAATCTCATAGGAATAAGAAGTGAGATGAAAACCCCTTAACTTGCACTTTCCTTTAGTCGAGGGTATGTATAACCTACTGTATGAAGACTGTAGTATGTTATTAAATTATAAAAGAACCATATTAATATTTATGATATCATAAATTATTCATTTATGACTTTATACTACCCATTTAATAATAATTTACATGTTAAATTAACATTTCGGGTAATAATCGCTTTCTTTATCGTACGTGTTTTAACTTGTTACTCTTGATTGTATCACTTAGATAATGATTTAAATACTTATAGAATATAAAACATGATTTATATATCATATATATTTAGAATATAAATATGTATAATAGACATATATATGAAATGAAAAACACCGTTTATGGAGACGGTAGTCCGTACGTACGCATAAACGCTGTTTCTGTTTTCATAACGTATTGAACAGAACTAAGTGAATAAAATATATGTAAGTACATATATATATATATCTAAAGTATAAATATTATTTCATATATTACAAACATATTAGTAATATATATTTTTATAATCGTCGATGAATGGTGAATGTGAAAATGAATCTCATTGCGTCCTGGAGATGGTAATCCGTACGTACGCACAAGTGACAATATAATTTCCTTAAAGGTGTGGAATTGAATGGTATATTAATTTTATAGAGAAATTATCATGTTATTTTCATTATTTATATACATATTACTCATCATTATATCCATCCAAATAACATAATGTTGAATAACAAATTACACCACGGCGTGGAGACGGTAAGCCGTACGTACGCACACATGGTGACATTATCATTCATAAGATGGATAGAATAATGAATATAGTTGTGAAATATTTATAATAACATCAAAGTATATATAAGATACTTGATTTATTATTTTATAATGGAAATAACAAAGAAAGAATAAGTGGAAGAAGAAAGGCACTTGAAAGAGGGTGGTGAAATCATTACCTCTTCTTTGGGTTCTTCCTTTTGATTTGATCAAAAGGGCTCCATAGGTTGGATTTATGATCAAAATAATGCATCTAGGTTGAAGTGAGGGAAGTTATGAGGATATTTGGGCATGGGTTGGCCGATCCAAATGGCTTTGAATGTGTGAATTAGAGTGAAGGAGGAGTTCCCTTTTATAAGAGGGGTGAGGGGCACCTTAGGAAAAACTTAAAATATTATTTTATAATAAATTAATTTTCGGTTTCTAATGGATAAAAAATGTATTATTTAAAGGATAATGTGGGGATGGTCGAAAACCACTCAACCAATAGGTTTTAGACAGGTTTGGGTCACTATATTAACCTTAACTTTTAGATTTAACTCTTAGTTAAATAGTTTGATATTTACCATGTCTCTATGTATTTTATATTATATGGTTAATAAACTTACTATATACTTCCAAGCAAACCCAAAGTGGTTAATTAATGATACAACTATAATTATATAAGTCTTTTGACCTAACCTTATATTTTTAAGAATATTATATCAATTTATAATATAATATTTTGTTTTAAAAACTCCTTTATGTCAATTTTGACACTATTTAATAATTGATTTTTGTTAAAGTCTTAACAACTTTATTAATTCAAAAAAAAAATTCGTTTAAGAAGTACTAAAATGTAATATTAACCAATAAAATTCGTGGATGACATCAAAACTTTTAATTATACTTATTTTAACATTTATAATACCAATTATTTGATTCTTTCATTAATAAGGAAAATACTACATCATTATTGAGTCATTAATAAATTTAATTATTAAATGTATAAAAATTATAAATAAAATACAATTATGTAGGAAATATTTTTAGCTTTCTAATTAATATTTATAGTCTAAAATATAACATATATAACCCTTTATAAAAATTGTTTTTCTAAAAGATATATGCTTATGTCATTTTTGTATTTACTTTAACTTATTTAATATAAAGTGTCATTATCACTTACAAGTGGCTCCGTGGGGTCCCAAAATCGATCCAAATATGCTCATGGTCGGAAATGTATCATCCAATAGGGTTAGGACATGTTTTAGGGTAATTTAATATTATTATAATATTATTTTTTACCCTTATTTACCAGATTTACCCTTTAACCATGGTAAATAAAATATTTACCGAAGTAATTATTCAAAATGTCTAAAAATAAAAGTTACCTATTTAAAAAATTTGGACCTCCTGATTCTAAATATGGAATCTATTTTTCTAAATTCAAAACACAGAAGTGGCGGAAATTAATTTAAAATTAATTCCCATTGTCAAAACAAAAAGTGTGTTTTTAAGAAATAATAACTATCAAAAGATCGACACTTTCTTATGTCCAGTTTAGATGTGAAATTATGTAGAATTACCAACATAGGATTAAATAGTAAAAATATAATCTAATTATACTTTAAAATCACTCAAATTCATAATTTATCACTATTAATTATTTCGATTAAAAAAGTTTTTTTTAATTAAAATTTAGTAATTTTCACTATTCATCAAAATATGAAAGTTATGAGAAAAGTACCAAAAATTTATTGAAACTAAATTCTTATGTCCTGATTCTAAAGAAGAATTTTATTTTGTCAAATTGAATATATAAAAGTTTCAAATATTGTATTTATAAAAGGGTTTCCATTAAAAGGCGGTAAAATTGCATTTTTGGAAAAATACTTCTTCTATCTTAAAAAAATGAATTTGTTCCTATATTATGTCTAAGAAACTCATAATATTGATTATAAAATTATAAGGATTATATAAAGTTCAAAATTCAGTTAATATTATTCATAACCGCTTTTGAACGGCTAGTTTGGTAAGTCATAGTGCGCTAGAACTCGATGTTGCGTGTTGTGCAAGTTATTGAATTACTTTGAAGAAATAATGTACTATGAAATCTTGGGGTGTTAAACCAGGGGTCGCTTGGAATCAACTGGGGTCGGGGGTCTCCGGGGGTCGGCGTCACCGGGGGTCGGGGGTCGGTGTCTCCGGGGGTCAGGGAGGGGTCGTTGGGGGTCAGGGAGGGGTCGCCGGGGGTCGGGGAGGGGTGGGTCGCAGGGCCAGGTAGGGGAAAATGGGGTCGCGGGAGGGGAAAATTAGGGTTTTTGGTTTATTAAAATGCAGCGGGCACCATTTGGCGGCCACTATAAGTCCCCCGCCTCGAAAGCTAAAAATTCTATTAGTGATTATTTAACGTGGATTATTTTTCCTATATAAGGAGGCAGCGGTAAAAAATTTCAACACACCGACACCAACAACATTGAGAGCAAATCACATTTGGTGATCATCTTTTTTCGATGATCATATTTCTTGATCTCCATATTTGTTTCACTGCTTTTATTCTTGAGTATTACTTTTGATATCCCTTCTAATTTTTGGTAGTCTCTACCGTGTACCTCTTTGATTTTAGTGGATCCCACTTTCTGGACTACGTTGCATGGTTTTTCCTTTTTTGGGTTTTCCACGTAAACAATTTCAGTGTCAACTTTATATTCTGTATTAATTTTCTTCACTGCACATCCACTTTTATTCTTAGGGAAAGATTTTATTTCTACTACGCGTTCGCCTTTCAGATTGTTTGCGCGTTCGTTGATTTTTCCGTCTTTCCCAACATCTAATATCATAGGGTTTGGTCTTTTATTTCATATTTATTATGGAGGCCAATTACAGTCAAATGATTTTGTTGAATGGTACCAACTACCATATGCGGTGACTTGAAATGAAGGATCTTCTTTTTGTCAAGGAAATGCATCTTCTAGTGTTTAGTACCCATAAGCCATAAAGGATGTCAAATGAAGAATGAGCGTTCAAGCATGAGATGGTCTATGACTTCATTCATCAATGGGTCAAAGACAACATGATGAACCACATTGTCAACATATCTCAAGCCAAAAGTTTGAGAGAGAATCTTGATACAATCTATGCTTCGAAGATGAGAAATAATAAATTTTTTATTCTAAAAAAAATGATAAGTTTGAGATACAAAGAACGTACCTCTATTTCTGACCACTTGAGTGAATATTAGGGATGTTTTGATCAGTTATTTAGCATGGTTATCAATTTTGAAGATGAGGTTTTAGCTCTTTTGTTGCTTAACACTTTGTCCAATTCATGGGATAATTTACATGTTACTCTAACCAGTTATGCTCCTAATGGTACTGTGACATTTAGTTTTTTCAATTCTACTATTTTAAATGAAGAGTTCAGGAGACTTACTCAAGAGAAATCTTCTTCAGAGTTTCTAGTCACAGAGAACAGGGGGAGAAGCCAGGACCAGAGATAGAGCAGTCGAAGTAAGATCAGAGGCAAAAGCAACTCCAGATCGAAACAGAGAGATTTTGAATGTCATCATTGTGGTAAGAAGGGGCATGTCAAGAAGTTTTGTTATCAGTTGAAAATAGAGAATATAATAAAGGAAAACCCATAGAAGAAAAATGGCAATGGGGATGATCATGTCGATGCCGCTATAGGGGGTTCTTATTATTGTTTATGACTGCATTAATATTGCTTCTGATGATTCTTGATGGGTTTTTGAAAATACTGCATGTTTTCACGTGACATAAAATAAGGACTACTTTACATCTTACAACCCAAGTAATTTTTGGATTTTGAAGATGAGAAATGATGGCCATCCTGAGGTTGTAGGTATTAGGACTGTTTGTTTAGAGACCAGTATAGAAAGTAAGTTGATTTTGAAGAATGTTCGACATGCGCCAGAGGTTTACTTGAATCTTATTTCTACCAGTGTTCTTGATGATGAAGGGTTTATCAGTACTTTTGGTGATTTCTAATGGATGATTTCCAAGTACTCTTTGATTGTGGCTTGAGGGAAAAAGCGGTCAGGTTTGTACTGGACTAGATCTTATATTTCTTATGATACTGCTAGTATTGTTGAGTGCAGTATTTCATCCAAGTTGTGGCATAAGAGGGTCAGTCACATCAGTGAGAAAGGGATTGGTTGTTTGGCCAAGAGAAATCTTCTTCCAGATTTGAAGAGTGTCAAATTGGACACATGTGATCATTGCATGGCTGGGAAATAGAGTAGAGTGAGTTTCAACAGTCATCCTCAACACAGGAATTCATAGGTACTTGAATTAGTACATTCAGATGTTTGTGGTCCTTTTAAATATAAGAACTTTAATAGTTCTATTTATTTTGTGTCATTTATTGATGACTACTCACATAATATCTGGGTTTATGTTTTGAATTCAAATAGTCAGGTGCTCAGGATTTTTAAGCAATTTTATGTTTCTGCTGAGAGGGATTCATGAAATAAATTGAAATGCATTTTCACTAACAATGGGGAAGATTATTGTGGTCCGTTTGATCAGTATTACAGGCAGGAAGGTATTCGAAATTAGAAGATGCCACCCAAAACACCTCAGCTGAATGGAGTAGCTGAGCGGATGAACAAGACTTTATTGGAAATATTTCGTTGTTTTCTTTTTGAAGCAAAGTTACTTGGACATTTTTGGGGTGAGGATTTACTTACTGCTGCTTATATTATCAATTTATCACCTGAAGTTTCTTTGTAGAAAGACACTCCTGCGAAGTTTGGGTATGACAAAGAGATCATGTACAATCACTTACTTGTTTTTGGTTGCAAGGCTTTTGTTCATGTGCCTAGAGATAAGAGATCTAAGCCGGATGGTAAGAAACGCCGGTGTATTTTTATTGGCTATGGACACAATGAGTTTGTGTATAGGTTCTATGATCTTGCTTTGAAGAAACTTGTCAAAAGAATTGATACAATGTTTAAGGAGGATCAGACTATTGTAGACATTGATAAGAGAGAAAAATATGCTTCTCCAACTTCTGATGGATTTTTCAGTATTGATCCAAGTTCTTATTCACATTCACCTCATATTTTTGATTCTGATGATCATTTTGATGTACGTAATGATGTTCAAGGTGAATAGGTTGGATTTGATGTTTCCGATGCACCTTTTGTTTCTGATGATCCAATTCCAGGGGTTATTAATGTACCCACAGTTCCACTTCGGAGGTCATCTCAACATCACACCATTTCTACTCGATATTCACTTGATGAGTATGTGCTCCTCGCTGAAGGGGGAGAACCATAATCTTTTAATGAGGTAATGGAAAGTGAACAGAAGGAAATATTGGTTGTGGCAATGGATGAAAAGATGGCATCATTGCATGAAAACCACACTTTTGAGGTGGTGATGTTACTGACAGGTAATTGAGCTTTGAAAAATCGGTGGATTTATTGGATTAAAAAGGAATAATCTAGTTCTATTCCATGATATAAGGAAATGTTAGTTGTTAAAGGCTTCCGTCAGAAGAATGGTATTGATTTTGGTGAGATTTTCTCACCTGTTGTCAAAATGTCTTCCATTTGGGTTGCTCTTGGTTTGGCTGCTAGTTTGGATCTGCAGATTGAGCATATGGATGTTAAGAAAACTTTCCACCCTAGAGATTTAGAGGAGGAGATTTATATGGAGCACCCATATGGTTTTTTTGAAATGATTAAAGAAAATCATGTATGCAGTTTAAAGAAGAGTTTGTATGGTTTGAAGCAAGATCCGAGGTAGTGGTATAATAAATTTGAATCTATCATTTTTCATTAGGGTTTCAGGAATACATCTTCTGATCATTGTGTTTTTGTTCAGAGATTTACTGATGATAATTTTATTATATTTTTGCTTTATGTTTGATGATATGCTCATTGTTGGCCATGATACTTCTAGAATTGACAAATTGAAGAAGGATATTTTTCAGTATTTTGTGATGAAAGACTTGGGGCTAGCATGAAAGATTCTTGGCATGATGATCTCCCATGACAGGAAGGCCAAGAAATTGTGGTTATCTCAGGAGATATACATTGATAAGGTTTTTTAGAGATTTTATATAGATAAAGCGAAAGTGGTTAGTAATCCTATTGCTTTACATTTTAATCTCAGTACCAGTCAGTCACCTTCTACCGATGAAGAGAGAGAGGATATTCAACACATACCTTATTCATCTGCCATTGGCTGTTTGATATGTGCGATGGTATGTACTAGACTTGATATAGATCATGCAGTTGGTGTGGTTAGTCATTTTATTTCAAATCTAGGTAGAGAACATTGGAGAGAAGTTAAGTACATTTTTCGTTATATTTTTAGTACTTCTGATATGAGATTGTGTTTTGAAAAAGGGGAACCTATGCTTGGTGGATTTATAGATTCATATATGGTAGGAGATCTCGATTTGATGAAGTCTACTTCAGGATATTTGATCACTTTTATAGGGAAAGCTATATCTTGGCAGTCTAGATTATAGAGATGTGTTGCTTTATCTACCACAGAGTCAGAGTTTATTGCAGCTATAGAGGCGTGCAAAGAATTTTTGTGGATGAAAATGTTTATTCAAGAGCTCAATTTAAATCATGATAGGTTTGTTTTATTTTGTGATAGTCAGAGTACTATTTTTTTGGGAAAGAATTCAACTTTTCATGGTAGGTAAAAACATATCGGTGTTCGATATCATTAGATCCACAATGTCCTTGATTCAAGACAGTTAGATCTTGAGAAGATCCACACTGACGACAAGGGGTCAGAAATGTTGACCAAGAGTTTACCCAGAGGCAAATTTGAGACTTGCCGACTGATTGTAGGGTTGGCAGTGATTCCCACTTGATTCGGAGGGGGAGTTTGTTGGGAACCTTCCCTAATTGGCACACCATGTAACTCCTCCTCAATTATAGAACCAAACAGTTTCTCTATTAATGAGGTGTTTTTAATGCGGGCCAAGACTATGTGAATTAATTCACGCAGTGAAACACTTTTGAAGTGGAGACATTATTTGATGTTTATTCTTTTTCCTATATAAGGAGACAACAACTTGGCATTTCAACACACCAACACCAACAAAACCGATAGAAAATCCTATTTGGTGATCATATTTCTTTGACGATCATCTTTATTTCTCTCCATCTTTGATTCACTACTTTTATTCTTGAGTATTAATTTTGAGATCCCTTCCATTTTTGGGGAGTCTCTACTGTGTACCTCTTGATTTTATTGGATCCCTCTTTCTGGACTAGTTCATATGGTTTTTACCTTTTTGGGTTTTCTACATAAAAATTTCTGGTGTCAACTTTATATTCTGCACTTATTTTTGTCACTGCGCATCCACTTTTATTTGGAGGGAAATATTTTATTTCCATTGCGTATTCTCCTTTTCGGTTGTTTGAGTGATCGTTGCTTTTTTCCATCTTTCCCAACACTTGATTAATCAAAACATGAACAAGTAGTTAACACATCATAAAGATTATTTGAATGAAAAAAATTGTTAATCACATGACACATTTTGATAACATTAACTGTAACGTCATAGACCCTTCATGCCCATTCCTTTTTCATTTTCGGTTGTTTGGAGGAACCATAGGGGTTTGGAGGAGTTATAGTAGATAAAGACGAGTTTTGGACATTTTGAGTTTCACAACATTGTAGCAGTAGATGTCATGCTATTCATTTCAAGCTCATTTCAAGCTATGAGCATGGTGTAGATGTTTTGAGCTGGTTGTGTGGTTCTTGGTGCACCACAGTAAGTGAAACGACTTACCTAACTATTTTTGAAGGCATTTTTTCCTTGGGTGTTTCCCCTATGGGAAATGGGGAAGGGATCCACACCATAGTAGAGGGTGAATGTGGTGTTTCTAGCATTGAAAAACCCAAGGTGTTGGTCTTGATAGTGTTCAAGGTTGAAGTGGGGTTGAATGTGCGAGGAAGGAAGAAATGGGAAACTAGAGATTTCCAAAGCATAGTTTGGGTGTGGTTGGTCAAAAAAACTACATATTTCTCTCCATGTCTTGATGAGGGGGCATGGTAGCCTGCTAGGTGTCTAAAATGCGATGCACCAAGCCATTGTGCATGGTGTGGTTGATATTCAATGCATGCGACATTTGTGGATTCAAAAACATGGATTGCAGATATAATTTTATTAAGGGGTACCACAAGCATAGTGGGAGTCAATACACAATATTGGAGGCCAGTCTTACTCCAAATATAAATAGAGGGTCAGATATTCCTTAGTTCGATTTCCTTTCTCTTCTTTCAAACCCCAGCCAACCCTATGCCCTATCCTTGATCTCCAATCACCCTTCTTAGTGATTCTAACTCCTTGTATCTTCAAGATCAATGTATTTTGATTCAAGGTACTCCTATCTCCATTTCTCTTATCTTTCCATGTTCCCTTTTCTTCTAGAGGATTGTGTGGTAAGGTTTATCTGTTTTATAGTTGAGTTTTGAGCATGCATTGATGGTGGGTTGATATGGTTAGGTTCAAGTATCATCCCTTTTCAGTTTTCAGTCGATTGATTCATCGATTATTTCATTCATGAGTGATGTTTCCGTGAACCACTATTAAATCAAGGGGGTTCAAGACTATCCCATTTTTTTTGAAAATTGATTGATTATCATGCTTCCGGTTCTACGTGTAATAAGTATAAATTAACCTAAAGAATGCAATTAATCGAAGAGATAAATAAATGGGAAGGGAAGTGTCGTGTATGTGGTTTATATATAATCTGTATTATTCATTGTAATGATACTATTGTTTCTTATATTGTAAGAAAAGGAATGAATACCTAAATAAGTATTTGATGAACGAGGTGATGGAGAAAATTTGAGAAAGAAGTGTTGTGTGAACATTAATATTTTTTTTGATAATTGAAATACCTTTAAATTGAATAATTATATCATATTTTCCTATTGATGTGAGACCCCTGCTGTCGCAAATTGACTTATATGAAAGACTTTCTTTTTTACTATGTTTAAACACAAAAATCACCTCACATAATTGATTGATAATTAAAACTAGTAATAAAATGGGTTGTTTTCATAATTCGTTATGAAGGGATGATAGATTTGGACCTTATATTATGTATTCCTGGGAATGATAGTGTTTTTTGTTTCTATTTAGGTGTGGTTGAGGTATGTGATGTTGTTGTGTTTGGTAATATTTTTTGCCAGCTATGATGTTGTAGGTTGAGAAAGGAAAGGGATGGTCTTGGTACCCAATTTTTATTGTATGCATGGTAATGTGTGATGATACGATATGGGGTGGTGGATGCGATGTGGTTGGTAATAGAGTGAGGCTTGTTGTGTTAGATTGTCATCAATCGTTATGTGTTGGCTATGCGAAGTGGGGCATGTCTAGTGTTTCTTGATGGTATGAGATATAATTAATTAATAATGAATATGAAATTGTGTTGTTGGGATGAAAGTAATGATGCCGTAAATGTTTATGAATTGTACTATAAGAACTATAAAAGTTGAATAAGAATAGCATGAGTGTTGGATTGTAAGTGGATTTTCATTAAATATGGGTGAAGAAAGACTAATGTACATGATGTTGAAATATAATTTCAAATATGAAAGTGTCTTAGTAAATATCTAAATTTTTAGTTCTGGATAGTGATATGATTTTTTTAAGAAGTTCATGGTCGGTCATGTTGTATAGGCAGTGATTGGTGTTAATGGGTAGTGTCAATGAAATAGTGGGGTAAGTGAGTTATTATCGGGATGTTGTCTGCACCCTTAAATTGATATTTTTATGTGGCTATCAACCACTATATTTTCTTGTAATTTCTATATGCACCCACTGAATTCAGGTAACCTTTCTAACACCCAAATGACTTAGGTTCTAGGTGTTTTCCCTAATATCCCAGTTTGTAAGGGTGGATGAAAGACTACCCCCTCTCTCCCACTATCCATTTAGCAGTATTATATGGCATAATTATTGATGATTCCTGGTGTTGGTAGAGTTTACGATGATTCATGGTGGTGATGTTATTTAGTGGGGGTTGTGCCTGGTTAGAGGAGGGAATGATGTTGATGTACTTCATATTCACGATACCCTATTAAACTTGACTTATGATGTGAAAAATGCATATGTGACTGGATTGTGATGATAATAGATTCATTAACATGGGTTAAAAGCATGGATTTCTTGTTATGATGATGAGATGATGATATGGAATGGATGAAAGATCAGGATGTTCAACGTTAGTGTGTGAGAGTAGTAAAATAGCTGGGAAGTGGTTATGGGGAACATACGATTACAGTCTACTAATATTATATTCTAATATTACGAATGATACTTTGTGAGTGAGCCTTGGTGATGTTGGGAATGGGGTTTTGACCTTATAGTTTACTGTTGGTTCTTATACTTGTTCATTAGAGAAGCAGTATGCTCTTATCACATTTTAAAGAGAGATCTTAAGGGGGATATTTTTGATTATAAATGTTATGATCACCCCTATATATATAAACTAAATTTAAGGTAATCATAAAGGATTTTTTGACCGATCTAGACCGTACCAGCTTAGGGTGGAGTGTTTTTATTGGTGTTTCTTCATAGGAGTCTTTTGGTACTTTATTTTGGAGAATGATTGTATTTTATTTCCTGCATTATGGATTTTATTTCTTTGAGAAATTGGTTTAATTTATGTTCTATGGTGTTTATTGGTGTTTTCCTCATCATATCTATTCACATCTACTTCTTAATTAGGGTAATTCCTCCTATTGTACATTTTATATCCTCAATGTTAGTTATTAACCAATGGTCTTTTGGAGGTAGGCTTTGGGGGTCACTTCTTCTCTTCATTATTGGCCTAGGAGGGATACTATTATTGGGGGGGGGGGGGTCGTGGCAATGTATTATCCAACATGATGGTTGAAAGATATGATGGAGATTTGGGATTCGTAACTCTTGAGTAATTCATGGGTTGGTAGGGTAAGAACTTTAAATTGAACACAGTACATGATATACACAAGGGAGACTGTCTAGGACATCAGATTTTAGGATCCACATTGATCAAACACAAGGAACTTAATCTTAACAAACATACCAAGTGAAGTGATGTTTCATATGGAGAAGATACCTAGGATAGGTTCATATATTATTCTTGGTTTTTGATATATTTAAAATGTGATTTTGGGTGAAAATGAAATGAAACTAAATAAATGCATTTGATAAAATCATTCTTATAACATAAGGTTTAATAGTTTTTCCTTTCATATATTGATTTTGAATGGACGTCATCTTTACATGGTGTTGGTTTGTGAGGTTCAATAAGATGATCTGGTTGACCATTGGAGGGTCAACCCAGTTGAGGAGGATGAAATTTGGCTGAGGGCATTGCATGATTTCTAGATTCTGACTTTAGTGAATTGTGAGGGGAGTATCTCATATTTAGAGACAGAATGCTGGTTGGAGGAACTGAAGATCATGTTCAGTTTGATCCATGCCTTGTATGATTATTGGATCCCATTAATGGATTTCCAAATGAGAGGAGAAACATGTTAGTAGTGGATGTTGTATCTCATAGAGAGGAAGGAATAAGAAACCCCTAGATTGATTTCAATAAGGATTTTCATTCAAAATTTATATCATTAACAATGATGGAATAGAATTGACATGAGTTTCTCTCCCTCCAATAGGGGATCCTAAGTATGAGAGATCTGAGGAATAGCTTTAAGAACCTTCTTTATTTGACCCCAAACCTCTTTCTCAATAAAGAGTCTAGAGCATGTCTCTTTGAGGAGGCATTGTGCCTAGCTATCTAATTTGCGATCACTCTAGTTACATTATCTATATACTTGGAAGTAAATTAGAAGGATAAGGTGATTAAGAGGATGGATTCTTAGCGTGGTTAGTATAAAATTGTGAGTGGAAATGCTTCAGATATAGGATCTTGGATGATAGGATGATGGAGTTTTTGACCTATAGGGAATTGATCACAATACTCAACCTACTGATTTTCTAGAGATAGTAGTACTTTCACATCTACTAAGAGCCACCTATTTTTTTGTTTTAGTTATGGTGGCCATGGACATTGAAAGTTATAGTACCCATCCATCTAGGGGTGTTAGTTCGACATGGATATTCAGATTCTGTATCCAACTCAATAGAATCTTATTAAGAGGAAATTTCATCTGAATTATGTTCCTCTAAGAGGTGATGAAGATTCTAGGGATAATAATCCTGATATACCTTTCCCCTAGATACCTAGGGTAGAGCATGAACATGGAGGTGGACATTAACTGGGCTAGTGAGGTTGAGGATCTCAACATGGGATGTTTTATACCATTGGAGTGTTATCATCAGAGCATCTAGATATCATTCAAGGAATAATTATCTTAGAATCATTCTTGGTTTATTCCTTGCTTGATTAAGGAAAATTACACTCTTTCATCTCACCTACCTGATTCTATGTTGTGGGACTAACGATGGAGAGGATTCGGTGCCCCTTGTGTTGAGTATGCGATTTGGAGGTCATTTAATATTTTTTGATGCGTGTTAGGGTTGTGAATTGCTATTAAAGAAACCTCAGTCATCTGGGGATTTCTTTTTTGAAATAGACATGATAATACAATGTCATTATTGGCATGTAATGGTTGTATTTTATAAGGGTGGTTATAGATTACTTTGGGAGAAGTATTGTTTTATTTACCATTAAGGGTTATCATGTAGTGTTTAATAGAGAGAGAGATTATCATATGGTTTATAGGTTTTCAGAAACATTGTTTTCAAAGCTAGATTATTTGGTCATGTATCTAGTGGAGGATAAAGTAATGAATTTTCCTAGGTTCCTTGAAGAGTATTCATACTTTTTCCCTAAGGAAGTTGTGTCCCTACCCCCTTGACCCCATATAAAGTTTTAGATAACATTATAATTGGTTTCGTTGCTAATTTCAATGTCACTATGTCAGATGAAACCTTTAGAGATGTGGTAATCGAGGATCTAAGTCAGTGATTTGACATAGAATGGATTTATCTACACTAATGTTTCTCTTTGGGGTTCTGTTATGTTGTTTTCCAAGAATTTAAATGGTTTTTTGAGGTTGTTTTCAGATTATGAATGATTGAACTAGGTGATGATCAAGAATCTGTATCCCCTTCATTGGATAAATGATTTTTTTGATCAATTTATGGGATCCAACTAGTTTTTGAAGATAAATTTGTGGTTTGGGTATCATTATATGAGGGTTAAAGAGGAGGATATCCTCAATACTATTTTTTATGTTGATATGTACATTTTGAGTTAATGGTTATGTAATTTGATATCACAAACATACCCATGTTTATAGGACTCATGGACTTGGTTGTAAGAACCTGAGTTTTTAGAAACGGGTCAAAAACCCGACTCTGTTTAAACTTTTGACTGGTTTTTGAGAAGTCTGTAAAATCTGGGCGGTTTCTGGAAATTTCCAAACTACACGCCGTGTACTTTAAGTACACGCTGTGTATGAGTTACCTGAGTGACCGGCCGTGTGCTCGCCGAGTACATGCCGTGTGAAGACTGTGTAGAACTTTCCTACTACACGGCGTGTATTTATAGACACACCATGTATCCCTTACCTGTGCGAGGCCAGGTACATGTCGTGTGGTGCCAGGTGTAAATTTTCATCTACACGGCGTGTAGCCTTCCTTGACACGCCGTGTACCCTTGCCCCGTGTAGCGGACGAGACCCTAGCCGTGTGCTGACGGTGTACCCAGTCCAACCCGTGTGTTGGACTCCGCTTAAGTCGGAGTACGGAGACACACTTACACAGCGTGTACTTTGGAAATACACACCATTTACTTTTTTTTATTTGACCGACCGAGATGTTGTCGCGTCTTATTGCGGAAAACACCTTCTTCTCCCCCTTTGGATGAACCCTTCATCCGAAAAACCTCCAAGAACACAAACCCTCCTAGATTCCTCATATGACCTCCGTTCTTTGATCTGTCAGTGGCAGCAGGACCGCATCAGTAAGGCTAACCCCGCGCACCCTTCTTCGTCCTTGATTCTCCACTTGTTCCTCTGCAGATTCCATCCGAACAGAATTGTCGGATTTGACAGAAACACAGATCTACCGCGATTCAGTCCGATTAAGAGGCTGAAATCAAAGGAGTGTCATCGTACGAGTGCGAGGTAGGTGGTGTATACCTTCTTTCGTGTTTTCGTAGACTTTTGGGGGTGGCAACCTTTGGGCGCGGTGTCGGGTGTTGAGCGAAACACTGTTTATTTTGTTTTTATTTCATTATCTGTATTGTGGGATGCCTATGGGCATTCCTTGACCCTGTTGTGATTGAACAAGACCGGGTTAGAGGTCGTTGCTTGTTTGGGGAAATTCGGCCGGGGGTGCCGAAATGCGCGTGAATTAGACCGTTGTTTAAACTATTGTGTTTATACTACTTATTGAATGTCTCTAGTTAAACTGTTTAGTTTAATTGTTAAATTGTGAATGAGTTAGGTACTGGTATGGGATAGCACAAGTAGTGAAAATTGACTGTTTAGTAATTGCCCATTTAAAGTGATGCTTCCAAGTATGAATATGCAATGTGTGATATTGCCTGTGTTAAACTGCTTGTTGTGTTGGGCATGGCCCGGATATATTGTTGAGTCATGGGGATCACAGTTTGGGGCTTTTAGCTCAGGTTACTTTGGGTGGTTGCTACCATGGGTTTGGGCGTCACAGACATCGGATGATACAGTTGGACTGTCAGGTTGGGCTTGGCCCGTGTTACTAGATGGAGAGACCATCAAACTGAAGCGATAGGTTCGCAGGGACACGAGGTGTCAGAGGTGTTGTGGCTTGGGACATACTGAGGTGATTACTGATCACCGGGTACTTTTGAGTAGTGTGCACACAGATAGACTCCGAGATGAGGTGGTATGACCACTCGCTGGGTAGAGGCCCCCAGTAGATGCGGTTAGGTATATTTGGTTTGGGGGTGCTTGCCATAAGAAGCCATGTGGAAGGTGAAGAGCCTTCAGGAGACAGCTTTGAGGCAGTCAGGTTGGGGGCAGGGGCTCGCCGTGATTTGAGGGCAAACATCGCTGTCCCTCTGGTTATCTTTTGAGGTCAGACATCGCTATCCCTCCGGTTATCTTTTGAGGACATGTATCACTGTTCCTCCGGATGTTGTGCCTAGGGCAGGTTGAGCTTTCGAGCTGGGTTATGACGGTTGGGCGTACCTTAGGGACGTCGGTACTTGAGACACATGGTGTCAGGTGGCACGAGGTGCCGGGCTGCAGATCAGACTTTCCGGCATTGGCTGAAGCAGGTGACACTTCATGGTGGCTGCTGAGCACCAGTTAAGTCTTTGTTTACTTTTGGGCATTACACTGTTTACTGTTTTTATTGTATAAGCATGTCTGCCTAAACACTTATATTAGGTACGCACCTCTGGGTGGTATCCTACTGAGACTTGTCTCACACCCTACACGGGCCCTACGAGATGCGTGTAGACTTTATAAAATTACGTGCAGGTAAAGGGTCAGCCTTAGGAGCTAGACTTTAGTGCTGTTGACATGAAGACTGGCACAGACCCTAAGGTCGTGCCGTACTGGAGTTACTTGTTTAGCATTATTTTCTTTCATCAGCATGTTACCTTATATTGTAGCTACTAATGGTTAGCCATTGGCACCATTATATATGTATTGATTTGTATGACTTTCTTGGATGCATTCTTGGTTGTTTTAGTAGTTATTGTATTTGATTACTGGCATGAAGTTCTATTTACTTTCTGCTGCTATTGTTTTTATATTTCTTCCGCTATTTATTATTATTGAATGTGCTTCCGCTATGCGGGTCTGGTTCGAGTCTGCTGAGTCTTTCTTTCTGCTGCATCTTTACTTTTATACTTGGACCAGTACCCTTATTAGGATCCTCCGAGAGGGTACAACCTCCCCACTATACCTAACAGACCCTCTCTACTAGTCAGTAGCCTTTGGCGTTCGAGGAGGTGCACCTAAGGTAGTGACACCTGACCCGTTCGACACTGTTCGGGTGGTTGGCCGGGTTCGGGTCGTTACATCGGTGTTCCATGAGTTCCTAGACAAGTTTGAAATATTTTTCATTTATGATAATCTCATATACTCAAAATCAAAAGAGGAGCATGCAGAACACCTAAGATCTATCTTATTGACTCTCCGATGCCACCAAATATATGGGAAGATTTCTATGTGCATGTTTTGGACATGAGAGGTTAACTTCCTTAGATATGTGGTGTTCCAAAAAGGACTATTTTTCAATCTATTAAAGGATGATGTAGTTGTTTCTTAGGAAGAACCCAAGAATGAGGTAGAGGTCTATATATTTCTAGGCCTAGTGATCTATTACTGGAGGTTTGGGTCTATCTTTTATTGATATGTGACCCCATTGATAGCCCTTACTAGGAAAGAAATGGCCTTTATATGGATTGATTAGTGTTTGGAATGTTTCAACTACTTGGAGAAGCAGTTAATCACTGCTCCAATTCATCAAATTCAAAATTAAAGAGTGATGTTTTAGATCTTCTAAAACACTTCCTATTTAGGTTTGGTATATGTTCTAATGTAATAAAGGGTAGTGGTTTCTTATAGGTCTAGATAGTTACGTCCCCATTTGTGTAACTATGAAACCCATTATCCTGAGTTGGAAGCAGTTCACTTCACTCTTAAGCTGTGGAAATATCACTTTATTAGATAGTGCGTTTTTTTTCATGTACCATAATATCTTGATGTATGTCTTCTCTCAGTAGGAATTGAACTTAATGTAACACCCTGAGATTTTAGAATATGGTTTTCTTTAATAAATTTGATATGCTTGATAGCTTATGATGCATTGAACACCTAACAAAAGTAAATAATTATTTAATAAAATATAAAATTAGTGAAATTATTAGATAGTTAAATGAAATTGATATAATGAAAAAATTTATAAAAAGGATCAAATTCACTTAAGGTTTATAAGAAACTATTTTGAACTGTTTTAATAAATTATGAAAATTTGTTAAATATAATACTTTTGAGGAAGGATATAAATTAATGTTATTTTTAAAATTTAATTATTATTTTAACTAAATTAATTAAGTAAATCCCTGAAATGGTTAAGTAATGATAAATAATATTAGTCTAAAATTCTTGGTTAAACAAAAATGTTATTTTAAAAACATTATTTTTATTGTATATTATATATATTATTTAGAAATTGAATTTCTAAATTTTAAAATTTTAATTTTAAAAAATAAAATTAATTTCATAATTTATAATTTAAAAATTATCTTAGGGTGATTTTTTGGTGACTTATGAAATGCTTGATTTTTGAGTGAATAGTGAAAATACCATTTTTATGAATATTGTAACATCTATAACATCATTATGATATAATAATGAATTGAAAATATATGGAACCTTTGTCTCAAAAAAATTTTATTTAGGGAGTAAAATAAGTCATTTAAAACTTTTATGTAGAATTTAGAGACCTATACTTGACTTTTTTGGAACCCGAGTTATATTTAATTCTAATAAAAAACTATTTTACTCCCTTTACCTTTATTAAGTTTTCATAATGATCCATTTAGTTTTGGATTTCATTTAAAATGATAAAAATATTATTATATATATATATATTCTAATAAATGTTGTGGGGATCAATTTTATGCATGATTTTAGGGTGAATTAATTTTTTATTCTTAAAAATACGTTTTTCTAAAAATTGTTTTTCATTGCATTTTTCAAGTTATATTAAAAGTAAATTTAACACCTTAAAAATTGAATCTAATAAAACAGATTCCATATTTTGAATTATCAAGTCAAAATTTGGTTATAAGGTCAATTTAATTTCTGTTCATGAGAATAATTTACCTTTGTAAAAAGGCTATGCCATCATGGTAAATGGTAAAATGGAAATTGAGGTTTAACTAAGGGATAAAACTTTAAATATCAGAAAAAACATATATTTGTTAAATTGTTTAAGTGGATTTCAACCTAAAATTACCTTATCATTTAAAATTGGATGTTTTAGTTCTAGTTTCCCAATAAAACAACTTTATATTACTTTAAGTTAAGATTTTTTACAAAGGTGCAACTCCCCTCACTTATGAAAGGGAACATATTCTCCTCACTTATCTACACACTTTAACCACTTTATCTTAACCAATATACACACAAAATATTACACCCCATAGACGTGACCATCTCAATTACAATACAATAATCAAATATTTTATTAAAATACATTCCCATGATATTTTTGGTATTAATTTTTAGATAATTAAGACAAAACATTAAATTAAAAAAACCACATCTTTTTCAACTAAAGGATACTATATAAAAAACTACTAAATCCTAAACAATTATTCAATATATCCCACTATTTATCCACATAAGATACCCACATAGAAATTTCATACTTTTCTTATCTTTATAATATAGGGAAATAGAAATATAAGAAAGGGGTGAGCTCAGGTTCTCAGTAAGGGTAAACATAAATGATAAAAATAAAAGATTATAATAGATCATATAATAATCATAGAGGTACAATAAAGCTACATTTTAATGTTATACACAATAATGAATATATCATAAACCATGGAATAAGGCATGGTATAACGTCAAAAAAATGTCGAGTCAATAAATATGAGGCATGAGAGAGTAACATAATCATAAGAATAAGCACAAAACCATAACATAACATAGAAATGTAGCATAACATTAAATGAAAGTAATCATAGAAATATGGTACATCCATAAGTGTAGGAAAACCTTATGATAAAACATAGTCATGTCCATGATTTTGTGAACAACCACAATCATTCCAACACATAAAAATATGACATCAGAAGGATAACATTTTTTATTGATATACAAGTGTGGTTGTGGTATATGTTGTGGTTGTGGATGGTAATATGTTGTGGTAGTGGTGAAGTGTTAGGTTTATAATGGAAAGGTTATGACTTAGTGCCTAATTGGTATGATATGAGTAGTTCTAGATGATGCGATGTGGGTTGCTGAATGTGATGCACCTTGTAATAGAGTGAGTCTTGTTTTGTGATATTTTCATGAATCATAAAGTGTTGTCTATGTGATGTGGGGAATGGGTAGTGGTACTTTATGGTATGATATGGAGTTATTTAATAATGAATATGAAATGGGGTTGTTATTATGAAACTGATGATGTATTAAGTGTTTTTGAATTGAACATTGATAACTAGAAAAGTTGAACTATAATAGTATGGGTATTGGATTATGAGTGTATTTTCATTAAAATTGGGTGAAGAAAGGCTATTGAACATAATTTGGAAAGATAATTTAAAACCTATATTTTTCTAAATAAATATTTAAATTCATAGTTGTGGATAGTGATATGGTTATTTTCATGTGGTTAATGACTATTTGTGTTGTAGAGGTAGTGATGGGTGTTAATGGGAAGTAGTGATGAAATGATGGAGTAAGTGAATTGTTTTAGGGATGTTGTGTGAACCCTTTGGCATATATTTTTATGTGTCCATATATCCTTGTATTTTATTGTAATTTCTATATGCATTCCACCTAAGTCGGTTGACCATTCTAACTCCCAAATGTCTTGGTTTACATGTGTTTTCCCAAACATCTTGGTTAGTGAGTGTGTATGGATGATTACCCCTTTATTTCTATATCTATTCAATAGTATTATATAGAAAAGTTGGTTATGGTTTATAGTGTTGGAATATTTGTTTGTGATTCGTAATAGTGATATTTTTTAGGGTGGGTCATGCACGATAGGAAGAGGGCCCAATGTTGATTTACTTAATGATATTGATATCCTATTACTCTAGAAATATGAGAATATATATAAAAATGTGATGGTATTGTGATTATAATAGACTGATTGACATGGGATGAAAGCTGGGCTTTCTTGTTATGTTTATTTAATGATGATATGAAAGGGATAAAATCTTAGGATGTTCGATGTTGGGGTGTGATAGTAGTAAAATTGTGGGTAAGTGGTTGTGGGAAGAATTCAATTATATTATTTTGATATTATGTTCTTACATTAAGTGTGATACTTGGTGAGTGAGCCTTGGTGAATCTAGAAAAGGGTAGTTAACCTTATAGGTTCCTATTGGTTCTTATAATTATTCACCAAAGAATTAGTATGCTCTTCTCACATTTTCAAGAGATGTCATAAGGGGGATCCAATTGAGGATACATGTCATTATCACCTATATATATATAAACTACTTTTAAGGTAACTAGGAAGGACTTGGTGACCATGTTAGACCTTATTATCATGGATTAGAGAGTTTTTGTTGGTGTTGCTACATAGGAGTCTTTTGGTACTTTATTTTGGAGACTACTTGAATTTTATTTCATGCATTATTGATTTTGTTTGTATGAGATCTTGATTTATTTTATATGTTGTGGTTCTGATTGGTGGTCCTCATCTTATCACTTTTCTTTAACTTCTTATTAAGGGTAATTCCTCCCATTGTTCATTTTATGTCGTCGGTTCTATTTATCAACTTGTGACTTATTGGAGGTGGTCTTCAGGGGACACTTATTATCTTTATTGCTGGCCTAGTATGGGTACCAGTGGAGGGGGGGTCATGATCGAGTAGTATAAAAGGTTAAGAGATATGATAGATCATGGGGATTAGGAACTCATGAGGAGTTCATGGGTTGTTAGGGAAAAAATCAATAAAACATAGTACATGAAATAAAAAGGAAGATCATATTGGACATGGGATTTTAGGGCCCCCGTGTCCCTATACAATGACATAAAGCTTAGAAAACATACTAAGTGAAGTGATACTGCTTTTAGGGCAGAGACCTAGGATAAGTACATCCACTATTCCTAGTTGTGGTTGTTTTTAAACTGGGGTATTTTGGGAAAAAATTAAATGAATCTAAATAAATGAATTTGATTAAATCAATTTCATAACATAAAGTTTTGGATTTTATCCTTCCATATAAATACATTGATTGGTCATTATCCATGTATGATGCATGTTTGTGATCTTAGTCAGGATGATTTTTTCAAATGGTCGAGGGCCAAACTAGTTGAGGAGGATGAGCTCTGACAGAGGATGTTGCATGCTTTCTAATGTCATAGTTTAACAATGTATGAGGGGAGTATCTCTAAGGGGAGTATCTCTGATTTTGATATGAAATAATGGCTGGAGGAACTAGATATTGTGTTAAGTTGGATCCATGCCTTGGATGGGTATTCGATCCCACTAGTGTTTAGCTAGATGAGTGGAGTGACATGTAAGTGGTAGATTTTGTATCTCATAGAGAGAGGAATGAATTAGTTATTTCCTAGAATGATTTTAATCAGGAGTTCCATTCAATGTTTCCACCTTTGATGATGATGGAAGGGAAGTATCCTGAGTTTATCTCTATCTAGTAGGATATCCTGATCATGCAATATTTGGGGATTAGGTTTAAGGACCTTCTTTATTTCACCCATATCCTCTTTCTCAATGAGGATTCGAGAGCCTGTGTCTTTGAGGAATCATTGGGACTAACTATCAAATATGCGATAATTCTACTTTCATTACCTATATACTTAAAAGTAAATAAGATGGATGTGGTGATTGATAGGATGAATTCTCAGGTAGGCTAATATAAAATTTTGAGTGGAAATACTTCAGATAGATGATCTTGGATGGCCAGGAAATTGAGGTCATGATCGGTATGGAGTCGATCCCAACATTATATTGCTCAATTTTCTAGAGCAATTAATTATTTCAAAACTAATAAAATCCCTCAGTTTTTGTGTTTTATTTATGGAGGACATGAATGTTGATAGAGCCAATTCCCATACATCTTGGGGATTCATTTTGTCATGGGTAGTCTTGTTTTGTATTTTCCACAATAGAAGCTTCCAAAGAGGTAGTTTTAATAGACTTATATTCCTCCAATATGTGGTGAATCTGGTGGGGGTATTCATCTTGATGTACCTAACCCCTAGGAACCTATAGAAGAGCATTTCTATTGAGGTAGACATTAACGAGACCAACGATTCATAAGAGATCGGAATGGGGAGCTTCATTCCATCATATTTACAGCACCAGAGCAGCCAGAAATCATTCAAGGTATGATTATCTTATCATCTAAATTGGTTTATGCCTCATTTTATTAATGAGAATCACACTCCTTTAACTATCCTTCCTTAGTTCATGCCATTGGACAAAATTTGGAGAGGCTTCCAGTGATGCTTGTGTTGACTACACCAGTTTGAGGCCAGTCGAGTTTGTTTGATGTGTTTCAGGGTTGTGAATTGATGTTAGGGAAACCTCAGTATTCTTGGGATTTATTCCTATTATAGATGAAATAATACAATATCATTCTTGTTTTGAATTGGTTGTTTTATGTATGTGAAATTATAGATTACATCCATATTAGGATTGTTTTCTTTATAATGTAGGGATAAAATGCATTTTTTATTAGAGAGTGAGAATATTTAATGGGTCATAGGTTTTTAGAAACATTGTTTTCACAACTAGATCACATGACCTTGTATCTACTGGAGGATAAAACAATGGAGTTACCTAGGGTCATTGGGGAGTATCTAGAAATTTTCTTTGATGAAGTTGTGTCTCTACCCCCTTTATTCAACATTGTGTTTGGGATAACATTATAACTAAATGATTTTTTTATTTTGATGGCTACATATAAGATACCTTATGTGCATTGAGAAATGAGTATCCATGTCAATGATTTTATGTATAAGGGATTCATCCATCCCAATTCATCTTCTTAGTGTTATCTTTTTTTTTGTTTTCTAAGAAGCTAGATAATTCTTTGAGGCTATGTGTGGATTACCAATGATTAAATCAGGTGGTAATCATGAATCACTATCCCCTTTAAAGGATTGATGACTTTCTTAACCAGTTGATGGGTGTCATCTAGTTTTTTGAAGATTGATTTATGGTTTGGTTATTATCACACAAAGTTTATGGAGGATAAAATACCCAATACCACTTTTTTGTATTAGTATAGACACTTTGAGTTTATGGTTATGTCATTCGGCACCATAAACACACCTGTTGTGTTTATAGGACCCATGGAATCAGTATTCCATAAGTTTCTAGATGTGTTTGATGTCTTGTTAATTGAATAAAATCTAATATAATTGAAATTAGAAGAGGATCCTGTAGATCACTTAAGAGCTATCATATAGACTCTCCAACACAACCATATATATGGGAAGATATCCATGTGCATATTTTATATACAAGAGGTTTTATTCCATAGACATGCGGTGTTTTTGAAAAGAGTAGTTTTGGATCCATTTAAGGTTGATGTGGTTGTCTATTAGGAAGCACCCAAGAATGTGGTAGAGGTATATAGGTTCATAGTCCTAAAAATATATTATTGGATGTTTGTACATATATTCTATTGAGAAGAAACCCCATTTATATCCCTAACCAAGAAAAAATGATCTCTAAATGGATTGATTAGTTTTATGTGGATTTTGATTACCTGAAGAAGTCATTGATCGATGCTTCAATTCTTTGGCTACCAGAGGAAGGGGATATTCTTGAGATATTCTACAGTGCTTCTCATCTAGATTTCAAGTTTTTTGATGTATGATAGGTAGTGGTCTATTATGGTTCTAGGTAGTTATGTCTCCATGTGTGTAACTATACCACCCATGATACCGAGTTGGTAGTAGTGGAATTTTCTCTGAAGTTGTGGAAGCATTACTTCATTGGGGAGTGCTTTGTGTTTTTCATAGACCATAAGAGCTTAAAGAATGTATTCTCTCAGTGGAACTTGTACCTACTCTAATACTTAGAGAATTATGAATATATTTTTATTGAATAAATTTACGTGCTTAACATATTATGATGCATAAGAAAACATGAATAATTATTTAATAAAAAAATGAACAAAATTATTAGATATTTAAATCAAACTGATAAAATAAATGACATTATAAAAAGTATCAAATTCACATAAGGTCTTTAAGAAATTTTTTTGAACTGTTTTGTTGAATTATACAATTCTGTTAAATTTAATACTTTTTTGGAATGATATCAATTATAATTATAGATAAAATTGGGTAATAATTAATAAAATAAATTAAGGACATCTATACAATGGGTAAGTAATGGTAAGGAATATTAGTCTAAAATTTATTGGTTAAACAGAAATGTGTTGTTTAAAACCATTATTTTTATTGTATAATAAATATGTTTTATTTAGAATATGAATATATAAATCTAATAATTTTAGTTTGAAAAATTAAAATTCATTTTGAATTTATCATTTTGTTATTATCTTATGGTTATGTTTTGAGATTTTTCTGGACTAGTTGATTTTTGGATAAATAGTGAAAAATTCCATTTTTATGAACAACATAACTTTTAGGACATCATTATGATATAATAATGAATTTAAAGTATATGAAACCTTTGTATCAACCAAATATGTATTTATGTAGTAAAATAAATCATTTAAAACTATCATGTTGAATTTATAAACCTATGATTGACTTCGTGGAACCTAAGTTATATTTTTTTTAATAAAAAACTATTTTACACCTTTTTCGTTTATTAAGTTTTCACAATGATCCATTTAGTTTTGGATTTCTTTTAAAGCCATAGAACTATTATTTTTATCCATATTCCAATAAATGTTATGGGGATCAAATTAATGCATTATTTTGATGTAAATTCATTTTTATGCTTAAAATAACATTTTTATAAAAACTATTTTTTGTTGCATTTTGTGTACTTATATTAAATATAATTTTTAACACCTTAAAAAATTGAAACTAATAAAATGGATTCCATATTTTGAATCAGCATGTTAAAATTTTATTATAAGGTCAATTTCATTTTTTCTCATAAGAATAATTTACCTTGGTTAAAAGGTTATGTCATCATACTGAATAGTAAAATGGTTAAAAGGGGTTAAACTAAGATATAAGGCTTCAAATATCCCAAAAAACTTATCCTTATTTAATTTTTTAAGTTTATTTCTACCCCCTCACCTTATCATTTTTTTTTATTTTTTCCAATTTCCCTAGAAAATGACTGTATATTATTTTAATGTTAAGGGTATTTATAAGGGTGCAACTACCCTAACATATAAAATGGAAAATCTTCTCATCCCTTCTCCACATACTTTGGGCACATTATCTCAGCCAATATCTACAAAAAATATGAAAATATATGGAAATAAAAATCTCAATTACATGTAATAATTAAAATTTTTCATTACAATACATTCCCATAATCTTTTATGTATAGAGTTTTAGAAAATCAAGACAAAACATTAACAAAAAAATCATGTCCTTTTCATGTAAAGGAAATTTAGTCCACTATACAAGTAACTTCTTAATCCATAATAAGTATTCAAAATATCCCACTAATTTTATATATAATATACACTTATTTACATTTAATACTTACCTTATATTCATAATCTAGTGAAATATAAACATAAGATACAGGAAAGATCTGGTGCCCAGTAAGGATAAAAAAAAACTGATAATAGTAAAAAATCATAACTGAGCATATGATAAGCATATTATTATAATTAACATACATATGAATGTTAAACCAAAAAATTCATAGATCATAAATAATGGAATAAATAATGGTATAACATCAAAATAGTATAGAAACATGATTTAATAAACCTAAGACATGAGAGTATAACATAGTCATAATAATAATAATGATAAAATTATGGCATAATATAGAAATATAACATATCATGAAATGAAATGAATCATATAAATGTGGAGCAATAATAAGTATAGGTAAAAATTGTGATCAGACACAATAATTCCCATGCTTCTATGAACCAACCTAATCATTTCCACACTTCAAAAATACTATCAAACATAATCAATCCTATTCCTTTGTGAACAAACCTAACGATTTTCATAATTTACAATCTAATGAGATATAAATCCTTAAGTAATACATTATAGGGTGATATAGGACCCCAATAATCATCATAATAGAGAAATATGAGTACCACTTGAAATTAATCATTCATTATATCATAAATAACCCATGGAAATAAAATGGGATTTATTTTATTTTCAAGTACAATAATGTAAGGAAATTATTTATAATTCTATAAAAAATTATAACATGATATACTTTTAGAAAATAAATGGTTATCCAAATATATTTATTAACTTTCTTGGTAAATACCGTTCAGTCTAAATAATAGAGCATATGGAATTTACAGTGTATAGATAAAGGATATACAATTAATTAAATAATTAATACAATCAATAGATTTATGGAATCTAGGTGAACATCATATAATCAATGAAATGGAAAACATAGTATTCAGAGAGGAAACTGTTGGTCAGATTAAGTATCTCAATAGGAGATTAATTGAGTACCCAATAAAAATTTTGACTTAAAAAGGATTAATTTGAAATCCCCCAATTTATTTAAAATGGCCCATTTAATCAATATAGCATATCGTTATAAGTTATAATCTTTAAAAATATTTATTAATGAGTGATTAGTTCTTAGGTAAGTAATATACAACATTACTTAGTCCTTCGAAAACAATTTACTTAGTTAAAATTGTATAAAAACACTAATAAAGATTAATTATTAGAGTATTAGTTTTTTTTCATTAAAATATTTTCAATTTTAAATGTGGAAATAATGTAACAAAAAATACACAATAGAAATTTAAAACAATAGGTTCAATCTCAAGATGAGACTTAGTCCTCTCCACTTAGTGATCACCTACCACCAAGCATTTTATATAAAATAAAAAAGTTTATCTACAACCTAGAGAAAGTTTTACAACATTTTACAACTATTCAGGTCACACACAACCTATTCCACAGTTATACATGGGAGTAAAAACAAACAGGACACACAAAGACCCATAACACTATTATCCGGGGGAGTATAGGTAAAAGATATAAGAAGATATCAAGTATCTTCCAGTTTATCAAATGAGATGTGTGTGTATATAAAAAAGTGTATAGCACACACTAATCAATATGTAAAAGTAAATACATAGAACTGAGCAATCTAATAGTATAGAGTTTATATATTCTCAGTCTGTTGAAGTGTGGCTTGTTGCTCTTAATTTTATTTGCAGTGAATCTTGAGTTAGGTTCTCTTGAACTTTTCAGAAAAACAGAGTGGTGTAGACTCTTGTTCTTGACTGGAAGAAGGAAGATGATGTGTAAAAGGTTTAGGTTTCTTAGTTGAGTGTTTTTTAGGATGCAATGGTTCATATCTTTAGCTCTATGTGAATGTTTATTAAGCGTGAGATCGCACCTTTCTATTGGTCTGTTTCATGTGTCTATTGTGTATATTTCACTGGGGAGTATGCTTCCATTATTAATATAAATTGTAGAGAGAATATCCATGTGTATATAAATATTTTTTCCTCGTACTGCATGTATGAAATCCTATCCAATGAATTCTGTCAAGCATTTAATAAATAGTAATTAAAATAACATTCTGCATTCAATTCAATAATATATCCATTAGAAAATATTTAAATGAAAAAGGTTAAGTTAAGAAAACAATAGTGGTGGATTAGTCTAGAGGTGTATCATGCTGATGGTGTATTATGATAATGGTGTATCATCTAGGCAGTATGACATTGGTTGTGTTTTAGACTTAGCCAAAATTTCACTTTTCTGGTGGTGTCTCTATGGATGGTAGTTCAGGCTGGTAGTATATCACACTTTTCCAAATTTATGTTTTGGTGGTATATGGATGAAGATGTCTCCACTAGTGGTGTCTCATTTGGTGGTATGTTGTCTGAAGGTGTCTTAGAGTTAGAGATATTTTAATGCTAGTGGTGAGTCAATGAAAATGGTGTCTTATATGGGACGGTGTCTTAGACTTTGTAAATTTTTAAGTAGATATCCTGTCAGTGAGTTTGGTTGATAGTGTCTTAACCTCAACAACGACTAATCCTTAGTCAATTCCACCACCTATAACATATTATGATATACTTATAGAAAGAGATTAAATTCATTGACATCATTAGAATCATGGTTTGGTGATCATTAAAACAAGGAGGTCAATAATATACCCCTTTATAATGATCCAAATCATGGCATTAAAGGTACCACAAATAGAGATAATGAAATCAAAGTCAAGATCAAGAATATGAAGTGTGACTTATCATTCATAGTATGTACAGATGGTATCAAAGAAAAATAATAAGAAAGGGAAGATAATTAATAATTATCAAAAGGAAAATCATACTAAAAACACATATTATCAAAGGTAAATAGGTAAAAAAAGTCAAAGGTGACATAGAAATGTCACAGTAAGAACAAAAATAAATTCCATAATGTTATCCAAAGGTAAATTCTATAGTGTTCTCCAAAAGTAAATTCCATAGTGTTCTCCCCCTTTTGGGATTATAAAAAAGGCCAAAAATTTGTATAATAAAAATATGAAAAATCAAGAAAACAAAGATGAGTAATAGAATAATAGTTCTCAAAGGTATTCAAAATAAGTATTAAGAGTTATTACAAACCAAGTCCCATAAAAGACTAAATGTTGAAGGCAACAAAAAGTTCAAGATTTTATAGAGGGGTCTATTGGTTGTTTTCCCTTATCATTGGCTCTGTCTTGTTTTGAGTTAGAAAATTTAGATCGAGGTAGAAGAGATGGAACACTAGTTGATAGTCTAACTATAGCCTGAAGATGATCTTCTACAAAAAAACTAGCCGGATCTATCTCAAAAATTAAGAAAGAGGGATAGGTAAAGGTTGGAATCTAAAAAAAAGAGGTGATAGAGGATCTCAAGCAACTCTTGGTTTGAGAGATAACTAAGGAATAATATGAATGACTTTCCATGAAATAAATTCTTGTAAATGAACATGAAGAAAAGACTTAATGAGATTAATTAATTCCATTATAATCTAGCCACCTCTTTCCATCGCACTAAATAAATCACCCTTTTCTTCCATAAACCAACTCAATACATGAGTCATTTCCTTTATCTATCTAACTTGTTCCTTGAAAGCCTATGTAATAGGGGTAATCCATAGATTCTCACCCAAGTACATGAAGTTTTCATCCATGGAATGATTTGTATACATTTTGGAGAGATAATATTTTATGGAATTAGTAATTATCTCTCTATCAAAATCCATATCATTAGCATAATTTATGATCATCATATGATCATGATCAGTTCCTTGATCAATATTACTCATAATTTCCAAAGGAATCACATGTTCTCTACTAGATTGTCCACTAGACATAGATGCAGCTTCCTCTCTAAGCACTATTTGGATTTGACCAACATAAACTATAGAAGGTGCTATGGATAAATCTAAAGAGGTATGTTACAAAATTTTAAGAATACCATATAGAGAGGCAGTAAAGGTGGATTTCAACTCTGTAATCAAAGAATTTACAGATTCCAACTCAACACTCATTCTCTTAGTTTCTATCGAAACATCTTGTATGTGATTCATCATCTTAGGTTGTATACGTTGAATCACCAATTCAAACAAATATTGAGAATCAATATCACTAATCTTGGCCAGAAGAAGATACTTATTTTTCAAAATCTTATTGAAGTATGAAATTATATTTTAACCAAAGACATTGAAGTCACTTCTTGTAACTATATCCACTGGAATAGAAGGAGGAGCTGGAGCAGCAGGTTCAGGAGAAGGAGGTCTTATAGAAGAAAAATTTTACAATAGCCCATCAATATCAACTTGAGCTATCAAAGATCCCTTAGGATCTCCTTTATTTCAAACTTTAGGTCCACCATTCTTTGGTGTACACATTACATCACAGTATTTACCCCATTCTTCCATTATAGGATCAACCCATATGTTTGAATGAGTGCCAATAGAAATACCAACCGAAGAATGTATAACAATTATAGAAAGATTAGCAGGAGGTACCACAATAGATGCAAGTACAATTGTAGCAGGGGTAGAATTAGTTATCTCAACACTCTATTCACCATAACCCTATTCACTAATTATAGATTATTCCATATGGACATCAGGTTTTTGAACACTGGAGCTATGTACATAAACTATTTGGTCAATAACAGGTTCAACTTATAAGAGACTGTCTACTGGAGGCTCATTAGTATCCATATCTACCAACTATATGTCACTATTATTCTTTGAATAAGGCACCTCTTTTTTATATTTATCATCCCTATGATGCTCAAAAAAATCTATAACACCGATCTACTCAACCATATCAGATTTATAAATTGTCTGACCAGTAGAAACATAGCCTCCCTTAGCTTTATCAACTGATGAAACTTCATGAAATATCTTTATATATAGGTATTTATCCCCCTCAACAAAAGAATATTTGTATTTAATCTACAAGTCCACGACTTTAGACAGATCTGGTTTTTCAGTATATTTACTAGGTGAAGGAAGAAGCTATAGAGGCATCTCAACATCTTTCGTTCTAATTCTTCTAGGTGAACCACCATGTTCAGAATCATCATCATAAGCTCACTTCCATGTCCATTCTTATCATCTATATTTTCATTTTGATATTCTTGTTCCTCATCCTCACCCTCATCCTATTCTTCATCATCAATTTTAGAAGAACTTTTAAATTGATCCTCTCCTAAAACTTTATTTTTCTTTTCATCACTTTTAACAAGATTTTCCATTTTTGGAAATCTTCTAGGTAGACTAGGTGATCCCTATGTAATCAGTGGATATTGATGTGACAAGTATAGATCACTACCTTTTTCAACATATGGTTTTTTTTAACTTCTTCTTTCTAAATAACCTATTCTTCCTCATAAGAGTATTCTACAACCTCATCAGGTTCGAGACTAGGATTAACAACATCCCTCAGTCCATTAGGATGATCCACTAGGTTAAAATAATCATATATTTTTTCACTATCTCAAACCCATTTTTTCGTTCAGGGGTTCCAACTAATTTTCACCCTTTAACACATTTATTTTGAAATACAAAAACCACCACTGTCTGTAACTATTTATTCATTCTCAAAAACCCAGTCCTTGGCCTTTAACATTGCATAAATTAGCTTTGGATAGATCAAAGAGTTAGATATCGATACTGGATTTATTATCTAAGACATATGAACCATGATATACCTACATAGATTGATCATATGAACTCGTTTTATAAGAAACAACAAGTACACATATTGGTATATCAAGGTGTAAAAATCCCCTTTAGTGGGGTAGATCATGCATTATATGAACTTGATAAAAAACCTACAATCCCCAACCAACTCTGAGGAAACAGTTCTTCTGGTTAACTCATTACGAGTGAGTTCTATAGAAGAATATTTATATACAAAAAATTCACTTTATTCAAGGATAGATCCTTGATAGTCATCATAAATTTCTTCATGAGGTACACCCAGACACTCATCCCAATGTTTTGAAGAAAACACAACTTTTATTCCATCTAATATGGATCTCATCCAGTATTCTTCCTCATTATTATATCCAAACTCAATATGATGATAGAAAAGGTTCACCAAACTAGGATATAAAGGTCTTTAATTTTAGGATAACCATTCTAACCATCCTTTTTTTGGTAGTAATTTCAATAAAAGAGACTTACTAGACAACAACCACTATTCTTATACTTCTCTTTCCACTACTATAACTCTATTTTCAAGATCGAGGTTAACTGGTGCAACTAGAGAAATAACACTTGGTTCTTTCTTATACTTATTAGCTGATTGCGACTATCTTGGAGAAGAATTATAAGTATTCTTTTTTTTGTCATACAAATCAGTTCAGTTTGATCGGTTGAATGCTAAGAGAAATGTTGTTGGTTTGAAGGTTGGAATAAAAAGGGTTGCATTGGGCTCAAGAATAAAAGATACGAGAGTATTATGCTAAACTCAAGGTGTGTTGGAAATAGATATAGATTCATTTTTTTATCATTTGGGATTTAGGTATACAAAAAATAAAAATAATACTGAAAAATAGAAATTTGAAACTGAGAAAACATACATATCGGGTTATGAAAATAAATTATAAAATATAAAACCGGTGGTTTAGAAAATGTAGACTAAAAAATTCTCAAAGGCATGAGACAACCAATGGTATGTAAATAAAAATGATGTATCGATTATAATGGTGAGACAACTATAATGGTGAGATAAACAAAACGGTGAGACAAATATGATGGTGTTTCAACCAATGGCATGTCATCCAATGGCATGTCAACCAATAGTGTGTCACCCATTGGCCTGTCACCCAACGTTGTGTCAACCAACAATGTATCATCCAAGGGTGTGTCACCCAAAGGTGTGTCACCCAATGGCATGTCACCTAGTGGTGTGTCATAGAAAACTAAACTTATCCAAAATTAATGATTCCTAGTTCATGTTTGATATAGTTAATTCTCTTAGAATTCAAAGGTTTAGTAAATATATCAGCTAATAGATGTTCTGTGACAAAAACATTATGAGTGATATCACCTTTTTGAAAATGATCCCTCAAAAAGTGATGTCTTATATCAATGTTATTTTTCCTATAATGAGAAATAGGATTCTTGTAAATGTTAATAGCACTTGTGTTGTCACAGTTTATGGGGATATATCAGAATTGATATCCATAGTCTAGTAGAGTGTGTTTCATCCACAAAATTTGTGCATAGAAACTACCAGAAACTATGTATTCGGCTTCAATAGTTGATAATTATACATAATTTTTCTTCTTAATACACTAGTAAACTAGAGACATTCCCAAAAAAGTGACATATTTTAGAAGTTATCTTTTTTCTAACTTTCATCTTCCAAAATCAGCATCAGAATTACTCACTAGATCAAATTCTTGTCTTCTAGGGTAAAACAATCCTAAATTTATTGTATACTTGAGGTATTTGAAAATTATTTTATCAATATTTAAGTGTGACTCTTTAGGATTTTCTTGAAATAAAGTACACATACAAACACTAAACAATATATCTTGTTGACTAGAAGTTAGGTAGAGAAGACTACCAATCGTACCTCTGTAACTGGTTTGATCCACTAGTTTTCCAACTTCATCAAGATCCAATTTACATATGGTACTCATAAGACTATAACTAATTTTAGTTATATCCATGTTAAACCATTTTAAAAGATATTTATTATATTTACATTTATTTAAAATAATTAATTCTTTGTTCTGAAAAATCTGAAATCCAAGAAATAATTTGATTTCACCCATTAAACTCATTTCAAATTCATTTTGTATCATTTTAGAAAAATTAGTGCAAAGAGAAATTTTTGAAGATAAAAAAATAATATCCTCAAAATACATTTTTTCTACTAAAACACATTTTAAAATTATTTTTATGAAAAGAGTAGGGTAAGATATGCATTTTGAAAATCCTTTTAGAATAAGAAAATTTCTAATCCTATCATACCAATCACTAGGATCCTATTTTAAACCATATAAGGCTATTTTTAATTTAAAAACATGATTTGGAAAATGGGGATTTTTAAAACTAGGGAGTTGTCCAAAAAACATCCTCAACTATAAAACCATTTATGAATGAACTCTTTACATCCATGTGATAAATATTGAAATCTAGATGTGCTGTATAAGAAAGCAGGATTCTTATGGACTCAAGTTTGGATATAGGTGAAAAGTTTCTTTATAGACTATCCCTTATTCATGACTATAAACTTGTGCAAAAATTCTATCCTTATTTCTAACTATAGTTCCTGACTCATCAACCTTGTTTCTAAAATCCTATTTAGTGCCAAAAGTCAAGTTGTCCTTGGGTTTATCTATAAGTTTCCACACTCTATTTATTTTAAATTTATTTACTTATTTCTTCATGGATATTACTCAAAATTAATCATTAATTGCTTCAATGATGTTCTTTGGTTCAACATGAGACAAGAATGCTTGAGGTTCAACCTGATTTCTAAGAGAAAATCTAGTTTGTGTTCCTCTATTTAGTTCTCCTACAATAGAATCTAAATTATGGTACTTAATGGTTCTAAAAAATCAAGAAAGAGATGGACTGGTCACTTCTGGTTCTACAGATCTAGGTTTTGGAAGTTTTGGAAATTCTTCATAACTGGATGATTTTTCTAACTGTTCGACATTAGAGTCTAAGGGTTTATAATTTTGATTCAAAGAAGAAAAACCATCCTTACGGTTTTCTAGATATATATTAGGTTCATGTGGACTAGTTTCATCTAATTTTTCATGGAATGACTCTTCCAAAGTTTTGGTATTATTATTGAAAACTCTACAGTCTTTGATAGAGATTGAATAACCCAGAAAAATTCCATCATCACTTTTGGAATAACTTTTTTCCAAATTATCCTTAGTGTTAATAATAAATACTTTGGAACCAAAAACTCTAAAGTAATTAACCATAGGTTTCCTATTATTCCAATTCTCATAAGGGGTCTTCTTAAGGATAGGTTTGATCAGGACTCTATTGATAATCTATCAGGATATATTGATAGCTTCTACCCCAAAATAGATAGGTAGATTATAATCATTCAATATGGTTTGGGATATCTCTTGAAAAGCTATATTTTCTCTCTCTAAAAATCCATTCTACCAAGAGGTCCTAGGAGCATAGAAGTAATAAGTGTATCCATTTTGGGAGAAAAATATATTCAAAATCAAGATTTTCAAACTCATGGGCTTGGTTACTTCTTAATGTATTAATATTAAGTCTACTAAGATTTTATATAGACTTATCATACTTGGTAAAGTAAGAGTAAGCTTCACTTTTGTGAGTTAGAAATTATACCCATGTATACACAGAGAAATAATCTACAAGAACATAAAAATGGTGCTTCCCATTAATAATTGAAACTCTAGAATATCTAAACAAACCCATGTGAACAAACTCAAGAGGTCAATAAGTTGACACTTCTTTCTTTAATTTTAAAAAAACTTTGTGTTGTTTCCCTTTTTGACAGGGGTTGAAGAATTTATCAGTTGGGAACTCAATCTTAGGAATATCCCTAACTAACCCTTTTATAGTTATCTTAATAAGTGATTGAATGTTTCAATGTCCTATTGTTATATTCCAAATCCAATATTCTTTGTGAAAGGAACTTAAGCATGAAACATTTTGAGAAACTAAAGAGTTTAAATCAACAATATAAACATTATCATTTCTCAAGGCTGTAAAAATGAAATCATTTTTAGAATCATAAAAATTGAAATCATCATTCTAAAATTTGGAATAAAAACCATAATCACATAACTATGAAATACTAATAAGGTTATACTTTAAACCATCAACAAATAAAAATTTAGAATTTGAGACTGAATTACTATTATCGATTTGGCCATGACAAATAATTTTTCCTTTAGCATTATCAATAAAGGTGACATGGACACCATAAACCATAATAATTCTATTGAAGCATGAATAATATCCTGTTATATTCCTTGAAAAAATACTTCCCAAGTACCATATACTTCTATAGGAGGTATTAAAATATATTTTCTACAAAAAAAAATTTATTCAAGAAATGAATTTGGTACCCAAATCTATTTGGCTCTAGAAATGTTAGTAACAAAGGCTTTAGAAGCCCATATTTTCCTAACAGGTTTACTATAAATATATTGAAGGATTTTTGAAATAAAGACTTTATTAGGTCTCTTAGAAAAATAATTTGAAGAAGAACTCTCTGGTCTATATTTAGGAACATTATTTTTACAATTATCCTCTGTCCAGGCTCATATCCTATTCCAGTAAAATACTTAGGTGAAAATTTCTTACCTAAAATATGAGTAATATTTTCTCTACAATTTGTAATTTTTTATAGGTATTTATTTAATTTCTCATTTTAAATTTTGATTTCAGTATTTTCTTTGAGCAGTTGAGCATTTTTCACTTTTTCAACAGACAGTTCAGATTTCTAGTTAACAGTTAGAACATGCTGTCTTTTGAGAATTTTATACCCATTATTTAGTTTATTAAAGGTATTTATAACATGTTGTAATATTCAAATAACTAATTATTTGACATATTTTCATTATAATTATGTTCATTGTCAGAATAATCAGAATTATACATAAGTAGAATATAAAAAATAGTGGGAAAAGAAAGAATATTACTAACTTTAGTCATGAAACATATGTTTTCTCTATCAGGTATCTCCACATGTGAAGAACAAGAATCACTAGAGCTATACTCAGAAGCAATCCATATGGATTTCATATATATTTTTCATCTTCTTTCCTTTTCCTCATATTTTTTTATACTTCAGATTTGGACAATCTGATTTTATATGTCCTTTTATCTTACATTCATAGTAGAAAACTTCTATTGAACCATCATACTTCTTCCAATATCTCTTATAGATTCCTTGGGAATCATATTTTCCTTTTTAGTTCAGATTTCTAAAAAACTTCTTCTTCCTATAAAACTTCATTAATCTTCTATCTATATGATCCATATCCTCATAAATATCAAGGGGGACTCACTATCACTAGAAATAATAGTTTGAGCTTTCTCCTTTTCTTTATCTTTATCTTTTTGTCTAGAATTATTAGTCTTAAAGGATACTTATTTTATTTTAGGTTTATCAGTTTCTTCATAGTTTAATTTTAGATATTCTTCATACATAATCAGATGTACCTCTCCATCTTTTAGGTATACATATTAGTAATCTCATAATCTGGTCCTTATTTGATATTAGTTTTCCAAGAGATCTCATTGTGTTGAAAATTTCATTAAACCTATGTTACATGTTATAAATAGGTTCATCAAGATTCATTTTAATGTTATCATATTTAATAGTATAATTATTAATCCTCATCTCCTTAACATTAGTAGTTCCCTCATGGAAAATAGATAAAGTGTCGCAAATATCATAAGAAATTTTACATGAAAAAATAATTTTAATCTCTTTATATCTTAGTTCATAGTAAAGGAAATTCATGGATTTAAAATTATTATTATATGCTAACTTTTTTGCATCATACCAATATTTTCTAGAAGTTCTAGGAAAATAATATTCATCTTATACAGTAGACTAAATAATAAAACCCATGATTTATATATGAATTCTCATATTTATTTTCAATTGAGAATAATTATTTCCATTAAAGAAAAGAGGTTTGTTCGTAGAAGAAAATTATTTAAAATTATCCATTTAAATAATTAAATTTAAAAATGACAAAAATTTAAGATATTTAAATCTTAACTAAAATCAAAATTGAAAATATTTTAAACCTTTAATACCAATGAAATAAATCCTCCAATACCAAATATTTTTCAGAGTGAGTATCTCAAGAGGGGGGTGAATTGTGTACCCAATAAAAATTTACATTTATAAAGGATTAATTTGAAATCACACAATTTATTTAAAATGTCCTAGTTAATCAATATAGCAGATCGTTATAAATTTTAATCCTTAAAAATAGTTCTTAATGAGTGATTAGTTCTTAGGTAAGTAATATACAATATTACTTAGTCTTTTAAAAGAAATTTACTTAATTAAAATCATATAAAAACACTATTAAAGATTAAATATCATATTATTATTATTTTTAGTTAAAATAGATTCAATTTTAAAGGTGGAAATAAATTAAAAAAACACACAACAGAAATTTGAAACAAGAGGTTCATTCTCAAGCGGAGACTTAGTCCTTTCCACTCACTGATCACCTTCCACAAAGCAGTTTATATAAAATAAAAAAGTTGATCCACAAACTAGATTGTGTTTTACAATAGTTTACAGCTATCCAGGTCACACCCAACCTCTTACACAGTTATACATGAGAGTAAAAACAAACAGGACACACTAAGACCTCTACCACTATTATCCATGGGAATACATGTAAAATATATAAGAAGGTATCAAGTATATTCTAGTTCAGCATAAGAGAAATTGAGTGTATATAAAACATAGTATAATATACACTGCTCAATATGTAAAAATAAATAACCATAACTAAGAAATCTGAGAGCATAGAGTTTAAAGATGCTTGGTATGTTGAAGTGTAACTTGTGACTCTTAATTTGATTTGTAGTAAATCCTTAGTCGGGTTCTCTTGAACTTTTCAGAAAAATAGAGTGTCATGGACTCTTATTATTGACTGGAGGAAGGTAGATGATGTGTAGAAGTTTCAGGTTCTTCTGTCGAGTGTTTTTCAGGATGTAGTGGTTCAACTCTTCCGCTCTATGTGGTTGTTCAGTAAGCGTGAGTTCTCATCTTTCTACTGGTCTGCTTCATGCCTCTGTTTTGTAATTTTCAAGAGAGAGTCTACTTATATTATTAAAAGAAAAAATAGGGATAATATCCACATGCATGTAGAAGTTTCAGGTTCTTCTGTCGAGTGTTTTTCAGGATGTAGTGGTTCAACTCTTCCGCTCTATGTGGTTGTTCAGTAAGCGTGAGTTCTCATCTTTCTACTGGTCTGCTTCATGCCTCTGTTTTGTAATTTTCACAAGAGAGTCTACTTCTATTATTAACAGAAAAAATAGGGATAATATCCACATACATATAGATATTCTATTTCCTTGTACAACATGTTTAATATCCTCTTCAATGCATTCTATGAAGTATTTAAGAAACAATAATTAAACTAACATTTTTCATTAACTTAAATAATATAGCCTTTAGAAAATATTTAAATGATAAAAGTTATGTTAAGAAAATAGTGGTGGTGGGTTAGTCTGGTGGTGTCTCATGATGACAGTGTCTTAGACTAACAATATCTCATCTTGGTGGCATGACACTAGAAATGTCTTAGACTTAGCCAAAAATACACTTTGCAAGCAGTGTCACCTCAGATGGTAGGTTATGTTGGTGATATCTCACACTTTTCTAGATTTACATTCTGGCATTGTGTGTATGATAGTTTTTCCACTGATAGTGTCTCATCTAGAAGTGTATTGTCTAATGGTGTCTCAAACGTAGTGATATTTTCATGCTAGAAGTGATTCAAGGACAATAGAGTCTTATATGCGATATTGTCTCAGACTTTTTCAATTTTCCAGTAGATATCCTAGTGGTGAGTCTGGTTGATGGTGTCTTAACCTCAACAGTGACTCATCCTTAGTCAATTCCATCACCTATATCATATTATGAAATACTTACATAAAGACATGAAATTAATTAATATCATTCGAATCATGATTTTGTGATCATTAAAACAAGAAGGTCAACAGAAAATTATGAGAATAAAAATCATGGTTAAACAATGAAGATGATTTGGAAATAAAAAGGTAGTGATGAATCATTTTTCTTATAGATATTTTAAATTTATTATTTGTGAAAACATTGGTAAAGAATCAACATGTCAATAAAGTATACTTTTAAAATCATACAGTAAATTTAATTTTAAAATCATGATGAAAATGACTCATTTCCATTAAAACTACATTAAATAAAACTCATAGAATAATGAAAATATGATTTAGTTTATAAAAATATGAAATATTGGAAAAATGTTTCAAAATTATGGGAAATCTGTTCTTGTGATTTTTTTTTAAAATAATTTACTTTTCTAATTTGTGTAAATAATTTCCAAGTGAAAAATTCATTGGTTTCTTTTAAAATTTAGTTTTCAAAGTTATAAGGAATTGTTTTTCAGATATATAAAAACATTAATTTTTAATAAATCTCTAATAATTATGTCTTAAAAAATACAAAAAGGTTTTATAGATAAAAAATGGAGTGAAATATAATAAATATATTAATGATACATAATTTTTTTAATATTTTGAAACACAATTTATTGAAAAACCACATCCTAAATAGGGGAATAAAATAACCATTTGAAAATTGGTGATGAGAAGTAATAGGATCTCATGAATTAATCTGTATTTGAGTTTCCAAAAATAGAGGAAACCATTAGTAGGAAGGAAAATCTATACCTGGAGGAGAAAGATTTGTTAGAAAGAATGAGAGTTATTCTTAACAACATCAAACTTTTATTTGAGAAGGAATTTCATCAAATAAGATGATAAAAATGAAGAAAAGTAACTTCTCTATGGAAAAGTAGAAAATATAAATGGAAAAAGTATGTGGATGGATATAAATTGGGCTTAGAAAATCATAACCAAGTATAAAAATTATGACTCAAGGAGATTGAATTTGAGTGAGAAAATCTATTATGGATCAAGTAACATTTAAATAAAAACCCCATAAATGATAAAAGATTTGAAATTGAACTTTAAATAACAAGAACTAAAGATAAAAAATTACATAATATAACAAATAGATAGTATATACATCGTATAAAATTAAATTGGTGTATAATAAGATATATGACTTAAGAAATAGGAATTGGGACCCAGAAATCATTTAAAGTAAAAAAATATTTGAGGTAAGAATCATTGGATAATGACGTTATAAGAATTAATTTTAAAACCATATACAAGAAGGAGGAAATTACTTATAAATTATTCATTATTTATAATAAGTGAAACTTGGAACAATAGAGTTCAATAACAAATCTTGTAACTTAATGGAAGGAAATTGAGTTAAAAAAAATCTTACGTTAGTCATGATTCACTTTGTGAATAATCCTAAAATACTGAATAATTAAATTATTTTTATTATATAACTTCATAAGAACATTATTTATCTATATTTATTTTATTAAGAACCATTTATAATTGTATACTATTTTTTTATTATATAGTTTTAGCTTATGTTGGTTATCTGAGGTGGTTTGGTGAATTTATATATAAATATTTTGGTATGTTGACCAAGTCTAATGGTGTTGTAGAATAAAATCATAATACCCATAATTTTAGGAGTTTATTTTCTTTGTTATTTTATTTTACTAAAATTTAAATAGTTGTATAAGTTTTTATAAAATGAACTTCGATTAGGAAAGGTACACTGATATGTTCATTTTAGGTGATAAAGTTTACTATAATACTTTATTACTAATATCAATTATAAAATGTATAATATTATTTATTTTTTATATCAATAGTTTCGATTTTTTTTACCTTGAATATATTTTTAAATTCATCCATATTAATGTTTTATATCATAGTTCATGCAGGTGGTTAAAACGGCCTAAACAAGAACACACTACAATTCGATGGCTGAATATGGTTAATGAAGGGTATAATATCATTATAACATATTAATAAATATATTATCTATATGTTATTAATTTGGTGAATTATATTTTATGTATTTTGGAAAAATAATTAAAGTCAATATCAATAAGGAAAAACATTACTTTATGGAGGTGTTAGTCTTCACAATGCGAGGTTATCGTTTTCATTTCCCGACAAATGAGAGAGAATGAAGGTGGATTAAAAATTTTCTATTAATAATCATAATTATTTTATATACGTCACATTTATTTTTCAATTTCAACCTTATATATTGTTAAGATAAGTGGTGGTGAAAAATGTAAGATGTCACTTCGTGGAGGTGGTAGTCCGCACAAAGACACAATCAATGTAATTTTATTTTTCTAAGTGGATGGAAAGGAATGAATAAGGGTTGTTAAATTAATATAACTATGCTTAATTATAATAATGATATTAATTTAATTATATGACCATATTTATGGTATATTTGAAAGTGAAATATTATGAATAAAAAGTTAAGGGTTATGAATGCACATTTTGGGAACTTGAATATTATTTTGAAAGCCTCCTTAGAAATGAAGAGATTAAGATAAATTATGGAGACCATGGGATTTAGGTCACCCAAAAAACTTATGGGATAAGAAAATTGTGTAGGGGTTTAGGGAAAATTTTAAGGTGATGTGTAAATTTTAGAGGTTTGAATTGATCCCCATTTATAAATGAAGAAAAATGAACTTTTATGAACACCAATTACTTTTTAGTAATGAAATGATACTATTCAACAGAAATTGGTTACAAAAGTGAGTAATAATGGATTTATGGGTTATATAGGGTTTATAAAGCTTTATATAAGAACGTATACATATTTTTTAAATATGTTTGATGTTATTTACTCATATATTTTTTACCTTAACCTTTTTTTTGTTTTTATTGGGGTAATTAGTTTTTACCTAAGAAACACATGATTTAATTAAAATATAAAATAAATACTATTAACAAATTTGGTTTGGTTGAACCCAAATTTAATATATATTTAATCTAATTAAAATTATACAAAATAGAAAATTAACTTTTAAATTAAATCATGTTATATGTAGAAAATCTGTTTTTATAGAAAAATGATGTTTAACCATTATGAATTTATAATATTTTTTAGAATTTATTAAAAATAAAATGTGATTAAATATAATTGTATACATAATTAAAAATAATATTATAGTTATGATTTAAAATATATCAATTTAATTTATTTTTTAAAAATTTCACAATGCTAATAAAAAATTCTTTAAAAAAATAACAATTTCACTATTGTTGTGGTAATTAAATACAATGTCAGTAATCTGATTTTTATTCCTAAAAGAGAATGTAAAACTAGTACATAATATTAAAATTATGGTATAAAATATCAAATTTAGTTATTATATTTAATTTTTATAGGTGATGAAAAATATGTTTTAATATAAGTGAACAAAATTTTTTTTTTAGATTAAAATGTTACTCAAATTTCCCAAATGTTAAAAATTGATTTTATAAATTAACAAAAGTTTTTTTCAATGATTTATATTACTTATTATCTATATATATTTTTTACAAAAAATCTTTCAGAAAATTTTAATTCATTTTTGTGTTAAGATAATTTTATAAATTGATTTTTTAGAAAAATATATTCTTTCCCTATTCACCTTAAAATCAATTATTTTTGAATAACCTCAAAAATTAATCCTAATATATTTTTAAAGTTTTAATATAAAAATTAATTTAATTTTTTCAAATTAAAATTATAAATTTAATTAATTTATATTTTAAATAAAAATACAATATATTAAGGAAAACTACTTTTATGAAAAAATACCATTTTAAACATTTATGTGTTATTTATATTATTTTCTATGAATTTATCATTAACTAATATATTTTTATTTAATATAGATTGTATTTTTATTATAATATTATTATCTATTATGTCATAGATCATTTTATTTCTTTATTGTGTGTGAAACATGCTATTGATATATTGTTTATTTAAAGAAAAATATATTCTGAAATCTCACGGTGTTACATTCTCCCACCTTAAATAAATTGTGTCAACATGATTTTAATTATCTCTTAATAATAAAAATAATTAATGGTATCTTATGATAATTATGAATCAATATATATCTTCTAAGAGATATAAACCTATCTAACTTAGGGATTACTTGGTATGATATATTTTCCCTTACAATAGGAATACAACTAATGCTGAGTTTTTCTTTAATTATTTATGCTAAAGACCCCAATATAATGGGAATAAATTTTTATAGAGATTTTATAGGTATCCTTATATTAATAGGTGGCCATAGGATGATTTATAGATGTGATTTTCTTACTTTATAAATTATCATTATTAAGAGAGACAATCTAAGCTTAATATGAAATTAAATTTGACTAAAATAAGTATAATGAGAATTTATTAGAAGCACATTACTATATAAATTTATTATATAGGATTGATTTTTTTAGGATACAATAATCATTCCTCTATATTTTTTTATCATCGGTTTGGTGATTTTATGATTGTAGTAAACTATCATGGTACAAAGGAGTAGGTTATACAAGATTCAAACACAAAACTCATATTTCTTGAGTGGGTGATCATTATTTGTCAATAAATATCATTTTTGGATCCCACTTCCATAGTTTTGGCTGCATAATATTTCCCCTGTCATGGAATCTTCTATTGTTTAACATCCTTGTTAGCCCATGGATCAGGATTTTGACTTAGATAATTCCCAAAATTCTTACATTTAATACATTGAACTATTAATGGTACCATAAGATGAAATCTATATCCATTCACCATTTCCAATGTGTTCTTTACGTTTACTTGAAAATTATTTTCTCTATGACATAATTTTCCACATATAAAAAATCTAATATTTTCTTTAATACATTCCCCTTTGTTATTATTACCACATTCTTAACAAGAAGAAAATCAAATCTTCTTTCATTCGTTATCTTCATCATCTGAAATTCCTTGAGACTCTATCCTTCTCTTATTTAGTGTCTTTGTAAATTCAAATATATTTACATTGTTAATCATATTTAATGATAGTTTATTTGGTATAACCAGAAGATTTATCACTATATATCTTAACCATTTGGGATTCTCTTTGGGACAATTTTCACATTATCTATGGAATCCATAGTTAACGTGGTTCCTTCAGGATTCACCCATTACTAAAACCGAAATGTGTTAATCACGAGTGATAAAAAATTAACACCATAATATAATTATTATAATATAATTACAAGAAAAATTAAACCTCAAAATATATTAGCATTTAAAATTATTACGTTAGCTTTTAGTTCAAAGTAAAGTACTCTCAGTTCAATCTAGGTTTCATTATATTGGGTTATCTCACATTTATCAACCCAATTCCTTGACATAAAAAATCTCTTATAATGGATTTTAAAGATAATTTGGCCAACTGTAGGATATCCAACTATAGTGTCAAGACAGGTGTGTGGTCTTAGGCCCACTCCTTTTGCACTAATGTGAAATTTTTTTGACACTCAACAGAACCTTTTTAGGGTGATTACCCTTACTTGAATCTATTCTATAGTTTCATGCATGTTACAATATCTATATTGGGATGTGATTACTAGGATAACCACATAACCTCCACTTTACCAAAAATTCAAGATGTTATCACATACATAGACTTTTCCAATAAACATATCCCTAGTGTTTTCGCTAGTATATTCTTAGCTTGTCCATAAAATATTCAATATCACATAAACCAGCATAAATAGTTATATATAACTTTTAAATTATGATCCACCTTAACTTATCAACCCTTAAATTATCCTCATCTAACATAATAATCCTCAAATTTATCTAAACCTTACATTGATACCAACTACGCCTCCCCATATATGATACCATCTCAATTACAGGGAATAATGGAAATATTGAATTATAATAAAATCCTATGATCTTTTAGGTTAAGAGTTATAGATAATTAAGACAAAATATTAACAAATAAAATCATGACATTTTCAACTAAAGGCCATTTTTCACTATATAAGCAATCTATTAATCCATAATAAGTATTCAAAATATCCCAAAAATTCTTTATATATGCTACTCTTCTAGAAAATTTATATGTTTTTTATCTACATAAACTAGTGAAATGGAAAGATAATATAGGGGTGATATTAGGGGCTCAATAGGGGTAAAAATAAATGATAATAATCAAAGATCATAAGTATTATTAATATGATCACATGGGTATCATTAGGGTACATGATAATGTTTTACACAACAAAACATAGATAATAAATCATTTCATATGGCATGTTAAAACATTAAAAGAGTGTGGAAACATGGGTTAATAAACCTGAACAATGAGAACATAACATATTCATAAGAATAATCATAAATCCATGAAAAAATTAAATGTATCATATATTTAAATGAAAGGAATCATAGAAAAAGTGAATAACCAAAATCATTGGGAAAAAATACAAAAAACACAAAAATGACCATAATTTTTTTGACAAACCAAATCATTTCCATGCTTTAAAAATTAGATAAAATAGAAATATTCCCACACCTATGTGAACAAACCCAATCATGTCCATGGGTTTTTATCTCATGAGATATAAATCCTTAACCAATGCATTAAATGGAGATATATAACCCCTCATGTCATAATACATACATATGAATTCCATTTGAAATCAATCAGTCATCGTATCACAAAGAACCCATATAATGAAAATGGATTTCCTATCATTTTCAAATGGAATCATGTAAATAAAACATTAAAAGTTCCATCAATAATCATAACTTGATTGCATGTTGAAAATAAATGGGTATCCAAAGTTATTTAGTAAATTTCTTAGTAAATACCCTATAATGGAGATAATAGAGAATATGGTATTTAAACCATATATATAAAGGATATACTATCAATCCAATAATTTCCCCAATCAATCGATATATTGAATCAATGTGAGCACCCTTCAATCAATTAAATTAGAGATAGTGTATTCACAATGGAAAGGAATTGGATGAACATTTTTGGTTATACACTAAAGATGACTAGGCATGAAAATGAATTTATGTCTTTTTTTATGTTATAGGGATTTAACTTTTCTCATTTTTGAAAACATTTGTAAAGAATTAATAGGTTTATGATAAATAATTTTAGAAGAATCATAAAATTATACATTGAAAAGCATGATGAAAATAACCATTTTTAATGAAAAATATTTTAAATAAAACACATATAATAAGGAAAAAATTATTGATTTTCTAAAATAATTAAATAAATAAAATAAGTTTCCAAATGATGGGAAATAATCTCTTGTGAAATGGTTTTAAAAATAATTTTCTTTAATTATTTATACAAAAAAATATAAGCGATAAAGCACTAGTATCCCTTGAAAAGTAATATTAAAAAAGGTTGGAAAGAAAACTTTTTAGATATATTAAAATATTAATTTATAAGAAATATATAATAATAGAGTCCTGAAAATTATATAATTTTTTCATAGATAAAATGTTGAGTGGAAGATAAGAAATATATCCATGATATGTAAAACGTTTTTATATTTTGAAACACCTTTTTTGAAAAACTGCATCATAAATATTGAAATAAAATTTACATTTTTAATTCTTGATGATATATAATAGGATCACATGAATTAATCCATAATTGAGTTTCTAAAAAATAGAGGAAATCATTGGAACGAAGGAAAATATGGACATGGAGGAGGAAGATCCATTGGAAAGAATGAGATTTATTCTTACCAACATCAATCTTTTGTTTGAGAATGTATTTTATCAAAGAAGATAATACCAATCAATTGAAGTATCTTACCTAGGGAAAAGGAGAAATTACCATTTGGAAATGGACATGAATGGATAAAAAATGGGTTTTCTATGATCATAACTATGTATAGAACATATAAACCAAGGAGAAAGAATTTTAGTCAGTAAATCTTTTATGACATGAGTAACATTTAAATCAAAAACCCTGATATAATAAATAACATGAAATGGAAATTCAAATAACCAGAAAAAATTATAATTAAGGATATAATATAATAAATAAGTAGTATATGCACTATATAAAAGTAAATTATTGCACAATAAGAAGCATGTCTCACGAAATATGAATTGAATCCAATATAACATTTCAAGTAACTTAATATTTGTTGTAATAATTATTTGATAATGAAGTTATAGGAATGAATTGTTAAATCAAATAAAAAAAGGAATAAATACATTATATTTTATTCATTTGGAATATTAAATCAAACTCGGAACAATAGAGTTTAATAAGATATCTTGTAACTCAATTGAAGGAAAATGATTTAGAAAAAACCCTTACCCTCATGTTGATTTTCTCTACACATGCATCTAACATTATGAAAAATAAATTTATACTTATTAGATAAATTATTGGGAATATTATTAATCTATATTTCATTTACTACATAATATTTAATTCCATATAACATTTATTTACCATATACCATTTATTTATTATGAAGTCTTATCTTATGTTGTTAAATTGAGATAGTTCGATCAATTTATACAAAACTCTTTTTGTATGTTTACCATGATCAAATAAGTTATAAAATAACTTTATATTATCTAAAATTTTATGTATTTACTTCCTTTATTATTATATGAGCATAAAATTTAAATATTTATTTATAATTTTATAATATGAACTTCTATTAGGGAAGGTAATCTGATATGTTCATTTTAGGTGGTTAAGTTTACTATGAGGCCTTATTAATAAGATAAATTATACAATTTAAAATAATAACTTTATATAATATTAATATTGCTATAAAATACATTTTTTACCTTAAATATATTTTTATTTCATCCGTGTTAGAGTTGCACAACATAGTTCATGTAGGTGGTTTAACCAACCCAAATAAGAACACACTATAACTCGATGAGAGAGTATGGTAAAGTAAATTTATAATTTAATTATAATATAAGAATAATGATATTATTTACCCAATTTCATTTTTTGAATCATATTTGAAGAGTTTTTTCTAAATAATTAAAATCAATATGAAAAAAGAAAAAAATTACTTTTTGGAGGTGGTAGTCAACATAACACACGGTTAATGTTTTCAAATCTTGAAGAATGTGAGGGAATGATAGTGGACCATAATTTGTATCTTATTAATCATAATTATATTAAATATTTAACATTTATTATTCAATTATATATTTATAACCAATGAAAAGAAGTTGTGGTAAAAATGGAATACATTGTTTTGGGGAGGTGGTAGTCGAAACAAACACACAATCAACGATCTTTTATTTTTATAAGTGGGTAGAAATGAATAAATAAGGGATATTACATTAATAGATCAGAAAATTAGTAAAATAATTATAATAAATTTATTAAATTACTATGACTAAAGTAGGTTTGAAATATTAATATTAATAATAATATGTTAATTATTAAGTAATACTCACATTGAGACATTGAACTTTCTTATGAAAGTCCCCATGGAAATGAAGGGATTATGATAACTTATAGAGGACAGGGGATCTAGGTCACAAAAAGGAATTATAGGATAGTTAAAATTTTCATGCCATAAATGAAAATTTTAAGGTTATGTGTAAGTTTGGGAGGGTGTAAGTGATCTTTATTTATAAGTGAAGAAAATGGAACTTTTATGAACACCCATTATTTTTCAATATTAGAATGAAACTATTAAAGGGTAAATGGTTTCTAAGGTGAGAAATAATGGAGTGTGGGGTGATATTAGGATTATAAAGACTCAAAAAATAATTTCCACACATGTTTTTAACACTTATTAATTCATTTTCTCTTATATTATAATTGTTTCTTTTTTTAATTTTTACTTGTGTAACTAGTTTTTACCTAAGTAAATTTTATTTTAAATTAAAAGATAAAATAATACAACTTATAAAATTTTTTGTTGTGAAAATAAATTTAATATAATTCAAATTATAAATAATATTAAATTATGTTTTAAATTAAAAAAAATTTATATATAGAAAAAGTTCTTTTTTTAGAAAAATTATTTTTTAACCATTATATGCTCTTAAACTTATTCAACATTGATTAACAATTAAATGTATTTTAATATAATTATATATTTGGTTAGAAATAATATTATAGTAATTATATAAAATATATTAATTTAATTGATTAGATACCAATTACAAAATGTTAATAAAAATAATTCTTATTTTTTTTTCATTATTATCATGTTAATTAAGTTTAATCTTAGAAATATTTTTATATACATAAAAATGATAGAAAAATTATTAAAGAATATGAAAATTATAATCTAAAATATGAAATAAATTTTATTAGAATTAATTTCTCAAAGTGATAAAAACTAATATTTAATATAATCTAATAAAATAGTTTATTAAAGTAAAATATTACTCAAGTTTGAAAAACATTAATCACAGATTTTATATATTCAATGTAGTATTTTTAATTGATTTATATTAATTATTATACATATATATTTATATAAAAAAGTTTTTATAATATTTTAAGTCACTCTTGTTTTAAGATAATTCCATAAATCTGAAACTTTTTAGCGAAATAAATATTTTCACCATTCAGCAAAAAATAAATTATCTTATAATTTTTTTAAAAATCATCATAAGTTAATATTGAAATTTTGGATGAAACCCTAGTCCCTTCCCCACCGGAGGAGGAGGGACCTCTTTTCGCAGCCTCTTGGCCTTCCTTCTCCCCCTTCTCTAACCCGGATTCTTTTTCCTCCATTTTCTTCTATTGATCTCAGCCCCAAAGTTCCTGATCTCCATAATGGATGCCATAACCCCCATTTATCAAATTTAGAATTCAATGGAGCTTCGGAATGCCTGAATCTAACCCTGGTGGCTCGCTTCAGACATCATCCTCCTTCGGTCGACGATTTTGATAGGTTCGTTTTCGCTTCCTGGGGTTTAAATAATGGTGCGGTGGTGGGTATTCTTGATAAGCGGCACATAATGGTTCGATTTTCATCGGAGGAAGACTTGATTATCACGTGGTCCAGAGCCCATCGCATCTGAAATGGATCTTGTTTCTACCTCTCTCACTAGTCCTATGATTTCTACATGAACCGTGATGCTCTGTCGATCACCATTTGGGTCAGTTTCCCTGAACTCCCCCTCCCCTTTCAAAACCCGGCTATTCTTCGTATGCTAGGAAATATGGTTGGTCACTACTTGTGCTCTGATAGTAGAACTGAGTCAGTCTGTCATCCTGTCTCCCCGCGTATCTGTGTTGAGGTAGATGTTTCAAAACCGGCTATCAACTGTGTTTGGATCACATTTGGGGAGGAATTCCGGTGCAGACAACCAGTGATTTTTGAATTGTGGTCTGACTTCTTCTCTTCATGTCGCCGGTTGGGTAATTTATCCCGTGTCTGTCATCGAGGTCGCTCGGCTGAAGTTCTGCAGGATGGGAGGCCGTCTCTAAATGTGCTGGATGTCGAGACTATGGGAGGAAAGGCCTCAACGAAGGTTTTCCATCCATCAAAAGGGGAAGATTCTGGTCTCCTAGTGGTTCATGAAGGAAACCCTCGGGAGGTACATGGTTCTGCAGCAGAGGTTCACCGTGTGATATGCCCCTCTACGGTGTCTCCAGGTGTTGTCAAGGGAATTCCTCAGGAGTCAAGGCCACGGGTCGCGGCTGTCTTCGCCCGCTTGAGATAGGATTTGGGTATCAGACAAGTGGTGCAAAAGATACCGGGGGAGACAGTGCAGGAATGGGCATGGGTCTGAAGGCATCTGTGGATGTGGATGCGCTGAGTTTGTTTCCAGCAAGCTCTGTAGAAAAGAAACAAGAGAATGTAGAAGTGGTGGTGAATACGGCGTCAATCAGTAAGGGACAAGGACCAAGGGATACCCATGGTCGGGGCTGGGAGGATACTAATCTGCTGCCTCATTTCATGGGTCACGGTTACGTGCATCCCAATGGTTCAGATTGGCCACCATGCAGTAATGGGTCTAGGGAGGTCCTCTATAAGGAGGCTGGAACTCCTTTAATGTCACTGCAGGGGCATCTTTGTTCGATCATGGCCTCAGGACCCTCTCCAGGACAAGGAGGCCAGGTTGGGGTTAGTGTTTTGGGTCCCTTGGACCCAAACATTCCCTTATACTCAATGCATTGGAGAGAGGGGAAGATTAAGAATTCCATGGAGGTTAACGCAGGCAAGGTGGACTCTCCGAGCAGGCCGAGGTAGGGCCCTGGGGTGGCATTGAAAAACCTCTTTGAAAGTCTAGAACTACAAGAAGTGACACACATGGATGATGAATCAGGAGATGACGGTATCAGCCATATCTCATTAGATAGTCTAGAATGTGTAGGTCTCCACAGCCCAAGAAGGAAGAAAGGGAACAAAGGGAAGCGTGACTCGTGAAAATGCATTGTGGTCCAGGGGAAAAAACCCAAGGGACGCAAAGACTATTCTCACTTACCTAAACCAATGGAAACCAGGTTGGCCAAGAAAGGCGGCTGCAAGGGTAAAAAAGGCCTACATGGGGAAAGTGGTGATCCAAGTAGAGAACCAAGAGTGATGGAAGAGGTAGGGGAGTGTTTGAAGCTCATTATTCACTCCAAGGAAGAAATGATCGAAGAAGTCTTTAGACCCAATGCCTCAAATGAGGATATCTTAAGAATATATGAAAGGTGTGTGCAGGTTGAGGACAATGAGGAGCAACAAGAGTGGATTGACAAGAAAGATCGAATCATTACTCGAGGTTTCAACCAAGGAAAAATCACCATGGAAGAATTTATTCAGACGATGGACAAAATGATTTCTCACCTCGAAGACCTTATCAGGGAGGATCCAGACATTCAGGTTAGTACTTTGCATTGGAAATTATATAGAGTGTCTAACTCAAAACACCTTAGCCTTGTGTTCAATAACTTTGTGGACTCCTTCATCACTTAGTGGTATCTGTTTTGTGAACAATGGTTCCCCACTTTCCCTTAAAGTGGATTTTTAATAAAAATTTATATTTAGTGGTGGTAATATTGAAATTATTATTCCAAAAACTAAGTTAAATTTTTTAAAATTAAAATTATGAAATTGATAATTTTTTCTTTTTAATAAAAATACAATTTAGAAAGAAAAAATGATTTTATTGAAAAATACCCTTCTAAAACATTAAGGGATATTAATCCTATTTTTATGCATTTATAATTGATTAATATATTTTTATCTACTATAGTTTTTATTATAGTTATAATTTTTTATCTAATACGTCGCAAATCATTTTAGTTAAGTGTTCCATGTGAAACAAGCTGTCAATACAATGTTAAGTTTACATTTATCATTTATTATTAGTATCACTTACTAAATGAAAAATATTATCATTATATAAGATTAATAGTTTTATAAAAATAATTTATTTTACCTTAAATAATTTTTTAATGTCACTCATGTTATAGTTTTATAGTGTAGTACATGTAGGGTGGTTAAAATGAACCAAATAAAAACACAATGTAACTCGATGGGTGAGTAGGGTTAAGGATGTGTACAATATAATTATAAAAATAAGAATAATGATATTATTTAGATTGTTTTAATTTGGTGAATAATATTGGAATTTTTTTGGATAAATAATGAAAATCAATATGAATAACTAAAACATTTTACTTCGTGGACGCAGTAGTCTGCACAGTTCAGGATTAACAGTTTCATTTACTAATAAATGAGAGGGAATAAATTTTGATAGTAATTATAATTTTTATAATAATAGTTATATTATATATGTCACATTTACTTTTCAATACCATACTTGTATCCATTTAAGATAGGTAGTGGTGAAAAATAGAAGATGTTGCTTCGTGGAGGTGGTATTCCTCATATACACATGATTATCATTATATTGTTTTTCTAAGTATATGGAAAGGAATGAATAAGGGTTGTTATATAAATTTAATAACAATTTAGTATCCTAGTTATAATAATGCCATTATACTACCATGGTTTGGATTGTTTTTGAATATAAATATTAAGAAGAAAAAGTTAAGGATTAAGTAATACTCAATTTAGGACCTTGAACATTATTTTGAAAGTATCATCAGAAATGAAGAGATTATAATAAACTATAGATAATGTAATGACCCACTTATTCTATTTGGATTGAGAGGTTGGTGAGCCATTACTTTCCCTTAAGGGACATCCCCAAGATGCCAAAGGCTGGAAATAAATTCTGAATGGTTTCAAAACATTTGGGGGGATGATTTACCCTTTAAGAAAAAACAACTAACCAATAATGCATAACCAAACATACCACTATATAATGAATGGTAACCATAAAAGACAACTCAACAATTTATATATCAAAATCTTACTCAAAACAAGTGCCACAACGAGAGACTACAACATCAAAGTAAATAGTATAAGGGAACAAATAAAATCCAAGATAACAAAAAGACTCCATGCTCCAGAAGCTTCATGCTCCAATCAACAAACAACCCAAGTATCATGAGGTGGTTCTAAATATGTGTAATACTTTACCTTTTCCCATGTCCCGAAATATAGCATCTGCAAAATCACCAAGTGACAAAGTAGGGGTGAGTATAAAACTCAGTAGGTTTTCCCCAATGACTTCCCTACTCATGCCACTAGGATAGAAATGTTAGAAATATTTATACAAAATAGATTATATAAAAAATTTCTTAAAAGTAGTTTACAACTAAATATAAACAAGTTTCAATACCATTTATAAACAAATGCAAACAAGTGAAATTTTAACCTACTTTCCAGAAAGTCATATTTCCAGAAAAAAAAATCCAAATAAGGATTTAAAACCATTTCTCAATATCATTTTGGCATAACCATTTCCTTCCATGTTTTCACACACCCAACCATGCATTCATCCTAGACCTCCCTATACTCATGAGTAGTGAGCTATCCTTCCACTAAGACGTTACTTAGTGGAAAACTTTGAAGGGGGTACTTCACACCCATATCTGTCCCAAAATTTTTATGGGGTTCCTTCACACCCTTAACCATACCAATGCATATGAACACACACACCACAACCCATGACAAACCCATTCCAAAACCAAGCTCTTTTAACTAATCCAATAAACTCTTTCTTTTATTGAAAAATAATTAAATCATCCAATTCAAACCAACCCTTTAATTTCAATAAAAACATTCCATTTATTGAAAACATTTGAATCAAATCCATGTTCTATAATTTCAGAAAGTCCCTATTTTAAAATTCACATTTTAAAATCAATAACCAAAGTACATTTTCAAGAACACCCAATTTTTCAGATTTCCACAATTTACCAAATCATCACTAAATAGGGTTTCCAAAAATTATTAAACAGAGGATTCAAAATCAATTTAACACAAAATAATCAATTTTAAATAATTCCATTCAGTTCTACTAAGAGGAGTTGATAGTGAATCCACCTAACTCGATCGTTTTGGAAAAAACAGAAAACATATGAAGAATGCTCAAGAAACTAGGTAAGAATTACATGAAACCACCTTTGATCTATTCCCCTATCATGATCAAGAAAAAATATCAACTTATTTTGAATCCATAAACTTTGATCTACCTAAAATGGATGTTGATATAAGAATCCAAGAAGAGGGGAGAATTAGATATAAGAAAAAATGACAAGAACGATGTAAAACATGCACTTACCGTAAGAATCGGGCTTCAACACACCAAGGAAATGCTCCAGATAAATTCCAATTCACTTGGGAAAGGTTATCTAGCCTTCAAGAGATAATAATGCCGAGTTAGGTCCGTTTTGAAGCAAAAAAAAAAGTAAGTTAAAGGTTAAACGAGTGAGATCCACTTTTTAAGGACCAAACTTTGACCCTACGCACTATTTAGTCACATGGTTAGACAAACCATGTGCTAACGATGAATTAGATACTATCTATAAAGAACCGGTCATAGAATCCTCACATAGTATCCCTAATTGTGTGACCACCATGATGAAGCTACTGCCCAAAATCTACAATGCTTCATCATTTCTACAAGGATTTCGCATAGTTTAGACAAACAATATGCATCATGTGAACCTCTCCTTTAGCCCCAAAAACTTTTTAAAAGTTACCAAAACTCTCCAAAACATCAACCTTCTAATTTATATATATAAAACATAAAGAAAGGGGTCACATACCAGAAACCTTGGGTGCTACATTCTCCCCACCATAGTTCTTTCCATCCCTGGAAAGTAGAAAACCATCATTTCTATGAAATAGTTCTGACCATTGCTCTTACATATCATTTTATTGTTCTAAAGTCTCTTCTTGAATCTGACTATGTTTCCAAAAAACCCACACTAGACCAATTATTTTCCCATGCAAGACAATCTCATGCCTATCCAAAATCTACACCAGGATATATACAAACAAAGCATCCGACTCTAGGTTAATGTGATCCCATCTTATCACATGGTCAGGATCAGGCTGATACATTTTCAATTGAGATACATTTAACACATTATACACCAAGATGAACCATGGTGCAAATGCTAACCCATATTCCACCTCTCCAACCTATTCCAGTATCTTGAAAGGGCCAATGTATCTAAGAGATAACTTGACCTGCTTCCCAAAATGATGATTTCCAAGCCTTGAAGATATCCTTATGAACATATGATCACTCATTATGAATGAAAATAGTTATCAGCAATGATCCACAAATTATTTCTTATGACTCTGAGCCATCTCCATCCTCTTTCTGATCAACTGAATCTTCTCCATCATTTCTTGGAAAAAGCTCGGACCAACTAATGAAGTCTCACCTGTTTCCACCCAAAAAAGTGGAGAAAGAAAAGGATTACCATACAACACTTCAAAAGGAGCCATATGTATCAAGGATTGATAGCTGTTATTATATGAGAACTCCACTAATGACACATGATCCTCCTATAAACCACTAAAATCCATTACACAAGCCCACAACATGTCTTCCAACATCTGTATCATCCTTTCAGATTTCCCATCAGTCTGAGGATGAAACACCATACTCATAGTCAAGTGAGTCCCAAGGGATTTTAATAAGAATTTCTAGAAATGATATGTAAAAATCAGATATCTCTATGAGACCCTCAAAACTGGTACACCATGTCTCTTTACCACTTCTTGGATATAGATTTTAGACAGATCCTCTACCGTATGAGTTTTACAAATAGGGATTAAATGGGACTACTTGGTAAGATGATCCACTACCACCCACATGGCATCATGTTTCTGAACCTTTCTTGGGAGACTTGAAATAAAATCAATCATGATCTTCTCCCATTTCCACATTAGGATAGATAAAGGCTACAATATACCCACTTGTCGTTGATGTTCTTCCTTAACTTGCTGACAAGTTAATCACCTTGAAATGAACTTAGCCACTTTACATTTTATAGAAATCCACCAAAACGGCACCTTCAATTCCTTATAAATATTCTATATACTTAGATGTATATCCAATATAGAATGGTGTTAAGCACGAAGAAGTTATTCCTAACAATACATAGGTAAAACCATCTAAATTTTGAACCACTACACTAAACTCCCTTAAAGTTTCTAGGCCTTAATGGTCTCCCCACCATTGAGTTTTGAACTCATAACCATGCATTCTGTATCAGATGTTTATGCATATTTGACCATCTTTAACAGATCAAGTGCCACACAAACTAAAAAGAAAATGGAAACATTAAGTTGGTCATCACATTCCACATGTCCGAGAAAGAGTACCACTTGTATCCAAAAATCACACTTTGATAGTTTTCCATACAAATAATGATCTCTCAATATTCCCAACACTGTCTCCAAGTGTTGTTGATTCTCATCCCTTGTCCTTGAATACACCAATATTTCATCCACAAAAAAAACCCAGATATCACTAAAATATCTTATTCATCAATTCCATAAATACTGTTGGTGAATTTGTAAGACCGAAAGGCATGACTATATATTCATAGTGGCCATATCTACTCCTGAAAACTATCTTCAGAATATCATACTTATAAACTCACAATTGATGATATCCTGATCACAATTCAATTTTAGTGAACCACTAAGCTCCCCTCAGTTGATCAAATAGATCATTAATTCATAGAAGTGGGTATATATTCTTTATCGAAACTTGGTTAAGATTACAATAATCAATGCACAGCCTCAGAGTTCCATATTCTTTCTTCATGAACAAGACTTGTGTTTCCCATAGAGAAGTGATCAGCTGAATGAAACCTTTCCTTTCCAGATCCTCAAAATTTACTTTCAACTTCCTTAATTATGTTGGTTCTATCCTATAATATGGATGGTAAATAAGGCTGGTCCCCGAAAGGAGATTAATAATAAACTCCACTTCCCTTATAGGTGGTAATCCTGAATCTTCGGAAAAACATCTAGAAATTGATCCATGAATGATGGAAGACTATTACCATTTATTTCTTCCATTAGTTACAAATTCAACACCACCAACTGGTAGGATATTATTCCCAAAACTTGTGCCAACAAGGCCATTGCACCTGTCTTTACAACCATATCTCATTTAAAGAGATATTCAACGCCATCCTCAGTTGTGAAGCTAACTGTTCTTCTATAACAATCAATTTGAGCCTAGAACATTGTTAACCAATACATTCCTAGGATTACATCATATACATCCATGTACAACATAGAGAAGTCCCATTTCACCTCATCTCCATCAAAATTCATAGAACATGCTCTACACACAAAGGCTCTACACTCTCTTTCACCAAGAGGAGTTTGAAGTTTTATCATGGAAGGAATCATATTAGGTTTCAAATGTAGAAAATCAAAAACAAAAGAATAAATGAAGGAGTGTGATTCACCAGTATCAAAACACACTTTAATTAGGTGATAATTCAATAGAATCTTACCTCTCATCGTAGATGGTCTAGCTTGATCATCCACAATCACCTGCTCATCTCTATATAATTGCTTCGTCACTACACTATTCTCATTATTGCTTCACTAAGATTTACCTTGACGAGGAGTCATGATATTCATAGAATTACCATGGGTAGCTGTATTAAGCTAATGAGTCCGATTCTACTGGCCTTGTCCTATCAAATCATATGATGCTTGAAATGCATGAGAAGTGTCTCGAGAACCTGACCTTGGCGTACTATGAAAATAGTGCTGAAGGTTCCCCATCTTCTTGTAGTTATGGAATGATCTAGGTTTTTTCATACACTCTCAATTTATGTGTTAAAGAAAACCACATTAGAAATAGCCTGATTTGCTCTTGGGTCAGGGTAGAAGGTTCACTAATCCAGTCGTCGGATTTTGAGTCCCAGTCCCACCTTGGAAATAAGTGCCCCTCTTCTGACTACTCCTAAAATTTGTGCTCCCACTATTTACCATAGTTATAATCATACTTCATCACACCATATTTCTTATGATATCACGTTTATCCAATATCTCTCTATTCACCATATCTATATAATCTGTAATAAATAGCACCACGATATTTGAGCAAATCTCCTTCCTCATCCTCGATTCAAAGATGTGCACCTTCAAGGATGCACTTGCCACAAATCCTGGTGAAAAGCACTCTAAATTAAATAATTTATCCATATAATCTATTAAATAGAGATTTTCTTACTTTAGTATAAAAAAGTATTTCATCCTTTGGATCCTAAACGTGTTAGAATAGAATTTTTTGTCGAACAATTTCTCAAAATCCTCCCAACCAAGGTCTTGATCTAGTTTAGCTTGCACTGGTAGATTCCACCACTAGAATGAAAGATCTTTGAGCATATACGTTTGCATATTGACTTTCAGCTCCATTGGCATGTCAATGAAATCAAAGATATGATTCATCCTATTCATCAAAACCTCTGCCTTTTCGGGTTTCGAATCACCCTAGAAGATGGGTGGATTCTACTGCATGAACTAGATGGAATGGTCCAGTTTTCTTCACTCATCCCTATGGTTCCTTGTATCCACATTTTTAAATTTTTGGGCAATACCCTAAATAAGTTCTTGGTTCACTTATTGCTTAGGTGCAACCATGTTCTCTGTAGCTTCTTCCAGTTGGTTCCTACGATGCCTACTGGGTTCCATCTTCTAAACCAAAAAAAAAATCTCACTCTATAGTAACTAAAAGATTATAATTTCAAATTCCATCATATAAACTACCAAAAAATTTCTTTCCAACATAAAAATTTTCTATGTTTAACCATTTTTGAAAAATACATTATTACTTTTGAAAATCAACCCATTTTTAAAATATACCAACGATTCCCTTTTCAAAATCTTTCATTTGAAGAAAATTTCTTCATTTTTTAAAAATCAACATAATGCATCAAATCATATATCATTTCTCAAAATGAAATATGAAATCCTAGTGGGAAGACATTCGTATAATTCATGTCATTCTTGTCTCATTGCCTAAACCCATGACAATGAGATTTCCATAATCTTACAAGTGTCTCCAAAGCACTTATGTACCCAACTCCATGGTAACTTGATGTTTAACACAAAAAGGTTAGGTATATATTTTTATGATCTAAATTTCAATTCTTGACAATATTACTCCTTTATAAGATCATAACCTAAGGAAAAGACAAGAATAAATTTCAACTCCAAGACCGAGAACACTGATGATTACTTGTTTTACAAAGAAAGGTACAAGCTGATATCACTTATCTCAAAAAAACTTTTAGATTGAACAGAATGATACCATTTTTAATAACCCACTTATTCTTAGTATAATGAGAGGTTAGTGAGCCATTAAATGGCCTTAAGAGACATCCCCAAGATTCCAAAGGCTAGAAATAAATGCCAATGGATTTCAAAACATTTGGTGGATTATTTACCCTTTAATAATAAAACAACTAACTAACACTGCATAACCAATCATACCAATATATGGTACATGATAACCATGAAATACAACTCAACATTTCATATATAAAAATCATACTCAAAACAAGCACCACAAAAAAATACTACAACATCAAAGTAAACAAAAAAGGACACAAATAAACTCCAAGAGGAAAAGAAGACTCCCTGATCCACAATCTCTATGCTCCAATCAACAAACAACCCAATTATCACAAGGTGGTGCTAAATATGTGTGATATTTTACCATTTCCCATGTCCTAGAAGATAACATATGAAAAATCCCAAAAGTTCTAAGAAGGGGTGAGTATAAAACTCAGTAGTTTTTCCCCAATGACTTCCCTACTCATGACACAAGGATAGAAAGGTTAGAAACATTTATATAAAAAAGTTTATATAAAAAATTTATGTAAAATAGTTTATAACTAAATATAAACAAGTTTCATAACCATTTATAACCAAACATAATTAAGTGATATTTTAATCAACTTTCCATCAAGTTTTATTTCTAGAAAAACACCCAAACAAGGCTTTAAAACCATTTCTCAATATCATTTTGGCATAAATATTCCATTCTACTTTTTCACACACCCAACCATGCATTCAACCTAGACCTCCCTATACACACGAGTAGTGAGCTATCCTTACACTAAGACATCACTTAGTGGACAACATTGATTGGGGTACTTTACACTCATATCCATCCCAAAATTTTGATGAGGGTCATTTACAACCTTAATCATACCAATTCATATGAACACACACACCAAAACCCATGCCAAACCCATTCCAAAAACAAGTGTGTTCAACCAATCCAATAAACTCATTATTTTATTGAAAAATAATTAAATCATCCATTCAAACCAACTCTTTACTTTCAATAAAATCATTCCTTTAATTGAAAACATCGAAACCAAATCCATGTTCCACAATTTGAGAAAGTACCCATCCTAAAATCTACATTTTAAAATCAATAACCAAATTATATTTTTAAGAACCACCAATTTTCTAGGTTTCCACAATTTACTAAATCATCACTAAATTGGGTTTCCAAAAATTATTAAACAAACAATTAACAATAAATTTAACAAAAGATAATAAATTTTAAAGAATTGTATTCAGTTTTATTAAGAGAAGTCAAGAGTGAATCCACCTACCTTGATCATTTTGGTGAAAACTAAAAATGGATGAAGAACACTCAAGAAAGCAGGTAAGAATTCCTTGAAACTGCCTTATATATTTTACCCTATCATGATCAAGACCAAATATCATCTTTTTTTGCATCCATAAACATAAATCTATCCATAGTGGGTGTATATCTATAAATATGAGAAGAGGGGTGAAGTAGATTTAAGAAAAAATGACAAGAACGATGAAGAACATACACTTATCATAAGAATCAAGCTTCAACGTACGAAGGAAAGTATCCAGACCGATTCTAATTAAATTGGGAGAGATTCTACAACCTTTAAAAGATAATAATCTAGAGTTAGGTCTATTTTGGAGCAAAAACGAGAGAGTTAAATGTAAAATTAGTGAGATCCACTTTTAAAGGATCTCACTTTGAACCTACCCACGATTTTGTTGCATGGTTAGACAAACTGTGCACAAACTGTGCATTATCTACTTTCTGGAAAGACCCTCACATGACCTCCTCACATGGTCTCCCTAATCATGATCCCACCATGTCAAAGATACTTCCCAACATCTACAATGATACAAAGTTTCAACAAGGATTTCACTTGGTTTAGATAAACCATATGAATCCAGTGCACCTCCCCTTTCTCCCCCAAACTCCTTAAAAGTTCCTTAAATTCTTCTAACTTTCACCCTTATACTTTATATTTATAAAACACAAATAAAGGGGTCACATACCATAAAAAGGGTTGATACATATAATATGGTCTTTATGCCACAAAAATGAATTTTAAGAGAGGAAAATTAGTTATGTTTTCAAGAAAATTTAGAATTAATATGTAACTTTGAGCGTGTAGAAGTGATCCCCATTTATAAGTGAAGAAAAGGGATCTTTTGTGAACAACCATTATTTTTCAACAATGGAATGAAACTATTACAGGGTAAATAGCTCAAAAAGTTAGAAATAATTGACTATGCTGTGATATTGGTCCAAGAAATCACCAAATAATAATTTCCACACATTTTTTAAAATTTTAATCCATTTATTCTTATATATATAATCTTTTTTTTATTTCTATTAGGGTAACTAGTTTTTAACCATGTAACATATGTTTTACTAAAAATATAAAATAACACATATTACAATATTTATATGTGATGGACCTAAATTTAATATCTATTTAATCTAATTCAATATTTAAATACGATAAAATAAACTTTTAAATTAAATCATTTTATATATAGAAAGCAGTTTTTTATAGAAAAATGATGTTTTATTCATAATGTATTCATAATCTTCTTTAGAATTGATTTCCAATTCAATTCATGTTAATATAATTATATCCATGATTAAAAATAATTTTATTTTTATTATTTAAAATAGATTAATTTAATTTATTAGATAAAACATACACAATGATAACAAACTAATTCTTTTAAAAAATAATAGTTTCCCCATTATCACAATAATTAAATTTAATCATAATAATCTCATTTTTATACCTAACATTAAAAGTTAAATTATTAAATAATATTAAATTTGTGGTCCAAAATTTGAAATCCATTTTGGTATACCTAATTTCTACAAGTTATGAAAAATTATTTTTATTATAATCAAATAAAAATAGTTGTTTAGAGTAAAATATTACTCAAGTTTCCAAAAAAATAAACATGGATTTTATAAATTCAATATAGAAATTTTAAATGATTTATATAAATTATTAAATATATATATATTTTTAGAGAACATATTTCATAAAATTTTAAGTCATTATTTTGTTAAGATAATGTCATAAAAGTGACATTTTTTTAGCAAAATCAGTATTTGAACTATTCTACTAAAAATAAATTATTTTATAAAAATATCAAAAATTTATCATAATAAAATATTTATATAATTAATATAAAAGTGAAGTTAATATTTTAAAATTCATATTCTAAAATTTATCAATTAATATTTTAAATAAAAATACAATATATAAAGGAAAAATATTTTTATTAAAAAATGACCTTTTAAAACATTAAGTATTCTTAATTCTATTTTGAACGAATCTCTCATTAATTAATATTTTTCATCTACTATAGGTTTTATTATACGTATAATTATACTATCTAATATTTCACATATTGTTTTAGTTCGGTGTTTCATGGGAAATAAGTTATTGATATAATGTTTATTCAAGGAAAAATATATTCCAAAATATTAGGGCGTTATATTCTCTCCCATTAAATAAATTGTGTACTCATAATTTTAATTATCACTTAAACATAACAATACTTAAGGTTATATAATGATAATAATGACTCAATATATAGCTTCTAATAGACATAAACCATTTTCTCTTTTGGAATACTAGGTAACATATCTTTTCCATCATAAAAAGAATATAAATATTGTTCAGTTGTTCTTTAACCATTTGTGATAAATACCCAAACTAAATGGGGATAAATTATCATTGTAATATTATAGTTATAATTATATTAATAGGTGACCATTGGTTGATTTTTATATGTTATTTACTATCTTTTAAATTATCATTTTCAAGAGATCCAATCCATGCCTAATATCACATTAAATTGACTAAAGGAATAACAATAGGATTTTATAGGAAGCAAATTCATATAAAAATTTATTCAATATTAGTTATCTATTTGGGATACAATAATAATAGATATTTTTGTTTTTATTAATAATTCAACATATAGTCATGGGGGTTGTGATTTTATGTTTTTAGTAAACAATCTAGATGCATATGAGTAGGTTGTACAAGATACAAATAGAAAACTTACAATTATTGAGTGAGTGACAAGTGTTCCTCATTCCATATCATTTTCAAAGCCCACTTCCATTATTTTAGTTGATTAGGATTTTATCTATCATATAAATTTCTAGTTTGTAACATCCTTGTTAGCCCATGTATTAGGGCATTGACTTATATAATACCCAAGTTTCCAACATTTAAGCCATTGAACTATTAGTGGTACATTAAGATGAACTCTATTTTCTTTACTCATGTCCAATGAGTTATTTATTTTTTATTTCAAATTATTTGATATATGAACTCATTTTCCACATATTAAACATATCATAATTCCTTTAAGACACCCCCTTGGTGATTCTTACTACATTATTGGCATGAAGGAAATTAAATCTTATTTCTTTCATCATCTACATAACCTAAAATTCTATAGGGATCCATCCTAATATTCTTTGGTGTTTTTGGAAATTAGAATAAGTTTACATTTTTAATCATATGTTATGATATAGTATTTGGAATAACCATAATATTTATCATTCCATATCTTTTTCATGTTAGGTTCCTCATTAGGACAATCTCCATATTTTCCATGACATACATTATTAACTTGGTTCCTTTAAGATTCATCAATAACTGAAGCCAAAATGATTTATTAATGAGTGATGAAAGAGAAAAATAAAAATAAAATTATTATAAGATAATTACATGAAAAATTTAACCTCAAAATTCTATATTCTTATAAATTATTACATTATCTTTCAATTTAACCTAAATCACTCTCTATTCAATATAGGTTTCTTTAAGTAGGTTTATATCATAATGATTGACCTAATTTATTAATATAATAAATCCTACATACTAGCTTGTAAATATAACATGATTAAACAAAGAATATCCCCTGGGACTATCCAACCGGGTTTTCTATCCAAATACCACCCATCATGTACTAGTGTGACGATTAAGTTGACACTTAACCAAATATTTTTAAGTTGATTACCCCTAGGTGCATCTATGACACTACTGTATCCACTTTTTAATACCCATATATGGATTTTATTTCTAGGAGAACCACATAATCCTTACTTTACCAAAATTATAAGATTTTATCCTATACTTAGATTTATCCATTATAATTTTACCTAGAGTTTTCAATAAAGTTTTCATATCCCAATCCATAAATTATTCAATATTACTTCGATGATCCTAAAGAGTTTTCTACACCTTTGAAATTATGATCAACCTTAACTTATTAACACTTAAAATTATCCCCATATAATATCCCTATCTCCAAATTTATCTAAACACTACTCTGATAGCAACTATGATGCCCCACAAATGTGACCATCTTAATTACATGACATAAATAAAATATTACATTGAAATATATTCCCATGATATTTACAATTAAGAGATTTTGTGAAATAAGAAAAACATTGAATAAAAAAACTCAAGATTTTTTAACCAATGGAAATTTTTTAAACTATATAAGCAACTGATCAATAAATAATAAGTCTTTAACATATCACACCAATTCTCTACATAAGGAAAACTTCTAGACATATCTTACTTTTATTATCTTAATAATCAGGGAAAATGGAAACATAAGAAATGGGTGAGCTCAGGTGAGAAATAAGGGTAAACATAAGAGATACCCATCAAATATCATAAGTGAAATTATGATGAGAATATAGGTATAATCATGATACATAAGTATGGTATTTATAATAAATACTTTATTATAAATCATGGAATAAAGATTTTTATAAAATCAAAATTGTTTGATAACATGACTTAATAAACATGATCTATGAGAGAATAACACATTCATGAGAATAAGCATAAAACTATGGCATAATAAGGAAATATAGAATAACCTGAAATGAAAGGAATCATATCCATGAGTGAATAAAATCGTCACCATGTATACATTGAGTACCACTTCAAATCAATCAATCATTATATCATGATTAATCCAGAGAAATAATATGGATTTCATATCTTTTTTAAATGTAATCATATAAGGGAAAAATTTATAATTCCATTAATAATATTAATATGATATTCCTTTGGAAAATAAATGGATATAAAAATATATCTTGTAACTTTATATGTAAATAACTTTCAATTAAGATAATATAGCATATTATATTTACACTATATATAGAGTATATCCAATTAAATAAATAATTTCCCTAATAAATCAATATATAGAATCCTGGTGAACTCCTTTCAATTAGAGAAATTGAAAAATCATTATTCACAAAGGAAGGGCATTGGAGGAAAAATTATGTTCACACATAGATATTGATCAAGCATTTAAAAAATAGGGATAAATCATTTCTCTTATATAGATTTAACATTGAATATTTTTGAAAACATAGGTGAATAATTAATAGGTATATGAAAAATAATTTTAGAAGAATTTTAGAATTTTACTTTTAAAATCATGATGAAAATGACACTTTTTCAGTAAAAAAATTCTATATAAAATTCATTTATTAATAAAAAATAATTTACTTAGTAAAACCCTAAAACATGGGAAATAAATTTCAAAATAATAGGGAATACATTTTTGTAAAAAATTTAAGAAATAATTTTCTTTTCTTATTTTTATAAAAAAATTATAGGAGAAAAATTAACTTGTTTATTCTAAAAAATAATTTTCAAAAAGGTTGGAAAGAAATATTTTGAGATATATTAAAACATTATATTTTATGAAATCCCCATCAATGGATCCTTGAAGAATACAAAATTTTTTAAAGAGAAAATATAGATTGGAATATAAGAAATATTTTTATAATATATAAAACCAATTAATATTTTGATACACATTTATTGGAAACCCACACTATAAATAGGGAAATAAAATTTATATTTGAGAAGTGGTGATGAGAAGTAAGAGTATCACATGAATTAATCCATATTTGAGTTCCTAAAAAATACTAGAAATTATTTGGGAAGGAAAATATGTAAATGGAGGATAAAGATCTATTGGAAATAATGGGAGTTACTCTTTCCAACGTTAAACATTTATTTGAGAAGTTATTTCATCAAATAAGATGATACTGATGAAACTATGTAACTTCCATGGGGAAAAATATAAATTACCATTGGAAAAGTGAAATTGAAGGATAAAAAGGGGGATTAGAATATCATAACAAAATAGAGAACTTATGAATCAAGGATAATGAATTTGAGTGAATAAATCTATTACGACTCAAATAACATTTTAATGAAAAACCATTGAATAAGATATTTCTTATAATTTAACTTAAAATAACTTAAAAAAAATAAAATTCATGATATAATATTACAAATAATCAGTATATAGACCACATTAAATTAAATTGGTGCATAATCAGAAGTACGCCTCAAGAAATAAGAATTGAGACCAAGAAAACCTTTCATGTAACATAATATTTGAGGTAATAATAATTTGACAATTATGTTATAAGAAATAATTTTAAAACCTTATAAAATAAGGAGTAAATAAATTAAAAATTATTCATTAGGAAGAATAAATCAATCTTGAAGAAATAGAGTTAAGTGATAATTCTTATAACTCAATGAAAGAAGATTGAGTTGGAAAATACCATTACCTTGGTCTTGATTTTATTTTTAAATGTGTCTAACTTATTGAATAATAAAATTATATTTATTAGATACCTTATTTAATAAAATTATTCATCTATATTTTATTTAAAAAGTACCATTTAATTACAGGGTTTGTGTAAATTATTTAGGTTCACCGGATCATGCATTCTCAACAGAGGTCATCAGACAGAGATAATCAAACAAAGTTCATTGAATATATTGGGCATATGTTTTTAGATAATTAGTATAATATAATATGAGTTTTAAGGTTTTTATAAGATATAATCCCATCATATAGAGTCATTATATTGATATCATCGAACAAAGGAATCCTACAATGAGTCTTCAATGTTGGTGAATAATGATGATCAGATAACAAATATTGAATGAAGCTCTCATATAAAGTGCTCATAGGGAGAGGTCACTAAATGTATTGGTTGTTATAATGGTGATTAGATATTGGAGGTTCTATAAAATGATTCAATAGTGTATCTATGGTTTCCTAGGTCAATGAGACATTGACCACAAATCACAGAGTTCATTGCAACTAGTTGACCATACATAGACCTCTATAAAGAGGTATGGGGGCCCAAATATGATATATATATATATATAAATAGAGAATGTTTCTAACTGATTTTTTTGAGACATTATAATGTGGAAACGAAGTGAGAGAATGTTTTTTATTCTCTTGTATCTACTGAAATGAAATATTCTAATAGTGTTGTCCTATGGATGTATGTAATTTATCTGAACCATGGAAATATATATTGTATGTTTTCTTTTTTGTTTTGTGATGTTTTTTACAAAGTTTTTGTGGTTAATATATGGTATCTCATATTATTTCTAGTTAATTTTATTTAGGAGGTGGTTATAAAAAAACATATATCTAGTAACATTTTGAAGCTTCTATACTACATAGACTGTGGAATTTAGATGAACATATATACAATGTATGTAGTGATTTACATATTTGTTCAATATATGTAATAAAAATAATGATTACAGGGTTTTGTCCCAATAAGTGGTATCATTTAAGGTTATACTTCACTCAGAAAATTCAGCTTTCATCTCCTCTTAACTTTCAAGAAATTTTATTTTAGTTGATTGCACTGTTATCAAAAGAATGAATTTCGAGCAAATAAAATTTCATATTGATATGTTTGATGGAATTGAATTTTCCTTTTCGAGAATGAAACTAGAGGATAATTAGATACAAAAAGATCTTGATGACCCTTTTTCTAGTAAATGTTATGAATCAAAGAAAAATCATAATGGGAGTGATTGGATATGAATCATTTGGCTTTGATCAGGATGTCTCTGGATTAGAATGTTGTGTTCAATATTATAGAGAATAAAATTAATACAAATGTTATGAAATTATTGGATAAAATGTATAAAAAAACAACTTATCTTAATAATTTTTTTATGATGCTAAGATTTATTAACTTGAGATTATCAAACAAAAGTCTTATAACTGATCATGTGAATGAATTCAATATTACTTGAGGGTAGCTCAAGTTAGTGAAGGGAACTTTGAAAAATGATATTTGGGATTTATTTATTATTTCCTAACTTATAAAGAAATTGGGTACCATGGTGAAAAAGGTGAGAAACAATATTAGGAATACATATATAGTGTTTTATGAAATTCAAAAACTAATCTTGAATGAGGAGTTAAGATGGAAGGAAGTTGAGACTTCATTCAGACGTTCTCTCAATGATACCAGATGGGGAAAGTCAAAAAAATGGATAGAAAGTTAGAAGAATAAATCTTCATATGAGAATTCCTATAGATAAATCAAGGGAAATCAACTGGTTTGGGTATTACATTTTGTATTTATTGAAAGAAAAATGATATCCAGAAAAATTACAGTAATCAGACCAAGGATTCAACTACTAAATAGAGAAACTTAGTTAGTATAGAAAATGGAGGTTCTATCTTGATACTAAGAATGATCATTCTATAGGATTCATAGTTTATTAACTCGAGGTAATATTTTAATTCAACTTTTGAGCATGGGTACATGGTTGATTATGTACCATGGGGTTTGGGTAGAGTATATTTAGTAGATGAAGCTATGGATATATTTTGGAAGGGTGATGTTAATATTAGAATGAAAAATAGAAGTTTCATGATACTAAAAGATATTATACATATTCTAATTATCTAGAAGAACCTAATATTAGTGTGTTTTATTATTAGATATAGTGATATAAACTTTGGTGGTCACCCTTCAAATGATGAAAATAAAGAAATCATACAGATCTAAGAATTTTTTTTTCTATAAAGAACTTATGTGGAAAGCTTAGAACTTGGATGGGAAAGAAGTTGAGGAAATATCTACTCTCAATGTTCAAGATGACATGATAATCTATAATCAGAAAAAGAACAACTTGAAAAAACTTTATCGAAAAAATAAATAAAATATAGAAGAATATCCAATAGGGATATTTTAATTGATGATTTAGGGGTTGTGATGAGAATATCAACTCATATTAGAAAACTAATTCAATGGTTTAGAGATGATATAAATTTATAATTTCTAATGGATGAAGGAGAAATAGATATTCTAGATGAAGTAGCTACTCTGAGAGACTTGAAACAATGAGAGTCATCCATGAAAGAGAAAACATGTTCCATAAATATTAATATTTTTTTAGTTGGATAAACTACTAGAAGGAATGGTAGCTCTATAAAACAAATGACTTTTTTATTTGAATGGGGATGTAGATATAATAAAGAGATACAAATAAAGGTTAGTGGTTAAGGGTTTTATAAAAAAAGAAGGAATATAATTTTATGGAATTTCCTCACCAGTGGTGAAGCACATAATAATTAGGAAAATCTTAGAATTGTTGCATTAAATGATGTACACTTTAAGAAAATGGATGTAAAGGTAGCCTCTCTTCAGGGGAATTTGGAGGAATAAATTTACATGGTTCATCCTAAGGGTTATAAACTTTATTATAAGGATAATTTTTTTAAGTTGAAATGAAATATTTATGGATTGAAGAAATATACTATATTTTTAAATAAGAAGTTTTGTTCTTTTATGCATGAATAAAGATTCATTCAATGTGATTATGATCACTTTTGTTATAGAAAGAAACATATAGATGGAAGATATATCATACTGTTGTTTTATGTGGATTATATATTGATTACTAATCTATAGTTACATTGAAATTAGGAAATAAATAGGATGTTTTCAAGATGTTTTTAGGTGAAATACCTTTAAAAAGATAAGAATATCATGGGAATGAGAATCGAGAGGGACATGAAAGATGATTTTTTGGTCTCATCCTAGAAGGAATACATAAGGAATTCCATAAAAATATTTGGAATGGCTGGTTGTAAACCTATCTCAACCTCCCTCATTAGAAACTTAAAACTATCTAATGTATAAGCAATATAAACTTATGAGGGAAGTTCATGACCCGATGAATGTTACTTATGCTTCAGATTCATGAAGTTTGATGTATGAAATGGCTTGTACTTGAATATATATTTATTTTTCAATGGTATTTTCAACCATTTCATGTAAAATACTTATAAGGAAACATTGGAATTATGTGAAATGAATATTATGATACTTGAAGGGGCCTGAGTATATAGATTTATGTTTAGGTGATAATTATTAGTAATTTTTTTTAATGAGTATTTTTTGAATATATGGAATGATGAAAATGTACTATAGGTTTAGTAGTCACTTTTAGTGGAATAATGGTATATTTGATGTCGTGATTGTATAAAGTTGTTAATTTTTCCATATTGGAAGTAGAGTATGTTTCTACTGCTGAATTAAGGAAATATTTGACATGGTTAATAGACTTACTGAATGAACTTAGAAAGGGATCAAATGGATGAATTTTTTTTTATGATTATCTAAGTTACGTTAATTTTTATCACTATCTAGTGTTTCATAAAATAATTAAAAAAATTTACTTGAATTATCAATTTATATGAAACCTACTTGAGGATAAAGTATTGGAGCTTCAAAAGTTATCTAGTAGTATAATACTATAGATATGATTAGAACTGTTATGTTCCAAGAAATTTTGAGGCACCACAATTCCTTAGTTAGACCCAGATGATTAGATAGAGTAGAGGAAACTGTATTCATTGAATTATGGAAAAGAATGTATAGATGGATGATTAATGTTGGAAGCTTGATTAAATTTACAATTGGGGGATTATTTGGTTTTTAAATGTTATATCGGTTAACTAAAGAAAGTATTTCGAATAGAGTTCATCATACTGATATGATTAGAATAATATCATTAGATAGAAGAGAATAATGATTTCAGTTGATCAATATCGAATCATTTGGTAAGGAAATTTGTCACCAAATAGATTTCTTTTGGATGAATTCATTATATTTAGATAATCAAAGAGAGAAATATTACAATTAGAGTTTGAATTCATTGAACAGTAATGATAAGACAAAGAATATCATACTGAGATCTCATATATGGTGTTCACTAGGAGAGGTGACTCAATGCATTAGTTGTTTTCATGGTGACTAGATTTTGGTAGTTTCAACAGATAGTTCAACTATTTATCGATAGTTTTCCAGTCTAACATGAGGTTGACCATGAATCTCAATGGTTGGTGCAATATGTTTATCGGATAAAGACCTATATAAAGAGGTGTGGTGTTATTCTCAAATTTTTGTATAAACATTGAATGTTTTTATTAAAATTTCTAAGACTTTTTAAAGAGGAGAGGAAGTGAGTGAGGGTTTTTTATTTTCTTATTTCTCGTGAAATGAAATATATTTATAGTGTTATCCTATGGATATAGGGTATTTATCCAAAACACATTAATCATGATTTTTTTACTTTATATTTTCTTTTTTTGAAGTGTGTTTTTAATGTTTGTGTGGTAATTTGGTGGGCTCTCATCCTAGTTCTTGTGCACAATCTTGAGTAGGTGGTTATCGCACAAACATCTATTTGGTAATATTGTGAAATTTTATTACTATGAATACTATGGTGTTTAGATGATCATATATCCATTATACATGGTACTTTACAAGTTTATTCATTGTATGAAACAAATAGATTTCTTTTAGGGTCTCTCCCAATATTAATATTATACGCTATTTATTTATTATATAGCTTTATCTTATGTAGGTTATTTGAGGTGGTTCAACCAATTTTTACTTAACTATTTTTTATATTGACCATGGTCAAAGATATTATAGGATAAATTCATAATCTCAAGAATCGTATAGTTTTATGTATTTATTATTCTATTTGTATAAATTTTAAATAATTATATATATATTTATAAAATAAACTCGGATTAGTAAAAATATTATGATATGTTCAATTTAGGTAGTTAAGTTTACTATGAATGCTTATTATTAACATAAATTACATAATTTATAATATTATATTTCTATAATATTAGTAGTTTCATAATATTCAGGTTTTTACATTAAATATATTCTTAAGGTTTTCCATGTTAGAGTTATATATCATAGTTCATGTAGGTGTTTAAACCGACCTAAATAAGAACACACTATAAATCAATGGGTGAGTATGAAAATGAAAGTGTAAAATATAATTATAATAGATTAATAATTAAATTATTAATATGTTTTTATTTTTTTAAATAATATTTTAAGTGGTTTTGATAACTTATTAATTTCAATATGAAAAAAACATTGCAACATGGAGGGGGTAGTCAACAAAACACAAGGTTAAAAATTTCATTTCTTAAAGAATGTGAGGGAATTAAGGTGGATTATAATTTTTATAACTATAAAAATAATTACATTATACATGTAAATTTTTTTATTGAATTATTTTCTTATAATCATCAAATTTAGTTAGTGGTGAAAAATAGAAGATGCCGCTTTATGGAGGTAGTATCCAGCACAAACACACCATCAATGTTCTTTTGTTATTGTAAATGGATAAAAAGGAATAAATAAGTGTTTTCTATTAATATATTGAAAATTTAGTATAATAATGATATTTATATCATTATATTACTATGCCCAGGTTAGGTTGTGATGATAAAAATTAAGAAGAATAAGTTAAGGATAATGTAATACTCACATTGGGACTTTGAACGTTCTTTTGAAAGTTTCCATGAAAATGAATAGATTAGGATAACTAATGGAAAAATGAGCCTTAAGTAACATAAGGGAATTCAAGAATTATATAATTGGGTAGTGTTTCAATGAAATTTCACAGGGTATGTGTAACCTTGAGAGGGTGGAAGTGATCTATATTTATAAGTGAAGAAAATGTCACTTTTGGGAGCATACATTATTTTTCTATATTGTAATGACAATATATAAGGGTAAATTGTTCCAAAAGTGAGAAATATTTTAGTTCAGGGTTATATTGGATTGAAAAATCCTTATAAAATAATTTTCACACAATTATTAATTTTTATGTCATTTACTCTTATATTTTTACTTTTACCTTTTTTTACCAGGGTAACTAGTTTTTACCCAAGTAACATATGTTTTAAAAAAAATACAATATAAATCCTATTAAAATTTTTGGGTGTTATAAACCTAAATTTTAACTCCATTTAATCTAATTAAAATTTTAAATAATAGAAAAATATATTTTAAATTAAAACATTTTTTATATAGAAAAGAATCTTTTTTTAAAAAAGTGATTTTTTTCCGTAATGTTTTCTTAATCTTATTTAGCATTGATTAACTATTAAACTTCTGTTAATATAATTATATATGTGTTTAAAAATAATATTATATTAATTATTTAAAATATATTAATTTAATTGATTATTTAAAAACCACATAATGATAATAAAATAATTATTCAAAAAAATTAAAGTTTCACTGTTACCATAATAATTAACTTTAATCTTAGTAATCTCATTTTTATACCTAAAAATGAAAATGAAAATATCTTATAATATAAAAATTATGATATAAATTATGAAATCAATTTCGTTAGATTTATTTTCCACAAGTGATGAAAACTAATCTTTAATATAGGTGAATAAAAATAAATTTTCAGAATAAAATATTACTCAAGCTTCCAAAATGTTCAATATAGACTTAATAAATTCAATATAGTATTTTTAAATATTTATGTTACCTATTAAATATATATATTTTATATAAAAAAGGTTTCATAAATTTTTCAGTAATTATTGTGTTAAGTTTGTTTCATAAAAGAGAGAGTTTTTAGAAAAATCGGTATTTTCACTATTCACCTAAAAATATTATTATTTAGAAAAATATCAAAAAATCATCCAAAGACAATATTGATATTATTAATAAAAAAAATGATGTTATATTTTTCCAAATTCAAATTATAAAATTAATAAATTTATATTTTAAATAAAAATACAATATATAGGGAAAACTCATTTTATTGAAAAATTCATTTTTGAAACATTAAGTATTATTAGTCTGATTTTTGAACATTTTTAATTGATTAATATCTTTTTATCAACCATTGTATTTTTTCTTATTATAATTTTCTTATTAAACATGTCATAGAATATTTTAGTTTGGTTTTGCGAGTGAAAAAACCTAGCAATACAATTTTTATTTGAAGGAAAATATATTATGAAATTTCATGTTTTTGCAAAAAACATCCAAACACTCCTCCCCAATTCCTATAGAATTTTATCTCACAAAATTAATCTCTTAATAGGACTTAAGGTGTAATCCAAAGGATGATAACCAGGGAAGAAGTAATGGTCTTAACATAGTTTTTTCATATTTTTTATTCTTTAAGATCCTCTAAATCTATTATATCAATCCAAATATCTTAAAATAAGTATCGTAAATAAACTAATATTTTATTATGTTGATGTAATAATCATTACCTATATCATTTCAATTTAATGAAAATTAAAAATTTCACTGATGTGTATGTGAAAACTACTATCTCCAAGAAGAGTTATATTTCATTTTTCATCATCGATTCTCATGGATGGTTATATAGATTAATTTAAAGAATATATATGATATATATTAATTAAATATTTTATTAAAAAGGTAAATTATTTTCTACATTCATCTATTTTCATCCATTGAAAAATGAAATCCTCGCTCATATGTACATGCACAATATCAACTCCATGAAGTAATGTATAACATTTATCATCAATACCTTACATGTTTGCTTATAAAAGCGTATATAATAAACAAATATGATATTTATGACTAAATTAAGATTCTACAACCTTGAACAAAGTTTAAGAAATAGAATCAACATACCAAAATATGCATGGAAAATAGAACAATTGACACTTAAAATGAAGAATTATTAATAAATGGGAAATTATAAATTTTAAGGGAATGATATATAATAAGATAAGTATGAATATTGTTTTTATAAGTTTATAATAATCTAAATTTATTATATAGGATTTTAGATCACATACAAAACATGATGTGACTTGAGTTAAGGGATTATTTTTCTATCTCAATTTTTATCAGGATTTCTTATGTTTCAATTTTCAATGTAGTAAATTTTATGTTCCTTATTTTCTAAACCCCAAATTTTTTTCTTTTCCTTTATTTATATTTTACAATTTTAGGTATTCATTACATTTACACCATATTTGGTATTGAATAATATCTAAAGATTGTTTTTAAGAAAATTCAATCTGATTTCTTCTTCTTGTTAAGGTATTTTTATCTTCCCTATCCATGTCCATCAAAATTATTTTATGGAAATAATTATACACTTTTAAATGATTGAAAATATATTTTATAATATTTTATACTTTCATTAATTTTTTTAAAGGAATGTTCTCATTTTTTTCAAAATAGGTCATTTTTGACTTTGTGAAAAGAGTGTGAAAATATGGTTTTTCAATGTTTTCACATTGAATTAATTGTGAAAACATCATTTCCTTTATCTACCATGAAGATTAATTTACAAGTTTCCATAGTTTTTCAAATAAATCCTATTCCATATTTTTTATATTTTTTATTTTTTAAATGGTATATAAATAAAAGGATATTTCTTCTTATCTTTAAAATCATATTTATAATGAATTTATAAAAGTAAATTCATTTATGTCAACATCTTTTAAGTATTTTTATGATTAACTTGGGATATGATCTTATGATGCCATCCATTTATTTTCTCTGGACGAATTTTTAAGATGATTTTTTAAATTGTTTTTAGGAAACTCATTTCTTCTCCATTGGTTAATTAAATTATGATAAAATGATGAATTATTTGTGATATTATGTAACAAATATGTTTTATTTTCATTGCTTTATTGTTGGGTATGTAATTATAGATCCTTCAAATGCTTCGGATATAGCTTGATGTCTTATTAGATAATATAAAAGGGAATGAGGATTGAACCCAATCCACTATGGGACTCTATCTACAATGTTTATGGGAATGGGGAGTAAACCTAATACACTATGGGATTATAACCACCATGATAGAATTTATAGTGAGTTTGACTAAGTAAATGTTTTACTATGCTTATGTGTATGAAAAAAAATTATATCTCAAGATTATGATATTTATTCATGGTTCATGATTGGTTATAGACGATTCAATACTATTATGATTCATGAAATTTGTTATAAAAAATCCTTATTCCATGAATCATAATTTATGGTCAATGACTTATTGGGTATGTTTTTGTAAGTTATAACCATGTTTTTATACCCTTAGGATTATATTATTATTGTTTATGTTCTTCAATTGTTATTTAACTAGTTTACCCTTACTGAGCATATAATATCATCCATTCTTATGTTTCCATTTCCTCAGGTTATGTAGAATGATATTAAGTAGTATATGTTTAAGAAGGATACTATGTAGGAAGAACTTTGTAGGATATGTTAAATTTCTTTCATGATTTTTTTGATTTTATATCTTGTCTCTAAATACCCAAAACCATTATAGTTATCGGGTGTTTATTATTCTGAGATGTAATTAATATTCATATAAAATGATATAATATTTATTTAAGCGATCCTTGGGTTGCATCATCTTTGTTGGTAAATGGGAATGAAGTTTCTTCAAGACTAAAAATTCAATATATGATAAAAACCATGAAAATTAAATTTGGTTACTACTACATTAATTCAGAATTCATGGGGTGATGTTGTTCAATAGTCTTAGGATTCCTCCAGGGTAATGGGGGAGATGGAGTCTATGGACCTATGTGTAGAGGAGGTGAATGGTGGAGCATGCCTGTATCAGATAGTACTAGAATCTTCTTTATTGTGGTCAGTGGATTAGTATCACTAGGGATACTCAAAGGTGGAGGTGATGCAAGACTGTGTTACTCATAGTGATGCTTCACAAGTTTGGTTAGATAATGATAATATCAGATTGTGTTTTAGGTTATATTGTTTGTTCTATTAATAGTGTTATAAGCGGTCCTTCATGAGTTCCATGGTTCACCTCTTTTTGTGAATTTAGGTGTCTTTTGGTAGTATCATGCTTTGAGGAGGTAGGTTTGGTAACTTGGGATGAATATTTAAGTAGTGAAGTTTGCATTGTGGTACAAGGTCTTCCCATAGGTGAAGACAAAGAATTGAGTTATAGGTGTTTTGTTATAGTTGTTAGATGCATCTGAGTAGAAATGGGTGGACATATTTGTAGATTACATCACTGATCTACCCCGATGACAAGGGTGATGTGATACTTTTTGAGTGATTATGGACTGATGAATAAAATCATATCATTTCAAAAAAATTAAGGAGTTAGGTGTTGTGGATACTCTATTGAGGCAGTATCTGGATGATATTTTTTTGACTCCATGGGTTACTGAGGTCCATAATTTTCAATAGGGATTTTTACCGCATAAACATGGTATGGTATTCAATGTGCATTCAACTCCCAATTAATCCTTAACCTAAATTTCCACCCATAAGAGAATTAGTAGATATATTTGACTATACATACCTTATAAGATATGTTGTGGGAATATATCTTGGAATTTTTTGGGTTGGGGGTGAAGAACTTTCCATTAGTAGGGTTTTCTCACAACAACAACCACGACTCTTCAATTTTTATATAACCTTTTGAGGATTTATATGGGTGACCTTGTAAATCCCTGTTGTGTTATACCATTATAGGGGAGACTTATTTATTTGGATGTGATATAGTGTAGAGCATGACCAAAGATATCCATGAAATCTAATAGTTGATAAAGGTAACCAAGAACCATTATAAGTATTACACTAATCATTGGAGGGGAATTTTAGAGTTTCAGGATAGAGATAATGAATTTTTTAGGGTTTTCCATTATATTGATCAATATAGGTTTGATCATTGGAGTAATTTAACTCCTAGATTTATTTCCCCTTTTGAGATGTTGGTGAGAGTTGGTTTCGTGGATCACCGATTATCTCTTCCCCCATAGTTAGAGAGGATCCATGATGTCTTCCCTACATTTATGCTCCACCAATATATTCACAATGGATCTAATGTGACTTATTAAGGAGATTTAGATGTAGGGGTTGATGAAATGTTTATGGAGTGACTGATTAAGATCCAAGATTTCCAAGGGAAGGTGTTTTGTAGACATGTAATCCAATTGGTTCCCATTTTTAGGGGGAATTTTGGCATAGAAGAGGGTAATTAGTAAAATTAGTCGCTAATGTGCACTTTGTATCCAAAGTTTTTTTAGTTTTAAATTCTAATGATGATATATATGATGGTTTTATTTTTAATGAAATGTTTTCCTATAGCTATTTTACTTGAATTAATTCATAGGTGTTGTTGTGAATTGGTGATGGTGTCATTATTATTTGATAGGTATTTTCCCAAAGAGTGTAATCTTTTTTCTTTTTACCACATGTTTTAATCACCCATTTATCTTCAAGTGGTGGTCATGTTTTTTTATTGAAATAATATTTAGAGGTATCTCACAATGTTGTTATTCAGATTCACCCTTCTCTATTATTTTATGTTTTGGTTTAACTATTGAGGATGAGAATAGTTTGGGAGGTATCTAATGTAATGGAACAGAACCTTCTAGCCTACTAAATTAAATATTTAAGGTTTTTTAAGGAATTTAAATGAATTTAAGAGGCATTCATGAATGTAGAAAATAATTATATCCATTTTGAGGGTCTCTATGCCAAAGAAATTTGAGCGGTGCTAGCTATTTTATGTTTTTTGGGAGCTGTGGACATGGTGTAACCATTTTGATTTGTCCATTTTGAGGCCTTGTGTGTTTTGAGAATGTTTTTTGATACTTGGTGCACTATCTTGATTGAAGAAACTTAGCTAGATGTTTTGGAAATCATTTTTCATAAGGTGTTTAACTTGTGGAAAATAAGGAAGGATTCCATGTCATAGTGTATGGTGTGGTGTTGTTGGTGCCTTGGGAGTCCTTTATATTAAAAACATGGTTCATGAAATTCCTAGGGAATTGGGAATGGTGTTTTTTTAGGTCGATGTGATACTGAGCATGTGAGGGAGGAGTAATAACATTATAGATCTCATAATTCTTATGTATTGGATGTGGTGGGTCAAAACAGCTATAGATTTCTTCTTATTCGTTAGCATGGGGTTGTGGTATCCTCCTGGGTTCCATAGTTCATGGAGTGGTTGCAGGAAAAGGTGTTTTAAATTGTTTTTAATGCACATGAAACTTAAGGATTAAAAGGATTCGATATATGATATCAATTTATTGAGGTACACTATACGCATAGTGGGAGTTAATATGATATGTTGGAGTAAAGTTAGAACCCCTCTATAAATAGAGGTCCATATCTTACCTGGTTTAATTTTCATTCTATTATTTTGAACCCTAGCCAAACCTATCCCATATAATTTCTCTCCAGCCACCCTTCTTGAGGATTTTTAATCCATAGATCATCAAGATCCATCTATATTCATTAAATTTATTCCATTCTCCTATTATACTCTTCTTTATTATTCCCTTTTCTTCTGAAGGTTTTTGTGGTACAATTCCTTTTTTTTACAATTGTGTTTTGAGTATTAATTGATGATGGATTATCATTATTAGGTTTTTATGTTGTTCCTTTCAACATTGGTGGAGATTTATTCCTCAAATATTCTATTTTTATTGGTTTTATCTTGAAGCATCGTATTGGGGTAAGGGTTTCAAGAATCTATCTTGTTTTTGAAAAAATATTAGGACTATCATGATTTTTATTCATTGGTAAATTAGTATAAATTAAGTTAAAGAATATAGTTATTTGATAATATTGATAAATGGGAAGGGAAGTACTTCATATATGGTTTATCTATATTATATATTATTCATTATTATGATACTATTGTTTCCTATTTGGTAAGGAAAATAATGAATAACTAAAGAATAATATGATGAACATGGTGATTGAGAATATATGATAAATATGTATGGTGTGAACTTTAATATTTTTTGATAACTGAATCCCCCTAAAATTAAATAATTGTTTCATGTTTAATTATAGATGTGAGACCCATGCTACTATGAATTAATTGCTATAAAATCCTATCTATTTTTGTTTAAGGAATAGAATTACCTCACATAATTAAATGATAAATAAATATGGTAATAAAATGGGGTTTTTCACAATAAATTTGAACATGATAATGGTTTTAGAATATTTATTATATATGAATATAAAGGATAAAAATGGTCTTTACTATGTGGGTGTGGTTTTGGTATGTAATTTAGTTGTGATTAGTTATATATTGTGGTATTGGTGGTGTGGTGGGTTGATAAAGGAAAGGTATGGTCTTGGTTCCTAGTTGGCATGGTATGCATGGTAGTTCCATATGATGCAATGTTGGGTGGTGAATACGATGTGGATTATAATTGTGTGAGGTTTGTTGTGTGGGATGGCTATGAATCATAAGATGATGGTTGTGAAAATTGTTTCATGGATAGTAGTGCCTAATTGTATGGAATGGAATGGATTAAAAATGAATATAAATTTTTTTTGTTGGGATTTAAATGATCTTGTAGTAAATGTTTATGAATTGAACTATTATAAATGTAAATATTCAACATGAATAGTATAAGTATTGTCTTGTGAGTGGATTTTCATTAAATATGGGTTAATAAAGACTAATTTACATGATATATAAAATTAATAGAAAATATGTAATTGGATTAAAAAATACACATTTTTTTGATACTGAGGTAGTTACCATCATGTTGTTCATAACTGGTTGTGTTTTAGAGGTAGTGATGGGTGTTAATATATAACAGTGATACAATGGTGGAGTAAGTGATTTTTTATAGTTCTTTTCTGTTCAACCTTAAGAAAATATTTTTTTCTATCCATCTATCCTTATTTTTTCTTATTAATTATATATTCACCCCCACAAGTTGGTTAACCTTATCGAAACGTAAATGTTTTGGGTATTTTCTCCAACATACAGGTTTATTAGTGTGGATAGTTGAATACCCCTTCTCTCATACTCTCCCATCAGTAGTAGTAAATGGAATGAATGGTGGATATTCCTAGTGATGACATAGTTGGTGGAAATTCCTAGTGGTGATGTTATTTAGTTGGGGTCATGCATTTTAGTAGGAGATAATGTGGTTTATGTATTTTATGTTCATGATACCCTAATACTATGGGCTTATTGTGTGATGGATTCATATGTGATGGTATTGTGATGATATTGTATTGAATAAAATATGTTATAAGCTAAGATCAACCATTAAGATGATGTGATGATGATATTTAAGGGATGAAATATTATGATGTTTGGGGTTAGGAAATGAGAGAGGTAAACAAGTGGGGAAGTTTTTGTAGTGCTATTATGATTATATTCTTTAGATATTATGTAATTAAATTATGTGAGATAAGTGTTCAATGACCCTTGGTGAGGATTATAATGGGATGTTGACATTATAGGTTCTTTTTTGGACCTTCTACTTGTTCACTAGAGCATTTTATGCTCTTCTCAAATTTTCACAAGAGGTCTTGAGGATGATCTCATAGAGTAAACAGTTTATGCTCATCCCTATATATATAAACCAATTTTTATGTAATTAAGAAGGATTTGGTGGCCAATATGGACCATACTACTAGGGATTAGAGAATTGTTCTGGGTGCTATGACCTAGGAGTCTTTTGGTACTTTATTTTTGTGACTTATTTCAATTTACTTCATGCATTATGGATTTTGTTGTTATGGGATTTTTTATTTTTTTATATGATATAGTTATGGTTTCTAATTATCATTTTATCTATTTTCCTTGACTTATTATTGATTTAAATGCCTCCCATTGTGTGTTTTTTACCCTTAGTTCTAGTTTCCAACCCACAAACTATTAGAGGATGACTTTGGGAGTCACTCCTTTTTATTGGAAACCAAGGAGGGGTACCAATGAAGTGGGGGTGGTGTCATGAAATTAAAAATATTTATTATTAGTTACACAAATAAACTTATAATTATTTAATTTATCATATATACTAGATAAAATACTAATATATATTCTCATGGAAATAAATTTAAGGATAAATACTAAAGGAACAACAAAACTAAGCAAGAATGTAAAACACAACATGTAAATAAAATTTATAATCTTCATGGATTGGTTAAATGACCAATGTATATAATAATGATTGAAAAATATACACTAATTAGAAATCCATAATACAAACTCCATTCACATCTAATACCCCTATCTATTAGAGTAATATATCATTTTTCTCTCCTATTGATTTTCATCCCACACTAGTTTTTTTACAGAGTTTTTATTTTTCTAGTGGATATGGGTGAATCTCATTTTTTTAACTTTTCAGTCATCTAAAACTATATTATTTTTTATCACGTTTTATTAAAATCTCAAACACACAATAAAGAATATATACCCAAAATAATTATCAATAAATGAATTTTACAGGCTCTTCTCTAATAGGCCTGGGGTTAACAACTAGTGGTGAGGTATCCACTAAATATAATATGATAGATTTCCTCTATATGTAAAATTTCACATACTAACATGAAAAATTATCTATCATGGTATAAATTATTAAGAAAAATGAATTTTAAACCTTGAATAATAAATAAACATCTACACAATTCTATATAAGATAAAAAATCCCTTCATACAAATGGAAAATCTTAAATAGTTATAATGATACAAAGAAATAAATACATATGAAAAAATGAGTTTATACGAATTAACAATCAAAGTTATTTTCTATCATATCTCTTATACATATCTAAAATTCAAGATCCTATACTTTCTATACTTTTTGTTCTACATTAACATAAGAGAAAAAATATATAGAAGTGTGTATGATGGAGTGAGTTATAATAATAACTATAGTAATCCCAAATAGTGAGAAAAATCCCTTAAATATATAATCATACTCTATAATGTCATAATAAGAAACCACCACACAATATAACCTACTAGAATCTCCCAATAATATAGGATCTCTAACTATGAACTAATATGTCCCTTAGTTTCTCAAAGAGGTGTATTGGTCAAAACACTCATACCATCTGAAGAATCACCATATTCCTCCCTTAAAGTATGTTGGAACTAATATTCCCTATATTCAAATGGTAATCATGAAATGTAACCCTTATACACTAGAATTCCTCAATAACACTCACTTAAAGAGTAGTTCCTCCAAAATACAGGTCATAAATAATAGAAAATAATGATATCATATGTCACATGTTATAATACAACCTAGATATCCTACCCTAATACCAAATCCATCCTATTATAAGTTCCAAAGCACATTCCTAAGCACCATGGGATAGAAAAAAGTTCAAGGAAACCTTTTTTTCACCTTTGGGAATGTTTTTTCTTAATTAAAACAAAATATAAATAAAAGGATTCAAAATGGAATCATGTAAGTAATTTCTATAGTTTGAGATTTCATACAAAATAAATTACCAGTTTTGAAATAAAAATACTTCCAAATGAATCATAATCTAAAAAATAACGCATAAAAAAATATTTATTTATAAACTACATAACTATAACCAATAAGAATAATATATATCCATAATTTATATACAAAAAGGAAATGATTCTAAATAAGAGGGAAAAAGGGGGTTAAAATATGAATACATCGATTACATATGAATGTAATAATTATATTACCAAAAAATACCAAATATCCCTATCTCCATGTTACAACTGAGATCCCCCCACTGGTATCTTCATCCATACTTGAAAAAATGATATGAATTATCCACTATATAAAAGTGGTTCTTTCCAATTATCTATTCCAGATAAGACCAAGTATTCATATACACATAGTGTGTATATATGGTGTGAGTGAATATATATAGTAATATTCCACCACATGATCTATATATAACATTTTAAAAGTAAAAAAATACTTTACTAGCTTGAAATATTGGTAAGAAAATACAATTTCTATATTTATTAAGACCAAATAACATGTAATAATAAATTTATAGCATTAATTTAAAATAAAACAAGTGATTTAAGTGTGATACAAATATAAAATTACATAAATAATGACTTAAATTAAAGTAGTTTATTATAACATATATTGTTCCAAGGAATCATGAGAGAGTACCTATCGATATAAGATAAGGAAACCTAGGATCCTTACACTCAATCCAATATATATCCTTTCCATATCCAAATGATCCCAGATCTCTAGCCATAGCGGCATCCTAAACCAATGAGAAAAATCACTAGCCATAGTGTAATCCTACACCAATGATGAATCCCATAATGGAACTAACCCGAGTGGCATACTAAACTTGGCCATCCAAGTTAGAGTGGAATTATAACTAGGTATGACATGTCCTCTGGGTTTTATCATCACTCAGTGTATATACTTGTCACTATAATCACTCCTATTAACCTAAGGTATTCCTATAATATTTTCCATTACCAAATATATCAAATAACTTCAGACCTTGTACATGAAAGAAACAATCAACTCACCTATGAACAACCTATATGGAAATAACCCCTTTATAAGTATCTTTATTCTATCAAAAAAAAATATCAAATATATGATTTTTATAACAATGATAGGAAATTATATAAAATGGTAAATTATATAGTACAAAAAAATTTAATATTCCAAAAATCCCTTTATTCGTTAAAATTACACATAAAAACTTTTCATCTTTTCAATATAATTCATATCAAAATATTATATGAAAATAAATTTTATTATTTCATTATAAAACTATAATGGACAGTTTTACAAAAACATTGTGGGAAATATTCACATAAATATAGAATATTTATCTTTCAATAAAACAATAAAAAAAATCAAAATTCAAAAAATATAGAACCATTAAGTAATAAAAAAAACATCAACATAGATACCAAATAATTCTTTTATATAATTAAAAGAATAATTTAAAACAAACAAGTACTCATGGTTTAGTTAACATGGGAAATTACAGAGTTCCACATACTAAAAATTAAGGAATTCAATGTAAAATTATGTTATTCTACTGTTTGATAAGAGAAATAATATTTATATGGTTATTGGAACCCCAATAGTTAAAATACAACTATTGAAAATTCATCTATGACAAACCTTAAGACACCATGGAATTTTTAGGGAAATAAGATCAGTTATGAATAAAAGAAATGAAGATGGTTTGATATTTAAAATGAATTACACTAATGAATCAATTCAAATATAAGAGTAAATCACCAAGGAACGAAAAGAAAAGAATGGGAACCATGGGGGTTATCTTTATAGAGAGATAATGGAATTCTCCCCACAAAATGGGGAGAAAGCAGTGGCCTTAAATATTTAATTTAAATTTATAAAAATATAGTTATTTTTTAAAGAGATATATGGTTTGGTTGAATGGTTATGATAAATATGCATTTATAGTGTACATATTTCTATATTTTTTTATATGTGTTATCAGAATGATTAAGGAAAAAGTGCACCCCTGTAGAGACCCGTATCCTGACTTACATGGACTTTACATTACTTTTGCGGAATACTTAGTACATAACAAAAACACACACACAAGGATCGTAATAGTTTAGTGTCTTTGGAAACTCGGAATAAAATCTTCTAATCGTGGTGAAAGATCTTCAACATCTCCCATAAAGATCTTCCTTTTTTTTACCTAAAACCTTTCTTTATATCCTGGGGAGAAGAAAACATAAAAGGGTGAGCTCAAATGCTCAGTAAGGGTAAACAAAAGAAATATCAATCACATCGTATTCATAAGAACATAACATTTTGGAAATCATAACCTGCAAAGGAGAGCATAATTTCATAACATGGGATAAATCATGGTAGTGAAATGTATTCACAATCATCATAACTTAAAACATGAAACTTTGTGGAATTCACACATAATCATAGAGAATCATTTCTTGTTAGTCAAGACTCATTGCCAAGACTATCTTAGTGGACAAAGTCCCTTTCTGAATCGAGTAACCCTCGTTTCAGTCCTGTTTCACTGAACCAGTATAACCTACCGTTCCAGCCCTGTCTATCTCATGAGATATAAAATCTTTACCCAATGCATTGGAGGGAGATATAGGTCCCACCCATCTCATAATGATACCATTCTTATGTGTGCCACAAAATCATAAAACATACATCATAGCATAACCCATGTAATAAAAATGGGATTCTTAAACAACATGACATCATAAAACAATTCATATAAGATAAAGGAATTCATAAAAATATTTCCATCACAACATAATCTAATCCATGTAATAATAGGGATAGAAACAGAACCCTTTATTATCTTAGATGGAAAATAATTTTGATAAAACACTTGAAATCCATTCTTGAGGAAAATATCCTTTCTAATTCAAAAACATTTTCCTTTCTTAACATGTCTTACAATTTAAAACTAAAAGAAGTTGATTAAAAATAAACTTGAAAACTTGTAAAGGAAGCTTGTTGGAAATAATGTTTTAGAAATCTATTCATGCCGTATAAGTTAAAAAAAACATTCTTCTTGTACTTTTGTCGGAAAAGTCAAAAAGTACCTCGTACGAAAAACGACAAAAGATTCCTTTCATATTCTTTACTAAAAACTCACCGAAGGGTAAAACTTGATTTAAACAACTGTAGGTGGATGGAAATAATATTACATATTCAGGAAACATGGATTTGGATGATAAAATAAACCCCAGTAAATACTAAAACAATCTCAGATAAAAATGAGATTGTGATATTTCCCTTACCTTAGGTCCGATTTGCTTTGTATGTGTCCGAAGCTCCTGTATAAGGGTTTAAATAATGTTATTCACTTATTCCAGAATCATACATATTGATATGATATCATATATGATCATATTCTTAGCTTCTTGTTAGTAATATCTCATTGTTACTTGTTACTTGGGTCTTTATTGCCTTTTGTTCTTATGCGTGTTTTGCTGAATAAATTCTTATTCTTCTTTTAAGGTTATAGATACCTTATATCCAGAATGGTATTAGTGTAACATATATCATATTTATTCATTAAATTCATTTATATAATTACTATGTAATGATGATCATGTAGAACGAGTCGCATCACATCGTGGAGACGGTATTCCGTACGTACACACGAGTGATGATATCGTTCCTATGATCGTGGAATTGTATTGGAGTACATATATATTATTTCAGTATAAATATTACTTTATAATAATCATAAATAGTTACTCATCACACCATTATACCCATCCTTGTAAGGTGGTGGTGGAAAATAGATTACACCACGGCGTGGAGACGGTATTCCGTACGTACTCACCGAAGGGTAAAAATTGGATTTAAACTATTTTAAGTGGATGGAAACAATATTACATATTGAGGGAACATGGATGTGGATGATAAAATACACCCCAGTAAATACTTACGAATAAACAATCTCGGATAAAAATGAGATTGTGATATTTTCCTTACCTTAGGTCCGATTTTCTTTGTATGTGTCCGAAGCTCCTGTATAAGGGTTTAAATAATGTTATTCACTTATTCCAGAATCATACATATTGATATGATATCATATATTATCATATTATTAGCTTCTTGTTAGTAATATTTCATTGTTACTTGTTACTTGGGTCTTTATTGCCTTTTGTTCTTATGCGTGTTTTGCCGAATAAATTCTTATTCTTCTTTTAAGGTTATAGATACCTTATATCCAGAATGGTATTAGTGTAACATATATCATATTTATTCATTCAATTCATTTATATAATTACTATGTAATGATGATCATGTAGAACGAGTCGCATCACATCGTGGAGACGGTATTCCGTACGTACGCACGAGTGATGATATCGTTCCTATGATCGTGGAATTGTATTGGAGTACATATATATTATTTCAGTATAAATATTACTTTATAATAATCATAAATAGTTACTCATCACACCATTATACCCATCCTTGTAAGGTGGTGGTGGAAAATAGATTACACCACGGCGTGGAGACGGTATTCCGTACGTACGCACGCGCGGTGATTTCATTTTTCCGTAGGATGGATAGAAGGTGAACTAGGGTTGTTTCATTTTTATAATAACATATCAGTATGTATGTAATACTGATGTTATTACTTTATCAGGAAACAACTAATGAAGAAGAAGTTGAAGAAGAAATAAATTGAAAAGATCGGTAACTCATATTACCTCTTCTTTGGAACGCTTCTTTGAATCCTCCACTTAGGGAACTAAGATTGGTCTTTGAAGAAGACCAGGACCTCTAGGATTATTCTAGGGAAGTGGAGAGGATAAAATGGCAGGGGTTGGCCGAGCTTGAGTGCTCAATTTGGTGTGAGGAGGAGGGGGAGGAGGTACCCTTTTATAAGGGAGGAGAGGGGCACCTTAGGAATTCTTAAAAATATTAATTTATAATAAATCTAACCCCACTTAAAAACCTCCAAAAATGACTCATATTCGAAGATTAGATGATATAGGGTTTTAATCTCATCAACCAATCAAATTTAGACATGTTTGGAGCTTATTTTAAACCTTATCATTTTGATTTATCCTTATTTAATCTATTTAAGTTTATTTGTGGTAATAAAATTCTAAATTTTAAATTATAACAAATAATTACTTATTTGTTGTTAATTTTTCATAATTGTTTACTTTATAACATTATAGACCATATAAATATAAATTTATAATTTTTAAATATTTTTGTGATTTTTAAACAATTTTATAATATGTTATTTTTGTAAAATAACAATAGTGTCAATTTTGACACTATTCATTTATTTGAATTTAAATAAAATATATACAGAATATATGTTAGAACTAAAAGCTTTAATATATTAATAAAAGGTCATATGTATCTATAAAATTAGTGTATCACATTAAATAGTTCATATAATATTTATTTTATTATTTTTAAAACCATTTATTTGGTTTATCTCTTAATAAAATAATTACTACATCATTTTTATATAATTATTTAATATACTTATTTGTTGTATAAAAACTTAAAATAAAATTCTATGATGAAGATAAATATATTACCTTTCACAATAATACTTTTACTCGAATTTATCATCTTACAATCACAGTATTTAAATTGTTATATTTATTAAATTATGAAGGTGACAACTTTGGCTTCATTTAAAATAAAAATAATATAAGTGTAATAATTGCTTTTATAAGGCTCCAAATGGTCAAATATTCGACCATTGGATGCTTATGGTTTACATTTACATGTCCAAAAAGTTTTGGTTAGGTATTTGTGCATTTTATGGTCACTATTAGTTTAATATTCTTGATTTTTCACTAGATAACCAATTTCTGCATCACTATTGTGTCATAATTAATGATAATTATTTAATCCCTAAAAATTATAAATAAATTTATATGATGTAGATAATTTCATTATCTTTATGGAGACTATTTATTTTCTAAGTTTCATGAAGTTTATCACTAAATTAAAATTAATATACTTATAAAATTTAAGAGAGTGACATGTTGTCACTTTCTTTGGTTTTAATAATAATTAAGTTATTTTCATGGAAAAATGTTCATTAAATGATTCTAATCTGACCCTTAGGTAATATGGGTCGACTTTTAGTCATCCAATAGGATTTTGACATTTGTTAGGGTAATTTTAAAATATTATATTTACCCTTAATTACCCGATTTACTTTTAACTATGGTAAATAAAATTTACCGTAGTTACTATTCATAATTCCCAAAAATAAAAAGTAGCTTATTAACATAATTTGGACCCACTGATTCCAAATATGGAATCCATTTTTCCAAATTCAATACACAAAATATGCATAAATTAAATTAAAATTAATCCGGTTGTCGAAGGAAAACGGGTTTTTCTTTAAAACATTGCAAAAGATTGAATTGTTTTAACCTATGAATTCAAGGTAAAATCAATGCTAATGACATAAATTATATTAAATGGTAAAAATATATTCTATTTATACTTTAAAACCATTCAATATTATAATTTAACCACATAAGATATTACGATGAAAAAAGTTGTTTTTAATTAAAATATAGCATGTTTTTACTATTCATTAAAATATAAAAGTTATCGGAAAAATATCAAAACTTTATCTAATGTAAATTTTTATATCCTGATTCAAAAGAAGAATATTATTTTGTCAAATTGAACATATAAACATGTCAAAAACTATATTTAATGTGGGTACGCCATCAAAAGGCGGTAAAACTGCATTTTTTTAAAAATACTTATTTTACCCGAAAAAATTATTTTGTTCTTATACCATGTTTTAGAAATGTGTAAGATGAATAATAATGTTATAAAATTCAAAATTTAGTTAATACTATTCATAACGGCTAGTTCATGACAATATTATAATAATATAACATTGTTTATTAGAACCCGGTATTGCGTACAACACACGCTATCGAGGAAGGTCGTAATTGCGTGTAATGCAAGCCAAGTCAGGGTTGCGTGTTGTGAAAGAATCCTTCGTTGTTTCGTATAACAGAATCCAACCATATTTCATTTATACATTTAATATATATATATATATATATACTCAATGTTGCGTAGAATAACTATTATCAAAATTGTGTGTAACACGGTCCAAGAATAGTGTTGCGTACACTGCAAGCTAATACGGTGTTGCGTATAGCGCAGGGTAATCTTGGTGTAGAATACAACATAAGACATTAATGAAATTAAAATAATATTTTTCATAAAATCTCAGGGTGTTACATTCTACCCCCCTTAAAATGAATTTCGCCCTCGAAATTCGTCGGGGTTATAAATGGTTTACTATTTGAAAGTTTCTTTGATAGAAACCCACATCGTAAGAAGGAATACCAAAACTTATCTTTAAAAACAAAAGTATGAAACGTAACGATTACCCAAATAAACTAATCACTGGGTTTCCACATAGGTGAAAATATGGATATGGAAGAGAAATCTAACCATCATGTTCTGATGGAGAGTGGTAGAGAACATGGCTATGGAAAAGATAGCAATCACAAAGCCATAAATTTGTGATGATCTAGGGTACCATCTGATTCATCGGGTATAAGGGCACTAGGACAACATTTTTGGTTTTCAAGATCATTTCCCTAAAGTTGAAAATTTGAATTAGAATAAATAATTACTTTATTTTGGTACAATCTCACTGTTGTTCGTGCCTTGAACAATTTCTACTTCATCTCTTAAATAAATGAAGATGAATTTGTTATTCGTGAAGTGTTAGCAGATCATGTGATAGAATGACGGGTCATTCCATCTGTCTCAAACAAAAGGTTAGCAAAAATTATATACATAAGTCGATCTATAGTGATATTAATTATATATTGTTCCTAAAATGGACTTATACTTCATATATCATACTGCTTAATATAATAAAACTAGTTTCTACTAAACAGGGACTTCCTGTAGGCCAGTGGTAGGCGATAAAGGCCAGTCGCACTTCGGTTGTGGGTTCGATTCCTACAGCCTTGTCCGACGCGATGGGTTGTTGCCCGTCCTGCAGGTTGTCCTTTTTCTAAAACTATATTACTATAACATCCCAACAATAATATCGAGAAAACTTTGATCCTTAAACAATACTAACTTATTTACAACATAATCCATTCCAATCTTTAGGCTTATCCATAACACTGCAGTCCACTCTCATAACATAGTGAAAACGATTACCAGAGATTTAACACCATCGTCGATCCCCATATATCATAAGATATGTTTTGTTGGTCACATTCCAAACATTAAAAGTCCTTAATCTTGTATTCTCTTGAATACCCATTGAACCTTAATGAAAGCATGAATGCAGTTAAAAGTTAACACTTTCCACATACCAAAATCCAAAAATTCTATATACTCGAACCATGAAATAACCTTCTCCTTATATCAGTCATGAGCTCATGAATACTATCAAACATTTAATTTTCTCCTTATCCCTTCATTATGCGCATATCATCTACATTCCAAAAATATCTGAATAACCATTCATGGATACTGGTAACATTAATCATACACTTTCAAAACTCAAGGAAAGACAACAATGTAACAATCCATAGATGTCTCTTTATTCCATAGTAGCATGAGATTACTTACACAAAATTACACATGATAAACATGTAATCATTCCACTACATTCTTAAACCATTGACCGAGCTTCAAAAATTCTTTCATCTCACATATCATTTGTAGTCTCTTCATCATCATCCACATAAATACTACCCATATGACCATACTGATTCTCTTCATGAGTCTTTCCCTTAGGGCATTTGTTTGCATAATGCCCATACATTCCACATTTAAAACACTTAACCATTTTTGATGTCGTAGCAATACCATTATCCTCATCCATGGTGTTGACCGACCCTTTTCCTTTGAACTTACTTTCTTTGTGTCCTTATTTTCCACACCCAAAGCATCTTCCAGTTCCCTTGAAACATTCTCCCTGATGCCTCTTCCCACATGATTTACATAGGGGAAATTGAACTTTCTTTCCTCTATGATCATCATGGAACTCCATCTTTCTCTTATTAGTCGAGTCAGGAAACTTACCAATTTTTACTTTATTGATAATATTATGAGATTGCTGATTCAGCATAATAATGATGTTTGGACTTCCAAATCCCATTTCATTTGGTTTCTCATGAAGAATATCATTCCATTGTCCATCATATCCTCCATTATTGTGAATCATCTTGTTTCTAGCCATTTTCTAAAACCCAAAAAGAATAGTGTGAGAGGCAAAAATTATAATAAAGGGGGAGTAACTTAAATATCTAACATCTTTGGTTTAATCTAATATCGTTACCATAGTTCTAGGACTATATCCTATACGTATACTTATCCTTAGGGGCATCCCTAGACATACCTTAGAAATATCTCTAGGGATCTCACTAACGTTTTCGCATCCTAGTTTCCAAAGGTTGACTAAACCTTTCCTCTGATACCAACTGTAGAGGCCCGTATCCTGACTTACATGGACTTTACATTACTTTTTCGGAATACTTAGTACATAACAAAAACACACACACAAGGATCTTAATAGTTTAGTGTCTTTGGAAACTCGGAATAAAATCTTCTAATAGTGGTGAAAGATCTTCAACATCTCCCATAAAGATCTTCCTTTTTTTTACCTAAAACCTTTCTTTATATCCTGGGGAGAAGAAAACATAAAAGGGTGATCTCAAATGCTCAGTAAGGGTAAACAAAAGAAATATCAATCACATCATATTCATAAGAACATAACATTTTGGAAATCATAACCTGCAAAGGAGAGCATAATTTCATAACATGGGATAAATCATGGTAGTGAAATGTAATCACAATCATCATAACTTAAAACATGAAACTTTGTGGCATTCACACATAATCATAGAGAATCATTTCTTGTTAGTCAAGACTCATTTCCAAGACTATCTTAGTGGACAAAGTCCCTTTCTGAATCGAGTAACCCTCGTTTCAGTCCTGTTTCACTGAACCAGTATAACCTACCGTTCTAGCCCTGTCTATCTCATGAGATATAAAATCTTTACCCAATGCATTGGAGGGAGATATAGGTCCCACCCATCTCATAATGATACCATTCTTATGTGTGCCACAAAATCATAAAACATACATCATAGCATAACCCATGTAATAAAAATGGGATTCTTAAACAACATGACATCATAAAACAATTCATATAAGATAAAGGAATTCATAAAAATATTTCCATCACAACATAATCTAATCCATGTAATAATAGGGATAGAAACAGAACCCTTTATTATCTTAGATGGAAAATAATTTTGATAAAACACTTGAAATCCATTCTTGAGGAAAATATCCTTTCTAATTCAAAAACATTTTCCTTTCTTAACATGTCTTACAATTTAAAACTAATAGAAGTTGATTAAAAATAAACTTGAAAACTTGTAAAGGAAGCTTCTTGGAAATAATGTTTTAGAAATCCATTCATGCCGTATAAGTTAAAAAAAACATTCTTCTTGTACTTTTGTCGGAAAAGTCAAAAAGTACCTCGTACGAAAAATGTCAAAAGATTCCTTTCATATTTTTTACTAAAAACTCACCGAAGGGTAAAACTTGATTTAAACAACTGTAGGTGGATGGAAATAATATTACATATTCAGGAAACATGGATGTGGATGATAAAATAAACCCCAGTAAATACTAAAACAATCTCGGATAAAAATGAGATTGTGATATTTCCCTTACCTTAGGTCCGATTTGCTTTGTATGTGTCCGAAGCTCCTGTATAAGGGTTTAAATAATGTTATTCACTTATTCCAGAATCATACATATTGATATGATATCATATATGATCATATTCTTAGCTTCTTGTTAGTAATATTTCATTGTTACTTGTTACTTGGGTCTTTATTGCCTTTTGTTCTTATGCGTGTTTTGCCGAATAAATTCTTATTCTTCTTTTAAGGTTATAGATACCTTATATCCAGAATGGTATTAGTGTAACATATATCATATTTATTCATTCAATTCATTTATATAATTACTATGTAATGATGATCATGTAGAACGAGTCGCATCACATCGTGGAGACGGTATTCCGTACGTACGCACGAGTGATGATATCGTTCCTATGATCGTGGAATTGTATTGGAGTACATATATATTATTTCAGTATAAATATTACTTTATAATAATCATAAATAGTTACTCATCACACCATTATACCCATCCTTGTAAGGTGGTGGTGGAAAATAGATTACACCACGGCGTGGAGACGGTATTCCGTACATACTCACCGAAGGGTAAAAATTGGATTTAAACTATTTTAAGTGGATGGAAACAATATTACATATTGAGGGAACATGGATGTGGATGATAAAATACACCCCAGTAAATACTTACGAATAAACAATCTCGGATAAAAATGAGATTGTGATATTTTCCTTACCTTAGGTCCGATTTGCTTTGTATGTGTCCGAAGCTCCTGTATAAGGGTTTAAATAATGTTATTCACTTATTCCAGAATCATACATATTGATATGATATCATATATGATCATATTCTTAGCTTCTTGTTAGTAATATTTCATTGTTACTTGTTACTTGGGTCTTTATTGCCTTTTGTTCTTATGCGTGTTTTGCCGAATAAATTCTTATTCTTCTTTTAAGGTTATAGATACCTTATATCCAGAATGGTATTAGTGTAACATATATCATATTTATTCATTCAATTCGTTTATATAATTACTATGTAATGATGATCATGTAGAACGAGTCGCATCACATCGTGGAGACGGTATTCCGTACGTACGCACGAGTGATGATATCGTTCCTATGATCGTGGAATTGTATTGGAGTACATATATATTATTTCAGTATAAATATTACTTTATAATAATCATAAATAGTTACTCATCACACCATTATACCCATCCTTGTAAGGTGGTGATGGAAAATAGATTACACCACGGCGTGGAGACGGTATTCCGTACGTACGCACGCGCGGTGATTTCATTTTTCCGTAGGATGGATAGAAGGTGAACTAGGGTTGTTTCATATTTATAATAACATATCAGTATGTATGTAATACTGATGTTATTACTTTATGAGGAAACAACTAATGAAGAAGAAGTTGAAGAAGAAAGAAATTGAAAAGATCGGTAACGGATATTACCTCTTCTTTGGAACGCTTCTTTGAATCCTCCACTTAGGGAACTAAGATTGGTCTTTGAAGAAGACCAGGAACTCTAGGATTATTCTAGGGAAGTGGAGAGGAGAAAATGGCAGGGGTTGGCCGAGCTTGAGTGCTCAATTTGGTGTGAGGAGGATGGGGAGGATGTACCCTTTTATAAGGGAGGAGAGGGGCACCTTAGGAATTCTTAAAAATATTAATTTATAATAAATCTAACCCCACTTAAAAACCTCCAAAAATGACTCATATTCGAAGATTAGATGAGATAGGGTTGTAATCTCATCAACCAATCAAATTTAGACATGTTTGGATCTTATTTTAAACCTTATCATTTTGATTTATCCTTATTTAATCTATTTAAGTTTATTTGTGGTAATAAAATTCTAAATTTTAAATTATAACAAATAATTACTTATTTGTTGTTAATTTTTCATAATTGTTTACTTTATAACATTATAGACCATATAAATATAAATTTATAATTTTTAAATATTTTTGTGATTTTTAAACAATTTTATAATATGTTATTTTTGTAAAATAACAATAGTGTCAATTTTGACACTATTCATTTATTTGAATTTAAATAAAATATATACAGAAGATATGTTAGAACTAAAAGCTTTAATATATTAATAAAAGGTCATATGTATCTATAAAATTAGTGTATCACATTAAATAGTTCATATAATATTTATTTTATTATTTTTAAAACCATTTATTTGGTTTATCTCTTAATAAAATAATTACTACATCATTTTTGTATAATTATTTAATATACTTATTTGTTGTATAAAAACTTAAAATAAAATTCTATGATGAAGATAAATATATTACCTTTCACAATAATACTTTTACTCGAATTTATCATCTTAAAATCACAGTATTTAAATTGTTATATTTATTAAATTATGAAGGTGACAACTTTGGATTCATTTAAAATAAAAATAATATAAGTGTCATAATCACTTTTATAAGGCTCCAAATGGTCAAATATTCGACCATTGGATGCTTATGGTTTACATTTACATGTCCAATAAGTTTTGGTTAGGTATTTGTGCATTTTATGGTCACTATTAGTTTAATATTCTTGATTTTTCACTAGATAACCAATTTCTGCATCACTATTGTGTCATAATTAATGATAATTATTTAATCCCTAAAAATTATAAATAAATTTATATGATGTAGATAATTTCATTAGATTTCTGGAGACTATTTATGTTCGAAGTTTCATGAAGTTTATCACTAAATTAAAATTAATATACTTATAAAATTTAAGAGAGTGACATGTTGTCACTTTCTTTGGTTTTAATAATAATTAAGTTATTTTCATGGACAAATGTTCATTAAATGATTCTAATCCGACCCTTAGGTAATATGGGTCGACTTTTAGTCATCCAATAGTATTTTGACATTTGTTAGGGTAATTTTAAAATATTATATTTACCCTTAATTACCCGATTTACCTTTAACTATGGTAAATAAAATTTACCGTAGTTACTATTCATAATTCCCAAAAATAAAAAGTAGCTTATTAACATAATTTGGACCCACTGATTCCAAATATGGAATCCATTTTTCCAAATTCAATACACAAAAGATGCAGAAATTAAATTAAAATTAATCCTGTTGTCGAAGGAAAACGGGTTTTTTTTTAAAATATTGCAAAAAATTGAATTGTTTTAACCTATGAATTCAAGGTAAAATAAATGCTAATGACATAAATTATATTAAATGGTAAAAATATATTCTATTTATACTTTAAAACCATTCAATATTATAATTTAACCACATAAGATATTACGATGAAAAAAAGTTGTTTTTAATTAAAATATAGCGTGTTTTTACTATTCATTAAAATATGAAAGTTATCGGAAAAATATCAAAACATTATCTAATGTAAATTTTTATATCCTGATTCAAAAGAAGAATATTATTTTGTCAAATTGAACATATAAACATGTCAAAAACTATATTTAAAGTGGGTGCGCCATCAAAAGGCGGTAAAACTGCATTTTTTTAAAAATACTTATTTTACCCGAAAAATTTATTTTGTTCTTATACCATGTTTTAGAAATGTGTAAGATGAATAATAATGTTATAAAATTCAAAATTTAGTTAATACTATTCATAACGGCTAGTTCATGACAATATTATAATAATATAACATTGTTTATTAGAACCCGGTATTGCGTACAACACACGCTATCGAGGAAGGTCGTAATTGCGTGTAATGCAAGCCAAGTCAGGGTTGCGTGTTGTGAAAGAATCCTTCGTTGTTTCGTATAACAGAATCCAACCATATTTCATTTATACATTTAATATATATATATATATATATACTCAATGTTGCGTAGAATAACTATTATCAAAATTGTGTGTAACACGGTCCAAGAATAGTGTTGCGTACACTGCAAGCTAATACGGTGTTGCGTATAGCGCAGGGTAATCTTGGTGTAGAATACAACATAAGACATTAATAAAATTAAAATAATATTTTTCATAAAATCTCGGGGTGTTACAACCCCAACCATGAATTTTGTAATGTCTTAAAATATTTTAAAAATTCACACTAATTTTAAAGAAATATGATAAAATAAATAAATAAAATATTAAGAATGTTCAAGTGACATAATGTGTGTTACATAACATCGCATTATAAATTTTACATCCAACAAATCAACAAGGATTCACTACTGTCTCTTGCCATAGTAGCACCTCAATGACTTATATTATAATAAGGTATCACCTCTTTAACTAGTTTGGATCAAAACCTGAGTTGTGGGTTATAAAATAATTAGTACATAGTGTATAATCTTCCACCTATACCATGGAGTTGTGGTAAAAAAATTGTAATCACTCGAGTAAATCATTTTCTACCCCAAAAAATGGATTAATGAGAGAGAATAAGAATTAAAAACTTATTTGTATCATCAATGGAATCTGAAACTCGGGATATGGGTGGGAAGATAGTAAATGATTTTATTAAATTAATTATTCTAAACACATGTTAGTGGGTTGGTATGTTATTAGACAGACTAATGAACTCTCAACATTAAATTTCACCAATCAGTGGCCTATATCAAACTTACAAATTAATATCTAACTGTTGTTTTATATTTTTCTAGAATTACCATATACTATAATATATGAAAATCTATTGACGCATTAGTGTTATTTATTAAGTATTTTATAAGACATATCTATTTTGAAAATCAATATAAGAATACAAAAAATCAATCTACAAGAGATACTGAGAGTGGAAATCATAAAATAAAATGAAAATATTTAAACAAATCATACCTCACTATCCATGTTAAATCCTCTAGAATAATAAGTTTGATTGATATTTACTAGTATAAATTAGAGTAATCCTACCATAAAAGGTATTCCTCGACATAACACTACTGGAAATGCATGATTTCCCAACGGTTTAGAACCATTGGGAAAGGCTGCAGAATCGTTGGTATATGTTATACCAATGGTTCTGCAACCCGTAGGGAAGTAAGCCGTTGGGAAAAGTTTTTCCCAACGGTTTAAATAAAACCCTTGGGAAATCTTTTTCCCAACGGTTTACAACCGTTGGGAAATAGTGAACAAATTTATCATGTTTTTCCCAACGGTTCTATGAACCGTTGGAAAAAACCCAATATATTCTCTTTACCAACGGTTTAGAACCGTTGGTAAAACAAGGCCTACACATTCTATTCCAACAGTTCAAAACCGTTGGCATAGCCTCTGCTGGGCAAATTGCCTAGCAGCTCTGCAATTTCCCAGCACAGCAGGTCTGCAATTTCCCAGCAGATATCCAATTTTCCCACCAGGTCTCATTTTTTGGTTCCCTCTCATTTTCAATCCAATTATTGTACCTACAATAAACTAACACATACATATACAATTATTGTACTAGCAATAACCAACTAACAATTACATATAGAGAACAAATTCATACACATTTAACATATAATGGTGTAACTATACACATCCATAATTAAATTAGAATTCATAACGTAATTATAATTTAGATGACAATTATATGTGGAATCCGGAAGTCAATTCATAATTTTATTGGTTTTTTGTATACCATATATTTTTACATGAAATAATGTCCATTTTAAACATAATACATACACCTGGAGAGCTACCTTCCACACCGTGCCTCGGATTGAGGCGTGGTTGACTTGTACATGTCACATATGACCCATGGATCGTTGTTCTAATGTATCGACACAATCTGAATGCGTTTGGTAGGTTTTCCGTATGTTAGTTGATGTTTTTCAATTAAAATGATGTACTTTTGAAACAAAAGGCAGACACTTTGAGTGGTTCCGGCCACACCGTGCCTCGGATTGAGGCGGCGTTGACTCGTACACGTCACATATGACCCATGGATCGTTCTCCTAAAGTTTCAATGGAAACAGAATGCGTTTGGTCAGTTTTCCGAATGTACTTAAATTGTTGTCCATTTTAAGAAAAAGACAGACACTTTGAGTGGTGGCGGCCACACCGCACCTCGGATTGAGGTGGGGTTGACTCGTACACATTACATATGACCCATGGATCGTTGTGCTAAAGTATCGACACAATCCGAATGCGTTTGGTCGGTTTTCCGTATGCCAGTTGATGTTTTTCACTTCAAATGACATCCTTTTGAAATAGAAGACATACACTTTGAGTGGTGGCAGCCACACTGCACCTTGGATTGAGGCGGGGTTGACTCGTACACATCACATATGACCCATGGATCGTTGTGCTAATGTATCGACACAATCCAAATGCGTTTGGTCAGTCTTCCATATGCCAGTTGATGTTTTTCAATTAAAATGACGTACTTTTGAAACAAAAGACAGACACTTTGAGTGGTGGTGGCCACACCACGCCTCAGATTGAGGCGGGGTTGACTCATACACGTCACATATGACCCATGGATCATTTTTCTAAAGTATTGACACAATCCGAATGCGTTTGGTCGGTTTTCGGTATGCCATTTGATGTATTTCACTTCAAATGACATCCTTTTGAAACAGAAGACAGACACTTTGAGTGGTGACGGCCACACCACGCCTCAGATTGTGGCGAGGTTGACTCGTACACGTCACATATGACCCATGGATCGTTCTCCTAAAGTTTCAATGGAATCCGAAGGCGTTTGGTCGGTTTTCCGTATGTACTTAAATTGTTGTCCATTTTAAGAAAAATACAGACACTTTGAGTGGTGGCGGCCACACCACGCCTCGTATTGAGGCGGGGTTGACTCGTACGCATCGCATATGACCCGTGGATCGTTGTTCTAAAGTATCGACATAATCCGAATGTGTTTGGAAGGTTTTCCGTTTTCCAGTTGGTGTATTTCACTTCAAATGACGTCCTTTTGAAATAGAAGTCAGACACTTTGAGTGGTGGCGGCCACACCGCACCTCAGATTGAGGCAGGGTTGACTCTTACACGTCACATATGACCCATGGATCGTTCTCCTAAAGTTTCAATGGAAACCGAATGCGTTTGTTTGGTTTTCCGTATGTACTTAAATTGTTGTCCATTTTAAGTCAAAGACAGAAACTTTGAGTGGTGGCAGCCACACCGCACCTCGGATTGAGGCAGGGTTGACTCGTACACGTCACATATGACCCATGGATCGTTGTGCTAAAGTATCGACACAATCCAAATGCGTTTGGTCGGTTTTTCGTATGCCAGTTGATGTATTTCACTTCAAATGACGTCCTTTTGAAACAGATTACAGACACTTCGAGTAGTGGCAGCCACACTGTGCCTCGGATTGAGGCGGGTTTGACTCGTACACGTCACATATGACACATGGATCGTTCTTCTAATGTTTCAATGGAATCCGAATGCGTTTGGTCGGTTTTCCGTATGTACTTAAATTGTTGTACATTTTAAGCGAAAGACAGAAACTTTGAGTGGTGGCGGCCACACCGTGCCTCAGATTGAGGCGGGGTTGACTCGTACACGTCACATATGACCCATGGATCGTTGTGCTAAAGTATAGACACAATCCAAATGCTTTTGGTCAGTTTTCCATATGCCAGTTGATGTATTTCACTTCAAGTGACGTCCTTTTGAAACAGAAGACAGACACTTTGAGTGGTGGTGGCCACACCGCGCCTCGGATTGAGGCGAGGTTGACTCGTACACGTCACATATGACCCATGGATCATTCTCCTAAAGTTTTAATGGAAACCGAATGCGTTTGGTTGTTTTTCCGTATGTACTTAAATTGTTGTCCATTTTAAGAAAAAGACAGACACTTTGAGTGGTGGCGGCCACACCGCGCCTCAGATCAAGGCGGGGCTGACTCGTACACATCACATATGACCCATGGATCGTTGTGTTAAATTATTGACACAATCCGAATGCGTTTGGTCGGTTTTCCATATGCCAGTTGATGTATTTCACTTCAAATGACGCCCTTTTGAAATAGAAGACATACACTTTGAGTGGTGGCGGCCACACCGCGCCTCGGATTGAGGCATGGTTGACTTGTACACGTCACATATGACCCATGTATCATTGTTCTAATGTATCGACACAATCCGAATGCGTTTGGTAGGTTTTCCATATGTCAGTTGATGTTTTTCAATTAAAATGACTTACTTTTGAAACAAAAGGCAGACACTTTGAGTTGTGCCGGCCACACTGCGCCTCGGATTGAGGAGGCATTTACTCGTACACGTCCCATATGACCCATGGATCGTTATCCTAAAGTTTCAATGGAAACCGAATGCGTTTGGTCAGTTTTCCATATGTACTTAAATTGTTGTCCATTTTAAGCAAAAGACAGACACTTTGAGTGGTGGCGTCCACACTGTGCCTCGGATTGAGGCGGGGTTAACTCATACACATCAGATATGACCCATGGATCGTTGTGCTAAAGTATCGACACAATCCGAATGTGTTTGGTCGGTTTTCCGTATGCCAGTTGGTGTTTTTCACTTCAAATGACGTCCTTTTGAAATAGAAGACATACACTTTGAGTGGTGGCGACCACACCGCGCCTTGGATTGAGGCGGGGTTGACTCGTACACGTCACATATGACCCATGGATCGTTGTTCTAATATATCGACACAATCCGAATGCATTTGGTCGGTCTTCCGTATGCCAGTTGATGTTTTTCAATTAAAATGACATACTTTTGAAACAAAAGACAGACACTTTGAGTGGTGGTGGCCACACCGCACCTCGGATTGAGGCGGGGTTGACTCGTACACGTCACATATGACCCATGGATCGTTGTTCTAAAGTATCGACACAATCCGAATGTGTTTGGTCGATTTTCCGTATGCCAGTTGATGTATTTCACTTTAAATGACGTCCTCTTGAAACATAAGACAGACACTTTGAGTGGTGGCGGCCACACCGCACCTCAGATTGAGGCGGGGTTGACTTGTACACATCACATATGACCCATGGATCGTTCTACTAAAGTTTCAATGGAATCCGAATGCTTTTGGTCAGTTTTCCGTATGTACTTAAATTGTTGTCCATTTTAAGAAAAAGACAGACACTTTGAGTGGTGGTGGCCACACCACGCCTCGTATTGAGGCGGGGTTTACTCGTACACGTCACATATGACCCATGGATTGTTTTTCTAAAGTATCTACACAATCCGAATGCGTTTGGTAGGTTTTCCGTATGCCAGTTGATGTATTTCACTTCAAATGACGTCCTTTTGAAACAGAAGACATACACTTTGAGTGGTGGAAGCCACACCGCACCTCGGATTGAGGCGGGGTTGACTCGTACACGTCATTTATGACCAATGGATCATTATCCTAACGTTTCAATGGAAACCGAATGCGTTTGGTCGGTTTTCCGTATGTACTTAAATTGTTGTCCATTTTAAGCCAAAGACTGACACTTTGAGTGGTGGCGGCCACACCGCACCTCGGATTGAGGCGGGGTTGACTCGTACACGTCACATATGACCCATGGATCATTGTACTAAAGTATCGACACAATCCGAATGCGTTTGGTCGGTTTTCCGTATGCCAATTGATGTATTTCACTTCAAATGACGTCCTTTTGAAACAGAAGACATACACTTTGAGTGGTGGCGGCCACACCGCGCCTCGGATTGAGGCGGGGTTGACTCGTACACATCACATATGACCCATGGATCATTTTCCTAATGTTTCAATGGAAACCAAATGCGTTTGGTCGGTTTTCCATATGTACTTAAATTGTTGTCCATTTTAAGCAAAAGACAGACACTTTGAGTGGTGGAGGCCACACCGCGCCTCAGATTGAGGCGGGGTTGACTCGTACACGTCACATATGACCCATGGATCGTTTTTCTAAAGTATCGACACAATCCGAATGCGTTTGGTCGGTTTTCCGTATGCTAGTTGATGTATTTCACTTCAAATGACGTCCTTTTGAAACAGAAGACATACACTTTGAGTGGTGGCGGCCACACCGCGCCTCTGATTGAGGCGGGGTTGACTCGTACACGTCACATATGACCCATGGATCGTTATTCTAAATTTTCAATGGAATCCGAATGCATTTGGTCAGTTTTCTGTTTGTACTTAAATTGTTGTCCATTTTAAGCCAAAGACAGACACTTTGGGGTCCAAGGAAGAGGGTGGGGGGGCTGTCCGGGGGGCTGTCCGGGGGGCTATCTGGGGTCCAGGGAGGAGGGTGGGGAGGCTATGCGGGGGGCTGTCCGGGGGGTGTTTGGGGGGTTGTCCGGGGTCCAAGGAGGAGGGTGGGGGGGGGGGGTTGTCTGGGTGGCTGTCCGGGGGCTGTCTGGGGGGCTGTTCGGGGGGCTGTCCGGGGGCTGTCCGGAGCTGTTCGGGGGGTTGTCCGGGGTCCAAGGAAGAGGGTGGGGGGCTATCTGGGGGGTTATCTGGGGGGCTGTCCGGGGTCCAGGGTGGAGGGTGGGGGGGCTATCCGGGGGGCTGTCTTGGGGGCTGTCCGACGGGGCTGTCCGGGGTCCAGGGAGGAGGGTGGGGGGTTGTCTAGGGTCCAGGAAGGAGGGGGGTTCCCAAACACACAACCACTAAAAGACAACAACATCCATAAAAACAGATAATATATAAAAATAACTCAACTCCAATACTATACTACGAGTCTAGATAAAACCAACGACTAGAATAGATTAAATATCAAATCTCAGTAATATCAGTCAAAAATGTAATGGATCAACTTGTCCCACATCACCATCACCATCATCATCATCATCATCATCATCACCCTCATCCTCGTACCCATCATCGTCCTCACCCTCTCCCTCCTCCTCGTCCTCGCCCTCCTCCTCGCCCTCTCCACCCGCCTCGCCCTCCTCCTCTCCCTCCTCTTCCGCGTCAGACTCCTCGCCATCATCATCGTCAAGCTATACATCGTCCTGACCACCACTAGAACTGCCACCTGGTGCACCGTATATTGAACGTATCGATGACATATACTCATCAAAAGCTGGGCTGACCTCTGCTGTAAGTGTAGGACGTAGAACTTCAATAAATTTCATAAACGCACTGTTTACCGTAGCAGACTGTTCTGCCGTCTCTGTGGCCCTTTTCTCTGCCTGTTCTGCCTGTGCCCTTACTTGCTGTAGCTCGGTGGCACTACAGCTTGTACCTGAGGAGGGCAAATACCTCGTCGGGGCTATCCTAGGTCGGCAGCGTACTCTGCCAGAATGCTCCTCTCCCAACACCTGATGTAAGTGATCTGTTGGCCCAAAATTGTCTGGTTCTTGGGCATCAAGGGCCTCTAAAGCAGCCTGTTACAAATATAAATATATCATTAAGTTACAAAATAGATATTAAAAAATAAATTCAACAGATTAAAACTTACAATCTACTACTGAGTCGCTTCGTTGACGGCACTTCCATCCTTTTTTCGTCTACTCGAGCAAAACAGTTTTGCTCGAGGCACGCATCCTTCAATATTTTGTATTTGCCTCTACAATGACATTGAAAACTAAAGTTATATGAAAAATTTATCAAACTATTAAATAATTGAAGAAACAAAAGAAAGTGTAAGTCGTAAAGAAAACTTATAAACAATTGTTATACCTGCTTCCTCTCATGACCAGGCATCGTAGTGAGTCCCAGTGTGTGGAGGTATTTTTTTACTTCAATGTTCTTTTTATTTTTTCCAGATGATTCCTAAATAAAATTCGAAAATGAAATAGATAGTATTAATGAAAAACATGAAAGTTATTATTTAAATACCTCAAATGTTATTAATACCTTAAACTGGGTACTTGTCCCATGAGTAATCATCTGATGATACTTCTCTATAGGACAATCATCCACAACTGGTACCGCCTCTAACTCAGTGCCAACTCTTGCACTCCAGCCCATATACAACTCATGCTTGTAGGCTCTCCAAAGATCGCCTAAATCCTTTAGACGTTCCGATCATGCACCCTCACCATCGGGAAAATTAAATCGAAGCTGAAATCAAAATATTAATTCATATAAATACAAAAATAAATCATGGCATTAAATAGAACAGATTTTTTACCCATATCTCTGCCCAACCTCTATCCTTGACCTCATGCGGCAAATGTCTCCACGATAGCGGGCTGGCGGGAATGATGTTGGAGTATTTGGAAAGCGTCGCCAAAAAACTCCAACATTGCTGCCCTGTTTTCTCAACCATTTGGTTGTCTTCATTATAATCCACCATAACCTGTGTGCGGCGGTTCCACACCGAACGCATGCGTGTACGCCCCCGCCCACGCCTCCTGTCAGTAGATGTATCTGTCATGAAATAAAAACAAATATTTTATCAGAACATGTTATAATGAAAATAAATATTTCTATAATTTTTTTTTAGGGTTCTATAAATATACCTGTACCGGTCTGATCGCAGAGTGCCGCTGGATCCACAGAAACTGATGGAACACCCTGTGGTGGAACAGGAGTCGAAGACGATGGAATATAGAAGCTCGGAGAGACAGAAGTATAAGGAAAAGAAGATGGGACAGCTGTCTGACCGGATGCTGACTGAGGAGTGGGAATCATCATGGGATGTGAAAATGATGGGCCAGAAGATGCAGAAGGTAGAGAAAACATGGGAGGCCTAAATATCCCGTGTGTCTCTAACGACACACCGGGATCAGAATGTGGGAAGGATGACATGTCAGTGGGAGGGGCAGGGTCTAGTCGGGTACGTGCAGCTGCTCGTCCACCTCTGGTACAAACCCTCCTCGTACCACCGGCCTGAGTACTAGGACCATTACTAGGATCCTCGTCGAATAACTGTCGACGTATAGGTGGATCCTAAAAAAATGTTTACAAAAAAATTAATCACATGACATTATATATTCTTTAAATATATCAATTTGAAATAAAGTACTCACTGTAGGCACTAATGGGGGAACGCCCATCTCCGTCATTCGACGATTGTTCTCCATAATTTTTTTCCTTTGTCTCTCTTCAATTGGCTTCATTTCCTGCTTTTGAAAACAAATATGTAATTAATTAGAAAAAGAAAACTAATGTGTAACCCAAACAATGCAATTCAAATAAAATTACAACCAATAAACATTGAAAATTCACATAATGGTCAATTAAGCTATCAATTGTTTTAGAAGAGCTTGAATGGATTTAATAAATCATACAAGTTGTAATGTTCACCAAGTTAGAAATATTGTTTGACTATGTTCGAATACAGTTCAATTACAAATTAGAAAATCCAATTCAAATAAAACTATAACCAATAAACATTGAAAATTCACATAACGGTCAAGTCAGCTATCAATTGTTTTAGAAGAGCTTGAATGGATTTAATAAATCATACAAGTTGTAATGTTCACTAAGTTAGAAATATGTTTGACTATGTTTGAATATAGTTCAATTCCAAATTATAAAATGCAATTCAAATAAAACTGCAACCAATAAACATTGAAGATTCACATAACCGTCAAGTCAGCTAAAAAATATTTGTGATCAATACTAAATCAATTTTAATATTACCAACCTTAACAACCCAACTCGAGGTAAACCAAAATAATTGAGAACATGGATGAATGATTCTATATATTTTCAACCACAACTTCAGTTTCACAATCAACTCTGACAATTGAGCTATTTGAGTCATCAAAAGAAATAAATGGATTGGTTCCAATGGCACTAGGGATAGTGTCAAATCCATCATCACCATCATCAAAAATATGTCTAGGAATTACTTCAACTATGATACCAAATTCAGGTCGAAGTTGGTCTTTGACATAAAAAACTTGTTTATCCATTGATGCCAACACATATGGTTCTTCGGTAGCAAGAGTGCGAGTCATATTAATTACTCAAAATACACAATCATCAATAAATGTGCCATGTCTCGTCATCGAATCAAACCAATGGCATTTCATCATTGTGACTCGTCCATGAGAGTAATAATCCAATATTATTATTTTCTCAACAACTCCATAATAACCGACATTTTCAAATCGCGGTCTACTATCTGATGCACTGGCATAACAATCTGTTGTGGCAGTAACCATAACACCATCATGTTGTGTTCTCATGTTTTTTGCTCGTTCAGTGACAATATATTTGTACCCATTGATAATAATTGATTTACAGTCATGAACCACGGTATTAGGACCAAAAGCCAAAGCTCTTATTTCCTCAGAGACAGAGTCAGCATAAAAACTCAATACCTACAATATAAATGACTATTAAAGTTAATTAAATATTGATATAATTATTTTAAACATTAATTATTTTATACCTTCAATTTTAACCAAGTAGAAAACTCTTTGCTATGCAAAGTCTCTCTCCTTCTCAAAGATAAAGAACGATGCTTCCTATTTATCATTGTTTTATGTTCCCTGTAGATAAAAAATATTAATAGTTTAACAGATATATATGTAAGATATACATAATCAATTTAGTTACCTGATATAGTCATCGAACAAATCACAGTTGAACAAAACTGTGCGATGTGCCATCTCCCGCTCTTTATGGATTGATGTCTTCAATGTATATGATATAGGAATTCCTCCTGTTTGAGGAAGTGATGGAAAACTGGGTTCAATTTTCTCATACTGTTCTTCTTCATTTCTCATTGGTCTGTTCAATCTTATAGTAAGATCAGACAAATACATCGAGCAGAAATCCATACATTCTTGAGCCAAGTAACCGTTCATGATAGAACCTTCGGGATGATTTCTATTTCGAACATAAGACTTTAATGTGAACATATTTCTTTCAGTTGGATACATCCAATGAAAAGAAACAGGTCCTCCGAGAAGTATTTCAGTGGGAATATGGATAGTCAGATGTAGCATGGATGTGAAAAATGATGGAGGAAATATTTTCTCCAACTCACGCAAAATTAATGGGGCATCTGTCAACATTTTTTTCAAGAAAGACTTGGACAACTTTTTAGCACAAAGATCTCAAAAAAATGGCACAACCAAATAACAACCACCCTTACATTATTGGAAAAAAGATGACGGATTTCTACTGGAAGCAACTCATGCAATAGAACGTGATAATCATGAGTCTTCAAAGATTTTAGCTTCAACTCTCTTCTGTTGACCTATCTAGATATGTTGCTTGAATAGCCATCAGGAACTCTAATAGTCTCTAATACTTCCAGAAATTGTTTTTTTTCCGCAGGTGTCATCACATAAGAAGCACATGGAAGTTGCCATTTATTTTCACTGATACGTACAGGATGCAATTCTGGTCTGATGCCCCAATCCACCAAGTCACACCGAGATCATAAATCATCTTTTGTCTTCCCCTTGACATTTAGAAGAACCGAAAGAAACATTTCATATATATTCTTTTCAATATGAATTACGTCTAAGCAATGACGTAACAAATTGGTTGACCAATAATGAAAATCAAAAAAGATACTCTTCTTCCTCCAATTGTAACAGGTTTCAGTGGAAACATTATTTCTCTTTCCAGATTTCATTTGACCCTTCCCGAATGAAAAACTGAAATATTTCAATTCATTAAGCACGTCAGTTCCAGACATACGCTGAGGTGGATCATCGATCTATATGGTATTATCAAATATTCGACGATTCATTCTATATGGATGATCCTTTGGCAAGAATCGTCGATGTCACATAAAACTAAAACTACAGAGATTTTTCAGTCTTCTAGATCGTGTATTCTTCATACAAACTGGACATGACAGTTTTCCCTTCGTGCTCTATCCAGACATCATTGCATAAGCCGGAAAATCATTGATCATCCACATAAGCGCAGCACGCATCTAAAATATGTCTTTCGAACATACATCGTATGTGCGCACACCCACATCCCAAAGAAGTTTCAACTCTTTTATTAAAGGATGCATGTATACATCAATATCAATGCTGGGATCAGAAGGACCAGATATGAGTATACTCATGAAAGTGAAAGGTTTTTTCATACACAACCATGGGGGAAGATTATAAATGTGTATAAAAACAGGAAATGTGCTGTGCAAAGTAAGCATCTGCCCAAACGGATTAAAACTGTCGCATGAAAGATACAACCTCATATTACGCACGTCAGCTGCAAAATCAGGATGTCGAGCATCAAATATCTGCCATGAAAATCCATCTGCAGGATTAACCAACTCATCATTAGTCTTCTTTCTCTCGGTATCATGCCATCTCATTTTTATTGATATGTCATCAGACATAAAAATATTCTGAATTCTGGGGATCAATGGAAAGTGCCACATTACTTTTTGTGGAACGCGGGATGGTGTTCCATCAGATTTTGTCCTCCAGCGGGATGTGCCACATTTTATACAATCATTTCGTTCAGCGGTTTCCTCCCAGAATAAACTACAATCTTTCGGGCAAGCATGAATTTTGTTTCTTGAAAATCTAAGTTCCTCAACTAACTTCCATTCCATATAGTGGTTTGAGGGAATATCTGCATCATCTGGAAGTAAATCCTTCAAGAGGGTAAGAATGTAATCGATTGCTGTATTAGAAATTCCATACATAGTTTTCCCATGAAACAATCGGATTAAAAATTCTAGCTTTTTCATTTTATTGCATTGTCGATATACTAGAGTCGTGGCAGCATCATTCAATTTTTTCACCCTATCAATATCATCATTTTCACTAGATGCATCAGCTGTCCTCATATCGATGTCTTCTTGAGTTGAAATCCTTTCTTTTTTATGATGACGAATAAACGAAAACTGATCATCTAACAAATTCTCCATTCCAGTCCTTTCATTTCAATCATCACTAATTTGAGATTTCATTTTCTCCCCATTGTGATACCACACAAAGTAGTTTAATTGAAAACCATTTTTGGTTATGTGGTAGCTGACTTCTTCACGGCTCAACCAAGGTCTACCAACACAATTGGAACATGGGCAGTGTATGCGACCACTATCTGAAGCATTGTGAAATGAAAAATCTATAAAGCTCTCCAAATTGTTTTGAAAATCGCTTGAGATCCGATCGGTTTCATACATCCAACTTCTGTCCATTCTGTAAAAAGAATTTATATAAGTCATTTTGTCATAAACAATTCAATAGGATTGAACTTTAATAGAAAATACATTTAAGTAAACGATAAAGGAAGAAAATAGTCAAGGTATCAACTACACATGTGAAAAAAACATACAAATGTGTTATTGAAAAAATGTAAAACCAACAAGAAATTAATGTGTTATATCACATCACAGCATGCCTCATCCCATAACCATATTAGTAGGGTATCATGAACATGAATAACATCAACCTTGTGCCATCCTCCTACCCTACATGACCCCAACCACATGCCACATCTTATTATAGCCTTATCACATCACATCTCACCAGAAAACACTAGGGAAATCATAGTACATCTCACTTGAAGACACATGGACAATCACATCGCATCTTGCCTAAAAACACATGGTCAATCACTTTTGAAGGAAGAGTAGGGAAGACATGGTAGCTATCCAACCATATAACCACCATCCTAGATATTAGAAAAAATACCCATAACTCAAAACCTCTGATCGTTGGTAAGTTTATCCAACTCTGGTTGGGAATGTGTAGAAATAACATAAAAATACATGATATATAGATAGCACAAAATACTCAACCTATGGGTTCACATTAACTACATAATCACACACTTCACTACTACCATAAAACACACAAACCACACCACCACCACACAAGACGCATAACATTTCTCACTTTCATTTATAAGCCACTTCATTCACACTTACATTGTCCATTCATTTAATGTTAAATTAATTAAATCCATTTACCACACATCCATTTCTATTCCATATCATTTATTTAATATCTTGTTTTTTGGTTTTAACAGCATAATTTATTCCATAGATAACCAGGAAACTAATAAAACCACCACACAATAACTCACCATCTCACAATAACCATCGACGCCATGTTACATCGACCAACCATCTCACCAAAACAACCACATATCACAACAAAAATATTTCACATCACAAACCACCGCACAAACAAAACCACTGCACAACCAAAACTATGAATCTTCAAAATTAGAACACAATAAAGAGACACCATGCCCTTATAAATGTAAATGTGTAATGAAAACATTAATTGGACATACACCGATATAGGGATTTGACTACACAATTCATGGAACAATCATAATTTTTTACAGAAACCCTAAAATTTGGGAATTAGGAAATCATTCATAGAAGTATATTCTTTATAACAAGTGGAACAAAAATATAGGAATCTAACCTGGTGGGTGGTGATCCGATGGAAGATGTGGGGATTGGGAAGTGATTCTGCCAAGGAACCGCTTCTGGAGGAGCTTCTGGAGACGAGAAGAAGGCTCTGGATCCGCTTCTGAATCGTGGGGAGGCCACTACTAGCATTGGGGTATTTGGGGTTTTTTTCCCAACGGTTTATAAAAACCGTTGGGAAAAACCAGTCTTTTCCAACGGTTTCATAAAACCATTGGGAAATACTGAATTTTTTTACAATTTTCCCAATGGTTCATAAAAATGTTGGGAAAAGTATCTTCTAATAGGTATTTCCCAACAGTTTATATAAACCGTTGGAAAAGACTGCATATACCAATGGTTTCTTTGAACCGTTGGTAAACAACTGTTGGGAAAACTCCCATTTCCAGTAGTGGAAATTAAATCACTAAACACTTTTTAGGACCCCTTCTCATCCATGGGTGTGTTTTCACCACCTATACAAGGAGAAATTAATATAATATTTTCTATGAGAGAGAGATCCATATTATGATATTTTTCTCTACTATTCAAAAAATAAGGTACCTGAATTAAATTATATATAATTTATTTATTGAATTATGGATATATTTTTGTGTTCAAATAAAAAATACACTCTAAAATGATAATTTTTGGATTTCTACTTTCGTTACATATACACATATTCTCATTTTTATATTGTGATATTTAAACATGTTTAATAATTAATGTAACCTATACACATCACCACATGATGTTTCTTAATAAAAACAACTTTGTAATCAATATAGTAATGTTAGTAAAATTATTTCTAATTGATAGTGAAAATTAATGTCCCCCTTTTACCTTTTATTCCAGAAAATATTTAAAAAACTAGTTGGAACAAAACCTATACATGGAAATGAGAAAAAAACCAAAGTAAAGAAAATAATAAATAACTTCATGTAAGTATTTCATATAGAAAACATTATAAAATTTATTATCACCTTAACTCTAACATAAATAATCATCATTTTAATACATGATTAGAATAGATATTAAAGTCACCAACAACTACTAAATTTAATAAGGAACATAATATAATTTATATTTATATGATAACTTACCATTAAAAAAAGTTTTCCATGTAAGTATAAATAAACACATACATATATAAAGGATTAAATAAAAATAGTTTTATAATAAATCTCCTGTAAAGGAATTATAAGAAAATACCTATGAGATTAGGACATGGAATCCAATGATCCCCTATAGAGTGTCATACCCTCCAGGTTTTATTTACATTGGATCTCCATGTCAACATGGTTTTGATTCCATGGGAGTTTCATGCCCACATGGGAGGCCTTATACTAAATCTAATCCAAACCTATATCCAACCTTGTGTAGAATATTTGACAAAGTGGAATCCTATACTAGTGTTAGGGACAAGTCTAGGGAAAAATGAATTATCACCTTTCATAAGTAATTTACCTAGAAAACCTCCTAAGTAAATAATGTATCCCAATGAATATTTCTAATAGTGGTGAGAAAAAAATCTATATAATAAAATATAACATCAATATAACATATCAAGTAACATCACATATTACCTCACAACACAATTTAAATAAATTAACCTATTCAAATTTATATCCAAGGATAACCAATTGACATATCATTATATCCATATTAATATAATCTATGACTCATTCAATCAACGATATCAAGTGTGTGAAAAAAATCATGAAAAATAATTATAAATTTTACAAATAGGACTTTATTTTTCATGTTGATATTAATTCCATTAAATTATTATTTTAAAACCATTAAAGGATAATAAAATCAATTTAAATCTCATTTTAATCAATATAATACCCAACCATCACATGAATGGAAAAAATCACAACAACGTAAGAAGTAAAAGTCAATGATGTTACATTACATACTAAAAACCACTTTTTTAAATAATTAAATTCTATTTTTTTGAAACCAATTAAAATTTAAAACACTCATAGATAATTTATTTCTTTATAAAAACACTCAAAGACACTTTTATCAAACACTTATAGAATAGAAAATTGTATTTTATCTATATCACACCCATCAAACTTGGAAATCCCTCTTATATCAAACATCAAAACCAATAGGTATTAAAGAACATTTATAATTTCATAAAGGATAGTAAATATAGGTAAAATATTTGAATGGAATGAGTTTAGAAACCCTAATAACCACATGTAAGGTCATATAAATGGAATTAAACAAAAAATATACCTTAACCAAGGGAAATCAATGCACCTTCAATGAATAATGGAATATTATGAAAAGAAGAGACATTTATAAGACCTAAAAAAACAACCCTTTGATTATTCAAACCCTATGAATGGGATTGATTACCATGATGATTTAGGGAACAAAGAATGATGAATAATAGAAAAAATAAGTGAAGAGAAACAATGGTGATAAGAAGATAAGTTATCCAGATGAAATCCTTTGGAACCAAGGGAGGAATGACATAGAATAAGTAAGAGAATGAAAGGGAAATGGAAATTGTGCCTCTGAAGATATCTTGAAAGATGAAAAGAAATAAATGAGAACCCCTATGTAATAGTTTAAGAGAAAACATAATAGTTTAAAATCAAGGCAGAATGCATAGTTAGTTCACATGGTTACCCTAATTATGAATTTAATAATGTAATACTTCTTGTTTCAGAAATTTATCACCATAATTACTATGCACGATATGTGTAAACATTCATCATAATTGTGTAAACTTGTAAAATCATTAAAAACTTCAAAATTTTTGTCCAAAAATGATTATAAATAATAAAAAAAATTAAAAATGAAACATATAAAGAATAATGAAATCATCAGTATCATAATTTCTCTATCATTCCACTTTCTACCCTGAGAATATAATCGATGAAATTTAAAAATATGAGAGAGATACAAAACACCCTTAAAATCAACTAATCATTTTAAAACAGGATCATTTAATACTGTAATACTTTACATCGAAAATTTTACTCATAAGATAAATATCATGTAAAAATCTAGATGAATGTAAAACATTTCAAAGAATTTAAAAATTGGAAATACCATCTTAGCACGACTAGAATACACCCTAACTATGAATGCTACAGACTACTAACATTGATTTTCCATTAATATTGTCATCTCCCCATGACATCATTTTCCCATAATGAACATTCAATAAACTCAATACAATTATTAGGGAACTAAAATAAATAAATAATATAATCATCATTAGCTTCATATTTGGTTGAGAGATGATAAATAATATCAATATAGAATTAATTTATAAGGAATGAATCAGTAGACATATGATATTTTACTTTCAATTTTTGATGAGTGAAACATGATCCATAGATATGGTGTTTTTAATTTTAATTTTAGTCTACCCTAAATAATACTTGATAACACAATACAGAATGATTTTATCTGGGTGGAAAACAAAACATGAGTGATGAATATGAATGTTTACATCTCATCATAAGGATTATACCTACTATATATCTACAAACAATTTATAATTCACCTTGTGAGGGTGAAATAAAAAAAATTCATCCCCACCATGATTTATAAACCTCAATCAAAACTCACCCTCACACTTAAAAGAAAAAATAAATGATGAATTTTCACAAATATAGAATACCCAAAAAATGAGATAGAATAAATTTTTCATGAACAACACAAAATATAATAAATAACCAAAAGAAAACAATGTTATATTTGATAGATCAATAAATCCTTATAAAGATAAATAAGTATGTTTCATTTACATCAGGTATGGTAATAAACAATAATGATACTGTTGATCCAATAGTGTGCAAGTTATATTTGTTGTCAATGATTTTCTTGGGGTGTTTATAGAGCTTGATGTTAATAAATTGAATAATAATCATAATGAATAAAATAATAGCTTAGATATTGGTTAATCAGAACCCACGATGGTAGTTATAAGAATTAATTCGAAGAATTTTTTAATATTTATCAAGTTTAAGAAAATTATAATTATCTTTTTTAATATTATTTTTAATTTTATTGACAAATTTTATACCATTAAAGGAGTTATTTCCTTTTTATATTTGAAGATTCATTTATATTGAAGTTAAAAGTTGTTTGAATTTAGAATTAGTATCGAGAATTTATAATGAAAAAATCTATATCTCAATGATGATATTGATTATGAAGTATAGATTAAATTAAAAGAAGATAAATAGTTTGAAGGATGGATGAATGATTTTAGAGTTAAAAACTATTGTCATTTTTTAAATAAAAATTTATGTTGTTAAAGTGAAAAATAAATTCCATCTTAAGTCATTCCTGGATCTAAGCAACCAATCTATCTTAGGGTTATTTTTGACCAAGATTAAAGGCTATTCATCCTTGACTGACATGGTGTAAACATAGTGGATTCATATGTAAGAACCACTAGGGAGACGAGCAGGTTAGCATAGGTGGGGTGCTTGAAGCCACTATGTAAGTCAACTTGAATGAAACACTGGATAACAATGACTCCAATGGATTTCAAAAATGGTTATTGGGTGTTTCTTGATTGATATATCAGTAAAAACCTGTGTGGTATTCCAATATGGGACTCTAAATATAAGTAAATGTTTATTATTAAAAGAAAGTGTGATATTAGTCGTAAATAACTCAATGTACTTAGTTCTCTTTCTCACTCATCATTGATGCATATTAACTCAGTTCTTCACAAGTTTCATTCTACCATTATTGAAACTATGAACTATAATTAAAACAACAAATTTTTTGTGAAACTTCTCAAAGATCATCATACATTCAAACATTTTTTTGATACATTATAAGAAAAAAATCCTCTGAGAATCAGAAGTATTTGGAATATAGTGAAGTTGAAAAATAATATTATATGTTCTCTAGAATAAGATTCTAAGTGAATTATCATTAAAATGAGATTGTGTGAATTTATTAAATGTTAGATGTGCATGATCATCCGAAGAACACACATGCAATGGTTCATAGGGAGAGATTGAAGTTTATTTCATGATTCTAGGTTAATAAAAATTTCTGGGTGTAATTAAATTATCCTATATTTAAGATAATTTTGTGTAAGTTAATTTAGAATAAGATATTTAGTGTATCTCACATAAGAAGTTCCACATAAAAGAAAATTAGTATACATGTAATATATTTTTAGTTTACTAGAAAATATGTGAAAGTGTATATGGTGTTTTTGATGAAGTGTGTTTATTTTATGATAAAAAAATATTGTACATGAAGAAAAAAAATTACACACTATATAATAATTTTTTTATTCTTCCAAACCATTTGGTTTTTTTCTTTGTGTATGATATTTGAAGCATATAAAAAATTTATATCCACATGAATTTTCATCATATTAAATTTTAATAGGTGATTAAAAGTTATAAAATATGAATATTCTATGTAACCTGTGATATCATGTTTCTAAATACCAAATTTTTGATAATAATTATTCCAAAATTTGATTAAGAAAGAAGAAGAACTATGTCCATTTCACTTTGTAGTAAAGAGATGGATCGAAAATATGCATATTATATAAACATAAATGGAAGATTTTTTAGTATGTGGATTTTCTAGAATGAATATCAGTATGATATTTTTATATATCATTAAGGAAAAATAATAATGAAAAATAGAGTCTTTAGATATGAGTCTTTATGTATTTTTAAAAGGAAACACATGTGTTATGAATTACCAATGATTATTTAAATTAATGGTTTTTTTGAAGATGTTTTAAATTATTGAATATCCTGGTAATTCAAAACTCATAATTCTTATGATTAATAGAATACAACGAGAATAATAAAATAATATCATATGATGTTATTTTGATATAAATATATTATTTAGGTTGTCGAAGAGTAGTGAGGATAATAATTGACACTACATCTATAATAAATAAATCATTTCGTATAAAATAATAGAAAACTCAATGTTAATACTGAAATATAATTTGCATTTTTTAAATACATAAGAAGAAGAGATGATGATAAGAATTAGTTACAATCATGTTCACTGATGAAAAAAGAAAGAAGAACCAGTTCAATCCTTCTACACTGAAGAAAGGACAAGGAGAAAAAGAAGAAAATAAGATAGGTTTATGTGCACTATACCATAGTGAATAAGTGAATTTCATATATATATGGGAAGTATAATAAAAAATAATTCTAATATTTCTAGTTAAAAAAATTAAAGAAGAATATATAACCTTATTGTTCACAACTATGAATAATAAGAACATGGTGTTTGCACTACTATGTCTATAGAAGAAGAAACATGTCATTGCATACTAATTTTAAATTAGAGGAAGAGTAAAAAGGTAAAGTATAAGAATCACCATGAAAAAATGAATTCTCATCTAATTTCATACTCATCTATTGTTGAAACGTAGTTGGAGAAGTTGTACACTTTTAAGAGGTAGTATAAAGATCCATAGACAAATGAATTTGGTATTGGTTATCATTGGTGGATTAATGATTGTTTTCTATATCCCATATTTAAGTGTGTGGAACCACACATTAGTTACATGTTACTCCCTCTCCAACCCACTATAATTGTAATTTCATTATGGAATAATTTTTTGTATCATATACTCCTAAACAAAATAAGAACTTGTTATTCTCATTGTGTAGTGAACCTTTCAAAAATATCATGTTTCATTGTTTAATTTATTTCAACTTTATTCATAAAAAAATGGAAAGACAACCATAATTAAGAGAATTAAGATCTTAACCGATCAAAATAGGTAAAGGGATAAAAAGTTTAAACTAATCAAAAAGAAAAAAATATTCGCATATCCCATATTATCATTGAACATATCCTAAAGTAGTACAATGATTTGTATCAAATAAAGGTTCACCTTTTATTTTATTCTTTACTTTTGAAATTTTTCCCTTTTAAATATTTGCATCTCCTTATGAATTTATAATTAAGGGAATCTTGGGTGAATATATAATTATTTTAGATCAAATTTTTATATCTACCGTAATGATGATGAATTAGAAAAATAAATACAAGAGAAACATGAAGAATAAATATTTACCATTAAAAGAACGAGTTACTATAACTCTATGTAATAATACTAATGAAGATAGATCTGAATTAAATTGAAAATCAATGATGATTCAGACTACCACCAAGTAAATGGGAATACCTTCAACCACAATAGGATTAAGGGATGTAAATTATCTTACAATATGTGAGATTTATTATAAAAAAAATCCTAAAAAATTTCTAATCATTATCATTGAAGATCATATATCCTCATGTTGCCAATTATTATATATTGATTCATTAAAATATACACAAAACAATTTTCCCAAAGTGTTCATTTCTTTTTATTTTTGAATTTTTTGAAATTTAATAGGAATAGATCACCCATATCGGGGAGGAATCGATTTTTTTTGAAAGGGATTTAGAATGAAAGGTTATGTCTTGTGTGAATCCCTCCAAGAATATTGTCTTTGAAGAAGATGTGAATGTGAAACTTGAAGATAAGAGATTCATATTTGAATAAGAGTGATGTAATACAATTCATGAAAAAAATTATTCCACTAAATAACTTAAGAGAATATCCATGAATTAAAGGAGAATAATAATAATAACATAATGGTTAAGAATTATCAATTCATTATTAAATCCAAGAATATCATATATATTTACCCATTATTATAGGAGAAAATCCAAATGTATGATTTTAAATTTTATGAGGTAATAAAGGATTGAAAATATATAATGGAACTTGTTTAATACCAAAAGAACATTCTCAATATGAAATGTGTTTAAATTTTTTAATCTAAAAGAATACTCAATTTATTTATTTAAAATAATTTGATGGAAGATGAGATAATTCCATACAATATTGTGAGGAATTTTTTATTCAAAAATACATCTATTATTTGGTAATAATATCCCTATATCATCTGATTATCTTTCTCAACCAGTCTGAAAGAAAGAGTTACCATCCAGACTTTATTCAAATTCTTGTACTAAATCAATTTCTATAAATAGTATATGTTAAAATGAATTTTTTTATTAATATACATGATGAAAAATTATTATTATCCTACTAATATGTTCACAGTGGATAAAATAATGATTAAGGAATCCATTTACTTAAAATTTTCCCAACCAGCGATAATACAATTCCAAAAACAGAAAGCTATAATTTTTGAACAACATGCATTGGATAAAAGAAGTTGATTTTTTGTGGGCCACTATTGGTGTTACAACAAATTTGGGAATTAGGTATTGGATATTTGGTATAATATATTGATATTAAAATCACAAAGGAAGCCCATATCAAGGAGGTGCGAGCAAGAGAATAAGAAAATTTATCAATTAAGAAAAACCAATATACCTTTAATATATTTTCAATTCATAAATAAATATATAGTATTTGAAATGGGTGTGGTCACATAAATGGTTCATGGTTATCTCAAAATTTATCAATGTTAAATGAATAAAAAATGACACTAAAGCCAAGGGAAGAAGAAAATAAATCCTTGAGAAGAAATATTTTTTTTTTGTAAACCATAATACTTCAAATAGGATTTATAAGATTAGTGAGTTTTCCATGGAAAATAAGAAAAAAATTAGATTCAAAGAAAGTCCAAGAAGTTCAAGAATATTTCTCTAACTAAAAGGTATTATGAGAATAAAGAACTCATGCTATTTCATATAGATTAAATAAATATAATTCACATTTTTACAAATGTTTTTTAGTTATTTGGCTAGAATATTTAAAGAAATATAGGATGATGGAAGTGGAATAAGAAAAATCTAGTGATAAAACAGAAGAATATAGCCCATATGATGATATAAAAATTCATGTGAGGATTTTAATTAATGATAACCCACATAGAATAGAATGAATATGTGTAATATTCAATGAAGTTGGATATAATGAAAAAAAAATTTCTAACAATTTTGGAATTATAATGAGAATCCTTTCATAATATTAAATGTTTATTAGGTGTAAAGGTTATTGAAATGAAAATTAATGTAACAAAATATGTTAAGGATGTGAATTGATCTATGATCCCTAAAAAAAATTAGATTTAAATATCAGATGTGGAGAAACTAATAGTGAAGAAACTTAGTTAAGAAAAACCTCTCAAAATTTCTATTCACATTTAATATAAAGAATATCCACATTATACCGCTAAATTTTTTGGGTTGTATTTTTTATTACAATTTAGGGAATTAAATTTGAAGCATGTTCTTAGGAAGATAACTTGATAAGTAGTATTTGATTTCAAAACTATAAAATAATATGAATAATCTACCATCTTATATTTAAATCTTATTTTGTATTATAAGGAAAATATGATGAAAATATAACCTTATATGAAGTTCAAGTGTACTTTAAAATATAAAAAAAAATGTGAAAAGTTCCATTTTATTGTATTCTCAACATTATGAATCTTGAAATATGTGTTTTGAAGAGGTTCACTTAAATTAAGATAATGTCGATTGCCTCCTTAAGGGGGAGAAAAGTGAATAATGAATAAGAATCTACTAGAATCATTATTTAATTCAAATATGAATATTCAGAAATAATCTTGAAGAAGTGTCATTGAAAAAAATGAATGCATGAATTAAGGTTGATATATTTCTTGGGAAAGATTTTATTTCAATTGGATTTAATAAATAGTCTCATATTGAAATTATGGGATATATTATTTGAAAGGAAATGAGTGTCTTATTATATTTTTTATAAAATACAATTGATAATAGAAAACCCTATTTTCAATTTCATACCCTATTTTTTCGACACTAATAATGGATTAAGTAGATTCAAAGTGTAATTCTTGATGGGACATTTCTTAATAATGAATTGATATAATTTTCCCATGTATGTTGTATGTATTTTCAATAAGGTAGAGATAAAGTGAAATGAAATATTGATGAGAAAGGGGGAGATAATGAATGAATGAAGGGTTCTTATATTAACATATAATTTCATGACATTATTGAGAAAAAATATAAAAGGAGAGATTCTTTAGCCCAACTTTTTTGTGTTTTATTGGTTATCAATGGTTTTTATGGGGTGTTCATAGATTTTGATGTTATTATTTTGAAGAATAATTTCAATAAAGAATATAATAGCTAGGGGGTTGGTTAAATAGATCCCAAGATTTTAGTTGGTTGAAGAGATACCCTAAATTCGGTTATCATTATTATGTCTATAAAAATTGAAAAGGATATCTTGAAGGATTAGTGTCAAGTTTTTTTCCATATTTTATATGAAAAATGAGTTATCGAGTTTTGATATCGGATGATTCATTTATGTTATAGGAAAATGGTATTTGAATTTTGATGTCCCATGAAGAATTTATTAACACAAAAACTATATCTCTATGATGATGGTGATGATGAAGTATTTATTAAAAGAAATTAAGTTGAAGAGTTTTAAGGTAGGAAAGAAGTATCTTGAGTTACAAACTATAGTTAGTTTTAAAAGGGAATTATAAGTTTTTAATTTGAATATATAAAGGCTAAATCAAGGCTGACTAAGAACCAATAACCCAGACTATATCAGTGATATTGTTAAAAAAGATTAAATTCTAGCTGGCCTCAACTAGCACAGTGTAATACAAGTTTATTCAAAGGTTGATACAACTATGGAGAAGTATGGGTCGGCATAGGGGAGTTTGTTGAAGCCAAAGTGCTGACTGGTATGAATGGACCACTAGAGAGAACTAACTCCATTGGATTCCAAAAATGGTTCTTTATGATGTCTTGATTAATATGTCAATTAAATCCTAAATAGAATTATAATTTGGGACTCATAAGAGAGTGCACTATTAATTATTAAAATACAATGGGATATCCATATTAAAATAACCCAAAGTACCTAGTTTTTCTCCCTACTCATCATTGATAAACACCGAGTCAATTATTCATAATCCATGTTCAACTTTTAGTGGAACTCTAAAGATGAATTAAAATATCAAAATTCATGTGTGAATTCTTGAAGATAATAAAAATTTCAATCATTATGGTTAATACCTCATAAGTAGAAAAACCACTAGTAATAGGAAGGGGTTAGATTATAATGATGTTGAAAAATCTAACTAAAATTTCCTTGGATGAATATGTTTAGGTATTTCCCTAGAAGTAGATTTTATGGATTAATATGATGTTATTTTTTAATGATTATTGGAATAAAATGAAATTATTAATTCATTATAAGTGTTTGATTTTTTTTAGGGATGAAATATTGATATAAATTCCATCCAATATGTAAATTATCCTATGTGTAAGGTAATTTCATGTAAGATAATTCAATTTAAGATATTTGGTGTAACCCATATATGATGTTATGTATGTAATAAAATTATTATATGTGTATGATATTTTGAGTTTGTATGAAAATATATAAAATCATGTATGGTATTTTTTAAAGGGTGTTGAGTTTATGGAAATGGAAAATATCATAAAGTGAAAAAATCATCATACATTTTAAGAAGTTTCTATATTTTTCTAAGCTGTATGATGTTTGTTTGCATGTATGCTATGTTAAGTACCCAATACATTTGTGGATGTACAAATTTGCACTATAATATATTTTTAGAGTCATGTATGAGTGATAAAATATAATGATGCATTGTAATATGTGATATCAAGTTTCAAAATACCATAATTATGATAATTTTGATTCTAGTATGTTATGAAGGAATAAGAACAAGAACCATATTCTATTCACCACAAAGAACGGAGAACTGAAAAATAAAAATATTCATATTTCATATGCATATGTGGAAATGTTTTTAATATGTTGATTTTTTGAAATCAATATCACAATAGAAATTTCATATATTATGAAGATAAAAGAAAAAGGATGAAATTATACTTCATATGTGTCTTTAGGGAGTTTAAAAAGAATACACATGTGTTATGAAATACCAAATATTCTCTGAATTAATGCTTGTTATTTGAATTTTTTTTCGAATTAATAAGAATAATTATAATTCAAAACCTGGTATTCCTATGGTACAAGGAATAATGAGTTGAGGAGAGAATATATTGCACTACACTTATTATATAAATATACTTTTTAGGCCATGTAAGAGTAGTATAGAGACATATTGATACTAATTCAAAAATATATAAATCCTTCGGTATTAAATAATAGTTAACCTAATTTCAATACTACAACATATTTTGTGAAGTAAAAATATATAATATTAATAGTGGGGAAAAATAACTACTACCATTTTCATTCCTTGATGAAATAAGAAATTAGAACTAGGATATGGGTACACTACTAAATAAAAAAAAATAATAAAAAGAAAAAAGGGATGTGTGTTCATACCAGTTCCCATAGAAGAAGTGCCTTAAATCTGTGAAAAAAATAAAAATAAAGGGATATTAAATAAATTCATGTTTTCAAAGAATAATTATAAATAATATAACATGTTATTCACTATTTAAAATAGTGAAAATATAGTTTTTACACTTTTGTGCATACGAAAGAAGAAATAAGTGCCTTTATGCTATTGTGCATGTAGAGGAAGAGTGAGAAGGAGAAGGACAAGTAACACCATAAAGAAGTAAAGTATCAACTGGTTTAACACTATTTTTTTTGAAAATCACTTCAAGAAGTTACAAACTACCAGGTTTTAGTATAAAGATCTAGAATAGAGGAACCATTTAGGTTAGGATATCACTACCCTAAGGGATTCATGATTGTTTTCTATCTACTATTTATGTGTAGGGAACCGTGCTTCAAGTTCTAATTACTCCATAGAAAACCTACTTTAACTGGTGTTTCATTATTGTAAAAATAAATGTTTTAGATATTACCAAACCTAAAAATGACTAGATACGATCATTAAGCAGTAAAAATTATTAAAATATCATATTCTATTGTTTATATGCTTTAATATGCTTGAATATGAAAAGGTAGAGACAATAAAGATTGAGATAATTGAGATCTTAATGGATCACAATAGGTAAATGGATATTTTTTTTAAATTGTTAAAAAGTCACAAACACTAATTCACCCCTCCAATATCATTTTTAATATATCCCAAGTGATCCTATATATACAAAAAAAATATTCCTCAAACCATTTCTAGCACAACTTCCGACTCACAAATATAAGCTCTACAATAGACTATTACAGAAATTTGGAATACATATTATATTACCTTCATTACTAATAATTAAATTTACTAAATATATAAATATGACTCAACTAGCCATATCGATGATAGGTTTTAGGGTTTTTCTACTAATATGTGTTGGAATTTCATAACATGCCATATTGAAAGAAGATAAGGAATAATTTCTTTATTAGAATACTGTCAACATAATTAGAAGGCTATCCGATACTATCACAAATTTACTACTTAGTCACTTCTAAATTCTACTTCACACTTAAATAATCACCCTTATGATAACATAGTGGAAAATAATAATTAAATTTCCTAGGATACCCATAAAAAATAACCTCCATTAACACAATCTTTTTACCTCATTATTAAACAAATTCTAGGATAACTAGAAAACTACTAATACAAGGTCTAGATAAATATAGATTTTTTAAAACTAGGCCTAAATTAAGTCACTAGTAAATATATGGAATGAAAAATACACTATTTAATTTTAATATGTAACATAATCCATCATTATTCGATCACCGTACTAGAACCTAGAAATTACATTTCATTATACACCTTTAAATTGGAATGATAAGAAAATTAAATTGATGCGGTCTTGGAATATTCCCCAGAAATGTCTTCAAGAGGATAAAAATGAATGATGATCTCCCACCATTATTGAATCAATCCCTAAAATTGTTACTATGGTAGCTTCCACATTATAGGTATCTGGAGTTCTTAAATAATTGAAGATCCCTTAGATCTTATCTAGACATATCATTGCCTCTTATGTATCTTAATAACTTATGTATATAGGAATTGTTTAGTTTATAAATTCTTGTACATTGTCTATAGATCAATATGGCTCATACTATGGATTTGTACTAAGATTATAGTAAATTTTAGTTACCAACAATTCTGTGGGAACCAAAGTATACACCATGGGAATAATTGAAGAAGAAGAAACTGATTTAGAGCATAATCCAAGACAAAACAACCACAACCCACCCTTGAAGTCTACCTCACAAAGACTAACCACCTCAAAAATCTTGAGGATCTCCCAAATAAGAAGCACCTCCATGACTGAATTAATGGTTGATGCTATCCTCGATGAGTTTGACATCACTTTGTGACCATGTGAAGGGTTAACGGTGTGATTCATGAGTCTGATGGAGTCATGGCCATTCTTGAATCATAAAAATTTCTTCTCAAACTAATTCCTAGCTTTGAGATACCCCTACCTATAAATACACTCCTCATACTGATCATTTATGATGGTTACCTTGATCTCATAGCTTCTAAATTTCCCCCAATTTACAAAGCACCTAAACATCACAAACCAAAACAAAATGGATCATCCAATGTACTTGGGATTCATGAAAACCCATTTCATGTTTTCTTGAGAGCCTTTGACCATGGTAGGTATGCCTTTTACAAAGTTCTACACCCTTCATGAACAAAGATGTCCCTCAAGGGTACTTTAGGCTTTATGAAGCATTAAACATTTTCAAAACACTTATTTCCTGAACCAGGACTTCATCACTAGGTAGGGTCACCTTGTTTCACAAATCCTACTCCTTCACAAAACCCTTGTCCTCCAAGAAGAACCTGATATTAACAAAGCACATATCAGCGAGGCCCTATACTTCACGAAGCCCTTCTCCTGGGCTTCTACATGTTGGCTCCCTTATACTAACACCCCTTTGTGGATGTTGAGTGCCGAAGGTCCCCACAACCATCGAGGACCAATTTAGCCGCACCTCAAGGTCCTATGTGACCTGTGACACCTATTCTTGTGGCCCACTCCACTTAAACGGGGTACTATATTCCCATCTACCTTTTTCTTCTCAGTATTGGTATGATAATACCTTTTTCTTCTTAGAATAGTCATGCTAACATGTACCTCATGATTGACCACACCTCCACACCATCATACCCTAGAATTGATGATGCCACCTCCCTTATAAGGGTGTATGTGCTATGATTATACAAGACCAAGGGTTAAGGATTTAGTACTAAATGTTCGTGCTACATGACACAAAAGTTTCTAGCATCAAAATCCTCAACACATGACATAATACCGTAGTCTTACCCTGTGTGATAAACACTAGATTCCCCATGTAGGATCATCATGGTATGCCACATTATTCCCCACTAGGGGATGATTCTCACATACCTGGTAGATTCCATGATAAATCCGTACACACCCTGTACCACAAGAATATGATGTTCCATTTATGACTTATAGGGAATGGGATCCTCCTCACATGGAATTAGATCCTCCCCATATGGAGTGATATCCTCCTTGGGAACATTTCATGCGTAAGACCCAAATAATCTATCATTGGAACATATTTCATGACATGAGTGTTAGGTCTACTACTTTATCTTTTATCTTATATTGATTATAAATCAAATGGGCTTAGATGTTAGTAGAGATGATGATTTACAACCATATGGGAAGATTCTATACATAATCCCAACCACTTAAGATCCACTTTTATGGTCTTTCTTCTCAGGAATAAGCCCAAACTTCCCAAACTATATAGGATTTGATTCCTAACTAACTGGGATATGTAGGAAGCCTCTCCAAGGTCCAAACCTAGAATCCAAAAAAATCATCCATATCCATCATAATTTCCCCCAGGCAACCAGATCTTGGTAGGATCATGCCATTCACCAAAGGGACCACATCTCTTCCAGGTCCTTCAGGAAACTTCCATGCATAATCCCCACACAAACTCCAACCAAGATAAATAATATTGAGAATGGAATATTTTATACATAATCCACAAACCATCCCTCATCGACACTCCTTTCATGGTGTGATAATCCTTTCCACATGACTTTACACTTCATGGACTCGTCCTATCACATCACCTTAAACTACGATATCGACCTATGTGGGTTTTGATCCCTATATCCTAGACAGGGTTTTAATGACTTCTCCCTCAAGGTTAATTATCAACCAGTCGTAATACTAGGTTCTCCCTCTTAGGGATTCACCTTCATGGTGTGACATATTCCCTTTATGGAACAGACCCTCTAGATCAGCTTCTACAGGGAGTTCTGATCTATACATTGTTAAACTTTTCAAGTGACACATTCTAGGGGTACACCTTCTTGAACCACGTCTAATGGCGTCCTGATAAAACTTAATGGTGTGAAATATTACCTCTTAGGTACACACATTTTTTATCCACAATATGTAAAAATCATTCCCTGATCCATCTCTTTACGATGTTCTGATCCATCTCCACAAGACGTTAAACTTGTGACCCCAAACAGATACCTCATGATTAATGTTGGATTCTTGAGGTGAATTCCTTGGAAGATATACACATATCACATTAGATACCTCATAATGAGAATGGTATTCTTTAGGTGTAATCCTTTGAAGATATGAAAATTCAGTGCTAGATACCTCGTGACCATGAAAGGATGCCTTGGGTTCCGTACCTAAGATGCCTCCATGAGATGCCCTCCTATAAGGAAGAATACACGTGACCAATGTTCCTAGTGCCTAGAAATTCCTAGGATTCACAAAATTAATACTCTTCTAACCTATGGTTTCTACTCTATTAGGATCCCCTGGAATGTCCAGACAAAAGTAGTGTAATTAACCAGTGTCCACAAAGATTTGGAACCGGGAATGAGTTCCATAAACATAACTTAACTCTATGAGGGAGAACCTAACTAAGCGATGAGTTCCAAGGAGTAATCCATGAAATTAGGAACTAAAATCCCATAATATCATTTTGATCAATGAGTATACATCACTATTGAGAGTGATGAAAGCTGTCTACCTTTGGAAAGAAAGAATACAGGGCAATAAATTATGACGCCAGTGCACATCTGCATGCATAGTGGTGTGCCCCGATGAAAGTGTCAGAAGAAGATTGGTGAAACCAATATGAAACTATTCTCCTAAACATATAGACTATTATAATTCGAGACTTCAACATATTATCATGTCACATGATCCATCTATCTAATGGTAGCACCCACCAAAAAAATAGTGGTCTTGGAATAGAACTCTCTAGAAATTGGTGCAGTTAAACATTGAAAATTTCAGTCCGCAACATTATTAGTGTGGATCTATCTCCCTGAAAATGGAAGATTGGAAGATTATATGGGATTGGGTTTTTTCCTTGTATTCATACTGACAGCTAAATTATCTTACTTTATAGGACCCAGGTTACAGGAAACTAATCACCCAACATCCGCAGACATAGGGTTTAGAGGATGGTTAATTTGGAAATCCTACATGACTCCACCTCCACCACTACTTCATCAATGATTATGGATATTGGGTTTACACACCCCCTCTCACCCTTAGATATTATTCAAAGGAGGGTGATGGACACTCTCATATGATGATACAAGAAAGAGAGATTCATTCCCATTAGGGATATGGATCACTGAGACCTGGAGGCTCCAATTCCTCATTGACACTCTTTCCTCCAAGGGCCACATAGAGAGACACTACTCCCAACTAAAATAGAAAAATGATTCAGGAGCCTCTCCCCTGAGTGATCATATGACTCACTCTCCTATGCCTAGGAGGTGGGGGGGTGCCCAAGTCACCCAGGCTATGACTATAGCCTGAGAGCCACCAATAAGGGATCCCACTTGGCCCCATCTGCGCCAACAAAGATTGTCCCTTTAGGATGAAGAACATGTAGATTATACACCTACTCCACTAGCCTTGGTTTGGACCAACCGATGCCAACATTGGGCACAATCATACAATAATGGAGGACAAGGGGTATCGTCTTCCACAACCCCAATGGCCCCTACCACAATCAGTAAAATACACTAGATTACTATAAAAAATGAGTGGGGATATATCCATTACCGATTGGGATTGAGACCTCGCCACATCATAGGAAAGTTTTTTTTAATTTGTCAATCATTGGCACCACCAGTAGCTGTGAAATTCCATTCCATGATGATGGTATTTAGTACTGAGGACCTCCCCGTGCTATCACCAACCAAAGCAGAGGTCCTCTCTATACCCACAATAAACATGGAGGTCCTACCCATATTCCCAGATTTGGTCAAAGAGGAGGTCATTCCCACTTCATCATTCCCTAGTATGGAGGTCCTCCCTATACTCATGGTTCCCAACATGGAGGCACTCCCCGTGTTGTAGACCACTTGTGCGAAAGTCCTCCTCATGTCATTCCCAACTCAAGTGGAGGGCCTACCCACTCTAGATTTGATCAGTGAAAAGGTCCTCCTCATACATAGAATCAATAGCATGAAGGTACTCCCCTTATATATCTAGCTAGAGTGGAGGCCCTACCCACTCATTCAACGGACAACATGGTGACCCTCCCTAGGTTTTCACCATTTCAAGTGGAGTCCCTCCCTGGTCCATCATTGACCAGTGTCAAGGTCCTACTTGCACCTCAACCCCTAGTACCGAATTCCTCCCCATACCATTACCACTATTAATCATGGAGGTCTACCCCATGTCCCAAAAAAAAGAATTATAGATCCTACCTTCTTCATTAACAACTAGGTTGGAGGTCTTAGCCAGTCCTACAAGAGTCCAAAAAGAGGTCCACCCCACTCCAAACATAACTGATATAATGGTCCTCCCCATATCCCAACTAATTAAAGTGGAGGTCCTCCCTATGATATCATATGCTAGTATAAAGTCACTTCCCATGACAAAGATCTTACCTACCCTGATGAATCGTCTCGAGGTAGAAAGGAGAACCACCGCCTACAAAGGAAAATTTCCAGGAAGTGGTAAATCATTTTCAATCTTATTAAATTCTCAGATTCTGTGGAAGAATTTGATTCAATTATGGAACCTTCATCCCAGTCATCTATATCATATTATAGGATAGGAACATTCCAGCTGAAGTTTTTCATCTCGAAAGGTGAGATCCACAAAATCCCCAAATCCCTTCGTAGGTATATGAAGATGGAGGAGTATTTGACTCCCTTCTAGGGTCTGATAGTGTAGTCATATCTATCATCACAAGTTTAATTCTCTACCTCTAATTGAGATCACATAGAAATACTATAGAATGTGATATATAATGAGTATCCAGTAGATCCTCCAATAAGCACTACTGCCCCCACACATGAGGAAGTGGTGAACACTCAGTCCTATAAGGAAGTAATGATACGACTAGAAATACCCTTTAAAAACAACCCAATGTATATTGAGAAATTGACTCACATAATGGATCCTACACTAGCTATCCCACCACCGTACTGATCCACATCAGTTATGCAACTAATATCTCAGTGAGCACTGATTGAGGTTTGGGCCAACGAAGAGCAGGGCCCTGCTTCTAACCATGAAATATTGTGGGATACTCTGGCTATAGGTAAATTTTCCATGGTATTCTATTATAATTATACTTTTGAATTAGATATAATGGAGTCCCTCACTAAGGACTATGTTGAATTATTCTGATGGAATATCTAGATGTCGTGTTTTTTTTCTATGTGACCATCAGTTGTTCTGCCCAGGTAGTCAAGAGAACTATGATGACATTGATCAGAAGTATCGCATGGCTGAGTTGGAAGAACACCTAGTGAATCATCATCCTACATCACTCAACTACCATCGAACCCTCTAAAAAAGAAGCATCAAGATATTTATAATTCTTTTCAGAATCATTGAAGAGGCATCCATGCATGTATAGATTTGGGACCAGGGATAATATGCTGCTCTCCAATTCAACCCCATCCTGCGGTAGCCGAAACTACCCATTGATATTGAGGATTTTACTTTGGGTATCATTACGATAAATATGGTTGACCTAGTGGTTTCTAAGAATGAGAGAACTAGAACTGGAACTTCTAAGGAAAACTCACCCCCTAGGGAAGCACAATATCCAGAGGACCCTCATGCTTGTGTTTGTACTCACCCATAAAGGGAGGAAACTGGACTCAAGGATCCCTCTACATCAATTTTTTTGGTCAAAACATATACAAGGGTAAAGAGAATATTGGTACATATAATCCCTTTGATCCATCTAATGTTGCACAGAAGATAGATGATGATCCCGTAATAGCCACCTTTCTTAAGTATGCCTTAGATCAAAGGTGGATCATTGATGAGTTCCACACTAAGCAGTGACCAAACTACAATGCTCTTTAATAGGATCATATCCCCCCACTATGATATTAGGGGAAGCCATAAGTCCTCCTCTGATAGTTTCTCCCAATTGATCCCGATGATCCTGTGTGTCCTAAAAGATAATAGGTTGAAGCTTATAGAAACTGGCCAAGATATGCATCGCTGAACCCACCCAAGCATCATGAAAACCTTCCTTGGGACCAAGATCGAGCCGATCCAAAAGATGATGAACCCTCTTACCATGTTGATGGTCCTATCAAAGAATTGTTGGTTAGGAATCATCATCAAGATATAACCCCCACCAAGATGAGATAATTTCTCTCGCTATTTTCCTCAATGCCCTTAAGACCCGATAAGTGGAAATCTCACCTCACAGAAAGCCATATTCGGAAGGGGTGGATGACATGCGAGCACACCCAGATTTTGGGAACACTAGTTTTTCCCATTTTAATGGGATGAGAGACCTATTGCATCATCTATACCACTTTAACTCAAGGTGCTAGCCCATTTTGGGAACCCCAGGTAGTAGGCGGCTACCAAGCTCCAATATTTAATTATACATTGGAAGGTCCTGCATTCATATGATACAACCCGCTTCCCATAGGGTCTATCACTGGTTGGGAAGATAATTTTAGGAAGTTTATTTACTAGTTTAGCTCCACCATAAGAAAAAAAACCATTATAGACCTCTTGAATTGAAAAAAGTTTCTTGATGAATGCATAACAAACTTTATCGCATGGTGTAATGGCCTCATATATTAACTCGATATGACACTAACTCTGGAATAACTGCTAACGATGTGAATATACAATGTCAAGACCAAGTTGGGTCCCACCCTCATCACTCAGAACATCCCAAGAAGTTTATAAGATTTCAATGATAAGGTCCAGCACCTTGAATAAGCCTTAGTTTAGTCCAAATAGGCACAACCACTTCCACTACCAAGTACTTCAATAAGAACTACCAAGTTAGAGACTGCCACCGCAGTACAGGTGGTGGTCCCAGAGCCATTATAGCTATTGGACCCTCCACCAATAGAGCCTCACTGAGTGTAACAACCCCATTAGGTTAAGCCTCTCTAAGAACAGATTCTGAAGGCACCGCCTGCTAGGCACATCATACATTATGATATAATGTGGATCCAACACCTCATTGGGATCCAGCCCATCATTAGGGATAGTCTCATAGAGTTCACTTCTCGAAAAATAGAAACCATAACTATTTCTTAAAGGATTATCAGGTTCCTTGTTTTTCCCCCAGTTCCATAGAAAAGAGGATTATGAAGTTTCTAGAGTGCAAGAATCCCCATGAAGCCCACCATACTGGTTGCCTTGACCACCTCCGTTACTAAAATATCCTTGGAAATATCATCAATCAGTGCTATGTGTTTAAGTATTGGCACTAAAACTAGATGAAAAATGGTTTGGTCAAGTTGGGAAATGTTCTAGCATAGGTGGATCACATCTCCTTCAAGGATAACTATGACAATGAGTGTGAATGGTAGCCAGTTTCTAACCACATAACTCATAATTATGATGATTGGTTGCACCAAAGAGAAGTTTCTTGCACCCATGGCATCATCCATTCCCATTTAGTCTGACCTTAACCTCCTTAAGTCACTGTGAATTCCCCACATGATGCTTATACATCCACTTTTCATCCTTATTCATCTCACAAGAGTAGGAAATGATGGTGAAAGGGAAATCCAAGTCCCATGCTGGTGTTGAGACCATATCTCAACCTTAGTGATTGCATGCCCCCATATATTGGAATCACCCCAAAATTATACCCATCATTATAATAACCCTCTTCTAATGATTATTAGTAGTATGAATCCATGAATACAATCTAATTTGTGTATCCCTTCATGGTCCTCAATGACGAGGAGTACCAGGCATTCCTTACAAGTTCCTTTAGTCGACAATGTCAAAGAGGAAGTTAGAGACATGAAAACAACCAAAATGATCAGGCCAATACTTCAAACCAAGAAATTCATGATATTGAAACAAAATAATATGTTTCTCATAGAGATCAATAGGAATAATCCTCCCATCCCATTCTATCAGACATGCCTCCACATTTGACAATGCTAATTGAATGGGAAGAATATCTGCAACCACACTGTGGTCAACCACATCTAGCTAAATCTAGGACTTAGTCATCCAATAGTCAATTAGAAATGGTTTTGTGTGAGTTATCTGATGAGAATAAATAAATTTTTATCAACATCCGGAATCTAGTGGTTTTACCAATAGATCACTTCAAGACTCCTACTAAAGAAGAACTCCCTATGGGTGAAAACATGTATCTAGAATGGAAGTACAATGTGATGAATAACCTCACCATGATAATTTGAAAAATATCGATCCTCGAGGCCCTCTTCATGAAAGAATAGATGAGAGAGGCCCTTATATAGGCCTTGAAAATCCCACATTAGTTTAAAACATAGGTAGTGGCTACAGATACCTTCTATGTTGAGAAATATAACCGAGAAGAATTTGAAAACAACATCTCATTCTCTAGAGAAGATGAGGGATACCTTCATGTAGGGGAACATACAACCACTATATATAATTGGAGAGTTAAATGGAATGGGATTATTCTATTTTCTAGTGGACATAGGTTCCAAGATCAATCTCATCTCAACCTGGATGCTCCACAGACTTGGACCGACGGAAGTAGATTTGTGTCCCCCTGACATGAAGATTAAAGGTTATGATAGGACTGAGCAGAGGCCGTGTGTCAAAATCTGTTTGAAGACCCAATTAGGTGTACTAATAAAAAATGGTTAATTTTTCATTATATCACAAGATATTTCCTAAAAAACATTGATGGGTATAACCTCTCTTTATCTACATTCATTAGTTCCCTCCTCATATCAGTAATTCCTCATGTCCTCCCTCAATGGTCAAGTAGGAATGCTTCAGGGTGATGTGTCCCCCTTTGACTCCTCTGAAGCCCACTATCTAGATGTTGGTTACTACAAGATAAATGAAAAGAAAGGTATAAAAAATAGGGTGGAGCACACCACTATTATAGAAATCCCATGGATATATTTAGATGATGCTTTCAACCTCCAGATTCATCAGTTGGAATCCATGATTCTAGACTTGGAAAATTACTTTATTGTTTCTGGGGGGAAGAAGTGTCACATCCCTAAGTACAATGAATGCTATAATATTACCTCATACTCATACATAGGTCATGTATAAGTGACACTTGAAACCCCTACCTATGTAAGATACTAAGATGTTCACCCCATAGCTACCATCATACATCATACCTACCTATTCTACCATGCTGGGTCGAGCTGAAAGAAATTGACCCACCACTATTGCTTTGATATCAAGCATGGACCCTGAGGCCAAAGTACTAATGGTATTGAAATGAAAGTATATATCAATATGGTTTTGATAGAGTAGGAGTACCCCTTTAGGGATTCCACATCCACCCAAATAAGCACCAGTGTTCCCCCAAATCCAGTCGGCCAGGATGAACCGTATCCTCCCACTAATCCCCCATACTTCAGACGATGAAGAGTATTTGGAATATGATCATCGCACCTTCGAAGAGGGAATACACACCTCTATTGATGATATGATTTAGGTGGACCTAAGTACTGAGATAGATATAAGAAAAACACTGATCATTAGATCCATGCTTACAAAGGAACAATAGAAGTATGTGGATTTCCTAAATCAACCCCACAATGTATATTCCTGGAGTTATGGAGAGAGTATAGTACTTAACTCTTAGGTTTCCATCCACCATCTTGGCCTCCTAGTGAGTCATCATGGGTTCAAGAATCCTCCTAGTAAAATGCACCCTTATCATGGTGCAATAGTAGAGGCCAAAGTTTAGAAGATTATCAAATCCAGCTTCATAAAGGAAGCTTAGTACCCTAAGTGGATCACCAATATCATCCCATTCATGAAGAAGAATGAGAAATTCAGAGTCTGTATAAACTTTATGGACCTCAACATCCATTTTCCAATGTATTATTTTCCCCTTCTAATAAATGATCTATTGATCGATGCCACTATCGGGTTTGAGGATTTCTCTTTCATTAATGGATACTCCAAATAAAAATATATTTGGATAGCCCCCAATGATGAGGAGTCTAATGACTTTAGATAACCATAATAACATTCTTACACTAGGTAATTCCTTTCATTCGGAAGAATATAGGATCCACTTTGTAGTGATCCGTGCATCGCATCTTCAAAATGATCCTCGAGATGTTAGTGGAATGCTATGTGAATGGTTTGGTGGTCAAATCCCACCTGTATTTGGACAATCTCAAAGATCTTGAGAAAGTATTTGTATTTCTCATCTCCCTGAATCTAAAGATGAAACCCCTTTGGGGTTACCGCTGTGAAGTTTCCCTACTTTGTTTTTAGATACAGAGGCATCAAGATCATCCCAGAGAAGATCAAATCCACTAGCCAAATTCCTCCTCTGAGAAACCACCAAGAGCAACAAGGCCTTCATATCCAATTATCCTATATAGGGATATTCATCATGAATTTGACCAGAAAGTGTAACCCCTTTTCAAGTCCCATGAATAAAGGTACCATCTACCAGTTGTATGAGTCATAATAGGACGCCTTCAAGGATATCAAGAAGTATTTTCTAAAACCTTCATTTTTAATTCCACCCATCTTAGGGAAGCCTCTAGTCCTCTATGTGACCATCCTAGAATGATCCCTTGATGCCCTTTTTTCCCAAAAGAATAATGAAGATAGATAAAATAGTTTATAATATCTCAGCCACATGCTCCTCGAAAGAGTCCAAGTACTCTCCTATCAAGAAAATATACCTCCCACTGGTCTTCATAGTACATAATTTGTGGAATTATCTACAACATAATGAGATAATGTTGGTGTACCATGTGGATAATCTAAAGTATATCCTAAATTTTCTGATGTTGATGGAATGGCTAGTATAATGGGTAGTGATCCTTTAGCAATTTGAAATGAGATTTGTTTTTTAGAAATCCATAAAAACCAAGAACTGAAATAATTTATGGTCTCCCATCTGAACCCTGAGGAGTCTCTTCTAGATTTAAATTTCCTAGAAGATTCCATCATTTTAATGGACCAGGACATGCTATACTGGTAGATACATTTCTATTTCACCTCCTAGAGTCCAACTGGTCAAAGGCTCAATGGTCCCAAGCTCAATAGGGTAGGAATATAGATCATCTTCATTCCACATTCACAATATATAATGACTTATTCATTCTTATTACCAAAAGGCTGCATCAACAATGAGTTAGAGTATTAGGATCTCATCAATGGTCTCGATATGGCCCTAAAGATTGAAGTTCCTCTCTTACATGTGAAAGGAGACTCCAAGTTAGTCATGAAACAAATCAATGGTGATTATGTCATCAAGAATCCAAAACTCATAACCCTTCTAGAGAAAACTCACCATTTGATGGACTAGTTCCCTTCTCATTTAGATGCTACTCATGTTCCCCAGTCTCAAAATGGTTGAGATGATGCCTTGTCTAGTTTATCCACCTCTCTTGTAGAGCATTACCATGATGAAATATTCATTCATGTGGCACATCGAAGGATAATCACTCCCTTTATACCAAATAATGATGATAGCTAGTAGGTAACCCATCTCACTTATGGTGATTCCACATCAGGACCTCCAGACCCCTCACGGTGGAGAATACCTTTGATTGGACAACTTATTTTATTGAATATATCCAACATGTCACTCTCCCATTGGACATATCTGAATGTGAGAAAATCCATCGGTGTAAAACACAGTTCACCCTCCAGAGTGGGCCTAACCTTGAGAATACTCTCTACATACATGGGTTTGATAGAATTATACTCTATTGTATAAAATGATATAAGATTCTCTAGGTTATACAGGAATATTATACTAGGTCTTATGGTGTCCATCAGGTAGGATTGAAGCCCTCACACCAGATTCAAAGCTTGAGATACTTTTATCCTACCATGGACCATGAAAATATCAGTTCTACAATAGTTTCCATGCATGCCAGATCCATTCAAACTTTGTGCATATACCAAAAGATCCCCTTAATACCACCAATCATTCTTGGCCCTTTGCAGTATGAGGACTCAATGTTATGGGACTATATCCACTAATTATAGATTACCATTTTTGGTTCATTATGAGTGCGATGGATTTCTTTTCCAAGTGGATATAATCATTCCTCTTAAGGGATTTGAGGTCTGATCAGTGGTTGAATTTTTGATATCCCACATCATCCATAGACTCGGAGTTCTTAACGCTATTCTCACTGAAAATGACACAAACTTTCAAGATGCTGAGCTAAAGAAGTTGGATTCCAAGTATAATATCTAGTCTAACCATACTTCTAACTATTAAGTGAAGAAAAATAGATAGATTGAGGCATTAAAAAAACCCTCTCCAACATCCTAAAAAAGATGGTGGGCCAGAAAAAGAATATTTGGTTAGACAAGGTCCCAAATTATCTATGGTCTTATCAAAAGATGACTCTAAATTCCACCTAGGTGACTCCATATTCTCTAATGTATAGAATAGATGTAATTATACCCCTTGAGATTCAATTTCCATCACTTTAAATACCTTTTTATGAACAGAAGATTGCAAACAAAATGGAAGAATTCCATCTAGACAAGATAGAAGCCCTCGAAGAAAATAGGCTCTAGGCCTTGCATAATCTAGAGTGGCACCAGAACTAAATAGGAAAAGAATTCAACCAAAAATTTCACCTTCAATCCTTCATCCAAGGTGACATGGTACTAGGCCTCAAAATGGAAATGATACTTATAAGGAAGCCACCAAAGATGGATCCCAAATGGGAAGGACCTTACATCATTAACAAGGTTTATCCCAATGGTGCGTACTCTTTGATCACTATGGATGAATAATGCATTACTCCTCTTACCAATTCCAATTTTTTCATAAAGTATTTATTATAAGAAGCTAACATCCTAGGAATACAATGTTAAACTAGGAAAATGGTCCAAGATTTAGGACCTTAAACTAATAGACATCTTATGGTCTAAGCTCTATGACCTTAAACTAAAAGATCAAGTCCAAGAATCAAGACTTAAAACTATATTTAGGTCTTCCATGGGAGTGTGTTGTGTGACATAGGCCTACCTAGTTCTCATCCAAAATGGGTTATAGCTTCCATTTGGTGTGAATTCCATTAAAAACCCTCGTACATCATAGTTTTATGATGATAAACTACTTAGAAATTATCATCCTATCCACACAATAATAAACTGCATAGCACCATAATGTTCTCTCTCGAGAGGACATCACCCTCAACATCGGTCATCTACTATTACATATTCATTAAATAAATATGTCTTGATTCCTATCCACACAAGATATGTATCGACACCTAGATTTTTCATCATGGTCCAACCAACCTAAAAGTAAAAAAATTCCCCCTCCCTATGTATGGGTCATACCTATGGAGGGAGACTTCCATAAAGAACTAAGTACAACATGATTCTTGCCCTATAAGGATACATAGTGACACATGGACTTCTCATATCCATTAATAGCCAAAAATTCATAAAACCTCCAACACCTTGGCCTTAGTTATAGTCTAAGTATAAAAAATTTAAACTATATTCAAGCCTCCTTAGGAATTCATATGCAGTGAGTGGGCCTCCTTATTCATCATTTACATTAATTTTGTTATGCCACTTTATTATGCATATCACTTGGGAAGTGGTCACCCCATGGCATGAGATTCATGACCTTAAACTAATAGCCACCCTATAATCCATGCAACACGACCTTAAACTATTTTCAAGGTTACAAACTCTATGACCTTAAACTAGAAGACCAAGTCCAAGTATCACTACTTAAAACTATATATGGGAATCTCCCCGGGAATGTGCCATGCAGCATGGGCACCCTTGGTCTTCGTTTACACTAGGTTACTCCAGTCATGCCCCATATATACTTCTTGTTTGAGATAATCCCCTAACATTAGACTAGATTTTATCTGAGATGTTTCATGAGGAGTTGGACCTCCTTAGTCCTTGTTAACATCATCACACTACACATACCCATTTTAGACATTCCCACTTATATTATGAAATCTATTACCTTAAAACTAAGATCTAAAATCCTTAAAACATGACTTTAAACTGTGATCCTACCTTGAAAAAGTTAGATATGCCTTAGGATAATTGTGGGATGCCTCAGTTTCCTCTCCAGAGAAGATCTACCCCACCAGTGTTAGTCCATCACCACCCCATGTTCCTGAACTACATGTAGATTAATTCCCATCCTTATGGGATATGTAGAAATGCCCATATGCATTGTATTTGGGCCCATCCATAAATTCATTAACCTTTTGGATGATTGGCCCCGATTATGGTTGAAACAATACAAAATTAAAATATAAAAAATCCATTTTAAGGTTTATATGTGGTACATGAGCCTCTTTACCTCTATTAATTCTTGGGTAAGCCTCCCCTATACCACATAGGTTCCCTGGAAATGGAACTTTACTTGTTTTTATGTCACGACTTTAAACTGATCACCCCTTTAGTCCAGGCCATATGAACATAAATTGTTCAGAGTACATCCAAGAATTATGATCCTAAACCATTTTAAACCCCTATATATAGTATGAGTTTTATGAATTTAAACCAAAAAACCTAGCATCTAAAATGCATGATGTTTAACTGAGACTCCACCCCATTTAAAGTCGGAATGTTTCAGATTTCCTTATGAAAGAAGAATATTCTCTACCAATGTTGTCCTCATACAACTCTGTATTATAGAACTATGTGTGGCTTACCATATTTATGTGATATGTAATAACACTTGGAATTCTCATCTTCTAGCTCAGTTGCAAGTTCAATAACCTTTGTCCCCTTGGCCATGGTAATGGTCCACACAATATGACCTTAAACCATCCACAAAACCTGGATTTGAATCCCACATTCTGATATACCCCATCTAGACATCGAGTCTTTCTTATTTTGGATTCCCATAATCTTCAAAACTTAGATGGACCCCATAACAGTGATGGTCTCATGCCATTATTTTGGATCCCCTCCCATTTTGAGCCAATTCCCTAATAGATTCCTAGTAACTAACTGAAGATCCTATAATTTCAAAAAAATTCAATAGTTTATCTTGAATTTTCTTGCCTCATTCCTGACTAGTGAATTTGAGATTACTATGTTTCAAATATGGTCATTAGTCGATCCCTACCCATCAGTCACCTCTGAACCAGATCTTTGAAGTCTCAAATTACTTTATTTCCACTTCCATGTATCTTAGAGCAATTATTATATCATTGGTTCCACCCCTAATGTTCACTTCCACATATCTAGAAATCCCTCTACCATTCCTTTTTCCCACACTAAGTGCGACTCAAATGGGATTAGGAGTTTTTATAGGGCGTGTACTGAAATGGTCAAGCCACAAAAATGGTTCATATGGTCCAAACTCCATGACCTTAAATGGGGGGTTCAATTATGAGCATCATGACTATAAAATATATGTGGGTTGTCTCCCTAGAGATATGTATTATGGAATATGGGTATCCTTGCCTTCCATTCACATCCGTTTTTTTAATCTATCACACTATAAATGTCCATTTGGGATGTTTTTAAACTAAGAAGCATAACTCGGTCTCCTTGGTCCAAGATCTATGACCCTAAACTAAGAAGCATAGTTCGTTCAACACAACTTTAAACTGTTGGCCATAATGTAAGCTATTTGACCTTGAACAATGCGTAGTGTCCTAGTCACATGACATTAAACTATTAGATGCATCCTGATCACATAATATTGAACTGTACCATCTACTATCCTCACAGTATGATGATAAACTACATGTCTATCATCCTCATTGTATGATGTAAAACTAAAAGGAATCCTAGTCCCTCACTCGAGAGGAAATATCCTCCATTTATGGTCATCTACCACATCATTTACATTTATGGTCATCACTTGATATCTGAAATGGAACTCATCTAGAAGACGGGCTTAATATATTTTCAAAACAATACGCCTATACCAATGTACTCTAAGACACGGTGGAGTAATTACAATATTTTTGGAATCAATTTGAACATTCCTTCACTCCATTTCCATGCATTTCATGAAACTTATTTGGATCTTCATAATCTTCACATATGGAAGGACCCTCTAACAGGTTGGTCCCATGCCATTTTGGATCACCTAACATCCCTGAACAATGTTCCATAAGACTCCAAATGAAATTATGAGTTAGGTTCCGTGTTTTAAACATGGTCAGCAGTAAAAATTCATTTTTTTATCCCCATTTCAGGCAAATGGTATAGATTCTATGTTTCAAACATGTTCATAAATTATCCTGCATAACCATTCAACTCTTCTTATGTTCTAAATTTTGGGCATTGTGATTTAAACTTTCCATTCATCATTTTTTGGGTAAAATACAATGCCCCTGGCATTATCCCATTTATAAACTGGTGCTTTCTAAAAAAGTAAGTTGGGTGTTATAGGAGCCCTATCCTACATCCATAACCTCTCTCATCCTGGTCACTCTAGGTTTCCAATCAATAATACTAGACCTCAAGTGATTAGTGAATGTCCATCACTCTCATATGAAGAGAAATCACATGGCTGTCCCTTGTTTCTCACACTTGTCATGACCCACATGTTCTTAGGGATTGGTTATTAGATTGTCTCAGATATAGTATTGAAGCAAGAACATTGGAAAAAAAATTTGATTGAAAATATAGATTAAACAATAGAGTTTTATATGGTCATCCACATATCATATCCTCTTACTTGACAAAATGTGCCTCTATGGCTCCGCCTCAGCGATCGAGCACTTAAGCTCAACCAACTTTTGCTGAGCGATCTCAAAGGAATACTGCCTCACTCTTAGGTATTCCTTCTCCTCATCAGACTTGGAGCGAACATCATTGTACCTGATTATATATTAGAACTTATCCAATCAAAACTCAGCCTCCACCTTCTTGATCATAGTTTCCTTGGACTCAGATGATTCCATTTGATCCATCAGACTGCTAGTGATCTCATCCTGAGTAGTAACAACCATCATAAGATCCCATGACACCCCCTCCAGGAGATTCACCTCTTCCTTAGACATCTAAAACTGGGATCCCTCAACCTTGTGTTTTATCCATGCAAGGTCAACCTCCCACCCTTCTGTGCATGCCCATTCAATGAGAAAGTCCTGGTCTAGTGCATGAAAAGTTATGGAATCCATCCCACCGGTGCCTAGAATGACCATCCAATAGTGAATATAAATCACCCGTTGTGGAAGTTCAACTATCCGAATGTGATTGATGAAAATTTTCAAATTCCTCCATGACTTACCATGGACAGACCGGTTATCCTCAACAACTTCTGGTCAAGTGTCCTCAAAATCATTTACTACTGCTATCTCATGAGGAGGAAAGATCTCCAATATGTTTTCATCTGGGTCCTCTAATTATAGATCTTTAGGTGTGAGTGGTTGGATGGCCATCCTAGTTAATAATTATTCATCAGCCTCTCCATGTATTTCATAAGATTCCGCTTCACCTTGAGGCATAATAGAGGTGGAGTCCATTATCCTAGATCTTTTGGTGACTCTTGCTGGTGGAACAATCTTAGTTTAGGCTCACTCAATTTTCACTATTGGTAATTCTAGGGCATATATTCCCAATGAATCCCCCTAGTTACTTCATCTGTATACATCGTCACCACTTTCCCAGTCATAGCTTCGGCCCTAATAACCATTTAGGGTGATGCCACTACCACATTCTCTGTCACCATGGTTCTTTCAGCCATCCCTATTTTAGGCTATGTATCAACCCCTTATGCAATAACTTTAGATCTAGTGCTTGTTTCTAGTGTCACCTTATTTCTTGGATCATCTTCCACAACTCCTTCAGCCAGTCTTTTTGTGGGCCTTACCGTGACCCCATCCACTAAGGGGTATGTTTCATCATTTCTATCATGTGGAAACTCTATGGTTGGCTCAACCTCTACAACCTCCCCTTATGTCTCTTCTAATATGGTAGTATCCACTATTATTTTCTTAGTTACCATAACTTCTACCTTAGTATCAAGAACTGATGGTTGATCATCTATAACCATAATGTAAGGAAGAGTCCCCACACTTGTCCCCCTATAGTTTTAGGTTCCCTCTCCTTCTGATTGAGGTTTTTCATTGACTTCCCCTTCTTTAGTACATTATAATTACTTTATAACCGAAGAAAGGATTAGGAAATGGGCTTGAGGAATGAAAAGTGCTCAAAATCAAGAAAATATCAGTGAGGTTACCTAGTTAGTGGTAAGATTACAGTATACGTCTAAGATTCGGTAGGAATCATCCCCCCATGAGTCACACTATTCTTCAACATTGACTTTAGTTTAACGGATTGTTAGGGAACCTAGAGGAGAATAAAAGACCAATAACATCCTCACCTAATTATTCAATGGATTCACGATACCTGTAGATTAATCCAAATTTTCCATCTCTTCCTTATACCACATCACTTTAGCATGTGGATTGTAGAATCTTACCTCTTCATGGACTAACCTGATGAGGAATACCCCATCAATGAAGAGATATTTCCACAACCCATTAAGAGTGATCATTTTATTGTGTATTCCCTAGAAATCCTAGGCATTAGGATATATGTTGTCAATGGGAACATTCAGAAGACACACTCATTTAACTGGACCTTGAATATGTTCCCCCAAGGTCACCTTAGAGGACCCACCTACTTCATACTATGGATTAGCCAGGAGCGTCAATCCTGATGATGATTATTCCCATGCATCTTCTGCTTGTTTTCACCCATGAACTATTGGACTTGTTGCTATTTTACTACCCATTGGACTAGCTTCACCAATATTACTCCCTCTCTCCACTATTCTTTCTCAGACATGTAGTGGAGGTCTTACCCCTTCATTAGCCAGGATGGATATTACCTCAGAATGGACTTAGGGTAATCTCTTGAACAACTCTATACATAGTAATGAGTAAGTTCTTATGTAGCAGTGGCTGTAAGCAGCTTGTTCCACATATATCCATATTCATGCGTGAACATAATCCAAATCCGCCTCATCACTAACGGGTGGAACTCATGATGAACCTTTGAGTACACCATCAAAGTCAGTCTCTATAGAAACCTGAATTTCCTTGTGAATCGATGTGTATTGTATGGATCACAAACTGGATCATAGTCTACTCTCACTACAAGTCACCACCCCATTGACAGGGAAAACAGATGAATGGTGAATTGATTCTCCAACCAAACATTTTCCAGCACTTCCTCATTCCCATATTGAATGGAAAACTTACTGTAATGTTCATAATTGTTGGAAAAAATTTGTTGGGGGGGGGGTGGGGAGATAGGGTTTTGATACACGTAACCCCCCATGTGTATGGCCACCAAGCTATATAGGAAGTGAAAAGGGCCACACACATATGTAGTAGTGTCTTCCTTTCACTGATGTGTTGAAGTAATTTTTATATCTTTTCCATAACTTGGATCCTAAGGTTGAAACACTTCCCATTTTTCTAGCATCGTTATAAAGATTAATGTTCTTGGCCACACCCCCATGTGTTCATCCCTCACCGGGAGTATCTAACCACAAATGAGCACTGAAATGAATACCATGAGTCTAACTATGGATTGATTATAATCCTTGATACTGTATCCCTATATATTCCACTAGATTGATTTTAGAATCTTTTAATAGGATCCCTCATTGACCTGATGGTATCCCCTGGGGAATGTGTGTGGCCTCATCATAAACTTCATTGCTGGATCATCCCTCTTAGCGAGCCTCTTTAATAGTTCATTCAATAAGTATATGAAACATTTCTTGAAGGGAACATCCCTCATCCCAATATTATCTTTATTGGTTCCCTACACCAAACCTAACAGTGCTTTTTTCGAGCTGACAACTACTCATAGTCTTTCCATACATTCTATTCAGGGAGAAATTCATCATACATCGCCCCATAATCAAGATTCTAGTGATCTGATGAAGGTAACATAGGATGACACTAACCTACCTGTGATGTAAATGGAATGTTTTGGTCTCTGATGACCATATAATCAGTATCTTAGGCATGATCTCCTGCGACTGGTAAACATGGAACTATGAATCCCATGATTCTTTGTAAAGTCCTACCCATTTCAGCTCTACCTAAAATTCTCAACCTGATGGGCATGCCCATAAATCCCCTTCCCATTAATCTAAAAAGGTTCCACCTTAGTGCATATCCAAGAAATTGTTCCATACCTTATGTGGATTCCTAGACCTACATTGAGGATCATCTGATATTGAGGTGAGATAACTCATCCTCCATATTCTCCCCATAAACATTATTGATATGGTTGTATAGGAATTCTACTGTGATGGGTGTATAGGCTTTCTAAATGTGGCCTGCAATAGCCTTATTCCACTAGTATTTCCCCGATACACCCCTAAACTAATAGGATAGTTCATCCCTGCTTTCCTCTAGAATGAAAACATCATACCTCAGTCCAAAGTCATATAGAGGAAACCTCTTTTACAAAGGATACTCATTCTGAGATTCTGATGGTAGTTCAAGCGATGATTCATGGTTTGAGGAGCTTTTGACAAACTCCCTTACCATGATGTTGTTCTCTATTCCTTCCCTTAACGAAGAATCTACAATGACTTCTCAAGAAACTTCTGGAGTAGCCATTGAATATGAGACTTAAGTGTTTTTGAATTATAGTTTTCAAATCTTGTTCATGAAGCCAGTTTTCAAAGCATGGGATTATGGATCCACGGTTTGTGGTGACTAGTTTTTTGAATATACTTCATAGAAAAATATAAAGAGTCCAATTCATGAAAATAGAGTTCACAGAGAGTGTTTGTGAGTTTCATTAAAAGATATCATAGTGTTTTCTTTGTGTGGAATTACAATTATTTTTGAAGGACCCCTCACATTATATATAGGTTCATGCCCCCTGGGATTTGCAATGACCTACCCACTCCCATCAAAGGTGATAATCATGAATGATCTTCATGAATGGGAGAAAATTGTCATTTTCTGGTGATTCACCCTCAAAATCCCACCTTCCTTTTTCTAGTCAGCTCCCATTCTAAGATGGGGCATTTTTTGGTGTCGAAGTATGTGCCAATGTACATTTGAAGAAGAAATTTCTAGTTTGGAGAAAATTAAATCCAAAACGGCCCAAAATCCCATTGAAGTCTACCTCATGAAGCTTGATTACTTTGTGAAGCATTCAGAGCTCCCAGTCAAGAAGCGCCTCCAGGACCGCGCAAAGGGTTGATGATGTATTTTTCAAGTAAGAAGTCACATCACAACCATGAAAAGGGTTGACAGTGTGTTTAACGAGTCTGATGGGGCTACACCCATTAAATAAGCCAGAAAATTTCTTTGAGAACCACTTCTCACCTTTGTGATACCCCTTTCCTATAAACACACTCCTCATACCAATCATTTAGGATGGTTACCATAACCATTCATCTTCTAAATTGCACCCAATCCATGAAGCACCTAAGCATTGTGAAGAAGACCAAGATGGACCATCCATGGTACTTGGGATTTTTGAAAACCCCTTTCATGTGTTCTTGATATCCTCCTCTAATGATAGGGATGACTTCTGTGAAGTTATTTTCCCTTTGTGAAGGAAGAAGGCCCTCTGGGGTACTTGAGGCTTCGTAAATCATTATGCCTTCACGAAGAACTATTTTCCTAAACCAAGACTCCATATAGTGGTAGGGTCACCCTGTTTCTCTATGCCTACTCATTCATGAATCCCTTGACTACTGAAAAGTATATGAGCTTCATGAATCAACTCTCAGTAAGGAACTATGATTCGTGAATACCTTCTCCCAGGCCTCTCCATGCTGCCTCCCTTCTGCTAACAAACCTTCATGAAGGTTGAGTGCTCAAGGCCCCCACACCCATCCAGGATCAGTTCAGCCACACATTAAGTCCCTATATGACATGTTCCACTAATTACTATGGAACACACTAGTTCAAGTGTGGCATGATATTCCCACCTACCTTTTTCTTCCCAGTATAGGTACACTAATGCATTTTTCTGCTCATAATAGGCACAATAATGTGGAACTTGTGACTGAACACCTCTCCACAGCATCCTACGATGGAATTTCTGAATCCATACCCCTCACAAGAGTGTATGTGCTATGTTTATGTAAGCCCAATGGGTAATGAGTGAGTCCACCACATCCATGTTGTATGACGTAAAAATTCCTAGAACCAACTTCCTAAACACATGATGTAAAACTGTAGTATTACCCAGTGTGATAAATATAGGATTCCTTGTATAGGATCATTATGTGATGTCACATTCTTCCCCACTAGGGGATGATTCTTACATACCAGGTAGCTTACATGTGTAATCCCCACACACCTTGTACCACAAGCATAGGATGCTTTATGCATGAATCATAGGGAATTAGATCCTCTTCACATGGAATTAGATCCTCCCCACATGGAATGGAATCCTACTTTGGAAACTTTCATGCATAAGCCCCAAATCATCTATCTTTGGTACATTTTTCATGACACAAGAATCAGGTCTAATTCTTACTCTTATTTCTCAAACTGGGCATGACTCACCTGATCTCAGAGGTTAGTAGGGACCATGAATTCCAACCATTTGTGTGTATTTTATGAATAACCCTCAATGAAACATGCTCCACTTCCATTGTCTTCCTTTCTAAGTAAAATCCCCAAATTCCTGAAAAATGTGGTATTTGACTCCTAACTAAGTGGGATATGTAAGAAGACTCTATGAGGTCCAAAAACAACATCAAAAACCATCATGCACATCCCAGAAAGATTATTCCATTCACCTGGGGGACCATATCTTTTCTAGGTCCATCAGGAATCTTCCACATGTAAGCCCCACACCAAATCAAACCAAGATAAATCCTATTATGAAGGGAAAATTCCATGTGTAAGACCCACACCATCCCTCATGGATGCTTCATTCGTGGTATGATCATAATTATCGCCTAACATTAAACTATATGGACCATTCCTATCACATGACCTTAAACTTCGATATTGAACTACATGGGTTTTTATCCCTATCTTCTAAATAGGGTACGTAGGACACCTCCATCGAGGTTCAATCCCAATCAGTGGTAAACCAAGGTTCTCCCTCCAAGGGATATACCATCATGGTGTGACATCTTCCCTTTATGGGACACACCCTCTAGATCATGCCTCCATAGGGCATTCTAATCCATCCCTCAGTAAACCTTTCAGGTGCCCCCTTTTAGTGATGTACCTCATTGATAAACCTCCAATGGTGTCCAAATCAACTATAATGATGTAAAATATTCCCTCCTAGGGACACAAATTCTATCTCCACAATTCATTAATCTCATTTCATGATCCATATATATAGTATGTTTCGATCTGTCTCCATAAGATGTCAAACTTGTGACCCGAAAATGAAACCTCATGATAAATGTGGGATACCTAAGGTGAAATACATGGATGATATGTACCCATGATGTTAGATACCTAATGATGAACATGGGATTCCTAAGGTTAAATACTTGGATGATATGTGCCTTTGACTCGAGATATCTCATGACCAACATGGGATGCCTTGGGTTCCACACCTAAGATGCCTATATAAGATTCCATCCCATGAGGAAGAATACATGTGACCAATGTTCCTAGCATCCAGACATGACAGTGATACCCAACATGAATAATCTTTCCATCTAAGGTTTATTTCCTCTCATGACCCCCTGGAATGTGCAGACATAAGCGTTGTAATTAACTAGAATTCACAAAGAGATGGTATCATGAACGAGTTCCATGAACATGAATTAACTCTAGGAGGGAGACCCAGACTAGGTGATGAGTTCCAAGGAGGAATCCCTAAAATGGGGAACTTACATAACATATTCCCATTTTTATCAACGAGTATACATCACCATTGAGAGTGATGAAAGATGTTCACCTTTGGAAAACAGGAACACGAGGCAATAAATTGCAACACCACTACACATCAGCAGGCGTGGTGGAACGCCCCGATGAAAGCATCTCAAACAAATACCATACTCTGATATATGGAATTACTAATCTATCACACACCATGGAAAATTTTCCCTTTTATTATCCAACTACTTTTAGGGTGACATACTATGATATAAAATGATGTATTAAACTCAATCAAGATATAACTCAAAATTTTGAAAGATCTAACCTACAACAAATATCAAAAAACACACAATAAAATCCAGTAGATGAAATAAAATATCTAATAACTGTCATAAAAAATATTTTTTTTGTAAAAAAAATCATCAAAATAGGATTTATACAAATTATAAGTGTCATGGACTAACCCAGGACACCCCTATATTGAGATCTCAATCCAAACCATGACATACCAGAGGCATAATCCTAATTTCCCCAGACTACAAACTAGTGGAAGGTTATTAGAACAATATCAATGGGAATTATTTCACCCTCAATATAAAAAAATAACCCTAAAAAACATCTAATCAAGTTACACATATAAAAAAGGATATACTCTATAAATAGAATAAATGAAAAAGAAGGAAAACATGATAAAAGGAAAATTGAATAAAATAAACCTAACCTAGGCCACCCAAGTTGATACATAAACATCCCTAAAGAAAACAAAATTAAAACTAAAAAAACACAATCATATCAATATTGTAACACCCTAAGCTTCCATGGTACGCTTCTCTTTGAATAATAGAGCACCATGTGTTGTACGCAACCTCAAGTTCTAACACACTGCGACCAATCAAAGTAGCCGTTATGAATAGTAATACCCACTTTTTGAAATTATATAAATTTTATATTTCAAAACGGACTTCATTTTTGTATTCAGAATATCGAAATTATCCTAAGTTGAATTTTTTGTAATTTTCTGAGAATTTCCAATTTTCTATGAATAGTAAAAATACTTAAAAACAACTTTTTTAATAAAAATAATTTATAGTGAAAAATTATACTATTGAGTGGTTTTATAGTATAATTAGAATATATTTTTACCATTTTATCCAATTGTGGTCATTATAATTAATTTCACTTTGAAATTGGATATAAACAATTGTCAATCTTTTGATATATATTGTTTCTTAAAAACACGCTATTTGTTGTGACAACGGGAATTAATTATTAATTTAATTAATTCAACCTATATGTTTTGAATTTTGTAAAATAGACATAATTTTTGAATTAGGAATATCAAATATAGCTTAGTGTGAATTTTTGGTATTTTTCTGAAAAACTTCAATTTTTGATGAATAGTGAAACCACTAAGTGGTAGTTAAAAAACTAATTTTACGTTTAAATGAAAATTTACCACTTCTGTGAATTGAATTTAAAAAATCCGACATACATGGTTGTCATTAGTAAGTAAAATGTGGTTCAATGTGATGAAAATAATTTTTGGTGAATAGTAACTTTTAAGTTTTATTAATCGCGATTAAAGGTAATTAGTGTAATTTAGGGTAAATATAATGTTATAATAATATGAAATTACCTTTAAAATTTTCCTAACCTTATTTGATGAGTCATGGCCGACCAAGACAATCCATGGGTCAACTTGGGGACCCCATGGAGCCACTTGGGTAAGAAAATGACATTAATAACTTTTTATTTAAAGTAAAAATAAAATTGTCACAAACATGTGTTATTTTACTAAAACAATTATTACATGGGGTTATATAAGTTAAATTTTCGTCTATAAATATTCATTGGAAATATAAAAATATTTCATACATCTTGGTAATTTTTTTATAATTTTTAGACATTAAATAAATAAATTTATTTATGACACCATGATGATGCAGTGATTACCTCATTAATGAACAATTTAAATAAAATGAAATGATAAGGTAAAATCTAAGACTTACACTTGTCTAAGGACTATTTTATGGGTTGATTTAGAACCCTTATCACCTTATCCTTGAAATATATCATTGTAGGACCTTTAAAATCGGAAAATCATTTCATATATAATGTAACATTTCATGACTTTCCAAGAGTGCCCCTCCTCTCCTCTTATAAAAGGCCCCCACCTCTACCACATTATTCACACCTTCAAAGCCATTTGTCTTGGCCAAAATCTGCCCAAATACTCTCTCAACTTTCCTCTCTTACTCCCAAAATCCTAACTTTGGGCAGAAGTCTTCCCAAGTAAGCCTTTGTCTCAAATCAAAAAGAGTTACCCGATTTTAAGGTAATGTCTTCTCTTATGTTCTTTTGTTTTATTTTGATTCTCTAACCCCTTAAACTCTTTTTATTAATTTATTTTGTAACAACAACAGTATTTTAAATATCCTAGGATTTTCTTATGGGAATGATTTTATTTACACTTACACACACCTTCATCTAATGATTAAATAACATACTGTTTCTGTGGGTGGTGAATTACTGCCTCATGAAACGATGATTGTTCAATATTCTTTTAACACCACTCATGGTGGCCATTAAGATGTAAATATATTTATATATGATATATATTATTTTTATGTTTTCCTTATGCTTCTGTATTTTTCATTTATGTCATACCTTTATGATTTCCATTATGGTTAAACGCGATAATTTCATTTTAGGAAGTGAGGACTACCACCCCCTCAAACTGATTTGAATCGTTAATGCCATATGTTGGAAATATAAAGGATGGATTAAATGATATTATATATGATATTATACTGGAATTATAATATACCTTTATATCATTATGATTTCATTCTATTAAATATGAAATAGAAATGAAAGTAGCGTTCATGCGTACGTACGACTTACCGTCTCCATGAACGGTGCATTTCATTTCTTACCTCTAAATGTTATGTAATATTATAAATGAATTTATATACTGGATATATATGATATATATGATATCTACATAATTAATACAATTCTGGATATAATGGATATTTTACCACATGAACAACTTGTAATTATAAGAAGTTTATTTTTGACTCAAGTACCAAAGATCGACAAAACGACCGTTATTAACTTAAATAATTACATAATGTTCATAACATGGTAATAAGTGATATAAAAGGAATAATTAACTTGAAAAAGGTTCTTAGGAAAGTATAAATTAACTCTAGTTTATTATTCAGGATATTAAAGAATGATCGAGTCAAGTCGGACACGAGGTAAGGGACTTCTCTCAATCTCCTTTCATTGAGGCATATTTTGTTTTATACACAACTTTCCTTTATACGGTGTATAAATCCCTTTGAATTTTACTTTTATTCAAAAGGAATCTTTTTATACAAATCTTTTTCACTAAACGAAAAAAAGAATGTTTTGTCTTGCATATGCGGCAACAACGACTTCTCTGCCGCCGTGAACAGTATTTGAGTTTCGGCTTCCTCTACAAGCCATAAATTTTTTTAAAATAAATACCAATTTTTAATTTTCTTTTATTTTGGTATTAAAAATGGTTTCGATAATGTTTTGATTATATTAATGTGTTGTATTGATATATTTTGATTGAAATATGGAAATGTTATGTTTTCTTTATGTATGTTTTATGTGATACGATTATGTTATGGTTCTTGGGAATTGTTTATGATATGTTTAAACCTTTTCATATAAGGAATGAATTGGACTTAATAAGTGACTGGTGGAGCCCGCTATAGCTTCTTGATGCATCAATAGGTCTCATGAGACAAACTAGTGTCTTGGCACAAGGCCTTGACAAAATCTTATTTTTAGTCTTGGAACGAGGCCTTGGCTACGTGGTTATGATAGTATGGCATTATGCATTCCATCATTATGAAATTGGTTATTGATATTGCATGTGATTATTCGAATAGTAGAATATCCATGTGAATAACTAAATGACATTAATTAATTTTATTTTTTCCATATTATGCTGAAGTTCAAGTTTAAAAGCCTTTTGTTTTAGTTATACATTACCTTAAATGTTTATGTTTATTTATAAAAGTTTCTGCTATATTTTTATTCTTACTGAGCATCTGAGCTCACCCCTTTCTATGTTTTATTTTCCCAGGATGTGAAGAAATATTTTATGACTGACCTGTAGGGATTTTCTGAAAGGGATATGAGTTTGGACTATGGAGACTATGTTATTGTGATTTTCACTTTATGATGTAATGTAGCATTTATGAATGTATCTAGTGTTTTCAAGGCTACTAAACTAATTAGTCTTTTGAGACTTGATCTTCTGTGATCATGAAAATGTTACGTAATAATGCACCGACTCTAGGTAACTAGGGTTAGGGCATTACAGTTGGTATCATAGGTAGTTTAGTACTAACCTTGGAAGCTAGATTTAGATAAACTCTGATTAGAGCACATAACCCTAAGATAGACTTTGAGGATTAGTATAGAATAACTTCCTAGAATTTTGGTATTATAGAGATTTTGTGAGTTTTCCGAGCAATACATCCCTGTTTGGATACGAGCAGGTAGAGGCAGCTCTGGCACAGATGTACCTAGGGGTAAAACCCGAAAACACCACTTTGATCTAGACTCGAACGGGAACTGGTGCACGAAAATGGGCCTTGCTGCACTCTTGATTACGACACTCCCAGGGGATATACTTAGGATAATTCTCATTTTCTTTACAAACCATTATGAAGGGTTTATGAGTATATACTTCCTCAAAGAAAACATTTTTATGATTATGGATTACATCTATAAACTGTTCAATTTATGTTAGGTGTTTTGCAAGTTTGTTATTTTGTATTTCGATTCATAAACTAATCTAGTTTATGCCATTGTTTAGAAATGACGCCTAGTGGAAGGAATGGAAACCGTATCAATGAACGCACTCCATTTAGGGATTTCCCTCCTGCTCAAGTTAATTATAGTGGAGCTGGTGATACAACTGGTGCTGATTAGCTTATCACCATACTGAGACTACGCACTCAGGTTATGAATAATAACCTTACTCGTATGGAGCACCCTGATCCGCAACGTGGAGGATCATTATTAGATTGCTTCATGAGGCAACAACCACCAACATTCAATGGGAGCAAAAACTCCTTAGTAGCCAAGCAATGGATAAATTACCTAGAGAAAATATTTCAGGCTTTAGAGAGTAGTGAAAGGGAAAAAGTTGTCATGACAGTTACCGCTTCACTGGAGATGTAGATCAATGGTGTTCATTGATTAAAAATACAAAGGAAGATGAAGAAGTATCAAGTATGGAATGGAGAGAGTTCAAAGAGATTTTCATAGAAAAATAATTTCCTCGTGACCATCGAGCAGATATGGAAAGGAAATTTCTGAGTCTGAGGCAAAAGGAGGATGAGAATGTTGCAAATTATGAGTCTAACTTTACCAGGTTAGCGAGGCATGCTGTGGATTATATACATAACCCAAGAAGTAAGATTGATTGTTTCTTTGATGGGTTAAAACCATTTTTCTATTGAGATTTACTATCATAATCCTTCTCATCGTATGAAGATATTGTCTCGTGTGCTATCAAGACAGAAAAGGAATTATCTAAGTCTTATGACAACAAAGTAAAGCAAGAGAAGAAGAGAACGGTTGAACAAGGGACAGATAAAGGGAAAAAGGGAAAGAAGGATTTTCCATTATGCGATAAATGTGGGAAGAATCACCCCAGTACTTTCCTAAAAGGAATGGGAGTTTGTTATAAATGTGGAGAAAAATGTCACCAGGCTCGTGATTGCAAGGGAAAGAAAGAGGCTGTCAATGTTGAATGCTACAATTGTAGAGAAATGGGGCATTATGAAAATGAATTCCCTAAGTGAAAAGGAAAATTACCTCAGAAAAGGCCAAGGGAGCAAGGTCAATCTTATACTGTTACTACAGTTGAAGTGGAATAATTATTGTATTTGTGTTTTTGGACTCAAGAACTATATTATGGTTATAATAATAATGTGATACATATAAGGATTATACTGTAGGACTTGTTGTTTTAATTAAGGTTTTAATATGATTAAGGTAATCATATTTTTTGTATGTGACAATAAGAGAAACTTTACTTTGTTTGGGGAATCTGATGAATTGATTTTGGAATTTAGAGACCTTTTAGAGAAAGTCTGGACACAAGTATTTTGGAAAACTATAAAGGTTAGAATGGATTAAGTTGAACTTTGGATAGTATTTTTTAAGGTTAAAACATTTCTGAGGATAATTTTTGGAATATTATAAATACTATAGTTTTAGGAAAAGGACAACTTGCAGGTCGGGGGATAACCCGTCATGTCGGACAAAGCTGAAGGAATCGAACCCACAACCATAGTGTGAGAGGCCTTTATTACCTACCACTAGCCTACAAAAAGTCCCTGGTTATTAAATAATAGTTTTCCTAATCTAAATGGTATTTGTTAATATTTGGAACCTTATACAATTAGGATAATAGAATATTTTTGAGTTCTATTACCTTTTGGAGTGAAAGATGGGTTTTTGGTAAAAATTTAGTAAGGAATGAATGTCTACATGACAAGTAAGTATATTTCCTTACGTTATTAGTAAATCTCATAAAAAAATTCTTCAACTTTATGAAAGGTAACTTAAAACAAAAACCTTTTCGGTTAACTTTTCCTACTGGGGAATTAAAGACCGTTTAACCAATCACAAGTTTGTGATTTTCTTGTAGTTAACTTTCTCCTAATCCAGTTTTATATAACTCTCCATTAGACCTTGATGGTTTTTTTCTCCTCCATATCCATGTTTTCATAGAATCATAGTATGGGCTAACTCAGGTGACCTTTGTACTTCTCTTTATTTCTTTTAAAGTTATATTTTTATTAACCTTATTTCCGATGTGGGTTTTCCACAAAGGTATTTTCTACTTTCAACCTTTTATTTTTGAAGAAAAATTTCAAATTGTGAGGACACAATTTATTGAAGGATTAGAGAATGTAACACCCCAAGCTTCCATGGTGCGCTTCTCTTTGAATAATAGAGCAGCGTGTGTTGTATGCAACCTCAAGTTCTAACACACCGCGACCAATCAAAGTAGTCATTATGAATAGTAATACCCACGTTTTGAAATTATATAAATTTAATATTTCACAATGTAATTCATTTCTGTATTCGGAATATTGAAATTATACTAAGTTGAATTTTTTGTAATTTTCTGAGAACTTCCAATTTTCTATGAATAGAAAAAAAACTTAAAAACAACTTTTTTAATAAAAATAATTTATATTGATAAATTATACTATTGAGCGGTTTTAAAGTATAATTAGAATATATTTTTACCATTTTATCCAATGATGGTCATTAGAATTAATTTCACTTTGAAATTGGACATAAACAATTGTCAATCTTTTGATATATATTGTTTCTTAAAAACACGCTATTTGTTGTGACAACGGAAATTAATTATTAAATTAATTAATTCAACTTATATGTTTTGAATTTTGTAAAATAGACATCATTTTTGAATTAGGAATATAAAATATAGCTTAGTGTGAATTTTTGGTATTTTTCTGAAAAACTTCAATTTTTGATGAATAGTGAAACCACTAAGTGGTAGTTAGAAAACTAATTTTTCATTTAAATGAAACTTTACCACTTCTGTGAATTGAATTTCAAAAATCCGACATACATGGTTGTCATTAGTAAGTAAAATGTGGTTAAATGGGATGAAAACAATTTTTGGTGAATAGTGACTTTGAAGTTTTATTAATCGTGATTAAAGGTAATTAGTGTAATTTAAGGTAAATATAATGTTATAATAATATGAAATTACCTTTACACTTGTCCTACCCTTATTGGATGAGTCATGGATTACCACGACAATCCATGAGTCAACTTGGGGACTCCATGGATCCACTTGGGTAAGAAAATGACATTAATAACTTTTTATTTAAAGTAAAAATAAAATTGTCACAAACATGTGTTGTTTTACTAAAATAATTATTACATGGGGTTATATAAGTTAAATTTTTGACTATAAATATTCATTGGAATTCTAAAGATATTTCCTACATCTTGGTAATTTTTTTATAATTTTTTGTCATTAAATAAATAAATTTATTTATGACACCATGATGATGTAGTGATTACCTCATTAATGAACAATTTAAATAAAATGAAATAATAAGGTAAAATCTAAGACTTAAACTTGTATAAATCATATCCTATGGGTGGATTTCGAACCCTTATCACCTTATCCTCTAAATATATCATTGTGGGACCTTTAAAATTCGAAAATCATTTCATATATAATGTTACATTTCATGACTTTCCAAGAGTACCCCTCCTCTCCTCTTATAAAAGGTCCCCAACTCTACCACCTTATTCACACCTTCAAAGCCATTTGGATCAGCCAACCTCTGCCAAAATACTCTCTAAAATTCCCTCTCTTACTTCTAGAAGCCTCACTTTGGGCAGAAGTCTTCCCAAGGAAGCCTTTTTCTCAAATCAAAAAGAATTACCCGATTTTAAGGTAATGTCTTCTCTTATGTTATTTTGTTTTATTTTGCTTCTCTAACCAATTAAACTATTTTTATTCCTTTATTTTGTAACAAAACCAGTATCTTCTATATACTAGGATGTTTTAATGAGAAGTATTTTATTTACACTTACACACACCTTCGTCTAATGGTTAAATAACATACTGTTTCTGTGGGTGGTGAATTACTGCCTCAGGGAACGATGATTGTTCAATCTTCTTTTAACACGTCTCATGGTGGCCATTAAGATGTCACTATATTTATATATGATATATATTATGTTTATTTTTTCTTATGATTCTGTATTTTTCATTCATGTCGTACCTTTATGATTTCCATTATGGGTAAACGCGATAATTTCATTTTAGGAAGTGCGGACTACCGCCCCCTCAAAGTGATTTGAATCGTTAATGCCATATGTGGGATGTATAAAGGATGGAGTAAATGATATTATATATGATATTATACTGGAATTATAATATAAATTTATATCATTATGATTTCATTCCATTAAATACGAAATAGAAATGAAAGTAGCGTTCATGTGTACGTACGTCTTACCGTCTCCATGAATGGTGCATTTCATTTCTTAACTCTAAATGTTATGTAATATTATAAATTCATCTATATACTGGATATATATCATATATATGATATCATCATAATTAATATAATTCTAGATATAATGGATATTTTACCACATGAACAACTAGTAATTATAAGAAGTTTTTTTTTGACTCAAGTACCAAAGATCGACAAAACGACCGTTATTAACTTAAATAATTACATAATGTTCATAACATGGTAATAAGTGATATAAAAGAAATAATTAACTTGAAAAAGGTTCTTAGGAAAGTATAAATTAACCCTAGTTTATTATTCAGAATATTAAATAACGATCGAGTCAAGTCGGACACGAGGTAAGGGACTTCGTCTCAATCTCCTTTCATTGAGGCATATTTTGTTTTATACACAACTTTACTTTATACGGTGTATAAAACCCTTTGACTTTTACTTTTATTCAAAATTAATCTTTTTATACGAATAATTTTTACTAAACGATAGAAGGAATGTTTTGTCTTACGTATGCGGCGACAACGACTTCTCCGGCACTGTGACCATTATTTGAGTTTCGGCTTCCTCTACAAGCCATAACTTTTTTTAAAAAATAAATACCAAGTTTTAATTTTCTTTTATTTTGGTATTAAAAATGGTTTTGATAATGTTTTGATTATATTAATGTGTTGTATTGATATCTTGGGATTGAAATGTGGAAATGTTATGTTTCCTTTATGCATGTTTTATGTGATATGATTATGTTATGGTTCATGGGAATTGTTTATGATATGTTTAAACTGTTTCATATAAGGAATGCATTGGACTTAATAAGTGACGGGTGGAGCCCGCTATAGCTCCTCGATGCATCAGTAGGTTTCATGAGACAAACTAGTGTCTTGGCATAAGGCCTTGACAAAATCTTATTTGTAGTCTTAGCACGAGGCCTTGGCTACGTGGTTATGATAATCCGGCATTATGCATTCCATCATTATGAAAGTGGTTATTGATATTGCATTTGATTATTCGACTAGTAGAATATCCATGTGAATAAGTAAATGGAATTACTTAATTTTATTTTTTCCATATTATGCTGAAGTTCAAGTTTAAAAGGATTTTGTTTTAGTTATACATTGCCTTAAATGTTTATGTTTATTTATGAAAGTTTCTGCTATATTGTTATCCTTACTGAGCATCTGAGCTCACCCCTTTCTGTGTTTTATTTTCCCAGGATGTGAAGAAATATGTTATGAATGACCTACAGGGATAGTCTGAAAGGGATATGAGTGTGGACTATAGAGACTATGTTATTTTGATTTTTCACTTTATGATGTAATGTAAAATTTATGAATGTATCTAGTGTTTCCAAGGCTACTAAACTAATCGGTTTTTCGAGACTTGATCTTTTGTGATCATGCCAATGTTACGTAATAATGCACCAACTCTAGGTAACTAGGGTCAGGGCATTACACATGTAAACCATGACCACACTCCATATCCCAAACCAATCTACATGATATAACTTGAACTATCTGATCTAGAAGAACAATGTTATAGAACATAAAGAAAAAACATAAGAGCTACATACATTGAATGGTCTATATTGGGTGAGAGATATTTTAAGTTTTATAGGATACCAACAAGTAATACATTTAGTTTCCTTAAAAATCATAATTAATTTATAAACTTTTTAAATATAATTCAGAAAATATATTTTCAATCATGAATACATATATAAAATCCAACATCACATTCATTTCCACTTGAAAAATTCATTTTCATTTAATTTTTAAATAAAAATAATCACTTAGAAAACATTTACTTGGAATATTATCATTTTATCCAACCATCATTTCAAAATAAAATTTTAAAAATCTATTTATAAATACACTATTTTATATATCTTTATAATAATTTTAATAAAACAAGAGTAATGTAGGAATTAATGAAGAAAATCACTATGTCACTACATTACCAAGAAAGAGAAAAAACCATGATGCTATAATTTCCTATCAAGATAGTTAAAAAATAAGTAAAGTTCCCTAAATTGAATAAATAAGTGGTCATCTTAATTTCATAAACATTCTATGAGGTTCCCCTAGAAGTAATCATATTTGATCCTTCTATAGGCATATAGAGGCATTCCTATGTCTATAAATAACAAGCTACTCTAAACTGGCCTCACCATTGGGAGTCCCCTATATCCTCTCATAACTTAGTGGATCTAGTATTTCAAATATATACTGGATATAAATGTCTCTCATCCCTAAAAAAACATATAGGATCACCATTTAAGTCAAAAATATGTGGTGGTAAATCAATCGAGTCATATAATTAAAATAGTAAATATCATCTCACCTCCAACACCCTTACAAGAAACATATCCAATCACAATATATATATCAAATATGAAAATAAACATACCCCTTGGGTCACAATCCATATAAAATCAAAAAATAATATATCCCTCATGGTTTATAATTCAACTAGGAGTTTAGTTGGGTCTCACACACCCACACCATTTGAAAACCATTCAAAATTCCCAAACAAGATTTCCTTAAAAAGGATTCATAATTCTAGGTTTTATATAGTTGTTTAAAATTTCATTTTAAATATCCTTTAGAAATCAAACCATTTAAATATATTTCTAAAAAAATTTACAAAATAATTCATCAAATAAATTTGAAAACCCTGTGATGATTTAACTCACTTTTTTATTAAAAATAAACAAAGGCTCAAAAAACCACTATTCAATTTAAATCCTAACAAAAATGTGGTCAAATATCTTTAAACAACAATTTTATTTTAAAAAATCTTATAAAAACTTTTCTAAATTCTTTTTATTTCAGGCTCTACTTGAAAAGAAAAGTAAAACCCATATACGAGGAGAAAAAAATCATTTAAACAATTATCAAAACCCTTTTAGCTTTCATACATTTGTATAAATTTATAGATAAATCATTTAGAAACACTATGAATCAAATAACATACCAAATGAAGGAAACGTACAAAATCACCTACCTAGGTTCATTTATGATTGAGTGATAAATAATTTCCTTCAATAGATAATTCTCAAAAAACATTAAGTGGTCCTCCACATACTTAGAAAAAAAACCCACATGAGTCAATAACCCCAAACCCAAAATTCATACTTGATATACCCTAGGGTTTTTAGGAGAGGGAGAAATAAAGGAATTAAAGGGAAGGGGAAGAAGGGATAAAACAAAAGTAAATTGGAGTTTACCTTTAGGAATCGACTTGAAAATGAGGTGTGAGAGTTTTGATATCACTGGAAAATCGAGAAAGTAACTCCTTCCCATGTTTATAGATCAGTAAAATTAATAGAAAGATAAAAAGTAGAGTTTTAACCATTTAATTCATCATGGGTAATTTTATAATTTCACATTTTTATGAAACTAGGAAGCTCACACAATTTCCCAATGTTTTGGAAGTCTGTGATCCAACCATGAAGAATATATATGTTAAACTTAGAGAACTCGTAAATAGTTTCTTTATGGTTTCTCCAAATAGTGTGAAAACCATGTGTTATAAAACTCTTAAGGAAGGGTTACCCCACTTGATCTACCTTATCCATGAACTACCCAAGAAAACTAATTGTGTTTATTAAAAAAATGAACCGAGAAGGACCATCATAAGGGTAAATAATGTGGTTTGTCATAAAAGCTTGTAACTGAAACCTTTCACCATAATAATTCTATGGAAGGGTCATCAGAATGATTTTAAATTACTATACGATGACTATATGGAGACCATACATAGAACAAAATTTCATAAAAAATTTAAATTGAACACCATAAATTTTTTAATATAATTATAGCTACAATGACATGGGGTGTGACAATAACCCCACAATGAAACTTTCTTCTACTAAAAATTCCTTAGTAGAAATAGAAGTATTTGAAATAATGTCACAAAAAAATCCCATATAAGGAGATGGGTCAGACATGGAATTCATAGAAATAAACTATATAAGAAAACCATAAAATAATAAAAAATTATAAAAATAAAGGAGCAGGTATACAAAAACATGGAACATCATCAAGAATAAAATTTCACGATCACAAACAATATTAAAAATCACGAGAGTGATATAGACCAAGCATATGTCACCCCACTATTTTCAAATTCACAAAATTGTATGTTAAGAAGATAACACACCACAATAACAAAACAATAACCATAAGAGTGTATCTCCCAGAACATTACAAGTGTCCCTAACCATACAAAATTAAATAACCATCAATATCAAAAAATTTAATAAAATTGATGAAAAAACAAACAAAGTGTTGTGAATCAGACTGGGTCGACCTGAGCTGACAAACCACATGGCCTTAAGTGAATTCCTAATAATTATGGGATAGAGACAAGAAATAGGGCATAATGAGTAACCTCTTGGGAAATATTTCATCTATAGTAAATTGGTATTGCATAACCATAAAATTGTATAACTATACAAACATAATCAAAGTCAACATGATTAAACATACAACCAGAGTAACTTAATAGAGTTTAAAATAAGACATCACAAACAACATCACATCACATACATAACATGTCACAAAAAATACATATACATGTTATCTCAATTCAAAATCTAAAAAAACTAAAACAAGGATAAATGGATTATATTACCACACATATATCCCAATGATACAAGAAAACACTAAAATATATCATCATGATATAACCCTATGAGACCACATACACTCCATTAAATTAGGAACAACGATAATCCTGAAGAGACACCTATATACATAGTGCCCTTTCCTTTACCAGTGTCATGTAAAAAAGAGTCTACATATTCATGAAGGCACATGTAGGGTGTGAGGTACAAATCCTAGTAAAACAAAACTATTAATCTATTTAATGTTTTTAGGCCATGAAATCCAATATTCTATTTTGAAAACTCATTTTCCAAAACTAATCCACTTTTAAAACATTTTACTTGATATCATTTCTTTGAAATCCATTTCATATTATTAAAAAAACATGTTTTCTAAAACATTTCTCAATATGTATCATGTAAAGAAAGATTTCCATATGAAACAACATGCTCAATATATCCAAACAAATAATATACAAATGGGTAAGTATAATTATCATTATAAAACATACTAAATGAAAGTGGGAATAACACATGATATCACATTAAAAAAAATCTTCTAACACAATCCATAAAATCATATAAATAAATCAATAATTATTAAAACACATCATGTGATCTAACCATAAGGGTCTAATTTGAGTGAGTCTAAAACAAAATATTCTATATGACTATTCAAAGTGGAATCTCTCACGGTCTTCTAGAGGACCAACTCCCATGATCTATCTTGGAGTGTTGGTCAATAAATCAGAATGTCTCTAAGTATTTCTACCCAAATACTCTCACATTATCTTGGAAAAAAAATCTATCTTGAATTTATTTTAAAAATCTCTCAGGGTCCCTTGTACAATACTTCCTCACAGCCTAGGTATACCATGTTTCAGTCAATTCAAAATACATCAACCCACATGTGACTCATATAAATGCTATTTATAGAGAATTTTAATTAAATAAACGTTCTAATTTTAATAAATCACATACTTCAAGGGAAAACCATTTCAAAAACCTATTTATAAATCTATTTAAAACCATAAAACTACTTTGAGAAATTTTATCAAGCACTTGGAGAGAACTTAAGCCACTACTCTTTGGAAAACCCCACATTATAACTTAAATTTCCAATATAAAACCATGTAACTCAACAAAAATGGATTAAAAATTAACCATAAAATAGTTAAATGGATATTTAGTAAACATAAATTGAATGTAATAAGGAATTATAAGGTTATCCATAGAAACCTCCCATAAATAGAGACACCTATCTCAAAAATGGGTCATAACTCATCATAATTGAGAAAAACCACCTGATTTATGAAGGGTAAGACATCACAAACATAAACCAAAATAAATAAAACCCCACACTTATTTACCATAGTAAAGACCAATATACCATATAGGGTTTTTACATCCCATTGAAGTGGAAGAAGAAGGTTTGAGGAGGTTAAAGGATGAAGAATTCTTGGTGAAGGAGTCTTAAATCCATCCAAAACATCTAATAATAAAGGAGAATACACCAATAAGGATTGGGGAGAGGTGCTTATGTTAAAGTAAGGGGATATACATGAAATATTAGAGAAATTAAAGATAATAATTTTAAATTCTATAAGAGAATTTTGGTAAAAATAAAAAATTTATTTATCATGGAAAAGGAACACAGTTTAGATGTACTGTTAGGAAAACTATTTGAAAATAGTGAGGGTGCTACTATCTCCCAAGATCCCAAGACACATTGTTAATACTGAGCCTTGTATAGTTTGAATAACTATATAAAATCTTACTATCTCTAAAAACTAACCATAAAGTGGTTAAAAAGAATAGTGTGGAAACCATGTAACTGAGGATTTTTTTTTAAAAAACCATGTTTCTGACCCCTAGAAAATTTGAAAACCCTAAAGGAAATAAATGATAAATAAAATCTCAAAATATACATACTAGTGACCCAATGCATGTTACAAACCACGACACCATTCCACTTTCTTCTCTAAGAATACATTGGGGAATTATCAAAAGAAATAATGCGAGGACACTACTTCCTCACCAAATCATCCAACTCCCATGTCTTGAGGATATATCCACCATGTTTCCAAAGTACATAGACAACTGAGATCTATTTACCACATATTAACTTGTAATGATAATCAATGATATGAATAGATATATCCACAACAACGACATCAGGCTTCACATCCAAATCCTCCCACTCTATAACATGATATGGGTCTTGATGGTATCCATTCAACTAAAAAACATGAAATAAATCATGGATTAATATATTCCATTATGGAAACTACAAATGATAAGATATAACTCCATGATATTTTAATACTTGAAACAACCCAACATAACATTACACAAGCTTCCCTTACATTCCCAAGAGATAGTGTCCTAACTGAATGAAAACTTGAAGAAACAACCGATCCCTAACCTCAAATTATATTAGGAAAACGTGTCCATCAATGTATAAATTATAATGAATCTGTGCAGTGAAAAATATATTTTAATTAGCCACACTATATCACTCTTTACCTAGATGAGACTCGGTCCCAACCCAGTGCAAAGGGGACTATCACAACCATCTATATGCTGCCCCAAATAGGACCATCCTAATCAAGTATTGATAATTTTTATCATAAAAAAACTTTTAAATTATAGATTTATTTCACATAAATCTTTAAAGTCAATAACAAATTATTTAATCATGTATTTGAGAGTTTGGATGGTCTTCTTAGATTGTCTATTCATTGTAGATGATACTAATTTCTCAACCTCAACTTATTTTCCAAAGCCTCATGGAGTCCCTTCCCAAACTAAGAAGTGAAATGGGCATCCCAATCAGAAACTATTTCCTTGGTAACACCAATAATTATAATAAACTCTTAATAATACAAGTTCTTAATATCCTCAACCATCAACAACTCTCTGATTAAAATAAAATGGGACTGTTTCATCAAATAGTCAATAATCACTCTTATGATGTATTTACAACTCGAAATATAAGGTAGAAAGATCATAAATACCATTTAAATCTCATCCAACTTATACATGGGACAAAGAAGACACTATAATAACCTATATGGTATCTAGTGCTCAGATTTGATTCTATGATAGGTTAATCATTGGGAAACAAAATCAATAACTGAATGCATTATTATAGGATTCAAATACCATCATCTCAAGGTATAAAACAAATTTTTAACCCTAATATTCCTGACCCAACTATAATAAAGTCACTTTTGCATCACCTCTATCCTCAATATCAAAGGAACCACCAGCTACTTCCTAAAAAAGAGATAACTATAGACTGACCAAAACCAATCACCCGTGGTCTCCTAACCATTTACAACACTTCTAATCAACTGGAACTCAAGGCTAGATAACTGGTCACTCTAAAACTAATGAATGAGATTGGGTATGACATACACACTGTTCAAGGACACTGACTATCCATCCATATACATCTATATATATATATATATATTAGTAAACACACTCATCAAACCCCACTCATAAATTGATTCTTGAATGTTATGAACTAGAAAATTTCTACTCAAAGCATCAGTGAAAACTTTCCCCTTCCCGAGGGTATATGCTAGGTAAAAATCCAAATTTTTAAGAAAATATATGTAGTGTATCTATCTATGGTTCATGTAATTTTGGGTAAAGATATAATTTAGTCTCCCATGATCCAAATAAACTAAAATGTGCTCCCCAAATAGTTAATGATTCCACATCTTCAATTCATGCATAATAACTACTAACTCTAGGTTGTGGGTGGGATAATTCTGCTCATGTGGGTGTAGATATGATGATCTATCGACCACCACAAGATTATATTGAATTATCAAACATACCAAACCCACACTAGAGGAATTAGTAAACACTTAATAGTATTTACCATGCTCCGGAATAATCAAAATTAATGTGGATGTCAAAAGGTCCTTCAACTCCTCAAAAGAATAGTGTCACTTCTCACTCCACTTGAACTTTACCCCATTTATAGTTAAATACTTCAATGGAGAATCTACCATAGTGAATCCCCAAAGAAAATTTCTATACTAAAATATAAATCCCAAAAATAACTTTATATCAAACAAATTCTCAAAATTCTCCCAATACATGAATACTCAAACATTCCCAGGATAAATAGAAAATCCACTCTCAAAAATTATATGGCCCATGAACATTATATTATGAATCCTAAATTGACATTTGGATAAATTTCGATACAGTAATTACTCCCTCAATATCACTAAAACATCCTTATATTGATTATGATGGTCCTCCTATGTCTTTGAATATATGAATATGTCATCCATAAACATGATGATGAAGGAGTCCAAAAAGAAGTGTAAGATCCAATTAATCAAGGAAATAAAGACCATATGATCATTCGTATAGAATAATTACATAAACAAATACTCAAAGTGTCCATACCAGATTTGAAATCTTGTCTTTGATGAATCCTCCTCCCAGACCCTCAACTGGTAGTACCCTAACCTAAGTTTTATCTTTGAAAACCAACAAGGCCCTCTAAACTGATAAAAAATATCATAATTTTTTGAGAACATTTATTTATTCATAATGGTCGCATGGTTGAGATTGATATAAACTATGAAAATTTGGATCCTTCCATCCACATTTTTTGAATAGAATAATCAATGGCCATGGTGACATAGTTGGAAGAATAAACCCATTTATCTCAAGATCCTCTAGTTGAGATTTTATCAATTTCATCTTGGCTAAAGAAATTTGATAACACAGTAAGGAGATGATGATTATACTGAAACTTGATTTAAGTACATAGAAATCACATTAATTTTATGAAATACTTAATACATTACAAAAACAAATGCTCAAATACCATATTAATCCAGTGCGTTTGGAAAAATAGAAACATAAACACTAGTATATAAGTGATCTAAATTATCTCCCACTAGTTTCTTATCAACTATAAATCTTATTAGACATATCACACATAATAAATATCTTCAAAACTTTGGAGAAAGGAAACATAAAAAGGGGTGATCTCAGATAATCAGTTAGGGTAAAAAAGGGAGACATGTAAACATAACAATGAGAATAAGGGAATGAAAACATGATCATGAAAATAGAATATCATACCATGTATATCAAAGATCATAAACATGAATCATGGAATAATGATTTCTAGTTCAGAAGACGTCAATAATAAGGAAATAAAGAACACAATCCATGAAATACTAACATAGGAATTATTGGGACTATGTTAAATGGCGAATCTTTTTGTAATAAAAAAAAGTTTGTTTTGAAGAGTGTTTTATTTTGTTGTAAAAAATGATAAATCAATTCACTTTATAAAATATCATATAAAATATAATGATGCTTTTACGATATATATTTCAAAAATATCATAAGTTGTTTGGAGAAATTTTTATTCAAGCCTTATGAAGGAAAGTGGGAGAAAAGGTGTTGCCAATCGTATTCAGCCTAATTTGAAAGAATGATGTTGATGGAAGACATGGAAGTTATAATACCCTCCTTGGAAAATATTATGATGTTAAAGATAATAAATAAAAGGTTATAAATCATGATATATAAGGTTTTTAATGAATTTATCTAATTTTTGAATAATCCTTATGATAATAAAGAAGCGTGAGTGTTCTTATCGAAACAGATATTTTATATGGCACAATTATCTAGTGTTTGAATAATATTTGGGCCTCAAGATCAGGAATTTATTTTATGAAAAAGGAAGGAGTTTTTTGCAATAAATTTCATGAAGGATAGTTCACAAACCATAAAGGATAGTTCTTGGATCTCATTTGAGGTACACAGAGTAGTGAAGGAAAATAAGAAAAGGAATGATTCCACATAAGAGCGCTATGCAGACTGCGAAACATAGTACTCAAACCACATAGAAAAAATGATTCATAGAAGAAGCATAGTACGTGGTGAAAGATTTTGGTTTGCGGGATGAAAAAAGTTCGTAGAAGGCTTTCATTTTCATCTGATAGGAGGTGAATTGATTTCATAAGAGATTGACTTCCATGAAGAAAGAAAGGTGCTACGCATACCACAGAGGAAAAAACAGTTCACGAAAGAAGCATAGTTCGCATTGAAGACCGTAGCATATTGAAAATTGGGATAAATAAGATTAATGGGATTTTCTGATTTATTTTACTATATAATAGACCCTAATCACATCATTAAAAATGATAAATTTTCATAAGATCACATCTTCTCTTCAAGGAAGTATTTGGATATGTCTGGAAGTGTTCATAGAGGATAGATTCTGCGAAGGATGAAGTTTTCCATGGAAGAAGAAAAAAAACAAGGAAGAGGATGTGGTTCATAGAATATGAGCGGTATTTCAAAGGAGAGGTAGTTCATGAAGGAAGAAGCAGTTCGTGGATGAATGAATTTCCCAGAAGTGAAGATAGTATATAGATGTTGTTCGAGGAGGCGGTACGCAAAGATGGTACATGATAGAAGAGTATGTCTGTGAAGTCGAGATGGTTCACAGAAGAGAAGACTATTCTCAGATCAAGGATGGTCCATGGAAGGAAGTTCATACATGAAGGAGGTATTTTTTTCATAAGCTAAGACAGTTCCCAGAGTAGGGGATATCTTCAAAGGAAGAAGTGTTTCACGAAGCACTCATTCCATATGGTGCAACTCAGTTCATAGAGAATACATGTAGTCCATAGAGGAAGAAAAAATGTTCATAGAGGATTGCAGAAAGTTCCTACCAGCTTCTAGGTTGGATATAGAAGAATTGTTTTGAAAGATCAAACTCATTAAAGCTGTCCAAGAAGCACAGTTACATTGTATTGCATAATTTTGTTATATAAGAAGCACACACATTATTGTATTGTTTTTAAAGGTTTACACGAGTGTAAGGGAATATTGAATCATATTATTCCAAATCAAAAGATTATTTTCTAGTGGATTGTGTGGTAAGGATTATTTCTGAACATGTCAAGGACTAGCTACTCTTATTGAGTAGTTAACCTTTTAAATTCTTTTGTTTCTGTGGGTGTGTGTTTGAATTATGTTCAGCAGGGAAATAAGTCTTTAACAGAAGGTGAAGGTTGTGTCATTAGAAAAAGAAATTTAAAATAAAAATATATCACTGATTCACCCCCTCCACCTATAAGTGATATTTGAATACTGACTGGGAAACTTTAATTGGTATAAGAGTATAAGGTTCCCTTTTTTTATTCTTTGCTGATGTTTTGAAGAGACTTTTTGATGGAGAATCTGAATTTCATGAATAGTAAAGGGATTATGATATTTAATATAAATAATTATCATATCTAGAGATATATAATGATTCCTTATATTATTTATCTTGGGTATGAAGTTCTTGAAACTAAAATAGATGGACTTCCTCCTATTGATGAAAAAGTTCCTCTAACACTTATCAATAAGAAGAATATTGAAAATTATAGAAGATATAATTTTTTTTTACTCTCAACATTGTCTTAATGTGTCTTTTTAAGAGTGAAAGGTGTTTCTACAGCTAAAGGTATCCATGATAAGCTGAAAAATATCTATAAAAGAAATAAAAAAGTAAAGAAGGCCAAAAAAAATATGGATGTGGAAGTATAAATATTTGAAAATGTGTGAGTTTGAATCTGTTGAGGACTTCTTTACCAGGTTAAATGACATTTTCAGAAAAATTAGATTACTTAGTGAAAAGTTAGAAGATTCTATAGTTTTTTAAAAGATCTTAAGACTTATTCCTGACAAGTTTGATGCTAAAGTATCTTAATTGGACTAGATATACCTTGAAACATTATCTCTATATTATTTTCATATAACTCTCATCACTTATGAAATGATAAGGGAGAAAAATATGAAGAAAAAAAATATAATAGAGAAATTTCTTTCAAAGAATCCAAGAAAAAAGTCTAAAAATATACTTGAAGAATATCATGTTGCTGACTCTAACTCTGAGAATAAGGTATGTAAAGATTTTGATAAATATTTATCCTTATTTTCTAAAAATGTGAGAATAGGTACAGGTAAAAAAATGGAAACCTCTCTTGAAGTTTTTTGAATGTAGAGCTATTGGGAACTTTGTGGCTAATTTCACTCAAAGAAGGATAGAAAAAGATAGTGATGAAGATAAAATAATTCCAAGAAGGTCATGGAAGAAACATGGTGATAAAGATAAATATTTTTCCAGAGGTAAGGATGAAAAGTTCTTCAAATAAAGAAGAATAATAATTTTTTTCTAAAGATAAAGAAGAATAAGATACTAAAATTGAATCTGAAAACTATTTTTATAAGAAATATAGAGAGAATTACTTTATTAGAACATTGAATAACAATTATTTTATGTGCAACAGTTCTAAAGAAGAAGAAACTAAACTTTAATCTCATCTGAAATAAGATCTTGAAGAATGACTGAGAAAGATTAGAAGGCTTGGGAAGGAAAACATGAAGTTGACAAATGAAAATTACTCATTAAATATTCAATAAGGTTTTCCTTATGATAATTTCAATATGGTATAGGAAATTGATGATTTGAAAAATTCTATTGAGAAATAAAATAATCTTAATGAACATCTGTAAGTTATGTTTAAGGAAAAAAGAAAAATAGATAAAAATTTTCTAAAAAAACATTCTAAATATGAACAGAAAGGTACAAATTTCAAAAACCCTATTTATGATATTAGTGAAAGTTTTGGTAAGGTTGAACCTAATAAGGATAAAAAAGTTACCTTTAAAGGTTGAGGAGAAAGATGGACTTTGTTCTGAGAACAAGAAAGATAGGAATGTTATGTATGTTTCAAAAGTTAACAATGTTGATACAACACAAGTTTTAAAAATCTTGATTCTAAAAAAACTTTTGTTACTTCTAGTTATAATAAGCCCAGAAAGAAATATGAGCTAAAGAAGAATGTTTCGTTTGAAAATAGAAAGGTTGATGGAAAAAAAAGTTCTATTAATAAGGTTTCTAAGAAACAAACTCATAACATGAGTCAATCCAGTGAATTTAGAGGAAAATACTATTTCTATAGATATTGATGGTATTGTGGTTTATTCAGACACACAAAAAATATATGTTTGTTCAACCAATAATATCACTATTATTCCATAGGTTATAGAAGGAAAGGATTGAGGGGGAGTCAATCCTCTCAAAAGAATAATCCCAAGAAGGAAGTTTTGAAGAAACCTGAGAAGGTTGGTGTAAAAATTGAGAATAGGTTCCAACCACTAGAAACAATTTGTAATGGATGTGAACAACCTTGACATAATTCTAAGGGTTGTATTATTTTGTTATGGATACAACAAAAGTATCTTAACAATCCTCAGAAGCGGGAGGTGAAGAAATAAATGGAATAATAAAAAGATCTATTTGTTGAAACAGATTTGAAAGCTATAAAAGAAAAAAACATTAGATTATTGATAGTGGTTTTTCTTCTCAAATGAAATGAGATTTAAATCTATTGAATAATATGAAAGTCTTCAAAGAAGGAACAAAGACATTTGAAAATGATGAATCTCTGAGAATTAAATGTGTTTTATCAACCATCATTGGAAAAAAAATTAAATCCATGAAAAATTTCTATGTTCATGGGATGAAAAAGAACCTGTTATGTGTTTCAAAACTCTGCGATGTGGGTTACCATGTTATCTTCAGAAAATATTTTTTTTGAAAAGTGAGGAATATGGAAAGATGGTTACAAGAGGCCAACATACAAAGGGAAACTTATTCTAATTTGGTGAAATAGAAAACACTTGTTACTTGGATATGGTGGAAGAAAATCAATTATGGAATAAAAGGTTGGGACACATGTGTCAGAAAAACATTAGTAAGTTATGAAAGAGAGATAGTTTCTGAGATATTCTTGATATTTCAAGAAGAATATATTGGGTTTTCACTATCTGTCAGAAAGGAATTATTACAAATTATGTGCATAAGAATGTTGATTTTTTTTAAAATGACCCCTGGAACTTATTCATTATAATATATGTGTGCCAATGAGAAAACAATCAAAAAATGTAGATAAGTACTTCATTATTTTCATTAATGACTTTACTCACATTTCTTGTATTATGTATATGAAACATAAGTTAGATGCTCTGAACATGTTTAGAGTTTCTAGTGTAAAGCGGAGATGGAATGTGAGTATTCAGTGAAAAAGTTGGGAACTGTTAATGGTGGGTAGTATAAGAAAGAATATTTTGAAAATTATCTTGATAATCATGGAATTATGAATGAGTTCAGTTCACCATACACACCTCAATAAAATGGGGTCCCTAAAAGAAAGAATAGAAGTATGGTGGAAATGGGGAGAACTATGTTACTTGAAAATGGTATTTTTCATCAATATTAGAGGCAAGCCAAGCTGTATATATTAAAAACTGATGTTTCTACTTACCATGTTTAGATATGAGTCGAAATTAAATGTCATATGAAAAAACACCATGTTTAAAACACTTAAGTGTCTTTGGGAGTCCTTTTTTCATAAAGAAGAAATGTTGAAACCTTGGAAAGTTTGATCAAAGAGGTGAAGATGGATTTTGTTGGCTATGCTCTAGAAGGAAGAAGATATAAATGTTTCAAAAAAGTGAGAGGAAGAATATTTGTTTCTGATGATGAGAAAGTTAATGAAAATAATTGGGAATAAAATAATACTTATGTTGATAAGGATATGGAAGGTTTTGTTAAAAACTCTTATAAGGATGAAAATAGTGGTAATACTACTCAAAATGAAGAATTAGACTTAGCTGTTTCTAGTGATGAGGAGGAAACTCAAGTAACTCATCTAAGGCTAAGAAATAAAGTAGAGTCACATAACATTATTGGTGATCAAAATTAGAAGGATCAAAAAAGAATCATTTCAAAAGTTGTTATACACACTTATTTGTTTTCAAAAGTTGAGATGAATGATGTGAATGAATCTTTTGAGTATTCTAAATGAGTTTAGGCTATGAATGAATAACTTGATCAAATAGAGAATAATTCAACTTGGGAACTTATACCAAAGATGGATAATAAAAATGTTATTGGTACCGATTGGGTTATCTAGAATAAGATTAATGGAGAAGGTGAAGTGAGAATAAACAAATCAATATTGGTTTGCAAAGCGTGTTCACAAATTGAAGGTATTGATTTTGATGAAACCTTTTTCTCTGGTGGAAAGGTTAGAAACGATTGGAATATTTCTTTCTATTTCTGCACAATGAGGTTACAATATCTTTCAAATGGATGTTAAATCCACATTATTGAATGGTGATCTTGATGAGGAAGTTTACATTGAACAACCTTGTGAATTTTTTTTGAAATATGAATGTTATTTGTGTATATTGAAGAAGGATTTTTATAGTCTAAAACAATATCTGAGGGAATGCTATTCAAAATTGGATACTTTCTTAAGGAAGATTAGTTTCATGAATGGAAGAGTGTATAACAATATTTAAATCATGGGAAGTTAGTATTTTTCTCTCATCATAATTGATTATGTTTATGATATTATCATTTATGGAAATGATGAAAGATCTTGTGAAATATTTTCTAAAGAGATGAAGAAGTTTTTTAGGTGTCCATACTGGGAGAAATGAAATAATTTCTTGTGTTAAAAATATTACAAAAGAAGAAACACATTTTTATTTCTCAAGAATAGTATTCTAAGGAACTTCATAAGATGTTTGGCATGGAAAATTCAAAACTAGTTTCCACACTAATTTTAGTGGGAGCCATGTTTTCTAAATATGGAGATAGAAAGGAAGATGATCAAAAAGAGTTTCGTAAGTTTATTGGAAGTTTGTTATATCTGACCGTGTTAAGAACCAACATTGTTTATGCTGTTACCTTATATGAAATATTTTATAGTGATCCTAAAGAATCACATTTAATTGATGGAAAAATAATTCTTAGATATATCAAAGGAACAACAAATTTTTGAATCAGATAAGATAGCTCAGAAAGTATTGACTTGTTTGGGTATTCAGATACTGATTGAGAAGGAAATGCTGATGATAGAAGATCCAAATATGTTGGAGTTTTATTTATAGGGAAATGTTGTTTTATTCAGAATAAAAAGAATCAAAATTCAGTAAATCTTATCACAACTAAATATGAGTGTGTTTTTTCCACTCAAGCTACCACCCAACTTATTTGGATGAAAATCAGTTGGATGACTTACTTGTTGAAGTAATATTACCCTTACGCCTGTGATGTGATATTAAAAGTGGAATCAATATTAAATGGAATATGGTAAAACATTATCATTCAAAAGATATTGACATAAAGTACCAATTCATCCAATATCATGAGTAGGAGAATGAATTGAAGCTAGAGTAAGTTCCTACACCAGAACAAGTTGCTGACATATTCACAAAACCTTTACCAATGAAACCACTCTATAAATTAAGGTTGAACATGGGCATACAACCTCTTTATCATCAAGGTTAAGGTATGTGTTTATATCCCCTATTTAATATTACCTTTGGATAGTGTTTTCAAGGGGGATAATTGTTTCATAAATTAATCCTTAAGGATGCATACATAAAGGGGCAGATGTGGGTAATCATTGAATCCAGCATGTCAGTGTGTGAACTATTCTAATAGTTTTTTAAAATGGTCACAGAAAATAAATTTTTTGTATTCAATTAATGTTGAATAAATGGAGAAATATGAGGAATAATATTGAGGAAGAAGGCTTGGAAGAAGGATGAGGATGTTTTAGATATGGATGATGAGGAAAGATGAAGATGTTTTATAGTCAATACTTTGGGACAACATGATTTTGCTATCAATAATTATTGTTTCCTACAATGAGTTAGCTCATGTAGGTTTAGAATTTTTGATATGTAATCCATATCTTGAGGTTACAAAGTTTAGTGATTTATGAATCTTGGTTGAAAACAAAATCCAAAGGGGGATATTATTGGGACCAAGTTGATTGGAGAAGCTTTTAGTAGTAAGAAAAGTTTGTTTTCAAGAATGTTGTCTTTTTTTGAAGAAAAGTATAAATCAATTAACTTTTTTAAATATCTTAAAAAATACGATGATGGTTTCATGATCTGTATTTAAAAAATATTAAATGTTATTTGGAGAACTTTTGTTGTAATCCTTTTAAAGGAAAGTGGGGAGAAAAGGTGTTTCCAATCATATTCAGTCTGATTGGAAAGAAAGATGTTTATAGAATATAAGGAAGTTACAATAATTTATTTGGAGAATATGATGATGCTAAATATGATCAATAAAAGGTTTGAAATCATGATATATAAGGTTTGTGATGAAGGAATCTAATTGTCAAATAATCTAGATGACAATGAAGCAACATGGGTGTTCTTGCTGAAGCAGATATTTTAAGTGGCACCATTTTCAAGTGTTTTACAATTTTTTAGTTCTCAAAATGGGGAATTTATTTTATGGAAAAGGAAGGAATTTTTTTAATGGAGTTCACGAAGAATAGTCTATAGTCCAAGAATGACAGTTCGTAGACCCCATAGGAGGTGCGCAGAGCGATGAAGAAAAATCGACAAAGGAAGGATTCTGCATAATAGTGTTATACAAACCACAAAGCACGGTACGCAGAAAACATAGGAAAAACGGTTCATGGAAGGATCATATTACATGGTGAATGATTTTAATTTACAAGAGGAAACTTGTTTTTGGAAGGTTTTCATTTATGACTAATAGGTGATGAATTGTTTTTGGAAGTGATCAAATTCCACGAAATAAGAAAGGTGCTATGCGGACCAAAGAGGGAAAAATAGTTCATGAAAGGATCACAGTTCGTGATGAATACTACACCACATTGAAAATTATAGTAAATCAGATTAGTGGGATTTACATATTTATTTTCCTTTATAATGGACCCAAATACCATCATTAAAAATGAATTATTTTCCTAAGATATCATCTTCTCTTCGAGGAAGTATTTGGATATGTCTCATAGAGTTTGAAGAGGAAAGATTCCACAAAGGATGAAGTTATCCACAAAAGAAGACATGATCCATGGAGGATGACATAACCCATGGAAGACTAAAAAATTCGAGGAATAGGGGATGATCTAGAGAAGCATAGGTATTTCACGAAGGAAGATTTAGTCCACAGATGATGTAATTCTTTAGAAATGGAGACAGTATACAGACACAGTTCACAGAGGTGGTATGCGAAGGCAGTACGTGATATAAGAGTCAATCTGTGAAATAGGGATGGTTCATGTAAGAGAATGTTGTATGCAGAGCATGGACGATCTGTAAAAGAAAGGCCATCTGTGAAGGAGGGACAATTTGCAGAAGCTAAGATAGTTCATGGAGCAGGGGCTGTCCATGGAGGAAGAAGTGGTTTGTGAAGCACTCGTTTCATGAAGTGAAATTCAGTTCACATAGGACACATTCAGTTTACGATGGATGCATAAAATTTCTTGGACTAATAAATAAAGTTATTATTAGCTTTTGGGTAGGAAAGAGAAGAATTGTTTTGAAAGATCAAACTCATGAAATTGTTCAAGAAGCATAGTGACATTGTATTGTGTAATTTCATTCTAAAATATGTACACACACACACACTATTGTATTTTTTTCAAAGTGCTTCATGAGTGTAAGGGAAAATCCTACTTGTAGTATTCCATATCAAATTATTTTTTTATAGTGGATTGTGTGGCTAGTATTATTTCTAAAAATTCAAATGACTAGATACTATTATTGAGTAGTGAACCTTATAAATTATTATGTTCATGTTGGTGTATATTTTAATTGTATTTCGTAGGGAAATAAATATTTAACAGGAGGTGAAGGTTTTTTCATTAGCAAAGAAACTTAAAAAAAAATCTATCACTAATTCACCCCTCTCAATGATAATTGAATACTGGCTGGGAAACTTCATAAATGAGATATATTATTGTGGAAGACACATAATAATATAAAAATTATTTCTATAGTTTTCAAGGCATTACTGCTAAGGCCTTCTTAGTAGTATGGGTTCACTCCCCATACCATATTGGTACTCATGGTTCACTTCCATATCCATCTTGTTAGTCATGGTTCACTACAATAACCATGTCAGTAGTCATGGTTCAATTCCATAACCATCTTAGTAGTCATGGTTCAATCCCAATACCATCTTCATGGACAAGGTCCTTTATGTCTATCTCATGAGATATAAATCTTCACCCAATTAAGTGGAGGGAGATATAGGTCCCACCCATCTCATAATGAAATCATAGATACATGTCAAACAAGATCATAAACAATCATATCATAACCAATGGAATAGAATGGGTGTTATAAACATGTAATCATATCATAACTGGTGGAAAAGATACATGTTTCATAATCATTTCATCAAAATCATAACCCGCATAAAGAAGCATGTTTCTTTAATATCATGCCATCAAAACATAAACCATTCAGAAAAATAATCTTAATGGTATTCTTGAACTATAAAAAATAAAGTAATATTATATGGGGACAGATTTTGAAATATCATATGGAACATAAATTTTCATTAAAAATCAATTTTTAAAATAAAAAACATTTAAAAAAAAATTATTTTAAAATAAACATAAAAACTTGTAAAGAAATCCTGAAAACATTTTGAAAACCTTTTTCATTGAAAACATATAAAGGATGATTGAAAACTTTTTCAATCATTTTTACCTAAAAAATATCTTTTTAATATTATAAAGTAAGCCTTTAAAAACACTTTAAAACATGAAAAATTTCTTTAAAATCATTTTCCTTAAAAATGACCTTAAGAGATCTTTTAAAAACATTTCTTAAGGAAAATAATCTTTAAACATTTCAAAATGTCCCATACCACTTTAAAATATTTGAATCATAATCCAAAAGAAATAATAACATTACAAGAATATTAAAATATCATGTAAATAAGGATATTATATATATAAAATTTCAAATATAAGTATATACACCTCATAAAATAATATATGTGCATAAAAAAACATGTGTCTCAAAGAAGGAAAACTCAGACAAAACTACCTTACTCATTTGGTAACTTTTGAACTGGAAAACCCCATGAAATAAATATAATAAATAAATATCTAAACACCCAATAGATAAAGAATAAAAAACATAGAATAAATTATTGGTCAATATGTACATCATATAAAATAAATTAGTGGTGAATAATGCATATATCTAATTGAAGTAAAAAAGTGAGATGAAATTCCCTTACCTTGTTTCTTGGATTTCATGGTACATGCACTAGAATCATGTATAATAAGTAAAATTTTATTATACATGTATCAAAGAACCATATTATCATCTATAATACCATATAATATTCACTTATGACTTTATATTACCCATTTATGAACAATTCTATGTTAAATTAATGTTTCAGGTAATAACCGCTTTGTTTATTGTACACGTTTTTAAATTTTCATTCTCTATACTTTTACATAAATCATGATTTAATTATTTAAAAAATTTGTAGCATGAATTATATTTCATATATATTCATTTTATAAACATTTATAACAATCTATAAAATATACATATATGAAATGGAATACACCATTTATGGAGATGGTAGGCCGTATGTATGCATGAATGATGTTTCCATTATGTTTTAGGTTTAAAAGATAGGAAAGTATATGATATATTATAATTAAAAAAATAATTTTTCATTCATATAAATCATATATATTCATTTAAATTCATCTTTATTACCACCCATGAAATATAGTTGAATAACAAATCACATCTCATCGTGGAGATGATAAGCCATACGTACGTACGAGCGACATTATCATTTTCCCCAAATATTAGATGGTAAAAAGGTAGACATTATATTATTATTAAATAAGTATAATTATATCATTAATATCATATAAAAATATAGTTTCCATCATAATTCCCACCATGATAGGTGGTAAAGGAAAAACAAAAAATATCGTTTTGTGAGGTGGTAGTTCACCGTACACAAGCACAATAAGTTCGTTACCCATTAGATGGAAGTGTGTGTGAGTGTAGGTAAAACCATTGATATGAAAATATCCTAGTATATTTATTATAATAGTTTTATTATATAAAAATTAAATAAAAATAATTTATGGATTTTAAGGTATAATTAAAACAAAAATGTTCGTTGATGAACGTTACCTATTATTTGGGAATCTCCTTTTGATTTGAGGGAAAATGAATCCTTTGGTTGGATATATGACCAAAGTAAAACTTATCGAATGAATTTAAGGAAGTTGGTAGAAGACTTTGGTAGATTTTGTCTGAGCCAAAGGGATTTATAGGTGTGAATATAAGATAAGTAGATGCACCCTTTTATAAGAGAGGGGAGGGGAACTCTTGAAATTTCGTAAAATATAAAATTAATATAAATTAGTTTTTAATTAAAAATGGATAAAAACTATTATTTGTATAATATAATATTATTATAGATGTAAATCCTATAAAAAATAATTTTTAGATATTTTTAGGTCATATTATTATCCTTATCTTTTGAATATAACCCTTCATTAAACACTTTAACTCTTATTGTGACAACTTGTTTTTTTAGTTTTTAGGGTTAATGTAGTTATTATAAAATACCAAAAGAACCCCAAATAGATCATTAATAAAATATATAACCTTATTATAATTATTTTGAAGAAATTTAAATATTTATAATATTTATATCATTTAATAAAATATTATTTATTTTACAGAATCATCTATGTCAATTTTGATAGTATTCAATATTTGTCTTTTAAAAAATATCCTAACGACATGATAAATTTGAACCAATAATTATAATATATAAATAAAATATAATAGTTATCTATAAAATTCTTGTATTTTATTAATTTTGTTTGTATTATAATTATTTTAGTATTTTTATTATCATTTTTTTATATTTACATTAATTAAACAATTACTTCATTATCATTATGAAATCCCTTTAATTAAATTATTTGTTATCTAAAAATTAAAAAAATTATCATGATGAATATAAATTTATCATATTTAAAATTACTATTTATAGTAGAATATATCTTTTGTATTACCTAATATTAAAAATGATTTGCTTATTAAAAATATGAGTTTGTCATTCTTAACACATGTTTAAATAAAATATAATAAAAGTCATATTCTTAAACAAGTAGATTAACAAGGTTAAAATTTTATCATAAGGTTATTTTTTTACTAAAACAACTTTTTTTATAAGTGTTAGGGTAATTTTATAATATTATAATTTTATTTTTATCTTTAAGTACCAGATTTACCCTCAACTATGGTAAATAAAAATTTACTAAAGTTACTATTCATAATTTCAAAAAAATAATTTTATCCTATTATAATATAAATATCATAATGATTAAAAACTTGTAAATAAGTTTTTCAAAATTCAATTCATTGAAGTAGAAAAATTAAGTTTAATGCTAATCCCATAGACGTAGCGAGAAAGGGGTAAAAAGAACATTAAACATGTTAAATAATTTTAAATATATAATTTAAATATAAAAATAATTAAAATAACCTAAATTAGATTAATATATGTATAATTTATCTATTGTGACATTAAAAATAAAAATAAATTATAATAATTATTTAAATGAAAAATGTATTTTTTAACTACAATGTAGTATTTTTCACTATTAATCAAAAAATGAAACTTCTCAGAAAAATACAAAAAATTCACCCTAAGTTAATTTTGAAATTAAAAATTAAAAAATGAAGTTTATTTTATCAAATTAAATTTATAATAGTGTCTAAAATTTATTTTATTATTGCTAACAGAAGGACATTAAATGTAATTCTTTTATTAAAATAGTGTTACAAAACATATAAAGACTTTACCAAAAATAAAACATTTCATTAGAAATATGTTTTATTTGTGTGAAAAAATTTAGAAATTTGTTATTAATATTATATTACTATTCTTAATTTCTATTTTATAACTATATAATTTAAATAATTATAATAATAAAGTGGTGTTTCGAAGAAACTCGGTGTTGCATGTAATGCAAACCAAGTCGACGTTGCATGTAGTGAAAGCTTAAATTGGTGTTGAGTATAACATAATAGAAACATAGTAATTTTATATAATAAAAATATATATCTAGTGTTTTGTGAAGTGAAAAATAAAAAAATGTTTAAATTAATCTGAGAAAAATAATTCACAAAATCTTAGGGTGTTAGTTTCCACCAACCACAAAATGAATTTTGCCCTCAAATTTCATCTGGGTTATTAATGGTTTAATACTTGAAAGTTTCTTTCACAGAAACCCACATCATAAAAATGAATATTATAAAATCATTTTCATGAAGTTAATTTTGAATCCTTAATGGTTTTATAGAGTAACTCAGAACTATGTTTCTACATAGTAGAACATAGGTGGAAAGTGAAAACATGGACATGGAAGAACAATATAACTATCATGTTCTAATGGAGTGTGATAGAGAACATGGTACGAAGAATGTTATCAATAAAAAGTCCATAAATCAATGACTATATAATAGACTATTTGATTCATTTAAAAATAAGGTACTAAGATAAAATTTTCAGTTTCAAGATCCTTTTTCTTAAAGTTAAAGAAAAAAATACTTACTTGATTAAGCATAATCTCATTTTTTGTTGTGACTTGATCAATTTCAACTTCATCTATTATTCCAATAAATAAAGGTGAATTTTTCATTACTTAATCATTATCCAATCATGATATATAGATAATGATAGTTTAACATCATAAAAAAAGGTAAAAATAGGTTATCTAATTTGCATGAATCCTCACATGGAGAGATAACACTTTAATCTCTAAAACATCAAACAATTTTATAAATGGTTACCTTTATGATCCATAAAAAATATTAAAATCCAAAACATTCTAAATAAAATCACTAAATTTCCAAATTCAACTTATCATTATTCCACCAAAAAACTTGATGTATCTCTTAATTTTCACACACCACACATGTGGATACCTTTACTATATATTCTCTTGAAACATAGAAATAACCTGAATTACCATAAATAATTGTTGAAAACATGCATGTTTCCTTATTCATATTTTTATTGGATATATTCCATAAGTACAAAAAGTTGTAAACTTCATCCATGATAGCTTAACCCACTTTTAAACAGATCATTTATTAGTTACTAGGTATCTAGTATCGTCTAATTAATTATATCCAACATATCTTTATATAAACATCATTATCTTAACATAATGAATTTATTAAGGGTTATATTACCCTTAATCTTGTGTTTCCCATGAATATCACATTTCCATTAAATCAATATTATTTTTCTTCTTCACCATTAAACATTTCATTTTCAATCCTTAAGGAAAAAATTATACTAAAAATACTCATATATCTCATAATCTTTGAATTCCAAAACATATACACTTCAATCTTACAATTTTATTCTCAAACCATTACTTAGGATTCATAATCTTAGTATTTCATAAAATATGAAATATGAATCATATCTTAAGGCAATTAAATCTAAATCTAATCATGCTTCTAATGTTTGATATAAAAAATATTATTAGAACATCCCATACCTTTCATATTTCATTTTTGGTCCCTTTATCCTCATAATTGTAACCAAAAATCATACCACCTTGCTGATTATCCTCATGATATTCCCACTTAAGATGTTTATTTGAATAATTAAAAAACTTTAAACATATAAAAAATTCAATGTTAGCCAAATTTATTATAGTTCACGCCATTAAATAAATTGAAAAACATAGATTAAGAAATAGTTATCATAGTGAGGAACCACATAATCATGAAAATCAATTAATATATTGTCTTAATTTTGATACCTTCTTCAATCTATGAAACATTAGGTTCATCCTAAGTAATTAATAGAAAAATTATATTTAAATAATTCCCTATGGTTTATGAAGTTCTTGTGAATTCCCAAATCATATCCCCTAGGAGTGTCAAACTAGGTGTGCAACAAGACCCATTTCCATTTACCAGGTTACATTGAGTTAGGCCCGATGTGCCTTGTCGAAGTTTTTACCTCTAGGTACATCTATGATAGATCCAAATCAACTTTTAGTATCCAAAAAGGGATGTGATTATAGGAAACCACTAACTCCATCCTTTACCAAAAACTCCAAGACATTTTCCCACACTTTTCCTCATCCTTAAATTTATCCTTAGAGACATCCCTAAACATATCCTTAGAAATAATTATAGTGATTTCACTAAAGTTTTCTCATCCTAGTTTCAAAATTCTAACTAAAATTTTTCTATGATACCAACTATAATGACCCAGACATGACATACATAGTCATTACATTACTTTTTTTAGATTTATTAATACATTAGATAAACAAATTCCCAGAGACTATATTATTCTATTGAATTTGGAAACATGGAGTCATAAACACTAGTACATAAGTGATCTACATTATCCACCACTAGTTTCTTCTCAAATAGAACCCTTATTAGAGATATCAAACATAATACATATCTTCATAACCTAGGGAAAGGAAACATAAAAATGGATGAGCTTAGATACTCAGTAAGGGTAAACAAGGGAGACACATAAACATAATCATGAGAATAATGGTATGAGAAAATGATCATGAATATAGAATATCATAACTTGTATATCAATGATCATAAACATGAATCATGGAATAAATATTTTTAGTTCATAAGACATGAATCCTAAAGAACTAAAGAAAATAATCCATGAAAGAATAACATAGAAATAAGATATAGAATTGTGGAAGAAACATATTCATATAAAAATAATTTCCATAGTTGTCAAGGCATCACTGGTAAATCCATATTAGTAGTATGGGTTCACTCCTCATACTATCTTGGTAGTCATGGGTCACTTCGATAGCAATCTTGGTAGTCATGGTTCACTCCCATAACCATCTTAGTAGTCAATCTTCACTCCTAAGACTAACTTAGTAGAAAAGGTATTTTATATCTATCTCACTATATATAAATCTTTACCCAATATAATTGAAATAGATATAGGTCCCAACCATATCATAATGAAATCATTCATACATGTGCCAAAAGATTATAAAAAATCATACCATAACCAATGAAATGGAATGGGTGACAGAAAATGTAATCTTATCACAACCTATGGAAAATATGTATGTTTCATAATTATTTCATTAAAATAATATCCTATGAAAAGAAGAAGTTTTCTAAAATATCATTCCATCAAAACATAAAAAATCTAGATAAAAAATATGAATGACATTATTGAACTATAATAAAGTATGTAATGTTATATGGGGAAGGATTTTAAAAGATCACTTTGTATAAAAATTTCCTTAAAAATAACATTTTAAAACATACAACATTTTCAAAACCCTTTTTAATTAAAATAAACATGACAAATTGTAAATAAAGAATGGAAACATTTTTTAAACCTTTATACTTGAAAACATATGATAGAATATCGAAAAAAAATTAAAATCAATTTTGATTAAAAAATATCATTTAAAATTCATAAAGGAATAATTGAATTTTTTTTAAAACATAAAACATTTATTTAAAATCATTTTCCTTGAAAATGATCTTAAGTGATATTTTAAAAACATTTCTTGAGGAAAATAATCTTTAAACATTTCAAAATATCACATACCACTTTGAAACATTTGAATCATAATCCTAGTAAAATAATAACATTACATGAATATTAAAATATCATGAAAATAAGGATATTAAATATATAAAATGTTAAATGGTAGTACATACACCTATTAAAATAACATAGATGCATAACAAAACATGTGTGTCAAATAAGGGAAATTGAGACAAAACTAGCTTACTCATTTAGTTAATTTTGAACTGGAAACCTCAATAAAATATAGACCTTAAAATTGATATGTAAATACCAATAAATTTAGTTATAAAAATAATAGAAACCATTCATGGGAAACATGTGCATCATATAAAAGAAAATTAGTGGTGAATAAGGCATGTATCTCTCTAATGTAAAAAGTGAGATAAAATTCCCTTACCTTGTTCCTTGACTTTCTTTGTACACATACAAGCCTCATGTATAATAAGTATAATTTTATTATAAATAAATAAATAACAATTTTATTATATATAATACCATATATTATTCACTTATGACTATATATTACTAGATTATTAATAATTCCATGTTAAAGTTACATTTCGGGTAATAACCACTTTGTTTATCATACGTGTTTTGACTTGATGTTATTAATAATATTACTTGAATAATGATTTTATTATTTCTATAATTTATAAAATTAATTATATATCTTATATATTCATTATAGAAAAATTTATAATAATCTATAAAATATAGATATATGAAATTGAAAACACTATTCATGGAGACGGCATACTGTACGTACGCATGAATGATGTTTCCATTATCTAATTGGTTTAAAAGAAAGGAAATTATATGATATATTATCACTATAATATATTTTTATGTCATATGAAACATACATATTCATAAAAAACCATCCTTACTACCATCCATGAAATATAGGTGAATAACGAATAACATCACATCGTAGAGATGGTAATCCATACGTACGCACGAACGACATTATCATTTTCCAAAAATATTAGATGGTAAAAAGGTAGAAATGATGTTATAATTAAATAAGTAGAATTATATCATAAATATCATATAAAAATAGAGTGTCCATCATAATTCCCACCATGACATGTGGTAATGAAAAAATGGACAACATCGTTTCATGAGGTAGTAGTTTTCCATATTCAAGAATGGTAAGTTCATTATTCATTAGATGTAAGTGTGTGTGAGTGTAAGTAGATATATTAATATAGAAAAATCCTAGTATATTGATTATACATAGGTTATTATATAAACATGGAATAAAAAATTATTTAATGAGTTTAAGGAAGAAATAAAACCAAAATGTTTATTCATGAATGTTACGCATTCTTTGGGTTTCTCCTTTTGATTTGAAAAAAAATTACTCTTTTGGTTCGATTTATGACCAAAGTAAGGCTTCTAGGATGATGGAAGGATGTTTATAAGATACCTGGGTAGATTTTGGGTGATAAAAAAGGGTTTTAGAGGTGTAAATAAAAGAGAAGGAGATACTCTCTTTTATAAGAAAGTGGAGGGACACTCTTGGAATATCCTAAAATATTAAATTAAAATAAATTAATTTTTAATTCCAAATGGATAAAAAAAGTTATATAGAATATAATAAGAGTATATATCAAAATACTATAATTAAATAATTTTTAGAAATGTTTAGGTTATATTATTACCCTTATCTTTTGGCCTTGACCCTTAGTTGAATCTTTTAACTCTTACTGCAACAACTTGTCTTTTTTAATCTTTAGGGTTAATATAGTTACTAAAAAATGGTAAAAGAACCCCAAATGGATCATTGGTGACATATTGAAAATTATTATAGTTATTTAGATGAATTTTAGATTTTCATAAATTTCATATCATTTAATAAAATATTATTTATTTTAATGTATCATTTATGTCAATTTTGATTCTATTCAATATTTTTATTTTTAAAAATATCCTATGAACATAATAACATCGAAAAAAAATTTATAATATATCAGTAAAATATAAATTTTATCTATAAAATTAGTGGATATCATTAATTATGTTAAAATATATTTATTTTAATATTTTTATTATCATTTATTTTATATTTCCTTTAATTAAACAATTACCGCATCATAATTATGAAGTCCTTTAATTAAATTATTTATTCTCTATAAATTTAAAATAAATTAAAATTGTGATGATAAATTTATTATATTTCAAATAGTTAAATTTATCTTTTATATAACTCAGTATTAAAAATTATTTACATATTAAAAATATGAGTAGGACAGTTTTAACATATCTTTAAATAAAATATAATAAATATAATATTTGTAAACAAACATCATAATAAGGTTATAATTTTATTCTAAGGTTGATTTTGGTCAAAACCCACTTATCCAATGAAATTGGTACACCTGTTTGGGTAATTTTTATAATTTTATAATATTAATTTTACCTTTAATTACCCGAATTACCCTTAATTGTGGTAAATAAAAATTTACTAAAGTTACTATTCATAATATCCAAAAATTAAGTTGATCCTATTAGAATATAAATATCATACTTATTAAAACCATTTATGTATGTTTTCTAAAATCCAATTCATAGAAGTAGAAAAATTATGTATAACGCTAATCCTGTAGACGTGACGAGGAGGCATGTAAAAAGGATGTTCAAAAGCTAAATACATTTTTATATCTAATTTAAATATAAAAATAATTAAAATGAAATAAATTGGATTGATATATAATTAATCTATTTTTAATTTAAAAATAAATTTAATTTATAATAATTATTTAAACTAAAAAGGTAGTTTTTAACTACAATGCAGTATTTTTACCTAGACATCAAAAAAATGAAACTTATTAGATAAACACTAAAAATTCACCCTAAGTTAAATTTGACATCCCAAATTTAAAAATGGGTTTTATTATATCTAATTCAATTTCTATGACTGTCTAAAATTAATTTTATTATTGTTCAAAAATGGACATAAAAAGCATTTCCTTTAAGAAAATTGTATTATTAAACATATGAATACTTTACCAAAAATTATGCATTTCATTATAAATACGTTTTTTTATTTGAATAAATTTAACAATTTGTCATTACTATTCATATTACTATGTTTAATGGCTTGGTTATAACTATTTCATTTAAATAATTGTAATAGTAAAGTGTTATTTAACAGAAACTCAATGTTTCATGTAACGTAATCCAAGTCAGTGTTGCATGTAGTGAAATCTTAAATTAGTGTTGTGTATAACATAATCTAAACCTAGTGCTTTTGTATAATAAAAAAAATCTTTATTCTATTTTGTGTGAAGTGTAAAATATAAAAAAAACTAACTTAATTTGAAATAAATAATTTACAAAATATCAAGGTGTTACAAGGATAATCCCAAGGAGTATATTGATAGTAAACTTGACCATTAAATGAGGATTTGACCATTATAAATACTTTAAAAAATTCTAGGCACCTTTCCATGACTGCTAGAAGACAACCAATTGAAATCAGGTATGAGGAACCAGTGAACAACCTAGACAACAAGCATGAAAAAAACCCACCTTTGAGACAATGAGCCCTGCCCTTCCTAATCATGGATCCCACACAATCCGGATGACATGAGTGATTTCATTAAAATATAGAAATTAGACACTATGGTGATATCAATAAAACTTCACCTTGAATATGATTAACCAATCCATACCAATGATGTTGTCAAAAATGTATATGTCAAACAAAATGAAATTCTAAATTACTTCCTCATGAGCAATTGAAACATGAAACTTTGGGAACATGAAACCGTGCTCCTTATTCATAGAAAATAGGGAAAAAATATTGATAAAATAAATTATCTCTACTTATATACCCAAAGAATCAAGTAACTTTATAAATAAAAGTGAATGGGAAACATCCATAACAACTAAAGCAGATTCCATGGAAGAAGAAATGAACACTTTACCTCTCATGGTAGCCACCCCAGACTTGGGGTCTTTGGGTATCACATATACTGCATCAAGACATCCAAAATTATGGCCTCCTTGAACGCACTTCACCCGGCGAGGATCCCCTTTTCCCTGATGGTGAGATACTCCACCCTTGAAAGCATTATATTACTCCTTATAACCCTTATAGAATGTGGAACCAATGCTACTACCCTACACAAAATCCTAAAAAAACAATAAAGATAACATTAACTTCCACACTTATAGAACATACTTATTGCCTCTAGGAAATTTTTCTCGGTATGAATATCCTTCGCACACTAATAACAGACCCCAGTCTTACACCCTGAAGAAACCACAAGTTTTATACCCAATGTTTGTGGAGTACTCTTTACACAACCCTGATGGGATATATTTTGGTTCCAATTCTGAAAAGATGAAGAGATCTCTCTACCAACCACTGAAGTAACACCACTAAAGCATGTCTTCCTAGACATATCCACATCATCCCTGAACTCCTTACCAACCACCTCCATAGAGATTTGTATTCGAAGAATAATAATTATGGACTTAATATCATCCATCAAAACCATATCAATATTCCAAGAAATTAGGTAATAATTAACTAGGAGTTCAATAGAGGCATGAACCAGCTCATTAAATTTAGCTGTGTACTCCAACACTAAATATTACCCTTTCTCTAACATCAAAGATTCATGGGAATTCTCCCCCTCATGGAATTTGTGTATAAATACTGATTAAAAGAAACTTTTAAAGTAATATATATGATATCCTCATGTCTCCCAACTTTCACCAAGGATTCCCACCATTTTCTACTTAGTACTTCCAACATATAGGTGGAAAATACCACATTTGAGGTCTCATGAGACTTATGAAACTAAAATATTAACTCGATCTATTTTAGTCAATCCTCAGGGTCTTGTTCTTCTTTATATCCATAGATGAATGGTGGAATTTTTGATATGAACTCTTGAGCATTTTCCAGTGTCCATGTCTTATCTTGACCACCCACATGACCCACGTTTTTGATCACACTAATCACCAACTCCACTAAATCAAAGTCAACTAGAGCATTATCCCACATAACATGATCCAAAATACCCTCTCTATGTCTATATGAGGACTATTTTAGGGGAATTATATATAAAACACAAAACATAATATCATTAAAAACATAACTAAATATAATAAATCAAAAATTATACCTAAATAAACACTTATAACAAGCCTCAACAAACATCATTAGCATAAACATTGTTATGAAAACGGGAAGAGGTGAAAATTTCAAAAAATAAATAAATATTTACCCAATATGCTTGATTTTTTTTAATGGTTAGGTAAACCATGTTCCAACTATAAAATTTCCACTGAATGTTGATAGACAAGGCCACATAGGTTGCACATGGTACTACTAACGATGATTTTAAACAATGTGCCACCTTATGACCTTCCTATTTCAACTTAAATATAAAAAAACCCACATAACCTACCATGTATAATCATAAACAAGGAAAAACAATTAAATATTAATATAAAAACCTATAACCTTGCTAAAAATGTAAAAACATCTCAAACCACCCATGGTAACCCAACATTCGACATGAAGAAGAGCATATTAGGCACACCCGCACTCCTACCTCTCAAGTACTAGTGATCCTAGATATAGTATACCAATAACCACTAAAAAATGAGGCTTTGAATCCATTTCATAGTAAATCAACCCCAGTTAACATGAGACAGTAGGCCACATGACCTAAAGTGCATTACCAATCTCTACGGGCTGGAAAAAAACATAAGGGCATAGTGAATAACCTCTTGGGAATGGTTTCACCCATGGAAAAGTGGAATGGCCCATTTATAAAATTGGATGAAAAAACCAAAATTATTAGTGTAAATAAGAATTTAAATATAACTAGATTAAAATAACAATGAATAGAAAAATATACCATAAACTACATCACATCACATATATAAATTTTCATAAAAGAAGCATATACATGGTATCTAATATCAAAATATCAAAAACCCAAAATAGGGATCAATGAACTAAACATCCACACATAAATCCCAATGATAAACAAAAAAAATACAAAAAAAATTGTTATGATCTAACCCCATGAGACTATATATCCTACATCAAACCTTAAATGATGGTAATCAATAAGATCCACTTATAAAAATAATTCCTTTGTGTTAACACAGGTTTTGTGAAGCAAAGCATACATACACCCAAAGGCACATGTAGAGTGTGAGGTAGAAAGACCAATAATATACAACATGAATATATTTTGGGATTTTAATCCATTCATGCAAATAAACTAGTTATAAAACACAATTTCCAAAAGTAATCCATTTTGAAAAAATTTCACTTGAAAACTTTCCTTCGGAATCCCCTTTGTTTTATTTTAAAGAAAATATGTTTTATAATAAAATTATCAACATTGATCAATTAATGAAATAAGTCCATATGACACAACATACAAAATACATCCAAATAAATATATAAAAATGGGTAAGCATAAGTGTCATCTTATAACCAAATCAATAGAAGTGAGCATAAAACAAGAAATCACAATCAAACAAGGAACTAACAAAATGGATAAATTTATAGAAATAAACTGGGAATAATTAATGTTCACCATGGGATCTTATTATAAGGGTCTAATTTGAGTGATTTTAAAACATACTATCCAAGCTGACTAAACTATGTGGAAGCACTGAAGGGCTTGCCTAGTCCCAAATCACAAGATCTCTCTTGGTGTCTTTGTTAATAAAGCAGAATCACTCTCAGTATTTCTATCCAAAAGCACTCATAATCCCTAAGACAAAAATATTGAATCCCTCTTAATTTTCCCCATAAAGTTTCTTATAGTCCCTTTGCTTATACACCCTCACACTCTATGTATCCCATGTACTACTCAATGCCTAATACAGCAACATCAAAAGTGTCACACAACAATGATATTTCATATACATTTTAGAAAATAAACATGACTATTTTAATAAAACACCTTCATTGTGGTAAAAATATTTATAAAACCTCTTTAATAATATTTTTTAAAACATAAAACTACTTTGATATATTTTATCACACACTCAGAGTGTACTTAAGACACCTGGCGTTGGAGAAAAAGTTTTAGACCTTAAATAAACAAAAGATATCCATGTAACTAAACAAAAACTGATTAATCATTAATTATAAAATAAATTTATGGTAATTTAATAAATAAAAATAAAAGTAGATAAGGAATTAAAAGGATATATAGGACAAACACCATAAAATAGAGACAATACCGCAGAAATGGTTTCAAACTCACTACCTTCGATGAAAACCACATGATTTTGGATGGAGAATACCCCCACAACTAAAACAAAAGAAATCCAATAAAACCCCCTTATTTACCCTATAATTTGTTAACTCCCCATATAGGGTTTTTACTTCCCATGGAAATGGAAGAATAAGGAATGAGAAGGGGAAATGATGAATAAATCATAGAGAAGGAGGTTTACCTCAATCTAAAAAACCCTAGAATCAAGGTGAAAACCCCACCAAGGAGAGGGGATAAGTTTATATTATAAGGGATGGTAATATTCATGATATGAGAGAGAAATTAGATAGAAGAAACTAAAATCCTAAAAGATAATACTTGAAAAAATAAAAAATTTAACGACCTGGAAAACTTGCATGGTATGTTCACATGGTTATGAAAACATTGAACCAACCATGTGGGTGACACTATATCCTATGAACCTAAGACACATGATTACTTATAATCATTACATGGTATGAAAAACCATTCTCAAACCCTATAAAGGTTTAATTTCCTAAAAAACATACCCTTGCACAATTAGCTGCACAGTTAGACAAACTGTGTACCAACTATATGTGGAGGTATTTTTCCTCTAAAAAACCATATTTTTGACCCCAAAAACCAATAAAAAAGAAGAAAAAAATAAAAAATAAAAAATAAAAAATAAATAATAAATAATGGTAGACATACCAGTGACTAAAAGGGTGACATAAACATATTTTCTCAACACCCATAAATTAAATCCATCACCAATATCAACTCACATCTCAACCAAAAAATTTATAAATGAAAACTACTAACCACACCTCAGAACATGAACACATAAGTTCTATAACAGAGTCTCCATAATCAATTGGTAAATTGGGACCTCAAATCTCATACACATACTCATATAGAACCCCAAAAAACACAACTCACATCCTCAAGTTCCCAACAACCAAAAGGAAAAGCTCATCCCAGCTACCAAACTACCTACCCCAGGGATTCTCCTGATTAACCCAACATGAACCCCATAATTGAGGTATTAAAAACCCAATTTACATAATAAGAAACAAAGGAAACATAAAACCATAAATTATTACCATGGAAAAAAGGATATACCTATATTTCCTCAATACACACTAAAAACATGTCCCAAAAAACAAACAACCACCCAAGACAAACACATAATCCCCCAAGAAACACATACAAGACTTACCATGGAAGATATATACCAAACAAACTCACCATGAGGGATTAAAAACCCTTATTAACTAATTTCACACTACACTAGATCCACAATCACCATAAAGAGAAGAAAGATAATTTTCCAAGAATACCTAGAGTACAAAAATATATTCTATATTCACTACTCCAATTGGAGTCTAGTAAGAGTTAAAAATAGGGAAAACTCAATTTCAAGAAATAATGTTACCATGAAAAGACCACTCTTAGGTATGGACACCCTATCATTAATTAAGAACATTATATTAATAATATAGTAAAAAATAAAAAACAATAATTCAATTCATGCATATTTCCAATACCATATAAAAATATTCCTATATAAAAGAATTATTTTTCCAAAATCACTATTTTTAAAAACCCACATTACTTAAATAAACAACACAATAAAACATTTCATATATTTGTTGAAAGAATCAAAATTTGAGAAATATAAAATATAATAAAAATTCCATCATAAAACTAAAACCTCTCATAAATATTTCTCACTCATGTAAAATCACATCCAAAAAATCATTATAAAACAAAATCCTCTTCAAATAATTTCATAGGAAACAAAAAGAAACCATAATATCTATAAAATATCAATAAGTTTTTCATTCCATGATATTTTAAAAATTTATATTTTTAATCCAACGACACTTTTAAGTCACTCTAGATAATCAATTTTAAAAATTCTCATTTTAATATTAAACTATGAATAAATTCCAATTTTCAATCTAAAAACAATTTTCACAAAAAAAATATTCAAACTAATAGCAGAAAAAAAATATATTCATTATATATCAAATTAATTAACAAAACTAATTTATAATTTTTTTAAATTTAAAAAAAATTTGTTGTGAAAAAATCCTCGAAGCATAAATCACAAATCAATCCACATTCAATCATATCAATTAACCATAAAACACCCTTTATTAATATAACATCAATGGTAAAATAAATTGTAATAATTTAAGAAAGAAAGGGAGGAAAGGAAACATTTTTGTAAAAGAAAATGAATTGTACATGGTTATTCCATCTGAGTTAGTAAACCGTATCCCAACCATACAACATGCACTATAATGGGTGTAGACCCATTCTTCATAGGATCTTCATGGTTTACTAGAAATGAAATCTAACCATCCATCCCATGCCTGTTTACCACATTCATCTTTGAAACTCAAATTTTCTCCTAAAATTGTTGATACAATCATAGGGGACCAAGGTATCATCACATCATATCCAAATCCATCGAAGATATCTAAAATTAAACTAAAAATCCAAAATCAAATCCCAAAAACCCAAGGAAACCCTAGGAATCAATGAAGAAAGTTCTCATACGGACATCCCCTACACCTACCTCTCATGTTATGATTAAATTTATAGTCTTCATACTACCAATATAATCTAAAATAGTAATAGAATGAGCTTTGGTATCATTTTTCTATGAATCAACATAGGCCACCCATGGACCATACACTCCCTTGACATACTCATGGTGCATTTTCGATCAACTCAGACTGTAAACTAGTGTCAGGGTATCATAACATAATAAATGGGAAGTATTTAAGCCTTAATATGAAAATAAACACATCAATAATAAAACTCTAATAAAACTATGACTATAAAAAATTTGAAAATCCATAAAATGAACTAAAAAATAATCAACCACACCCACCAGACGAATAAATGAATATACTGAAGGAGATATAAGATATTCAGATTAATACAAAAATATCCTAAAATAAAAAATATGAAAACCCAAAATAATATACTACCCTCTCTATGTGACATAAAGTCACACTGTTCATCCCAAACCTAGAAATATGAAATAATTCGAACAACTCGAGCTTGAAGACCAAATCCAAAGCAACTAAAAGAAAACCATAAGAGCTACATACATTGAATGGTGTATATAGGGTGTGATCATTATCAAGATCAGTAGGATCCCACCATAGTGTAAATGAAATTTACTTATAAAGTACCATTCATTTCTTCTAGTTTGAAATACAATTTAGAAATTAGATTTTTGTTCATGCATACACAGATAAAATCCATCATCACATTCATGTCCATAGGTAAAGTTCCTATTATTTGTTTAAATTAAAAAATCACTTTGAAATAATTTCTTTATACCCTGACTCTTTTATTAAAAATTTCATTCTGAATTCCACTTTTAAAAATTATTTTATAAATAAATCATTTAAAATCCCTTTAGAATCATTTTTATAAAATTAGATGAATGTGAGAATAAATGTAACAAATCACTAAGTTAGCACACAACCATGAAGGAAATAAAAAATAATTATATAGGGGATAATAGAACTAGGGAACATAAAAAACTATGTCCTATAAGTATAATAAACATGTAATCATGGATAATTTATAAGCATCCAATTAGGTGAACCTATATGTACTGAGGTTGGAACCATCGATAGGCCTATTGATGAATTCGTATGTCTATAACCATCCAGTATTTATAAATAATACTCACCAGTGTCACTCCCCTATGTCCTTTTATACCATATAAAATTTATTCAATTTAATCTATACTCGATAGAAACATTTATCATCATATGCTAAAATGCCTTGGATCCCCAATTAAGAAAATAATAGGAGGTGAGCAATCAAGTTAGTCATATGATCAAAATATTGAATTTTACATAACATATAACTCACCAAATTTAAATTTACTTCATGACCCAAACATGGTCAAATATCATCAAATATCACATTTCTTTATAACTACCCTTTTAAAATTTTATAAACACTTGGAATTTCATGTACCACTTAAAATTCCAATCAAAAGCCTCATTCTAATAAAAAAAACATTGAGAAGACTATAAAATATATTTTAGCTATAATATATAGGAAAAGGTTTATAGATAAATAATTGGGGAACACCAAGAATCAAATTACATGAAAAATTAAGGAAATAAACAAACATACATACCTCAGTTCAATGATAATCAAGATGGAAGTCATCACTTTCAATAGTGAAGGATGAAACATGCATCAAGGGTTCTTATGTATACGCTATAAAAAACCCCCATGATTAAATAACTCTAAAATCTTAATACATGCCTAGTATCAACTAGGGTTTAGGGGAGTGAGAGAAAACAGTGGGAAAAAGGGTGTGGAGGGGGAAGAAGGGATAAACCAAGAGGAAAAAGGAGTTTACTCAGAGGAATAAGATTGATAAGGATGTGGGTGGTCTTTTATATAATAGTAAAAATGAGAAAGGAACTCCGCTCATGTTCATAGCTTAGATTAACCAATAGGAAGAGTAAAGGGAGGTTTTATTCCTTTTTAACATTAAAAGGGTAGTTTTGTAATTTCAAATTTTTACAAAAATTGGCAGCTCACATAGTTACCACATGGTTTGTAAAATTGGTTTTCAATCATATTAAATGGATCTATTAAACAAAAAAACACTCTTGGTCATTTACCTCATGATTTCTCCTAAGGTTGTGTAGACTGTGCACCAGGAAACTCTCATGGATGGGTAACCCCACATAGTCTCTTCTAGTCATCTTCTATCCATAAAAAATAACATGCATATTCAAAAATGAGCGAATAAGGACCATAGTAATAAAAACTCAAATAGTTTTCCTACAACTTTGTTCCTAAGGATTTTAATAAATGGTTTACCCTCATGGTATCTACTAACCATATGGTGACCGTTCACAGAACAAAATTTAAAAAATTTAAAATACAAAGCCATAAAGTAATAAAAATTGAAATTACCCCAAAATTAATTAATATAATTATTTCAATAGTGACATAGGGTGTGATAATAATAAAAACATATCTTTATAATAATAATTACTCAATGTAGATTCTATGAAATCCATTTCATGAAATTACCATGTAAAATTTGTAGATAGTTTATAATAGTTAGAAAACCCCTTAATACCATAATTAAATCCAAATATATTTTATAAAACACTTTATGTAGACAAATAATATTTTTTATATTGTAAATCCATGTATCAAAACAATAAATACCCACTCAACCCTGAAAAATAACCTAAACACCTCATAAAATCACATTAACTTACTAAAAATGAATTTAAAAATAATAGGAATAATTGAAAATTATGACAAATAAAAGTATCTCAAAAAGTAAGTATTATATAGATATATAATTTAGACCCATTATTTACAAGACCATGTGAAGAAAAACGCAAAATCACTAGATTCCTCAAAATTAGGTCTCACAATTTTTAGAAATGAGTTATAACCCATGCATACTAACTATTTAGCCATATAATGATCCCATTTTTTACTTCAAAACATGGGAATTTCCAAAATAACCCATAAAATCTCAAAAAAGACCAGAATGAAAATAGTCTAAATTAAAAAGTATCAAATAATAATCTATGAAAGAACCTCAAATTCAAAATCCACATTCTAACTATCCATGTAAACTCAATGTTTGAGCCTAAAAGTTTTCTAAAAAAACATTAGTGAACCTAATACTTGAATTTTTATTGCCCTATCTCTATTCTTCCTATACTTTCCAAACAGAAAGTGGTATCTAAAACTATTTTTTAAAGAACCTACCTTGATCAACCGTCCATGAAATATTATTCACCCTTCACGAGGTCCAAAATGAGTTCTTAATCACTAGGGATTGGTAATAAGAGTTAATGGTATCAAACATACTCTTTTTGGAATTATTTTACCCTTTAAATCCAAATAATAAAAAATGGATCCTTACCATGAATATTGATTAATGTATCTATATTTTAGACATTCATAAAATAAAAGAATTTATCTTCCAATAATAACTGACCAAATGTTGTATGCATATAAAAATTCATATAAAAAGTCTCAAAAAAGGCACTAGAAACAAAACATATTATGTGATAAAATTATTCATGAATACTCATATAGTATGAAATAATGTGAATTATTGGTATAGTTGATAAAATTCACAAACCAATAAATAAAAACATATTATAATTAAAAATAAAGTAGGAATATTATCTCCATTTGACCCTTGGTCACCTCCAGATTAAAACAAATCGATATAGTTTCACCACATGACTATATATGGAACACTGAGAAAATGTAAATAATATCATTTCCTAAAATAAGGATAACAAGAAAACATACACAATAATGAGTGTATATAGGGTTATATCTAATTATCAGTTGGATAATTTCAATAATTTATGCACATTATTCAATAATACAAACACTACATGACTCTTTAAAATATAATTTTAAAAATAAATATGTTTAATTTAAATAAAAGACACACAATAAAATAAGAAATTCTTATTTTTTAAAAAGAATATCCACAAATTTTGGTAAAAAATAGGATCCATATAAGTCATTTGGAAAGTACTTTTATTTAATTAATGAAATTATATAATTTATAAAAATGAATAGTGAAATATAACTTCCCTTTTATACCATTATTTTTACAAACATTTAAAAACATAGTTTGAACTAAACCAATATGCATAAATGAGAAAAAAGTGTGATATTAATAATAAATAACTTAATGTAATAATGGTAGAAGTAAAACATTATAAAATTGAGTATCACTATAACTATAAAAAAATCATACAAATACTTTATTATAAAAGAAATCAATGCCAACAACATACTCTAGATGTAATAATAAATATAATAGAATCAATATGGCGATGATATCATACCACTAAAAGAAAATGAGTTATCAGTATAAGTCTAAATAAATTTATATATAAGAAAAATTATAAATAAAAATAGTTTTATAATAAATATTGGGTCAAGAAAATCTTGGGAAACTACCTATGGGACTATGAAAAAGAATACAAGGATACCCTTTCATGTTCCATTTACCCTGTGTTTTATTTTTATGGGAGAACTATTTTCACATCATTTGTCTCCATGGGAGTGTTATGTCCCCATGGCCTGGTTACCGTAGGATCATCAATACAAAATGGTAATCCTCATTCTAAATCCAATACACATCCATATCTATCTAAATATAAAGTTTTAGGTTGATTTCCATCCTACTATATGAGAAAGGAAAAGTCTAGAAAGAGTTTCTTCATCAACTTGAATTAATACTTGTCCACAATATCCTCCTATGTACCCAAGGTATTCCATTTAAATTTCTAATTATAGTTAATAATTTAATCAAGATAATTTAGTATAAAATAAGTACAATATATCAAATAATCTCATATCACACCTCTAAACACCCTTTAAAGAAACATAACCATTTATATTTATCTAAAAATAAAAATAGTTTACATTTTATAATATCAATTTTCATATAAACCATCAACCAATGAAGAAAGAATACCACAACAGTTAAATAAATAATGAAAATTGATTATCAATTACCCTTATGGGCAATTATTTTTTTATATAAACATCAACACCAAAAAATAATTCATTAATAACAAATCAAGGATCAATACATCAATAAAAATCCTATTCAAATCAATATACACCCAACCATTTCAATAAAAAAATAACATAATAACATAATAACATAAATAATAACATTTAATGACATTAATTTATATAATAAACATATATTTATACAATACACCAACATTTTGAACACAAAAATACCCCATTTTAAAATAATCATAATATTAATACTCTCAATTATAATTAATTTCTTTATAAAAACAATCAAAGGCATTCTATAAAAAAGTTAGAGTGCACAAAATTAAATTATTAGAATAACATATGAATCAACCCTATAAATCAGATTTAACTTCAATATAATAACAAAAATTCCTTGAAAAACACTTATAATTTCATCATGGATAACAATTATAGGAATACCATTGGAATGGAATGAGTTTATAAACATACAGAACCATGTATAATGTCATATGAATAGAATTTTAAAAGAACCTACCTTAATCAAGTGAAATTGATTCTTGTTAAATGAGTAATAAATGAATTTGATAAGAATATAACTTCACATAACCAAGAGAATAAAAACCTCATGGTTTGGTCAACCCTTAATAATGTGTTCAATCACCATAGATATTTAGGGTGAATATATGGGAGAATAAGACAGATAAGAATAAGTAAAGAGAAAGAATAATGGGAAGTAGAAAAGTTACATTGATAAGATCATGTAGAAATATGGGGCATGTCTATATAATAATGAAGATAAAGAAGGGGTAAAAATATTAGAGATTCTATTGATATACCAAAAGAATGGGGGATATGAATGTGAACCTTTAATTTGAATAAAAATAGAAAATAAAAAATAAAAAAATCATGGTAGAATTCATGGTAAGGTTGAAAAATTACCTGAAATGGGTATATGATATACATATATTCTAGATTAAAAAATTGTTATGCATGGTTACTATAAAACTTCAAGGTAACAACATAGTTTTACCACGAAACCTAGTAAAATCCTACAAAACTCAAAAACTTCACTCTGAATTAGAAAATAAATTATTGATCAAATAAATAACTAAACACATATAAAATTCTAACATCATATGTGTCACACATAGTATCAAGATCCATTACATATTATAAACCATGTTATAGTGACTCTAAAAAAATCATGGTTTATGCTTGAGTGTGTATTTATAACTATTTATAACTTTCGCTAAACACTTATAGACATTTTAAAAAATATCACAACTCACTAAGAATCCATCAAAACTCTACTATACATGAATTTCATATAAACTCTATCAAAATTTAGACCAACACATTATACCAAAGTTTATAATTATTTGATGGCATATTGTGTGACCCTACTAGACTTTATGGTGATGAAAAGATTTATGAATTCCAAAATTTATAATTATATGTAAAGAGTGGCCTATATTATAACATTTCTAATAATTACGGAAAAAAGGTTATTGAATGATCTCTATCCACACAATCATACCTTTGTATGACTAGGTCTATAAAATATGTATCTTTATGAAACATACTCATGTTATATAATCCCTTTGTCCAAGATATAGAGTCAATGATTAGACATAAAAAATTTAAACATAATATCGAAAAACATATATGATCTCAATTATCTCATATTGAATAACCAATTTTAAAAATTATATAACACTAAACAGAAAATGTTCATGATTTTATTTAATTTAATTTATCCAAGGGTTTTAATTTTATACTTTTCATATAAGAGAAAAAATCCAATCTTGGTTAAACTAAACTAATAACCTGATTTATAATATACCTAACCATCCCTTTATTAGATTATCCCCAAGGATAGAAAGTTATTTATATATGAATTTTCTCTTGTAAAATAAAATAGGACACTCATATCATAATATGTTTTTCTTTGGTCCCTTTAATTCCTAATGTAATCATTATTCTTTGGAATCACCTTGCAAAATGTCTTTTGATTGAAGAGGTATCCAAAATATTCTTATAAGGAATTATTTATTCCCCTATCCAACTGATGTGGGATCACATCCCTCCTCACCATACAAGGGTCAACACACTCATAAGAACATTGATCTTGGATATACTTTAATACAATTGTAATAACCTAGGTCATCAACATCACATTATAATTATGCCCTTTTTCCCTCATGAGTTTGTATTTCTTAGGATACATCGTGGAAAAGGATTTGTAATTATAGAGGAATTAATAATAGTTTATATTTAATGATTTAATCCCCATTTAACTGATTTTGGATAGTATTTATAAGGCAGAGATTGTTTAGTATATTCAGTCTCTTTCCTTAGATGTTCATGACATCACATATAATAGTATACATATTTTTGATTTTAGGAAAACATATTTTTTGGAACCTTATTATTTTAATTACAAAAAAATCATGTTTATTATGTTTCTAATGAATTTACTGTCTTATGATAGAATATTATAGTGTAAGAAAATCTAATAAAAATTTGTCTTAGTGTTGGTATGAGTCACCGTTAGTTCAAAGTGACTCACCGCCAGAATGTATGACCACCAGAGTTGTGCTAATTCCATTCATGACTCACTATGTATTCAAATGAATCTTCATCATTCTTGAGTAGATGTTAGAGTAAGTCACCATCAGAATATCTAACCACCAAAATGAGTCACCATTAGTTGAAATATCTCACTGCTAGTTCATCCTAAATGATCTACACCATAAGTCACCACTAGAACGAGTCACCACCAGAATAACTCACCACAAGAGATGTCTTTCCATCATAATGACTCTCTATAAGAGATGTATTTCCATTATAATGACTAACCACCAAGATGAGTCACCTCTATAGATGTATTTCCACCAGAAGAGCCTCCATCACTATTTTTCTTTATTTAAATTAAATTCTACCAATGTCTATATTATCAGTGTGAATGAAAAGGCTCATTTAATGATTATTTTCTTAACTATAGAAAGGATGCATTAAATTAGATGTAAGAGCTTAGTATATGGATGAAGATGATCCAGATTATTATTATTCAAATACAAACTTTTTCAAGCAATGATTTATATTCACATAAGACTCCCTCATGCATGGTTGTGTGCGAAAAATAATGAACATTTGAACAAGCATGATACTTGCTGAATATTGGAAGGATCATCACTTAAGAGCTTAATATGTTGTGCTTGAACTGATTTTCATCTATGGAAGAGTCTAACACATTGAAGATCAAGATACTTTCTTACTGATAGAAAAGAGAACCTTAGTGAAACTCTATTTTTCTAGTACATTCAGAGAAATAAATCGAGATCCTCACCCAACCACATTTGAGGAAACTCAAAAAAATGAAGCACTAAATAATGATTATCATTACCTCAGATATATATTCTTGATTTTATTTTATATTATTTTTTTACATTAAATCAGTGTGTTTTTTTATCTATTTGTTAACACACATTGACTCTTATGAAATATCTAAAGAATACATGATCTTATCTTCTATCTCTTTTCATATGATCAACTACAGTGTTTTTGGAAGAGGTCCTTTTGTGGCTTGAGTTTTCTTCTACCCAATTATAAAAGTTGAAGTGGAATTTTAGCCTCTATATAATGGAAGCTATTGTTTTGTATACTTTATCTAGATTGTGAATCAGATTATAGTTATACAATCTACTTGGCAGCAAGTGATTTCTAAGTGGGGGAATTTAGTCTCGACTTGAGACTGAACCCCTTGTTTTATTCTATTATTTGATTTTGTTTTTTTCATTAATTTAAAATATTTAAAAGGTATTTGTTTTTTATTGTAAGAAAACTGTTTCTTTGATATTTGATCTTAACTAGTATTTATATTAGTGTTTGATTGAGAAAATTGATTACAAAATTTGAAGTAATCTTCATATTGTTTTAACTGATCACTAATAATTCATTATGTTATATTTTAAAAAATTATATTAAACTCATAATTTTATTAACTAGTATAATTTTATTTTAGTTGGGGGATTTTATTTGAACGTTTTTTAATTAAATTTTTATGAGGAACTCAATTCACCCCCTTTGAGTTACCCACTCCAAAAAACATTTAGTATCGAAGGTTTTTAAATATCTTTTAAAATTTAATTTTAGTTGTATTTTAAAGATCCTAAATTTATGTTAGTTCTAAATTAAGTTATTGTGAATAATTAATAAGAAGGTTCTTCTACCAATAGACCTCTTAATTTTAATGGCACTCACTATGTTCATTGAAAAAGTTGAAAATGAAACTTGAGAGCATGGGTTTTGATATTTGGATATTGATAGAGAAAATATTTACAGTTATTTTATTCTTAATATCAATGTTTTTATTACCAAAAAAGTGTTATTTCAAGGTAAATTTTCACATTTTATGGTTTAGAATCATTTTCAGGCTTAATTGCTAAAATGTCATATTTTTGATTTTAACTGTTTTAATTTATTTTTGTTTTTAAGACATTACTTTTTCTAGAATATTCTAAATTGGAAAATTATCTTTTTTTAGGTTTATATATGTGTTGGGATTCAATTTATCATTATGGACCCCGAGATCAATCCACCATTGGGGTCCCAGAATTAGCTTACAAGTTAGGCCTTAAAAACTGTGCAGACATTTGACGAATTTTATTGTTGGACCATATCTCATAAATTGTTTGACCAAATGGGAAGAAATTAGAGAAGGAACTAGAGGGAATCAGGAGGAACAACATTTATTATGCTGGACAATAATTATTCTCAATTTATTGAGGACATAATGGCATAGGAACTCAATGTATTGGAATACGAACAGTCATCCTAGATATAATATATTCTCACAACAATTTGGATATCTCTCTTTTAAAACGTGTCTAATGAAGTTGAAATTATGTGTGTGGATAGAATATATATAGAAGAAAAAAATTTGAATTTGGAATATTTCCCAAATTCTGTCATTTAATGTGGAATACACATGGAAAGATTCTGATCATTTTTTAAAGCCAAATTTTCACCTCCTCTCCCTATAAATGAATATTTCTTCTTCAATTAATGTTTGTGGAAACTTAGGGGTAGCCTTTATTGGAAATTTTATATAGTTTAGTATTTTATTTTATTTTAATTATATAAATTCATTTCATGTTTTAAGTTACGTGTTCTATTTTATTTCTTATTCTTTCCTTCTTTTGTTTTTATCCCCCATTTTATTCTTTACTATGAAATCTTATCCTCATGATCATGAGTAGCTAACCTAAGGAAGTTACTTGGGAATTAATAAAGTGTTGATCACAAGCCTTTAAACATTAATTCTTAATGTTTCTTATTTTTGTAGAGTTAGGATGAGGGAGATGTTAGTGGGGAATTCACATTTGTGTCTCTACTTTCCACCCAATGTTCAACTTTAACTTTTGCAATATTTCCCCAACATTAAGAAGTTGGATGTGCAGTTTCTCAAGAATAATTGAGAGAACCATATATTCAGAACCATATATAGAGAAGGATGTTCACACATATGATGGAGTGTGTTCATCAGGTAAATTTGAAACTGAAAATAAGACAGTGAAGGTTAAATATAGGCGATTCTCTTAGGAATATCACTTTTCTTCCTTACATCATTATATTTTCATTCATTGTGTTTTCATTTCATATGAATGTTTAATTTTTTTTATTTTAATTATAATTTATCAAAACTAAATATCTTATATTTTTATTATATAAATATAAAATATAAAAAAATTTAATTATAAGTTGTGAGTGATTGGCCACAAAGGCTCCTCAAAAGAATGACCTAGGTCAGCCCTTATGTTTTAATTAGTTATAAATAATTTTGAGAGAACACATGATAATGCTTCATTAGATAGTAATAAAAAATATATATAAATCACATCAAACTACTATAGTTTCATGGATTGGTGCTACTAAAGAATATTGTAATAATAATTATAAATCTAGGAATACTCTATATTGTTCTTTGGGTGATAAAGAATTTAATAGAATAACGACTTGTAAAACAACTTTTGAAATTTGGGACACTTTAGTTATATTTCATAACATAACAACTAATGTAGAAGAAATGTAGATAAATACCTAAACTATTGGGTATGATATATTTAATATGAAACATGATGAGATTATTTCTGACATGTTTCTTAGGTTCAATAAGATAGTTAATACAATGCACTATTTGGGGAATCCTGTTTCTGATAAGGATCATGTGATGCACCTGTTGAGGTGCTTACTTAAAAGATGGATAGGAAATACCATATCAATAAGAGAGTCATTCAATACTAGTAATATACATTTCAAGGGGATTATAATAAAGTTTAATATGTATAAGGAAGTACATAAAGTAAACTGATAAGAGGATGACTAACATAGAAGGAAATCGGTAGCATTCAAATCCACTACCTCAAAATAGAAAGAGAAAGTTCATGTTGTGATTTTAAGTGATGAAGAATAAACATCTAATACTTATTAAAAGATTTACCATCTATCCAAAAGATTTTGAAAGTATATAAGAATAAAAAGTTCTTTAGGAAACCAAGCTATAAAAGAAATTACAGAAATAAAGGAAATTAGATGAAATATTGGAAGTGAGATAACACTACAAATGAAATAGTATGTTATGAATATAAGAGAAAAGGACATATCAATGGAGAGTTTCCTAAACTAAAATATAAAAATAAATATGATGAAACATATATGAAATATAAGAAAGTAATTGAAGTAACTTGTAGTGCATCTATAGTCTGCTCAAGAGATTTAGAAACCACCCAACAGGAAAAACATGACAGAGCTAATATGTGTTTCATGAAAAACACATCTGAGTTATTGAATGTCTTTTCGAATTCTCATGAAATTATTTATAAACATTTTAGAGTGGAAAATAATGATAAAAATATATAAAATGGGGATATTTTATAATATTTTGACTTTATAGAAGATACTTTTAATGAGCTTAAATATAAGTATAAAATTATAAATAAACAAGATGCTTTTACTGTTAATTTTAAATTTAATATTGCTATAGAAAAATTGAAAAATGATCAACTCTTAAAAAAGAATAATGAATTAAAATTATCTAATGATAAACTAAAAATGGATTTTAAGATATTTACTAAAGGTATAAATACTCTCACTTAGATACTTGGAAAAAATAGCCCTTAAGTACATTAATGGTTTATGTTATCAACCTGTATAGAGGACAATTTTCAATAAAAATATAATTCCTAAATCCAAGTCTGGAAAGTTTACAACTAGTTTTTTATTCAACTAGACCTATTAATGTATTTATTTCTAAAATTTTACCAATCAGATTACATGAATCCTGTTAATCAAATATGAGTTCCTAAGGCCATAATTACTTAAATTTCTGGACCCAAGAAAATGTTTCTATCAAAATCATTTTTGGTATAAAAAGTGTTTTGTAGAGAATCTTATTGAATAGATCCTATAAAAGCTTATAGTACCTTTATATTGGATATTTTAGAAACATGAATAAATATTACTCAAGATTCAAAATTTTTATTAAAGTGGATGGTTTACATGTAACTTTTGGTGATAATAGAAAAGGAAAAATAACCAGACTTAGCCAATTTAATAATTCTAACTAAGTTTTAATTTATAAATTATTATTTTTATATAGTTTAAAATACAATATTCTTAGCATATAACATTTATGTGATTATGGTTTTTATATGAAATTTGAAAATATTGTTTGTAATGTTTTTTATTATAAAAATACATTAGTGTTTACTTCCTTGAGAAATGATAATGTTTATGTTATTAATTAAGATTCTTTATTTTATAAAAAAATTATTTTAAAAGTGCTTTTAAAAAAGAATCTTGGATTTTTCATAGGATACTAGGCCCTTGAAATATTAATTCACTTATAAAAATAACTAGAAAATGGTTGGTTAAAGATCTACCTAAAATAGAATTCCCAAATGATTATGTCTGTAACCTATGTCAAAATGGGAAAGAACACAAGATATATTTCAAATCAAATAAAGAGGTTTCAAATTCTTAACTGATATATTTGGTTAAAATTGATTTGTTTGAACCATATAGTGTTTATAGTTTTAATGGGAATCACTATGTGTATATTGTGGTAGATTAATTTTCTTGGTATACTTGGTTATTCCTTCTAGCTCACTAATGTGAAGCATATTATTACTTTACCAAGTATTTGAAATCTATAGAAAATCATAGTGAACTTAGGATTAAAAAATTAATAATTGATCATGGCCATGAGTTTGAAAATCATGAATTTGAATCTTTTTGCTCAAAAAATGGCTACAATCACGAATTTCTTACTTCTGGGACCCACATTAGAATTGTGTTATAGAAATAAGAAATATGGCACTTCAAGAAATTTACCAGACTATGCTTAATGAATATGACATTCCTTTTTTACCTTTTTGGAGTGGATATGAATACATCATTTTATATAATTAATAGAGTTTTAATTGGACATCTCTTAAAAAAACCTTACGAATTATAGAATAATAAAAGCATTATGTTAATTACTTTAGAGTTTTTGGTTTAATTTGTTTTTCTTAACACTAAGGATAATCTAGACAAACTTGCATCAAATAGTGATGAAGGAAATTTTCTTGGGTATTCAACTACTAGTAAATAATATAGAGTTTTTAATAAAAGAACCAAGACTGTAGAAAAGTCTGTTCATGTCAAGTTTGAGGAGATAGATCCACATGCACCTAAAACCCATATAGAAAACATTAAGGATGATTTTTCAACTTTGAACATAAATTAAAAACCTTTTTAAACTTCAATGAAACAAGTATAAAAATCATCCAGTTTTGAGGAACATTCATAATCTGAACCTGAATCTGTAGAAGACCATGAAATAAATAACTCTTATTTTCAAGAGTTATTTGGACTCTTAAATAACATCCTCTATATTCCGTAGTTGAAGACCTATATATAAGTACACAAACTAGAGATTATATTAATAATTAGGTTCAACATCAAGAATTATTATCATAGCTTGAACCTAAAAACATCAGTTATGAAATTAATGATGAATTCTAGGAAATGGAAATGAATGAATCATTTAATCAATTTGAAAGAAATAAAGTTTAGAAACTTGTATTTAGACCTAACGACACTCTCACTATTGGGAAAATATGGGTGTTAAGAAAAAAGATTTATGTATCTATAATTATAGTAAGAAATAAAGATAAGTTGGTTACACAAAGGGATATTCAAGAAGAAGCCATTGAATATGAGGAAACCTTTATCTCCAATGTCTAGCCTTGAAGATAGAAGAATTCTACATGATTATGCATCACATTTTGATTTAAAAACTATATCAAATGGATTTAAAAAGCGCATTATGAAATTTTTATATAGTTTAGTATGTTTTTGTTTAAAAAACCCATAAATTTTAAAATCTTCATTTTCCAAATCATGTTTTCAAACTAGAAAAAGCTTTATATGGTTTAAAATATGCTCCTATAGCTTGGTATGATAGAATCAATTCCTTTATAGTTTTTAAAGTTTTTTCAAAAAGTATAACTAACCCTACAATTTCTATAAAAATAATTTCACAAGATATTTTAGTGGTTCAAATCTATTTAGATGATATCATCTTTGTATCCTCTAATTTTTTCTTGTACTGATTTTTCAAAGATGACCCAAAATGAATTTTAAATGAGTTTAATGGGTGAACTTAAATTATTTCATGAATTTCAAAATTTTCAAAATAAAGAGATAATTATCTTAAATCAAAGTATATATAATAAAGATAATTTAAAACATTTTGTTTTGGATAACACTAAAATAAGTGAAACTAGTGTGAGTACCACCTATAAGTTGGATCTTGATGAAGCTAAAAAGTCAGTGGATCATACTAGTTACAAAGGTATGATTAGAAGTTTTTTCTACTGAAATGCTAACTGAATTTATATTTTGTTTAGTGTGTGTATGTGTTCTCATTTTCAAGAAAACCCTAAAGGGTCATATTTACTTGTTGTTAAAAATATTTTCAATTACCTCAATTCTACAACTAATTTAGTATTATGCTACCAGAGAGAATAATAATTTGACTTAGTGAGTTATTCATATGCTGATTCTAGTGGTTGTAAGTTAGATAGTAAAAGAAAATCTGGGAAATTTCATTTTTTAGGGAATTGACTAGTATCTTGGTGTATAAAATGAAAAATTTGGTTTCACTATATGATTATAAAGATGAAAAAATAGCTATAGGTAGTTTCTGTCATCAAATATTTGGATGAAACACACTCTTATAGACTATGGATTTAAATTTAAAGATTTCCGTATAAATTGTGACAACAAAAGAGAAATAAATATATCTAAGAATCATATGTCTCATTATAGGGAAAATAATATTGATGTGAGATATCAATTTTTTGGGGATAATTTTTAAAAGGGTGATATAATTCTTGAATTCATATGAACTGAACATTACCTTGCTGATATTTTTACAAATCCATTGAATTAGAAGAAATTTAACTACATGAAACATGAATTTAGTATGATTAATTTTTCATAGACTGGATGTTTTATATTATTAAACATTGTAAGAGTTTCCATTGATGAATCACCATTGGATGAGCTTCCATTAGTGAGTCACTATTGGACAATCTTCTGTTGGTGAGTCTCTATTGGATGAGATTCCATCGGCGAGTTACCATTGGATGAGTCATTGATTCCTATTTCAAATGATGTTTCCATTATTTTTTTCATTAATAATTTTTTTTCAATTTTTCAATTTATTATTATTATATTTTTTTGAATCCCTAAATGATATATTGAGATTTAAGTTTGAATCTCAGTCACTCTCTCTCGTTCACATGCTCCCAAACTTCTTTACATTTCTTCTCTTCTTCCCTTCACACTTCTTATGCACTTTCTTTTCCTTCATTAAAATTAAATGTTATGAGTAAATCATGATGTAGTGTCATCTACCAAGGAATAATGATATATTAAGAGGTTGAATGGATAATTGAGCAGACCTTCTATCTAACTAAGTAACCCAAAGATGGAGAATCATGTAATGGTTTCAAAAAAGTACATAGATACCGATTGGTTGATTTCCAATAAGTCGTTAGTGCTAAAGGTGATCCAAGACTAAGAATAAGTATATTGGTTTCCAAGAAATTATTGAAATTTCTATCCATGGTTGGTTCATTAGTTTTATCAGTATGAAATGTTCAATTTTGGGAAGAATAAAGATATGATTCAAAGTGTGATTGATTGAAATGAGTTTATATTGTCTTTAAAGGAATGGTCCAAGTGTTTAGAAGCACCTCATTGTGGAGTTTTTGAATATTATCAAGGTATGATAATCAATAAATCAAAATATTTTTAGTATAAGGATGTTTTTCATGATTTTATTGGTGATAGTACTCTGAGGAGACCTACTTATATTGAGTTGTATGGGGAAATTAAGCTTATTTTTAAGTTTATTCAAAAAAATTTATGTCCCATGAAAGGTAAATTTAATACCGTAAGATATCAATACACGTACCAATTATTCCTTATGAAACCAGTGGAAAATATAAATCGATGTGGAATCCTTATGATACATATGATGGAGATGTGTAATTATTACTCCATATATAATTCTTTAATTTTCCTAAGATGATTTCAAACTTGATAGAAAAAATTTGTGATTGATGAAGAGAAAGAATCTGATATTAAATGTAGAGGTTTCTGCTTGACTAAGGTCATTTGTATAAGAATGAGGGTTATCTATAACCCTTGTATAAATAAATGGGTCATAGATAATGAAAATATCTATTAGTATTTTAATCCCATAGGTCATCCTACCAGACACAAGGACTTAGTGGATCTTGTCTTGGAGATAGATGAAATAGTGAATTATTCTAATGAAGAAGAAGAAGGGGATGCTGCAGTTGATGAGGAGGTATATACCTTAGTGGAGTATGGAATTGATCCAATCATACCCAAAATCCTTCTTTGAACTTTGGTCCTGCTATTCCTCTTGGTTCTGCACCTACCAGAGAGATTCTTCTATGTGAGAGGGAAGAATATGATGGTGAGACAAGAATTTATAGGGATTAGAAGATCATAATATCTTCATTTAAATATTCTAAATATGTTATATATGTTTCTAATGATAATAATGAGAATTATTGATATGGTAACGATGGTGAATATGAGGATTAGGATAGTGACGGTGATGGTCCCAATCCTGATGATGTTGCTATTAAGTAATAATCACATATTATTTTCCCAGATAGTTCTATTGCTTCTGCTAGGTCTATGGAGAGACTTGGACCACCTATTCCTGCACATGTTGAGAGATATAGTTTCTCCATATCTGATCCCTTGAATAGATTAGTTCCAAGGATCCCATTTGAGGATGATTCTTCTTCTAGAAGAGAGACCAATATACCTTATGAGTGGGAGAATTCCCATTGTTCTGTTAGAGTGGATGATTATCATGCTAAATAGATTAAATTACTAGGTTATATACACCTTGGTTTATACTATTCTGAGTCCAAATGTATCGAGGATTATGTTTAAGAGAATAAAGATTATCAGTTATAGGGTGAGGTATCTTCTATAGAGTATCCTTCCCCAGGAACAAAGTGGCTTGGATTATCTTGTGATGATTCATATGATGACCATAATAGTCCACCAAAGGACGACAAACCTGTTGTTTTAGTTGTTCATGTAAGATCAGATCTTACAGATTTTGTAGTTCCTAGTTCTTAGATGCCTTCCATACCCAATACTAATCTACCTTGTATTCAAATTACCTATGACATTGTTTTTAAATTAGAGCTTTTTTCTTTCATAGAGAGTCTTCTTGCTGATTTCAACAGGCTTTTGAGGTTCTAGGAACCTCATATTACCCAGTTTAGTCAAGATGACGTGAGATACCTATTTGAGTTTTTTTTTTCCATATTCAACCAAATATGAATCATTACATTCAGGAAGTGTATATTGATAACCATAGGTTGTAACGTGAGATAGATTCTATGAGGTCAGTTTTAGAGGAGATGAGGACCACCTTTGCTTCCAGACAGGATGATATTATGGATAGGTTAGAGATTTTATCTTCAATGGATTATAATTCCAGTGCTCCTCCTCCTTCAATTTTAGTGGATATAGAGTTGATCTGATCAATAGTTCAATAAGAGCTTAAGGTTTCTTTATAAGTTATTCATGATACTCACAAGGAAGATATGAAATAGATTCCTCACCATGGTGAGAATATATAAAATCTGGTAAGTGAATTTTTAAATTAAGTATGAAGAGATCAGGAAACTATAAAAAAGGCCATTAAATATTACCTTTATAGGGTATATACTAAACATTATTTGAATACTCATTTGAAATTTTTGGTTGATAATCTAAGGATTCCACCTATCACTAAAGAATTCAAGGAGTAGGTTGACTGGGTGAAATTTTTAGCACCCCTTATTATGTTTTTTATGGAGGAAAAGAAAGACTTTTTTAGTGCTATAGAGAAAGAGAGAAATATTATCATGTATTTTTTCAATATTTTGAATCTATTTTTGTATGTATATGAAATTACTATGGTTAATCTAGAATCCATACCTATGATATCCTTCAAATATTCTACTTATTCAGAACCTTTACCTTTATAGTACCATTTATTCAACATGACTCCTAGGGAATCTGTCAAGAATCTCAGGACTGTAATTATCAGAGAGTTTCCAACTCATTCTATACCTTTAGTACACTTACTCATTAGAACAACACCCTCATCTCTTGCCTCTATGCCTTCTACCTTTTACAATTGTAAGGGTCCTTCTATTCATGCTTTTAGAGATGATTTTGACTCTTATTGATATTAGTCTTTGATATGTTTTTTTTGTATTTTCCCAGTCTCTTTTTGGGTTGTAATATTTTAACTCTCTATTCTTAATGGAATATCTCTCTTATTCTTTATATTTTTTTTTTCAAATTATCCTTTGATACTATATGTAGCTATGATACTTTTTTTATATTTTTGATAATACTAGAAGGGGGAGAAAATTTTGTTTGTAATTTATCTTTGAGAAAAAGTTGTATGGAAGCTTATTCCTAGATATTTCATTTCTTTGATACCTTATTTATATATCAACTGATATGTTTCTTTTCATACCATATTTATCATTGATACTTAATTTTCCATTCATTATTTTCTTTGATACCTTACTTATTTAGATGTCCTTATCTTATTATTTAATTCCATATTTATGTGGATGGTTATTATTTGATACAAATAATTTGTATTCCTTTTATCATTAATACCATATTTATTTGGACTCATATTCTGATACCATCCTTATTTTTTATTTGGTACCTTCATTATTTATATATGATTTAATTTAAATTTGAAAAACTTTTAAACCCCCATCATTAATTTATCTTCAACACCACATCTCTTTATCTTTGATACATATTTCACATTTGACATTTGAAATGTTAAGTTAACTATTATCCATTAAATTCATCTATGGATATCTAAATTTATTTTATACATGGTTTATAAAAATTCCATGATTTCTGATCATTAAAAATGGGGATATTTTTAGAACCCACTTATTTTATTGACTCAAAAATCATGTTTATTATGTTTCTAACAAATTTACTATATGATGATATCATATTATAATATAATATAATATAATGAAAATTTGGATATGTTTTGGGATGAGTCACCGTTAGTTAAAAATAACCCTCAACAAGAATATCTAACCACCAGAGTTGATCTACCACTAAACATGACTCACTGTTAGTTCAGATGAGTCACCTCTAGATGAGTTTCTGCCAAAATTTAGTGACCACCATAATAAGTCATTTCCAGAATGTATAATATCCATACCGAGTCACCGTTAGTTGAAATGTCTCAACAGTAGTTCATCTTGACTGACTGCCATCTTAAGTCACCACCAGAATGAGTCACCACCAAATTGATTCACTACAAGAGATATCATACTACATGACTAACTCACCACCTCTATTAGTCATTGCAAGAGATGTCTTGCTACTAGAAGATCCTCCATAACTATTTTTCCTAGTTTAAATTAAATACTACAAACATCTATATTATGGGAGTTAATGTAAAGTCTTAATTAATAATTATTTTCTTAACTATTGTAGGGATACATTAAATTAAATTTTAGAGCTCAGTATAAGGATGCATAAGATCCAATTGATTATTCTTCAAACAAACACTCCTTTATGTAGTGTTTTATATTCAAACAGACACTCCTTCACATAAGTATCATCACTTAGGCACTTAGCACTTTTTATTTCAAATGATTCACTTCTATGGAAGAGTGGAGCTCATTGAAGATCAGTATCCTTTCCTATAGATAGAAAATAAAACCTTTGTGACAATTGTTTTACAACTAATTTTAGAGAAATAGACCGACCTACACACCAAGGAATATCTGAGGAAACTTAAGCATCAAAATCACTATATTCCAAGTAACATTACCTTTTATATATCTTATTTATTTCCATTTATATTATATTATTTTACATTCAACCAGTGAGTTACTTTCTCTATTTATCAACAAACATTGAATAATATTCTAGATGTAGAGAATACATTATATTCTCTTGTATCACTTTTCATCTGCTTACCCACAATGTTGGTAGAAGAGGTATTTGTGTGGCATGAATTTTTTTCTACCCACATATAACTATGAAATCGACCTTTGATCCTACAAAACTTGTATTATATTATTAATATATCTGATCTAGGTTGTTGATTAGATAATAGTTATATAATCTACTTGGTAGTGGGTGATTTACAAATGAAGGGGATTCAGTGTCATCTTGATATTGAACCTCTTGTTTTATTCCATTATGTGTTTTTGTTTTTTTTCCTTTTCAATGATTTAAAATTTAATTATTTTAAACAAAAAATAAAACTGGTACTTTGATTGTTAATCTTAACTAGTGTTTATATAAGTGTTTGATGAGTAAATTTATTTCAAGTGTTGAAGTAATTTTCACATTTTTTTAACTGAGCACTAATCATGATTTTAAGAATATTCTAAAAGATAAAAATTATATGAATCTACTCTTTCTATTAATTGGGAGAATTCAATTTTATTTGGGGGATTTTATTTGAACTTGTTTTTAACAGAATTTTTTATTGGGAACTTAATTCACCCCCCTATTGATTTACTAACTCTGAACAAAACCTATAATTTACATTATATAAATTATATAAAAGAATATGGGAGAGAATACACCATGTTACAGTCATCCCTATCAAAGAAGTATTTGAAATGATTCATGCATAAAATAACTACAAATAGAATCTAAAAAAACATTATGATTTCCATAAGGTATTTTACTAGATAAAGGATTAGTGGATAATAACATATCATGATCAATTATAAGTTATTTTAATGATAAAATATAAATATATAGACATTATTTTTATTTTTGGTGAATTTTTTTTGTCTTGATATGAATATATGGATAAACAAATTATTATTCTACTGAAGTAAATAAATGGATGAGAATTATCTTAGGTAAACTTGATGTAAATATTTTTTCTTTAGATAATAAAAAAATGGATGAGTAGTCCATCAATAATCCGAATAATGTATTAATATCTCACGAGATAAGGAGAGGAATATACATAAATAGAAAAGTAAAATATAATAGGGATATTACTTTAAAACTATTTAAAATGTATATAACATTTATCATAAAAATACTCTTCTGGGTTAAAATGATGTCAATTAAGAGGCCACGAATTTTAATGAACTCATTTCACTTTTTTTAAAGACATTCAATGATGAAAAAGTAAATATAAAGTTAAAATTACTTTTAAGTATTTCAATAAGGTAAATAATGGATTATTTTCCTCTATATTCTCTAAGAAGAATAATTAAGATGAAGAGAATGATCATATTAGTGGTCATCCATGAAAAAAAAGGTCTTAATTATATTTAATAGATAGTCACCACAAGGAAAATGAAAGGACAACATAATAATAAATAATAAATTTATCTCAAAAAATAATAATTCTTGTGTTAATGAAAGGAAAAAAGGATGATTATGATTTTAGGGAGGAAAGTCATAGATCAATAATTATAAAATATAAATAATATATAGATCCTTCTAGTGATTATGTAGTGATAAAGAAATAAGGGACTACTGATGAGTAAAATAGTGATGTGGAAACACCATGGGAGTTTTAATTAAGAATAGATCTTTTGATGCGATTGAAATAAAATTTTAATTTTGAAAGAGGGAATATGGATTTAAGGTAGAGGAATAATTTATTGAAGAAATATCTTGATTAAATCAAAGCCGATGACATTATAGAGATGAAAATTGATTCCATACAAAATATGTGAGTTCTTAATGAAACACTTGAATCTATGGAAAAAATTATTGACATTAAAGCTAAAAATTTAACAACTAAGAATGAAAATATAAAATATTTTGATAAAATTTTGTATAATCAATTTTTTTTGGGAAAAGGAAACACAATAGAGTGAAAATTATGGTATCCTACCTTTTTATAACATAAACGTTTCTTTACATTATATGAAACATAGGATCACTTAAAGTTTAGTTTCTTGGAAATAAGGTATATAATACATGAAAACATATAAAATTAATATAAAAAACTTGAAAGTCCTCTTAATTGGTTCAGAATAAGTAAAATTACTACATCTCATAACTTGGGGACATATATCAAAGGAAAGTGTGATTATAAGGCCCTATAAGGGAAAGAAAGGGAAATAATTTACATGGGATCTTGAGAAAATTCAAAAGGAACATGAAGAATATCATTATGGAATGAAAAATAGAAAATGAGGCATATCATAATTAAAATAATAGGAATAATAACTTGGATAGGCGGACACAAAATTTATTTCATACATTCATAAGCATATCACTAAGGTTTTTCAATGAGATATTATAAAAATTACCAAGGTTATTCACCAAGGTATCATAAAACATGTCATATCTAGAGATTATATTATTTAAAAAATGAATTAGAGTGATATCAGGGAATACCCTTAATATGAAATAATTAATGTGAGAAAAATATATCATAAAAAACATTTCATAATTAACCTGTGGAGAATAAAATAAATGGGTTCTATATAAAATTCATGGTGTTTTAAAAAGACGTTCTTAAAGATAAGATCATTATTTCATTATTAAACCCACTAAAAAGGAAGGTGGGTTTCATTTATGTTAATCAAAAAATAAAAATATATCATTTTAACATCTATCTAAATAACCTGAAAAAAGAATGAGTTTTGGTTATTCACAAAATTAAATAAGAGAACTTCTTGAGAAAAAGAGAGAAATTTAGAGAAGAAAATTCAGTATCATAAAGGACAAGAAACATGGTTTTATAAAACATTAAAAAGAGTGGGGAAAGGGTATACCATTAATAAAAGAATATTAATATAGAAAAGGGATATAATTAAATGTATATTATAACATAGTATAAAAATTTTAAGGACATACCACATAAAAAGAGAACTTGAAAGTAAAAGAGAAGTTGATTTTCCTTACTTGAAGAGTAACTCCTAAAAATCAATGATAAGTAATTTTGGAGATTGGGGGAACCTTGGGAGGACTCCTTGGGAGTTGAAAATATCAGATCATCACATATTAATAATTAGTAATGGAATATAATGGGCAAATTTTTGGGTATTTATTACAAAAGGTGAGGTTTTGTCTATTAATTTCCCTAGGCACTTAGGTAGTGGTGAATTCAAAACCTTGGGTCTTCCCATGGTATTTACCAATGGTATTAGAAACATGGGACACATATTATGTTACAATAATTCATAAGTGTATAACATATTCTTATATTACATAATACATCATTATGATGTCATTAAACATACAAAAAACTCAAAACTATATTTTTACTATTCACCAAAAAAAATATTTTAGAAAATTATCATAATCTAAACTATTATCGATGTTATAATTTAAAAAATTAGGTTTATTTTATCATAATAATTATCTAATTATGAGAAATTTATCTTTTAAATATAAAAAATCCTTATTTATTAAAAATTATTCTGGATAAAAAAAAGCATAATAAAATTGATAACACTTGAAAAAAATAAGTTATTTTATCATTTAAATTTAAATAAGAGTGTTTTAATCATAATATATCATTAAAATAATGATAATTCATAATATATTAGTTTATTATAAATATTTATATCTTTTTTGAAAAGTATAATTTCTGTCTGAAAAAACAATTTATCAAATTCATTATATTTTTATAAAAAACTATTCTTAAAATGGAATTGACAGAATACAAATTTTATTTATAAAAAGTTATTACACATTATATCAGTAAGGACTCAACACATAACCCCTTATAACACTCATATAAAATCAAATGGTGAGGTTTACGATGGTGATAGATTCTTGGGGCGGCTTAGATAACATCGCCGGATTAGTAATCTTTACTAACATGACCTTGTACTCTAGGTGATTTCATTAAATGTTAACATATTGAAGCTCAACATGGGCTTGGTCAAAAGATAAGACTCATGAAACTACCCACAAGTTCTAAAAAATGTTATTTATTTGGCATGATTCTACTGGTTGAGGCCATCTTTTCTCCTTTCTGTATTAATTGACCATTATCATTTATATTTATAACACTAATTTTAACATTAAATTTTTTATTAAGAGTATTGTTTCCAATGGTAATATTTACCAATGGTCATATAATGGTCAAAACATGATGGTAATATTCAATTTATTCTTACATCATTATCAAAGAGAATTTTTTTTGATTACAAAATACTATAACACACATTTTTAGGAAACAATTATCATTCAAAAAGTTTAGCTTGTTACATAATTCTCCTCTTAGGAAATTTCATCCCAAAAATTTCATCTCATTCCCTTGGTTGAGAAAATGTGTGGTTTCCTCTGCCTCATTATTTACTCTGGCTCGCACATGGCTTCTTCATGTATTTGGTTCCTCCACAACACTTTAACTAGGTGGGTAGTCTTATTTCGTAGGTCCTTGTATTTATGGTCTAAGATCTGCACTGAATTCTCCTCATAAGAGAGGTCATGTTTCAGTTGAACCACCTTAGGATCTAGTACATGTGAGGGTTCGGGTATGTACTTCATTAAGAGAGATTTATAGAATTCATCATTAAATTGAGCTAGATTTGGAGGAAGTGCAAGCCGATAGTACACTACTCTTATGCGATCAAGAATTTCATAGGGGAAAATGTACAAGGGACTGAGATAACCTTTCTTCCCAAATATAATGACTCTCTTACAAGGGGAAATTTGAAGGAATACATTATCTCCAACATCAAAATCCATGTACCTTCGATGGTTGTCAACATATCTCTTCTTTATTCTCTGACCAAACCTTATGTATTATAGGATGGCATGAACCTTTTCTATCAGCTCTTATATAAGATCAACCACAAGAAGCTTTCTCTCCCTAGTTTCATCCCAAAAAGTAATAGTTCTACATAGTTTCCCACATAAAGCTTCATAGGGTGCCATTTGAATACTTGAATGGAAGCTATTGTTGTATGAGTACTCAACTAATTGGAGATATTGATCCCATCCACCTTTGAATTCCATTGGGCATGTTCTCATAACGTCTTTTAGTGTTTGAATAGTCATTTAAGATTGGCCATCAATTTGAGGGTTATAGGTCGTACTGAAATTCAATTCAGTATTCAGAGTATATTGAATACTTCTCCAGAATTTTGATGTGAACCATAGATCACAATCAAATATGATATAAAGTGTAACTCTATGAAACCTCACAACTTCATTTACATAAATATTGTAAATTTGATCAAGATATAAGTCTCCCCAGATAGAGATAAAATGGTATGTCTTACTGAGACAGTCCTCTAAACCCATATCACAATATTTCCTTTGGATGATTTCAAGAGACCAGTGAAAAAGTCCATAGTGATATTATCCCACTTCCATGCTGGTATGGTTAGTGGTTGTAATACCCATTTAGGAAGTTGTTTCTATGACTTCACTTATTGACAGACCGGGAATTTTGTTGTGTAGTTGGTAATCTCCCATTTCATGTTATCCCCCCAATAATGATCATGAAGGTCCCTATAAATTTTAGAGATTCTAGGATTTATAAAGAAAGTAGATCTATGAGCTTCATCCATTAGTTCATTAATTATTTTTGGAATAGATAGAACACATAGTCTTGTATGAAATTTCAGCACACCTTCTTGATCAATATTGGACTCTAAAGACATCCCAGCCTTCACAAACTTTTTTTGTAACAAAGGATAATCTCTTTGAGATTTATTGATATTTTCTAGTAATAATGGTTGAGAAATAATTTGGGAAAGGGTTGATGACGTCTCTTCCCTTAAAATTCCCATGTCTAATTTTACTAGGTCTTCGATCAAAGGATATCCTTGAATCCTCATCATTTCATGAAGAACAGGGTAATTCCTACTTAATGCATCAACAACATTGATTTATCTCTTGGTATGATAATGAGTTGAACAATCATAGTCTTTAAGAAGTTCCAACCATATCCTATGTCTCAAGTTAAATTCCTTTCATGAAAATATACTTCAAACATTGATGGTATGCGTATATATCATATTTCTTCCCATCAAGATAATGCCTCCATATCTTTAGAGAAAAAAATGAATCCGAATCTAAGACATGCATAAGAAAAGTATTCTCATGAGGCTTCAATCATCGAGATGGATAAGCAATAAAATTGTCATTTATCATGAGGACTCAACCAAGAACTTTCATATATGCATCACTAAAAGTAACCAATCCTTCTCTGATAGAGGGTAGAGATAACATGTGTGCTATAAAAAATCTCTTCCTCATCTCTTGGAAACAGTATTCAAACTCCTTAGTCTAGATGAACTTAGCCCCTTTTCGAGTTAACATGGTTAGTGGATTATAAATTCTTGAAAATATTTTCACAAATATCTTATAATATCCCACTAATCCAAGGAAACTAAAAATATCATTTACCGTTATAGGATGAGTCCACTCCTCTAAAACCTTTATCTTGGAAGGATCAACTAAGATTCCCTCATTTGTTACAATGTTCCGCAAGAAAGAAAATTTTTGTTAACAAAATTTAAATTTTCTAAAATTTCAAAATAACATATCCTTCCATAAATTTTCAATATAATCTTTATATGATTTTCATGATCCTCATGGATTTTGGAATATAACATAATATCATCAATAAAAACTTCCACAAAGTTATCAACATATTGCTTAAATACTATTAATAAAATCCATAAAAATAGAAAGAGAATTAGTCAAGATGAAGTATATAACTACAAACTCATAAAGAACATATCTTGATTAGAAGGAGGTATTTGGAATATCTTATTTCTTTACCCTCAATTTATGATAACCATCTTGAAGATCAACCTTGGAGAAGAATTGAGCCCCATGAAGCTGTTCAAATAAATAATCAATTCATTGAAGGGGGTACATGTTATTCACAGTGATCCCATTAAGTTCTATATAATCAATGAAAAATCTCATTGATACATACTTATTCTTCACAAAGAGAATAGATTCTCCCAATAGAGATACACTTGTATAGATAAACTCTTTCTCCAAATAATATTGGAGTTGTTTTTCTAATTCCTACTACACCATATTTTCAATTCTATACGAGGTCATTGATATCAGCTTGGATCCAGGCATTAGTTCAGTAGAGAACTCTACCTTTATTTTTAGCGTGGTCTATGTAACTCCCCAGAAAATACATCAGTGTATTCATGAATGATGTGGATATTATCAATTTGTATGCTTTTATTTACTTATTCACCTTTACTGATCATCTATATAAATAAGGATATATGTGGTGCTTATAGATAAATATCATGTTTATATATCTCCCATTTGAATATAACTATATCTTTTCCCTTAAAGACTACTGATAGTTACTTTCATATGCAGTTGATATTAACATTATTATTTTATAGATAGTCCATCCCTAGTATAATGTCAAATTCTAGAATGGGAATGATTATTAGATTTGTTATGAGAATATTCTCAACAATGTAAATACAATAGTTTCTAAAAACTATTTATGCTTAAATAATCCCTCTAGGAGAATTGAATGATAGTTGTACTTTTATTAGTTTAGGGATTGATTCTATATTCCCTGAAAACTTGGAGGAAATAAAGGAATTCGTAGAAATAAAATCAAATAGAGTAATTTCTAGCTCTGAGAGAACAATAAGAGTACCCACCATAACATAATTTAGAGCTTCAACTTCATCCTTCATGATAAAAAAGTATTACCTTGCTCCCTTGGCCTATGTTGAGGTTGATCGTGATTAACCTCCATTAAATTCAAACTTAGACAATGGTTGGAAAAGTACCCAAGTTATCCACACTTGAAGAATTGAACTTCAGGTTGGGCTTGTACCATCATCCCTTTTTTTAGTGTTGAGAAGTTGATGTTTCACCTTAATACCATAGTTACGATAAATATGAAAATAACTTCCACACTTGTAACATTTACCTCTTTTAAGAAAGCAGTTCCTTGAGTGATTCTTCCCACATTTGTTGCATGTGGAAAGTTTCACTTGCTTTCCTACTATTCCTTGATCAAAGCTCCTACCATTGTTTGTATCCAAAGATATCATATTTTCATTCAATTTATGCGGCCACTATGTCTCTCCAAACTCTAGTTCAGCTTTCATAGCACTCATCATGATGTCATCATTGATATCATAGCCTCAATTGGATAGTTTTTTCTGTTGACAGGGACTTAGTCCCCTGAAGAATCTAGACGCCGTCCCACTTATGATCCATGAAAAAGCTATAGGTGTAGTGGGAATGTCTTGTGAAGTTCATCTCAAAGCTTCCACAAATTAATTTTCCTTTATCTTTAGATATTGTAATTCCTTTTCTGTTTTCATTATAATAGAATTAGAGAAATATGTTTTTTGAAAAAGGTTCTCTTGAACTCTTCCCACTCTATTGCATCAATATCCCCTCCTGGATTTTTGTTTTTAACCAGTTTCCACCACTGATCAGATTCTCCCTCTAAGAAGTATATATTCAGGGTGAGTTTATCTTATTATAACTAATAGATTATGGAAAAGATATTTTCTATAGATTATATCCACTATTCATCAATCAATGGGTTGGTAGATCGACTAAAAGGATGTGGTCATTGACACATAAAGGAATCAACAAAAAGTTATTCCCTTTGAAGTAAATCTGGTCTCTTGGTTTGATTCAAGTTATTTCTCATAACATGAGTCATTTTATTCATCTTTCTGATTATTTTTTCCATTTCAGCCTCCATCAGAAGGCCATCAGGTCCTGGTCCATTGCGCTTACCATTTACATAGTTTCTATTATTTATTGCCATTTTCGAAAAGAATAAATCCTTAGTGAGAAACATGTTTTACATAATAATATTATAATTATAAAATAATTTCATATATTAAAACATCATGATTAAATATTTTATTCTTTAACTATAATTATATTTTCTATGAATACTTCATAATGGTTCACAAAAATATTTTGACAAACTAATCATATCATCAAGGAGTGTCAAAATATGAGTGCAGAAATTCTCATTTTCATGTACTAGGTTATGCTGAGTTAGGCCCGATTCACCTTGTCATAGTTTTTACCCTTAGGTACATATGTGTAAGTGCTACATCTAGTTGTTCGTATCTAAACATGGTTTTCTTTTCTCAGAAACCACTTAATATTTGACCCAAATAAAAAATTTTTTCCCAATATTTTAACTTGTTCCTAAGCTTATTCCTAAATTTTTGAAATCCGAATTTCCAAAAATAAATAAACCATCCTTTAATACCAACTATGGAATCCCACCTTTTTATTACATAAAAATTTCATTACATTGTAAGAAACATAGGATATTTTAAAGTTTATTTTCTTGGAAATAAGGTATATAATACAAGTAAAATTTAAACATTATTTTAAATAAAATTAATGTTCGATTCATTGGTTCATATTAAGTAAAATTACTACATCTCATAACATGAGGAAATACATCAACGGAAAGGGTGAATATAAGGCCCATTAAGGGAAATCAAGGGAAATAGTTTACATGTGATCTAGAGGAAATTCATTAAGAACATGAAGAATATAATTATGGAATGAAAAACATAACATGAATAATATAATAAATAAAATAACATGAATCATAATTTTTAAATGTGTCTAAAAAATTTATTTTATATATTCATAATCATATCATCATGGTTTGTCATGGAGGTGTCCTAAAAATTTACAATGTTATTCACCGTGGTATCATAAAACATGTCATCTCTACAGATTAAATTCTTTACCCAATGAATTTGATCAATATCAAGGAGAAAAAATCTTATGTATTAATTTATTTTATCCATATATATCATAATAAAACATTTCATAAATTACCTGTGTAGAATAAAAGAAACAAGTTTTATATTAAAATCATGGCATTTTAAAAAGAAGTGCATAAAGACAATATGTTTATGTCATTATTAACCCACTAAGAAGGAAAGTGGGTTTCATGTTTGCTAATACATGAATAAAAATTTATTATTTTTAAATATTGGTGAATACCTATATGAAATAAATAGGTTTGGGTATTAAATATAAAAAATAAGATAATTTCTTGGAAAAAGAGAGAAAATTTTAGGAAAACATTCAGCCGCATAACGGGTATAAAGCATGGTTTTAGAAAACATTAAAGAGAGAGGGTAAAATGTTATAACATAAATAAAATAATATTAATATAGATAAGGGATAGAATAAAAACGAAATAAGAAAATAATATTGATATTTGAAGGACATACCACATAAAAAGTGAACTTGAAAGGAAAATAGAAGTTGGGATTTCCCTTACCTTAAAGAGTAACTCCTAAAACTAAAATATTGGGACCCTAGGGGCTTGAGGAAATTTTGGGGCGTAAAAATATCATAGATTCATGGATTATGAGTTCATAAAGAATGATAATTCAGAAATTGGTGGGTATTAATAGAGAAAATGGAGATTTTGTTTATTAATTTCATTGAACACCTAAGTAGTGGTAAATTCAAAACCATTGGCCTGACCATGGTATTTTACCATGGTATTGGCCACTTGGGAAAACTGTTAAGTTATTAAATCTACAATAGTCGACCATAATTTTATATTACATAATACATTGGTATGATTTCATTAAAAATACAAAAAACATAAAACGGTATTTTTACTATTCACTGAAAAAGAAAATATTTTTGAAAATTCTCATAAATTCACCCTAACTTAATATCGACATGATGATTTCAAAAATGATGTTTATTTTATCATAATAATTATATAATTTTTAGAAATTTATCTTTTAAATACAAAAATCCTTAATTATTAAAAATAATAGTAGATAGAAAATGCATAATAAAATACATAGTAAAATTTCTGACACTTGAAAAAAATAAAATTATTTTATCATTTAAATTAAAATAAGAGTGTTTTAATCATACTATTTCATTGAAATAATTAGGATTTATAATATCTTATTTTATCATAAATATTTATATCTTTTCTAAAAAGTATAAATTCTGTCTGAAAAAACAATTTATCAAATTCATCATATTTTTAAGAAAAAATATTCTCCAAATGAAATTGATGGAATAAAAATTTTATTTATAAAAAGGGATTACCCATTAAGAAAATAAGACCATGAAACATTACCTCTTATAACACCTTTATATGGCCTAAGGGTGAGGTGTATAATGGTGATAGATTATTGGGGTGGCTCAGATAACAACGCCCGAGTGGTAATTTCCACTAACTTGAACTTCTACTGTTGGCAACTTCCTTCAATTTTAACATGTTGAAGATCAGCTTGATATTGGTCAAGAGTGAAGCCCAGAGATGCTACCTCCCTCCAATGTTATGAAAAATGGGCTTCGAGTGGAATGAATCTACTAGTTGAGGGCATCGTTTATCCTTTCTTTATTAATTAACCATTATCATTTCAATTTATAACACTATTTATAACATTAAAATTATTTTTAATAGTATTGTTTCCAATGGTCATATTTACCAATGGTCATATAATGGTTAAAACATAATGGTCACGTTTTAATTTATTCTTACATCATTATTAAATGGATATAGTTTTTTTGAGTACGAAATACTATAACATACATTTCTAGGAAACAATTATCATTCAAAAAGTTTAGGTCATTACAAAAGGACTCTATGAATGAAGTTAGTGAATGATTCAAAATAGTTTACAAAGTTATTAGTGATACTAAGAAACATGGATAATATTATATGGTATAATATAAAATCTTATTAAAGACCAAATCATGAAATGAAAATGGTGGTATAACTTATAATAACGAAAAAATGATAACAAAACAAACAAATCTTAATACATCCTTTGAAATATTCAATGGTTATTATGAAAAATATATGGTAAACAAGGTTTAGAAGAAGAAGAATACCAAGTATAAGATTAACGTAAATTCTAAGGTTAAGGAAAAAGCATCTAATCCAGATAAGGATATAAAATAAGAGTGTATTTAAAATAAAATGAAACATTAGTGAGAAAATATAAGAGAGTCAATCTTCTATATGATGAGATTTTTCATTAAAGGAAGATGCATATTCTATTGAGTGTGTGGGTATATGTGCTAGTATAATTTAACACTATACCAATTAATGAAAATCCTCTAATTAAGGTTTACTTATCGCTAATTACCTAATATATATCAAATACAACACCCAAAAGATAAGGTATAATTAAATAACCATTTTAATTTTCATATGAAAACATGTGGAAGGTTTGAAAACTAGAACACCCATCAAATAACAATTTCACTATAATAATAGATAAAATAAAGTAAAGTGAGAAATTAAAATCTATTAATATGATGAATAATAAAGATTGAACAATGGTGGCTGAGGTTGTTTACAATGTTGGTGACAGAGAGATTCCATGGAAACTTGATAATGGATTTTGACAATAAATGACAAATAAAAAATATAATGAATAAAATCCAAAGTTATGATCATTGAAATATTAATTTAAAAAATGATTTAAAAATAAATATTAAAATATTTGGATAGAAAAATATTGGTTATAAGTAATCTAATGATTTTTTATTTTTCAATGGTTTGAGAAAAAATATTTTTGAGTTTTTCTCAGTTTTGTGATAATGATATAAAAGTGATTATTTGGAATGAGATCTGTTTCATTTGGAGGTTCAAGGATAAAAAAATTATTATAAAAGGATAATGAACAAGAGACAATCTATTACAAATTTACCATGACCAAAACACTTGTTACATGATAATAAAAGATAATAATAATCTATTTTACTAATGATTTGGTCATTTTGGGGAAAAAGAACATGGATAGGTTTTTCAAACCAGATCGAGTGAGTAATATACCATAGTTTAATCATGAAATATTCAATATTATTGATATATTTCATAAAGAAAATATGGTAAATAGGTTTCAATATCCAAATATATCATCATGAATATAACTTTTGAGTTGATACTAAAATTCATGATGTGTAATTAACATTAATTCAACTAACTGAGAAAAGTATTTCATTGCTTTTGTTGATTATTTAGCTCATATGACTTATGAAAATTTTATATCAAATAAACCACAAACTCCTGATATGGCTAAAAACATTAAAAGGTGTGACAAAAAACAAATGTAATATTCCAAAAAAATATTTTAGTTAGATAATGGATCTTAATTCAATTATAGAGACATCGAGGAAAATAATCAGAAAAAAATCATGAGTATAGTGATGTATATATTATCAAAAGAATTATAGTATATTATTTAAATAATGAAAGCTTTTTAGATAAGTTAAAAACCAAGTTTTCATATAATAACACCTTTATGTTCATTTATAGTCATCACCAACTATAGTTGTATACATTCAAAATTAGTGCTTTATTTAACATAATTCATAAAAAAACCATATGAGATGTTGTTAGATAGAAGAAAAACATAAAGAATATTTTTTGTATTCAACATCCCTTGTTACATAAAGTTAAAAATAAGACACATGGTAAAAATTTTACTAAAAGGAAAATAATTAAATATTTCACAGACATACACCCAAGGGATGATGTAACCAATATTATATCAGGAATTTGAGAAATATTGATGAAAAATATGATGTAATTGTATTAAATTATCAAAAATAATTTTAAAAACCATTTCCTTTTAAATTATGACATTGAAGAACCTCTACAAGGCGATGTTAGACAATATATAATTATTTGAAATCCATAAGTCAATTTTTAAAACTCAATTGATGATTTTGAATTATCCAGAAATGAAGAAAACCCTATGTTTAAAGAAAATATGTTCTCAAGACATATGATGGATTTTTATATTGATAAAATTCATGGAGATAATAAAAAAGGTTTCCAAACTAGAATAACATTTAAGAATTCCAATCATTCTAGATTGTTTTTAGATGTTGATCTAAAAAAATTTTAAGAGTAATTACAACATGAGTATTTGATAACAACAATGTAGGATTAAAAGAATCAACTTAAGAAGAATAAAAATTAAATTGGGTTTATTCCCCAAATACATGAATATCATTTTGAAAAATTGGATTTGTAGAATTATGGTCAATGAGAAACGTGATTTTTTGGCGAATATAGCTTTCCCTGTATGTAAAAGATACATGAAAATTATGTGTGTGTAGATATTGATGAGAATTTTTCTCTAATTAAAATCTTTTAAATCATTATAATATTTCTTATAATTTTTTCTAAAGTCAATTATAATATTTTCCAAATATATGTGAAATCACAATGTCTAAATTTTATATTATACCAATAGAATAACTTTAAATAATATGAAGGGGTTTTTCTTTTATGGTTATGGTTTTTAGGTTCAAAAGATAAATAATGACTTGTATTGGATAAAATAAACACTAAAAATATGGAATAAAATTATCAAAAACAACTGAAGGAGAATTAAATTCAATAAAAATTTAATTCAAATCTCCATGTAAATGGGTATGATAAAAACAAATTCATTTTGGTTATAGATATTTTTTGCACATTTTTTTCTAGATAAAAGAGGAATATAATATAAAATTTGTATGCTTAATTAGAAATATTTTTGAGATGTCAATAATGAGTGAGATAAAATTATTTTTATGTCATATAAGATACAAAAAACATAAGTTTCAATCATTATCTCTCAAAAACATTATACTCATGAATTGATAAGAAATGTTTGGCATGGAAGAATCTTGAGATGTCTCTACTCCTATAACACTGAAGACTATTTTTAATATATTTTTAAAGAATAAAAGACTGTGGATTAAATATATTTTCCCCTCCTAATTATCTATATACTCTAGATGATAACATCCAGGTCAAACATTACATTTACAGTTACAATTTGTGCATTATTATAAAATAAATAAAGGAGTCACATCATACATCAGTGAAATGAATCATATTATACAAAAAGGTTATCCAAATGTTATTTTGAGTCATGATAAGTAAAAATCAATTAATATTTATATCTATTACAATATGTATTTTTTAAGCGATGTTAATGATTGAATGGTTTCTTTTGGAATTTAATTATTTATCACAAGAATATTTATTTCTAAGAAATATTTAAAGCGAAATTATATCACCTTGTGGACAATGAAATATTGATATATTTTTGAATCACATTATTTGAATCAATTGATATAGATAGTGTCATATCTTGAATACTTTTATGTGAATATTTTAAACCCATTGATGAATGGGTGTGATGATCAATGTGAAATCAAATTCTTAAGGAATCTAGTACCACTTTTGAGTTAAATATATATTTATTAAAATTATAAATTCATCAGAGATAGGGTGTAATGTGATAATATTTCCCTATCTAATATTTCAATCAAGGAACAGTTTGAATATTTTATGACCAAAACATTTTCAAAGGATTCTATTTAGCACCTAAGATATTTATTATGATATTATTATGTCCTAAAATCCATGTATGTTTTCTTTATTATTTTCCACATTTAATTCCATTTAATTTATTTATAATGGTTTAGAATACCACATTCAATAATTTTTCAAAGTATGAGAGAATCTATTTCAATATTCATGTGATTATTATATTGGAGAAGTGGTGGAAATTTTACCTTATAGTGAGATACTTGAGAAAAAGTTGGTAGCTGATGCTTAGAAAGACATTCCTTCATCTACCATGATCAATTAGTTAGTTAAGGAACTACCATCCCATTCATATGAATAATCATATCAATATTCTATATTAGTAATTGAAATATTATATCTTGATGATTCAAATCAATTCCATTCTATTAATTATTTTCTAGATAGACCCTACTAGTAAAAAAACTATTATAGATTTCATCATGTATCAAAACACATAATTAAGTGAAATAAATTAATAATGATCTGAATCCAAGTAAAAAATATACATTCTTTTGGAAAAAACATCTAATTACACCCAAAACATGTGTTGTTCTTATTAATGTGTTAGTACTCAAGATCTCCATTACATGAAATCACCATGTATGAATATTATGAGAATATTTCTCAGTATTTATGATCCCCTAGCACATGATACTCATCATCTATGTCTTGAATGTATAGTGCATCCTGACCACATAAAATATGTTTATGATGACTATCATAGTATTAAAAGGTTCTCATTAAATCCAGAAAAGATATAATATTTTGATAAGACAAATATTATAAGGAAATCACAATCTAAATTGTGTTATAAGATGTAGTAACTCTATCATTATATTAGAAAAGAATACATATATCACTATGTACGCATAATATGGTAATTAAAAAGTTCTACTCATGTTGGGTCTAGGAAAAACAGTCTAAATAAAAAAACTTCTTTATTATCAAAGTAATAGTCAATTGTTACAAAATACCAAGAAACAATCTAATTTCAGTGATTAAATGCTTTATCAAAATCACTTCATTTATAGTTTATTGATGCAATGATATACTCTACATTTTTTATATTTTTCCTATTATGGGTTTCCTAAAACTACTCTAAATTATATATCCACTTACAAGGAAAAAGAAGATACTTGATTGAGGTACCATACCATTTATATCATTTTAGAATCTAAAATTAGTGCTACACATTACAAAGAACTCTTCTTCACCAATAAAGATTAATAACAAATCCATTTTTCTATTAAAGTAGGTAAGGATGTTCATTAGATCCACCTAGAAACACATTATATGTACAATGAACGTATTCATGTTTCTCCTTTACAACTCATTATAAGGTAACTAATTATTAATAAGTCTCTATATAAATAATAATGGTTATGTAATGACCTTGATTTAAACATACAAATTATAACCGAATCATACAAACACTTAATGATAGGGAGGTTCCAGTGCCACCATGTGGGGTGGCATGATGGCTTATGGTTGGTGTGTGATGTGTATTTTTGTTCTGAACCTAGTTCCTTTTCTCAACTTATGTTTGGAATAAGATCACTTATTAAGTGCATCTCAAACATGTGTAAGCTCAATTTGGGATAGGAGAAATAAGGTACAGTTCGCTCATTATTTAATGATACACATATAATGAGCACTACCTAGTAAAAAAGATATCCACCTTCCAATTAATCTCGGAATGGGAAGGAGCCATCATCTTGAGCCTTATCCTTCGATAGATGGTTTTTGTTCCCCATGATTCATATAGTAATGAACAGTTATTGAACCAATCTCTTTATTTCCTTGGAAAAAATAAAACGAAATTATGATATGCTAAAAAGTTAAAAACTAAACCCTGTTATATGTTCTATTATGAAAAAAGTGAATAAATCAAAGATGGAGGCACAATTTAATGAAGAAATCAACAATGCTGACCATATGAGGAAGTATGGATGCATGGATGATTCCATTATATTTTCACATGAATTAGAGATCTTCCCTATAAGGATAAAATAAAAAATAATTTAATAAAATACTCTATGACTTTTGGAATATATTTCAAAAAAATGAAAGCTTTGGTGATATCAAATTTTCTACGAATCACTACAATTGTTGGATGTGTCATAAAAATTGGATTTGATTCGGTGAATGATATTAAAAGAGACGCAGTGAAACCACTCTCTATATACTGATGAAATAAGGGGATAAAGTGGATAATTATCACATATCTCTTTGAGAGATAACAATTTTCATAAAATATAGCATCTCCTGGTATCTCTTAGATGAGAATACAAGAAGGTCCATGAGCCTCTCAGCTGTGTAAAGAATGGGAGTTCAACACTCAGCGAAAGTGTAAGGATAAACCCTATATTTAATTTCCCAAAGAAGGATAACCATGAACACTTGACCTGTGTAAACACAAACTCAATGTGTTTTGTGAAGAATAATTCCCTGATCCAGTGCTTGATTATTATACTCCCATAATGTTATATGAAGAAAAAATTATACACGTACATTGTTGATATACAATGGACAGTGAAAAGTATCATGAACTATTATGTCATGTCAAGGGGTAGTAATTTGAATTATATAACAACATTAACATCTTCTGTATAATAACTGAAAAATATATGACTTGTGGTCTTGGGAAGGTGTCATATAATATCACAACATGTTCCCATAATAGGTTTTAATTAATAAGGAAATAGAAGAAGAAAAATGTGAAGTGTGCATGCATGGTAATGAATTTTTTTAATAATTCATGGAACATGAATAAAAATGTATATTGAAATTTAAATAAAGTAATTAGGTTCACATGAGGTTTTGGTGATAATTCCATTAATAATTCAGATTCATGCCTGAGATGATGTGATATGTTTAGTGAAGTGTAATTAGTGTTTACAAAATATTCAGTCACACTAAGAAGAGAACTGATAAAATAAAAATAGGTGATATTGGATATCAAGGAAGACTAATATTTCTATCTATATTAAAATTTATATCATTGACATTGAATAAGATAATGACTTTTCCTAGCAATAAATTTATTATCACTCATGAAAAATTAGCATTATGATACTGAGTTGAACAATAATTGTTTCAATAATCAGTATTTTTTATTATTATTTAAGTAAGACAAGAATAGAGTATTTTGAATATATAATTTCATAGGAATAAGAAGAAAAAGATATTATAGATTTTAATTTTATATTGTTAATAATATTAAGAGTTTATTTCCCAATTCTGTGTAAGTAAAAATGTGAAGAAGAAGAAAGTTGAAGAAGAAAAAACATTATGAAATCCTTCTGATGTCTCAATATGTGGAATACTTTCATGGTATTACAAAAATTAAAAGGTCAAGACTATTTTCATAGTTAGTATAAAGAACCTCCTTGGATCTTTAAAATGATAATTTTTAATTGAATATTGTGTGATATAAGTTAATAAATATTCCATACCTATTGTGACCATGTTTAAAGTTTTATTTTCTAGCGGATGTATGGTATTGGATTATTTCCCAACCATTCCAAGGGATAGATAATATTATTGAGTAATGAACCTTATAAAAATATAATTTTCTATATTTACCTACTTTCATATACTTTCATGTAATAATTAAAATACAATAATATAATAAAGATCCTAACATGTCTAAAAGGTATATGGGATAAAAGTTATAATTGGTGGAAAAGTTCCCAAATCTGATTCACCCCCTCTATGCGTTGACTATATCCTAAAGTGGTCCTCTCAATTGGAATAAAATCCAAGTTTTTTCCTTTGTTAGATTATCTACATTTAAATTATTCTCTTACAAATATTTTAGTTTCTTTCTACTGCTAATAATAAAGTACAATTTTGGTTTGGTTTCAGTTATCTATGAGCATAATTCTATTTATACTAAGACCAAGATGAAAAGGAGAATGAAAGAGATATAAAATTTGAAAAAGGAATCCTTCTTATCTAAATAAGTGGAAGTTAATATTCTTAATTCCTATCCAATAATGAATATATATATATGTTAAGGAAAATTAAGAGTATGTGGCTCAAGTTTTCAGCAAGAAGAAATATAACATTCCTCCTAAAGTGATCATGAGGTATGTGAAAATTCTTGTAAAAACAATCTTCAAGAATAATATCCGAGAATTATTGGTCATGATGATCGATTTATAACATCTAAAGATATATTAGTTAATAGATTAAGAGGTATTCTACATTTTATTCTAAAATAAATATCTTATCTTATTTTTTGAGTGTTTCAAAGTATACAAGAATAAATCATTCAGGTCGAAGAAGAAGAAGGAAACAAGGAGAAATATTTACAAGGAAAAATTATAGAATGCTTAAAAGAATCCATATAGGTTTGAGCCTTTTAAGAAATAAATAAGGATAATGAAATATGTTACTCAAAATGGATTAAAGTAGTTAATGAGAAATATGGAGTCAAGAAGAATCTAGATGAAAATATCGATGCACTAGAATAGAAATTTGAAAATAAAATTGATGTCTATTAATTAATATTAGATGTAAAATATGAAAAGATCATTGAAAATGACTCTTTGTAAAAAAATAAATTTATGTTTCATGAAGAGGAAGTTAAAATAATTGAGAAGACTTATAAAGAGTAGGTGAACATTATTTATGATTAGAAAAAATCCCTCAACTTTAGATTTCTATAATTGGAAGCATAGTTGGAAAATCTTGAGAAGACACATATTGAAACTTGAAAAAATAATGATATAGACACTAGTACTACTAAATTATCACTATAGGATTCTATGTTTAAAATACCTCCAAATGCGACAATAATACCATGAATTATTTTAATTATCTATCTCATGAAGAAATTATTGGTACAATACTTTAAATGAAAAATAACAAAGGCATAATACGTCAAGAGGGAGTAATCAAGAAAATATGAAGCATCATCCATAGTTTATGAAAAAATAGTATACTTCAATAAAAATTTTAAGGCATGAAAATATCTATGAGTAGTGCAATTGTAGTGGTTATAAGAATAGATCAAGATCATCTTGAAATGTATCTAAAGATTATGAGAAATGGAGACAATAGAATTTGGATAAGGCTGAACAAGAAACCTTGGTAATAAATTATATAAATTTTACAAATAAAAATTCACCCAAAAAGATATGATGTATGAAAAGTAATAAGACCCTATATTCTAAATCCAAGATGTTTTAAAAAGGTATTTCATCCAAATGTACTCATATAAAGGATAGAAATCAAAATAATCCATGTTGAATATAAAAAATTTCTGCCAGTGTTTCTAATGAAATGTTAGTAATCTAGTTAAAATATTTTTAGATAATGTTAAAAATGGAATATTCACTATCTAAGTTCAGTGAACAAGGGAAATAAAAGATTCAATATGAAGAAGACAAAAGTATTTGTGTGAGGTTACACATGGCTGGACATACTCTTATATATTGTTATAAAATAAATCAAGAACAATAATAATTCTTTAATAATATGAAAGTTGTACCACGTTATACAATTTACTTAAAAGATAATTAATAAATAATTTTAACACAAAAAATTAAAGAAGTAATAATATCCATATAGCCTCAATCATAATTGAAGATCAGATGTGCAAGTGTGAAGAGTAATGGAAATGGAGCAACTTGTTTAAGAAAACCATATCAAAATTTCTATTTGCATTTATGTATAAATGAATACCTAACATTTTCTATTAATTATTGTGTATTGTATTTATTATTATAATGTAGGTAATCAAAGTTGAACCATGTTCTTAGTGGGAGACCCTGAGAATCCGCGAGTGTTGTCAATTCTTGATATAAAACCTGAAGAATTCATCATCCCTAAAGTATTCAACAATAAGTATTCAAATAAAAATATGATATAGGATCATCATTGATGAATTTCAAAACTATGATATCATATCCAATAAAATAATGATAAATAATACACCATCTTGGTTTGATCTTATATTTTGTATCCTGAAAAACAAGTGTTGAGAAAGATCATCCTTAGTAAAGTTATAGAAGTTTTCAAATCTATAAATTCACAAGTTGAAGATACATATTGATGTATTATCCAAATTGGATCATCCTAAAATACATTCTTGAACTTATTCACCATTATGATGATGTTTTGGTGTGTCTCCCTTGAGGGGGAGACAAATGAAGATATATAAATAAGCAGAAAAAATAATTATTTCAATTGGTATCAAATATTATAATTCATTAAATTTCTTCAAGACCAAGTAATTAAAAATGTACATTTTCCTTAATATCTCAGGCTTGGTTTTAAAAAATAATAAAATCAATACAAAGGTCAGTACTTTAATTAACCAATGAAATTAGAAAAATAGAATTACAGAAGTTCTATAATGCTTATTATCCTTTTTTCTTTACTTTATTGTTTTGACTTGTTTGTTGAAGTGAGTGAAAGAGTTTTAGGTTTATAATTATTAGAAAAGTTTTATATATAATTTAAGTATCATCATATTGGAATTAAAATGGAAAATACTTTATGAAAATTATATGATTTTTTATTTCATGTTGTATCAAGATCATTTGATAAAGAATATCATTGTTATTTAAATCAAATCCTCTTATTTTCTACACTAAGCATGGCTCACATAGACATAGTGTTAAATTATTGGTAGTACATTTATTAAGTATGAACTAATACCTATTTCTAATGAACATTTTATTTTATGTTAATAATAGGGAGATATAGTGAAATGAATGTTTTGAAATTTTAAGGGGATATGTTCACATATTGACATATTCATTTGGAATGAAATTTAAAGTTATTTTCAATGATTTTCATGGGTTTTCAATGTTGGTCAATTAAGTAAAAATATTTCACTGATGTTAATTTGTTGAAGATGTTAATAATAAAGTGGTTATTAGCCGTAAAGTATCCAATATATCTGAATTGAATATATCTTAGATAAATGTATTTAGAAGAAATTAATTAATTATTATTGTCTTAAAGAAGTTATTTGTAAGTATTTGAGTTTATAAGTTAGATGATTGTTTCACTATTATTATTTTTTAGAATATATTTCACTAAGTTTTCTTATACGACACATTTTTAAAAAAATTAAAAAAATGTAAAGAAGTAAGATAATTTGATGTTGTAGATCCTTCTGTAATTTATATTCCAAAATGAATTGAAGAGGATAAATTTGAATACCATTAACAATAATATTTTTCAGGAAGTATATTTGAAGAATAAGTTTGTTTGTAATCTTATACCTAAGAATTATATTAAATTTATATTTAATATTGTACAAATACTTTTATGGCGTTTTAACAAAAAATATGTCCTTTCTTAGGGAAACCAACAACCACCTCATCCTTATATGGGACTTAAGTGGTCAACCAAATGGGAGGCAGTTGACCTGTCCATGACATGGTGGAAGGTTAGGAGAGTATAGTGAATATAAAAATCACATGGTGGTATTTCATGTAGGTGAGTTCACAGCACCCATAGGAGTATGGAAAGGGTGCATAGGGAGGTGTCAGTACCACCTTTGGAGGTGACATAACGACATGTGGCTGGTGTGTGTTTTGATTCCATGTGCCATCCCCAGTTCTTTCGCTTGAGTAGAGTGTGGAATATGATCACATATTAAGTGCATCTCAAATGTGTGAAATTTTGATGTTGTATAAAACAATGTGGGTACTATTTACCCTTCATTTAATCATACACATATAAGGTATACCCCAAAATCAAAATAATATCCACCATGTGATTGATCCCATAAGGTAAAAGAGACATAATCATCAGCATTGGCCTTCAACATAGTTTTATTGTTCACCATTATTCATGCTAGAGCGATAAATGATCAAATTAATCTCATCATGGTGATGTAAATGGTTGAATGAAATCAAGATATTCCGGTGCATAAAAAATCAAAGTCTGTGATATGTTATTTTATCAAAAAAATGAAGAAATCGAAGCTGGAGCTACTGCCAAATGAAGATATCTAAATAACAATCACATGATTCTATATGAATGCATGCGATGATTCTATTATATTTTTTCATTCATAAGATAACTTCACTATGAGTATAAAATATGAACTCACATAAGAAAAGATTCCAGTATTTTAGTGTATATTTGAAAACACCAAATTCACCAATGATATTAAATTTTACATGACTTTCCACTATTACTAAAAATAGAATAAAACATGGATTTGATTCATTGAAAGATATCAAAAGAGTGTAAATGAATCATATATATTAATAACGATGAAACAAGGAGGAGGAAGTGGATTCTGATCATGTATCTCTTTGATAGATCTCAATTTTCATAAAAAATAGCATCTCCTAGTATCTTTTACATGAGAAGGCAACTAGTTATGTGAGCCTCTCGACTATGAAAAGAAGGGGAGTTTCTCACACATCTATATTAGGTGGAAGAATTGTGTACTGAATTTCAAGAAGAAGAAGAACCAAAAACACTTGACTAATTTGAACACGCACTCAAAAAGATTCATGGAGAATAATTCCATGAGACAGTACTTGATTATTATACTCCAACTTTGTTATGTGAGGAGAACCATGTAAATGTACTCTATTGATACACAAATAAATTTAATAAGTATCATGAACTGTTGTGTTGTGAAAATGAGGCGGTAGTCATGTGATATATAATCATGAAGTTTATCTTCAAATTAACTAAATAGTAAACAAATCAAGGTCTTGTGATTGTGTTATATAATAGTAAAATGTGTGCATATGACTTTTTCTCATGAAGAGGGAAGGAGAACTCGTGAATGATTAATTTTTCATGTATGGTAATGAGAAAATAATAATTCATTAATGAAATGTAAACAAAATATTGATATTAAAATAATGGAACTTGGTTAATATGGGATTTTGGTAATAATTCCATGCATAATTGAAATACATGTATAAGATGATGTTTTATGTTCAATGTAGTGAAATTAGTATTTACATACTGTTCAGCTGTACTAAGTATAGAACCAATAAAATATTTTTTTTAGATTTTGTATAAATGAATTTTTATATTTTTTTCCATAGGTGCATTCATATCATTGATACTGAAGAAGAGAAAGAGTTTTTCCTATATATTAATTAATTATCATTCAGAAAATAATAATTACGATGATATGAAGATGGACATTCATTATTTCAATAATCATAAATAATGTTTATGATTTAATAAATATAAATAGAGTGTAATTTGAATATTTGATTATGATAGAATAAGAAGAATATAGTGAATCTTGGAGTTTATTTTTATGAATAAGAAGAAGAATATTTTTACCACAACTATCCAAGTAAAAAAGTGAAAATTAAGAAAGTGGAAGAAAAAAGGAAGCTTTGTGACATCTATTAGAAGTCTCAACAGGTGGAAGGATTTCTTTGTGTTACAAACCATTAATAATGTGGATACTATATATAGAGGAAGTATAAAGATTCATCATGAAGCTATGAAACAAACACAATCAATTTTTTATATTGCAACACAAGTGAATCAATATTCCCTACTTGATATAATTGATTTTAAAGGATTATTTTCTAGTTTTTATATGATTTTTTATTATTTCCAAACCATGAAAAGGACTAGAGAATCTTATTGAGTAGTGAAACTTGAAAAAATATTTTCTTTCCATATTTTAATACTTTCATATACATACATGTGACAAGAAAAATATAATAAGAGAATCAAGATCCTAATAGACGTAAGAGGTAAAATGGATAAAGGTTATAATTGTTGAAAAAGTTCCCAACACTGATTCACCCTCTTATCAGGTTTGAGCATTCCCCGAAGTGGTCATATCACATAATAATATAAAAAACACTATATATATAAATATATTAAAAATAATAAAAATAATATGAACAAGTATAAAATAATACATGTATAATAATGTTATATGATTGGAACTCTATACTAAAAATATAAATAAAATTTGTGATATAGTACTCCTTATAAAAATGTCCCTATTCACTATGATCACCTTAGTGGGTCCTGAAACTACTCATATGATTTCTATTAATATGAAAATCATCTATCATCCAATAGTTATTAATACACATATTCATAATTGAAAAGTAGTAAGTGAAAATACATGTCCGTTAGAGTACTGTTGTTGGATGGGATAATAAATACATTTTAGGCCCCAAACAATGGCTCTTCAACTCATATAGTGAATTAATAAGTGTATTAATGTATTTTATATATTCATTTAATTAATCATATGAAAAAATATTTTAACCATCAATAGTAAAAACATAATATAAATTAATAGTGAATCAATTCATATATCATTATAAAATTTAAAAATTAAATCCCTATAACAGGATGGTCTATAAGTAAGTGTTCCTACACTGAGTTTATCTTAGAAATAGAGATGAATGAATCTAATAAATTCAGGGTGCAATACAAGTCCCTAGGGAAAGGGAAACATTTATACCAAATTTTTTAATTCTAATATTTGAACCTTTAGAGAAATGGGAAAGTGCATAAGTGAAATTTTTCTACTCATCATATTCCTATAATCAACTCATCACTGGGAATAATAATTTTATATAAAACTTATAATAACAATTACTATACTATAATATGTAAAATCAGTTTCCAAGGTTATGTTTATAATCACTAAATATAAAAAACACATTGTCAACATAATAAAATTAAAATCATGCTTATATATAAAATTATAGCTCTCATATCCGAATGTTATAAATTAATACTACATGTGAACATGACATAATATAAAATATAGTCTCTAAATTAGTTGTGGCCTTTAAAATAATCAAGCCTACTAACATCAATCCAAATGATGCAAAAGTAATGGAACACTCATTACATCAAAACAATCAAATGGAAAATCCCCTAAGGAATAATCCATTGAATTTGTAACAACCTAAGGATCATAATTTCATGAAAGACAAGGTACTAAAAATAACATTGACAAAATATAATTCATGATAGAATTATTTCATGTAATATTATTACAATGCAATTGACCATAGCGAATTCTTAACAAGTGTATCCCAATCATAGTATAAGTTGTGTCGTATAAACTAATTGGGAAATTTTAATTAAAATATTAATGGTTATTTATCTAAAAGTTTTCCACAATTAAAAAATAATTTTAGATGAATGATTATTAAATAAAGACATCAATTTTTTTAAAGAAAACAGTTAATATTTAAAGAACGTAATTTTTACACATTAGATCTTCTTAAAAAAATATTGAATTAATTTGATTAAGTAAAAGTATATTTTATTAAAATATTTTAATGAATAAAAATACACGAGTTTATAATATCAACATAAATAATTATATATTTAATATCTGATTATAAAACCAATTATGTAATTATTTTTTTATGAAAGAAACCCAATTAATATTGATAATTTTTTATGCTTAGATTAGAAAAATTAACAATTTCAACCAAACTGAACTAGTTTAAGAACCCTATCGTTACATACCGATTAATAAACCTAAATATATTATCATTACGGATGAAAATAAGTAAAAAATTATAATTACTGTTAATTTTCATGTAATTAATTCATATTATCATTGAAATAATATTTTTTTAAAAAAATGAGAAAGGGTTCAAGAGGGTTCGTTTGATTAGGATATAGTAACATTACACAAACATTAATTTTAACAAAACCTGTTTCACTTATTCAATAAATCCTCATGATAATATAACATAGGTAAGAACCAAATATAGTTTTTATTTGTTTACACAAGTCCAAAATAATTAAATATTTGAGTTACATAGTCAAACCCATTTCAAGTATCAAAACCCTCCTTGAGCCAAAAGACAATCCGTTAATGGGTTATAAACCATATTACATGTCATATTAATTTCTAGAAATGAAATAATATAAAATAAACATGTTAATAAATAAATAAAACTATTCCATCCAATCTCTAAATTTATGAAAATATAGATGTAAAACAACAAATTATGATCGGTAAATAATAAAGAAAAAATCTTGTAGAAACATCCAAATTAAAGAAGTTAGGCATATATCATTAAGAAACTACTTACTTATTCATTTAATTTTACAAAACCAATGGACATGAATGAAAACCAATAAAAATAAACCATTATAATTTCATAACAACATAATTCACTTAAATATTTAAATTCTACAGTGCAGTTAGTTTAGTATTTTATGATGAAAAAGAATGATAGAATTTTTCTCAAAACTACAATCTCTAAGAATAAAAGGCCAATTTTAAAGAGAAAAAGGGAAACCTTAGACCATAATATAGGTTTATATGAAATTACATAGAATAAATTTACCTTGATATAATAAAATATCAATTAAAACTATCTATTACTAATTATAAAACTAATGATTAAGAATTGTTATTATATAGAAAAAAGTGATTTCCTTGTTTCATACCAACATTAAGATCTAAATAAGGGATAAAAACACCTACCATAACCATTTTCACATAAATAAGTTATTTTAAAGGTAAATTTCATTTAATTTCCATTCATTATTTGTTTTAGGATTTTCCCATTCATTTCTGGAGGAAAGGGTGAGTTTTCATGATTTGGGCCAAATCGAGAGCCTATTTCCAGATTTAATAACCGATTTTGACTATTTTATAAATATTTCATTTTGAAATATTTTAACCCATTACACTTCCAAAATATCCTCCACTGAACTTTTAACACCAAATATTTAATTTAGACCCCTTAGGAATCCATAAAAATGGGGTATTTGGGTTTTTATTTAAGAATTGGGCCAACCCGAAAGCCCATTTTCCATTTATAAATTGTTTCTTTAATTTTTTAATATCTTATTCATTATAATTAATTTTTCGGTGATTATACCTCCCTTCCGACCCTAAGAATCATAGGCTCACTCCCATTTCCTTTACTTCCCACTTGGAGCTCTTTGAAATCACAAATTAGGGCAGAACTTCATAGTGTGTTTCAAATCGGTCAGAATTGAAGAGGTAACTTCATCCCTTTTTAAATCTCTCAATTATTACTATTTTCCCTTTATACAGTTCCTAAAGGACCACTTAAATCTTGTTTGAACAACCCCTGAATTGTGGCTGTTTTAAATTTTAGGTACTGGTGTTTTGGGAAGATTCATTCAAGATTTCTCAAGTAAGTTAGTCCATTTCATTCCCCTTTCAAATTTCCTTGGGTTTCATTCTATTTTTTTAGGGTTTTGTTCCCTTTTCCTTAAAGTGAAAAATTACCAGTGTGTAGGGTTTCAAACCTAGGGATTAATCTTGGGTTTTATTTGAATTTTATTGTGGTTTTAGGTTTGATCTAGGTCCCTCTTGGTGCGGCGGTGGTGCGATTTGATTTTCGCACAAAGGATTCAAGGTTTTAACTAATTTTGTAGGTGATTCCATATGTATTCAATATCTGTGAATTGACTTGATGTTTTTATGAAATTGTAGTGTTAATTTAATTTTATGGTTGCTGCAAAAAATAGTTTTAGTGGTTTTTTTAGTGCAAATAAATTTTTAATGCCAATTTTAGGTGAAATTGGGGTTTTTTCACAGAAGTCTCTTGTTGGTTCTTTTGGGGATGCCCTATCACTACTTATTTTATTTATTGAGATTTAATAGGGATTAAAATACTGTTTTTAATGTTTATAACTTTTTTTTGTTGCTGCAAAATTTGGTTTTAATGGTGTTGTGGAACTTGTGATCTTTAAGTGTCATGATTGTTTAAGAATAGAAGTTTTATAAAGATTACATTTCTTGGTTCACGTGGGGCTGCCCTAAAAATTGATTTTTTGGTTTCATTGAAATTTATAGGGATTCCTTTTCTGTTTTGGTAACTTATAGGTGTGCATATAGTGTTCAAAGTGGTGTTTTCAGGGAGTGTTTGGTGCAAAACAATGCGGGTTTTGGAGAAATTGTTTTATGGAAAATCAAAGTGTTTTGTTGTGTGTTTTAAATGGTATAAAGTGTGTATAGCTACTATATTATTTTAAAGTGACAAGTATTGGTTTTTTTATATGAAAATTTATGCATGTGGCAGGATTAATTGGTTTGAGCACAAAGGGGGAAGCCTGGGTACCTAGGTGGGGTGGATGTGTACTAGTACGACTAGTGGACCAGATAGGTTTTGTCCCTGTTTCACCTAGAATTTGTATAAAAACAACTCTAAATAAACTATATGGATGATTATTGGGGACAACTAGGTTATGGGTATGTTCCCTACTAGTGGATCATGCATGAGAACAGATTTTTCTATGGTTACATTACACCGAGGTACGAGGTACATAGGGCCCAAGACAACCTAGTGCCTAGGGGTGTTCCCGATTTTTTTTCTCATTGTATTTGTGGTATTTACCCATATAATAGAGTGTGTTTGGAAGTAAATTATAGTATCTAACAATTTTATTTTAATGTGCTAACATTCTGAAATTCTCAGATTGAAAACTGTTTTCAATTGAAAGTTTCATTTATTGGAATTTTAACACTGTTTCACCTTGTGTATTAAAATTTCTTGTTTTGTTCACATTGTATTGAATACACTTTGGAATCATCTGGTGGTATCCTTTTGGTCTTATACTCACACCTTACTTAAACCCCTTGGGTGTAAGTAGAAGTTATTATTCTTGACTCAGGTAAATGGAAGGCTAAGGGTGATGGCGGTTCAGGGTGTTAGTCCCCATTGTTGGGGCGAAGTTGTGGAGATGGCTTGCAGGTGATGACCCCCTTGTTGTGTGGAGTCCTTGGGGATGTCTTTCTGTTTTCATTATTTGTATTTGGACCACTTGTAGTGTAGTTACAAAAATTTATTCAGATATGGTTTTGTTAAGAGTTTTTTAGCATGAAAATTTCATATTCTTATTATTGATTGTTTTTTTATGATTTATGCTTTCATTATCCATTAAATCGCTTCCAAACCAGATTTTTTGATACTCAGGTACTTTTTACAGCCCATGGGGATAGGGAATACCCTTCAGGCCATGTCACGAGCTAGGTTTGTTGCTGGTATTGGTGGTGACCAGATCTAGTTCGTGACAAAATGGTATCAGAGGGAGGTTAAAGTTTTTGGGTTATATTGCTGTTTTGGGATGAGTCGGGATAGACAAGATCTAGAAATATTGGGGTTCGGGGTTTTGTTTGTGAGTAGGGTTCCTGGTCCACACCTCTCATGGAAGACCTTGAGTCACCAGGGGATGTTGGGATTTACGGATTGACTTCACTTCCAAGTGAGACATGTGGGCTGCAGACCACATATGGACATCAGGCGGATGTGGAGTTATTGTTTCCTTTATTAATGAAATTTGTTTAGTTTATTTATATTTGATATATTTGATTATAATTTCCAGAATTTTGGTATTGAATATTTTTTTGTGACTATTTAATTTTGTAGCAACATGCCTCCTTAGAAAGCTCCCACGCACCCACGAGAGGAAGCTGGAGAGAGTTCTCCCACACCGATTGATCAGAGGCTAGTCAAGGCTATGGTCCGGGCTATCCAAGCTCTGGGGTATGGACCAAATACTGCTTCTATTCCTTATAGGGTAGAAGGGATGGGTCCTAGAAAAGATAAAGCTCAAGATTTTCTGAAAAATATGCCTCCTACCTTCCGAGGCAGCTTAGAACCCCATGAAGCAGGGGAATGAATCGAGAAGATCGAGTGTATGTTTGAGTTCCTGGAAACAACCGTGGAGCTCAGGGTGAAGTGTGCCTCCTTCTTGTTGGAGGGTACCAACCACAAGTGGTGGGATTCAGTACTTCAGACTGGGAAGAATAAGCAGATGCGCTGGGGAGATTTCAAGACTGTCTTCAATGAATAGTACTGCCCTGAGGTGTTCGCTTATGCTAGGTATAGAGAGTTCATGGAACTTGTTTAGGGGAATCTATCTGTGATGGAGTATGCCAAAAGTTTCACTGAGTTGGTTTGGTATGCTCCAAAAAGTATCTCTAATGAGCAGGAGAAGGCCCAGAGGTTTGAGAAAGGCTTGCGACCAGAGATATACTCCCAGGTGTTCTTGTTTAAGCTGAGGACCTATGCTGAGGTCGTTGATCGGGTGTGCATGGTGGAGATTGATAGGAAAGGCATGGATGGATTCTCTGGTTCAGTATCAATAGTGGGAAGTGTTAGCTCTTCAGAGAAGAAAAGGAATCGGGAGGAACATGTGAAGAAAAGAGGTGGCAGTTCTGGCCACTCTTCCAGACAGTTTCCATCTGCGGCTTCTGATGCGAGATCAGTTTTGTGCCAACAATGTGGGAAGCCATGTCACATCCAACCAGAATTCAAACTTCCTATGAATCCTTGTTACTAGTGTGGAGAAATGGGTCATTTACAATGCTTCTGCGGTCTCGCGCGTCAACTTCCGAGTGGGGCAGGGTTAGTAGCTTCAAGAGGAGTTCCAACATAGTCCGAGCCCTCGAGGAATGGGGGGTCACATTTTAGAGGCTGTGGTGGTAGGGATGTGTCATCTTCTGGACAAAGACAGTTCAGGGTATAGCCACAGAATATCGGTCTTCCTCTGGCAGATACCGGACATCTCCATGCAGTGGATCAGGCACCAGCAGGATCAGAGGCGGGACCATCGACAGTTCGAGGTACCGTTATGATCACATCTTCTATAGCTACTACTCTTTTTTATACTGGAGCCTATATTTCATTTATTTATTCCCTTTTTGTGGACATGCTGAATTTTCCAACTGAGTTTATGTCTTTCGTGATGGAGTTGGTGACACCGCTGGGAAAGAAGAAGGAGTAGGGCCTCAGGTGCCCATCATGTGCGCTTTCCCTGTCAGTGGTTGAGATGGAGTGAGACCTCCTGGTTCTAGATATGGAACTTTTTGAAATAATAATTGCCATGGATTGTCTAGTACACTTCCAGGCACACATTGATTGCTACAGACAGCGTGTGAGTTTCACGACACATGATGGGAGTTGTCAGGTTTTTCGTGGAGGATGGGATCCTCGGTCAGGTCGCGCAGGGCCTCCACTCCCAGAGTTGGGAAGTGTTATCTTAAAATTATCTTCGCTCATGCTAGAGGATGGTCTTTCCCCTAAAGGTGCACTACCTCATGTAGTAAATGAGTTTCCGGAGGTATTCCTGGATGATTTTTTAGGTTTTCCCCCAGAGCGGGATGTAGAGTTTTCGATTGATCTGGTGTAGGGAACACAATCGATATTCTTCCCTCATACCGTATGGTCCCCACCGAGCTGATAGAATTAAAGATACAGCTGGATGACTTACAATCCAAAGGATTCATTCGTCTGAGTGTCTCTCCTTGAGCCGCACCTGTGTTGTTCGCGAAAAAGGCTGATGGATCCCTCCGGTTGTGCATTGACTACCGAAAGATGAATAAGGTAACAATTAAAAAAATACCCTTTGCCCAGAATAGATGATTTGTTTGATCAGTTGAAGGGGGAAAAGTGGTTCTCAAAGATAGACCTACATTCAGGGTATCATCAACTCAGGGTGAAGGAGTCAGATATCCCAAAGACAGCCTTCCGAAGCAGGTACGACCACTTTGAGTATTTGTTCGTGCACTTCGGATTGACCAATGCTCTAGTAGTCTTTATAGAACTTATGAATAGGGTGTTCCATCAGTACCTCTATTCCTTTGTTGTGGTGTTCATGGATGACATTTTGGTATACTCTGGCTCTGAGGAGAAACACGAACATCACTTGAGGATCATTTTGGTCACTTTACAGGATCACTTCCTCTATGAAAAGTTATCAAAGTGCACATTATGGATCAAGGAGGTGAAATTTCTTGGGCATATGATCTCTGAGTAGGGGGTTTCAGTGGACCCCGAGAATATTAGTGCGGTTATTTCATGGGAGCAGCCGAAGAATGTGTTTGAGATCAGGAGTTTCCTTGGCCTGGCTGGTTATTACAGGCGATTCGTTCTGGATTTCTCTTGGATTACTTCACCGATGATAGTGCTCAATTGGAAAGGGGTGAAGTTTGTATGGGGTCTAGAATGTCAGGAATCATTCGAGGAGATAAAGAGGTAGTTGAATACCACCCTCGTACTGATTTTTCCAAAGGCTAGAAAGGGATATGTAGTCTATTGTGATGCTTCAGGTATGTGTCTTGGGTGCGTGCCTATACAGGATAATCATGTGGTGGCATACGACTCTCATCAACTCCATCCACACGAAAAGAACTACCCAACCCATGACTTGGAGTTGGAAATAGTAATACATGATATGAAGACTTGGTGTCACTACCTCTTTAGAGATAAGTTTGTGGTCTACTCTGATCACAAAATCATGACCAATATCTTCTCGCAAAAAGGACTTCAACTTGAGACAACGTCGTTGGATAGAGTACTTGTAGGGGTTTGAATTTGACATTGTCTATACCCCAGGAAAGGGTAATGTGGTGGCCGAAGCTTTGAGCAGAAGAGTTCCAGTGCAGGATTTGAGGATGTCCAGTGATGAGTGGACTTTGATGGGGCCCTTTTCTCAGATGCATGTGGAGACCAGGGAACACAGTGGAGGGGAATTCTTGGCAAGCGCCCAGTAGAATCCTTCTCTATTGGAGTTGATTCAACAGGAACAACCCATTGATGATCTTTGTTAGTGGTCGAAGTAGTTTCTTCATGGTGGGGAGACATCCTCTGATTGGTTGTCGTATCCCAAGGGCATCTTGTGCTTCAAGAGCCGTTCAGTAGTGCTGTTGTCTCTACGGAAGGTGGTGATGTAGGATAGCCACCAATCTCATTGGGTTGTCCATCTGGGTGCCACTAAGATGTATTATGATGCCTGTCGGCAGTTTTGGTGGCTGGGTATGAGATGTGACATAACAGACTTTGTTTCGAGATGCTACACATGCCAGCAGGTGAAAGCAGACCACCAAAGGCCTTCTGGTTTGCTTCAACCACAACCCATTCCTACCTGAAAGTGGGAAGAGGTCTCCATTGACTTCATTGTTGGTTTACCTCGTACACCTCAAAGTAATAATGCTATTTGGGTGGTGATTGATCATCTTACCAAATCAGACCACTTCATTCCAATAAAAGATACAACTAAAGTGGATGAGTTGGGCCATTTGTAACTTCAAAAAGTGGTGAGGCTCCATGGAGTACCATTAGAAGTTGTCTCAAATAGATACCCATGCTTCACTTCTCGATTTTGGGAAGTATTTAAGAAGGACTTGGGGTCCCAGATTAAGATGAGCACAACATACCATCCTCAGATAGATGGTCAGACAGAGCGGGCGAATCAGATTTTGGAGGACATGCTCTGTGCATGTGTCTTAGAATTTAGAGGTTCCTGGGATAACCATTTGGTATTGGTTGAGTTTTTTTTATAATAACAGTTACGAATACTCGATTCGAATGGCCCCTTTTGAGGTGCTCTACGGCTGTCCATATCGGTCCCCCCTATGTTGGGCCGAGGTAGGAGAGACTTCACTGTTGGGGCTGAGAATTGTGCAGGAGACTTTTGAGAAAGTCATGTTGATTAGGTAGTGTTTATTGATAGCTCAGAGTCGCCATAAATCATATGCTGACCGGAGGCGTCAAGAATTAGAGTTTTCTGTGGGTGATAGGGTATAATTGAAGTGGACCCTCGTTTGGGCCATTGTAGATTGAGGAAGTAAGGGAATTTGATGTAGAGATATATTGGACCATTTGAGATCATCAAGAATATTGTAAAGGTGGCATACATTTTTACCTTACCTTCTCAGTTGACGTCTATCCATGATGTCTTCCATGTCTCCCAGTTGAAGAAATACAACCCGGATCTGTCCCATGTGCTGAGTTGGGAGGAACCAGAGATTGAGCCTGACTTGTCAGTTTTTGAGTGACCAGTGCAAATAGTGGACTCCCAAGAGAAGGTTATTTGAGGGAAGTCTATACTTCTAGTTTGGGTTCGTTGGTATCATGGTAGTGATACTCGTGAGACATGGGAGCAGAAGTCTTGGGTCGAGGAAGAGTACCCATTCATGTTTTCAAATCAAGCTTCATGTTGACTTTTCTGGGAAGAAAGTATTTCATGTTGGGTAGAATTGTCACATACATAACTTATTTTAAAGTTAAATTTCATTTAATTTCCAATCATTCTTGTTTTAGGGGTTTCCCATTCATTTCTGGAGGAATGGGTGAGTTTTCATGATTTGGGACAAATCGAGATCCCATTTCTAGATTTAAAAACCGATTTTGATTATGTTATAACTATTTAATTTTTAAATATTTTTCACCCATTAGACTTCAAAAATATCCTACATTGAACTTTTAACACCAAAAATTTAATTTGGACCCCTTAAGAATCCATAAAGATGGGGTATTTGGGTTTTTATTTAAGAATTGGGCCAACCCAAAATCCCATTTTCCAGTTTTAAATTGTTTCTTTAATTTTTTAATATCTTATTAATTATAATGAATTTTTAGTTATTTAACCTCAATTTTGACCCTAAGATGCCCAGGCGTGCTCCCATTGCATTTCCACCCTCCTTGGAGCTATTTGAAGTCGCGAATTAGGGAAGAACGTTATAGGGTGTCTCAAATCAGCCAGAATTAAAGAGGTAACTTCATCCCTTATTAAATATTTGAATTATTACTCTTTTCCCTCCATTACAGTTCCTAAATGACCTCTTAAATATTTTTCTAACAACCCTTAAATTTTAGACGTTTTAAATTTTATCTACAAGTGTTTTGGGAAGATTTATTCAATATTTCTCAAGTAAGTTAGTCCATTTCATTCCCTTTCAAATTTCTTAGAGTTTCATTCTATTTGTTTAGTGTTTCTCTATTTTCCTTGAAGTGAAAAATGACCAGGGGGTAGGGTTTAAAACCTAGGGATTTAACTTGGATTTTATTGGTCTTTTATTGTGGTTTTAGGTTTGATCTAGGTCCCTCTTGGTGCTGCGGTGGTGCGATTTGATTTTCACACAAAGGATTCAAGGTTTTAACTAATTTTTCAGGTGATTCCAAATGTATGAAATCACTGTGAATTTACATGATGTTTTTATGAAATTTTAATTTTAATTTAATTTTATGGTTTCTACAAAAAATAGTTTTAGTGGTTTTTGTAATGCAAATGAGTTTTTAATGCCAATTTTAGGTGAAATTGGGGTTTTTTCATGGAAGTATCTTGTTGGTTCTTTTGGGGCTGCCCTATCACTACTTATTTTATTTTATTGGGATTTACTAGGGATGCAAATACTGTTTTTAATGTTTATCCCTTTTTTTGTTGCTGCAAAAGTTGGTTTTAATGGTGTTGTGGAACTTGTGAACTTTAAGTGTCATGTTTGTCTAAAAATGAAAGTTTTACAAAGATTACATTTCTTGGTTCACATGGGGCTACCCTAAAAATTGATTTTTTTGGTTTAATTTAAATTTATAGGGATGCCTTTTCTGTTTTGGGAACTTATAGGTGTGCATATAGTGTGAAAAGTGGAGTTTTTAGGTTGTGTTGGGTGCAAAACAATGCGGGTTTTTTGAGAAATTGTTTTTTGGAAAATCAAAGTGTTTTGTTGTGTGTTTTAAATGGTATAAAGTGTCTATAGATACTGTATTGTTTGTAAGTGACCAATATCTATATTTTTATGTGAAAATGGATGCATGTGGCATGCTTAATTTTTTTGAGCACAAAGGGGGAAGCCCGAGTACCTAGGTGGGGAGGATGTGTACTAGTACGGCTAGTAGACCGGATGTGTTTTGTCCCTATTTCACCTAGAACTTGGATAACGAAAACTCTAACTAAACTATTTGTACGATTATTGGGGACCAATATGTTATGGGTATGTTCTCTAATAGTGGATCGTGCAGGAGAATAGATTTTTTTATGGTTACTTTATAACGAGGTACGAGGTACATAGGGCCGGAGACAACCTAGTGCCTAGGGGTGTTCCTGATTTTGTTGCTCATTGGATTTGTGGTATTTACCAATATAATATCATGTGTTTGGAATTACATTATAGTATCTAATTTTTTTATTTTAATGTGTTAACATTCTGAAATTATCGGATTGAAAACTGTTTTCAATTGAAAGTTGCATTTCTTGGAATTTTAACACTATTTCACCTTGTGTATTAAAGTTTCTTGTTTTTTCACATTGTATTGAATGCTCTTTGGAATCATCTGGTGGTATCATATTGGTCTTAGGATCACACCCTACTTACACCCCTTGGGTGTAATTCGAACTTATTATGCCTGACTTAGGTAAAGGGAAGACTAAGGGTGATGGCGGTTTAGGGTGTTAGTCCCCATCGCTGGGGCGGAGTTATGGAGATGGCTTGCGGGTGATGACCCCCTTGTCGTGCGGAGTCCTTGGGGATGTCTTGATATTTTAATTATTTGTATTTGGACCAATTTCAGTGTCTTTATACAAATGTATTCACATATGGTTTTGTTAAGAAATGTTTAGCATGAAAATTTCAGATTCTTATTATTGATTGTTTTTTTATGTTTTATGCTTTCATACTATGGTAAATTGTTCCAAAACCATATTTTTTGATACCTGAGCACTTGTGCCAACTCGTGGGGATAGGGAACGCCCTTCAGGCCTTGTCACGGGCTGGGTTTGGTGCTGGTATTAGTGGTGACCAGATCCGGTTCATGACAACCATAAATGAGATTATCATAATATTCCAACCAAAATACATCTCCCTATAATCCATAAAAAAATTCATAACCAATCATAACAAAAACTATTTACTTCCATAAAAAATAAACTACTAAATTATAAATGAAAGTCTTGTAAACATCTCAAAAATATCAGTTTATCTCATCTTCCACTAGTGAAGACATACAGAAATATCATAATTTAGAATATATTTCATAATTCTATAGTAAAATAAAATCTCATTAAATAAAAAAATATGGGAAATTTTATGATAATAGTATGGGAAGGAAAATATAAAGGATATATTAGGTTTATCTTTCCATAGAATTGAACAACCATCCTTCGAAGAGATGTATTGAGGTAACTAAGTAGAAGGAATTAAGAAAACAATAAGGAGACATTGATGAGGATATAAAGAGTATAAAAAGGATAAATTCATAAGGAAAAAAATAATGTGGATATAAATAAATTCATTTGAAAAAAAACCTAGAGCCACTCTTTTATAAAATTAAACTTAGTGATTAGGTAGACGATAGAGGTTCACAATGTACCCAATGGAACAACCTCAAAACTACCCTTAATCTTAAATTAATTAGGTACCTAATACCAACCATTCGGTACCCAGTTCTATTTTTAGTTTTAATATATATACGAAAACTAATCTCAAACTTAACAAAATCCCTTAACTTTTAATGAAATCACAAAACATATTCAATAACGCCAAAAAATTGATCCACTAACACCCGAAATCATAACTAAATTCCAAAATATAAAATGACCCTAACTCTAGATCCAAAAACTCTAATAAAACAACATTTTCAGTTTAAAAATATGTAATTTAAATATATACTGATACCTTAATAAATATTATTAATTCATATTTTACTATAGGTAAAGACCTCAACCAAGATATCTCTATGCTAAAACTCTTATGAAGATAACTAAAATATTTTTTTGTCTTTGTCCAAGAATCAATTTAGGTGTATCTTCTTTAATAATCATATTTAATAACTAGGACTATTTAATGATGTCTATAATTTAATTATAATTTCACAAAAATATCATTATTTAATTTAAATTCTTGATATAATTTCTCATGAGTAGTATTCCATCCATATATAATATAAGAAATAACACAACAATCCTGATAACATACTTGTATATAAAGGAATTTACTATAATCTTGAAGAAATAATAACATATTATTTCATTGTAAAATCACATATTAATACTCTAATAAGTCTTTATTGATCTATAAATGAACCACTAAAACATTTATTTCATAGAAAAAAAGTTAGAAACTTTATAAACTATGGGTTGTGACATTTATACATCCCCATATAAATTCATATTAATAAAATAGATTTTTCTATACTTTTAATATATATTATAATAATAACAATATTCCTTTGAAATAAACATCATAATAGTATCGATTTTTGTTACTCTTGAATAGGTCTAATTATAGTAAATTTTAGCATTTTGTTGTAGTATACTTACACCAAAAGAGATATAAAGTTAAAAACTATACCATATATGTTATTTTCATATGGAATACCTACTCTGACTATATGGGTCCACCTTATGGTGTATTCACTATGTTCCAAACTTTGGTAGAATACATGAATTCTATCTTATATCTCATAGCCTTTAACCATTTATAAGAATAATAACTCTTAATATCCCCTCAATAAGTTTTATTTTTAATATTTTATGTAAGATAATACATCATTTTTAGGAATAAAATATCTATATATCTCAAAATCTTAATAAATCATTAAATACTTATGATATTATTATGTATATTCAATTGTTTTTATTAAAGCCTCTTGTGGAACCAAATCACATATCATTTAAGTAAATATAATTTTTTATTATTTTGGACCACTCAAGTTCAATTTTATTATCAATTACTCATTGGGTGATATATTCATTTAAAATAATAATATTAATATATGTTAAAAAAAATTGTGTTCATTGGGATTAAAAATAATTCATCAGTATCTATAGGGTAACCAATAAAAAACTTTTATGACTTCTTTTAATGTTTTTTGAGTCAACAGACTTCATTATATATCCTTATTTTGAAAATCCCAATACAATTAATTTGAATTTTATGATCTCATATGTATTTGTTTACGTACTAGTTATACAGATTGTAACTTATGAATCATTATTCTTGAGTGAGTATAATTGATCCTAATTATTTTTGGAATGTAGTGATGTCACATTGAAATTCTAGAACATAAATCTACTTATAATCATATTAAAAAACCCAATATTTTAGAAGTTACCAAGGATTTTTTTATGATTATGTATATAAATCGAGATTGAGTCTTGGTTGTTGAAACTCACCTTATATGAGTTTTGTTGAAAGTTGATTACTCTCAAAAGATTCACTACCTCAATGACTTTGAGAGTTTATCTTGAAAGAATTTCTATGTGTTTTTTAGATATTTATTTCTATGTGAATAGTTATAAAATATTCATATTTTCCTTTTGTAATATATTTCTAATAGTATTTTTAAATAAAGATATTTTAAGGATAGAAATCAAGGTTGATTCAAAATTTGTTGTTTGATAAATAATGGGAGTGGATTATGTAGAAATCATACCGATTGGTGAGATGATCAAGGATATATCTTCCAAACACTAACATGTTTTTTGACCATGTTCTTAGATAAAAACTTATACATTTTTATTAGGTAGATTAAATAAGTTCCTGGTAAAAAACTATATCCCTTATCCCTATTTACTAACCATACCACTATTTTTGGATAAAAGTGAATCATTACCTTGGTAGAAACTGTTATATACTTTGTATTACTATCTAAATAGTTTAAGGTTTATTAACTAAAACCATTTTGCATTTTTTATATTGTTTTTATTTTATGATTGTATTTCATTTTTCATTTTAGTTATTTATCTTTTAAAACATTTATTTTACACTATATGTATACATTTATTAGTTTTTATACTATAATTTTTTTGGAATTATTAATTTATGAACACTTTAAATTTTAGTGTCTGAAAATTGAAAATTGGATTTACAACTTCAATTCACCACCTCTCTCAAAGATTATATATTTTGATACGATACAATTATCTTAAAAAAATTACATGTATTTCATAAATCCATTTAGATGTGTATATATCCCATATTGTTTCAAAACCCATTGGGCCCAAGTACTGTAGAAGTACTATAGCACACTATAGTAGCGACGAAACTATAGCCACAACTGACACTGTAGCGGTGGCATGTAACTGTAGCGGTAGCATGGTACTATAGCAATGACGGGTAATGTGCAGTACTGTTGCAGGTAGGGTACTGTAACAGTACTATTCACAGAATGGGCCTTGGGCCAAAAATTTGGTCCTACAGGCCATATAATAGGCTAAATACCCACTAGGCCTTCGGGCTATGTAATGGGTCTCCCACTACCCAGTTTAAATGGGTCTTTTCTTTGCTATAATAATAAATGAGGCTTCGGCCCCAACCTTTAAAAAATTGAGATGATTGTATTCCTCCATGATCTTAAAAGCCCATATCATCTCATGTAAAATTAATCAAAATATTCTAATTATATATGAAATAAGTTTTCTAGCCTTGAAAATATTCTCAAATATCGAATAATCTGATTATATAAATCTTCAATTACTCATGTGTAATAAGTCTCCTTCTCTTAAACACATCCCAACTTCTACTATTATCTCTATTTTATGGAGAAAATTATTGGGAAGTCAAAATTATATTACATAATGGATTAAAGTTCTCTCAAATAATTCATGATACTTCTTCATCACTAGTATAAGTATTTCTATTCAGTGAATAATTAATATTAATTTTCATTAATCATACTAAAAATTATTCCCCTATTTAAATTTTATATTCTCCATGATCCTTCGATGCATGTAATCTTTGTATTAAAAAATGGGGGATATTTATCCATTTGGAATTCTCAAAAAAAATCATTTTAACTTTGAGTCATTATCTCTATTCAAATCCTCTAGAGAATCGGTATTCAAATCTCATTAAATACCCTTTAAATTCCTAATTAAAATGATTAATTTTTTTTTGATATTTGATGAATTTTTCTTTCACGTGGTTTGAAATTAACCATGATCTCATTTATCTATAACATTATTAGAATATGGTATACGTGAAGTTTTATGAATGTGTTTTGATGTGGATAATAATCCACAATATTCCTCTCTATTATTCCACATCAAAAGTATATAGAACTCATCAAATCATGCATGATGATTCTTGCAACATATTCATTGGGTATTCTGTGAGAATATCACTAACTTGGATACTAGATTTTCCGATAATAAATTGATTTGGTGCAAGAATATGAAATAAAATTCATGTATTTTGAAATAACATATCCTCACTTAATACCATCTTTGGCCCTCATGCATAGAATTACCACCTTGATTCATAGTGTGAAACACAACATGTTTCCATAATAAATATATCCCCATTATTCCCCCAATATCATTTTTATAATGCAAGGTTCCTGTTAATACATTAATACACATGAATGTATCAATATTAAATGGTTTGTAGATTGTTGAAATGAATATATGAACACATGGATAGATCATGGTAGTTACTTCAGAAAAAACTCTCATGAATGATATGTGATTTCATAGTATGCATGAATGATTATACAAGTAGAATAATTGTGAAGTAAAATCTTTATAGAAGGTATATTGAGATATTTTAATAGAATATCCATGCTTGTTAATTTTTCACATAAGCTTCATGAAGATCTAAAAATTATATACAAACATAGATGTTCTATGTTTTTTTAGTAGGTACATTTTTGGTTGTTCAAGGATGATCTGTGCATAGTCTGTGTTTACAAATAATGTCCATAATTATGGATTGTTATTATTATCATACTTACAATTGAACCATATATACATTTTAGCTTCATAGTTCATGAAATAAGTCTCATTAACAACTCATACTATCAATCATCAACTTAAATGTATGTTCGATTCATTAAAAATGGTTCCAAATACACATAACCCACAATGGAAAATGAGGTAAGATAAGAGACACAATGCATTTTTATTTATCCAATTGATATTTACATTATTTAAATGAAGAGTGAACATAAATCCACATATAAATTATCCTACACTAGATTGGATATCATCCCTAAAATATTTAATAACTGAATCCTTGAATCATAATTTAGACCATGACCAGTGGACCAGCTCAACATATACTTACACACCTCTCATGACCCCATTATTCCCCTGATGTCAGCTCATAATTATCCCATTCCTGTTATGCACTTTCTATTTATGACTATACAAGATCTATAATCCCACTATGCTTCCTGTTTCCTTATGTTGTTCATTTGGGATGGCCACCATGTGGTTGATAACAAACCCAACATGTGTTTTTTTGATGTCACCTTATCTTGTTTAGGGATGAACATTTTTTAAAATATTGAAAAAATAGTTAGTAAATTCTATATATAATCACAATTCCACCTCAAATATCATCTTTCAAAAATAGAAATATTTTTTCATTGACTTCAATTTATTTTCATGCAAAAAATACATAGAAACATCAAATCAAATTTTTTCATTAACTAATATTTCATAAAAACATAACGTCAAATTTTTTTCATGAAAATAAATATTTTCATAGTTTTCACCTACATAATCATTTAATAATGTAAAGAATATTCACTTATTGAAATGCCATGTGTACATCTTGTTAGAATTTATGAACAGTTCAATAATTGTAAGATATAATGCCAAATAGTCTTGGAATACTCCATCAAGTTAGTAGCCTCCCACACAATTTACATTAATCATAGAATAACCTAAAAAATTTCATAGATGTACATGGATACTATATCAAGCATTACATACAATTCATTTTCATAAATCCATAATAGCCCCCAATGAATCTTCATCACAACACTAAACACATATTAAACTATTAAAAATAAATAAAATAATCACCTCAGCACTCCAATTTCTTCCTTTGAATTTGTTGTAAATATAATAATTCTTCAGTTTCAATATATGTTCCTGATTGATTCATTATTCTATACCATATTAATAAACAAAATATAAATGAAGAGTGAGGGGTCTTCTGATATCTTCTTTTTTCCATTAAAGGAAATCATAACATCCTCCCCCTTTTTCTAATATATGAGAAGGAGGATACCACATTTTTCTATTATAAAAGATCATTTAGTTTGTCCATTATAATTATATGTGGGATAATATAGTGTCTAAAATAATAAAGATACAACCAAGGTTGTATACACTGTCCATAACAAACCATACTTGTGATACCCTTCTTGAAATTTCATTCAAAAGAGGTGTTATTAATAGATTTGTCAATAGATTATAATCCTACACACATGTTAAAAAACACATAAAAAATTTCAAGTGAATTTTTAAATAGATCCACATTTGTTTCATAATATCATCAACCAATAATCCCCATTAATTATTAGAATTTATAGAATTATAACTGGGATAAAAAGTGTGTTTGGAAAACCACAATTCAAATTTTAGGAGTTGTCTAAATATTATGTTTAAATGAAATAATACCTATTTAGACACATATTCCTCATATAATCTCCCTTAAATGGATCCAATTATGTACATATCTTCATGATAGTTGTGAAACTTCATGAATATAAATCTTATTTTTTTCCAATAGTGAGAGACTCAAACTTCTCCTTTAATTCCTAACATGTTTTTTCAAAAAAATAATAGGGAATTAGGAGGAAACTCTTATATTATTAAAAAAAAATTCAAGTTGAGAGTTTCCACTCATCCTTTATTTTTTCTTCTTTCCAATATATTTATGTGATACACTTTCATCCTTATTAACAACTTTCATAGATGATGCACATATTTTCTTCACATGAATTTACTACTCAATATGAGTCATTTTCTTCATATCACTTTTAAGGAATATTTTATCGATGAATAATCAGAAAAATTAGTCAACTATTTTCCCCTATTAGTAGCCCTAGTTTTTGATTCCTCAATTTTGTTTCTTTTCTAATTAGTCAGTAAAATACCAATAATCTTTCTTCAATTTCATAATATATTTTTTTTCTCAAGTTCATTTTGACTATAGTTTATTTGTATAAAATTTTCTTCTTATTTTTTTTAATTTTCCCCTTTTACCCATAATGGACATATCTATGGGAATTTTCATGAACCACTCACCATTGAGTATTTTTGTATCATATATTCCACCAAATATGCTCAATTATTTATTTTTATTTTTAAGTGGATATATTTTTTTTACTTCTAGTCAAAAATTTATTCATTTGTCTTTAATTCATTGTTTTCAGTTCATAAATCTCTATTAGTTCTTTAAAAAAATTCATATAGATTAAATTTTAAACTAAAAAGACTAGGATTTGTGTTCATTACTTCCACAACAATGATAAAACCCTTATAGTTTTGAATTTCCAAGTTGACTACAGAGTTGTTCAATTTTATGTTGTTCTTATACTACTAAAAATATCCATATGTTATCTTGGGGGTTATAATATATTTGGATAATTATTACATCCTTTTTTTTGTGTAGGAAAGACTCTTATATTTCATGACCTAAGAATATTAAAATTTTTAAACACTTTTAATTTAAGAAAAAATAGATTTACCTTGTTCCCTTTGAACTCTCTTCTCCATAGCTTGAGAGGACTTAAACATTACTTCTTTTGATTTTATAACACCGTCTATATCTATTTATAGATTTTATTGAACATAAAGACACATTTATTTTGTCTAATATAGTTCATATTCTCTTATATATTGATTCTGTTTAATATCCATGACCATATTATTAATATTAGCTATCCTTAATTTACTCATCCTACTCTTATTTAGAGGAAGTTATTTCTCATCATAGAAAGGGAGATTGGTTTCATCCAAAACATGGATTCTTGATGATAATGAAAAATTTTTATACATTATAATAATCTTATTCATTATGAATAAGTTCATAGAAAAGTTTTTATTTCAATTACAATCATAAAAATTTGTTAATTGTTTTCCTTCTCTTCCAACTTCACCATTTTTAAGCTTTCTTTAAATAAGGAAAATGATCTTTTGATAATCCTTATTTTTCCTGTTGTAAGTTCATGCCTTATTAGACATACTACTTTACATCTATAATAATTCTTTGATCCTTGGAGCAAACCTTCCTCTAATAAAAATTATAAAACCCAAAGATAATTAGTACTACCGAGAGGGGGAGGGGGATCAGTGGTACACAATTTTTATATATATTTTTTCATTTAAATCCAAACTCATGAAACTATAAGAGATTTAAATCCCCTAAATAAAATCTCAAAGACTCACCTCATGCATAGTAATAATGAATGGTTTACCATTACAAATTATTTAAAAGGTTAATGCTAAAATCCTAATCTTTGTGATGTTGGTAATTCCATAAATATGGATTCTCCACTATCTAACTAATACACATATTCCCTTTAACATCACAGAAATAAGTTTTCAACAGACCTAAATTTTTTTTGTTAATCGCAACATTGATAACAGAGGGGTGGTCCCGTTTATCATTGCTAAAAAATTGCCGATAAAGGGGGTCCTCATCCATAATAAAAACATGCTGATAAATCCCCCCTTTATTAGCACTTTAAATAGAACTGATAAAGGCATAACTGGTTGTAATGTGATGTTAATATAATAATACACCCATGAAAAAACTGTAATTCCAAAGCATTCTATATAAAACCTTTAATTTAAAACAATGCTATATACATTTAATTGACATCAAGAATATAATAATTTCCACCCATGGTATATAAAAAACACTAATATTTAAATTTAAAACTATGTTCTAAATAATTACATTTTACAAAGATCCAATAATCATTTAAAAACATTAATATTTCATCTTTTAAAACCCATGACACCCTATCAAAAATGTATTCCCAAGGTATCGGTGGGGGAATAAATCCAATCAAATAGAGAAAAAGATTCCTCCTATATAAGAAAACATATATCATGTTAGTAATACTATAAAATAATAAATTAATCATTAATATGAAATAATACATTAATAAAATGTCAATATTTAATAAAAAAGACACATTTAGAGTCATATTTGTCAAAACATGTATCCTATTGATGTGGGGTTGATTAATTAACTTCCCAAATGAGTGATGGATCATTTTAATAAAATATAAAAACAATCTAAATGTGTTTTATTAGTTTTGAGTATGTAACTTATTCATTTACTAAAATTAATGTCAATTTTAAATAATGATACATTTGGAGTTATACCAGTCTCACTGTGCATTAGATTGAGGTGTGGATGATTCCTACCAATCAAAAATTACCTATGGTTCATTTTCCTAAAGTATTAAAATAATCCAAATGCATTTTCTTGTTTTTCAATATGTTAATTGTGTTTTTTACTAAAATGGCATTTCAATCTGGAAACACGCATTATGAGTCAAACCGATCACATCGTGTGTTAGTTTGACATTTGAATACTTAATACACATAAAAAATGACTTATAAATCATTGTATTAAATGACTTGGACAATCAGAGCACATTTTATTGGTTTTTAGTGAGTGACTGGTTTTGAACTAAAATTTCAATTTTAAACTGATATTATACACTTTTAGTTATACCGGTCACACAATGCATCTAATTTAGGTGTGGTTGATTCGAACACTTCACATATGAATCATGGATTGTTTTCATAAAGTATCAAAACAACATGAACCCATTTTCTTAGTTTTCAGTATGTCACTTGTTCTTTTTTACTTAAATTAATTTCAATTTTAAATAAAAAGACACACTTGGAGTCATACCGGTCACAACGTGAGTCTTATTGAGGTAAATTTGACTCCTACACATCACAGATGACTCATGGATTGTTTTCCTAAAACACCAAAATATTATGAATGCGTTTTATTAGTTTTTAATATGTCACATATTGATTTTACTTAAATTAATATCAATTTTAAATAGAAAGACACATTTGGAGTCATACCGGTCCCCCTGCCCATTTTATTGATGTGAGATTTATTCATAATTGTCAAAAATGACTTATAGATCTTTTTCCTAAAGTATCAAAATAATAAAAATGTGTTTTCTTGGATTTTAGTATACTTGTTGAGTTTTTACGAAAATATAAATTCAAATTGAAAACACGCATTATGAGTCATACCGGTCATATAATACATAGGTTTCATGTGATAATACTACATACACATCAAGAAATGTCTTATTAATTAGTTTACTAAATTATCAATATAATCAGATCATGTTTTCTTGGTTTTTAGTGAGTGACACATTTTGAACTAAAATATAAATTTTAAACTAATAACGAAAACCTTTAGTCATACCGGTCACACCATGCATTAGATTGAGGCGGGTTTGATTCCTACATATCATAAATGACTCATGGATCATTTATCTAAAGTATGAAAACAATTCGAATTATTTTTATTGGTTTTCATTATGCCACTTTTTCTTTTTAGTTAAATTAATGAAAATTTTAAATAAAAAGACACACTTTGAGCCATACTGGTCATACAGTACATCTTATTGAGGTGAGGGTGACTCCTAATATTCATTAATGACTCATGTATAATTTTCTTTAAATTTCAAAATAATCCGAATGCATTTTATTAGTTTCAGGAAGTAACTTGTTCCTTTTTTACTTAAATTAATTCCAATTTTAAATAAAAAGCCACACTTGGAGTCATACCGGTCACACCATGTATTTTATTGAAGTTTGGTTGACTCATACACATCAAAATTTAATCATGGATCATTCTACTAAAATATAAAAACAATTTGAATGATTTTTCATAGTCTTTAGTATGTCACTTGTTATTTTTACTTAAATTAGTGTAAATTTTAAATTTAAAGAGGCACTTTGAGTTATATCGGCCACACTATGGATCATATTGATGTTTGGATGATTTCTTCATGTTAAAATGAATTATATATCATTTTAACAAAATATAAAAACAATCAAAATGAATTTGGTTGGTTTCAGTGTGCCAGTTGTGTTTTTTTACTAAAATGTCATTTTAAACTAGAAACACACATTTTGAGTCATACCAATTGTATCGTGCATCAGTTTGACATAATAATTATTCATACACATAATAAATTACTTATTAATCTATTTCCTAAATTATGAATATAATAGGAGTGAATTTTCTTAGTTTTCTGTGAGTGAAACATTTTGAATGAAAATGTCAATTTTAAGCTCATAATGAACTCATTTATTCATACCGATCACATCGTGCTCTGTATTGAGGTGTGGTTGATTTCAACACATAATAAATGAATCATGGATCATTTTACTAATGTATTAAAACAATATAAATTCATTTTCTTTGATTTCAGTATGTCACTTGTTATTTTTTCTAAAATTAATATCAATTTAATATGAAAATTCACACTTAAAGTTATACCGACCACACCATGCTCAGATTATGGTGTGGTTGAATCCTAAACATTGAAAATGTTTTATGGATCATTTTCATAAATCATAAAAATAATCTGATTTCATTTTCTCAGTTTTATGTATGTCACTTGTTTTTAGTAAATGTAATGTCAATTTTAAATAAAAAGAGACACTTTGAGTTATACAGGTCACTTGTTATTTCTGCTCAATTTTGAGTAGTTCAGTTACTCTGATACCAACTATATTGAACGAGATATTTCATACAAAGATATCACATCTTTTTAGATTAATATTCTTTACCTAACATAATGATCTATGACAGAATATTTTCAGTCTACTACATTTGGAAACATGGTAAAATACAGAACTAGTTCATAAGAGTCTCTCATTAAGTTACTATTTACTGGAAAAGTTTTTAAAAATATCATTTCTAAAACAATTCTTAATTACCTAAGGATATAAAACCTAAAAAAGGGTGATCATAGAGGCTCAATAAGTGTAAATAAGGGAGATATCAATAATCATATAAGGATAACAAGATCATAAAGATACTAGAAGGTGATACTAACATTATAAATTCATACCCTGTATATCATAGATTATAATCATGATTCATGGATCAGTGCACAGTTGTTCATATTACATTAATATTAAATGATAAATGAATATTATAAACTAAAAACATACACATTGAGTCACACTGAGCACACTGCGTATCAGATAGAGGTGTGGCTGATTACTACACTGTTTAGGAAAATGATCATGATAGATCTGTTGGGAAGTCAAAATTTTCATTGAAATACATGAATAATCCATTTTTAGATGAATACTTATGATTCACATAAAATTTCATGCAACATGGTGTTTACTCTCCCACTCAAAAGAAATATGTTCTCTATTTTATAGCTTGTTGTATATAGTTGAAAGGAAAGAATGACTCCAAAAAGATCTGTAAAAAAATTAAAAAAATTATTAGATAAAAATGATATTGAAATTAACTTTCAAATAATAGATAAAATAATGATAAAATTAACTAATTACATAAGTAGTATGAATCCACCTTTATACATTCTTAAACCATTTATTTGTTGTCATTATCTGAGTTGCAGCCTTGAAGTCTTATCTCTCACGAGCATGATCATCTTTGAACAAAATGCCCCAAATAAAAAAAGGAATCCACCTATATAAGAAGACAATTATTATGTGAGTAATACTAAAAATAATTGAATTAAACATAAATATGAAACAATCAACTACTTCTATAGAAGTCACTTCTTCATGATATTTGTGTACATTCATCTATCAGGTATATTGCCCATTCATTTTTGGGCACATCAATATCTTCTTGTGATTATAAGTCTTTTATACAGTCATAGTAGTACTGAAAAAATATAAATATCCAAATTATTAATAAATATTTTAAATGAAATAGTAATTATCTTCAAAAATACTACTTCAGGGAGGATAGTTTGTTTATGGAATATGATCTATCTCATAAATTTATAAATATAATAAATACAATATTTTCCATTGGTTTGTTTCAGACGCTACAGAAACATTGATCAGAATAATTAATTTGGTTTGATATGTGTTTGGATTGTGAAATCTTATTATATATACCCTGATACTTATCTAGTCGTAGAACTTTTCTTGGTCCTCATGCTTGGCCCCTACCTCATTCCTTGTTTTTTACGATATTCATACACAAACCTATTATAACAGAATCCTCATTGAAAGATAAAAAAAATTATACAACTTGATGTTTAGTTATAAAATGTTGTATGTAGTGTATTACAAATTGACAAATTTCATCATGTGTGGATGGTTTGATGGATATCCATGCGTTGAATACATGAAATAAATCATTAAAGTATCCATATTTACCGCAATGAACATCCAATATTGCATAAAAAAATGAGTAAGTAATGAAATAAATGAAAATATATTTATTATTATTAAATTACTGAGTATTACCCTTTTATAGTTTGTATTAAATAGATTCTATCATCCGAAATTTTTCTTTCAAATCATTTGACTAGACATGCCACTATTTCATCATTTTTGGTATCTATTTTTGGTTGTTCTATTGAGGTGAAGTGAGGATGAATGAGTCCAATTTTTTTCATAGGAAAAACCCTTTAATTTTTTTTCATATATACATCTATGAAAAATATGAAATGTATTTAGTCATAATTAACATACTATATCAGCTTCAAGAACATCAAACCATGAAAACATACCTCATTTATACATTTATAACTGATCCGCCTAGCTAATCATAGTTGAGGATTTCAAATATATTCTTGAAAATAATAAAGTTTTGAACTTACTCTCCGTACATAATGTCTTCATAATAAACAATGTGACTACTACCATATTTTAACTTTTTATCCACATAAACCCTCAATGCTAGTAAATGCAAATATTGTACGGGTGGGGTAATTGTGATTTCGATAAATCTTTTCAATTGTTTGGTCAATCCTTTAAATGGTTTTGAGTCGGTCTTTTATTTCACCCCTTACCTTTTTCCATATGTAATAATATTCATTGGTTTAGGCCTTTCTTCATTAATTGTTAAAGGTTTATATTGAAAAATAAATTGGAAATGAATACATCTTTATCGACATGTTTTTTTACAAGATGTGATGGCCATGTGATGAATGTTACAACTGTTTTTTTCAACAATATGAATATCTTCCTCATCAATTGGAACATGTAGCTCAGTGGTTGGCTCATAGACTATGCTAATTGAAACTCTCACATGACTTGTTGGAATTGGTCTGCAATGTAGCATGTCGTTTTGGATATTAAACACCATAGCCCTCACTACAAGGCGATGAGTGGGTGTTGATAGATATAAATCATAGTCATTATGACCCTATAGAATATGGAAAGGTATCAGTGTTTGTATGATTAATATTCCACAAAAAACATTTATTCAAACATTGATTACCTCAGCTAAGACATCTATTTGAGGGGAATGGATCACCTCATTGCTAGTGGGGGTGGGTTGTGATCTCCACACAGTGGTTGTTCTAGAGTTGTTTTTTCTCTTTTATTTTCCCCATAAATGTTTCTATCATATCTCCCTGCCATTTTAATTTTTCTTCAAGGGTAGCTAGAGTTTCTCTCATCCATTTAATTTCTTCACTTTGATCCTACTCTTGTTCTTTTTCTCAAAATATGTTCAAAGTGTCACCCCAAAAATCACACCTCTGATGCAACCATACTATTCTAGAAACTTCCAGGACACTGATAGTATGTGTTCATCCAATACAAGTGTTTTTTATTCCTGTGAATTTGTTGGATAGAAAATATTGGAAAATAAATGATCATTATTATGTAATATTGATTTTAAAGAATTTTTTTACTATGTAATACTTACAAATGTTTCCCACACCTTGTGTGTGTTTTCATCTATTAGTATCCCATCTTTATTTACATGTGCCACCTTCCATAGCCCAGGGAATGGGATAGAAGTGATTTAGATTTGGAGTCACTAATCTACACATTAATATAGGAACATAATTATTGTTTTGTTTCATGTCACATAAAAGAATTACAGTATATTTAAAATACATACCAGTTTTTTTTCAAGTGAAGCATACCCTATCATTGCTTTACGGTAGGGGAATGATGGTTTTGATGATAGTTCCTTTTTTCTAGAACTCAGTTACTATTTCATAAATAATTTTTTTTAATTAGAGTGGTGAATACATATATCATAAAACAACGTATTAATAGACACAATGTACCTAAAATGACACATCCATTTAATGGCGAGTAGACGCATCCCAAACTTCATGGGTTATCAAGTGTGAATAAATAAGTGGTGGGTGAAGGATTATTTTATCTTCATCAAATTTAAGATGATGTCTATTTAGAATTGTGAGAAATCCTCTATTAATCCTTCCAACAAGAATTAATACATATTTTTTTTGGAGTCATCCATAATAAATGCACTCTGCAATGGATGATGAAGACTAAGTTAATGTTTCATTATTTCATTTTTTTTATTAAAATAAAGAAATGATATCATAATATTACCATAATCTATTCCCACATTAGTTTCTTAAGCGCATGCACAACATGGTTCCATGAATCTACATCAATAGGAACACATTGCAGAGTGATGATTACAATATAAATATAGAACATGGCCTTGTTGGGGTTAACATGATGTCCCCATACATTCCATCTAACCTCGTATTTGATGCCCTTGATTTTCACCTTAATAATTTTTGTTAACAACATTAAAGTATGATGATTCTATTTTTTATGCGTCACTCGACCTTCATCACCTACCATTTTCTCGAATTCAACATCGTCAATATGTTCCTCTGGATTGGTGGTGTCAACATGTTTAGATGGTCATTGTAACTCTTCACTGGGAGCAATGATAGGTTGAGAAAACTTTTGTTCCTCATGATTGGGAGAACCAACACATGTAGAAGGTTGTTGTTCCTCTATACTCTAAGTAACAACAGGTTGAGATACCTATTGTGCCTCAGGATTGGGAGCACCAACACGTGCAAAATTCATTATTTTCCAGAGTGGTTTAACATTTTATTTTCATTACATGAATTTAGTAGTTAATGGATAATAAAATGTGGTAACATGATGTATATTAAAAAAAATTATAATCTGATTATTGAACTCTCCTTTTCTTTTTTAAAGGTTAGGGGATTTGAAGCCTCTATCGACTATCCAAATACCTTCATTATGGTATCCTCTAACATAAAAAATGTTTTCTACATTGGGATTTCTGTGAAATGATTGAGATATCTGAATGAAAAGGTCATCCTTAGTTTAATTTTTATTTGACCCTTAAGTGGTTTTGTTCGATAATAGAATTTTTGTCCACTTTCGATTTACAGGATCTATAATATAAAATACTTATACTAAATGTGATGCCATTATAATCAGATCACCTTTATAACCTTCCTTACTAAAATCAACTTTCATGAATCCCAATTCATATATTTTAATATCACTCATGTTATCAACCCACTTCATTAAAAAATCAACACTTTTAATGTTGTATAATCCAACTCCCATATTTTTTTGATTATGAAAAAGTATTACATATTCACATAAATTGGATTTATATCCTTAGTACTAGAAACATGCATCACTTTAGCCACAAGTGTAACTCCAGTAATTTTCATGGTACTGTCTTCATTATTTTCATTTGTAGAGAATATAGAACCCCTGTAAGACAATACGTACACACTTGGTCCTCTGGCTATCCATAAAAGTTGTTCTGAAATTGAATCTAAATTTTCACCTGACTCCTTCAAAATATGGTCATGAAACCATCCTATATACTATTTATTATGTGTATTTGATATCCATATTTCAGACTTTGATGGATTTAAAATCCTTAGAATTTATTTGTGGGTTTTAACATATGGGGAAACCTATAAACTATTATGAAAAATGTAAAGGTGTTCCTGCTCCCAATATGTAATATTGATCGCGACAACATCTCTTCCAGAAATTCATCTCCAGCAAGCCTCCCAGTGTGATGAGATTTTAGTAGACTAATTATTTCCACATTAGATAGGTATTTGGTATAGAATTCAATGTCTTCATTAACAATATATCGATCCAAAATACAACCCTATAGCTGAATTTGATTTTTGACAAACCCATTAAAAATCATCTTATACCATTCAATGCATTAAATCCATCTATATTGTACATGGTTACATAGTTGAATCTATCTCATCAAGTGACCCATAAAATAAACTACCATATAAAATAATTTTGGCAGGAAGAACATTAAAAATTCACATAATATGATGGAAATTTCTCTTTCCATAGTCAGAAATTTTGTTGGGTCTAACTTTTCTGCATATAAATTTGAAGAAAAAATAGATCTTCATTAACGTATGATAGAAATTATTGAAAAAAATTATAAGTTAAATCTATAAGAATTATATCTTGCATCGAAACATGTTAGTCATGCGATTTTATACGCTTTAACTTTAAATCATTCATTGAAATGTTGTTCTTTATACTCGATAAATACACCTCTATAACATTTATTTCATTCAAGAAGTTGCAAAACTGATATCTCTCCTACCTAGAAATAGTTTAAGAACCTAGAGGAAGAAAATTTTCTTTTTTCAACCTTCACTAGCACCAAATCTTCTCTTATTCTTATGAAAACCACGTCCAACCTATCCTTAATTTCGTTATTTGTTTTTCCAGATTCATTTACCAACATGCTGATGAAACTATCTCATACATTTTTTTTTCAACATAAAAAACACTAAGAAAATGTCTGACCTAAAGACAATTCTAGTATGGTAATTCAAATAAAATTTATCACTTCTTCCAACCATATTTTCAAGGTTTTTTGAAAACAGTTTACCAAAAACAATTTGAACATATTTTACTTTATCAAACAATTGATCAGCTGTTAGTGGAGACAATGTTGTATGTTATTTTTAACTTTAATAAAATGATGTAATACAATGTTTATAATTATATTGTCATGGTAGAAATATGTTATTTCTAAGAAACATTATTTTTTATGGAGGTTTCAACCTAATAGATTGTGCACCTTGTTCACAAATGGGACAACCCTGAGTTACCTTAATGATATATCCTGAAAATTTTTCATATGTTGGAAGGTCATTTATTGTTCCATAAAACATGTCTCTTAACACAAAATCTTAATTTCTATAATCATCATTCAACATAACACCTAAATAACACATTAATTTCAAATCATCAACCAATAGAACCAAAAAAACATTAATATCATTAACTGGTTGTTTTGGTCCTAATAGAAACATAGATAACATGATGTATTTTTGTTTCATGCATAACCACAATGTTAATTTATAATTTACCAACATAACAGTCCATTTACTATGAGTTATGCTTTGGAAACAAAAAAGTATTCACTTCATCTATAGATAATACTAGATGATGGTTTATTAGATCGTTTCCAAATTCAGGATATTCATGATCAATTTTATTCCATTGAAGAGAGTCTTCTGGGTGATATATTTTCCCATATTTAATTCTTTTATTTGCGTGCCACACAAATTTCTATATAGTCTCATCACTTCCATATATGTGGCTAAAACTTGGTATGATTGAAAATTAAGACACTAATTTTTTAGAACCAAATTCATCTTCTTATGTCAAGAAGAGCCACACTTTGGGAATTCTGTAAGTGATTTGTGGTCCTTTTGAAATAGTATACAACCATTCATGAAAGCAAGTATTCTTTCAAATATCATACCCATCGGTCATAATAATCATTTGTAATTGTATGTTTGGCTTTAGAGCTCATTACTTTAGGGATAATGTCATTCAAGAGAGAAAGTAGTTCTGTAAAAGTGGCGTCACTTCATCAATTTCTTGTTTTCAAATTATACAGCTTTAGTAGGGCTGAAAATGTTGTATATTTAGTTAACCACCATACAATGACATATTTATAAAACTCTTTTTCTTCTCCAAAACAATTATGGTAAATTAAGAAGTTCATCTTAAATAGTCCTTATCATTTCCTCAATTCAATCTTCATCATCATTCACATATGTAATAATATCCTCGATATGGCATTATTCATTTTACACACTTATAATCATATTATATTATCCATAAAACATAGTGTTATCCCAACCACTAGCTACATTCAATTTTTCCTAATGTTTATTCCAACATTTATAACTTCGATCTGTTCTGTGACAGGTAAAGTGTTCTTTTAACTCCTCTGAACTAATTTGACTTTAATTACAACAATGTAAACAAGGATAAAGGATTTTAGAAGGGTCATATGCATGATATTTTATAAACTTGATTCACTCTTTCACTCCATCTTCATACTCTTTTGTCCCATGATTGGAATCCATCTATTATTTATTTATATCCATCCAATTTGATTCATTAATATTAATTTTGAACATAATGAATACACAAAACATTAATATAAAAATTAACCAAGGTAAAAAAAGTTATTGAAATTAAGTATTTTTCAATATTCATCCCAATATCTACTTTCTAGAACCAAGGTCCTTCATTTGGGATCTTCAAGATAAATCAATCTTCAGCTCTTCTAGGATTTCCTTCATTGGTCCAACTAAGAGAAATTCATGCACATAAACAAGTAAAATGACAAAACTAATGTTATAATACACCTTCATATAGTAGTAATTATTTACATCACACTACTTGAACATTAATTCTACCATAAAAGAATTGAAATTCTACTTACACTGTCTTGGTTCCTACTTAAGCCCACAAAATCCATTTGAGACTAGAACTGAACTTTCAATTCCATTTAGCATGAATCCTTCCAAATGATATATTTATCAAAATTATAGTAGAAATTAAATTATTCCTTCATTTTAGGCTCACAATATAATGAGGCCAATAATAGACCTATGTTGAATCCTAAATAAATATAAAATACACTTGGATTACCCAAACCTTCATAATTAGGGAAAATACTACAGACTAATCAAACCATACAACTAGGGAAAATAGAATGTTTGTGAGTCCAGACCTATTTCGTAATTCATATGGTTCCCATTCAAGAAAATAAGTGGAAGTGAGAAACAAAAATCCAATGACTATCACATGAATAAATATAATATAAGTAGGAAATCACAATTCAACTCTAACACCATCACAAGAAAGAGACCATTTTCACATCCATTAATAAGAATAAGTATTTCATATTAATAATCTATCAAATCCCTCTAAGGGAAAATCCCTAAATATACATATCAAATAAGGGTCCCCCTAATTTAAACCATGCATGTGATGTTGGATGCAATGTAGGTTTAGGAGTTGCAATGGGGTTAGAAAATAATTCACCTTTTGTGGGGGTGAGGTCATGATGTATATCCTATGGGTTGGATAGAGTTAGTGACATTCCCGTTCCATGGTGTTATAATCAATCTACTTGTATTCCTTGTATAATGTATTGGTTTTTTTAATTCTATAAAAATACAAACATTAAAGATTATGGAAAAAATAAATTCTCAATGACCTTTTAAAACTATTTATAAAATCATATGTCAAATATAATTAAAAAAAACCCTTTAAATAAAATTCCCTTTAAAATAACACATCCTTTTAAAATAAGCAAATATATTCCAAGCACTCTTTCAAAAAACCACAATTACTTTTTTTTAAAAGCATTCAAGGAAACATCATGAACCAAATGTCTTAATTATTTAAAATGAGTGACATCACTCTACTTTTTAAAAATTCTGATTTAAAACTTCACACACCCCTTGTTAAAATGAAACCATCATTAAATACGTTTTTAGAATATTCACATCCCTTTATGAAATCCAATTGGGTGAGTTAGCAAATAATTGGCATGAAACGAAAGTCCATTCCAAGTGTCTAAATAATTTTAAAGATATTTAAAACCAGAAATGGTATATTGAAGTCATATAACTTTTTAAGAAACATTTCAAAACACTTAAATAATTTTAAAAGAGCTAATTTGGAATTTTAACAAAGACATAAATCCAAAGATATCCACTTTATAAATGATACATGAATCGAAAACAACCAAAATTTTATAAAATATAAATCTATAAATGGTTTACACATGATCCAAAATATAAAGGGAAACCGAAAATAAATTTATTTTCAAGAGATGCACTTTATAGTAAATATCTTAAAGTAACAAAAAAATGAATATTATATCTTTATGCCCTATGGTGACTTCAACATCCCATTATCATTATATCTTTAATAAGTGACTATGGAACAACTCTATAAAAGTGCGACCCTTTCATTTTACCTGTATCATAGACAACTAAGTCTATATACACACCAATATGTATATGTATGGTGTGATCAAAGATCCTATTCAAATATCATTAAATATTTTATACCATTTATTTTTTTATACAAACCAAAAAATTAAAGTCATAGGGAAAATAATATTTTTTTGCATATATTAATATAAAATGACACATAAAACAGATGTAATTACTTTTAGCAGGTTATTCCTTAGGACCATTCTTCTTAGAGATCACTATGTGTGAACTTCATGAGAAGATGTATCAATTTGATATGAGACTCCATCACTCGATATTCAACCATCATCTATTTGATGTAATATAGATGTATCTAGACAATATGATATATTGATTTAATAATATATTTATGGAATATCTATGTTCTTATAATAGTGGGAAACTGTTATAACATATTAATGTGAATTATATTCTAAGTACATTAAAAAATTAATGTTAAATATTGTAATAATCACTATGTTATTTAAATATATATATATATTTTAGAAATTTAAAGTACAATGTCAGTTAGATCTATCATATCGGCTCTAACAATACTTATTCAAATAATTTTATTTAAGAATTTAAAATGAAAATAATCAATTATTTTGTAGGTAATGTAATTTTATGGGTCAATCTATGGCTCAATATAAGGTCTTTAACTTTAAATAAATTATGAAAAAATGATTTTGTGGAGTATATGGAGTGGAATGAAAAATAAGGTTGGAATAATTCTACAAATGCTTAGCTGAATAAAAAACATAATATGAAGGGATATCATGTTATTGAGTTTTGGAATAGTTTATGGAGAACGTTACAACATCAAAGAAGTCGAATGAAGATCCATTGACTGTCATAAAAACTCAAAAGAAATAAGTTATTAGAATTAAAGAAGATGAAATTAGTTGTAGAGGATATCAATATGTTAGTTCCTTTTCACAACAGATGGGAATATTAATTTTAGAGGGTTTCTTAATTTAGAAGGTGGAATGACCTTTTTCTAAAACCTCTCCTATTAATAATTCTATAAATGTTATTGTGGAAAATATAGAATATATAAATGTTAAAAGGATTTTTATGATACTACTAGGGTTGTTGAATCAATGACAATCCATTTGTAGGTATTCAAAGAAATCTGTTATACATTAAATGTAACTTAAGAACTGACCAAAACCAATACAAAATCTATCTTTATATTAGGAATTCATAATAATGTATAAAAAATAGAATACCCCTCCAGCGGTAGTAGTAGGGTCTGGCAGCGGCAGAGTCAGGGTAGGCGACGACAATAGCGGCTGCTAAGGGGTTTATAGTGGAGGTGGGGTTTGTGTTGGAGGTGATTTCATGGCAGAGGAAGGTTCCTGAGGGAAGAGGGTTCACTGTAGAGGATTGGTTCACAGAAAGAGGTGGGGTTCAGTTCATGGAAGAGGTGGGTTCATAGTGAAGGTGGTTTCACAAAGAATGAGGGTTTGTGGAGAAAGTGGGTTCACAGTGGAGTAGGGGTTCAAAACAGTAGAGGAGGGATTCGTGGTAGTGGAGGAGGGGTCGATGGTAGAGGAGTGGTTAGCGTGGATAGAGGTGAGTTTGGGGAAGAGGAGGGGTCGACGTCATAGGGGTCAGCTTCTGTTAGAGCTTGAGGTGTACAAGAGAAGAAGCTGAATATCATGGTTAATTTATATAATCAGGTGAATCTTTTATCGTCGATATTAAAAGTGGTATATTTGTATAAATATGAACACCCATGATAGGAAATGGGTATGATATTCACTACACAGTTGTTTTGTCTTGGAAAAATCGTGGTGAAATTTTAGCAGCATAATGACGTCACTTAAAAATTCATAAAATGTGTTGATGATGGTGAAAGGGATCTATAATAATTTTGAAATAAAATGGGAAGTAATAGGAACATGTAAAAAATTTCCCAACATTAGTATTTTTAAATTGAAGACAGAAGATAATAATCAAAGTTGAATAAAGAAGATAAGGTGAGGATCCCTTACTTGAGTGTGTGCCTTCAAATGCTTGGCAGGAGCTTCTTTAGAGCATGGGATTGACTTGAACAGACTTTATATAGGTTAGGTAAGAGTAAGGACATGCTCTAAGGATTTTAAGTGAAGATAAATGGGATCTTGGGTGGGTTTATATAAGAACGAGGTGGACATTTTTTTATTATTTCTTAAACATAGGTTTTGGACTCTATATAATAAAATAACCAAAACCAAAAACCTTCCCATGGTTTTTTTCAATGGTTTCTTCCAAAATGGTTTTTTTTCTTTATTTGATAAGTACAAGGGCCTAAATTAATAAAATAATTCACCTGACTATGTGGAGACGAGTCATACTCTTAATGAAATAATTTTAAAAACATAAAATATATTAATGGTTTTGGATGATTCATAATGGATTTATAAAATTAATCAAATAAAATTAAAATCTCATTATATTAAAGATAAAAAATATATCCACTAATTTATACCTTTATTATTATTTATTACATTAGTTTTCGGTCATTATGATGTAATAATACAAAAATTATATTTATATGGTGTTTCATTTTTACCTGAAAATTCAGCTGTCTCATAAAATTATGAAAAATTCACCATTGGATAATTTTGACATTATTATTTGAAAAATAATATTAATTTAATATAAATAATTCTCTAAATATTTTAATTTTCATGTTTAAAATAAAATTGAAATTTATTATGAAATACCAGGTTTAATTTGATAATAACTGTTTTAAAACCCTTATCAAAATCACATTTGACATCATAAAAATTATATAATAATTTATATTTTTTAAAAAATTATTTGTTAACAATATTTTATTAATATAATATTTATTTTAGAAATACATTTATTCATCAAAATAAGTTCCTTAATTGAATTTGACTATTACCCAAAAATACTATTTGTGTTTTATTATATCAAAATAAAAATCATTTATAAAGTAACAATAATAGGATGAAAATATTTCCATTATTCTATTAAAAAATGTACATAATCATATCTCTATAGTATTGATACATTTCCCTTTCATACACTAGTAGAATCCCTAAGAGTAAGGTGCATGATGGTGATACTTTCATGGGGTGGTTCGACATACATGCTTTGGTATGTGATATCAGTGAACTTGAAATTATCCCATAAATGGTTTTGTTTATGATAAAGTTGTTTGATCCAAGCTCAAACTTATCCAAGGGAATATCTAGTGATTCTATCTCCCTTAGAATCTCCAATAAATGAGCATCATATGGTACAATTCTACTAGGTGAGGCAATCACTTCCTCTATCTATGTCAATTGGATATGCTAAACCCTATATTTATACTAATCTAGTGATCATTATTAAACAATTATATCATCTTTGGTAAATATGCTTAAAGGAAATTTAACTATGATAGGATATAAGAAAACCAAGGAAGTTCATGTTTTTTAAATCCATATTTCGTAATAATACATTTAAAAAAATTACAAGGGGGATTTTATTTATAACAGTTTGGGTCATTACAATCTTCCCCCTTAAGAAATTTCACCCTCAAAATTTTCTTTTCCCACATTAAAATATATGGGAGTAAGTATATTTCATCACTTCCTTTAGTTCCCATGTTGATTATATGAACTTGTAATTTCTCCAGAACATGTTGACCAGGTGAATTTTCTTTTTTCATAGAACTTTTTATCTATGATCTAATATCTTCACCAGCTTCTCCTAATAGGAAATGTCGTTCTCAAATGGTACCACCTCTAGATCGAGTACATATGAGGGGTTTAATATGTAATTTATCAAGAGGTATACATGTAATATATCATGTACTTGACATAGTTTAGGTGGAAATGAAACGTTGAAGGCTACCGCTCCGATGAGATTATGGGTCTCAAAAGGGTAAAATGTATATTGGACTAAGTTTTACCTTATTTAAAAAACTCATGAATTTATTTCATGAAGTTATAAAGAGGAATACCATGTCTCCAACACCAAAATATAGGTTTTATTGATGATTATAATCATAACTCTTATGTTAACTCAGAAGATCATTGATGTTATGCAAAATAGTCTGAACATTTTCCACTATTTCCTCGATCATTTTGGGACCTAGAGGGTTTTGTTCCCCAACTTCATCTCAGCATAAAAGTGTTATAAACCTCTTCCCATAATGGGTTTTATAGGGAGCCATCTGGATTCTTGAGTGGAAACTGTTATGGTAAGAGAATACAACCAGAGGTAGATGTTGGCCCATCCTCCTTTTACATCCATAGAACATGCTCTCAACATGTCTTTGAGTTACTAAATAGTCTGCTCATATTGGAAATCCGTTTGAGGATGATAAGCTGTACGATGTTCAGCTTAGTGTTTAGATCATGTTGGATAATTTTCTATAACACATAAGTAAATATCATATCTCAATTGGATTCAATAAATAGTGCTAATCTATGTAGCCTTACTACTTCTCATGTGTATATCTGTTCAAGTTGATCCAGTGAGAATTCCTATTGAATTGTGATAAAGTGTGCTATCTTTATAAGTCATTCCACAAAAACCATATAGCATTGTTTCCCCTAGATTTATTTGGAAGTCCGGTGATGATGTCCATTGTTATTTTTCAAATTTCCATGTTTTTATGGGTAATGGTTGAATCATACCTTTGGAATTATACCTTTCATCCATCACTTTCTATCATACCAAACATTTTGATGCTTATTTAGATATTTCATTATTTATATCGTCCCACCAATAGTGTTCTTAGAGATATTGTTACATATTTGTGCTTCTTAGGTGAATGGAGAACATAAAACTATGTGAATCATCCAACAGTTCCTTTTTTAACATAGGTTTTTGTGGTACACATAGTCATGAATCAAATCTCAAAACTACTTATTCATTAAAAATAAAGTATGTGGATTTCCATTTTCTTATAGTTTCCACATTATTTTGAAAACCCACATCATCTGTTTTAGAATCATTTAACCTATCTAGAAGGGATGGTTGAGAAATAATTTGTGAATGGATTGATGATATTCCTTGCTTTATGATTCCCATGTCTATCATTTTCAAATCCATGATGATCAGACCCTTCTCAATTCTCATCAATGATAAAATTTATAGATCGTTTATACTTATAGAATCCTAAAATTTATTTGCTTTACCATAATGGTTGTGTATTGAGAAGTTATAGTCCATTATTATATCTAACCGTATTCTTTATTGCATATCCAGATATTTCTATGTGAATATATACATGAGGATTTTGTGATATGTATATATTTCAAACTTCTTCCCAATGAGATAATAGAACTATATTTTCAAAGTGAATATCACTATATCCAACTCCAGATCATGAATTGGGTATTTCTATTCAGGAACATTCAACAACCTGGAAGCATATTCATTGAATTTGTAATTCCTCATTAACACAAAACCCAATCCCCTCTTCAAAGCATCACTGAATACTAGGAAAAGTTATCCAATTTTGGGTAGTGTGAGTACATTTGTAGTGATAAGCCCCATTTTTATATTCTTTAATCATTTTTCACATTCAACATTCCAAGAAAACTTGACTCTCTTCCATTTTAGCTTGGTTAGAGGGTTTGAAAATCATGAGATGTTTCTCAAAAATCATTGATAATACCTATATAATCCATGTAAACTATGAAAATATATTATAGATGTTTTCCTTGACCATCCATCAGTTTATTTTGTTTTTAAGGGTCTACAGATATCTCGTTGCTTGTGATGATGTTCCCCAAAATTTAGACTTAATTCATCTAGAACTCACATTTTTATATCCATTGTATAAATCATCTCCTTTCTCAATGGATTTAGAACAATGCTCAAATTCTCCTCATGCCTCTACTTGGTTTTAGAGAATTTTAGAATATCATCAATAAAGACTACCAATTTTTTTGAGTAAATCTTTAAAGGATATATTCATCAAGTCCCAGAATATTGATGCAGCATTAGTGAGTCCAAATGGAATTACATATGAACTCATAGTTCCCATACCTTTTAAAAAAAGAAGTCTTGGAGATATCTTCCTTCTTCACACTCAATTGTTAATATACCCGACCATAGATCCACATTTGATAATTATTGTGCTCTACATAGATGATCAAACAAGTCATCAATCCATGGAAGAGGATAGATATTCTTTATCGTGATCTTTTTGATCTCACAATAATCAATGCAAAGGTGTATTGAATCATCACTCTTCTTGATGAAGAGGATTGGAACAACCCATGGTGAATTAATTGGGCATATCATCAATTTATCTAGATTCTTCTGTAGTTATTTATTCATCTATTAAAGTTCCACAAAATCTGTTCTATATGCTACCTTGAAAAATGGAAATTCCCTAGGTATAAGATTGAATGAAAATTCAACCTCTCATCTAGATGGAAGACCAGGAAATTCCTCACGAAATATATCAGTTTATTCCCTCACAATAGACATGTCTTTGAGGATGGTTCTTTCCTTATACTCAATCATAAGATCTAGATACACTTTCTTGTCGGGAAATAATATTCGTGCATGAGATTTTGGTGCTAAAGTATATTCATCTACCTTCTTTAATTTATATATAATCAAATTATGATTCATAATATATAGATTTATTTCTTTCTCATGAAAATTTATGGTTGTTCTATACAGGGAAATATAATAAATTACCAAAATGGCTTCAAATTCCAATAAGGAGTATGAAAATGTTCGATGGGAAGTTCAACCCAAAAATTCTGATAGGAGAGGAGTTATATTCATGGAATGAAAAAATTCCCCCATTTTCTATTTTCACCAAAAAATCTACGTCCAAGATTTTTGGTGGTGTATGAATTGTTCTATTAATATTTTGTGATATGATGGAATGTGTAGAATCAGAATAAAAAATTATGCTCACCATAATTGAATGAATATATAGAATACCTATCACCACTTTGTTTTTAGGATCCAACATAGTGATTGTGATAGAAAAATATATCCCTTTATTCCTTAGAGGTTTTTGGTTGTCTCTAAAAACCCATGGCTCTCTGCATTGGTTTGAAAAGTGCCATGGTTCTATGAATTTGAGGTAATGAACAATGCATGGAGCATTTAATGGTGAATTCCTTTCGACCATCACATTAATAGTGTTCTCATATCGGTAATCATTAGCAAGATTTCCTTCCTCCCCACACCTAAAGCATCCCCTCATTCCCCTTAGACAATATCTGGGTTTCTTTTTTCCACACCTTTGACAAGTGGGATGTTGAAATTTCAATGCACCATTAGATTTCTCCATCGGACTACTAGAATTAAAATCCACTTTTAGATTCTTAACCCCTTTATACCCTTGAGATTTTAAGATCTCAATTTTGACTTTGAGGGAACATTGAATAATTTCCTCATAGTTATCAAAGTCACGGATTTCCAGGGAATTTTTTATACTCAATTTTAGCCCACCAAATAAGCGGTCAACCTTGAATTTAAGAGTAACAAAAAAGTTAGAGGTGTATTATGCAAGTATTTTGATGTTTTCCTTGTAATAATTAATAGATTAATTATATTTTTTATTGACTTCATGAAAGTACATTTTCATTTTTAAGTTAGAGAGTGTGGGGATAATATTTATCAGAAAACATTTTCTAGAATTATATACACCCCATCACTTTGATATCTTCATCTAGATTTGTATTATTGATTAATGCCCACAATTAATCATCTTCTCCCTCCATATGATAAATAGCTAGTAGAACCTTCTCTTGTTGAGAACATTGAAGGTTGAAGAAGATTTTCTAAATTCAGTTGATTCATTGTTATGTGATTAAGGGATTATATAATTCATTGAATATCGGAGGCCCTTTTCACATAAATGCCTAAATAATATATTTTTCTTTATTAAATTTATTTGGGAGATCCTCCTAATCTAGGTTTCTATTTAGAACCTGATTTATTTGGGAGAATATCATCATAAATTTCACAATTACTTCTCCCATCGGGATGGGCATCTTGTTGGTATAGTCGTCACATTACTAGTCACATTGATTGTTTACATGATTCCTACTATTTTTGGCCATTTATTAGAATAAATGGAAAATTAGGGATAGTTATTTTAAACTATTATGCACATAAAGAATAAATCCAATAAAATTAGAGGGATAACGTATAAGTTACATGTATTTTCATAATTTATGAATTTCTAGGCTTCAATATATCTTATCCATAATCTATTTACTGAAATATAATCTTATGGGAGTTCTTTGTTCCCTTAATAATGGTTGTTCATAATGAGATTATGAATTTTACAAATAATACATCCTAGGAGTGTCAAAACAGGTGCATATTAATGTCCGTTTTCACATACTAGGTTATACTGAGTTAGGCCCGACACACATTATCAGAGTTGTTACCCCTAGGAACATCTATGCCAGAACCACATTCTCTTGTGGTTTCCATGAAGGGATGTGTTTTCTTGATAAATAACTAACTCTATACATACCAAAATTTATGGTTGTTTTTTTATACATAGTCTTATCCCTAAGTCTTTCTATAGAGTTTTCTAATCCTAAACCAAAAAAATAACTACACATTTCCTTTGTTACCAACTATAACAACCATTCTACTTATTTTACCTTAATATATGATTTATTACATAAGATTAAAATTAATACAAAATGGAATATTGAGAGGTATTGTGCCTTTGGGATTCAGGTACATTACATAAAAATTTAAAATAGAAAAATACATCATCTTTATAGAAAATATCCTTAACATTCTCACACTTAAAACTACACAAGATAACCTAGGTACATACATTAGAAAGGGGTGAGATATACTGTCCAATAAGGGAATAAACAAGTCATAACATGAAGAAATAAATTCATGTTAGACAGTAGGAATATCAATGGGGCATAAATGGAACTTGAATAATAAGGCATGATATAACATGATAATCATAACCTGAGAAATGTGGAAACAACTTAAAATAACGCATAATAAATATAGGATAAAGATAACTTACAAGACACCATGATGGAAAAAGTCTCATAAAGGAATCAGGTTCAATCCCTATCACAATATGACTTTTCATGAAACTAACCATTACCCAATGAATTGGAGTGAAATATAATTCCATGCATAATATAATTCGACATTCATACATCACATTCATTTCATTCTGATTCTTAAGTCTTCCACATAGATCATAATACATGGAATCATTTATCATCACCTTTTATTACATGAACATGGTGTGTGGAATACATACATGTATGTCCCTTGTCAAATAGGTATATGTGTATAAAGGTGAACACCCCTGATAAGAAATGGGTATTCTATTTAGTACATAATTGTTTTGGCATGAAAATATTGTGGTGAAATTTCAGAAACATAACATCATCACATAAAAATTTAAAAAATGGGTTGATGATAGAGAAAGGGGTCTCCCTTCATTTGGACATAAAATGGGAAGTAAAAGGGACATGTAAATACATTTCCCATCATTATGGATTAGAAATGGATGGTATAAAGTAATAAAGAAACTTGAATAAATAAGAGAAGTTGAGGATCCCTTACTAGAGTGTGTGCCTTCAAATGTTTGGTGGAGTTTCTTGATAGATTTGGGGCACCTTGAGAGGACTCTAGAGAGGTGAGGGAAAAGTAGGGATGTGATCCAAGGACTTTTTGTGTGATGTTAAATGAGATATTAGGGGAGATTATGTTAGGTCCACTAGGTTAAATACCCTGAGAGGGGGGGGGGGGGGTTAATTAGGGAATGAAAGATTAAAATTTTTTCATTTTGGAAATTGTTTCATGGAAAAACAAATAAATTATCTCTTCCTCCTGTAGCAATATAAGAACAAATATGAAATCATTCACATGACACAATGATTTTTACTTGGTTTACCCTCACTAGGCCATGTCTAAGGAGCATACAAAAACAATATGGAGATGTACCAAATTCACTAAGGATCACAACCAATAATGAGTAAAAAGTTTGGGCTAGATCTTCTATACCCAATCTCACTGCCTTTACAATGTTTAGGGTCTGCACACTGCATTACCAAGGGTCACTCCCCATGACTCTTTCTCTGGCTCGCTACTGGTGGAAAGGGTCACCTTCTTCCTCTTCCTTCTCTCACTGCTCTTGGAAAAGAATCCACTCACATTTTATCAACTTGTATGTCAAACAAAGTTTATGGATATGTATTTCCATTCATTTTCATGAATTTATTCATCCTCATATTTAGATAGATGCTCTATTGAAGTCTTTTTTTCTACCCACAGATTAAGTCCACCTTCCCGAGTACTTCTAGGTATTGGAGAATACTTTCACAAACTGATTTGAAGCTTTCGTAAGCTTCCCTGTGTGTTTAGAGAACCAACTACCTCTTCCATGTATTGTGTATTGGGAAGCTTATGTGTTCACCTATTCCATGTACAACTTCCACCGCTATGAACCTCCCTTCGTCTACAGACTGCCTCCAGCTTCGCAATCACGTAACGCTATTGCGTACAGACTCTACAAACCTCTTCTGTGAAACCCATCCTATCTGCAAACTGTTCTCTATTCGCATATTGTCTTCTCTTCTGCGTACTGAAGCTCTTACTCCACATAAATCTTGTGGAATTCACTCTCTCACGTACTAGAGATTCCTCCTCCACGTACCGAGTCTTAAATGAATATAACTTTCGGTTTAAATCCTTCAGCAGAACTTCTTCCGCGCGAACCTCATTAGCCTTCACAGGATTATCCCACGCAAATCACCTTCAAACTTTACTAAAATCTAAAATCAAATGATGTTCTCTAATTATATTTGATCTCAAAAGTAATCGGTGGGATTAATGATTATTATATAAGAAAAGATATCCACTTAATCTGGTAAATCGAGATTTACCAATTCTTCAAAAAAAACCTTCACTGCTTACCAATACTTCTACCGCCTTGAACCGCATGTCACCCACATATCATATTTCCTTCCCAATATACATAATATCTTTTATCTTATGTGTTTGATCTCATCCATTTTTGACTAGCCATATGCATACTGCATTGCCTTCTGTCACGAACCATTGCCACCACTGTTGCTGGTTTCATGAACCGCTCCAGCATACCATTCCCGCTGCTCTGCGTATCGTTCTTAGAACATGGTATGTGAATCATGAATAATGGAATGCGATTCTCATCCTTTGACTATTTATTCAACGTTCTTCATAATATTCACTCCTATGAATAAATCATTCCTTTTCCAACATCAAACTCCCATTTTTGAGGCCCAAAAATTTGGTAAACACTAGGAAACAATGACACCTTAAATACATGTCTCCAAAAAACACCAACCATTTTCATTTGCGATCATCTGGCTTTATCAACAAACACAAACACAACCAAAACATGCCGAGAGGACACCTTGTGGGATTTTTTTCCCAACAATGTCCCCCTTTTATTTTGTTGAAAAATCTTCTCAAAACAATTATTTGCATTTTGAGACCTCATTAAAAACTTCTTCCAACTTCAACCCCCATTCTCTTCACACAATTAATATAATGATCAATGATTTACTCAACACTTACTCTAAGACCACCTGATCCAAGATCCATGTGAGGAACAAGAGTAATTTAAGAGTTCATCAAATAATCACTTTGTCTCTCTAATTGTTGACACCTAACTGATACCAATTACTGAGTGCTAGAATCCTTATGAAACCATTCCAACACTGATCTTCTTCTCTTATCATGATCCTCAACTATCATGATATCTATTCTTTGATTGATCACTTATAGTATCATCATATTTAATTCCCCCTATGTTATATCTCATCTAACCAGCTTCAGCTCAACTTCAACTCCCCCTATCTCACTGCTCCATAGCATTATCACACCTTCAACTCCACCTATCTCACTGCTCCACTTAACAGCTTCTCCCCATGTCTTTTCTTCCCCTGAATAGTCACACTTTCTCCCCCATTGTCAACAAACCTGAAGGGAACTTCAAGTTTTTCTGTAATAGGGCAAAGAAGACATATTAGTACATTGGAAAAAACACTCCATACCTCTGGGAGAGGGTTATCCACATCCACACTTTTTTCAAGTGCGGGAAGATTACTAGACTCCCAGAGCCAGTCGATGCCTTTCAAATAATTCTTTGGGTAAGGCCATTATCAGAATTTCTGAATCCTATTGGTCTATAGGAACATACTCTAACTTCACAAGCCATTACTACACCTCCTCCATGATAAAATGATATTTTATTTCAATGTGATTTGTACTTGAGCGATGGACTGGACTTTTGCTAAGATATATAGCACTTGAATTATCACAAGGGATTCCGATTGGATATTTCACTTCATTTCCCATATCCTCAAGTTGATGCTTCATCCAAAATAGTTTCATGCACTCTTGAGTTGCTGTAATGTACTCAGCTTCTGTGGTGCTCAATGAAATGCAATCCTATTTCTTACTCAACCAAGAAATACACAGTCCACCAAGACAGAAAGCACCTACTAACGTTGATTTCCTATCATCTGATGAACCAACCTATTCTGCATCTATATATCCTAATAACTATTACTAAGATTTTTCAATATACATCAGGCCAAAATCCACTATTCCCTTGATATACAGAAGATTTCTTTTTACTCCAATCATTTGGATTTCTTTGGGATTACTTTGATATCATGCTTCTTGGAATGTGGTAAAAACAATATCAGGTCTTGTTTCTGTTAGGTACAACAAACATCCAATGATTTTCCTATATTATATGGTATTAAATGCCATGCCATCATAAAATTTGGATAGTTTCATCCAGGTAGAAACTGGAGTCTTCATCTCTTTAGAATTATCCATTACAAACCTTCTCAAAACCTCCATGGAATATTTAGATTGAAAAATAAAAGTGTCATTCCTTCCTTGTGTCACTTGTAAGACAAGGAAAAATGTTAGCACCCCAATCATCGACATTTTGAACCTGCTTTTCATGAATTTAGAAAACCATCTGCATTGTGCTTTATATGATCCAGCAAAGATTATGTCATCAACATAAACCGGCACCATTATTATTTGACTATTGTCATTGTGAAATACAGATTGTAATAAACCCTAACACGCTAAAAACCGAGCTTCTTTAGAAACTGATCAATCCTTGAATACCATGCTCATGGTGCTTGATTCAGTACATATAAGGCCTTATTCAGCCAACCAACTCTTCTTTCATCTTCATGGATGAGAAAACCATCTGGTCGCTCAATTTAGACTTATTCTTCTTGAAATCCATTCAAAAATGATGACTTGACATCCATTTGGAAAACAATAAACTTCCCTTGCACTGCTATGGAAAAGAATAATCTGACTGTCTCCAGCCTTACAGGAGGTGAAAATGTCTCATCAGCATCTATACCCTCTATCTGGGAGTAGCCTTTTCACACAAGGTGTGATTTGTTTCAAATCACAACACCATCTTCATTCATTTTGTTGCAAAAGACCCATTTTTTCCCTATGACATTCATTCCTTCTAGGCTCAAAACAACTTCCCACATTTTATTCTTCTCAATTTGGTCAATCTCTTCATTCATTACCTGAGTCCAGTTCTCATCTTTAACTTATTCATCAAATCTTTTAGGCTCCAATTGTGATAAGTATGATTCTTTCCATAGATACTTCATAATTCTTGTCTGCGCTGGTGCTGTCTGATCACCAATTATGTTATGCCTATCAATTTCAGCTCTTCTAACTAGTCTCTGGGAAGACACTGATTTATTCTCATCATATGAGTCTTCTTCTGAATCAATCTCTGAAGCTGGAGCATCTCCTAATCTACTCATATCTTATTGCTATCCCCCTGAGTCTAACCATGTATTTGCTGAAGATTCTATTCATTTTCTACTATAGTCACATCATTACTTTCAACTATCTTTCCCAACCACTTATTGAAGCATTTATACTCTTTTATTTTCTTTGAGTAGCCAAGAAATATCCCTTCATCCCCATGATATTCAAATTTTCTATGTTTCTCCTTATTTAGAATGAATTATTTACATCCGAATATTTAAAAGTACATTAATGAAAAATTATTTTTATACCATAACTCGTATAGAGTCTTCTCATCTATTGGACAAAGTAAAGCTCTATTTTAAGTGTATACTGCTGTCATCACTGCTTCTTTCCAAAATTTCTCTGTAAGGTCTTTTCCAATGATCATTTTTCTTCCCATGTTATTGAAAATCCGATTTCATCTCTCAACTACTCCATTCTTCTATGGAGTTATTACTATTGAAACTGGAAGCCTCATCCCCTATTTTTTAATATAATCATCCACTTTTATATTTGGGAACTTTGTTCCATTATCTGTTCGAATCGTTCATATTTTAGGACCAAGAATATTTTCACATAGAAATCATGCAAATGATAGTTTAACTTTGAACTTCCCTTGTACCCTTTGTATATTTGAGGAGATAAATGACATGATATCATCCATATTGTACTTCTTAGGACTACCTTCAATAGATAGATTCTTTATGGACTTGAATTCCACTTATATAGAATTCATGTTTTTCACTACATCATTATCATTGTTTCTCATTTCATATGCTACAAGGGTACTATGTCGGTTATCCAGTGTCATCTCTTTCAGGTCTTTGTCTTTCAACACTAAAACTTTCAGATTGTACTGTGGTGGAAGTTTACTCAAGATATGTTTCACTATATTTATGTCTTCAAGGAATTATCCAAGACCCTACACGTCTTCCACAATAATATTTATCCTGTAAAAGAATACATTAACAGTCTCATTGGGGTTCATTCTGAGATCCTCATACTGGTTCCATAGAACCTGTAGCTTTGATTCTCGAACTTTTTCATTTCCCTCATAAATGTTCAAAAAAGTTTCCCACATAGCATGTGATGTTTTACAGGACATCACCTTTATAAAAATTTTATTTAACAGCCCCCCCCTAAAGCATTGATCCCTTTCGCATCAGCATCCAATTCTCTTCTTTCATCTTCTAATAAGGTGCCACTATTAATTTCAGCTGATATTCCAAGCATGGATGTTGTGAAGACATCCATCCCTACTGATTGTAAGCAGTGTTGCATTCGATTATTCCATAGTTGAAAATTATTTCTGTCAAATATCAGATTCCTTTATGATCGACCGCCTCCATTACTTATTCTTGAGAGAGAAACACTGACTTTTAACCTTTCCCTCTAATACCAATTGTTAGGTACACTAGGTCAAATACCCTGAGGGGGCGGTGAATAAGGGCATGACAGATTAAATATTTTTCCTTTTGGATATTGTTTCATTGTTAAACAAAACTCAATTATCTCTTCGTCCCATAGAAATATATGAACAGATATGAAATCATGAACAAGACTCAACAATTTTTACTTGGTTTACCCTCACTGGGCTACGTCTAAGGAGTATACAATGATGATATTTCGATGTACCAAATTCACTAAGGCTCACAACCAATAATAAGTAAAATTTTTGGGCTAGATATTCTATGCCCAGGATCGCTACCTTTACAAAGTTTAGGGTCTTCTCATTGCATTCTCAAGGGTCACTCGCCATGCCTCTTTCTCTGGCTCACTTCTGGGGGAAAGGGTCATCGTCTTCCTCTTCCTTCGCTCACTTCTTTTGGAAATGAATCCACTCACAGTTTATCGACGTGTAGGTCAAACACAGTTTATATACATGTAGGTCCCTTCATTTGCATGAATTTATTCGTCCTCAACTTTAGATATATGCTCTCTTGAATTCCATTTTTCACTTGTAGATGAAGTCCACCTTCCCGAGTACTTCAAGGCACCGAAAAATACTTACCCAAACTAATTTGAAGATTTTGTATGCTTCCTTATGTGTTTCGAGAACCACCTTCCTCTTTCTTGTATTGTGTACCGAGAAGGGTACATGGTCACTTCCTCTATGCACATATATTGTCTCTGCGAACTTCCCTTCATCCACAGACTGCCTCTGCCTTCGCAATATCATACCGCTACTACTTACTAGCTCCGCGAACCTCCTCTGCGAACCCATCTTGTCAGCAAACTATTCTCTGTTCGCGAACTATATTTGCTTCCCCATACTAAATCTCTTCATCCATGTACCGCTTATGTAATTCAATCTATTAAATACTAAATATTCCTCCTCCACATACCGAGTCTTATGTTGATACAACTTTCCTCTTAAATCCTTCGAACAAACTTATTCCGCACAAACCTCCTTAGCCTTCGCGGGATTATCCCACACGAACCACCTTTAGACTTTTCCGAAATCCCATATCAAAAGATGGTCTCTAATGATATTCAATATCAAGATTAATCAGTGGGATTAACGATTCTTATATAGGTAAAGATATATGCTTAATACTCTAAATCAAGATTTACCAAATCTTTAGTCCATCCTTCACCGCTAACTGATACTTCTTCCGCCACGAACCGCATGCCACCCGCGTACCGTCTTTCCTTCCTGGTTTGCATATTATCGTTGCTCTTATGTGGTTGATATCTACCATCGTCGACAAGCCATCTATGTACCACCTTTCCTATCATCGCAAACCATTTCTGCGACCGTTTCTCATTTCGCAAACTGCTCTGGCGTACCGTTCCCGCCGATCTGCGTACCGTTCCTAGAACATGGTATGCGGCCCATGAATAATGGTATGTGGTTTTCATCCTTTGAATATTTCTTCAATGTTCTTAATAATGTTCACTCCTATGAATAAATCCTTCTTTTTCTAACATCAAACTACCAATTTTGAGGCCCAAAAATTTGGGAAGCACTGGGAAACAACGTCATCTTAAATACCTGTCTCCAGTAAACACCAACCATTCCCAGTTGAGATCATCTGGCTTTTTCAAAAAACACAACCACACCCAAAACATACCAAGAAGAATCCTTGAGGGATTTTTTTTCCAAACTAGATTATATAGGAAATGAGTGGTGATTTCATTATTATTTCTCAAACATTGGTTTTGGAACCTATATAATAAAATAACCAAAACCAAAAAGCTTTCCGTGGTTTATTCCAAATGGGATATGTTTTCATTATTTTATAAGTAAAAGGGCCAAAATTAATAAAATTATTTCCTTCCTTATGTGTAGGTGATTCATACTTTTAATGAAATGTTTTTAGACAAAATATAGTTTATTTATGTAAAAGATATATGGTAAAGAACAAAAACACCCATGGAATACTCAACAAGCTGGTCATAGAAATAAGGATTCAAGGGTGGCTAAAGTAATAGAGCTCAAGATGGGAAACTTTAAATATATTAACATACTATGGGGGAAGGGAACCCATATTAGTAAAGGATATAAGCCTATCTTCATGAGTGCACCTTGAAGAAAGAAAATATTCAACCTTATTTGCTTCACACTATTGTGATGTAAGCTTGTCCATTTGTCAATGAAATGTCTATATATTTGGGTATTATAAGATATATACCAGGGAGTGGTTATGAGGTATTTGAGAGAGATGTAAAGGATTTTGGAATCTTTTTCATTGTTTGTCAGAGTGATATTCTTGGACATACAGAACTAAAGAACTTGTAATAAAGCCCAAGCATCAACCTAGAGGGAATCCCCATTTACAAAAGTTCATGATGAAAGTGTCTATTACATTACCACTTGGTTCCCATACTGCACCACCCCTTTCATTGCACCCATGATACATGATCCATCAATATTAAGCTTCAACCCATCCATGATAGGGTTCCAACATATCCATTGCCCCTTATTACTATATCTTTATGATTAAGGGGCTGATTTTTATACCAATATAAGTATATCAATGATGGGGCATTTTTTTATATTTTGAAACTTATTCCCAAGTTAGATATTAGCCATTTTTTTGGTGACTAAAGCCAATCTAGTGCATGGGAGACCCTCCACCTGTGCTTTGTTTTGAGCCTCCCAAAGACAACAACATCTGGAAAAAAAATTATAATTCACGATTTAAACTCTACATTACCTATGATCAACCCTAGATACCTTTTATAGTCTTTATCACATCAATTTTGGGCCATAATTATGTCATAATATACAAAGTATATTTATACAGTATTTAATTTTTACCCGAAAATTCAACTATCTCAGAAAATTATGAAAAAATTGCTGTTAGATAATTTCAATGTTATGATTACAAAAAATAATATTTATTTTATATAAATATTTTTATAAATATTTTAATTTTCACCTTTAAAATATAATTTTCCTTTATGAAGAAATGCTGGGGTTTTTTTGATGATAACGATTTTCAAACCCATATAAAAATTACATGTGACTTCATAAAAATTGTACGATCATTTATATTAAAAAAAAATAATAATAATATTTTATTAAAATATTTTTTATTTTAAAATCCATTAATTAATAAAAAAATTTCCTTAAATTAATTTGAATAGTACCCAGCAAACTGTTTGTGTTTTATTGTATCAAAATAATTTTTTTATAAAGTAACAATAATAGGATGAAAATATATCCATTATTCTATAAAAATTAATGTACATACTCATATCACTAGGGTGTTGATAAATATACCTTTAATACACAAAAAATATCCTTAAGGGCAAGGTGCACGATTGTGATAATTTCTTAGGGTGGTTTAACATACATGGTTTGGGATGTGGTCTCGATGAGTATGAACTTCTCCTATAAATGGTTTCACTCATGATTAATTATTGGATCTCTACTTGGTCTTGGTTATGGGAAAATCCCAGTGATTCTATCTCCCTCATAATATCCAATAAACATGCTCCATAGGGTACGATCCTACTTGTTGAGGCCATCACTTTCTATGTTTGTGTTAATTGGAATTTTTAAAAGTCTATATTTATATTAATCATGTGATCACTCTTCAATGACTTTATTATCAATGGTAAATATGATTAAAAATCATTTAAATATTATATTAAATAATAATAAAAATTAAGTACATGTGTTTTCTCTATCAATATTTCATAATAAGGCATTTAATTAAATTTCAAGAGGAATTTTATTTATAACAGTTCAAGTCATTACACACTATGTCTTATTTCATCACTTCATTCCCAAAATAGAATTCACTATGTTTTCAAAATCCATTAGAATCCTTCTTCACTTATTCATGTTTGATCTATAACAACAATTATGGTTAACCATATTGATGATAGTCATCCTCCATTATCATATAAGATTAGGTTTTATTATGTACAGTTCTTAATGGTATTTAACAACTACATGTGTAAATTCTATTGAGATTGAAACTATTCTTAGATATTCAATGATCTAATTATATTAATCTTTTAAATACTTGGGTGCAACATGTCTCTATTTAGTTAACACCTTCTAACTAAGAATGTTCTCTATCTTTGGTTCCAAAATGTTTTATGATGTTGAAATTATCTAAAACAATAGTTAAATGTTCCCCTAAATCCATCTTGATATTTATTCACCGCCATCATTCATATTTATATTCTTATAAAAATGAATATTAATTCTCTTTAAATATCATATATATATTATACCCATATTTGAATTATGTAATCTCTACAATCCACTGATGTGAGTAATATTCATATTCAAATTTAGGGGATTTTTCTCCATTTTCAATTATTTAACCCTCATTCAATTTTTGATTTGTTATCTCTATTAAAATATACTAGAGGACCATTATTCAAATATTATTAAATGTGATTTTAGATACCTAATTTCAAATCCTAAAATCTTCAAATATTCTGTCAATTATTATTTTACATGACTTGTAATTAACCATGATCTCATTAATCATTTATATTATTAGGACATTGTATAGATGGAATTTCATGAATATATTTAGATACCCCTAATACTCCACAAGATGTAACTTTATTATTCCCAACCATATATATATGGAATTCCTTAAATCACTCATGATGTTTCAAGCAATATTTTCTCCATGAATGAGAGTTGTACAATATCCTCAAGATCTATGTCCTATTAGACTGGAAACAATTTAGGAATTTCTTTTAAAAATATTTCTTGGAGGAAAATGTCATGTCTGGTTTCAAAAATGATTTTTAATATATAAAAAATGATAATTTTTTATTTCTAAATAGATTTGAAAACTTATAAAGGATTATTGGAAACCATAAAACATTTTTAAATAAATTTACCCTTTAAAATAATCTTAAATAAATTATATTTTTAAAAAATCAAAACATTTTAAAAAAAATTGAAAACACTTTTGAAAACATTGTTTTTGAAATTCAAGGCATGTGTCTCAAAGAAGGAAAATTGAGGTAAAATTACTTTAACGATATGGTAAATTTTGAAACAGAAACCCCATGAAAGATAAATTATAAAATTAATATTTAAATAACCATAAATTTAAGGATAATAGTCATAAATTATTTTACTATTAATTATATGCACCATTCAAAAAATCAAGTGGTGAATAAGGCATAAATCCCATAGAAATAAAAGTGAGACTAGAATTCCCCTTACCTTATGTCTTGAATCTCATGGTACTCTATCCTACCACCTATATAATAAATATAAGTTTATTATTAATATAATAAAGAACCATATTATTATACATAATACCATATGTGTCTTTAAATTACCTACTTATTAACACTTCCATGTTGAGGTTACATTTCCGGTAATATCTGCTTAATTTTTCATATGGGTCTTAATTTGTTTTATTTTTTTTGTACTCATACATATATCATGGTTTCCATGATATAAAACATGATATAAATGTCATGTATATTCACTATATATGTATTTAAAATAATCTATAAAAATATAAATATTATATGGAATATACTATTCAAGGAGACAGTAGGTCATACATATGCATGAATATTGTCTTCGTTTAATTATTGTATTGAAAGAAAGTATGTAAATAAAATATATGTACATATATATTTTATTTACATTATAATTATTTTTTCAAATATATATCACATATTTTTACTGAACCCATCCTTAATACATTCCATTTAGAGTGTGAATGAATCACACCGCTTTGAGGAGGTGATAGTCCACACTTCCAAAAAAAGAAATTATCATATTTACACTAAATTAGAATCATGAAGTTATGTGTTATATACTAATTCAAAAAAGCATAAATACATCATAAATATAATATATATCATATAAAAATAGATTATTTCCATAATTTACTACCATGAGAGGTGGTAAAGTAAGAATTAACGACATCGTTTCGTGAAGTTGTAGTTCTTCATACACTACAATAGTAAGTAAGTTTATAACTAGATTGAAGTGAGTGTATGTGTAGTTCAAATACTTAGAGAAAAAAAATATATGTATATTTATGATACATATTTCATAATATAAACATATAATATGAGGATTTTTGGTGGTGGAAAATGAAACTAAAACAAAATATCTTGAAGATGGATGTTACCTCTTCTTTTGGTTACTCATTTCATTTTACACCAAAGAGATTACTTGGATGGAATTTTGTCCAAAGGGTGTATTATGGAATTTATATAGATATATTGGAATTATATTTAGTTATAAATTTTCTAATCCAATGTTCTTGATAGGTTTTTATATTTAGTTATAAATTTTACAACCAATTCCTTAAATCAATTATGATGTTTCGTGCAATATCTATGGAGGGTTTTTTACAAATGATCCAGGATTTTTCATTACTAGTAGAAGATTCCTAGAATATGAATGTATTTTTTATGCATTGATGTTCCATGTGTTTTTAAAATAAGTATGGTTGTTTCTTCACATAAGATCCATGAATATTTGATGATCACATGGAATATCAATAATCATGAAAGATTTTTCTTCTCATACTCACAACCAAACATTATATGCATAGACCGATTTAGTTTTTGTGTGGTAGATCTCATCCCAAAGTCCTATGGTCAATTATCTTCTTGAATGTATGGTCTATTCACCATTCTTTTGTCCCATGTAAATAAACCTTGATGGATGATGGAAGGAGACAAGACAAGAAACATGTTTTCATTTTCCTAACCAGTATATCCATTATTTAAATGATGGGTTAATAATGTGCTATATCTAAATTTTCCAACATTGGAATAGTTCTCATCCATGATATTCTTAATAACTGAATCCATGGAATTAGAACATTGGCTATGAGTAGTTGTGAGGCTCCAAACACACTCAACACCTCTCAGTACACCATTCCTCCTAACAGAGTGGCACCTACTACTATGATGTATGATGTGCATAGGATATTCTTTTCTAAATAGGTTTCTTGATTCCACTATGCTCTATACCACCTTGAGCTGGTCAAGTGGAATGGCTCTCACATGATTGAGTATATCACCCACATGTGTGGTTGAGTGGGTCCCTTGGATTTCCAGTGTATAAATAATTTTTTACTTAATGGCTATAAAATGATTTAGTAAACTATTTATATAATTCCAATTCCACCTCAAATATATTCATGAAAAAATATAAATAATTTTACAAGGCCTTCAATATATCTTCATGTTAAAAAAGGATGGACTTCTAAAATAGAATTTTTTTCATGTACTAATGTTTCATGGAAACACAATGTCAACATATATTCATGAAAATAAATAATTTTATGGTATTCAAATCAATCATATTTCACTGAGGTAAGAAATGTGTTATTTACCAAAATCTATTCAGACATTCCATTACACATTAAGAATAGATAAACAATCATCAGATATAACTCCACTTGGTCTCAAAATTCTCTTTCAATCTAGTATCCTCCCAAAAATTTTATGTTAGTCATGGAATCTCCTAAAAAACATAAAGACTTAAGTGGATTATATATCAAACATAACATTGTTGGGTCCCAAATATTTCACCTTCAAGATGAAGAAAATTACATCAAACACCATAAAATAAAGAACTAAAATGCTAAAGAGGATAAAAGATGATTGTTGATGAAGAAAAATATGGAATAGGAAAATAATCCATCTGTGTACTGAATCCTATGAACGGTTTGCAGAAGGCATTGCCTGCGAACCTAGAAATAAGCGAAATGAAGGTGAAAAAACTGGCTCCAATGAAATATGTTGTTGGATAAATGGAGGTGGAGAATTCCACCCCCATGTAAGACATCCCCCCAAAACTAAGTATTTCATTGGATGATGTGGCATCCCAGCACCCAAAAATGATGCCTCCCACTGACAAAGTTTTTCGTCGATCAAGGAGTTCTCCATGGGATTTCGAAAAAGGCACTACACAACCCATTGATCAAGTGCTCAGCTCCCATATAAATAAACCCCCTAGGGGGTCTAAAAAGCATACTCCCAAGAGTGGAAAAGTGCTCCCAGATGGGAAAAAAGGGATGATGCACTGAGGGAAAAGCATAAAGGGCATGGGAGAAATTCCTCCCACACCCAAAGCAGTTCACAGAAGTCATCCCATGAACTATATGCAGGTGTCCCTTTGCAGACTCCATCCCATGAATAGTATGCGGAAGACCCTCCGTGGAATATAACATGTGGAGGAAGTTTTGTTCATGGAAATGATGTTTCATTTATGAACCCCGTGAATGAATAAAAAAATGTATGTAGATTCTACTATGTGGAAAGTATTTCATGGATAAACCCATGCATAAAATGGAATGCAAATGATGCTACATGGTAAAAACTAGGCTGATGAACCTATGATAAAAATGGTTCACATACTCCCCTATGAGGAAGATGGTACGCGACCATCCCTTTATGAGAAATGGTATGCGACCATCCATTTGTGGGAAACATTACATGGACTACCTTATGAGGCTGATAGTTTATAGACGACCTTATGTGGCTAGCCTTACATATAAAAAATAGTTTGTGCCTACCAGTCCATACTGCATGGGCAGTGCCCCCGCACCACCACTCAATATCACTTCCATGATGCTGTCTTGGACTAGTCCCTTCACTATCACCACTGACCCCAATTAAAAATGGAGAGTCGCAAGATGAACTTTTTGGGCCAGGTCATCAAAAATTCCAATTTTAGCTTTATGAGACCCCTACATCTATCCCTTAGATTCCCTGAGTTAAGGTGCCCCCCAGGATACTCCTAAACCCCCATCACCTACCTCCTATTCTAGGATGGTCCAACACTCCATCGACAATCATGGACTTAATGTTTCTTACATGATTGGACACCCCCTTCTCCATCCATAAAACTCTATGTCTGGTGAACTTTTAGATCTTTATAAACCTTATTTTCTATCAGAAATGGAAACTCAATGTCATTTGAACACCTCTTCTTGGCTATGCGAAAAATTCCTTGGCAGCTCTGGATATTTTCCCCACAAATAAGGCTTATCAACCAAAGACAAATTCATCCTCAATAGAGGCTTCTCCTTCTTACATAATCCCAAAAATTTCCCAACCATATATCATTTCTCATGATCTTAAAACCCCTATAATTATGATTTACACATTCACCCCTATCATATTCAAGTCATGTCAGAACATCTGGACCTGATTATCCTCCAGTTAATCATGGTTTCTCTAACAAACAGTCCACATTGTATAACCTTAAACTGTAAGACCCCAATTTTTCCTCACCACATGACATTAAACTATATGGTATCATCCCCTGAAATATTAAATTAAACTATGATGCCATATTCCAAGCTATATGACTATAAAATATAGTATTCTAGGCGATTTAGAATCTCCATAAACATCCTCGACCATTAGAAATGGAAGGTCATGGTCCTGAGGAAAACTTTGTTTGACTATGCACACAATTCCCTGGCGAATCTTCATATGTTTCCCACAAAAATTTCCTATGAACCAGAGACAAATTATTCCTCAGGAGTGGCTTTTCCTACCTCCATATGCTATAATGGCTTCCAGGCCTCGCATCATTTCTCCTGATATGTGATCCTCCAGAATCATGGATTAAACATTCCTTCACTCTAATGTTCGAGGCATGTCAAAACATGTCAACATGATTATCCTCTAGTTAATCATTGTCTAATCTATATGAATTTAAACTATAGTATACCCCATACGATGCTCAAAAGGGAACTCTTCCTGAGGTAAGTGCTTATCCTTTTTGTGGGAGGTGGCACTATTTATCCTCTTAGGCTTATCCTAGGACATGTACGGATAGATCATCATACATGACTATCCTGGATATCAAAACAAGGGAGGAAATCAGAACATTCAATGACTCTCTCTCTCTCTCTCTCCCTTTGGTATCCAGTACCATCTATTAGTAGATGATGTGGGATATTCAATCTTTAGATCCACTACCTCCTCTTGTTTCTCACATTGAGAATGAACCACGTTGTCTTAGAGGTTAATGGTGATCATGACATCCACATAGCTCTAAAACATGGGCGCCATCCATGGTGTAATAACCAACCAAACCTTCAAATCATCATGAGTCATGATCCTCCTCATGGTTCTAGAAACATGGGCCTCCTCTTATGAATAATCCCCAAATTCAATGAACTATGAGAACCCCGATTCCTTCCCTAACCAAGATATGTAGGACGTCTACCTAAGGCCTGAGCTCAAGGGACATTCTCCTTACAAGTCAATGCTAATAAAATTCCCCTAAACTCATCAAGGTTTCCTCTTCATAAGTAAGCCCGACTTATTTCTCTCTAATGGGAATCTCCCATGCGTATACCCCAATCATTACCACAAAAAAAGTCCCCTTAGAAGGTGTAAGTCCAAACTCAAACTGATCTACATGGAATCTGATTCCTCTCATGAGGATACATAGGAATCCCATCTTATGGGTTCACTCCCGATATCAGAACAATATCTACCCCTTGGATGATGATAAACTCCAAAGCACCTAATTATACATCATAACTCATCAACTTATCGATAAAAGACCCGATAATAATTAACGTGTTTAAAAAAGGTAACATTGATAAAGAACCCCAAATACAAATAGATTTATTTGTCAATGGAGAACCTCAGATACATACAAATGATTCCTGAACCATTAATATTTCTGATTGATCTTGCGACATAGGGGTAATCCACAGACACATTCTTGGGAATGAACCAAGGATTCAATAACATATGAACATTGATTAAATATGTAATAGAGTCCTAGAGTAGGAAATAATTCCCCCCAAAAGGGTGTGATGTGCCTGAAATCCCATCCTCTCGACCAATGGATTCCGTATGTATCATTGGCCAAATCATCCAATGAGCACCAACCTTTGGAAAGTAAGTCCACAAATCATGGATAAAAGGGTTGTTGGGTGTTTTTGGCTTTGTGAATAATCCCATTGAAGACCATATGAGGAAATCATACTCAATATGGGCCGATTTCATAAACAATCAACCCCCTACAATTGCCTACCAGGACCATTCAACTGTGGAACCTCATTCATAATATAAAAAGGGCACACTGCCTTATCCTAGTGTGACCATCTTTCCTAGAAAAAGGGGTCAATATGTGAATCAGGTTGAAATGAAATGGTAATACCGATGTGAAACACTATAATAGTAAGAAATATTCTGTTATCCATCATACCATTTTGTTTTTCCTAATACAATTTGAATTAGTAGGAAACAAAAATGGTAAACCCAAAACGAATTGATAACCAAGGTGGGGGCATTATTCCACCTCAATCCCCTTCCTTAACATAAAAAAAGAGGTCCAAGCCAAATCATCAGTTATGCATGTGATCATGAGATTCTACATTGATGGATTTTTTTGTTGGAACTTACCATATATATTGTAGGTTTCCAGAGTAACCATCAATCCAAATGGAATCTCGACCACTGACATAGATACACACTTCAATAGCCACATAGGTGGCCAGGTCTCCAATAAATAATAGGACTCCCTCTCCTACCCAGTTTATTCAAAAATGGGTTTTAAATGTGCTAATCAAAGAGTACCACCAAAATAGCAATCTCCCAACAATAGAGACTAAAAGGTAGGCATTCCAATTGGTAAAATATCACCAGCTGCCTCTTTATCCATGGATGGTAATCTAACACATAATGGCTCCACTATCCATCTCAAATCATTTCATGATCCTGTACCCAAAACAAGACAATGAATACCACCCTATCTCAGGGAGGCAGATGAATTCGACACTAATAAATTTATCCCATCTACAAAGGAACCCCGTTTGAGGGCTCCACATTGAGGATGTGGACAAAGGTGGAATAAAACCTAATATCTTTTCACTCTGAAGAGGATCTCATAGCAAGGGAACCTGATAAAGTCCAACAGACATGGGCCCCTCGAGCTGCTTATCAAGGGAAGTGAATGAATAATCAGGAATAGGTCATCACCCTGATTAATAAAAAGGAAATAAATCACAGAAACAAGGAATAATCCAATGGTTAGAATACAATTCTTCCCCTTCTACCGAAGACCACCATAGATATTTGGCGGTAATCTACAAGTGGACACAAATTATTACTCGTTCTTATGAATCCCACCATGGAAATAAGGTGGCACTGTACGTTCCAATGAACATTCCTTCAAATGTTCGATGATACCACCATGAAGATAGAGCAACAAATTATAGGATGATGTAAATCTCTATAAATATATAATAATACCATTATCTAAATAGGACAGCAACTGGATATAAGAAGGTAAAAATTCCTAGTAACGGACAACAAGCCTGCTATCTAAATAGAGTAGAAAATAACGGGCAATCATACAACACTAACAGTGTATATGAATCCCACCTTTCAGATATAGTGGAAAATAGGTAGCTATAAATTCTAACCTACCTAAATGAATCCCACCATCCAAATACAGTGGTAAGAAAATATGAGCAGAGTCTAATTCATGTTGATGCAAATCAAGCACAGGAGACAAATACATTGCCAATGAGAAGATGAAAATAAATGCTTGCTAATATAAATCCCGCAAGTCAAATATAGTGGAAACCGGAGAAAATATATGGCATACCCCAGCTAGGTGGGGGAAGACTCATTCCTCTACCTCGACAAATGAGAACTTTCAGTACCCACTAGAAACTCAAGGAGGACTGGAGCAGACACAAACTCCAGATCCCACATCGTAATGGGAATTTATACATTTTCTAACCAAGGACATAACACAACACATCCAAGTGATGATGGATGATCAAATATCTTTTCCAAACCTAATCATCCAGACCTGTCATGATGTCATTTCATCGGAGGAAAAAGCGTGGAGTCAGGCCCACAACCTGATCTCCCTAGGCGGGGTGATTCATACACCAAATTAGATAATCACTCTAAAGCATACCAGTATCCATTCTTCATTCTAGAAGGGATGATGGCCATATTTCATGATACAAGGACAACCAGATTGGTAACAAATACCCATTCCAACTGGGGGACACTGGTCTAAAGTGGTGGACACTCTAGGATAGGTATATATCCCTCCCATAACTCAAGATGTTAATCTATGTATCCCAGTGACATCATGGGAACCAATTATATGGGGAACCATATACGATGGTTATTACCAATAGTAGTCAGCCGCAGTTTCCCGCAAAAGAGAACCCAAAAATGAAACTTTCCAAAGGAAATCGGAAAATGTAGAGAACATTCATGATTCTAATCTAATGGAAGATAGAGTTCTTGATTCCCTAAAACATCAATCAATAGAGGCTCAAGATCCTGTCAATCCATTACCAAATTATGGAATCAGTAGTAACAGTTGTGAAGGTCCTCCCCATAATGTTGCATCCAACAGCTTTGAAGTTCCTCCCTAGATCACCCATGAGGGATTACTATGTGGGATGAAAATGATTGATCAAGAGAGCCTATCTCTTGATGAGTGTAATGGTAGCCCTCCCCTTGACCATAAGATCGAACAGTAAGAAGGAACCCTTGCTTTTCTCTTCCTTGATTGTCCTCCCCAGGGTACACATTGTAGATATGTTTCTTCCTATAGTCAAATGCCAAGCTATCATGGTAGCTATCACCCTAATGGTAGTCACTATAAAGGACCTCCCCATGGTGACATCATGCAATGATAATGTTCTCCCCTCATTGCAGCTTATCTTGAAGGCCCTACTTAGGATGCACACTGAAGATATTCTCCCTGTATACACACACCAAGTTATGATAGTAGTCCTCACCATCATAGCATTCATTGTGAAGGTCCTCACCTCAATGAAGTCGAACATCAAGAAGGTCCTCCCCATTCTGTGGTCTTCCCAGAAGGTCCTCCCCAGGGTATATGTCCTAGGAACTCTTCCTACGATCAGACATCAATATGTGATGGTAGCCCTCTCCATTATAGCACTAGTTGTGAAGGTCCTCATCGTAGTCAACATTCAAAATGGAAAGAAGGTCCTCCCATCACCAAGTAGTATAAGAGAAAGACCTCATATCCTAAGGTACTTCGAAATATAGATTTTGACATGTCATGTACTCTTTCTATGACAAGTAATATCCTTTCTCATCCAGAAGAGGGCCTGATACCATGATTCTTTTCTAAGCCACCCAAATTCTATCTCTATACAAACGAGTCTTCCACTAACCCCAATGATTGGAACAAAATCATCAATAAGCATTCAAGTTGGGCGGATTTAGCAGAGGTGTCCCTGACCGAACAACAACAAGATATGATGCATTTAAGAAGACAACTAGCTAGGGATGATATACCAGTGATGTATTGGACCACGACCAATTCTCATTACAACATACCAAGAGAGCTATCATAAGAATGTATACACAATATTCACCACAATATCTAGACAAATATCACCAGTTGAAGAAAAAATGTCTTCCCTATGAAGGGTATGTAGACCACATTAATTTATAAGGGGATCGTCATCAAAAAATTAACCTAGAAGATCTTTTGTATTCAGAAAGACAACAATAATAGTGTAAAATAGAAAAAATTGAATTGGGTTTCCTCCACGTGCTGTAAAAATTGTGTTTCATCATCTATGACACACAATCTAGTGTTCAAATTTAGGGATGGGGAGAACATGGAGCTCTAAACTTCACCCCACTTCATGTCCAGTAGAACCCACCATTAATGACATCCTGTAATTTAATCATCCCAATATGGAATCCAAATGAAGTACCTATTCAGAAAATATGACATTCTTGGAAATAACCAACCCTGATTAAGTATCAAAAGAGTCAGGACCGATGAGAGAAATTCATCGAAAATATCATAATCTAGGAAACCGAGAACATCCAGGAGGCTTCCTACCTAAGGGAGGCCAATAAAAAAGAACTGATCAAGTCCTTAGGAGAAAAAAATTCATGTGTCGACCAGACACCATATCCATCTCACTCATACATTGGAATTTGTGATATCAATAGAGAAGCAATATCCATAAAAACTGCCACAATACTGGATCATCCCCAACCTGTAGGGATGAGGGAAATTTTAATACAAAATTCCCCTGTAAGATCAAAAAATACAGACCATGGGATGAGAATAAAAGAATGAGAGAAATCCCAGCCTATAGGGATAGAGGCATTTTACCTCAAATTCTTGTCCAATAGACATCTGTTATCTACCATATAGGGAGAACGGAAAATAGAGAGGTCGCCCGTTCTACCCCATCTCATGATTCATGTACCCGGGGATGGAGGCATATTTTAAGATCATATCAGGGCACTCTTTGACTCACTCTTCACTACAAAACTCTAAGGGCACCATAGAATGGAAGGAGGAAATCCAATAAAGGACTATATAATCTATCCTACCATTTGGCACCTAGTATGCCCCTCGAAATGCAGCATGTATCACTGAATATTGTGAATTTCAATCCCATGGACCTTAATGAAGATAATAAAAATGAGGAGGATTCAAGGGAAGATGGTTCCCTTCCATAAGTGATCGACATCGAGCATGAATGTGTGCATACCCAAAACCTAAGAGAGTCATTAAATTTGGGAACCTCTGCAACTAATCCCTCATTACCTACCTTGAAAATCCCCAATAAGCAGATGTACAAGAAAAACGTTACATACAACCCACCTCCTCCCCTAAATAAAAACACTTACCTAATGCTTGAGGATATATTTTCTCAACCGGAGGAAGAAATGAAAGAGATAAGGAGAATCAATGCTAAGCTGGTCCAAGGAAGTCTTCCTACCGAGTACATTCCCCAAGTAGAGTGTCGACATAGAAATCTAGCAGAAGTGCCTCTTCCCCACCGGACCATCCCAGTAAATGAAGCAAAGTCAAAAATATAATTCAAGGAAGTGATGGGACCATCAGTCTACTTGAACCCAATCATGGGAGGATATCAAGATTTTCCTCCATTAGGGAAGAAACCGAAATAGATTCATGAAAATCCAAAAAGGATACCCCTGACTAGGTATCCGTCTTAAGTACTAGTTGTAGCAACAATTCCAAAATTTCCCCCCATTTCACTAGCCCATGATGAGTTCTAGAAATAAATGCATTTAAGGCTCATAAATACCATCGCGTCATTGATAGCTCAATTGGAAGTCATGGAAGGGATACACGCTCCGATACAGCCAAAATAGAAGCCCTACCTCGACTGGGTGAGAAAAGTCCTACAACCGAAAAATTTAGAGAACCTAATATTCCCATCATTTAATGTATTAGGGGTCCTAGAACAATATATTATTCACTACTCGTCTTACCATGATCCCATGATGGGAACCCTAGAGAAACAAGAATTAGTAAATCTTAGATTATTCATGTGAACTCTGCAAGGTTTATCCTTCATATGGTATACCAGTTTTCTAGAAAACTTAATAACAGGATGGGAGGATCTTAGGAACTGGTTTTTTTTCTAGTTAAGATGGAAATTTCCAAAAAAATATTTATTGACCTCATGAACTACAAACATCGAGAGAATAAGAGAGTTTCAAACTTAATTTTCATATGGAAAGGTTTGACTTACTCACTGAACTGACCACTACCCCAAGATGAGATGTTGTCCATGTTCATGGAAAATCTCCATGATGAGATATGGACACCCCTCATCCTAGTGAAATATACTAGTGGGTTCTAGGACCTCTCTGCAATCTCTAAAAGGATAGAATATTTCTTGTAATTAATTAATATCATGTACTAGGTAGCTTCATCATCCCCATTAAAAAGATCTATAATATCTGAAGTGGGTTATGTTATGCTTAATCCTCCCTCGGTGATGTCTCTAGCTCCAAGACCCACACCAAACTGTGTAGGCCCCCCATGGACATGATACCTTCTTGCCTAAGTAATATCTCATCATTAATACATACTTACTAGATTCCATTCTTGACCTTTAGTGAAAATTCACCACCATAGTATCTGCTAATCCATGAGCCATTGTAAGCTCTATATCACCCAACAATGCATCCTGTTGTAAACACTCAGCTCACCTCTAAAAACATCCTGATTTTGAAGTAATCTCTTGCCTCGATCTACCACTACATATATGATCCACATGCCCTTCCCCAAGGAATCCAAAAATTCCCCTATATAATTCACAATGGTATTCTGATGCCACCACATCCACTCCATGACCTACTCAATTCATCAATAACTGACCTACAACCTCACACCATAAGAGTATTGTACTTGAGGCTTTCCTCAAGAAATGTTTTCTTCCATGGTTCATGATTTTATGACAAGATAAACCTAAAAATTGGACATGGATGTCTAAATTTTCTCAGGAAAATAAAACTAACATGACCTTCTACCCATTCTCGGCTTCCAAGAATTAAACCCATGACATTTTCCATCTCCCAATCCATCCAGAGGACCTCACCTGCAACCAGTAAACGATGTTCTCCCCACCACATGACTCCATATGTACCATCCAAATAGCATAACCTATAAGGTGTCCCATATCTATCCAAATCACAATCAAGATATGAGGCATATAGCTAGAGCCTTCTCAACCCACCCGAGATGATATTAAGATATTGGACATGATCATTACTAGAAAAAATCATGCTAAGAAGTCATTGATGAACACCACTACAACTATCCATCACTGATGTCACCTCCAATTACAGGGACAACTCAACCAGCCACAAGTCTCAGGATTCTTTACCTACCAATCTTTCATCAACACTCAGACACCACAACTTGAATGAAATTTCTATTCAAGACTCACCATCACTTCATGATTCTTTATCAAGTTGTCATGAACCAAAATTCCCATTGGCATCACTTCCATTTTCCCACTCGAGTAACCTCAACATGCCCCCAGTGATATACATGGAAACATATCAACCACCACTTCAATCCACAACCCAATTGTCTCACACATTAATCACACTTCCTACTATGATCATACAAAAATATGATTGGAATTTATCCCGAGACACATGTTCATCTATCCAAAACAACATCATGTCTTTCCTAAAACGAGCCCACATATGGACCTCCTCTAGACCCTAAAGGTATCTCACTTTCCTAAGATCACATAGTATTCCTAACTCTAGATCACATGAGTTGTACATCTCCAGAGTTAGGCATAACACACACTCACTCATCTCACTATGCCTCTTGGTCTATCAGCCTCATTGGACTTGAGATATTCTCAAAATTCTCAACCAATGAACCAATAATTTGTAAAAGAAATCCACACCACATGACCAAAACCATTCTAATGTGTCACTTAAATATCACAAGTACACATCCATTATTTGGTCACTCTTTTCATGTTCACAAAAAATCAACATTGATTCCCACATCAACAACCATCAAGGAAATTGGGAAAGGCTCCTAATGTCCTTTACTCTTACCAAAAAAAACCATATAACCAACCACAAGCATTCAAATATATTCTTGATAAATAGACCAAATAATAACCACGATCTTTTACCAAAGTCGACGGCACTGACCATGCATCGATACAACCTCTAAAGCGACCACTTGTTCTTCACCTCTTAAGGCACCATCTTCACTGGTCTATCATCCCTTGTGGTTACCCTCAATTTTACAAAACATTAAAATCATACCCACAACATGAGTTGCATCCCCACAACCATTGCCTTTTCCATTTATAGCTCTAGTCTAAACATGAACTTAGAAACATTATCTATTTTCCACTACCAAAGTCCAAAAACTCACATGTTTCATACTCACCAAAAATCACTAGCATCATTAACCAATCCCCTTCCCGAGTCACCACGAAAGTCAACTAATACCAACTCCCTAAACCAGAGTCACACCTAAAAAAATATATTGGCTCTATCTCTAAGACATACAAACTTCCAAAATCAAACAACCCACATCTCAAAAGTGGAAACCCTACCCCTGTTCTAAACACACTCAATTTAACACACTATGAAACCATTTAATCTAGGTCCTACACTATATATAATCACACACATACATCGAAACCATGATCCAAAAACCCACTCTAGTGTCAAAAACATAGAGCATAAAATTTCAATCCATATAGGTTTTTACATCCATTTAGCCATGTGTCATTTCAAAACTATTGAATTACTAGGTAACCAAAGGCATGACAAGAATCATTCCTTTTATAAGAATATCAAAACCATAAAGTCCTCACATCTTATAGCCAAAGGTCTCAAAACTAAGGTGATATCACTTACATAACCTCCCACAAATAGGGTCAAAAAAAAGTTTTACCCAAATTCACATTTAATTTTTTTTTTACGAAAAATTTCAAGAAAAATCAATATGAAAAATAAAAAAGATGAACAGTACACCACCAATGTATGAATCCCAAGGAACTATCAATCACATGAAATATATAGATGGAAAATAAATCCTATGTTACTAGCATGATGCATGAACTCACTCACCATGTATTTCCATACTAGGACAAGAGATAAAACCTCGTAAATCAATAACATCACATCAAAGTGGAACACTAGAGTTGGAAATAACAATCACTTATAAAAGCAAAAACCGAAAACCAATTAACACCCATGGAACTTTGATTTTTCTCTTATATGTGGGGTTACAAGAACCCATACACAAGCTCATTACTAGTCCCTAACAAGATCCTAATCTCTTATCTTACATTACCAAAATAGTAAGACAAAATACACACTCTGATACTACTTTGTAACATGCCCAACCAGGATGGAACTTTTCAGTGCCCTAATATAGGTCATCACATAACCTCAGGTATGCCCCCTGTACATTAGAGGCTAACGAATAGAAGAAAATTTCTATGAAGAAACATTAGGGAGACTATACCCTCTTTTTAGAGTAAATCCACAACACAAACAATATCAAAAGATATAATAACTAGTAGGAACAAATAAATGGATAGCATGTGACAATGAAAACATGTTACCACTTCACACATGTAAAAACAATATGATGAATACACTACATGTCATGTAGTCAATACAAACATAAACCAGAACCAAAACTACCACAAGCCCCTAGATATGGACCAGAGTCCCAACCCAGTCATGACATCCTAGGATCCAACTCGATCTCCTGTGAACAAATAAACATGAGGTCCCAATCTTGAACCTATATTAGAAAACTAGTAGCATCTACTTTGGTACCCAAGTGATGTGAGGTAATGAGCAGGGTGTGAGCACAACTTAGTGATCCACCAACAATGGTTTCTAAAGTAATAACCAGCCTTTACAACAGTGAGTGAAAGGAAAAATTGAAATAAATAAACAAGGCAACAAGGAAATCATTTAAGTAATTATATAATATCCATTTTATCTGTTAATTTCTCTAGGGTTAATCGATAAAACTAATTCAGGTCACACTGGGAGTCTAATCCAATAGAGGAGGGGGTACAAACACTTTTAATATCCAAGGGTGTTTCCTAATAAAAAACTATAACATACCTATTAGTTAACAATATTCACTTGATCGTCCTCATCATTTGTCCCATGGGTTAATAATTTAAATAATTTATTCTATAACCTAAGGTGGTCACTTACCATGAATAAGGGAATAGGTAAAGTTCACTATCTCACTAGGGATAAATATTTCATAAGAAACTACATCACACATACTTTGGAGCCTCATTCCAGGTAGTCTCATCAATTACATCACACCAACTTCGGAACCTCAGTCCAAGTAGTCTCATCCAAAGAATCTATTAGGTTCCTAGAGCATCATTCTGACTCCCTATCCCATGCATTCCATGGATGGGTTTAGAGATTTTGTCCAACCCGGCTTGTGGGAGGAGCCTCATTCCTTTATCACACACCGCAAAGTCATGTGTACATGATTATTTATCCATTTACCACATATACCTTATCGCAAACCATACACAATCAATAAACACAAAATTTACAACTAAAAATTACTCAACACGTGAATTATCATCAAGCCTTAAGCCATTAGCACATTCACCAATTACATTGCATAACCCATTTAACCCATTTTTCTTTTCTCATTCCTTAACCCATTAAGTATGTTCAACAATTCCCACACATTAGCCTATATTAATCATTTCCCATACATTATCCCATTTAACACATTTATTAATTCAAAATAAATTACCCATTTAACATGTTCATTATTTCACATGAATTAACCAACTTATGCATTTCAAGTGCAGCTCATAAGTCACTGAGAAATATATCTTTATTACATCCAACACATTTCATATTGATCCAACCAATCCCTTATGCGATGTCATCAATTATTCATATTCATCATTTAGTTCATTTAATAACCATGTTAACATGCCAACATAATCTTCATGGTCTTATATTAATAGACCATAGATCAGTTAAATATATATGGTCCCTATAAAACTTTAAAACACATCATGGTATAAAAACACAATTAAAGATACTAATTTTAAATCATCTTGAATCCATCCTTTAAAACACGGGTCTTCCTCTTTGAAACCAAAACATGCCCCAAGATTTTTTTTCCATTTCATCCATCCAAAATAACCCTTAAATAATTTTCACAAAAGGGAACCCTAACCTCATTTCAAACATCATTTTAAATTTATTATTTAAATCCCTATTTTAAAAACCTTGACTTCATCATCTTATTTTAAGGAATTATTCATTTTAAAACATCATTTTCCTCCAATAAATCAATAATTAGGTCAAATCCCCAAAACACACCATTAAAACCATTTCAACCCTCCTAATAATTTTCAAAATCAAACTTGTAATAATTTCAGTTAAGCCATTAACCCAAACCATATAATCAATTACAATTTTACAACCCATTATCTCTCATAATTCCCCTATCTCAATGATTTCTAATTATTTTCACCATTTACAGGGGTTCAACTTACAGAATGGAAGCCCTAGGTTTGGTCTCACTCACCATCAAACCGAATGGGGTTTATGAGGGGTTTCTCACCTCAATATAAATCCCAAATCACCTTCTTATATCCAAGATATCAATACACAATGTGGAAGTGAAATATCAAAACCACATACACATATAGTACATCAATACTATGGGAAAATGCATTAAGATGACCTACCTCATGTTTTTTGATGACCGCTTGCTTAACCTCCACCCTTGATTCAAACTCAAACACCCATTAAATCTCCAAAATATAATTTTATATAAAAGTGGGGGTTTTAGATATTTGGAAGGAGAGAGGATATTTTACAAGACCTAATCCAAAAAATAGAGCAAGGAGGAGTGTTATACTCACCAGAGCTTTGATTCACACCAAATGGCACTCCAAAAACCATATAATTGAAGGAAAATCATCCATAGAGGAGTAGGGGGATGATGGTTCATCACCCTTTTAGGGGGTTTAATGGTGTGAGAAACCAGGGAAGAAATAAATAGGATTGGTAGGGAAAATGTGAAAAACCCACTTTTTAAAGGCTGCATAGTTATCCAAACTGTGCACAGACCATGTGACTCCCTCTATCCAAGAGGGGATAATACACCCTATTTCTTGGAATCACCCACATAGTTTTGAAAACTGTGTAGTAATTATGCGCTAGCCTCTGCCCAAAAGGGTCCCCAAGCTACACAGTATCCTAGGTAAGGCACACAGTTTGTACTAACTGTGCGCCAACTATGTGATTTACACTGTTTCACCTCTTTTCCCTTCCTTTCATCTCCTAAACCCTGTAAGACACCCCTTAAACACCTCAGATACCTGAGAACCATCACATTATCCAAAAATGATGTTTAATCAAAATTTAAACACATATGTACCTTTATGAAAGTTCTGGATCTTACAATATTCAAGTCACACTATAGACCCTCAATGCACTAGTAGGTCACATGAGACCAAATAAATTGGGAATTTGGTTGAAGAATTACCCATTTATCTAATATTTATTATAAATATTCCTAGAATATATATTTTAGATGCCTTGGAACAAGGACTCAACATTAAGTTTCAGATGTCCGACATTACAAATTCCATCATTATGAAATCGATTATTGATATTCATATGTTTACTTAAATAGTTTTAATATTCAAGGATAAGTTTCAAGCTCATGTGATTATTTTTATAGAATTATTTTATCATCATTTATTCCAACCATATTATTCATTTTTCTCAAGTTATTAATTATATTTATTATGTTTTCAGTTATTTACCTTTCCATATAGATTATGCCTTATTTACTCATGATAGCCTCTACTATACAAAACTATTACTGATCATCTAAGCTCACCATTATTTTATTTAATTTCACCAAGATATGGATAAGGAATATTTGAATGAGTTTATGAATAAAAATTATTTACTTTCACTATGTTATGTATTTTATTTATAAAAATGTAATTTGAGATTCAAGTTTGTATCTAGTTTACCAAGACTACTATAATATTTAGTAAATTTGGATTTTACTTATTGTATATAGTGACAATTTTATAAATTAGACATTGGCTTTGAGATACTAGAGAAATGGTATTTATAGTTTGTATCAGATCTTGTGTAGTCGATAAAATGGGAATAAGATTAAAGAAAAAAATAAATTAGGGAACATAACCATATGAATGACTTTGAGGATTAGTCTAAGTATATGATGAAATCATAATGTTTTTGTGAGGTTGATATTTTTTGGTTTTCATAGTGATACATCTTTTTCTAGATACTAAAAGTCTATATAGATTTGGAACAGGTTCATCTAGGTGTAATAACCTAATTTTTTTTGGTTGATTACATCATGGAATCATTATAGTGCACAATAACTATTCCCTTACTGTTCACCTAGTTTGACACTCCCGGGGGATATGTTTGGGTTAATTCACATTTTCAATGTCTTATATGTGGGAACATGGTCTTTATACAAGTGAATTCCTTAATCCAATTTTTATCTCCTAGACCAAGGTACTACCTATTCCATGTCAATTGTTTTTGTGAGAGGATTGAAGTGGTCATGAATTAGAATTCGGAAATTAGGTTGTATAAGATTTATATTTATGATATTTTGGTTATAAGAATAATGAAACATCTAATTATTATTTAGTATAATTTTTTTTAATATATTTGAATGAATATGTTGAATGGTACTAATATCTTAGAAAAATTAATTAATGGTATGGTGATATTTTATAGAAAAATACACGATTGGGGGAAAGATAACCCATAATATTCACACACTGTTGAGACAAAAATGTCTATTTTAGATAAAGAGATGATTGATATTGATAAAGTAAATATTTTTATATTGGTGACCTTGGAATTGATTAGGGGTTTGATGGTGTCTTTACTAAATATTATAGTAATTTTTTATTATAGAATATATATTTGGTAATATGATAATTTATTTAAGGAATATGGAGAAAGTAATTTTTTGAAGCATTCAGGTTTTCATTATGGTTTTATTGTTATTTATGTTATTATCATGTTTTAGTAGAATATATGATCAATGTATTCACATATTTGTTATGCACCATTAAGTGATAATTTATATTGTTTGAAGAACTAATGTTTAGTTGATTTTGTAAATTTAGTGACCTTTATTCTATATTTTTGGATTTTTATTTTGGTTAGACATATTTTGGGAGGGTCTCTTAGTTAACAGTTTATGGACTCAATTCAGTTGGACTTTGGGTCTTACCTTCGTGGTTTTAGATATTAATGTATTATATTGGATAACATGTGATAACCATTTGGTTTTGTTAAATATTTAGATACATATGGGAAGACTTACCATTCTTTCATGCATCATATGATCAATTAAAATATAATTTTAGTTCTTCATGTATAAAAATAAATCTTTAATATTTATATCTTGGAGTAAGAGATGAAGTAGAAATTTATCAATGCACAACCAAAGGATGAAGTTGGGATTTTAAAATAGAAACATACCAAGTAAGTACATTTTATGTTTTTCTTTATCCATATAGTAAAAGAATACCTCAACATTAAGAAAATAATATTAATTTTTTTTTATATTTTTATCTTTTATTATGAATCAATATTATTTTCACACATCAAATATTTATGGTTTTTTGTTGCTAACTTTCTGTAAACAGTGTTCAATATCACTCTCTATTAGTCCTTGGGAACTATATTTCTCCTCCATGTCCATATTTGTTCTTCCCAGTAGTGTTCTCCTATTTGGAAACCTAGTTCTATGTTATGTAAGATGACTTTTTTATTTCCCTTTTCCTATTATAAGAGAAAGTTTAATTAACCTTTTTAGGATGTGAGTTTCCAGCAACGGTATTTTAAAATGTCAAAACCCTTTATTACTAAGAAAAATATCAAATTTTTTGGGTGATCTTTATTAAATAGTGGTAAAATGTGATGCCCCTTTAATTTAAAAGAATAATATTTTTGATACCATATATAACATATAACACAATCTTAAAAAAATCATGAAATATTATTATATATAATCATTATAACCTAGATATTAAATTGGAGGGTATGGATAGGATTAACCCCAAAATTAAATATAAGTATTACCTTCTCAATACATATATATTTATTAATTATTATAAAATAATCATCTAATTAATAGTGGTAAAATTTTATTCTTTAAAATAAATTTTCTTTAAAAATTATTTTTTTCTTAAGTAAATATTATAATTAATTTATTGAAATTTTATAAATTTTATTTAATAAATGTGTATATTTTTTTAATAATTATGTCAAATTTTTCTATGAGTGAATATTTTATATTTTTCTAAAATGATTGATTTTCTAGTGAATAGGGAAAAATAATAATTCTTTAATGAAAGCTGTATTTTCATTTGAAGAATTTTAAATTTTCCATATTCTTTTAAAATTATTTCATAGTAAAACTAATACTATAATATTAGGGATATTCCAATTATTTTGATCAGAATAAATTTTATGGTTTAATTTAGTATGAATACATTTTTATACTTTAAAATGCATTTTTCTAATTAAATGTTTTTCATTGTGTTTTGGATTTTAATATTAAAATAACTTCTACCACATATAAAATTTAAATATTTTAAAAAAGATTCCATATTTGGAATTATGTGGTCCAAATTTGTTAAATAGGTCCCTTTTATTTTTTTATTATGAATAGTAACCATAGTAAATAATTGTCACCATGGTAAGGGTAAATCAGGTAAATAACGATAAAAATAAAATGAGAAGGAAAAAAATTGTTCCTAACACTTTCCTTTTTCATATTTTCTGAGTCGGGTTTAGCTATTTTCCAATAAGTATTTAATATATGGAAACATAGTTCTATATTTATATGATTAGGAACTTTATTTTAATTTAATAAAATAATAAATATAAAATTTCACACTCTTGAAACTAATGAATATAAATTTTTAATAAATATAAAAATTGGAAATTTTTGGCTCCAGATTTTTATTTTAAATTTAAACTAATTTTTTACATCATATTAGTTTAATTCTAATATTTATTTATTTTATAATTTCCTTAAATGTTTACCCGATGCCAACATAATATTTCTTTAATTAAAATAAAAATAAAAAATATAAATTTTAAATATTAAATGTAAAATAATTTAACTGATTTATAGTATTACATGAATGATATAGATTAATATAACATATTTGTGTTGTTTTAAATAATTATATTTAAATTCCTCCTCTAACAAGACATATTTGAAGTCAAATTGAATAAATTGTGTCCAAATGATATTAATGATATTTTATGAAAATAATATTTTATTAAGTTATATAAATATCATAAATATATTAAGAGTGGACATGTGGATAATATATTGTAGAAAAATTCATCCCTAAGTAGTTAATGAAAAAAATCAGCTTATAAGTTAAATTATAACCCTTTAATATTAAAAAATTTATCACCATGGTAAAGATTCGAATTTGTAACCCAATGGTATAACCCAAGATACAAGATCTAAAATTTAACCAAAACAAATATTTATTTAATTTGATGCTTATATTTAGACCTTGGCCTATTTTACTATGAATATACTGCCACTGTGTATCATTTTCCTAGATAATGACTTAGTTATATTTTAATTTTCTTTTTAAAATATTAGTGTGTTCTTTCCCTCCCTTATGAAAGAATACAACTTTATCTTATATTTCTCACAACACTATGAGAAACATATATCTACAAATCCATACCCATTTATATTCTACTCATCATACATGTTCTAGAGGTTCCTTTTTTCCCGAATAACCAACCTTAGGTTCCTTAATAAGATATCTAAAGGGGTTCTTTCAAAGAAGTGTTAATCATCTTAACCGATCAATTTTTTTATTTCTTATTTTATGACTTATAAATATATGGTATTTTTATAAAATAATAACATAAATATGATAGTTTTACTTTAAATTTATTACATTTATGAAAAAATAATTATTCACTCTCTTTTCTATCATATGAAAAGTTCAAGTATCACTCATTCGTATGTATGGCTTACCATTTCCATGTATCGATAAAATTCATTTTTCAATACCAACATTTGTGTATGGGTATTATTATATGTTTAATATTTATATATTACATTTATTTAATAATTATTAAGATATAATTATAATATTTTATCAACCACTATACCTTCTAATCTTTTGGAAATGGATAATGTCGCACATGAGTGCATGCAGACTACCACATCCACGACGAAATGTGATATATACATAATTTACTCTTTAGATTGATGTTAATAATGGTATATTTAATAGAAATATATTATATATATACATATATTATGTAGTAGTTATTTTTAAATTCTTAATTATTATTTAGATTACTTTGGTTATATCTTACAAAAATTGAAAACAATGTTCATGTGTGTGTACAACTTACCGCCTCCTTGAATGGTGTAATTAATTTATCCATACCCCTATTTTACATATGACTCTAAATTAAAATATAATGAATATATATGATATTTATATCCTGATTAAATTTTTTTATATGATGGAACCATGATCAATGTACAAGGAATCAAACCACCGAACCAAAACACACATGATATACAAAGTAATTATCACATAGAATTTTGATTTTAATAAAAAATTATTAATAAAATGGTCATAAAATATAATAAGTAAATAATATACTGTATTATATTTATGATTATGTATTTTTCATATATGAATAAATATCATTATTTTTTTATACATGAGTTCCAAACACGTATGAAGGAAGTCGGACCCAAGGTAATGGGTGTTGTGTCAATTTTCATTCATGGAGGCATATTTTAATGTTATAAAACAAATTTATTTTATATTTTTTATATCCTACCCATTTAAATGTTATATAATGAATCCTTATTACTTAAATATACTTTGACATTTAATTCTTATTATTTCATCCATGTGGGTCTGACATGAATGTTATAATTTGGTAAGGGGTTTCTAAACGCAATTTCCATTCATTGGGTTATACTTTGACTTCATTGATTTTTTTATGACATGAATATATTTGAAATGATATCAGGTTATAGTATCTAATATTTATAATTGCTCTATTTCAATTTACATATATTGCACATAACTACTAAATTTATTAATTCTTACTTTAACGATACATTCTTTGTTAGGGTTTCTCATCTAACATTTGTTTTCATGACACATATGCCATATTCACCACTTACTTCTTCAAAGTGGTATGAATTATTAATATTTTATATAATATATCATGATTACCTTTATGTTAATTATATTTAATGATTCATTTGATTTTATTTATTTCATTTGGATAATGATTCAAAAGATACCAAAGTATTAAGGCTTTATTTCACAATCTCATCATTATTCGAGATCGTATGTGTTGAAATTTTAAATGGGGTAATTATATGACATTACCATATTAAAGATATTATATTTTACCCTCCTATTATTATTTTTTTAAATGTATAATTTTTCCTTATATTTTCCTTCTTTATGTAGTTAATAAATTGATATAATTTTTAAAGGAAAACCTGACTTTTTTTTTAATCCGTCGAATATATTTTCCATCAATGCATAAATATTCTGTAAAATGTTTTTCTAAAAACTATTATTCTACAATTATTTTTGAAGACATTTTTACTCATGTTTAACTTTTTACAAAATTTTAGAATAAGAATCTTCTTAAAATTATCTGAATGAGGTACTTTTTTACTTTTTCCTGAAAATTTGATTTGAATATATTTTTTAACATACTCAGAATGAACAAAATTTCATACAATCATGAACAATAAATTATTTTAATCCTAATTTATAAGTTTACATGGTTCTTTTTATGTAAAGATTATTCCCCAAAAAATTTTTTAATTTTTTTTAAAAAGTGATTTTTAACGGAAAAAATTGTATTTTCATAAATAATGGTTTTAGTGATATTTTTAAGGAATTTATATTTATAAATAAAATAAAACTTTATTTTAATCTAAAAGGTATATTATATAATGAAATTATACCTAATATTTCTATTGATGGTTTCTGATCAGTTTTATTTAGGAAATATTAATATTTCATATGCTAGTTTTTCAATAAGAATGTTAATGATTAATATGTATTGAATTGTTTTTATCCTATTTTATATATAGAATACATTGGAATTAGAAATTAAAAATCAAGGCTCCCTATATCCCCTCAATGAAGAAATTATGAGAGCACCAACCCCTCCTTGTAGAACTGTCAATATAAAAAATATCACCTTGAAATTGATGTCATCGATGATAGTGTGTGGCCCACGATCATCAATTTTTGATACTGGTATCTAATACCCATTTTAACCATTTTTAGATGTGTGTAATTTTCCAATAGAGCTCATGTCCATTGTAATGTATTTTTAACCACCTATTGGGAATATGAAAGTGAATGGGTTTTAGTGCCTTTATTATTTTGTTTCGATTGCGGATACAATGATAGTTGGGTTTTCCTCATTCTCGATTTGGATCTGTTTGACATTATCATTAGGATGTATGGGTTTATCAATAAACAGGATAAAGTTTATTATTATAATTATTGTGTATCATTATGTTCTTCTGATGGGACCCCTCAGGTGTTTCTGGGAGAGTGGGGTTCAAGGTCGGGTTGTGCGGGACCTTTGCATCTAGAGGTCAATATTTTTTTCTCTACTATTATAGTTGATACTGACATTATTTATTATCTTGTTGATATTCCCATATTTGTTTGATAAATTATTTATGAGTACCCAAATGACTTATATATTATTCCTCCAGAGAGGTAGGTGAAGTTCATGATTGATCTGGTGCTGGGTACATAACTGATCTCATTACCCTCTTATCATATGACACTAGTGGAGCTGGAATAGTTGAAACTTCAGTGGACTAATTTGATGGTGAAAGGTTTTATTAGCCCTGGTATTTTACCTTGGGAATCCCCAATTCAATTTTCCAGGAAGGAATATTATTGACTTCATTTGTGCATAGACTGTCAGAGGATTAACCAGGTAATTGTTAAGAATAAGTATCATTTTCCCAGTGTGGATGATTTTTTGGTCTGTTAAATGTGGAATAGTGTTTTTATGGTTGATTATTGATTTTGTTTTCATAAAATTAGGTTTAAGGAGTATGATATACTAATGGAGACTTCCAAGATTAGGTTTTTCCAATATAGATTCCTATCATTCCTTTTGGTCTGACTAGTGCCCCAACAATTTTTATATCATTGATAATCCAGAGATTCCATCATTATCTAGAAAAATTTGTTGTTGTGTTCTTGCATGATATTTTAGTTTATTAAAAATCTGGTTATTATCATGAGGACCACAGATATTTGGTTTTAGAAATATTGAGGATTACCATTTTTATATAAATATTTTGAAATGTTTTTTCAGGATCCAAGTAGTAAAGTTAAAGGGGAACATGTTTTCTTAACATGAATTATATGTTGATCCTGAGATGGTGAAATATGTTATATCATGGGTAGATCCCTAAAACATCTTTTAGATTTAGATATTCCTTGTACTTATAGGATACTATCAAAGATTCATCAAGGATTTCACCAAGTTGGCTTCACATTTGACTTCTCTTACCTAGAACAGGGTGAAATTCTATTAAGATGTGAAATGTAAGTATTATTTAAATGAGCTAAAATAACTTCAAGAATCATTTCATTTTCTTATCTTAACTTATCCTAGTAAGGGACATATAGTACACAATGATTCCCCTTGTTCTTGTCTCGGTTGAATTATTATAAAAGATGATCATGTTATAGAATATGGATTTCATTATCCTCAGCCACATAAGAATATTTACCCTACACATGATTTGGAGAATACTACAGTTATACATGCTCTTAAATATAGGTAGCACTGTCTCTTTAGGGAGAGGTTCACTATCTTTTCTAACCATAAGTATTTTAGCTATAAATTTTCTCATAAAAACAGGATTCTCAAATAAATACGGTGGGTGGAATAACTTTAAAAATTACTCTTCGACATAGTAAATCCCTAGGGAAGGGGAATTTCATTACATATTCTCTTAGTAGGAATGTTCCACTATAGGCTATTTTGGAATCAATGGAATAGTGGAACCATTATGGGACTCTTTTCATTGTTACATCTAGATGCTTAGGAGGATGCTTTTGGCGTGGTTATAACAAATGATTAGTTATCATATTATATCATTGATTCTATTCTACGGGTTCAATAGTAAGATGACAAGTTCATAAGAATTCGAGAAACCCTTTATGATAGAGATATTGTTTCTATATTATCTCTCCCTTTAGATGATATTCTCTGCTTTGGGGATCATTATGTTGTAATAGTATCTTGGAGGAGTTCATTTTTTTCACTATCATAGTTCTTCATGGGAAATTCATTTGGGCACTATGAATATGTATTATGACATGAGATGACTATTTTGATGGTTGGGTAAGAAGTGTGGCATTGAAAATTATGTGTCCTACTGTTACACCTTCTAACATATAAAATAAGACCATCTAACACCTTATGGTTTTCTCTAGCCTATTCTAAATCCATCTTATAAAAGGGATGTGGTTCCCACGAACATTTTTATTTTGTTACAATGGAATCCCTACTAGAAGAATACTATCAGGGCCTTGAATGATCGATTGATGAAATTATTTAATTTCATTAAAATCATGGATTCAACTAAAGTTAAATATCTGAGTAATCTATATGTGTAGGAGGATGTGAAGTTACATGGGGTTCCCTCTAATTGTTTTTAGAATAGGATCTTAGATTTACCTCATGGTTCTAAATGAGTCTCTAAGAGGTGATGTGGAATCAGGTTATGAAGAGTACAACATACCATCCAGAGATATACAATCATACAGAGTGTACTATATCGATTATAGAGGACATTATTTATGCATAAATATTAGATTTTGGTGGATATTGGGATATTCATCTTGGACTGGTCTATTTATTTTATAAAAACATTTATCATCCATAAATTATAATGGTTCCTTTATATGATTTTCATGGTCATTCATAAATATAAACTATGTATTAGGAATAGGTTACAAAGGCATATATTGTAGGACTGATTCTCAATTTTAAGTTTTCTATGAGGATTAAAGATAAATGTTAGCACCTAGTTATAGCTCTAATTTGGTAGAAACCATACGCATATTATCAATGATATCATTTGCACTTTTCCATTTGTGACCAGGTTTTATATAAATGTTTTCCTTGGTTGCATCACTAGATGCTTGGAAATTATGGAAATTTGGATATAAAATATTATAGAATATTTAATCCACCGATAATCTTGGGTATGTTTCTTATAAATTGTAATTACTAGATTATTTGACAGGTATTCATGGGGTTTTCCACATAACTCTGATAAGGAAGTATCATCTTGATCTCTCTTTTGTTTTGAGTTTGGAAGAGATTGAGTTAGGGAGAGAAATTTTCATTATCTAGAATCTAATAGAGATCATTAATTTTTATGTGAAAGTATTTCATTGGAACTATATCCTATTGGAAAAAGTTTTATGGAGACATGGATCAGATTCTCATGAGACTTGGGAGCATGAAATGTTAGGGATGGAGTAGTGGAATATCCCTATTCTAGAGAACCCCTATTCCACTTGAGTGCATGAGGATAAAAAATCATATAGTGGGTATATTATAACATCATGGATTTTAAATTATTCCCTTTAAATTATTTAATATTGTGTTTCTAGGATCCAAGATATTTGGAGTTGGTTTAGGAATTTTTTGTAGAACTAGGACATCATAATTCATGTTGGACACATTCATTTAGTGATTTGGTTACACCACATGAACCTATTTCTAGGAAAATGTTATTATCTATTTTAGAGTTTGAAATGTTTATAAGTGATGAGACTGGTTCTTGTTGTGAAAATTTCAATTAGTGTTTTTTTACTTGAGGCGATTCCTTTTTCATCGTACTTGATTTCTATGGATTTCACGTCATGAATTTTTTTGGAAAGTTTTTTAGGTGATTCAAGATAGAATCCTAATTAATTGTATATTTTATTTCATATCTTTAAACATATGGTTATTATAGAATGTATTTGGTTTTTATTCTCAATTTAAGTCACACTATTTGACAATCGATCTCCGTGATGGTAACATCAGTTCTCCCTGGTAAACATATTTTCTGCTTCTTCATTTTTGTTGGCCAAAAAAGATAAGTTTCACTATGTTTATAGATTTATTGATATTATTATTATGTTCCTATATATTATTTTGAGATATTTAGTGTGATATTCTCATATTAGAAACCCTTATGGTGGTTTTGGTGTGACATGCAGGTTCATTGATGTATGTGTTGATTTAACTTTTCCACTAGATTATTTTTTTGGTTGATTATATGATGTAGGAGTCAATTTCAAGGCCTATATGGTTTTATTCTCATTAATTTCAGTGTTAGAGGATCATATAGGTAGAATGTGTGACCTGAGATTGAGGTAGGTGGTTTTTTATCAATCCTATATTGGATAAAACCATAATGGTTTGTTTTTATAAATTACTTAATAAATAAATTTTATTATTAATAATTTCGTTTATAAATAAATTATCATGGTTTATGGATTTATGTGTTTAAACAATATTTTGAAAAAATATGGGTTCCCCTTTGTTTTTGGTAAAGGAAATGGGTTTTTTTAAAACAATTATGAAATGGTTTTATGAAATGGTTTTCAATATATGATTTTGATGAAGTAATTTAGAAAATATATCACATAAGAAGCCTTAAGAACATAGGTGGAAGGTGTAGTTATTGGTTTATATCATTGTTACTATCTAGGGGTTCACTCATGGGGTGTTCCTATACTCTCTAGGCCTATTGTTTGGGGGACATGTCAGAAAATATTAGGAGTTTCACTTTCTATGGTAATATTCTACTCTCTAGATTTGATGGTTATGTATAGATACTTTATGTGAAAAATTATCTATGTTTGGGTATGAGTGTTCTAGCTGCCCTTACATGTATTGATCCTTAGATTTATCTTATCTATAATTTTGGTTTATACTACTTGGATTTGATTACTTGAGTGATATATGTGACATTCTGTTGAATTTTTTTTACCTAGATTATTTATAAATATGGAAAAAGTTGAATCTTTTACCATGATTTGTATATTAAAAACTATTTACTAGATTATCATGACTTTTTTTCATTAATTTTGATCATTTTAAGATTATTATACATAGAATTTTTATTGAACATCTGATTGAGATCTTATTGATCCTATTTATCTCACACCCTAAATACTACTTATGTGGTGTATAGACCTTGTTATATTTTTCGATGTAGGGAAAAGAAAGGAACCATAATGAGGTGATGAGGTTTTTATCAACCGAGGTTGGGTAGTAAGTGGTGAGATGGTGGGAGTTTGACTACACTATCACATGGAGCTTTAAATTTTTGTTTATTCATCCTTTACTATTGGAATTGTACTTTGGGTTTTTCTAACAACTTAGGTTGTATAATTTCAAATGTATTCTTTCCGTTATGGAATATATTTTCCCTATTTTATATTCTTCTATTTCTCTCCACTATGTACATATACGCCATCTATTTTTTTGTTGAGAAAAATATTTCCCTCTATTTGTTGTCTGATTCTCAAGTTCTAGTTGCTAGCTTGTGGGGATTGGGAACAACCTTTGGTTATGTGGAGGATCGGGTTTGTTTGCATGTTCAAGGGTAAGTTAAGTCGGTTCATTAAAATCATTATTAATAATAATGATTATATTTAAAATTTTTATGGGTTTCCATGAAAATCCTATTCTAAATTTTTTGGTTGTTTTTTATTTATGAAAATTAACATAAAGAAAATGATGTTTTCCCTTATTTTCTAAATCATTTTCAGAAAACTTTTACAAAAATAATTTTATTTTATGTCAACATAATTGGAAAATTGATATGATTCACTAGGGATATGATATTATGATAATATCCACCTCATTTCTCACGATGGTTTATGATGATGATGTTTTAATAATGTTTCATGAAAGCATTTTCATTCACATGGGTTAATTAAACTATGAGTAATTGATAAATTATCTTATGATATTATGGTATATATATGAATATTTTATTACTACATGATTGGTGGGTCTGTGAAAGGATTTTAATGAAATGGGTAATTTTTTATACCTAATGATCTCAAAATGGTAAATGATAGGTTGCCTTAGGACCATAGTTAAATGGTAGGTTATCCAAATACCAATATGATACATGAGAGATTATCTATAGACTATGGGGACACATATTACCTTGAAAAAAGACTATAAAGGTACACAAGTAATTATCCCAATCCTATAATGTCATTTATTTCATGGTAAAAAGTCTTGACAATTGATTTCTATGTTTATGTGAATGTGGAGTGAACCCAATACACTATGAGGATCTATCCAAAATGAAAGTATAATAGTGAGGCTTAACAAAAGAAAGATATTAAATGTTTATGTCCATATTAAAAAAATTATATCTTATATTTATGATATACTCTCATAGATCATGATTGATTTTTAATTATTTGACAATTATATAACTCATGAATATTATTATAAAAAATCCTTGTTCCATGACTCATATTTTATGGTTTTTTAACTTTAGTTATAATATTTTATATTCTGATGATGTTATCATACCATTAAGATTTTGTTATGATCACTTATGATAATCAATTAATATTTCTCATGTTTACCTTTACTGATAATTTTAACTCACCCTTCTTATGTTTCTATTTCCCTAGTTTATAAAAACGTTTATCAGTAGGCTATGTGTAAGAAGGGTTCTATATGTGAAGAAATTTATAGAATATGTTAATGATACTTCATGAATTAAATTTATTATATATCTAATCTATAATGAAACAAATCCGTTATGATTTTAATGAATTTATTATTATGATATTTTTTGAATATTAATATAATATTATATAATATTTCTATATGTAATTACTTGGTATCATCACTACTCATCCATATACCCATTATGTCACATTCACAAATTTTAATCTCTAAATATTATCATCAATTTAAATGTGGATTTGGGAGTGTTTTTAATGTACTCTATTACTAAATTTCATATATAAATAAGTTTTCTATATTATACAAGTTAACATTATTTCATCCCATAATTGATTTATACTATGATTATAATAGTATTCAAATACTCAAACCTTTTGAATTAGATAAAAATATATATAGGGATTTAACTATATCCAAATTGTAATATTCTTCCACAACCTAGATAGTACTAAAATTACTATCAATATTCAAGAACAAAACATGCATCATGGACCTTGTTATTTCTATGAAACATTAATTTATTCTTAGAATTTGATTCAATATTCCCTCAAATAATTCATTATGAAAACATCAATGAAAAATCATATCTTGTGTATATGAGTTGAATAAAATATATATAGAATATTTCCTGGTAATGAAACACTGAAAACATGGGTCTTCTCTTGTTTAAAACATGAAACTCCTCCTAAGACTACTTCATCGTCTTATTCTTATTTCATTTCTCAAAGGTCTTCAATATGTACTGTAACGTAGAAAAATTTTTGAACTAGACTCCTCGAATTTTTTTTTTTTTTTGACATCTGTATGAAATTATTTGAAAAATAGGACTTGAATATCACCTTTTATTCATACAAAGAGATCCTTCTAACTTGTTTTACTCACATACATCACACATAGTGTACATTACTCAGTATTCTCCTTTAATTTATTTTTTTACTTCTTAATACACTATTTTACATTAGGAAATTGATTTTTATTATACTTATTGAAAAACATATATTTCATTTTTATAAAAATGTTTCCTCAATTTTTCTCGAAGTATTTCATAATTTCTTTTATTTGAAATATTGTACGAGATAATGTGAATAAAAATAAATCCCATGGAATAGAACAACCCCCAAACAATCCACAAGATATGCCTTTTTTCAAATGTATCTCCTAATAAAATGAAGGTCAGTCTTGTTAGTTTTTCTCCTTCATTTTTTACTCAAAAAATATATCTTTCATATTTTATTCAACAAGATCAGGTTTTATTATTCTAAAAATATTCCACTAATATGTATCAGAAAAAAATTCTTTAAATATATATTTATAACATACTGGTAGCATATATTATATCATGGAAATCATAAATTATATTGTGAGTTATTTTGAAATCATGTAGACTCTTGTATGAATAGATATTTTTAGAATACTCAACCATAATCAAATTCTCATTTATTAACTTGAATGACAATTCAGTTTCATGATATTTTAATCATTGGAGATAAATAGTTACACTTGTATATTTCAATTTCAATATTTTTATCGCTAAAATTATTTTGAAATATCCTCATTTTAAAATCACAATATTGACCAAATTGTGATCATATTTTATTCTTCTCGACTCGTTTTCTCATGTAAATCTTGGATCAGATATTCGTTAAGATTCATAATGATTTGAAATTTATTTAATAAATTTGTAATCATCCAATTTTATTTTTATCTTTTTGAAATTAATTTTAAGGATACTAGATTTTTTAGCTTCATTAAGACTATTCCTTTATCTCCATGCATTTCTATCCATTGAGAATTCACTTTTGTAGATCTGTATTTATGGCTCTATTCCCCTATATCTATCCCCAGTGTAGATCACCTTATATAAATCAATATATTTCATCGAATAACCTTATCTAGTGCAAATCCCTTTACATAAATTTTTCAAACATGTTCTCAGATACCTTTATATCAAGATCATAGGTAGATACCTTAATGTAGTTATAAATATGTAGTCACATGACCCTTAATTCAAGCTCCATTCATGAATACCCTTATGTGTGGATTTCCTTACATGATTACCTTGTGATTTTCCATATTTCCTTCATAACTATATAATTTTTACAGTTAATTATTAGGTCACATATAATTTCTTCAAATACTTCTCAAACATTTCCAAAATTCCTTATACACTTATAAGAATATTGAAAATATACTTAGACTTATTTAACATTGACTTAAACATATTTTAATATTTATAAATACCAATGTAGTGTATGTATATGTGCTCCATTAATATTATTTTTCTAGCTCCAGTTAATCCATCTAAAACCATAATACATGATATAATCAATATTTAGTTTAGTATCATATATTCTATATACTCTATGGATAGTTTCTCTACAACCCATAAAATCATCCATCACAACTTTAAACCTATTTTATTCATTATAACTATGAATTTTAAATGTTATATAATATAGATTAAGTATCCAAAACATATCAAAATTATCCAATTCTCATTGAATATTATAGAAAACCTTCAAAATTTAAAATATGTCTTATACTTATGGTTCAGCTCTCCAATCATCATTTTTATTGGGGTTGTAAAGCCCATGTTGGATTGAACACTGGGGGGATCAGTGGTTTATTTTTACACAATACTTTCATTTAATTTAAAATCTAATACTTATTGAGGTTCTTGATCCTCTTACTAATATTTCTTATCCTCACCACATGTGTTTTTGTAAAAAAATATAGATAAAAATATAGTATTTATGTGGTTTTTCATAAAACTCTTCTTATTTCCATGTTGGTAATACACCCCATAATAGATTCTTTACTATAAATTTTAGTGCATAAAACCATCATTGGTAAGACACCCTAATTGAAATCTATTGGAAACTAGTTGTAGATGAATGATACATAACTCCCCTTAAAAAATTAGTTATACACACCAATTTCATGCGTCTAGAGATTGGTGAGACACCTCAATGACAAGATCATTCTTGAGTTTTGATATATTGGATGAATGATATAAATAGGATCCATATTTATTTAGAACCTATAGAAATATTATTTCTAGAAAAAAATATGTTTTGATGAATATGTATTTATCATATATAGTCATTAATAACATTAAAAATGGATTTAACTGGTCATCTGGTCTCAGAAATCACCCAATCTGTTGAATGATATGGGTTTCCATGGTTCCCTAAACCCTTGGGAATGCAAGATTTTTCCTATATAATAGTTTATCTGAATTTTAATTTTTCATTTTGATATTTTTTTTTCAAGAATAAAATTCCATAATCTCAATTCCATCTCTTACAGAATTCGGAACCCAAGAACTTCAAAGAACATTATTCTAGAACAGTGTAAAAAATAGATATTATAATTATTATTTTCTTCTTTTTAGTTGACTGATCAACATGAAATATTAAATTCAACATAATACACTAGTTTGGTAGTATTCACTTTCCCCTCATGCCCTAGGTGTTCCACCTACACGTCTGTCCCATAAAATAGGTATTCTTTCTTCTCTTCCACCTCACGTGCTAGGCGAGTAGCATTGAACTTCATTCCACATCATTAGTAAGCATGTGCACTTATCCTATGTGTACCTTAATAATGTCATATAATCAAATGTATTTCTATCTCATGAATCCATTATAATAATGTTTTGTTCTTATCAAATTCATTAACATGTGATAATCTTAACTAGGTTGGTGTTTATTACCAATAGAAATCAACCATAACCACTAATCAATCTAAAAGAAATTCTTAACTATTCATACTCATGAGGTTCTGAGAAATATATAATCTCATTTTTATATAATTTTATAGATGCGTACAATAATTGTGATGTATATTTCAATACAAACCTAAATGGAAGATATATCTAACCCATAAATGAACCGTTTTTGCTTCACACACAATTCTTCATCACATTTCTGACCATGAAACATCACTTATCAACCCACTTAATGACCCATTGATATCCTCATAGAAATTTTATAGACCTTGTGGTCTAACTATGAACCACTTACTATCTTTCAAAAATAATCATTCCATATTCCCCAATTATATCTTGGTTTATTTCATAGCTTTTTCCTCACTTACCAACTACACAATATCCAAACCACCTTCACCACCTATTAACCTCATGACACTACATAAAGACCATTCTATGGACTTGACATTATCAATTTCTTGACACACATTCCTATTTTGAAATCACATGGTTGAGTTTCTTTATGCATGGCATAGTTTTGTGTTTCAGTCATGTTGTATGAACCCTAGAAGATGAATACTAACACATGATGAGGGTGAAGACTTAAAATAATGATGTTTTAATATAATACATTATATATATATATATAAATATATGTATCTACTTTACATGCATGAACATTGGGTATAAAAGGCTCCACCACAAATCTAACTCATATATGCAATTTAATATATTAATTTCTCAGTGTACTCCCTCAAATCAAAAAAATTAGACTGTTATCAGAAGCTAATAACCTTCTTTCCCCTTGTGCACATACTGATAGAAACACATACATATTCTTGATCCTTAGACATTATTTTACATTACAATTCTCATACCCATAAATTATTGGGCTAGTTATGTGTGGTTTAGATGACTCTAGTATCCACCCATGGTGGATGTGGCCAAACAAGTTCCCACAACATTCCTATGTTGGAAACATTTAAATGATATGTCCTTAAAAATAATTTTTAACAAGATCAAGCCATTACTTCTTCAATCCACTATAAATCCTTAACCAATTATATTTATTATAATAAATAATTTTCATAAAAATTACTTCTCAATTGAATCTTCATCCTTTTCAATTCAAAATCACATGACTTATTTGTGGATTGTGTGATTAAATTCATCAATAAATGATGTTAAAATTAATTACCAACCAATTATCAGCTATCAATTTGGGATATGTATCCATAAAAATCATACAAGAATTATAATATACTTGAAATCAACACATATTGACACATTTTCACTAAATACAACCAATCTAATGGGAACTTCAATATTCACTTTAGATATTATTATTAATATCAACACACTCAACTCTTATTAATATGTGTGATTTCTCCCCTAATTAAAAATAAATATAAACAAAATGTAGAGGGATTACTATTTAAAAATTTATTTATCGGAAAATCATATATTTACACCATGATTTATAATCATATGTTTCCTTTTTGAGAGATAAGTTCTACCATATTATTTATTAGCAAAAACCCATTATCTAAATAACTCTAACTCTTTTTGGTGAAACCCAGTATAGAAAACTAGATTGTATAACCAAGGTGATAAATATTATCTATACAAAAACATACATGTGAAATCCAAATTATATATCTCACTCTTAATGTTTTTGGGTAGGTCAATCTATGAAAACATAAAATATAATCATCATATACTTATCTAACAAACATTTTAGAAAGTTTATGTGAAGAATAAAAAGATCTTGAAGTTTAGAAAAATATCAAACCCTTATTGATAATTTTTTAAAATAATTTTGAATAGGTATATGGTGTTAATGTCATACATTATATTTTAATTTTACAAATTTCTTTATAAATTCCACATTTTCGATATAGTTAAGGTTTAATAGCTTCAACTCATTTGTGCTAAACATAAAGAGATGAACAAAACACCTTTAATTCCATACAATTTAGTAATAAAAACTAGATAAGTGAATAAATACGGACTTATAATATTCCTCCAAAGTAGAATGTAGGTTGAGATTTTTTTATCAAACTCTACTTCTCGTTTCTTCAAAAGTCATGTGTTTTTATTTATTTTCAATAGTTTTAATAGTTTTCTTACTCAAATTCCTCTATAGAACTACTTATTTATTTGAATTTACTTTGTAAACTTTAGGAATCAAGTCAACGTTATCCCATTGGTTTAAAATCACGTTTCTTAGTGCAACATATTGGGATAGTAATATTTTAATACAATTTCACATGTTTTCTCTTGAATATCCAATTCTATATTTGTTCATAAATTATCATAAATTCTAACTTCTTCATGTGTAAACATTTTTTTTACATTTACATTAACATCCATATATTTTTTATCTATTCTATTATCCATATACAACTATTTTATCAAGACAACTAATAATTATTTCCTAACAAACTCAACATAATTAGGATTCACATAATTATTCTTGAAAGGATTTATATTTCATGGATCCCCATTTTCAACTTTTAATTTTTTTTATTCTCTTTAAAATATATAGAATATCCTTTTGTATTGTATTCATAATAATCTCATACATGTGTCCTTATTTTCCATGATTTCTATATTATTTTTGTATACATTGAAATCTATTTTGGTTAGAAAATATTTGGTGTCGATCTAGTAATGACATACCTCATTTATGATTTTATCACCAAATGATCTTAAAAACTCCCTATTGGATCTTTCTGAATTCTTAGTATGGTCATATTGTACTCACATGAATAGGATATGTGTCCATGCCTTCCAAAATACTACATACAACCCCTAAAGTTTGACATCCTAAATTGATAACATAGATGTCCAATTTTTTCTGGTTATGTCCTTATTCTGTTTGAGCCTTATTTTTCCTAGGGTGCACATGATATCCTTTTCATATTTTCCCCTTTTTTGGGGAAAATTTCATATTTTATTTTTTTCCAAAAATGTTTAGAATCTTTTTTTTTAATTTACACAATTAGTAATTACAAAATTTAATTGAGAGAGTTTTTTTATGATTCCCATTAGAACACATATTATCAGTTGTTTGAAAATATTTTCCATTAATTTTTTGTAATATATTAAAGTATTTTTGACTTTCTTTACATCATTTTGATCAATATAAAACATTGATTATTTCTTACACATATTTACTTACATTTTAGCTAACTTCTCTTCAATATCGCAGATAATCTTATATTTTTCATGCTCTCAAAGATTGTAGTTCTTAGTCTCATCAATAGAGGCTTACAATATTATAAAAATTCATCATTTTATTTAACTGTATTTATTTTATTAGTTAGTTTTTATATTTCTTAATTGATGGAATATCTAAAATAAATTCTTCAAACATTCCATTAGACTACCATTATGATTATATTCTTTCATCTCCATAATAATACCATCTTGATGGATAAAATACATTTTTAGCATTGGAGATAAAATTAACCTCCCAATCTAAAGATATACTTGATGAAGAATTGGATATCACATGTTTACTCATAAAATTCTATTCTTACTTCTGTAATGATTCTTTTTATTCTTATCATTTTCATATTTTTGAATTTTCCGATTTTCCTCATCATATAAAATTTTAGAAACCTTTTTAATTGAATAATCATAGGTAAAATTTCCAAGGGTATAAAAATTATTGCACTGTGGTGATCATATGAATTTTTCTCTCAATATACCAATTTTTAATCAACATTATATAAAGGAAATTATTGCACAAAGATCTTTATCTCCCTTTAAAAATGAATAAATAATTTTATCAATATATTTTTTCTATAGTTTTAATTTTCTCATTGATTAAATATAAATATAATCATTTATACACATAAAAAATATATATTTTTCCACATCTCATAATCTTTGATAATGTTTTGTAACTTACTTTGAGTTAAATATTATCTTTCTCTCCCAAGGATGATATTTTTGAGTCAAACTGATCTAAAAAAATCACCAATAGTCATTTACAATTTTGGAATACTCTATATTATCATAAAAACCATGGTTTTTTCTCATAATCTCTTTGAAATGTTTTCAATAGATATCAATTTCCTCAATATAAGCCACATTTTTGCCTTCAAGTTTACTCATACAAAGCTATTTCTTGGCTTATTTGTCTTTAAAATTTCCTTACATATCTATTTTTAAAATTTCTATGATCTTATTTTCCTTTACCCATGAAATTGGTATATAATTTTTATGATAGTGGCATAATGTGTTAATTTTGAATCTTTACTTCTAAACCCATATCCCTTTTAGTATCTATGGCCATTTCAGCACCATTAATAATGAGTGAAAAAATCCACCACATGTATCACCACTAGGCTATGTGATATTAGGAAATGAATGAACATATTCTTACAAATATGATAATTTATACCATCACAAATTGAAACACTCCTTGTAATCATAAAATCAATAATAACTATTTATAAAATAATTTCTTTAGATATTTATAGGGAACCATGGATTTGATACTGCTCATAGAGCCCTAGGTCAGATTGAATTCTGGGGGGGGGGGAGTGAATCAGTGGTTTGAGTTTATGTATTTTTCCTTTATATTAAACAAATTACACTTTTTAAGGTTCTTTATTAATTAAATAATACCTTATTGCCTCACCTTGATGGAATTAGTTACAAAATAAAGAATAAAACACAACATTTACAAGGTTTTACAAAAAACTATACTCTTTACCATGTAGGTTAGATGTATCAACATGGTATCTCCAGTATAATCACAAGTGGATACAATTTTAGTTGGATACACACACACAAAAAATCCCAAAACAAATAGTATGACTCCCTAGTAATAGAACACCTACTAAAAATTTGGTTGCATACCAAAATTATAACTCCTTAGTGATTGGTTAGGTACCCCAGTTACAAGACCCTTTTTTATCTTTGTTCCAATGAAGGAAATATTTCTATATTCTTTAGGTTTCTTCAACACCTCTTATAATTTTTTTCCCTCCACAAGTACGATTGATCAACAAATATTTATTTTGTATAGTATCATCAACATTAAAAATAACTTGAATAGGTCTTATGATCTCTAATCTCACTCCACATCTTAAATATTCTTGGTCTCCTCAGTTCACTAAACACTTAGGAATGCATTCCTTATTATCCTACCTAGTTTTTATAGATTAATTATTTTCCCTTGAATATTTTATTTATATGAAAATAAACTTACAAGATATGAATTCAATTTTTTTCTGAACTAGAAACTCAATAGCATCTACAAACTACTTGTAAGAATGGTTTAATGAATTGTTCTTGAATTTTGTGAACCCCTATCATAGAATCAGATATTATATTCATTATTTTATGTGATTTTGTTCACTCATAATCAGGATGAATATACTTAAACTTTTCAAACCAGGTAGGCAGTCTGTACCTTCACCATCTACATCATGTATCCGACATGAACCTACAACTCACACACCAACTAAGTGATATCCACCTAAACTACGTGTTGTAGGATAATAGTGTGTACATTAAACAAGACTATAAATTCAAATGGATCTCTCTCTTGCTAATATCTTATCAAGAAGGTATGTTATACTCAATGTTACTAAAACTTATTAATACGATCAAACTTGATCTTTATGGACAATAGTGGTCGATTGTAGCCATTGATAATTTCAAAAATCTTTTCTAACCATTAATTCTTAAGTAGTTTTGAGAAAAATTTGGCCTTTGTTTCACATACCATATGGATTCCTAGCATCCTTATGATGACTCGTTCATTAAGATCCGACCTATATAATAGATCTCATCTGTAAAAAAACCTCACTTCCTTTTAGGATGACTTTAATCATCACCTATTATCTATTTTTATAACCACATGGAAAAAAATCAACAATTCATAAAGACCTTTTAGTCATCCCATACATCACATAGTCTTTATATTTCTTAATTATCTCTCATGAATTGATTATCACTTAGTGTATTGTATAAATTCATCAACATTAACTACCTAATGGGATCTCAACATCCTTCGTCTCTTATGAATATCATGTCACTACATACAACCCACATGGTCCTCATACCTTTATCAAAATTTTAGATACAATGATTTTCTTAACCCCACAGGGTGAGCTCCTTCTTGTGTTGAAATATTTGTTGTTGTATTCATGAATCATGAATCTTAAAAGAAATAGCCTAGTATGAAATGGGTATTATTAATTAAAACATATTCATTTTAGTATAAAACATTCTCCTACTCAAAATTTCCATATTTTTTTAAAGGCATCAAAAGTGTGCATAAATGGGCTATCCCACATCATACTTGTGGATTTGATAAAAGTGATTAATTAATGGTCACATTAACATAGCCTAAAAATACATATACACTACATTCAGTGATTTCCTATTACCTACAGTGTTTCCATACACCTAAGTTCCTAAGCACTCCCTTACCTCCCATCCTGTCAACCCACACACCCACATGACTACGTCTTACCCCTTTGCTTTATATTCCCTCAATATGATACTTCTATAAGCCACTAAGTTTAGAATTTTTATTATTTATCTAGATCCTATATCCACCTATAGTGGATGTTGTGGAACTAGATTTTGTGGATGGCCCAATGTGGCCACTTTTTCTAGATATCATCTTAAAAAAATGTATCCAAAAAGTCAAACTATACGATAATCAAGACACTATAAAACCTAACCATTTTATTTATTATCACAATTAGTTTTTTTACAATATAAATTCTCAATTGTTCCTAATCCTTCTCACTTTAACAATAGATGACATATTTATGGATAGTGTGATAAAATTTATCAACCTATAACATTAAGAACCATTCAAAACAAATCATCAAATATAGATTTACTGATATATACCTAGAAATAATTTGAGAATCATTATATTCATAAATAATATTCATATTGAAACATTAAAAATAAATGCAATATATCTAATGGGAACTTTATATATATGTTCATGAGTTTCTCTGTTTAGATATTCATGGAAACATCATCTTTACCAATGCATATATGTGACACTTCCATTTTACTTTAGGGATAGTGGGTGGATACTCACTCCATCACCTATCACTTCACCTGTTCATAATTTCAATGAAAATATAATTGAAAAAAATATAATTTACAATAAATAAAACTTAAACCCATAGGAAACTTCAATCTCACCATTTGGATTTGATGTTAATTCTAAATAAACTGAAAAAGTCAATGAAATTATTCTCCTTGTAATTGAAAATAAATAATGAGGGAAACAAATATTTCTATTGATTTTATTCACATAAAAAATTATGATAATTTCCATTTTAACATTTTTTATTTCATGAAAGACATCTTCTACACCTTTTTATCTATTTTAATTTTTATTCCATTTCATGATAGATTTATTAAACTTCCTTTTGAGAGAAGGTTTTCAAAATATTCGTATTAGAAATGTTTCATCAACTAACTCACTATAATTATATATGGGATAACCATATGTTGAAAATAATAGTGGTTAATTTAGAAAACTAATAAATACATATAAAACCACCTTAGACTATGGAATTAATTTATTTGGGGTTTTTTAAAAGATTTATAATATTTTTTTGATCATACACACAAATTAATATAACAAATCAAACAATTTCATGTGTAGGAAAATTTAACCCAATTTTTATCATATATGACCTACACCTGGATAAACATAATTAATGTAAATCAAAATAATATTGGAAAATTAAAAAATCATACCTCATTTTTTAATTTTTAAAGGGATATCCATATTTATAGAATTAGTATAAATAACATAATATATGTCATATTTTATTATTTATATCTCATCATCAAGGGATTATCTCTAAAATTACACACCATGGATTGTATTTTCTTTTCAATTATTTTTGATACTGGTTGATTCCTATTACCAACTGAGAGACGTACCAATTGATTATGTCCATTAGGACTAGTCATTTCAGGCTGTGTAGAAATTATAACATTTGTTGGACCTCTCTTTTGGAAGCTACAACTTCAATTCACTTCATATAAGTAAAACTAATAATTAATAGGAATAATGTGGGTACCCATGATCTCCAAAGTTACACCATTAGGGATTTGACTTTTTCCACAACAAGACAACTTTTTTGAGGCTCCACTTCCTTAATAACTCCTAATGATTTATTCTATTTTAATTTTAAATGCTTTCAATTTCGTGGGTAGTATATATTTATTTTTTATTTTCTATTCATTATTAGTTGGATTAGGATTATCTGTATTAGAAATTGAGGAACATGATTTCTATTCAACCTTTTCAATAATCTTGGCCATTTCCCACTAATTTTGACATATTTCTATTTGCACTTTATTAACATACCCAACATTATTTTTTGTAGACTCATTATTCAGAATATAATACTTGATAATAAGAGTTAATAGTTCTATTATCTTGTAAATTATCTTCTCTTCTTGACTATGAAACCAGGACATACATCTAATGGAAGTGTGACCAAATTGTTTTCATCCCCATATATTTCATTGATAGACATTCAGTTACATTTATCGGTAATAATATCAATCTCTTCATAAAGACTTTAAAAAACCATGGAAATAATGCTTTATATTTCTTATATTGGACCTTTTATTTTTTATAACTTTATCTATTTAGATTTTCAAACCATTAATAGATTGAAATATTCCATCATGTGGACTCTCTAACCATTGTGGAATAATATGTACTTTGTTTTGATATCCACTTCACCTTTCTTCTAACATTTTTCCCAATCAGTATTCTTATTTTGATTTACTACCCAATAAATACATATTTTCATTCCTTATCACTTACTTTTTGAATTATTTGTATTTCTTTTATTGGTGGAATAAGAGTTTTATGGTGTTTTTGAATACCAAAATTAATCATAAAATTGACTACTTATATTGTAAAAATCATATAATTTATTAAAATAATCATATTAATTTTTAAATGAAATATTTTTACTTTTCTATGAAAGCTATTTCAAACCCATATGTTTACATTATGTTTAAAATGATCCCCCCTTAAGGATTTTAAAATTTCTATTTATTGATATGTTTTTCCAATAATCAATAGAAATATTTAAAGACCTATAAGGTCACTAATAATAGACTAAAAACTTGTTTATTTTTTTCCATAGGCATAGTCCATCCAAATTTATTATCATGATGTTTTTGATCCCTTTCACCACTCTATTGTACTTATTTTGTAGACATTTTCTAGTTTTATGTACCTATATTCTCTCTAGATGATGTGGGGGGATTTTATAGAATTGTTCTTATTCTATATTTTTATAGTTTTTTATTTCTAATCTATATATGACAACGAAACAAATATAGTATAAATAAATTCATATAGTTTATGAGTCTCCATTCCCTATGAGTCATTATATGATGTTTCTATAGAATATATGATGCCCATTTTTCCACTATTTTTAGCCTTCTATGAAGAAAGAATTTCTTATATGAATATCTGGAAGCATTCTACCTTTTGGCTCATTAGGAAGTCTGTACATTGGTGGATTTTATATTTCTCAGTTGAACTTCTAAATCAAGTAATTTTAAACTTATTTTTATTATTTTCACTCATAATATAGTTTAATCAATCTTCCCATTCCTTTTTCAGCTTCCTAATTTTATCCAGAAACATTTTATTTTACTCTTGTAACTACCAGTCAAAATATTTCACTCTGGTTGTCTTAGATTCCATATAAGTAGTTTTAAAATTTATTAAGAATTTATTGATATTTTAAAATGCCCGAATCTCCTCATAAATAAAATTATAAACACATATTTTAAGTAAAAAAGATCTTTTTAATTATTTCTCATCCATAAAAAATCATTAATTGAAAATTTTTATTGATTTTCTCATAACATTCACATATTTACAATATTGGAATATGATCCTATACCAAATATTTTGAACCATTAGTATATTCAAGGAAACCATTGGTATTGGTCATACCTACAGTTTTATAAACCACTGTTATACAAGTAGTGAGGATAGCTATATACAAATAGTTACTTTGAAAACATTGATATAGCTCCCTATGATTTCTTTTTTTCTAATTTCTTTATTATATTGTGGGTATACATGAATTACCAATGGTTGTATAATTCTTTTTTATATCCTTACTCCACCAAAAAATCCAACAACATATCCCATATCGTCCAAAACCAACACACTCCTCAAACAGCTACACCCACACCCCAAAAAAATTGAATCCAATAGATATACCATGAAATAAATTAATGTATTGAAATGATAACAATACACATTTAAAAAATCATATATATTATATATTTCATATTTGGTCAGTTGAAATTAGAAAAAAAAATATAACACATTTATGAAATCACATTCATTCATTAAACATGACATGACATAAAAATCATTGAGAGATATAGAGGATAAATCTCCCTCTTAGGACCACTATTATAATCACCATCATTACCAATGTACTTTTAATCATAAACATTCCTATCACCACCGTCATCACTATCTATAATATCATCATTGACATCATAACTATCAAAATTTATATCATCATCACCTTCAAAATCACTATCACTATCACTAGGAAATTCATTTCCCCCACCACCACTATGACCATCATCCCCATTTCCTGATGCATCATATAAAAAATTCACCAGTGACATGAATTTATAAAAACACTATAAGGTATCTGATTTAAGTGTTGGACATAATGTTTTCATTTCTTTATTAAATTACTCATTTTCATTTGGACATCATTAATGCTCATTCAATTTAATTTTTTTCCTCTACTTCCATTGAACTAGCATGTTCAGCTTCTGTACGAGCTGTTTCAATCTCAGTGCAACTAAAAATAATAAATAAATCTGAATAGAGGCAATATATATTAATTACAATACACATCCTTAGTTTAAAAATACTCTCCCATGGTGAATATATTTTAACATCTAGTGAAAATGATTGTTTAGACCAATGTTGTCTGATTCTTGCACATTAAGGGCCTTTAAAGAACACAATTGAAAATAAAAATGAACTATTTAGTTATAAAATAGATATTAATATTTAAGATTATCAACATAAAACTTATAATGTATTATTTTTTTAGTTCATTTGATTCATCATATATATCGAGAATTTTTTTATCAAGGAACACATCCTTCAATGTTCAATACTACCCTCTATAAAGACATGAAATATAGGAAAATATTATTTAATAATACTACATTTTATAACAAAATTAACTCATTATAATGAATATTTAATAGAAAATAACCAAAACCAAATAAATTAAATTTTATAGAAATTTATTGTATTATACCCAACTATGAGAACCAATAATCTATTAAAAATGAAAAAAATTGGATAGTTTTGGTGAATCTATATTCATATTAGTTTTCTTATTATCATATTAGGTAAACTTCATTTTGTATTGGATTTAAGAATTTTGGATGTATTAATTTTGAGTATGAATTATTTAGGTTTATTCAACACTTATAGCTCAAATTCATTATTTTTATGATTAGTTATGAATAAAACTTACTAATTAGGATTAGTTTAGGGAAATACAGTTTATTTTATATTGAAAAATTTATGTTTAGCTTAATTTTTAGAAGTTTATTTTTGTTGGGTTTTTTGAATTTTTTCTCATTACGATTTCAATTATTTCATTCCTTTGTTGTAGTTCCATTAAATATATCATATGAATTATATTTCATTAATGGATATTGTTAATATTGAGTTCATTTAAGACTTTATTGTATTTAATTTGGTTCTATTTAATATTATATATGTTTGGTTGGTTCAGGTCTTTTAGGGTTTTATTTTTCCCTTTTCCTTAAATTTTGATTCATAATGCTTAATTTGGATTCAAAAGTTATGGATATTAATATTTATTTATATTTAGTTTGATTATATTCTTACTATAATTATAATAATTTATATTGGGAAAGTATTTATGTTCATATTAAATTAATCTATTTACATGTTTATATGTTTCTACTATTTAAAATGTTGTATATATTACTAATTTTTAGATTTTTCATATTAATATAGTTATGATTTATAATGATTTATATTTTAATATCTCGTGGATCAAGTTTATTTTAACCATAATTAACATTATTTTACCATTACATAAATTTTCTATACCCATACTTATATTTTTACCCTTACATAACTTTATTATACCCTTACTTAACATTTTGTAACCCTTACTTAACATTAATTTTCCCATAACTGACCTGTAAATGTTTCTTTTTACCCTTAAATTACATTTTTTAACCTTACATAACATCATTTTACACTAACATAAATTTATTTTATCCTTACACAAAATTATTTTACCCCTGTATAACTTTATTTTACCCTTATATTAATTTTTTTTATACTTACACAACTTTAGTTTACCCATAATTTACATTTTGTAACTTTAAACAACTTTTGTTTACCATAACTTAAATTTAGTTTACTATTACAAATCTTTTTCTAACCTTAATACACTTTATTTTTCCCTTATAAATCTTTTTTTACCCTTACTCAACTATATTTTACCCTTACACGACCTATAATTATTTTACCCTTACATAACATTTTTTACACTTACACAAATTTATTTCACTCGTACTTAACATTATTTTACCATTACATTTCTGTATTTTACCCTTAATTAATGTTATTTTACCCCTACTTAATATTATTTTATCCTTAATTGAGATTAGTGAACCCTTTTCAATTTTTTTAACCTTACATAACTTTAGTGTACCCTAATATTATAGTATTTTACCATTTCTTAACCCATACAAGTTTTTTATCTTAAGTAACATTTGTTACACCTATTTCTCTTGATTTTACATTTACCAAACTTTTGTATACATGTACATAACATTATTTTACCCTTACATAACTATATTTTACAATTACACAACTTTAGTTTACCATTTCATAATAATAGTTTACCCTAACATAACTTTTTTCACAGTTACATAAATTTAATTTACCCAAGAAAACTTTAGTTTACCATTATATTACTTTTTTACCCTTAATTATACTTACATTACCCTAACCTAACTTTGTTTCAACCTTTATTGACTTTATTTTTCTAATATGTAACCTATAAAAGTTTTAGTTTACCTTAAATAACATTTTTTACCCTTAAATAACTTTATATTACCCTTAAATAACTTTATTTTACATTTAAAAACATTTTTTACCCATACATAACTATATTTTATCCTTATATAACATTAGTTTAGACTAACATAACTTTAGTCTACACTTTACATTTCTTTACCATTAATTAACTGTAGTTTACCCCTTTGTAATAGAAAGTTACCATTAATTAACTTTATTTTACACTTATATAACTTTATATTATTTTTACTTAACTTTATTAACCCTTAGATAATCTTTTTAAAATTACTTATCTATGTTTTATAGTTAAAAAACTTCAGTTGACCCATAACATGTACAAGTTTCCATTTACAATTAAATAAATTTAGTTTACCCTTAATTAATTTTATATTAACCTTACATAATTTTGTTACTTGTATCTAATTGTAGTATTCACTTATTTAAATATATTATACATTTACATAACATTATTTTACCCCTAAATTGATTTTTTTACCCTTATATATATATTTTTTTCCCTAAAATAACTGTATTTGATTGTCATGTAACCTTTTTTCCCATTACTTAACATTAGTTTACCCTGACTTAACATTTTTTTACCCTTACAAAACTTTATTTTACCATTACATAACCTGTACAAGTTTCTTTTTACCCTTATATAAGGTTATTTTGGCCTTAAATTCAGTTCAAACTTACATAACTTTAGTCAACACCTACAAAGAATTATTTTACCCTTACATAACTTTAGTTCACCCTTACATAACTTTAGTTTACCACTACATAATTTTTTTACACTTGTATTTTTTTATACACGTACGTAACCTGTATAAGTTTATATTTACTCATACATAACATGCAGAAAACATCATTTAACCTTAAATTATCTTATATAAACTTCATATTACCTTTCCACAACCAAATCGAGTTAACTTTAATTAGATAGTATAAATTTTTATTTAGCAATACGCAACTCAAAATCATAATGTAACCCTGATTTCTAGATTACGTTGGCTACTATATTTTGATCATATATTTATATATACTCTTTAAAATTGAGGTATGATCCATTTTTAATTCCCATTCATACCTAATTAAAAACAAGAGTTGATGAAAGATACTTGATTCCTATCATGTTCTAGCATCTTCATCCACACCAAGGTGTAGAGATACTTTATATAATACTTGCTTATTTATATCATTTTTACAATTCCTTAAATGTGTATTCAATAATAAAAATTGATTTCTAATTAAAATCATCATCATTTTAAATCAGAGACCTCAAATTTGATCAATACCATAAACTCTTCACTCTTCATATGGGAAATCATTACCTGATATTGTGTCTCTAGGCACTCATTTAGGACATGTATTTCCTCTAAATCTGTTCAAACTCTAGCAACCCATCCACTATACAAATCATGTTTATATATACTATAGAGCTCACCTAATTCAATTACCCATGCATTCCTCATGATCTATCCATCTAGAGAATTATAATTGAGATGCAACAAAAAAAATTATTATAAATATAACAACAATATAACAAAATTTATAATGAATTTTCTTTCCCATATTTGAGCCCAAGAATTATCATATATTTTATTTTAATCGTGTCTCCCGGAGAGTGTCTTGATGGGAATGATGTCATAATATTTGTAAAGATTTACAATAAAACTCTTTCATTCTCTCCCTATTTTACCAATAATTTTATTATCCTCATCATACTTAACCATCACCTTTTTATGGTTGTTCCACACATTACTCATGAATGTACAAACACAATTATTTATAGTAGATGATCCATATTTAAAATAATAAGTGAAAAAAATATGAAAACAATAGATATTATAATAAAAATAAATTATTGTCAAATAAATTTACTAGGGTTCTATAGATTTACCAGAGCTCGGCTGATCATTTGGTACTTCTGGATCCCTATACTATGAAGAATCATTAACCTATTTTGTACTAGTGTGGTCCAATGACTTCTCATGTTGATCAATATGTTCATGTGGTTCAAAATGCAAAGATGTAGATGTCGAATAAGCATGAAAAAAGATTCCTATAAATAAAGAAGTACTAAGAAATTGTGTTTGAATTGATAACTATGGAAAATGAAAATTTGGATGGGGAGTGGGAGCCATCATCAGAGTAGAAAAAGATATATGTGGAGGATTAAACATAAATGGTGGTGACAATATAGGCAGTCTAAATATATCAGGTGACTCTAACATAACTTTGGGATAATAACTTGTGCTACATTTTATATCTGATGAAGGGTATAAGTGTGATATGGTATGAAGAGTGGTGACAGTATCTTTAGTACCACCCTGTCGATTTTTTTTGCCGAGTACCATTACCACTAGACTGGTCTTTGAATAGTTTCCTTTGTTGTGATTTTTCCTGGTTAAAATATTAAACAATATTAATGAAATTAAATTATATCTCATTAATATATATATTTTAAATAGTATACATACAACAAGAACAAAAGGAGGAATTACCACCTCTTTTATGCATTGATTATTATCACAAATTCACTTCATTCATTTCTCATGTTTTTTAATTCTTATATTATAGAAGAATTAATCATTGAATTAGAAGTTGATAACAACTATGTAAACTAAAAAATAAATAATAGGTGTTTTGAATTAATTATGGGATACCAATTTTCAATTAAAATAAATGATATGTAAGACATTAAATAATCATATCTTATTTAGTGGAAATAATTTCAAAACAGAGAAGGAATGTCATCAAAAAATCAAAAAATTATAATTAGCATGGTAAACATTGTTGTGATGTATTTTTCTTCTTCTATTTTAAATTTTAACCAATTTAGTTTTGTTCATATCATTTGGTTCACTTTGGTAATTTTATTAGGTCATAATTGTTTAGGTTATTTCCATTTGCATCATTTTCCTATCTTTCAATTTTTTAGGTTATGTCATTTAATATATTTGTTTTTATTTTTTATTCAAATTTTTTAAATATATTTAAATCCAACTCATCTAATTTTTTATAATAATATTTTTTAGCTATTTTGTTTTGTTAGGCTGAAATAAAGTTCCATTCCATATTATAAAACTAAACTCAAATAAGAAATCATTAACTTTATATTGAAAATTTACATGAATGTAAATTTGGATAAAAAAATATTTTTACACCAACTTTAAAGAAATTTGAATAGTACCAACTGTTAGAAAACAAAGGAGAGCTAATTGAAAATAACTAAGAATAAATATACATGATTCTACATATTACCCACCATAACATCATGTTTACAATAAAATATGATAATTGGAATATTTTTTTCATCTTAAATAATAATTTGGTTAGGGAAAATGGGGGAGGTGATTGTGTCAATTTATTTCCCACCATCATCAAAATTATGTCCTAGGATTACTTCAATAATCAAACTACATTTAGGATACATATTATCATTCCAGAAAAAAAAATTATATTGATTACAAAATATATGGCCCATCAATTATAAGAATTTGAGTCATGTCAATAACTCTAAATCCACATTTATAAACAAATGTTCCATTTTTCATCATTAAAACAAACCACTTGAATTTAATCTTAGAGACTTGACCATGATAGTAATAATACAATATTATTATTTTCTAAACAACAAAATATTAAGATACATTTTCATATCTTGTAAATCTATTTGAAACAATGAAATAATAGTCTATTGTTTTAGTTATTGTAACACCACCATGTTGTGTTCTCATTTCCACTACTTGATCAATGATAATAAATTCGTACTGACTGATCATAATTAAATTTCATTCAAGAATGATAGAAAGAGAGAAAAATGAAAATTTAATTATTTAATTAGAGATAGAGTGAATAGGTAAACTCAATACCTTAAATATAAATGAATATTAAAATTTAATGAATATTATTATTTTTACTTTATCATAATAATTCTTCTACCTTTGATTTCAAACAAGAAGGATAATCTTTGATATGACAAGTATCTCTCTTTATCAAAGGTATTGAATGATAAATTATATTTATAAATTGTTTATGTTAATGATATATAAGGATTGAAATAGTTTATTTCATATGTATAACTTAATGGGATGATATTACATATATACATTTAGTAAAATTACTTTATGTAGTCCTAAAAAAATAGTTATAGAAGGCTGTATGATATGAAATACCCCACTTTTTATATAATAGTGCAGTCAATGCATGTGATATCATAATTCCTACTATTTGAAGAAGTGATGGAAAACTGGGATCAATTTTTTTATAATTATTTTCTTCATTTATCATTTCCATGTTATGCATCAATGTTTCATGGGAAAATACATTAAAAAGAATTCAAATATTATAGATTCAAGTAACATTTGGAATAAAACCTTATAGTTAATTAAAGTTTTGGAATGAAGAATTCAATGTGTAAATATATCATTCAATTGGATACTTCCAAGGAAATAAATCATCAAATAAGTATTTTAGTTAGAATTTGGATAGTAATCTGAAGCATGCTTGTGGAAAATGATTGTGGAACATTTTTCTCCACCACACACAAAATTAATGGTACCAATTCTAGTATTTTTTAATGAATGGTTTTGAATTTGTCTATTATAAATATCTTTGTAAAAATGGAACAAATAAATCACATCCACCGTTACATTATTTGGAAATAGATAAAAAATATCTATTAGAATAAACTCATGAATAAGTATGTAATAATCCAGAGTCATCAATGATTTCAGCATCAACTATTTTCTATCAAATGTTTTTGATATATTTCTTGAATAGACGTCAAGAACATTAATAGTTTATAGTATTCAAACAAGTTGATATTTTTATAAAGTTTTCATCATATAATAATCACATAGAAAAATCCATTTATTTCCACTAATATATACAAGATTTAATTCAATTCTGATACCGAAATCCACCAAGTCAGGAGAAGATCATAAATCATATTTTTTAATCCACTTGATAGTAAGAAAAATTAAAAGAATCATTTCAAATTTACTTTTTTAGTGTGCATCATTTATAAAAATTTATATAACAAATTGGTTGGCTAATAAATAATCTTAAATAACATACGTATCTTCTTCCAATTGTAATTTTATTTAGTGAAAACATTCTTCCTATTTCTATATTTCATATGACCCTTCATGAATGAGAAAATGGTATGTTGTATTTCATTAAGAACATCAGTTATAGATATACATAGAGGTGGATTTTTTGGTCCCAATGGATTTTTCAAACACTCAATGATTATTATTTTGTGGATGATCCATTGGAAATAATCAACGGTGTCCCATAAAATTGAAACTATAAATATAATTAAGTCACTAGGATCACGTATTATTCATAAAGAAAGATAGGAATTTTTTCCCTTAATTCTTGAGATATACATCATTTCATAATTATAAAAAACACTTATCATCCACATAATTTAAAAATGCATCTGAAATATGCCTTTTGAATATTAATCGTATATGAAGACACTCAAATTATAAATATTCTTCAACACTTTTATTAATGGTTACATGTAAACATGTATAACATTTCTCAAATCATGAGATATAGATATGAGTATACTCAAGAGAGTGAATTTTTTTTATACTCATCAATTGAGGAAGGTTATAAGTGTGTATGAAAACAAGACATGTGTTGTGATAAGTAATCATCTTACCCAAAAACATAAAAATAACACATGATAGACCCAAACTCAAATTCTGAACTTTTGATACAAAATTAGGTTATCAATAATAAAATATACACAATGATAATCCATATAAAGGATGATCACATTGATCATTGTCCTTATTTTTTTCAGTATAATTACATCACATATTTATTGAAATTTCATCAAACATGAAATAATTTTAGAGTCTATAAATCAATGGAAATTTCCACATTACTCTTTTTTTCATAGAAGATGGTGTTATATCATCATTTGGCTTGCATCAAGATGTGCCACATTTTTTAAAAACATTTAGTCTAGAGTTTTCCTCCCAAAATGAACTATAATATTTGGAGAAAGAATGATTTTTAAAAAAATACATGTTTTTCAATTAACATCCATTCTATACAATAGTTAAATGGAATATTTGAATCTTCAATAAGTAAGAAAAAAATGGAAATAATAAAAGTAATGGAAGTATTAAAAATTACATACATGGTTTTTCCATGAAATAAATATATTAAGTTTCCCATCCTTTTCAATTTAGCACGTTTTTGATACACTAGAGTCATGGTAGTATCCATGATTTTTTACCCTGTCAACATCATCATTTTAATTAAGTGAATCATGTGTACTTGTATAAATTTCTTCGTACATTGGAAAAAATTGTTTCTAATAATGATTAATAAATGGAAACTTTTTATATAACCAATTCTATGATATAGTCCTCTCATTTAGATTATAGATATTTTGGGACTTTATTTTCTATCTGTTGTGATACCAAACTTAATAGTTTGTTTTAATTTTTTTTATATGATAGTTGACTTCATTATAACTTTACCAAGGTCCTCCAACACATTTTTACCATCAGAAGTGTATAATACCACTATCATAATAATTTTTAAATAAAAAATAAAAAAATACTACAACTTGTACAAATAATTGATTGTGGTCTGATTAGTATCATACATCCAACTTCTATAAATCTCATAAAAAAAAATATATTGTTTTCATGTCATAAGACCATTTAAATAATATTTACATGAAATCCTAAATATATTTAAGGAAAAAATAATTATTCTATTTATTTTAATTACTTTAGAAAACATTGAAATAATATTGAAATGAAATCCATTTTAAATCAATCTCCATTATTGTTCATAAATACCAAATTTAACATTAATTAATAAATCATTATAATAAAACTTAATATATCATGAAAAATTTAATTTGAGAAGGTAAAAGGACATTTTTAATAATTAAAACTCTATATTTTTGAACCATATCCTAAATTTCATTACTCAATACCATGAGATAATATATTACCATATATATGAAACCGTAATATTTAAATCCATTATATCATTGAGTAATAACTATATATAATACCACAGAAAAATTATATTTATAGATAAACTGTAAAAATAGTATATACGAGAAACATAATATAAAAGAAAACAAAGGGTGTAATGATCAATATATGCTCACTACATCACTTGAACATGTTGGACGTGCGAACACATTTTTAAGGTTTTTTGACTATTTCCCCTATGGAATTAGCCCCTACGGCTGTCACGCCTCCTTCTCTGCCAAGCCTTGACCCACTCCCTCTAGTGGTCAACGACTCCTTTCAGGCTCCTCCTACCCTGTCTCTATCACCCAGATTAGATCATTATCTGGAGGTTTCCTTCAAGGATTTTCATTCTAGTTCCAATGAAGATGGGGTGTAACGACCCAATTTTTTATCAATAGAAATTTACTTCTTATAATTTTGTCATATAATCACATGAAATCACAAAAAAATTAACTAATAAGTACTGGGTGTCCTTTAAACATAATATTTCCACTTATATTATTTTAATTTTGAAAATCTCACATACTCGGTTTTGATCAGTAAGATATTTGGATTCTAATGGAACAAAATAATTTTGGAAAATAGTAACCTACCCTTATGAATAGTAACATACTCTTATGAATAATAAATTATCCAATAGAATAATTTTCTCACCCATGAATTTATAAATAAAATTTATGCATCTTATAAGTGATAATATGAGCATAGTAAAAGTATTGGTATTTTTTTAAGTCATAATAATTAATTAAAATTAATTAATTAATTTAAAATAAAATTTATTTTTCTAAAATATGTTCATAAATTATCAATTTTATGTCTTTTGGTTTTATGATAATTTTCTAATACTTTATGTAATTTTTGGAAGCATTATAAAACCAGTTATAGTTTTGAAATCTATATTTTTCATGAAAATTATAATTTTAATTTAAAATTAAATTATTCATATTTAAGAAAAATATTTTCTAAAAATGGATTTTATTTTTTGATTTTAAATATGAAAAAAATAGTTAGGGTGAATTTTTGGGATTTTCCTAAAATACTTTAATTTTTGATGATTAGTAAAAAATGATAATTCACAATAAATACTAAAACCTGAATTTCTGCATCATGATTGAGTCATGGATGATTTAAATGGACATTGGTTCAAACTCACATAAAAATATTTTTAATTTTAGTCACAATAATCATTAAAAATTATTTTCTTATGGAAAAATAATTAACTAATAATTATAATATTTAGAAAACCCTCCTCCCCTGCACTATAAAAACCACCCATAATCACCTCTTATATTCACTCATTCCTCTATTATATCATCCCTTTCTCTTCTCAAAAGACCAATCACTCTCCCCTTTAGAGGCTCTTATTGAAGATTGAATCAAGGGGAAAATTCCCCTTTTCTTTTCATTCATTTTGTTTTCAAGTTCATTTATTTTATTTTCTATCCTTACCTATCCTCATAAAATTTTTATGAAAAATCAAGTACATTTCATGTAATGTAATTTAATATGATAACATAATAAGTTATTATCATCCCTCTTTTATCCTTATTTTATTTTAGTAGTAAAGACACCATTCGAGAAGTGTTAATTTACCACATTCAAGGACTATGGGTTTTCAATTTCCATTACTATCTTAAATTCTGGTCATGAAACCATTTTACTGATTTAAATAGACCATAACATATGTATTATGTCTCATCTATAGTTCTAGAATCTTTTTGTACAAATGGTTTTGATTTATAAAACAAAACGTGTTCATTGTGGTTAGAAACCTCCAATTAACCCAAATATTTGTCACTAATGTTTTATATAATGATTAAACTTTACAAAAAGTAAAAAAATTAATTTACAATCATTTAACCTTATATATGTTCAATAATAATATATAAATTCAATTCTGTACAACCAATATCATCATACATGTGTATCCGAACATGAATATAAGTGAACTGATCATTAAAACCAAGGGAACAAACCGACCCGAACAATGAAATTGAACCTCATAACCAATCAAAAAGTTTATTAATGAAATAAAAAAGGTTATAATAAATCATTTTCATGTAAAATAGGTTCTGTAATTATTAATTAATGATCCTAATTTGATTATTCAGGTCATTAATATCAAATGGAGAACACCCTCAGACTTAAGGTAAGGGATCCTATCTTTTTCACATTTTTTCAAGAATCTCTACTATGTTATTCTCTTTTACATATAATTTACAGTGATGGGTTATGATTTAAAAACTTAAAAATACATCCCTCAAGATTTATAAAAGATTATAAATCCATTTATCTCTCATTAAGACCTCTTATGTACACTCGAAACCATGCTGATGTTCCGTAAGGGATCCTACCTAAACCTCCTTTATTCCTTTGGGTTACTTTGTATTTCTTTTTATCAAAAAGAAGGTTTCCTTTATTTTTATGTAAAACATATAAATAATGTTTATATTCAAAAAAAGAAAGTTTCTAGATCCATCCCTCATTTTATTTCGGGTATATACATGCTTTTATGTGATTCCCTCCTTGATACTCCCCAATAAGCAAACTCGTTTTAAGGGAATTTCCCAAATTTTTACAGAATTTCAAGTGAACTCTACCATTTGTTTTAAGCCACCATTGTTTTTATAAAATCAGTATTTTTTTATGAAAACCTTCTTGATTCACTTCTAGTTTTATTTAAAAGCTTATTCCCTCTTCGATTTTAAATACTCTTTAGTATTTTCCTTAAAACCACACTAAATTTTTTTAATGCTAATAATTTCCTAAATACAATCCTTAACTATTTACACTTCTATTTGAAATCATATACCATTATATATGACCATTTTACCTTGTTAATGTCCATGTAAGTTTTAATTCCTTTCTTTCATGGGCACTTTTATGATACTCCCATTCATTTTGCTTTATGACATGAATGTGATACGCATTTCTCTCCATGGGTTCCCTTCTATTTATGTATGATTAATTATGTATGATTATTTATGTGGTAATTATATTCATGAGAATTTTATGATGGGTGTGACCAAATAGAGCTCCAATGAATTGGGTAAAGTTTAGTCTCATGAGACGTTATGTGCAACAATCTTGGCGGTTAGCCTTGACTCATGCTACCATTTGCAACGGTCTTGGTGGTTAAACTTGACATGTGATCCTCTATGTGCAATGAGTATTGAATCCTAATAAATTCATTATTTATGTTACCACCACATAACTATGAATTCTTGTTTATATGATCCCATGTTTATATGTTAGTATTCTATATTCCATTTTATATAATTATGTCATGATCTCTAACCTTTTCGCTAAAGCCTTGTCCTATTGTTTAATCCCTTACTGAGATTTTAGCTCATCCCTTTGTTCATGGTATCCATAGGGTACACTATAAAGATCTAAGGTATCAAAGTAAGTTATGATATCTTTATAAATATTAAATAAACAAGTGTTTTTGTGTTCCATGTTTTCATTTTTTTGCATCTTTTCTTCCAAGACACTGGACTTCAGGATCTTTGGATTGTACTTTAATGTATAATTATGCTTAAAATCATGTAATGTTTTGTTTAAAAGGAAAGGGTTTCTATATTTGGTATCATAGGATGGTATAGTTATTTTTGGGGATTTTCAATAGATCTCTTTAGTAAGACCCTTAAGAATGATACCGAGTATAAGAAAACTCTCCTAAAATTTGGTTTGTATAGAGTAAGTGGTTTATATATAAAGTACATACCTATATAGATACAAACATGTATAGGTGGCTATAACATTGATGTATCTTGGGGTAAAACCCGAAAACATTTCTTTGAGCTAGACTTGAACAGGAACTGGTGCATGACAATGAGCCTTGCTGCACTCTTAGTTTGACACTCCTGGGGGATATGCTGAGGTAAATTCATAATCTTGGTACAAACCATTATTAAGGTAATTAAAGAAATCCCATAAGAATATATGTTATGAAATATATCAAGGATAAACTACATTTAAACATATGGAATCAAAAGTTAGGATATACTTCTCTTCTACAAGTTTATCCTCTTATGTTCAAAGTTTCCTTTTTATGTTCAATAGCTCAGTATTCAATCCCTCTAATTGCATGCTATTTTTCTTATTTGATGGCAAGAAATAAAAGAACACGTTCCAACAATCAATGTGATCGGGAATGTGAAGATTTCCCTAATGATATTCCTAATATGATGGGAAAGGGTGATTAAAACATCATGACAGTACTTTCTCATCTTGCTCAAGTTATGAATAATAACTTGAATCATGTGGAACACCTTCCTCCTCTAAGGAAGGAGAATGTTTCCATTTAATACTTCATGCAGGAAAGGCCTCCCATGTTTAGTGGATCTTTCGATACCCTCCTCACGGAATATTTGATTAACTACATTGAAAAGATATTGTCTTTCCTCCATTCACTACTACAAAAACAGTCTTTATCAACACTCAAAACAGGATTTATCAGCGCTAAAAATGCGCTGTAAATCTTGGAGCTGATAAAGGGGGTCCCCTTTATCAGCAAATTTTTCACGCTGATAAAGGGGTACTTTATCAATGCTAAAAAAGCGATGATAAATTAAACCTTTGTCCGCACAAAAAATGAACTGATAAAGGAGGACTTTATCAGTTCTAAAAAGGTACTGATAAAAAGATCCTTTATCAGTGCTAAAAGAGCGCTGATAAATGTGTGTTAAATCAGTGCTCCATTAGAGCTGATAAAAGATCTTTTTATCAGTGCCAAAAAAGAACTGATAAATGCCCTGTCTTCTGCTAAAAACCATATGCAGCAGCACACCCAAACACCTGCAAAAAATTCAGCACTTCAATAAGCTAATTAAACCAAGTATAAACATACAAAATTAACACATAAATCATAAGCTATTTATACCAAGTATACCCATACAACCACTATACACGTACAAAATTAACACATAATTCATAAGTTAATTACGTACATAAAGAATTCAATTCAGAATTCAGGGGGTTGGGGGGCTGTTCGAGGGTTTGGGGTGGCTGTCCAAGGGGGGTAGGGGGTGTTCGGGGGTAGGGGGTGTCCGGGGGGAAAGGGGTGTCCAGGGGGGGTGGGGGTGGTCTAGGAGGTTGGGGGTTTTCAAAGGAGGGTGGGGGTGTTCAAGGGTTTGGGGGTGTCCAGGTGGTGGGGTGGTGTCTATGGGGGGGGGGGTGTCCATGGGGGTGTCCAGGGGGGTCGGCTGGTGTCCAGGGTGTCGGGGGGGGGGGGATTTTTAGGGGTGGGGGTTTCCAGGGGTGGGGGAAGTCTGGGGGGTTGTTGGGGTTGTCCAAGGGGGTGGGGTGGTGTCTAGGAGGGTGGGATGGGGGTGTCCGGGGGGATAGGGGTGTCCAGGGGGTGGGGGGTCCAGGGGGTGGGGGGATCCAGGAGGTTGGGGGGATGTCCAAGGGGGGTGGGGTGGTTTCCAAAGAGGGGGTGTCCAGGTGGTGGGGGGATATCTATGGGGTGTCTAGGGGTTGGGCTGGTGTCCAGGGTGTCGGGGGGGGGGGGGGGGGCTTTCTAGGGGGTGGGGGTGTCTAGAGGGGTGGGGGTGTCCAAGGGGTAGATTGGTGTCTAGTGGGGTTGGGGGAGGTCCAGTGGGTTGGTGGGGATGACTCCTACACGTTAAAAGGACCCATGGATCATTCTCCTAAAGGATAAATAAAATTTGAATGTGTTTGGTCAGATTTCTGTATGTCAGTTGTTGTTTTCAATTAAATATGTTTCCATTTTAAACAAAAGATAGACCCTTTGAGTGGTACCAGCCACATCGTGCCTCGTATTGAGGCACGGATGACTCTTACATGTCACAAAGGACCCATGGATCATTCTTCTAAAATATCAAGACAATCCTAATGTGTTTGGTCCGATTTATGTAGGTCAGTTGTTGTTTTCACTTAAAAGTGTGTCCATTTTAAACAAAAGTGAGACCCTTTGATTGGTACCAGCCACACCGTGCCTCGGATTGAGGTGGGGTTGACTCGTACGCATCACAAAGGACCCATGGATCCTTCTTATAAAATATCAAGACAATCCGAATGTTTTTGGACTGATTTCTGTAGGTCAGTTGTTGTTTTCACTTAAAATTATGTCCATTTTAAATAAAAGAGAGACCCTTTGAGTGGTACCGACCACACCGTGCCTTAGATTGAGGCGGGGATGACTCTTACACATCACAAAGAACCCATGGATAGTTCTTATAAAATAGTAAGACAATCTGAATGAGTTTGGTCAGATTTTCATAGGTCAGTTGTTGTTTTCAATTAAAATTGTGCCCATTTTAAACAAAAGAGAGACCCTTTGAGTGGTACCGGCCACACCGTGACTCAGATTGAGGCAGGGTTGACTTTTAAATGTCACAAAGGACTCGTGGATCATTCTCCTAAAGGATCAACACAATCTAAATGTGTTTGGTTGGATTTCAGTTGGTCAGTTGTTGTTTTCGCTCAAAATTGTGTCCATTTTAAACAAAAGAGAGACCCTTTTAGTGGTACCGGACACACCGTGCCTCAGATTGAGGCAGGGTTGACTCGTACATTTTACAAAGGACCCTTGTATTGTTATCCTAAAGGATCAACATAATCCTAATGTGTTTGGTCCGATTTCCGTAGGTCAGTTGTTGTTTTCACTTAAAATTGTGTCCATTTAAAAAAAATAGACCCTTTGAGTGGTACCAGCCACACCATGCCTCAGATTGAGGCCTCATGGATCATTCTACCAAAGGATCAAGACAATATGAATTTTTTTGGTCAGATTTCTGTAGGTTAGTTGTTGTTTTCACTCAAAATTGCATCCATTTTAAACAAGAGAGAGACCCTTTGAGTGGTACCAGCCGCACAGTGCCTCGGATTGAGGTAGGGATGACTCGTACACGTCCCAATGTACCCATGGATCATTATTATAAAATATCAAGACAATACGAATGCGTTTGGTTGGATTTTCAAAGGTCAGTTGTTGTTTTCACTTAAATTTATGTCCATTTTAAACAAAAAGAGAGACCCTTTGAGTGGTACCGACCACACCATGTCTCAGATTGAGGCAAGGATGACTCTTATACATCACAAAGGACTCTTTAATCGTTCTCCTAAAGGATCAACACAATACAAATGGGTTTGGTCAGATTTCCATAAGTCAGTTGTCGTTTTCACTTAGAATTGTGTCCATTTTAAACAAAAGAGAGACCCTTTGAGTGGTACCAGCCACACCGTACCTCGGATTGAGGCGAGGATGACTCGTACAAATCACAAAGGACCCATGGATTGTTTTTATAAAAGATCAAGACAATCCAAATTCATTTGGTTGGATTTTTATAGGTCAGTTGTTGTTTTCAATTAAAATTGTGTCCATTTTAAACAAAAGAGAGACCCTTTGAGGGGTACCAGCCACACCGTGCCTCAAATTGAGGAGGGGTTGACTCATAAAAATCAAAAAGGACTCATGTATCATTATTCTAAAGTATCAAGACTATCCGAATGCGTTTGGTTGGATTTCCATAGGTCAGTTGTTGTTTTCACTCAAAATTGTGTCCATTTTAAACAAAAGAGAGACCCTATGAGTGGTACCGGTCACACCGTGCCTCAGATTGAGGTAGGGTTGACTCATACACATCAAAAAGGGCTCTTTTATCATTATCCTAAAGTATCAACAAAATACTAATGGGTTTGGTCAGATTTCTGTAGGTCAGTTTTTGTTTTCACTTAAAATTGTGTCCATTAAAAAAAAGAGACCTTTTGAGTGGTACCAGCCACACCATTCCTTGTATTGAGGCGGGGATGAATCATACACATAAAAAATGACCCATGTATTGTTCTTATAAAAGATAAACACAATACTAATGCATTTGGTTGGATTTTCATAGGTTAGTTGTTGTTTTCAATTAAAATTGTGTCCATTTTAAACAAAAGAGAGACCCTTTGAGTGGTACCAGCCACACCGTGCCTCGGATTGAGGCGGGGTTGACTCGTACACATCACAAAGGACTCGTGTATCATTATCCTAAAGGATAAAGAAAATCCTAATGCGTTTGGTCAGATTTCTGTAGGTTAGTTGATGTTTTTACTCAAAATTGTGTCCATTTTAAACAGAAGAGAGACCCTTTGAGTGGTTCAACATTCTTGCATGTTTCTGGTTCATATCATCTATTAAAATGGGAAAATGACTCATTGGAGAAAGGATGTTTTATTTAATAACAATTAAAATTTTCCTATGAACATTTACATACAAAAATGTTTCATCTTTTGGTCCCCTTAACCCCTATCAAAAATGACCACCAATTGTACATGTCCCCAACTCAGATCTTCATTCTATTTGAGTAAAATCTACCATCAGGTATGCGGCCCACTCGTTTCTGATCACATCTATATCGTCTTGTGAGTATGAGGCTTTTCGGCAGTTAGATTAGTACTGCAAAATATAAAAATAAAGAATTAATAAATAAATTAAACTAACTAGTAGTTGTTTTTAAAAATACCTCTATAAGGATGCTAGTCTGTTGATTGAAAACCATCTATTTCATAAATTTAGAAAAATAATAACCACAATCATTATCATTTTTTTGTTTTGGACACTACAAAAAATTGATCATTAGGAGAATAAGTAACTTATGTTGAGATGTGTTTGGATAGTGAATTATATATACATATAACCCGATATTTGTCTAGACATAGTACTTGCTCGCCTCCTTATGCTTAGCCCCTGTCCTCATTCTTTTTTTAGACGATAATGATAAACCATCCTATAATAACATAATCCTCAATAAAAGATAATACAAATTTTATTACATGATTTTTATACCTAAAATGTAGGATGTAGTGTCTTACGGATTCACAAACTCTATCATGTGTGGTCGGATTGATGGATATCCTTGCTTTGAATCCAAAAAATAAATCTTTAGAGTATCCAAGTTCACCGCAATTAGCAACCAATGTTGTCTAAAAACACAAAAAGGAATAAGTAATAAAAGAAGGGAAAATATAATTGATATGCTTTAATCGTAGAGTTTTACCCCTGCATGGTTGGTATTTGGAATAGTCTATCATCTGTAATCTTGCTTTCAAATGTTTTCAGCAAGACATTCACTATTTCATCCTTTTTTGATGGATCTAATTTTGTTAGGTGTGTTGATGTGGTATGAGGACTAACGAGTCCAAATCTGGGCTCATGGGAAAATTCCTTCAACATTTTTTCATAAATGTGCCTGTCAACAATATAAAATGTATTTAGTCATAATTTTCACATTAGACCAGCTTTTAAAAAATAAAGTCATGAAAATATACCTCATATATATATTTCTAACTATGAAGCCTAGCCAACAGTTTTCAAAGATCTCATTTACATTTTCAATAGCAACGAAATCTTGACTTTCCTCTCCGTATATATTCTTTTCGAAAACCACTATATGACTACTACCATCTTTTAGCTTTGAATCCACGGGAGTCTTCAATGATAGTAAATTTGGATAGAGAACATGTGTTGTTATCATGATTTCAGTAGCTCCTTGGGATTGGTTGGTCGATCCTTTAGATGGTTTTGAGCTGACGTTTGTCACCCCTTCCATTTCTCCATCTATAATAACAATTATTGGTTAATACCGTTTTTTCATTAATTGTTAAAGGTTTAGCTTGAAAAAAAGTAAATAAATAACTCTTTTTCCGCATGTACTCTTACAAGTTGTGACAACTATGCAATGAACATCCCAATATCCTTTTTGACCATATGAATATCATCGTCATCAAGTGGAAAAGGTATCTCTGCATTTGGATCATGAGCAACAGTAATCGTCACTTTCAGATGATCTTTCGGAAGTGGTCTATTATGCAGCGTGGCATCTTGGATATTGAACACTGTAGCCCTTGCTACAAGGTGATAGGTGGGTGTTGACATATATAAATCACAATCATTATCACCTTATAGAAGATCAGTACAGAAAAAGTATCAGAGTTTGTCTGATTCACATTTCATGGGAACAGTTATTAGAATATTAATTACCACGACTAAGACAGTTCTTTGAGGGGAATGACTCACCTCAAAGCTAGTGGGGGTGGGGTGGGATGTTCACGCACTGGTTGTTACTGAGTTGTGTATTATTTTTGCTTCCACCCAAAAAAGTTTCTAGAAACTCTCCCTTCCTTTTCAATTGTTCTTTAAGGGTTTCTATTTTTTTTCTCATTTGTTCAAATTTTTCATTTGTATCATCATTCGTTTTCTTTTTCTCAAAATATACTCGGGGTGTCTCCCCAAACCCCAGACATCTGACATGACCATATTTTTCTAAATTCTTCAAAGCCGTCGATAATAGGTCTGCATCTGCTACAAGAGTAGCTGATTCCTATGACTGTCGGATATAGGAAAATAACTAATTATTTATATGTAATAGCAATTTAAAACAAATATTTTTATCGTCATGTCATACTTACACATATTTCCCACACTTTTTGTGTGTTCTCATATACTAGCTTCCCTTCCTTATTCACATGTTCCTCCTTCTATAGAACATGACGTGGGATGGAAGTGTATTTGGTTTTAGACTCATCAATCTACATATAAACATATAAAGATAATTATGATGTTTTTTATTGGCACCTAATAATATTACTGTATATTTAAAATACATACCATTTTATTTTCTAATGAAGCGTACCCCATCCTTGCTTTACGATAGGGGTATGTTGGTTTTGATGCACGTTCCTTATATTCTCTACAGAGTTTCTATTTCATAAATGAAATATTGACAACAAAGTGATAAATACAGGTATCCTAAAATAATGTATTATCACCCAAAATGTACCTGAAACTTCTCATCCCCACGGCGTCTAATAAATGCATCCCATGCTTCTTGGGATATCAAGTGAGCGTAGAAAATGGGTAGGTGCGGGTTTATTTTACCTTTGGAATCTTTCAGGTGACATCTTGTTAAAATAGTGCGAAAATATCGATGAATCCTTCCTGCAAGCCTTAATACATAATCCTTGCATGAATCGTCTACTCTAAATGTACTCTGCAAGAGATTTATAAGAGCAAGACATTGTTTCATTATTTTATTTTCTAGTAAATTAAAGAAATAAATTCATAATGCTACCGTAATTTCTTCCCAAATCACAGCCTTTAGCCCGGACACAACATGGTGCCATGAATCTTTGTCAATCAGCACGCGTTGCCGAGTGACAACTCCAATGTAACTAATAAACATAGCCTTGTTGGGATTCACATTTTGGCCTCGTGCATTCCATCCAACATAAAATTTGATGCCTTTTATTTTCACCTTAAGAACTTTGGCTAAAACCGTCAAAGTACGACACACCTATGTTTTCTGCGACATCGGTCCTTCATTCATGACCATTTCATCGATATCAACATCATATATATGTTCATCTGAAATGGTAACAACGACATGTTCTAATGGTTGTTGGACCTCAACACTAGTAGAATTAGGAGCCACATCAGGAGCAGCAGTAGGAGCAGCAACAAGAGTAGCTGTACGAGCAGCCAGTGCCGCAGTAGGAGCAGCAGCAAGAGCAGCAGCAGCTGCAGCAGGAGCAGCAGCAGGAGCAGAAACAGCCGCAGTAGCAACAACTTGAGAGACTTGTTCATCCTCAAGGTTAGGAATACCAGAATGTGCAGAAGTCATTATCTGAAAAAGTGGTTGAACAGTTAATTTAGACTACATAAATTCAGTAATGATAAGATAATAACATTAGATAATAAGATCTATATTACAAACAAAATATAACCTGTCTATTGAACTCTCTTTATTTTTTTCAAAGGTTGAAGGGATTTGACACCTCTATCGATTATCCAAATCCCTTCATTGTGGTCTCCTCTAATATACAAAACATCATCTACATTAGGACCGCTCTGAAATTATTGCGACATACCATTGAAAGGATCATCCTCAACTGAATTTTCATCAGAACCTTCAGTAGTTTTGGACGACAATTGAACAATCGACCACCTTTGGTTTGCGGGATCTGGAATATAAAAAACTTGTACCGCTTGTGATGCCATTATAAATTGTTTGTCTTTATACCCTTCTTTACTAAAATAAACTTTCACAAATCCCCATTCATCTATTTTAACACCACTATTGTTATCAAACTATTTTCATTGAAAAATCGGCAATTGGAATGTCGTATAATCCACCTCCCATATTATTTTGATAATACCAAAGTATGACATATTTGCATAAATTGGATTTCTATCCTTACTACTAGAAACATGCATTGCTTCAACCACTAGTGTAACTCCACTATTTTTCATGGTAATATCTTCAATTTTTTCATCTGTATAGAATGTATAACCATTAATTACATAACCACTATAAGATAATACATACACACTTGGTCCAGCGACTAGCCATTGAAGTCATTCTGAAATTAAATTCAGATTTTCATCCAACTACTTAAAAATATGGTCCTGAAACCATCCTATAAACTGGTGATTATGTGTATTTGATAACCATGTTTAATCCCTTGATGGATTCAACTTCCTAAGAATTTATTTGTGAGTTTCAATATATGGAGAAACCTGCCAACTGTTATAAAAAACATAAAGGTGGGAATGCTCCCGATCTGTAATACTAATTGTCACAACTTCTCTTCCAGAAATTACCTCACCCTCAATGCAACCTATGTGATGAGATTACGGGAGACCAATGCTTTCCACATCAGATAGGTATTCAGTGAAAAATTCAATGGATTCCTCAACAATATATCTCTCCACTATACAAACCTCTGGCTGACTTCGATTTTTGACATACCCTTTCAAAATTTCCATATACCGGTAAACACGATACATCCATATATAGTGCACAGAACCACAAATTTGAATCTCTCTCACCAAGTGAATCATCAAATGAACCATCATATCAAAGAATTTTGGCGAGAATAACATTTATAATTCACATAATATGATGACAATTTCTTTTTCCATAGCTAGAAATTTCACCGGGTCTAAAACTTTGCTACATATATCATTGAAAAAGATACAAAGTTTGGTTAATGTTTGATGAACATTCTTGGAAAAAATGCAATGTAAATCTATAAGAATTAGATCTTTCATCAAAACAAGGTAGTCATGTGATTTCAACCATTTTAACTTGAAATCATTCATTGAAACAATGTTCTTGATATTTGATGAATACCCCTCTAGAACCTTTACATCATTAAATAAGTTTTAAAACCGATATATCTCTTCCCTAGAAAGAGTATAAGAAGCTGGAGGAATAAACATTTGATTTTTACCCTTCACAGGAGCCAAATATTCTCATATTCCCATGTACACCATGTCCAACCTTGCCTTAATTCCATAGTTTGTTTTACCAGGGTCATTTAGCAACGTTCCGATAACACTGTCACATATATTTTTTTTCCACATGCATCACATCAAGAAAATGTATAATGTACAAAAAATTACAGTATGGTAATTCAAAAAAACTGATCTCTTTTTCCAACCGATTTTTTTAAGTTTTTTCGAAAATGGTTTACCAAAAACAGTGTTCACATCTTTTACTTTCTCAAACAGCTGATCACCAATTAGTGGAGATGGTGATGTGCATTGTTCTGAACTTCCATTTAATGATGTCGTCCAAGATCGGTACTTATGCTGATGATGTAGAAATCTTCGATGTCCTAGAGACACATATTTCGATTAATGTCTCAACCTAATTGATTCTGTATCTTCTTCCCACACGAGACACCCTTGAGTTCCTTTAATGCTATAGCCTGACAAATTTCCATAAGAAGGGAAATAATTTATTGTCACATACAACATTTCTCTCAATGTGAAGTATTCACTTTTATAAGAATTATACAACATAAGACCTAAATCCCATAATAACATCAAATCCTCGATCAAAGGTGATAGATAAACATCAATATCGTTACCTGGTTGTTTTGGTCCAAATATAAGCATAGATAACATGATGAATTTCTGCTTCATGCATAACCAGGGTGGAAAGTTATAATTTACCAACATAACAGGCCATGTACTATGAGTGCTTGTTTGAAAACCAAAAGGATTCACTCCATCCGTAGATAATGCAAGATAAAGGTTTCTAGACTCTTTTAAAAATTCATGATACTCACGATAAATTTTCTTCCATTGAGGAGAGTCAGATGGATGACGTAATTTCCCATCTTTATTTCTTTTATCTGCATTCCATGACAATTTTCTTGCAGTTTCTACACTTCCATATAGATGCCTAAACCTTGGAATGATTGGAAAGTGCCAGAAAACATTCGTAGGATTGGAATCCTATTTCTTGTATCGACAAGCACCACAGTTTGGGCATTCTGTAAGTGATTTTTTTCTCCTTGAGAAACAATATAAAGTCTTTCGGACAGGCATGTATTCTTTCAGAAATCATACCCATCGAGCGTAGCATTCGTTTAGATTCATATGTCCGGCTTGGGAGCTCATTATCTTCCGGGAGCATGTCATTCAAGAGAGTAAGTAGTTTCGTAAAACTAACATCACTCCAACCGTTGCCTTCTTTCAATTTATACAACTTAAGTACAACTGAAAATGTTGTATACTTACTGCAACCAGCATACAATGGCGTCTTTGCACAAATCATTAACTTCTCAAACAATTTTGGGAAATCACGGAGTTTATCTTAAATTGTCTTTGTCATTTCCTCAATACGATTTTCATCATCATTGACATCTGCAATCACATACTCCATATGGTCTTCTTTATTATCCATATTTTTATTCATATCTGATGATCCATAAAATGATGTTTTATCCCAGCCAGTAGCTACATTTTCTTTTTCTTCGTGTTTATTCCAACATTTATAACTAAAATATATTCCGTGACATATTAGATGTTCTTCCAACTCCTCTAGAGTAAGTAGTCTAGAATAAAAACAATGTAAACATGGAAAAAGGATTTGAGAAGGATACTTTGCGTGATCCTTTGCAAACTTGATGAACTCTTTCACTCTATTCTCATACTCTATTGTCAAACGATTAGCATCCATCCAATATTTATTCATCTTCATCCTATTTGAATCTAAAATATTAGTATTTATGGTTCAAGAACACAAAACAAGACTTCCAAATATAGTAAAAGAGAACCACTCTCTTATAAAAATAGAGATTAAGAGAGCCTAACCATTTCCAACAAAGATTTGGAAATCAATAGAACCAGGATAGACCCCCCATAAAAATCAACACAGTTTCCAAACACAAAGGGGTTTGTGGGGATAATCACTTGTTTCGTAGATGGTAAAACTCACACGGCATCATCCTCTATGGCTCATACTCATCTATCGGGTCAACCCTTCTATGGTTAACTAGTCAATCCTTTTATACCTCACCAACCTAAAATACATATGGATGAAAACCAGTAGTCAACTCTATAAGTAAAGAAATGATTCTCATAATCTCTACAATATGGAATTCAATAAATATAATTACATTAGATTAATTATAGTTTCCTCAAATTACCCCAGTCCTAACACAAGAATAATCAAGAATGATATATCTACTTGGTACCCAAGCAGTCTTCATGGATATAGGTCTGGACAAGGGAAAGGGGATTTTATCTTGATTGTTGACATCTTTCTTTTTTGGGGTTTGAGATTAGATAGGGGACCGAGCACGTGGTTCATAACCACTATGGGAGCCTTTAATTTAGTCTGTAATTTAGTTGTTTTCTTGTATGGCCTTCATCATGGAATTTAGGTGGCATAAATTATGGAACGACATCGTTCATTATGTTTTCATTGATGGACTACATGATGGTAGTAGAGTCCAATAAATAATCTAAAATGAGTGGAGGACCACAACCATACCAATATATTCAAGATGGAATTGAAGAAACCCAAATATTATATTGTAATTACGTTAATTACAATAAACAACCACAATAATTTCAGCAACCTTTCTACCCATTAAGAACAATTCAAAACAAAAAAATCAATCAGGGTTATTATCAATAGAGGAGTGGAAAAGATCCACCATGAAATCAGAGACCACCTGGGTTCCCACCTCATAATCCATATCCTCAACCACAAAAAAAAATTCACACAAAAACCTTTCCCCACTACGTCTTCTCATTTCCACCCCTCATCAGCAAAACATTCAGCAAGATATGATGAGGAATCCAAAAAAATCCCAAAATCAATAGTAAAATATTGAAAATATTCTTATCTCATTCATCAAAAAAGTGGAATAGATAATGAATACATAATAAATATAGATGCATAATCCAATGGATGCTCTCTGAATCCCCAATCACAAAGTATAGAATATCTATAAGACTTTATTGGATAGATTACTGGGTACACTACCTAGTAAAACTAAGACACATACAAGAGAAGAAGAAAAATATGTTGTTTTTTATAGTGGAAACGAGATAACATTTAAATAGACATAAAAATAGATGAAAATAGGATTGAAGAACTTTAATCACATGCCACAGTCATCAAAAAAGCCAGCAGTGAGAGCACACACAAAGCTGATAATGAAAAGAATCTATAAGCAGATAAAAATCAAAAAGCTCAAGTCAAAGACCAACCCTTCAAAGAATATTACTATGTAGAACCTCCACCATACATACCCCTTCTTCCATTCCAATATAGAATGAGACATGGGAAAATTTAGGGTCAATATTGTAATTTTTTGGAACAGTTCAAGAAACTCTATATAAATAAATGAAAAAAAACATTTGGTAATTAATTAGTCCAAAGGAAGTGATTAACATTCCCCCCATTATTTTCAAGACTATCAGCCAAGAAGTATAATTCATGGTATGAATGTGTGATGATGTATTTTAGGTATGAATGAATTTCCAAGAATTTGATCAACCTAACATCCATTTTTCATAAAGTATGAATATAACCATTTCTAATCGACTACATGATGGTAGTAGAGTCACATTTTATCCACATTTAATTCTAAACTCAATTACACTCTATTTTAACTACATTGAGCATGCAAATAATTTCAACATCAATAGATGAGAAAACTCCACATGGTCTTCAAAGGCATCCAAGGACATTGCCATTATGATTCCTAAAGACTACTCCAAATCCCAAAGGTACTAGATTCCCTATTCATGCCCTATCCAAGTTGCATTGAATCAATCCAGAAAATGAGGGAATCTATATAACAAAACAATTTTCAGAAGGAGTTCATAAATTACCTATAATTCCAAGATTTGTAAGAACCAAAATGTCACCAATAGAGTTATTACAATGAACATTTTGAAGGGAGTTTACATTTATTGTTGCAACCATAATATTTATGAGGGACGATTGAATATTGAAGGAAGAATACCCATGATTCATATTATTTTTGTTGTTACATATAATATAAATCATTTATATAGTAGAAACTTGAATTATATTGAGTATTTCTTGGGACAGAGGAATCCTAGAGAAATATTTGAGATTATAGAAGAGTATGTGTAATAGGGGACCAAAAAAACATTGCACACCTAGTTCGGCAATGCAAAGATCGAGGGCGGCGAAGGTCCGACAACACGAAGATCGATGTAGGTGGAGGTCCGACAATGAAAATATTGAGGGCGGCGGAGGTCCGGAAACACGAAGATCAGGGGCGGCGGAAGTCCGGCAAAGCGAAGCTTGGGGGGAAGCGGAGAAGTGTCGCATGATTTTAGTAACATGAGAGCTTTAGGTCATGATAAAATTAGGACACTGTGCAACAAATTTTATAAAATATGGGACTATGGTTTTATCAGCGCTAAAAAAGCACTGATAAAGACTACCTTTATCAGTGGTAAAATTTTAGCGCTGATACATGTCTTCTTTATCATCACTTTTTTAGCACTGATAAAGAGACTCTTTATCATCGCTTTTTTAGCGCTGATAAAGGTTACACTGTATTAGCACTAAAATTTTAGCACAGATACATGGTTTCTTTATCAGCGCTTATTCTTAGCACTGATATTAGGTGGCGCTACGCGTGCCCATTTTTGTAGTAGTGATTGCTCAAAAGAAAAGAAATTTGTGATGGTGGTATATCATTTTGATGGGGAAGATGATTAGTGGTGGACACTAATCAAGAATACGAAGCCCTAGGGAAAAATTGATTCCTTGGTTTGGGAGGAATTCACGAGAATTTTTTTTCAGAAAATATTTTCCCTGAACCCTCCATCTCAAGATGGAAATAGAGTTCCTTAGACTGAAGTAGAAGGAAGATGTGTCCATCGGGGCGTATGAGACAAAAATTCACAAGGATTTCAAGGTACACCTCATGCATTTTCTTGAACAACTAAATCAAGGTGGGTCACATCTTTAGTGGACTAAAGCGGAGTCTATGAAAAGTTCTGGTAATTAAAGACTTTGAAAATTATGTGGAGATTGTTCATTTTTCCCTCAAGGCTGAAATAGAGATCAGAGACTCTCACTAGTATCATGGGACAAGTGACAAGAAGAGGAAAATGGAATCTAATGTGGGTGGTCTTGCAAATAAATTTCATAATGGAAAGAAGCTCAGTCATCCAATATGTTAAATTTTTGGGAAGAAGCATCCAAGGAACTTTTTAAATGGAAACATGAATTGCTTCAAATGTGGAATGTTGGGACATCTGGCTAAAAACTACCTATGGGATATGAAGAATCCTAATAGTGTGGAAGAATAAAGTAAGCTTCAGATAAACACTCATCATGTAGTTTAGTGTTACAAATTTAAGGAGTATGGGCATTAAGTGAACAATTTCAATATGCTGAGGGTTATCATAGGAAATCAACAATAACCTCCAAGGAAACAAAGAAGGTCTTATGCTACCACTACTACTGAGGTGGATCTATAAAATGATGTGGTGATAGGTACTCTAGTTATTCATTCAAGAATAGAGAACATACTTTTTTATTCTAGTTCTAAAAATTGTTTAATATCTGGAAAGTTTAGTAGAACTATCCAAGAACCACCTCAAAATTTGTAGGATTTGTTATCTACGAGAACATTTAATGTGGAAATTATTGAATACAAGGTTTATAACTCCTCCCCAGTAATTTTTTTGGACTTTACCACCCATAAAATCTCATCATACTTCATTTTGTGGATTTTAACATTATCTTGGGCATTGATTGGCTAAATTTATACAAAGCCAACATCAACTGTTGGAAAATGTAGATCACTCTTACAATCCCAAAGAATCCTCCAATTCAATACAAGTGAAATAAAGAAGATGAATCCCCTTTAGAATAATTGTATCAAGTGTGGATATTAATTCCTTTTGAGAAAGCATGTCTAGCTCAAATGATTGAGACAAAGGAGAGAGTCATTCTTGAAGACATTACCATTGTGAGGGATTACACTAATTTATTCCTTGAAGAGTTTCCTAGTATTCCTCAGGATTGAGAGGTGAAGTTCTTACATATCCCGATACCTCTACCTATATCAAAGATATCATTTAGAATAGACACCATAGAGCTAGAAGATCTGAATAAGTAGTTATAGGAGAATATGGTGAATGGTTTTATACACCCGAGTGCTTCCGCATGGGGTGATATAGTCCTCTTTATCAAGAAGAAGGATGGATCAATGTGCCTCTGAATTTACTATCATGATCTCAATAAAATCATGATAAAGAATAAGTATCCCCTTCCATTGATAAATGAATTTTTCGATCAGCTTTGTGGGGAAAATTATTTCTTTAAGGTGGGCCTTCGGTCAGGATATCACCAATTAAAGTTTCGGAAGAAAGATATTCCCAAGACCGAATTTAGAACAAGGTATGGAAACTATGAGTTCATTGTTATGCCCTTTGGACTCACTAATGCTCCAGAATTCTTCATGGATGTAATGAATAGAGTATTTAGATATTTCCTCGAAATTTTTTTGTAGTCTTTATTGGTGATATTATGATATAACAAGAGAAAGGAGGAACATGAAGAGCATTTAAATACTATGTTAAATACTTTGATAAGGGAGAAGATGTATGAAATATATAGTAAATGTGAGTTCTGAAGAGAGGAAGTATCATTCTTGGGGAATGTTATCACAATAAAAGGTATATATGTGGACCCTTCCAAGACAAAGGAAATTGAAGAGTGGCCCAGGACAACATATGTAACGGAGATCCGTGGATTTCTGGGTCTCTTTGGGTTTTAATGATGATTTTTGAAGAACTTTTAACAATTTTCAAACCCAATGGCCAAGAAGACAGAAAAGGGAGTGATGTTTTTCTGGACAAAAGTATGTGAAGACTGCTTTAAAGAGTTGAAAAAGAGGCTAATCACTATGCCAGTACTCACACTCCCAATAAGTGGAGAACTCTTTGTGGTGTATAGTAATGTCTCAAAAAATGGATTAGGATGTGTGCTGATTAAAAATGATAAAGTGATAGCATATGACCCAAATTAGCTAAAAATCCATGAGAAAAACTATCCTACAAAAGATCTAGAGTTTGTGGCTGTGATCTTTGCATTAAAAATCTAGCGCCATTATCTCCTTGGGGAGAAGTGTGATATATATACTGATCACAAGAGTCTAAAATATATATTCACCAAAAAGAGATTAATATGCACCAGTGAAGATGATAGATCTCATCAAGGATTATGACATCTCAATCCACTACCATCCTAGTAAGGAAAACAAGGTGGCAGATGCTTTAAGTAAAAAAGATCCTACATCATTATCAATGATGACAATTGAAAGGGATTAGATATTCTTAGATTTGGAGAGGATGAACATGGGGATCATTAAGGGAGTAAAATCATCAATCCTTTCTCAATTGATCTCTCAACCATCCCTCATGGAGAAAATAAAGGATTCTCAAAGAAAAGATGTGGAAATTTAGAAAAGGGTGGACGCCATTAAAATTCAGAAATCCTCTAAGTTCATGATTGATGAGGAAGGAGTTGAATGATTTGGTTCATGATTATGTGTACCATCCAATCCAGAGATAAAGAAGGAACTTCTGAATGACGCAAATAGCTCAACCTTCTCTATCCACCCAGGGAGCATAAAGATGTATTGAGATCTCCGAGAGAACTTTTGGTGGGAAAATATGAAGAAGGGGATTTATGAGTATATATTAATGTGCCTGGTATGTCAACATGTGAAGGATGAAAGATAGAAGTCTGAGGGGATGATGCAATCAATACCCATACCAACATGGATGTGGTATAACATCACCATGGACTTTGTCACTTGACATCCAAGGAAATCCATAGGAAATAATGCTATATGGGTCATTGTGGATCGTCTTACAAAGACAAATCACTTTATCACAATTCGAGAGGACTTCACATTGGATCAAATTTTAAAGATATATATAAAATAAGTAGTAAGGATAAATAGAGTTCCACTATCTATTGTATCTAATCAAGATCTGAGATTCACCTTGAAGTTCTAGAAAAGTCTCTAACATGCTCTAAGCACTGAAATGAATGTTAATATGGCCTATCATCCTCAAAATGATGACCGATTTGAGCGAAAAATTTAGATAGTGGAAGATATATTTAGAGCATGTTATATGGATTCAAAAAAGGATGGGACCAACATCTTCCACTGGTTGAATTCTCATACAACAATAATTTCCACTCTAGCATTCGAATGGAACCATAAAAATCCCTTAATGGGAATGGTTGCAGAACACCAACATGTTGGGATGATGTTGGTGAGTGTAAGATTTTAGGACCTGAAATGTTCAAAGAGATGGTGGAGAAGATGAAGACCATTCAATAGCATATCAAGAAAACCTGAAGTTGATAGAAGAGTTATGCGGACAATCATCGATGAGACCTTCAGTTCAAATATGGAAACATGCTATTTCTATGAATATCTCCATGGAATAAGGTCATGAGATTTGGGAAGAAAGGAAAGCCAAGTCCTTGGTACATCGGCCCCTTTGAGATCCTTGATCGAGTCAAAGCTATGGACTATCAACTGACACTTCCACCAACCATATCAAAAGTACAAAATTTCTTTCATGTATCCCTCTTAAGGAAGTAAATACCAGAACCTTCACATGTAGTCTCTTCAGAGGTGGTACAGTTGGAGAATGATCTTTCTTATGAGGAGCATCTAGTGAAGATCTTTGATTATAGAGATAATGTTATACGTTACAAGACTACTCACCTGGTAAATGTATTGTAGAGGAACCATAAGTATGAAGAGGCAACATGGGAGCTGGAGGAGGCAATGAAGGAAAAGTACATACACCTGTTTACAACTTATAATGCAAAACAAAATTTCGAGGGAGAAATTTCATAAGGGGGAAATAATATAACGACCCAATATTTTATCAATAGGAGTTCCATTATTATAATTACATAATATAATCACATGAAATCACAACACAATTAACTACTATGTACTATGTGACCTTTAAACATAATATTGTCACTTTTGTGATTTGTATTTCAAAAATATAACATACACGGTAGCGATTAGTAAGTTTTTTGGATTTCAATGGAAAAAACATAATTTTGGTGAATAATAACCTACCCTTATGAATAGTAACCTACCTTTATGAATATTAATATGACACTTATTAATAGTAAATCATCTAAAAGAATTTTAACCTCACCCATGAATTTATAAATACAACTTAGGAATCTTATAATCATAATATGACCATAGTAAAAGTAATGGAATTTTTATAAGTCATAAAAAATTAATTAAAATTAATTAATTAATTAAATATAAATTATATTTTCCTAAATGGTGTTCATAAATTATCAATTTTCTGTCTTTAAGTTTTAAGATAATTTTATAAGACCTTATTTAATTTTTGAAAGCACTATAAAATCAGTTATAGTTTTAAAATATGTATTTTTCAAGTAAATTATTATTTTAGTTAAAAATTAAATTCATAAAATTTAGAAAATTATTTTGAGAAAATGGAGTTAATTTTTTGATTATACATGTCGATAAATGGTTAGGGAATATTTTTGTAATTTTTCTGAAATACTTGAATTTATTTATGAATAGTAAAATACAATAATTCACAATAATTCTAACGCCTGAATTTTTGCATCATGCTTGTGTCATGGATGATGTAAATGGAAATTGGTTAGAAATAACATGAAAATATTAATAAATAATAACACAGGAATCATTACTATTTATTGTCTTATGGAAAAATAATAAACTAATGATTATAATATTAAGAAAACCCTCCTCCCGTCCACTATAAAAACAACCCACACTCCCCACTTCTTTTCAATTCTCTCAAGAATTGTTCCTTACCTAAATTATGCTCAAATATCTCCCCAAGATCCTCCCCCACTTCTATATTCCCATTATCTCATCAAAATACAAAATCCTATCCTTTTAAGAGGCTCTCAAGGAATACTGAATCAAGAGGTAAATTCCCCTTTTCTTTTCTTAATTTTCTTTTCAAGTTCATTTGTTTTCTTTTTTATCCTTACTTATAGTCATCCAAATTTTATGAAAACTCAAGTACCTTAAATGTACTGTAATATTGTTATGATAATGGAATAATTTATTATCATCTCTCCTTTACCCTTTATTTATTTTAGAAGTAAAGACACCATCCGAGATGTGCTAATTTACCAAATTCAAGGATGATGGGTTTTCGATTTCCATTACTATCTTCAATTATGGTCATTAAACCACTATAATAGTTGAAATAGACCATAAAATATTTATAATTTTTTATATATGATTCTGGAATCTTTTTGTACACATGGTTTTGATTTATAAAACAAAATGTGTTCATTATGGTAAAAAACCGCCAATTACCCCCAAAGGTTGTCACTAAAGTTTCATATAATGATTCATATTCACTATAAGTAACCAAATTAAATGTACAAACATGTAACCTTCTCAATGTACAATAATAAAATATTGATTCAATTCTGGACAACCACTCTCATCATACATATGTATCCAGACATGAATATAAGTGAACCGATCATTAAAACCAAGGGAACAAAAAGACATTAACAATGAAATTGACCTTCAAAACCAATAAAAAGGGTTATGAATGAACTAAAAAGGTTATAATAAATAATTTAAATGTAAAATAGGTTCTGTAATTATTAATTAATGACCCTTATTTCATTATTCATTTCATTTATATCAAGTTAAGAACAACATCATACTTAAGGTAAGGGATCCTTTCTTTCTCACATTTATTCAAGAATCTCCTCTATGTTATGCCATTTTACGTATAATTTCAAATTATGGGGTATGATTTCTCACATTCCCCATAATTCCCTCATGATGTATAAAATATGAAAAATCCATTTCTCTCCCATTAATTCCTCATAAGTACAGTCGATACCATGCCGATATTGAGTAAGGGATCCTACCTGAACCGCCTTTATTCCTTCGGGTTCCTCTATATTTATTTTTACCCAAATGAAGTTATATTTTATTTTTATGTAAAACTCATAAATACTATGTATATGTACAAAAATAATATTTCAATATCCTTCCCACATTCTCTTTTAGGGATATACATGATTTTAAGTGATTCCCTCTTCGATACTTCCCAATAAGAAAACTCGTTTTAAGGGAACTTACGAAATTTCTACCCAATTTCAATTGAACTCTACCATTTGTTTTAATCCACCATTGTTTTTATAAAATCATTATTTTTATTATGAAATCCTTATTTTTTCACTTTTGGTTTGATAAAAAATATTATTCCTTTTTCAATTTTAAATTCTCTTTATTATATTTCTTAAAACACCACTAATATGTTTTAGTGTTAATAATTTACAAAACACTCTCCTTAAATTTTTCCACTTAAATTTGGAATAACATACCAGGCTATATGACTATTTACCTTATTAATGTCCATGTAATTTTTAATTCCTTTCTCTCGTGGACACTTTTATGATACACCAATTAATTGTGCTTTATGACATGAATGTGATACCCAATTCTCTCCATGGTTTCGCTTATGTTTATATATTATTGATTATGTATGATTATTTATGTGGATAGAATATTAATGAGAATGTTAAGATGGGAGTGCCCAGATATCACTCTAATTTTTTGGGTAATGATTAGTCTAATGAGACGTTATGTGCAATGGTCTTGGAAGTTAGCCTTGACTCATGATACCATGTGCAACAGTCTTCGTGGTTAACGTTGACTTGTGCTCTTCTATGTGCAACAACCCTTTAATTGTGCTAAAGTCTTGATTTATGTTTCTTCCACATTACTATGAATTCATGTTAACTTTATTCCATGTTTATATGTTATGATTCTATATTCCATTGAATATCATTATGTCAGGATCTCTAACCTTTGCGCTAAATCATTGTTATTATGTTTAATGCCTTACTAGGTTTTTAGCTCATCCCTTTATTCTTGTGATCACAGGGTACACTCTACAGATGTATTGTATCAAAGGAAGTTAGGGTCTCTTTATGAAGATTAAATAAAGATGTTTTTTTAGTTCCATGTTTTTAATTTTATGTACCTAGTCTTCCAGGACACTAAACTTCACAATCCTTGGCTTGTACTTTGATTTATAATTATGATTAAAATAATGAAATGTTAAGTGTTAAAGGATAGGGTTTCTATATGGGGATCTCTATGATTTATAATGATCTTGTTGAGTGTCCCTCATACTTCTCATGTCGACGATCTACTGGTGGTTTTGGTTTCTCTTCTGGATTTCAAAGAGGCGTTGGATCTACTGAAGTGGACTCTCACAGTGTGCTTCGGTGCTGATAAACCTCCCCTAATTTGGGGAGTTTGTAGATTATTGGAGGATTTAGTCTTCGCTAATTTCTCTACTTTAAAAATTAAAGGCCTTCGGTGTTTACCCTACTCTTGTTAAGATTTCATGATTTCTTGGAGGAAAGCACCTAATGCTATGGGTTGTTGGTGTTTCACTCTCTCCTATTGGGATATAGAATCTAACTTTGTCTAGGATTCTTCTATAGTGGCGGCATGGATCCACCTTCTAGTTCTCTACCTTCCCCTTTTAGAATTAATCATTCTTGTAAGCTATTGGTGACTCCCTTGGATATTTCCGTTGTGCGGATGGGTGAAACCTTCATCTTAATGTTCATTATTCCACTTGATTATGTTTCAAGATGGTCTTATCGCTTCCTCTTCTGGACAAGCTTTGACTTAGGGTGTAGGATTCCTTTGATTGGAATAAATTTCTGGTTTACTCCTCACTGCTAAAATTCTGATCCTATTTCTAGATGTAAGGTCATTCTTTAGAGGGTTGCTGAAAACATGCTTACAGCATGTTTCTAATGTCTTGATAGGATCACTCTACTTTCGGGCCTCCTCATTCAGAGTAGTGGTTATCCTCCTCTATCCAGTTAGAGAATTCTAGAGATCAGTGGTCCTTCGCCTTAAATGTTTTGGTTTCAGATCCCCAGGTGGATTTCTCTCCTTCTGTGTCTTCAGTTGATGGTGGTCCTCTATAAGTTTCTTGGGTCCTCTTTTTAGCTTTGATGTATTCCTATCCTAGTATTAATTTCTCTTGGATAGTGCCAGCATTAATCCTATAATCCTTTCAAGGAAAGGCTATTGCATGCTTCTATCCCCCTCTAGCAGCAGTTTTTCATGAGTCGGGACCCCCTCTTCAAGAGTTATTTTTGGATCTTGATCACCTTGAAATCTACCCATCCTTGCAGATTCCTCAATATTTATTGGATCATACACATACTTTATCCTCTATCATGAATTATTACAAGTTCCAACCCTCTGATAATCTGGAACCCACAAGTATGAAATCCTATAACTCTCCCAAACAGGTTTCTTCTACTCCCCTCAAGGGAAATGTGGTTAAGGATTCATAGAGACCCAAATACTAGTCACTTTATGTGACTTTTTCTATCCCATATCATCTCTATCTCCTCTGTCTAATGGGATGTGAACTAGATCTAAATCTAGAAACATTATTGTGAGTATTCAGTCTCAAGTGAATGGGGCCATACAATGAGGGGCCAATGTTAGAAAACTTTATTTCCAATTACTTATCCCATAATATTGAATGCCTGCAGCTTGGGTATGAGGAAGAAATAGATTTCATCTCCACTCAAATTCAAAATCATGCAATATCTCTAGTCATTATTCTAAAATCCAAACAGAACTTTAGTAAACCTTTTGAGTATGATCGTCAAGTTAAAATGAATGAATACATGTATACCAATATGTAAAATTCTCATATATGTATTTTTTGGAATCAACATGTCACTGTTGAGTTGGTTTCGGCCTCTAGGAAAATGGTTTTGGTTAAGGTTATCTCAGGACTTCATAACTTCCTTGCCTCTTTATCTATGCCAGTTGCAATCTGAAGATCATGAGGGAGTTATAAAAGAATATGGAGTCTCTTGATTATGTTTACTTTACTTGGTTCATATGATTCTATTTCAACATTGTTGCAGATCTCGAAGAGAATAAATGGAGGGGTGAGTTCCCCCCAAAGATCTAGAATAGAGTTTTTTCAAAGTATTGCTCGCTGTGGTCTATAAGAAATGGTTTTTCTCAGGAAACTATTTCATGTGGTGAAATAATCAGAAAGGGTGTTTTCACCCCTTGATATATCTTGATAGGTGCCTAGTGAATGAACACACCATCATCATGTTTCCTAATGAAAAGGTTTATCACCTAGCGCATAGACTCTCAGATCATTCACCTTTTTTGGTATTTATATCTTCTGAACATGATGCCATCAGTCAATTTAAATTCTCTCAATCATGGATGGACCTACCAGAATATTACCAAGTGGACCGTGAGTCTTGGGAAAGACCAAACTAGGCTTGTCCATGGATAAGTTTTCAATGCTTGATTAGACGTCTCAATGCAGATCTTACATCATGGATCAAGTGACAACTTCCATGTTTTAATGAAATGTATTTGATCTCGAATGAAATTGAGCAGTTCGAGTTTAGCCTCAAAAATAACTGGAGTGACATGGAGTTCAAGGATCTGTTAACCAAGAAGGATATCCTGGCTGATATGGTTCTACATCATGAATGGCTATCCAGGGAACACTCATGTATCCAATGGATTCAGTAAGGAGACAAGAACATGACATTTTTTCATGATTGCATTAAGGAGAAACAAATAATTCAAATGCCCAATATCCTTTTGAAAGATTAAAGTTACTTTGATGACATTGATTTCATGGAGGGCATGGCAGAATCTCACTTCAAGGGTCTCTTTGCTGGTCCTAATCCCAACATTAGTTGAGGCTACCTAAGGGGGTGTAGTGGCCTCCATGAGCCAGTTCCCTCCTCAATTCTGAGTGATGTTAACGATATCCTAAAGGGAATTCTAGAGGAGAATGAAATATTATAGGTGATGAGAAGTCTCAAACCGTAATGTGAACCTAGACTAGATAGATGTTCGGGATCCTTTTATAGAGAATCTTGGGACATGGTTATGTATGATCTAGTTAGGGTTATTAATGAATTGGTAGGGGGCTACCTTGTATTTCATGTTCTACCTCCCTGGTTCTCATTGTGAAGATCAGAGATCCCACCTCTCTTCATCATTATAGACCCATAAGCTTGTGTAATTTTATCTACAAGGTACTTTCTAGCATCATCAACTAGATATTTTCACCCTTCCTCCACCTTTGGATCATTGAGGAGAACTATGGATTCGGGAAAGGTAGTATGATACAAGGATCCATTGAAATGACCCAAGAGCTTGTTAGAAACATCAATAACAAGGATAGAGGTTCAAATTTTATTTTTAAACTTAACATGGATAAGGCATATGATCGAGTTGAATGGAACATCATTATTAAGGTGTTATAAAAAATGGTCTTCTCTACATGGTCTATTGACCTTATTTTTAGATGTTGTGATTTCCTCCTGGATGACCATATATTTTTTAGGGAAGAGCTATGATTTTTTAAAAACTACACATGGGATAAGGCAAGGGGACCTACTATCTCCAACCCTCTTCATTTTATCCCAAGATTATCTTAGAAGAAAAATCTACAAGAGTGTCTATAGTGGTGAATCTATTCCCTACCACTGTAAATATCTGGACACAAGTACATCTCATATCATATTTTCAGATGATAAAATAATAATATTGAATGCTAAAAATATATTAGTTAGGAGTATGAACATAGTCTTGGAAAGTAATTATAAATTGAGAGGATATATTATCAATCTGGTGAAAATAAATGTATATACAACTTGTTGATTCATGACCAAAAGAGTAATTGACCTATGTAGAATTATGGGTATCTAAAAGAAAATTTTTCCTATGAATTACCTTGGGGTTCCCATATCCCCATGCAGGCTTCATATCTGTCATTTTGATCATATTATGGAAAGGATAACGTGTTGTGTAACAAATTAGAAGAACCGATTTTCATCCTTTTGGGGGAGAATCACCCTTGTTAATAGCATGCTTACATCTATTCTGATTTAGGATCATTGAGCTAGTAGAGTCCTGAAAATATTGATTTTCAATATCAATAAGATTCTAGAATCCTTTATCTGGGATGCGAATGATGATGGGAAATATCATTGGGATTCTTGGAAGGGACTGTATAGGTCCACATAGGCTGGAGGCATTAACATGATGAATGGTCAAGATACCCTTCATGACATGCATGTGAAGCTTGCATATGATGTGATTAAGGGTATCTCTCTTTGGGGTCGTGCAATGAAAATTTTCATCCATGGGGAGAGGGAGGCATGGATATGTTCTTTTTAGCATGTGGTAAAGCCTCACTTTTCTGCTCTTAGGGGACACACTCATTGGATTATGGGTAGGGTTGAGATATCTTCCTTGTTTCACAAATGGGTGGGAGATGATTTGGGGTTTCCATGATATAATGTATAGGAAATTAACTTTAGGTTGGCCAACTAGCATCTGTATCTCATTAATGCAGTTTTAGATGATGATCAATAGGTATTTTATGATATCATTGATGTTCATGATGATCAAGATCAATGTATTATTACTGAATCTTCCTTAAAAACATTATCAATGAAAGACTACTAAAAATTTCTTAATCCCTCAAATTATTTGGATCCTTGGGGTGACATACTATGGTGCAAGGACGTGCCAACAGAGTTCAATTTTCTCATATGGAGGATAAAAAGTCAAGATCTATCCATGGATGAAAATTTCAAATGACTCGACATCAATTTAGAATCTTATTTTTCATGTTATGCGGATAGGTGGGAGGAATTCTGATATCACTTATTCTTCGAGGGCGAATGGGCTCACACTATTTTGAATTCTTTTTTTGACTTTACACATATTAAATATAGTAGCAATCTTGACATGTCATTTCTAGACAGGTGGTTATAGGGAGAATATTTGGTGGGCCCTGAGGGGAAGTCCAAGGATCTGGTTATTATTGTGGTTTTTTGGTGTTTGTGGAATGAGATAAACAACGTTCAGTTTAAGGGAGGTGTCGGCATGGAGAGGACTCTAGTTATCAGAGTTAAAAACTTGATTCTAGATTTAACCTTATTTATTAAGAACTTAAAGGATGCTACCACCTTGAGGATATTTTTTACTGGTATTTGTCCTCCCCAATCCATTGGTGGTGCTCTGTAGGGACACTGGGTATAATGGAGTCTACAAGTTTCATGCCACAAGCTAAAATAAGATGGTTCATTATCTACGGGCTTCATGCGTGGTGGTGGTGTGGTACGTGACCCCATAGAAAATATCATCTTCAATTTATAGTCATGCTTTGGGATAGGAAACTCCCTCAAAGATGAGGCAATAGAAATTATCTCGGGTCTTCTAATCTATAGATAGATGGAGGTTAGTCTGATGGCGGTTGAAACTGATTATTTAATCCTCTTCAATTCACTAAAAAAACCCATGATACCCCTTGGTCAGTTGTCTATATAGTCTATAAGTGCAGGAGCCTCATGTGAAACCAAACATAAATTCTATATAATTGGAGAGAAGGAAAAAATGTTGTCGAATATCATGCTTCCTTATTTAATCGTGCGACAAGGATTATACTCTATGAAAATTAGTATGATATTCCTTTTGAGGGGGTGAATCTGATTAGAAGTGATGCTCTCAGGATTCATCATTTCAGACCACCCTAATTGTGTTTGTTCTTGTTTTATAACTTTCTTCCCCTTCATATTGTTGGTGTTCTAGTATTTATTTTTGTTTATATAAATAAATAATGATGATAAATATAAAATACAATATTGTACATGAAATACGAACCATGGTATGAATTGTTTTCTAAATCTCACAAGTTAGAAACCAAATATTGAATTAGTTGAATTTGATCAATAACTAGATTATATTAATAATAAACTAAGGATGTTTTTAATATGGAATAGATTATAAAAAATTCTTACTCAAAACAACCCACACAAAGCATAAGACATAAACAAACATCTATTTAGACATATTAAAAAAAGGTAATAATATTTTATATAAATTTGTTTTCCATATATTTAATATAATTTTAAAAATAAGATCATGTAAAAAAATTCCATCCATATTAGACCATTTATGAAAATAATTCCAAAATATATATTCAAAATATATATTACATTTTAAATAAACACATTTTTAGGAAAAAAATGAATAATTTCAATTAACAAAATATAACATTAAAATGAATAATTTCCTAACCCCCTAATACATTCTAAAAAACAAAAAAAATATACTATAATAATTATTTAAATATTTTCATCATTTTTCAAAAAAATAATTGTTTTATATTAGATTTATATAAAAGAAGTGATTAAATAAATTTTAAAAAATATTTCTCCTATAATAAGATTTATTATAAGACATAGTGGAATATATAATAAATAAACCTCATTCATTATATTGATAAGAATCTAGACATGAAACAATCTAGGTAACTGTTTTATGAGTAGAAGAAAAAAACAATATTTTTAGAGAAGATATTATGGATTTTCAACTCACCAATTTGATGCTCAAGAAAAATGGAATCAAAACACCACATTAAGAGTGACCACCAGGTCTTGCGAATAAAGGGGAATTGATCTCATAGTGTAATATCTAGATGGGAGTGAGATGGGAGGAGGGGATGCCACATGTATACAATTTATTATGAAGGATATACTAATGATTTTTTAAAAAATATCAGTATTTTCTAACTCTATACTGATAGTTTTTAATACCCATTGGGATAGATGATACTATTCTAATATTATAATGAAACTATTTTCATAAAATCACCATAAAAATTATATACCAATAGTTATTATAAACCATTTTTATCTGGGGATATATACCAATATTTTTACAAAACTTTTGGGATAGTTCTATTGGTATGCATCCCATTTCTAGTAGTGTTTGGGAGGGTGTTACAATTGATTTATTTTTTATCAAATTCATCTTCCATAATATCAGCTTCATTCTCTATATGTAAACTATTATGATGAAGTACCTTGATTTATGAATATACATAAGTGAAAAAACCAACGGTGACATAATTATAGTAATCACTGACTTTATAATAAAAAAAATTATGGATTCACTGCAAACAAATTATTCAAAACATGAATCACACGATTATTTAGAGGATCAAAAGATCTAGAAAAACAATTAACATTATAACTACCTTTAGCTAATATTGATTCCTTTTACACAATTGAACTTTTTCTAAGCTTCTTGTTGTATTTATTTTCCCTATATCTCAATGGATTTTCAGAGACATTGAAATTTGTGTTATCAAGAATCGAATATCTTCTTGATATCTAAGGAACTTATAACATCACTTCAAATCTTCACATCTTGTAATATTGTAAAAAAAAAGTCATGTAATATTGTAAAAAAACACGGAGAGAAAATTATTTTATAGGTATAATCTAATATAAGCATATATAAAATGTTGGAAAATTAATAAAGTATGGTACATGAGTATTTACATGGTTCCCCCCTCAAGAATCGTACTACTTTCTTTTCTTGGAATATTTGGGTAAACGATTTTCAAATATAATTATTATCAAAAATTTACAAGTGAACCAGTAGAGGACTATCCTATACCCTCTTACCATATTACAATAGTAAGTATGTTCAATATATTATAGATGTGAATTTTTTTTATCCTAGATGTTCTTTATAATTGCATCACACTAGACATAAGTACTTACAACCTATTAATTTAAATTAAAACACTTTCTATGGATATCACAACATCTAAAATATGTTTTTATTCCTTTACTCAAATATTCCTTGAATGTATCTTGGTATTCAAGAACTAGACAAGAAAAGCATCACATAATATTTTGTAAAAACATCTTTTTCTTCATCCATATCAACTGCTTATTTATTAAAAACTATTCTACAAGAAAACTACCCATGAAAATCCTACCTAACATTTATACAATGGCATAAATTTATCCCAAACTTATATAAGGTACTAGTTTCCATAAAAAATTCTACCCCTCTAACTTATATTTACTTATTCTTTGATACGTAGATGATATTATTTTCTATATAGTTTCAAAATATCTCTTCATCTCCCTGGAGTAAGATTCACCTCACTAGGTTCTCTCACTTATATTGAACATTGGATATAATAACCTCTACTATCTTAATTTCTTTTACTTTCTATACACAATTGTACATGAATATATATATATTATACTTATCAAAAGACTCATATATAATACCTATACACATAATTCCCTATTTTTATGGTATTTCTCAATTTCCATAAATATAAATATTTCAAGAGATATCATGAAAGAAAATAAATCACATTCACCAACACATCCTTTATGATCCTTATAATATCCATTTTCTAACAGTTTTTATACTAAAATGATCATTTCACTACTCATTTTCACTTCTCATTATATTTTATTCTAGATGAATATAAAATTCATATTTTCTATAGAAGTCCTGGGGTTTATTTTTCATAAGATAATCCTTTAACATATCATAATAAAATATTATTTAAAGTGAAATTTAAATTACATTATTAGATCATATTGTGATATCAGATCCTCATTTTCTAATACAATATCTTTAAATTTTTTTACTATAGTCTAGTGAAAAATAAAACTACCAAAGATTCTAAGAGATAATTTTATTCAAGACAAATTTATATTTTTGGTTTTTTTATGGTTTTCTTGAGAACCGATACTCTGAATTAGATTATGATATTTTAAACATCCTGAATATGTGTTTTGGATGTGTTTGAAGCTTTGGTTGATGCCTCTGTTGTTCGAGAGTTACCCAAAGGAAATATTAGTGTCTAGAAAGCTTGAGGGAAGAAATTTCGGACCATTCTTGATGTGAAGGAAGTAATTTTTAATGATTTAAAGAGAGGTAGGGACCATCTCCCATAGAGGTTTATAACAAGAACCAGGGGTTCACACCATGAAAGGATGTCCAATAATTATGTAAAAAGTTTATAAATTGGTTGGGGAAACCCATGGTTTTAAATGAATATACATGATTGGGAATGGAAAAATGGTTGACCCTCTCCCCTCTTTTCATTTCTGGTCGATTCTTGATGTTTTGGGTATTGATGATATAATATTAGATGTGTTATTATTCTTATTCTTACCCCCAGTCGTGGTTTACTCTCCATTAGATATAATTTTTTTGAGCTAGTTTGTTATTTATATTATGATTTCATAGGTTAAATGTGGCATTAGTTGATATGGGTGAGTCATTTTCTCGACCCAGATAATAGAAAAGTTGAAATGACTTTTCCATTATGTCACATGTTTTGTTTATTGAAGGTATGTATTGGTTTGAATTTTACAAGGGTTTTGGACCTAAATTAAATTATTTGGAAATTGAGAAGGAAATATTAAATAGAGATTATTTATTAGGCATGGGGGTGTGTTTAAAGAGTACCACACCTCATTGCTGGTGTTTTTTAGGTTACAGGATTACATTGTGAGGTTTTTGGAATTTATACATATTTAAATTAAATTGTGTAATAAAATTTAAATTTATAAATAAATTAATTAATAATTATAATTGATTATTTTGGATTTTTTTCTTTGGTTATGACCATTCCATGATTGTCAATCGATAAATGGGCTTGGATGGGCTCAAACAGGAGTTTCAGGTCTATGTATAAAAAGGCAATGTATTCTGATTTATGTAGGTCATAACTCATACATGACCTTGGGAATTATGTTTTTTATTTATGGAATGGGTATGTGGTATCACCATTGATAGTGATAAAACATTAAATTAAAATTAAATATTTTATTTAAAATGAAATTCCATGATGAACCAAACCAAGTGACTAGGTCCATGAAAAATCATTGTGTACTGGATCCATTACATATTCTACCAATGGATGAGAACTTGGTTACAATTATTTATATAATGAAAAAGTACCCCAAGTGGTGTTAAATATATTCAATGAATTTTATTTAGTGGCCCTAGTATATGATCTCTTAGTGACCTCTACTTATAGGTTAGCAAATAGTTGAGTTGGATGGCCTAGTGATTGGCCATGAGATACCCTTGAGACACCTTAGAGAATTTTGGGTAGTTTAATTGACCATGGGTTGAGCATCCCACTACAATTAAGACTTGATTATATGGTTGGGTATCCTCTGAGGGGAATGGTTCATAGGTTGGCTGTAAGGACCAACCTCTAGCGACTTAGGAAGTGAATTCCCCGAGAGGCCATTTCCCTGATGGTATTTTTTAAGGATGCTAGTGAGGGATAAAGGATGCCTTAAAGATGATGAGGGGTATTATGGCCTCCAAGTGATGGGGGTCAAATAGAGAAATGTATTTCAGATAAGGGAACCCATCAATGGGGTTCATGCTATATTGTAACCTAGGGGACCTTGGTGGGTTTCCCAGTGACATGCTGATCATATCATGGGTGTATATTAGAAATGGGTAGTTATGATTATAGGTTCCACCTTAGAACATGAATCAATGATTTATACTTATCACCACTATGACGATGGAGGGATGTGAACTAGATAGAATAACCTCAGTTTATAAGACATGTTCGATAATATGTACCACGAATCTAGATGTTATTGATATTATGTTTTGGTGGGATGCACTTTCCAACAAAATTTATTTCAGATATATGGTATTCCTAGGATATGATCCTAGGATTTGGATAATGATCGTGATTCTAAAACATAGTTTTGGATGGTTTAGAATATATCCCAAGATCTATATAGTGGGATGCATAGTCTATTGAGAAACCATAAATTTGGATACTATGGATTACATATGGGTGTACCATGATTTACAATTCCTTGGATTTGATATTGAAATCGAGAAGATATACCATGATTTGGGGTTCAAAATATTATCTCCAGTATTACAATGATTTTGGAAGTCATAGATTGGATTTGATATAATGTACAATTATTTTTTATTCTAAGGATTTAGTGATAACGAATACTAGGATTTGGGCTTCCATGGATTTGATCCATGGAGCCATTAGTGTATAGTATTTACGATATTAGACATGCATCCTTCAACATATGTTTTCAATTTAAAAAGCATTTATCCTCAGTATAGGGATGAATTCAGGTTGGCATAGTTGTTTGATGTGCACACAGACACACTGAAACTGGATTAAACTTATTTGCACCAATCAAAGGTTTCATGTGAGGTCCCTAGGCTCAATTTTTTTTATTTATGGTCCCACTATATATTTATATATTATTAGAATATCTCATATAAATAACTAATATTTTTTTGTTATATTTGAAACTTCATTGGTGAATCCCTAAAGATTTGAACTCACACACTTATTGGGTGGCCAGGGAACTAGGGTACCCAAGAAGACCACACTATTTGTAGGATCAGGTTGGGTAGAGGCCTATAATTTTTTTATTAAGTTGGATATCTTGAAAGGGATTAGATATCCATAAGAGGATACACTAAATGATAATATTAGTGCCACCTATATTTTATTTCTTTAATATTATTTTATATATAGTGGTCTTAGTGGGTGGTCATTGATTCTCTATTATTTTATGATGTATAATTTACATGTATTATTGATGGTAGTTTTTTATTACTCCCATTTAATTTGTTCATTTTATAATATGTATTTTTTTTGTTTTATTTATATCCAATATTTAATACTCAAATATTAGGATATATTCTAAACATAGTACCACCCTACACCTACAATACCATACATCATCCTCTAACTTATGGGGAGGTGTTAATAAGTTCAAATGATTACTACCCCACTTCAAAAACTACTCAGTTCCTTTTAATGGGGTAGGACATTACAAATTGTTATCAAAGAATACAGGTGGCTGATATCATATGTTTATTATAGTTTTTTTATGTCTTAATATTTTCAATATTGTAGATAGGTGATATAGGAATGACTCAAATCATGTGATAGATATGAGATAACGCGTCATGAATACCATTTTTATTAGTAAGTCCAAGTTACTAGGTCATGGGATTTCGATTATTTGGTTATGGTGTTATAGTTTTATGATTTTTTCTTAAGGTGACAAACTAGGGTTTTTAAATTTATGGTTTATGATTTACTAGAATTTTGGATATGGGACCATTGTAAAGTGTATAATTATCATATTTTAGGATACTTACATGATGGAAGGAGGCTAATTTTAATCCATCCTTTTTGGAATGTAGAATTAACACAACATTCACTTGTTTTTGCATGATTTTTATCAAAAATCATAAAAGGTTTAGATTTTTAAATTATTTGTAACAACTTATATGGTGTTTTATTATAAAAAATTAATTAAATTATACTCAACTACACTATTATAGTTGTATTATAATACAAGATCATGTAAATATATGGAGGTATGGTTCTTGTGGCATCCCGTCGTTTTTATTACATAACTTTTCATTACATTTTACAAACAGAGGATCATTAAAGTCTAGTGTCTTGGAAATAAGGAATATATAAAAAGAAACATAAAAAAATTATTTTAATCCCCTTTAAAATCTTCTTTAAAAGTTCATCCTAAGTATAATTACTAAATCTCATAACATGGAGATATATATCAAAGGAAAGGGTGAGCAGAAGGCCCAGTAAGGAAAACTAGTGAAATAGTTTACATGTGAAATTGAGAGATATAAAAAAGAACATGGAGATAAATAGGTGTAACATAATAATAATAACTTGAAACATAACATGAAAATTTGGATAAAACATTTAATTTATAAATTCATGAACATATCACCAAAGTCCAACCCCAAGGTGTTATAAAAACTACCAAGGTTATTCACCAGGGTATTGCAAAACTTGTCATCTCTAAAGATTAATTTCTTTACCCAATGCATTGGATAACTATCAGGGTGCACCATTAATATGTATTTATTTTCATGTGATATACATAGATCATAATAAAAAAATTCATAAATAACCCAAATAGAATAAAATAAATGGGTTCATGTCAAAGTCGTGACGTTTAAAAAATGATTAAAAATAAGGTCATTATGTTATTTATAACCCTTGGAAAGAGAGAGAAGGTTATATATATGTCAATTATAGAATAAAATATATAAATATTATTTCTTGACAAATATCCTTGGAAATTAAAATTGGTTTGGGTATTCACATAAACAAAATAAGATGATTTCTTGAGAAAAAGAGAGATTTTGAGACGAAAAGTCTGCAGCATAACAGCTATGCAACATAGTTTTAGATGGCATTAAAAATAAAGGTGAAAAAGGTCAAAAATTAATAAGAGAGTCATAATACAGTATAAGGAAAAAATAAAATGATGATAATAACTTGTTATGGATATTTGAATGATACACCAGATGAAAATGAAACTCCAAAGAAAAGAGAATATGCGATTTCTTTTACGAAAATTTGGCAGCCTAATGGTGTCACTTAAAATTTCAGAGAATCAGGTGATGAGAGTGGAAAGGGTATCTCATAATTTGGAAATAAAATTTATAGTGATATGGATATAAAAGAACATACCCCCACATAATCAAATGGAAACTAGAAGACATAACATAAATGTTGTCATGACTAAAAGAGGAGGGTGAAAGGATCCCTTACCTTGAAAAGTAACTTCAAAAACTCGAAGTTTGAGACCATGGAGAGATTGAGGGGACCTTCGGAGGACTCCTTGGGAGTTAAAAATACCAGATATTTTTTGAGGAGACATTTTTATGGAATGAAATGAAGGAATGGGTTGGTATTTATAGCAAAAGTGAGGGAATATTTTATTAATTTCCAAGGGACATCCCATCAGTGGTATATGAAAAACCATGGTCTTAACCATCATATTTTCCCATTGTATTGGAAAATTAGGACACATAATATCATATATTACTATAAAAAGTTTGACCAGAATTATTACATCATGATTATATCATTAATGATTTCATTAAAGACACCGAAACTCAAAACTGTATTTTTACTATTCACCAAAAAAACATTGTATAAAAATCTCATAAATTTACCCTAACCTAATATCGATTATATGAAGTCAAAAATGTACTCCATTTTAAGAAAATAATTTTATAATTATGAGATATTTAATTTTTAAGTAAAAACACTATTTACCCAGGAAAAATACTAATACTTTACTAATAATTTCTAAAAAAATTATTTACTTATCATATTATATATCATTACCAATCAAGATGGATAAATTATATTTATAATTTATTAAGTGAGGTTTCTATTCCATTTGTCATAAGATAACTAAGGCCTTGTTACATAGCCCCTTATAACACCTGAATATGACCTAAGAGTAAGGTGTGCAGTAGTGATTGAATCTTGGGGCGGCTCGAACAACATTTCCCGAATGGTGATTTCTATCCACCAGAACTTCTCTCTTAAGTGATTACATTCATGCTTAATGTGTTGGATTTAGGCTTGGTCTTAGTCTAGAGAAAAGCCTAGGGATGATACCTCCTTCCCAAGCTCTGATAGATGGGCTTTATATAGCCTGAGTCTACTGAATGAGGCCATCGACTCTTCTTTCTGTATTAATTGAACATGACCATTTTTCTTTATAAACAGTAATCATAACATTAAGAGTATAGTTTACAATTGTAATATTGACTAATGGTAATATAATAGTTTAAACACAATAGTATCATTTTAATTATAATCACTTCGTTAATTAAATGATATAGTTTTGTTGAGTATAAAATAAAATAACACACCAAATTAGGAAACAAATATTATTCAAAATTTCAGTTTGTTACATTATTTCCCCCTTAAGAAATTTCATCCCCAAAATTTAAAATCGTACCCTCAGAAGAAAAAATGTGTGGGTACTTCAGCCTCATAGACTCATATGGTTCCCACGTGGATTCTTTAGATTTTTGGTTCCTCTACAACACCTTAACTAGGTGGGTAGTCTTGTTGCGTAGAACCTTGTCCCTATGACCAAAGATGTCCACTGGATGCTCCTCATAAGAGAGACCATGTTCCCATTGTACCACCTATGGATTTAGTACATGTTAAGGGTCTGGTATGTACTTCCTCAAGAGGTATACGTGGAATACATCATGAACTTGTGCTAGATTTGGAGGAAATACAAGCTGATAGGCCACTACTCCTACACGATCAAGGATTTTATAGGGGCCAATGTACCTAGGGATGAGCTTCCCCTTCTTCCCATGCCTCGTGAATCTCTTCCAAGGTGAAATTCAAAGAAATAATTTGTCACCAACACCAAACTACATGTCCCTTCGATGGTTGGAAACATAGCTCCTTTGCCGACTTTCAGTAGCCTTAATGTGTTGTTGGATGGAATGGATTATTTCTATCATCTATTGAACAAGACCAAGCCCAAGAATATTTCTCTCACCAGATTTATTACAACATGTAAGATTTATACATATGTTACCATATAGAGCTTCATAGGGTGACATTTTAATGCTTGAGTCGAAGCTGTTGTTGTAAGAGAACTCATATAGTAAATGATGTTGATCCCATCCATCTTTAAATTCCACAGATTATGTTTTCATCATGTCTTCGAGTGTTTGAATAGTCCTTTCATATTTTCCATCAGTTTGGGGTTGATAGTCCCTATTGAAATTCAATTAGGTACTTAGAGCATGTTGAAGACTTATCCAGAATTTTTATGTGAACCTTAGATCATGATCAGATACGATAGAAAGTGGAACTCCATGCAGCCTTACCACTTCCTTCACATAAATCTAGGAAAGTTGATCAAGAGAGGAATATTATCAAATAGATATAAAATGTGTAGTCTTGGTGAGACAGTCCCCAATAACCCATATTGCATTGTTTCATTTGGAAGTTCTCGGGAGACCAGTGACAAATTCCATATTTATATTGTCCCACTTCTATGCTGGTATTGGTAGTGGTTACAATACCCCTTTAGGAAGTTGTTGCTCGACCTTCACTTGCAGACATACCAGAAATCTTGAAGTGTAGTCAGAAATCTACCTTTTCATATTATCCCACCAAAAATGATCACAAAGGTCTCTATTCATTTTTGTACTCCCATGATGTATTGAGAATTTAGAGCTATGAGATTCATCCATGAGCTCCTTCTTTATTTCCAGAATAGATGGAACACATAGCCATGTGTGAAATTTCAGTATAATTTCTTGATCAATATTGAACTCAAGAAACATCCCATATTTCATAGCATCAAACTTATTTTCTAATAAAGGATCTTCTTTTTGAGATTTCTTGATATTCTCTAGTAATGACAGTTGTGAAATAATTTGGAATAAGGTTGATGATGTCCCTTCCCTTATAATTCCTATGTTTAGCTTTACTAGGTCATTGATCAATGAATATCTTCGAATCATCACCATGGACAGAACAATTGGGTCTTTCCAATATAATGCATCAACTAATTTTTTATCCCTTCTGGGAGGATAATGAATTGAACAATCATAGTATTTAAGACGTTCTAACCATCTCTTATGTCTCATGTTCAATTCATGTTGTGTGAAAAAATACTTCCAACTATGATGGTTTATGTATATATCATATTTCTCCCAATAAATATAGTGCCTCCATATCTTTCGAGAAAAAACGACCACAGTTTTCTCAATATCATGGTTAGGATAGTTTTCCTCATGAGTCTTCAACTATCGAGATGCATAATCAATAACCGTGTCATTTTTCATGAGGACGCACCTATCCCCTTTCAGAGATATATTGCTAAAATTGAAGAATACTTCTCTACATGAGGGTAGAGTTATAATGGGTGCAATAACCAATCTCTTATCCATCTCTTGAAAACATTCCTCACACTCCTTTTTCTAGATGAACTAAACCTCTTTTTGAGTTAACATGGTTAATGGATTAGAAATTCATGGAATGTTTTTCACAAATATCCTATAATATCCCGCTAATCCAAGGAAACTTAGAATCTCAGTTATTTTTGTAGGCTGAGGCCAGTCCTCTACAACCTTTTTCTTTGTAGGGTCAACTGTGATTCCTTCATCAGTTACAATGTGCCCCAAGAAAGCAACTTGTTGTAACCAAAATTCATATTTGATAAATTTTTCAAAAAGCCTCTCCTTCCATAGAGTTTTCCAAATAACCCTTAGATGATCCTCATTCTCTTCACAACATTTACAATATATCAGAATATTATCAATAAAAACTAACAAAAAGTTATCAAGGTAGTCCTTAAATACACTATTCAACAAATCCAAAAAAATATCACGTGTATTAGTTAGTCCAAAGGGAATAACAAAAAACTCATAATTCCCATATCTTGATCAGAAGGCAGTTTTTTTAATATCTTCTTTCTTTACCCTCAATTGATGATAACCAGATCGAAGATATATCTTGGATAAGAATTGAGACCCACAAAGGTGGTCAAATAAAATATCAATTCTTGGAAGAGGGTATTTGTTCATCACTGTGATCCCGTTTAGTTCCCTATAATCAATGCATAGCCACATTGATCAATTATTCTTCTTTACAAAGAGAACAGGTGCTCCCCAAGGAGACACACTCAATTGGATAAACCCCTTCTCCAAAAGATATTGTAGTTGTTTCTTTAATTCCTCCAGCTCCACATTTTCCATCCTATATGGGGTGATTGAAATTGGATGGGATTTAGGTATGAGTTCAATGGAGAACTCTACCTCTCTTTTAGGGGGAGGTTTGAGTAACTCCTCAGGAAATACGTCAATGTATTCTTAGATGATGGGGACATTTTCTATCCTTATAATCCCATTTACTTCTTTTTATTCACCAATCAACTCCATAATGAAGGATATATGAGGTTCTTCTAGATAACGATCTGTTTGATAAATCACTCCTTAGATGATAACTGAAGGTTTTACATTCAAGACTACTAATATTTCATTGCTTCTTCATTTGATCTTAGCATTATAATTTGAGAACAAGTCCAACCCTAGTATAATTTCAAATTCCATCATAGGAAGTAATACAATATTTTTGATAATACTGTGCTCACTAAAGTAAATACTAGAGTTTCTAAACACTAATGATTCTTGGATAATCCCACCAGAAGTCTTGATTGATAACTCTAATTTTATAAATTCATGGGTTGATTCTAAATTCTTTGAAAACATGGATGAAATAAAGGAATGCGTATAACTAGAATCCAATAATGTACTTGATATATTTGAGAGAAAAACAAGAGTAACTGTCACCACATCATTTGGCGCTTCAACTTTAGCCGTGTTGATAGCAAAAGAATGACCTTGTTCCTTTGGTCTTTTCAGAGGCTGATGGTGATTTCCCTCCAATTCCCTTAGATTTGGACAATGATTGGAAAAGTTCCCAAGTTGTCCACACTTATAGTGTTGGACATTAGGTAGGACCTGCACCATCTCCCCCTTGTATTTAGTGTTGGGAAGTTGATACATCACCTCACTACGATAATTTCTTGAGATATGGCCTTCTCTTCAACACTTGTATAACATGCCACTTCTGAGAAGGTAGTTCCCCAAATTCTTCTTCCCACATTTATTACACTTGGGATGTTGCACTTTCTTGCCTCCTCTTCCCTGATCGAAGCTCCTCCCTATTCCTAGATTTATTGATATTTTATTTTCATTGAATTTATGAGACCACAACATCTCACCAAACTCTAGTTCAACATTCATTGCACTCTGTATGATATCCTCATAGCTATAATATCCTCGATTGGTTATATTATTCTGCAGATGAGGTCTCAGTCCACTAAAGAATATATCAACCTTCCCATTAGGATACATGAAAGAGGTTTAGGTATAACAGTAATGTCTTGTGAAGTCAATCTCGTAGCTTCCAACAGATTCATTCTCCTCCAGTTTCAGCTCGATAAAATCCTTCTCTAATTTTGTTCCCATAGAATGAGGGAAATACTTACTGAAGAATATCCCTTTGAACTCTTCTCACTACATAACTTCAACAAACACTCTTGGTATTGTGTTTTTAATTAGTTCCCACCACTGATAATCTTCTCTTCTAAGCGGTAAACAGCTAGGGTGACCTTCACTTGTTCCGAACAGTGGAGCATAGAAAAGATCTTCTCAATAGAGCTGAACCACTATTTTTCAATCAATGGGTCGGTCGATCTATTGATGGTTAGTGGTCTTTTACACATAAAGTATTCAACAAAATATTGTTACCTTCATAGTGAGATCAGTCACTCAACTTGATTTAAGTTATTTCCCATAACTTGAGTCAGTTGGTTCATCATTCTCACTAAAGTTTCCATTTCAGCATCCATCGGAGGGCCGTCAGCGCATGGTCCATTGTGGTCACCATTTACATGGATCCTACTATTTCACGACATTTTCTAAAAGAATAAAACCTTAGTAAGAATCTTATTTAATTTATGAATTTTTCACTATATTGTATTTTTATGTCTTAAAACTTCATGCTTAAACAGACTATTCTTTAACAACAATTACATTTCTCTATAAGTTTTTCATAATAATTCATAAAAAGATTAAGATTAACCAAAATTATCCCCTGGTAGTGTCAAACCAGGAGTGGAACAAGGTCTGCTATCATATAGTAGGATACCTTACGTCAAGCCCATAACTCTTTGTCAAATTGTTCAATCCTAGGTACATTTGTGCTAGAGCCACATCCACTTGTTCGTATCCAGACAGAGATTTATTTGTTTGGAAACCACTTACTTAATATTTCACCAAAATACCAATAATTTTTCATATATTTAAAAATTTCTATATGTTTATTCCTAATGTTTAAATATCCTAATTTCCACAAATAACTAAACTCTTCTTTGATACTAACTATGGAATCCTGCCATTTTTATTACATAACTCTTCATTACATTTTATAAACAGTGGATCTTTAAAGTCTAGTTTCATGGAAATAAGGAAACTAAAACATGAAACATGAAACATTATTTTAATACCATTTAAAATATTCTTGGAAAGTTCATCCTAAGTAAAATTACTACATCTCATAACCTGGAGACATACATCAAAGGAAAGGGTGAGCAGAAGGCCGAGTAAGGAAAACACGTGGAATAGTTTACATGTGAACTTGAGCGATATCAATATGAAAATAGAGATAAAGGTGTATAACATAATAATAATAACTTAAAGAATAACTTGAAATTATATCTATAACATTTAACTTATAAATTCATGAACATATCCCTAAAGTCCAACCCCAAGGTGTCATAAAAATTACTAAGGTTATTCACCAAAGTATCATAAAACTTTTCATCTATAGAGATTAATTGTTTTACGCAATTCATTGGAGCACTATTGGGGTGCCCCATTAATATTTTTTTATTTTAATGTGATCCACATAGATCATAATCAAAAAAATTCATAAATAACCCAAATATAATAAAGAATTGGGTTTCATGTGAAATTAGTGACGTTTAAAAAGTGCTTAAAAATAAGATCATTATGTTATTTATAACCCATGGGAAGGGAGAGAGGGTTATATGCTTTTCAATTAAAAAATCAAACATATAAATATTTTGTATTGATGAAAACCCCTATAAATGAAATTGTTCTGGATATTCACATAAATAAAATAAAATAATTTCTTGAGAAAAAGAGACAGATATCGAGACGAAAATTCTACAGTATAACGACTATGAAACCTGGTTTTAGATAACATTTAAAAGAGATGAAACAAAGGTAAACCATTCATAAGAGAGTCATAATACAATATAAAGACAGAATAACGTGGTGATAAGGACATGGTATGGCTATTTTAATGACATAACACATGAAAATGAAACCCGGAAGAAAAGAGAAGATGTGATTTCTTTTACGAAAATTCAACAGCCTAACGACGTCACTTAAAAATTCAAAAAATTAGTTGAAGATAGATTATAGGGTCTCTAATAATTTTAAATAAAATAGACAGTGATAAGGATGTATAATAACATACCCCATTATGCAATAAAATGGAAACTAGAAGAAATAATATAAAACAATTCATGACTAAAAGAGGAGGGTGAAAGTTTCCCTTACCTTGAAGAGTAACTTCTAAAAGAAAAATCATGGGACTATGGGGGGATAAAGGGCCCCTTGGGAGAACTAATTAGGAAGTAAAAAGACCAAATATTCATTGAGGATGAATTTGGAATGAACTAAGTAAAGTAATGGGTTGGTATTTATAGCAAAGTTAGGGAATATTTTATTAATTTCCAAGGGACACCTCGTTAGTGGTATTTAAAAAACCATGGGAATGCCCATGGTATTTGATACTTGGGAAACCACATAACATATATTACTGTACAAAAGTTTCCCATAATTATTACATCATCATTACATCATTAATGAGGTCATTAAACACACTTAAACTCAAAACTGTATTTTTAATATTCACTGAAAATAAAAACATTTTATAAAAATCTCATAAATTCACCACAACATAATATAAATTATCTGAATTCATAAATGAAATCCATTTTATTAAAATATTTTTCTAATTATGAGATATATAATTTTTAAGTAAAAACATGATTTACTTGGAAATTACAAATAGTTAACTAATAATTTCTGAAACAATTATTTACATATGATTTTATATATCATTACCAGTCGAGATACCTAAATTATATTTGTATATTCTTAAGTGAGGTTACTTTTCAATTAGTCACATTATAATTCATAATGGTAATATTACTATTCATAATTTACTATTCACTAAAAATTGAGTTGATCTTATTAGAATGCAAATTTATTACTGATCACAACTGTTGAAGACATTTTTTTTAAATCAATTCAAATAATTAATTATTTTATGTATAAAAAATATTTTAAAATACCTTTATTCTAATATTCATTAATAATATGAAACTTCTATAAATTTATCCTATAATTATCTTGATATAAAAAATTCAAATATTTAAGCACAATAAGAAATAAAAATTTTATTTATATAAAATGATTACACAAGGTAACCAAGGCATCATTACATATCCCCTTACAACTACTTCATATGACCTAAGAGTAAGGTGTGAAATAGTGATAGAATCTTAGAGCGGCTTGGAAAACATTTCCTGAGTCGTTATTTATATCTTCTTTAACTTCTCTCTTAAACAATTTTTTTTCATGTTTAACATGTTGGAGTTCATCTTGGGCTTGGTCCAGAGCAATGCCTAGTGATGCTACCTCCTTCCCAAGCTCTAAAAGATGGGATTCTTATGGACCGAGTCTATTGGATGAGGCCATCGACTCTTCTTTCTGTATTAATTTACCATGATCATTTGTATTTATAAAAAATAATCATAATGTTAAGAGTATAGTTTCCAACGGTCATATTGACCAATGGTAATATAACAGTCAAAACCCAACAGTCTCATTTTAATTATAATCACCTCATTAATTAAAAAAAATAGTTTTGTTGAGTATAAAATAAAATAACACAAAAAATCATGAAACAAATATTATTCGAAAGTTCAGGTCATTACAGTTATGGATGATGACTATGAATCCCCTCATGTAAGGGATGTATAATGACCCTATTAGGTCGGTACACACATGTGATACCTTTGATATGTTCCCCTAGTTTGTTATTACAATACTATTTTTATTGGATAAAAATTATTCATTTTATTTAATATTGTGATAAAAAACTATGTGGTAATTTACCATATATCTTATAATGAAATTCTATATAACCAAACCATTTAAATATAGGGTTCTTGATAAAGAGAATGGTAGGAAAATTCCATTAAATTTGTATGCACTGATAGATGAATATGTGATCCTCGATGGAGTGAGTCCCTTATGTAGAGGCTTAGTGAGGGACATCATGAGATTGCGATTATTGAGGGGGAAACATATTTTTTGGAAAATTGATAATAATAAGTACCCTAATTGAATGATGAGTTGGCCTAATAGGAAAATTTTATATAAGTGTAAACCCCAAACTGGGTAGTTTGTCCAATGAGTTCCATTGTGATACTCTAAATGTGAATAGAGAAGTGTTTCCTATGAGTTATAATCTACGTGATATTTGAGAAATAATATTTACTTTAGGAGGGAGATCCTAGTTATTTTGAGATATTTATTAGGCTATTAGTGAACTAACTATTGTTAATGAATGAGAATAAATTTGTGATGAAAAAATGAGCAAGGGATTATCCTGGGTTAGTGAGTACCTTTGATGTGGGAAACATGGGTATATTTTTTTGGATATTTATTCACATTATGTGATACCAATATAGAATATAGGTTTGGTGATGCCTTAGATATTGTGAATGTGGAAAACATAGGAGGGTTCTTTTCCTTGAGATTATTATATAGTAGACGGTTCTGTATGTGGTATAGGCATGAATATGCATTGGTTTTTCATAAATAATGTTTGTACCTTGACATTCAAGGTTTGAATTCAAGGGAAGGATCTACGTGATGCCAAGCCCTATTTGTTTTATTTGAATTTTTTATTTATGAAATTGTATATCATCCATTGATTCTTGTAGTTTTTTAACAATTCTTGTATGGTGGGTTACCTTTATGTAGATCATGGAATGAGTATATAGTGATTTTGAAGAGTTGAGCTTAGGTTGCTTCCCTTTTGATGATATTGAAATGTTATTGAGCATGATTTGTATATTAGGTATTTTTCCCTAGGTACGATGAGATGTGTCTCATTGTGCTTGATTCAGGATAATTTACCAGGTGATACAAGAGTGTAAAACCATTTCATTAAGATGAAATCATTCTGGCATGTGCTGGTTTCATGTAGTTTCATTGAATCATGGATCAAGGAGTTGTTATGTGTGATCATGGGAATGGTGGAATTGATGAGATTCTTTTACCAGGGTTCTCAATAGTTGTAATGAAATGAGAAATTTCCCTACATTGTTAAGGAGACACTGGAAATGGATTAGTTGTGGTGGAATAGTCCATCAGGGAGTTGATCTTAGTATAGTATTGAATGGATAAACTAGAATGGTTCGAGATGAGTGATAATTTTTTAAAGATAAAACCAATTGAGATGGTGAATGGGTAGTAGTATAAGCTAATCCATAGGTCGGGGAGTCAACCATTGGCCATTTGAGGGAATAAACCATATATGATTAGAAAATTTTAGTAGATGATGACGAAAATGTTCCCATTAGCTAGGAACTTGTGGTGATTGATATTTCCTGATGATGCATGGGTATGAGTGGGATGATCACATTAAGTCATTACATGTGGTAATAGAAGGAGTGTGAGGTAGAAAGGTATAACCTTCTGTGGGTAAGGTTATGGGTGTGATGAGACCAGTCATTAAGTGGTTAGGGTGGGGCTTAGATACCATGGAGATATAAATATAATTTTTATTATCCCATATAATTATAGGAACTTTTATTTATATTTGATATTAAAAAATTCAGTGCATTTTCATTGGGACTAAAATTGTTTAATTATTATCCAAAGGTTTCTCTTGAGTTAAACTATGATATGTGATGTGTTTCTGGGTCTGAACCCTATTTATGAAACAGTTTAGTGGGTGAAATAGTTTTTTCAAAAGGTTTTTGGTGTGAACCAATGAGTTGTGACCTGTTTTAGGGGATGAATCCATTTCTTTAAATTGTTCATGGTGTGAACCAGCAATTCATGGAATGGTAGATGGGTAAATCAATTCCATAACATGATTTAGGGGGTAAAAAACTTTCATCATGTGATTCAAGGGACAATCATGTGAACAAATGTTTTCAATGTGTTTCTTATGTTAAAATTATTTTGAAAGAATGGTAATATGTCACCATTGTTCAGGTATGTATTATTTTGTTTGATGGGGGTATTATGATGTTCATTGGGAAAATGCACAGAAATGACTATGTATACGAGACCTATTCTTGGATGGTGGAGACTCAATTAATTATTATCAGAAGAATACATGAGATCTATTTACAACCTTTATCTTATTTTTCATATGTATATGGGTGTGGTTATATGGAACCATCTCCTAGATGATTGCTTTATAATTTTTTGATATATTCTCTAGGAAATTTTAATGATCGGGAGAAAAATGGCTGTTTAATTTGTTTGAATGAGAAGAGACTTACTATGGGGAGCATGCTATTATAATTATGAGTTCTTTGATACTAGTATGGTGCCACACATTATACATGTATGGGTAAGCACCGCATCAATGTTTCATTGATGGAAAAAAATAGTGGCTCATTTTTTGATAAAAATGGAACCTCATGCGTGTTGTTACATAGTTTAATTTCATTCAATGATCTCGAGTATAGAATAGTGAATTTATCATATATTGGAGACTCATGTAGTTTAGGATTTCTGATTTAATGGTAGGATTGACTTCTTAGAGATTTAAATTTATATAGTGGGGAGATTATAATACCCTATGTCTATATGGCTTATGGAATACAATGAAATTAATTTTTTTGGTAGATGTTCATTTGGATAAATGGGAATTGAAATTTTATTCCATGGGTTTGAATGTAATATATATATATATATATATATATACTATGGGGTTTTAACTTTTCTGGATACCCCTAGAGTTCAGGATGTCTTCAAAAGAAATTTGGGAGGCTGGGTATATGTTGTTGACCATAAACTACATAATGTAGTGAATCATCATGTTAATATTTGGGATAATGGGAGGACCTATTGACCCTAAAGTTGCACTGTATGTACCATGGTTTCACACTATGAAAGGATACTTAGACGATTTAAATAATTTTAAATATGGGACTTGGTCCCCTTTTTTCAAATGAACAAGTGATCTCAAGAGGATTCTAATGACTGACCCTTCACTATCACTTCCCTTTACCATGCTTTAGGGTGCTTTGGTTTTCAATTTATTACCCTTAGAGGTGATATTCATCCCTTCATTACTCATATTCATGGTTTCCAATTTTTTTACATCTGATTAAAAATACCCATTTTAGGGTTTCAATTTTAATTACACTAGTGCATTGCCGAATCTAACATGATGGATGGGATGTTTGTGTGGTCTACATAGAGAGGAACATTATAAGATATATTCATGTCGTCACGTGTTAGTTTAGAGAAATTATATCAGTGTTTATATTTTTAAAGGGTATTGGTTCTAAATTGTTTTTTTGGTTATTGTAATAATTATATTTGATAGGGATTTTGTGTTTCCTTGGAATGAGTGTATGTCAGGAGTGGATTTTACCTTATTGTATGGTGTTTCAGTGTGAAGGGATGACTTAGTTAGATTTTATCCATTTATTCATATTTAAATAATTCTTTTTAATAAATTATTTTTTTTATAATTAACAATAAAGTGATTAAAATTAATTAAATTAATTTTTTTTTGGCTTGGGTAAGGGCTTCATAGTGAAAGTGGTTGCTGGATAAACTTATAAAAACTCAATTGAGAGTTTTTGAAATGCACCTAAAAAGGGAATGGATTCTAATTGACGCAGGTCTTCCCTTAAACATTCCATTTATTATTATGAATTTTATTACTGGCATGTGATATGTAGTCCTTCCATCAAGGGTGATCAAACTTTAAATAATTTTTTTCATTAAAAATGAAATCCCCGGATGAACTAAACAATTTTCCAAATTCCATGATAGACCCTTGTGCACTGGTTTCATTTTCTCAACTGCTAATGGACAAGGCCTTAGTAATAATTACTTTTTTAAGACACATGGATCATGAGGGGTGTTAATTAAATTGAATGACCATGATGTATTGGACTTTGTATAATGTCTCTTATAGACCTATTGGTAGAGGTTAGTTATGATTTGATATGGACTGACCAGGGATTATCCATGTGAGACCCTTGAGTTTTTTTATATCTTTTGTGGTAGTCGCGATAACTATGAGGTGATTTTTTATCCTCCACCAATATATTACTAACTATGGGTTGAACCTAAGGGCATAGGTGGATAGGTTGGGTGTGAGGATTGACCTAGGGTGACCATGGAAGGAAATGAGCCTAAGGACACATCCTTTGCAATACTTTCTTAGGATTCTAGTGACCCCTTAAAGAGACCTCAACAAAGACAGGGGACTTTATTACCTCTAAATTATGGGTTTCAACATGAGTGATTTATTTGAGACAAGGGAATTGATGAAGGGTTCATGTTTTATAATGAGACTAATGATACCCCATTATGTCCACTGATGATATGTTAACCATAGTGAGGGTGTGAATGGGAAATGGTTATTAATGATTATAGGACTATCCATAGTGATTGAATAAAAAATTTGATCTTTTTATCATTATTATGATAGAGATTCATAGAATAGAGAGGACTACCTCATTTTATAGGATGATTTCATCCAAATATCATACCCATCAAGATGATATTGATAATATGTTTAGGGAGGGAGATATTACTCACCATGATGAATTTTAGATATATGGTATTCCTAGAATATTCTTCTTAGATCCATCAATTGATAAAGATTTTGGCATGTGGTTTGTGAAGCCTCAAACAATGTCTCAGGACCCATATGGTGGGATATATATTCCCCTATGATACCACAATTTAGACATACATGGATTGGAACTGAGAGTATCATAATTTTTGATGCTTTGGTTTTGATCTGATGAGTTTATTTATTGTACCATGATTTAGGATACTATATATTTAATCCGAGAGTACCATTATTAAAAAATCATGGATTAGAAATAATATTAGTTACTATTATTTAACCTACCATGTATTTATATTTATGGAATAATATGACTTGGGATACCTTGTATTTGATCTTTGGATTTGATATTTGGACTTGTGATGAGGCACTAGTTTTAAGGAAGGATGTGGATACTTCCTCATATGATTCGGGTCTCCTAGGATTTTCTCCATGGGACTAGGATGATTTTGTTATGTTATTCGTGTGATAAATTCTCAGCGAAACCCTGAAAATGGCCAAAGAATGTTTGGACTGATCCTATGTTTCATGTGGAAAACAAACTATCAAAATGATTAATTATTTATGGCTTTATACTATTTAATTATTCTGTGAATATCAATTGTGTTCACCATACATTTACTTGTTTTGTATGAGACCAGGTGCTCTACTAAACTGTACTTAATATTGACTCAACTATCCATGGAGCATGGGTACATAAGTAGACCTAACTTTTTACATGTACAGGTAATACAAATGCTCAAGATAACATGATTAAACTAGATATATTTAATGAAATTGTAGATTAAGATATGGTGAGGCTTTGGGACTATAGTAGAGATTCAATTATTTAATTCTTCTTTCATTTTGTATATGTGACTGGCTTGGTGGGTTTCCAATGAGTCTGTATAACTTTATTCTTCTATAATTACATGTATTATTGACTGTTGTATTTTATTTCCTTCTCATACACTATTTATTTACTACGTTTTTTTATGATTTGTTTATTTGTTATCTATTATAATGAACCATGATATGGGGATATAGTCTCTCTGTTATACTATACTAGACCCCAACTGCTAATTCATAGCCTCCAGCGTATAGGGGGGCCCTCCTAAGGTCAAGCAATGAATCCCATTGTTTGGGGACTTTTTATTAGTCATAGAATGAGAGAAGGATGTATAAAATATTTTTAGAACACTCATATTATCATTTTCTATCATGAATTATAATTTTTTCTAATATTTTAATTAGTGGTGATTAACACTTGTATCAGAATATATTCATTTCCAGATTGTGATCTGAAAATTATTTTTCTATATCCTCATTTAAAAATATAATCTTTGATAAAATATCATCCTACTCATTTCATCATATCTCATTTTTACTCATCTTATGTCTGGATCAAGGCTTCTTTATGCGTCATAATATTTTGAACATGATTTATCGAAATTGGTATTTTTCCATTTTATTTTTTCTATTTAGAATATTAATTATTAATGCAATACAATTTTATGATGTAGAAGATTAATACATATATTCCCATATAATTTTATCTATTGTGGTTCCCATTAAATAGATCCAAGTTCATCATTGCATCCCCTTACATTAACATCCACTACACATCCCCATTTGTGGATATACATACATAATAAGATACACTTACATGGTCTGAATCCCACTTCTTTGATTCCATATACATTATCCTAGATTACCTTATTTCACATCCAAGCCTAGATCACTCTATAATTAGTTACCAGACATGTTGTAGATAAGGCCTCAACAATGCCTCCACAAACACCGGAGTCTTCCAAACGGTATCCAGGGCAGATGATATGATAATAAGGACATTATTCCCTCATATTAGAGTAGAAAAATGTAATTATGAATCTATATAACAATAAATAACTATAGTGTTGAAGAAATAAAAATAAATAACCACAAAACAGTAAATGAAATACAGAAAAATCCCAAATAGCCATGTCATATATACAACACCAATAACCTACCTGACCATACATGTATATTCAAGAATAAATGAAACAAAAAAGAAAAATTTTATACTAATATTTCCTTGAAAAATCACATTCCTAGTATTAAAGATATTGTCAAGATGCTCTATCCATGTTATAAGAATCCAGAAGAATGGCTCCGATCAAACATGAAAACTAGGCCTCAACCATCTCTATCATGCATTTGTGATCATCCTAAAAGTTGACATAAGGTTTTCATGTACATAAAGGTGAATGTAGATGGGGTGAGAAACAAATATCAGTAGGCCACCCTTAATGGTGAACCTATTACACACTTCCATAAGTGTATTCTCATGTAATATGCTCAGAAATCCAAATACATAAATATAATAAAATAAAATAAAGCAAATTTCATTCATTGGGACTATGATATTGACCAACAATACCAACTCAATCATTCACAAGAATGTATCTATGAAATTTACTTTATATAAATAAAACATGAACATGAGTTATGTGACCAATTCATTCATGTATAATGATAACTGATCATAAAATAATTCCATTTATCTTATAAGAAAATTCAAGTTATTATGAATAAAAACCCATTTACCCCTCAATTTATATAATAATAATGCTCAAAATAGGCGTGAAATTTTCAAAAAAAGGATAAAAAACCCCATTTCTAGGAAATTATGGACAATGTAGTAATGGTTCATCCAACCCGACACTAAGGAGTATCTATTGAATCATTCAAGGATATCAAAATTAATCCCCTCTAATATCATAAGATATAAATACTAGGAAAATTTCATCCACTAAGAAATAACCTCTATGAAACACCATGACCACTAATCTCAATCAAATGCATGGAACACTATATCCTCTATTCACTATTATAACTATAGAGAACCATGGCCCGTATACTAGATCATATCAATGGAAATCCATCTACAGTAATCAAAATCATATTTGTGGAACTACATGTACACTAATCTAAATCATATATATGGAATTCCAAATCCCCAAATATAAATCAAAGGATTAGGAGAACCATCTAAACATCCAATGATATAAGGCTCAGAAGAAGGATCCTAGGGAGCACAACTGGTCAACCAAAATATGTAACAGTCAATAAAAATGATCAGAAGTCAGATCCCAAGATGCCTATTTCAGAATCCCTATAAGGTAAAATCTAAAAAAAGTCTTAGAAGATAGATCATTGGTAGCACATATGGGAATCCCAGTAAGATATCACATTAAATTAGGATCATTAACCAAATAATGGTTAGTGTATATAGAAACAACATCTCCATCAATAGTTTCTAAATGAATATTATAAAAAAAGAGAAAGGGTTGATGAACACCTAAACACACCATTTTTACTACGACCCCTTAGGATAACTTGTTTGATATGGGTTTTAAGGTGACACACTATTCCATCTCTACCCCAACCCATATTGCACTATCTTAGGTTTGGTCAACACCAAGGCACCCAATGTGACCCTTTGGTCATGAAATTAGAGAGGTATCCTACATGTGATATTATAAGTTAGTATAAAGGAAAAGGAATCCTTTTTGGGGTACTCTTAAATTGTAATAATGTGTAGGAATCCTACACAAGATCCTTATAAAGAGTTTGAAATTGGGGGCATCCGACGTGGGGTCCTCAGAATGTATAGGTAAATGGAGGCATCCTATATGAGATCCTTTATGTCAAAACACATGAATATGCATCGCTCTTACGATCCTTATCTATAAACTGATCACTCAAGTTAATTCCCATATCTTGTGTTACATATCCCATAAACCCATCACTAATATCATTCGGACTTCTTGGTAAAAAAGTAACACCTCACAAATGAGATTTCTATAGAGGGTAAGCTTCTAAAACATGGTGTAGGGAGATGAATCATGGACCATCTTAGTTAATGTCTCACTCCTTCTTGGTCCTAACACCAAACCAATCTATCTAATCGATTATCTTCTCATGCAGACCATGGACTTTCCCAAGGTACAAATGACATGGACCTTTAAAAAACAATGTCAAGTCCACCTATTATTTCATAGACCCTTATTTGGGTATCATCCTAGGTCTCATTATCAAGAGGTGAAAAAAAACATTTTAATAGTGGAAGAACCTCTTCATTGTGTCATGATCTACCCATAAAAATACTTAGGAGTCCTTAAATAAACCAAATAGATTCACAATTTGGATATATGTTGAAAAAAATCAAAGTTGGGAAATAATTTTTCCAATTATAACTATGGACTGTAAAATAATGAAAAACATTAAAAATGGATATAAGGAAAAAGTTAGTGGCATGTATACCTTAGTACATGATGTGTACTCTAAAGACCCCACCTGGGTATATACTATATCCAAAAATGCAATATAAAACCCATGTAGAAACACATGTGAAAAATATACATGAAGTATGCCCTACATGGGTTACCTAAAAGTGTACCACAGATTACTTGGCCATATACTTCTATATTGTGTGCATCCCACATGGGTTCAAGTTGTGTACCCTACATGACCAAGTGCCCCTACATGAGTTTTCTATTGAAACACCTGACTATAGGCTAAGTGGTAATACATGGTGTATAAAGCCAATACATATCATTTAGTTATAAATATTCATCTTAACTAAATAATAAGAGTATGTGATGTTTGTTTACAGAACCAAACACTCTATGATAGGTATTTCATTAACATGAATCCCTCCAACCAGTTAGAATCTCATATTTTCCCAGTCTAAGAAAAAAATCAACCCTATGGGGTCCTTGGAAACCCCAAAAGGGATTTAATACTTTTAGTCAAATTTTTTTTAAGGATTTATAGTAAAAAACATAAAAACAACCCAATTTTGGGCGGAATCTTCCAAATCTCCACTCATATCTACAGTTCAAAGTGACCACACAATGAGACTTCTATATCGAGCTCTTTGGTAAAACCTATATAATTACCTATCTCTCTATCCACATCCCTCTTTTTCTCTCCCATTCAAACAAGTAGGATCACTCTATGGGGATCTGTGAGAATCAATGGGGAGGAGAAGAAAGAAAAGTTAAAAAAGAGAAGTTTGAAAAATGAAATTGAAAAGATAATGTGACTTAGGCTTTACCCAAGGTGACAAACATGAGTTTATGCCTTTCTGAGTAAAAACCCCCCATTCAAGACTTAATGGTAGAGACACAATCTCTATAAAATTATTCTTTTAAATGATATATTAGACTGCATGTGTGATAATAAATTAATATATAGTTAAATAAATATTAAATATTAACCATTCAATAAGAATTAGAACAAATTAGATTTCCCCCAAATATTTATCCTATGAAAAATGGCCTACTCCAGGATCAAATGAGTGTTATGTAAAATCATATGAGATTTATTTATTGGGTAAAAATGACATTTTTCCCTCACAATCATCTGAAAGAAAAAAATTCAAACTTATTGTTATTTTAGTATTCTAAAAAAACACGGGTCTTTACAAAATCACCACCATAACCATTCTCATCACCAAGAAGAATTTGTGGTGAAAAAACAACCATGATATCCTCATATATATCTATAAAACTATTCCCTCTTCTCCATCCAATGGTTGTTATCAGAGTATCGAAACTCCCCTAATATGGAAGACATTGAAACATGATCAATCTTGTACTACCCACTACAAAAATATGCTATGGTGGTCCCGAAACTAAAATACAAGACCCACAACCCATTTTATATGCATATCTAGATGAAATGAAATGTGTATCCAAAATTAATCATACTCATGTTTCAAAAAATAACACCAAATAATAAACTATTCCTACTTTACAATAACAATTCTGATGCAGAATTCATAATTTCAACTCATAACGAGGGTCACCTCCCACAGATAACTGATGTTCACTCCACAACATACAGAATTCCGCATAACTCTCCTCAATCAGAACCTCAAAAGGTTTGCATCACCAAAAATGTTTCACTTCTAATGAGCCACACTCACTATCCTATCAATACGTGATAAGGAATTTCCCGATCAATCATTCCACAACACCTAATCAACTCTTGATGTCTCCTATACCACAGAGGTACATTTATCATTTAATAAATAATCATGGGAAACCCCACCACTAGCATTTATTTTAAACCAATGGTCCTCATTTCACACATGTACACTCACCAATTAATTATTTAAATGACACTATGCACAAATAGTAGGTACAATTCACATATCTCCCTCAACAGTGGGTGTACAATCTCATATATCCAAAATTAGAATCCAACTCACTCTCCCACAAGTCATCTATCAAAAAAATCAAGCTAACTATGATATATAAAATTTTAGTCTCATTTAGAAAGAATCTCCTTAGGGACTTCTCTTTAAATTCAGGCTATACTCTCAGGCCATGATTTATTCAAAAACCACTCCTCACATGAAATTGTTACAACCATGAACATTTATCCATTATATAATAATGTATCTTACCAAATAACACTAGTAAACATGGTTAGGAATCTAAAAAGTTCTTCATGTCGAACTCAGTATTGATACCTAATCACCTAAGGTGATTTCTTGTAAACTAAAGGCATCATCATGCCACCATCACAAAACCTGACAATCTATGTGAATTAGTCTCAAATTGATTATATCTCCTAGATAATCTCCTAAAAATGCATATGAAAACCCAGGCCAAACCCTCTTCTAGGTTTACCTTGATCAAAATAATCACCAAATCACTAAGGTATGAGTCAAAACTAAGTACCTCTTGGTCTCTCACAAAGACCTACTAGTCACATCTCAAAACATGGCCACTAGGTATATCCACATATCCCATAGGTCAACCTCTCACCAACATCAGATCTCATGGGCTGTCATCCACACACCCATATCAACACAAGGAATCTAAAATTCCTAGAGACCCCCTCCAAGATAGGTAAAAATAATATTGTCCTAGAAGGTTCCAAAATATCAAGAACTATCATACTAGGACCTAATCCTCACATATAATCTTCATAAGTGAATTCCCCTTAAGTTTCATGATATCAGGTATAAGTAATATAATGAACTCATCCTCATTGAGAATCCTTATACTATAATACCCCCTCGAGGTTCCAGTTCCCTAAAAGCACTTAGGTACATTTTTAAATTTAACAATGGGATCTAACTGGATAAATTTAAACAAAATTATTTTAAGTAAAATGTCATTGAAATATATATATAAAAATACATGTAGGTTGGTAAGAACCTTAGTTAACCACACCTCAAAAATATACACCCAAAATATGTTTACTAAAAAGGGTATTAGATACCAATGTCGACCTAAAAGGGTAAAAAGTACATGAACAACATCATCACAAAGATCTATTTCATACACCACTCATGTGGTTTAATTTTATAGAATGAGATTCTCATATTTGTGGGAAAACACATGATATGTTGTTAATAACACTTAAAAATCCAAACCATGTAACATCAACATACATGGGGTCTAATATGTGGTAACCATGTTCCCGATTGACCTAATATGTTCATTGATCCTTCTATTCATGGGGAATGAGTTATTAACCTCATATTCAAATGTCTCACCGTCGATCTACATGACCTTCCTTCTGAAGGAAATAAATATACATGTCAATATAACTGGGTAGAATGGAACCAATAAACTATATGGTAAAACAACATTTAGGTGTTAGTTTACACTTTAAACCCTTAAACTTATATGTCAATAATAAAATCACACACTAGTAGTCTTATAATATATGGACAATATTAGAAAATATAATGTCTAAGTGGATTATTTCTTTTGTCATCCAAGATTAAAAATCATTCATTATCCTCTTTATAGTGGTCCAAGAGATATAAATCCATAATAAATAATTAACTCCTCATCACATGTGTGACACAATTTATAGAAATAAAAAAATTGTAGCATCAAATATCAAGAACAATAATCCCTTATACCTGGAAACCGTGACTTCTTACTAGAAAATGTGTTCTCGATGCACCAATATAATATCCATAACATGTTCATAAAAATTACTAATAGTCCTATCTAATATATCTGAAATAATAATAAAATATGAAAATAAAATCTTTGATGCCACTTTGTCAGGTCATGACATAACTGTCTCTATAAACAGTAACTAGACCATTTGGCAGCAAGGGATTAAGTGTGACAACCCGTATGCTAGAGTCTAATAACTAATAGAGATGGATAAGGTGTGATAATGGGGACAATACTCCATCATACCATAGTAATAAAAATAGAATACATAACTACAAATCATCCATATCATAAAATAATCAGAGTGTCGTATCAATAAATATAAACAACGATGAAATAGTAAATGAAATACACTTAAATCCTAAAAAACCATTTTATATATACAAAACATATCTATGACTATATCTATCATGAATATAATTCAATAAATGAAATAATAAAATTATAAGTATCCACTATTAAATTTGAGATGAATCACTACATGGTCTCCATGACACTGTATGGCTACTCCAACTCAGTTATAAGAATCCACATGAGCGGCTCCACTCAAAAATGAATCACTTAGCCTTAGACCTACCCATAATAAATCCATTCCCAAACTAAAATAATATTAATGGACATCATGAAAACCAACATTCATGTACTTGGGTTGAGAAATAAATCTCAACTTTCCAACCCCAATAGTGAACATATAACATACTAGTATAAGTGCATGCTCATTCAATATGCACATCCTAGCTGAGACATGACTAGAATAAAATAGAATAAATCCATAGTCAATCCTTGTTTGGTTGACCATGATCAAAAATACATGATTTGGAAAATGATAAATTGTCTCTAAGAACATTACTTTATATAAATAATAGTGGTACCTGAGGTATGTGACCAAGGCATCCATGAGTAACAAAAACAAAGCATAAAATAATTTCAATTATCATATGACCACATCCAAGTCATTACAAGTCAAAAAAAATTATTTATCAACACATAATATAATAATGCACAAAATAGGTGTTATAAATTCATTAAATTTCTCATAAGACCCATTTCCATGAAAGTTTGGGCCAGGAAGTAATAGTGCATCCACCTTAACCTTGAGGAGTATACCAGTTATCGCTTACGGATATTTTCATTAATCACAATGAATATTTTAAATGCCGAAAAAGTCCGTAACTCCAAGAGGAAGTTTCGAAATGGCAAAGTGAAGTCATATTCGGAATCAGAGGTCTGGTCCGGAGGCCCGGGAAGTGGTGCGTAGAATAAAGGAGGACTTGCGCAAAATAAAATCGTTCGTGTGAAGTATCCCTTGGTTGCGCGTAATCGAGCTGGTGAGGCGCACAATTTTTGCGCGCCCCGGTTCCTCGCGGTGAGGTTTTGCGCGCTGACGGCTCCCGGCGTGGAAGATTTCGCGCGCCGCCTAGATTCCGCGTCGGTCGATGCCTATAAATAGAAGGTGACCCAAACAGTTTGGGGGTTGCGGAATTAGGATCGGCTCCTATGCGTGAAATTAGACCCCCCCCCCCCCCCCGCGCGCAATATGACTTCCAGGTAATTCTCCTTTTCGTGCAACCTTGCACCGAGGTTCGCCTTTGCGCGCAACTCCACTGGCTTAAGTGAATTTTCCCCCTCCTCTGGGTTCCTTCCTTGCGCGCAATCCGTGTCCCATGTGTGCAATCCCCTACCGTGCACGCAATACCTTGCGTGCAATTCTCTATCTGCGTGCAATTCCCCGGCTCCAATTGCACGCCATCCCGGAGTTTTGCACGCAAACCTTCTCTTTGCACGCAAAACCCAGGACCCTTCACCTTGACGCCCCTTGGCTGCCTCTCTCTGGTGGCACCTGATGTCTCCCCTGTCGGGCATGCACGCCATGCGTTGTTTTCCCGTACGGCCTTCCAGGATCATACGAAGTAACCTCATGGTTCCTTGGGCGGTGTTTCCTGTTGCGTTGCTTTGCCTTGTGCTTCTTCGCATAGGCATGCTAACAGCTATTTCTTCTTCGCATAGCCACACTAACGTGGACCCCTCGATGGTTCGCCCTGCGGCCCCCCTTCACTACGGCCTTGCCGATGCCTTCCCTCCCACAAGGGGTAGAGGGAATTGGGCATGTAATCCCTAGGGGTGTGGAGTGAAGCCACCTCTTCCAAGCTACAGGACGTTAAACTGCTAAGCACCTCATCCTTAAGACATGACGTTAAACTGTTGTCTGACCCTGTGCTTCGCACGTAGGGTCCCCCCAGCTCGGGCATTATTTATGCCCACTCGTCTCCACAGGAATGGACTCTTACTCACATGGAATGAGATCCTCCTTGTCGGAGTGGCGTTTGTCTGCGGGGGAGGGATGCCTCAGAGCGTAAGCCCCTAGCATCTCTTGTGGAAGGTTGCACCCATGCATCTCCGTATTTCCCCCTGCCAAGGCTAGTGGAGTCCCTTTCCCACTGCGCTTTGTCACACCACGGGCCTCCACCATGGAGTAATCCCCAACACCAAGGGCCGCTAACCACGCGTAAGCCCCTGTTTCCTCTTTGGGCCGCTCAATGCATAAGCCCCTTTACACTTCTCACGGACGCACCCTTTGCGACGTGATCGTCTGGTCCCTACTGCCTCTTCTTTCTCACACCGAGCACGACTGACGTGGGATTAGAGCACGCATCGACCATGAAATCCTCTATGGGCCACCCCAGATCATAAGCCTCATCCCAGCGAACTACGTGGACTTTGTTCTGTGCTAACGCATGGTACATAGGAAGCCTTCACAGGGTTCAATCCCACCACCAGGTCGTTCCGACCTCTCCACGTTGGTTCCTCGACCACCATGGGTCGCCTCAGAGCGTAAGCCCCATACCCACTCTAGGCCGCCTCAGAGTATAAGCCCCAAATCCCTCATCCCGCATGACATTAAACTGTGTCTCATCCCGCATGATGCTAATCTGTATGCCCTCGTACCGCATGACGTTAAACTGTATCTCGTCCTGCATGGCGTTAAACTGTATTCCCCTTCTTGGGCCGTCTCAAAGCGTAAGCTCCATGTATCAAACCCACGTCTCATCTTGAATTCCCCCCTGAGCCCATGTGCCTTGGGAAGCTCATGCCCTATCCCGGAGATCTTACTTCCTCCAGGCTTCAATCCATGCGTTCATTCTCATGGGTCGCCTCTCCAGGTGTCCCACCGTACCACCAAACTACGCAGACTTTGATTCCCTGCCAGAGGGATACGTAGGAAGCCTCCACAAGATTCAATCCCATCACTCCACCATCCATCCTGATCCTTACCCAGGCCGTCACATCCGAGTGAGATCATGCCACCCCATCCCACTCCATGACATCTGGGAAGCTTCCCACATGCTGGCCCCAACACGGGTGTTCCCCCTAAAGGGTCCTTCAGCCCGATCCGTCTCCGCAAGACATTAAACTCGTGGCATACCCCGTGTTAAACATGGGAAGCTGAGGAAAACCTCAGATGGTACACAATCCCTGCATTCGATGTGGGATGCCTCGGGCTTCTGCACCCTCGAGAAGCCCTGTGATAAGGTACAGAAGACAGACATGCCGATCCCCAGCGCCAAGACATGCCAACGACACCCCAACGTGAACATTCTACTCATCGAAGGTTGCCACCCCGAAAAGACCCCTTGGAGCGTCTCGATGGAAGCAACGTAATTAACTGGCGTCCATGTAGATATGGCGCCGGGAACGAGCTTCACGAACCCCTCTTAAATCTATGAGGGAGACCCGGACTAGGTGACAAGTTTCGAGGAAGAATCCACATAAGGAAGAACTGACATCCCATCATCCCAGTTTCGATCAAGGAGAAGACGTCCCTGAATAAGGAATGGATGACGCCCGCCTTTGGAAAGCAGGAATGTGGGGCAACAAGTCGCGCGTCCTCCCATGCATGATAGACATGGCGTGCGCGTGCCCCAGCGAAAGCATCAGAAACATAAAATGGTGAACCCGACGTGAATATCTTCTCCTCAATACGAAGAATTGTAGCATTCAGGGTGTCGGAAGATTAGCATGTCACCAGGTCCGGGTACCTATCACCGGGATGTGAAACCCACCAGGGGTCAAGGCCGTCAGGACGTTGACCACTCCGTTCTGCGACATCGTCAGGTTGGATCCCTCTCACCAACCATGGAAGACGGAATGACGCTGGGATATTGGTTGTTGATTTCTTTTCCTGTTAGTACTAATGAGTTCATCTCCCTACTTCCAGGAATCGAATCACTGCATCTGGAGCTCGATCGCCACCTGCCCACTGGCGCAGAGGAAGGGGACATACCGACGCGGCCACCCCGTGCGGTCCCTCCTTTTCCATAGTCGCTCCGACTTCGACCGCCGTAGCTGTCGGGCATTCACGCCCCCTCTCCCCGTCAGAAATCATCCAGCGAAGGGTGATCAACAACTTGGTTCGTAGGTACGACGAGGAAGGGATCATCCCCACCAGAGGCATGGACCGTTTGGATCTAGAGGCGGCTGCGCCTCACCACCATCGCCGCCCCCGAGGGCTGCGCAGGGAGCCACCGCTCCCCACTCCGACATTCAACCGCTTCGGGAGTCTATCCCCGGAGCGCCTTGACACATCCCTACCCTATGCCAATGAGGTGGGGGATGTCAGGGTCCTCCCGATCGGAGACACGTCCCAAGGGCTAATGGCAAGAACCCCATCCAGGCCGTGTCGATGCCGCTGCCCGACTCCCCGGGCCAAGGAGCAGGAAATCTTCATGCCCGCACCACCAGCTCCGGCCCATCTGACCCGAAGCCAGTGTCAGGAACGAGCGGAAGAGAATGCCCGTCCTGGGGCATCAACATCAGCAACCACTGTGGCCCGAGCCACTGCTGACTCCTGTTACCAGACCCTCGCACACGTTGAGGAGGGGCAGCCACATGCCCGACTGCGATCAAAACCCCGACCACCCTTCAGGAAAGTTGGGTCGAATCTCCCAGTCGCGGGCACTGGAAATGGCCACCGCGGAACAATCCGCTGTAGTTCCACCCACCGTGAAGGATCATTCTGTGCCACTAATCTAGAAAGCCTAAGGCTTCTTCGCGATGGCTACGCTCCGGGTATGACTCTTTCCAGCGCCCACTACACTGGGTATGAGGCCACTCCCCCTACTACTGGCCGCGATTATGGAGCCGTTGCGTTTCCAGTCTCTCACTCACATGGAGGTCCTCCCTATGTCCCTTTCGACATCTGTCCCAGTGCTTCCCACACCCTGGCCTTCATTCCCCTCTTCCCTAGCTCTATTGTGACCAGGGGACTCCTTGACAGAAATCATCCTTACCCAGAGGAGCAACCCAGGGGCCAGAAGGCGGGGCTTCGTCGCCGTAAGAGGAATGTCAGGGGATTCCGGACGGAAATTATACCAGTCCGTTTCTCAGATTCTGAGGCGGAGTACAACTCGACGATGGAACCTTCCCCCCAACCCTTCGAGTCGAGGGCAGGGATGGGGATGCATCGCGTCAGTATCATACTCTCTGAATGCAATATCTGTATGATTCCCTCCTCCCTCATAAGGTATATCTAGGAGGACGAGGACTTGGCATACCCCCAGGGTTCAAACCCGCAATTTCCACTGGCCTCCCTGGAAGCACCTTCCGCCTATGTCAGGGAGGGTGGAGAACTTTTCTGGGGACTGACGGAGGATTCTCAAGGTGATGCACCCTCGAAAATCACCAATGCGATGACAGGAGGCCCATTCGCCGGCCCATCCTATCACGACGTGGCAGCCAGGACACTGCAACCCCTGGAGGACGACTCTGGGATCGGCGTCCAATCGGCATTATCGCCGTATTCCCCGCTGACCAGCCCACCAGCCCGGCAGCCTGCCTCGGTGCCATTGCCAGTTCCCCGACTATTCCCAGTTGAAAAGCAGGGGTAGCAAGTTCCGGACCCTGAACTGGAGTCATGGAGCTTCTGGACCGTCCCCACAGCGGGCCACTTCCCCGAGAAGTTTTGGCCAGTCGCAGGATCGGATTTTGATGTGCCAGAGTCACTCACCCCGGGAGAGTTGGAATGTTTCCACCAGACTCTTTGGGTGACTCACTCTAGCCTTCTCCATCAGCTAGCGCCTTATCCCGGGAGCCAAGAAAATCTCTAGGATATCAGTGAGCAGTGTCGTCGAGTCGACCTGGCAGCGCTCCCTGCGGTTCGGCACCCCGAGTCACTAGGCCACCACAGGGCCCTCCAGCAATAATGCGTCCAAAGTTTTCAAGTACTCCGCAAAGTTATTGAGGAAGCCACCCCCACGCACACGTCTACGGATGGGGGCAGTACGCTGCCCTTATTTTCTGTGCGATTCGCCGACAGCCCGATTCACTGGGCGGCCCTGAGGGAACGTCGCTAAGGGCAGTGGCAGTTAACATGGATAACCTTTCAGATGAGGGAAACGGTGTGGATCCCCTCGATGGGGAATCACCCCCTGAGGAAAAGCCGCTACTGGACCCATCTGGGAGGATTACTCACCAATAGAGGAGCCTCCTAGGTCTCCATATACCCACGAAGGCAGTAACACTGAGCCGAAACATCGTCAAGGGTAAAGAGCCCGTCGGGTCTGTCAAACTCGCCGATCAATCTGCATCAGTGTAGAAGGCAGAGGAAGATCCCGAGAAGGCAACGCTATGCCAACAGCTTTCCGAGAAAAAGAGGCTAGTTGATGAGCTCTTGGCCGAATGCATTGCAGAGCGGCGGCCTGACTACGATAACCCTAGACCAAGACAGCAGGGGCAGGAGCATCTACCCCTTACCGAGATTCCCCCGGGCAACCGCAACCATGTTGCGTTCACCGATAGGGGAGAGGCTAGAAGCCTTGGAAATAGGGCGCGATATGTTTTGCCGAACCCTCCCGAGCGGTGGGACCACCTGGGGGACCCTGCTCGGTTTCCTCCCGCTGCCCCGAGATTCGCTCCGCCAGCCGCCCCGCGAGCTGCTGAGCTTGACTACCGGATTGAAGATCCTGGAAACACGCTTGTGGTTAGAGATCCCCGTCAGGATAGGAATCTATGTCTGGAGGATCTGATGGAAGTACTCATCGCCTGCTTGGAGGCCCAGGAAACTCGGCAGGTGGCAATCCCATCGGACGGCAAGCCATACCCAGCGTGGGTGGATGATATGCCAGCCCCGCTGGGATTTGGGAACCCCAATTTCGCCCCCTTTAATGGGACTGGAGACCCTCCACAACACCTGTACCACTTCAACTCGAGGTGCGGGCCTATGTTGGGGACTCCGACACAGTAGGAGGCTGCTAAGCTCCGTTGCTTCATTCAGACACTGGAAGGGCCAGCATTCGTCTGGTACAGCCAGCTCCCTGTTGGATCTGTGACTAGCTGGGAGGACATTCGCCGACAATTCCTCTACCAGTTCAGTTCCACAACCCAGAATACGAACATTGCAGACCTATTCAGGTGAAAACAAAGAACCGAAGAGCGAGTCACGAACTTCGTCGCCGGGTGGAAGGGGCTCACGTACTCCCTTGACATGCCACTAACTCAGGAGAAATTACCGACGATGTGTGTAGGGACATCAAGGCAGACCTGTTTCCTTCCTTGATCACTCAGAATTACCCTAGAGGGTTCAGGGACTTCTCAGACAAGGCTCAGTGCCTCGAAGAAGCCCTGCAACAGGCCAGTCAGGCACGCCCGCTGCCTCCTGTAATCTCTGCAAGGAGAGCCGCCAGAGCTGAGCCCGCTGCTATATCCCAGATAGAGGCCCCCAGATAGCTATATTTGCTACCAGTAAGGCCATCTCAGCAGCCTCATAGGGGTCCACCCCCGCGGGCACAGCCTCCAGCCTAGCAGCGACCGCCTCAAAATCGACAGGCGCCTCTGCGTAATGCACCGCAACCACCTAGGAGAGATAATCCGGCTCCGCCTCCTCGGCCTACTCCTACGGCCCCTGGTCATGGTCAGCCTCCAAGATCCCCCTTTCCAGACAGAAGGAATCAGACCTACTCGTTTGGCGAGACCCAGGTCCCTGGTTATTTCTGTAGCGCCTTAGAGTAGAGGATCATGCGGCTGCCTGAGTGCCAGATTCCAAAAGAGGCATGTCTCACTGATCACCCTAACTACTGCCCCTATCACCGGATCCTGGGACACACCATCCAGTGATTCTATGTGTTCAAGGAATGGCTCCAAGACCAGATTGACAACAACATAGTCAGGTTGGGCCCAGCCCCGGCACAAGTGGTAGGTGTCTTCGTGAGATTAGATGGAAGCAGTGACAACAGGGATGAGTGGGAACAGGTTTCCGACCGTGGGTCCCAGAAGTATAATGACTGGATGGCCTGCAGGACAGTCGTCCACGCCCATGGCATCATCTGTGCCCGCCTAAGTCAGCCAGATCCCTCAGAGTCTGCGAGCGCCGCTTTGGCATCGTCTTCCTAGCCTACCTCTTCCCAGAAGAGCAAGCAGCGGCGTAAGAAGAAAGAACGCACCCTGCCATTTCCGTCATCTTCCCGCACGCTTGGCGATTTTATTCCCCAAGAAATGGAGATCCCTCCGAGACTCCGTCCGGTAGTGGATGACTCCTCGAGCGAAAGCCCGGGGTACACTTCGGTTAACACTGTAGAGTAGGTAAATCCCTTTTTGACTCCTGAAGATGAGGAACGCCAGGTGGACCTCCCCAATGTCCCCAGCCGTCGCCAACGTTAGTGGAGCCGTGGCTACGTGAATCACCGGGGCACGGCAGTCATCACCTCCAGTCGGGCCGTGCAAGCTACCGAGACTAGGCAGCAGGCCCGGTACAGAGAGCAGCACACGTGGCTCCCTCGCCCGGTGTCAAAAGGTTCTCCTCCACCACCGTTTGTGTTACTAGATCAGGAAGAACCACCTCGTCCGTGTCGCAACTAGCCCTGCCCTGCCACTGGCCAACTACAGCATTCCGGTCCTAGCACGGCAGCCACCTCACGGGCTTCGTCTAGTGAGCAGCGGGATGTGCCTAGTACCAGTCAATCACCGGTCTCGCCGGCAGGGCCCGTCATGCCTCCAATCGTAGAGCGACCTCCTGTAAGAAGAAGCTCGCATTTTGCTCGAAAGTATGATGTTCTGAAGCACCTGGCCGGCATTCCGACAAGGCTTTCTATCCTTGAGGCCCTTCGCCTGTCGTCTGAAATGCGTGAGGCGCTCGCCAAGGCTCTAAGGAGCCCCCTCCAGTATGAAACGGAGTTAGCAGCCGAAGACGCCTTCCACACCGAGGTGATTGAGGAAGCCGAATGTCAGGTGGTTATCTCATTTTCTGGTGAAGACGAAGACCTTCCCATATAGGGGAACATCCTCCCACTGTACATCATCGGCCAGTTCAATGGCGTGGAATTCCGCCACTGTCTTGTCGACACGGGTTTCGAGATTAACCTAATCCCAACTCGGACACTGCAGAAACTCGGGTTGTCTGAGGTTGATTTAACTCCCTCCAACCTCAGGATCCAGGGGTATGACAAGACCGAGCAAACTCCACTCAGAAAGATTCGTCTGAAGACCCAGTTTGGCGGCCTAATTTCCAATACCGAATTCATGGTTGTCTCTCAGGACACCGCCTACAATGCGTTGATGGGCAGGCCGTCACTCCACCTTCACGCAGCGGTCCCCTCATTGTATCACCAGTGCCTCAAATAATACCTTAAGGGTCGAGTGGGCGTGCTCCAAGGAGATGCATCTCTGTTTGCCTCTTGTGAAGCCTGTTACCTGGACGCTGACTATTACAGGAGCAAGGAAAAGCAGATCCTGGAAGGTGAGGTCGAGCCCGCCACTATCATGAGTGATCCCTAGGCAGTTTTGGATGACGCATATGTCTTCCCAATCCATCAGTTGGAGGCCACGACCCCCGATATGGGGGAGTGCTTTGTTGTCTCGGGTACTAGAGGAAGGCATAATTCCAGGTCTAAGTGACGGTGGGAAATCACCTCGTACTCTTACACAAACCAGGCTCAGGTGATCCCAGAGCCTCCTATCCCTGTACGATATCAGGACATTGGGCTCATGGCAACGACAGTACATCATATGTGTCTGTTTCGCCGGGCCGGAATCAACCGGCTCAAGCCAATGCGCCACTACTACTTTCATGTCGTAAAGTGTGGCCCCTTGGGCCGAAGGCTAGATGGGATTGTATCAACCGCCTTTGTCGCCATGGTCTCCGCAGTGCCTAAGTCTCCTGACGTGACGACCTCTGCCGCCCAAGTCGGCCCCAGCTTCCCATCAGGGTCTGGCAGCCCCGAAACGGCTCCCCCTATGGGCGATCCTTACACAAGAGGAGAGGAGGACATGGAGGATGCTCATCTTGCCTTTGATAAGGGCGTCTCCACCACGGTCGACGAGTTAGTGCAGGGGAACCTCGGTAGTGAGGAAGACCCGAGACACACATTGGTCAGCGCCGCTATGCCCCCCGAGGAATGGAAACGGTACATAGACTTCCTCAGACAGCACCGTGATGTGTTTTCCTAGAGTTTTGATGAGATGTCGGGACTAGATCCCTAGGTAGTCGTCCACCGCCTTGGCCTTCCAGCGAACCATCGCGGGTTCAAGCAGCCTCCCAGAAAGATGCACCCCTTTCATGGTTCCATGGTTGAGGCCGAAGTTGATAATCTCATCAAGGACAACTTCTTCAAGGAATTCTAGTACCCCAGGTGGCTAGCCAACATTGTGCCAGTCAGGAAGAAGAACGGGAAGATCAGGGTCTGCATCGACTTCCGCGATCTCAATCACCACTGTCCGAAGGATGATTTTCCCCTTCCTGTGACAGAGTTGTTGATCGATGCCACGACCAGGTTCTAAGCCCTCTCCTTCATGGATGGGTACTCCGGGTACAACCAGATCCGGATGGCCCCTGAGGATGAAGAGTTCACTGCCTTCAGGGCCCCCCAGGGTACTTTCTGCTACCAGGTTATGCCCTTCGGCCTGAAGAATGCGGGTGCCACCTATCAACGGTTTATGCACCACATATTCAAGCCAATCCTTGGGACGCTGGTGGAGTGTTATGTAGACAACCCGGTGGTTAAATCTCGTTAGCGCCAGGACCATCTCAAAGACCTTGAGAAAGTGTTCGTCTTCCTCCATTCTCGCCACTTGAATATGAACCCGTTGAAGTGCGCCTTCGGGGTCACCTCTGGAAAGTTTCTTGGATTCATTGTTAGGTATCGAGGCATCAAGATCGACCCATAGAAGATCAAGGCCATCAGTCTGATGCCTCCCCCGAATAATATTTGGGAGCTTTGAGGCCTCCAAGGACACTTAGCCTATATACGCCGATTCATTGCGAATCTGGAAGGCAAGCGTAAGCCCTTTTCTCAGCTCATGAAGAAAGGCACCGCCTACGGATGGAACTAAGAGTGTCAGATCACTTTTGAGGAAATAAAGTAGTATCTGCTTCAACCTCCAGTCCTGATTCCACTCGTCCTCGGAAATCCACTGGTCCTTTACGTGACCTCCCTGGAGCGATCCCTCGGCGTGCTTCTCGCCCAGAAGAACAACGAGGGAATAAAGAATAGCCTCTACTACCTCATCTGTATGCTCCTCGACACAAAAATTAGATATTCTCCCATCGAGAAGAGCTGCCTGGCGCTCGTATTTGCCATGCATAAATTGTGCCACTACTTGCAGCACCACGAGGTACAGCTAGTCTCTCGGGTAGAGCCGTTGAAATACATCTTGTACCGACCTATGTTGACTGGCCGATTGGCGCGCAGGGCAGTGATCCTCCAGCATTTCGACATCAGGTTCGTACCTCAGAAGGCCGTCAAAGGACAGGCATTGGCAGACTTCTTAGCTACCCACCCAACCTCCACGGACCAACCACTGGATCTAGGATTTCTTGATGAGGAAATCCTCTCAGTCGATCATGCCATCCCATGCTGGCAGATGCACTTTGAAGGTGCCTCCTGGAGCCCCACCGGTAGAAGGCTCAACGATCCTATGCTTAACAGAGTGGGCCTGGGTATCATCTTCATCACCCCGGAGCAAGCCGTTCTTCCATATTCATTCCTATTGTTAGAAGGCTACACTAACAATGAGGCAGAATATCATGCCCTCATCACTGGCCTCAAGTTGGCTCTCGAGGTTGATGTACCCCATCTGTATGTAAAAGGGGACTCTGAGCTAGTCATCAAGCAGGTCAATGGTGACTATGCTGTTAGAAATCCAGAACTCATGCCATTTCTGGAGTTCACCCTCCGTCTAATGGCTAAGTTCCCCTATCGGACAGATGTCGTTCACATTCCCCGGTCACAGAATAGTTGAGCAGATGCTTTGGCCAGCCAGGCCGCTTCACTTGTGAAGCCTGAACAGTATGACCTAATCATCCACGTGGCGCACCGGAGAGTCATTGCTCCTGTTATTCCAGAGGGCGATCGTGTCCCGCGAGTGAACCATCTCACCGTTGGCGCCCCTACGTCAGGATCCTCGGGGGCTTCAGGCGTGGTGATCGAGACAGTTCCTGACTGGAGGATGACTTTGGTTGAATATCTCTAGCACAGCAATCTTCCGCTGGACCGAGCCGAGTGAGAATTAATCTGACGCCGCGCACCGCAGTTCACCCTTCAAAGCGGTCCTAGCCTTGAGCATCTTTTTTACAGGCGTGGGTTTGATGGTGTTCTCCTCCATTGTCTTCAAGTAGTTGAGATTCCATAGGTCATGAAAGAAGTGCATGCTGGTTCCTGTGGCTCCCACCAGGCCAGGTCGTAGTTGTCTCACCAGATGCGGAGGTTGGGATACTTCTGGCCCTCTATGATCTATGACTGCATCGAGTATGCCAAGAGGTGTCATGCATGCCAAGTTCATGCTAACTTTGTGCATCGGCCACCAGAGCCTCTCCATACTACCAAGTATTCTTGGCCCTTTGCAGTCTGGGGGTTGGATGTCGTAGGGCCTTACCCACTGGCGACGGCCCGGCAGTGCTAGTTCATCTTAACTGCTACGGATTTCTTCTCGAAGTGGGAAGAGGGAATCCCGCTCAGGGAATTCAAGGAATGTTCTATTGCTGACTTCATGAGCTCCAATATCATCTATCAGTTTGGAGTACCTCGTGCTATCCTCACGGATAATGGAACCAACTTCCGAGTGGCCGAGCTAAAGAAATTGTACGCTAAGTACAACATTCTCTCTAACCACACCTCCCACTATCATGCACAGGAGAATGGACATATTGGGGCATTTAACAAAACCCTCTCTAACATTCTACAAAAGATGGTTGGTCAGAACAAGAAAAGTTGGATGGACAAGCTCCCCAACGCCCTCTGGTCTTATAGGACGACGACTCGTAACTCCACCCAGGTGACTCTGTATTCCCTGGTATACGGAGCTGAGGCCGTCCTGCCCATCGAGATCCAGTTTCCCTCATTGTGCATAGAGATCTACGACCAGCAAGCGTCGGATAGAGTTGTTGAGATCCGGCTAGCCGAATTGGAAGCGTTGGATGGAAGTAGGCTTTTCACTTTACATAACTTGGAAAGGCATCAGATCAGGATGGATCGAGATTTCAATAAGAAGGTTCGCCTCTGCTCCTTCCTACAAGGTCACTTGGTGCTGGCTCTCAGAGCGCCAATGATTCCCGGCAGGAAACCACCCATGTTGGATCCCAAGTGGGAGGGGCCTTTTATTGTCCATAAGGTCTATCCCAATGGCACGTATTCCTTGGTAACTATGGATGGTGAGCATATAACTCCTCCCACCAATGCTTGGTTCCTCAAGCAGTACTTTGCCTAAGCCTGATGTTGGTCCTACATGACCTTAAACTGCACTTGGTCCTGCATGACCTTAAACTGCACTTGGTCCTGCATGACATTAAACTGCACTTGGTCCTGTATGACCTTAAACTGCACTTGGTCCTGCATGAACTTAAACTGCACTTGGTTCTCCATGACCTTAAACTACACTTGGTCCTGCATGACCTTAAACTGCACTTGGTCCTACATGACCTTAAACTGCACTTGGTCCTGCATGACCTTAAATTGTACAGTCCCACACGACCCTAAAATGCACCTTGGTCCAAGTTCTAAGACCTAAAACTAATATCCGTATTTCGTCCTACATGACATTAAACTGTGTTTCTCGAACTATGTCTAGCTTGATTCCCATCTTAATGGGATACGTAGGAACGCCCAAACCTTTCGTCTTTGGGTCCAGCTTGAGGTCCACTATCGTGTCTGTCTCGCCTTTGGGACCTTGACCACAGGATCGCGTGGAGTGGTATGGGATTATGTCCTCATTCATGTCGGGTTTGCAATAGATTCACCATGCGCACCATATCCTCAGGATTAGCCCTCCTATGTCATGTTCCCCATGACATTAAAAGGCGCCATCTTGAACTACATATGGCTTGATTCTCATCCTTATGAGATTCATAGGACCACCTGAACACCTAGATGTAAGGTCCAGCCCCATCTCTTAGGAGATCCCACGATCTCCTAGTTTCCAGGGTGTTTGGCATTACGCCCCCCTTTTCTCGGGGATCTACCATCTTTTGGCCGCTCTCAGACTGAGTCCTTTGACCCTTTCTAGTGGTCTGCTAATGTGTTCAGAGTACACTGGTCTAGGACTTGGAGTGTCAGATTTGACTTAGGCAAGTTCCATCAACTTTCCAAGCTTGGTGTTCCCCTTCATTCGGGCCCCCATTATCCTTCACACCCGGAGGGACCCCCAAGAACGTCCTGGATACAATGACCAAGGGCTCTCCTACCGTCACGGGCCAATGCCCCCGAGGGTTTTAGACAACAAAATGATACAAATTCCGCATTGCGAATATGGTCAGCGGTTGATGCTCATTTGTTTGTCCCCATGGCTAATGCGATAGGATGCTTTGTTGCGAAAATGGTCAGCAGTAATCCGCAGTCGTCATGCCGGCTTCCCCGAGCCCTGAATGTTGGTTGCATGATTCACATTATATTCCGCCCCACCGTGTCAAGGTGGAATCTCGACACTCCTTGTATTAACCCTCTGTACACCCCCACACGTCAGACAGACCATGCTACGTTACAGTGTCTCTCGGGGATCCTACAATCTGAGCGCTAGAGTATGTTCTTGGGTTTCTTCTTTACAGGTTGCGTGCAGATTGACCTTCATTCCCATGGGAAACGAGGATTCAACCGGACATTGCGTTTTGAGCCCGACACAGCTGGGAGCTAGCATCTCCTGTCCCCCTCCTGATGGTTGGACCCTCGCCGGCCCCTTGGCCCGATGCTCCTCTCTCGAAATTGCGCACAGTGATGGTATGTGATTACGCCCTCACCCACGTCAGGTATGCTTTATTGCATCGTGCGTGTTCCCCCTGGTCCAAGACATACGACCTTAAACTGTGATGTCCGTCCAAGCCATATGACCTTAAACTGTGATGTCGGTCCAAGCCATATGAACTTAAACTGTGGTGTCGGTCCAAGCCATAAGACCTTAAACTGTGCTGTCGTTCCAAGCCATACAACCTTAAACTGTACTGTCAGTTCAAGTCATACAACCTTAAACTGTGCTGTCGGTCCAAGCCATACGAACTTAAACTGTACTGTTGGTCCAAGCCATACGACCTTAAACTGTGTTGTCCTTCCAAGCCATACGACCTTAAACTGTGTTGTCGATCCAAGCCATACGACCTTAAACTGTGTTGTCGGTCCAAGCCATACGACCTTAAACTGTGCTGTCGGTCCAAGCCATACGACCTTAAAATGTGCTTTCGGTCCAAGCCATACGACCTTAAACTGTGTTGTCGGTCCAAGGCATACCACTTTAAACTGTGTTGTCGGTCCAAGCCATACGACCTTAAATTGTGCTATAGGTCCAAGCCATATGACCTTAAACTGTGTTGTCGGTCCAAGCCATACGACCTTAAACTATGTTGTCGGTCCAAGCCATACGACCTTAAACTGTGCTGTCAGTCCAAACCATATGACCTTAAACTGTGCTATTGGTCCAAACCATATGACCTTAAACTGTGCTATTGGTCCTACCATGAGACCTTAAACTGTGATGATATCATCCTGGCCGCACGACGAAAAATGGCACTGCATTGTGATGACCTACCCATGGGGGACATCACGCCAGGTATTAGTTGATTACCATGCCGCTTTTCAACGCCTGTTATGGCTTGATTATTGTGGAGACTCCAAGAATTTCTACCCTAGGCCAGTCTCCCCCACAAAAGAAAACACATTTACCTTCAATAAAAAACAAGATATATCAAATGCCGCTTCTTTTGGGTGCGAGGGCTAGACCCGCACTAATACTTCGTCCTTTGCGAAGGCGCCACATCGTGCCATGCTACCCTTCAAGAACTACGTATGTCTTGATTCTCATCCTTATGAGATACGTAGGAGCACCTGGGAACTTCCCCATAGGCCCATCCTAACTTTTCGCGCTTGGTCTCTCGGCCTAAACGCATCCCTGAGAGCATATAGTAAGCAGGGTTTTTCCCCATTCACGTTGGGTTTTTCAATCGCTTTACCGTGTCTCCCATTCCCCTTATCCTTTGGTCTGAGTTCTAAGAGCTAAAACTAAGATCCTTTATTTGGATTTCTACGACTTGCTCTCTCTTGTGGTATTGTACGGTGTGGTGCGGGATTATGTCCTCATTCACGTCAGGTTACTCGTCGTGCTGTGCCTATCCCCAGATGAGATGTGTCCCTCGTCCCGCATGGCGTTAAACTGTATTTCGTCCAAGATGACATTAAACTGTTCTTCTAGAACTATGTGTGGCTTGATTCTCATCCTAATGAGATATGTAGGAACGCCCAAACATTTCGTTTTGGGTCCAGCCCAAGGGATTACCAAACCCCATCCCCCCTTATTGTCGGCCTCTCGGTCTGACTTTTTGGGAAGTGGTGTAATCGGGACATCTACCCCGAATAAGTTTGGGATTCCCCATTGTAATAATAGGAAGCAGAAGTTCTCTCGCCAAATATGTCTTTCCTAGAAATTGGGACGACCCGTGATCATGTTGGTATGTCCGCCTAATGCACCTCTGCCATGGTGGCACAATTTCGGGAGTGTTGGACTCTATTCGAACGGACCACCACTCCACATTCCACGCTTTGCGTGCCCCTTTATTTGGATCCTCATTTTCTTTAATGTTTGATGGTACCCCATAACAGTATGGATGATAGAATTTGGTCTGCCTGCTGCCACAATATGGATGATAGACCTTTGGTCCGCCTATTGTAGCAATATGGATGATAGACCTATGGTCTGCCTACTGTCCTGGGCCAACATTCTGGAGGACTGGTCATGTTTGACGGGACCCTCAAACATTATGGATGATATAATTTGGTTTTCCTGCTACCACAATATGGATGATAGACCTTTGGCCCACCTATTGTATAAATATGGATGATAGACCTATGGTCCGCCTGCTGTCCTAGGCCAACGTTCCGAAAAACTGACTGACGATATTTGAGTTAGGCCCCGTGTTGCGAGCATGGTCAACGGTCAACTATCATTTATTGTCCCCATTACAGTCCAACATGATATGGATGTTGTGTTTCCGCCATGGTTAACAGTTATCCTCCATCGTCGCGCCCCATAGTGTTCCGAATTTAGGCAGCGTGATTCACCTTTCCTCTCCATCTCCCTATGTTCGGATGGATTTCAATGCCCCCGACATTGCCCCACTCATGTGTCAAAGCACATTGAGAAGGTAAAATATCAATCGTTCTGAGGTCTTCTCAGAAGTCCAGGCCCAATTTTGGATGCCTGAAGCTTGGTCAATGCCCCACAGTTGGACGAAATGATAGCACGAGCATCCTTTGCTTCTCGCGTTGGGCGCGACCCACATGAGCTTAGGGATGAGTTGTTATTCGTTTCAGAATTATGGTTGAGCATATTAAACCAAGGGTACAAATGAATGAATTTGTCCATGTAATTGATTGAGATGATGAGAATTATAAGCAAGAAGTTCATGAGATGGCCAAAAGAAAGACCTTAGGGATCAGCGTGCTGAATCAATCTTTCCAGCGCTGCTACCCTTTGGCTAGTATCCTCCAAAACCGCTTCTCGCTCCTTGAAGACTCTCTCCTCATCAGCCACTGCAGAGCGTAGCTCGCCAACCCTAGCTTGTGCCTGCGCCCGTTCGGTTCGAAGTACGGTCATCTAGTGATTCAACTCCATCAGTTGTTCCTGCGCGTCAGCCAGCTGGGCCGTCAGTTGCTCCACAAGCTCAGAGCATGTTTCAATGAAGGCCTCCTTATATGCCGCCTACCCTTCGAGGTGCCGGACTTCCTTCTCCTCCCTCAGCAATGCTTGGGTGCTCGCCGATCTTTCCCGACACTGGGAAACGTCGGTGCACCGGCTGCTCTCATGTATCTTCTCGGCCATGTAATCATGGACTGTCAAATGAAGGCGCTGAGCGTCAGCCCCTTTGGTGCACAGGAAGCGCAGCCAGGTCTGGAGTGATCCCATCCACCTCAGCCAATCCGACTGGGGCTATCTGAGAAAGCGTTGGATACACTTCCACCCTTTGTGTCGTGTCATCTGGCTCTCCTCGGCTACCTCTAAGTCTGAGTCATCTATCTCCTCAGGGTCATCAGGTCGGTACATAGGGAAGGCATCCAGCAGATCGGTAGCAGGATCTGCCCCAGTGACGACTTCGTGAGGAATAGGATCCTCAACGTCTGGGCAACCTTCTTCTCTCACCCCAGCAGCGACGATGCCTCCATCAGATTCCGACCTCACCTTAAGAACAACACCGTTGATTTCCGCTGCCCCCTGGTCACTAATTGTCGGGGCCGACTCAGTGTGGGGAGCATGTTTTGAATGAGGTGGTATGTCCGCCACTTGTCCACTCACGGACGGCCGGGGCTCTGCAGCCTGACGAGCCTCCAATGTTGATATCACTACGCAAGGCGTACACTGATTAGTTGGGATCTTTTGATACCAAGTGCTAGTAGTGAATTGTGAGACTTATAGGAGTCCAAAGCATCGATATCCAGTGTTTCGACCGCTGCAGGAGTCGCCGTAATGGGATACCCCTCTGCACTAGTTAATTCAATGATGGGTGTCGCATCCCCATCATGTACCGCCAGTTCCTCTCCTCCGTCCTCTGGTGGGGACGCTCGTCCAACACTCAGCCACTCCTGAGTGAGGCAGAGAGATGGTTTGGAAATTGGAAAGGAGAATGGATGAAGAAGGAATATGAATGAAGATAGAGACAGACCTTGAGTATCTCGGTTATGTCGAGATCAGAGTCGACAATCTCGCCACTCTCTCGGAGACTCCCTTGGTAGGTCGCCCCTTGCGACACCACACCTTCGGGTTCTCATTCTTCTTCATCTTCTCCTTCTCCTTCGTCTTCTCCAGTATCCTCCTCCCCCTCCGACTCCTCGTCACTATCGTCTTCTCCCAGTGGCATTGCTTCCGGATTATGCTCCTGGGCCACGATGATGCGATATTCCCATGATTGGTATTTCCCCGCCTCCAGGGTCCTCCATTATGACCTATCCCTGCTCCTCTGAGCCGCGGTTGGGCACCGTTTTCCCCGTCCCGGCATCTTGACAGATGGATCCTTCTCAAGGAACAGGCTGAACCAGCCCTTGTAGGCAATGTCCTTCAGGAAGTCCTTGACCCCCAGCATCTCTTTGGCCAGCTCTAGTAGGTGCCACTTCCGCATAGGCATTCGTGGCATGTCTTCCCAGGTGTTCTTTGGAGGAACAAACTCTTCGTATTGGTAGCCCTCCAGTGCGATACCTCTGATGCCGTGAATGTCCCAGAGATTGATGTCGACTTCCCCATGATGAAGGTGGAATGTATTGGTATCAGGAGACCACCGGGTGAATAGCTCCGGCCCGAGCTCAGGTTGACGGTGGAAGTGGAACTGTGATGTCCATACCGCCTCGAACAGGCCGATATACCACAGTTCATCCCAAAACTGGTCGCAGGTATGGCAAACCCAGAACGCCCAGGCCCACTCGCTGGTGAAGTTTCCCCCGGACCGCAGGTCCCAATCCTTCAGCCAGCCCTTCGTGTCATCCATGACTCTCTGACGGAACGTACTCGCGTAGAGGACCGGAGAATTCTCTGTGACAGGCTCATCCCCAGTAATGGTCCTAGTCCTCGGGTTTAGGACATATGCGTCCATATGTCTTGTTTCCCTGGAAGGATGGCCATTGTTAGTGATGTTGTAGTGAGGAAGCTCGTCCTCCCGGGTCACCCATGACCGCGACATGTCCACCTCGAAGCCCGACAGGGGCACCTCCTCCAGGATGCCAAAGTTCCAGAGCGGGAGGTTGTCATACAGGGGATACGTCTTCTAGGCTAGAGTCAGTAGATTGAACAAGGTTAGGTTGTTAGAGGAGATCACCTTGGCGCCATAAACCTCCTCGTTCGCCGTCATTTCTGTCCTACGAGCGGCGGCTTCCCCCTCATCAACTCGGTTTGCGGCCATCTCGAATAGCTCGGGAGTTTCATGAAATCAGGATGCAGTGCGCAGAATCAGAGAGTGTCGCGCGAAATATGAAGTGGCGGTGTGAAATCCAGGAGATGGGCGCACCATCGGAATGATAAGCGCGGAATATCCCGATCAGGCGCGCAAAGATGGCCAAAATTCGAAAGAAATTCCGCACTACCAGAGCGTTTTTACGCGCAGCCGCGGAAGCAATTTCACACAGGAGAGCGATAAGCCTATCGCGTGGTAAAAGCTGAAGTATGGATTTGGGACCCAGCGCCCCTTTTTTATAGGCGAGGCCAGGGTTCGCGCTGCGCAGAAATAGAATTCCGCACGATTCCGTCGTTTTACGCGCCTCGTTGGAATTTTGCGCGCAAGGTTCCCAGGAGACCCAGCAGTTCAGCGTTTCGGTGTTTCCCTCAGAATCAGATCATTACGACCTCTCTCTGATCCAATTCCGGGGGGGGGGAATTTGTAGACGCCGAAAAAGTCCGTAACTCCTAGAGGAAGTTTCGAAATGGAAAATAGAAGTCATATTCGGAATCAGAGGCCCGGTACAGAGGCCCAGGAAGTGGTGCGCGAAATAAAGGAGGACTCACACGAAATAAAATCATTCGCGCAAAGTATCCCCGGGTTGTGCACAATCGAACCGGTGAGGCGCGCAATTTTTTCACGCCCCGGTTCTTCACGGTGAGTTTTTGCGCGCCGACGGCTCCCAACGCAGAAGATTTCGCGCGCCGCCTGGATTCTGCGTCGGCTGATGCCTATAAATAGAAGGCAACCCCAAATGGTTTGGGGGTTGCAGAATTAGGATCCGCTCCCGTGCACGCAATTCAACTCCCCCCATGCGCAATATGAATTCCAGTTAATTCCCCTTTTCACACAACCTTGCCTCAGGGTTCGCCTTTGCGCACAACTCCACTGGCTTAAGTGAATTTTCACCCTCCTCTGGGTTCCTTCCTTGCGCGCAATCCGTGTCCCGTGTGAGCAATCCCCTTCTGTGCGCGCAATACCTTGCGTGCAATTCCCTATCCACGCGCAAATCCCTAGCTCCAATTGCGCGCCATCCCGGTGTTTTGCACGCAAACCTTCTCTTTGCGCGCAAAACCCAAGACCCTTAACCGTGATGCCCCTTGGCTGCCTCTCTGCGCCAACACCTGATGTCTCCCCTGGCGTGCATGCGTGCCATGCGTTGTTTTCCTGTACGGCCTTCCAGGCTTGTACGAAGTAACCTCAAGGTTCCTTGGGTGATGTTTCCCGTTGCGTTTCTTTTCCTTATGCTTCTCCGCATAGGCACGCTAACGGCTATTGCTTCTTCGCATAGTCACGCTAACGTGGACCCCTCGATGGTTCGCCCATTGGCCCCCCTTCAATACGACCTTGCCGATGCCTTCCCTCCCACAAGGGGTAGAGGTCATTGGGCATGTAATCCCTAGGGGTGTGGAGTGAACCCACCTCGTACAAGATGCAGGATGTTAAACTGCTAAGCACCTCGTCCTTAACACATGACGTTAAACTGTGGTTCGACCCCGTGCTTCGCACGCAGGGTCCCCCCAGATCGGGCATTCTTTACGCCCACTCGTATCCATGGTAATGGACTCTTCCTCGAATGGAATGAGATCCTCCTTGTCAGAGTGGCATTTTTCCACGGGGGAGGGCTGCCTTAGAGTGTAAGCCCCTAGCCTCTCTTGTAGAAGGTTGCACCCATGCATCTCCGTACTTCCCCCTGCCAAGGCTAGTGGAGTCCCTTTCCCACTACGCTTTGTCACACCACGGGCCTCCACCCTGGAGTAAGCCCCAGCACCAAGGGCTGCTAACCATGCGTAATCCCCTATTTCCTCTTTGGGCTGCTCAACGCGTAAGCCCCTTTCCACTTCTCACGAACGCACACTTTGCGATGTGATCCTCTGGTCTCTGCTGCCTCTTGTTTCTCACACTGATCATGACTCAAGTGGGCTTAGAGCATGCATCGACCATGACATCCTCTATGGGCCGCCCCAGAGCGTAAGCCCCATCCCAACGATCTACGTGGACTTCGATCCGTGCTAACACACGATACGTAGGAAGCCTCCACGAGGTTCAAGCCCACCACTCGGTCGTTCCGACCTCTCCATGTCGGTTCCTCGACCACCATGGGATGCCCTAGAGCGTCAGCCCCATCCCACTCTAGGCCACCTCAGAGCGTAAGCCCCAAATCCCCCGTCCCGCTTGACATTAAACTATGTCTCATCCCACATGACGTTAAACTGTATGCCCTCGTCCTGCATGACGTTAAACTGTATCTCGTCCCGGATGACGTTAAACTGTATTCCCCCTCTTGGGCCGTCTCAGAGCGTAAGCCCCATGTCTCACACCCATGTCTCATCTTGACTTCCCCCCTGAGCCCACGTGCCTTGGGAAGCTCATGCCCTAGCCCGGAGATCTTACTTCCTCCAGGCTCTAATCCACGCATTCATTCTCATGGGTCACCTCTCCAGGTGTCCCACCGTACCACCGAACTATGCAGACTTTGATTCCCTGCCAGGGGGATATGTAGGAAGCCTCTACGAGGTTCAAGCCCATCACTCCACCATCCATACTGATCCTTACCCAAGCCGCCATATCCTGGTGAGATCATGCCACCCCATCCCACTCCATGACATCTCGGAAGCCACCCACGTGCTGGCCCCAACATCCGTATTCCCCCTAGGGGGTCCTTCAGCCTGATCTGTCTCCGCAAGATGTTAACCTCGTGGCATACCCCGTGTTAAACATGGGAAGCTTAGGAAAACCTCAGATGGTACACAATCCCCGCGTTCGATGTGGGATTCCTCGGGCTTCCGCGCCCTCGAGAAGCCCTGTGATAAGGGACAGAAGACAGACATGCCGATCCCCAGTGCCAAGACATGCCGACGACACCCCAACATGACCATTCTCCTCACCGAAGGTTGCAGCCCCGACAAGACCCCTTGGAGTGTCTCGACGGAAGTAGCGTAATTAATTGGAATCCATGTAGATATGGCACCGGGAACGAGCTTCACGAACCCGTCTTAAATCTATGAGGGAGACCCGGACTATGTGACGAGTTCCGAGGAGGAATCCACGGAAGGAAGAACTGACATCCCATCATCCTGGTTTCAATCAAGGACCAGACATCCCTGAATAAGGAATGGATGTCGCCCGACTTTGGAAAGCTGGAATGCGGGGCAACAAGCCGCGCGTCCGCCCATGCGTGATAGACATTGTGCGCGCGGGCCCCGGCGAAAGCGTTGAAAAAAAATATAATAAGATATAAATCTTTAGGGAAGTGAGCCCACCCAAAAAATATAATCTATGTAATTTCATGTCCACTAATCTGAACCATATCCATGGAACAACATGACCACTATTCTTAGTCATAACTATAGAGTTCCATGGCCAATAATCTCAATCATATTTTTGTAATTACATGTCCATTTTGCTAAATCATATTTTTTGATAACCATGTCCACTAATATAAATCATATATATAGAAATCCATGCCCAATAGCCTAAATAAATAACTAGGAGTTCCATTTCCAACATCCAACCATGTAAATACCAAAATCTGGACCCCAGGAAGAATCTTTGGGCATCCCAAACAAGTAACAGTCAATAAAAATGATCATAAGTCGAATCCCATGAAGCACATATGGGAATCCATAAAAGGTAACATATAAAAAAAAGTATTATAATATGTATACCAGGAATCACATATGTGAATCCCTAGAGTATGTTCTATTGCATTAGGATCATTAAAAAAATACCATGAAGTAAATTTAGAAATCATAGTTGCATCAAGAGTGACAGAGTTAATGAAATAATTGAAGTGTTAGGGGACCTAAATATATAAATACACAATTTATACTACTACACCATGGGTTAACATGTTTGGTATTGATTTTAAGGTGAAACATTATATTATCTATACACAACCCATAATTATTTAGATAAGGGTTGATAAACATTAGGGCACAAACTACATCTCCTAGGTCAAGACACTAGAGAGGCATCCGATATGGAATCTTGTAAGTCAGTATGTATGAAAATAAATCCCTCTTCGGATCCATGGAAATAGAAAAAATGTTGAGGAATTCTATTTGGGATCCTAAAAAATATCAGGTATGAGGAGGCATCCTGCACAAGATCCTTGGAACAAGAAGGTAAGTAGAAGCATCTTATATGGGATCCTTTTAGTTGAAACATAAACATAGGTATCCCTCTTGGGAACCTTAGCTTCAAACTGATCTATCGGTACAATAACCGTACCTCAAGTAACACATCCTATAACATAGTCTATAATATCTCATGGACTTCTAGGCCAAAATAACTCACCTATAAATGTGAATTTACACAGAGGATAAGCTACTAAAATGTTAGTGTTGGGAGATGGCTCATGGACCATCTCAGTTGAGGCCTAACTCAAAATCGGTCTGAACACCCACCCAATATATCTCATCAAATCTCACATTAGTTCTTATAACTAGGTATTATCCCAATACACACAATATATATACCTTTTTAAATTCATTCCATGTACACTAACATTTTAATATAACCCTTAAGAAGGTCTCATTCTACATATCATTTTTAGGAGATAACATGAAATATTTACTATAGGAAGAACCTCTACATTATGATATTGTGACCCAAACCATATCTTAAGAGTCCCCAAATCACCCTAAGGGTTTAAAAATTGTGATATACAAGAAAAAGTTCAAAATAAACTATTAATATATCCAATTTTGATTATTGGATGTGTAAAATCAAGAAAACCCATAAAAGGTGTTTCATTGATGAAGTACACAACATGTATACCTGAGTTCATGAAATGTACTCTCAAATCCTCGCCAAGGAATGTACTCTCCCAAAACATGGAATTTAAAACCCATGTACACAGTCTATAAAACCCTAGTACACAAGGTGTAAAATAGGAACATAACATGTATCCTACATGGGGTTCATACTTGTGTATTACACATGAACTTTCCTTGTGTTTTTAACAGACCATGTATTTATATATGGTTTGAATCCCAAACTGGGTTTGTCCATGTACCCTACATGCCAATGTTATCGTACATGAGCTGTTTGGGCATGAACCCAACCACATGTTGAGTGGAATTGCATGTTTTTTACTCCCAATACATGGATTTTGGTTCTAAAAAGTCATCTTATACAAAAACTATGTGTATAAGGTGTGTGTTTATATAACCATGCACCATATGATTGAAATTTCATGAATAGGAACCCCTATAATCAGCCCAAAACTCATGACTTCCATGTTTATGGATAGATAGACTATATGGTGGTCCATAGAAACCATAAAGGGATTTAAAACTATAAAGTAGTAAATATACCAGGACTTATAGAAAACAATTAAAAATATCCTACCATTGTGTGGAATCTTTTGAAGCATCACATGTATCCACAATCTATAGTTTCTATAAAACAATACTGATCCTCTCATGATCCACAACAACACTTCTACTTTTCCCTAACTCTCTCCCCCAAACCCCTATTTTATCTCTAGGTCACATAAGTAGAACCCCCCAAGGGATGTAAGGTAAAATCCATGGGGAGGATAAGAACTAAATCAGGAAAAATAAAAAGAAAAAAATGAAAAATGAAAAAGGGGTTCGAGCCTGGCCATAAGAACCCAACAAGAGTTTATAACTCACCTAGGAAAACCCACATTCCTAACCCAATGGTGGAGGATAAATCTCACTCCAAATAATTATTCAAATGAATATCTAAACAAAAAATTTCAAATAAATTAATATTTAAATAATTAAATACTAAATATTAATTATTATATGAAAATTCAAACTTATTAGATTTCTCCCAAAATCATGCCCTAGGTTAAAATCCATATTTTGAAACCAACAGAGTAGTTAGAAAAATTATCTAATATAATATTCTATGGGGGAAATAACTTTTTACATAACAAAATAATCTAAAAGAAAGATTTCAAATTTATAATGAATTTACTGTAACAAATAAACATGGGTCTTTACACCTTATATCGATCTTAGGTGTGGATCACTTTATGTGGTTCTACATATATTATACTATGACCATTATATTGAGATCTATATATGAATCCACTTACTTGTGGATTTTCCAGTGTTATAGTTTTTCCATTTCTCTATATTTCCTTTATAATTCCTAAAATTATCAAATTAATTCACAATTTACTTCAAATGACATTGAGTCATTCTTCAAAATTTACAAATAAATTTTGGACAATTTTTGGAATATATAAAACTAGCTTTGTAATCATCACCATAATCCCCATGGACTTTTTCAGCATATAAATACTCAAGTGGATTTTATCTATCATATTCACTACCATTATAATTATAGATTTAGTTTATCTATAAAAACATTCATCCAATAGGTATTAATCACATATTATATCATGCAATATGACAGTTACAATGTATATAGTTTCTTCATAACTTAAGATATAATTCTATAAGACGTTGAACATGTTTAATATATTTAATCTATTTTATATAGAAGTACTAAATTTATGAATCAAAATCTATAACTTCTTTATATTTACTATTTCTTATTGACTATTATAAACAATTCACTACCCTTGAACACATTAATCTACTTTAGGTTTACCTATTTAATCATCAGGTTTAATGTGGGATTCCCATGAATTTTTCCATTAATCTATTTAGGGGAATCATCATTTTTATCCATGTATGAATGAGAACATTGACATTTTCCTTCATATTTAGTGGGTGGATACTCACATTAGCACCCATGACATCACCTTTGAATAATTAAATTGATAAGCTACTTTATTGCATTGCAAGTTGAAAACAATATGTCATCTACCCATAGGTCAGAAAATAAGTCCATAATATTCTCCATGAAACTTATATAATTTTTAATAATAAGGGTCAAGCATGCAATACCCACATTCCTCTTATGTATGAATAATTCCGCTTTTCACCTCATCTTCTAGAGAATTTAGGTCATAAAAAACTGATTAAATGAACCAAATCAATAAATTTCATATCATACTACGAATTAACACAACAAGGTGTTGTCTCTACACCAGATATAGTTTGATAAAATTGATTAAATGTTTCAAATTTTTTGAATGGGTACCCCTTTATATAGATAAATGGTAACGTAGACCACTATAAGATAAATGTTATTCAAAATTTTAACATATCTTCATCCATTGGACTGAAATATTTCAGTAGAAGAATATATAAACCACCTAATATTTCTGAATCATTTTATCAATTGAAATATGGAAATCCACTAGCTTCTGCGTCTCCTTCCTCTTTCTCCTTGCTTCAAAATATTTTACCATCCACATCCTATGTTGATCCTACATTATTTGTAGTTTCATTTTATTAAATGAATTTCAATTAATACAATTTTCCAATGAATATTGAGATCAATATTGATTGAAGAGTAATTTCATCAAATTTATTTTATGATCCAAATAATGTTTAGTAAAGAAATGAGTTCCAAGAAGTTGTTTATAGTATTAAGTGAATAGTGATTAAAATATCACATACTAATAAAAGTATTTTCTTATTTCCTATCATTGCACAAAAAATAGAGGTTGAAATATTTCCATTTAATTTTCTAAATCCACTTGTATCAATGGAAGCATATATTTGAAGTTATTTTATATGTTCTCTCATGGTGGTTTGTGGGGGTAAAAAATGAACATGGATAAATTTGAAGGAAATAAACAATAAAAGTCAAAAGGGCTATAAGAAGATTCAAGACTAAGGTATTAAAAACTACATTCATATGATATGATGTAATTCTAAATGGATTTGGATAAAATTATAGATATCCACCAAGATAGAACATTCCAAGTAGTAAGGTCATTGGAGACAAGTCACCATGCCTAATGGTTGGAAAATGAATAAAAAATTTATGAAGGCCAAAATGGGTAAAAAATAGCCTGAGGTGAATAAAAACTTTGTGAGATAGTGCTGGGAAGAAGAGATACCATGAAGGGAAACATGATTAAACACTTGGTTAAGACATTCCCTAATTGATATTTTAACGGACAGTTGGGGGATAAGAGATTATAAGAAATAATTCATACTAGAAAGATTTTTATTTGGGATTATGAATATCACAATACTATTTACCATTAAAAATCAAGTAATATCAGGGTGAAAATGTTGTCATGTCATTCATTTACATCATCAAATGAAATACTACACACTAATAATGTTATTCTCGCACTATGGTTTTCCATTGAAAAATATTATAAATAATGATGTAACATCCCAATATATATAAATGGGTCAAACGTGATATGAACTGCATGAATTCATATTTAATGAAAATATATTCTCATTATAGGAATAATATATTTACTATGAAATGATATGGATACAATAATTTTTCTTTTATCGAATTTTCATACACTCACAAGTTATATGATGTATAGTGTATAAGAAGAATATGTAGATATACCTAAGGGAAGATATATTGATGTTGATATATAAAAAGGGGACCAATTGAAAGGTTTCTATTAATATGATATATATAATCTCAAAACAATTGAAACATATCTTCACACAAAATAAGTGGTAGTTTGTTTTAAGTATGAAAAATAAACTCAGTTGTGAGTTTATAAGGTAAATTTACAAAAAAGGGAAGAGCATAGGGTTGATATAAAATTAAATAAATTATAACACAATGAATATTCTATTTTTCATATGTCTGGTATATTTTATAAACATGTTTTATTTATTTTATATAGAAATTTCTATCAGATATGTCATTTTGTGAATAACATGAGTGTTGAGATAATCATAAGGTATATAATTTTTTTAATGTATATAATGTTCATCATAGTGTATGTTCAAATATTAATAATGTATAGGTATATTGATAATATTGTGATAATGAAATTAATGAAATAAGGAAATTAATTTGATGATTCAATACCATGATTTAAATTCAAATATCATGATTTTGTTAATCATAATCCAAGAAGATGATTGAAGATGAAAAAGATCCATGTGACCCTTGAGACAAAAGTTATATAGAAATTAACACTAAAAATTTATATTCTCATGAATATGTTAATTATTAGTAATATAAGAAGGGAATATATTTAATGGGAGAAAATAAGTGAATAGAATCCATGATATTTCAAAATATCATAATAAAGAAATGTATTTAGGATGCAATAAAATGAATGGGTTTTGATGATATGATAATTTAGAATATTTTTTAATGTTAATGTTTGTAGGATTTCACAAAAACTACATTATTGAAAAAATATTAATGAAATACCAGGATTATAAAAATAAATTTAATATAAGTTGATCATGAGATGATATATGATACTATATGATACATAAATAAAATTTATCATAAAAGAATACTAAATATCCAATACTGTTATTTATCAAAAGAGTTACTATTTGATGAAGATAAAGGAAAGTGTAGATCCAATGTTGTTTAGTTTTGTTAAAGAAGATAAAGAAGAAGAGGGGTGAAGGGCGTTCTATGAAGTTTAGTTTACATTAAAAAGTGTTTTATTTTATGTGTGTGAGAAGAAGAAGATTTAATAGCATGTTCTCTTTTTTTCTTCTTTACAGAATATGAAGAAGTAGAGCAAGTGATGTGAATTCTATAAGAAGAGGATATTTTCCCATATGAAACTAGAAAACGTAGAAGGATATTCTAGTCTATGTATATATAGATGAAAAAATAAGAATAATTTCTTGTTGTTTTACATGTATATGAATAATAAGAAGTGTAATATAGAAGAATATGAACTAAAACTTGATTATAAGAATATATTGGTGAATAAATTTACTGCTATTTACATTGCCTCATATTACAATGATGTGTGAGATGCAATAATGTGATAGATGCACCATACACTATAGGGATATGTATAACATTATTTCTAGGAAACTATTTCTTCGTTGATAGGTAACATGTTGATATAAGTAGGTTATGTGTTCATGGGATTTTATGGATAAAACTAAGAATTATCCACATTTTTTAGTGGTATACCTTGTAAATCGGTCATCCCATTTTTATTTGAGTGTTTTAATGTTCTAAAATAATGAAGGTAAAGTGCAAGAATAAGTGATCCTTTCAACTAATAGTGTAGAGATAAAAGAGATGTGTAAAAATATTAATTGATTAAAAGTCCCCTACACCGATTCACACCCTCTATATGTTAAGTATATTCCTCAGTGGTCATATAATTTGTACCATATCAAGGTCCACTATTTATTAGACACTTTTATTTTAATGTAGTTTTGATGATTCGAGTCTCTTTCAATTTTTTTTTATGAATTTTAGTGTCAAATAACATAAAACTATTTATAATTAGATTCCAATATTTGACAAGGCTATAATGAATAAGAAAAATAAAGATAATAAAAGGATATTTAATTCATCCCTCTCATTCCAGGTGAGATACATTTCAGTTTCTTAATGAAATAATACTAAATAAGATAGATCTGGAAAAGAGGGGAATAATATTTGGTTCATTCTACCACCAAGGGAATTGATATTATTTATAACTCAGACAAATAGAGGCTTTAAATTGACCAGGATGTAATTTTAAGTTATTGAATAAACTATCCTCAATAATATACAAGAATTAGTTAGGTTGATCACATATAAAAACAGTAGAATAATTATTAGTTGATGTTATAAAAGATATGTAGTAGAAATTTTCCAATGAAATTCTCACTTTTTTGTGGTTTTATTATTATTATTATTAAATGAAATATCATGAGGAATATATAGGAAATATAGAGAAGTATTTAGTAGAAAATGCTCTCTCATATATAATTCTTCATAAAAATGTTGGAGCTAGCAAAGACATAAATATATAGCTTTACGTGTGATTATATAAATATGGGAGTAAATATATAAAATTAATTCAATTTAATGTAGAAGTCAATAAAAATATTTAAGAGAAGATTTTTGTATTTTAAACAACACAATAGTCTAGTGTTAATGTCAATAATGTTGAGTTATTGGTTAAAAAATGAAAATCAAGGAACATTATAATTTTCTTTATGAGAATGAAAAACTTTATGATAAATAAGTTGAAATAATTAAAAATATAATGGAAGAAATGATAAAGCTGGTAGAGGATGAGTTGAATGTTCTTAAAATAATTAATCTTGATTTTGATTTTAAATTAATTAATCTTGAAATTTCTCTTCTTCTATCTTAAAAAAAGATGATCGAAGATAGAATTCTACCATACATGTTACTAAGGGGGATTCTTGTTACAAAAGATAAAAAACTGGTTGAAACAATATATTTAGATTAGCTAATGATTATTCTAAAAATTTCATAATGTAATAGTACCACTCATTTCTTAATCGAATAATTATTCTAAATTTATTGTCACAAACAGTGTGGGTTTAGATACAAAATCTATAAAAAATAGATGAGTATAAGTGATGATAATTTTACCACTATGTTATTGGTGGATATCAAAAAGGTATATAAGTGATAGTTCCCCAATATAATCCCATCAATTTGAGAAGGATATCCAAAAATAGAATTCCATTAAATCTATAGCTTATCGACTTCATTCAGTTTATCAAATCAAAATAAGCTTCTTGGTTTATTGGTGGTAGTTTAATTGGATTGAGAATATATAATTATAGTTATAGTATAATATTTCCATTTGTTAAATTTAATGGATTCCTATTTGAATGACAAAAAAGTTTGAGATACAATGCTAATCATATATTTAGAGGGAAAATATGTTTATCATATAAAAAATAAAATTATTTGGAATATATATGATTTTTAAAATGGTTATGGTCAAAATAAGTGATACATAAATGATTAATTTAATTAATAATGCATTAAAAATAGATAATTAAGACTAATAAATCTGATGAAGGAATGAAAAAAAAATTGGGAAAAAAGATGAATGAAGTTGAAAATCATAATTCTCACAAAAAGCTTCAAAATATGGGTAAGTCATCCTTGGGCCATAAATAGGACAATAATTTTTTTGTAAAGATGCCACAAAAATCCATGAAGGCTTCCAAAAAAATTGGATCAAATTATTTTTATCCCGGAGAAATATGATATATAATATACTCATGAAAACATGCCATGGATATTTTTATTTATGAAAAAAATAAAATAAAAAAGTGAAGATTAGTTGAAAAAATACGTAAAGGGTTAATTGTGGTGATATGAACTCTCAATGAGAAATTTGTAAGATCTAAATTGGATTCTTATGATCCTAAAGTGTGAATGAGTATTTGGATAGATGATTTTGTAAAAAATAAAGCTGATGAAGAAGGATAAATTGAATGCATGATCCAATGTAAAAGAAGATATTCTATATGAAAAGGTCACATGTCATGAGTGGATATCAATAAATTTTTTCTGAAGAGTTTTAGAAGTGTTTCTTGAATGGTGTAATGTGTATAGTTATACTGTTAAATATTTCTCAACCATGATTCCAACATAAGAAGAATTCCTAAATAAGATCGAGATTTCATATGGTGATGTATGTGACTTGACGGATCACGAAAAGAGGAATTTCATACATAATGATGTTGATGCTATGAATAAAGACATGACTATAAAGAAAAATAATACATGAGAAATGGATATGAGATCATGAATAAAACCGTCATGGTTGGAGACAAAGGTGTGACTTGGTTGACAAATGATTCTCGACCATGCTATTCATATTGATGAATAAGTATTTTAACATTGTTATATTATTATTTATGTTTCATTTTTGTGATAATAATAATTGGAATTGTGGGAGAAGATAGTTTTAATGGGAGAATTGGAGAATATTTAAATTGTTTCAAAAATGAATCAAATAGATAGAGTGATGTAATATTTACAATTTGGAAAACAGTTTGGAAAATTATCAATCATGGAAAAATTTAAAATTGGGTTATCTTAAAGCCAATCTAGTTAATATATAATCATTTATGAATTCTAAATAGATTGTCTCATTGAGGGATATAAAAGTGAAGATTATCTTTGATAAATTATAATACATATTACTTTATAAAAATCCAAATTTATCTATAGTTCTTAAAAAAGTGAAATTGAATACGGTATAGTTTCATATTATGTCATCCTATGTTAAAAAAATAATATTGTAAAATTAATACATAGAAAAAATTTAATCAATGAATTGAATATGAGAGTTTTTAGAATATTTAATAATGATTTTATTGAAATTAAATTCCTCCATTTTTACTTGAAGGTTTTGTCCTTTGAGTAAAATTAATTACATGAAATTCAGGTCAAAATAATCCATGATAATATCTATAAAAATTGTTTTGAATCCATTTTCATGAATGAAAAAGGATCTATATTAAAGAAGGTGATGAGTTGTTTTATTTAATTTGGTATTATATTATTTAATCATGGTAATGTTTTACATAAAAATTAGATCCAACTATTTTCTACATCAAGCTTAGAAATTTTAGAATTAGTGGGAAATGATTGATGACATATTTATTACGTATAAATTGTTACAATGTTTTATCATGCAATTTTTATATAATTGTGTAATAAGTATGAGATAGAAAATGAAATTAATATTAACAATAAAGAATTGGATAATTGATATACATATTGACATATCATCTTAGTGGGTACTAAAAAAATTAAATAGGGGTATTTTTTAATCCCACTTTATGGGTATTGTATTTTTTTCAAACAGGTTTCATTAACTATGCAGAAAAAATGAAATATTAGTTTTATATTGATTGAATAGGAATTACATGGAATTTATTTTAACATCCCATACATGCTGAGAAAGGAATGACATTTCCAAGAAGTTCTCTATTTCCACTAAGTGGATGAAGATTAAAATCAGTCATCTTGTAAGTTTTCTTTGAAATTTATTTTTCATTTTAATATTTTAATAGGACATTTTCATACGTTTCAATTTATAAAAAATACAATTATAATTATTGAAAAAGATATTTATAGTTACTTTAGATGTTTAATCCTGGTGGTATATGAGAAGAATAAAATAAAAATGGTTGAAGTTAAAGAAAAGAAACAATGGTATTCTAGAAGATCTTGAAGATGATTCTTGAATACAAATTTTCGTACTACTAGTATATTTTAAAAAGGAATTTAGATTGGGTATGTATAATAATATTCCTATCGCTGAAGCCAGTTCTTCCAAAGAAGTAAGGACTTCAAAGAATTCAAGTCAAGCTTATTGAACATTTACCAAGGATGAAATGTATAAAGGCTAGAACAAGTCAAATCTGGACTAAAGTGGTCCTACATAGTATAGGGTAGTTATAAGAGAAATATATATCCAATGGGGAGGAATGATAGAATCTCCAAGAAGGTGGAGTCTGGAGGTATTTATTGAATGGAAGTTGGATTATGAGGACCTATAAGAAAGTGACCATCTTAGAAATATTTCTATTTCAGATTTAGTATAACATGATATTTTTCATTATTAAAAATTATATTATATTAAATTAGAAATAATTATTTTTAGTTCGTAAACATTATCATGTGAAGGAATACATGTATATCCTATTATTTTGACAGAACATTCCATTATTTAAGATAAAAATAAATTGAGTTGAATAATAGAAAAATTATGGGAGGTCTTAAAGATCATAAGAAATCCATACAAAAAATGTGATAAAATTGTTAAAGACCGGTACACCATAGTTAGTGTGAAATAAGAAAAATTCAATGGTGTTCCTTTATTAAATTTTCATTTATATATAGGATGTTAAAATTATAGAATCGAGGAAGAAGATGAAGATCACCCAAAGTGAAGATGAGTTGATGTTCCTAAAAGTGTTGAGCTTTATAAAAAGGTTTTAGTTAATATGAAAGATAAAATAATATATAAATTGAATTATAGACTCATATGAAATAAGTGGGAGGCTTGTAACACAATTATATTTTAAAATAAAACTATGTTCAATAGTGTATACAACAAGAAACAATGACATTAAATGCACCACTATATATTATTAAAATATTATTATTTAAACGTGACAGTTATTATATAGCCATAAAAATTGTTTTCATGGAAAATGTTTTTTAATTAATAAATATATATAAATGACTTACTAAATATATATTTGTTGACAAATTATTAATAAAAAATCTTAACCTTTAATAAATTCATTTTTTTCAGTTTAAAAACATTTCCTTCGAAAATGATTTTTTGTAACAAAATTTTATAATTAACTCATGGAACTATTATAAATATTATTTTTTAAAATTAAAATAATTTTTTAAATTGTTATATAAAAATTAACATAGGTTGAAATTTTGGGTTTTTCTAAATGTTTGATTTTTTAGTGAATATTGATAATTACAAATTTTTCGAATACTATCATTTATTTTCATTATATCATGTAATTTAAAAGTTCCATTATATTGTGTATTTGTTATTAATGGGATATATGAACCATTTTTTATAATCATATAGTTAATTACTTTTTAATAAATAATTTTCATGATATTGGTGTAAGATTACTCTTATTTTGAAAAATGCAGTTTTCGATAAATAGTTTTTAAGTGCATAATGTTTTTCATTTTTCATTAATTAAAATAACCATTAGAAATTAAATATTTAAATTAAATGAATATATTTAAAAAATTATATTAATATAAGTTCAAATAACGAGGAAATATAGTCACAAAGTTAATACAAAATCATCCATTTCATGAAAAATGCATTTCCTGAAAATAAATTTTTCAACATATTTTGTATGTTTAATTTTAAATTTAATTCTACCAATTTTGGGATTTGAATCTAAGGACGTAGATTCAATTTTTGGAATAATAACAATTAATATTATGTAATATTTAAAACATAATTTTGGTAATAATAAATTGTTGAAATAATAAAAAAATAGTAATTATGGTGAAAAACGAAACGTATAATAGTGAGTAACCTTAGAGGTAAATATAATAACGTGATAAAAAATATTTATTTTTGATTGTGGATTATTTTATTGCAAAAATATCCCCAAAATTACATTTTCTATAAAATTTTGATGCACCTATCTTAAGAGTGACTTTTCATTTTTGAATAGTTTTGGGTATTTACAAAAATACCACTCTCTCTCGCTTATAGAAGAAAAAATCATCTCCACTCATTTACAAATGTTAAAATAAATTTGGAATAGAAAATAACTACCCAAATAAATTCATTTCTTTCAGGACCACATCCTAGAGACCTTTTTTGATCATAAATCCAATACGCAGATGCTTTAGGAATCATCCTAAAGAGGTGGATCAAAGAACAAGTATCATTGTTAACTAAAAATCATTGTACTATTTATTCGTCCACATACTTCAAATGTTAGTAAATGATGATTATATAAAAGAAAAATTATATAAAATATTCTTATAGTTTATCATGTTAATTCCATAACTTACATCCTCTTCTCTTTCATCAAATGGGAAAAAAACCATCTTTCATGTGTGTGGGGAGCTACCACCTCGCAAACCAATGTAATTCATTTTCCACCATTACCTCTGAACACTTTTAATGATGATGGATTTAATATTAATATATGATATCAATTACATATTCAGAATTATTTAAAATTAATATATCATCTATCTTCTTACCATAACATCCACTAAAAAATGATAACAGTGTTCATGTGCGTGGCGGACTGCCAACTCACGAGGAAATGTGACTCTTTTTTCAATATCATGTCACATGGAATGAATATATAAGTGTATTTAAGGAAATAATATTATACTTATCATATAATTATTATTATTAAAATATAAAATAACACTCACATTCTTTTCATCATGATCATTGAAAAATTAGAACTTTACTCATGCATACGTATGATATATCATATCCATAATTGTAACATAGTTCAATTTTTCATATCCATATTTCATGTTTTTTATATAAAAAATAATTTATATAAAAAAATTATTATTATTACATTATTATTATTATATATATAATGGAATAATTAATTTTTTCAACATAGTAAACACATAAAAGTCAATTTAGACCCATGAATCGAATAACATAAAAATACTCAACATGAACATAATTGATTAAGTAAATATATAAAACATGGTAATAAATATAAAAATTGAATAATAAAATTGAATAATGTTTTTAATAATGTAAATAATTAACATAAATTTATTAGATAGGAATATAATGTACACACGTGATGAGTAAAACTCAAGGTAAGGTATTTTACAACTCAATTTCTTTCATTGGGATAAATTAATTCATCATTGTCTTTGATATGATAAAATTGTGTGTGTAATTACCATTTATTATTTTATTTATTATTAGTTTCTTTAATTAAATATGAAATACAAAACAAGGTCCTTGGTCAATTCTCACTTCAATGAGGTGATATTTGGAAGATATTTTATCTCAATTTCTTTTAATTGAGGCTTATTTTAATTTTATACACCTACTTTTTTATGGTGTATATAATAAAATATTACATGTTATATAATTGATCAATAATACTTCATGATTTTTTATATTTAAATATAAATTATTTCACCCAAAGGGTTTTGACATGAATGTTACCCAATTATAAGGATTTTTATAACTGAACTTCTTTCCTTGGGTTAAATTAATTACTAATTGCCTTTGATATGATATGATTATATTTTTGATGAACATTTACTATTTTATGTTTTATTTTAACATATTTTATTTATATTTACATTTTATATAGAAAATAAATTCTTTTACTAATCCCCACTTCAATGGTATGATCGTTGTAAGTGATTTCGTGTCAATTCCCCCTACATTAACACATATTTTGTATTTTTATCATATTTATTTATATAGTGTTTATTTATATAATGTTTATATAATTCAAATTTGATATTATGTTTTATAAATCATTTAATATTCAAGTTATCTTAAATATTCATCAGATTTAAATTCTTTAATGGGGTTATCATTCCAAATTTACTAAAATAGAAATGATTTATACTTCAATATCATTTAATCTGGATCATTGGGGAATTAATTTACATTGAAGAAAATTATTTGATTATTATATAATAAATCCATTTTAATTTTATTATCTTTTTATTATTCATGATATTGTCATATAATAGTACTATTTTACACAATTGGTACATGAAACCACTGATATTTTTATTAGAAAAGGTAACTTTATTTCTCCTTTCAGTCTAATATTCTATTTCATCTAATCAATATGTTCATTAAAATATATTAAATAATAATTTTAAATATTATAAAATTGTTTATTAAATAAAATTTCTCTTTTTTTACTTTTATAAAAATGGTTTAAAATGAATCTTCTTTCTGCCTTTAGAACATGGTTCTTTTTGACTTTTTTATGAAAATTCAAATGGAATATTTGTTTTAACATACTCAACATGAATGAAATATTACCATTATCATGAAAAATAAATTCATTGAATACTCCGTTATAAGATTAAATGGTTATTTTAAAATAAAATGGCTTCGATAGGTTTTGGGAATTTCTTAAATTTGGAAGAAGTTATTTAAAAGTGAAATCAGTATTTTCCTCAATAAATATTCAAAGTAATATTCTAATTCCATTTTCATCAACTATTAAAACCTTTATATTATAGATTAATTCTAAATTAAGAATATATTTCTCTCATATATAAAACTATCTTATTATCCCTTCCCTTGATGGTGTAATTCATGCCCTATTTTCATTTCCCAAATGTCATTATTATGAAGTTTTCTTTGGTTATGATACAGAGAAATATTTTTCAACCCATTGAATTTTCATTGGTAATTATTATGTTATGAATTATGATTTATTTAATTTATCTATTATAGATAAATCAAGAATGCTTTATGATGGGTGTGCCTAGATAGTTCTATAATTCATTAGGTAATGATTTAGTCTGATGATATTCCATGTACGAGATTAGTGAGTATACATAATCCATTATGAAGAATTCTATACTATATGATATTGTCTATATAGTTATCCTTGACTCATATTTATGAAATTTTATATATTACAACCACAATTCCAATGTTTCCATGATCTTGAGATACAATTTCCTTTATGTTAGTATCCCATGGGATCACTCATATAACTTCCCTTTTATGATATCATGTTATAATTTTGACTCCCAAGTAATGTTTCCTTTTCATGATTATTACCTTACTTGTATTTTTAGATCAACCCTTTATTTTGTGTAATCCCCCGACTATCCCATTCTAATTCAAGAGCTAAATATGGATAATAAAAATAATGATGTTTTATTTTTTGTATATTTATATGTTTTCAGTACCTATTCTTCCAAAGACACTAGGCCTCATGATCTTTGAATTTTAATTAATGGATGATTATGTAAAAAATCATGTAATAATATGTGTAAAATGCCTTGGTCACTCTAGATAGTATAATATAATTGTATGATTATTTTTGGGTATTAGGACAATGATAATTTACTGAAAAAACTATAGAAAAGTATAAGTATAAGTATAAGTATATTAAAATATAAATTATTTTTGGTGATGTTTACAACATGTGATTTCCATGAATTTAAGATCCTACCTAGATATTTCAAGTATATGTATCTCTAGAACATTTTTATTTAGTTGTAATAACTATAAAAATAGAATATTGGGATTTTACATGATTTTCACTTGATGTATGACACATGACATGCTTTAGACTTGGTTTGTCACTCAGAGGGGATATTTTTTGGAAATTCAAAAACACTTTATGAACAGTCATGAAGGATTTGAATAAGTGATAATATGGGGAAAATAGGTTAAAATTAAGGTTTCATAGATAAAAAATTAGATTCCATTATTTATAAACTCTATAAAATATTTTTTTTGATTATGATTATTATTCCTCACACCATGATTATTGGTTTTAACCAATGGATGGAACAATGAGGAATGATGTTGATGAGGAATGTGGTGGAAAATATAGTTATTATGATCAACCAAATGGTATTACACCTAAAGTGAAATATATTGGGATTTTTATTAATTAGTTAGAAAAATATATGATTAAAAACATGTATCTCAACGAAATCATGGAATCACTGAAGAAGAGAAGTATGGAGTCTTCTAAGAGCTTAGGTGGAGGAGACCATGTAGGAAATAAGGCTCAATTTCCTTCATATTAGAACATTGGAATGTGAAACTGAGGAGAACGTCTTGAAGGAACTAGAAAATGTTTTTGTGTGGAAAATAAGGGCTTATATCAACAAATTTACATGAAAAAAATGAAGAGTTTAATGTACATGAAAAAATATCATCCTAGAGACCCATTTATAGTTTAATGTATTAAATGTGGGGGAAATGGGAATTGTCTGAGCCAATTTCATATTCTAAAGGATAAATACCATATAAAGGATGGAGCTAACTTGTTATAGTCATTTAGGTGAAAGGATTGAAGAATTTATATATTGGGACTCTAGAGTTATTTTGATGAAATATTTTTTTCATTAGTGGTTTGGCTATAAACATAAAAAATCATCTAATAATTATGAAAGCATATTTGAATTTACTATAGCTATAAGGTGATTCAGAGAAATTATTATTATATATTTTTAGTAAAAATATATTTTGGTATGAGACTTTAAGTGTGATTGATTTTATTTGGGGATAGATGCTAAATTTTTCTTGGATGAATATGTGTTCAAATCATAAAAATATTTGGGCTTCAACCATAGATATAAATATTTTGAAAAATTTTAATTTTATATATTTATCAAATTATCTATGTTTAACTTTGTGTGTTATTATTGAGTCTTTAAAGATTAATGTTGTATTTCACCATAAGAAGGGTAATTCATTTTGGGAACTATTTAAACTTTTTCTAATTATTTTGGGTTTGGTTAATGTCTAAATAAAAAAGAAATAGATTACTATCCTTTCTTGGATTATGTGATACATTATATTTTACTTTTAGTGTGTTGGTCATGAAAAATTCATCAATAATACTCATCACATGGAGATAAATAAGATATTGTGGTAAAAATTGATTAATGTATTAAATTGATATTATCGAGTATTTATATTACCTTATGTTCATAGTTTGTATTGTAAAGGAATTCATAAATTCTAGGAATGTGATCTATAAATTTGTATTATTATAGTACCTTCATTTATGATGAACTAATTGTCTTTCACAATTATTAGGTTTAGGGGTTTTTAGTTTTCAACTTTCCAATGACCGTTAAATTTTTTATGATCAATATTCAATACCACTATATATTAGTCCTTGGGAATTAATTTTCTAATACATTTCAACATGTTCACTCCCCATTACTGTTCTTATATTTAGAAATATATATTTTTGTTTTCTTATATGACCTTTGCGCTTATCTTTCCCTCTTTTTTAGAGGAATCTTTATTAATCATTTTAACAATGTGGGTTTTCCACAAATGCATTTTCATATTTAAAACTATTGATTACTAAACCCATGTTCAAATTATAAGGAGGTAATTTATTTAAGGTGAATGGAATCTTACACCATGATATTTTAAAAGGACACTATGTTCGATAGTGTATACAACACACAACACTGAGATTAAACAAACCATGATATACTATTAAAATATTATTATTTAAACATGAACATTATAAACAAGTAGTTATAAATAGATATTTGAATACAATTATTATTTCTTGAAATATATATAAAGGTAATACTAAATATAAATTTATTGATCAATTCTTAAGAAATATGCACAAAACTTTTTATAAAAAGTATTTTATTCAAAAAAATTAGGTTCCTTCAAAAATTATTTTTGTTATTTTTTTTAAAATATTATAATTAATATATATAAATTTTAGAAATGTTATTTTAGGAAAATAATTTTGTCAAATCATCATATCAAAATGAAATTAAGGTTAAATTTCTGGTTTTTTGAAATGTTTGATTTTTTAGTGAATAGTAAAAATTATAGATTTTTAAAATAATGTCATTTCAGTTCATTAAATAATGTAATTTAAAAGTTTCATAATATTTTTTTATTTTTTGTTAAATTTACATACTAAACATTTGGTTTAGAATAATATAAATTAATTTATTTTATTTTTTAATTTAAGTGATTTTGGTATAAGTTTAATTTTTTACATAAAAACAAAGGTTTCTACAAAATGGGTTTATGTGCATCAAGTTTATTCATTTTAATTTATTTAAATAACCCATATTAAGGAAATATTAAAAATTAATAAACAATATATAATTTTTTTTATTAATTCATATTCACATTTTGATTATATCTAGTCATATATTTAATATAATATAATATATTCCTTGAAAAAGGAATTTCTTGAAAATCATTTATTCTACACATTTTATGGGTTTAATTTTAATAGAATTTTTTAAATGATATTATTTAAATTTTATAAAATTTATTCTGTAATTTTAATTAAAATAATAAATATTATTTAATATGGTCAACATAATTTTTATCATAATGAATAGTAAAAACTATAAAAAACAATTACCGTGATTAAAAACTAAAATGGTAAAAGTGAGTAACCTTTGACGAAAATAGAATGACATGCTTAAAACTTATTTATTTTTTAAAGTTTTATGTTTAAATCGACCATATAACTCCTCCAATACATTATTTATTAGTTTTGGAGGGACTTTTCTTAAGAGTGATTCCCCATTACTGATTTTTTCTCGGTATTTACAAAAAAGACTCCCTCTCACCTATAAAATGAAAAATCCCCTCCAATACTTTACACACATAAAAATAATTTTGGTTTGGTCAATAAATACCCAATTTTTTTTTATTAATTTAATCCCCACATCCTAGAGGCCTTGGTTTGATAATAATTTCAAATTAGGCCGACTTTATGTATAATCCGAATGAGGTGGTCTGAAGAAGAGGTTTAGTTCATAATTGAGAATTTTTTTTATTTCTTATTCAAAATAATTAAAATATTAATCAATCATTTATAATTATAAGTTATTAGGTTAATTTCACAACATACATCTATCTCATATTCCATCAATTGGGATACGAAACCATTAATCATGTATACGGTGGACTACCGCCTAATGAACTTATGATATTCATTTGCATCATTGCCACTATAAGATATTAATTATATTATATTTAATGTTTATATATGTTATTAATGACCAATTATTAATTATAGAAAATTCATATATTGTATACCTTTACATGAATTGAATACTGATAACCCTATTCGTGTGTACGGTGGATTATCGCCTCATGAAACGATGTGATTTTTTGGTTATTACCACATCACATGGATGGTTTATGTAACATAATTTAATGAAATAATATGATATTTATGAAATAATTGTCTTTATTTAATGATAAAATAACAATTACATTATTTCTATTATGATCATTAAAAATTAAAAGTGATACTCATGCGTACGTATGACCTACCATCTCCATAACTGTAATATTTCATTTTCCATGACCATATTTCATGATCTGTTTTAAAAATACACTTTACATGTAAAAATTATATCGTTTCATGGTTATTATTCTTTATATGATTTAATAAGGATTTATTTTACCATAGACAACCTATAGAATTCATTTTAGTCGTATGAACTGACTACCATCAAAACATCTGACATGATCTTAATATAATAAGTATATATATATATAACACAATAATAAATAAAAAAAGAATAATAAAATTTAAAAATTTTCTTAATAAAGATAATAATTTACAAAATTTTATTATTCAGGAAGATAATGTATGTACATTAAGATTTGAAATCGAGGTAAGGGATTTTATGAATCAATTTCATTCATTGGGTTACATTACTCATTCATTTTCTTTGATATGAAAAGATTATATGTGTAATTCCTATTGATTATTTTATAATTTATTTCCACATGTCTTTTGGACATAAATTTGAAACACATAACAACTTTATTGATATACTCTCACTCTAGTGACCCCATTTTTGTGAGGGATTTCATCTAAATTTCCTTTCATTAAGGCTTCTTTTAATGTTTTTCACCTAATTTATTTTATGTGGTGAAAATGCATCCATTTTAAATATTATATAATGAATAATTTATAATTAAATTTATTTTATGTTTTAATTCTAATTATTTAATCTAAAGGGATTTATAAAATCCAAGAACTCACACTACCGGATTCGGTACTGATATTATAAACTTTACATTTACAGCTTTGATGATGATAATTGTAACCTAATTTTATATATCCAAATCATAAAACAAAAAAATGAAATATTGGATCACATACTACCTCATGGAACATTTAGGATTAGGGTTTGAGAGAATTAGGAAAACATCCTTCATAGAAATTCACATACCATTAAATAAGAATTTATCCCACTTAACCCAACTTTTTATTTTTACATTAAGACATCATCATAATCCATTTGAAATAAATTCTAGAAAAAACTCATTCAACATAATTTTTTATATATTGAGTAATAGAAAAATAATAAGGGTTATCTCAAATGCTCAATAAGGGTAAACATAAGCATTAGAAATTGAATGTCATCAATGAGAAAAAGAAGTGCATAAGGGTATGCCCATATAATCATAGTGCATGAGAAAATTAAAAAAGAGACTATACCCATAATTACATGGATCATAAAACATTAAATAATGGAAAATGAAATAGCCATTAGAATCAATAATCACGAGCCATATGATATCTATAGTTATCATCAGAAACATTACAAACCCATAATAAGCATATTAAAAAAATCGGTAACATGGAGAATAATTTTCATTAAAACATTTTAAAACCATTTTAATTGGAATATACATAAATATAAAATCCAATATAATCATTACATGATTCATTGGAGATCTATAATTGGGTTCACCCTTCATATAAGTTATATTGGGCTCACCCAGTGCTATCTGAGAAAACCCATCATATAAGTTGTAACGGGATCATCTTTTTCTATTTGGGAAACCCCATCATGTAATCAATAACGGGCTTAAATAGATCTATCTTGTAACATCCCATGATTTCATAATACTTTATCTCTTTAAAGTAATTCAATAGCTTTCACCACATGCAACACCGAGTTCGAGCACCCCACAACATACCAAAATAATCGTTTAAAAAGCTATAATGAATAGTATAACGGCATATTGAATTTTATATACTCTATATAATTTTAACATATATATTATGTGGTTTTTAGACATAATATAAGAACAAATTTAATTTTTTAAGATAAAATATGTGTTTTCCAAAAAATTAAATTTTAATAGCTTTTAATGGAGAAACCCTTTTAAATATAATATTTGAAACTTTTATATATTAAATTTGGAAAAATAAACTTCTACTTTAGAAACAGAACATAAATATTTAATTTGGATAAATTTTTGTTGTTTTTCTGATAACATTCATATTTTGATGAATAGTGAAAAATACTAAATTTTAATTTAAAACAAATTTTTTAATAAAACTAATTTAGTGTTAAATTATACATTTTAATGGTTTTTATGTATAATTAGATTATATTTTTATCATTTAATCCAATGTTTTTAATTGGAAGTAATTTTACATTTAAAGTGGACATAAACACATATCAATTTTTTGATAGTTTTTACTTCCCCAAAAACCCGCTTTCTGGTTTTGACAATATGAATTATTTTTAAATTAATTAATGAAACTTATATGTTTTTAATTTGTTAAAATATATTTCATTTTTAAATTTGGAATATCATAATTATCTTAGGGTGAATTTTTGATATTTTTTTGAAAACCTTCAAGTTTTTAGGAATAATGAAAAGTACTACATAGTAAATAAAACCCGACTTTTTCATTTAAGTAATTATTTTTAATTAAAAATTTATCTTAAAATAGATAAATAATAAATATATTTGTCACGACCTATCCTCAGGACCTGTTGTAGAGACCCGAAGCTTGACGTACATGGACATTACATTACTTTTGTGGAATACTTAGTACATAACAAAAACACACACACAAGGATCGTAATAGTTTAGTGTCTTTGGAAACTCGGAATATAATCTTCTAATCGTGGTGAAAGATCTTCAACATCTCCCATAAAAATCTTCCTTTTTTTACCTAAAACCATTCTTTATATCCTGGGGAAAAGAAAACATAAAAGGGTGAGCTCAAATCCTCAGTAAGGGTAAACAAAAGAAATATCAATCACATCATATTCATAAGAACATAACATTTTGGAAATCTTAACCTGCAAAAGAGAGCATAATTTTATAACATGGGATAATTCATAGTAGTGAAATGAAATCCCAATAATAATAACTTAAAACATGAAACTTTGTGGCATACACATATAATCATAGAGAATCATATATTATTAGTCAAGACTCATTTCCAAGACTATCTTAGTGGACAAAGTCCATTTCTAAACTGAGTCACCCACATTTCAGTCCGGTTTCACTGAACCGGTATAACCTACCGTTCCAGCCATGTCTATCTCATGAGATATAAAATCTTTACCCAATGCATTGGAGGGAGATATAGGTCCCACCCATCTCATAATGATACCATTCTTATGTGTGCCACAAAATCATAAACCATACATCATAGCATAACCCATGTAATAAAAATGGGAATCTTAAACATCGTGACATCATAAAACAATTCATATAAGATAAAGGAATTCAGAAAAATATAATTCCATCACAACATAATCAAATCAATGTAATAATAGGGATAGAAACATAACCCTTTATTATCTTAGATGGAAAATAATTTTGATAAAACACTTGAACTCCATTCTTGAGGAAAATATCCTTTGTGCTTCAAAAACACTTTTCCTTTCTTAACATGTCGTACAATTCTAAACTAAAAGAAGTTGATTAAAAATAAACTTGAAAACTTATAAAGGAAGCTTCTCGGAAATAATGTTTTAAAAATCCATTCATGCCGTATAAGTTAAAAAAAACATTCTTCTCGTACTTTTGTCGGAAAAGTCAAAAAAGTACCTCGTACGAAAAACGACAAAAGATTCCTTTCATATCTTTTACTAAAAACTCACCGAAGGGTAAAATAGGATTTAAACCATTGTAGGTGAATGTAAATAATATTAAATATTGAGGAAACATGGATGTGGATGATAAAATACACCCCAGTAAATGCCAAAGTATAAACAATCTCGGATAAAAATGAGATTGTGATATTTCCCTTACCTTAGGTCCAATTTGCTTCGTAAGTGTCCGAACCTCCTGTATAATGATTTAAATAATGTCATTGACTTATTACAGAATCATATTCATTGTTATTATATCATATATGGTTCACTTATGACTTTATATTACCCGTTCTTTTGTAAATTCATGTTAAAGTAGCGTTTTGGGTAAAATTGTCTCATTTGTCGTTCGTGTTTTAACTTGTAATTATTCATATGATTACATAGATCATGATTACTTAATTCCAGAATATAAAAAACGATTTATATATAATACATATTCAGAATATACATATATATAATGGATCGATAAATGGAAAGAAATACATCGTTCATGGAGACGGTAGGCCGTACGTACGCATGAACGCTGTTTTCGTTTCCTTATTGAATTGAGTGGAATTAAGTAGATGACATAAATATATATATACATAAATCCATTAGTATTATTATGTCATATATTTAATGACTACTTATTATATATACTTTATAATCATTCATGAATGGTTAACGTGGAGAATGAATTTCATCACGTCGTGGAGACGGTAGTCCGTACCTACGCACGAGCGATGATATCGTTCTCATGATCGTTGAATTGTATTTTAGTGTATGTATAATATTTAATAATCAATATCACTTTAAAATAATCATATATAGTTATTATTTACACCATTATACCCATCCAAGTAAGGTGGTGGTGGAAAATAGATCACACCACGGCGTGGAGACGGTATTCCGTACGTACACACGTACAATGATTTGATTTTCCGTAGGATGGATAGATGGTGAAATATGGTTGTTTCATAATTATAATAACATATCGGTATATTATTGATACTGATGTTATTACTTCATAATGAAACAACCTAAGAAGAAGGAGTGGAAGAAGAAATAAAGTTGAAAGAATCGGTAACGGACATTACCTCTTCTTTGAAGCGCCTCTTTGAGTCCTCCTCTTAGGGTACTAAAATTGGTATTTGAGGAAGACCAGAACCTCTAGGATGTTTCTAGGGAAGTGGAGAAGATAATTTTTCAGGTTTTTTCTGAGAGTGAAGGCTCATAGTGGTGTGAGGAATAGAGGGAGGGGTGCCCTTTTATAAGGGAGGAGAGGGGCACCTTTGGAATAACAAAAAATATTATTTTATTATAAAGAACAATTCGGTTTTAAATAGCTCCAAATTGATTTATTTCGAAGCTAAGGTGGGGATGTGTCGAAATCATTTCATACAATAGAATTTATACAAGTTTAGGTTCCTATTTTAACCTTATAATTTATATTTAACTTTAAGTTAGATAATTTTACTTTTACCGTGTCTTCTTCTTTTCTTACACTATAAGGTTAATAAACTACCTATATCAATCCAAACGAACCTCAAGTTGTTTATTATTAATATATATAACCTTATCTAAGTAATTTGGCCGAACCATAGATTTTTAGGAATAATATAACAATTAATAATATAATATTTGTTTTAAAAACTATTTTATGTCAATTTCGACACTATTTAGTAATTGATTTTTGTGAAAATAATTACAGAATAATTAGTTCAAAAAAAGTTAATTAAATAAATACTAACATGTCATATTAACCTATAAAATTATTTGAATTCATAAAAAGTCTTAAATTACATTTATTTTGGTATTTATAACATCAATTATGTCAATATTTCATTAATAAGACAATTAATGCATCATCTTTGTGTCATAATAAATGATAATTATTTAATCCCTAAAAATTCTAAATAAATTTCTATGATGTAGATAATTGTATTAGATTTCTGGATAATATTCATGTTTGAAGTTTCATGAGGTTTATCACTAAATTAAAATTATTATAATTATAAGATTTAAGAAAGTGACATGTTGTCACATTCTTTGGTTTTAATAATAATTAAATTATTTTCATGGACAAAATTCCATTAAATGAATCTAATCCGACCCATAGGTGATATGGGTCGACCGTTAGTCATCCAATAGGATTTTGACATGTGTTAGGGTAATTTTATAATATTATATTTACCCTTAATTACCCGATTTACCTTCAACTATGGTAAATAAAATTTACCGTAGTTACTATTCATAATTCCCAAAAATAAAAAGTAGCTTATTAACATAATTTTGATCCACTGATTCCAAATATGGTATCCATTTTTCCAAATTCAATACACAAAAGTTTCAGAAATTAAATTAAAATTAATCCCGTTGTCGAAAGAAAACGGGTTTTTCTTTAAAACATTGCAAAAGATTGAATTGATTTATCCTACGAATTCAAGGTAGAATCAATGATAATGTCATACATTATATTAAATGGTAAAAATATATTCTATTTATACTTTAAAACCATTAAATATTATAATTTAACCATATAAATTATTGCGATGAAAAAAAGTTGTTTTTAATTAAAATATAGCGTGTTTTTACTATTCATCAAAATATGAAAGTTACCAGAATAATATGAAAAATTTATCCAAAGTAAATTTTTATTTCATGATTCCAAAGAATAATTTTATTCTGTCAAATTGAACTTATAAACATGTCAAAAACTAGATTTAAAGTGGGTGTGTCATCAAAAGGTGACAAAACTGTATTTTTTGAAAAATAATTATTTTACCCGAAAAATTTATTTTGTTCTTATACCGTATTTTAGAAAATGTGTAAGACAAATAATAATGTTATAAGATTCAAAATTTAGTTAATACTATTCATAACGGCTAGTTCATAATAATATTATAATAATATATCGTTGTTTAGTAAAACTCGGTATTGCGTAAGACACACGCTATCAAGGAAGGTCGCGATTGCATGTAATGCAAGCCAAGTCAGGGTTGCGTGCTGTGCAAGAATCCTTCGTTGTTTCATATATCATAATCCAACCATATTTCATTTATACATTTAATATATATATATATATATATACTCAATGTTGCGTAGAATAACTATTATCAAAATTGTGTGTAACACGATCCAAGAATAGTGTTGCGTATACTGCAAGCTAATATGGTGTTGCGTATAGTGCAAGGTAATCTTGGTGTAGCATACAACACAAGACATTAATGAAATTAAAAGAATATTTTTCATAAAATCTCGGGGTGTTACATTCTACCCCCCTTAAAATGAATTTCGCCCTCGAAATTCGTCAGGGTTATAAATGGTTTACTATTCGAAAGTTTCTTTAATAGAAACCCACATCGTAAAAAGGAATACCAAAACCAATCTTTAAAAACAAAAGTATGAAACGTAACAGTTACCCAAATAAACTAATCACTGGGTTTCCACATATGTGAAAATATGGATATGGAAGAAAAATCTAACCATCATGTTCTGATGGAGAGTGGTAGAGAACATGGCTATGGAAAAGCCAGCAATCACAAAGCCATAAATTTGTGATGATATAAGGTACCATCTGATTCATCAGATATAAGAGCACTAGGACAACATTTTTGGTTTTCAAGATAATTTCCCTAAAGTTGATGAAATTGGAATTAGAAGAAATAGTTTCGTGATTTTGGTATAGTCTCACCGTTTGTCATTCTTTGGACAATTTCCACTTCATCTCTTAAAGAAATGAAGTTGAATTTGTCATTCGTGATGTGTTAGCAGATCATGTGATAGAATGATGGGCCATTCCATCTGTCTCAAACAAAAGGTTAGAAAAGTTATCAAAAAATACATAAGTCCATCTATAGTGAGATTAATCATATATGGTTCCTAAAATGAACTTATACTTCATATATCATACCGATTAATAAAATAAAACTAGTTTCTACTAACCAGGGACTTCCTGTAGGCCAGTAGTAGGCGATAAAGGCCAGTCGCACTTCGGTTGTGGGTTCGATTCCTACAACCTTGTCCGACGTGATGGGCTGTCGCCCGTCCTGCAGGTTGCCCTTTTTCTAAAACTATATTACTATAACATCCCATCAATAATATCTAAAAAAACTTCTATCCTTAAACAATACTAACTTATGTCCAACATAATCCATTCCAATCTTTAGGCTTATCCATAATACTGCAGTCCATTCTCATAATATAGTGAAAATGATTACCAGATCTTTAATACCATCTTTGATCCCCATATATCATAAGATATGTCTTATTGGCCACATTCCAAACATTCAAAGGCCTTAATCATGTATTCTCTTGAATACACATTGAACCCTAGTGAAAACATGAATATAGTTAAAAGTTAACACTTTACACATACCAAAATCCTCAAAATTCTATATACTCAAACCATGATATCACTTAGTCCTTATATCAATCATGAGCTCATGAATACTATCAAACATATTAGATTCTCTTTATCCCTTCATTATGTGCATATCATCTGCTTTCCAAAAATATTTCAATCACTTTTCATGGTTACCGATGCCATAAAATTATTGAAAACCACAATAGACCAAAACATAAATATTCCAATATTCCACGATACTATATAAAACATTATTTTGGAATCCCATTACATAAACACTTAATCATTCCACCACATCGTTGTCATATTCAACATCGCTAATGGTGATCGCATATGACTTCCCTTTGTCCTTTGCCTTAAGTGGTTGCTCATGTCGATCATCACTAACCCTTGGATTAGGGCATTTATTAGCATAATTCCCCATTTCTTTGCACTTGAAGCATTGAAGTGTAGTAGGTTCATTATGTGTATCCCTTCCTTTGTTTGCATCATTAGACATCTTTTTCCCATCATTGCAGCATTCAAATGCCCTATGACCTTACTTTCCACATTTGAAACATTTACTTGTCCCTTTAATACAATCTCCACCATGTTTCTTTCCACACTTTGAGCATAAGGAAACATTCATCTTCTTTTCACCATTATTCTAAGATTTCTCCTTGAACTCCATCTTTCGTTTCTTGTCAAAACTATGAGATGGATAAGTAACACAAACTTCCATTTCTACCTTGATAGCCCAACGCACAATTTCTTCATAGCTATTGAAGTCTCTTATAGTTAATGCCCTTCGAAGATTTGGTTTTAAGCCACTGAAGAATCAATCAACTTTACTTTCAGGTTGGATGATAAATACAGATGAATACCTTGCAAGCCTTGTAAAATTCGCTTCATATATACCAACAGATTCATCATCCTTTTGATTTACTTCAAGAAACTCCTTCTCCATCTTTGTTCGAAGAATACGAGGGAAGTACTTATTGAAAAATAAGTTCTTGAACTCATCCCATTCCATGGACTCAATTTCATCTCTTTGCCTTGTATTCTTCATAAGATTCCACTATTGATCAACTTCACCTTCCAAATAATATACTGCTAAGATGACTTTATCATGTTCAGAATATTGAAGAACTGAAAATATCTTTTCAGTGGTACTGATCCATTGTTCAGTAACAAGTGGATTAGAAGACCCACTGAAAGAAGGTGGATGTTGCCTCATGAAGGACTCAATATAATATTGTTCCATTATCTGCTCATTTGGAAGTCCAAAATGATTCATATCTTGTGTAAGTATAGCAATAATATTTTACACTCCATCTCCCATAAAATTTGTTTGTTCAAGAGGACAATCATTTCATTGTCCATTGCATTGATCAACACGGTTCCTTCGGGTTCCAGCCATCGTCTAAAACCCAAAAAGAATAGTGTGAGAGGAAAAAATCATGATAGGGAAAACAACATAATAAAGGGGGAGTACCTTCAATATCTAACATCTTAGGTTTAATTCTATGATCGTTAGCATAATTCTAGTACTATAACCTATACGTATACTTAACCTTAGGGACATCCCTAGACATACCTTAGAAATATCTCTAGGGATCTCACTAACGTTTTCACATCCTAGTTTCCAAAGGTTGACTAAACCTTTCCTCTGATACCAACTGTAGAGACCCGAAGCTTGACGTACATGGACATTACATTACTTTTGCGGAATACTTATTACATAACAAAAAGACACACACAATGATCGTAATAGTTTAGTGTCTTTGGATACTCAGAATATAATCTTCTAATCGTGGTGAAAGATCTTCAACATCTCCCATAAAGATATTCATTTTTTTTACCTAAAACCATTCTTTATATCCTGGGGAAAAGAAAACATAAAAGGGTGAGCTCAAATTCTCAGTAAGGGTAAAAAAAAGAAATATCAATCACATCATATTCATAAGAACATAACATTTTGGAAATCTTAACCTGCAAAAGAGTGCATAATTTCATAACATGGGATAAATCATAGTAGTGAAATGAAATCCCAATAATCATAACTTAAAACATGAAACTTTGTGGCATACACACATAATCATAGATAATCATATCTTATTAGTCAAGACTCATTGCCAAGACTATCTTAGTGGACAAAGTCCATTTCTGAACCGAGTCACCCTCATTTCAGTCCTGTTTCACTGAACTGGTACAACCTACCGTTCCAGCCATGTCTATCTCATGAGATATAAAATCTTTACCCAATTCATTGGAGGGAGATATAGGTCCCACCCATCTCATAATGATACCATTCTTATGTGTGCCACAAAATCATAAACCATACATCATAGCATAACCCATATAATAAAAATGGGAATCTTAAACATCGTGACATCATAAAACAATTCATATAAGATAAAGGAATTAATAAAAATATAATTCCATCACAACATAATCAAATCAATTTAATAATAGGGATAGAAACATAACCCTTTATTATCTTAGATGGAAAATAATTTTGATAAAACACTTGAACTCCATTCTTGAGGAAAATATCCTTTGTGCTTCAAAAACACTTTTCCTTTATTAACATGTTGTACAATTCTAAACTAAAAGAATTTGATTAAAAATAAACTTGAAAACTTATAAAGGAAGCTTCTTGGAAATAATGTTTTAAAAATCCATTCATGTCGTATAAGTTAAAAAACATTCTTCTCGTACTTTTGTCAGAAAAGTCGAAAAAGTACCTCGTACGAAAAACGAAAAAAGATTCCTTTCATCTCTATTACTAAAAACTCACCAAAGGGTAAAATAGGATTTAAACAATTGTAGGTGAATGGAAATAATATTACATATTGAAGAAACATGGATTTGGATGATAAAATACACCCCAGTAAATTCCAAAGTATAAACAATCTCGGATAAAAATGAGATTGTGATATTTCCCTTACCTTAGGTCCGATTTGCTTCGTAAGTGTCTGAACCTCCTGTATAAGGATTTAAATAATGTCATTGACTTATTAAAGAATCATATTAATTGTTATTATATCATATATGGTTCACTTATGACTTTATATTACCCGTTCTTTTGTAAATTCATGTTAAAGTAGCGTTTTGGGTAAAATCGTCTCATTTGTCGTTCGTGTTTTAACTTGTAAATATTCATATGATTACTTAGATCATGATTACTTAATTCCAGAATATAAAAAATGATTTATATATAATATATATTCAGAATATACATATATATAATGGATCGATAAATGGAAAGAAATACACCGTTCATGGAGACGGTAGGCCATACGTACGCATGAACGTTGTTTTCGTTTCCTTATTGAATTGATTGGAATTAAGTAGATGACATAAATATATATATACATAAATCCAGTAGTATTATTATGTCATATATTTCATGAATACTTATTATATATACTTTATAATCATTTATGAATGGTTAACGTGGAGAATTAATCTCATCGCGTTGTGGAGACGGTAGTCCGTACGTACGCACGAGTGATGATATCATTCTCATGATCGTTGAATTGTATTGTAGTGTATGTATACTATTTAATAATCAATATAACTTTAAAATAATCATATATAGTTATTATTTACACCATTATACCCATCTAAGTAAGGTGGTGGTGGAAAATAGATTACACCACGGCGTGGAGACAGTATTCTGTACGTACGCACGCGCGGTGATTTCATTTTCCGTAGGATGAATAGATGATGAAATAGGGTTGTTTAATACTTATAATAACATATCAGTATATTAGTGATACTTATGTTATTACTTCATAATGAAACAACCTAAGAAGAATAAGTGGAAGAAGAAATAAATTTCAAAGAATCGGTAACGAACATTACCTCTTCTTTGAAGCGCCTCTTTGAGTCCTCCTCTTAGGGTACTAAAATTGGTCTTTGAGGAAGACCAGAACCTCTAGGATGTTTCTAGGTAAGTGGAGAAGATAATTTGGCAGGGTTTGGACGATATTGATGGCTCAAAGTGGTGTGAGGAAGAGAGGTAGGGGTGCCCTTTTATAAGGGAGGAGAGGGGCACCTTTGGAATAACTAAAAATATTATTTTATTATAAAGCCAAATTCGGTTTTAAATAGCTCAAAATTGATTTATTTAAAATATAAGGTGTGTATGGGTCTAAATACTTTCATACAATAGAATTTAGAAAAGTTTAGGTTCCTATTTTAACCTTATCATTTATATTTAACTTTAAGTTAGATAATTTTACTTTTACCGTGTCTTCCTGTTTTCTTATACTATAAGGTTAATAAACTTACTATATCAAGACAAAAGACCCCCCAAGTTGTTTATTATTAATATATATAACCTTAGCTAAGTCATTTGGCCGAACCTTAGATTTATAGGAATAAAATAACAATTAATAATATAATATTTGTTTTAAAAACTATTTTATGTCAATTTTGACACTATTTAGTAATTGATTTTTGTGAAAATCATAACAGAATAATTAGTTCTAAAACAGTTAATTAAATCAATACTAAAATGTCATATTAACCTAAAAAATTAGTGGAATTCATAAAAAGTCTTAAATTACATTTATTTGGGTATTTATAACATCAATTATGTCAATATTTCATTAATAAGACAATTACTGCATCATCTTTGTGTCATAATAAATGATAATTATTTAATCCCTAAAAATTATAAATAAATTACTATGATGTATATAATTGTATTAGATTTCTATAGACTATTCATTTTCTAAGTTTCATGAAGTTTATCACTAAATTAAAATTATTATACTTATAAGATTTAAGAAAGTGACATGTTGTCACATTCTTTGGTTTTAATAATAATTAAATTATTTTCATGGACAAAAGTCCATTAAATAAATATAATCAGACCCTTAGGTGATATGGGTCGACTTTTAGTCATCCAATAGGATTTTGACATGTGTTAGGGTAATTTTATAATATTATATTTACTCTTAATTACCCGATTTACCTTTAACTATGGTAAATAAAATTTACCATAGTTACTATTCATAATTCCCAAAAATAAAAAGTAGCTTATTAACATAATTTGGATCCACTGATTCCAAATATGGAATCCATTTTTCCAAATTCAATACACAAAAGTTGTAGAAATTAAATTAAAATTAATCCCGTTGTCGAAAGAAGACGGGTTTTTCTTTAAAACATTGCAAAAGATTGAATTGATTTATCCTACGAATTCAAGGTAGAATCAATGCTAATGACATAAATTATATTAAATGGTAAAAATATATTCTATTTATACTTTAAAACCATTAAATATTATAATTTAACCATATAAATTATTGTGATGAAAAAAAGTTGTTTTTAATTAAAATATAGCGTGTTTTTACTATTCTTCAAAATATGAAAGTTACCAGAATAATATGAAAATTTTATCCAAAGTAAATTTTTATTTCATGATTACAAAGAAGAATTTTATTTTGTCAAATTGAACTTATAAACATGTCATAACTAGATTTAAAGTGGGTGCGCCATCAAAAGGCGGCAAAACTGCATTTTTTGAAAAATACTTATTTTACCTGAAAAATTTATTTTGTTCTTATACCATGTTTTAGAAAATGTGTAAGATGAATAATAATGATATAAGATTCAAAATTTAGTTAATACTATTCATAACGTCTAGTTCATAATAATATTATAATAATATATCGTTGTTTAGTAAAACTCGGTATTGCGTACAACACATGCTATCGAGGAAGGTCGCGATTGCGTGTAATGCAAGCCAAGTCAAGGTTGTGTGCTATGCAAGAATCCTTTGTTGTTTCGTATATCATAATCCAACCATATTTCATTTATACATTGAATATATATATATATATACTCAATGTTGCGTAGAATAACTATTATCAAAATTGTGTGTAACACAATCCAAGAATAGTGTTGCGTATACTGCAAGCTAATACAGTGTTGCGTATAGCGCAAGGTAATCTTGGTGTAGCATATAACACAAGACATTAATGAAATTAAAAGAATATTTTTCATAAAATCTCAGGGTGTTACACCCGTGCCATGACTACCCCAAGCCTGCCTTCAATAGGCCAGGGGATGACAACTAGCACCAAAGGCCTAAATCCCTAAGTTGGGAAGGAATCGCCTTTATAAAAAGTAAACACACATAATCAGAGTACACAACTGGGAGAAAAACACTAAGTAAAACTGAATACAAAGGTAGTGCGGAAAGTAAAGGGGGCTGGAAATATAAGCTCAACGGTAAAGTACAAGGAAAAGACAAAACATGTACAACTAAAATACAAACAACTAGAAGGTGTCTAGAAGCTCCCAGATCATCCACCATAGATCCTACCTGAAGGGTAGATCTAGATAGCCGCTTCAGTGCTCCATGTGTGTCCGTCTCCTCTGGGTACCGTCTCATCGAGAGGTCTACCTCTAGGTACCATCCAGTCCTCGTACACTCCGCCTCGGTCAGCGCTGTCCGTCGTCTGCATCCAAAACAACGAGGTGTGGGAATAGCCCGTGCAGGGGTGAGTATAATGATACGTAGTAAGGGACCCCGATACCCCCAAAGGTCTCCCGAAATCCACTAAGTATAAACCACAGTAGTACGATACAATCACAATGTATCAACCATCCTTACTTAGTTATATGCCCATACATATACCTAAGTTACCAATCAAAATCCAGCTCCAACTCTTAAGCCCAACCAAATTTCGATCCCAAAGTGTAGAAACACTCCAAAAATAAAGTACAACACAAGGTAAATTCCATAGGTACAACTCACAGAAGAAAGCTACATGGGCTTCACCACAACACAGCCACGAAGAAACATCCATGAAGAAACATCCACCCTTACTTAGGTATATGCCCATACACATACCTAAGTCGTCAAGAGTACACATCTCATACATGAGGTAAACACGAAGGTAATGACTTAGATCACACCAGGTATACACAACTTAAAAGAGAGTAAGAGATGATTAGTTGTAGCCACTGAATCATCTTTCACTGTCGAACGAAAGATATCCGTAGAAACCTAAAACAGTAGTCAATCGAAGCTGTCGATCCTTCATGGGATCTCGATACAAAAGTCATTGTTGTCGAACCCACGGAGGATCCAGGTCCAGTCTCATCACTGTCGAACCCACGGAGGTTCCAGGTCCAGTCTCGTCCCTGTTGAACCCACGAAGGATCCAGGTCCAGTCTCCTCACTATCGAACCCACATAGGATCCAGGTCCAGTCTTGTCATTGTCGAACCCACGAAGGATCCAGATCGAGTCTTCTCATTATCGAACCCAAGGAGGATCCAGGTCCAGTCTTGTCACTGTTGAACCCACAGAGGATCCGGGTCTAGTCTCATCATTGTCGAACCCACAAAAGATCTAGGTCCAGTCTCGTCACTGCACGCTCGATTCCAGGAGGGTCCGCACCTTGATACAAGTGTTGATATACCAACTACCACATATTCTTGAGTTGATGTATCCTGTAGTTTAGTCTCATCATAAGGAACCCAACGCGACAGATGGCATGTCAATCAGACGCCTAGTCTGTAAGTTAAAGGCATTTCTGTTCGAGGGGCCCAATTAGTTTTTAGGTTCAATCCAACCAGGCCGTACCCCAACTATGTTCAAACCTCAAGTGGGCTATGCCAAAAGAACCGTATCACTACAAGCCTTCCATCGCTGCAGGTGGTTCGTTAATCAGACACTCATAGCCCAAGGAAGTGGCGAAAAGGTGTAAATTGGCCAAACAGGTCCGGGTCCGGTCCGAACCAGCCCAACCCAATCTATACAGGGGTCTGACCTGGTCCACCGATCCGACCCGGTCTGATAAAATGGCCTGAGATGAGGGGAGGACCTGACCCAGGGGTGGCCCGGCCCAAGGCGGCCCAGCCGAAGGTGGCCCGGCCAAAGGTGGCTCGGACGAAGGCGGCTCGACCTATGGGCGACCCGGCCAAGGGAGGCCCGACCATGGGCAGCCCGACCGAGGGTGGCCCGGCCGGCTACTGGCTCGTGTGGCCAGCGGCTGGCCTGCGTGTGTGGCGGCCGGCCATACTTGAGGAGGGGGGGGGAGGGGTTACACCCACCTACCTTCTGAAACGGCCGGCGCACGGCGCGCCGTCCTGGTAACCACGGGACCCGAATGGTCCTGCCTGTAGCGCGCACCGGCGACCGGCTCACCCAGCCACCCTGGTTTCTCCACCACGGCATGATAGCACTGCAATTCTTCTAGGCTCCGCGAGGCGCAATGGCGCTTTGCCACCACCTCCGCGGCCCGGCCTGGCCGCGGCCTCCAGTTCTTTCGCGTGGCGCGACGGTGCCACTCCTCTTCTATCCGCCTCAGCCCTCCTGGTTGTGGTTCCTCTCCGGCGGGGTGCGACGACACCGCACCCTTCCAGCTGCACCAAATCCTAACTGGTCACGACTCGGTTATTTTAGTGGTGCGACGTCTCCGCGCCCTTCCGGTGGTCCGGTGGCCCTTGCACCGCCAACTTTTTCTGCGGTCCTCCTCCATTGTCAACAAAAGAACAACCAAAAGGGGGAGGGTCGGGCCATGTTCGTGTGGTCTAAACCATCCTCGTTCTGGTTATAACATTTGGAGTACTAATCCATAAATTTGAACGACGTAGATTGGAGGTTTAATCTCGTATTTAAAATAACTCAAATCACCCTACCTCGTTTAAAAGAACGTTGACTAAGTCACGAGAAATGGCGGTTTCGATTCATTGACGTCAAAAAGCATTCTTCGCGGGCAGCTCCTTCTCTTTTGGCATGGTTGAAGATCGAAGACAGCGTTCATCATTCTTCGATGGAAAGTGGGCGTTATTCATTGGAAAATGTCTTTCTCCCAAGAACTCATCCTCTCCCTAATTTTCCCAACAAAAATTATACCAACCAAAAATAAAATAATATCTTATCACTTATTTTAATGGTTGGCATGAATTTCAAAAGGATTCAATGAGTTAATTGTAAGGGCTTAATTAATTAATTGTGGGAGAGTTGGCACATTAAAACAAAGGGGGAAGTTTTAAAGGGTTCCACCACATAAATGGGGGGTTAAAGGGGGTTTAAGCTCGTGGGTCCCCCTCCTAATAATATCCTCCCAAGGGAGGTTATGTGCGGGTGGGCCTCACCACCATGACATCTCATGGAAGGTTAGGGTGTCATGGCCCCCACCACCAACCTCCACTTGGAGGATTAAACTGCCACACAAATAAAAATAAGTCACACTCATTTTATTTTATTTTATTTAGAAACCCCAAAAATTAACATCCATTCTCATTAGAACACAACTGCGGTGAAGGTCCCCTTAAGAGAATACCAGCACTACGAGTTCAAAGGTGCCTTCAAATTTGAATTCCAAGCATATGTTCAAAAGATATAGAATATCACTCATACGTTTAATGAATGCACCCGAACAAAACTTCAGAAATTGATTCCGGGCATACCGGGACTTGGAATCAGGCACCGTCAGAAACTGAAGACTCATAAAATTCCCATGAATTTAAGAAAAAAATATTCCATGGAATTTCTAGGTCTTTACATTCTCCCCACCTCAGGGATTTACATCCTCGTAAGCTACAACTCACACTAAGGAAACAAAATGGGGGGTATTGAGCATGAATTTGAGCCTCCCGCTCCCATGTGCTCTCTTGGAGGTTCCCGTGCTGCCATCGAACGCACAACAGAGGTATCGACCATCCATTAAGGACCTACTCTTATCGATCCTCAATCTCCACTAAAACCTCTGTGAATGTCACCCCGTCATCGATGTGAAGATCCTTGTGGTCGATGATGTAGGACGGGTTATGCATGTATCCTATCAGCTAAGATACATGAAATACGTCGTGCACCTGGTGTAACTAAGGTGGAAGAGCGAAGCAGTAAGCCACATATACTACCCTACTGAGGACTTGGAAAGGTCCAATGAATCGTGGAGATAACTTTTTTCCTCTTCCAAATCTCCATAGACCTCATCGAGGTGAGACCCATAGAAAGACGTGGTCACCATCCTCAAACTCCAGAGGTATCTGTCTTCTGTCAGCATTAGACTTATGCCTATTTTGTGAGGTCTTCATCTGCTCTTGGATGATCCACACCTTCTCTGTGGTAGCTCATACCATCTCTGGTCCCACTAGTGCTGACTCCCCTGGGTCTGTCCAGCATAGTGGCGATCTGCAAGGTCGACCATACAAGGCCTCAAAAGGTGCCATACCGATGGTGGAGTGATAACTGTTGTTGTAGGGAAACTCTACCAAAGGTAAGTGGTCCTCCCAGCTACGACTAAAGTCGAGAACAAATGCATGGAGCATGTCCTCGAGGGTCTGAATGGTCCTCTCAGTCTAACCATATGTCTGAGGATGGAACGCGGTGCTCAAGTGAAGCTGTGTCCTGAAAACCTCCTACAACTGTTTCCATAGCCAGGAAGTAAATTGTGCGTCACGTTCAGAGACAATAGAATAAGAAACTCCATGTAAACGCACAACCTCCTGCACATAGAGGCATCCTAAGCTCTCTATTGAGCCCTGATCTCTGAGCGGTAGGAAGTGGGCTGACTTGGTGAGTCAGTCTATGATCACCCATATCGAATCGTGACTTCAGGACATATGTGGAAGGCCCACCACCAAGTCCATGGATTTCCCATCACACTTTCACTCTGGGACCTCTAATGGATATACCAAGCTTGCTGGCACCTAGTGCTCTGCCTTCACTTTCTGACAAGTGGGGCATCGTGAGACAAACTCTGCTACTTCCATCTTCATACCTAGCCACCAGTGCTGTCATCGAAGGTCCTGATACATCTTCGCCACTACTGGATGTACTGTAAGAGAGAAAGTGTGTAACTCCCTAAACACTTCCTCCTGAAGTACCACTGATACCAAGGTACGTCTTCTAAAGAGGATGGCGTTCTCCCCACCATAAGAAAATCCATCAGGTGGCTGCCCTATGGATATCTGAGAACATCCATCTCACAGTAAGTGTATCCATATTGTGCCTCCCTAACTCACTGAATAATTGGAGGAGTGACTGTGAGAGACTGTAGAAAGGCTGCTCCATCTCTATCCACAAAGGATATCTACAACGTAGCCAGCTGCTCCGTCACCTCTCTTAGAAGCTAAATGCTAGATCTCCTACTGAGAGCATCTTCTACAATGTTCCCCTTCCTAAGAATATAGACTATATCAAAGTCATAGTCCTGGAGAAACTCAAGACAACGTCGCTGTCTCAATTCCAGGTCCTTTTACAAGAAGACACACATGAGACTATTGAGATTAGAGTAAACCGTAAACCGTTCGCTCAACGAACTATGGGTGAGACTATCCAATTTTAAAGTACTTGAGTACACCCTTCTTCACCTACATCCTACAAGAGCTACTAAGATTTCTCTTTTTCCGAAAAGGGAAATTTGGTCTCATTCCCGGGATGAACCACATACTTTGCCTAATACAGTCAATCCTGACATGAATAGTACTAATTCATTCCATGGATGACGTCATAAGACCTCAACGCTACTACCAAGAGATCCAACCATTAATCCCACCTCCAAGGGTTGAGTCACACTATCAGCATCAGTGTGTGGTCACTGGGTCTCTTCCAATAGGAATCTCAAATGTGAGGGTCAAGTCAACGATTTTAACCTGAACCTCTCAGTATCAACCACACAAAAAGGCAGGAAATCAAACGTCATAAGAATAAGTGTCTTTTATTACTGAATCTCAAAGTAAAAAAAGACACAAAGAAACCACAAACAATGATAACAATGAAGCTAGAAACATCATGAACAAAGGCCTCTATTCTTAGAGCTAGCCCCGATCCTATCCACCTGCTCCAAGAGCTCAAGGTGAACCTTCTAGGGGTGGTGGTTGTAGTGCTCTATGAATCTGACCACCTTCCCCTAAAGGACCTGCTCCACTGCCTCGTCCACCGCTCAGCTGATGCTCTAGCTCCTACTGTTGCCTTTATCTCGGTGGTTCCTATAACTCCTGCTGATCAACTATGCAGGGAGTTGGATAGTCATGCGCTCTGTGACCCAGTTTCCTGCCCGAGTAACAGAACATTCTCTGTTCAAAGATCCCTCGGCATCGGGTGCCCCACACCCCTGATTCCACATATTGGGTTCGTCTAATAGCTATCCTGATTATTCCCCCGTTTCTTCTATCTACTGCTTGCTACAGATGACTCGACTACTGTCAGAATGCCCTGCGGCAAGTGCAGTAGCTCCTGAGCATGCATAGAGTGTAGAATCAATAGTATGAACTCCGCCCTGGAAAGAACCTCAAATTTCCCCCAGGTGAGGGTCGTCTCATCGTAAAGGAGTAGCATTAGGCTCCACCACCTCTCAGCTTCTCCATGTAAGAGACTAACAGCTAGGTGCACCATCAGGTCTGCGGGTGTCCCAAATGTGTGGAAAACTCGTGCTACAATCTCTAACCAGTACCCAGCCCTCGGAAAATCTGTCCCACCTCAAAACCTCAGAGGCCTCTGTCGTAGGAACCCGTGCAATGCGCTCAAGCGGTACTCACCCTCTTCTATTGGGACTAGTAGCAATGGTATCCCAGAGGTTAGTGGTATCGAAGGTGCCTCCGTTGTGATGGGGCCCTGCATCGAGGCCTCATCAGTCGCTGGGCTACCATCGTGCTCTCCACTCGGAACCCGTGCTGACTGACTAAGTGAAGACATCCTGAATAGAAACAGGTGCACCATGGTCAAAATAATATACCTAGTGAGCTGACAAAAAGTAATTACAAAGAAAAATTTTCAAAGGAAACACACACGCAATCAGTGTTTTCATGTACTGAGTCAGAAATCAGAAGTCAGAGTCATAGTGTATGGATACGTCAGCCGCTGCACCAATACCGGTTTCCCTAAACTGATAACCACACTAAAAACACTTAACACTATTTCCATTAAAATAATCAGAGTCCAAGTTATGCTATAGAACTGATTTCTCTGATACCAATTTGTCATGACCCATCCTCGGGGCCCGTGCCCTGACTACCCCAAGCCCGCCTTCTATTGGACAGGGGTTGGTGACTAGCACCAAAGGTGTAAATCCCTAAGCTGGGAAGGCATTCCCTTTATAAAAATTTAATACGCACAATCAGAGTACACAACTAGAAGTAAAACACAAAGTAAAACTGAATACAAAGGTTGTCCTGAAAGTAATGGGGGCAGGAAATACAAGCACGATGGTAAAGTACAAGGAAAAGACAATATAGGTACAACTAAAAGACAAATAGCTGGATGGTTTCTAGTAGCTCCTGGATCATCCACCATGGATCCTACCAGAAGGGTTGGTATAGATAGCCTCCTCAGTGCTCCACGTGTGTCCGTCTCCTCCAGGTACCATCTCATCGAGAGGTCCACCACCGGGTACCGTCCAGTCCTCATACACTCCACCTCGGTCAGCGCTGCCCGTCATCTGCATCCAACAAAATGAGGTGCTGGAAGAGCCCATGTAGGGGAGAGTATAATGATACTCAGTAGGGGACCCCAAGACCCCCGAAGGTCTCCCAGAATCCACTAACGATAAACCACAGTAGTAAGATACAGTCACAAAGTATCAACCATCCTTACTTAGGTATATTCCCATATATATACCTAAGTTTACAATCACAATCCAGCTCCAAATATTAAGCCCAACCACATTCCATTCCACAAGGGTAGAAACACTCCACAATGAAAGTACAACACATGATGAATTCCATAGGTACAAGTCACAGAAGAAAGCTACGTGGGCTTCACCACAACACAACCATGAAGAAACATCCACGAAGAAACATCCACCCTTACTTAGGTATATGCCCATACATATACCTAAGTCGTCAAGAGTACACATCTCATACATTAGGTAAACATAAATAAAATGACTTATCTCACACCAGGTGTACACAACTTAAAAGAGTGTAAGAGATGATTAGTTGTAGCCACTGAATCATCTTTCAATGTCAAACGACAGATATCGTTAGAAAACTAAAATAAAATTCTATTAAAGTTGTCGATACTTCATGGGATCTCAGTACAAAAGTAGTTTCTTTTGGACCCATGGAGGGTCTAGGTCCAGTCTCATCGCTATCGAACCCACAAAGGATCCAAGTCTAGTCTCGTCACTATCAAACCCACAGAGGATCCAGGTCCAGTCTCTTCACTATCGAACCCATGGAGGATCCAAGTACAGTCTCGTCACTATTGAACCCATGGAGGATCTAGGTCCAGTCTCGTTATTGTCGAACCCACAGAGGGTCCAGATCCAGTCTCGCCACTGTCGAACCCATGTAGGATCCAGGTCCGGTATCGTAACTGTTGAATCGATGGAGGATTGAGGTCCAGTCTCGTCACTACATGCTCGATTCCAGGAGGGTTCGCTCCTTGATCCCAGTGTCGATACATTAACTACCATGTGTTCTTGAGTGGATGTATCCCGTAGTTTTGTCTCATATTAAGGAACCTAATGCGACAGATGGCGCATCAATTAGATGACCGGTCTGTGAGTTATAGGCATTTCCATTCCAAGGGACTAGTTAGTTTTTAGGTTCAATCCAACCAAGCCATACCCCAACTGCGTCCAAACCTCAAGTGGTGTATGTCAAAAAAACCATCTTGTTCCAAGCCTTCCATCACCACTGGCAGTTCATCAATCAGACACTCGTAGCCTAAGGAATGGGTGAAAAGGTTTAAACTGGCCAAATGGGTCCGGTTCCTGTCTCTCCCATTCGAACTGACCCGGACCTACCCCATCTATACTGGGGTCCGACCTGGTCTGCGGATCTGACCCGGTCCGAGAAAATGGACAGAGCTGAGGGGACGGCCCGGCCTGACGGGCGGCCCAGCCTGGGGGTGGCCCGGCCCGAGGGTGGCCTGGCCCGAGGTGACCCGACCGAAGGGGGCCTGACCAAAGGTGGCCAGCCTAAGGTGGCCCGACCTAAGGGCGGCACGACCAAGGGAGGCCCATCCAAGGGTGGTCCGGCGGAGGGCAGCCTAGCTGGCCCGCATGGCCGACGGCTGGCCTGCATGGCTGGCTTCTAGCCCTCGTGACCGGCTGGCCATGCTTGGGGGGGGGGGGGGGTTACACCCCCCGGCTTCCGAAACGGCTAGCGCACGACGCGCTGACCTGGTAACCGCAGGACCTGAAGGGTCCCTCTTGTAGTGGGCATTGGCGGCTGGCTCAGCCGGCCGCCCTGGTTTCTCCACCGCGGCGCAACGACACCATGGTTCTACTGGGCTCTGCGCGGCGCGATGGCACCGCGCCACCTCCGCCACGACCCGGCCTGGCCACGACCTCTAGTTCCTCCTCTTGGCACAACGACGCAATGCCTATTCCATCCGTCGTGGCCCTCCTAGCCACGGTTCCTCTCCAGTGTGGTGCAACGGCCCCGCGCCCTTCTGGCTCCACCGTGGCCCACCTGGCCGTCGCTCGGTTTTTTGCATAGCGTGACGGCGCCGTTCCCTTCCGGTGGTCTAGTGGTCCTTGCACCATTGTCTTCTTCTGCGGTCTACCTTTGTTGTCATTTAAAGAAAAACCAAAAGGGGGAGGGTCAGGCCATGTTTGTGCGGTCTGAACCCTTCTGTTCATGGCAATAACATTTGGCGTACCAATCCAAAAATTTGAACGACAAATAACAGCGGTTTAATCTCATATTTAAAATAACTCAAATCCCCCAACTTAGTTTTGAAGAACGTTGACGAAGTCGTGAGAAAAGGTTGTGTCGATTTTTTTACATTGGGAAGCGTCTGAGGAAGAAACATCTTCGGCGTTCTTTGCTGGTGGCTCCTCTTTTGGCTTGGTCAAAGATCAAAGACGGTGTTCATCGTTCTTTAGTGGAAAGTGGGTGTTCTTCATTGGAAAATGTCTTTCGCCCAAGAACTCATCCTCTCCCTAATTCTCCCAACAAAAATTATACCAACCAAAAATAAAATAATAGATTATCACTTATTTTAATGGTTGGTATGAATTTAAAAAGGATTCAATTAATTAATTGGAAGGGCTTAATTAATTAATTGTGAGAGAGTTGGCACATTAAAACAAAGGGGGAAGTTCAAAGGGTTCCACCACATAAATGGGGGGTTAAAGGGGGTTTAAGCTCATGGGGGCCCCACCTAATAATATCCTCCCAAGGGAGGTTATGTGTGGGTGGGCCCCACCACCATAACCACTCATGGGAGGTTAGGGTGTCGTGGCCCCCACCACCAACCTCCACTTGTAGTATTAAGCTACCACACAAATAAAAATAAGTTACACTAATTTTTATTTAATTTTCTTTAGAAATCCCAAAAATTAACATCCATTCTTGTTAGAACACAACTATGGTGAATGTCCCCTTAAGATAATACCGGAACTATGAGTTCAACGGTGCCCTCAGATTTCAATTCCAAGCACCAATTCAAAAGATATAGAATCTTACTCGTATGTTTAATGAACGTACCCAAACAAAACTTCAGAAATTGATTCCGGGCACATCGGGCCTCGGAATCAGGCGCCGTCAGAAAGTGGGTATTTGTAAAATTCCCATGAATTTAAGAAAAAAAATTTCAATCAAATTTACGGGTCTTTAAAATATTAGTACAATTTAATTTATTGGGGTCATTTTATAATAAGATTATATATATATAATTTTATTGAACCATTTTAATGTCTTTTTACCCACCTTCTAGGCACATTTACCCAATTTCTAGGCACATTTGAAAATTTGCATAAAATGAAATTTTACCGCTTATATGAATTGAACTTCAAAAATACAAGAGACACAGTTGACATCAGTATGTAAAATGTGGTTCAATAGGATGAAAATATTTTTTGGGTGAATAGTAACTTTTGAATTTTATTTACCATGGTTAAAAGTAAATAAGGTAAATAATGGTAACTATAATATTAATGTTTCCCAAAAACATGTCCTAATTATATTGGATAAGTATATTTCTACCAAAATCAACCTTATGACTAAAATAATATCCTTTTGATCCATTTGGGTTAGATTAAGACATTTATTATATTTTATTTAAATACGAGTTAGAAGTGTTAAATTCAATGTTTAATAACTAAATCATTTTAAATATAGAGGTAAACATAATATAAATTAGACTATAAATATTAAATAGAAATATAAAAATATTTCCTATATCATGCTATTTTATTTATAATTTTTAGACCTCATATAATTAAATTTATTTATGAAACAATGATGATGTTGTAATTTCCTTCTTAATGAAATATTAAAATAATTGGTATTATAAATATTAAAATAAATGTAAATTGAAACTTTTGAAGCCATAAAATAATTTTCTAGGAGAATATGACATCATAGGGGTGATTAAATGTATTTTTTTCTAAGTTATCAAGTTTTTATGACTTTAAAACAAATCAATTACTAAATTGTGTCAAAATTGACATAAATGAGTTTTTAAAATAAATACTATATTAATAAATAATATAATATTCTTAAAAATATAAGATTCATCAAAAGGACTTATATAATGATATATATGTCACTAATGAAACACTTTAGGTTCTTTTGGGATTTTATAGTAAGTTTATTAACCATGTATTATAAAAATACAAGAAGACATAATACAAGTTAAACAATTTAACTAAGGGTTAAATCTAAAAGATAAGGTTAATATGGAAACCTAAACTTATCTAAAACCTATTTGTTGAAAAGATTTAGATGCATACCTACCTTATCCTCGAAATAAATATATTTTGAGCAATTAGAAATAGAAAATAATTATAAAATAAATTAATATTTCAATATTTTCCTAAAGTGTCCCTCACCTCTCTTATAAAAGAGTGCCTCCCCTTATCTCAAACTCACACCGTGAAATCCATTTGGATCGGCCAAAACCTACTCAAATATACTCCCAAATAAACTCACTTCAACCAAGAGGAATTAATTTTATTATAAAGAAAACCTAAGGAACCCTTTTGATCAAATATAAAGGAAGAACCTGAAAATGAGGTAATTATTTCATCATCGTTTTCCGAGTTCTTTTATTCATCCACTTCCTATTTATTTGTTGTATCCATACAAAAATAATTACTATAGTAAATTATACATAATGAGATGTTATTATAAAAATGGTACATCCATATTTATTATTCTATCCATCCTATGAATATAAAAGTCACCATACGTGCGTACGTACTGCTTACCATCTCCACATCATGGTGTACTTTTTTATTCAAGACTTCATTATTTGGATGGGTATAATAATGAGTATAATTGATGTAAATATTAAATATAATATGTTAATTATTATCTATATATAATATACTATAAAATTACATATGATTTCACCATCAATAAAACGATATTGTCGCTCGTGCGTACGTACTGCTTACTGTCACCACGATGCTATGAGATTCATCTTCAACAATCACCATTTAAGAATTTTTATAAAAATATTTATATTGATTAAGTATGAGATATATGAAATAAAATTTCTACTAGAATAATATATATCTATGTAGATAAATATATGTCGTTCACTTACTTTCATAGTATATGATAAGAGAACAGAAACAACATTCATGCATACGTACAGACTACTATCTCCAAGAACAGTGTTTCCATTTCATATATATATACATCTATTATACATATTTATATTCTGAATATGTATGATATATAAATCATGATTTATATTCTGGAAGTATGTAAATCAATATCTATGTGATGCGATCAAGAATAACAAGTTAAAATAAGTACAATAAAGAAAGTGATTATTACCTGAAATGTAACTTTAACATAGAAATTATTATTAAATGGGTAGTATAAAACCATAAATAAATCAATTATGATATCTTAAATATGAATATGTTTATTTTATAATTTAATAACAAACTATTTTCATTATACAGAAGGTTAAACATACCCTTGACCAAAGGAGAGTACAAGGTAAGGGTTAATTCCTCAATGTCATTATTATCTGAGATTGTTTATGTGTTAGTATTTACTGGTGAATATTTTTTTTCCATGACCATATTTCTTAAAATAATTTTTAAAAGGATTATTTTAAGGGAATCTTTAACTAAAACATCATTTCAAATGGTTTAAATATTTATTCTTCTAAATCATTCTCATTAATGTCAATGTTTTCAAAATGGTTTTTACGATTTTTTTATATAAACATGAATGTTTTAAATTGTTAATTAATCTAAAAAGTTTCAAAGTGGTATGGTACACTTTGATTAAAAAATTTATTTTGAATGCCTTACTTTCTAAATTGTGATTCTTTTTAATGTTTTCATGAAAAATGGATATTTCTCTCAAAGAGTTTTACTAATCATTTTCAACTATGTCAAAATCCATTTTAGATATTATTCTTGATTGAGTATGATTTATTATAAATACAATATTAAATACTATATTGAATGAGTTATGATATGTTTGAAGGTGAATGTGATATTTTAATACCATTCATGATTTATCGATAAAGTATTGAAATTTCATATGCTAGTTTTAATACGAATGTTTATGTTATGTTTTGACAATTTCATATGAAGAATGCATTGGACTTAGTAAGTCATGGGTAGACCACAATACAGCTCCTTGAGGCATCAGTAGGTCTTAAGATAAAAACTAGTGTCTTGGTACAAGGCCTCGACAAAAATTTTATTTGTAGTCTTGGCATTAGGCCTTGACTATGTGGTTATGATGCTTGGCATTATGCATTCCCTCATTATGAAATTAGTTATTACATATGATTATTCGACTATTAGAATATCCATGAGCATGTTTACATGGTAATTTTTTATTTATATCTTCCATATTATGTTCACATTTATGTTTAAAAGTCTATTGTTTTTATTACACATCTTTCTTTAAAATTTTATAGGTTCTGCTAAATTATTTACCCTTACTGAGCATCTAAGCTCACCCCTTTCTTTTGTTTTATTTTCCTAGGTTTCCAAGAAGTGTATAATGATTGATATTCAGGGTTAATCTAGGAGAATAATGACATTCTCAAATGATTATTTTTGTTGTGTTTTATGTTTTAATGTATAATGTAACATTTATGTATGTAATCTATTTTCCAAGACTGTTAAACTGATCAGTCCTTTGGGACTTGATTCTTTGCAATCATACCAATGTATTAAAATAATGCACTGGCTCTAGGCTTCTGGGGTCAGGGCATTACAGTTGGTATCAGAGGAAGTTTAGTAAAAACATTGGAAACTAGATTTAGAAAAACTCTTATTAGAGAATATTACATCAAGATTAACTTTGAGGATTAGTATAGAAGAACATCTTAGAATTTTTGCAATGTAGATATTTCTTGAATTTTCCAAGAAATACATACTTTTCTAGGTATGAGCTGGTAGAGGCCACTTTGGCACATATGTATCTAGGGTTAAAACCCAAAAACACCGCTTTGAGCCAGACTTGAATTGGAACTGGTGCATGACAACGGCCCTTGCTGCACTCTTGGTTACGACAATCCCGGAGGATATGCTTAGTATATTTCACATTTTATTTACAAACCATTATGAAGTTTTTATGAGTAAATATGCTTGAAAAGAAACCATTTTTATTATTATGATACTAGATGTATGAAAATATTAAATTACTGTTAAGAAGTTTTCTAGTTTTTGGATCATACAATTTGATATTATCTAACCCAGTGTATGTCATCATTAAGAAATAGGGCCTAGTAGAAGGAATGAAAACTCTAGGAATACGCATGATCCAATGAGTAAGAAGGATAATATATTTCATGTCCTTAAGCCAACATTTAGAAGACAAATAGTGTCTAACATATTCTCATTATATGAAGAAATAATATCATGTATTAATAAGATAAGTAAATAATTATTTGAGTCGTATGGATTTGAATTGAAGCCAGAGAAGAAGAGGATGATAGAGAAAAATATGGATAAAGGGAAGAAGGGAAAGAAGAATTTTCCTATATGTGATAACTGTGGAAATAATAACCCGAGGAAGTACTTGAAAGGAATGGTAGTCTGTTATAAGTGTGGAGAAAAAGGACACCAAGTTCATGATTCTAAGGGTAAGAAAAAGGTTTCAAATGTACAATGAATCATATGTAAGGAGTTGAGACACTACATGATTCAATGTTCCAATCATAAGAGTATACCCCAAAAAATGATATTGAATAATAATCATGTTATGATACTACCACATATGAGGAGGAATGATTAGTGTTATTATTTTTTATTAACTAATTGTGTCATTTGAGTACAAGTTATAATAATTATAAAGAATATAAGGATTTTACTGCAGTACATTTTCATTAAGGATTTGTGATTTTATGGTACCTAGTAAAGTGACACAGTTTCAATATAATCATTTTGGAAAAAATATGGTTGGGGGAAATATAACCCTTAATATGTTTCTAAAAATGAGATAATGATTTTGCAATAAGATATGATTGATTTAGACAAACTATATTTTATATGCTTGACAACCTTAAAGCTAATTAATTGTTTGTTTATTCTATCATTTTTGGAGTTTAAAATATTTTTGGATATAAGGAGTATATCCCATATTTTATAAGGAATAATGAAGAATGAATGTAATCAATAAGGTTTTATGGTAATTAATGGTGTTACCATGTTTTAAGAGAATTCATGATAATGGTATTCATATGTTATTATGTGGAAAAAAGAGATCTTCAATATGTTTACCTTCCTTATAAATTTTGGACTGTGAGTTTAGGAAAAATTATTTTGGATAAGTCTAAAGGTTGGAATAAATTAACATGGGCTTTGAAAGCTATTTTTTAAGGTAAAAAAATTTCTTAATATTAATTTTGGATTGTATAAAAATGACAACCTAGAGGTCGGGTTACAACCCATTGTGTCTGGAAAGGCCATGAGACTTGAACCCACAACCGAAGGGCTACAAGGGTGCATCACCTACCACTGGCCTACATGATGTCCTGGTTTGTATAATGTAGTTTTTTTAAATTGTATGATAGTTGAATTATAAATTCATTTGTTATAACCCAATACGATTAGGATGATTAGAATATTTTTGAATTCTATTATCTTTTGGAGTGAAAGATGAGTTTGTGGTAGAACTTAGTTGAAGGATGAAACTCTACTTGTCAAGTACATATTTTATCTTATTATATAAATACATTAATTATTAAACTTTAGTGAAGGGATCTTAAAACCAAGAATGTTTTATCCTAATACCTTATGTTTTGTTGAACTGGTGATATTTAAATCATCATATATTTATGTTGTTGAGGCCATCAATATTCCATTTATTATTCACTTGATTGTGACTGATAAACTCAATAACTCCCTATAAATATTTATGTTTTCCTCCAATTATGTTTCTATAATTTCCACATATTTTCTTCTATTTGAAACCCTAATTTTTTGGTGACTTATTCATTTCACTTTCTCTCTTATTAAGACTAAATTCTAGTAACCCTTTTTTTTCAGATGTGGGGTTTTACACAAAAGTATTTTCTATTTTTATCCATTTATTCTTAATGAACAATTTCAAATTACAAGGAAGAAATTTATTGAAGTAGGGGAGAATGTAACACCCTAGGATTTACTAATTTGTTAACTCTTTAAATTAATTCAATCTATTGCGCTACACGCAACACCAAGTTCGATCGCATGACGACATACCAACATAGCCGTTTAAAAATCTGTTATGAATAGTATTAACTAAATTTGGATTTTATATACTCCATATAATATTAACATATATATTATGTGTTTTTTAGAAATAATATAAGAACAAATTCAATTTTTTAGATAAAAGATGTGTTTTTCAAAAAAAATGCAATTTTACTACCTTTTAATGGTGAACCCTTTTTTAATCCAATATTTGACACTTTTATATATTAAATATGACCAAATAAATGTATTATTTATAATCAGGACATAATAATTTAGTTTGGATAAATTTTTGGTGTTTTTCTTATAACTTTTATATTTTGAAGAATAATGAAAAATACTAAATTTTAATTGAAAACATAATTTTTATTAAAAATTATTTATAGTGTTAAATTATAAATTTAAATGGTTTTGAGGTATAATTTTATTATATTTTTATAATTTAATCCAATTTTGGTAATTGGAAGTAATTTTAAATTTAAATTGGACATAAACAATATCAATCTTTTGATAGCTTTTACTTCTCAAAAACGCACTTTCTGGTTTTGACAACGGGAAATAATTTTAAATTAATTAATGAAACTTATATATTTTTAATTTGGTAAAATAGATATTATTTTTAAATTTTGAATATCATAATTATCTTGGGTTTAATCTTTGGAATTTTTATGAAAAATTTCTTTTTTTGATTAATAGTGAAAAGTACTGCGTAGTATATAAAAGCCGACTTTTTCATTTGATTAATTATTTTAAAGTAAAATTTTATCTTAAAATAGATAAATAATACATATATTAGTACAATTTAAGTCATTTTAGTCATTTTATAACAATATTATATATATATATATAATTTTATTGAACCATTTTAACGTCTTTTTACCCACCTTCTGGGCATATTTACGCACCTTCTAGACACATTGGAAAATTTACATAAAACATAATTTTACTGCCTCTGTGAATTGATTTTAAAAAATACTAGAGACATTTTTGGAATCATTAAGTAAAATTTGGTTCAATAAGATGAAAATATTTTTTTGGATAGTAACTTTTGAATTTTATTTACCACGGTTAAAAGTAAATAAGGTAATTAAAGGTAAAAATGATATTAAAATTACCCCAAAACATGTAATAATTCTATTAGATAAATTTATTTTGACAAAAATCAACCTTAGGGAAAAAATAAGATCCTTTTTATCCATTTGGGTCAGATTAGGAAATTTATTATATTTTATTTAAATAAGAGATAAAAGTGTTAAATTCAAAGTTTAATAACTTAATAATTTATAATATAGAAGTACACATAATATAAATTAGAATATAAATATTCATTAGAAAAATAAAAATATTTACAATATCTTGGTAGTTTTTTTATAATTTCTAGACATCAAATAATTATTTTTATTAATGACACAATGATGATGCACTAGTTACCATCTTAATGAAATATTAAACTAATTGATATTATAAATTCTTAAATAAATGTAAATTGAATCTTTTTAAGCCATACACTAATTTTATAGGTGAATATAAATTTTTTGGGATGATTAAATGTATTTTATTTCAAAGTCATCAAGTTTTTATGACTTTAAACAAAATCAATTACCAAATAGTGTCAAAAGTGACATGAATGAGTTTTTAAAACAAATACTATATTATTAAATGATATAATATTACTAAAAATTTAAATTTTAGACAAAGGACTTATATAATGAAATATATTTCATTAATAAACCACTTGAGGTTCTCTTGGAATTTTTTAGTAAGTTTATTAATCATGTATTATAATAATACAAGAAGATGTGGTAAAAGTTAAACAATTTAACTAAGGGTTAAATCTAAAAGAAAAGGTTAATATTGTGACCTAAACTTTCTTAAAACCTATTGGTTGAGAACATTGCGGCCCATCCCCAAATTAACCTTGAAATAAATCAATTTTGAGCTATTATAAACAGAATATAATTTTAGAATAAATTAATATTTCAACTTTTCCTAAAGTTCCCCTCACCTCTCTTATAAAAGGGTGCTTCCCCTTCTCTCAAATTCAAACCTCCAAATCCATTTGGATCATCCAAAAACTACTAAAATCTCCTCAAAACTACCCTTAATTTATCCTAGAGGCCTTAAATTAATAATAAATCCAACCTATGGAGCCCTTTTTATCAAATCAAAAGGAATAACCCAAAGAAGAGGTAATTATTTCATCACATATTTCAAAGTTCTTTTCTTCTTCCACTTCCACTTTATCTGTTGTTTCCATACCAAAATAATAAATCCAATACCTTATAAATACTTATATGTTATCATAGAAATGGTACAACCATATTCATTATTCTATCCATCCTATGAATGACAAATTCCCCATACGTGCATACATACGATTTACCATCTCCACGTCGTGGTGTACTTTATTATTCAAGTCTTCATTATTCGGATGGGTATAATAATGAGTATAATTGATGTAAATATTAAATATAAAATGTTAATGATTATTTATATATAATATACCATAAAATTACATGTTAGTTCACTATCAACATAATGATATTTCCGCTTGTGCGTACGTACGACTTACTATATCCACGACGCGATGAGATTAATCTTTAATTATCACCATTCAAGAATATATATATATATATATATATATTGATTAAGTATGATATATATGAAATAATATTTATACTAGAATAATATATATATATATATATGTAGATAAATACATGTCATTTACTTACTTCCACACTGTACAATAAGAGAACAAAAACAACGTTCATGCGTATGTACGGACTACCGTCTCCATGAACAGTGTTTTCATTCCATATATCTATCTATTATACATATTTATATTCTGAATATATATGATATATAAGTCTTGTTTTATATTATTGATTTATTTAAATCATGATCTATGAGATATGATCAAGAATAACAAGTTAAAACATGTACGATAATGAAAGAGATTATTACCTGAAATGTTACTTTAACATAGAAATTAATATTAAATGGGTATTATAAAGCCATAAATGAATAAATTATGATATTATAAATATGAATATGGTTCTTTTATAACTTAATAACATAAAATGGTCATTATATAAGAGGTTTAACGTACCCTTTACCAAATGAGAGTACGAGGTAAGGCCTAATTTCTCAATCTCATTATTATCTGAGATTGGTTATGTGTAAGTATTTACTGGGAAATTTTGATTTTCCATGTCCATATTTCTTAAATTAGTTTTAAAAAGGATGATATTTAAGGTACTATTTAACGAAAACATCATTTAAATGGTTTAAATATTTATCCGTCTAAATCATTCTTATTAATGACGATGTTTTAAAAATGGTTTTTAAGGATTTATTATATGGACATGAATGTTTTAAAAGGTTAATTCCATTCAGCAGTTTCAAATTGGTATTAGATACTTTGACTCAAAAACTTATTTTTAATGCCTTCATTTCTAAATTTATTTAATTTTAAATGTTTCCATGAAAAATGATATTTCTCTTAAAGATTTTTACTAATCATTTTAAACTATGTCAACATCCTTTCTGGATATTATTATTCATTGAGGTTTATTTATTATAAATAAAATATTCAATATTGTTTTTAATGAGTTATGATATGATTCTAAGGGAATGTGATATTTTTATACCATTCATGATTTATGGGTAAGTTATTGACACTTTGTATGCTCATTTTAATATGAATGTTTATGCAATGTTTTGACATTTTCATATGAGGAATCCGTTGGACATATTAAGGGATGGGTGGAGCCCGCTATAGCTCCTTGATGCATTGGTAGGTCTAATGATAAAAATTAGTATCTTGGCCCCAGGCCTTGACAAAAATTTTATTTATAGTCTTGGAAAAAGGCCTTGACTATGTGGTTATGATGCCCAATAATATACATTCCCTCGTTATGAAATTAGTTATTACATGTGATTATTTGACCAGTAGAATATCCATGTGCATGTTTATTTGGTAATGTTTGATTTATTTTTTTCCATATTATGTTCAAGTTTATGTTTAAAAGGAAGTTGTTTTTATTACACATATTTTCTTAAAATTCTATAGCTTCTGCTAAATTTTTTACCCTTACTGTGCATCTGACCTCACCCCTTTCTTATGTGTTGTTTTCCCAGGATTCCAAGAAGTGTATTATGATTGATATGTTGGGTTAAGCTAGGGGAATAATGGTGTTCTCAGGGATTATTTTTGCCATCTTTTATGTTTGAATGTGTAATGTAATGTTCATATATGTAATTTGTTTACCAAGACTGCTAAACTGATCAGTCCCTCAGGACTCGATTCCTTGTAATCATAACAATGTATTAAAATAATGCATTGGTTGTAGGTGTCTGGGTTTGGGACATCACATATCTATTTCACCCCATCATATAATATTAAATGGAATCACACCATTATATCTTTTCTACCCCATAGTATAATATGCATAAGAACCACAACATGAATAAAATACATTGATCTTTCATCATAAAAATCATAAAAAAAATTATTATTCTATAACATGAATAACCCATGGAAAAGAAATCAGTTTAATTTTAGTATCCTAAAAAATTGATTAAACCATGGGAAAGAAATTTGTTCCATAATAATCTCATTAAATCATGATTACCCCATTGAATAAAAACGAGTTTTATAATATTATCTTTGAAACAATCTTAACCCATCCAGAGAAAGAATGTGGATGGTGCACTACAAAATATCCCATTTAAGTATATATAACAAAAATATTTGTTCATGATGATGAATGGAAATACCATTAAAATATAAAGAAATTCATTTTTAGGAAAATATCCTTTTCGTTTTGAAAATCACTTTTTAAAACATAAAACATTTTGAATGTAATTTTCTTTGATAAAAACCTTCAAAACATATAAAGGATATTCAAAAATAATTTAAAACATTTCATAATGAAAATATAAATTCATCATTGAAATAATATTTTAAAAATATTTTTTAACACATTTTTATAAAACATCATTTTAGAATAAAATATATTTATTACTGAAGAGAGAAATAAAGTCATATTTTCATAAAAACACTTTCTAAAACATTTTAAGTGTAAAAGGGTAAAAAATGGTGAAATTACATGAAAATATCATGAATAAACATAGTATAATAAAATTAATGGGAAATATATTATTTCAACATTAAATACTTAATTACAGACAATCCTAATAAATGACGTGCTAATAACAAAATAATCTTACCACCTTTTTAAATTTGAATCGTAATCACCACGATGTAATAATATTAAATGAAACCTAGAGTAAAATTAAAACAAGTGGATTCATTATATTAATAATCCAATGGGAATAATATACACCTCATAAAATAATATATGTGTTTACCATAACAAACATCTCAATGAATAAAAATTATGGAAAAAATCCTTTACCACTTCGGTAACATTGAAACTATAAACCCCATGAAAGAGAGATCCTCTAAAGGATATGTAAATCCCAAAAATATTAATGATAATAATTTAAAAAATAAATTAATGGGAAGTATTTACACCATAAAACAAATATAATTAGTGAATATGGAATACATAACATATAAATACAAGTGAGAAAACAAAAGGCCTTACTTTTAGTCTAATTTGTCATCCTCTTCTCTAGAAAACTCCTTTTAATTTGAAATAAAGGCCTTCCTTGGATTACTTTCATACCAATTTTAGGATTCTATGATAATATTTTCAATGAAATTCAGTGATTGGGGTAGTGTTTAGATGATCCAAATTGATTAAAATGTGTAAATAAGGGAGGCGAGTGAGTACCCTATTATATTTTTGAAAGAGCGGCATTCTTGGTCATACTAAAATTTATTCTCTATTTGGAGGGTAAAATTTCATATAGTGGCACCATAATAAAAAAAATAATGTTTTTATGGATGATATGGATGATAAAAACCTCCAACAAATATTTAAACACATGTTTTAAACATTTATTTCCTTTAACACCTATGTTTCCTTATTTTTTTAATTTTGGTTTCTCATTATGGTAACTATTTTCTCTAACGTAAGTTATTTATCCATTAAATATAAATTAAATTTATCATTATTAAATAATTTATTCAGACTAATCATTTGACTTAAATAAAATTTATCAAATAAAAATTTAATGTTTTTTGATAATTACATTCAACAGAAGCACAAGTAATGTTGAAAAACACAATTTAACTTTAACAATTCTAAAAGAGTTTTTATTAATTAAGGGGTCAATAAGTTAATTATAAAAGATAAATTTTTTCAATGAATGTAACATATTTTATATTTATTAACATTTAAAAATAAATTGTCATAAGATAGGATTTTATTAATTTTTAATCATTTTATGAATTATAATTTATTAAAAAACATCATTAATGTTAACTGTGACATTATTCATTTAAATTGAATTTAAAAATTATCAATAAATTGATGGAATTTGAAAATATTATTTATAAACCAATATAAAATGAAATATTATTCTAAAAAAATGAATGAAAAAAATTCACACAATTTTCTTCACTTTTAATATTTTTTAGTATAATTTATATCATTTAATTACTAACGAAATAAATACTACATTGGAATATATTTAAAACTATATATAATCATTTAATCTTTAAAATTAAAAAATAAATTATCATTATAAAAAAACCTATTTTATCATTAAAAATAACACCTATAATTGAATCTATGATTTCTTTTTCTATATCAAAAAGGTGTGTATAAATTAAAAGGAAAAAAGGATCCTTATTGTATTTTCTTTACATAGATTTTTATATCAGTCACATTCAGGGGAATGATTCACAATCACATATAAAAATATGTCCTAAGGACATAATGGTAGAAATATTTCCATAAAATGGGATTTTTACAAGTGTTTAGGTCATTTCCCACCATTAATTTTAATGTTTAATCCCTAAGTAAACTCATTTTCACCATAATCATTATAAATAAATTTAACTATTTTCATTTATCATTTTTGTCAAAAATTATGTTAGAATTATTAGACATTATAAATTATGATGATTAAAAATAAGAAACCTTTTTCACTAATTTTATTCAAATGGGTGGAAAAAGTAATTTAATATTAACCTCAGAGACGTGGTGAGACAATGGGTTTTTAATAAGAGTATTTTTATCAGAAAAAGGTGATTCTATATTAACTCAATGACTAATGATATTAATTGTTTGAAAAAAATAATATTTATTGATATAAAATATATAAATCTCATTTTATAATTTTCTATTATGGATTATTTTAATTTATTAAAAATGTGAAACAATATGCATTTGTGAAATGTTTTTAGAAAAACCTCATTATAAACCCAAAAATAAAGTTATATGAGAAACAAATATAAATTTCATTAAAAATTAATTAAGTGTAATAAATATAACTATAAAATACATAGGTTTTATGAAAAAAATATTCAAAACTTATTTTGACTTTTATATTAATTAATATTTTGAAGAGAAAATACTTTTAAAAAAAGTCGTCATTTTTCACTATTCACAGAAAAATCAATATTTTCTGAAAAATACCAAAATTTTACCCAATGTAAATTTTGATATTTCAGTTGAAAAAATAATGTTCATTTTATCAAATAAATTTTATAAATGTTCCAAAAAATTATTATAATACATTTTTCATGAACAGAAATAAGAATAAATGTTTTAAAAAGATATATTTTGATGAAGAAAATCACATTACTAAAAATTGGTCGATTATTAACTAAAAATTTATGAATAATTTAAATTTAGTGAGAAATATATATATTTCATAATTTATTAAATACTATTCATACCCACCAATTTAATTTGTAGATTAAAATGGTAATATATATCAGGGGTCGTTTATGTTTGGTGTTGCACGTTGAATATACTATTGAACATTAAAATGTTTAGGTTCTATACAAAAAGGTAAAATAAGTATTGCATGTCCTTTATTCTATCAAATAAAATTTTATTCTTTTAAAATCATTTTTTGTTACATCCCCCCTTTAATAAATTACATCATCAAAATTTGAACATTATCTTAGTAATTAAATGATGGAGACTTGAAAGTAATTTTTTTGTAAACCCACATCATAAAATGGGTTATTAAAACATCCTGTTAGTAATATAGAAATGAAATTACAAAGATTATATAGAATAAAACATAAATAGGTTTCCATATAGGATAACATAGGTGGGAATGAAGGAAAAGTATAAATAATTATAAAGAGCGACTGTGGTCATTGATCACAAAAAAAGTGAATGGTCAATTAAAAGTTTAGGGTCTAAAAACCATAAATCTGTAATGATCAAAAATGAAATTGGTTCATTAGAAAGAAAGGTAGTAGGATAATTTTTTTTCAAGGACCTTTTCATAGAGTTAATAAATTCTTTCACCATATAAGGTAAAATAATAGTGAAATATACTTACTTACCAAGTATAATTTCATCATTTATACAATTTCTACTATAATACCATATTTTTATCCAAACAATGATTATTAAAGATGAAATTTTCACATATGAATTACAAAAATAAAATTTTAAATACCATATAATAATAAAAGGGATAAAAACATATTCCTCCTATTTTTAAAGATAAAAAAAATTGTTAGCATATGGTAAGATAAATCTAAAAATGAATAATACCTTATAAATATATCTCAAAATTTCAATAGTAATACCCAACGTTCAAACAAAATCATTCCAAAAATAACTACCCTTAATATTAGTCAAACATATCCAGAATAATTTCAAAACCCAATGATTAGAATGATTTTATCTTATATTCCTCTATGATAAATCAAACATTATTTATCAAATAATATCACACATATTTTTGAATGAAAATTTATATTTACTTGTAAAAATGTTATACTTACTATTACATCATGTTGTCCAGTCATATGCACCACACCCCTGTCAGCCTTTAGTAGTGGGTTTTAGCCCTACAACCTTGTTGTATGTTATGAGTTATCATATGGCCTTAGAGTTTTAATTTTTTCATTAAACATGGAAAAGGAGTTCCTCTCTAAATAACACATCATGTTAATCATAGTGTTAAAAAGACCTAAACCAAAAAATTCCTCAAAATGTCATTAATCAGTTTAAGATCTCATCACTTAAAACCTCAATAGGTTTTCTAAGACATTGATTTTATGATCATACTTACGATTATAGACCTATGATATTATCCATATCTTTTAATATGAACTTAGATGAAAAAATAATAATAATATCCAAAGTTATCAAAAATGACATTTGAAGCCAACTATAATAGCCCAGAACCTACACCCCTGGATTCGATGTCAAACTTTTAAACATTAAATTTCCAAATATGATGCTGATAACTGTGACCCAATTTTTTTCCATCCAAACATTACACCACCAAAATAAAACAAATTCAATGAAAACCATTGAGATATTATAAGATTTGAGTTTTAGATAATTAGGTAAAACTCATATATAAATAAGTAGCGTTAATTTAATTGAGAATTTCTCCCACTTAAACCATCTTTACCATTTCAAATTAAGACATCATTCCCATATACATAAAATATTTTCTAGAAATATATTTTCGACATCACAATTTATAACTTGGGTAAAAGGATACAATATAACTATCAGCCAAAATGCTCAGTAAGGGTAAATATATGCATTAACAATTGAATGTCATCAATCAGTATAAGAAGTACATGCGGGTTTGATGACATAGTCATAGTGAATGAGTGAATCATAAAAGATATCATATATTTCAATACCTAGGTCATAAATTATGAAAATATAGAAAAGGAAATAGTTATCATAATCAATTATCACATGCCAGGTGATATCAATATTGATAATGAGAAACATTATAAACCCATAATAAGTAATTAAAACCCTTTTTGGTAACTTGGTGCATCATTTTCCTAAAAAGCATTCAAAAACTGTTTAATTGGAATAAACATATGTCAAAAATCCAATATAATTATTACCAAATACATTAGAGATATATAATGGGGCTCACACTTCATATAAGTAATATTGGGCTCACGCGAATCCATTTTTGCCACCCCATTATATAAGTTGTAAGGGGATAAACTAGTGTTATATGGGCTACACTATCATATAAGCTATAACGAGATCACCCATAACTATCTGGGACACCCCATAATATAATATATAATGGTATCTCAAAATTAAATCTAGGCCACCCCATCATATAATTTTTAATGGTCTTATACAGTTCTATTTAGGCCACCCCTTCATTTAATATGTCTAAGAACCACAACATGAACAAAATATATAAATATTTCATCCCAAAACTCATAGAAAAAATCATTATTGACATATTACCTGATTAAACCATAAAAAAATTTTCATGTCAGTCTCTTTGAAACATTATTAAACCATGGGAAAGAAATGAGTTCCATAAAAAATCTCATTAAAACATGATTAACCCATGGAAAAGAAACAGGTTTCATAAATATATATTTGAAATAATATTAATACATCCAGAGAAAGAGTGAGTTTGGTATCAATTCAAAAAATCCCAATTTGATCATTGGTAACAACAATGGTTGTTAAATTTTATGAATGTAAATATCATTAAAATATCATTAAAGAAATTTTGGGGAAAATATCCTCTTCATTTTAAAAATAACCTTTTACAACATAAAATATGTTAAAAATCATTTTCTTAAAAAGAAAAAATAGTAACATATAAAGAATGTTTTAAAGCAATTGAAGTGATTTCTTTGAAAAATATCATTTATTTTTTTAAAAACCGTTTTAAAAATATTTTTTGAAATATTTTTCAAAAACATGGTTTTTGATGAAAATTGATTTCTGACCGGAGAGAGAATAAAAGTTGAATTTTATTAAAAAAAATTCTAAATATTTTTATATACCAAAGAGTGATAAAATGGTAAAATTAATTGAAAATATCTTGAATAACCTAAGTATTAATGATGTTATAAGAATTATATGATTTCATCATTGTAAAATTAATTATATAAAATCTTGATAAATGATGATATGGTAACAAAAGACTCTAATAACTTTTTTAACATTGAATCGTAATCCAAATAAAAGAATGAAATTAAATGAAGCATACAATATGAAAAGAACAAGTATATTCATGATATTAAATTTATAATTATAATTATATATCCCTCGTAAAATTATATTGGTGTATAACATAACAAACATCTAAAATAAGAAAAATTGTGACAAAAATCCCATACTTCTTTGGTAACTTAGAAACTATTAACCCCATGAAAGATATATAAGGAAATAGACTTGTAAATCCCTAAATATTTAAGGATAAGAATATTAAAATAAATTTATAGGAATTATAGACACTAAAATACAAAAATAAGTTTTGTATAAGTAATATTTCTCATAGAAATAAAAGTAAGATAAGAAAAACCCTTATCTTGAGTTTGATTTGTCATGCTTGTTGTTTATGTTCATCTTTTTCAGGTAACTCAGTTTAGTTTGATCTAAAAACATCCCATGGTTTGTATTCTGCCAAAATTGGGGCTTCTATAATTCAAGGATGGATGTTGGGAAGTTAATTTAGAAGAGGTTGGCTGAGACAAATGGATCCAGAGGTGTGAATAATTGAGGGGAGTGAGTTCCCTTTAATAGTTGAGGAGAAGTTACATTCTTTTAAAACGTCAAAAGTATTCACTATTGGGATGTCAGAACTATAAAAAGTGACACAAATATTGAAAAATAAATGTGTGGAGGGATTATATGGTTGATAAAAAACTCTACCCCACAATGAAACACATGTTCTAAATATTTTTTCTTATAATCCTAAGTTTTTTATTTTTTTTTAATTTTGGTTTTTAATTAATGAAACTAGTTTTTTACCGTATGTAATTTATCCATTAAGAATTAGTGAAAGTGAAAATTATTATATAATTAATAATAACTTTCTCAATGTGTTAATACCAATTTATTAAAATAAAGATGTTATGTTTGTTGAAAATTATTTTTAACACTACCTCAACTAATGTGAAAAAACACCGTTTATCCCAAACTTCACTAGCAATTTTTTTAATAATTACGGCAAAAATTGTTTAATATAAAAGAAAAATAGGTACATTAATGTACTATATTATATATATATATATTAACATTTAGTATCCACTTTTAATAAAATATATTTTTTTTGTAATTTTAAATCATTTAATAAAATATCATTTATTATAAAATAACATTAATGTGAGTTTTGAAAATATTTATTAAAATTGAATTTATTAAATATAAATACATTGATTTAATTTAAATATATTAACTCCAAACCTAGGTAACATGATTTATAAATATACAAAAATAATTTAACATAAAAATTCACTCAATTTACTTTGCTTTTAACATTTTTTTGAATCATTTATTTCATTTAATTACTAACTAAATAATTACTATGTTGGAATTTCATAAATATTATATGTAATTATATCATATATAAAAAATAAAGATAAACTATTATGATAAAAAATATAATTTATCTTTCAAAATAATATGTATAACCGAATATATGTTTTTTTCTATTTCCTAAAGCATTATAAAAACTAATAGGTAAAAAGGTTCCTTTTTAAAAAAAATTATTTAAATAATTATATGGGTCAATTTCATGAAATAGTGTCACAAACACTTATAAAAATATATCCTATGGTATTAAGTGTTGAAATATGTACATAAAACGGGGTTTGTATAGTTTTCTAGGTCATTTTTTATTTTAAGTTTAATGTTAAATCCCTTAGTAAATTCGTTTTTACCTTAATCATTTTAATTAAATTAAACTATTTTCAGAAGTTACTTTGGTAAAAAATTAAGTTGTAATTATTAGAAAATATAAATTATTCTGATTCTATGTATTTAATCAATTTTTTCAAATTCAATTCATGGATGTGGGAAAATTTAATATAATATTAATCCCATGGATGGGGGAAGACAATGGGTTTTTAATATATGAGTTTCTTAGAAAAAGACGAGTTTATATTAACTCAATGACAAATATTTTTAATTATATGAAATTATATTAATATTTGACAATATATATTAAAAAAATCATTAAAAAATATCCCATTATTAATTATATTAATTAATTAAAAATGGGAAATATTATGCATTTTAAAACAGTTTTTAGAAAACCCCGTTTTAAACCCAAAAACAAACTTGTATGAAAAAAATATAAATTTTACTCAAATTTAATAAATTAGATTAAATATAACAAATTAATACATAGGTTACCTTAAAATATATTCAAATCACATGGGTACTTTTAAATTAATTTATTTATTGTCAAGAAAATTCTTTTTAAAAAATGGTATTTTTCACTATTACCCGAAAAATCAATATTTTTCAAAAAATCCTAAACTTTATACCAAATTAAATAATGAAATTCCTTTAAAAATTTAATTTAATTTAATTAAATAATTTTTATAAAAGTTAATAAAAATTATTATCAATTTTTTTTCTTGAAAATAAATAGATATCAATTTATAAGAAAATATATTTTTGAAGAATGATATCACTCTACAAAAAATTGGTTGATTATTTACTTAATATTTATCAATAATTAATATCAAGTGAGAAATATATATATATATTTATTTATTTATTTATATTTAATTACATATTTAATAATATTTATTCCCACCAATTTAATGGATATGTTATAAGGGTAATATATATCATGGGTCTTTTAAGTTCGGTGTTGCGTGTTGAATATGTTATCAAACATAAAAATATGAGGGTTTCATGAAATGAAACAAAAAATCATTTTTACGTGTCCTATATGATATCAAATATAATTTTATACTTTAAAAATTTTGGGGTGTAAAGGATTTGAATTGAATGTTACCAAATTATAAGGGATCATATAACTTAACTTTTCTCATTATGAAAAATTATTTCTTAATTTTCTTTGATATTATAACATTTTATGTCTAATTTGAAATTATTATTTTATATTTTATATCAAATAATTTTATGTGCATTTATGTTTTATCAAAATAATCAATTAATTGATTAATCCCCACACCAACAATATGATATTTATAATAGACTTCATCTAAATTTCCACACCACCAAGACAAATCTATTATTATAAAACTATTTAATTATATGAGGTGTATCTATGAATACTTTGATATGTTATATCTTGAATATTTTTATATTCAAGAAATTTACTATTTCAATTTAATTTATTTCTATCATTATGGTTATGATTCAATAGTTACCTAAGAGGTAAGTGTTTATGCATCAAAATCATTTTAATAATGATAATTTGTGCTTGAATTTGCAGAGAAGGAAATCATTTGATCATTATCTAATAAAATCCTTTTTATTTTTTTATTCTTAATTTATTTTTTAATTTTTCATTTAATATTATGGATTTACCTTTATTTGGTATCTAAAATTATTGGAATATGTTTTTATGAAAACATAACATCATTTCTCTTTCTGTTCGAAAATGATTTCTATTATATATCTATATTTTCCTTAAAATGTTTAAATAATATTTTTAAAATTAACAAATTATTTATTAACGAAATTTTTCCTAAGGTTTGACTTTTTAAAATGGTTTAAAATGAGTCCTTTTATCACATTCAAAACTAGGTAATTTTTAAAATTTTAAAGAAAATTTTCAAGTAATCTTTGTTTCAACATACTCAACATGGATGAAATGTTATCTCAACCATGAAAAATAATTTAATTTAAGTTTCATTTATAAAATTTCATGAATAATTTTAAATAAATTTTTTTCTCTAATATTTTGTAATTTTAGGGATTTTTACGTTTTGATTTAAAAAGTGAAAAGGGTATTTTCCTCATGAAATATTCTACGTAATCTTCTAATGAAATTTTCATAAAAAATGATGGCCATTGTCATTATATATTGCTTATAAATTATGTATATTTTTTCTCAAATATATACCTATCTTTTTATCCTTTCCATTTATGGAGTAATACTTTCCTTTTGTTCATTTCTTAAATTCCTTCATTATGAAATTTTCTTTGATTATAATCTGTGGGAATATTATGAAACCGATTTTATTTTTATGGTTAATTATAATATTTTGACATATAATTAATTTAATTTTTTTTAAACACATAAGTAATGAACATGTTATTATGGGTGAAAATAGATAGTTCTCCAATGCATTTTGTAATGCTTTTGTCCCCATATACATCATGTCTAGTTTTAGGGAGTAAACCTAATCTATTATAGCATTTTTTTCCACCAAGTGACATTATCTAAGTAGTTATCCTTGACTCATGTTTATGTCATGTTAAATGTTACTTCCATAATTCCTATATTTCCATTATCTTATTATATTATGTTATTCATGTTATTTTACCACATGATTACTCATGTGCATTCAATTTTATGATATAATGTTATACCTTCAAATCACACATTATGTTTCCTTAACCAGAATATTACCTTGATTGGATTTTTAGATCACATATTTATTTTATGTATTACTCAGGTCATACCATGTTATATTAGGATATGTAATGGATTTAAGAGTTTATTAAGAAGAATAAAAATAATGATTTAATTTTTTTAGTTTCTTTATATTTTTTAGTTATCAAATCCCTTAAATACACTAGGCCTCGTGATATTTAGGTTGTGATTAATAGATTTTTATGTTAAAAATCATGAAATAATATGCATAAAAGTATTGGGTTATTATAATGATATTTTAATAATGTAGATAAACATAGGGGTGAGTTTCAAAGGTACATTTTTGATATAAAAGGAAGAACATAGGGTTGACCAAAACTAGTGTATGGCTCATCTTAAGGTACATTTACATTTTTTATGTTTTCATTACTTCATAAATTTGAGTTTATAGAGTTTATGTGTCCTTTTTCATAAGGTATGATACTATAATAATAATCTACCAATAGAGATATGCATAATATACCAGAAACTTCATATGTTTCATGAAGTTCCTCATACTATATATTAACATATTCATACGGCACATATAATTTTTAAATATTGTAGGAATGAATATTCTAGAAGAATAAAATTAATATGATGATTCTAGTCAAATATTTTGTTAAAATATCCCATTTTGGTTAATTATGATTCTAGCATATTATGGAAGGTGACGAATATATGTGAGTCTTGTGTTGTGAAGCAAGGATAAACTATAAAAAAATGTATATTATTCAAAATATGTGGTTGTTTATGAAGTTAATATGGTGAGATATTTTATATAATAAAATTTATGAGGGAAATCCATAGTATTTCCAAATATCATGAGTAAACTGAGTCTTCAAGATGATTAAAGAAGAATGAGTTTTAAGGAAGTGATAATTTAATATGTTTTTAAGTCTAAAGACTATGGGATTTATAGAAAATATTTTTTTGGAAATAATATTCATGAAATTATATTTATATAAAAATAATAAGTAATAAAATATTATCATGGTTATATAGGTAATAAAACATCAAAATCAAAAATCATTTAGCATCAAAGAAGAATGAAAAACCATTTGTAATATTCCTATAATGCAGTTATTTATGTCTAAGATATTAGAAAGAGGATATCCAGTGCGGTTTTCTTTAAAAAAAGAAAAATAATAAAAATATGGGAGAAAATATTTATATTTTATCCAATTCACAATGAAAAATAGGTGCTCTCCATTATTTTAAGGAAATTAGAAGAAATAGATTTTATAACAACTAATTTGTTCATTACTTTTATATATAAGTTGAAGTAGTACTGACTCTATGAATTCTAGAAGAAGAGGACATTTTCTTCTTTGTGTGTTATTGATTAAATAATGACAGTTTTCCCCATGGTATATGGGTAATATGAAAGATAGTTTTCATATTCCATAAATGTAGAAGTTATAGAATAATAGAAACAAAGTATAACATGAAAAACTTGAAATGTAGTCCATAATGGAGAAGGAATATTTATTTGCTTACCCTGTTTCATATTATAGTAAAATTTTTGATAAACTCATGTCCACAATTTACCTTATATCATTAAGAGTTTTGGAACATATTTTTGAGGATAATCCTTTCTCATTTTTATCTCAGAGACTCATACTAGTTGTTCATGTGATCAAGGTTGTTTTCAAGATAAGACCAAGGGTTATCATTCTATTTTTGAGTGTTGAAACTTTTTAATATTCTTTCCTATTTATATGGTTTTGTGTTTATATGTGATGATGGACTAATATTAGAGGAGAGAAGAAGAATCTAACCATATAACAATGGATAGGTAAAATAACAGGATGAAAAATTAAATTTGTTATAAATACATAAATACTGATTCACACCCTCTAATTTTTCATCATATCTAAATTTTTTGTCACAACCCTTCCCCATACAGTATCAAGCTGCAACTATCACAAGACCAAATCCATAGGACATGGGTTGGATACTATAACCGAAGGCATAAGAACTCAGGTAGGCCTTTTCCTAAACACCTGTACACACACACAGCCAACTCAATGCAAAAGTGAAGAGGAAAAAGGATTATTAGATTCAACTACTATAAAATAAACACACATTAGCCTATAGAAAGAAAAAGGGTATGGTAGTTTATACTAAATAGAAAAGGGAAAAAATCACACCCAAACTAGAAACCTGTCCCAACTTGAAGGAAACTGAAAAAGGAGTAACAGCAGAGATCCTTTCTCCTTTATCCCAAAGATAACCACCGTACGCAGTCCACACAACCTGTATCTATAAGTTCCTCTGAAATCACGATCGAACTATATTTTATCTGCAAGAGACATGACACATGTTTGGTGAATCCCATGCATGGGTGAGTATATACATACCCAATAGGGTGCCTAAAAGGTGAAGGGGGAGCAGTAAGAGATACACAAAAGAGAAGAAGTAGAGAGGACAAGGTATAGTAAAAGTGACCAGGAGAGTACAACTCAACCCAACAATAGTGAGAGTAGACTCATACTAACACAATGAGCTGAAGGAAGTGTGTAGGTGAACTCATCGTCGAGTCTTTGCTACCTATATCCCAAGAGTAGACCCATCCAACCATGAGAAGATAAACACAGAAAGCATATGGCATACCCCACGTATCTTCGTCTCTCTAGGAAGGAGGGTAACCAAGACCCAAGGAGTGGGTTCTACAACAAGATATATATATATATATATATACACACACACTTAGTCAAAGAAACCCAAATGAGAGAGTAATGGGATCTCCATCTCATAGCACAACCCAATAAAGTGAGTCACCATCAGTCCTAGGGTAGAAACCATCTACGATGCCAAGAACATCATCATAAATACCTCAGAGGCACAAGTCAATGTGGCTCAAATTATAAGGACTCGACCTTAAAACGTTACTTAATCTTTAATTTTAGACAAGAACATACATTATTACACATTTATGATTTTTATGGGTTTAGAGTTTTAAATAATTATGATACCTTACATATATAATATACCACATTCATACAAGAGGATACTACTAAAAACAGTTTCCATTTTTTTCAAAATATAAATCACTAAAGCCTAAAATATGATTTCATTGAAAAAACTGTAATGACCCAAAGTTTCATTAATGGAAAATCCCTCTTGATCTAGTTAAATGCCTCTTTACGAAAAATGTTGTTATAAGATGTCAACTTATTTGGTTTCATGTTAAAAATTTTGACCGTTGTTAATATAGCCATTGAATAGTGATCATGTGATTAGTATAAATGTAAGGCTTTAACGAACCCAATTTTTTACTCAGACAAAGGGAGTGATGGCCTCATCCAGTAGAATTGCTCCATACGAAGCTCATTTGTTGGAGCTCGGAAAAGAGGTGGCGTCTTTGAGCTTCTCCCTTGACCAAGCTCAAGCTGAGCTTCATTATGTCAAGCTCAAACGTGACCGTCTACGGGAAAAGTGAAAGTTGATTGAAACTACCACTCGAGCGATGTTATCCGAGCTGCCCCAAGAGTCTGTCACCATTGCACACCTTACTCTTAGGTCTTATGCGGCTGTTTTAAGGGGTTATGTAACAAATAAGTAGTACTATGTTCATGTACATTATTTTTGTATATAATAATGAATATAATTTCTAGTCATTTTTGATACATTGTAAATAGTTTTTAAAGTACAAATGGTGTTTTTAATTATTATTTAATTAAGAAATCTATTTTATTAAATTAAGGGATTTTTGAATTAAATAATATTTTAATAAAATATTATTATTAATATTAAATTAATTTTTATTAAATATAAATGATCATATAAATTTATGAATGCAATTAAAATATTTCTTAAGGTTTGAAAGCCATTTCTGTCAAAACCCGTGAATTTTTTTGATAAATGTTGGTTTTTATTTTAAAAGTGAAAATTTACATATTTCGAATTTTTTTAGATAAAATAAATGTCATTTCTGGAATCAGGACGTCTAAATTATCCAATGGTGAATTTTTTATAATTTTCTGAGACAGTCAAATTTTTGGGTAAAAAACTAAATACCATTTAATTATATAATGTGTTTTATGACATCATAATGACCCAATGGTGATGTAATAAAATACCATAATCCTTATGTTCGGCCAATATATGTATTATCATTAAAATAATGTGATTTTAGGTTTGTTTGACTTACTTTTCAAAGCATTAATGAACCCCTCAAGACTTATTCAACACTTTGCCTTTTTAAATTAATTTCCATGGGAGTGTGACTCACCTCCACATAAGCAACCCTAATTTTTTTAATAAGTTAGGACCTTGGCCTTGTAAAATATTTTTTTCCTCTATCCTTTTCCAGAAACCATGGGCAAATACCATGGGATGGTTTGGGGTTTGGATTATTTTAATATAAGGGGTCCCAAACCTAAATAATAAAGAATTCTCTCACCTTTCCTATATAAACCCACCCAAGCTCCCACTTCCTCCTCCCTAAAATCCCTTGGAGTTCGTCCAACCTATGTCCTACTCTCTCTAGAATCCTCCCAAGGTGCCCCATGCTCCCAAGAAGCCTCTCACAAGCCTCTCTCTAGCCTTTGGAAGCTTACTTCCAAGTAAGGGTTTTTTCTTCCTTTCCCTTTTTTGTCAATTTTCATTAAGTTGTGTTGCCATTTAAATTTCAATTATGAATGTTGGTGTATGGTTTTGCACCTCCCCCATACTGCCCTCTTATTGTTTGAATGATGGGAGACCCCTTTCTATCTCATTAAATGCCTCTCATGTACACCCGTTACAATGCCGAAATTCTGAAAGGAACTTCTCTCTCTTCTTTTACATTCAAGCAATAATTTTGTATCTTGAATCTAAATTACATTACAATTTTTGGGGCATGTATCTATATAACCTCCTTACTATCCATTACATGTAAATATGATGAGTAACCCCTTTCTATCTCATCAACCTTTTTTATGAATTCTTATGTCACACCGTTACGCTGCCGAAATCACACCGATTTCTCCATCAAGGGTATTCACCTTTATGCACATTTACTTATTGATTGTAAAGTTTCATTTATGAATTCCACATACCTTTATCGTGGAATAAATTATTATGTTTTATGAATCCATGTTTTATGATCCATGTGGCACACTTATGCATGAAATGAAATGTTTAAGAAGGGTGCGCCCTTATAGCGCTCCAATGCATTGGGTAAAGTATAGTATCATGATATGTCAAGTGAAATGAGTGTTGACTCATGCTAATTCAAGTGAAACGAGGGTTTACTCATGCTTCATGTGTAATGAGGGTTTACTCATGCTCCATATGCAATGAGCCACGGCTCATGCTAATTCAATGTTAAGTGTTGTTGCCACATTTCCATGTTATGATTATCATGCTTTATCATACCTTTATGTTCATGTTTATCTTATGCTCTATTGACATGCCTATTGCCTAACATGTATTTTACTCCTCATGTAATTCCATGTGTACTCCCTTACTGGGATTTATAGCTCACCCTTTTCTTATGTATGTCCTCAGGTTTTCCCATGCAATGCTAAGTATGAGGGAATGTAGTTGTCATGTAAAGGATGTTTTCAATAAATATGTTGTATTTCATGTTTTAAGTTTTTATTTAATGATCCTAAGCCCCAAAGACACTAAACCACTTGATCTTCTTTGTTGTATCAAGTGAAGTTTTATTTAGTAAAGCATGTTTAAGTTGTAATAAAAAGCAGGGTTTTCATAGTTGGTATCGGAGGATAGTTTTAGTTATTTTTGGGATTAGGAAAACCCTAGTAAAGCCTTAGATACAAGACTAAGTATAATAAAAACATCCCTAAGATTTGGTAAATACTAAGTAAGTGGTTTATCAAACAAATACATCCCTGTCTGGATACGAGCAGGTAGAGGTAGCTCTGGCACAGATGTATCCTAGGGGTAAAACCCAAAAACACCGCTTTGAGCTAGACTCAAACGGGAACTGGTGCACGACAACAGGCCTTGCTGCACTCTTGGTTACGACACTCCAGGGGGATATGTTTTGATAAATTCACAATCTTGGTATGAACCCTTATTAAGGGAAAAATGCCCCTAAGAATATATGTTAGAAAGTAGATCATGAAAAGCCTAGATTGAATCCTATAGACTCATGAGTTAAGGAAATAAAATTTTATTTATAAGTCATCAACTTTTGTCTTTGGATTACCCTTTATGTGTTACCCCTAACATTCCTTTTATTCCATCCAATGGCTGGTAATAGGAGGACATGGGCTAACAACCGTTGTGAAGATCAGTGTGATGATTGTACTAATGAGATGCCCAATCCAATGGGAACGACAATGGCGAACTTTGTCACGCTTCTCTCTCAGCTAACTGAAGTTTTAAATAGAAAAACGGGTCAAGAGGAATGTCCAAACCCCCCTAAGAAGGAACAAGTCACTATCGAGAGCTTCATGAGGAAAAGGCCTCCATCTTTTAGTGGATCATCTGATCCCACGATCTCTAAACAATGGATCAACTCCCTTGAAAATATATTTTCCATCCTCCAATGTTCTGAACAAGAGAAGGTTCTCCTGAAAGCTTATCGTATGGAGGGTGAAGCTGATCAATGGTGGACATTGATAAAAAATACGAAGCCTGAGGAGGAGATCAAAGCTTTGGAATGGAAGGAATTCTGGAAGATGTTTTTCGATAAATATTTTTTGCACACCCTCTGTCTTAAGATGGAAAGGGACTTCCTTTCCCTCAAGAAAAAAGATGAAGAATCTGTGGGAGAGTACGAGGCAAACTTCACAAGGCTTGGACAATACACTTCCAGCTTTGTCATTACCCCCGAATGAAAGGTTTACCTCTTCTTTGGTGGGCTGAAGCCTAGCTTGCGGAAAGAATTAGCAATCTGTGACTTCGACAGCTATGAGGAAATTTTCTGATGTGCCCTCAAGGTTGAAATGGAGATCGTAGAATCACAGGGGTATCATGGGGACAATAAGCGTAAGGTGGACTTCAATGCTGGTGGTCCAATGGATAAATCCAATGGCACTATGAAGTTACAGTACCCCACTTGCCAAAAGTGCAGAAAGAAGCACCCTGGAAATTGCCTTAAGGGGACGAGAAAATGCTTCAGGTGTGGAAGAGAAGGGCACCTAGCTATTAACTGTCGGCAAGAAGGACCCGCGGCTGCGACAAAGGAGAGGAACGCTCCGTTTGGACCTCAACGCATTGTTCAATGCTACAAATTCAAAGAACCGGGTCATTTTTCAAATCAGTGCCCTAATCTAAGGGTTATCGGAGGCAACCAACAACCTCCAAGACAGCAAGTAAGATCTTTTGCCATCACTTCTACTGAAGTGAACCCCGACAACGAAGTGGTGATAGGTACGCTAGTTATTCATTCAAGAATAGCGAACATACTTTTTGGTTCAGGTTCTACGCATTCTTTTATATCTCGAAAGTTTAGTAGAACAATCCCAGCACCACCACAAATCATGGAAGTATAGATGTCAGTGAGTACGACAAATGGGGAAATCATTGCATCCCATGAATATAATTCCTACCCTATTATAATCTATGGATTGAATTTCCCGGCGAACCTCGTCGTACTCCCTTTGGTAGAATTTGATGAAATTCTTGGCATAGATTGGGTTTCCTTATATAGAGCCAACATAATTTTTCGGGAGAGGGAAATCACACTCCATATGGCGAATCGACCCCTGATTCTTTACAAGTTCCAGGAGGAAGATGAATCTCCTTTAGCTCCATCATCTCAAGAATGGATATTACTGCCCTATGAGCACACGTATCTGGCTCAGATGATTGAGTCCAAAGAAGAAACCATCCTTGAAGAAATTTCTATTGGGAGGGAATTCGCGGAAGTGTTTCCCGAGGAACTGTCTGGTCTTCCTCCTAGAAGAGATGTTGAGTTCTCAATTGAACTTATACCTGGGGCATTACCAATATCCAAGACTCCATATTGAATGGCTGTTGTTGAGCTTGAAGAGCTGAAGAAAAAACTACAGGATAATCTAGATAAAGGGTTTATACTCCCAAGTGCTTCACCATGGGGTGCACCAGTTCTATTTGTCAAGAAGAATGATGGTTCAATGCGGATTTGCATCGATTATCGTGAACTTAACAAAATCATGATAAAGAACAAGTATCCACTCCCACTAATTGATGACTTGTTCTATTAGTTGCATGGAGCACAATACTTCTCCAAGGTGGACTTGCGGTCGGGATATTATCAAGTAAGGGTGAAGAAGGAAGATATCCCCAAGACTACTTTTCATACAAGATATGGGCACTATGAATTCATAGTAATGCCTTTCGGACTCACCAATGCTCCAGAAATATTCATGGACTTGATGAATAGAGTCTTTAGAGATTACCTTGACAAATTTGTGGTAGTCTTTATAGATGATATTCTAATATACTCCAAAACCAAGGAGGACCATGAGGAGCATTTAAGAACTGTATTAGAGACTTTGCTCAAGGAGAATCTCTATGCAAAGTACAGCAAGTGTGAGTTCTGGTTGAAGGAAGTCTCATTCTTGGGCCATATCATCACAAGCAATGGGATATCTGTGGATCGCTCCAAAACAGATGCAATTGAGGGATGGCCGAGGCCAACATCGGTAACGGATATCTGTAGCTTCTTGGGGTTAGCTGGATATTATCGACGATTTTTGAGAAATTTCTCAAGATTGTCCAACCCTCTTACCAAGATAACTCTAAAGGGAGTAAAGTTTTCTTGGAGTGATGAATGCGAAGAAAGCTTCAAGGAGTTGAAAAGGAGGCTTATCACTGCACTCTTTCTCACTTTACCCACAAGTGGGGAGCTTTTTGTGGTATTTAGTGATGCTTCGAAGAAGGGCTTAGGGTGTGTGCTGATGCAGAATGATAAAGTGATATCCTATGCCTCAAGGCATTTGAAAATCCATGAGCGAAACTATCCAATGCATGATCTGGAGTTGGCGGCTGTGATCTTTTCCTTGAAAATCTGGCAGAATTATCTCTATGGAGAGAAATGTGAGATATATACTGACCACAAGAGTCTTAAATATATATTCACATAGAAAGAGGTTAATATGCGCCAGAAAAGATGTATAGATCTCATCAAGGATTATGACTGTTCAATACATTACCACCCTGGGAAAGAGAACAAGGTGGCGGATGCCCTAAGTAGAAAGGATCCAGCGATTCTATCAATTATGATAATTGAGAAGGATCCAATCTTCTTAGACTTGATGAAGATGGACGTGGGAATCGCAAAGAAGGGAACATCATAAATCCTTTCACAAATGATTGCTCAACCATCTCTTTTGGAAAGGTTAAAGGATGCTAAAACGGATGATGTGGGAATTCAAGAAAATGTGGAAGCTATCAAAAAGGGGAAATCCTCAGAGTTTAATGTTAATGAAGAAGGAATTGTGTGTTTTGGGAAAAGACTATGTGTTCCATCAAGTCTGGAACTGAAGAAGGAACTTTTGGATGATGCACATAGTTCAAATTTCTCTATTCACCCAGGGAGCACAACGATGTATCGAAATCTCTGAGAAAACTTTTGGTGGGATAATATGAAGAAGGAGATCACTGAATATACATCAAAGTGTCTGGTGTGTCAGCAAGTGAAGGAAGAGAGGCAGAAGTATAAGGGGATGATGCAACCATTACCCATACCAGAATGGAAATGGGAGAACATCACCATGGACTTTGTCACCAGACTTCCGAGGAAATCCAAAGGCAACAATGCAATCTGGGTTGTTGTGGATCGTCTTACAAAGACTGCACACTTCATTGATATTCTAGAGTATTTCTCACTGGATCAACTGGCATGGATATATATTAGGGAAGTGATAAGATTTCATGGAGTACCACTATCTATTGTGTCCGACCGAGATCCAAGATTCACCTCTAAGTTTTGGAAGAGTCTTCAACATGATCTGAATACTGAACTGAACTTTAGTACGGTCTATCATCCTCAAACTGATGGCCAATCAGAGAGGACTATCCAAACACTTGAGGATATGTTGATAGCATGATCAATGGACATTAAAGGAGGATGGGATCGACATCTTCCTTTAGTTGAGTTCTCTTATAATAACAGTTTCCACTCGAGCATCCAAATGGCACCATATGAATCCCTTTATGGGAAAAGGTGCAGAACACTGACATGTTGGGATGAGGTCAGTGAACGTAAGCTGTTTGGACCAGAAATGGTCGACGAAATGGTGGAGAATGTGAAAACCATTCAGCAGCATATCAAGGTAGCCCAGAGTCGACAGAAGAGTTATGCAGATAATCTTCGATGAGACCAAGAGTTTAAATTGGAGACATGGTGTTTTTACGCATATCTCCATGGAAGAAGGTCATGAGGTTTGTAAAGAAAGGGAAGTTAAGTCCAAGGTACATCGGCCCCTTCGAGATTATTGATCGTGTTGGGGTTGTGGCCTATCGACTAGCACTTCCACCTACTATGGCCAAGGTTCATGATGTCTTTCATGTATCCCTCTTAAGGAAGTACATACTGGACCCTTCACATGTACTCTCTTCTGAGGTGGTACAATTAGAAGATGATCTTTCTTATGAGGAGCAACCAGTGAAGATCTTAGATCATAGAGAAAAAGTTCTACGAAATAAGAAAATGCCCCTCATCAAGGTGTTATGGAGAAACCACAAGTTTGAAGAAGCGACTTGGGAGTCGGAGGATATGATGAAGCTGAGTTACCCACATTTTTTTAGTGTGGGAAAAGGAAATTTTCGAGGGAAAAATTTTTTAAGGGGGGAATATTGTAACGACCCAAAGTTTCATTAATGGAAAATACCTCTTGATCCAGTTAAATGTCTCTTTATGAAAAATGTTTTTATAAGATGTCAACTTCTTTGGTTTCATGTTAAGAATTTTAACCATTGTTAATATAACTGTTGAACAATGATCACATGATTAGTATAAATGTAAGGCTTTAACGAACCCAATTTTTACTCAGACAAAGGGAGCGATGGCCTCATCTAGTAGAATTGCCCCATATGAAGCCCATTTTTCGGAGCTCAGAAAAAAGGTGGCATCTTTGGGCTTTACCCTTGACCAATCCCAAGCTGAGCTTCATTATGTCAAGCTCGAACGTGACCATCTACGGGAAAAGTGGAAGTTGATTGAAATTACCACTCAAGAGATGTTATCTGAGTTGCCCTAAGAGTCTGTCACCACTGCACACCATACCCTTAGGTCTTATGTGGCTGTTTTAAGGGGTTATTTAACAAATAAGTATTACTATGTTCATCTACATTATCTTTTTATATAATAATGAATATAATTTCTAGTCATTTTTGATACATTGTAAATAGTTTTTAATGTACAAATGGTGTTTTTAATTATTATTTAATTAAGAAATCTATTTTATTAAATTAAGGTATTTTTTAATTAAATAATATTTTAATAAAATATTATTATTAATATTAAATTAATTTTTATTAAATATAAATGATCATATAAATTTATGAATGCTATTAAAATTTTTATTATGGTTTGAAATCCATTTTTGTCAAAACCGGTGAATTTTTCGATAAATGATGGTTTTTATTTTAAAAGTGAAAAATAACATATTTAGAATTCTTTTTAGATAAAATAAATGTCATTTCTGGAATCAGGACGTCGAAATTATCCAACGGTGAATTTTTCATAATTTTCTGAGATAATCAAATTTTTGGGTAAAAATTAAATACCGTTTAAATATATAATGTGTTTTATGACATCATAATGACCCAATGGTGATGTAATAAAATACTATAATCCTTTTTTTCGTCCAATATATGTTTTACCATTAAAATAATGTTATTTTGGGTTTTTTTGACTTAATTTTCAAAGCATTAATGAACCCCTCAAGACATATTCAACACTTGGCGTTTTTAAATTAATTTCCATGGGAGTGTGACTCACCTCCACATAAGAAACCTTATTATTTTAATACGTTCGGACCATGGCCTTGTAAAATATTGTTTTCCTCTTTCCTTTTCCAGAAACTATGGGCAAAAACCATGGGATGGTTTGTGGTTTGGATTAGTTTAATATAAGGGGTCCCAAACCTAAATAATAAAGAATTCTCTCACATTTCCTATATAAACCCACCCAAGCTCCCACTTCCTCCTCTTTAAAATCCTTTTTAGTTCGTCCAACCTCTGATATACTCTCTCTATAATCCTCCCAAGGTGCCCCAAGCTCCCAAGAAGCCTCTCACAAGCCTCTCTCTCACCTTTGGAAGCACACTTCCAAGTAAGGGTTTTTTCTTCCTTTCTCATTTTTGTCAATTTTATTTAAGTTGTTTTGCCCTTTTAATTTCAATTATGAATGTTAGGGTATGGTTTTTCACCTCCCCCATACTTCCCTATTATTTTTTTAATGATGGTAGACCCCTTTCTCTCTCATTAAATTCCTCCCATGTACACCCATTACTATGCCGAAATTTCGAAAGGAACTTCTCTCTCTTCTTTTACATTCAAGCAATACTTTTGTATCATGAATCTAAATTCCATTACAATTGTTTGTACATTTATCTATATGACCCCCTTACTTTCCATTTCATGTAAATATGATGAGACACCCTTTCTCTCTCATCAAACCTTTTTTATGAATTCTTATGTCACGCCGTTACGCTGCCGAAATCGCACCGATTTTCTAAGCTAATGCCATTGTGTAGTGAATACCATGCCCATTTCTCCATCAAGGGTATTCACCTTTATGAACATTTACTTATTGTTTATAATGTTTCATGTATGAATTCCACATTTCTTTATCGTGGAATAAATGAGTATGTTTTATGAATCTATGTTTTATGATCCATGTGGCACACTTATGCATGAAATGAAATGTTTAAGAAGGGTGCGCCCTTATAGTGCTCCAATGCATTGGGTAAAGTATAGTATCATGATACTTCAATTGAAATGAGTGTTGACTCATGCTAATTCATGTGAAATGAGGGTTTACTTGTACTTCATGTGTAATGAGGGTTTACTCATGCTCCATGTACAATGAGCCACGACTCATGCTAATTCAATGTTAAGTGTTGTTGCCACATTTCCATGTTATGATTATCATGCTTTATCATGCCTTTATGTTCATGTTTATCTTATTCTCTATTGACATGCCTATTGCCTAACATGTATTTTACTACTCATGTTATTCTATTTGTACTCCCTTACTGGGCTTTATAGGTCACCCTTTTCTTATGTATGTCCTCAGGTTTTCCCATGCAATGCTAAGTACGAGGGAATGTAGTGGTCATGTAAAGGAAGTTTTCAATAAATATATTGTATTTCATGTTTTAAGTTTTTATGTAATGATCCTAAGCCCCAAAGACACTAAACCTCTCGATCTTCTTTGTTGTATCAAGTGAAGTTTTATGTAATAAAGCATATTTAAGTTGTAATAAAAAGCAGGGTTGTCATAGTTGGTATCATAGGATAGGTTTAGTTATTTTTGGGATTATGAAACCCTAGTAAAGCCTTGGATACAAGACTAAGTATAATAATAACACCCATAAGTTATGATAAATACTAATTAAGGGGTTTATCAAACAAATACATCCATGTCTAGATAAGAGCAGGTAGAGGCGGCTCTGGCACAGATGTATCCTAAGGGGTAAAACCCAAAAACACCGCTTTGAGCTAGACTCGAACGGGAACTGGTGCACGACAACGGGCCTTGCTGCACTCCTGGTTACGAAACTCCTAGGGGATATGTTTTGATAAATTCACAATCTTGGTATGAACCCTTATTAAGGGAAAAATTCCCCTAAGAATATATGTTAGAAAGTAGATCATGAAAAGACTGTTGGATCGAATATAAAGATATGTATATCTATTAGATGGAACAATACAAGAGGGGGGGTGAATTGTAGGTTTAAAAACCTATGAGTTTTAGCAACTAAGAGATTAGTTTAAATGATCTTAAACTAATACAAATACAAATACCCACAAATGTATTGAATGTAAAAAGGTATGATGTATTGAAATACTAATGTAATGTAAAACAATTATATTCAAGATGAATACAATAATCAGAGTAATACACAGATGAATGATTCTATCTTAAAGTGTATAGAATCAATCAATACAATATGTAATAGAATGATTGTAATTTAAACAATTACAATTGAATATGTAAAGAAGAAAGGAAACAATACAGATTCCTTTCTAATACAAGTAACAGCGGAAATGTAAAAGTATTACAATTCTTTTAACCCAAAGAGAAGGGTTATCCTTTCACCTAGGATAAAAGGTCTGTCTCACCAACACCTTGGTGAGCCCTCGATATGATGATCGGCATGTCTGTCTGCTTATCCCCGGCAGCCCTCGATACGATGATCGGCACGTCTGTCTGCCTATTCCCGGCAGCCCTCGATACGATGATCGGCACGTCTGTCTGCCTATCCCTGGCAGCCCTCGATACAATGATCGGCACGTCTGTCTGCCTATCCCCAGCAGCCCTCGATTTTGTAGGTAATCGGCACCTCTGTCTTTCAATTACTTGAAAGCCCTCGATACAATGATCGGACGCACAAGGCAGATGAGAGAAGTCACAGTGTCTCAATCTAGAATCTTGGTAGTTCACAGAGTCTCTTTATTCGTTCTCTTCGTTCATCATTATTTTTTCAGCTTCAAATGACCTCCTATTTATAGGCCTCGGGTTCCAACGGTCATATTGCCTCCAACGGTCATAATGAAACAGAAAGCATGACATCATTTTGATTAGTTTGTAACTAACTCAACGACATCGTTTTGTTAGGACATAAGATATATAGACATGAAAAACATGAGTATGATTCATATGAAATAAGTGTTTTTGACTAAGTATTGAAACAAGAATGTAACAAAATTTATGAGTAACAGAATCAATACAATTTTCATATTTAGTATGATCAGCATTGTACGATTTTCATGGTAAGTACGATCAGTATTGTACGATACGATATGGTCAGTACGATCAGTATGATCAGTACGATCAGCATGACCAGTACGATCAACATGATCAGTACGATCAGCATGATCAGTACGATCCGTTCGATTAGTATCGTACGATACGATATGGATAGTATGATCACCATTGTACGATACGATAAACAAAATAGAAGACAATTGTAAATTCCATAATATGATAGAATGCATTTGTGATTTCCAAAACATGATATAGAAGTCAAAAGAGGACTTTTGACTCAACAATCTCCCCCTTTTTGGAAAGCACAACACACAAAGTAAATGTAACAAGAAATACTTATCTCCACCTGAGTTATTGAAAACTCTTCTGAATAAGAAATTGAATACAACTAACTCCCCCTTAGGTATGGACTTTCCTAAGGATTGTATTCATAGATTTTCCATAAGAGTGTTGTAAAGCATTCTCCCCCTTTATAAAACATTCTCCCCTTTGTAAACATTCTCCCCCTTTGTGATTTACAAAAAAGAATAGGTAATCTTGATTTGTCTGAAGGAGTTAGAAAAAAAACACAAGATAATGGATAAAAGAAAATGATCATAAATGACATTTCAAAACAAAGACAAGTCCAAAAGAACAAAAATACAACAATCATTTGTTTTCTCAATCCTTCTCCTTCTTTATAACCTCATGAAGAACAACTTTCATCTTTTTTATCTCATTCTTGTCTTCAGAAATTGATTCACCCTAAGTTCTGAGAAGCTCTTGTTGATCCGCAAAAATCTGATCTTGATTCCTGATAGTCTCCTCCTGGACTCTGATTACTTCTTCAAGGGTATCAATTCTGTTTTGAAAATTCTTGTTATCTTTGGATAACACAGAATTTTGATTCTTCAGCAAGACCATTTCATCTTTGAAAGATGAAACCTTCAAGAATTCAGATTGAAAAACATTCATTCTCTCTTGCAAATATTTCACTGAAGGAACATCGGCTCTTTGAGAAGACAAAATATTCAACCTTTCAACCGTTTCTCTGTCAAGCTTATTGAAAGCAATTGTAAGCTCATTTGATAACCATCTTATATCTTCAATAGCAATTTCATGATCATTGATTGAGCTCTCTGTTTTGTATGACCACTTGGTCATCTTATTGCATGCCATCTTATGAGAAACCGAACTTTCTGAAAGAACTTTCAAATCGGCTTCTACTGACAAAACTTTCTTCCTCAATTCTTTTACAGAGCCAAACTTCTTCTTTTGATTGTCAGTAATAAAATCAATCTTCCCTTCCAGCCTCGGGAAATAAGGAATGGTCTTCTCAACCCTTCTCAAAACATGAAAAATGTAATCACTCTTCTTGAGAGAGATTGTATACTCTGAATCAGTATCTTCATCGTACGATGCTAGTTCATACGATCTTCTTGAGTCAACAACTGGCTGTTTTCCTTTTGCTTTTTCTTTCTGATTTATTTCTTCTTCCACTTTGTCACTAATGACAGCAACTTTATCAGAATGAGAGGATTGATCACCTTGCTTTTCTTGAAAAGACATTCTGTCCGGAGATCATGCTTGATCGGCATGAGGAGTTTGTTGAACACCTTCACTCAGCTTTTGAACCGATTCCTCTTTACTCTTCTTTGAACTTTGAAGAAATTCTAAAAGAAAATCTCCTTTTTCTTCTTCCTCTTCTTCTATCTCTTCCATCACTTGTTTTTGTTTTCCTTCCTCAGGGAGACTCTGTACAATGGGCTCTTGGTGCACTTCTTCTGTTAGTTGAGCAGTAGCTTGCTCTACTGCTTTCAAGACTTTAGAGACATCAAAGTCCTGAGCCTTTCTTTTCAAAAGAACCTTCTTCTTCTTTTCATCCTGAAGGGTTTCTTCTACCCTTACTCTTTCTACAAAAGCCTCAGCAGGGTCAAGACCAAACTTCGGATCACCTTCCTTTCTCTGTTCCTTATCCTTTCTCCATTTTGCTACAACCTCCTTACTGTACCTCGGCTTCTTCTTGGGCTTTGAACTGGTTTGCGGATCAGACTTTTGAGTTACACCAGTAGACTGAAAATCTTTGGCTGGCATAGGTGCCGATTTATTCTGAGCCAATTCCGCTTCTACATCTCTAACAAAAAGTTTTGAATTGGGATCAAAACAAACATTCAACTTTTTCATCGTACTTTTTCTAATCCAAGAAGGCTTCAGATCTATGGGGTTTCCTTTCAAAGGAATGTTACAAAACTTCATACTCTCGAAAATGAACTTTGTAAGAATAGCTGGATACATAATCATCTGGGACTTAATCCCTCCTGTCTTGACATTCTTAATGGTTTCAAAAACATACCCCATGAGATTCACTTTTCTCATATTCACAAGATAGTCAAGCATGAAAATATCAGATACTTTCAATGTTTCTCTATCCCCTTTCCTTGGAATAAGAAAACCTTGCATCCATAAAGTGACAAAAATATTGTCCGAAGAAAGATGAGACACTTTTCTCTTTTCCTCATTAATAACAAACAAAGTCTTTTCAGCACTTTCTCTATTAAACATACCAACTTCCTCTGGTAGTTTGTGTGATAGACAGAAAGAATACCCTTCTACATAAACATTCAGAAAATGTGCCGCTTGTTTCACAGACATAGACAATTTTATATCGTACACAGCAAAGTTTATAGTCATGTCTTTGTCGAAAGAAACGGTTTTGTAAAATTGACAAACTTCATAAAAAAGAACCGGATCTTGAGAATCAGGCTTTTCAACACACAGATGTTACCACCCTTGAAACAAAATGATCCTCCTGATTGTATAATTGTACGTATCGAAAAAGTCTCGAGATACTAACCTTTCTATGTTAAAGTCTTTCTCTGTAAAAGTCTTTGAAGACATTTCGGTGGGAGTGTTAGCAGAGGATTGAGACATAAAGGTTCTGCCGATGAGAAGATCGTACGAAGATTTATAGCCAGTGGAGCAGATCTTCGCCTTAAATCCTGAAAAACCAATGTGGGTGTGGGGAGGGGAGAGGGGCTATTTATAGGCGATAAAGGGGTGACCATTGATCTTCTACGGTCGAAAAAGGGGGACCATTGATCTTCTACGGTCAAGATTAGAGAAAACCAAATCAATGGTTAGGATTAAAACAAAGAAGAAAAAGAAAAAAAATGAAAAAAAATACCTGTCGGAGAACGTAAGGTAATTGTTGGTTTTGATAAAAATCAAAAGAAAATACAATCGTAAGAAAACAAAAAACATCATCATGTCGATGGAAAACAAAGTCATTACTATGAACTGACAGTACGATGGAAAACAATCTTGTTACCATGAACTGACAATACGATGGAAAACAATATCGTTACCATGAACTGACAGTACGATGGAAAACAATCTCGTTACCATGAACTGACAGTACGATGGAAAACAATCTCAATACCATCATTGGTCGATTCAATAGAAAAGAAAATCATTACCATCACCGTCATTACGATAATAAAAAAATTACCATCATCGGTCGATACAATACTACTGATTGATTGATAAGATGGAAAAGAAATTCAATACCATCATCGGTTGATACAATACTATTGATTGATTGATACGATGGAAAAGAAATTCAATACCATCATCGGTCGATACAATACTATTGATTGATTGATACGATGGAAAATAAATTCAATACCATCATCGGTCGATACAATACTATTGATTGATTGATACGATGGAAAAGAAAATCAATACGATAAACAGCAAACTAAAATTGTTAATACGATATATAGAAAACTAAAATTGTGAATACGATAAACAGAAAACTAAAATTGTCAATACGATAAACAGAAAAACTAAAATTGTCAATACGATAAACAGAAAACTAAAATTGTCAATACGATAAACAGAAAACTAAAATTGTCAATATGATAAACAGAAAACTAAAATTTTCAATACGATAAACATAAAACTAAAATTTTCAATACGATAAATACAAAACTAAAATTATGGAAAAATTAAAATCATAAGATAGAATGATATAAACTGGAAAACATAAAAAGAAATGTTCTCCCCCTTTCTACGAGGAGTTTCTTACTATTAGGAGAGATGTAAAACAGGAAGTAGATATGAATGATTATTTTAATGTAATCATTCCTAGCTTCTGTTTTATAAATTCAAATCTATCGAAAGGTAAAGGTTTTGTAAAAATGTCAGCAAGTTGTTCTTGCGTTCCGATAAATTGTAAAATAATATCTCCTTTTTGTGTGTGATCCTTAAGAAAGTGATGCCTAACATCTATGTGTTTTGCATGTGAATGATGTGCTGGGTTCTTACTAAGAGCTATGGCACTTGTATTATCACAAAGAATTTGAGTTTTGGAGAAACTCAAACCATAGTCAGTGAATGTGTGTTGCATCCACAATACTTGAGCACAGCAACTTCCAGCTGCTACATATTCAGCTTCAGCAGTGGATAGTGAAACTGAGTGTTGTTTCTTGCAGGACCAAGAAACCAAAGAATCTCCTAAAAAGTGACATGTTCCAGATGTACTTTTTCTATCCATTCTACAACCACCAAAGTCAGCATCTGAAAAACTTTTTAAAACAAAATCATTCCCAGAAGAGTAAAAAAGACCTAAATCCATAGTGTCTTTTAAATACCGAAAGATTCTCTTTACGGCTTTTAAATGAGACTCTTTTGGATTAGATTTGTATCTTGCACATAAGCATACAGAAAACATCAAGTCTGGTCAACTAGCTGTCAATTATAGCAAACTTCCTATCATACCTCTAAAGATTGTTTGATCTACTGGTTTCCCAGTTTCATCAAGATCAAGAGTATTTGAGGTACCAATTGGAGTACTAATACTTTTAGTTTTGTCAAATCCATACTTTTTGATTAAATCTTTTATATACATATGTTGAGATATATAAGTTCCTTATGGTTTTTGAAAAATTTAAAAACCTAGAAAGAATGTTAACTCACCCATCATACACATTTCAAACTCAGATTTCATTAAGTTTGTAAAAGAATTAGTTAAAGATTTCTGAGTTGATCCAAATATGATATCATCAACATAGATTTAGACAATCAAAACATTTTTGTTTTCCATTTTTATAAAAAGGGTTGGATCTGCTGTACCTTTTGTATAATTGTTTTGTAAAAGAAATCATGTAAGTCTATCATACCATGCTCTAGGGGCTTGTTTAAGACCATATAGAGCCTTGGTAAGTTTAAAAACATGATCAGGATGTTTTAGGGTCTTGAAAACCCGGAGGTTGTTCGACAAAAACTTCTTCTTGAACAAAACCATTTAGAAAAGCACATTTGACATCCATTTTAAATAGTTTGAAATTGAAATATGCTGCAAAGGCTAATAGAATACGAATAGATTCAAGTCTAGCTACAAGAGCATATGTTTCTTCATAGTCTATTCCCTCTTGTTGATTATAGCCTTTAGCAACAAGTCTTACTTTATTTCTTATAATGATTCCATTTTCATCACATTTGTTTCTAAAAACCCATTTTACACCAATCACATTTGTTTCTTTAGGTCTATCAACTAAAGTCCAGACTTGATTCCTTTCAAATTCATTTAGTTCATCTTGCATTTATTTTATCCAATCATCATCACCTAAAGCCTCACCTGGACTTTTAGGTTCAAATTGGGAAAGAAAAGAAAGATGTTCTATTTCATTTATTAAGGAATTTCTGGTCCTTACAGTTTGATTTATATCACCAATGATGTTATCACTGGGATGATTTCTGAGAAACAATTGATTTGGGTTTTGTAAAACTTGTTCATCAACATATGGTAGGATGTCTTCTGTGGTAAATGTTTCAGGAATACTTTCTTGAACATTTTCCTTTTCAGAGTGATCTTCTACTAATGGTTGATAAACATTTTTAGAAAACACATCCGAGGATGTAGGATTAGGTTGGTTGAAAACAAAAGGATTAGTTTCATCGAATTTTACATGTACTGTTTCCTCAATAGTACAAGTGTTTTTATTGAAAACTCTATAAGCCTTAGAGGTTGTAGAATAGCCTAGAAAGATTCCTTCATCAGATTTTGGTGAAAATTTGTGTAGATTATCTTTTGTATTCAGAATGAATACTTTGCATCTAAAAACTTTGAAGTATGAAACTTTAGGTTTTTGGCCAGTCCATAACTCATAAGGGGTTTTATTAAGAAATGGTATAGTTAAAACACGATTTATAGTATAACAGGCAGTACTAACAGCTTCATCCCAAAAGTGCTTAGCAATTGAGTATTCACTCAACATGGTTCGAGTCATTTCCTGAAGAATATGATTTCTTCTTTCAACAACACCATTTTGCTAAGGAGTTCTTAGAGCTGAGAAATTTTGAGTAATACCTTTCTTACTACAAAAAGTTTCAAAATCTGAATTTTTAAATTCACCACCATGATCACTATGAATAGTTATCAATGGTAGGTTTTTCTCATTTTTAACTTGGGCTCTAAAAGTTTTGAAATAGGAAAAGGCTTCAGATTTCTTTGTGAGAAATTAAACCCATGTAAATCTAGTAAAGTCATCAACTAAAACAAATACATAGTATTTGCCTCCAATGCTTCCAGATTATGAAGGACCAAAAAGATCCATATACACTAACTGTAATTCATTAGAAGTTGAAACTTCATTAATTTATTTAAAGCTAGTTTTATGTTGCTTTCCAAATTGACAAGGATCACAGACTTTTGAAGAATCATATCTAAGATCCGGTAGCCCTTTTACAAGTCCTTTCTTTGAGAGTTTACTTAGGTTTCTCATATTACAGTGTCCTAGTCTCCTATGCCATAGCCACGATTGGTCTTATATTGCACTTAATCAAGGTAAGTTTTGGTTCCTAAGGTCTTCTAAGTTAATAGTGTAAACATTCTCTTGCCTATGGGCAGATAGAATGAACTCATCCTTGGAATTGTGAACAAGACACTTATCGTTTCTAAAATTCACAAGGTAACCTTCATCACATAATTGACTTATGCTGATGAGATTGTGCCTAAGACCTTTAACAAACAAAACATTTGAGATAAGAACTTTTCCAAGAAAAACAATATTACCTATACCAACAATCTTTCCTTGAGCATTATCTCCGAAGGTAACTTTTCCACCTTTTGTTTTGATAACCTTTTCAAAGAGATCTTTGTTCCCAGTCATGTGTCGAGAACAACCACTATCCATGTACCAAATATTCTTATTGGTACACCTTTTGTTTTCCTAGAAAAGAAATAATTAGTTTTTCAGAATCCAAACTTGTTTGGATCCAGAAGAGTTAGATAAAATAATTCTAGGAATCCACATTTGTTTTGCAAAATGAGCTTTATGAAATCCTAAAGATTGAGTTTTGTTAAGATAACAATCTCTTCTCCAGTGTCCATCACATTGACACTTAGAACAGAAAATGGTTTTTTGAGGAACAAAATAGTTATTGCTGAAAACAGGTTTGGAATAAGTATAACCAAGACCAGAACGATTTCTCAGAAGTCTAATTTGAGAAAACATCCTATCAAAGTTTTCTTTACCATGAGTATAGTTTGACAAACATTTCTTCAAAGATAAAATCTCTGACTTTAGTTTTAAAACCAAATTATTATTTTCCAAAACATTTAAACTAGAGTTAGGCTCTAAAATATTTTTCTTTGAAATTACAGTTTCAAGATCCTTAGAAAGTTTATCCTTATCAGATTTAACTTTCTCAAGGGTTTTTAAAATACTTTCAAAATCAGAAGTTTTCACATCAAGATCTTTAGAAAGATCTTATACTTCTCTAGTCAAGATTTAAATTCTAGAATTTTCTTTTTCAAATCTCTTTTTGAGTTTAGAATTTTCATTTTCAAGTAACTTAGCAAATCTAGATACTTCTTCAAAAGAAGGTAATGTATCATCTTCTGATGATGAGGATTCATCATTTGAAGATTCATAATATCTATTATTAGTATAATTTGCATTCATAGAGACATTTGTAATAGCTTCATCCTTATGTACCTTAGCCATGAGACAATGATCTTCAATTGGTAATCTGGCTAAGAGTCTGATATTCCTTTGTCCTGATGTCTCATATTTTGAAGAATCATCTGAGGAATCACTACCACTTGCACTCCACGTATCATTTACTTTTAAGACTTTCTTAGTCTTATAAAACCTTTTCTTGTTTCTTTCAAGGTGTTTCTCTTTTCTATCTTTCCTCTTCAGTAAAGGACAATCAGGCCTTATATGTCCTGCTTTCTTACATTCATAACAAGTTACCTCTGAATCTTTTTTATCCTTCCTATCCTTCTTTTTGAATCTATATTGAAAGTATTTCTTTCCCATGATCTTGTTCATCCTTCGAGCAAGATTGGATAACTCATTATCCAAAAGATTACAATCACTTGAATCAGATATGACAACTTTCTTGGATTTTGACCTTGTAAGCCTTTCAGGTGTTTTAGCTTTAGATGCAAAGGCTACACTTCCATTCCCATTCTTCTTCTTGTTGAAATCAGTATCTCTCTTAATTCTTGTCTCATGCTGTAGAAGAGTTCCAAAGAGTTCATCAAGAGTAATCTGAGAAACATTTCTATTTTCATCAATAGCTGTTCTTTTTGACCCCCATTCATTTGGCATTATATCTATAATCTTGTCAACAAGAGCTTCATCATCAAGACCTTTTTCTCCCATATATTTTAAGTTGTTGACAATTGTCATAAACCTTTGTTGTACTTTACATACAGGCTCTCCATAAGGAAAAACAAATCCATGATACTCTGCTCGAAGCATTGCTCTCCTTGTTTCTATAACCTTGGATGTACCAAAATGAGTAACTTCTAATTTCTTCCAAATATAGTTGGCTGCTTCACATGAAGATATCTGACTATATATATTCCTGGTCATAGAGCATAATAAAGTATTGCGTACTTTGTAATTTAGTTGATATTCTTGCTTCTCTTGGTTGGTGAAAGTACTGACTTCTTTTTCAGGAATTTTGTAACCTCCAGTAAGCATTATAAAGTTGTCTACACCAGTATTGATAACGAAAGTCTTCATACGATCTCTCCAATACTCATAATCATTCCCATCAAAGATTGTTGGTCTAGAAGGATTCAGATTGTCTATTGACCCAATATTCATTCCTGCCATCTAAGACACCAAAAACTTTTCCACTCCACATGTTAGTGTAGTAAGTATTCAAGATAATAATATGAAAGAAATAAATCTAGTAATACAAATCAGTGGAAAACCTGCTCTGATACCAATTTTTGGATTGAATATAAAGATATGTATATCTATTAGATGGAACAATACAAGAGGGGGGTGAATTGTAGGTTTAAAAAACCTATGAGTTTTAGCAACTAAGAGATTAGTTTAAATGATCTTAAACTAATACAAATACAAATACCCACAAATGTATTGAATGTAAAAAAGGTATGATGTATTGAAATACAAATGTAATGTAAAACAATTGTATTCAAGATGAATACAATAATCAGAGTAATACACAGATGAATGATTCTATCTTAAAGTGTATATAATCAATCAATACAATATATAATAGAATGATTGTAATTGAAACAATTACAATTGAATATGTAAAGAAGAAAGGAAACAATACAAATTCCTTTCTAATACAAGTAACAGCAAAAATGTAAATGTATTGCAATTCTTTTAACCCAAAGAGAAGGGTTATCCTTTCACCTAGGATAAAAGGTCTGTCTCACCAACACCTTGGTGAGCCCTCAATACGATGATCGGCACGTCTGTCTGCCTATCCCCAGCAGCCCTCGATACGATGATTGGCACGTCTGTCTGCCTATTCCCAGCAGCCCTCGATACGATGATCGGCACGTCTATCTTCCTATCCCCAACATCCCTCAATACGATGATCGGCACATCTATCTGCCTATCCCCGACAGCCCTCGATTTTGTAGGTAATCGTCACCTCTGTCTTTCAATTACTTGAACGCCCTCGATACGATGATCGGACGCACAAGGCAGATGAGAGAAGTCACAGTGTCTCTCTCTAGAATCTTGGTAGTTCACAGAGTCTCTTTATTCGTTCTCTTCGTTCATCATTATTTTTTCAGCTTCAAATGACCTCCTATTTATAGGCCTCGGGTTCCAATGGTCATATTGCCTCCAACGGTCATAATGAAACAGAAAGCACGACATCATTTTGATTAGTTTGTAACTAACTCAACGACATCGTTTTGTTAGGACATAAGATATATAGACATGAAAAACATGAGTATGATTTATATGCAATAAGTGTTTTTGACTAAGTATTGAAACAAGAATGTAACAAAAGTTATGAGTAACAGAATCAATACAATTTTCATATTTAGTATGATCAGCATTGTATGATTTTCATGGTAAGTACGATCAGTATTGTACGATACGATATGGTCAGTACGATCAGTATGATCAGTACGATCAGCATGATCAGTACGATCAGCATGATCAGTACGATCAGTTCGATTAGTATCGTACGATACGATATGGATAGTACGATCACCATTGTACGATACGATAAACAAAATAGAAGACAATTGTAAATTCCATAATATGATAGAATGCATTTGTGATTTCCAAAACATGATATAGAAGTCAAAAGAGGTCTTTTGACTCAACAAAGCCTAGATTGAATCCTATAGACTCATGAGTTAAGGAAATAAAAGTTTATTTATAAGTCATCAACTTTTGTCTTTGGATTAGCCTTTATGTGTTACCCCTAACTTTCCTTTTATTCCAGCCAATGGCCGGTAATAGGAGGACTCGGGCTAACAACCGTTGTGAAGATCAGTGTGATGATCGTACTAATGAGATGCCCAATCCAATGGGAGCGGGAATCGAGAACTTCGTCACGCTTCTCTCTCAGCTAACTCAAGTTTTGAATAGAAACACGGGTCAAGAGGAACGTTCAACCCCCCCCTAAGAAAGAACAAGTCGCTATCGAGAGCTTCATGAGACAAAGGCCTCCTAATTTTAGTGGATCATCTGATCCCATGATCGCTGAACAATGGATCAACTCCATTGAAAAGATATTCTCTATCCTCTAATGTTCTGAACAAGAGAAGTTTATCCTGGAGGCTTATTTTATGGAGGGTGAAGCTGATCAATGGTGGACATTGATAAAAAATACGAAGCCAAAGGAGGAGATCGAGGCTTTGGAATGGAAGGAATTCCAGAAGATGTTTTTCGATAAATATTTTCCGTGCACCCTCCGTCTTAAGATGGAAAGGGACTTCCTTTCCCTCAAGCAAAAATATGAAGAATCTCTGGGAGCGTACGAGGAAAACTTCACAAGACTTGCATGATATGCTTCCGGTTTTGTCGTTACCCCTGAATGCAAGGTTGACCGCTTCTTTGGTGGGATGAAGCCTAGCTTGTGGAAAGAATTAACGATCCGTGACTTCGACAGCTATGAGGAAATTGTCCGATGTTCCCTCATGGTCGAAATAGAGATCAGAGAATCACAGGGGTATCATGGGGACAAGAAGCATAAGGTGGACTTCAATTCTGGTGGTCCGATGGATAAATCAAACGGCGCTAAGATGTTCTAGCACCCCACTTGCCAAAAGTGCGGAAAGAAGCACCCTGGAAATTTCCTTAAGGGGACGAGAAAATGCTTCAGGTGTGGAAGAGAAGGGAACCTAACTATTAACTGTCGGTAAGAAGGACCCGCGACTGAGATAGAGGAGAGGAATGCTCCGTTTGAACCTCAACGCGTTGTTCAATGCTACAAATGCAAAGAACTGGGTATTTTTGCAAATCAGTTCCCTAATCCAAGGGTTATCGGAGTTAACCAACAACCTCCAAGATAGCAAGTAAGAGCTTTTTTCCATCACTTATGCAGAATTGAACCCCGATAATGAAGTGGTGACAGGTACGCCAGTTATTCATTCAAGAATAGCGAACGTACTTTTTGATTCAGGTTCTACGCATTCTTTTATATCTCGAAAGTTTAGTAGAACAATCCCAGCACCACCACAGATATTGGAAGTAAAGATGTCGGTGAGTACGGAAAATAGGGCAATCATTGCATCCCATGAATATAAGTCCTCCCCTATAAATAATGTAAAAGTAACATATCATGGTAATATAGTATCTTTAAATCAGGAGAAAGCATTAGAGAAACTTTTAAAAGGAGTTTAAAAGAAAAGTCCATTAAAAATATAATTAAAGTTAGAATTAATAGAATGGAATGTAAATAATTGAGCTATAATGGTCTCAAACCAATATAAATAATGTAAAAGGAATTAATAGAATGAAATGTATAATAGAAAATGGAATCAAATCAATATAAATAATTGAGCTATAATGTGTGCTGATGCAGTTAAATGTAACGACCCAATGTATAATGGGCTCAAACCAATATAATGGGCTCAAACCAAAAGAAAAGTCCATTAAAAATATAATTAAAGTTAGAATTAATAGAATGGAATGTAAATAATTGAGCTATAATGGGATCAAACCAATATAAATAATGTAAAAGGAACATATCATGGTAATATAGTATCTTTAAATCAGGAGAAAGCATTAGAGAAACTTTTAAAAGGAGTTTAAAAGAAAAGTCCATTAAAAATATAATTAAAGTTAGAATTAATAGAATGGAATATAAAGGTGTATACAATGTAAATAAACAAAATAATAAATAATATAAAAAAATTCATCACACCAATAATCTTAATACAACATAATGGATAAAGCAGAAGGTTAACCCAAAGATTGGAAATAGGGTTAAGAATTCCCATACCTCGGGTTCTTATTACTTAAAATGTGTTTAAACCTCTGATATAATGATTAAAAGAGTATTATTAATATATTACAGAAACATATACATATTTATAATATCTTATATTATCTATTCATTATAAATATAAATAATTGAGCTATAATGTGTACTGATGCAGTTAAATGTAAGGACCCAATGTATAATGGGCTCAAACCAATATAATGGGATCAAAACAAAAGAAAAGTCCATTAAAAATATAATTAAAGTTAGAATTAATAGAATGGAATGTAAATAATTGAGCTATAATGGGCTCAAACCAATATAAATAATGTAAAAGGAACATATCATGGTAATATAGTATCTTTAAATCAGGAGAAAGCATTAGAGAAACTTTTAAAAGGAGTTTAAAAGAAAAGTCCATTAAAAATATAATTAAAGTTAGAATTAATAGAATGGAATTTAAAGGTGTATACAATTTAAATAAAAAAAATACTAAATAATATAAAAAAAATTCATCACACCAATAATCTTAATACAACATAATGGATAAAGTAGAAGGTTAACCCAAAGATTGGGAATAGGGTTAAGAATTCCCTTTCCTCGGGTTCTTATTACTTAAAATGTGTTTATACCTCTGATATAATGATTAAAATCGTATTATTAATATCTTATAGAAACATATACATATTTATAATATCTTATATGATCTATTCATTACATCGTCTTTAATTGTTAGTATTTTGTTCCTTGCATTGTTTAGGGTGTGTTTCTTTACCTGATTTCCACGATTGGTTCATGATGAATATTCATGTCGTTTGGAATTAAAAATATAGAATTGGAATGGAGTATCATTTACATATTTCCAAAACTATAAATTATACCATTTTATCATTTTTATGTTTTATATGAGGATGATTCATAAGTTAAAACATAAATGATGTTTGTTTAGATCATTTTAGTGGTTCTTTGATATTAACGACCTCATTTTATCTTATAAATTAGAACCATGAGTAAAAAATAATTACAAAACCATGGATGAGACATAATACTTATATTATAATCTGGTTAAACCATAAAAATGGTTTCATGACCATACTTTAAAGAATTAATCTAAATTGTAATTACTTCATCCAGGATGTCAGTAACTCGACACATTGCAGAAAATGTTTTTATTCCATGAATAAGTGGGAGAGGAGAAGAACAATGATGATGAATTTTCCATGATCAAGAGAACATAAATAATATAGGTGATTTATAGATCCTGAATTCCCCTTGGGTAAGAGTAGATGAGTAATTAATAAGAGAAGAAAACAAGTAAAAAAAGAATAGTTGAGAAATCCCTTACAAAAATTTGTCAGCCAAACAACTATGAAACAGGGTTTTAAAAAACATTAAAAAGTGAGAGGACATGTGTCACCCATCTAGAAATGAATAATAATACATAATAGAGCAAGAATAATATTAAAAGAATAATATGGTATGGATTATTTAATTATAGACCACATAATAGAGAACTTGAATGGAAAAAGATGTAAGTTGAAAATTTTCTTACCTTGCAGAGTAACTCCTAGAACATGATAGTTGGGACCTTGGGGGCTTAAAGAAACCTTGGGTGGACTACTATGGAGGTAATGATACCAGATCATTGTTGATTAGGAAATTGGTATGAATTTAATGAAGGAATGGGTTTCTATTTATAGCAAAAGTGAGGGAATATTTTAATAATTTCCAGGGACACCTCACTAGTGGTATTTGAAAAACCAGGGGCTTTACCATGCTATTTTCCCATGGTATTGGCCACTTGGGACACCTAATATATTATTTTACTATAAAAAAGTCTACCAGATTTATTATATCATTATTACATCATTAATTAAGTCATTAACACAGCGAACCTCAAAACTGTATTTTATACTATTCACCGAAAAATCAAATATTTCAGAAAAATCCCAAAAATTCACCTAACCATTTTTCGATGTGTAGAATTCAGAAATGAAATTCATTTTTTGAAAATAATTTTCAAAAATATAATTAATTTAATTTTAAATAAAATCATACTTAATTTAAAAATTAACAATTTTAAAACAATAACTGCTTTTATATCAAATTGAAAAATTATCCAAGGTGTTATTATTTTAAATACTTAAGAAAATAAAATAATAATACAATATACTATTCATTAGGAACATATTACTTTTCATAAGCGTATTTACTATTCACTAAAAAAAGTTGGTTCAATGAGACTGCAAATAACATACTGAACTCAATTGTAGATAACTGTTTTTCGAAATTCAAAACATAGAAGCTGAAAAATCATGTTTAAAGGATAGTTATAAATATCTAATTAAAAAAATGTTTCATGAATTTAATTTATTTTATAAAAAACATGGGGTGTTATATTATCCCCACATTCTAGAAATTGTGTGCTAAAAATTTTATTTACTCATTATACAAGTGAGGGTAACTTTCCCTCATAGCATTTATAGATTCCCATGTTGCTTCTTCACCAATGTGGTTTCTCCAGAAAAACTTTACCTAATGGATTAACTTGTCCCACAATAACTGTTCCCTTCAATCAACAATTTGTATTGGTTTCTCTTTATAAGAAAGGTTCTCTTCTAGATGAGTTACTTTAGGGCTCAATACATGTGATGAATCTAGAACATACTTTCTCAACATAGAATCATGAAAAACATTATGTACCTGAGAAAAACTTGGAGGAAAAGGTACTTAGTATGCAATTGTTCCATTTTTCTCTAGTATTTCAAAAGGACTGAAGAATCATGGACTTTTCTTTACTTTCTTACCAAAACGCATCACACTTTTCCAAGGAGAGATTTTAAGGAAATCATGGTCACCTACCTCGAAAGAGAAGTCTTTCTTTTTATTCACTGCATAAATTTTCTTCCTGATCTAAGCTATCCTCATGTGATGCTGGATCATATTCACTTTCTTAGCCACTTCCTCTACTAATTATAGTCCCATCAACTTCCTTTCCACAAATTTATACCAAAATATGGAGTTCGACACCACTTCCCATTCAATGCCTCAAAAGGTTCCATCTATATACTGGAATGAAAACTGTTATTATAAGAAAACTCAGCTAAATAATGATGTTGATCCCAACTTCACTGGTTTTCCATTAAACAAGATCGAAACATATCCTCCAATGTATGAATTGTTCATTCTGAATGCCCATTAGATTGAGGATGAAAAGATGTACTAAAATTTAATTCTAGGCCCAAAGACTTCTGAGGGCCCTTCCAAAGATAGAAGTGAACATGGGATCCTTATTATTTATAATGGAAAGAGGAAATCCATGTAACCTAAAAATCTCTTTGAGGTATAGTCGAGAAAGAAAATATAATGATATTATATTTCAAACAGAAAGAAAATGTGCAGATTTTGTCAGCTGATCAAGAATAACCCAAATTGTATTGTTACCTTGAGAAGTCTTAGGTAGTCCCAACACAAATTCCAGGGATATATTCTCCCATTTCCACTTTGGTACTGGAAAAGGTTGAAGAACCCCCTTCGGTAACTGTATCTCTGCATTAACATGTTTACATGTCAAACATTTCATAGTAAATTCTGTAATATCCCTTTTTATTCCATCCCACTATTAATACTCATGAAGGTCTATGTACATCTTAGTACTTCCAGGATAAATTGAAAATGGAGAACTATGAGATTCACACCACAAATATTTCTTTAACTGGGAATCACAAGGCACACACAAACTTTTTCCAAATCTTAAAACACAATCTTTATTGAGGTTAAATTCTGGAAACATACCCATTTTTACCAATTCTACCTTGTTCTGTAGCTTATAGTCTTCCTTTATTGCTTGCTTAATTCTGTCTGATAATGATGAATGCACTACAACCTGAAACAAAATAGATTTATTCTCTTCACCAATAGCTTCTAAGCTAAAATTCATTAAATCATTAATCATGGGATCATGTTCCAAATGTAACATGGTTAATTATACATGATGTTTTCGACTCAAGGCATCCACCACTTTATTTTATTTTCCTGGATAGTAATTGATCATGAAATCAAAATCCTTTATCAGTTCAATCTATCTTCTTTTCCTTATGATTAATTGATTCTGAGTGAATATATACTTCATAATTTTATGTTCAGTATATATTTTACATTTGGTTCTGTATAAATGGTGACTACAAATTTTAAAAGAAAAAACCATAGCTTCCAATTCCAAATCATGTGTGGGATAATTAAACTAATGAGGTTTTAGTTGTCTAGAAGCATAAGCAATTACCAGATCATTATGCATTAGAACTCAACCAATTCCCTTCAATAAAGAATCACTATAGATGAAAAAGTCAACATTTCGGTAAGGTAAGGACAAAATTGGGGCATTCTCCAATATATTATTCTGGTCCTGAAAAAAAAACTTCACATTCTTCTATCTAAACAAATTTAACCCCTTTTTCATGTTAACTTAGTTAGTGGTCTAGATAACCATGCAACGTTTTTAATAAACCATCAGTAATAACCTGCTAATCCAAGAAAACTATGAATATCTATAACATTTGTAGGTTTTGTCCATTCATCAACCACTTTTTTTATGGAAGGATCAATTATTATTCCATCCTTATTTACAAAGTTCCATGAAAAGAAATCAGTTACAACCAAAAATCACACTTACTGAATTTTCCATACAGTTTCTTTTTTTTAATGTTTTCAAAACAACCCATATATTTTTGTCATGCTCCTCTTTACTTATATAATATACCAGAATGTAATCAATAAAAAAACAAAAAACTTATCCAAGAACACATGAAATATTATTTTCAAATGATTCATTAATAAAAAAGGAGAAATAGTTTACCCAAAAGGCCTAACTACAAATTAATAATGGCCATATCTTGTATGGAACACAGTCTTCAAGATGTCTTCGTCCTTTAATTTTAGCTGATGGTACCCTAACCTCATATCATCCTTTGAAAAATATTATGCTCCCTAGATCTGATGAAACAAATCATTGATATGAGGAAAAGGATACTTGTTTTTAACAGTAATGTTATTCAAGGCTCTATAATCTATGCAAAGTCCCATTGAACCATCTTTTTTTACAAATAAGACAAGAGCGCCCCTTGGTGAAGTTCTGGGTCGGATGAAGCCTTTATCAAATAATTCTTGCAACAACTTTTTTAATTCTAGAAGTTTCATTTGGTCCATACGACAAGGAGGTTTAGAAATTGACTTAGCATCAGAAACTAATTCAATAGTAAATTAAACCTCTTGATTAAGAATAACACCAAGAAAATCATTGGAAAAAACATCCAACTATTAATTTACCACTGGTATATCATTAATATCAATAGTTACTTTATCTTAAAAAATATGATCATGATAACATTCATTCCCATCCTTCATCAGTTTCTTAGCATCCTGATATGTTATTAACGGTATGGGTTCATTCTCGTACAAAAAATGAAATTCTTTCTGAAAAAAATTCATTTTCTCTACAATGTATCTTAGCATGATAAAATAAAATCAAGTCCATAACCAGAATAACATCAAACTCTACTAGAGGAAAAATAACAAGGTTTGTAGGTAAACTCTTTCCTCCGACAAGGATATATAGATTTTTATAATTTCTTTTTTCCTCAATATTTCCTCCAACTATTTTTACCAAGAGATCTAGTTTCATTTCATGAGGTTGGAATCCCAATTTTTATGAAAATTTCACAGAAATGAAGGAACATGTAGACCTTGAATCAAACAACACTTTTGTGAAATCTGAGAAAATTAGCAATGTACCTGAGACCTGCTCATTTGACTGCTCGACAACTGGTGATGTAGTTTCAAATTCCAAACCCTTCTATTTCCTATCTTGCTGATTCTCTGCTTGAGTAGCTAGATTTGGACAAATATTATACAAATGACCCAATTACTTATAGTTAAAGCATCTCACCATAATCATCTCATTAATTTTATGATCTTTTTCCATGCACTCAAGAGACATGTGTCTAAAATTTCTACATCGGTATCATTTCCTAGAATTTACAGGACATTCACCAGGATGCCTTTTATAACACTTTTCACAAGAATGGAAATTAATTTTCTTACCTCTATACTTCATTGACAAGTTCTTCTCCATTTCTTACCAACTTGAGCAATTCTTATTCATGTCATCAAGAGGCACTTGTGTGTCAGGAAACTCCATATCAACTTTTTCAGCACAACGAACAGGCTTCTCATACCTTTTAAACTCTCATGAGGCTAGAGCTCTTCACAAAAACGGTTTCAAACCAGAGTAAAATCTATTAATTTTACTTACAAAATCCTTGAGTAAATTCTGATACATAACTAGATATTCTTTCAACATTGGATTCATATGCTGCCACATAATCATTATCTTTCTCCTTTAGTTCCAATAATTGTTTCTCCATTCTTAGTGGAACAATTTTGGGAAAATATTTTTCAAGAAAAAGACTCTTAAAATAATCCCATTATAGATTGTCAAGATCATCTCTATATCCCATATTCTTAAACATATACCATAATTGATTAGATTAAAATTCAAAATGATAAATGGATAGTATTGCCTTTTGGCGTTCCGAACATCCCGTGAAATCAAATATCTTTTCTAGAGTATTGATCCATCATTCGACTATCACTGGATTTGTGGTTCCACTGAATACTGGAGGATGTTTCCTCATAAAATGATCCACTCAATACATGATTATTCTTGGTAGATCATGTTCCTCTCTATCATGGATACCACCCTGTTTATTTCTTGACTCAACTGAGCCATTGCTGTCAAAAACTGCTCTGCTCTGATTCCCACCATTTCGGGCTGTAGATTCGGACATGAATCAGCCTCTTGGTGCCTTCCTACATCAGATTCCCTATTTATTCTATAGAAACCCATTCTAAACAAACATTACTTAGATGAAGAAACCAATAAATCATTAAATTCTATAACATTTCAAATTAATCCTAGTGTAAAAATCAGTTATGGTATTCTTTTAACATCATCCTAACCCCTAAAGTTTTTTAAACCATCCTCTGATACCAACTATAAAGACCCAGCCATAAAACATTACTTAATATTAAATTTTATAGAAGAACATTCATTATTACACATTGATTATACTTTCAGGTTTACAGTTTTAATGAATTAGGATACCTTACATACATAACATACCACATTCATACAAGAGGATAATACTAAGAATAGTTTCAATTTTTCAAAATATATAACATTAAAGATTAAAAAATATTTCCTTGACAACACTCCATATCAAACATCATGAATCCCTTATTTCACTTACCCATCCTTATATCCTATGAAAAATATTTTAAAAATATGGGATGAGTATAAAACTTAGTAAGGGATATAAATATAGAAAGCATTAGTCAAGTGATAACATAAAAACCAATAAAATACATATCATAATATCTCAAATGCATAGAATTATCATGTTGTTACCTTTGGTAATATTTACCATATCACTCTTACATTCACCCTTACATATGGAATAACCTTTTGGTTAACTTCTATATCCAGAGTACCCAATGCGTTGGAGAGCTATAATGGGGATCACCCGTCATATCTTGAGCTATAATGGGCTCAACCCAACATATCTTGAGCTATAATAGGATCAAACCAAAATATCTTGAGATATAATGGGATCAAACCCAATATAAATAATGTCCAAGGAACATATAATGGTAATAAAGTATCTTGAAATTAGGAGAAATCACTCATTCCATATACATATAAAAATACAATCCCTTTGAAAATTATTAGAGACTTTTAAAAATATTTTAAAAGAAAAGTCCATTAAAAATATAATTGAAGTGATAATTAATAGAATTTAATGTACATGTGTATAAATTTTAAATACACACAATACTAAATAATATAAAAAAATTCATCACATCAATAATCATAATAAAACATAATGGATAAAGTAAAAGGTTAACCCAAAGATTGGAAATTGGGTTAATAATTCCATTATCTCAGGTTCTTCTTACTGTAAATATGTTTAAACCTCCTGAATTATGGTTAAAATAGTGTTATTAATATCTTACAGAAACATATGCATATTTATAATATCTTATATGATCATTTCATTTCATTATTTTACCCATTAATTGTTAGTATTTCGTTCCTTGCATTGTTTAGGGTGTATTTCTTTACATGATTTCCCTGATTGGTTCATGATGGATATTCATGTTGTTTAAAAGTAAAACTCCAGAATTGGAATGGAGCGGTATTTAAATATTTCTAGAACTAGAAATTATAACATTTATCATTTTTATGTTTTATATGAGGATGATTCATAAGTTAAAACATCAATGAAGTTCGTTTAGATCATCTTAGTGGTTCTTTGATAATAACAACCTCATTTTGTCATATAAATTAAAACCATGAGTACAAAAGAATTACAGAAACATGGATGAGAAATAATAATTATATTATAACCTAGTAGAACCATAAAAATGGTTTTAATGACCATAATTTAAATAATTATTGTAAATTGAAATCACATCATCCACGATGTTGGTAACTCGACACATCACAGACAATGTTTTTGTTTCTTGAATAAGTGGGAGAGGAGAAAAAGAATGATGATGAATATTACATAAACATGAGAACATATAGAATATACATGATTTCTGGATCCCTCATTACTCTTGGGTAAGAGTATATGAGGAATTAATAAGAGAAGAAAATTAGTCAAAAAAAGAATAGTTGAGAAATCCCTTACAAAACTTCGTCAGCCTAACGGCTATGAAAAAGGGTTTTAGAAAACATTAAAAAGAGAGGGGACAAAGGTCACCCATCTATAAATGAATCATAATAAAGAATAGGGCAAGAATAATATTAAAATAAGAACATGGTATGGATTATTTAATTATATACCACATAAAAGAGAACTTGAATGGAAAACAGAAAGAAGTTGAGAATTTTCTTACCTTGTAGAGTAAATCATAGAACATGAAGGTTGGGACCTTCAAGGCTTGAGGAAACCTTGGGAGTACTAAAATGGAGGTAATAAGGCTAGAGCTTTGTTGATGAGGAAATTTGAATGATTTTAATGAAGCAATCAGTTGGTATTTATTGATAAACTGAGTGAATATTTTAATAATTTCAAAGGGACACCTCATTAATGGTATTTGAAAAACCATGGGATTTACCGTGGAATTTTCTCATGGTATTGGAAACTTGGGACACCTAATATATTATTTTACTATACAAAAGTTTACAGGATTTATTACATCATTATTACATCATTAATGATGTCATTAACACACTGAAACTCAAAACTGTATTTTTTACTATTCACCAAAAAATCAACTATTTTAGAAAAATCCCAAAAATTCACCATAACAATTTTTTGATGTGTAGAATTCAAAAATGAAATCCATTTTTTGAAAATAATTTTCTATATATTATTAATTTAATTTTAAATAAAGTCATTCTTAATTTAAAAATTAATAATTTTAAAACTATAACTCCTTTTATATCACCTTGAAAAATTAGCCAAGATGTCATTATCTTAAATCCTTAAGAAAATAAAATAATAATACAATTCAATATTCATTAGGGTTATACCACTATTTATAAGAATATGTTACTATTCAACAAAAACAATTTGGTTCTATCAGACCCCAAATAACTTACTAAACACAAATGTAGATGACTGTTTTTTGAAATTAAAAACATAGAAGCTTCACAATTATGTTTAGAGGATAGTTATAAATATATACTTAAAACAAAGTTTCATGCATTTCATTTATTTTGTAAAAACCTTGGGGTGTTACATTATCCCACCTTCTATAAATTGTGTCCTCACAATTTTATTTACTCATTAAACAAGTGAGGGTAACTTTCCCTCATAGCATTTTTAGATTCTCGTGTTGCTTCTTCAACCATGTGGTTTCTAAAAAAACATTTAACTAATGGATTAACTTATCCCACAATACAAGTTCCCTTAGATCAAATGTTTTTTACTGGTTTCTCTCCATAAGAAAGGTTCTATTCTAGCTGAATTGCTTCGGGGATCAAGACATGTGATGAATCTAGCACATCCTTTCCCAACATTGAAACAGGAAAAACATTATGTACCAGATACAAACTCAGCGGAAAATCTACTCAGTATGCAAGTGGTCCAACATTATATAGGATTTCAAAAGGACCAAGAATGATGGAATTTGCTTTAATTTCTTACCAAAATGCATCACACTTTTACTAGGAGAGATTTTAAGGAAATCATGGTCACCTACCTAGAAAGATATGTCTTTCCTTCTGTTATCTACATAAATTTTCTGCCTTCTACGAGCTATCCTCATGTGCTGCGGGATTATATTCACTTTCTCAGCCACTTCCTCTACTAATTCTTGTCCCATAAACTTCCTTTCCTTGAATTCATCCCAAAAGCTAGAGTTCGACACCACTTCCCATACAATGTATCAAAAGGTGCCATCTGTATACTAGAATGAAAACTGTTATTATAAGAAAACTCAACTAAAGAAATATGTTGATCCTAACTTCCCTAGTAGTCCATTGAACAAGCTCAAAGCATATCTTCCAATGTTTGAATTTTTTGTTCTAACTGCCCAACATATTGAGGTTAAAAATCTATACAGAAAATTAATTCTATGCCCAAAGACTTCTAAAGGCCCTTCCAAAATTTATAAGTGAACATTGGATCCTGATAAGATACAATATAAAGAGGAACTCTATGTAACTAGACAATCTCTTTGATTTACATTTGAGAAATCTAATACAATAACATTGTATATTGAATAGAAAGGAAATGTGCAGATTTTGTCATCTGATCAACAATAATCCAAATTGCATTGTTACCTTGAGAAGTCTTAGGTAGTCCCACCATGAAGTCCATGGATATATTCTCCCATTTCCACTCTGGTACTGGCAAAGGATGAATCACCCTCTTTGGTAATTGCCTCTCAACTTTAACCTATTGACATGTCAAACATTTCATAGTAAATTCTGCAATATCCCTTTTCATTCCATCCCACTAGTAATACTCCTTAAGGTCTCTGTACATCTTAGTACTTCCAGGATGAATTGAAAATGGAGAACTATGAGCTTTACACAACAAATATTTCATTAGCTAGGAATCATAAGGCATAGACAAACTTTTTCAAAATCTTAAAACACAATCTTTGTTGAGGTTAAATTCTTGAAACTTACCCATTTTTACCAACTCTACCTTTTTATGTAGCTCATAGTTTTCCTTCTATTCATGCTTAATTCTACTTTATAATGATGACTACACTGCAACCTGAAACAAAATAGATGTATTCCCTACACCAAAAACTTCTAAGAAAAAATTTATTAAATAATTAATCAGGGGATCATGTTCCAAATGTGACATGGTTAATGATACGTGATGTTTTGGACTCAAGGCATCTGCCAATTTGTTTTATTTTCCTAGATGGTAATTGATCGTGCAATCATAATCCTCTATCAGTTTTATCTATCTTCTCTGCCTCATGTTTAATTGGTTCTGAGTGAATATATACTTCATACATTTATGGTTCGTATATATTTGAAATTTTGTTCAATATAGATGGTGCCTCCAAATTTTAAAGCAAAAACCATATCTGCCAATTCCAAATCATGTGTTGGAAAATTTAACTAATGAGGTTTTAGTTGTCTTGAATCATATGAAATTACCATATCATTCTTCATCAGAACACAACCAAGTCCCTTCAATAAAGCATCACTGTAGTTGAAAAACTCACCATTTCGGGAAGGCAAGGCCAAAATTGGACAATTCACTAATCTCTTCTTTAGGTCTTGAAAAAAAACATCACATTATTCCGTCCAAAAAATTTAACCCCTTTTTCGTGCTAACTTAGTTAGCGGGATAGATAACCATACAATTTTTATAACAAACCATCAGTAATAACCTGCTAAAACAAGAAAACTATGAATATATATAACATTTGTAGGTTTTGGCCATTTATAAACCACTTCTCTTTTGGTAGGATCAACTATTATTCCATCCTTATTTACAAAGTTCCCACAAAAATAAATATGTTGCTACCAAAAATCACACTTACTAAATTTTCCATACAGTTTCTTTTCTTTTACTATTTTCAAAACAAACTGAAGAATTTTTTCATGCTTCTCTTTACATCTATAATATAATAGAATTTCATCAATAAAAACAACCAAAAACTTATCAAAGAACTCGTGAAATATTCTATTCTTATGATCCATGAATACAATAGGTGAAATAGTTAACCCAAAAGGAATAAATACAAATTCATGATGGCCATACCTAGTACAGAATAAAGTCTTCAGAATGTCTTCATCCATTACTATTAACTGATGGTACTCTAACCTCAGGTCATCCTTTGAAAAATACTACGCTCCCTAGAGCTGATCCAATAAATCATCGATATCTGGCAAAGTATGCTTGTTTTTAAAAGTAATGTTATTCAAGGCACTATAATTGATGTAAAGTCCCATTGAACCATTTTTTTTTCTTAACAAAACAAGACAAGAATTCCCTATGGTGAAGTGTAGGGTCAGATGAAGCCTTTATCTAATAATTCTGGAAACTTATTTTTTAATTCCAGAAGTTCCATTTGGGCCATATGACAAGGAGGTTTAGAAATCGTCTTATCATCAGGAAATATGTCAATAGTAAAATCAGAATCTCGATTACGAATAACAATATGAATATCATTGGAAAAAACATCCAATTACTCATTTACCACTAGTACATCATTAATGTCATTAGTTCTTTTATCTTCAAAAATATGAGCATGATAACTTTCATTCTCATCCTTTATCATTTTCTCAGCTTCTTGATATGTTATTAATGGTATCGGTTAATTATTGTAAACAAACTGAAATTCTTTCAGAAAACAAAATTCTTTTTCTCAGGAATCTATCATAGCATGATAAAAATAAATCCAATCCATACCTAGAATAACATCAAAATCTACTATAGGAAAACAAAAATGTTTGCTGGTAACCTCTTTCCACAGAGAAGGATATGAAGATTCTTCTAATTTCTTTTTTCCACAATATTTTCTCCAGGTGTTTTTACAATGAGATCTAGTTTCATTTCATGAGGTTGGATTCCAAATTTTTTTGACAATTTCTCAGAAATGAAGAAATGTATAGACCCTGAATCAAAAAACACTTTTGTAAAATCTGAAAAAATGAGCAATGTACCTAAGACCACCTCATTTTACGGCTCAACATATGCTGAAGTGGTTGTAAATTCCAAACCCTTATGTTTTCTATCATTATGATTCCCTACTTTAGTATCCAGCTTTAGAAAAAAATTAGCAAAATGACCCAATTACTTACAGTTAAATCATCTCACCATCAGCTTCTCATTAATTTTCGGATCATTTTCCTTTCACTCACGAGACTTGTGTCTAAACTTTCCACATCGGTATCATTTCCTAGAATTTACAAGACATTCACGAGGATTCCTTTTACCACACTTTTCACAAGAATTAAAATTCATTTTCTTACTTCCATAATTCGTTGACGAGTTATTACCCATTGCTTTCCAACATGAACACTTCTTATTCTTCTCATAACGAGTCACATGTGTTTCAGAAAACTTCATATCAACCTTTTTAGTACAACAAAAATCTTATCATAGCTTTTAAACACTTGTGAGACTAAAGCTCTTAAAAAACGGTTTCAAACCAGCGTAAAATCAATTAATTATACTTTCAAAATCTCAAGTAAAATCTGTTACATACCTGGACAGTCTTGTAAAATTGGATTCATATGCTGCCACAGAATCATTAATTTTCTTGCTTCAGTTCTAAGAATTGCTTCTCCATTCTGATTCGAATAGTTTTGGGAAAATATTTTTCCAAAAAAAGACTCTTAAAATCATCCCATTCCAGACTATCAAGATCATCTCTATATCTTGTATTCTTAACCAGAAAATACCAATGATTAGCTTAAACATCAAAATGATAAATTTCTAGTATTACCTTTTGACATTCCAAAAATCCCATGACATCAAATACCTTTTCTAGAGCATTGATCCATCCTTCGGCTATCACTGGATCTACGGTTCCACTGAATGCTGGAGGATGTTGCCACATAAAATGCTCCACTAAAGATATGATTATTCATGGTAGATCATGTTCATATCTATCATGGATACCAACCATGTTTATATCATGATTAAACTAATCCATTGCTGTCATAAACTGCTCGGTTCCAATTTCCTCCATTTCGGGCTACATATTCAGACAGAAATCAGCCTCTTGGTTCCTTCCTACTTCAACTTCCCTATTTCTTCTGCGGACAACCATTCTGAACAAACATATCTTTGATGAAGAAATATGTTAATCTTTATATTAAATAACATTTAAAATGAATCATAGGGTAAAAATCATTTGTGTTATTCTTTTAACATCATCCTAACCCCTAAAGTTTTCTGAACCATCCTCTGATACCAACTGTATGGACCCGACCATAAAAAGTTACTTAATATTAAATTTTACACAAGAAAATAAATTATTAAACATTGTGAATATTTTCAGGTTTAGAGTTTTAAAGAATTAGGATACCTTAGATACATAACATACCGCATTCATACAAGAGGATACTACTAAGAACAGTTTCCATTTTTTCAAAATATAAAACAGTAAAGCTTAAAACAAGATTTCTTTGACAACACTCTATATCAAACATCACTAATCCATTATTTCACTTACCCATTCTTATATCATTTGAATAAAATTTTAAAAACCTATGATTATTATAGAACTCAGTAAGGGATATAATGATAGAAAGCGTTAGTCAAGTTATAACATAGAAACAAATAAAACCCATATCATAAAAACTCAAATTCATATAATACTCATGTTATTTCCTTGAGAAATATTTACCATATCACTATTACCTTTACCCTTACATATAGAATAAAATTTTTGTCAACTTCCATCTCTGGAGTACCCAATGAATTGGCGAGCTATAATGGGGCTCACCCGTCATATCTTCAGCTATAATGGGCTCAACCTAGTATATATTGAGCTATAATGGGATCAACCCAACATATATTGGGATATAATGGGCCCAAACCAATATAAATAATTTCCAAGGAATATATCATTGTAATAAAGTATCTTGAAATTAAGAGAAAGAACTCATTTCATATACATATAAAATGACAATCCCTTTGAAAATTATTAGAGAGACATTTAAAATTATTTTAAAAGAAAAGTCCCTTAAAAATATAATTGAAGTGAGAATTAAGAGAATGGAATGTACATGTGTATACACTATAAATAAATAAAATACTACATAATATCAAAAAAATCATCACAACAATAATCTTAATACAACATAATTGATAAAGTATAAGGTTAACCCAATGATTGGAAATTGGGTTAATAATTCCTTTACCTCGGGTTCTTATTAATTCAAATGTGTTTAAACCTCCTGTATAATGTTTAAAAGAGTGGTATTAATATATTAATTAAAAATATCAATATTTATAATATCTTATATGATCATTTCATTACATCATTTTACCCTTTAATTGTTAGTATTTTGTTCCTTGCATTGTTTAATGTGCGTTTCTTTACATGACTTCCATGATTGGTTCATGATGGATATTCTTGTCGTTGGAATTGAAACTCCATAATTTGAATGGAGTAGTATTTATGCATTTTCAGAACCATAAATTAGACCATTTATCATTTTTATGATTTATATGAGGATGATTAATGAGTTAAAACATCAATGATGTTCGTTTAGATCATTTTAGTGGTTCTTTGATAATAACAACATCATTTTGTCTTATAAATTAAAACCATGAGTAAAAAATAATTCCAGAACCATGGATGAGACATAATATTTATATAATAATTGGGTTCAACCATAAAAATGGTTTCATGACCATACCTCAATGGATTTATTTAAATTGAAATCACATCATCCATGATGTCGGTAACTCGACACATCACAGACAATGTTTTTATTCCTTGAATAAGTGGGAGAGGAGAAGAAGAATGATGATGAATTTTCCATGAATATGAGAACATAAAGAATATACATTATTTATGGATGCTTCATGCATCTTGGGTAAGAGTAGATGAGTAATTAATAAGAGAATAAAATAAGTAAAAAATAATAATAGTTGAGAAATCCCTTACATAAATTCATCATCCTAACGGATATGAAAGACGGTTTTAAAAAATATTAAAAAGATAGAGGACAAGGGTCACCCATCTTGAAATTAATCATAATACACAATAGATCCAGAATAATATGAAAATAAGAACATGGTATGGATTCCTTAATTTTATACCACAGAAAAGAGAACTTATATGGAAAAAGAAAGAAGATGATAATTTTCTTACCTTGTAGAGTAAATACTAGAACCTGAAGGTTGGGACCATTGGGGCTTGAGGAAACCTTGGGAGGACTACTAGGAAAGTAAGGAGGACATAGATTCATTAATGAATAAATTTGAATTAATTTATTGAGAGAATGGGTTGGTATTCATAGAAAAACTGAGGGAATATTTTAATAATTTCTATGGGACACCTCATTAGTGGTATTTGAAAAAGCATGGGCTTGCCCATGGTATTTGCCCATGGTATTGGCCACTTGGGATAGATAATATCTTATTGTACTGTACATAAGTATACGAGATATATTACATCATTATTATATCAATATTACATCATTAATGATGTCATTAACACACCAAACTCAAAACTGTATTTTTTATTATTCACTGAAAAATCAGTTGTTTCATAAAAATTCAAAAAATTCACCCTAACCATTTTTCAATGTTTAGAATTAAAAAATTAAATCGATTTTTGCAAAATAATTTCCTAAATATTATTAATTGAATTTTTAAATAAATTATACTTAATTATAACAATTTTAAAACTATAGCTGCTTTTATATCACATTGAAAAATTAGCCAAGATGTCATTATCTTAAAGCCTAAAGAAAATAAAATAATAATACAATTTATTATTCATTATGGTCAGATTACTAGTTATATTACTATTCATAAGGGTTTTTTACTATTCACCAAAAAACAAGTTAGTTCCATCAGACTCCAAATAACATACTGAACACAATTGTAGATGACTGTTTTTGGAAATTCAAAACCTAGAAGCTACAAAATTATATTTAAAGGCTAGTTATAAATATCTACTTATAACAAAGTTTCACACTTTTATTTTATTTTTTGAAAACCTTGGGGTGTTACACAAATCACCACACCTAGATACTATCCACTTTGGATAGAACTGACTCACCCTCATTGTTTTGGACCGCATCATAAGGATGCATCTTTGTGAGGAAAGAGCCCCTCATTCTTATGAGTCTGTAGGTAAGGAAAAACATTCCTCGATACTATTCTTCTCAGATGAGGGTCTTTCTATAGTAGTCATTGAGTAACACCACTTCCCAGACCCGTTGTTGGGTCACTTAGAAAGATCATCGAGAACACCACTACCCAAACCTGTTGGACGGTAAGCCAGGAACTATCATCGGGGAACACCACTTTCCAGGCCCACTGGAGGGTAAGCCCAAAACTGTCTTTGGGGAATTCCACTTCCCAGCCCTATTGGAGGGTAAGCTCAGAATGATTTTTGTGGAATTCCACTTCCCATCCCCACGGAAGGGTAAGATGTGAAGAATCAATGGAGAATTCCACTTCCCAGCCTAACTAGAGGGTAAGCCCGATACTCCTATGGTGAGCCTATCTGTATAATTTTTTCTTTGGGTGTTTTCCAATCATTTTCCAAACTGGAACATCCACATTGTATCTCAAAACCCACTTAGGTGGTCACGATTATGTTCTATGTGGAATAACACTGAGGATAGACATATCATGGGAATAAGTCTAAGTTCAAATGAAGGAGATACGAAGGATAAAAGAATGCTCAGTAAATCTCAGAGAGTACACAACATGTGAGGATGACACATAGCATGTGGTCCCTCTTCAATTCCTGGTCGTGTCTCTATCCGGACATGGAATCCATACTATATAGGGGAACACGCCGTGTTGGTGGACTACATGGTGTGTACTACTTATCTGAGGTATGGTTGTGACTACTACCCATGTGTTCTTCACATGGGATGTACCACATGATGATGTTGTACAAGGCATGTAATGATATTACACTTTGTTCTGTCACTTTGGTTTTCCAAACCCTAGCTCCACCATTGAGGGAGGACTATATGCCATGTGTTCTTCAGTGAACATGACTTGTAGTCAAGGATTCTGCTAGAATCCTATATTTGCACCAAATCATCACATGCACATAGAATCATCCTTTTTCATGGTAAAAATTGCTTGGAAATGCTCTGAAATCATTGGATCTAGCAGAAGAACATGGAACTGATTTGCTGTTTATCACGAATTTTCTATAGCTGAAACGAAGGGTTTGGAAAGATCTTCCGTGTTGCACCATGGGTTTGTTCCTCCTTGGATCACTGTGAAACCACCATATTCTTCATCCTCTTTCCATTTCGTTCATGGATATATGACTTGCTCATGATTTTATCACCATTTGGTGAATAAGATGTGATTCCAACTTGTTACAGGTGCTCAATCGAGCTTGGGTTTTCTGTTAATCTTTGAACCGGGATTAGAGGAAATTACACGGTGAAGAACACATATAAATTTAGGGGGAAGAGTAACCAAAACAAGGGTTTGGATCATTTTACAAGTATTATTGGCCAAACAATCATAGTTTCTCAAATCAGGTTAGATTAACCTGAAATAGAATTAAAAACTGATACTCAGGATCATTAAAAGTTCAAATCCAAAGGCGCAAGTAGAAGGATGGAGATTCAATAAGAGCAACTATTAATTTAAGGAATAAAATGAAATGAATGATTCCAACCTAGATTCAATCACTTTATACTAATGTAAAATTTGTTCTTTGATTAAGGATGAGGGTTTACTGTTCTTTGATAAACCCATGCCCAAGGATTCGTCATCTTTCTTCATCAATGGGAGGAGTAGAGAAGAAAGGGTTGTTGTAGTTGGCGTAACACGATAATGAAAGAAATTATCAAAAATAAGAATATATAGTCTCAAATTAGGTTTAAGGATTTTTCAATTAATTTATTAATCCACTTAAAACCTTCTACTAATGAATGAGGGGTTTAAACATCCCACACCGACTCATATTATGTCACTCCTAGGGTGAACACCACATTCCAGAACCAGCCATGGTATTAGATTTTCTAGATAATCAACCATTTAAGAATTATTCCATTTTATTTGATTAAATACACATGTGTAATATAAAATATATTAATATTTTCAAATAATTAATTTTGTGCACAGTGGGCCTCATAATCACACGTCTCAATGCCTAGATCTGGAATAATATTCATAAATATTTAAACTTTTTATTAGGAAAGAACCAAGTGTCTATATCATTCCCTCCATTAAGATTTTTGTCCTCAGAAAGTAAATCAAAATATAAAACTTGGGGTAATAAGCCCACATCAAGCTCCCCTATTCCCAGGAACTCTCCTACACATTCCTATGATACAACAGAAATCACACCAGAGGAATGGATCATTTTTATAGGGCCCTCTCCTATCGGTCTTCAATCTCCATTGGGTACCCCACAAAGGTGGTTCCATACTCAATTTCCATCTCACCCTATTCGATAATGTGTGTGATGTCATGAACGTATCTCCTTTTCTACGACATGTATAAGACATCGTGCACCAGATCCAGCTGTGGGGGTAAGGCAAGCCGGTAGGAAACATCACCGATCCTCCGAAATATCTCATACAGCCCAACGAACCTCGAGGATAGCTTATTTCCCCAGCTGAACCTCTGCATTCCACATCTTGTGGAGACTCTCAAAAAGATATGGTCTCCATACTTTAACTCCAATTTCTTTTGAGAATGGTCTACTTAGGACTTATGTCTTCTCTAGGCTGTCTTCATCCACTCAAGATTGACCTACACTGTTTCCTTCATCACCTGTGCCAACTCTGGGCCCATAAGAGAGGACTGTCTAATCTCCTTCCAACACAAGGGTGACCTACAGGGTCTTCTGAACAAGAACTCAAAAGGTTTCATGCCAATAGTGGAGCGGTATCTATTATTGCACGTGAACTGCACCTTGGGCATGTGATCCTCCCAGCTCCGGCCAAAATCTAACATTAATGCTCTCAGCATATCCTCTAGCACCTAGATAGTGCACTCGGTCTGCCCATTGGTATGGGGGTAGAAGGCAGTACTAATCCATAGCTAGGTCCAAAATGCCTCTTACAGGCCCCTCCATAATCGTGACGTGAACTTCATGTCAGGATCAGAGACAATCGTCTAGGGTACGTTGTGAATTAAACTATCTCCCGCACATATAGTTTCCCCAAACACACCACCAAACTATGCTCCCTGATGGAAAGGAAGTGTGATGACTTCGTGAGTTGGTCGATTGATACCTGGATTGCATCATCGCTCTTCATTGTGCTTGGATGACCAGTGATGATGTCCATGGATATGTTGTCCCATTTCCTCTTTAAGATATCAAGAGGCTATAACGACCTAGCTGGTACCTAGTGCCCGACCTTCAACTGCTGACAGGTAAGGCATAGAGAGACGAACTCAGCTACACTCTGTCTCATGTTGGAAGACTCAAATTACTGCTGAATGTCCCTATACATCATCCCCACACCAGGATGTACATCTAAGGGAGAAGTGTAGAATTCATAGATCACTTCCACCTACATCATCACTGGAACAACTATCTACCCTGGAACAGGATCTCATGATTATCTACATCATAATATACATCGGGTGCGTCGTATGTAGATATCTGATCACAAAGAACTTCACAGTAAATATTTCTTAGATGAGACTTCTTCACACATTTGAGGAGCATAAGAGTCAACTTCATGAACTGAAGGAAGAATATACCTTCCAGCCCCATCAGGGTCAACTACTGGGAAGCCAACTTTTCTATAGATTCCTACAAAAGGCAATCCTGGGACCTCCTGCTAAGGGCAACGACTAAAACATTTCACTTCCCTAGAGTATAAACGATCTCAAAGTCATAATCCTATAGGAACTCCAACCAGTGCCTCTACCTCAGGTTCATGTCTCTCTAAGTGAAGGCATACCTAAGACTATATTAGTTTGAGTAAACTATAACGTGCTCTCTCAGAAGGTAGTGTCTCCACACCCTCAAAGAGAAGACTACTTCTACAGAATCCATATCATATTTCACACAATTCTTCTCATCGGGTCTCAACTACCTCGACCCATATGCAATGACTGCATGTCCTTGAATCAGCACGAAACTGAGCCTATCCCCCGAGGAATCAAATAAACCATGAACTCAACTCCATCCTTTGGTAGCCATAAAATAGGATTTCTTTTCATCCTCTTCCTCAAGTCCTCAAAGGCCTTCTGGCACTGCTCCTCCTTGGTAAACAACTATCCCTTCCACACCAGAGTGGTCAAAGGGGATGTGATCCAGGAGAAGTCTAGTAAAAATATCTAATAGTACCCCACCAAGACAAGAAAACTATTTACCGCTAATACATTTTTCGGTGGCTCCCAAGAAATCACTGCTTCGACTTTCACTGGATCCATGACTAAGACCTACTCAGAAATGATGTGCCCATGAAAGTGAACTTGCCATATCCCAAACTGGCATGTTGAGAGGTTTCAGTAATTATGGTGCTCTTGAAGAAAATAAAGGACCATAATCAAGGGCCCGACATGCTCCTTCTCTATAGAAGAGTAGATGAGTATGTAATCAATGAAGACAATGGAAAAATGATCCGAATTTTGCTGGAAGATCTTGTTCATCAAATCCATGAAGATAATGGGGGCATTCATCACATTGAAGGGAAACAATAGAAACTCGTAGTTCCCCTAATGAAACTGAAAGGATAACTTTGTGATATCAGCCTCACTAACTCGCAACTGGTGGTAGCTGGATCTGATATTGATCTAAGATAACCACATTGCACCTCATAGTTGATTGAAGAGGTTTTCAAAACATTGAAAGTGGTACTTGTTCTTTATCGTGTCCTAGTTCAAGCGAGGATAAATTATGTAGAGTTGTAAGCTCCCTTCTTCCTTCTTTACAAACAAAACTAGAGCCTCTGAGGGGGACACATTGGGTCTAAGGAAGCCTTTGTCACAATGGTCCTATAATTGTAACCTCAACTACTAGAGCTCAGTGGGAACCATCCAATATAAAGCATAAGTTATTGGGTCAGTCCCTAGATACAAGATGATATAGAACTCCCACTCCTAACTCATAGGTAGTCACAGAATATCCTTGGGAAAGATGACCATATAATCTTCCACAACTGATGGGATCCAAATACCTAAAGAGTCTACTTCTCCATGGGTATTACTTACTAGCTGATGGGTGACAGGCTGTGACCTCATGCTCACAGTTCCCACTGGTCCCTCTATGAGGTCTCTCTAGCCAAAAAAGTAGAACCTCATCCCACCAGTACAAAGGAATCTGACTAATCTGCGGCTTCATTTAATATGGTCTTGAACCATGGAAAGAAAATGCATGCGTAAGATGACATCATAGGGGTCTATCGTAATGAAAATTAGGTCCCAAAAGAACCTCTCTCCCCCAAGAGATAGTTATCACTACCGGACGGTGGAAGATACAGATGAAGCATTCCATGTAGGAATCTCAAGGCATAGCAGCTGTGCTAGATGTGATGACCCAGACACAGATGCCACTTAACGGGAGCTCGGAGCGTAGTGGGCCACATGGACTCAAGTGAATCTTCCCAAATTCCAGAGGCTGCCGACTAGTAGTGAGGGCCTAGGGTATGTTTATGGGAAGACTATTCCCTCATTAGCAGAGTGTAGCATATGAGAAGGAATATAAAAGAATAGTAAACAGTGGAAGAAATATAAATAAACAATGAAATCAAACTTATGTAATAGGTAAAAGATAATATCAATAATTTATTAATTAGAAAAATGATGATATAATGTCATGTAACAAGAAAACTGGAAAACATGGATATAAGAAAATAGGAAAAAATTGCTCCCCAACATAAAATAAAGCAAATACTTCTCCAAGAATCCTGAGATCCAACACGGTCATCTTCTATAGAGCTCCATTGTAAACAACATGAAATAACGTGTTTGAATCTGTATGCTTCCCTTTGTCAACACCTACAACCAAGTAATCTACTTTGGGTACCAAACTGTTCTCAGAGAGGGTGTGAGATAAATCTCAATGGGCCACCCCGAATGATGTCTATAACATCGACCTCTGAAATAGACTATAGAAGTGTGTATGCATGAATATATAAGGAAATTAGTATAATATAACTAAAAACCCAAGTACTAGCTTCATCCCTTGACTGGTGTCTGGACATTTAATGAGTTCATTAATTAATAAATCATCATTTAATGTTAATAGGTCATGTGAGGCATAACTAGCACTGACATCACCTCATGAATGTATAAGTAGTGAAGGTCCCATGATATAACAAGGCAACCTGAAAATGATATCCAGTGAGGGAGTTCTAGGGTAATAACCAAAGTAACATAGATCTCATGGAATGCTAACCCTGTAGTAACTGAGTATAGCTAAGGGGTAAGAGTGTAATCCAAGGAGCGTAATCCAAGGCATTCCTCAATAAGGTGCCTACCAGGTCTGAGGTGATTTTCCAAGGTAAAATAGGGCTGAGAAAAGATAAGGCCCAATGGGCTTTCACCATGGCACCTACTAGTCAATGTTGGATCCAAGGAGTGTTTCTGAGGTATTCTTTAATAATGAAATGGACCCTATGATAGTATATTGGGCCTTCGAGGAATAGACTAGAACCAGAGACTAGGTGGGTATCAACCTAGGAAAACTGCATCCTTGAATTGGAATGGGGTTCCCATGACCCAATGTATTCTCCTCTTAGAATACATGGAAAGCTCGATTCAGTCCATTACTATTTGATATTGTAATCATGTAAGAACTCATTTAGTTTATGTTTGGCCTTCCATTACTATGGATAGTTCATGTAGAGTACAACCATTTATTTATAGGACCAATCCTTGTATTCCATTAGTTTGGACATGCCAAGTATCATTGAAACCGTTTAATAAAGTCTTTACTAACCATTAAGTAATATTTCATAATTAAAGTTCACTCTTCTACCTTACATCAACATGGAAAGTGGTTCTATAAATATGTAACCTTTATTACATCTTATTTGATTAGGCAATGTTATATACTTAGTGTACTTTCCATTCCACATCTCATATTTAATAATCAATTTAAAACACTAACATTAGGTTGTTCAAGTTGTGAGCATACATGGTACATGAAATTATGAAATTATCATTAAACAGAAAACCATTTATTATAGGAAGGCTCACCTTTAGGAAGGTAAAGCATGGGAACACTCTAATAGTGGATCAAACGTGCCGAAACACAAAAAACCAAATTATGGAACAAACTTTGACATGAGGGGTATTGATTTGTCCGTGTAACCACTAAAAACTAATAAAATGTTTGGAAAAAATATAACCATAAGATTCTAAAAAGTATAATCCTGGCATGTAAATTTGAGAAATGGATTCCAGCGAAACCAATGGTCTCCACACAAACATTCCAAAAACAATAGACTTTAGGAATAAGTTATAGAACACCCACCTTAGGGATGTATAACCCTTCTCATCTAGTATCAACCCTTGATTTTCCTTATATCAGAGTAGATCTATGAAAAGTGAAAAAATCACACATGATGATATCTTGGTCGAGAGAAAGAGAGAAGAATAATGGTGAAAGAGGACTTGAGTACTTACCATTGCGCATCCAATGTGACGAACAAAAGCTCGATCGGATTTCGAATGGTGAAGATCTCCTGATACCAAGTTTATATCTTCAAAAATCCCCAAATTGATAGGGAAATAGGTTAATCCTGCATAACCTCATATTAGGGAGGAAGGGGTGGCTTAATAGATCATTAATTAAAAAAATAGAAAACAATACCCAGAAAATTAGCCTGTGCACGATATGTCTGCACGGTTAGTCAAACCATGTGAAACCTGTGCAGGACAGCTCTGCCCAAATGGGTTATTCCACACGGTTTATCAAACCATGTGCAACCCATGCATGTGTACCTAGAAAAAATGGACCCTCACATAGTTACTCTGCATGACTATGTGCCAACCATGTGAGGTGGATCTGTTTGAAAAAACACCATCTGTAGTGTTTGTCAAACAATCCATAATTCTACATTGTTTACTATAAACCTTCTACATAGTCTTTTTTCTCCAGAAGGATGGGTTCCAAGATCCACACAAGACCGAAACACCCTCAAAAATTTTACTAACTCATTACGCATCAATATTAGGTCCAAAATAAAGATTAAACTAAAAATTAATGGATTCATACATGAGTGGAAAACGGGGTTCTTATAGTATTCCCCCTAAAAAGACTCTCCCCCTGAGTTCTCCATCCAAGGGTAAATAAAAACTGTCTGAGAAAAACTCTTTACATTGGGTATGTACGATGACTTCCATCTCCCTTGTATCGTCATGTACTCATCTATGCTACCGTACCACCCATAAGAGAGGCACATACTTCCCTTAGAGAACCTTTGTGCTTCGGTCAATGATACATACTAGATACTCGTCAAATTTAGTATCAACATCTATCTCAACTTCCAAGGGATCAATGGTATGAAACGGGTCCGCATGACATTGGAGAATTTCTGAGACATGAAATACATTTTTCATGGAATAGTATCTCTAAGGTAGTAGAAATTGATAGGCTACTAGCCCAACTCTCTCTGGAACTTCAAATGACCCTACGTAATAAGGCGAAAGACTTCCCTGCTTCCTTAAACATATATTCCATAACCTATACGATACCTGAAGCAAAACCTGATCCCTAATGTCAAACTCAAGAGGTGGTCGATAATGATCGACATAAGATTTCTGTTTACACTGAGCAGTAGTCATATGCTTCCTGATTAGCTAGACCTATTTTGAAGTCTCTTAAATAAGATGAGGAACTAGTAGGGCTTCCTCACCTGCCTCTAGCGAGCACAAGGGTGAACAACATGACCTACCATATAAGGCTATGAAAGGATCCATCTGAATCATCACCTAAAAACTGTTATTATAAGTGAACTCGATGAGAGGGATATGATTCTACCAATAACCTCTAAAATCAAGGACACATGCTCAGAGCATATCATCTAGAACATGTATTGTATGCTCCGATGGTCCATCGGTCTGAGGGTGAAAAGTTGTGCTTAGAATCACTTGAGTCCCCATCAATTTCAGCAAACCCTGCTAGAACCGTGAAGTGAAATGAGAATCCATATTTTAAATGATAGTACATCTAACCCCGTGTAGTCATATGCTCTCATAGACATATAGTATTCTTATTTCATCAAATGAAAAAGTCTCCAAATTAGGAATTAAGTAGGGTGATTTAGTTATTCGTTCAATGACTACCAAGATTGCATCTCTACCCCTCAGCAACCTAGGCAAGCAGACTATGAAATATATTGCAACATCCTCCAATTTCCATTTTGGTACTAGAATTGGTTGTAACAATACTGAAGGTCTCTGGTGCTCTTTCTTCACCTCATGACAAGTGGAACACTTAGTGATGAAGCCTGCAATCTTACATTTCATTCCAAGCCACAAATATTGGAATTTTATTTCTCGATACATCTTTGAGATTCTTGGATGAATTTACCATTGAGAAGTGTGGTAAAATTTCATAAAATTTTATCTCAAATCTACATGAACCCTAATATATCCACATAGGTGCAGGATGCTATCTCTATCCACGGAACAATCCAGAGGTGGGTTATCTCCTGGTGTACTCTCACAGAGAACCAAACCATCAGGATTTGAAAACTACCTACTCTTCACTTTCCCAAATAGGGAAGAGGTAGTTTTTAAGGCTTATAGGTAATATTTCTTGTGATTCTCATGAAACTCAAGATGATGTTAAAAAAAGAGGCACATTGACTTCCATTCATCATTAGCTTCTTGTACGACCTACGTTTGAGTTTTCCAACTCAGTGCATTAACAACCACATTGCCCTTTCTACGTGTATAGGAAAGCTCAAAATCAATGTATTGTAGATATTTGACCCATCTCTATTATCTGAGTTTCATGTCACACTAAGAAAATATATAATTGATGCTCTTGTGGTTTAGATAGACCAAAAAGTGATCACCCAACAAATAATGTCTCTGGAAACGTAAGTCATGGATAACTGCTACAAGCTCAAGGTCGTGTCTCATGTAATTTCTCTCATGATGCCTCAACTATTGAGATTCGTTTTTCAATGAATTTTTATTCTTGCATCAAAACTACAAATCGAAAAATGTATGATGCAATGCAGAAGACGACATAACCTTTACCTAGTATTGGAAGAATCAGAATCGGTGCCAAGACAAGCCTCACTTTCAGATCTTGAAAGGTTTCTCGCATGCTCCTGGCCATAAGAACTTAACACCTTTACATGTAAGTCCAGTAAGAGGGGATATAGGACATGATAATTTCTGTATGAAATTTCTATAATATCTAGTGAGCCCTAAGAAACTCCTAATATCAAACACAATTTTTGGATGCTCCCAAGAAACAACTGCACTGACTCTTTTAGGGTCAACAGATACTCTTGATTCTGAAATAATATGACCCATAAAGCCATTGGTCTCTCGATCCTCTATCTACTACTTGGGCTCCTGAATCTCAGTAGGTGATATACTGTATGGAGGAATGGACACTGGAGTTTCTCTAGGAATAAGATCAATTATAAACTCTAACTCTCTCTTAGGAGGTAATCCAAAAATTCATCAGGAAATAATTCCATGAAACATTCAGCTACTATAGGTAAATCAGTTTGTTGTAAACCCAGGTCCTCCATGAAAAAATTTGTAATCTGGGTGGTCACTTCACCTAGACCATGATGTTTCGGTCTAGATCTCCTATCCTAGACATCCAACTCACCCTCGAAAAGATAACTACCAGCTTATGGTGATGTAAAATAAACCCTATGGCAATAACAGTCTAAAAAGTCATGATAGTGGACTAGCTAGTCCATCTAGAAGATGACATCGAAGCACGTCATCTCAAGAAAAATGAGTTTACACAAGAAATGTTGACTTCCTACCTCAATGGGACAGTCCTTGTTCTGGCATATACCCTCCGTCTGTATTCCCAACAATATATCAGGGGTCATTACAAAATAATGATGCTATATCTCTAGTCCAAGACATTCCACGATAGATACAAAAATAAAATAGTTTGAAGCACCTATATCAAAAAATTTTGAGGCAATAGTAAAGGCTTCTAAAGTAGTACCTTGTATTCTAAATTGTCCCACAGCCAGTTCCTCGGGTATCAATTGTAAAGAATGAAACTGACCTGTTCCATGGCCCTGGGAAACAGATGGACTACCATGATCATGATTGCCGTGCTGGTACTACTGGTGATCAGGGGTCGGAATACTTGCGTCCATAACCTCCTCATGATCTAGACCTGCTGGTGCTATTACAACTTCCTGCCTCATGTGGTGTAAAAGAACAAGCTCTTGAAGGTGGAGTTGGCATAGATACTTTTCCACTCAAAGCCTGTGGAAAGGTCCTATAAAAGCGATAAAGATGACCCATACGGTCGCAAGATCAACACTCCATAGGGTATCTATCACATTGGGGATTCTTATGCCCCAATCTTACACATTGATGAAACATCACAGAGCTATCGAACTGGATACTCTGGCTTCCAATTCCCCGACAAAAAACCACAAGGGTACGCTTCCTGTAACTAAAAGAACTACTGGACTACAGTGACACTGATCCTTTAAACCCAGTACATGTGTCATCCCTTAGGTTGTGATTATTGATAGGGGAATGATCAATTATCACAGAAAAGGTATGAAGGTGAAAGACATTCAACTAAATTTGAATGGCGTACTAGATCCCATCCTAAAAACATCTAGCACCTAAAATCTCATCACCTGCAAGAAGCGATGAAAAGCACTCTAAATCAGTGAGATGTGTTGAATATCCCATAACTGACATAGATCCATTCTTGAGATGCATGAAATATCTGGATCTATCAGCTCTCAGTGCCCGAGGAAAGAACTGGTCATATAAGGTAGTCTGGAAATCAACCCATAACATGCCCTGATGATAGTCAGCCTATGTAACCACATCCAACCAATGCTCAGCTAAATCCCAAAGCATGTATGTAACATACTTTAATATTCAATCCAGTGGAGTTAATAGATGCTCAAAGATAGAAAACATGGTCTTTAGTAAAGACTCAGTTTCCTGAGAACTGACATCCCCTAAAAAAGTAGGAGGATGCTACTGCTGGAACTAACTGGTCAGATCATCCATCATAGGTGCAAACTACGGAACACTTTTCATGGACTGCATCAAATGTAATAAACTATCACAAACTTGGGCATCAATTATCAGATTATTTACAATAGATAGTTCCTCAAGTGGCACTTTTGGAAGTAATACAGGAGGCTCAGGGACCACCATGTATGGATCATGATCGTCACCACATTTTTAGAGAACGATATAAGGATGTCATGGCAGTATTGGTCTACAAATGCCAAGAACATTCCCCAGGACATGCTTTGGATAATAAGATAACCTCACTAATGAAATTTGAACGTTTGAAAACTCACTACCCAAGGCATACTACCCAAATTACCTACATAGAGGGTGATGTATCCGTAAGTGCTCAAGTATAAGTTTCATGTCATTTTGAAGTTAATTTCCAGGTTCACTCCTTTACCATTCATAAGCATGACAAGGCAGGATAAGGATGTGAAACCAATACAATTTAGTTTCTAGGATTAAATTTATAATGGATATCCATTTTCGATGGATCAGTTCCCATACATCTATCACCCAAAATGACACACATTTCTTTATAGTATAATGGCTTGACTCGGTAAATTACTCATCCCATCCCATCGGGGCCCATACACCTTATGAATTGAGACATAGAATCACTCAATCTAACACAAAGTAATACAAGTACAAGAAACTATCACAACATCACTCTGCAATTATAGGCATATCAAGCAACAAAAAGTAGTGAATTTCACCTGTATGGAATGTCAATAAGCATGACATGTAAATTCTAGGTTCTTATAATGATGTATGTAGAAACTATACTTACCCTCATATTATTGGACCAAGGTTGAAATAAATTATCAAAAAAATGTAATAATAAACAACACCACACTACATGTGCATCACCCAATGGTAAAATAATATCAACTTTAATAGGAAAAATAGAACAATAATTGTATTTTGGGTAACTTGGATTTTACCCTGAACATGGGTTCGTGACACCCAAAAACGGCTTATGACCAAGTACTATGAATTTATATTCTCCAATCTATTGGCTCCAGATAGTAATGTAAGAAAATAAACCACCTCTGATACCACTTTGTGACTACCTGGACCGGGATGCCACTTAACGGGTGCCCTGAGCCCGGTGGGCCACATGGACTCAAGTGCATATTATTGAACGCCAGAGGCTTCCGACTAGTAGTGAGGGACTAGGGTGTGTTCGTGAGAAGACTATTCTCTCATTAGCAGATTGTAGCAAAATAGAAGAAATATAAATGATTAGTAAACAACAGAATTAACATAAATAGGAATCGATAAACAACAGAAGAAAACTAATTCAATAGATAGATGAGAATAATAATAATTGTATCAACTGAAAAAATGATGATGTAATGTCATGTCACAAGAAAACTAGAAATCAAGGATACAAGACAATAGGCATAAAATTTTCCACAAAGTAAAATAATGAAAATACTACTCCAACCTTCATGAGAACCAACTCAGCCATATTCTATCAAGCTCTATCCAAAACAGTAAACAACCAAGTGTTTGAAGCCGTATGCTTCCCTTTTTCAACACCTGCAACCATGTAATATACTCTTGGTACCTGACAGTGCCCATAGAGGGTGTGATATAAATTTCTGTGGGCTACCACCAACATTGACTATAATATTTGGCCTGTGAAATGGAATATAGTATTGTTCATACATGCATATATAGGTAAGGCAAGAAATACAATATAACTAAAAAACAATGCACCTACTTCAGCCCTCGGTTGGTGTCTGAACATGTAACCAATTCATTAATTATGTAATTACAATTTAATGTTAATAGGTCATGTGAGGCATAACTAGCACTCACATCAACTCATGAATGTATAGGTAGTGAGGGTCCCAAGACGTAACAAGGCCACCTAAAAATGATATCTAATGAGGGAGTTCTAGGGTAATAACCAAGGTAACGCAGATCTCACAGAATTCTAACTCAGTAGTATCTGAGTCTAGATAAGGGGTAAGAGTGTAATACAAGGAGTTTAATCCAAGTCATTCCCTAATAAGGCACCTACCGAGTCCAAGGTTATTATCTAAGATAAAATGGGGTTAATCCAATATAGGGCCCTATGGGATTCACCATGGAACCTACTATTCAATGTTGTATCCAAGGAGTGTATCTGAGGAATGATGAAATAATTAAAAGGACCCTATGGTAGTATACCGAAAATCTTAGGAATAGACAAGAACCGGAGTCTAGGTGGATATCAACCTGTGAAAACTGCATCCTTGAATCGGAATGGGGTTTCCAAGACCCAAGGTATTGTCCTCTCAGAATCCAAGGTGACCTCGAGTCAGTCCATTTATATTTGATATTATAATCATGTAATAATTCATTTCATTCATGTCTATAATTATATTAGTGTGGATAGGTCAATTATAATTTCAATTATTTATTTATAGGTCTAAGCCTTGTCTTCCATTAGTATAGATTTCCCAAGTAGTGTTTCAAATGTTTAATCATATCTTTTTTAACCATTAAGGCATATTCCATAATTAAGGTTCACTCTGATAACTTCAATAAATATGGAATGGGGTGCTACGAACATGCAACCTTTATTCAATATTATTTTTTAAGGCCATGTTATATACTTAGTGTATTTTCTAATCCATATCTCACATTTAATAATAAATTTGAAACACTTTCCTTTGGTAGGTCAAGTGGGGAGAATACATGGTAAATTCCATTATGAAATTCCCATTAAATAATAAACCATTTATTATTGGAAGGCGCACCTTTAGTAAGGTAAAGAAATGGCACACCTGAAAGATGGCTCAAACATGCCTAAACACTAAAAACTGAATTATGGAATAACATTCAACATGAGGTAGATTGAGTTGTGGGTGTAACCACTAACAACTAATCACAAATTTAGAAAGAGCATAACTATATGATTCTAAAATGTATAATAATGTAATGTAAATTTTAGAAACAGCTTCCAACGAAACTAGTGGGCCCCACACAAACATTCCAAAAAACAACAATATTTACTGATAAGTTATAGACAACCCACCATAGGGTTGTATGTTCCTTCTCCTCCAGTATCGACCCATGATTTTCCTTGGATCTGAGTAGATCTATGAAAAGATTAAAAAATCACACATGATGATATATAGGTCAAGGGAAAGAGAGAAGAATAATGGCTAAATAGTACTTGAGTACTTACCATTGCACATCCAACTTGATAAACAAAAGCACGATCAGATGTCAAATGATGGAGATATCTTGATTTCAAATTTAGATCTTCAAAAATCCCCAAATATATATATAAATAGTTTAATACCACAATAAATCATATTTGGGAGGAAGGGGTGTCTTAGTAGATCATTCAGGGAAAACTGGAAAAAATACCCAGAAAATTAGCCTACACACAGTTTGTCTGCACAATTTGTCAAACCATGTAGAAACAATGCAGAATGGATCTGCCTAAACGGTTTGGTCCTGATGGGTTTTAAAACCACATGAAACCCATTCATGGACACCTAGTAAATGGGTAACTCATAAATTTATGTGATACAGCTATGTGCCAACCGTGTGAGGTGGATCTGTCTGAAAAGTAAAGGATCCATACCTGAGTAAAAACAAGGTTCTTACACTAGAGTCTCAACTGGGAGCTCTAGCTCCCATAAATAGAGTCGGGAGATAAACGAGTGGCTATAGAATGTGTGTACTAGTAATAAGGAAAGAGTATAGTAAAAACTAATCGTACCTCGAATAATCCTATGTTCCACTTGATCGTGAACATCTATAGCCTGTAGATATCTGTGGCTCCGACTTCCTGCTCCATGGGCCTAATGTGGGCCACTGGGTTGTGGTTGCAGGAGTATCATGTATCATCGTCCCCTACCTATAGCTTCTACCTATCCTCTACTATATTCGCCTCCCTGGGGACCTCCATGTCCCCACCTGGGAGACCCCTGGTCATGGTGATTCCTCTGCCGTGGTGGTCCATCTACTTCCTGGGATGCTTGGTACGCCTAGTCAGTCAGTCCTAGGACATGTGTCTATACCCTTCACATGTATAACATAATCTTCCCCCAAGATTATCCTGGGCTCTGTGTTGTCTCTTTATTTCATGGAAATGCCCTAGAGTCTTCTCATGGAAGGGTCTCCAATACCAATATCTCTGGTGCTTGCCTTCTCTTGAAGAAGACTCAGCTCTATCATTCCTACCACTAGTTCCATCTACCTGGAGTCCCTCTTCCAGGAAGATATCTTTGAATATTTCTCGATCCATCACCCCCACATATGTGGAGATGCAAAGGGATACCAATACGGCATTGATCTCTCTATGGAGCCCCTTATTGAACATCCATGCATGGAAGTAGCCATCTCTGACCATATCTAGGGAGTAACGGGTAAGATTAGTAAACCTCATTTCATACTCTACCACCATCATCCCACCCAGCTACAATTTCAGAAGTTACTAGATCTGGATAGAGTGAAAACAAGAGTGTTAGTACTCTTCATGAATGAGATGATGAATGTTTTCCCACGTGAGTGTCCCCTGGTCACGTATTTGGGTAACAAAACTCCACCTTCGCCCAACTGCATTGGGAGAGTGGATAGCTTCAAAAGCAACTCTCTGATCCATTCAGGTCCACACCAGTTTGAAAACACAGACTACTAACTCCAGCTTATCCTCTTCCACCTGAGGATCAGACTCTCCATGGACCCACAAAGGTCATTGTCGCCAAAACATGTGAAGTTTGCTCAGTCAACATGCATCCTCAACATGTCCTGCTGGAACCAACTACTACTCAATGGGCGGAGGCACTACTACCTATCCACCAGAAAGAAGGGGATCACATGATGGTCCTTTAACTGAACCCCTGTCTGTCATTGGGTCGTCATCACGAACCAAAGTGGGAATACTCGCTGGCTATAGTCGTAGAGGCATCCTAAAAATGGTTAAGGAGTACCACAGTTGGATGAGATTATATATATACCCCAAAAAAGAGTGGTGATATGACTCAAGAAGGGTAGTAAAAGAATCAAATCCTATATGATGCATGTACCATTGATCCCTACAACCAAAGTCTAAAGGTTCTATGTCGAAAATTTGGTAACCATGGTCCTTTTGAATGGATACATCAGCCGCCACACCTACACTAGACTCCCTGGCCTGAGAGCCTCTATCAAGAAAGTTTGACATTGTTTCACTCATCCCAAACAATTCCTTTAAGGGGTAACTTCTGAAAAAATTCCCAAGGAATGAACCTTCCTCTATTACCACTTTTTCATGACCTAACCCCAGTGGGGCTCAAGCCACAACTACCCCAAGCCCGCCTCGATAGGCCAGGGGTTGGTGACTAGTGCTGAAGGCATAACAACTGAAGGAGCCCTTTTCTTAAACACATGTACTCACACACACTACCAAATAAATGAAAAAGTATAGAGGAAAAAGGAATAAAAGATGAATCTTCTATAAAATGGACATGCATGAACTAATAGAAAGTAAAAGGGTATGGTAGTGTATGATGAAAAGTAAAGGAAAAAATAAACGCCCAAACCAGAAACCTATCCCAACTTGAAGGGAACTGAAAAACTGAAACAATCAAGGGCCCCGATCCTATATCCCAACAACGACCACCATATGTGGTCCATGCCGCATGTATCCCTAAGCACCTCTAAAATCATGATCGACCTATCTAGCATCTACAAATGGCATGAAATGTGTTTGGAGAATCCCAAGCAGAGGTGAGTATATCCATACACAGTAGGGCTCCCCAAAAAGGTCAAGGGGGAGCATTAAGAGATACAATGAAGAGAACTAGTAGAGAGAACAAGGTAAAATAAAAGTGAGAAGGAGAGTACAACTCAACCCAACAATAGTGAAAGTAGAATCATCCTAACACAAGGAGCTCAAGATGGCAAGGAGTTGAACTCCTCATCGAGTCATCGCTACCTATATCTTGAGAGTAGGCCCATCCAACCACGAGAAGCTCAACATGGAAAGCACATGGCATACCCCATGCATCTTCATCTCTCCTGGAAAGAGGATAACCAAGACCCAAAGAGTGGGTACTACAATAGGATATATATATATATATATGCTCATTCAAAGAAACCTAAACAAGAGAGTATGAGAATATCCATCTCGTATCTCAGTATAAGAGAGTGAGTTGACATTAGTCCGAATGTAAAAACCATCAGCGATGCCCATCACCTCATCATAACTTCCTAGGAGGAACAAGTCAAAGGGCCTCAAATCACGGCACCTCGATACCATCCTCTTTGGGTGGCATTGACTCGCCTGCACAGTTTTGGGTCGCATCACAAGTATGGGTCTCAGTGGGGAAATCACCCCTCTTCTTTATGACATTGTTGGTAAGAAAAACCTCTCCTCATCACTATGCTACTTAAACATGGGTCCTCCTCTTGTAGTCATCGAGGAACACCACTTCTCAGCCCCAGTGGAGGGTAACTTGGAATGATCATTAGGGAATGCCACTACCCAGCCCTGCTGGAGGGTAACACTGGAATGAACATCAGGAAACACCGCTTCCCTACCCCACTGGAGGGTAATCCCGGAAATATCATTGAGGAACACCACTTCCCAGGCCCAATGGAGGGTAAGCCTAGAACTGTCGTTGGGGAATACCACTTTTTATCCCTGCTGGAGGGTAAGCCTAGAATGATCATTGGGGAACGCCACTGCCCAGCCCAGCTAGAGGGTATGCCTAATACTGCTCCGGTGTGCCTGTCTGTACAAATCCATCTTCATTTTCTATCCATATGCGTTCCAACCTAGAACATCCACATCGTATATCAAAAGCTGCTTCTGAGGGAATTGTGGCTTTCAACCTGGGAAAACACCAAGGATATGTGTCTCGTGGTCCAAAATCCAATTTCAAATGAAGGAGATACAAAGAATCAAAGAATTACCAGTAACTCTCAGAGAGTAAATGGCGTGTGAGGTTGCATGTGGTCCCACTTCACAGATTGGATGTTTCTCTTTCCGGACACAGAATCTATCCCATATAGGGGAAAGCAATGTGTGGGTGGACAACAAGGTGTGTCTTGTTTATCTGGGGTCCTTCCATGACTCCTTCCCATCTTTACATCACACGAGATATCCTACATAGGGATGCAGTACACAACATATCAAGATAGTACATTTTGTTCCATCACTTTGGTATCCCAACCCCCAGTGCCACCTCTAAGGGAGGGCTACACGCCGTGTGTTCTTCACTGAACATGATGTGTAGTCAATGATTTCACCAAAATACCATATCTGTTCCAAATCCTTGCACGCGATTCGAATCATCCTTCTCTGCATCCATCATTGCCTGAAAATGATTGAAAATCACTAGATCTAGCAGAAGAACATGGAACCGGTTTTCCCTTCATCGCGAATTGGCCTCGGCTGAAACTAAGGTTTTGGATGGATCTTCTGAGCACCGTTGTGGGTTTTTCTACCTCAAATCATCATGAATTTACCAGATTCTTCATCGTCAAGGCATATTATTCTGGGATATATGAATCACTCGTGATTTATTTTCTATTTGGAAAATTCATTGTGGTTCCGCCTCGTTCTATGTGCCCGATTGAGCTTTGGTCGCCCGACAATCATCAAACCGGGATTCGAAGGAATTCCCCAGTAAAGAAAACATAGAAATTTAGGTGGTAAAAGGAAAAAAACTAGGGTTCGGATCATTGGCCAAGAGTTCTTCGCCAAACAATCATTGTAGTGAAAATTGGGTCAGAATAACCAAAAGAGAATTAAAAACCGGTAATCAAGTTCATGAAAAGATCTAATCAAAAGGAACAAGTTCGAGGTAGGAGATTCAATGTGATCAACTTTTAATTCATGGCATAAAATGAAAAGAATGTGTCCTACCAAGATTTAATATATCCTTACTGATGTAAAACATATTCATCAATAAAGGAGGATCCACTCCGCTTTGGTATGCCTAGATCCAAGTATTTGTCATTGTTCTTCATCAACAGGAGGATATGAGAGGAAAGGGTTGTCATCATTGGTGTAATAGGATAATGAGAGAAATTATCAAAAATAAGAATTTATAGTTTCAAATTAGGTTTAGGTATTTTTCAATTAATTAATTAATTTAATTAATTAATTCACCTAAAACCTACTGCTGACGAGATAAGGGGCAAAACTTCCCAAGCCGACTCATATTATGTCACGCCTAGGGTAAACATCGCATTCTAGACCCAACTATGGTCTCAGATATTCGATCCGATCAACAATTTAAGATTTATGTAGTTTTGTTTTATTAACTACATGTACATAGTGTAAAATATATTAAATATTTCAATTTAATTAATTTCAGGCACACCAGGTCTCAGAATCACACACTGTCTTAGTGCATGGCTCTAGAATAATATTAAAAAATATTTCAAAGTCTTATTAGGAAAAAACCAGGTCTCTACATTTTTTTCTATAACTTATAACGTAGAGGGATAATTATACAAATGGTTGAAATATTTTTATAGAAGTTATTATAATTATGATGAACATAGAAATATAGTTTTCATGTAAGGAATAAAATGATAAAGTCTTGACATGGTTGAGATAAATAGTAATTTATTAAAATAAAAATAAAAATTTTCAAAAGAATTATGGAATTAGAATCTTATCAATACAATGATTTTTAATATATAAAAATATTATCATTAATTTTATATTTATTTCATAAGTTTATAAATAATGGTTTAAGAAAATCTAATTCATTCATAAAAATGATCTCAATTCATAACTTCAATTTGTGACATTCAAAACTTTTTATGGTCATCACTTCTGGATAATTATAAAAATAACATTTTATATGAAAAATAAAATTGAAAAGAAGAAAGAAAATGTTTGTATTTTAAGTGGACTAAATAAATCAAAATGGATAATAAATAAAATAACAAAACATATTTCTCTAATTAATTCTGGATTTCTAAAGTATTATAGTCATCCCAATAGCTACCACTATATAGAAAATTCTCTAGGTTAGCGATCTCTTTTTTAATTCATTATAATGATTTTATATATTATTAGAATTAGGTAAAAAAATTATTTAGACTAACATATTTTTTATTTATAAATTAACCACCTATACTAAAACTTACAACTGTGCTAAAAAATCTCAAAAATATTACGTATAAGAAACCACCAAGTTATTTGTTTCTCAATCCAATAATATTTCAAGCATGATAATAGAGTCAATCATTTTTCACCCTAAAAATAAAATTTTTATAATAAAGTGATTTGTCACTCAATAAATATATAAACAAAAAATCATTTAGTATATATATGATCCTATGAATCCAATGAATCTAAAATGGGTACAAAATAATGATTTTATTACTGGATATTCATAAATAAAGTACATTAGTGAATTTTTTTTATAACCACTAATATCATTATTAATTAATATTATGTAAAAAAATTAAATTGATTTTTTAACTAATAAATGAAAAATTTAATAAATATAGACTCTAATTAATAAAAATATTGAACATAGTGTCAAACTTTAAGTACACAAAATGTTATTCTCATGTAAAACATCAACTAATATATTATCCCAACAATTAATGATTTCATTCTCAAATATAAAAAAATTAAAAAAATAACAATCAATATATCCTTGTTTCCCTCAAAGAAATATTATTTCAAAAATAAAAAAAAAATCTATTTTATACAAATAAATAACTGAAAATATGTTGGAAAAAATTATAGAGTGATGAGGTCTACAGTAAGAAGATCCACAATCTTTAAAGAAGTATATATCGTGATATAGTATTAATAGTTACCCAACATCAGAAATAATCCCAATTTAAGTTGAATTTTTTAATATTCTTGTCTTATAAAATAATTCTTGAAATGGAATACTTACTTACAAAAAGACTCAACCATGTTAATACACACATATAATCTATTGTTAATGATGATAAACACTCATTTTGACTATATGTCAAAGTCATTTAATAACAAACAACCACTCATTTAAATATATTTAAAATCATGTATCATAAAATAAAATAGTAAGAATATATATTTGATGTTTTTACATATCAATAAATACTGTAAAGTAGTATAAACTGTATTTGAATCAAATTATTCATCATCTAAATCAAACATATAACTAATTTAAATTACTAATGATCTCACATTCCATGAATCTAGTTCATGGACAATGTAGAAATATAAGGGTAATTAATCATCATTAACTAACCTAGGTGGTTTCAGGAATACATGAATAGTATTGGATATAAAAATTCCCACAATACCTATCATATATAACTATTTAGTTAATAATTAATGTAAAATACCTTGAGAAGATCATTATTCATCCCTACCCATTAAATATTTGGAATCAAGTTATTAATATGATTATAAAAACCATTGTAAGATAACTATAATTATTTAAATTAAAATATAATATTAATGAAATTCATATATTACTACCTAAATGTGCAAGATGTTCTCAATAATTATTTCTATTTCATGATATTTTTTTTATTCAAAATTGGGAAATGTGCATGAATAAATACATCACTATGAATAACATTAATGTGTATTACCGATGAATCATATTATCAAGGTGGATCTTTCTATTAAACGCTTCCCAATAGATTATCCAATAGATCAATAAAAAACAAAACTTAACACAAACTCACTCAAAAAAACCTTATTATCATATCCATAATAAAAATAATCTATTAAAACTTTACAACACAACATTAAATTATAATGTATAATTCTATTTGGGTAAAATATATATTAATTTAAATTTAATAAGCTTATAATAATTATAAAATGTAAATTATATTAATATCTAAAGAATAATATTAAATTTTAATCCTCCCTTTTATTTCCCACTTCAAAAGAATTTTCATTCATGGGATAAGAGATATAAAAAATAATTTCTATAAAATTAATTATATATCTTAAAATAAATTATAATAGTACTTAATGTTTTACCAATAGTTTCAAAAGATTGTTTTCAGAAAATATAAATTCATTATAAATATATTTACTATAATAATCAATGGAATACACTTCAACAATATTATAATCAACAATTTACCTCACTTTAGAGAATTTTAAATTTCATGGATTATATCTCTAGTTAGTAGATAATATTTACTTCACATTCCCCAAAATCCATGATATAATAACCCCAATTTTCATTATAACCCAATTACTCCATAGTTTTAAAAGATATATTAAATATTACCATCATATAATAACTAATATATGTTAATTAACACATTCAAATCACAAAATTCAAATGATTACTTTCTTATTATAGTATTTTATCTTCCCCAATTATGTGATCACAAAAATATATCTAATATTAATACTAAAATAAAAACTAACATTCTCATTAGAATAATTACATTACACTATAATAATTGACTACTAATTTCACTTCTATTTTATACATTGTAACACTATAGTAAAATTAAATTTATATTTAATGAATTTACATCATAAAAAACTTTAAGATATCAGTAATTTCATTTTAATTTTGTTAAATAAATATATTTCCAAGGTGGTATCAAATCTAATATGCATAATACTACCTCCTCTAACCAAAGTAATAAATTGTATAAAATATTTCAAGGACCTATACCAACACATATAAACTAAAATGTTATTGTAAATATTGATAAGGATACCATAAGTACATTAATTTATCTAAAATAATTTTATTTCCAAAAATATTGAATAATTGAAAACCATATCCCCATAGTCTCAATAATTAATTAGAATAAATAGAGTGCCATAAATTGAACTACTTTGCAAGAAACTACATGGTCATAGGTAGTGAGATCCATTTTCATATTGAAGTTTATCATTACTGTATAAAAGTTTATATTACAATCATAAAAACATAATCAATAATTAACTATTATCCCACTTCCTAAGGTGTTTATATTTTCTTAGATCACTTACTACTAATTCTAAAATAAAATTCATGATGTGAAATAATAACCCATATTTCTTCCTATCAACTATTACCTATATAGATTGGTAATCAAAATGATCAAAACCCATCATCTCTAAAAAAATCGTACTATTAAAATTGATTAATTCCCAATGAAAACCTAATCATGAACTAACATATTATCAATGTCAAAATGATAATAATTAAAACAAACCAAATGTGGTGTCTCCTTATTTGGGAATTTGATATTATGTTCACAATTTACCCTTTTTTCTAATGATTTAACCTATTTATTGAAAATAACATTATCCCATCATGATAGAAATTTCTATATATGTATATGTAATTAAAAAGGAAAAAATCTATGATAACCTCATCAAGAATAATTCCACCATATAAAACTAGATTAACTTTATCACTTATTTACCATCAAATACTAAAAATAAACACATTGTCTCAACAACATCATATTTTTATCCATTTTAAGGATAATATTTTTTGAATATTTATATGTTTACGACATACACCCTCAAATTAAAAGATGCACATATTTTCTATATCAGTCCCTTATGAAACTATAATGAGTTAAATATGAGTGTCTAAATACTCCACTTCTTTTAAATTCAATAAAAAATTAAAATATAATTTAATAAATAATTTATATATTTTTTAAATATATCCATAGCATGATGAAAAGGGAAATTAAAATGATATTAGATAATTTCATTATCTATCTTATAGAAAAAAGGTATCTCATTATATAATAAAAATTATCTATGTCTCATCCTTGGTATTTCCTGAAATCTATATTTGATAATCTGTAGGGTGATATATTGAAAAATATCATCTTATATATTATTTTCAATACTCTCTATCATGACTATAGATGTATAGTGTAACATGACAGTATCTATAAACACTACCAATAATATCTACAGTGACATATCTATATATTCAATAAATAAACTTCTTCTAAATATCAAAACATGAAATAAAAATAAAAATGTAGAGGTTGATATATATCTCAATTTTCTATCCCAAAAAAATTGATCCAGATATCATTCATATTTGGAATAAGAATAGTCTCTTAAACCAAACCTATATAACATGTGCTTACTTCTTAAATACTCAATGTTCATATGTAAAATTATCCTTAAAAACATAAACTGCTCACATTAATTTTAAAGTCATAAATTCTAACTAAATTGACTAGGGTTTCATAATATTATTGTTCTAAATTTTTCCTAAAAAGCATCACGAATTACTTACTATAAAATACCTCCCACACAATTTTGATTCTGATCTATCATTTTCTAAACTAATGGTTAGTGAAATCAAAAAATCTACCTCCAATAATATATGGTCTATTGACTAGAAATAGTGTATATATTAAGAATAATTGGAGGAATTATATCTAAATGTAACTTTTAACATATGAACATGCAACACCATCAATCACTGTATAAATTAATTACTATAAATGTAATGTAAATCATGTATAAACAGTAAAAATAACCATATTATAATGAAATTTCACTAAAAATCTCTACATATACCGAAATATTTTGAATATATCTAATAAAAGATAAATATTAAAATATATAATCCTTCTGTGTCTTACCCAGAAAATATTGTGAAAAAATAATTGTCTTATCTCCCTCAAATCTCTAGCAAAATATATTCTCTATTCTCCACAACTGTTAATGTATATGAACATATAAATGAGAAAAATACTCATGTTCATCTAGGGGAGAGTAATAATACTCAATATTTTCAAAAATATTTGTGAGACAACAAAAATAAACAACTTATATATATGTGTATCATAAATATATAAATTATACCTAAAATTAAACTATTCATAACAAATATTCTATTATAATACTAACAAATAGGATTCATTTCATATAATGGATAATCGTTTTTCACAATAAAAATAATCACTATATAATAAGGTATTTATATAAATTTATACTAAATTATTATAACAACATTATATAAAAGTCCCATGAGGGAAAGTTTTTTCTCAAGTTCACCACGAACAAATGATAATGAACTAGAGGCCATTAATTTCATGAGCCCGTCTAGATTTCCATCTAACCCGACACCTGGCCCAGCTTGTGGAATGACCTTAAGGGATTTATTAATCCCCATGGGCAGGAAACCAGTTCCTAGGAATCAATTAAATCTTATAGGAATGGTTTACCCCATAAAATAATTATCCAACAATAAATATAATTTTTACACAACTAAATCAACACCCATATCATTCCATAAAAAATGTGAAATAATGATACGATGGTGATTTACACATTTAGAAAGTATATCAAGGAACAAATATCTCAGAACAGGGAGGTAACCAACTAGATAAACAATACATCCATGTATAATGTGGGTCGACGCCACATGTCAACACCCCCAATACCTATACAAAAGAACAAATTTCATAAAGAACCATCATCTCTACCATATAAGAACATTCCATCACATGGATCAAATATAAAAAGGTCTACATATACCCAAGGGTATATGTAAGCTGCAATCTAAATTTCTCTATATGATACCACTTAAAAGATTCCATGAAAGGACAATAATTGATAAATTAACAAGATGGTTTTTTGAGGAAAAGATAATATAATTTATTTGAAACTTTTCTTTATTATAAAATGGGGAATAAATATGAAAATAAGAAAAAATGGAAGATAAATATAAAAACCATGGGAAATCTATATGTAACTTGGGTTAGATGGGTCCTAGGATGCTAGTACTCTCCATAATCATATCATGGAGATGATGTTCAATCTCTTGCTTAAGCCAACCAATCCCTACCATAAATATTTATTTAATGTTTCAATGGAATCCTGCTAGGTAGACTGGGCCTCGACCGTATCATCTCACCCATAATACTAGACCTTATATTACCACATAGATTCATAGGATTAACATTTTATTTAATCCAATATCTATATCATGTAAAATCACTTTTTAATAATAAAAAATTAAATAGCCAAAAAGATTTATGAAAAGAATCCATTTATAAAAGGAAATTCACCATCAGAACTTTAAATCACACCAAATCCCATGAAAAAAACCTCACACACCACCCACATAATTTATAAAAACCATTTTTAATCCAATGTGATCATAATAAAATCATAAAATAATGTAAATTCATGGAATCAACTACCCCTTTCTTGAAAATATCTGAAACCGGTTGGAAATCACAAGTCACACAAAGGAGGGACCCTAAAGAAGAATGATCACACCAGAACCATCAAGATCCAAACCAAGGAAACAATATTGAAACCAATTTATGTCATCCCATCCATTGGATACTTGAGTACACAAGAATAAAAAGTGTAGAGACCAAGAATAGGGATGGTGAGAAGAAAAGAGGAACTTAATTGATGTTTTCTTAATTATTCTAAGCCAAATGACCAAAAATATTGGATCCCAAGGGAGTGTAGGAGGAGAGGTATGTGTGCCTAGGGTAAAGGGTATTGAATGGGTTGATAAAGGTGGTAGGGGTATAAAAATATTGGATGGTTAGTTTATGTATTTCTATATTATAAAGAATCTTGAATGACACACTGTTTGGCCACATGGTTTTTCAAACAATATGCCCACCATGAAGAACCTCTCTCCAAGGGGAAAAGAGGATCAGATATTTTCCTAGTGCTGGTGTATACCCATTCATATGGGAATATGTCTTTAATAATGCCACTATCCTGGGTACATGGTTTCCATTAAGATGTAGCAAGATTTCTATTAACCATGCACCTCCTTCTGTCCGACCTGAAAACAACAATTTTTTCTTAAAAGGAAATTGGGTAATCCATGTAATAATGGTAATGGAAAAAGAGAAAATACATTAAAATAGAACCCCATATGTAACAATTCTCTCTACAGTGAAATATTTCCTCCCTCAGAAAGTAAACAATAAGTCCAATCAATGAATAAATGGGGATAATTCTCCTCCAACCATGATTTCTATTTACAGGTCTTGTGCTCATCATTTGAATGATATCAAAGGACTCTATCAAAGGGTATAGATTCTACCAAAATAAACTTCACATGGGAAACCACAATTCATACTGGTTGTTCTAATGTAGAAAAGTTTGATTTGAGCTCTATCACTTCCCAGTTCAGTATGTGAGAATGGTCCAGATTATACTTTTTCAATTGTAATATGTGGAACACATCATGGATTAATGTAAATTAGGATGGTAAAGCCAACTGGTATGCCACCATAAAAGTTATTTTTGAAATCCAATTGATATGATATACCTCAACATAAACGTACTCAATTTTTAAAAAATATGGTGACTGAGATGAGGTGCCATCTTTAGAAAAACTTGGTCACCCACTGAGAATTCCACATCTTAGAACCACTGAGTGAAATAAAACTTATGTCAATTATGTGCTATAAATAAAATATAAAAATATGTTTCTTTCTCAAGAAAGCCTTATATGATTCCCCACATTTCAAATTTTTTCAACCATTGCCTCTCTGTCGGCCTGGCCTCCGCCACGCCCCATAGCTTAGCTGCCCCTGGATCCTAGCTCCTCTTCTAGCTTGGTTCCCCTTTTTCTACCTTTAGATCTGCTTCCTCCTCATTCTGGTTCCCTCGGATCTGGAAACTTCTTTAGGGATGCTATTCATGGTATTCTCCAAGATTCTGTAGGGTCCTGTTTTCCAGTAGTTTTCTTACCCTCACCTAAGGGGTTGAGGGTTGGATCTTGTATCTCCCTATTCATCCCAGTTTTTGCTTATTTGGATGCCTCATCCAACCTCAGGTGGATGCTGGTGGCCTATTTTTGGGGTGTGAAGATATCCCTCTAGGCCTTCTAGTGGTTTGTTCTTTTCAGAGGCTTGAATGCTCTAGTGCACATTTACTCAATGCATCAGAACTCTTTCTTCATTGTGCTCAGCTCAGAGGAGGATTTCATTTTTACATGGTGCAATCCCCCCCCCTTGTGCATGGGGTCTATGGCATTTAATCAGCCGTGATGGTCTTTGGAGGTTCACAAGTGTAACAAGTGTTACATCGCACATGTCTAGATTTCTCTCTCGGACCTTCCCTTTTTGTTTTATAATGAGGGATTATTTAAATTTATTGGTGATTCCCTTCGTGTATTTGTTTTCTTGGATGATCAAACCCACCAGCCTGAGGATGTCTCTGTGGCCTGCATTTGTGTGGAAGTGGACTATTATTCTTCTCTTATAGACAAGATTTCTTTGTGTGTGGAGGGATCCTACTGCTAGCACTATCCCATTCTATACCCAGTTCTCCCATGTTACTGCTACCACTGCTTGCTTCAAGGTCACTCAATGTAGGTTTGTCGAAAGATTCATTTGGGTGGTCACCACCAGCATCCTCGGGTGGCCAACAGGGTTGCTGCTAGGGTTTCCCCTCCGCTGGACATGGATGAGGACAAGGAGCCTCCACATGTTTCTATTGATGATCCTTGGGTAGATTAACTTCCCCTCCCCACCCGTGCGATGGGGGATGACGTGATGGAGCGGGCAGTGGATGGTACCACCCCATGCTTGACCCTTGTGCCTCTTATTCCCTGAAGACTTCAGACCACCCCAGATCATCTTCTCAGCCCCATGCTCTCCTTTATTCAGAGGTATCATATGGAAGATGTTATAAAGGTCTTAATGGGGGTTCTGGGCTCTCGGGGTACCTCTCCTTCAATTAGGATTCCTTTTTTCAACCTCCCCTGCCTGATTGATGTTCAAGGGTATCCTACATATAAGGATATCTACCTCCTTGGAGCCTTTCCCACCAGTTCATGGACTGTGGTTCCTCAAAATCCCAAACACCATGGAGGCATGGATCTCTCTACTCATGAAAGTGATAATTTCACCCCACTTCCTTATAGCTTGGTCAGGGGCCATGGAAGGATGGATTCCCAAACATTGAATTCTTCTCCCCCTATCCTCTGTTTATTCTTGAGTATTTAGGGATATTCACAAGATCTAAATCCAGGAAAAGCAAGGAGTGTACTTCTTCCCACATCAATAAGGTCAGGAACCTGGAGGCCACATCCAGGGCACTATTGTTTTAATGTTATGTGTCCTCATTTGGAATGCATGTTTCCTTGGTTCCCAAGTGAATTCCAACTTCATTTCCTCCACGGTTAGAAAACAGAAAATTTAAATTGTTACGGTCCTTGAGCATAAGAACAGCACTATGAAAATAAATTGTTTTCTTGCAAACTTAGGATACATGGATTCTTGCATGCTGATCCCTCCAATAGTCATATTTGGATGATTTGGAATAAGAATATTCCAGTGATTAGTGTTAAATATGATGACCAAAAAATCACCACAAGGGTATCTTAGGGTAATAGGTTCATATTCATGTAATTTATCTATGGGATTTGTGATACCCAAAAGAGGTAATCTCTATGTAGTGGTATCTATGATTTTTTATCCTGTAAATATTCCCTGGATCATTAGGGATTATTTTAACATTGTTGTGAGTCCTGAGGAGAGGAAAGGTTGAGGTCCTTTTCCTAGGAAGGGAATCTTGGACTTCGTGAAGTTTATGGTGGGAAAAGGTCTTATGGACATGGGGTTTTTCAGGGGACCACATCACATGGTGTAGTAACTCAAATGGAAACCATCACTCTGGGAACCGCATGATCGCTGGCTCACTAACATGCCGACCATATCCATGTTCAATGATGCCAAGGTTGATCATTTAGTTCATGGGTTTTCTGACCATTCCCATCTTCTGGTTTCCCTTTCCTCCAGATAGGATAATATTCCAGGTTCAGATTCTATCAACACTGGATCCCTCAACCTAGATTTCATTATCTGTTCAGTATGGTCTTAGAAGGTCCTCACCAGGGTCATCCGTGGATATCTCTTCATGAAAATCCATGAAGGTTGAAGAGGGCACTCTATGTTTGGGAAATCTCTCTTCCCCCATTGGAAATAATCTTGATGAGCTTATGGATACTATTAATAGACTTGAAACCATCCCAGAGAAGGATTGAAGTGGGCACTCCATGTTTGGGCTAGCTCTCTTCACCACATTCCAAGACTCATTCTACAAAGGTGCATGGGATGTGATTAAGCATGATGTCACTGTGGTAATTAATGATATTTTCAGTGTTTGGAGCTTGCCGTGGGTTTTGTCTTCTACCACTCTGGTTTACATCCCCAAGATCAAGTATCATTCTTCCCTCCTCCACTTCAGACCTATGAGTATGTGTAACATGCCTTACAAATTCTGGCCGGTATGATCAACTCTAGCATTGCACCTTGCCTCCCGAAATGGGTGTCACTGTAACATCACAGTTTCTTGAAGGGTAGGTGCATTAAAGGTTCGATTTACCTAGACCAATATCTCTTCAGGGAACTTGATAACAAAACTCCTAGATCCAACATGACCAATATGATTTACATGAACAATGAATATGTTCGGATCGAGTAGAGATTTATAAATATGGTCTTGACATGTATGGGGTCCTCTCCCTAGTCTATATATCTTTTCTCTTGGTGTTTTTGTTCCTCGTGGCTTGCGGTATCCTACATGGGTAAAATTCATGGTTTCTTCAAGGTCTCCAATGACCTAAGATAGGGGTACCCCTTGTTCCTAAGACTCTTCATCCTAAACAAGGATGTTCTGAGCTGGCTCATCAATTGGTGTATATAGAATGGTGAGATACTTCCCTACCATAGGAGATTAATCTATCATTATATTACTCACCTTATGTTTACAGAAGACACCATGGTATTCAAGAATTCCTGCAGGAGATCAGTTAGTGGAATTTCTAAATCTTTTGAGACTTACTACCAATATAGTTGCTAGATTTTCAATACCACTAAGAGAAACCTTTTTATATCCAAAAAAGTGACCTTCGTGGTGTGCCTTGTATTTGTACATTTATTTTAGTATGCATAGAGGAATTTTCCGATGGACTACCTGGGAGATCCTATTTCCTCAATCAGGCTCTGGATTCTGTACATCAACCATGTGGTGAGTAGAATTTAGGATAGAGTGCTCAACTGGAATAATCTATTCCTTTACACTGGGGGCCAGATTACTTAGGTGAATAGCATCTTGTTAGTCACCCCTCTTCACGCACTATCTTTAGTTCATGTGCCCAAGGAAGTTATTTCAAGGATTGATGGAATCATAGAGAATGTTATTTTGGATTCTCTCCAGGAGGGAAAAAGGCCTTGGGAATCATGGTACAATATGGCCCATCCTATCTAGTAGGGTGGTGTCTATGTTATGAGCCTTGGTGATACTATCCATTGAATGCATCCTGAATTTTCATAGGAGGTCCTAGAGCAGTATTCACTTTTGGGGAAAGCCATGGAAGGATAATGGAGAGTGGGTTTGGCTCGAGATGAATGGCGTGTAACCCCCTTTTGGTCCAAGATACTATCTCTTATTCCATTCATTCGGCCCTATACCCACTAGATTGTGGGGAATGGTAACTTATCGTTTTGGCTCCATATCTTGGATGAAGCTACCATTAGCTTTATTGGGTGTCCATCTCCTGATATTATGTTATAGGAAGCTTCCATGCATATTTCCTTCATTTCAGATGTTCTTGATAAGGACAAGAAGGCGTTGTTTTATCTCATTGTGGCCACCGAAGAGACGGACATGTGTGTCTTTACTCCATCCGGCTCGAGAAACTTCTCCTCCAAGGATTTTTTGTGACTCTTAGCTAAACATCCTTCATTATATGGCTGTTATGATACTTTGTGGTGAAAGAGGTAACCAATGAATTTTAACTTCCTTCTCAGGAGGATTAGAAATAATGCACTACCCTCGGAGGAAAATATCAAATGATGCGACATCATATTGGCCTCTAGGTTCTATTGTTGTAGGAATAACCGAGAAGAGATGGTGGTTCACATATTTTTTGTGTGTGCTTGGGTGCGGGAGGTCTAGATGAATATTGGTCCATTTACTACCTTTTTGACTTTGTCTCTGTTTGTGGCCTCTTTACTAGAGATATGGTTCAGCGACTCAGGTTTCTCTGTTGTGGAGAAGACAGGTCGCACTCTGGTGTTTGACTCAGCCTATTGGAGACTTTGAATGACTTCGAATAATCTGAAATTTGAGGGAGACCAATCCTCTGGTTGACCCATCATTTCACAAATCAAGAACATATTTTTTGATATGTTCAATCTCATTGATGAATGAAGGGTAGATCCTACCTTACAGCGTCTTCTTCTTAATACCCCATCTTCCCATATGACCAATAATGTTCCAAGACCCCTCTGGGTACAATGGATTCCTCCTACTTGTGGTTTGAAACTTAATACTGATGGTTCCAGTATATTGGGAACCATCCATGGAGGTGGGGTTGTACAAGACTCTAAAGGTACGGTCATTAATTCCTTCTCTGCTTATTTGGGTTGTGGGTCTTCTCTCCATGTAGAATCCAATGATTCTCTTACTGGTCTCACCCTAAGCCAATAGGCCAATATCACTCTCTCTGAGGTGGATATAGAATCCCTAATTCTGCATAATTCCCTTAAGGGTTTTGGTTCCATCCCAGGGTCAATAAACTACACCATTATAAAGTGCCTGGGTATGCTTCCAAATAACAATATCAAAGTGGTTCACACATGTCATGAAGGGAAAAAAGTGGCGGACCACCTTGCCTCCTTGGCTGATACCAACTCCTACATCTACTGCATCTCGAATGTAAACCTCTTGAGATCAGAGGGCATGGATCTCATAAGGGGGATGCCCTTAGGTTACATTACTTCAGACCTCCTTAGGCAGGTTTCTATTTTTTCTTTGTTCCTAGAGGTGTTTGTTCATTCTATCCTTACCCCTATTTTATTTATAATTAAATAAATGATGATGATGCTATAAATAAACACTTCATTATCAATCAAACTATATCAGACATCTCCTTTACAAGGCTCAGTAATAGAAATGAAGTCTCACTAACTTCTATCTAGTATAAAGGTGACTAAAATGACTGGTAATAAAGTTCTTTAGAGGGATCCATTTTTTATAATATATTGGTAACATTCATTATATAAAAATTACACCAATACCAAATGGTTATTCCATAAGTCTTTAAAACCCAAAATGCATGCATGAATCATGTCCTCCAAAATTTTATTTTCCCCTTAGTATAACAATCAATTTGAGGATGATATTCCACACTGAGTCTAACATGTGACCCCATTTCCTTTTTAAGGCCTTCCCAAAATCATGAGGTAAAATTGGGGTCCCTGTCAGAAATGACAGCTGATGACACATTATGAACAATCATGATTTATTGAACATACAATTTGCCTAACTCATCTCTTTAGTTGAATCATTAACTAAAATGAAATGAACTGACATGTTTAGATAGTCAATAACCACCCAAATGATGTTACATCCATGAGGTGTGTGAGGAAATCTAATGATAAAGACTATGGAATCCTAATCTGAATTTCAATTAAGAATGGGGAGTGGCTAAATAATAACTAAGGGCTTATAGTGTTTTAATTTAATCAGCTTTGATATATATCAATATGATACAAATTTAGCATTATCAATCATTATACCTGGCCTCCAGAACTAGTGTCACACATCATAAAACATCTTTATAGAACCTGGATAAATGACCCATAAAGACCGGTGGATATCATGCATCACCACCTTTCACCAAGATAATGGAACCATGAAACAACCCTTAAAATGAAGGATTCCATCATATGATAACAACCACCCAGTTGAAACCTCTCCACCATTTAGAAACAACTTAAAATGCTAGAATAATTAATTATCAATATTTTCCTCTTGAATTTTATCCAAAAGGGAGGGAGTTAATTAAATTCTATCTAAAAACATTCTTACACTATTCTCCTTATATTTTATGTGAATATAGCGAATAATCCCCATTAATTTACACTCATAACCATACACTTTTATATATTTCACATAAATCATCCCTTTTAGGGAATCCAACACCACTTTACCTTTACCTAGGGTATAGAAAATATTATTGTTAAATCTCTAAAGTTACTCAACCTAATGAAAATCTCTTAGATTCATATCCTTCTAGGAGAAAATGTAGTCCAACCACTTATGATTTGAGTTTACTATGAATTTCTCCCTAAAGAGATAATGGAATCATGTTTTGAATCATACATCACATCCACTAGTTCTAGTTCATGGGTTGGATGATGACATTCTTATGGCTAGAGTTAGAGATATTCATATGCCACCACATGGTTATCCTACATCAACACACCCCTAAAGTGTCATAGTAAACCATGTATCCTTTATAAGATTATGGTAGCATCAAAATAGGGGTGGTGGTCATTCGACACTTGTGCTCCAAAAATAATAACAAACATTATGTTCACTATTCAAGCATTACCCCTTTTTGGGTAAGAACAATCAAGGGGATAGGGAGTACATAGAAATCTTTGAAACACAACTAATAATGACCTGACGGGACTAAGAAGATTCTGATCTCAAAGAAGATCCTCAGTTCTCCCATGACATCAATGCTCTGATTTTCTCACGGTTCGTTGAATCGCCTATTATGAAATCACATGGACTGGAAATTCGACATTACAAATTCAGAAAGTGACGTCAGAAATATTGGCATAGAGACTATGGTCATACAGAGTGCCTAGAATGATTCTTTGATACTGACCATTCTCTACCTCTATCCTGGAGCAGACCACGATGTCTTTCACTAATAATAAGACACAAGAGTAAAGGTAATTATGAAATACACGATTCATAAGATTCATGAAATCGACAAGAAAATTTATCAGCCCGAATTGCATGAAAAAATACTCAAAGTTCCCATAACTACTCCAGAAGGATTTCATGGGAATTTTTTCCCCTTTAATCATAACATTATTACTCCATGAGTGCAATTCAATCTTGGAAAACCATCTTTACCCATTGATCTGAAAAAATAGTTCATCAATGTTGGGTAGGGGTACTTAATATTGATGGTGAACCTATTCAACATCTATTAGTTGACACACAACTAGAGGGATTCATTATCCATTTTAGTAAATAGAATTGGGGAATTCCAAGGTGAGACACTCGGTCGAATGAATCCTTTGAAATCAAAATTGTTAAATTGTAACTTTATCTCCCTCAATTAAGTGGGTTCCATATGATAAGAGGGAACAAATATTAGTTATTTCCCCTGTTTCATATCAATGGTAAAATACACATCCCACTCTAAAGGTAAACTGATATAGTCCTCTGTAAACACCTTTAGAAACTAATATACTACAGGAGGAAACCCATTTTATAATCCTTCATCACTAGATAAGATACCTAGAAAATTAGGATGCCTACCACCATTAGTGGGGGTCTAGGTCGTCCTGACTAGGGATCCCATTCACCTTGAAAAAATGGAACACTCTCATTGTCTTCCATGAAAGTCACTCTCGTATGATAAAAATTGATATGAAACATGAAACAAAAAATCAAATACATGCCCATAATTACACCATAATGGTCCATCTATTGAAAGAAAAAACCCCAATACAATTTGACCCCTAAAAGAGTAAGATCAAATAATGTACAATTGAAAACTTGTTCCCTCTTCTTTACATGTTGACTAACCAAATACATATAATAAGTTTTAAGGTTGGATGAAAATTTCATTAAATCCATATGAAGAGTGGAAATAAATGAATTAGAATCACCCATATCAAATAAAACATTGACTATGGATGATGTAATAATAATAATACCTTGAACTGTTGTAGGTCCCACATATGATTTCATTGGCTCCTAATTTAGTGCATGGAGGTAATTTACCTTCATCAATTCTTGTGGTTGATTACTGAGCCATGGATCTTATTTTATCTTACTCTAGAAATAAGAAGATCTAGGCTTTCCACTGTGCCTACCTAACTAAGAACCCATATCCATTGATTCCCTAAATTGGGTTGTTATTTACTTGTGTTCTAGGGATCCTTCACCACTCAATGTCTATAAAATACTATAACATAACCTCTATAAATGAGCCAATAATCCACAATTATGGAAGGGTCTAGGTGGAACTGGAAAATTTGAATGTGCGTGCATCATCCTTCCACACTAATAGCATATAACTAACCCACCACCAGTGGTTGTAGACGAAGTTGGTTGGGATTTTTATCCCATACTACCATATCCCTTTATCTATTTCTCATCACTCCTCAATTTCTTTTAAGTTATTCTAGGACAAACTTTGACCAAATATAGGGCCATCTATAGAAATTACAACTTAATTTCCCTATTAATATCCACCTTTAGGGATTAGTCAACCACCTCAACATATGTGTTGAGATTAAACATAAAGGCCTATGTTAAAATATCTATCCACAATGTCATTTCAAATCATTGAGCCACCAATTACTGATTAGAAACCACTTGATGTTTTAAATAGACAAGTTCTACAAAAATGATTGGCATACACTAATAGGGTTAGATCCCCTTGATAGAGATCCAAAACCCCTAAATCATAGTGAGGGACAAGGTCTCAGTGAAATATTCCTCATTAAATACAACCTTGAATTCCTTCCAATCCATCTACTCTTGTTTCCCAGCTTGGACCACTAAGTTCGACCACCTATGACAAGGAACTCCAATAATAACGAAACAATTTTTACCTTAATAGTTTTAAGAGCCTCAAGAAATTATAGGATACTATTAATATTGTTCAACCAATATCTCACTTCATGGGGTTCTATTGTACCCCTAGAAGTAGGGGTTTTTTTTCTTGAGTAACTCCTTGTATTTTTACTTTTTCTAGACCTGGTTCAGTTTTATTTTCCTGAGCAGGACTAGAGATCGTCCCCTGATCTATATCATGGAAAATCTAATAAATTTCTTCAACATATATATGATCCATAGGTGAGGGAGAATTATCTCTAGCTTCTTCCCATTATTTCCCATGATGTCTTTGGGGATGAAAAATCCTATATAAATTAACAAGACAATGTAAAGCAAAAACACATTAACCATTAGGTTTTCACTGATAACCTAATTTAAACATCAACCTAAATCAAATTAAAACCATAAAAAACAAAAATATTAGATTAAACCACTCTACTCTAACTCAATATCCATCAGTAGTCTATATCCAATGCATTAACCAAGAGGAGGAGTAAAATAAAAACTAGAACATCCCATGGTGACCCCAAGCCTATCATAAGTAGTGTTTTATAGACACCGCCTCAAAACTATAACCTCAAGATCTGATAGTCGTAGCTTCTATCAATCCAAAATCACTCAAATTTCATGACATATAGAAGGGAAAATCTATTCTCATTACATTTTTTTATGAACCAAATGGGGTTTCCATCAAACCAAACACCCAACCCAACCTATGAAATTTCTCCAAGGGAATTACCTAAACCCCATGGGATGGAAACTAGTTCCTAGGAATCGAGTAACATTTTTGGGAACAATTTTTCCATTTAAATAATTAACCAAAAAGGCATAAATTTTACAAAAATAAATCAAAGTCCATGTCATGCAATCATAAATGGGTAAATAACAATAAAAATGAGTGTAACACATTTAAAATGTATATATGGGAAATATTATCTCAAAATGGATAGGGAACCAACTAGATGAACAAAACCCCCTTTCAGCACAAGCATCTACAACCCAAGCCACCTCAACCAACACATTTCCCTAGGAATCGCTAGTAGAAGAAACCACCATTGGCACAACATATGGCATTTCCATTACCTAGATTAAGAATAATATGTTATAAATGAACAAGAGGGTATATATAGGTTATAAGAGAAAATTCGATATAGTACAAAACAAAAAATCCATGAAATGTAGTTAAATGATAAATTAACATGCAGTTTTGGGAGGAAGAGAAAATAAAATTTATTTAAAAACATTATTTTTCATAATGTAGGGAATGAATAAGTAAAATATATAATGGAATCATAGTATGATAACCAATGGAAATACTTAAGTAACTATTTTTAGTAGAGACCTTGGATCCTCATACTCTTGGTGATCAAGTCCATGACATTAAACTTCTTCTAATAATAAAACTAACCAATCCCCATTATAAACGTTTAATTATAGTTATAATGTAATCAGACTTGGGAGACTGTGATTTTATATCTTAGATCACCTAGTTTAATAGACCTAGTATGCCCCTAGATACCTAGGATTTCCATGTTCTTTATTCCAATATCAATATCATGTGAAATCATTTTTTAAACAATTATAATTTCAATAACCTAAACCACACTTGAAAAGGAGCCATTTATAAAATTTAAACCCATCATCATACCTTTAAATCTAAAAAAATCTCATGGAAAACACATTTCTACACACCCAAACAATTTATAAAACCCTTTTTAATATAAAAATAATAATAATAATAAACCATATAATGTCAAGGTATGGAACCACTAACATCATTCTTTAAAAAACATGAAACCTGTTGGAAACCACATGCACTGCCAAGAGGGACCCATAGAAAGAAAGAGAATACTAAAACAATCAATATCTAATGCAAATAAGCAATAATAAACCAATTTAAGTCAAAATATCCACTAGAGAGGTGAGAATAAGGGAAATAAAAGAGAGGAGACCAAGAATATGGGAGAAGAAAGGAAATAATGAACTCATATAATGTTTTCTTGAAGATTCCAATCCAAATCCCTGAAAAAATTGTAGCCAAAGGGAGTGGAGGAGTATAGGGAAGTTCCCCTAGGGTACATGGGTAAATTTTATTGAGAAAATGGCGTTGTTGTTAAAACATTATAGAGGGTTAGTGTAGAAATTTAAATATTTTAATGAACCTAGAAGGCCACATAGGTTGGCCACACAATTTAACAAATCATGCACCAACAATGTGGCACCTCTATACTAGAGTAAAATAGGACACATAGTTTATTGGGGAGGGACACAACCTATGTGGATATTCATGTAGCTAGGATAGTTCCAATGTACTAGGTGAATTGTTTTCTTAAGGGAGGAAGACTTTTTTACACTACCCATACACCAATCATGTCACTCCTTAAATATAGATTAAAAGACACTATTTATACTTAAAAAATGAGTTAATCCTTGTAATAAATGAAAGACAAAAAATAATATATAAAATACATCATTAGAAAACTACATGTGGGATAAAAAATAACCCAAGATCTATGTAAATTCCTCAATCCAGGCCATAGTTACCTAAGGAGAATTAAGAATTTTATCACTTTAATGCTTTTACAGTAACTTTATATTTCCATCAATGGATTTTAGAACACATTTTCCTTACATATAGATGGTACTCAAGTATAATAACATGTTCCCATTGGTTTTACATAACAAAACCCATATAATATTTAGTTTCACTTTAATGCACATTATAAGTAACATATATTAATTAAATCACATCTCATATCCCATCATAATTTTTTTATCTATGGAATTACCAAATATATATCACAATCCCATGTACAAAAAAATATCAATTTATATTATTTTACTAGTGTAAATCCTCAATGAATAATGTATATAGGAAAACATAAGGTTGAGAAATATTTATGTACTTAGTAAGTCATCATCCAAGACAATGCTATAGTAGATGGAGATAATGATTTTAAATATTTGGGTAAAATATCATTCACCTCAAACCATAAATATTGGGTGAGAATATTAATTAAATACATATCTGTATCATCAATGGGATATAAACCAAAGTTATGGATATGATGAATTTAAATTATTCTATTTTTTCATATGACTCTAAGTAATGTTATTTGGTAAGTCTATGAATAGACCCATTATTTTTTTCATAAATATCAATGTTTTCCAAAAATGGTTTTTTCACTCATAATGAGTAAGGAGAGAGAAAATAGATTCCCATTATTTAATAAATTATCTATCTATCGACCACATTGAAATTTTGGAATATTATCTAACTTGTATTGTATAATTACTATAGATTTCAATAATTTTTATCATATATAAATTCAATTATTGGTCACTATCATGTACAATGTTATTCTAATTCTCTTGGTCACCATAGATAATTATTAAAAATAAAATAACATAATCATATTCACATTATTTTTAGTTATTCTTTTAATATTCATAATATATCTACATAAATCATATGGATTCCAAGTGGCTAATATCATAAATATATAATAAATCACTCGTTAAGAATTTATATTATTCAAATTATTCATAAGAAGTCTATATCATCTCCCCAAATGGAAATCGTTAATATATTATCATAACGTATATCTTCCTTACACATTTCATTTTTATATGTAATTACATGGCCTTCACATGATGTCCACATCGCTCATCTTTAGTTACACAAATATTTCACATTTTATTAATCATGTTAGCTATAATAATTATTATCATCCTCGTAAATAAATAATGATTTCCAAGAGAAATATTTATTTTCATTAGATTATTGTTCCCCAGAATAATAATTCAAAAATCTATAGGTATATTATACTATTAAAACCATAAACCAGATTCAATTAATAATATAATAAATATTTCCCTTTATATCCAATAATAGGAAAATATGACATTATAATTCCCTATGTTTTAAATTTTAAGAGTTGTGATCAACACTATAAATTTTCTAAATGAGAAAGGATATATTTCATAAAAGGCTGACATGATGATAACATAATAAGATCCACTAAGTAAAATTCAGATAAAACTAGTTATATTGGACTACCAAACACCACTAATATGATCCAAAAAATATTATATTAGGTACTCAAACTCAAAAGGAAACCAATACATTTTTCAGTGTAAAAAATAAAATATATATGTGCCTCTATGTGCCTTCTCCTGTTTTGACTAATAAGTGTGGAACATGGTATCCATAAACACCACTCAGAAATGAATTTGACTATAAATCTTGTTATAGACTTATTGGGATGTTTAATTATTGTTCATGTAGACTCTTTCACCTTAATTAAATCTAGAAAATATATATACCCACATGATGATGTGTCAGCATTGTGTACCATCCGATCAATCAAAGAAAGAAATCCTAATATAAGGATGGGAACCACTTTATATAATGATCTGTTTATGGTTACTTCAATAAAATTAAGTTGATTGAATAGTTCCACATGGCCCCTTTGATTGAATAACATTGTGTTTGGAGAGGGTTATGTGTCCCTCTATTAACCATCTAATCATTTGATTGCAAAATGTGTGTCACTTATCCTTATATCAATTTGTTTTCCACCACCTCCTCAATGATTCACCATATACTATCTTATATGACATATAATATGGAGGGAGAAATTTCTCCTTGTAAATTTAATTATCATTTATGTTTTCCTTGCTATAAGAATCATTGAAGTTTAAATTTCAATTCATAATTCATATTATAAATCCATACCAAGTTATGAATAAATAGTAATTCGATGAAACTTCTCTCTTTAAAATGTTTTAATTAGAAATAAAATGTCCTATGTATAATACGAATCATCATGGATTAAACTAAATATCAATTTTACAAATAATAATAAAATTATTTCTGAAGTATTAATAAAACTACAATTTGAAAACTCACAAACATAATTTCATTTCGATTATCTCAAGATAATTCCTCAGAATATTTAAACAAATTATATCTAATTTATTTATTTTATTTAAATCATTAATTAATAATTGTTAAGTTCGATATAATCTCACATAATAACCTCAATTCACAACATTAGTTGATTTTATTATTATTTTCATTATTTTTATAACATTTTATTCTCAATAATACATATATTTTATTCATAACTCAAATCAAATAGAATAAAGAAAAATGTTGGATTTAAAGTCAATTAAAAAAATTATATAGGATGATGAATCAAAAACCCATTCATATTTTCTAAATTAATTTACTTTTTCCAATGAATTCTAATCATGCTGGTGGCTACATTCATCTATATCATTCACTAGGTTTATGTTTTATGTATTTATTCCCTTAATATTATGCAAATATAGAGATAATTAGGTCAAAATATCATTTTTAATAAATATGTTATTTATTTAAATGTTCATCTCTGACACAATAAATTCCAAAATTAAAAAAATCCAAGATATCATATAAAATGAAAAACCCCATTACAAACATAATAAAAAATTAATTATTGAAATCCAAACAAAATTATTAAAGGAAATTAATGTTTTAAATATTTATACCCAAAGTAGGTATATTCTATTAATACTTTTGATTGCATTCAGAAAAAACAATACCTTAATTAATAAACACGGGGGATGAAGAATCCAATAAAACTGATATATCTACAAAATATTGAACACAATTTTCGTCATTATCAATTAAAACTCAAAACCACTATTCTTAACAACCTTGAGCATTAATATAAGTTATTATTTATAAAAACATTCTAAGAGTTTATATGATTACAATAAGGTAAAATTTAAAAATATGATAAAAAATGGATTTAAAAAGAAAAAAACAAGAGTAAAATTATGAGTACATGCTACTCTATTCATATTTGGAACCCAAAATACTATAATATTTCAAATCCATGATGATTATAAGAGAAATTTTTTTAATTTAGTTGAAAAATATTATAAAAAGTCATATAAATGTAAAATAACTCCTAAGAGTATAAGAGGGGTAGTTATATTCTAGTCATACAATACCTTACCCAAATGTTTTGAACCAAATTTCAATGATTTGAGTGTTAGGCTAGAAAATATAATTTGGAATTCGGGACCGATCTTTCCTTTTGTAGTAAAATAGATATTTATTTCACCCCATGTATCAAATATATTTTTTCATATATGAAGTGAGTGTCAAACATAATTATAATGTGATGAATATTATAACATGATCATAATTAAGAACTATATATTTTCTATAAATGGATATATCTATATCCTTATTTCTATATTTATTCTCTGAAATTCCATTATGTTATGAGAAATTTGGAATAGTATTTATTAATTTAATGAATATGAAAATAACTTGATTAATCCAAATATAATTTTTATAGAATGCTTTCCATTAAGGCTTTTATCCACCTTTTCTATCTTATCACTCATTCCAACCATCAATCCAAGTTCTGATGTACTTCAAATTTAATTGAATCATTTTTCAGTATCTATAACTCAATATCATAATTCACATTTCTAAAATTCAATGTAATACATCCTTTAATCATGATATCCATGAAATTATGAAAATATGCCATTAAATATTTTAAATATTTGACATTTGAACATTTATATTTTACATACAATCCAATTCAATACAAATATCTGATAACTGTATGATACTTACATTTATTTTATTTATTTATTTGTCTCTCTTTCATCATAAAAGTGTTTGATGAGTACTTTAAAAACAATCGACTTATCAATGGACTTTTTTTATAATTTTATTGGAGAACTATTCCATAGTATCAATATTATTTTAAGAACCCATATTTTCTTTTCAGGTATGCATTTCATTCTGGTTGTTTTGGAAAAAATAATAGTTTCTAGAAATTTTTGGAGTACATGCCATGTACATATAAGTACATGCTATGTACCAAGTTTCTGCAGGTGACCATGTACTAGCCGTGTAACGGCCGATCACATGGTCATGTGGGATGACCCAGAGACCACCTAACGTGGGGCCCAATAAAGGCAACTACACACCATGTACTTCTTAAAATACATGTCGTGTACTTTATTTTTATTTCATTAAATGGACTAGGGTCACATATAATCAACAGAACAATATTCTTATCAGCATGTCTTGTCCAGCAGTGAATGAGACTGGTAAATATTCTCTAAGCCTCTAACTCTTCATCAGTTCTCAGAATCGACCGTCATCGATTGCATTGGAATCACCAAAGTAAGCTCTTTCTTCTTAATGAGCCTCATTTTCTGATTCCTACTCTTTCGTGATATATCCTAGATTAATATTTTTTAGAGTTTTTATAGATCTACAGCGTTATAGGGAAATTCAAGGTCTGAGGTTCACATATATCATTTGTACGACGTTGAGGTAGGTGTTTTGTGCCGTTTCATAGTTAGTCTTTCAATTATATGTGCAAAGGTTCCCAATACCCTTGTTCGGGGTATTTTGTGTTTATGGTTTTTAGCCATATTATTTCCTGCTATTCCTTGTGTGCTTGAGTATATGATTTATGATTTTTAATAGGGCTATTTACCTTGATATGGATGTGTTTTCCCATGATTGCTTGATATTGACTGTTTGGTCTATCCTTGCCTATTAGGATGCTTCGGTTTTCATGCCTTGTATTGTTAGGATGGAGTGATTTTATTTAACTTGTTATGATATGTTGTAGAATATTTATCCAAGTAGTTCTTGAGGTTAAATTTGGCTGCCTTTTATCATTTGTGCATGATTGACTTACACAGGGCTCTGGGAAGTTGGTGTAGTAGACCATAGGGGGAATAGACCCTGAGGGCTTCCCCAGAGTGTCTGTTTACTTTTACGTTGCGAGGCTATTGGGGGGATGGAATTTGTCCTCCCTCAATGTGTATGTTGTTTCCTCTTTACAAGACCAAATGGGAAATTGGATGTTGAGTGCTTCCTCAGAGTGTCTATAGTTACCGATACGAGACCAAAAGGGGAATTGATGGTGAGTGCTTCCTCAGAGAGTCTTTGCTAAAGCTGAACTAGAGGGGTTAGACTATGAGTACTTCCCAGAGGGTTTCTTGTAGTTTTTTGGTTGAATTAGAGTGGTTAGGACTTCATAACTATCCAGAGGGTTATATGCTTTTTATTAGCTTCTTACTTGATATATGAAAATGAATGATTTTGAACTTTAACATTGTTTACTTTTGAGTACTTTATTGTTTATTGCTTCATTTTGTTTATTGCCTACCACAGATATTCACTGACTGTTAGGCACAGATCATCGGGTGGTTTCCTACTGGGATTCATCTCACACCCTATTTGGGTCATGTTTTTGGGCCCAAATAGATTAAATTGTTGCAGGTCTAGATAAGGGCAAGCGCCCTTCTACTTTACGTACATGACTGCTTTGGAGATGGAGAGCATGGGACCAAGTCGAGGCTTGCAATGTTGAGGAGTTGTTTACATGTTTTTCTAGTACTTTGGTTTAGTATTTTATTCCAGCATTGAGACTTTTTTGGATTCATTCTTAGACATTTTAATCATGAATCATTTATTTATGTGTGCCCCATTTGTTTATTTACTTGAGATCTTCCATTTTTTAATGTTGTATGTAATTATTACTTCTCCCTCTATTGTTATCTATTTATTTCTGCTGCATTACTTTTCCAATTAGGGCATAGTTTCCCCACTATCACACCCAAGGCCCTCTCTGATAGTCAGCTACCTATGGAATTTGGGGAAATGCACTTGAGGCCATGTGACCAACTGGGTATGGGGCAGTTCTGGGAAGCTCCCAGAACCAGGACGTTACAAAGTGGTATCAGAGGAATTCATTTATTCTTGACTTCCTATTTGGAGCCTATAGCTAGGGATATGAAGGAATATGTATGCAGTAATAAGCTGTTTCTGGGAGTAGCTAACCCGTGTATATGGAAAATCCAATTTACCTTGTTTATTGGATTTTTTCTAGTTTTTCAATTATTACAGTTGATTTGATTTACCATTGGGTGATTCACATGTTTTGTGATATTATTATTGATATTATTGAAGTTTTATTTATGTGGAAACCCAATGAGATAAGGGTATTCCATCTCATGCATCATATAGAAACTTTCTAGAGATCATATTTCATGCATTCTTTCCATACCATTTAGGATGCATTACTGATATCATGTTTTTGTGATAGATTTTGTGCTAGATATGGATGTTGTTGTGATAATCTCCTTGATAGAGTACCTACTGTTTGATAGGGTATTGATTGTGTATGGTTTTTTTGATTGAACGCCAAACTTTGGTTCTTGAGGTGTTATGGGCCCTCATGGATTGGAATTTTGTGGATCATTGCCTTGTTATTCCATGTATATAACATGTATAAGATGACAAACATTGATTCATAGGGAGTATGGGCCCTCATAGATCAGAATTTGGCACTTTAATGTTTGTTTAAATGTTTTTATGGGTTATAGAATAGTTTCTAAGGATTACTATCTGGAAAAACCAAGAATACATGGCGTGTAATGATAAATACACACCATATATCCTTCTATTCAAGAAGGAACTATTTTTCTTAAGTACACTCCTTGTACTGTATGTACATGCCATGTAGTCTCTAACAGTGTCACTGGATGTGTGGGTAGAAAAAAGGTGTTGGGAAATCTTTGGTGGAACATGCCATGTACCAGAGGTACACGTCGTGTGTGTAAACTATTTATCTGGTAGTGTGACTAACGACACGGGTGGATGAAAATTAGGAAGTACACACCGTGTCTATCTAGAACACACCGTGTAGAGTTGGTCATGTAACCAGTTATGTGACTTAAAACACAGGTCAATGTAGTTCTTTCTAGTACATGACGTGTATGGAACAAACACACCGTGTAGTCTTGTCCTAGGAGAACTATGTGAGTTAGTCATGTATAACAACTTAGGCAGGGTAACATGATTCAAGTATACATTGTGTCTTGGAAGAACATGCCATGTGGATGGGTTGTTACACGACCAGGGTTGGCCAAAGTACATGCCCATGTGAAGGCTTAAGGGAACCCATTGGGTAGTGGTTATACACACCGTGTATCCATGTTTTGAAAAACTTTATTACTTTATTTCTCGTATTCCCTTATTGCACTTATTTGTTTCAGTCCTTAAAAATCATGAACTAAGGTGTGTGTTTGACCTTGCATAGTCATGCCACCGATACATCCTCCGGTTGTACGCCAGTTACAGGTTAGTGACCAGACACCGGACATGGCAGATCAGGAACTACTAGCGAATCCTCCAGTAGTTCCAGTCTTGGCACTAGCCGTATCCAAGATATAGGTGCTGATGCACAGTTCCAAGAAGTCTTCATGAGGTTCATGTAGAATATCATATATATATCTTACAACCTTTCAAAGTAGGTATGGTCTATACGAGTATGTGGTTATGCCGTTCAGTCTCACTAATACACCTGTGGTTTTCATGGAACTGATGAACTGAGTGTTTTATCCATACTTGGAATCTTTCATGTTAGTCTCCGTGGACGATATCCTGGTGTACTCTCACACTTGACATGATCATTCCACACATCTTGAGATCGTTTTGAGTACACTGGGAGAGCATTAGTTAGAAACTAAGATCACAAAATTCTACTTTGGGATGGACCAAATTCACTTCTTGGGTCATGTTATCTCAGAGATAGGAGTATCAGTAGAGCTATAGAATATGAGAGTAGTGGTTTCCTGGGTGCAGCTGAAGAACGTCGTTGAGGGGATGATATTTCTAGGGCTGGAAGGATACTACAGACATTTCATAAAGGACTTTTCATGCTTAGAAATGCCACTTATGGGCCTGTCTAAGAAGGGTAAAAAGTACATCTGGCCAGAAACTTGTGAGTCAGCCTTTCAGGAGCTGAAAGGGAGGTTGAATTCAGCACCGGTACATGTTTTTCTAGAGCTGGGTGAGAACTATATTTTTTACTGTGATGCATTTGGTATCGGGCTGGGAGCAGTGCTTATGTAGGGGGAAGGAGTCATTGCTTATGGGTCTTGATATTTGAGGCCACATGAGAGGAACTACCCAATTCACAATCTCAAGTTGGTTTTAGTTGTTTATGATTTACAATGTTGGAGACATTATTTGTTGGGAGATCATTTTGTGGTTTTCACCGACCAAAAAAGTCTCAAATATATATTTACTCAGCGTGATCTGAACTTGTGAAAATAAAGGTGGGTTGAGTACCTTTAGTCCTTTTATTTTGATCTCGCCTACAAGCGTGGTTATGGAAACGCAGTAGCTAATGCATTGAGCAGGAGGACTCAGATATAATCAGTTCAGGGGGCCAGCAGTGAGTGGTAGCTTATGGATCTGTTATCTGAGATGCATTTGGATGTACACGAAAAACAGGGGAAAAATTTTCTTTCTTTTGTAGTTGTTACCTCTACTCTTCTTTATCGAGTAAGAATGAGGTAGCTATTAGATTATGAAGGCCTAGTCTGACGAAAATTTGTGTTAGGATAAGACCCTATTTCTGGATGGACTGTAGGTTAGGATGTGGTCTTGCGCTTTCATGGATGCGTGTGGGTTCCAGCGGACATACGTAGGGAGATAATGTGGGACATTCATTCCTCAGTTTGGGAAGTTCAACTTAGAATCACCATGATGTATTGAAATCTACACCATCAGTATTGGTGGCCAAGTATCAAGAGATATTTTGATGGTTTTGTCATGAGGTGTTCCAACTATCAGCAGGTGAAGGCGGAGCATCAGCAAAAAACATGGTTTTTTCAGGAGATACCCATTCCCAAGTGGAAGTGGAATGATGTCTTGATATAATTTTTGATAGGTTTACTGAGGTTTCCTCAAAGGAATGATGTAGTTTCGGTTGTCATCGACAGGCTCATGGAGGTTTCTCACTTCTTTCCGATCAAGGAGACCTTATGTGTTGATGATCTAGGAAGGTTGTATATTTGGGAGATTGTACGTTTACATGGAGTTCCACACTCTATTATTTTAGATAGGGACACATGTTTTACTTCTTAGGTCTAGCAGGGACTATAGAGGGCATTGGGTACACAGGTACTTCTGAGTACAGCTTACCATCCCCAGACAGATGGCCAGTCTGAACGTACAATTCAAGTTCTAGATGACATGATATGAGCATGCCTCCCAGATTTTAGAGGTTCTTGGGAGAATCACATACCTCTTATGGGGTTTTCCTACAATAATAGTTTTAAAGAAACTATTCAGATGTCACCTTTTGAGGATTTGTACGGTAGGCTATGCCGATCACCACTATGTTGGATGGGGGCAAGAGAGGCAGCTATGTTGGGACCTCATCTTGTTCAAGGGACCACATAGTAGGTGGAGTTGATCTGAAAAAATATTGATACTGTACAGTCATGATAGAAGTCTTATGCTGATTGATGGAGATGACCTCTGGAGTCTGAGGTCAGAGATCAGGTTTTCTTGCCTGTCACACTGAGGTTACGACACAGAAGGATTAAGAGATAGGGAAATATTTCACCGAGATATGTTGGGCTGTTTTATATTTTGGAGAGGATCAGGTCGATTGCCTATCGGTTTCAGTTACCTCAGAGGTACCAGGAAACGCATGACGTCTTCAATGTCTCTCAGCTACGACGTTACGTCTTGGACCTGTCTCATGTTTTTCAAACTAAGGAGGTCAAGCTAGAATTGGATGCATCATTCGAAAAGAATCCTATCCCTATTTTTGATTGCAGTGTAAAGGCTCTCTATGGAAATCATGTTCCTCCAGTACGGGAGCTATGGCAGTGCAACCGAGTATATGATGAGACTTTGGAGAAGGAGGTTGATGTGTGATCATAGTGGCCAGAGCTATTTGAGTATTCCTCTTCTACACCACCTTGCTAGGGAAATTTGGTGATGGATATCATTAAGGGGGGATGTTTGTAAGAACCCAGATCTTCTTTTCAGATATGTATTTCTTTGTAGTTGTTTTGGGAAAAAGAGGAGTATCTAGAGATTTCAAGATTAAACTCCATGTAATTATAAGTACACATAGTGTACCCAGTTTCCATGGGTGACCGTGTACTGGCCGTGTAATGGCTGAGCATATGTCCATGAGGGGTGACCTGGATACCGCCTGAAGCGAGGCCCAATAAAGGCAAGTACACGATGTGTACTTTTAAAACACATGTCGTGTACTTTATTTTTATTTCATTAAATGCAGTGAGGTCTCGTCTAATCGGCAGAACACACTTCTTCTCAGCATGTCTCATCCAAGAGTGAACGAGACTGCCAAATATTCTCCAAGCCCTTGACACTTCATCCGTTATCCAAATTGACCGCTATCTATTACGTTGGAATCCTCACAGTAAGCTCTTCCTTCTTCTAGATCCTGTTTTTTGATTCCTCCTATTTTGTGAGATATCCTCACTTGATTTTATTAGAATTATTGTAGATATAATGCATTCTATGGATATTCAAGGCCTGAGGTACACATATATTGTTCTTTCAACGCCGAGGTAGGTGGTTTGTACCTTTTCGAAGTTATTCTTTGAGTTATATTTGTGAACGTGTCCAATAACCTTGTTCGGGGTATTGTGTGTTTATGGTTTTTCGAACTCTTATTTCCTTCTATGCTTTGTGTGCTAGAGTAGAGGATTTATAATTATAAATTGTGTTATTTTCCTTACTATGGATGTGTTTTCCTGTGTTTTCTTGATATTGACCGTTTGGATTAGTTTTTCCTGTTAGGCGCTTCGATTTCCATGCCTAGTATTGTTAGGATGAAGTGATTTTATCTGATATACTTTAGACTATTTAGAAAAGTAGTTCCTGAGGTTTAAATTGTATTCCTTTTATCATTTGTGCACGATTGACTTACAAATGGCAGTGGGAACCTGGTGTAGTATATCATAGGGGGAATTGGCACTGAGGGCTTCCCCAGAGTGTCTGTTTACTTTTACGTTGTGAGACCATAGGGGGGATGGACTTTGTGATCTCTCAGAGTGTTTATAGTTTCCTTGTTATGAGACCACTAGGGGGAATTAGACGTTGATTTCTTTCTCAGAGTGTCTATAGTTACCGATAAGAGACCACAGTGGGAATTAACAGCGAGTGCTTCCTCAGAAAGTCTTTGCTAAAGCTGAACAAGGGGGGTTAGACTGTGTGTACTTCCCATAGGGTTTATTGTGTTTGTTTGGTTGAACCAGAGGGGTTAGGCTATGTGTACATCCCAAAGGGTTACCTATTTTTGATTAGCTACTAACTGGATATATGAAAATGAATTATTTTGAACTGTAGTGTTGTTTGCTTTTGAGTAATTCCTATTGTTTACTGATTCATTTTTCTTATGGAATTCATTATATATTCACTGACTGTTAGGCACAAATCTTTGGGTGGTTTCCTACTAGGATTCGTCTCACACCCTATTTGGGTCATGTTTTTGGGCCCAAATAGAATATATTTTTGCATTTCAAGATATAGGAAAGAGGCCTTCTACTTTAGGTACTTGACTACTTTAGAGCTGGAGAGCATGGGACCAAGATGAGGCTTGCGATGCTGAGGAGTTTTTTACTTGTTTTTCTAGTACTATAGTTTTTTACTGTATTCCAACATTGAGACTTTTTTGGATTCTTTCATAGATATATGTATCATGCATCATTTATATATGTGTTCTCCAGTTGTTTATTTAGTTGCAGTCTTCAATTGTTTACTGTTGTATGGTATTATTACTGCTTCCACTATTGTAATCTATTTATTTCTGCTGAATTACTCTTCCAATGAGGGCATAGTTTCCCCACTATCACACCCAAGGCCCTCGCTGCTAGTCGAAAGCCTCCGGCATTTGGGGAAATGTGTTTGAGGCCATGTGACCAACAGGGTAGGAGGAACCCCTGGGCGGCTCCCAGAACCGGGACATTACAATTATTGTCTCTTTAATAACCCTAGAATAAATTTATCTTTTGATATAATTAGTTGAGAAACATTTTATATCTTTATAATAATGAATCAATTCTCTATTTTTAACATTTTATCCTACTCTAAACCAACATAAATGTATATATATATGAAATATGATTTCACATTATGTAAAAATTTTATAACAACAATTCTTTTAAAGATTTTAATTTGAGAAAGTTCTTTTATATCAATTATGTATTAAAACATAACAGATTCTGCAAAAGAAAAGATAATATCATTAAATATAAAAGAATAAAAATTATGTGAAACTGTGATACAAATTTTCATGAAAAAATAGAAGATAATTATGACTCACCATAAATATTGATTTTGGGAAAACATAAATGAGTACCTCATAGTTAATTTGTATTAAAATTAAATATTATGAAAAATTATATGAATGTTATTATTTACGTTGTTAGGGATAGAATGAAGTGATATTTTAGAGATATCTAGATATAACATGTGTTACATTTCTCACCTTTCTTCTATAAAATTTATATGCTTCTTTTCCATTTAGAAAATGGGACGAAATATTTATTTAAGTATAAATTATATTAATTCAATGAAGTGTTCAATGATTATTCATTTTAAAATAAAACATTAACATGAATATTTATAGTGTATACAAACATCTTCTATTTGAGTGATTTTGAATCATATTACCTTATATAGGTTCATTCATTAATAAATGAGTTTTATAAAATAGATTACATTTTATAATATATGTATATATATTTTTCTGTGATAGAATTGTAAAAGCTCACTTAATTAATTATTCATTTAATAAAAGGGGTTCTACAATATCTATAGAAATTATTAAGGTACTTCTTATGATTTGAGAGATTTTCTTACTGATGGATCACCTTTTTTTGGAATAAATCTGTTGGTAATTTTTAAATGATCACCATTAAACAATAAAAATGAAGACCACTAGATAGAAGGTATGTTTTGTTCTATATTCTTCATATAGAATTATTTATATAAAATTATAGATAAAAACTTCTATTTTTATTTAGTCACTACCTTTAAAGATACTTTATTACATTAGGACTCATTAAATAATATTATTTCAATCATTTAAAACATATTTAAGATTCCTAAAAAAACTATAATTTATGAAGTATAATCTATATCATAAACAAAGATATAACAATTTAATTTCCTATGATATATTGTGGATGAATTTTTATCATTGGATGACACTATTTGATTTGGAAAAATATAATACAATTCATGATAGATATCCCAAGAATTGACTGGTTGTATTGTTTTCTTTGATAGTATCTCATATTGGGATATGTGATATTACAACATTATTTAAGAATATTATCTTCAATTTTTACTATATGATGAAAAAATAAAATATGTATCAATTTTTTGATGGAATAATAAAATTATAATTCCTTTCCTAAAATATATAATTGTAATGCACTAATGATATGAAAATATCAAAACCTATTATAAGAGTGACAATGACATACTAGATCGATATGCCCTGAGAATAAATAAAACATCACCTATATTATTATTAATAATTTCTAAAAACAATTAAAAAATAAAAAGGGTGTTATGTTTTTACATGTGGTGAAATGAGCTTGAAAACACATAAGATTTACTAAATATTCCATAAATGTAATGAAAATCACACCGCATGGAGTGCCAACATCATGTGAAATCACATCATGTATAGTACATTAGATGAGATAATACTCACTCGAAATCATTATATTAAGGATATATTGATCAAATTTCATCATGAATTGTTCTCCAATGATTGATAATTCAACAGAGAGATCTATTAAAGGATCTTCAAAGTGTCCCTGACACCATTTTTAAAGTATATTGTCATAAAATTATGTGTTGGTATCACTTTAAGAAAAACCATTCATATATGAATTTGAAAGATATTGTTACTTTCATAACCTCGGAGAATACTTCAAAATAATTGATAAAATATCCCAATATCATCAGATTCCAAAGTAGAACACTGAAGTGAAATTTTAAGTTCCATCATAATAATCAAATACCAGTACACACCAATCTACTGAATCTTCACAAAAAAATATTGTAAATAAATAATTTAGAATCAAAACAACACGGAATAATTAAAAATTTGTGGCCATTATGAATTCATAGATTCTAATAGATTTACATACAAACAATAAGATATTGAATCAAAAAATATAGAACTATCTTGGATAAAAACCATCACCAAAACAAAGGTTCACATATATATAATGAGAAGAAAAAATTCATATGATGAATATTTTAATAGGTCATTTATTTAATTCCCTGGTAAAATATTCATTTATTTGAATTATTTTTATTTTGAATATTCTAAATGTTAATTATTATTATTATTAAAATAATGAAATGAATTTAGGGAATTTCATGCATTGTATAATATATTTTTTAGTTTCATGCCTACATAACTAAATGATTTTTCTATCATAATTATAAATGAGTAATTTAATATAACTTTTCAAAATATTTTTATTTGAAAATATATTAAAATAAAATTCCTTATTATATATATATATGAATAATTAGATTATGGGTCATACATCCACTTTTGTGGGAGTTGTGGATATATTCTTGAACATTGGGGTAAGATAACTATCACACCATGCATTTAATTGAGTAAGTGTTTGGTTTCATAATATTTTAGTCCATTTTAGGAAATATATTGATGTATTTTATATATGGAATGAATAGTTATATATATATTAATTATTATAATGAAATTTTTTATTTTTGATGTTTAAAAAAATCAATAATTTAATAATAGTTATAAATTTACACGATCATGTTAAAGTCATGAGATACATATGTTAAATCAATATAAAAACGCATATAAATATGAAATGGGTGAGATTCGTATACAAAATGTTGTGATATTTATAACCCATACAATAGAAGTGTTACATTAAACTTCTTATGAAACCTTATCATTAATTACGTGTTACCTTAATGATTATATTCCCTTGAGTTATAATATGTAATGATAGCTGAAAACATGTGAACCTAATAGATAGGTTCTAATATTTACTATGTGATTTTATCTAAAATTGGTTTTGTGACTTTAATTTCTTGATTATTATACATAATATTATAATAAACTATTTTATATATTAGTAAATTTAATTTTCAATGAACTATCTAATCATTACATATAATATAAATTATATTGTTTTCAAAATAAAATTATTATTATGAGTGAAATAGTAGATTTTGTCCAAAGTATAGTTAAATATGAATCATGGATAACCAATAGATATGATTTATAAGAATATCATTTTAGTTGTAGAATAATCATTAAAATATTTGGTTGGATATTTTTTCAAACATGATACAGAGTTTATAAATATCATTTATTATTGATTTTAATGTAATTTAAAAAATATATGATTTTGAGATCTATTCAAGATTGTATTTATAACCATATATATTGGTATTATAATAATGGAAGAGTTTTAAATTATAATGAAACTAAAGTTATCCATAAATAATTTAATTTTATTTAGAAAATGTTTTATAATTTTGGGCCTTGGGTATTAGATAGATGTCATAAGAAACACATATATGATGATAATAAATTACTAAAATATACATGTGAATTGGAGAAGGGTCAAGATTATATATTTATTATATTTTGAAAATGGGGTATTATACTAGAATTAAGAAAATATGATTTATGTCCACTTGGGGGAATAATAATAAATTTAGAAAAATGAAACTATATTGTGAATGTAAACATAAATTTCAGTTTTGATTCTTCATTAAATAACAATGTATAAAAAATGTTTTTTATAGAAAATATTTATTCCATACATGTCACTAAAATGTTTTTTTATGAAATATGAATTATGGTTAATAGATCATATTCTTTAAGAATAGATAATATTTTTTTCAACTTCCAGAAAATAAGGTCAATGTTAATGATTTTAATATAAATTACCATTGAAATTATCACCTTAAACATATAAATGGGAAACACATCCATGAAATTTGTAAGGATATATTATTAAATTTATTTCTTTAAAGTTTATTTCATATAAGTGAATGTTTTTTATTAGAGAAAATTAACAAATAATTATTTTATGGAAAAGGGGAATGATATAATGGGAAATTATACTAAATAATTTTTTATTTATGTAGGCCAATGAAAATACATGAAATAGAAAATTAAAATAAATTAGTAATATTTATTGTGATTAAAAATTGAATGATTATGGGTTTCTTATAAAAATAATGTTTGAAATAATTAAAATATCTAATTATTTTAATAAATAGTGTATAAAATTCTCTTTGATATGGTATTAAGATACATCAATTAGATCAAGGATTGGGGGAAGTTAACGAACCCAATTGTGTTAAAATTATTAATATTTATTTTTTTCATTTTTTCAAGATTTTTGTAAAAAAATACAATAAAATATGTGCTCATTGTGATAACTACTTGGATTTAAAATAAAATATAATAATCAGTTAAAAAAATATAATGGATTCCATGATCATTTTTGGAGATCTGACCATACATTTCTCATCAATGGTTTTTAGAGCACTAAGGATCTAAAAAATAAGAAATATAAAAAATCTATAAAATATTCAAAGGTATTGGTTCAATAATTTTTCATATAAAAGATCTATAATGAAAAAATGAAGAGTATTTTATCATCTATTTGATATCTAAAACACCATGAATTAAATCTAATATGGGGATGATAGACTAGTAATTTTTCTACCTCTTAATTAACTAATAATAACTTGTGATAAAAGTGGAAGAAGTATCAAATTCATGGTTCAAGGTTGTGTATTATGTTTTGGGAAATAAATAAATATTTTCACTTAGGATAAATTTTTATGAATTTTATATAGTTATTTTTAACAAATATTGACTACAAATTTTATCACAAACCTAAAATTATAATTGTTGAACATGTTATAAGTTTCATGAAATTTCTATCACACACTTATAACAACTCACTTTATCAAGTTTTGAAAAAAAAACTTTGATCATTAAATCTCAAATAAAATTGAATCACCATTAATTAATAATGTAAATATTATAATAAGTGTCTTATATTTACTTATTTAAACTTAAATAGTATATAATAAAAATAATAAATAAAATAATGACATTTATTTATAAACCTAAAAAAATTATTGAACATTTTTCTTTGACGTACTTATGATCAATCATACATAGATGACTAGAATATCGTATATGTGGCTCCCACATCATCATAGACTCTAATTGATATAAATTATTATAGATTATGGAAATAAAATGTGTTTGACACTTTATAACATTACTCCAATGGCCCGAAGGCCTTCCTTTTTTATTGATTTTGATAATCCACTGTTCAAGGGGTGAGGTGGAACCCTTAGAAATCCTGTTGCCGTAAGTATTACATGGACCGCAGGTCATAGAGGAATTAATTTTCCGTAGGCTTCAGACATTACATACAATTGAGAATAATTACTTGGAACTTCTCCTCCCCAACATCTTCATCATGAAATCAGATCTCCACCTTTGCATGACTCTTTAGCTAAGCTTTCCCGTGCATGCACAGGCTTGTCCCAATGGAAGGTGTCATACCCTCTCTTTCTTGCATTCTTTTTAGCTTCCGCACTAATGAAAGATCCTTGATCATCCTCCTTCTATAGCTTGTTCCTTGTAGGTTGTCTCATTTGTATCTGCATTTAAGGTGGCCTAAAGGTCTTGAGGTGGCCATAAGGTCTTACTGAACCGAAGGCCTGGGTGGCCCGAAGGACTTAAAGGACTCAGGGACCAAATCAGTGGCCTGAAGACCCAAACGGGGGAATATTACCAGATGCTACAGTGACAAATAGTTCCCACTACATTACCTGCTATAGTACTGTACAGTTCCTACTACAATACTAGAATTTAGTCTCCACCTGGTTTTAATCTCGGGTCTCTTGGATGCACTTAAGGCATCCTCACCAACTGGGCTAAGGATCATGTTCTGACACTTTATAACATTCATATCAATGGAATTGATTATAACTATAAAACTAAAAGTGGTATCTAAAAGTACATCACAGACTCTATAATTACAAGGATACGTCATAGAAACAAAAACCATCACATAATATTAAACATAATTATATATCAAACTTTTAGATAATTTATTATTAAGTACGATTCATTAATGTTTAATCATATTTATATAGGTGATAATCCATTCTATGAATGTCATGGTGAGATTTTAATAAGTATATTAAGGTTTTAGATTTAACACAACGACATCTATATTAGTTATAGATCCCAAAATATACTATTTATAAAAAAGGGAAAATAAAATCATGTTCCTCTAGAAAGTGAAATATACCTTATGGAAAACATGACTCAAGCCACCTTACCATGAATATAAACTATCATTGGTTTCATAAATCAACTCACTATGTGATTCATAAAACACATTGATAGGGTTTTCAATATGAGAGAAGAATGAACAGGCTTATAGAATGTATCATTTAATAACACATATAAATTGTTTTGTTCTTAGTGGTAAATCTATCATATTGATTTGCATACATGAGATAAAAATGAACAGACAAAATTAGATGTTATTTAATTTATTATGTTCTCTTTCATCCCTCATATCCAAAAAACACATTATTTAGGTTTTAATTATGTATATAGACCACATTATATATATATATATATATATAAGTTTACATTCATGGTATTTCCATGTTGTCATTATAGTTTGGATATAATATAAACGTTCAATATAAAAACATTTATAAGAAATTTAGCCAGTGTTTTATATATTTATGGAATGACACTATAATAATAAAAATAATGATTATATATAGCTTACTGTGTACATAACATGGTATTCTAATATTTCAATCTCGTACTTGGTATAAGGAAAAAAATATATCAAGTAATGCATAAGTTAATAGTTTTTTTAAATGCAATTTATAGTTATTTTTTCTTTATGAAATCGAAATTAAAATAAACTATGAAATGTTCATAGTGGCCCATGAGTAGTATGATGAGCCTTCATAACAAAAACAAAACCAAATGAACCAATAGACCCTAACACTGAATCATGATGTAACAGTATGAGGGAAACAAGAATAATCCCATATGATGATAAAATCATATCCTAGGGCTATACTACCTAAAAAAAATATAAGTATTGGGGAAGTAAAAAAATAGATTGACCTAAAAGGAAAACCCAAAACCAAGAAAAACTAGTTGTTCTCCCAAAAAAATACATGTATACCAAGTGTTATAAAATAAGAAAAACAAAATTTTCCTCAATATTTTTTATAGTTGACATGTGGAAGATTGATATTCTCAATATCAATCAAATAATCAATATTATTAGGCCACACAGCATCCATGTTATGGCACTCAACACTAGATCAACAATCACTAACTATAATAATAATACAATAAATATCACCATTTCAAATCCCAAAATTAATTCAATGTCAATACTAATAAGAAGACATTATTCCCACATGCCGCCATCAGTTATCGATCACTTCCAAAAATTCATTATAAAAAAATATTCATCTTAAATGAAATGTTTTTCTGAAAAATAATGATATCCACTGGTCAAAATATCTGGCTTAAAAATAATTAACCATGTCATAAATAAATGCATGAAAATAACCATGATGAAGAAAAGAGAAAAATTAATCAAACCATGTAGACGCGCATTCAAAATAGAATGGGGTCTATGAGATTACTATGTCCTTTCTTCATATAATTCTGTATAGGTATAAATCCAATTTGAAACTATATAATTTTTATCTATTAGAGTGAGATATTAATAGGTATAATAACCTCTCAATCCCTATAATACAAGGACTACATCATCTATTTCATCTTAATAAATAATAGTTTATGTACTCAGGTTAAGAACATTTGAAACACCAATCGCATTAGTAGAAAAAATTGGATGTATTTGGGAACCGGATAAACCAAATCATTATTGAACTATAGTGAAATCATGTAGTACTCAACATAATTTTGTTTATTTTTAAATAAATAAAAAATATTCCACATTAGAAAAAATATAGATTTAATACTAGAAGTATGAAATCAATCAACCCTATCCATATCTAGAATGAATCCAGAATCTCTCACAATAAGAATATTAACCTTAATATTAGACATGATGAGGTTGGTGGCTTATATATCTCCAAGACACTAGGTGTAAAATCCCAAGTAAGTAATGAATAATAGATATTTTTATCTATGACTATTAATGAATTAGATAGTGTTTTAGAGGCTTAAAATGAAAATAAATCCAATCTTAAGCATGGAATACACTAATATTTTTAAAAGATTGTTTTACTGCTTTTTGATGGAAAACTATTTTTAAATCTATCTTTTGACAATTTTATAATCTATGTTTGTCAAAATAAACTTATTCTTTATTATTGGGACATCAAAATTTACTTTGTGTGAATTTTTGGTATTTTTCTGACAATGTTCATTTTTTTAATGAATAGTGAAAAATACTGCATTTTACATCAAAACTACTTTTTAATCTAATTTATTTATATGATTAGATTATCTTTTGAATTGGTTTTGAAGTGAAATTAGAATATATTTTTATCTTTTAATCCAATGGTGGTCATTGGAATCAATTTCACTTTGAAATTGTACTTAAACTGGTGTAAATCTTTTGATACTTATTGTTTCATAAAAACACGATATTTGTCATGACATCGGGAATTAATTATTAAATTAATTAATGTAACTTATATGATTTGAATTTTTTAAAATAGACATCATTTTTGAATTCAGAATATCAAATATATCTTAGGGTGAAGTTTTGGTATTTTTCTGAAAAACTCCAATTTTTGATGAATAGTGAAACCACTAAGTGGTAGTTAAAGAAACTGATTTTTCGTTTAAATGAAACTTTTCCACTTTTGTGATTTGATTTTCAAAAATCCGACATAAATGGTTGTCATTAATAAGTAAAATGTGGTTCAATGAGATTAAAATAATTTTCTGGTGAATAGTTACTTTTAAGTTTTTAATCGCGATTAGAGGTAATTAGTGTAATTTATGGTAAAAATAATGTTATAAAAAAATGAAAATACCTAGACACATGTCCTACCCTTATTGGATATTTCATGGCCGACCAAGAAAATCCATGGGTCAACTTGGGGACCCCATGGAGCCACTTTGGTGGGAAAATGACATTAATATCTTTTTATTTAATGTTAAAGTAAAAATGACACAAACATGAGTTATTTTACTAAAACAATTATTACATGGGGTTATATAAGTCAGATTTTTTATTATAAATAGTAATTGGAAAGCTAAAAAGATTTCCTACATCATATTATTTGTTTTATAATTTTTAGATGTTAAATAAATTAAATTTTTTATGACATCATGATGATGCGGTAATTACCTCATTAATAAAGGATTTAAATAAAATGAAATGATATTATAAAATCTATGACCTACACATGTCCAAAACATATTGGATGGGTGGATTTAGAACCCTTATCACCTTACCCTTTAATTATATCAATGTGGGGCCTTTTGAATCCGAAACTCATTTTAAAATAAAATAACATTTCTTTACTTTCCAAGAGTGCCCCTCCTCTCCTCTTATAAAAGGCCCCCACCTCTACCTCCTTACCCACACTTCCAAAGCCATTGGCTCAGCCAAAACCTGCCCATTTTTTCTTCCCACTTCCCTCTCTTACTCATTGAAGCCTCACTTTGGGCAGAAGTCTTCCCAAGGAAGCCTTTGAGCTCAAACCAAAGGAAGTTACCCGATTTTAAGGTAATGTCTTCACTTGAGTCCTTTTGTTTTATTTTGCTTTTCCAACCCCCTAAACTCTTTTTATTCATTTATTTTGTAACAACTCCAGTATCTTCAATATACTAGGATGTTTTTATAAGAAGGATTCGATCTACACTTACACACACCTACATCTAATGGTAAAAGAACATACTGTTTCCGTGGATGGAGAATTTCTGCCTCCCGAAACGATGATTGTTCAACATTCTTTTAACACCTTCAAAGGTGGACATTAAGATGACACTATATTTATATATGATATATAATATGTTTATGTTTTCTTTAAGCTTTCGTATTTTTTATTTTGTTCATACCTTTATGGTTTTCATTATGGGTAAACGCGATATCTTCATTTAAGGAAGTGCGGACTACCGCCCCCTCAAAGTGATTTGATTCGTTAATATCATATGTGGGACATATAAGTATGGAGTTATGATATTATATATGATATTACACTGGAATTATAATATACCTTTATATCATTATGTTTCCATTTCATAAAATACGAAATAGAAATGGAAGCAGCGTTCATGCGTACGTACGGCTTACCGTCTCCATGAACGGTGCATTTCATTTCTTACCTTTAAATGATTATGTAATATTATAAATGCATTCATGTACTGGATATATATGATATATATGATATCTACATCATGAATACCATTCTGGATATAATGGATACATGAACAACTTGTAATTATAAAGGGTTTATTTTTTACTCAAGTACCAATGATCGTTAAAACGACCGTTATTAACTTAAATAATTACATAGTGTTCATGACATGGAAATAAGTGATATAAAAGGAATAATGAACTTGAAAAAGTTACTTAAACAAGTATAAATTAACTCAAGTTTATTATTTAGGAGATTAAAGAACGACCGAGTCAAGTCGGGCCTGAGGTATGGGACTTCGTCTCAATCTCCTTTCATTGAGGCATATTTTGTTTTATACAAAACATTCTTTTATACGGTGTATAAACCCCTTTGACTTTTACGTTTATCCAAAAGGAATTTTTTTTATACGAAGCGTTTTACTAAACGACAAAAGGGAATGTTTTTGTCGTACGTATGCGGCGACAACGACTTCTCCGCCGCCGTGGCCATTATTTGAGTTTCGGCTTCCTCTACAAGCCATACCTTTTTTTAAAGAAAAATAAATACCATGTTTTACTTTTATTTTGTTTTGGTTTTCAAAATGGTTTTCATAATGTTTTTATATCAATGTGTTGTATTGATATCTTATGATTGAAAGGTGGAAATGTTATGTTTCCTTTATGCATGTTTTATGTGATACGATTATGTTGAGGTTCTTGGGCATTATTATGAAGACGGGTGGTTCAGTGATAAACTAAGGGCAGGTGAGCCCAATATAGCTCTCCAATGCATTGGGTAACGCGAAGGAGTGAAACGTTAAGGTTTCTCCGAAGAGATTTAGGGAATATACTGTGATGGGTATTCCAAACGTAACCAAGAGGGTTACTCCCTATATAAGAATGTTATGAATGCCTCAAGTTACCTTTATGTATTATGATTTCTATGATTTATTCATGATTTTATGAGGTATGTTAAAGTGATTATGTTTTTTGGGTAAAGTATGATTTCATTCTTATGTATATATGAAGTTATGCTTCCTTTCCATATTTTTATAACCCATACTGAGCTTTTTATGCTCATCCCAAGTTTTTTTTTAAAAAAAACACAGGTCAATGGAAAGGTACATGATATGATGATAGTGTTAAGGATGTGTCAAGAATGAATCCATGTTTTATTTTAAATATGTTTCCATTGATGGAAAAATGAATACTATCTTTATGTAACCACTTTGTTTATTTTTGGAATGTAATGAAAGATTTATGTTCTAATTCTATAAAACTCTAAACCTGTAAAGATCCTCAATGTGTAATCTTATAATAACTCAAGATTAAGTAAGGTTTAAGGCTGGGGCCTTATAGTTGGTATCAGAGGTCGGTTTAGATAACTTTAGGAGTTAGAATTCTATTAAATGATTATCCAATTTTTTTTTGAAATGATATATCATTTGAAGATTACCATGTTGCTTCATCTAAGACATGTTTGTTTAGAATGGTTTTCCGCAGAGGAAACAGGGAAGCAGTGATAGGAAGGCATACAGAAGGAAATAACCTTCTGAATCAGCATCCTGAGATGGTCGGAATTGGAACTGAACAGTTTGTTGCAGTAATGGCGCAGTTGACTCAAGAGATAAATGGTGGTGGTATCCATGCACGAGATCAGCCAGATCAACCGCAAAGGAACATGTCAATTGTGGAACATTTCATGAGGCAATATTCCCCATCATTCAGAGGATCATCTAACCCTGTGTTAGCTGAAGGGTGGATTAAATCACTGGAGAAGATTTTCGATGTCATGGGATGTTTAGACAATCAAAAGGTTAGTCTTTCTATTTACCGTTTGGAGGGTGAAGAAGATCAGTGGTGGTCGATGGTTAAAAATATCAGGGACGCCGATGAGATTGATGCTCTTGACTAGGATGAATTCAAAGGTATGTTTCTTAAGAAGTATTTTCCTAAGGATGTTCGACTTATGATGGAAAATAAATTCTTGGAATTGAGACAAGAGGAAGACTCAGTGGCTGCCTATGAAGAAAGGTTCACTTGATTGGCAAGGTATGCTCCAAATTTTATCCGAGACCTTGATAGTAAAATCAATTGTTTTTACTGAGGATTAAAGCCAAAATATCGAAGGGCTTTAGATTCTCATGAGTTCAAAAGTTATGAAAATCTTGTTCGATGTGCTGAGAAGGTGGAAATAGAGTTTTACTATGATCAAGTGTTCTATAACAACTAGCAGAAGAAGAGACCGAGGTGGCAGAAGAAAGGGAAGAATTCTTCAAAAAAGTCTGATGGTAAGAGAACTAAGTTTCCAGTTTGTGATAAATGTAGTAAAAGGCATGCTGGGGAATGTCTTCTGAATTATGAAAAGTTATACCGATGTGGTAAGATGGGACATAAGGCTCGTGATTGCACTGAAAAAGATCAGGGTGATGGTAAGACCAAATTTGATTTACAGTTAGTGAAATGTTTTAAGTGCAATGAGATGGGTCACTATGCAAACGAGTGTCCGACGAAGAGCTTGAGTGATGGGAAGTAGTTAGACTACAAGCATAAAGGGGTGGTGAAATCCTGTGCAACTACTTCAGCGGATTTTGGGCCGTCAAATGAAGTTGTATCAGGTACTTTGTTTGTTTTTTTTCAGATTATGCCAGTGTGTTGTTTGATTCGGGGTCTACACATTCTTTTATCTCTGAAAACTTTTCTAGTAAAATGGGAATACCATCTCATGAAATGACTCCTGAACTTTTGGTAAAAACACCTGGGGGAAATGTTGAGGCAAAAAGAATTTATACGAATATTCATATCCTTATCTGTGGAAAGAACCTACTTGAAAACCTTATTGTTCTACCTCTAGTAGAGTTTGATGTTATCCTGGGTATGGATTGGCTCTCTATTTACCATGCTAAGATTGACTGTAGAGATAAAGAATTTCTTTTCAGAAATACTTCCAGTTTGTGTACAATAATGAACCCTTACTGTTGATAACATATCAAGAGGCTGAGAAACTTGTAAAAGATGGAAATGAATGTTACCTTGCACATATTGTTGAAAACAAGGGAATTGTTCAGATTAATGATGTTCCGGTGGTAAATGAGTATCCTGATGTTTTTCCTGATGAGTTTCCTGGAATAATACCAGATCGAGAAGTTGAATTTATTGTCGACTTAGTTCCTGATGCTAAGCCAATTTCAAAACCCCCTTATCGAATGGCTCAAATTGAACTTTTAGAGTTGAAGGAGAAATTGAAAGATTTATTAGAGAAAGGTTTCATTAGACCTAGCACGTCACCATGGGGTGCTCCTGTTTTATTTGTTAAAAAGAAAGATGGTTCTATGAGACTTTGCATTGATTATAGAGCCTTGAATAACATCACTGTTAAGAACAAATATCCTTTGCCTCATATCGATGATTTGTTTGATCAGCTCCAGGGAGCTCAGTTTTTTTCAAATATTGACCTGAGATCGGGGTACCATCAGCTGAAGGTAAAGGAATCAAATGTTCCGAAGGCTGCGTTTCGTACAAGATATAGCCATTATGAATTTGTATTAATGCCTTTTGGGCTAACCAATTCACCTGTTGTATTAATGGACTTAATGAATAGAATTTTCCATGAGTTCTTGGATAAGTTTGTGGTTGTTTTCATTGATGATATTTTGGTGTTTTCTAAAAGTAAATAAGAGCATGAAAGACATTTAAGGGTTATTTTGAAAACCTTGAAAGAAAATAAATTGTGTGGGAAATTCATCAAGTGTGAGTTTTGGTTGCAACAAATTTCTTTCCTTGGTCATATTGTTTCTAAAGATGGGATAACTGTTGATCCTGCAAAAACAAAGGTTGTTGAAGAATGGACAAGACCCACAAATGTAACAGAGATTCGTAGTTTCCTTGGTTTGGCAGGCTATTACCGAAGGTTTGTTAGAAATTTTTCACGGTTATCTATTCCAATGACTAAGCTAACTCGGAAGGGTGTTAAGTTTATCTGGACAAAAGAATGTGATGATTGTTTTCAAGAGTTGAAAAGACGATTGGTGAATGCTCCAGTTTTGGCACAACCTTCCAGGAATGGGGAGTTTTTCATATATAGTGATTCTTAATTGAAAGGACTTGGTTGCGTCCTAATGCAGAATGATCAGGTAATTGCTTATGTATCACGACAGTTGAAAACTCATGAGGTAAATTACCCTACACATGATTTGGAATTAGCTGCTGTTGTTTTCGCTTTAAAAATTTGGAGGCATCATTTGTATGGAGTAAAGTGTGAAATATATACCAATCACAAAAGTTTAAAGTATATATTCACTCAGAAAGAATTAAACATGAGACAAAGGAGATGGCTAGAATTAATCAAGGATTATGATTGTACAATTCATTACCATCCGGGAAAAGCAAATAAAGTGGTTGATTCTTTGAGTCGAAAAAGTAATTCTTCATTAACAATGTTGCATTTGGAACGTGATCATTTGGTTAAGGATTTGATGAACTTTGGAATAGAAGTTGTTGGAGCAGGAAGTTCTTATGTTTTGTTTCAGGTATCAGTGAGATCATCTCTATCAGACAGAATCAAGAAAGCACAGAAGCAAGACAGTGAGTTGCAGAAAAAGGTAGATCTGGTTCAGAAGGGTAAGTTTCCTAAATTCAACATTGATAATGATTGTATTTTGAGATTTGGGAAGAGATTGGGTGTGCCTTTTGATTCATAGTTGAAGAGTGAGTTGTTATGTGAAGCTCGTGGTTCTCTGTTTTCAGTTCATACTGGCAGTACTAAGATGTACAGAGATCTGCAGGAGTATTACTGGTGGGATGGAATGAAAAGAGATATTGCTGATTTTACTGTGAAGTGTTTGACATGTAAACAAGTTAAAGCAGAGCGGCAGTTACCGAAAGGGATGCTTCAGCCTTTACCAGTGCCAGAGTGGAAATGGGAGAATATATCCATGGACTTTGTTGTGGGATTACCGAAGACATCTCGATTTAATAATGCAATCTGGGTTATTGTTGATCGCTTGACTAAATCTTCTCATTTCCTTGCTATACGAGATACTTTTTCTCTAGATCAACATTCCTGTTTGTATCTTAAAGATATAGTCAGGTTACATGGAGTTCCTATCTCCATTGTATTTGACTGTGATCCCAGGTTCACTTCTAACTTTTGGAAAGGCCTTCAGAAGTCGTTGGGTACTGAATTAAATTTTAGTACAACTTTTCATCCTCAATCAGATGGGCAGTCAGAATGAACAATTCAGACTTTGGAAGATATGATACGATCTTGTTTGATGGATTATCAGGGAAGTTTGGACCAGTATCTTTCTTTGGTTGAATTTTCATATAATAACAGTTTTCATTCCAGTATACAGATGGCACCATTTGAGGCATTATATGGGAAGCAGTGTCGAACTCCAGCTTTCTGGGATGAAGTGGGTGAAAGGAAGTTGATGGGACCAGAATTTGTAGAGGAGTTGGCAGAAAAAGTTCAGTTGATTCAGAAACACATGATAACAGCTCAGAGGAGGCAGAAGAGTTATGCGGACAACAGGAGGAAGGATCTATCTTTTGAGGTAGGTGATCATGTTTTTTTCAAAGTATCACCATGGAAAAGTTTGATGTGATTTGGTAAGAAATGAATGATGAGTATAAGGTTCATTGAACCATATGAAATTCTGGAGAGAGTTGGATCATTTTCTTACCAATTGTATTTACCTCCGAGTTTATCTCAAGTACACAATGTTTTTCATGTTTCGATTTTGAGAAAGTATATGCCAGATCCATCTCATGTTTTGAGTCCAGAGGTAGTTCAGCTGGAAGAGAACCTATCATATGAGGAACAACCGGTCTAGATTCTTTACCACAGGGAGGAAGTGTTATGGAATAAGGTGATTAATCAGGTAAAGTTTTTGTGGAAAAAACACATGATGGAAGAGGAAACATGGGAATCTGAAAATGCCATGAGGGATAGGTACCCCCATTTATTTTATAATTAAATAAATTGCGGGGATGCAATTTTCCAAAGGGGGGAAGGATGTAACATCCCAAGTAAGTAATGAATAATAGATATTTTTATCTATGTCTATTAATGAATTATATAGTGTTTTAGAGGCTTAAAATGAAAATAAATCCAATCTTAAGCATGGAATACACTAATATTTTTAAAAGATTATTTTACTTCCTTTTAATGGAAAACCGTTTTTAAATCTATATTTTGACAATTTTATAAGCTATGTTTGTCAAAATAAACTTATTATTTATGATTGGGACATCAAAATTTACTTTGTGTGAATTTTTGGTATTTTTCTGACAATGTTCATTTTTTAATGAATAGTGAAAAATACTGCATTTTACATCAAAACTACTTTTTAATCTAATTTTTTATATGATTAGATTATATTTTTAATTGGTTTTGAAGTAAAATTAGAATTTATTTTTAACATTTAATCCAATGGTGGTCATTGGAATCAATTTCACTTTGAAATTGGACTTAAAGTGGTGTCAATCTTTTGATACTTATTGTTTCATAAAAACACGCTATTTGTCATGACAGTGGGAATTAATTGTTAAATTAATTAATGTAACTTATATGATTTGAATTTTTTAAAATAGACATCATTTTTGAAATCAGAATATCAAATATAGCTTAGGGTGAAGTTTTGGTATTTTTCTGAAAAACTCCAATTTTTTATGAATAGTAAAACCACTAAGTGGTAGTTAAAGAAACTGATTTTTCGTTTAAATGAAACTTTGCCACTTTTGTGATTTAATTTTAAAAAATCCAACATACATTGTTTTCATTAATAAGTAAAATGTGGTTCCATGAGATTAAAATAATTTTCTGGTGAATAGTTACTTTTAAGTTTTTAATCGCGATTAGAGGTAATTAGTGTAATTTAAGGTAAAAATAATGTTATAATAAAATGAAAATACCTAGAAACATGTCCTACCCTTATTGGATGTGTCATTTCCGACCAATAAAATCCATGGGTAAACTTGGGGACCCCATGGAGCCACTTTGGTAGGAAAATGACATTAATATCTTTTTATTTAATGTTAAAGTAAAAATGACACAAACATGAGTTATTTTACTAAAACAATTTTTACATGGGGTTATATAAGTCAGATATTTTATTATAAATAGTAATTGGAAAGCTAAAAAGATTTCCTACATCAAAGTATTTGTTTTATAATTTTTAGACTTTAAATAAATTAAATTATTTATGACATCATGATGATGCAGTGATTACCTCATTAATAAAGGATTTAAATAAATGGAAATGATATTGTAAAATCTATGACCTAAACATGTCCAAAACCTATTGGATGGGTGGATATCGAACCCTTATCACCTTAACCTCGAATTATATCAATGTGGGACCTTTTGAATCCGAAACTCATCTTAAAATAAAGTAACATTTCTTTACTTTCCAAGAGTGCCCCTCCTCTCCTCTTATAAAAGGCCCCCCAACTCTACCTCCTTACCCACACGTAAAAAGCCTTTGGCTCGGCCAACCCCTACCCATTTTGTCTCTAAAATTCCCTCTCTTACTCCTTGAATCCTCACTTTGAGCATAAGTCTTCCCAAGGAAGACTTTGAGCTCAAACCAAAGGAAGTTACCCAATTTTAAGGTAATGTCTTCACTTGAGCCCTTTTGTTTTATTTTGCTTTTCCAAGCCCCTAAACTCTTTTTATTCATTTATTTTGTAACAAATACAGTATCTTCAATATAATACGATGTTTTTATAAGAAGGATTCGAGCTACACTTACACACACCTACATCTAATGGTTAAAGAACATACTGTTTCCGTGGATGGTGAATTTCTGCCTCCTGAAATGATGATTGTTCAACATTATTTTAACACCTTAAAAGGTGGCTATTAAGATGACACCATATTTATATATGATATATAATATGTTTATGTTTTCCTTAAGCTTCTGTATTTTTCATTTTGGGCATACCTTTATGGTTTCCATTATGGGTAAACGTGATATCTTTATTTAAGGAAGTGCGGACTACCACCCCCTCAAAGTGATTTGATTCGTTAATACCATATATGAGACGTATAAAGGATGGAGTTATGATATTATATATGATATTACACTGGAATTATAATATACCTTTATATAATTATGTTTTCATTTCATAAAATATGAAATATAAATGGAAGCAGCGTTCATGCATACGTACGGCTTATCGTCTCCATGAACGGTGCATTTCATTTCTTACCTCTAAATGATTATGTAATATTATAAATGCATGAATTTACTATATATATATGATATATATGATATCTACATCATGAATACCATTCTGGATATAATGGATACATGAACAACTTGTAATTATAAAGGGTTTATTTTTTACTCAAGTACCAATGATCGTTAAAACGACTGTTATTAACTTAAATAATTACATAGTGTTTATGACATGGAAATAAGTGATATAAAAGGAATAATGAAATTGAAAAATGTTCTTAAACAATTAGAAATTAACTCAAGGTTATTATTCAGGATATTAAAGAATGACCGAGTCAAATCGGACCTGAGGTATGGGACTTCGTCTCAATCTCCTTTCATTGAGGCATATTTTGTTTTATACAAAACCTTCTTTTATATGGTGTATAAACCCCTTTGACTTTTACGTTTATCCAAAAGGAATATTTTTTATATGAAGCGTTTTACTAAATGAAAAAAGGGAATGTTTTTGTCATATGTATGCGGCAACAATGACTTCTCCTCCGCCGTGACCATTATTTGAGTTTTGGCTTCCTCTACAAGCCATACCTTTTTTTAAAAGAAAAATAAATACCATGTTTTACTTTTCTTTTGTTTTGGTATTGAAAATGGTTTTCATAATGTTTTTATATCAATGTGTTGTATTGATATCTTGTGATTGAAAGGTGGAAATGTTATGTTTCCTTTATGCATGTTTTATGTGATACGATTATGTTGAGTTTCTTGGGTATTATTATGAAGACGGGTGGTTCTGTGATAAACTAAGGGCGGGTGAGCCCGATATAGCTCTCCAATGCATTGGGTAATGCGAAGGAGTGAAACGTTAAGGTTTCTCCGAAGATATTTAGGGAATATACTGTGATGGGTATTCCAAACGTAACCAAGAGGGTTACTCCCTACGTAAGAATGTTATGAATGCCTCAAGTTACCTTTATGTCTTATGATTTCTATGATTTATTCATGATTTGATGAGGTATGTTAAAGTGCTTATGTTTTATGGGTAAAGTATGATTTCATTCTTATGTATATTTGAACTTATGTTTCCTTTCTATATTTTTATAACCCATACTGGGCTTTTTATGCTCATCCCATGTTTTTTTGAAATGTTTTTCATAGGTCAAGGGAAAGGTACATGATATGATGATAGTGTCAAGGATGTGTCAAGAACGAATCCATGTTTTATTTTAAATATGTTTCCATTGATGGAAAAATGAATACTATATTTATTTAACCACTTTGTTTATATGTAGAATGTAATGCAAGTTTTATGTTCTAATTCTCTAAAACTTTAAACCTAAAAAGATCCTCAATGTTTAATCTTGTAATAACTCAAGATTAAGTAAGGTTTAAGGTTGGGGCCTTATACTAGGGACAAAATATAGTAATGAAATAATAAGGGCATACAAAACCACATAATAACTCCATAAAATGTTATTATAACCATCAAATCCATTAGTGATCCCCCAAATTTTCAAGGATCAACACATGTTGTGTTCTACTAATTTTATACGAAGATAATTCTAATAATGGAATTAAATAACCAAACCATCAACCAATAGACCATCACGATAGTTCTTTAATTGAAATTTATATTATTAATAAAGAACACAGAAAATTGTTCCTTTAAATAGAAAAAAACTATACCAAGTGTTAGTGGATGAAAAATAAGGAAAAGGCCCATTTTATTAACCATGGGGGGAGAAAATAAAACTAAGAAAACTATCAAAATATAAAACATGTAAATAGTGAATACTAATAGATGATCAATCGATAATAATTTGAATAATACCTATTGATATGAAAAAATATAATGAGAAACCCTAAAAATGATCAAAGGGAGTGTCATCACCCACGATACACACTATTCAACTCCACACCCTTGTCCATACATCATGTTAAATAGTTTATTAGTCATTTGAGAATTGGTTGAATTGTTTTAGTACTGACTTTTATGGGTATAAATCCACTGAATAATTTATTTAATATGAGGATTAATATATTTTTTGACATGATTTATTTAATTATGATTCAATTTTATCTTTATTTGTCTTTATAGGGATATTCAATTGAAATGGATTCATTCATGAATACATCCAATATAATATAGTTACGAAAAAATCATGTGACATATGGACAAGGAGAGACAATTAATTTATTTCAAGAAAATTTATTTTATTAATTCTTATGTGAAATTTTACATTTCAAACAAATTATTTTGTAAATATTTAAATTTCTAATTTTATTATTATACAAAAGAAATAATTGTTTTAAATTTATATGACACATAAGATAAAAAAAATTTGTTATGGATCTAATAGTAGTGTTTTATGCATTGAAATAATTTTTTCATGCAACAAGTTTGAGAAATATTGAGATTATTCATGTTTAAAACCAAAAAACATGAACAGTTCTGATGATGGAATATGTGATGATACCATAAGACATTATCGAAACTAAAATTAATCTGCTATCAATGGAACATCATAGGCCTAACATGATTCTTTAAGTGGTAGATAGATATGGGTTTCTATTATTAAAGGATAATGAATTTGTGATCATAAAATATGAAAGAACCATTGATAAAGAATCCATGAAGAGGCTAATTTTTCAGAAATGCTTTATGTGAAACCTATAAGAAATAAAAAATATATAATAAAATCATTCTTAAAACATAGTTAATCAATTTGAAGATGTATGTTATATAGGTTATTCATTTTTTTAGAAAATAAAATTTACATTTATGGTATAATGTGTACCTATAAACCACTATATGATGTTTTATCTCTATGTGTTAAGGATATTTTTTGTGTGTGGTCATGTAACAAATTATGCAGAAGAAACATAGTAGAGAACTTAGTTATTAAACCTTATAGAATTATAGTATCCTAATGAATATGATTTTTCTCTAATTGTTCATTTAGAAAAGTGTAATTAATAAATAATTATTTGTGAAAAGGATGGACATACAAATGGAATAAAAATATCAATGTTATACATCACCATTAATGGATTAAGAAAACCATGTTTTGTTACATGGGAATAAGTAGATATATATTAGGGTTTATTTTGTAATATAGAAAATAAAATTATTTGATTTTTTTATTTTGAGAATTATTTAGCTTCTTGTTTTATAGGAGGGATTTTTATGTATATATGAGTTCATTTATTCCAAACGGTGATCACATACATTTATTATCCCTTATTTTTTGTTCAAAATGATATATTTCTTTATATTGGAATGATTGATTGATAATCACAAGTAATGAAGTCCATTTTCTTATAAGTTATCTTAAAACAAACATAAGAAAAGAAGTACCTCCCAACTTCATGTAACTTCTTAGGTTATTTTCCCCATAACGTCAAGTTATTGCGTAGTCTTTATGAAGATAATGTGGAGTTAATTTGGATCTATTTATGTTTTTATGTGTCGAAATTCTAATGGTACGTTAATGATTGTTGACATGATAGTCACTATACTGGTATTCAATGTTATGAACCATGTTAATTTTGAATCAAATGTTCTATATGGGTTCACCCATTGTGAAAATAAATCCTTATTTTGTTAGAAAAATATTTTCACAAAATGAGTGAATTCATATTTATTAAAACATGACATGGAACCATTGGATATATTCTTATTAGATTATACTATAAACAATATTTTAATGCCTTATTAAATTTTTGAGATTTTTCTCCTTTTCTCAATATACTTCGTTATTATTCCAAAATAGAGAGAATTTAATATTATAGAGGACACACATTATTCGTATAATAGTATTCTTGATGGTGATATTGTTTTATCTACATTGGGTTCACTCATGATTCATTATGAAAAATCTATTAGTGGGTTTGATGTTAATTATTTTTTGTTTCCATGAATAAATTTTATTCTATTAGTTTTTAATGAATTACATATCTTGTGAGTAAAAATAATTTTAATAATGTTTTTTAAGATATATTAAATGGATATAAGAATGGCATTCCATAATTGAAATTTATTTGAGGATGTTTATATGATATGAATTGAAGTATTAAATGAAGTAAATAGTATGAAAATGGTATGAATTTATGGATTAAAAAAAGTATCTCAGAGTTATAATTTTTTTAATAATATAATAAATGTGATTTGTTTTTTTAAGAATAATATATTATCCTTTTAAATATAATAAGGATAGTGGGTGCATTGGAATATTTTTGGTGTTGTATGTGAATATCACAATAGTCATTAGAAATTATATACCATCATTGATGTCTATAAATTCTTAATTGGAAATTTATTTCAAATAAAATACATTTATAATGAAACCATTATTCAAGGTATAATGATCTATATTAATGAACTAATAAAGTGGATTTTTTTGAGTTAGAATACATATATTTCTATAGTGGTAAATATATTCATCATGGAGACCTCCAAGATGAATTTTATACTAGTTTCAAAAGTTATATATCATAAAAATTCAATGATTCCTTTAGTTTATTTAGAAAGAAAATACATCAATGAGATTCCTTAGGCTTCGAAAATAGGTTCAATAGTGCGTTAATTTCTTTTAGTTGAATTAGTTCTTATTATTCATTGATTATAACTCATTTATACAATTTTAATTTTTATTTCTAACTAAAATTCAATAAAAAATAACCTTAGGAACATATGAAGTATTAAGGATGAATTATTATTCATCAATGGTGAAAAAGATCTCATTATAAACTTTAAAAATAATTTTATCTTCAACAATGATAAAGTGGTATGATAATATTATTATATTTGTATGTTATTCTATAACGATTGATTCATTTTATGGTATAGTTATAACAAGCTAATTTTTATGGATTCTATAATAGATGTAGAGTATATAAATACATTATATTCCATGGAAAAACATTTTTTTGATAAATATTCTTAATATTGAACTAGTGATGGATCTTAGAAATATAAAATTGATTTAAATATGTTTTATGGAAGAAAATATATCATTAAAACTATGGAACCCAAATCTCACCAAAGTACTAAAATCATTATTCTCTAATACTATCTCTTAAAGGAAATATTTCAAAAGGCTAATGGAATGATTTTCTAGGTGGCTATAAAGTATATTTATAGTGATAACAGATTTTGTGGATAATTAATTATATAATTAGATGTTTTTGACATTATTTAGTTAAAATTTGAATTGATAAAATGATTTTTAGATGTTATAAATTAGATTTCATGATTTTTAGGAGGAATGTAGTGATAATATACTAAAAAAAGAACCCTCATGATACTATTTGGAGCTCAAATGATACATGGTGGTCCTGATTAAGGTAAGGAATGATAATTCATCAACTGATGGTTAATATAGAGTGTTCAATTTTTATGCATTAGAAATTTTACTTACACATTTGTAGATAAATTATTTTAAAAAATTTAATATTTAAAGAATTTCGTCATATGGATAGTACGAAAGTGTTTCATGCATAGATTTAATGGTAAGTGGTCTCCTCTTATGGACCACTACATTGCAAAAATCTAGTGACTAGAACTATTATATAAACACATAATTGTAGGAAATACCTTCAAATAAAAAACATAAATATCTAATATTGAAAATTATTTTGAAATAAATTTAATAATTAAAAATATAATGAATTCAATAAACGAATGTTATAATAATTAATAATATATATGTACTGAAAAATAAAAAAGGTCTAGTAGTTTTTATTTTCAGATTTTGGGATTTATAGTAAAGGGATATATTGGGGTTACTGGATAACATAAATATAATGATCCAATTCACTTCGGAGGAAGATTTAATTCAAGATTGGTCAGTCGGGCCCTGCAACTACAATGGTTTACGTTTTTATCTACATAGATGGTCTTACGATGTCCATATGAAGCAGGACTCTCCCTCGGTTTCCCTATGGGTGAGCTTTCCTAATCTTCCTCTTCCTTTTCAAAATCCCTCAATAATTAGGATGATGGCGAACATGGTCGGTATATATTTGTGTTCTGATAGAAGAACTAAAGTCATTTGTCACCCGGTGAATCCACACGTGTGTGTGGAAGTTGATGTATCAAGAGATCTATATGATTTTGTATGGATCACAGTTGGAGAGGAATGTCACTGCTGGCAGTAAGTGATTTATGAATCATGGGTTGATTTTTGTCCGGATTACAAGAGGCTGGGCCACAAGTTATTAAAATGTAGATGTGGGTCTAGCATGGTTGGAAAGCTCAAGGATGTTTGTACTGGTAACAATTTTGTGCCTCATCCAACAGACGGACCTGCTGGAAAGGGGCAAGAGAGTACGGATACTAAGTCAAAGATATCTTTCACAATAGAGAAACCTCGTAGTGAATCATAGGATAATCCTATGGTGGATGATGTTTTACACTAGTTGAAGAAGGATCTTGGCCTGGATGTGGAGGTACTCTTGGAGAAAAGGCATCCGGAAAGAGTTCTCAAACCTATGGTAATTGAGCGTACCCTAGGAGGAAGTGGGCCTGTGGAGGGAGGCTACAAAAAGGGTGAATCTTATGGTGAAGTTGTGAGTGCAGGGAGTGGTAAAAAAGACAAAGCATAAGAAGATTGGACACCAAGGGATACATATATTTCTAGTCCATATTTGAGCAATGGTTCAGCTGGTGAGGTTGTGCTAAGGGTAAGTCCCAGGAGGGAGGTTGACACTATTGCGCTTGGCAATAGTTTTTCACAACTGTCGAATGAGGTGTCAGAGGTTGGTTCGACTAGTGCAGCCATGAATGGGACAAAAGTTCCTGGAAATGAGACCAATGATGACTGCTTTTCTACAGGTGACTCGGAGGTGGAGTTACCTGATGACCATCTCCCTAGTCCAAGGTGGTGCAAGAGTAAGAGGGGTAGCCAGAAAGAGAGGAAGGACTATTCTCACGTACCTCTACCAATGGCGACCCGATCAGTGAAGAAGGCAAAGGAAAAGAAATTAGTCAACGATTCTCAGTAAATCTCTAAAGTTGCATGTCTGAAGCAGGAGTCGGAGTCTGATCCTATACCCGCATCATTTATGGAACTTCTCACTAGTTCGGAAGAGTTAATTTATGAAACTGTTCTGACAATTAATGCTCTTGATGACGAAGCTGAAAGAATGATGGAAAAGCCCCTAAGGGGGTGAATCTCAATGAGGAACATGGCACATGGATTGATAAGAAGTATCTCCTCTTAATAAGAGGGTTCAACAAAATGAAATTCAACATCTAGGAGTACATTCAATCATAGGACAAGCTGGCATCGATGTTTGAAGATCATCTGATGGCGGAGCCTGACACTCGATAAGCTCTCTCTCAGGGAAACTTTTTTGGGATATTGATAAGATGAATTTTCATTTTAATGGCTTTGTTATCTCCTTTTGAGTGTGATATTTGGTTTCTCACTTTTTCATTAAAAGTGATGGGTAATAAAAAAATTAATTTTGAGTGAAAAAAATATGTACTAGTGAATGACCTATATCACATGATATGAATGAAATCGAAACTTAATATGAGTGACATTAAGTGTTTTATAAATAATTCATATAACCAATTAAATCATTTTTACTATCATCCCAATGAATATTTCTTCCAAAAATGATAATCTATAAAAACAAAAGAGTGAAAATTTGGGGGTGAGCATGCATGGGTGAGAAATAAAACTCAATATAGTTCTCTCACATTGTGACATAATTCCTATGTAAAACTGGTGACTATATGTAATATCCCAAGGATTTATAAATAAATTTAATCTTAAATTCATGAAACACTCAGACTATACAAAACACCACTTTTCGAAACCCTAGCAAGTAATCATAGTTTTTTCCACTTCTTTGATTTAAATTTTGAAAAACTGAGATACATAGTTGCGTTCAGGGGGATATTTAGATTCTGATAAGATAAACATAATTTTCTTTGGAGAATAGTAACATACCATTATGAATTGTAATATGACCCTTATGAATAGTAAATCATATTATTATTTTATTTTCTTAAGGTTATAAGATAAGGAGATCTTGATTAATTTTTATAGGTGATATAAAATGAATTATAGTTTAAAAATTGTTATTTTTTAAATAAATTATGATTTTATTTGAAAATTATATCTAAAATATAACGAAATTTATTTTCAAAAAATTAATTTCATTTTTTATTCAAAACACTGAAAATTGTTTTGGGTGAATTTTTTGATTTTTTTGAAATACTCTAATTTTTTATGAATAGTAAAATACAGTAATTTACCACTATATACATTATTAGTTAAATTAACTATTCCTTGAATCATGGATGATGTAAGAACACTTTTTTTGAAATAACATGAACTTATTAGTATTATGGGTCAAATGAATCAACTATATTGGTTTTCTTTAGGGAAATAACAAAATAATGAATAAGATATTAAAAAATCACCCCTATCATCCACTATAGACCCCCCTCACTCTTTATTCTCTTCAATCCTCTAAAGCCTTGTTCCTTCTATAAATTCCTCTCAAATATACTCCCAAGATCCTACCCAACATCTTACAACCCTTTTTATCATAAAAAGGGATAAATATATCCCCTAAAGAGGCCCTCAAGGAAGATTTATTCAAGTGGTAAATTCCTCTTTTAATTTATTTTATTTCAAGTTATTTTTTTTATTTCCTCACATCCTTTCATCAAAATTATATGATGAATCTAGTACAATAAATGTACTAGAATGTTTTTATGATAAAGGAATAATTTTTCATCATATATCCTCTCCCTTTCTTTTATACTATAATTGAAAACACCATCTGAGATGTGCTAATTTATCACATTCAGGGATGACGAGTTTTCAATTTCTATTAAAATATTTAATTCTAGTCATGAAACCATTTTTATCATTGAACTAGATTATTATATATGTAATATATCCTATGTAATTTTAGGTAATATTTTTGTAAAAAATTTATTAATTTATAGATCAAAATGAGTTTGTTGTGATTAAAAATCACCATATAACCCAAACTGTTATCATTAATGTTTTATATAATTATTTATCTTTACTCCAAATAACCAAATGAATTTTAAAACTATGTAATATTAAATATGTTCACTAATCACATATAACTTCAATTATGGATAACCATTATCATTCTATGTGTTTATCTATACATGAATATAAGTAAACCAATCATGAAAACCAAGAAAGAAAATGCTCCCAAAAATGAAATTGAATATCTTAACCTATTAAAAGTCCATGAATGAACCTAATAAAAATTATAATAAATAAATTAAATGTAGAGGTTGTTTTGAAATAATTAACTTATAAACCTAAATTTAATTATTCATGTCATTAAGATCATGTGAGGAACACCTTCGGACTTAAGGTAAGGGTTTTCTACTTGAACCTCCATTTTCATTATAGTTAAGCTTATTCTCTACTTACATCAAATAATTTTTTATTTATTCATATGTACTTCTCATAAATTCTCTTTTACCTTTCTTGAATATGTGAATAAACCAAAATTCTACTTTCATTTATGTGGATTTATATGTTTCAAAATGATCTTTTAAAAATTATTCCCGAAATACCATCCCAATTCAAGTGAATTTCCCAAATTCTTACATTTTTCAAGGGAACTATATAATTCATTTTTTCAACCATTATCTTTATAAAATAACTCATTATATTATGAAAATAATATCTTACTTCAATTATATTTTTATAAAAATACTTTTCCAAAACAACTCTTCTTTTCAAAGTAAATGAGTATTTATCTCGAGAATTACTCGATGATTTTATAGGTGTGTCTTCATCTATTTCAACAACCTTTTTGATTCTTATTTATTGTTGGGATTAATATTTTATGATATAATCTACCATATTTAATTTAATGGTTTATGATTAGTTGAAATATGGATGTTCAATCTTAAATCACTTCACCAATTTACTCTAAATGGTTTGTGTCTATGCTTAATGTTCAGGGATGTTATTTACATTTCATATGTGAGTTTCAATATGGATGTATATATTGTTTATGTTTACCCCTATTCATATGAATAATTAATTGGACACAGTAAGTGATGGACGGGTCCCTCTATAGCCCCTCGATGCATTGGTAGGTCTCATTAGACAAACTACGATCTTGGCACTAGGCCTTGAAAAAATGGTTATTTATGGTCTTGGCACAAGGACTTGATAGTATAGTTATGATTTTTGACATTATGCATTCCCTAATTGTGAAACTAGTAATTAAATGTTCATGTTTTTATTTTACTAGAATAATACCCTTGATTATGCTTTATTATGTCATTATTTATTCAGTTCTTATTCATACTATAATGTGTTCATGTTTATTTTAAAAACACATGTGTTTTTAGTTATTCACCATGCTTAATGTTTATGTTTATGATATCCTCTACTATATTTCATACCATTACTGAGCATTTGATCTCACCCATTTTTTTATTCATTTTTCTAGGAAATTAATAGGTATATTATGAATGAATTTCAAGGATAATCTAGGAGATTATGTGTGATTAAAAAGAAGTTGTTATGTTGTTTTTAATTTCAAGTTATAATGTTGAACTTATGTATATTTCCGGATTTCCAAATCTACTAAAATATAAATTCCTCCAGGATAAAACTTTGTTGTAATCATTCCAATGTAATGTAATAAGGCACATGATCTAGGAAACTGGGGTTGGGTCCTTACATCTAGTATTAGAGGAAATTTAGTAGAAAATATGGAAACTATATTTCAAAAATATAGATTAGGGAACAAACCCTATGATAGAATTTTAGGATAAACACACAAAATTGTCATGTAATTTTGGTAAGGAATAGATTATGTGGATAATTCTATAAAATACATCCATTTTTGGATACTAAAAGGGGATGTGAATCAGGAATAGATGTACCTAGGAGTAAGAAGTCAGACAAGGAGTTTTGGGATTGACCCAGGGTATCTTGGTACATGACAACTGGTCTTACTGTACATCTGGTTCAACAATACTGGGGGATATTCTTAGGATACTTCAGATTTTCTTTAAAAGCCAATATGAAGGATTAATGTGTAAACTATTCCTTAATGAAAACATATTTATGAGATTAGTTAGGTATATGATTTCAATTTATTCAAATTATTTTTCTAAATTGAGATTATATATTATGATTAAAAACCTAATATATTGTATGACATTATTTAGAAATTTCACATAGCAAAAGGAATGTAAATTGAATGAACACGTGTATCCCATATAGGGATTTCCCACTGATGCAAGATAATGATATTGGCTCTTGTTCTACAACTAGTGTTGAGAAACTTAAAACTATACTATGAAATCTAACTTAGGATATGAAAAATATCCTTACCCGTATGGAGCATCTAGATCATCAATGTGGAGGAGCTATATTAGACCAATTTATGTGACAACCACCTCCATAATTTAATTTGAATACCAAACCATTCATAGAGGAACAATGGATAAGTTAATTAGAGAAGACATTTCTCTCTTTTTGGATGTAACGAAATAGAGAAGGTTTTCATGGAGTTTTATCATCAATCAGGAGATGAGGATTAGTTGTGGTCTTTAATTCAAAAAACAATGGAGGAGAAATAAATAGAAGAAATGGAATTGAGATATTTTAAGGAAATATTCTTATAAAAATAATTCCATCATGAACAACAAGTAGATATGGAAAGGTTGTTTTTGAATCTGAGGAAAAAAGAGGATAAGAATGTTGCAAAGTATAAAGATAACTAAAAAAGGTTCGTAATATATTTTGTAGACTACATATGTAATCCAAGAAAAATGGTTGATCAATTATTTTATTGTTTACAACCATTCATATGACGGGATATAGTCTCTGAAATATTCTCCTCATATGAATATATAGTATCATGTGCTATCAATATACAAAATTAATTATCTATGTTATATGATTTTAAAGGAATGTAAGAGAAGAAGAGGGATACTAAAAACACTGGAAAAGGAAATAAGGAAATGGGGAATAATGGAAGAGTTAACTTGCCACCATGTGATAATTATGGGAAGATACACCCTGGTAATTTAATGAAGTGAATGAGTGATTGTTGCAAGTGTGGATAAAATGTCCACCAATCCCAGGATTGTAAGGGGAAGAAATAAGCTACTGATGGTCAATGTTGATATTCAAAGGAGAGGGGAAATTATGCAAAATATTTTCTTATGTGTTAAGGAAATGTTCCCCAAAGAAGGCCAAGGGAGAAAGGCCAGGTTTATGTTATCACAACTACTGATACTGAAGTCACTAATGATGTGGAAATAGGTACATTAATTGTTTCCTTAAATAAAGAGAATTCATTATTTGATTCTGGATCATTCCATTCATTCATATCTTCCCAGTTTTCCATGAAAATCATATATTTCCAATTAGATTTAATATGGTAGTTGTCAGTTAATACTCTTAAGGGATGTATCATTACAACAAAGATGTGTCAGGAATTTTCCATTATGGTATATAAATGTGATTTATCTTCTGATTTTATTATCATGCCCATGATTAACTTTGAGATTATCCTTAGTATAGATTGGATTTGAAATCATGATGAAAAAAATAAATTATAAGAAAAAGAATTTTAAATTTTTTGAGGATGATGAGGAATACCTAATATTTAGAGAAAAAACATCACTATTTAATTCTCATCTAGATCCTCCCTCAGTAGCTCTATTGGATTCAATTCTTGGGGAGGATGAGAACACAATATCTATGAGAGAGGAAATTAATGTTCAAATAAAGGACATACCTATTGTGAAATAATATGTTGTTGTTTTTCTAGAGTATTTACCTAGAAATACTCCAGAGAGGTAAATTGAGTCTCTATTAATTTAATTCCTTGTTCAAGGCCTATATCAAATACTTCTTATATAATGGACACTTTCAAATTATTAGAACTTAAGAAACAACTAAAAAAATTAAGTAATAAAAGATTTTTTTTCACCCCAGCATATCTCTATGGGGAGCCGCTATTCTTTTCATTATTAAGGAAGAATAATCTATGAGGTTTTTCATTGACTACATGAAGATCCATTCTATAACAATAAAGAACAAGTATCCACTACCTCACATTGATAATTTATTTGATCAACATCATGGAGCCCAATAATTTTTGAAGAATGACCTTCAATCTGGGTATCATAATTTTTAGTTGAGGATGGATGATATTCAATAGACAACATTTCAAACCATGTATCGGCATTATGAGTTTATAGTAATGCCTTTTGGAATGACTAATGCACCCTCTATTTTCAAGAATCTGATGAATAACATTTTCAAGGAACATATTTTTGACTTTTTGGTGGTATTTGATGATGATATCTTGGTATACTCCAAAAGCTAATAAGATCATGTAAATCACATGCACACTATACTAAAGACTCTTAGAAGATTAAATAATATGAAAATTTTAGAAAGTGTGAATTTTGGCTTCAATCCATTTCCTTTCAAGGACACATTGTCTCCAAGGATGGAATATCTATTGATCTCATAAAGACAAAGGATATGCAAGAATGGTCTACTCTAACAAACATAACCGAGGTGTGTATTTTTATTGGTTTAACAATTTATTATCAAGGATTTTTTCCATACTTCACCCATTTAGATATCCTAATGACCAAACTTACACGTAAAGGGGATAAGTTCATATGGAAAAATGAATGCGAGGAATGTTTCAGTAAATTGAAGAGGAGATTAGTGAATGATCTTATACTGAATGTACCATTAGAGAATGGTAGATTTTTTATCTTGACCGATGCATCAAAGAAAAGAATTAGTTGTGTCCCTATTCATAATGATATAGTTATTGTCTATAAATCAATGTAGTTGAAAATTCATGAACAAAACTATCCTACCCATGATCTTTAGTTAGCAGCTGTAATATTTTCTCTAATGATATAGAGAAACTATCTCTATAGTGAAAGATGTGAGATATATACAGATCAAAAGATTCTGAAATCCATCTACTCATAGAAAGAACACAATTTGAGGAAAAGGTGATGACTTGAGCCACTCAAGGATTATGATTATTCTATACACTACTACCCATTAAAGGAAAATAAGTTAGTAGATTCATTTAGTAGAAAGGATCATGGTGTTTAAAAAAATGAGGATTGAAATAGATCCTCTATTCAAGGGTCTAGTAAGGATGGACATGGGAATTATATAAGAAGTTGAAACAACATTACTTTTTCAATTGGTTTCCCAAACATATTTAATAGAAATGATTGAAATATCTCATCCTGATGATGAGAACCTTCAAAAGAAAATTAAATCTATGAATGGTGGTAATTTGGAAGAGTTCATGTGTGATGATGAAATTATGAAATTTGGGATGAGTATATGTGTTCCCTCTATACCCAATATGAAAGAGGAGTTATTGGATTATTCATATATCTTTAATTTCTCTATACGCCCAGGTAGTAATAACATGTATAGAGATTTGAAGGGACATTTCTGGTGGGACAACATGAAGTGGGAAATTGCTGATTATGTATCAAGTTGTTTAGTCTATCTATAAGTGAAGTATGAAAGACAACATCCAAGAAGAGTTATGAAACCTCTACTGATTCTTACACGGAAATGGGATGACGTCAGTAGATTTTGTTTCACTGGATTACCCAAAACACCAATAAAGAATGATGTGATATAGGTAATAGTTGATCGACTTACTAAATCTTCACATTTCCTCACTATAAGGGATGATTTTCCATGGGAGCTCCTAGAACAACTCTATATCAAGAAGTTGTGAGACTTCATGGGGTACATCTCTCAATTGTGTGTTACTTCGATCCTTGATTTATATAAAAATTATAGAAAATGCTTTATAAATAATTGTATACTGAGCTTTAATTGAGGATTGTTTATCACCCTCAAACTGATGATCAATTAGAGAGGACGATCTAAACCATAGAGGATATGTTAGGTTCATGATAACTTTACTTTCAAGGTATATGGGATCAATATTCACCTTTAGTAGAGTTTTCCTACAATAATAGTTTCCATTGAAGTATTCAAATGATACCATATGAAGAATTGTATGGAAAGATATGTCATACACCAACTAGTTGGGATGAAGTTAGAGAAATGAATCTTATAGGATAAAAGCATGTGGGGGAAACCACAATAAAGGTATAGACTATTGAAACCCATATCAAAGCAAGTCAAAGTAGGAAAAATATCTATTCTAACAATTTAAGGAAGGGTTTGTAATTTAAAGTAGAAGATCATGTGTTCCAAATGGCATCTCCATGGAAGGGTGTTATAAGATTTGGGAATAAAGGGAAACTGAGCCCTAGTTACTTTAGACCTTTTGAAATCCTAGAGATAATTGGATCTATTTCATGTAGTTTGGGTATACCGACTAGCCTATCTGAAAAACACAATGTGTTCCATGTCTCATTATTGAGAAAGTATATACCAGACAAAACACATGTCCGCACTTCTAAAGGAATATAATTGGAACCTGACCTATCATCATACTGTGAAGAGCCTATCTAGATTCTTGATACTAAATAACAGGTGTGGAGGAATTGGAAAACTCAACTGGTAATGATACATTAGCAAAATCATAAAATTGAAGATAAAACATGGGATCTTGAGGAGTTTATGATGAAGACCTACCCAAATCTTTTTATGAGGCAACATTTATGAATTTTAAAGACAATTTTTTTTAAGGAGGGGAGAATGTAACACCCAAAGGATTTATAAATAAATTTAATATTTAATACATGAAACACTAAGTCTCTAAATAGAACCCCTTTTTTATACCCTAACTAGTAAAAATATTTTTTTTCCACTTTTTAAATTTGAATTATGAAAGACTGACATACACAGTTGTTTTTTGGGTGATATTTAGAGTCTGATAAGTCAAATATAGTTTTTATGGTGAATAGTATTATGAATTGTAATATGATCCTTATGAATAGTAATTCATATTATTATTTTATTGTCTTAAGGTTATATGATAATGATATATTGATTAATTTTTCAAGGTGATATGAAATGAATTATAGTTTTAAAACTATTATTTTTCGAAGAAATTATGATTTTATTTAAAAATTAAATTAATAATATTTATAAAATTATTGTTAAAAAAATGTATTTTATTTTTTAATTCTACAGGTTGAAAAATTTCAATGGTGAATTTTTGTGATTTTTTTGAAATACTTGGATTTTTTATGAATAGTAAAATATTGTAATTTACCATATATATACATTATCAGTTAAATTATCTATTCCTAGAATACTGGCTAGTGTAAGAAAAATTTGTCCAACATCACTTGAAATTATTAATATTATGCTTCACATGAATCAACATTATTTGTTCCCTTGAGGGAAATAATAATATAATGAAGAAGATATTAAAAAATCACCCCTCTCCTCTAATATAAAACCCCCTCACTCCTTGTTCTCTTAATTCTTATTAAGACTTGTCACTTATCCAAATTCTACTCACATATCCTCCCAAACTCTTCACCCACATCTAGTAGCCCTTGTTCTTATAAAAATACCAAAACCTCTCCCCTAAAAAGGCTCTCAAGAAATATTTTTTCGAGAGGAAAATTCCTCTTTTCATTTCTTTTATTTCATGTTCTTTTATTCTATTTATTTCCTTACCTCCTTTCATTCAAATGATATGATTACTCTAGTACCTTAAATCTACTGTAATTTTGTTATGATAAAGGAATAATTATTCATCCTCTCTCCTTTCCCTTCTTTTATACTAGAAATTAAAACACCGTCCGAGATGTGTTAATTTATCCCATTCAAGGATGACGAGTTTTCAATTTCTATTAAGATATTTAATTCAGGTCATGAAACCATTTTTATGGTTAAACTAGATTCTCATATAGGTAATATATAACATATATGTTTCTATAATATTTTTGTACAAATGGTATTAATTTATAGATCAAAATTAGTTTATTGTGATAAAAATCACCAAATAACCAAAATAATTATCATTAATGTTTTATCTAATGATTCATCTTTACTCCAAATAATAAAATTATTTTTATTTAGTCAATAAGGTTTTCCTTATGAATTTTCCATTCCTTCATACTTGGGGTATATTATTAAGTAAATAAGGTTTCCTTATGACTTTACCATTCCTTCTTGTTTTTGAAAATCACAAACACCTTATCTCAAGGAAAATTTCATTTTACCCTGTGTTTTACTTTTTATAAGGAAAAATTTCCTTCCCCAAGGAAATTTATCCTTACCATGTTTTCATTGTTCATATCATAATTTTTCTAAGTGTAAAATTCAGTTTGAAACCAAAACCTCAAAATCCTATAATTACCTAAACATGAAGAATTCTGATTTAGGATCCGAATTCTCAGAATTCTGATTACGAATTCTGGTTATGAACTCTTCTAGGCTCTGTCTCTGAATTCGGATTACAAATTCTGGTTACAAACTCTTCTGATATATGACTCCGAATTATGATTATGAATTCTAGTTATGAACTCTTTTGAGATCGGAATCCAATTTCTGAATATGAATTCTGGTTACGAACTCTTCTGAGTTCTAACTCTGAATTCTGATTATGAATTCTTGTTACGAATTATTCCAAGTTCTGACTCTGAGTTCTCTGAATATATACTCTGAACTCTTATGAGTTCTGAATCCGAATTCTAATGATCTCTGACTCCGAACATTGTAAGATCTGGTTCCGATTTTTTGTAAATCCAGATTCTGAATTTCCTTGAAATTCAGACTTCGTAATTCTATATAGTTCAGGTTCTGAATTCCTAGAAAATAGAATCCGAATATCCTTGTATTATAGACTCCGAATTCAATTTTGTTAAGATTCTAAACATTCATATTTCCTTACATTCTGAATATTGTATTTTAGTTATGTAACCATATTTTTTCTTACACTTTTTTTGTTATAAAACTATATCGTGCTTTCAGTTACTAACTAACTGTTGTTTGAGTGACACGTGTATAGGTCCCTCTAAAATTCAAGGAATAATTTGACCGTTGGAGGAGGGAGCTGAACATTGAATCAGTTCCTATAAATAGGAGCTCATTTGAAAGAACTCACAACTTGATGACTGTTTTATGACTATAGAGATTACGTGTTGTTGAAGTGATTTCTAGAGAGAGACTCTCATTTCTTTGTGCATACAGAACTTCTTTTTCAGATTTTATTTGTGCGAATCTGATTGTTTCTACGTACAATCGAGGTCTTCCGGGGATAGGAAGACAGAGGTGCCGACTACCTTGATGTTGAGTTCTTGCGGGGATATAAAGACAAACTCTGATCTTCATATCGAGGGATAACCCTGGTTTGGGTAAGATAGAAATTTCTGAAAGTATAAATCAAGGTACCTTTATCCAAGGTTGTTGGATACCCTTCTCTTTGGGTTAAAATATTCACTACCTGTTACTTGTTTTTTTCAAGTTTTATGCTGCATTTGTATTGTTGAGGAAAGTATAACTATCTTATACTTCTTTATACTTGTACTTTGATTTAGTAAGATTCTATATGATTTAAGGTAGAATCTTCATCTTTGTAAACATTCATTAAGTTTAATTTCTGGAAACATATTTTCTGGAATTACTTTCCTAGAATCATATTTCCAGAGTCAAGCAAGTGTGTATAACTAGAGGCTGTGTGAATTACCTTTTTTAACCCTGTGAAACATAATAATCTTTAAAAGTTCCAAAAGAATTTTTTAAAGTATACAAGTCACCCCCTCTTGTATATTGAGCATCATTAGATACTCCATATAGTATTTCTTTTATCTCGATCCTACATTTGGTATTATATAGTATATCATACTCACATACCATCTCAACAATTGGTATCGGAGGAGGTGGCCTTCAATCCTGAACCAATCTAACAATTGGCGTCAGAATTTTGGTTCAATCTAAATTAATCTCACGATTAGATTCAGAAGTGAAATCTTCTTCTTCTATTTTTCAAAATCATATTTTTTCAGACTCATAATGTTCGGATCCATATTTTTATTTGGGATACTCATGTTCTATATTTTCCTTTCTTAGGAATATTTTCCTTGTTTAAAAACTTTTATTACTAACAAGTTTGTGTGGAATGTTTTTTTTCTATAAGATGGAATGAATCAATGTTGTTTATATTGAAAACTTAAATCCAACTAGACCACCTATCTTTGATGGAAATTATTATGAGTATTGGAGAGATCGAATAAAGACTTTCATTATCAATATTTTTTTGGATAATTTTGTTATGCTTATTGGAGGATATAAATTCCATGAAAAAGAAGTTAGTACCTTCACAAATCAAGAAAATCATGAATATAAACTAAATTATAAGGTTATAAATACTTTTCTTTGCTCCATGACTTGAAATATATATATCCAAATTTCATCTTGTGAAGCAGAAAATTGTATTTGGAAGAAACTTGAAGTTACTCACTTTGGAACTTCCAAAGTTATTGAGACAAGAAGAGCCATGCTCAGAGCTGAATACCATGGATTTAACTTTCCTTATGAAGGACTCATATGTAAGGTACAACAATGATTCATGACTATTGTAAATAATTTACAATCCATGGGTGAGAAAGGATTAGATGATGAATCTCTTGTTGATAAGATCATAGACATCATGCCCAATGAGTGGGAATTCAAGAGGGAAACTATAGATGAGAGCAGAAAGGTTACTTAGATTTCCTTAGATGAGCTGCTTGGTACTCTTCTGTAGCATGAGACCAGAATTAAGAGAGATACTGATTATTTTCAGAAGAATAATGGGAATGGCAGTGTTTCTTTTACTAAAACTTCAAATCATATGAAATATAATACTACTAAGAGAATTACTAGATCTAAGTCTAAGAAGGTTGTTATCCAATCTGAATCTAGTGGAAGTGAATACTCTGAGAATGAGTTAGAAAATATTGCTCAAAGGATGAACAAGATAGCTAGACAGAGGAACTTTCAATCTAGATACAAGAAGAAAGAAAGGAAAGATAAGAAAGATTCTGAAGTTACATGTTATGAATTCAAGAGAGCTGGACATATAAGGCATGATTTCCCCATGCGCAAAAGAAAGGAACGAAAGGAAAAGCATTCTGAGAGAAATAGAAAGAAGTATTACAAGGATAATGCTAAGAAAGTCCTGAAAGCTAATGTAACTTGGAGTCATAGTGGTGGTGAATATTTAGATGAATATTCAGATTATGAATCTTCTGGACAGAAGAATGTCAGTCTAATAGCTAGACTACTTATTGAAAATAATTTCTTAATGGATAAGGTACACAATACTGAATCAATGAATAATATTTATTTAAATTAAAATTATAGTAATGGTAAATATTATAACTCTTCTGATGAATAATATTCTTCTGATGAAGATAATACTTTACCTGCCTATGAAGAAGTTTCGAGGTTTTCCAAACTCCTTGAAATTGTAAATTCAAAACTCATGAAAAAAATTGATAAGGCAAAATCTAGGAATACTATTCGTACTAAGGAAATATCAGATCTTTATAAAGATCTTGATAAGAAAAATGTTTATTTTGAAAATATTTCAAAAAATCTCGAGGAAGTAAATTCTGAGAAGAATAAACTTTCTAAAGATCTAGAAAATTTAATTTCTAAGAAAAATGTTTTCGAGCATAACTCTAGTTCAAAATCAAATGTTTTAGAAGACAAGAACTTGGTTGTTAAACTAAAATCTAAAATTATTCCCTTGAGGAAGTGTTTTTCAGACTTTACATTGCGTAAGAAAAATTTTGATAAAATGTATTCTCAAATCTGACCATTAAGGAATAGTTCTAGTTTTGGTTATACTGGTTCTAAACCGATTTTCAGTAATAATTATTTTGTTCTTCAAAGTGATCCATTCTGAACTAAGTGTCAGTGTGGTGGACATTGGGAAAATAATTGTTTCTTAAACAAAACCCAATCCTTAGGATTTCATAAAGCCTACTTTTCTAAGAAAATGTGGGTACCTAAAATCTTGCTTTTGAAATTTCGGGATCCATGAAAGTTTAGATTCTGAAAGTCTAACTCTTTTGTTCTCAAGAAAATAGAGAGAGTACCAAAAGAAATACTTGGTACATGGACAGTGGATGTTCCCGGTATATGACTGGTAATAAAAAAAATTGAAAATATTATCAAGACGAAAAGAGGAAAAGTAACATTCAGAGATAATGATCAATGAGAAATTATTAGTATAGGTAACATCATTCTTCTTGGAAAAACATTGATTTCAAATGTTTTATTTGTTAAGGTTCTTAAGCATAACCTCATTATAATAATTCAGTTATGTGATGAAGGTTACCTTGTGAATTTTAGGAATGACAAGTTCTTAGTACACAATTACAAGGAAAATTTTATTATTTCTGCCTATACGAAAGAGAATGTTTACACACTAAACTTAGAAGACCTTTGATGCCAAGATCTACCTTGCCTTAGTGCAACGAAGGATCATTCTTGTTTATGGAATAGAAGGTTAAGACATTGTAACCTTAGGAACTTATACAAACTTTCTAAGAAAATATTAGTTAAGGATAAACCGGATCTTAGATTTGATTCTTAGAAAGTTTGTGACCCTTGTCAGTTTGGAAAGCACCATAAATCAAGTTTTAAATCAGTAGTTGAAGTCTCAACTACTGATGCATTATAGCTAGTGCATATGGATCTATTTAGTCCTACCCAAACTGGAAGCATTAGAGGAAAGTATTATGTATTTCTCGTGGTTGATGATTACACTAGATTTACATGGGTCTATTTCTCTAGCAAAAAAATCTGAGCCCTTCCCATATTTTAAAATGTTTAGAGCCCAAGTTAAAAATGAAAGAATTATTCCATTGAAAACTATTTATAGTGATCATGGAAGAATATTTCAAAATTAAGATTTTGATACTTTTTTTAGTAGAAAAGGCATTACTCATAACTTATCAGCACCCAGAACACCTCAACAAAACGGTGTTTTTGAAAGAAGAAATATAATTCTTCAAGAGATAACAAGAACCATGTTGAGTGAGTATTCTGTAGCCAAACATTTTTGGGATGAAGATGTAATTACTACTTGTTATACTATAAATCGTGTTTTTATTAGACCTTTTCTTAATAAAACTCCTTATGAGTTATAGAATGATAGAAAACCTAGACATTCCTATTTTAAGGTTTTTGGTTTCGATGTATTTATTCTGAATACTAAATATAATCTACACAAATTCACACCAAAATCTGATGAAGGAATTTTCTTAGGCTACTCCACACCTTCTAAGGCCTAGAGAGTTTTCAATAATAAACTCTTGTACTGTTGAAGAGAGAGTACAAGTAAAATTTGACAAAACTGATCCTTTTGTTTTTAATCAACCCCAGCCTACATCTTTGGATGTGTTTTCAAAAACTGATTATCAACATTTGTTAGAAGATCCTTCTAATAAGGAAAATGTCCAATAAGATATTTTAGAAGCATTTACCCTAGAATATTTTCTAGCCTATGTTGATGAACAGGTTTTAGAAAACCTAAATCAGCCATTTCTAAAGAATCATCCTAGTTATAGTATCATTGGAGATGTGAATCAACCTGTAAGGACTTGAAGTTCATTAAGAAATGAAGTAGAACACCTAGAATTCCTTTCACAATTAGAAACAAAAAGCACGAATGAGGCTTTAGGTGATGATTATTGGATTAACGCCATGTAAGATGAACTAAATGAATTCGAAAGGAATAAATTCTAGTCCTTGGTTGAAAGACCTAAGGAAAATTCTGTTATTGGAGAAAAATGGGTCTTCAGAAATAAGTGTGATGAAAATGGAATCATTGTTAGAAATAAAGAAATATTGTTTGCTAAAGGCTGTAATCAACAAGAGGTAATAGTCTATAAAGAAACCTATTCTCTTGTATCTAGACTCGAATCTATTCTTATTCTACTTGCCTTTATAGCATTATTCAATTTCAAACTTTTTCAAATGGATGTGAAATGTGCTTTCCTTAATGGTTATGTTCAAGAGGAAGTTTTTGTTGAACAACCTCCTAGTTTTAAAGATACAAAACATCCTAATCTTGTTTTTAGACTTAACAAAGATTTGTATGGACTTAATCAATCCCCTCAAGCCTGGTATGATTGACTTATAGGATTTTTTATTCAAAATAATTATGTCAAGGGAAATGAAGATCCAACCCTTTTTATAAAGGAAGATAAGAAAAATGTTTTGATTGATTAAATTTATGTTGGTGAAATTATATTTGGTTAAACTCAGCAATCTTTAACTGATTCCTTTGCAGATCTAATGAAATCTGAGTTTGAAATGAGTATGATGGGTGAGTTAACATTTTTCTTTGGTTTTCAAATCTCTGAAAACCCAGGAGGAATCTATATATCTCAAAATAATTATATTAAATATCTTCTTAAAAAGTATGGATATGACAACACTAAAAGTATAAGTACTCCCATTGGTACCTCAAATACACTTGATCTTGATGAAGAAGGGAAACCAATAGATCAAATATCTTTTAGAGGTATGATAGGAAGTCTAATTTACATGATAGCTAGTCATCTAGACTTAATGTTTTCAGTATGCTTATGTGTAAGATATCAATCCAATCCTAAGTAATCTCATTTAAAGGTAGTGCAAATAATTTTTTTCTACTTAAAGGGAACCATGGATTTATGACTCTTTTATACTTTTGGAAAATGATTCGTTTTGAAAAGTTTTTCAGATGCTGAATTTGGTGGATGTAGAATGGATAGAAAGATTAAATCCGAAACTTCTAATTTCTTAGGAGATTCGTTAGTATCTTGGTTATGCAATAAGCAACACTCAGTAGCACTTTACATAGCTGAAGCTGAATATGTAACAACTGGAATTTGTTGTGCTCGAGTGTGGTGGATGAAACACACACTCACAGACTGGTATGAGTTTTACCAAAACACATATTTTGTGTGATAATACAAGTGCCATTGTACTTAGTAAAAATCTGGAACATCACTCTCATGCAAAGCACATAGACATTAGGCATCACTTTCTTAAGGATCACACAAAAAAAGGAGATATCATTCTTAAATTTATCATAATGAAAGATCAACTTGTTGATATTTTCACAAAATCTTTACCCTATTATAGATTTGAGTACATTAAATAGAAGTTAAGAATGATAACCATGAGTTAATCTTCCTTGTTAACTATATGTTAAACCAATATTCTTACAGTAATTAACTCATTTTCATAGGGGGGTCACATTTGTTCATATGAAGTTTTTCATGTTTTTTGTAATGAAGTTTTTCATAATTTTCGTAGTGATGTTTTTAATATTTTTCATAATGAAGTTTTCCAAATTTTTCATAATAAAGTTTTTCATATTTTTCATAATGAAGTTTTTCATATTTTTTTGTAATATATTTTTTCATATTTTTCGTAATGAATTATTTCATATTTTTTCATAATGAAGTTTTTCATATTTTTCGTAATGAATATTTTCATATTTCTCATAATGATGATTTTCTAATTTTTTCCGTATTCATATTTTTCTTAATTAATATTTGTGTACTATAAATTTTCATAATGAACATTTTCATACATGAAAATTTCATAATGAAAATTTTTATATTTGAAATTTTCATAATGAAGATCTGCGTACTCATTTTTTTGTACTTAAGTTTTTTTTGGAATCTAAATTCCTTCAAGAAGAATTTTCCTTAATATGAAAAATTCTTTAGAAAATCTGAAAGGTATGATTTTTTATTGAGTTTTATTAATCACCTTCTACTTGCGGGTATTTTATTTTGTGTTTTTTTTTTAAATTTATCAGATTCTAGTTTCCTTAAATCCAAATGTTTTCTTTAAAAACCTCAAAAGATCGGATCCTACTAAATTTTTCTTACGAAAATCTTTTCAATCGTCATATCTGATCAGAAGAATCCTCATCCATTGGATTGAAATAGAAATATGAACTGTCACATCAAACGCCTATATAAAGGACACCCGATGGGCGATCCCACATCAATTTAAAGACTTTTCATGTCGATGCTTTGCCTTCCTACAAAAGCCCATTCCAAACTTCTCATAGTTTTTTCAAGTGCGAATTTCTGCAGAAGAATCCACTCAGAAGGATATGTCTACTGTCAAGACGATTTCAGAGTGGAAAGTATACATAGAAAGGCTGGTGCATCCGAATTTCATCAACAAGTATGACTCCATCATCTCCAAAAACATCAAGCTGAATGGATTAGAAAGAGTTTACATATCAAATCATGGAGCTCAAGACTTGGTGTATCCAGATCTTCTTGTAGAGTTCTATGAGTTAGTAATATTCTTTAAGTAAGAAGGAAGAGATAAGTTTTCATTTAAGAGTTATGCAAAAACCTATGCCCTTTCATACACCAAGGCTGATATCTTGGTAGGGTTGTCTTATGAAGGGGAAGCCGAGTTCTATTCTCACAAGCTGCCCAGTGTACAAGGAAGTTTTATAAAGGTGAAGGATTTGGAGTGCCTTGGACTTACAGATATCAAGACTACAAAGATTTCTCATTTGTGTACAAATAATCAGATCCTTGAGTTATGGGTTCAGGGATTTATCATATCGAGAAAGGGTGATAAGGACACACTCAAGAAAAGTGATATGTATATCTTGGATTTTTGGGTAAATATGAGGAAGATCAATATGATGAAGCATATTCTCATTACGATATAGAAATTCAAGAATAGAAATTTGAGAGAAAATACAATCATGTATCCTACCCTACTTTCCAATTTGATTGTTCGATGTATTGAGTCCTTCAAGATTCCTTGTAGTTATAAGCTGAAGAATTGAAAAGTCATGTTAGTAAGCAATGACACTTTGAAAATAATGAATGTCAGTTTTTCTAAATATTCCAGAGAGTTTTATGATCTACCAGTGGAAGAAGAAGAAGATGTTCCAAAGAATGCAGAAGAGGCTGAACCATCAAAGAAGGATGGAAAGAAGTGGAAACTGAAGGAAGTGGAAGAATCAGAGAAAACCCCTATAGCAAAAGAAACTCAATCTGTACCACCAAATCCCAAGAAGCAGAAAGCCTATCCGGATGAGGTATTAGCATAATGGAGAGAAGACAAAGAGAATCAGAAGGAAGAAGATCCACAATTTGGTCTAGATCCTGCTGAGGACAAGGATCTAAAAGAGAAGACTGCTGAAGAGCTTGAGAAGAAATCCAAAGAGAAGAAGTATAAGAAGAATATGTCAGAGGCTGAGATTGTTCAATACCTTCTAAGGGATACTGAAATATCATCCGAGAATATTCCTGTACCAAAATCTTTCTTGGTTTATCCTTTACCTGAGACTCTGGGGAATAAATTTCTCACTCAGGAAAAAGTACATCAAAAAGTTGTTGAAGTATAGATACCCAAATCTTGACGTACACAGACATTACATTACTTTTTGCAGAATACTTAATACATAAAAAAATAGACACATAAGGACCATAATAGTTTAGTGTCTTTGGAAACTCGGAATATAATCTTCTAATCATGGTGAAAGATCTTCAACATCTCCTGTAAAGATCTTCCCTTTTTGTTTTCTTACCTAAAACCTTTCTTTAAATCCTGGGGAAAAGAAAACATAAAAAGGGTGAGCTCAAATGCTCAGTAAGGGTAAACATATAGAACATATAACAATCCATAAATAATTTAATGCAAAAACTTGAACATAAAATCTAAACATCAAAATCTTGAGCAAAGACATAAATCTTGGAAGTACGTAAGGCATATATCATAAAGGAATAGCATGGGAATAAAACATGTATTTGTCGAAAAACATTAATCACATGATATGATTTCCATAGTTGCCAAGGAATTGTTGCCATGGCCATATTAGTGGATAAGGTCCCTTTCTAAATTGAGTTCACTACTCGTTCAAGTCTTGTATCACTGAACCGGATTAAATTACCGTTCCAACCATGCCTATCTCATGAGATATTAATCATTACCCAATGAATTGGAGGGAGATATAGGTCTCACCCATCTCATAATGAAATCATTATTAATTTTTCCACAAATTAAACATAAATCATTCATCATAACCCAAATAATAAAATGGGTTTCATAAACATCATCCCATCATAATGTAATCCATACAAAACGAATGGATATCATTTCATCATAAGAAGAATCAAACCATGTAAATAATAGAGACATTATACTTGCAACATAATCATACTAAATAATTTCATCTTAGATGGAAAATAGTTTTGACAAAACACTTGAAATTAATTCTTGAGGAAAATATCCTTTCTTCTTTAAAATTATTTTCTTTTCACAAAATGCCATGAAATTTTAAAAGAAAATGATTTTCTTGAAAATAGTCATGAAATCTTGTAGAGTAAGATTCATGAAAATAAGGCGTTATGAAACCATAAAAATCCATTCATTCTGTATTAGTTAAAGAAAATATTATCCTCTTACTTTTTTTAGAAAAGTAAAAAAGTACCACATATGGTAAACAAAAGAAAGATTCCTTCCATAACACAAAGTAAAAGTCAAAGAGGGGTAAAAATGACTTTAAAAATACATGGAAGAATATTAAACACTTTATGAAAAACATTTTTATGGACATGGATGAAAAATATAACCCCCAGTAAATTCTTACGTATAAACAATCTCGGATAAGAATGAGATTGGAATAATTATCAATTACCTTTTGTTTGATATGCTTCGTATGTATCTGAACCTCTTATATAATGATTTAAAAAATGTCATTGACTTATTATAGAATCATATTCATTGTTATGATATCATATATGGTTCACCCATGACTTTATATTACCTGTTATTTTGTAAATTCCATGTTAAAGCAACGTTTTGTGTAAAATTGTTTCATTTATCGTTCGTGTTTTGAATTGTAATTATTAATATGATTACTTAGATCATGATTACGTAATTAAAGAATATAAAAGATGATTTATATATAATATATATTCAGAATATACATATATATAATATATCGATAAATGGAAATAAATACACCATTCATGGAGACGGTAGGCCATACGCATGCATGAACACTGTTTTTCGTTTCCTTATTGAATTGAATGGAATTAAGTAGAAAACATACATATATATATATATATACACAAATCCAGTAGAATTATTATGTTGTATATTTCATGATTACTTATTATATATACTTTATAATCATTCTTTAATTGTTAACATGGAAAATGAATCTTATCGCGTCGTGGAGACGGTAATCCGTACGTACGCACGAGTGATGATATCATTCCCATATTTATTGAATGGAATTGAAGTGGATGATATAATATCTTAGAATCAGTATGATGTTATAATAATCATATATAGTTATTATTTTCAACATTATACCCATCCAAGTAAGGAGGTGGTAGAAAAAATGATTACACCACGGTGTGTAGACGGTATTTCGTACGTACGCACGCGCAGTGATTTTGTTTTTTGTAGGATGGGTAGAAGGTGAAATAGGGTTTTTTCATATTTATAATATCATATCAGTATATAAGTAATACTGATGTTATTAATTTATATTGAAACAACTAAATAAGATGAAGTAGAAGAAGAAAGAAACTTGAAAGAGTTGGTAGAAGAGATTACCTCTTCCTCGACGCACCTCCTTTAAACATCTTCTTAGGGCACTAGAGTTGGTCTTTTGAGAAGACCAAAACCTCTATGATATAACTAGAGAGGTATAGAAGAGTAATTTTCATGGTTTTTCCAAGCTTTAAGGCTCAAAAGTGTGTGAAGATAAGAGGGAATGGGTTCCCTTTTTATAAGGGAGGAGAGGGGGACCTTTGGAAAAACTTAAAATATTATTTTATAATAAAGTCATATTCGGTTTATAATAGCTTAAAATTGATTTATTTAGAATCTAAAGTGGGGATGGGTCGAAACCCTCTCAATCAACATAATTAAGGCAAGTTGAGGTTACTATTTTAACCTTATCATTTAGATTTAACTTTAAGTTAAATAATTTTACTTTTACCGTGGCTTCTTGTTTTCTTACACTATATGGTTAATAAACTTACTATAACAAGCCAAACGAACCCTAAGTTGTTAATTATTAATATATATAACCTTATCTAAGTCATTTTTCTGAACCTTATATTTTCAGGAAGAAAATAACAATTAATAATATAATATTTTTTTTAAAAACTATTTTATGTCAATTTTGACACTATTTGGTAATTGATTTTTATGAAAATCATAACAACATTATTAGTTATAAAATATTATATTAAATATATAATAACATATCATATTAACCTATAAAATTAATGTAATTTATAAAAAGTCTCAAATTACATTTATTTGGGTATTTATAATATCGATTATGTTAATATTTCATTAAAAAGATAATTACTGCATCATCATTGTGTCATAAATAAATTAAATTATTTAATGTCTAAAAATTATAAATAAAGTATAATTATGTAGGAAATATTTTTATCTTTATAATTAATATTTATAGTCGAATTTATCTTACATATTACCCTATATTAAAAATGTTTTAGTTATTAAACGTTGATTTTAACTTTTTTAACTCTTCTTTAAAAAAAAATAATAAATGTCCTAATCTAATCCAAGGTGACCTAAATGGTCATATTTTATTTCAAAGGTTGTTTCTGGTCAAATTAAACTTATCCAATAGAATTAGGATATGTGTTAGGGTAATAATAATATCATTTTTACCCTTAATTACCATATTTACTTTTAACCGTGGTAAAAAAAGTAAAAAGATACTATTCAACCAAAATTATTTTTATCTTATTGAACCACATTTTACTCCTTGATATTAACCATGTCTCTTGTATTTTATAAATTCTAATCATAGAAGCGGTAAAATTAAGTTTTATGTAAATTTTCAAATTCTCATAGGAGATGGGTAAAAGACGGTGGAAAGTTAAATAAAAATTTAATATATCTAAAATTATTATAAAATGACTCCAAAGAATTAAATTGAACTTATATAGGTATTATGTATCAATTTTTACCTAAAATAAATTTAAATTAAATAAATAATTATTTAAATAAAATGTCTGTTTTTAAATTGTAACCTAGTGTTTTGACTATTCATCAAAAATTGAAATTTCTCAGAAAAATATTAAAAATTCACCCTGGGATAATTTCGATATTCCAAATCCAAAAATAAAGTCCATTTTGAAAAATAAAATATTTAAAATTTCAAAAAGTGGGCATTACTATTCATAACCGCTATTTTATATAACATATCGTTGTTTAGTGAAACTTGGTATTGCGTTTGACACACGCTATCATGGAAGATCGCAATTGTGTGCAATACAAGCCAAGTCAGGGATGCATGTAGTGAAAGATACTTTTTGTGTAGCATACAACACAAGACATCAATGAAAAAAAAAGAATATTTTTCATAAAATCTCGTGGTAATACATTCTACCCCCCTTAAAATGAATTTCGCCTTCGAAATTCGTTGGGGTTATAAATGGTTTACTACTTGAAAGTTTCTTTCATAGAAACCTTCATCATAAAAACGAACACTAAAAATTAATTTTAAAAAGGGATTTTAGAATCATAACAGTCACCCAATGTAACTCAGCACTGGGTCTCCACATAGGACAACATAGGTAAAAATACGGATATGGAAGAGAAATATAACCTTGAACATCTGATAAAGAGTGGTAGAGGACATGGTTATGAAAAGGCCAACAATAACAAAGCCATAAATTTATGATGATCTAAGATACCATCTAATACATCAGAAACAAGGGCACTAGGATGACATTTTTGGTTTTCAAGATCATTTCCCTAAAGGTGAAGAAATTGGAATTATAAGAAATATTTTCTTGATTTTGGTACAATCTCAGGGTTGGTCATTCCTTGGACAATTTCCACCTCATCTCTTAATGAAATGAAGTTTAATATATCATTAGTGAAGTGTTAGTAGATCATGTGATAGAATGATGGGTCATTCCATCTGTCTCAAACAAAAGTTTAGGAAAAGTTATCAAAAATACATAAGTCTATCTATAGTGAGATTAATCATATATGGTTCTTAAAATGGACTTATACTTCATATATCATACTGCTTAATATAATAAAACTATTTTTTACTAACTAGGGACTTCCTGTAGGACAGTGGTAGGCCATAAAGGCCTGTCACACTTTGGTTGTGGGTTCGATTCCCACAGCCTTGTCCGACGCGACGGGTTGTCGCCCGTCCTGCAGGTTGTCCTTTTTCTAAAAATACATTATTATTTTATTCGATAAATAATATCGAAAAAAGTTATAGCCTTAAACAATACTTACTTATGTCCAACATAATCCATTACAATATATAGTCTTATCCAAAATACTTCTGTCCAAGCTCATAGTATAAAGAAAAAAATTAATAGAAATTTCATCTGCCGAGCATGTGAATACCATCATGTATCCACCATATATCATACGATATATCTTGTTGGTCAAATTAGAAACATGAGAATACCTTAATCATTTATTCTCTTGAAAAATGAATACCCATTGACTCTTAGTGAAAACATGAATGCTGTCAATATTTAACACTTTCAACATACCAAAATCCAGAAATTTCTATATACTCAAACCATGATATAACTTTGTCCTTATATAAATCATGAGCTCATGAATACCATCAAACATATTATTTTCTTCTCATCCCTTCATTATGGGCATATCATCTTATTTCAAAAATATTTGATTTACTTTTCATTGTTACCTGTACCATATAATTATTGAAAATCATAATAAACCAAACCTTAGATATTCCAATATTCCACAGTACTATAAATAGTATTCCACAACATTATTTTTGAATCCCATTATATAAACACATAATCATTCCAATACATCGTTGTCATTCTCAACATTTCCAATATTGATCACATGTGACTTCCCTTTGTCCTTTTCTTTAACAGGATGCTCACATTGATCATCATTAACCCTTGGATTAGGTCATTGATTAGCATAATGCCCCATTTCCTTGCACTTGAAGTATTGAAGTGTTGGTGTAGTGTTATATGTAGTCTTTTCTCTATTCACGTCATTAGAAACATTTTTCCCATTACTTCGGCACTCAACTACTTGATAACCTTATTTTCCACACTTGAAACATTTTCTAGTACCTTTAGAAAATCTCTACCATGCTTCTTTCCACACTTTAGGCATAAAGAAACCTTCACCTTCTTTTCACCATTGTTCTGAGGTTTTTACTTTAACTCCATCTTTCATTTCTTGTCAAAATCATGAGATGTATATGTTACACCAACTTCCAGTTCTACCTTGATAGCACAACACACAATTTCTTCATAGATACTGAAGTCTATTATAGCTAATTCCCTTCAAAGACTTGGTTTTAAGCCACTGAAGAATCGATCAACTTTACTTTTAGTTTGAATGATAAAGCCAGATGTATACCTTGTAAGTTTTGTAAAATTTTCTTCGTATATACCAACAGATTCATTATCCTTCTCCTTAAGCTCATGGAACTCCTTTTTAGTCTTTGTTAGAAGAATACGAGGGAAGTACTTATTGAAAAACAAGTTCTTGAACTCGTCCCATTCTATGGATTCAATTTCATCTTGGGGACTTGTATTATTAATTAGATTCCACCACTAGTATGCTTCACCTTCTAAATGGTAAACAGTTAAAATGAAATTTTCATGTTCTGAACAGAAAAGTATGGAAAATATCTTTTCAATGGTACTGATCCATTGTTCAGCAACAAGTGGATCAGAAGACACATTGAAAGACGGTGGGCGTTGCCTCATGAAAGACTCAATTGAATATTGTTCCCTTCTCTAATAATTTATAAATCCATAATGATTCATATCTTGTGTAAGTATAAAAATAAGATTTTGAACTCCATCTCCAATCACATGTTTCTCGGGAGGACAATCATTGCATTGTCTATTACATTGATCAACACAGTTCCTTCGGGTTCTAACCATCGTCTAAAACCCAAAAATAACAGTGTGAGAGGAAAAAAACATGTTAGGAAAACAACATAATAAAGAGGGAGTACCTTCAATATCTAACATCTTAGGTTTACTTCTAATATCTTTACCATAATTCTAGGACTATAACCTATACGTATACTTGACCTTAGGGACATCCCTAGACATACCTTAGAAATATCTCTAGGGATCTCACTAAATTTATCGCATCCTAGTTTCCAAAAGTTGACTAAACCTTTCCTCTAATACCAACTGTAGAGACCCAAAGCTTGACGTACATGGACATTACATTACTTTTTGTGGAATACCTAATACATAACAAAAATAGACACATAAGGACCGTAATAGTTTAGTGTCTTTGGAAACTCAGAATATAATCTTCTAATCATGGTGAAAGATCTTCAATATCTCCCGTAAAGATCTTCCCCTTTTGTTTTCTTACCTAAAACCTTTCTTTAAATCATGGGGAAAAGAAAACATAAAAAGGGTGAGCTCAAATGATCAGTAAGGGTAAACATAGAGAACATATAAAAATCCATAAACATTTGAATGCAAAAACTTGTACATAAAATTTAAACATCAAAATCTTGAGAAAATACATAAATCTTGGAAGTACGTAAGGCATATATCATAATGGAATAGCATGGGAATAAAACATGTATTTGTGGAAAACCATTAATCAAATGATATGATTTCCATAGTATCCAAGGCATTGCTTCCATGACCATCTTAGTGGATAATGTCCCTTTTTGAATCTTGTTCACTCCGCGTTCCAGTCCTATATCACTGAACCGGATTAAATTACCCTTCCAGCCATGTGTATCTCATGAGATATTAGTCTTTACCCAACGCATTGGAGGGAGATATAGGTCCCACCCATCTCATAATGAAATCATTATTACTTGTGACACAAATTAAACATAAATCATTCATCATAACCCATATAATAAAATGGGTTTCATAAACATCATCCCATCATAATGTAATCCATACAAAACGAATGGATATCATTTCATCATAATAAGAATAAAACCATGTAAATAATAGAGACATTATACTTGAAACATAATCATACTAAATAATTTCATCTTAGATGGAAAATAGTTTTTGACAAAACACATGAAATGAATTCTTGAGGAAAATATCATTTCTTCTTTAAAATCATTTTCTTTTCCCAAAATGCCATGCGATTTTAAAAGAAAAAGATTTTCTTGAAAATAATCATTAAATCTTGTAGAGTAAGCATCATGAAAATTAGGCGTTATGAAACCGTAAAAATCTATTCACTCCGTATAAGTTAAAAAAACATTATCCTCGTACTTTTGTTGGAAAAGTCAAAAAGTACCACATATGGTAAACAAAAGAAAGATTCCTTCCATAACATAAAGTAAATTCAAAGAGGGGTAAAACTGACTTTAAAAATACATGGAAGAATATTAAACACTTTATGAAAAAAAATTATGGACATGGATGAAAAATATTACCCCAGTAAATATATATGTATAAACAATCTCGGATAAGAATGAGATTGGAATAATTATCCCTTACCTTTTGTCTGATATGCTTTGTATGTATCAAAACCTCCTGTATAACGATTTAAATAATGTCATTGACTTATTATAGAATCATATTCATTGTTATTATATCATATATGGTTCACTCATGACTTTATATTACCCGTTCTTTTTTAAATTCCATGTTAAAGCAACGTTTTGGGTAAAATCGTTTCATTTATCATCTGTGTTATGACTTGTAATTATTAATATGATTACATAGATCATGATTACTAAATTCCTGAATATAAAACATGATTTATATATAATATATATTCATAATATACATATATATAATAGATCTATAAATGGAAAGAAATACACGGTTCATAGAGACGGTAGGCCATACGTACGCATGAATGTTGTTTTTCATTTCCTTATTGAATTGAATGGAATTAAGTAGATGAAATATATATATATATATATAAACAAATCCAGTAGAATTATTATGTCGTATATTTCATGATTACTTATTATATATACTTTATAATCATTCTTGAATTGTTAACATGGAAAATGAATCTCATCGCATAGTGGAGACGGTAATCCGTACCTACGCACGAGCGATGATATCATCCCCATATTTATTGAATGGAATTGGAGTGGATGATATAATATCTTAGAATCAGTATGATGTTATAATAATCATATATAGTTATTATTTACACCATTATACCCGTCTAAGTAATTTGGTGGTAGAAAAACTGATTACACTACGGCGTAGAGACAGTATTCTGTATGTATGCACGCGCGGTGATTTCGTTTTTCATAGGATGGATAGAAGGTAAAATAGGGTTGTTTCATATTTATAATAAGATATAAGTATATAAGTAATACTTATTTTATTACTTTATAATGAAACAACTAAAGAATAGGAAGTAGAAGAACGAAGAAACTTGAAAGAGTCGGTAGAAGAGATTACCTCTTCCTCGATGCACCTCTTTTAAACTTCTTCTTAGGGCACTAGAGTTGGTCTTTTGAGAAGACTAAAACCTCTATTATATAACTATATAGGTGTAGAAGAGTAATTGGCAGGGGTTGGCTGAGATTCAAGGTTCAATAGGGTGTGAAGAGAAAAGGGAAGGGGGCCCTTTTTGTAAGGGAGGAGAGGGGCACCTTTGGAAAAATTTAAAATATTATTTTATAATAAAGTCATATTTGGTTTATAATAGCTCCAAATTGATTTATTTGGAATCTAAAGTGGGTATGGGACTAAATACTCTCCACCAATAGAATTTAGACAAGTTATGGTTACTATTTTAACCTTATCATTTAGATTTAATTTTAAGTTAAATAATTTTACTTTTACCGTGTCTTCTTGTTTTCTTACACTATATGGTTAATAAACTCACTATAACAAGAAAAACTAACCCTAAGTTGTTCATTATTAATATATATAACATTATATAAGTCATTGTTATGAACGTTAGATTTTTAGGAATAAAATAACAATTTATAATATAATATTTGTTTTAAAAACTATTTTATGTCAATTTTAACACTATTTGGTAATTGATTTTTGTAAAAATCATAACAGCATGATTAGTTCGAAAAAAGTTAATTAAATAAATACTAAAATTATTATTAACCTATAAAATTATTTTAATTCATAAATATTCTCAAATTACATTTATTTGGGTATTTATAATATCAATTATGTTAATATTTCATAAAAAGGTAATTACCACATCATCATTTTGTCATAAATAAATTAAATTATTTAATGTCTAAAAATTATAAATAAAATACCATTATGTAGGAAATATTTTTATATTTCCAATTAATATTTATAGTCTAATTTATATTATGTATAACCCTATATTAAAAATGTTTTAGTTATTAAACGTGGATTTTTACTATTTTAACTCTTCTTTAAATAAAATTATAATAAATGTCCTAATCTAATCCAAGTGGACCTAAATGGTCATATTTTATTACTAAGGTTGTTTTTGTTCGAATTAAACTTATTCAATAGAATTGGGACATGTGTTAGGGTAATAATAATATCATTTTTACCCTTAATTACCCTATTTACTTTTAACGGTGGTAAAAAAAGTAAAAAGTCACTAATCACCAAAAATTATTTTTATCTTATTGAACCAAATTTTACTCCTTGATATTAACCGTGTCTCTCGGATTTTCAAAATTCTACTCATAGAAGAGGTAAAATTAAGTTTTATGTAAATTTTCAAATTCTTATAGGAGATGGGTAAAAGACGGTGAAAAGTTCAATAAAAATTTTATATATATAAAATTATTATAAAATGACTCCAATGAATTACATTGAACTTATATATGTATTATATATCAATTTTTACCTAAAATAAATTTAAATAAAAATAATAATTATTTAAATAAAAAGTCGGTTTTTAAATAGTAACCTAGTGTTTTCACTATTCATCAAAAATTGAAAGTTTTCAGAAAAATATCAAAAATTTACCCTAGGATAATTTCGATATTTTAAATCTAAAAATGAAGTCCATTTTGAAAAATAAAATTTATAAAATTTCAAAATGTGGGCATTACTATTCATAACAGCTAGTTTATATAACATATTGTTGTTTAGTGAAACTCGGTATTGCGTACAACACAAGTTATCATGGAAGTTCGTGATTACGTGTAATTCAAGCCAAGTCAGGGATGCATGTAGTGAAATCTCCTTTTGGTGTAGCGTACAACACAAGACATCAATGAAAAAAAAAGAATATTTTGCATAAAATCTCGGGGTGTTACATGAAGAAAAGGAATCTATAGAAGAAGTACAAATAGCTAAAAATAGTGATGTTATAGCCGATCTGGTATAACATGATTAAGACATTAATGAGAAGGAAAGTTCTTCTGAGAAATTATCAATCCAGACTTCTCAAGTCGGATCTTCAAGGATTTCTACTATTGGGGTTGATGAAAAATATGAAGAGGAAGTGAACAAATTATCTGAGGAAGAGATTCATAATCATGACTTCATTCATCCTGAATATATTGTGGATAGAGATGAGAAGGAAAAAATTCATGAAGATAGAGTTGTTCAGTTGTCTGAAAGTGAGCATGAGCCTCTAGATGAAGAAGTTGTTCCGAGAACTAATAAGGGCAAACAATTGATCGTTGATACCCTAACTAAAGAAATTGTAAGGAAGAAGGAAGTTGGTGCATCTTCTAAGAGAAAGCTGGTTGAGCTAGAGGAAGAACCGTTACCTAGAAAAGTGTCAGATTCAGAATCATCAGCTCTGGGACAATATTTTTTCATTCAATCTCTGAAAAATCCTGTTGACACCATTCCAATATTTCCAACCATTAACTATAGAGGTCAGATACTCCAACATAGCTTGAATAAAAAATCGGATTCTGTATCCATGGGGATGGATAGATGCATAATGATTTAGTTTGATCACAAGAACTTCCTTATCAACTACGATGCCTACATAAAATCTTGTAATAAAGTGGTCAGTTGGTCAAAGAATATAGTTGAAGATTTTAGAGAGCTTGATGAGTTTCAAGATGATGTTAAGGAAACTTTTGATACTCATGACAGAAAAATAAAGGATCTCACAAATAGCTTTGAGGAAAAGCTAAATCTTGAACAGAATACTCAGATTCAGGAGGTCAAGGATCTTAATGGGAAGTTGAACTCTGTTGCTCAAAGCTGGAAAAGAGAAAGGGATCTCCGAATCAAGATTAAATAAAATCTAGTAAAACAATATGACTTGTTGAAGGTTCAGGTAGGGGCTCTGAAGGCTCAGGATGATAGGATCAAAGCCTTAGAAAGCAATTAGAGGAAGATCACAAGGAGCTATAGAAGCTGAAAACCATTGTGAAGAAATTGATATACAAGGAAAATAAAGGAAAATAAATCTAATCCTTTGTTGTATTTTCTTTCCTTGTACAAAATCATCCAATCTTAATGAAACTGTGGTTTCTCATTTTTGTTTGGATGTTTGTACTTATATTTCAGGTACCATATTTTTTTCCATTCCCTCAAATTCTTTTTGAAAATCACAAAGGGGGGGAAAGGAAAAATAATTCTATGTAAAGAAGAAATATCCTTATGTAAGGGGGATTTTATCAAATGGGGAGTTTATTTAAAGGGAATTTTCATTACAGAGATTTCCATACTCAAGATAATAAAAAATCTCATTCTAGAAATCCAAAATACGATCCTTAGTGTTCTAAAGCCTACGGGGGAGTTATTCATTTTCATCTTTGCCAATGAGAAAAGGGAGATAAGTTTTATTTCAAAATATGGAAAAAAATTCTAAGTCCTTATATTTTTTTCTTAAGGATGTTTGTGCTTTCCAAAAAGAAGGAGATTTTTTAGTCAATAAGGTTTTCCTTATGACTTTTCCATACCTTCATATATGGGGGAGATTGTTAAGTCCATAAGGTTTCCTTATGATTTTACCATTCCTTATTGTTTTGAAAATCACAAACACCTTATCTCAAGGAAAATTTCATTTTACCCTCTGTTTTACTTCTATATGGAAACATTTCCATCACCAAGGAAATTTATCCCTACCATATTTTTATTATTCATATCATAATTTTTCTAAGTTTAAAATTCAGTTTGAAACCAAAACCTCAAGAACCTTTAATTACCTAGATATGAAGCATTCTGTTTTAGGATCCAAATTCTCAGAATTCTTATTACAAATTCTGGTTACGAACTCTTTTGAGCTCTGACTCCGAATTCTGATTATGAATTCTTGTTACGAACTCTTCTGAGATCTGAATCCAAATTCTGATTACGAATTTTGGTTATGAACTCTTATGAGATCTGACTCCAAATTCCGAATACGAAATCTGGTTACAAACTCTTCTGAGTTCTAACTCCAAATTCTGATTAGGAATTCTGGTTACAAACTCTTCTGAGTTCAGACTCCGAGTTTTCTAAATACAGACTCTGAAATCTTATGAGTTCTGACTCCTAATTCTCATGAACTCTGACTACGAACATTGTAAGATCTGGTTTCGAAATCTTGTGAATCCATATTCCAAATTTCTTTGAAATTCAGACTCCGGAATTCTATAGAGTTCAGGTTCTGAATTCCTAGAAAACAGATTCTGAATATCCTTTTATTATAGACTCTGAATTCAATTTTGGTTAGACTTTGAACTTTAATAATTTCTTACATTCTGAAAATTGGATTTTAGTTATGTAACCATATTTGAAATTACACTTGTTTTATTATAAAACGATGTCTTGATTTAAGTTAATAACTAACCATTGTTTGAGTGACATGTGTACAGGTCCTTCTGAAATTCAATGAAAAATATGACTGTTAGAGGAGGGAGCCGACTGTTGAAGTTGTGCCTATAAATAGGAGCCCATTTGAAAGAGCTCACAACTTGATGACTGTTCTTTGACTCTAGAGATTACATGCTGTTGAAGTGATTTCTAGAGAGAGACTCTCATTGCCTTGTGTGTACTGAACTTCTTATTCAAACTTACTTTGTGTGTCTCCAATTTTTGGTTTGTATAATTGAATGATTCAGGGGATATGAAGACAGAGGTGCTGACTACCTTGAAGTTGAGGGCTTGCGGGAATAGCAAGACAGACTCCGATCTTCGTATCGAGGGCTTACCTTGGTGTGGGTAAGATAGACTTTCTTGAAAGTATAAATCAAGGTACCTTTATCCAAGGTTGTTGGATACCCTTCTCTTTGGGTTAAAAGATTTACTACTTGTTACTTGTTTGTTTCAAGTTTTTCACTGCATTTGTATTTTCAAGGAAATTATAACTATCTTATACTTCCTTATACTTGTACACTGATTTAGTAAGATTCTATATGCTTTAAGGTAGAATCTTCATCATTGTAAACTTTCATTAAGTTTCATTTCCAGAACCATATTTTCCGGAATTACTTTCTTGGAATCATATTTCCAGAATCAAGCAAGTGTGTAGAACTAGAGGTTTTGTGAATTACCTTGTTTAACCATGTTAAAAATAATCATCTTTAAAAGTTCCAAAAGAATTTTTTAAAGTATACAGTTCACCCCCCCCCCCCCTCTTGTATATTGAGCATCATTAGATACTCCATACAATATCTCTTTTATTTTGATCCTACATTTGGTGTTATAGAGTATATCATACTCACATACCATCTCAAGAATTCCTATAACTATGTAATATTCTAGATATTATCTAATTTAATATTACTTAAATTCTATTCAACCATTCTCATTTTATGTGTTTATCCATACATGAATATAAGCAAACCAATTATGAAAACCAAAGAAGAAAATAATCCAAAGAAATGAAATTGAATCTCTTAACCCATAAAAATTCCATGATGGAACATAATAAAAATTATAATAAATCAATTAAATTTAGGGGAGATTTTGGACTCATTAATTTATGAACCTAAATTTTGTTATTCAGGTCATTGAGACCAAGTGATGAACACCTTCGAACTTAAAGTACAGATTTTCTACTCGAACCTCCTTTTTCATTTGGGTTACTCTTATTATATACTAACCTCAATTAAATTATTATTTACGCCTTATAAATTTTGTTTTGATGTTATATATATATCAAAAAACCAGAATATTACTTTCATTTCTGGAGAGTTATACATTTTAAAAGGATCTTTCAAAAATTCTTCCCAAAATACATGCTCAATTCAAGGTATTCTCTCAAATTCCTACCTATTTTCAACAGCACTATATAATATGGTTTTAACAACCATTATCATTATAAAATAACTCATTATTTTATTAAAATAATATTTTACTTCACATAATGTTTTATACAATGAATTTTCCAAAATAACTCTTCTATTTAAATGTAAATGAGTATTTACCTCAAAAATTACTCAATGGTTTTATAAGAGTATCTTCATCTATTTAAAAACCCATTTTGATTATTATATATTATTAGGATTAATATATTTTGATATATTCTACCATATTTAATTGAATGTTTTATAATTAGTTTTACTATGGATGTGTTATCTTAAAACCATTCACCAATTTACTCTGAATGGTTTGTGTTTATGCTTATTGTTCGGAGTAGTTACTAAAAGTTCATATATTAGTCTCAACATGAGTGTACATATTTTTTATGTTTATCCATATTCATATGAGTAATGAATTGGAATTAGTATGTGATGGGTGGGGCCCCTCTATAGCCCCTCGATGCATCGATAAGTATCATGAGACAAACTATGGTCTGGGCACGAGGCCTTGACAAGATGGTTATTTAAGGTCTTCGTACAATGCCTTGATGGTAAGGTTATGACATTTGACATTATGTATTACCTCATTATGAAATCAGTAATTGAAGGTTCATGTGTTTATTATAATAGTAAAATACCCATGATTATACTTTATTATGACATTATTTTTTCAGCTCTTATTCCCACCATAATGTGTTCAAGTTTATTTTTAAGGCATGTGTTTTTAGTTATTCACCTTGACAAATGATTAATTTTGTGACATCTTCCTCTATATTTCTTACCCTTACTGAGCTTTTTAGCTCACCCCTTTTTTAGGTTTCATTTTCCTAGGACATGAAGAGGTATATTATGTATGAATTTCAAGGATAATATAAGAGATTGTGCATGATTAAAAGAAGTCATTGTCTTGTTTTTCAATTAATGTTGTATTCTTGAACCTATGTGTGTATCTAGATTTCCAAATCTACTAAACTATTCATTCTTCTAGGATACAACATGTAATCATTCTAATGCAATGTAATGAGGCATCAAATCTAAGAAACTGGGTTTAGGACCTTACACTCTGTGAATGATAAAATGGAATTTATTCAATACAAATAAAAACCCAATGAAATCAAGTAACACTCTATGATTTTAGGAAATATTTTTTTTGAATAAATTTAATTTCATTGATGTCATGTATAACACACAACCCATTGTTTTAACGAACTGCAAAAAACTATTATTATTATTAACTAAACATGATCATTATTACATAGAAATTATAATTTTCATAAGAAATAGGAATAATCACATTTAAAATATTATGTATAATGATTTTATATAAGGGAAATTGGAAGATAAAAAAGTATTTAATTTTTAGTAAATCCTTTATATGTTACGAAAAATATATGTACTCAAAAAAAATTATTTCATTTTCTAAAAATATAAGAAAAGTTGTTTTTTCCAATTTTATAATTTTTTTTAAAAAAAATATAATTTTTTTTAAATCACCATATAAAATTTTACTTAGGGTGAAATTTTGGGATTTTTCTGAAAAAATTGATTTTTTGATGAATTTTTTAAAACACTTATTTGTGTTAAAATTTCTTCTAATTTCAATAAATTTTGTAAATATAAAGTCCAATTATGTTTTGATTATTATTTAATGTAAAATAATTTTTATTTAGTTATATATATTCTACACAATTTATTTTAAAAAAATTATTTTTATTTTATTATAATTTTACTCTTTGGTTAATAAATTAGATTTTTTTGTATACTGTTTGAATGTGAATAATTTTACCCAATTTAGATATTTAAAAAACATAATTATGAATGATTTAAATAAAATTGATAGGTTATTTTTAAATAGATATTAATTTAAATTCCTATAATAATTATTAAAAGTTGTAGATTTAGTAAAAAATTATCATTTTTTGAGAAATAAACTTCTTAAAAAACCAATTTTTCATCATATCTATGTGTTTAATTTTAAATTAAATTATATCACATTAGTTGAATAAATTTGGTAAAATATATTCCATTTTTTAGTCAAAAAATTTTATATTATATAATATAGTAAAATTAAATTTTGGTCATAATGAAGTGTTAAAACCGTAAAAATACTTTAACACAGTTAAGGTAAAAATAGATTTATCGGTGATTAAACTAAAATGATATGGGTTTAAATGACCTAAAATCTCATATAGAATATATTTTATGGAAATATTTATACTATATAATATATAATTATAGAAAATGATTCATTTTGGATCCTTTTTTAGGTGAAAAAAATGGGTAAACCTTTGTATATTCAAAAATAATAAATTTTCCACTCGACTAACTTATAAAAGGCTACACCCGATACTCTGTTATTCACAGCTTAAAAAAATTAAGCATCCATAAAGTAAATAAATATATTAATTATTTCCCTATAAATTAATAAGAGTCATTAATTTTATCATAAATTTATCCTAATAATCATTTTGGTTCTTACTTAAGGTGGTTGTCTGAAGAAGAGTTATCATGCTTAACTAACCGTATTTATTTTATTTCGTCTTCTACCTCCGATTATTATTAATAAGTTATGAAGATTTAATAAAATATTATATGAAATATTTTTATATGTTATTATTTAAATTACATATCCTAAATTAATATTCTCTTCTATTAAATGGGATATAAAATCATCATTTATGTGTATAGCAGACTACCGCCTCACAGACTGATGTTATTCATTTTTCAAGACCAGTTTACATAGATAGATATGATGATGGATTTAAAATATATATATATATATATATATAATATTTATGATATTATTATACTCATTGAATTTCTATATCACATATACCTTCTTGACTTCCATTCTATAGTGGATTCGATAACATCATTCGTGTGTGCGGTGGAATGCCAACTCACAAAGTCAGGTGATTCGATTTTCACCAATTCTTTACATGGAAGAAAATATAGACTAATTTTATGTTTATATATGATAATAATTATATAATAATCATTAAATAAAGTAAATATTTTATATACTTTATTATCTTAACATCCATTAAATAAATGATAATGTCATTCGTGTGTACGATGGACTACCGCGCCATGAAGCGATGTGATTCACCATTCACTGATGCATTACTTTGAGAGTAATAAAGGATATATTTAAATAATATATTTGATATAAATGATATTATAATTAATATTTAATATATATATATATTATTTACCTTTCATTATTTCAATCCATTGAAAAAATGGAATTGACTTTCATGTGTATGTATAGCATATCGTCCCCATAAACGATGTAACTCATTGTAAATATATAACATCGATTGATTACTATAAATTTTTTTTATGAATATATATGATATTTTTACCACGTTTAAAATTATATATATATTATGTAACCGTTATCAAGGTAAAATAATTAACAATACCAAACCCTATCATACATGAAAAAAGAAGCATTTATTAACAAAAATGTGATTTTAACAAGGAATTATTGATAAATATGCAATAAAAAGTCATAGGTAAATCATATATGGTTTTAAAAATATTATTTTTGTTAGATAATAGATTAATAATTGAAATATTTATATTATATAGGAGTTTTGAACAAGTACAACATATTTTGATATTTAAAGGAAAGGGATTTCTGTCTCAAATTGCCTTCTTTGGGACATAAGTTATGTTATGCACCTATCTTCTTCTATGAGGTATAAATAATAACCCTATTAAATTTTATATAAATAATCTCATTTTTTAATTACAAAAAAATTTCATTTTATTTTATTTTGTATATAATTCATCACCTTTTAAAAATGGATTTATTAAATAATTTTACCAATTTTTGAATTTTTAAAAATTGTTTCAAAATGAATCATAATTTTTTTCCAAATAAGTACCATTTTTATTTTACTGAAAATTTGAAAGGAATTTTTGTTTCAATGTGTATGACATGAATTAAATTTCTCACCATCATGACCATTATTTTCTTTGATGATTCCTTTATAAATTTTCAGGTTATTCTAAGAGAAAATAATTTCCATAATATTTTATGAAATTTTAATTTTAAAATGGTTTTTTTAAAGAAATAATATTTTCCTCAATAAATGATCCATGTTATTTTACATTGAAAATCATTTTCTATCAATGATGACATCCTTTTATGTTACTTAATATTTATTAGGTATATGATACAATGACACCATCTTTTTTTCTTTGGATGATGTATTATTATTATACCAAGATGTTTATGAATTCCATCTAATTTTGATGGTTTTTTATATATTCCAATATTCTATGAAGCCTATTTATTTTAATGGTTACTAGTATGGTTAATGATTTTTAAAGCCCATTTTGTTTCATGGGTTCTGATATAATGAATGTTTAATGATATTGTGGCACGTGTAGGTATGGATTTATTATGTGATGGGTGGTACCTATATATCTCTCCATGGCATTGGATAATGATTTATAACTCATGAGACAAGGGATGGAATTGGGAGTGAACCAAGTTCAGTATGGGAATTTTTCTACTATGATAGTCTTGGGAGTGAAACTTGACTATTATGATGGTTTGGGGAGTGAACCCATTCCACTATGATATCCTTGAAAATGATCCTTGACTAATAAGGAAATAATTTTTTATTCTTTTATTCATGACACAATTTCAATTAATTTACCAATGATATGATCATATGGTCCATGCTCTTTGATTACTTTATGATTAATGTCTTATGAATTGCTGATATTTATGACATGACTCAATATTATAATATTATATTTGTAGGGTATGGTTTTAAAATATTATGATCATGTTCTCATACACTTATTATCATGTTATGTTTACATATTTCACTTGTTTACTCTTACATAGCATACGAGATCACCCTTTGTTATGTTTTTCCCCAGTTATGATGATAGGTATTAGATGTTATATTTATAAGAAGGGATACGGTTATGGGTAACTAAATGGGAAATGATGAAGAACTAGTATGAACTATTTGTTTATGTTTCTTTGTTTCCAAATGCACTATAAATTTAAGATCCTCAGGTAATTTTTTTATGCTTTAGAATATTCATCTAGAATGATGTAATATATATTTATGATATTTTTGGGTTGTTATAGTTGGTATTAAATGATTGGTTTGGTTATCCTTTGGAATCTAGGTTGAGAAAAATTTAGTGATATACCTAGGGATATATCTAAGGATATGTATTTGGATCTGTCTAAGGAAAAGTATAAGGATGAGTCAAAGTATAGGAAAATTTCCTCAAATTGTTTTAAATGTTAGCGTGAGTAGATTGTAAAAAATTTAATACTTATCTTTACACTAGAAGTTGATGTGTATAATTCTCGACGTACATAGTGTTGATAACTATAAGAATGTAATTTTTGGCTAGACTCGATCATCACCTAGTAAATGAAAATAAGCCATTATATACACCTAGTTTGGAACTCAAAAGGGACATATATTAGAGTTTAACAAACTAGTAATGAAACATCATGAAGGACATAAATAATTTCCATCAATGTCTATGGATTATCATAATATTCCATCGATTGTATAGAAATATTCGTGCATTAGATATTCAATAATTTATTTTTCATGATTAGGTAGTTCTTCTAAAATGATTATTATTTCTTATATTATATTTTTTGTTTTTTTTCAATGGATATAACCCAATGTAACCATGTTAATGATGAGTGTGATGGAAAATGAAATGATTTTCCTCTTAAAAAAAGAAATGTTAATGGAGTTGGGATAAAAAGTATCATTTCTAGGATCAAAAATATTCTCAATCTACAAACCATATTGAACATCCAATAACAAAAGGAGGGAATAACATTTTGTTTCTTCCTTCATGTGGCGACATACACCTTATTTTATGTGTTCTATAGATCTATTGGTTACTAAATAATGGATCGATATCATAGAGATGGTATTTTTTGTTTTCCAGTGTTTAAATCATGGAAAAATAATTTTGGCTATTTATCATCTGGAAGGAGATGCAGATAATTGGTAGACTCTTATAAATAATATGAGTAAAGAAGATGATATTTAATCCATGGAATGTGATAATTTTCATAGATTATTTGTTAGTATTAACTATCGTCACAATATTCAGATGAACCTAGGGATGTAGTTCCTTAAGTTAAATCAAAAGGATGATGAATCTATAGGTACTTATGAAGATAATTTTATATGACTTGTGATGTAAGCTTACGGTATTATTATCAAACTCTAATGTAAGGTTTATTGATTCTTTATTGGTTTAATAAAGTCTCTAAAGGGCGTTGTCCTTTGGAGAAATTAGTAGCTATAAGAAATCGTTCATTATGATATCAAGGTAGAAATAAAGATTTGGGTTACTAATCAATCACATGGGTTTGATAAAAGAAATATGTAATTGAAAGGAAAATATAAAACCATGGAGAAGAGAAAACAATATTTTCTTCAAGCTCAATGTGTGTATGGAATTTTTTTTGAAATTTTCATAATGGGATTAGAAAATGGTTTTAGTATAGGAATGAATGTCAGCGAGCATTTGATTGACAAAGTGATGAGATGAGGTTTTCTAATGATTTTAATAGAGAGAAATCTCCATAGAATGTACAACCCATACTCTAATTTTTCAAGTGTAATAACTACAGAAATTATGAAATCCAATTACCAAATTTGGTGGCTACTGATTATGACTGACATCATAAATCTCTTAAGAAATGGTACAAAGGAAAATATCATGGGGTCGTTCATTGTGATGAGGGGTGAAATGATGACATGGTGAAAAGTAGTCATAACATCCACCCTGGAACTGTAAAATCATTATTTTAATGTATATATACCAATTATTTCACATCTAATGAATTTTATAAGGATGTCATGATTCCACCCAAGTGATTAGATATAGAATTAGTATTGGAACCCACAAATTGTACAATGATCATATCTCAAGTATTTTATTTTTATCTGGTTGAATTTTGTGGGAATTTTCGTCTATAAAATCTTATTATTATTCATTTGGTTGAATTTTAAGTTATCTTAGAAATTGATTGTATTTATATACATAAATACTACATCAATTTCTAAGGATGGGATTTCATGGTTGATATTTTAAACTAATATATTCTCGTATATTTGTCCGAACATAAATATGAACTTCTGATGTAAATCACATCCAATGTATGGGTCTTTATTCTTATTAAAAATGAGAGTTTATCTCATATAGTTGGGGAAAACTCAACATCGATAACATTCATATTATGTGGTATTTTTTTGATGTATTTATAAAATAGTTTCCTTGTATTCCACTAATACACAAGGTTTCATTCTTAGTAGAACTCATATCGAATTCTACACCAATATTAATGTCTCTCTATAGAATAGCCCTAATTCAGTTGCATGAATTGAATAAGAAATGCTAGGAGAACCTCAATTAGGGATTCACTCAGCAAACTATTTCACAATGGGATTAACCTATATTATTTATTATGAAGAATCATGTATTTATTAATCTCTTCAATGATTATCAGGAGCTAAAAACATCACAATCAATAACAGGTATCCCCTACCTTGTATTGAAGATCTATTTGATAAAATTCACATAACTCAATACTTTTCTAATATTAGACAGTATTCCCAATGTAATCAATTGAAGTTCAAGAATAATGATATAACAAATACATAATTACATTTAATGTATGGACAATAGGAATATTTAGTTATGCAATTCGTTCTTAATAATTCCCCCACAATATTCATTGATTTAATAAATATAGACTTTAGATATTACCTCGATTATTTTGTGGTAATATTTACAGTTGACATTATCATTTATTCAAAGTGGAAGAATGAGCATAAAGATCATTTGAGAATTATACTAAATAACCCATGGAAGGGGAATATATATGTAACATTTACAAAGTACAAATTTTTTCTATAAATGGTTTAATTTTTGGTCATATAATCACAATAGAGGGTATATTAGTATATCCACTAAAGAAAGAGGATATTGAATATCGGCCTAGAACAACCATGGAGATTTATATCCATAGTTTTCTTAGTTTAGTTTGATAATATCATTTATTTGTGCATAAATTGTCATAACTATCAAATCCTCTCACAAAGTTAACTTGGAAGGATCCAAGATTATATAAATAGATAAATTTGAGGAAAATTTCACGGAACTAAAGAGAATATTAGTCACCAATATTTTGATTACATTAACCTATAGTATAGAAGTATTTTTAATCTATATTGATGCATCCAAGAAAGGATTGAGTTGAATTATTATGTATAATTACATGGTTATATCATATTCCTCATGAAAATTGAAGGCGCGTGAGAAAAATTATCTGAATCATTATTTGATGTTAGCTATTTTATTTTTTCATTAATGATATGGAGGCATTATATTAATGGATAAAATGTGATAAAATTATTTATCATAAATGTTTGAACTATATTTTCACACAAAAGGAGTCGAATATGTGAGAGATAATAAGGTTAGATATGACTAATGATTATGATTGATTAATACATTACCACAATGAGAAAGAGAATAATGAAAACAATGCTTTGAGTTAAAATCATCATGTTAGCTTATTCATGATTAGGTTATAAAATATACCTTATTTATGGATTTTAAGAGGATTGATATGAAAATCATGTAGGATGGGGGAAAATATTATATTTATCAATTGAATGTTCAACAATATATCCAAGTGAATATGAGAGAGGAACATAAGGAATATGTGGAGCTAATGGAATGTTATAAAAATATTATTGATTTTTACCTTGATCATGATGAAATGATAAAGTTTAGAAATAATGTATGTGTTCTGTCTATACTAGATTTGAATGACTTTTAAATGAAATCTCATAGTTCTTTATTTTATATCCATCCAAGAAATAAAAATATATATATATAATTGAAAAATTATTTCTAGTGGGATGGAATGAAGAGAGATATTTCATAGTATGTATCTCAGTTCTTGGTATATTATTGTGTTTGGGTTGAGATATAATATTATAAGGGGATGTTACATCCATTACCCATACTTTAATGGAAATGGGAAAAAATCACTCTATATTTTTTGATTGGACTCCCCAAAAAGTATTATGGGAATAATAATATATTGGTTTTTGGCAATCACCTTAAATAAATAGCATACTTTATCACTAGAAGAAAATAGTTTTCTCCACATCGAATTTCTAGGATATACATTAAGAAAGTGGTATGGTTACATGGAGTACCACATTCAATTCTGTATGATTAGAATCCGATATTTTCTTTGAAATTATATTGAATTATTGAACAATATATTGATATAGAGTTTACTTTTAACACTCTATATCATCCTTGTATAGATGGTAATTATAAGATAATAGTTCAAACCCTATAAGATATATTGATATCTTATTTTATAGATTTAAATGATGGTTTTTATAAACACCTTTATCTTGTTTATCTTTCATAAAACAATATATTTCACTCAATTACTCATATGAATACTTATTAATCTCTCAATGGAATGAGGTTTCATTCTCCATTGTTCTAGAAATAAGTTTAAAAAAAGATGATACTGGTACTTAAGAGAGTTAAAGAAAAGGAAGAGAAGGATATAACAACTGAACATGACATATGGTTAGTACAAAGTGGAAAGAAAATTTATACGGATAATTTTCAACATGATTGGGAATTTTAAGTTGGTAAAATGATGTTTCTAAGAATTTAACCATGGAATATGGTAATGATATTTGGAAACATGGGAAAACTAATCCACATGTATATTGGTCGCTTTTAAATTCTAGATCATATCAGGATGACAACCTATCAGTTAACTCTTCAACTAAACCTCGATCAAGTTCACAATTTGTTCAAGGAATCTCTATTGAGAAAGTACATACATAAACCATTAAATTTAATGAACATAGAGTTTATAACACAAGAGGGATAAATTTATTATGATGATTAACCAATGGATATTTTATATTGAAAAGATAATATTCTATGAAATAAGACCACTCACCTGCTAATTTTGTTATGGTGAAACTACTAGTTTGAGGAAGCTTTGTGGGAACTTGAGGATATGATGAGGCAAAATTACCATCATATTTATGTATCATACTAAAAAAATTTCAAGTGAAAATCCATTTTAAGGGTGTATAATGTAACACAATGATAATTTATACAATATTTTATTTTTTAAAAAAATTTATTTTTTTGATAGCTTGCATTAATCCCAACACTGAGTTTTAACAAACCATGAAAAACTATTAATATTACTATTTAAACATGACCTTTATCAGCTAGCTATTAAAATTGGTAGAATGAATATTAATAAACACCTTTTTAATATTATGTATAATTTTTTTATTTAAATAAAATATACTAAATAAGTACTTAATATATAGTAATGTTTTTATATGTTTGGAAAATACTATGCTCAACAAAATGTTTTTAATAAATTTGGTAAAAAAATATTAAGTAATTTTTCCAATTCTAAAAAATATATTTTTTAAAAATAAAATTCATTTTTGAAATAATCATAAAAATTTTACACAAGGTGAAATTTTGGGATTTTATAGAATATTAATATTTAGGCGAATAGTTAAAAATACCAAGTTTGTAAAAAAAATGTGACATCATTTAGATAAATTAATTAAATTTAATTTGATATTATGAAGAAAAATGATTTAAATTATAATAATATTTATTTCTTTATATTTATGGCACATAATTAATTTTTTTCAACATTATATTGGATTTTAGTATAACTTGATTTTTGGCTTTAAAAAAGATTATTTTTCTCAAAATTATTTGAAATTGAATGTTTTTATCCTATTAATTTAAATAAAATAACCCCTAATGAAGAATTATTTAAATAAAATTTATATATTATATATATATGTACCAATTAAAATACATATCATGTTTATTACTTGTAATATAGTTATGATAAAATCATCATTTACTTGAAAAAAATAAACTTTTTGATAAACCATTTGTTTCACTAAGTCTATGGGTTTAATACTAAATTAAATAATACCAATTATGTGAATTGAATTTGATAAAATGTATTACATATTTGGAATAATATTAATTTATATTATTTATTAATTCCAACTTAATTTTTGGTTATACTGGATAGTGATAATAGTAAAAATATGTCATCGTGGTTAAGGTAAAAACTGAATTTCTGAGGGGTTTAACTAAACATATTCAATTTAAAATGACATAAAAACATACATAAAATATATTTTATTGATATATTTCAGACTTATAATTTATAAGTCTCGAAAATTTTTCATTTTAGAGCCTCGTGTCATGTAAAAAACATAGGAATACATTTTTCTTTTGAAATATTACAATTGTTCCCCTCGCGTAACATATAAAAGGCCACCTCTATCGCATCCCTTTAATAGATTCAAATAAATTTTTATTTTATAATAACATCCAAAATATATTCTATAGTTCTCTTTCAATGACCTATATCTGTTATTTTGATAAGAAATCCAACCTATGACGCCTTTTGGTTATTACCTAAGGAGGTTGTCTAAAGAAGAGGCATCATACTTAATTGAGTTATATTTTTTTCTTCTTCCACCTCATTTAAATATAATTAAATAAATATTATATAATAAATAAATTATACAAGATATAATTATTTTATAATTGTTTTAATGGGATTACCTATGTACATATCATCTTCAATTAAATTGGACATGTTACAATCATTCATGTTTATGGTGGACTACCGCCTCACAGACCAATGTTATTTATTTTACAGTATCACCTTATTACTATAGGATAATATTATATATTAAATATATTTATAATATGAATATGATATTATGAAACATATAGACGTATGATATCACATATACCTTCTATCATTCCATTCCGAGGGTGATACGATAACATCGTTCGTATTTACAGAAAACTTCCACTTCATGAAGCTATGTGATTCAATTTTCTTTTACTTTTTACATGGAAAGTAATTAGAATTAATTTAATTTTGATAAATTATATTAATTTAATATTAATAATTATTGAAAAAAATATAACTTATACCCACTTAAGTTACTATCTATTAAATAAATGATAATGTCGTTCGTGTGTGTGACAGACTACTGCCTCGCAAAGTGTTGTGATCCATTTTTCACTAATTCCTTACATATAAGGAAATAAAGGAACAATTTAAGGAATATATGAGATATAATTGATATAATAACGTATTTATAATGGTGATATATTATTTACCTTTATTTATTTCGATCCATTTTGGAAATGGAAACAACATTCATGTGCACACATGGCTTACCATCTCCATGAATGATGTGACTCATTTTATATAGTTAAATTTAATGGATTTCTATCAATAATTATATAATTAAAATATATTATATTTAAATTATAGTTAAAATTATGATTATTATGGAAAAGGGACAAAATAAATACAATCCAAAATATCAAAACAAAACATATATGAAAAATAAAGTAGTTATTACTAGAAACACGATTCTCACATGGAATTATTGATAAATGGGAAATAAAAAGTCACAAGTAAATAATATAATATATTATAAATATTAATATAGTTATATAATATATTTATAGTAATATTATATTTATTATAAATAATATTTTAACATGTATGCATGATGTTGAGGATTAAGGTAAGGGATTTTTGTTTCCTATTGCCTTATTTGTGACATAAGTTAGGTTATTCACCTATCTTATTCTTTGAGGTCTATATATTTCTCCATTAAAATGTTATATAATGAATATAATTAACTTATTTTTATTTAAATTTTCATTTTATGTTTTTATTTACGGTTCTTATGATTCAAAAAACACCAAAGTGGTAAAGGTCATTGGTTACAATCTCATTGTTTAACAAGATTGTTAATGATTATGATTTTTATTATGAAATATTTTACTATATTTTTTAATAATTTAAATAATTTTATTTTCCTATATTTATTTCATGAAAAAAAATTCCCTTCCATTTTACACTTATTATGTAATTAATAGACCAAAATATTATTTTTAAGAAAAATGATTTTCATTTCTCTCTTTGCTTAAATGCCCATTTTTCTCAATATCTATGTTTTTAATTTTTTTTAAAAAATGTATTAACATTCCCCATGGTATTTTTTAAATAATTTTTTACCAATTTTTTTATTTTTATATAATTTTTTAAAATTTATATCCATTTCATTTTCTAAACATTACCCATTTTTTACAGAAAATACGAAAGGAATAATTGTATTAATATGTCTGACATGTAAAAAATTTTATTATTCCATGACCATTATTTTATTTGAAGATTAAACTATAAATTTCCAATGTTATTCCCAATGAAAATTATTTCCATGCTATTTTAAGAGTTTTTAGTTATAAAAATGTGATTTTCAATGAAAGGATATTTTATTCAAGAAAAGTTCCAAGTGACTATTATTTAAAACTCATTTTCTATATATGATGAAATAATTTTATGTTACTTAATATTTATTGGGGATATGATACAATGATACAATATTTATTATTTCTCTAGATGGTTTACATTTATGATTAAAATATTTTTTTGAAGAACATTTTATTTCCATGGGTTATTCTATGATGAAATATTTTATGAAATCCATTTCTTTTAATGGGTTTTGATATGATGAATTATTTAAGAAACCCATTAATTTTAATGGGATATGATATAACAAATGTTTTATGATATTTTGGATTTTTTTTATTATTTTCATTATATAAATGGTAGAAACTATATCTCACTCGAATAAATTGGGAAAATTTTGATATCCCATGAGATAGACATGATTGGAATAGGAAGTGAACCTAGTTTAGTAAGAGACTTTTTCCACTATGACAGTATTGGGAGTGAACCTTGACTACAATGATGGTTTGGGGAGTGAACCCATTCCATTATTATAAACTTTTAACTAAAACTTGACTATTTAGAAATTGATTTCTTATGCTTATGTGTATGCCATAATTTCATGTCATATTCCAATGTTATGATTTTATGGATAATGTTATTTTATAACATTATGAATGATGTATTATTTACTATTGATATTTATTCCATGAATTAATATTATAGTCTTTTATATATAGGGCGTGGATTTAAAATATTATTCTCATGTTCTTATACATTTAATCTCCCATTACGTTTACATATTTTCCTTATTTACCCTTATTGAGCGTCTGATCTCAACTTTTATTTTATTTCTATTCCCTACATTATGATGATTGGAATTACCTATGTTATTTTTAAGAAGGTTGAAACATTAGAAGAACCATGTGGGAGATGACATAGAACTATTATGAACAAGTTTTTTATGTTTATATTTATCCAATGGAACTATTCCTCTATGATCCATAGCCATGTATTTGTGTAATGTAATGAATGATAATATAAAATGGTGTAATATCTATGTGTGAGAATTTTGAGTCATTATAAATAAAATCAAGAATCCAAATTTTTCATTCATTTTAAATTTATTCTACTTATTACTGACAACTGTCAAAATCTCTAAATTATCGTGTATATATATATAATGAGAGGTAGTTTTTTTATAAACTCATTAATAAAAAAATTTATAATTGAAATTTTTAAAAGGCTCTCTTAGATAGGTTTTCTCTTAAGGAACCACATAAAATACCATTATTTCTTATATTTTGTTAGTTAATATTATTTTCACGAATTTATCAATATGAATGTATTTATAATAAATGGGTAAGTGGTGTGATCATAAGAGAGAAGAAATAAACATGATGACACTAGTTAGAATATAATGTGTTAGGAGTAAAGGGAAAACCCGTAAAATAATATCATATATGGTATTTCATTATATATTTTATTATAATCACCTCAAATCAATGATCCCACTTTATTATATATTCAATACATCTCTATTGGTATGGTGTTTTGGATATACAGTTCACCCAAAAGTTACAAAGAACAATACACATGAAACTCTTGTAATTTCATTAATATTAGGATCTCAACAATAGGTATCATTACCTAACTTACATACCTGGTATGTAAGTGCAATAATTTAGAAAAAAATTGCATGGATCCATCATATGAAAAAATAATAGTGTAAAGGTAAGAAGACTATTTATAAAATGAACTAGAAAAAAATATATGTTCTAGTGAGTGTACAATAACAAATCTCCCACTACTAGATACCCTTTTCTAATTATATTGTAGTAACTAAACAATTAAACATGAATAAACATGAATTCAAAATAATTATAGGATTATCCATCAAAATTTTCCTCAAGTTATTTCCACACTATCATATAGTTGGTAGAGAACATTGAGAATAAATGGGAGTGAGAGTATGAGAACATGAGAAAATGTATATAAATTAATGAAATTAGTATCAAAATAAAAAAAGATGAAAAAAATGTTCTATCTAATATGAAATAAAATATTATGTCCTAGATTATAAATCTATAACATAATTGAATCTATTATTTATTTAACACAATTCCAATTCTTTCCCATTTATTTCTCGACTATCTTGGGTTTATGATTTGAGGATCCAGAATATTCCTTCCTAACTGGATGATTTCGATATAGTTTTATTATTTATTCTTTACAGAATTGGGATAGAAAATTGATATACACATTTTAAATGGCCCCCTAAAATCATTAATTTTTTCTATGTTGAATGAATTTTTTATTGATGGATATGGATGGTTCATCCATTATTTTTTCCTTGAGAATGCATTGTGGGTGGTTTCAGATATAAAAGGGGTTATATGGAATTAACTAGAAAATATATTCGTATTTTGGATTGTGAGTGGGAATTTAAGATAAAATATATTATCATGTATTGGATCAGAATATGTTTATGGGAGGATGTGTTGTTTTATTGGAATTTGATGAATCATTTAGGATTTTATAGATACTAGTGTTTAGACTTGTGATTATTATTGAGGCAACACTAGTTTGTGGTTATGTCATTAAGGTTTCATAATTTCCCAATAAAATAGAGAATACAACTATAATTGGGTTTTGGTGTGGATGTTGAAGTACCCCGTAATCTAGTTCACTCTCGCTAAGAGGGGAGGAGATTAATCAGTGTGAAAATTATTTTACAAATTTCTTTCATTTTATGTATTTAGATAATCTTAATCAATTAGGATTATGGATCTTATACCAATGAACTAACACATTAAAAAGGAAAATAATTTACAAAGTAAAGGGAGTGAAAAAATCCTATTTTTATAAGGATAACTCCATTTTTGGTTGACTAAATTCTTGATATATTTTGGTAATGTATGAGAAACATTTTTTTCACATTTAAATAAAAGTGATTTCATTATTTAAGAAGGATTATCTTTATCTAAACCCCTACAAAAGGTGATAAGGTACCATCCTTAAGGAATAGAGGTGGAAGTTGTTATAAATAACTAGAATATAGAGAATTAATCATCCATAACATCAAATTAAATTCCATAATAATTAAATTTGTGTGGATAGATTTTTTATACAACAATACCTTCATCACTCAATGATATTCTTAAAAAATATTAAGAACAAGATCACTTTATTTTCTCCTTGATATAATTTTATCAATATTAATATCTTTCTCCAAAATAGAAGATAATAGATTTATATTGAATGAAAAACTTCAAAACCACACACATTAACCTTGTTCTCTCAATATTTTAAGGTAATTTTTTTATTTAATGGCCTATTATGAAAATTGGGTTTTATTGTTTAGGTTGTGGTGATTAATGATATATTTCTTTAAATGATGGTTAATTTGTTATGAGAATTATTTATGCAAAACATTTTGTATTTTTTTAATATATAAATAGATTAGGAATAGGTTTTATCATTTTATGGACTATGTGATCTGTTATAAGTTCATTTTATTATATTAGTAATGAGTTATTCATATTGAATACTCATAATTTGGAGAAAAGGATGAAAATGTGGTGGAAATTGATTAATTGATGAAATTATAAAAGTAAAGTAATTATATATCCTCATGTTATTATTCATGATGTTAAATGTATTCTTTAACACATGGAAAAGGATATTGAAGTTAAAATTATACCATATTACCTTCATTATAAGTGAATCAATGGCCCTTTCACACATCATCAGTTTCTGGTTTTGTCGTTGTTAACAATCTCTTAATCATTTAATTTGTTTTGATAAATGGACTCAATCACTCTATATAATTATTTATACAGTGTGTTTTTATTTTTGTGTATATTTTCACTTCCCACTAATATTCCCATATTTGGAAACCTACTAATGTGATCACCTTCGCGTTTCCTTTTCCATATATTCAAGATGAAATTTTTTGAACCCTTGTTATGATGTGAGATTTCAAAAGAGGTGTTTTCAAATGCCAATTTTTTTTAATGAGCCATATTTGAAATTTATATGATGAAAATTTTCAAATGGGTGAATAATGTAACACCAAATGATTTTTAAAAAAATAGAACTTTGTTTGATTGTGTATATCAACCACAACATTGAGCCAAAATGAACCATGAAATATTACTATTTAAATATAACCGTTATAACCTAGCCATTAATTATAATGTATGAATTGGATTAACATATTTATTAATATTATTATCATATTTATTAAATAATCACTCAATTTGTATTGAAGTTTTTGGATTCTCTAAATACATGTTTTCTTAAAAAATGGATTTTGTTTGTTTTCAAGAGAAAATATGGAAATTAATTTTTTCAGTTTTTTAAAATTGTAATTGACAAAAATGATATCCTTTTTCAAATTATTATATCAAAATTACATTAGGGGATTTTTTTGGGTTTTTACGGAAAATGGTGATTTTTCAATGAATAGTTAAAAATATAAATTATTGTTAAACTTTCATTTTTTTCACTAAATAATGTAATTAAAAGTAGAATTATAGTTTGGATATGAATTAAAAGTTATATAAGATCCATTTTATTTATAATAATCTAATTAATTTCGTTTTAATAAGAAATTATCATGATTTATGTATAAATATACCTTTACACTTAAAAATACATTTGTTCTAGAAACTATTTCTAAGTGCATATTCTTTTTACATTTTAATTAATTAAAATGATCACCAATTCCGAAATATTTAAATTAAATTTATAGATTATATATATCTATATTTATTTCAATTCAAATAATTAATATTACTTGTTTTAGAGTTAATTTAAGATCATTTTTCCTTTGAAAAATGCATTTTCTTAAAAAACAAGTTTTCTTCATGATTTGGTAGTATAATTAAAAAATATATTATGACAATAATTTGAATCTTATATTGAAAATTATATTCAATATTTGGATACATGAGTTCAAAATTTGTTAAATAGGAAAATTTTATTTTTATTCATTATAAATTGTGACTATACTTAATAATTATCACCATAGTGAAGGTAAGTCAGGTAATTAAGGGTAAAAGTAATAACACATGGACTAAAAAGTTACCCTTAAACTTTCCTCCATGATTTGGGTTAAGTATAAATCTTCCATTTACATATAATTATAAAATATATGTCCCTATTGTTTCCATATTTCTTTTATTTTTATGTCTATAATAATTGAGTAAAGGGTGATGAAAAGAATGACACTTTCTTGCTTTAGATATCTATAATATTTTATGACAGTGATTAAAAAACTTATGTTCAGTTGAAATTTATCTTTTTAATGATATATTATTTTATCTTATCATATAAATTTATTTAAATTTTTTATTAATGACATAATTATCTTAAATTATTAGGAAATATAGATATAGTATTAATAAAACTAATAGAAAAAGAAAATAAATGATTTTAAAAATATAAAAATTAATATATGTTATATGAATTAATATATTCCTAATTCTTTTATATAAATGTAAAATTTTAGTAAAATTTAAAAGGATTATATTATAATTAAATTATTTTGATGTTTATTTCAATGTCAAATTAAATTAATAGTTCCAAAAATGACATTATTTATATTTTACAACAAACAAAATTTTATTAAATTATTTAAAAATTATAAAAATATTTTCTTCATCCATGTGATATGTATATGGTTTAACATATCATTAGTGGTCCATTTAGTGATAAATTTTCCTTTTATAAAAACTATGTATACCCTTTATTATTAAAAACATTGTTATGATGATAATTGTTATAAACCGTTAACATGGGTGAAAATATAGAGATAATGTTAAAAAACATATCTATTTTTTTAAATTTTATTATATGATAAATATTAGACCCATAATCATTCTATACTCTAGTTACAATTGTTTCAATCCGTTTTTCCATATGCATTAATTTACATTAATTTAATATTTTATAAAATTTTGCTACTGCCTCTCTGCTCACTTGTAAAAGACAACCTTATCTCCTATTTAGTTCATGTTTCAAAAGGCCAGTGAATTAGATAATACCTTTCCAGATAAGTTTCTTATTGATATTATAAAATTCTATAAGATTTTTTTATTATAAAATCCTCAAATGATGGATTTCATTATAAACCTAAATAGGTTTTTCGAGGAAAATGTATCATTCTTTACTAAGAATTTTTATTTTATTTCTTTTTATCCAACTTAAAAAATAATCAAACCATGGTGATGTAATAATGTAATTATATAACATATAATTTTATGTTATTATATTAATTTAATAACTAACATCCATCTTCTCTTTCACTAAATGGGAAATGAAATATTTGTTCATGTGTACAAAGTAGTACCATCACATAAACTGATGTAATTTACTTTCAATCACTTCCAACAATGGATGTATTTGATTATTAATTAACCTTATATATATATATTATTTTAATTATATATTTTTAATTCCGTAAATGTAATATATCCTATATTTACATATTTTTCTATACATTGTGAAATGATAACATCATTTATGTGTACGTGTGAACTACCACCTCCACGAAGCGATGTGATTTGTTTTTCAACACCACATCCCATTGATTGTATATATAAGTTTTTTTAAGGAAATAATATTTTATTTATGATCTAATTATCATTATATACATATAAAATACAACATTCCTTCCTTCCATCATGATCATTGAAAATAGAAACGTTAACCATTCACACATACAACCTACCATCTCTATGTTTTTAATGTAGTGTATTTCTCATAATCATAATTAAAAATTGTATTCAAAAGTATAATTAATGCATAAATTTTTTTAATTATGTAATTATTATTTTTATTAATGAGATTATGGATCATTAACCTCATTGACCGTATTCTACATTCCAAATTCATTTTAGTCTTATAGCCTAAATATAATCAAAAGTATGACATGAACATAATTGATTGTGTAATTGTATATAAAATGGAATTAAATAACAAAATTATGAATTAAAATGAAAATATTTGTAATGAAATTATATTATTGATATTTTTTATTATATTTATTATATAGAATGTACTCATAAAGTCAGTCTTGATGTCAGGGATTTGATCTCAATTTCATTTCACTAAGGTATATTTTATTGTAATACAATTAATTTACTTTATATACTGAATTTAATAACAATTTATGATATTATATCATTAATATTTAATATTTTATTTCATTTTTCATTAAAATTAACTTCATTTCATCCTAGGGGACCTAATGTGAATGTTACCAAGTAGTAAGGTGTTTTTTATCTAAATTTCTATTTGTTGGGTAATACTTATACTTTCTCATCATTATTATGACATTATGATGGGTGAATGGATATTTATATTGTTTTATACATATATCATTTTTTTAATTTACATATGTTCACATAATAACTTTAGGGATTAATTATCACTTTAAATGTAGCGATCTTTGTAGGTACTTTCTTTGTCTCAATATCAATTTCTTAAGACATGTTTCCTATCATGATCCATGATTTTCTTATATAGTGTAATTAATACCTCATGATTAAATTTTGAAATATTAAATCATTTTCTTTCATGTTATTTTAGGAGTAATATCATATTGTTTCATCATTTACTATTGATTTGGATTTTACCAAAATGGTAAAGGCTTTATGCTACAATATCCATTATTTTCGAGATCATTTATCTTAATAGATACTTTGGGAGAAATCGTATATAATTATTAACTTAAATCACATACATTTTCTTCTCATATATTCATAAATTTTCCTTCTGTTCTTGGTTTCATTTTCTCCCTTATTTAATAAAGAAACAACAAGCATGTTTTTTGTAAGTAGTACCGATCTTATCTCTTGTTTTATATCTAGAATATTTCTCTTCCATGTCTATATTTTCCTTAAAATGTTTTCAATATTTTTTTACTATCATATACTTATTTATTATATATTTTTTTATCCTTTTTTGATATTTAAAATATTTTATTAGAAGGAAACATAATTTTTTCCCATAATGAGGTAGTTTTTATTTTTTTATAAAAATAGTTAAATTAAGGATTTATTTTAACATATAAGATATTAATATAATATCATGATGACATGGCTAATCAATGTTTGAAATAATTCGTTACATGTTCCCATTTATATTTTCAGAGAACTTTTATTCTATAAAATTATTTAATTTTTAAAATTTAAAATAAGTTACTTCAAATTGAAAAACATATTTTCCTCAAAAAATATTCCATGTGATATTTTAAAGAAATTTACTTCAATAGTGATAACCAATTATGTTATGGATTACTATTAAATTCAATAAATATTTTTACTACATATATAAATATTCAATTTGTGATTTATTTTATGGGTTATTACATTCCTTAAGTCCATTTCTAAAATTCCATAATTTTGAAATTTCATTTTATTATGACATGAGGAATATTATCCCACCCTTTTCTATCCATGTGAAATTCTTATGATCATTAATTATAATTGATTCTGATTAATGTGACACATAATCATGATCATATTATGATGGTTGAACCCATATAGTGATCCTATGAAGTCCAAAAAACTTTTATCTCATGAGACCCTATCTAAGGGGTTAGGGAGAAAACCTAATCCACCATAGGACTCTTCCCACCATGTGATGTTGTCATGGAATTTAAAATTTGAATTATGTATATTTTATTCTTTTTATTACTACCATTTATCTATCCTTACATGATCTTATGATACTTTGTTCTTCATTTTATTCTACCAACTGATTATTCATGTGCCATCTCTATTATGACATTATATTATGCATCGTTATCATGTTTATTCCCTTACTATACTTTACAACAAACCCTTTTACTTTATGAATCCCCCAAGATATTCTATTCTATTTTATAATCTCAAGGTAATTTAGGATCTCACTGATATGAATAAAATTAAAGATTGTGTGTTTGATTTTTTTAATGTTTTATATATGTAGTATTCCAAATACACCAGACCTCGTGATCTTTGAGTTGTAATTATTCAACATTTATCTTAAATTCATGAAATAATATGTGTTAATTTCTTGGTTCACCAATAATCCTTCCTTAATTATTTTAAAAATACATCTTTATTAATAATTATAGGAATTTTACTTTGGATCAATATCATTTATCACTTAATTAAAATACAAATTTAATCATGACATAATATAACTGATATTTTCTTCATTAGGAATATCTCAAAGACAAGAAATTTATTTTATTAACTCAGAATTTTTTTTATTTTACTTCTGATCGAACATACAAAAATATTTAGTTAATCTAATGTTTTTGTTAGGTCTTAAAACATGACCTAAAACAACTATCAGGATACTATATTTATTCTTCTATAAATCCAATACATCATTCAAACTCTAAATAACAAATTCTAAAACTTTTTCCACATAACCATCCTCAATACAACCAATCTTTTATGATTTTGGACATATAAACTTACACATATTCTACTTTTGAACTTTTAATAATTGGAATATTATCTTCTATAAAAATTCAAACTTATCTCAAGAGTATTATTATCTGAGAGTAATATTACACTTATATGGATATGAATTTTTTTATTTAATCTCAAATAGAGACATATATTATATATTTTAATTTTTTTCTACACCTAAAAAAATATAAATTGTTATAAATTTGACTTTATATTTCAATATAATCATTAAAACACACCACCAAATTCTAATAAATATTTTTATGTTTAATATCAAATTTCTCAATAAATGTTCATTATGTTATTCAACCTCAATATTCAAATTTTAAATCATTATTCTTTAATAGAATATTTAATCTTATACTTTTTATTCCCACAGGATCAAATACACTTTAATGAACTTTGATTCATCTTCTAAATAAATCTTCATTGACTTTTTCTAGATTTAGGACATTTCCAATGTTATTCAAACTCAAAACATATTAAAATTTCTTCTAATATTGATTATATATAATATAAAATTGTAATGTAAATCATATTTATTATACATTACATGGCATAGTTAATTTATAACCATATTCAAACCCTTCGTTAAAATTCTCTTCAATTGGTTTTTCATATCAGTATGAAAAACAAAATATTTCCAATTTTGATTTGTTGACTTACTCATATAAAATTTTTATCATATAAAACTTATTATGGTTCACTATTAATTGTTTTTATAATTCAAATTCTGGATAGAAATTAGTTTATATATATTTCACATGTTCTAACTAGGTATATTATTATCATCATATCTCATACAAGGTAAGTATCATTGAGATTATCAAATATTTATAAAACACTCCTCTTCTAAAAATAATGATTACAGATAAAAATCCATATACTTATATGGATTCATCTACAATGATTATTCTAAAAGTATTTTTTTTCTAGATGTATGTTTTAGAAAAATATTTCATACAATATAAATCCTTTAACTTTATCTAAGTATAGGTCAACTTTCATCCTCACTTTTCATGCTTTATAGGGATTGATTCTCACAAATTTAAATAAGATAATATAGTAGATAGTATTTTCATTAGTAATAAACCCCTTTCATTGACTCCTATTATGTTTAACATATAAATAATTTTATATTTATAATATTATTACTTACCAAGTATCAATACAAAAATGTATTACCTTTATGAATATTCATTTATAACACATGAATAGATCTCATTGAAATGAATCGATCTCTATAAATTTATATAATGATAAATAGAATGGTATCTCCATTATGAATATCAAAATAATTCTCAAGGGGTTCTCAATATTTACATTTCCATATAATCAATTTTTTCCATAAATAATCCAAAACATGATTAAAAATTAAAAAATATTATTTGAGGGTTTGTTCAAAACAATTTAGAAGTAATATACTATATTAATCTATTCAGGATAATTAATTCCAGAAAATTATGTAGTCTGAAACCATTTTTTTGAACCTATCTATTCAGAATGCTAGCTCATCCTCCTTTAAATCGCCCTTCCTTTTCCATTAAATAATCAATCACTCCATCTAAAAAATAAAATTTAATATGTCCATAAAATGTTATGTAAATGAAATCAGTATGCCTATTTAATAACACATTTCTATACACTCCAGAAATTTAGATCTCACATGAGATATTTATTTCAAGTTCTTGGTTAGCTATGTTGTCAAAACATATATTCTTCTATTTTTTATTATAATAATCCAAAATTACAATCTCTTACAAAGATAAATCATCACAGTATATAATTTCATTTATTACATCACAATAATATATTTTAAACCTCTATTATTTCATTTAAAAATGTATAATATGATATTACTTAGGCATGGAAATGTTGATCTGATTCCCTAATATGTGCTTTACATATTATTTTTGATATCAAATGAAGTGACCCAAATATATCCCTATATAATTAAAAAATTAATATCTCATTTTCAATCACTTACATACCAAAGACCATATACGATTATAGTTTTAGATAATTAGGATAAACCCTTAACTAAAAAACCCATATATTTCCTATCTAATGGAAAATTTTATACGATATAAAGAATTTATTATTCTATAAAATGTCTTTAAAACTCATAACAATTTCTACACACAAGATACAATTGTATAAAATTCTTACATAATATCATTCTACCAAACTCGATGAAATAATGATGAGATCAAACACTCAATATGAATAATCCTGAGGGATAATAATGGAATATCAAAATTTATCTTATGATTAGCATATGTGAATGAGAGAGTAATCACAATGAAATGACAGAATATAATAGAATCATATCGAAATCAAAATTTATCATAAATCATGAATCATGGAATAAATATTTTAGAATAAAACATGAGTTTTATTTAAATAATAGTGAGCTATGAGAACATAATAGATGTATCATGATATGGTATAAGAGTGGGACACAAACATAAACACAAAAAATCATGAAATTGTGAACAATAATACCCAGAATCATGTATACTCATAATAGTGAGCTATGAGAACATAATAGATGTATCATAGTCATGCTGACACATTATCTTGTGATCATATTTAATCAAAATCATGTCTACATAGTATCCTCTAAACATAGAAAATCACAATAATTTATAAAAATTATATCATTATATCATGAGAAAAAAAGATTAACCAATGCATTATAAGGATATGTAGGACCCTACCCATCCCATAATGATATTACATACATTTTTTTATACATGAAATAAATCATATTTTAATAAACCCATGAAAATGGAATGGATTAAAAGAGGTATCACATCATATGGAATCATGAGTTGATAATTAGATAACAAGAATTCAAATATAAAAGTGAAGAATATAATAATGTAACTAAGAGGATATATAAATATTGAATACATAAGGGATACACCCTTGTAGATATTGAAAAAAATGGAATAATAATTATTATTATTTTTGAAAACATTTCATCCATTTCGATAAAAAACTTTAACTTACAAGAAACTTTAATAAAAAAATGTTGTGAAGGGTATATGAAAGACTTTTAAAATATTATTTTAGAATATATATAAATAATATATCCTAGTAATGAAATTATTTTTAAGTAAAAAAATGTTTTGGATCATAAAATATAAAATTATGATATGAAATTCACTTTTAATATTGTAAATTACTAGACTTTTAATATTATAAAATACCATTATTAGGACTGGCATTTTAAAAAATTGAATAAGAATCCATTTAAAATAGGTATCATGAACTATTAAGATAATATGATATAATACATATTTGGGTTTCCAAATAATAATATATAGAATTAGGAGGAGAAACAAACATGGATATTTAAGAGAAATATCTATCAAAGGTGATTTGAATTATTTTTTACAATGATACATTATTATAATGAAATTAATCCATTAAAAATATTATTTTTTCTTAAATTGAAAATTTCATAGATAAAATGATGAAATAAATATAATAAAATATTATGTATGAAGAAGGAAAATGTATAATAATTTAGTTGAAGAATAATAACTATAACTTAATGAAAGGGATACGAGTTAACAAAAACTCATACAAATATTATACTCATTTAGAAAGATGTTAAAGAGAAATAATTGAAAATATACATAATAGAAGGTGTAAAAAATTTAATACAATACTATTATAAATTAAATAAAATATAAAATAATGGAGTTCAAGATTAAATTTTATAAGTCAAAAAAATTAAAATGAGTTATGAGAAACCCTTATGGATTTTAGAACTTTCTAATGAAAACATCTTATAGGAGAAAAAATGTAATTGAAATTCGAATACCATGAATAAATAGATAATCAATATATAACATTTTAAATTGGAATTATATAAATTATAATAATTTAAATAGGTTAATATGATAAAATATTTTTCAAAGAATGAAATTTGAGAAGATAAACCCTTTAAACTATTATAGAAGTCAAATAAAATACAATTAAAAAATAAAATGACTTGATTATTGTAATTTCCAATTATTTATATATATAATATTGAATAATAAATTCATTGGGGATTTAATTAATATAAAATTACATATAAGTAAACAAGGTTCTTATAATGAAACATGTTTCAAGGAATTGAAATTTAGACAAATAAATAATTGGACCACACATCCACATAGTCAAACATTCTATAAAACATTAGTGTAATGATTTTTGGTTAATTAATATTCTAAATAATAGAATTATTTATACTAATATTAATTTATTTTATATATTTATAATTTTTTATTTCCCTATATATTCATTTACTACTATTAAAATGAAAATTCATGTGTTATCTATTTAGTTTCCCTTATATGCTTTAGTTTTATGGTTTTGGTCCTTGTGACTTCTTCATGGGCATGAAATATATATAATTTTCATGATATGTAAATAGATTAATTTCATAGTTCTGGAGTCCCATATCTATTTCATGGATCTTATGTTGATGTTTTTCATGGAACATAAAAAAATTCTCTTTTTTCGATGATTATTGAAGAGTCAAAAGATTTCAATTTAATTTTTAATATAAATTTGAATATTAAAACTCATAATTTTTTAAAAAATAATAAAAAAATAATCAATATATATTATTACTAATATATATTATGTATTATTTATTGATGAGGTTAACATCATAATAATGTTTATTTAGGTGGTATAACTGACTACAACATGAACATGTTAAAAGGTATTAATGAGTAAGAGAGTTCTATTTTATGGTGGTGATAATTATTTTACCAAAGCATAATGGTTTTAATTTTTTTATGAAGTGATAAATTAGATTTGATAATATTTTTATAATGAATATATAGAATAATAATCATGAGGAAATTAAATCTTCTGTCATGAATATGAATATCCTCTTGAAGGACTTTAAATAAATGAGAGGGTTTGAATTTTTTCAAATGAATAGAATATTATTAAAGTGGTAAAGGTTTTTATGGAAGTAAATATGATTTATTAGAGGAAAGGTTTTTTAATTTTTTATCTATATTTGAAGGGTTATAGGAGGGGTCCAAATATAATTGGTATGAGTTCCATTTTTTGTAATATTAAATATTTAATGTAAAAAAATGTTATAATCAAGGAATATGGATAAAAAATATCCAATATTAAAATTTGATATATGAGAGGTTAGTAATCCAGTCATCCAATAAATTATAAACAAATTTTCCATATTTTTTCATATATATTTTAATTTAATCCCTTACTAACCATTTAAACCATTACCTTAGTGACGAATTATAAATATAGACATAATTTTTTAGGACTAACAATGTTTTTAAAAATATGAACTAATTTTAATATTTTGAATAAATATATTATATCCATTTTAAATGATTAAATTTATTTATGTGGTAAAAATTAATTTTAATAATATTTATCACAATACAAGGAAGATTATTTTGAGAAAAAACTCATTTTAAACATAAAATTAAATTTATATCAAAATAATTTATAATATTGATCCAAATGTCATTTATCAGTTTACAAGTTATAAAATGAGAGTAATTTGATTTTTAGACAAAGATAAAATTGAATGGAACATCTATAATACTTAATTAAAGAAAAAGTAACAAAATAATGTTATATTAGCTTAAATTATATCATGGGCTCTAAAAAGTGAAAACTGGGTAAAAAATTCAAAATAATAACTTTATATAGTATATTTAAATCAAGAAAAAACATTTTTTAGATAAAGCTATCATATATTTTTATGGCATTCTTATATTATAATAATTTCATAAATGTTACGGTATTAGTAAAATAGTATCATTCACCATTCAAATAAAATTCCACCCTTTCATAAAAAAATCCAACCAAATAATTTTTCAACACGATGAATAAAAAAAAAATATTTATTTATGAAAATAATGTTTTTAAATTTTAATATTTATAATTAAAATAGAAATATAAAATATAATGGAATTTTTTTTACAAATTAAAGGCATTTAAAACATTATGTGTTCTTAATTTAATTTTAAATCTATTAATATTTAAATTAGTGTCAATATATTTCTTCATATATTGAAATATTACATATTATAATATTTTAGAAGTATAATATTTACGTTATTAAAAAAATTTACATGTTACTTTGAAATTTGTTCTTAAAAACATAATGTTTATTATTAAATAGATTTAATCACATCTAATTTTGTAAACATTTAATATTATAAAATCATCTGTATTATAACAAATAATTCATAATAATAATATGTAAGTAATTAAAATATGTGTTTTTATCATATTATGCTAGTTTTTTATGGTACTACCTTTTAGTCATTTATTTTCTATCTTCTTCTTCGAATCACAGCTTATATCTAGATTCTTTTAGTTCATTAGGAGTGGTCAACATGGCGACACATAGAGTTGTTTAGTGTGGAGTTAAACCTATATAAAATAAAGATGATTTTTTACACCTTCTATCTAGTGTGGGATACTAATCAGTAAGTTTTCTTGGAAGTGGTTACAAATGTTCTATTATATAAAACAACTTTCCAACGTGTCTTCACTGGCCGGTCAGTGGGATGCACATTGGCCATCACATTTTGAAGTAGCCACCGACCTGTCTGTAGGTCACTACTAGCTGTACATTTTCATTGATTCTTTTGGGATTACTTAGGGGTATTATAATATTTTTTCATATAGAAAACCCATTTGATTTTTAAGCATTCTCACCCAAACTAAACTCAACCCATTCAAACTTAATGCCTCTATTGGAATGATTTTTTCTCTCCTAACATGAACTCATGGAGAGTCAATGTTTCAATTTAATCCTTAATCCTCATTTGGCACATATAACTCTATATTGATCTTAGATCCTCTTCTTATTTGTTTTCCCTATTTACAAAGTATAATAAATCCATGTGAATTTGAGGGATCTAGGGTTCTTAATGTTTTCCTTATAGATCAATCATTAAATTCATGGTCCTTGTCTAGATCTCTAATCCCCATAGAGAATTGTTCATGAATTTTTGTGGTAAGAGTTTCTTTTTGTTTCCATTATTCTAAAAATTTATAAATTAGATATTATTGATTGTGTAATCCTATTTTTGGGTGTTTCCTCAATACCTAGAGTCCTAGGATTATAATTATGTATAGATTTCACATGGTGGTTGTGTTTATAAGCATTTGAAGTTATATGGATTCATGATTTTTTTATTTTTTAAACCCTAATTAATTTCACCTATAGATTTATTTCTAAAATAGATAGAAAACATGGTTTTGGATGTATTATGAATATGAATTTTTAAGTGGTTTTAAATGAAGGATTTGTAAAATATGGTGGTCTTAGTGTTGTTTGTGAAGATGGATTTTTATTTTGTTGATGGGGAGTGATATGGAGATCTCTCATATGTGGAGGGAAGGGAATATGGTGGCCTACTTTCTAGCGTCGATGGAACTTGCGAATCGAAGTATAGTTTCCTTCTTTAACTTGGGATCTTATCTTAATTAATGAGGGGATGAAATTTTTTATCAATGATGCTATGGGTATACACTACTTTAGGCCACTGTGAGCTTGTAGTGTGCAATGTATTGGGGGGTTCTTTTAAAATCAATAATAAGTTTATTTTTCAGTCATAGATTCGATGACATAATTCTTATTGAATGATTTTATTTCAGTATTTAGAATAGTTCTCATCAACGGGGTATGAAACCATCCTCACTAATTAACTCCACTCCTATTAATGTTATACTATGGTAATTGTTTCATAGTTAGGATTACATTATTTCAGGTAGAAACTCTTGAGATTGTACTCTTACCCCTATAATTGTTCTACATGGGTAATTTTAACACCACGTCTCTAATAGATTATGATAAATGTGCAAGGTTCCTCCTTAAAAATGAATTAATTTTACACATGGGATAGTCATCATTATTTATAACCATTTAAAAGTATGTTTGAAATGTTAAATAAACTCATTGAAATCTAGGAATATTGTTATGTTTTACAAATTATGAAAATGGTGAATTTTAATGTATTATATAGAACTACCTAAATTATAAGTCATTCTATACAACTTTTTATTTTAGCATCATTGGTTTATATTATAAATTATTCATATAAAAACTAGGTGGGATCCTACTGAGTATATTTTTATCATACCCTAGAAGCACCTCTGGTTGAGTGTGGATCTAATTTTTTATACATGTAAGGGTATGCTACAATAGGTTGTGAAACACATTTTTTTTAGAATTATTAGTTTTTGAATTAATTTATTATTTTTTATATTTTGGATTTCACATAAAATAGAAAATAATTCATTTTATATTAAATCACTATTTTTGGATTACGTTAGATGAAATAACAATTTAATCAAGCACTAAACGCAACAAAAAATTTAGCCTTTTCTACAAAGAGCACCAAGGTTTGATTGAGTTACACACAATAATGTCTTTTCATGATGACTTGTGTAACACACATGACCGATTTTTACCGAACAATAGTATATCGATAAAATGTTATTATTTAAAAAAAGGATATAACATATTTTTTAAATTATAATCTATGTATATTATTAACTAATTTTTTAAAACATATTTTTTTCACAAATATAATATAAATTCATAAGTTACAAGTTAATTAGAAATTAATATGAAAACAGATTGAATATGAGAGAAAATATTATTATATTTATACTCACAAAAGCATTTATACCTAATAAATTGAATTAATTACAATTTTTAAGTGATATTAATGTTATATATATGTTATATATACAATAAAATACGTTTTATATTCATCCAATAGATTATATAGATATAAGATAAGAACAAACCCAATTTTATACTGAAAAACCAATATTTTTTTAAATATAGTTTTACCATCTTTTAATGGAGAACTTATTTTAAATCCAATTTTTGGAACGTTTATAAATTTTCAATGTAAAAATAAACATTATATTTTAAAAATAACAGAAAAATTATCTTAGGATAATTTTTTAGTATTTTTCTGAAAGGTTTTAATTTTTAATGAATAGTTAAAAATTTTAAATTTTAATTCAAATGTGTTTTTTAATTTAATTTATTTATAATGTTAATTTATATTTTAAATTGGTCTAATTTTTTAATTAGATAATAATTTATCAATTAAAATAAATTATGTAATTTTAACCATTTTCAAATTGAAATTGGGTATAAAAACGTAGCAAACATTTGATCATATTTACATTAAAAACTCATAGTGTCATCCCGTCAATGAGACTAATTTTAAATTAATTTCTGACACTTCTGTGATTGAAATTTTAAAAAATGGATTCCATATTTGAAGTTATATTAATTTATAATGTCTAATAATTTCAACTAATTTATTAACCACAGATATTAGAGAATGTAATTAAAATTAATTACATCGATTAAGGTAAAATTAAGATTAACTAAGGACTAAACCTCAAATTTAAGAATAAAAATGACCTATAAACTTTTCCAAGATCCATTGGATGGAAAAAATTTGACCCTATAATCCTTTTTATCATTGTTTTTTCATTATTGGACTAACTTTTAATATAAAAAACGTTGGTGTAATTCTCTCTTCAAATATTTACCAGAGTGCCACACCTCCTCCACTATAAAAAGGCATCCTCTCCTCCCACATTATAACACATATCAAGACCCTTGGAACACCAATCATTATCTAAAATTTTCTTCCAACATCCCTCTATTACTCCTATAATCTTCCCCTTTGGATTAAAGAAATCTGAGGAAGCCTTTTTGCATAAACCAAAAGGAGTTACCTGATTAGGAGGTAATGTCTTCTCTCAAACTCCTTTATTTTATTTTCCTTCTCCACCCACTAAACTTTCTTTATAGCATTACTATATAAGTAAAATAGTATATTATATATACTAGTATTTTTTATGAAAAAAATTTACCTACAATTACACACAAACACGCACCCATTTAATGTGTAACAAACATACAATTTATGTGTACATCTAACTACCACGTCACTAAACGATGATTGTTAATTTTTTCATTACAGCCTCTCATGGTGAAAATTATGATGGAAAATATTTTTATATATGTAATATATTATTTTTATTATTTATTTAAGCTTATTTATTTATTTTATAACAAAAATATTTTTTACTTTGCAATTGTTGTAAATATGATAATTTTGTTTCACGAAGTGTGGACTACCACCCCCAAAGTGATCTGATTCATCTATACACAACATGGAATTTATTAAGGATGGGTTTAGGGAATATATATGATATGTATTCTATAATAACATGAATATAACAATGATATAACCATATTGATATAAGTATATATATTTTACCTTTTTTCCCACCCTGATAGTTTAACGGAAATAGCCTTCTTGCATGCGTACGACCTATAGTCTCCATGAAAGGTGTATTCCATTTAATATATATATATTATTTGGATTATTATAAAAAAAATATAATGAAAATAAATTATATTTAAATAATGGTATAAATTCTATAAATCGTTATATAAGTATAGGGACCAATGATATTACAAATTAAGACACATGTAAAAAACAAAGCGGATATGACCCAAAGTAAAACATTAACATAGAATTTTTAACAAGAAGGTAATATAATCCATAATAAAACCATATATAGTATTAAAAATAATAATATTGTTATTTTATAGATTAAAATAAATTTATGTTTATTATATTGGATGTTTGAATGATTACAACGAGATTCAAGACACAAGGTAAGGGAAATTTGATCTCAGTTTTATTTCTGTGGGATACATGCCTAATTCACCACTCACTTATTTTGTATGGTATATATACTGACAATGAATGTATTATATGTATTTTTTATTGTATTTATGATTATTTACATGTCCATTTTATTATCTTTCTTTCATGGGGTTTATGTTTCCAAAGTTACCAAATCGGTAAGATAGTTTTGTCTCAATTTGACTTCTTTGAGACCCATGTTTTGTTATGCACTGAAATTATATCTCTCAAGTTGTATATACTTCAATTTTAAATGTAATATCATGAATATAATTATTTTAATTAAATTTTATGATTCATGTAATCTATGTTTCTTATATAGATATTTTGATCCCAAGTTACCAAGTAGTAAGAGTTTATTGAAACAATCTCATTATTTTTCTAGATTACTAATGATTATGCATCATTTGATGAAATAATGTGATCCATATCTCATGAATTCTCATTATTTTCCTTATCCTATATTATTTCATGATATAAACATGTACTTTTACCATTATTAAAATATTTTGTACATAAGACATTTTATAATTAGTTTTTTCAGAAATCCTGACTTTACCCTCTCTTTGGTTGGAAATCTATGTTTCTTCAAAATCATGTTTTCTAAAATGGATTTCCATGAATATTATACTATTATCCTATACTATTTAAATTACATTTTTACCCTTTTCCCCATTTACCAATGTTTTTAATGTAATTTCTTTGTCACATTCTGAGCAAGGCTTTTTATTTCTTTTTTACTGTGAAAAATGAATAATCTTTTTTACCTCAGACAACATGTATGGATTTACATATATTATTTTATATAATGATTCCATTGAATATTTAAAAGGTTAATTTTTATCATTTTTTTAACAATTATTTAAACAAATGTTTTTAGAACTTTTTCAAGCATCTTTTGTATGTTTTCATGGAAAATGGGTTTCCAAGTGTTTTATAGCTTTATTTATATGTTTTCAAAGTATTTTTAAAGAAATGGTTTTCAAAAAAATTTCAATATTTCTTTATAAGTTTTTCAATTATTTTCATTGAAATAAATTTTAAAAAGTTTTGAATCTTATTTTATAAGTTTTCAAGGAAAATTGTTTTCAGAAATTTTTTCAATCTTCATTTATATGTTTACAAGCTAAAGTGTTTTTAAAATGTTTTCAAGATTATTTTATATTTTTTCATGGAAAAATGTTTTGAAAATGATTTCAATCCTTATTTATCAGTTTTCATTTCATGTTTAAATAAAAAAAATTTAAATGATTTATGTTCTAAAGAGACTTTTTCAAATAATAAATGATATTTTCCTCTCAAAATGTCTCTAAAAGATATTTCAAAATTATTTCCCATATAAGATGAAATCTGTTGGTGTTACTCATACCTATGCAGAGAGATAATTCATTTTATCTATTCATATTATTTCTCTGAATGGTTTATGTTTTGATGGAATGATTTTTATAAAACCCATTTCTCTTTGATAGGTTATATGTTCATGAAACTAGTTTCACTTTTACAAGTTAGATTATTAGGAAACCTACTTCCTTTCACAGTTTAGGATTTGAGGAAATTATTTTGAAACCTATATTTTACTATTGGTCAAATAGGTTTACATGATTATGATATACATTTCATTTAATGGGGTTTTATATAATTGTTCATGATTTTGTGGCATATATATGTTTCATTTCATTATGAGATGGGTGGGACCTATATATCCATAAAATTCAATGGGTTAATGTTTACATATCATGAGATAGAAATGAATGGAATGGGAAATGATTTGAGTTTAGTATTACAGGATTGGAATGGGAAATGAAATTCGTTCAGTAGAATAGGGCTGGAATAAGGAGAGAACTTAGTTCAGTGATATTGGGCTAGAGTAGGGTGTGAACCCAGTTATGTAAAGGAATTTTCCCACTAATACAAACTTGTAATTTATTCCTTGAAAATTATAAAAATTATCATATATGATTATGTGTCTTCCAAAGTTCCTTGTTTTATTCCTATGTTATGATTTCATGACTTATGATCTTAATTCAATTATGATCCATATATTATAAATAGAAAATCATTATTATGATCTATAATTTACAGGGTATGGTCTTCAAATGTTATGCTCATACTCCATACCCTTTTTTCATTTTATGTTCATGCATTTCCTTTATTTACGCTTACATAGAATATGAGCTCACCCATTTCTCATATTTCCTTTCCCTAGGTTATGATGAAACATTTTAGGTAAAAGTACTAATGTTAGAAATTTTTAAAGGATATTTTGAAGATATTTCAAAAGGATTGATAATTTTGTTTCCATGTTTCCAATGGCCCTAAAATATTATGGTCCTTAGGCAGGTATTGTTTTTAATGTATTAAATATTCATCTAAAATGATGTGATATCCATATATGTTTATCCAGGGTCACTATAGTTGGTATCAAATTCAATGTTTAGTTAAAAATTTGAAACAAGGATTAGAAAATTTTTGTTAGATACCTAGGTATATTTACAAGTATATGTTTAAGTATGTATCTAAGGATAAGTATAAGGATGGGTCAATATTTAAGAAAATGTCTTTAAATTTTGGCAAAGGATAGAGTTCATGGGTTCCTAGAAATACGAAAATTTCTATATTATATTAGTGGATGTGGCTCTAGAATATATGTACCTTGGGGTAAAAAATCTAACAAGATGTACCAGGATTGACTTGGGGTAATATGGCACATGAATACGGGCCTTGCTGCACTCCTAGTTTAACAGTCCTGGGGGATATACTTTAGAAATTCACAAACTCTTCACAAACCATTACAAATGAATTAAATAGAATATGAATATGAATAACCAAGGATAAAACTAAGGTGTAATAAATTAAAAGGAAGGATTCATGATTTAGACATCCTATAAGTAATTTGTCATGATTATGAGGCTTTATTATATGATATGTGTTTCTCACCAAGTACATTAAAGTTTTATTCAATGAAGATAAATAGAAGAAATATGGTTAACATTGTAAGATTCAGATGTGTAAATTATGGGCATTGTAAAAATGTATTTTCCAAGTGGAAATCACATAAAGAGAACCGGGATGGTTGTATGAGTATTGGTTATACTTGAGAAGATAAAGACACTGCCACTGACATGTGGAAGGTATGTGATGCTATTCAAATATTATTTACATTGATCATAATAATCCTGATTAGATTGAAGTTGAGGAACTTTAATACCTGATTCATATTTCATATTATAGGAAATATGTATTATGGAATTAGTTAACAAAGATGAATTAATAGTTTTAAGAATGAAGTCGGATTAATGAAGTATTTATCACATGGAATTCAAAAATTATGTTATATTAATAAAGAAATATATAAGTATTTTATGTATAAGTATTCAGTAAGGATTTAAATTTACATGCTTAATGGTGATGAATACAAATAAAAGTGATATAATAGATAGGTGAAATTTTGATTAAGGGAAGGTAACCCTTAATTAATACTTGAAATTGAGATAATGTTCTTTGGATAATGATATGTTGGATATTAATAAGTAATTTGGATGCTATAGATTACCATAGAACTGATTATCAACAAAATTGAATATGTCATCAAGGATGAAGTTTACAAATTCTTGGATTTTAAAAATATATCCATCAATCATTAGAATAAAGATGAATGTATATTTTCCAAAAGAATTTATGATAATTAAGATTATTACCATATTTTAAGAGAATATATGAAGAGGATATTCACATATTTGGAATGTGAAAACTATGTGGTACTTGGTGATACGGGGGATTATTGTTAAGCTAGTTTCATTAGTTTGTTTTTAAAGATTTGAATTTTCATATTTCGGAAGGGTTAAGTGGTTAAAAATTTATTTAAATATTATGTTAAACTTTGGATGATGTTTATGTGAATAAGGTATTATCATACCCTATTCGGGTTTATGTATATTGGATATCCTATTACAAAAATGCGGTGTGGATGATAATTGATTATATATGGGATTGTATATCATGGCACTCGTGATTTGTTACTTCTTTGGGAATGAAAATTTCCCATTTATTTTTGGAGAAAGAAGTTAAGTGGATCAAGGAAAAACAAAGGGTGAGGTTTTCTTGATATCAAGTAAGTATATCTTTTGATGAAAATTCATTAACATTAGAAAATAAGATCTTGAAAGAAAAAATGTTATCCAATTACCTCTATTTATGAAGAATTAGACAGTACCTCAGTTCATCAATGATTTCTGGAATTCTAATTGTTAAACTTAACCTAACTTTTTATCTATCATTGTCCATCAGAATATGATAGTTTTATATTTCTTCCATGTCTTTGTTTTCAAATCCCACCAATGTTACCCTTTATGTAAACCTTATTATTTTTTACTTTAGGTGACCATTATGGTTCAAACATTCCCTTTTAAGGGATGTTTTAAAATTTATTTTTACGATGTGGGTTTCTATGAATGAAACATTATGGTATGAAAACATTGATAACCTAGATGAATTAAACGATTGAAAATAAATTTAAGGAGGGTATAATGCTACACCCCAAGATTTTATTGAATTATTTTGTTTTCAATTTAATTCAATCTTCTTGATATTTTATATTTCATGCCACACAAAAAATATTTTATTTAATATCAATGCACTATGATTGGATTGAGTTATATGAAACACCAAGTTAATTGTGAACTATAGGCAATGTAAATTTTATATTGATATACACAGAACACCAAGGCTAGCTTGCTTTACACGAAACAATGACTTTCCTCAATGGCTTGTGTAACACACATGACCTATTATTACTTAAAATTGAATAGAATTAAAATGTAATTACATAAAATAATAAGATATAACCACTATGTTAAATTATAGTTTATGAATTGTATTAACTAACTCATTAAAATAGATGGTCTATAGAATTATGATATTAATTCATAGGTCACCAATTAATTAGAAATGAATATGAAAACCGATTGAATATAAAGGAAAATATAATTATTTTTATAATTACAAATCTATATTGAGCTAGTAAATTAAATTTATTACAATTATAAGTGATATTATTGTAATATATATTTTATATATTTAATAAAATATTTTTTATATTCATACAACAGATTATATAGACATAAGATAAGAATAAACCCAATTTTATGCATAAAAACATATTTTTTAATAAAGGTAGTTTTATAACCTTTTTATGGAAAACCCATTTTAAATAAATTTTTTTTAAAAAATTTATAGATTTATTATGTCAAGAAAAAATTAATATTTTATAGAGAAATATAAAAATTAGGTTAGGATAAATTACCGGTATTTTTCTGTATGTTTCTTTTTTAATGAATAGTTAAAAATACAGGATTTTAATTTTAAATGGTGTTTTAATTTAAATTATTTTTAAGGATAAATTATATGATAAATTGGATTAAAAGTATAAATATATAATGTTTTTTTTTCAATTTATCCAATTTTTGTCATTGGAATCAATTTTATATTGAAATTGGACATAAAAAATAGAAATATTTTGATCATTTTTACTTAAAAACCCCACAGTGTTCTTCCGTCAGCGAGATTAATTATATATTAATTTATAACACTATTATAATTGTAAGTTTTACAAATGGATTAAATATTTCTCATCATAATTTTTTATAATGTATAATATGGTCAACTTTGTTTTTTTCTGAAAAATATTAGAGAATTTAATTAAAATTAATTACATTGATTAAGGTAAAATTAAGATTAACTAAGAACTAATCCTTAAATTTAAAACTCAAAAAGACTTATAAAAATGTCCAAGAGCCATTATATAGACATATTTATACCCTATAATCCCTTTTCCACAGTTCCGTACACTATTATATCCACTTCAAATTTGAAAAACATGGGTGGAATTCTCTCTTCAAATATTTACAAAAGTGTCACTCCTCATCCACTATAAAAGTCCTCCTCTGTTTACACTTCCTCACACCTTTAAAGCCCATTTTATCACCCAAACTATAATAATATAATATTCCAACATACCTAAATTCCTCTTAAAATCCCCCCTTTGGTAGAAAGCAATCAAATGAAGCCTTTTGGCACAAACCAAAAGGAATTACCCAACTAAGTGGTAACAACTTCTCTCAAGCTCCTTTCTTTTATATTCCTTATCCACCCCCTAAACTCTCAATATTCCTTAATTTCATAACAAAAAAATTTATTATATATACTCGTATGTTTTTATTCTATGTTTTTACCTAAATATACACACACATCCATCTAATTGGTAACGAACAGACTATATATGTGTACGACGTACTACCACCTCACTAAATGATGATTGTTCATTTTTAGTTTACCACCTCTCATGGTGGATATTATTATGGAAAATATATTTATATATTTCATATATTATATTTATTATTTATTTATGCATATGTATTATTTTTACAACATAAATCTTTTTTACTTTCCATTTTATGGAAATACGATTATTTTGTTTGAGGATGTGTGTACTACATCCCCCTCAAAGTGATGTGATTCATTCATACACTACATGGAATGTATTAAGGGTAGATTTATTTAATATATATGATATATATGATATAATAAATATACTTTAATAATTACATATGTACAAATATAAACATATATGTCTTTTAATTTCTTTCTTTCAACAAGATAATTAAACCGAAATTGTGTTCATGTGTACAAACAACTTACAGTCTCAATGAATGGTGTATTTTATTTCATAATTATTTATTCTATAAATTATTATAATATAAATATAATTAATATAAATTATATTAAAATAATTTTTTACATTCTGAAAATAAAGATATAAGTACAAGGACTAATTATATAACAAATTAAGACACATGTGAAAAACAAAGCATATATTACCCTATGTGAAACCTTAACATAGAATTGTTAAAAAGTGAGTAATATAAAGAGATAGTCAAAAAATATATGGTATTATAAGTAATAATATGGTTCTGGGGATAAATTTATAACAAATTTATATTTATTATACTAGATGTATGAATGATTAAGATGAGAGTAAAGACACAAGGTAAGGGAAATTTCATATCACTTTTATTTCATTGAGATACATACCATATTCACCACTCAATTATTTTTTGTTGTGTATGTACAGAACAAGAATGTATTATTATTTTATTTATTAGTAAATTTATGTGTATTTAAATATCCATTTTACGATCATTCTTTCACAGGTATTAAGTTTTATATGATACAAAATCGATAAGTCAGTTTTGTCTCAATTTTAATTCTTTGAGAGTTATATGTTATTATACACCTAAATTGTTTTTCAAGGTGTGTATAATTAAATTTTACATTGTAATATAACTTATATCCTTATTTTAATGATATTTTATTATTCACATAATTTCCTTTTCCTACATATATATTATGATCCCATGTTACCAAGTAGTAAGAGTTTATTTAATTAATCTCATCATTTTTTAGATTGTTAATGATTGTGATTCATTTGATGAAATATCATGAGACATATCTCAAGAATGATCATGAGTTTCCTTATACTATGGGATATCATTATATATTCATGTATTGGTACCATTATTCCACTCATGGGTACATAAGATAGCTAAGAATGTGTTTTTTAATAAATCTTGAATTTACCCCCTCTTCGGTCAGAAATCTGTGTTCCTTTAAAACCATGTTATATAAAATTTGTTTCAAAGAATATTATAATATTATTTAATAATATATAGAATATATTTTTACCCTTTTTGAATTTTTATAATGTTTTAAAATAAATCGTCTTTTCACTCTCTGAATAAAGAAAATTTCTTCCCTTTTACCATTAAAAAGTAATTTTATTTTTACCACATACAACGTCCACAGATTTACCCACTCTCATTTCTATGAAGCTATCATTGTATGTTTAAAAGGAAACTTTTAAAAAAAAATATTTTTAAACTTATTTTCAAAAAAATGGTTTTCAAAACGTTATCAAAAATATTTTATAAGTTTTTAAGAAAAATATTTTTGAAAATGTTTTCAAGCCTTATCTATAAGTTTTCATAGTATATTAAAAGAAATTGTTTTCAAAAACATTTTCATACATTATTTACAAGATTTTAAATTCATTCTCAAAGATATGGGTTTCGAAACATTTTCAATATTTATTTATTTTATTTAAATTTATTTTCAATGAAAAGGATTTTAAAGTGTTTTGAATCTTATTTTATAATTTTTTAAAGAAAAATAGTTTCCAAAAAGTTTTCATGATTTTTTTTTATTTTTTTAAGGAAAAGTATTCTCAAAATGTTTTCAAGATTATTTTGTATGTTTTCATGGAAAAATGTTTTCAAAATTATTTCAATCCATTTTTCTATGTTTTCAATGTATTTTCAAAGAAAATGGTTTTCTAAAGGTTTTATGTTTTAAAGATCCCTTTATAAATAATGAATGATATTTTCTTAAATAAATGTTTCTAAAAGACTTCAAAATTATTTCCATTCTAAGATTACATCCTTTGGTGTTAATCATTCCATTCAAGGGAAATTATTCAATGTATCCATTCATATTATTTATCTTAAAGATTTATATTTTGATGGCATTATGTTTATAGAACCCATTTCTCTTCCATGAGTAATGTGATTATGAAACTCATTTCTCTTTCACAAGTTATATTCTTATGAAACCTGATTACTTTCATTGGTCATGCTTTGACGAAATGATTACGAAACCTATATTTTTTCACATATTTAGATGTGTTTAAATTTATATTACACCCATTTCATTTCATGTGTTATAATAAGACTATTTATGATTTTATGGTACATGTATAGAAGATTTAATTATGAGATGGGTGAGACCTATATCTCCCACCAATGAATAGGGTAAGGATTTATGTCTCATGAGATAGACATGAATGGAATGGGAAATGAAATTGGTTTAGAATTACAGTGTGAGAATATGAAATGAACTCGGTTCAGTATTACAGGGATGGAATATGGAGTGAACTCGGTTAAGTAGTATAGGGCCAAAACAGGGTGTGAACCTGGTTTAGTAAAGATATTTGTCCACTAAGATGGTCTTGCTAGTGTTTCTTTGATTAATATGGATATCATTATATATTCTTATGTGTCTGCAACAATTCCATGTTTTACTCCTACTTTATGCTTTAATGACTTATGTAATTAATTCTATTATGATTCATGCCTTATAAATTTCCAATCATTATTATAATCTCTAATATGGAAGATATGATCTTAAAATGTTATTCACAAGCTCCATGCCTTTTAATTCATGTTATTCTCAGATATTTACTTTATTTACCCTTACATAGAATCTAAGCTCACCCCTTTATTTTTTTTCCTTTCCCCGGGTTATGAAGAAAGGTTTTAAGAAAAATTATTAAAGGTGGATATTTTTATAGGAGATGTTGACAATCATTCATGAGGATAGAAGACTCTATTTCCATGTTTACAAAGACACTAAACTATTATGGTCCTCAGGTATGTATTTTTGTAATGTATGGAATATTTATCTAAAATGATGTGATATCCATTTATGTTAATCTCATATCACTATAGGTTGGATGTGTGTTTGTTCATTAGTAGGGCATGGGAATATAGATTTGAAATCATGTCATATAAAGATGAGATTTTTCTATTTTTATTCAAATGGTTTAGACCATAGTTTTTGGAATATAAAGTTTCCTTACATTCACCTCCTTTACACTATTTACATGTTTTGGAGTAAAATATTTATTATTATCTATATTGAAATTGTTTATTTTATTTTATTTTATAATAATTCGCAATGTAAAATATTTGATGCCTAGGAAAATTTTTCCTACCCATGTGGACCGATAATTATATTTGGGATTTGTTAGAACGAGCTAGGGTTTTGTATAGTTAGATAATTCCAAGTTGGTTCAAGATAAATCTGTATAAAAATAAGATTCAGTCTATTTTATTTCATTTTAAATATGAATTTTTTGATGTCATGGTAGAATGGAGTAAAAAATGGGTAGAATTAAGGTGTAGGTTTCAAGTGAGTTCCCTGAATAATGTAATCATGATGAGACTGAAGTTATCACGGTGTGCTAAAAATTGCTTCTTTTTAGGTATATAGTGTTTTTACCATGTTTTTATTTATTATTTTTTATTTTAAATTCTTGTTGACATATACTAATTTTTTTAAGATTTATTCGTTGATAAAATGATTTTATAACTCTATGTCTAATGATGTGTTGTATTATACCCCCTAAAGATGTCCAATGATCCCAAAAATGGGATGAGATGATAGGAAACATAATGAAAACCATAATGTTTATTAGATTATCATTGAAGTAGTCGGAGACATAGTACAGGATATGTAACAATGTTTGGAACATTATTGGTTCATTCTATATAGGTAGAATCTCAAAGGTTCATGGATATTAATTGATCCTTAGAGTGTATTTATCAGAACCCACAACTATTCTATGTGATGAATGATCCTAAAGAAGTATAGAACTAGTTGGGGAAGGTAAAAATACCATTAATTTATAAATACCCCATATTATATCCTGGCGATTTGTTCCATTTTCATGATAGAAGGACCACGTAGAAGGTGGTGGGACTTAGTTGTTTTTAAAAAGAAGAATGAATAAATGAATTGGAATGAAATAAATTCTATATTAAATGAGAAATTATTCCCAGAGTCAATAAAATCAGTAAAAACTATTGTGTTAATCACCATTGATAAAGGTAATCATATGGTGATAGAATATTCTAATCACTTTATTTATCTCACAATGTTCTATCATGTGGATAAATCTGTTGAGACGAGGGAGACACAAAGTTTCTAAATGGGTATTTTACCTATTATTAGGTCTCAAGGATTTATTCTTAAGATGTGTATATATTCAAATGTGTTGGATAGGGTGTATATAATATCAATTTACTGGGTGGGTAATTACGGATTGACTTTTCTTTTATCTTTGGTGGGTTTTTGAAGGGGTAGAGGAAGAAAGGGTAGTTTCATAGTAGAAAAACTGATTGTGCAACTTAGAATCCTCTTTTTACATCATCATCAGCAGTTATTGGCTTGAATTTTTACCAATAAGGCCTTAGAGTATAAAAGGAATCAATGTATTAGTAATAATTTTGGTATTTTTTATTAGTAGAGAGGTTAGTTTTTTAATCTTATTTTGTAAATTAATTCCAAGGGTAAACAACCTCAAATTATTCATTTTTATATTGAATTGGGGATTGAGTTTGCAATAGATGCAGTTAGAGAGAACTAGAGGATTTAGGGATGAAAAAAGGTTTCTTTAATGCCAATGACTATCCAACATAGAGTCACTGGCTAGCTAGTGGTGTCTCGAATAGTGCAGTAATGGTAGTTGGACACACCAACATACTAGTTGGGGGCCAATGACATGATGGTGGCCACCTCATGTTTTCAATATGGCAAAGCCATATCTTTTATCTTGGGATTTCCTCCTTATATATTCATTTGGTATTTTTAATTACCATATGGCTAGAAGGACCCTCCAATCACCAAAACTCCATTTGCACTTCCTTGAGTTGTTCTGCATTGTTTTAGGTCTGAGTTAGTTTCTTTTGGGTGTATTCAAGATCCCCTAGTGCGTATTTGAGTTTTTTTTCATTCTTATTCATTTATTTCAACAATTAGTTTTCTTTTATTTTTTTAGGTCTAATATGATCTATTTTAGGGAACTTTTATGGGTTTGAGATTTATAGAATGTTAGGATAAACCAATGGTGTATAATATATGAGTGAAATTCACTAGGCATGATTTAGGTGGTCTCTAATTGAAAGACATATTAATTTTTTGTGTGGTGTATTACTGTAGTCAAGTTGACTAATTTCATGTATTGAATTTTGATAAATTCTATGTTTTAATTTGAGTTGGATTAGTTAATTGACCTCTTAAACATGCATTTTATTTTATAAAATTGTTATATCCGGGTGGGATGATCATTGTCATGTTTTCCAATTAATTACTTTGGGGTGTTAATGGATGTAAAATTATAAGGGATATATGATATATTAAAATTTGAATCAATGAATTGGAAATTTAATCTCAGAATCATCATTAATTTTGGAATAGGATAATCCTTTATATTGGGTTGTTTATGTTATGAGTGTTTGGTTTAAAGGGTTTTTCCCTTGAATGGATTATAGGGAAATGACATGAGTTGTTTGTAATAAAATAATATGATACATTATAAGGGACTTGTAAAAGGGGTATGTATATTTTTTTGATGAAATTGTTATATCTAATATGCAATATGGGGGCTATAAAAAAGTGTTTAAAAATTTATAAGGACGTTTTTTTACTTTTGGATTAATTTTAGTTATAAAATAATAGTTTTATTTAAATAGGGATCTTCCCAGAAACCAAAAAGGTATTTTCACTTATATCTTGTTAATTCTTCCCTATTTAATCAGGAGCGTTGAAAAGTTATAAAGCTTTTATGATATGAATTAATTACTTGTCCTCATTAAATGATGTCACTTGATAACAATGAATGTTTCGTGAATGGGTTTTTTATGGTTAAATATTTGTTATATGTGTAATAATATAGATTTCATTCCCTGGATTTATCCATGAAAATTAAATAGGCATAACTCCATAGGTTACCATGGATTTTTTAGGTGACTCACTTGGATTCATTGGCTGATTTCCTTATTTGATCCAAGTATTCCCATGACTATGGAATATCGTGAGATAGCATTGATTCCTCACCAATTCATCTCCATGAATACCATATGGTGGATCCCCATTGGATTTGGTTGATTTCTTATGTCATGAATACAACATATTAATACCATGTATTCCCTAGGAATACCCTTGTGAATGATAAAAGATGAGCTCTTTATATTTGGAATGATTCTATGAGACATAACTCCATACATGTGGATCTAGATTCTGGTGAAGCAATATAATTTTTATTACTTGGAATGGTGGTTCCTTGGATTCTATTTAGATAATTTTTTAGTTTTATTCCTTCATATTCCTCTAGATAGAATTGATAATAATTTAATGAATTACATTTCAGTATCAGGATCTATATTTTATGAGATATATACCCAATAAATCCCCCACATATTTCATTGTTTTTTCATGAATATAGTTTCTTTAGTTTCACAACTTGGAATCAAAATGTGTTGGGACATCCATATACCTCATCAAATATATATCAGTGATAGATATAGTATATATAAACTCAAGTTAGGCATAACTATGAATCCCAAACATGGAGGCTTTTTACATCCCATTTATTCAGAACATTAAATTGTAATTTTTTAAACATCTAAACTGAAAATTGTTTATTTATATCACTCTTACATTCACTCAATTTTGTACTGGTAATTTAAGGGAGACCATTTGTGTCAACCCATTATATTTTACTCACACCATACTCCAGATACCATGAAACATGGTTACCTAGGAAGAATACTATTTGGATTTTTTTGGAAGGGTTAGGAACACTAATAGTGTGTTGATTTCTCGGTTTTGTTGCATGAATTTCATGGAGAGTGGATGTCAATATAGGGAAGGAATTGGGATTGAGCTAGGGTGAAATTTTATTCTATTTTTATTGTCATCTAATATATATAGTATATAATTGGACTACGGGGTATAATTAATGAAATTAATGATTTTACTTTTTATTTTACCTTTTTTGTTGTTGTGTTTATCTATAGGAACTTGTCCGACTAAAATATTTTCTATTTTTTTCTATAATATTGCATCTATAATAAGTGAGTACAGTCTCCAAACTATTTCACCTTATACCCATACTTCTAGTCGACAACCTCTGGTATATAGGGAGGCGTACCTGAGGCCATATGGCATAGCAGCCCAAAGAATCAATTTAGAGGATCCTGGGGCGAGGTGATAAAAATGGTATCAGAGAATGTTTTATTTTTTTAATGTTTTAGAATATTTGATTAGATAATATGAATGTGTATGGTATATTTAATGAGATCATTCCTAGGGGTGATCAATCCACAAATTTGGGAAAACTAAAGTTTCTAGGGGAAAAATATGTTATTCTGGGATTTCACTTTTTACCATTATACTAGATTTTCACCTAGGGTGAGACACATGATTTGTGATGTTATTAATTTTGGGATTTATAATTTCGTTTTTTATGGATATAGGTTTTGGATGCATTTAAGAATATTTTTAAGCTTTAAGATATTCACCTCAGGTGTATTATGCTAGGGACATGGATTTAGAAATTGCTTTTTTGACACATCCAATTTGTAATAGATTGTTATTATTGTTAGACTATGTTTTTTTCCATGTTTTATCATACTAATTTTTTTCTAACTATGATAAATTCTTCACTATTAATATGGGTTTTGATATTTATTTTTTCCCCATCATCATATATGGTGTATTTCATAAATAGCTATATTTTCATGTTACTTTAAGAATTAATGGGAGGATCAATTGATAAATATACATATATAAATTGAGTGATGATGAAATTTCTTAAATAATATTCCAATAATATTCCTATAAGCTACATCCCTCATAGTCTAAAAATTAACACATTATTTAATCACCACTTAGGAATGTGTAAATCTTATCAACTCATGGTATGTTTTGGTATAAATCCTGATTGTTAATCAATATAATTCCTTAAAAAATTAATATTTATAGATTATGGTAATAGACATATTTGGAAGGTGTGGCTTTCCTGTAAAGTGAAAGTTGGTTTAAAAAAAATTCCATTAAAGGACCTATATAAAATATTCCTCAATAGCTTGTGATTGATATTCTATTAAAACAAACCAATTTTATAAAAGTTTTAAAATAGTAAGGACATAACAAAGTAAAATTGTAATTTCTAGAACCTTAAATGGATGATGTGACATAGAGGCCCTATGTGGTTTTCATGACCTTGTTATGGGTAGTTGGGGATGCTGAGAACACTCAGGTTATAAGGCTTCTATGTTATGTGTGGAGGATGATACTATATGGGTGGTGTGACTGGTGTGTGAGGAAACAACCCTAGCGTGGGTAGTGGGCATATATAGAGATATAGAGACCAATTTGAAATACCCTAATTTGGGTGTTTATAATTCTTGTTATCACGGGACCTTGAGGTGTGGATGAGTGTTGTATGATAATCTATATCCGAAGAGAGACCTCGATTGATGGTCTAGGTGGAAGGACCTAGTGATCATTTGGGGATGAACTAGGTTAAGTAAGTTGGTACATATGGACCTTGAAGGGTAACTTTTAATAGGGGTTATCCTTTTTTGTGAATGCCTCTAGATGTTTAAGGCCTATGTATATACCTCTATTATCCAGTTGGTACATGTTAAGTTCTTCCAGGTCTTTTGATGTATAAATTGATCACCAGTGGTGTTAGGGTATTTTTATAGGTTGGTTTTAGGGGGTGTGATCATTTATAAGCCTACCTTTTTTTTGGAATGTTTTTGATACACCGAGTCAATTCATGAATGTCACATGGGATTTAGAAAATAATATAGGATAATGGTGGTCATGTAAAAGGTTTTGAAACATGTGAGGTGTTAGGCTAGTCCTATGGGGTAATTTATGTTATCCTAGCTAGTGGAGGAGATATGACGAGAGTATGGTTTATTGTATGGGTAGATATGTGAGAGAAGGATTGATGGAACTAGACTTATAGGAGGTTGAGTCGAGTTTTATAGTGAATGAATAATAGAGAGTGGGACCATTGATTATTAATGAGGATTGACAGTGTGAGAGTGAGATACATTTATTTCAAATGGAATCTAAATAGTCCCTAGAGCTTTGATGGGTGAACATGCGGTGATACTAGACATATGAAGTGGGTGAAGTCATTCCATGATGGGTTTAAATGATTAAATATCCTGGGTTTCTAGTGCTCTGTATCAAATTTGAGGGTATATGGTAAGATCAGACAAATTCCTAGCTCTATCGAGTTCAAGATATGCTTCCAACATCATGGTATGAGTGGGAACAATTTGTATAGTATTGAGAAAATGCTTGTTGGTGGGTATCATCCATTGGATCCTTCCCTAATTAAAGTTATTGATTCTGATAAGAAGTACTAAGGTAACTCTATCATATGTAATGTTAGAATATGCATGAGCATGGTCAATGGTTTGTGAATGCATGCTTAGATTTCATAAGTATTTTGGTAGTTTGATTTAAGTGGCATGATTGTCTGGTATTGGAGCGTGCATCACTTTTTTGAGTGACCAAGTAAATGTGAACTGGTAAGCACAATACCAAATAATATTTTCCTTTTCATGTATCCATGTAGGAGATGAGGGATGGAAACCTTGATTATATATTGTGGGAATATATTGTTGAGTTTTTGATGGAAAAGTGAAAAGACCTATAGTTAAGAGGTCTAAGGTTGTTTTGGATTGATGTTATATGATAGGGTTGATCTAAGAGTTCATTTCTAGATGAGTATTGGAAGTATCATGAGTATGGTTCAGGAGGGGAAATATGATTGTGCTAGAGACCTAATGTGTTGGGTTTGGTGCTTAGGTAGTAGTGTAATAAAATAATTATAGTAGGGACACCACCATGCATTATGGATGATGTGTCCCTTTCCTTGGTTGGGTTTCACTAAGTACCAAGAAGGGTTTTCCATGAGGTATAGGTGGTTAGTCTTCAATGAATGAAATGGTTATTATGTATGAGATTGTTTGGACTCATCTGAGTATTGTTTTGGGTAGTAGATGAAACTTGTTCTGTGAGATTGAGGTTTAAACCTAGTGGAATAATTGTTAGGAAAATCCTTTAGCAGTGAGAATCATGATAGTTGTAGCTTGTGACCTGTTTGTGAGAAGGGATGTTATTGATTAGGACCAGTCTCTTGGTAAATAGTAACTATACAATATTCTATTTTTTGTGTGGTTACAACATAGCTTGGATTCCTTTATAAATTCCATATGTCACTCCCAAAGGAATACAAGTTGAATTCTGAATAAATTTTTCAGTATTGGGGTATAATGATGACATCCATGCTTAGTTTTGCATGGTGGAAGAATAGTTCTCTTGTAGTATCATGATGTGTAGTGTGGGTGGATGGCATATGACCATGTAATTCCATCAAGGGTCAGGTAAGACCTCATTGTATTAAGATGAGAATGGTATGTCTATGATGGAAATGATATTATGATTTGGAAATTTAATGGCGTGTCAGCGGTGGATCTTGAGAATTAAAGTGTTTGGATAGTTGAATTAATTAATGTAAAAATTCCATTGGAATCTAGGTTTAGATTTTTATGTTCATGTTTGAGTAGTTTCCGGATGCCTTCAAACATAGTCATTAGGATCATGATACGTGATGACAAGTTTGTGGTGGCTGAGCATTTTGAGGTGGGTTGGACATAGGTGGGATTTCTTTTGTAATTACATGAAATTGGGTGTGATGAGTTAGGATACTTAGAGTTAGAGTCTATATGGATTCCATAGTGGGTTTTTGGGAGTTCTTAATGTATTTTCAAGGAAGAGATGTTATGTTCATGTAGTTACTGGATGGTCAAAACATGTCCTTATTCTCTGAGGTGAAAATGAGGGTGGTACAAGTATTGATATGTGTTCTCAATTATGTTGAGATATAGTGTATGAGTGACTGTACTAAGAGGGACGGTAAGCTATTGATAATTGTCTAATGTATGCAAATTCCAATTATTGGAGGGCTCAAAGATCAGAATTTGTCTTTTGAGCTATTATTAATGGAGGATAGCTCAATGAGTCAAAAAAACCATTGAGAAAGAAACAATGGGTGTCTCAAGTTAGAAAATAGTCACAGAGTGTCATATTCGCGTTCAAGGATAATACAGGCATCATCTCAGGATAAAAAATCCTCCAATATTTTGTTTAGATCCATCTATTTAAAGAGAATTGGGTGTTTGAGAGTTTAAAATAGCCATTCCACGTTAGTTTGGAAACCAACACAGGTTGGGTAACACTATGGGATGGCCACCTTGACATATTAAGGATGAGATATTCTATGGTTATGATTATTAAGGCCTTAGAGTATGGATGGACTTAGATCCTTTTTAGTAAATTTCATATTTTATATTAGTGTAGGGTTTCAATTTTCCAACATTATTCATAACCAAATTCTAATGGTTTAAATACCTCAAAAAAGTAACTATAGAAGTTGAATATTGGACCTAGTTGGGGGAATATGGATTTTGAGAGACTAGGGGGAGATAGGTTATACCAAAATCCTACTATAGTTCCACCCTCTCACCATTACAGAGCCATGTTCTAGCTAGTGGTACGTTCAATACCCTATTAAGGGACACTGGAGACACATGCTAGATGGAAGGGGTGAAACACCTAGCCGGTGGACCCATGAACTATTTTTAATAATTTCCACCCCTATATTTTTTCCAAGAGATGAAATGTATCATCTTATATTGGATTTTGTTTTCCCCAATGGCCAATAGTTCTATTTAAATGCTAATACATGATCCATACATCCATGAGTTGTTTTCATTTAGCTGCGGTCAAATTTAGCTTCTTCTAGGTGTGAGCACGATAAATTGAGTGTTTTATGAGACATATTTTCATTTTTATTTATTTATTTCAGTATATTATTATTACTTTTAATTTATTTATCATATTCTTTTTTTTAATGTGTTTTTGTTGGTTTTGGATTTCTATAATTTTTATGTTGAACTGATAGTTGGCAATTTACTAGTGAGCTTTGTTTGGTTTGAGGTAGGTGGTCCATAAGCTTAGCCAATATTTCATTTATTTTACATGAGTGGTGTAGTTTTATAGTCAAAATAGATATTTATGTAACACCGTAATGATTTATGAGATTTTTTTCTAATAAATATAATTTTTTTTGCTATCTTGCGTTATACACAACACTCAGTTTCAATGAAAGGTAACCGAAAATTAAAATATTACTATATAATTTGATAGTTATCACACATACATTAGAATGGTGGGTTTGATAGTATTCACTAAATTATGAAAATTTATGGTTTAAATATGTATATAAAATTAATTCTATGGTGACCAACCAATAATAATTAAAAACAATAACTATTTGAAAATAATGAAATTCTATTTCTGAATATCTATTTTTTGTATAAAAATTCATTTTTCCTAAATAAATTAAAAATAATAATATTTACTAAATTTTTTCATTAATATATTTATATTATATATTCATTCAAATTTTTAACATTTATATTTTGTGTTATCTATTGAAGAGATAATAATAAATCCAATTTTACGCTTAAGAATTATATTTTTATAAAAGGCATTTCTAGAACATTTTGTGCACTTATTTTAAAATTAATTCCATCCAATTTTATAAAAATTGATTTTAAAAAATTATTTTGATTATATAAATAAGAAAATTTTAATTATCTTGTGATGAATTTTTAATAACTTTCTGAAAAATTATTTTTTTAGTAAATAATGAAAAAAAATTGGTTAATATTAAAAAACTTATCTTTTTTATTCAAATAATTTAAATTTTTTTATATAGATATAGTTTTAAAAGTGAAATTATATTAATTATATAAATTGAAAACCAATTTATGTCATTCAAATCAATTTCATACTGAATTTATATATAAAAACTATTTAATTTTTTGAAACATTTCTCTTCGGAAAAATGTTTTCCATCGCGTCTTCAGGGCTAATATTAAAATACACTTTTAAACTTATGTTAATGAAATTTATAAAATTTGATTAAATACTTGAAATAATTATATTTTATATTATATAATAATTTATAAATAATTTTTGACCATAATGAATAAAAACAATAAAAAACAATTTCTGTGGTTAAGGTTAAAATGAGTTTACAAGGGGTATAAATTATAAATAAAAGGGGTGAAATGATCAGGAAATATATTCAAGACCAATTTTATGTCCATATATTTACCTTATAACCTTTAAGGTTTTCTATTATCACATTTTGGAACCTTTTCTCACCTGAAATACCTTGGTAAATGTTTTTATCTTCAAAAATTACAAGTGTGTAATTCACCTCACCTATTAAATTCCAACCCCTATCATCACATATTAACACTTAAAAAACACATTGTATCAACCAATACATTCCAAAAAATCTTTCATAATTATCTCCCCACATCCTAGAGGCCTTGGTGAGATCATAAAGACAATCTAAGAAGGCTTTAGGTTAATCCAAAAGTGGTTGTTTGAAGAAGAGGTACATTTTTTAATTATGCATTTTTGTTTTAATTATACTTATAACATTGTAAATTATTTAAAAATTAAAATAAAATAATAATATAATTAAATAATATATACTTTGGTTTTATTGTGTTAATTTAGAAACCTATATCCATATATACTTCCATTAAATGGGATAAAAAATCACCATTTTATAGGTACAACAGACTATCGCCTCATGAACTAATGTTATTAATTTCCCATCACCACCACTCATGGATGAATATAATTATGGATTTAATATTTATATATGATTTATATAATTTTATAATTACAATTTTATTATAACACCACATATTCCTTTTTTTACTTCCCAACCCATTGGAATGAAATAACCTTGATTGTGTGTATAGTGGACTACCGCCTCGTGAACTGATGAGAAGTGTTTTCTATTTCTGTTTTACATGGATAATAATAAGGATAGATTAAATGAATACGTATTATATTTTTAATATAATTGTACGTATATAATTATTATATCACATGTACCTTCTTACTTTACATTCTATGTAGGATATGATAACGTCGTTCGTGTGTACGACAGACAACTGCCTCATGAAGAGACATTTTTCATTTTTCACAAATGATTTTCATGGAAGGTTATAAAGTTAAATTTAATAAATATTATATATATATATATAATAATTAATATATAATTTTTAATTATTATTTACCTTCCTTTTTCCATTTATCAAGAATATGGATAACGTATTCTTGCGTACGTACGACCTACCATCTCCATGGATAGTGTATTTTATTTTATATATCTAACTTTTATAGATTACTATAAATAAATATATACTAACTAAATATAAAATTTATAACATGGTTAAAAAAACTATACTATGAAAATATGATCAATATAAAAGGACCAAAAATAACAAATAAAAAGAATCATTAAAAACAAAGCAGTTATTACCCGTAACAGGATTTTAACAAGGAATTGTTAATAAATAGGTTATAAAAAGTATTAAGTAAAGAATATGTGATTTGATATACATATGTATGGTTATTTAAAAGATATATAATAAACATATATTTTTAATACCCGAGTTTTCAAAATTTATGAAATAATTCGAGAATTAAGGTAATGGATTTCCACCTCACTTTTATCTCCTATTAGAAAACATAAATATTCACCACATGTTTCTTTTATGTGGTGTATATACAGAACATGAATGTATTTTAGTATTATTACCATGATAATTAAGTGAATTTTAAAAGCCATTTTAGTATCTATATTTCATGAGGTTTACAATTCTAATGTTTCCAATGTGTTAAGGGGTTTTTATCTCAATTTTATTCCTTTGAGAAAAATGTTATGTTACACATGAAAATTAATTTATGAGGATTATATAAATCCCATTTGATTTGTAAAAAAATGAATTTATTTATTATAATGATATTTCATATTTCATTTAATGTTATTGATTCATGTGGATTTTGATTCAACGGTATAAATGTTGTAAGGGTTTTATGATAGAATCTCATTGTTTATCAGGATTGATTATGTTTATAATTCCGATGATGAAATATTATGATCCATATGTTAAGAAAAATTAAATTTTCTTCTCCTATAGTTATTTCATATGAATACATTTTTTCCATTTGTTTTCCAAACTTAACAGAATGAATTTACATAAAGAATGTTTCTATAAAAAATCAGATTTATTTTTCTTTTTAGTCAAAAGCCCTTTTTATTTCATATCCTTTTATTATAAAAATGTTTTGAACAATATTTTAACACTCCCCAAATTATTTATTAAAAAAATTGATCAATACTCAAAATTTTACAAGGTGTATTAAATATATTCTTCATGTCATTTTCCAAAAAATAATCATTTCAATTTCATCAAAAATATGAAAGGAATATTTGTTTTAACGTGTAAGGAATGAATGAGATTTCCACCACCATGACCATTTTTTTTTTAATATTAAATTATATTTTTTAAAAGTTTAATTTCAATTAATTTGTTAAAAAATATTTTGTGTTTTAATTATTCTTAATTGGAATGAATATTTTTCTCAATAAATGTTTTAGATGATTGTTAAAGATAATATTATTTGTTTCCAAGGTTATTTTTAATGAAAAGGATTTTGAAAATGTTTTATTATTAAAAAGTGGGTTTCAAAGTGAAAATGTTATTTTCCTTAAAAAATTATCCAAGTGATTTTTCACAAATAATTTTCCATCTAAGATGATATGATTTTATGTTAGAAAATATTTACTGTAGATATGATAGAGTGATACAAAATTTATTCTTTCTCTAGATGGTTTATGGATATGATGACAAGTAGTTTATAAAAAATGTTTCATTCCATAAGTTATAATATAAAGGAATATATATGAATCCAAACCCCTTTAATGTGTTGTTATATAATAAATGTTTTATGATACTATGGAACACAAATATATGAATTATGTCATGGGTGGGACCTATATCCCCATTCAACACATTGGGAAAAGATACGTAAATCATGAGAAAATAAGTTATCCAAGAACTTGATTACATGTTTTTAATGTTATAAATGAACCTAATTATATGATCACAATGTTATGTGTGATCCCGATAACATGTTCTCACTATAATCTGTGAACCTCATGAAACATTTTTAGTTTTATATGTGGAACTATATTTCATGTCCATAATGTTATGTGTGGACCTGGTTATATGCATATTTATTTATAAGAGGTCCTGATTTCATGTCCATAACATAATGAGTTAGCTTGTATGTTTTTTTAATTTTTCACAATGTTATATGATTATTTGTATTCTACAATCCTTTGTATTATGAAAATGTGATGTTGTCATGGCTCATGTTCATTGATTATATTATTATTCTTCTCTTTTGAACTGTAAATATTCTTCCATGAAATAATATTTTGATATTTGATATATAGGGTTTGGTTTTCATATGTTACTTTCATGTTCCCATACCCTTATTATCACGTTATGTTTACATATTTCTTACTTTTACCTAAAGAGAGTTTCTGAGCTCACCCTTTTGTTTATTTCCCTTCTTAGGTTATGACGAAATTTTTAATGTAGGGAATGTTTATAAAGTTTAAAAAGGTGATGAAATTTATGAGAGACATTGAATATCATACACTAAATAAAATTATTGTGTACCTAGTCTCCAAAAATAGTAAACCATTATAGTCATTGGGTGTCTATTTATAAAATGTGATAAATATACATTTATTATGATGTGATATTTATATATGAGATTTTTGGGTTTCTATAGTTTGTATTATATGACTGGTTTTATTATCTTTTTGTTGCATTTTTTAAAAAACCTTAGTGAGATCCCTAGAATATTTTTGTGGATATTTTTAAGTATATCTCTAAGGATAAGTTTAAGGATAAGTTAGAGTATAAGAAAATGTCTTAGAATTTTGGTAATTGATAGAACAAGTGGGTTCCACAAAATTATATCCATGTTTTGATACTAAAAGTGGATGTGGTTTTTGTATAGATTTACCTTAGGGTAATAACTATGAATAATCCACATTAGGATTGACTCGACCATTAGCTAGTAAATGAAAACGGACCTTATTGCACCCCTTGTTTGAAAGTCCTTGGAGATTCCATTTAGAAATTAAAAAAATCCTTGAGAACCATTAGAAAGGATTTAAATATTGACCATGAATGACCTAGGATAAGTCTATGATTTTATAGATTGAAGATTTTTTGTCCTGATATAGACATACTATAAGTTATTTTAAATGATTATATAGATTTCCACATTGAATATTGTTTCTCGCACTATTCTTTTGGTTTTAGTCAATGGAGAGAATGTAACAGAACTAGATTAATGATGAATGTGATAGAAAATTTTTTGATAAGAAAGAAAACAGGATGGATATTGAAGTGAAGGATATTTCTATTATTCCCAATAAGTTATACTGATATATGATTAAAAATTGCACATAAAAAACTCTCAAACACACCACAGAATTTAAGGATATAGTTCATTGAGAGTTCAGGTTGGATAAAAGAATATTCAGTTTCATATATGTCAATAATAATGGAAGAATCGCTCCGAGTAATCTCTCGAAGGAATACGAAGCTATTTTATTTGTGGAGAAGAAAGAGACAGAGTAAGATATTTCCAAAGAAAAATGAAATTTTCAGTTAACAGAAAGAATGAGACTAATTTTTTCCCTAAGGCATCATCAATGGTTGAATGTTATAGATTTCTAATGTATGTTAATTATACAAATAGATTTATTAGTGGTAAATCTAAAGAACAATATCTTCAAGGTGGTACAATTAAAAGTTTTTTTGATGAATAGACTAAAAATGACAAATTAAAGTAATGTGGTATTAAGGAAGAATGTGATGAAGCCTAGTTAATGGATTAAGAATGAAGTAGGATTATTGATGTCTTTTTTTAAAAATCATGATATATGAAATATATAAGTATTATAAAATATATGTTTTTCATTAAGGATTTGAAAAAATATGTTCAATGATACTGATCACATTGAAATGTGATTTAATGGAAATGTGATATTTTATGAAAAATACATGATTGTTGGAATATATCCCATAAAATGTTCCAAATTTTGATATAATGATGACGGGTTAAAGTGTTGATGGATATGAATATTAAAAAATTTATAGTATTGATAAAAATGGAATTTATTAATGAATTTCGGAAAAAGTGGTTTATGGTATCATCATCGTCATCAAAATTATAAAATTTATTATTGGCAAGGAGAGCTACATGGAAAGAAAACAACAAAGACCTATGGAGGTCGAAAGTGGTGCATACCAAGGGCATCCGCCCGAATCAAGTTCACCCTCTTTGGTTTATACTATCATTGATGGAGTTTAAAACGTAATTGTATTTAAGAAATATATTAAACAATATATGGTTTTACTCAAGTAATGATGATGTATGGTTGCTTTGATTAAGCTATTACAATAATTATAGATATTACCATTTTCAAGAAAATATATGACCAATGTATTCACATATTTTGTATATGGAAATTAAGAGTTACATTATGATATTTCAAGGATAAATGTTAAGATGATTTTAGAAATTTTAGTTAAATTATTTATAAATTTCAAATTATGTAAGGGTAATAAGGTTTACCATTTATGGGATGGATTATATTGAAATTTAGATTTTATTTTTTAACCTATTCTAACTATTATGTTTTTGATAATTAATTGATAAATAAATAATGATTTATCATTCTTTTATAGTTATTATGATAAAAAATTTCTTCAATAATAATAAAACTCATCTTCATTTCATAGAGTAAGAGATAAAGTTGAAATTAATCCATGAACAACCATAGGATGAGATTATCCTTATAAAATGAAATGAAATTATGTAATTATATATTATTGTGAAAATAATTTATCATTAAGAAAAAATATCTTGAAATAAAATTCCATAAATTTACCTTTATTTCTGATGAATTAATGTACATTTCACTAATTAATATTTATGGCTTCAGATCATTATCTTTATCTAGAACATGTTCCCTATCACTCTCCATCAGTATTTTGGTGATAGTTTTATCTTCTATGTCTGTGTTATAAAATCCCAAAAATGTTATCCTATATGGAAACTATGTTATGTGTTATTATAGTTGACCTTAAAACACTGAATTCTATCTAGTCTAGAGGAAGTTTTATTAATCCTTTTACAGATGTGGGTTTCCCATAATGGGATTTTCAAATTTTAAACCCCTATACATGACAAAAACCTTAAATTTTGAGGATGAAATTTATTTATGTTGGATATAATGTAACACCCTAAGATTTTATGAAATATTTTTTTCAATTAGTTTTATTTTATTTGATAGCTTGTGATATATGTGACATCATGTTTTAAAGAAATGTGGCATACTATTAAAATATTTTTATAAAATATTATTGTTATATCCCTACCATTGGAATAGAGGGTATAAATAGGATTAACTAATTTTTGAAATTATATGGTTTACACGTGTATATGAAATAAATTCTTTGGTGACTAATTAATTAAAAATGAAAATAAAAACCATTTTAAAATAAATAAAATAAAAAGTTAAAATTTAGTTATATTTTAATGAAATTTAAATATTCTATATTAAATCAAAATTTTAATATCTATATTGTGTTTTTTATACATGTGATTATAAAAAATATAACTTTTCGCTTAAAAACAACATTTCTCTAAAACACTAGTTTAATGCATTTTTTGCACATATTTTAAAAATAATTCCTTCAAATTTTAAAAAAATTAGTTTGAAAAAATAAAATTCATTTATGAAAATATCATATTTGAATTATTTTGGGGGTAATGTTTGATATGTTTTTGAAAATAAATTTTTTTAGTGAATACTGATAATAATGATTCTTATTAAAAAAATGTCTTTTCATTCAAATCATTTACAAGTGAAATTTTATTTTAATATGTTATTTAAATAAAATTTAGTTTAATTATATATCTAATAATTTATTTTATAATATTTTAATCAATTTTATATTTTATTTTTATAAAATAAAATGTTTTAACAATTTGAATATTTTCATTTTGGAAAGAGGATTTTCATCTCATCTACATGATTAATTTCAAATTAAAAATATCCAATTTTATGAATAGAATTTTTAAAAATGGATTAAATATTTAGAATCAAAATTATTTATAATATTTAACAATTATAACCAAATTTTTGACCACAACAAATAGAAAAAACAATAAAAATTAATTATCACTCTTAAGGTTAAAATGAGTTTATCATTGATAAACTCAATGGATAAGGGGTATAATGACTTATAAATTCACCAAAACCCATTTTATTTACATTTATTAGAACTTATAATCTCTAAGATTCATGAATTATTGATTTTTCATCCTTTTTTATAGAAAAAATGTTGGTACACATCTTTCTTTTAAAATATTACATGTGTGAAACTCATTTCACTTATAAAAGGCCACTCATCTTGTCTCATGTTCACACTTACAAAACCATATTTCTCGACCAATAACTTCTCAAATGTATTAAATAATTACATAAAAACATATTATAGTACTTATAGTGATAATTAATACAATCTAAGAAGGATTTAGGTTAAACCTAAAGAGGTTGTCAAAATAATAAGTAATGTTTTTCAATATGAATCCATGTCTTAATTATTCATCAAAATTATTCAAATATATTACTTATAAAATAAAATAAATTCACCATTATATCCAATAAACTATGATTTTATTATATATATTTAATAACCAATATCCATCAGAAATTTCATCAAATAGGATTTGAAATTACCATTCATGTATAAGACAGACTACAACCTCCTGAACCGATCTTACTAGTTTTCCATCACCACCTATAAAAAATGGATATAATGATGGATATAATTCTTATATATGATATTTTTATTATTATAATTATAAGGCCCCAGCCTTAAACCTTACTTAATTATGAATTAAATTAATAATTCACATAGAGGATCTTTTCGGGTTTAGAGTTTTAGAGAATTAGGTCCTAACTATTACATCTCAAAAGATTACATAGTAGACACTTCTACTAAGTTTCCATAAAATAATAAAAAAACTCTTAAAAAGAAACATGTCTAGTTCCATGTTTTAGATAGCATGTCTTTCCTTGAACCCATACATGACCCTATTCATCTTTAAGTCCTGTGGAAAACATTTCAAAAACTTTGGATGAGCATAAAAAGCCCAGTAAAGGATACACAAATATGGAAAACTGTTTGTTTTTTCAAAACAATAGGTAAACCATGAATACTTTACCAAAGTAATACTTTTCACCTTTATGAAGTGGTAAAAACTATTCATGGAATAGAAGACCATTACTTACCCTTTTGTAACCAAAATATTACCATAAAACCCATATAAAGAACACATAACATATAAAGGTAACCTGGGACATAAACATACTTAAATGGAATAACCATACGGTCGACTTCCACACATACTTAATGGAATAGCCATATGACCAACTTCCATACCCAATGCATTGGAGGTTATAACGTAACCACCCATCCTAGTATTCACGGCACCACCCGTCATATGGTTTATCACGTAACCACCCATAAAATGTCCAAGTACCATTATAAAATCATAAGACATAAAACAAATATAATGGAAAGAAAACATTTCCACACTTTGATCACAATATATCACTTAAATATATTGACATAACAAATCCATTATAAAAACCATTTTCAATACCAAAATACATAAAATAGTATATGGTATTTATTTCATTTTAAAAACATTACGGCTTATTGAGGAATCCAAAGACCAAATAATACTCGCGGCGGCGGAAAAGGTCATTGTCACCGCGTATGTTAAAAGAAATGTTCCTTTTTTTCGTTTAGTAAAATGCTTCATAGAAAAAGATTCCTTTTGTATAAAATTAAAATTAAAAGGGGTTTATACACCGTATAAAAGAAAGTTGTGTATAAAACTAAACATGCCTTAATGAAAAGAGATTGAGACGAAGTCCCTTACGAAAATTCGGCAGCCTAACAGCGCCAATCAAAACATCCAAAAATGGATTGATGAGAGAAAATAGGGTCTCTCATCATATGAACATAAAAATTATAGTAAGATTAATATAAAATAACATCCCAATTATAAGAAATATAATCTTAAAAGGAATTACATAAAAGAGTGTACTTAAAAAGAGAGGGGTAGGATCCCTTACCTCGTGTCCGACATGACTCGATCGTTCTTTAATCTCCTGAATAATAAAATTTGTTCAATTTATAATTTTTTAAGGACCTACTTTAAATATTATTATTCATTTCATATCACATATTATAATGTTATAATAATTGGTTAATAAAGTGAGTTCATATCAGACGTTTTTGTCGATGTTCGGTACATGAGTAAAAATTGAACTTGTTGGAAAACAATTTTCCATGTAGTTATAGGTACATCATATACAGAATAGTATTGATGTTTTAAATATCATATATATCTAGTATATATTCATTTTATACTATTCCATATCATTTGGAAAAAAAAATTAAAAGCACCGTTCATGGAGATGGTAGGCCGTACGTATGCATGAACGCTACTTTCATTTTTTGTCATATTAATGGAATTAAAACAAAATGAGAGATATATATAATATAATTACAGAATGATATCTATAATTTTGATGTAATATATTACATATATATCCATTATATATATGTACTTATAATAGTACATAATATTTGGAGATGAGAAATGAAATGTATCATTCATGGAGACGGTAAGCCGTACGTACGCATAAACGCTACTTTCATTTCTTTTTTTTTTGTATTCAATGGAATGAAATAATAATGATATAAAGGACTATTATAATCCCAGTATGATATCATATGTAATACAATTAATTCCATCCTTTATACGTCCCACATATGGCATTAACGAATCAAATCACTTTGAGGGGGCGGTAGTCCGCACTTCCTAAAATGAAGATATCGCGTTTACCCATAATGGAAACCATAATGGTATGTCATAAATGAAAAATAAAAAATCTTAAGGAAAACATAAACATATTATGTATCATATGTAAATATAGTGACATATTAATGGCCACCTTTGAAGGTGTTAAAAGAATATTGAACAATCATTGTTTCCTGAGGCAGTAATTCCCCCTCCACAGAAACAGTATCTTCTTTAACCATTAGACGAAGGTGTGTGAAAGTGTAGCTCGAATCCTTCTTATAAAAACATCCTGGTACATTTAAGATACTGGTTTTGTTACAAAAAAAAGTAATAAAAAGAGTTTAGGGGTTTGGAGAAGCGAAATAAGACAAAAGAACACAAGGGAAGACATTACCTTTAAATCGGGTAACTCTCTTTGATTTGAGCTCAAAGGCTTCCTTGGATAGGATTCTTCCCAAAGTGAGGCTTCAATGATGAAGAGAGGTATGTGGAGAGATGAAATGGTCAGGGGTTGGCTGATCCATAGGCTTGAGAGGTGTGTGTAAGGTGGTGGGGGTGGGGGACTTTTATAAGAGGAGATGAGGGGCACTCTTGGAAGGTTATAAAATATTACATTATTATTAAATGTTTTTCGGATTTAAAAGGTCACAAAAGGATATATTTCAAGTATAAGGTGATAAGGTTTGGAAATCCACCCATCCAATAGGTTTGTGACAAGTTTAAGACTTATATTTCGCCTTATCTTCTCATTTTATTTAAATCGTTCATTTATGAGGTAATCACTGCATCATCACGGTGTCATAAATAAAATAATTTATTTAATGTCTAAAAATTATAAAAAAAATATCATGATGTAGGAAATATTTTTAGATTTATAATAAATATTTATAATCAAAAATATGACTTGTATAACCCCATTTAAAAAAAAAATTAGTAAAACAACTCATGTTTGTGACATTTTTATTTTAACTTTAAATAAAAAGTTATTTATGTCATTTTCCTACCAAAGTGGCTCCATTGGGTCCCCAAGTTGACCCATGGATTGTCTTGGTCGGCCATGACACATCCAATGAGGGTGGTACATGTGTCTAGGTCATTTCATATTATTAAAACATTATTTTTACCTTAAATTACACTAATTACCTTTAATCGCGATTAATAAAACTTAAAAGTTACTATTCACCAAAAATTATTTTAATCTCATTGAACCACATTTTACTTCTTAATGACAACCATGTATGTCGGATTTTTGAAAATCAAATCACAGAAGTGGCAAAGTTTCATTTAAACGAAAAATCAGTTTCTTTAACTACCACTTAGTGGTTTCACTATTTATCTAAAATTGAAGTTTTTCAGAAAAATACCAAAAATTCCCCCTAAGCTATATTTGATATTATGAATTAAAAAATGATGTATATTTTACAAAATTCAAAACATATAAGTTACATTAATTAATTTAATAATTAATTCCCGCTGTCAGAGCAAATAGCGTGTTTTTATGAAACAATAAGTATCAAAAGATTGACACTAGTTTAAGTCCAATTTCAAGATGAAATTAATTCCAACAACCACTATTGGATTAAATGGTAAAAATATATTCTAATTTCACTTTAAAACCAATTCAAAAGATAATATAATCATATAAATAAATTATATTAAAAGGAGGTTTTGAATTAAAATACAACATTTTTCACTATTCATTAAAAAATGAACTTTATCGGAAAAATACCAAAAATTTACACAAATTAAATTTTGATGTCCCGATTCTAAAGAAGAATTTTATTTTGTCAAATATAACACATAAAATTTTCAAAAAGTTGATTTAAAAGAGGTTCGTCATCAAAAGGCGGTTAATCGACCTTTTAAAGAATATTAGAATGTTTACGCTTAAAATTGGATTCATTCGCATTTTTAATCCTCTAACATTTATTATAAAAAGTAAAAATATTTTACAAACATATATAATCATTCTGTAGTTAGTTCTGTTCATTCTCTCCATTACATCGGCTAGGCATTAACTACAATTTAAAATAATATTATTTTATTATTAGAGTCCAACGTAAGATTCCCAAGAAACTCGTTGTTGCGTATTGGGTACGCCATCGAGCATAGCACCCCCTTTAAAGTTATATTAATATTTTATTCAAAAATATGGATAAATGTAAAAATGTCATATTCTTTATTTACCTGGGGTGTTACATCCTTCCCCCCTTTTGGGAATTGCGTCCTCACAATTTTAAAATTGGGCTTGGAAACTTCATTGAAAATCCCACATCGGAACAAGAGCCAGTATAACAATCACTTTAAAATAAAGAAAGCTAAGTACAAAGGTCACCCGAGTTAACTCATACTAGGATTACATATAGGAAAACATGGATATGGAGGAAAAAACAAAGGGTTATGTTCTGAGGGAGAGTGATAGTAAACATGTCTAGGAGAAAGTTAACCATAAGAAAATCACAAACTTGTGATGGGTTAAACGGTATTCGATTCCCCAGTAGGAAAAGTTAACAGACAACATTTTTGTTTTAAGTTACTCTTCATTGAGGAATTTATTTTTAAGATTAACTATATCATAATGAAACATACTTACTTGTCACGTATACTTTCAACTTTTACTAGATTCCTTAATCAAACTCATATTTTCTCCAAAAGACGAGTATTTAGGAAGACTTGTTCGCATTAAGAGTACTATAATCAACTTCTTGAGAATCACCTAATCCACAAAAGATAACTATATATTTCCCATGTCTTTAGAAAAAATCCAAAACCAAAAATTGTTAGAACAAGATCCACAAATGAATAATCCTTTATAAAAAGAAAATCTATTCTTAATCTCCAAAATTTGTCCAACAAACCCAATGTTCAACGAAGACCATTAGATAAACAATTTTTCCATAAAATTATTCAAAGTAAACCAAACTACGATTGAAACCCAAATATTTAAAGGATTTAATGACATATTCTTCCAAGGTAAAAATTAACATTTATCTCTAAATAACATCAGTTGCTCTTAAAGTCTTATATTGAAAAGTAACTAACCTAATCAAACATCCTCCATGATAGGTTAATAATTTCCATAGATAACCCAAAATAAACTTAATCTTGATTCCTAAAATCATCTAACTAAAAATAATTAGTAAAACTAACCAGGAACTTCACGTTTTCCAGTGGTAGGTGATAAATACCAGTCGCACTTTGGTTGTGGGTTCGATTCTCACAGCTTTGTCTGACGCGACGGGTTGTCACACGGTCTGCGTGTTGTCCTTTTTCGAAAACTACATAATTCTTAAAACATTCCCCAAAATGAGATAAAATCTTCAAAAATAATCATAACATATTTTAACCTCAAGTTTATCTCATGCCTTTCATTTTCCATCATAACATATAATTACCCATAATTACCTCAAAAGTAAGGATCATATAAACCCTAATGGTTAACTTTATAATTATTACCTGAACTTCCACATCGATTGGTCATCTCGTACATGATGCATTACAGAACATACCAAGGTAAAAGTGGTTGATCATGACTCCTTGATAGTTGGTTTAGAACAACCACGAGTTTCCTCATTGAATCCCCCATTTCATCCAGTCTCTTAATCAGAGAACCACCACAGTTTCCTTCAAACCTATTGTCACTTTGGTGGCTTCTAGATCTATCCATTCACTAAAAACAGAAATGTTAGTGTGAGTATATAAACAAAACCATCATGTACTAATGAGGAATATAAATAGTAAGATATACTTACACATTCACTTTATCAAAACTAGGAGTCTTTCTGAAATCTTAACCATTATGGTAATGTCACTTATGCTTAGAGAATACCCTAACCTCTAAAGTTATCTAAACCGACCTCTGATACCAACTATAAGGCCCCGGCCTTAAACCTTACTTAATCATGAATTAAATGAATAATTCACATAGAGGATATTTTCGGGTTTAGAGTTTTAGAGAATTAGGTCATAACTATTACATCTCAAAAGATTACATAGTAGACACTTCTACTAAGTTTCCATAAAATAATAAAAAAACTCTTAAAAAGAAACATGTCTAGTTCCATGTTTTAGATAGCATGTCTTTCCATGAACCCATACTTGACCCTATTCATCTTTAAGTCCTGTGGAAAACATTTCAAAAACTTTGGATGAGCATAAAAAGCCCAGTAAAGGATACACAAATATGGAAAACTGTTAGTTTTTTCAAAACAATTGGTAAACCATGAATACTTTACCAAAGTAATACTTTTCACCTTTATGAAGTGGTAAAAAATATTCATGGAATAGAATACCATTAATTACCCTTTTGTAACCAAAATATTACCATAAAACCCATATAAAGAACACATAACATATAAAGGTAACCTGGGACATAAACATACTTAAATGGAATAACCATACGGTCGACTTCCACACATACTTAATGGAATAGCCATAAGGCCAAATTCCATACCCAATGCATTGGAGGTTATAACGTAACCACCCATCCTAGTATTCACGGCACCACCCGTCATATGGTTTATCACGTAACCACCCATAAAATGTCCAAGTACCATTATAAAATCATAAGACATAAAACAAATATAATGGAAAGAAAACATTTCCACACTTTGATCACAATATATCACTTAAATATATTGACATAACAAATCCATTATAAAAACCATTTTCAATACCAAAATACATAAAAGAGTATATGGTATTTATTTCATTTTAAAAACATTATGGCTTATTGAGGAATCCAAAGACTAAATAATACTCACGGCGGCGGAAAAGGTCGTTGTCACCGCGTACGTTAAAAGAAATATTCCTTTTTGTCATTTAGTAAAAATCTTCATAGAAAAATATTCCTTTTGTATAAAAGTAAAAGTCAAAGGGTTTTATACACCGTATAAAAGAAAGTTCTGTATAAAACGAAACATTCCTTAATGAAAAGAGATTGAGACGAAGTCCCTTACGAAAATTCAGCAGCCTAACGATGCCAATCAAAACTTCTAAAAATGGATTGATGAGAGAAAATAGGGTCTCTCATCATATGAAAATAAAAAGTACAGTAATAGTAATATAAAAGAACATCCCAATCATAAGAAATATGAGCTTAAAAGGAATAACATAAAAGAGTGTACTTAAAAAGAAAGAGAGGGGTAGGATCCCTTACCTCGTGTCTGACATGACTCGATCGTTCTTTAATCTCCTGAATAAGAAAATTTGGTCAATTTATAATTTCTTAAGGAACTCCTTTAAATATTATTATTCAGTTCATATCACATATTATAATGTTGTAATAATTGGTTAATAAAGTGAGTTCATATCAGACGTTTTTGTCGATGTTCGGTACATGAGTAAAAATTGAACTTGTTGGAAAAGAATTTTCCATGTAGTTATAGGTACAGCATATCCAGAATAGTATTGATGTTATAAATATCATATATATCCAGTATATATTCATTTTATACTATTCCATAGCATTTGGAAAAAAAAATTAAAAGCACCGTTCATGGAGACGGTAGGCCGTACGTACGCATGAACGCAACTTTCATTTTTTGTCATATTGATGGAATTAAAAAAAATGAGAGATATATATATTATAATTCCAGATTTATATCTATCATTTAGATGTAATATATTACATATATATCCATTATATATATGTACTTATAATAGTACATAACATTTGGAGATAAGAAATGAAATGTACCGTTCATGGAGACGGTAAGGCGTACGTACGCATGAACGCTACTTTCATTTCTTTTTTTTTTGTATTCAATGGAATGAAATAATAATGATATAAAGGTATATTATAATTCCAGTAGGATATAATATTTAATAACATTAATTCCATCCTTTATACGTCCCACATATGGCATTAACGAATCAAATCACTTTGAGGGGGCGGTAGTCCGCACTTCTTAAAATGAAGATATCGCGTTTACACATAATGGAAACCATAAAGGTATGACATAAATGAGAAATACAGAAGATTAAAGAAAACATAAACATATTATATATCATATATAAATATAGTGAAATCTTAATGACCACCTTTTAAGGTGTTAAAAGAATATTGAACAATCATCGTTTCGTGAGGCAGTAATTCTCCATCCACAGAAACAGTATGTTCTTTAACCATTAGACGAAGGTGTGTGAAAGTGTAGCTATAATCCTTCTTATAAAAACATCATAGTATATTTCAGATACTTTTTTTGTTACAAAAAAAAGTAATAAAAAGAGTTTAGGGGTTTGGAGAAGCAAAATAAGACAAAAGAACACAAGGGAAGACATTACCTTTAAATCGGGTAACTCTCTTTGATTTGAGCTCAAAGGATTCCTTGAAAAGGATTATTCCCAAATTGAGGCTTCAATGATTAATAGAGGGATGTGTAGAGATGAAATGGGCATGGTTTTTCCAAGACAAAGGCTTGAGAGGTGTGTGTAAGGTGGTAGAGGTGGGGGCCTTTTATAAGAGGAGAGGAGGGGCACTCTTGGAAAGTTATAAAATATTACTTTATTATAAAATGTTTTTCGGATTTAAAAGGTCCCAAAAGGTTATATTTCTAGGATAAGGTGATAATGTTTCTAAATCCACCCATACAATTGGTTTTTGACAAGTTTAAGACTTATATTTCACCCTATCTTCTCATTTTATTTAAATCGTTCATTTATGAGGTAATCACTGCATCATCACGGTGTCATAAATAAATTAATTTATTTAATATCTAAAAATTATAAAAAAAAATAGCATGATGTAGGAAATATTTTTATCTTTCTAATTAATATTTATAGTCAAAAATATGACTTGTATAACCCCATTTAAAAACTATTTTAGTAAAACAACTCATGTTTGTGACATTTTTATTTTAACTATAAATAAAAAGTTATTTATGTCATTTTCCTTCCAAAGTGGCTCCATGGGGTCCCCAAGTTGACCCATGGATTTTCTTGGTCGTCCATGACACATCCAAAGAGGGTGGGACATGTGTCTAGGTCATTTCATATTATTAAAACATTATTTTTACCTTAAATTACACTAATTACCTTTAATCGTGATTAATAAAACTTAAAAGTTAATATTCACCAAAAATTATTTTAATCCCATTGAACCACATTTTACTTCTTAATTACAACCATTTATGTCAGATTTTTGAAAATAAAATCATAGAAATGGCAAAGTTTCCTTTAAACGAAAAATCAGTTTCTTTAACTACCACTTAGTGGTTTCACTATTCATCTAAAATTGAAGTTTTTTAGAAAAATACCAAAAATTCTCCCTAAGATATATTTGATATTCTGAATTCAAAAATTATTTATATTTTAAAAAATTAAAAACATATAAGTTACGTTAATTAATTTAATAATTAATTCCCGCTGTCAGAGCAAATAGCGTGTTTTTATCGAACAATAAGTATCAAAAGATTGACACTAGTTTAAGTCCAATTTCAAGATGAAATTAATTCCAACGACCAATATTGAATTAAATGGTAAAAATATATTCTAATTTCACTTTAAAACCAATTAAAAAGATAATTTAATCATATAAATAAATTAGATTAAAAAGATGTTTTGAATTAAAATACAACATTTTTCACTATTCATTAAAAATGAACTTTATCGGAAAAATAATAAAACTTTACACAAAGTAAATTTTGATGTCCCGATTCTAAAGAAGAATTTTATTTTGTCAAATATCACACATGAAATTGTCAAAAAGTGGATTTAAAATAGGTTTGTCATCAAAAGGTGGTTAATCGACCTTTTAAAGAATATTAGAATGTTTATGCTTAAAATTGGATTAATTCGCATTTTTAATCCTCTAACATTTATTGTAAAAAGTAAAAATATTTGACAAACATATATAATCATTTTTTAGTTAGTTTTGTTCATTCTATCCATTACAACTGATAGGCGTTAACTACAATTTAAAATAATATTATTTTATTATTAGAGTGCAATGTAAGATTCCCAAGAAACTCGTTGTTGCATATTGGGTACTCCATCGAGCATAGCATCCCCTTTAAAGTTATATTAATATTTTATTCACAAATATGGATAAATGTGAAAATGTCATATTCTTTATTTACCTGGGGTGTTACAATAATATCCATTTTACTTCTAATTCCACATATACCATCTTACCTCCCAACCCATTGGAAAATAATAACATCGTTCATGTGTACAATGGACAACTGCCTCACGCACTGATGTCATGTGCTATTCATTTTCATTTAATTATTTGGTAATAATTATATATTAAATGAATAAATATGATATTTTAAATATACTTATACTTATATTATTATTATATCACATATAATATCTTATTTTCCATTACATGGGGGATACGATTACATCATTCATCTGTACGGCAGACAACCACCTTGCATAGAGATGCGATTTGTTTTTTAATAAAACTTTTTTTGGAAGGTGATAAGGATAATTTAAATTAATATATATTAAATATATCTAATAATATTTTTTTATTAAATTTTATTTGTTATTTATCTTATTTTCATTCAATTCAATATGAAAATGGAAACTCTATTCAAGCATACATATGACTTACTTGATGAATAATGTATTGCATTTTCTATCTCTGAATTATAAATATTTCTATATATATATATATATAATATATGTGATATTTATATCATAGTTGAAATTATGGATTTTATGTAACCATGATCAAATTATAAGGACTATAAATAACATATCAAAACATACATGTAAAATAATGCAGTTATTTCCTGTAATAAGATTTCAAAATGGAATTGTTATTTAACTATAAGTAAAAGTTCATAAGTAAATAATATATGGTATGATATATTTAATTATTTTTTTATAATATATTTATAATATTCTTATATTTATTATATATTTGGTTTAAATGTTTGTGATGTAATTTGAGACTTAAGGTAAGGTATTTCCATCTCACTTTTATATTTTGAAAGATAATTACCATATTCACTATATAATTATTTTATGTGATGTATATGTATCGGGAGATTATTTTATGAATATTATCATGAAAATTATGTAGATAAATATATATATTTTATTATATTTTTTGGTGGCTTATGGTTTAAATTTTATTAAAGATGTAAGGGAGTTTTGTCTCAATTTTCTTTCATTGAGGAATATGTTATGTTATGCACCTATATTTTTATAGGAGGTGTATATACATCCCCTAGGACATATAATGTAATTTATTTATTTATTATAATTATATTTTAATTTAAATATAATTTAATTTTTCCATGGGGCATATAATTCAATGTTTTCAAAAGTGTAATAGTTTTATGATACAATATCATCATTTTTCAAGATTATATTTGTTTATTCTTCCAATGATGAAATACTATGATAAAACTACTAATAAACATAGAAAATTTATTATCCATTGCATATTTAATCAGAATACACTATTTTCTATTCCTTTAACTCTCGTAAAGGATTAGAGACTCCAAAAGTTTGTTTTTATGAAAAATCGTCTATATTTATCACTTTAGTCAAAAACCTTTTGTCTTCAATATCCATTTTTTCTAAAAAAAATTAAAAAATGTTTCAACACACTCCAAAGGGTTTAATAAAGGCATTTTCACCCATTTTTGAATTTTATTTTTTTAAATTTGAATCATCGTATCATTTTACAAAAAATAACAGTATGGATTTCACTAAAAATGAGAAGGATATCATTGTTTTATCATGTATAACATGAATGGAGTTTCAAATATCACGATCATTTTTTTATTTGAACCTTTATTTATATTTTTTAAAATATTATTTTAAAATAAAAATAATTTTAAAATTTTTTATATTTAAATGTTTTTCAAAGAGTAAAGGGAATTTTCATGAAGAAATGTTTTAAATGATATGTAAGGATTCCATTATAAGCTTCCATGTATATTTAAAAATAATATTATTTTGAAAATGTTTTATGTTTTAACAAGTTTTTGAAAAAAATATAAAGTTTATTTTCCTCTATAAAAGTTCCAAATGATATTTCAAAATCATTTTCCTTCAATGATGACATCTTTTTATGTTTCTTAACCTTTAAAGTGGATATGATCCAATAATATAATGGATGGTTTATGATTATGAGGAAAAGATTTTTATGAAACCCATTTCCTACCATGGGTTTTACTATAATGAAATGTTTACAGAACTAGAACCCATTTCATGGGTTATGATATGATGAATGTTTTATGATATTAGTTCACACATATGTATGGATTATGTGATGGGTTGGACATATATCTTCCTCTATTACATTTGGTATAGTTGAATTACTCATGAGTAAATATGTTATCAGTGAACTTTGTTACATGTTCACAATGTTATGTGGGAACCTGATTACATATTCAAAATCGTATGCTTAAATCAGATGACATATTCACAATGTTATCTGGGAACTTGATTCTTTTTTCATAGAGTTATGCATGGATATATTTTTCATGTCCAAATGGTTATTCATGGACCTGGTTGCATGTCTATTAGTTTATGATAGGTCTTTATTTAAAATCCTTAATGAGAGTAAATGTTTTCTATATATTCATGATCACAATGCTTTAAGGTTATGTTTATACCAAAAATCAGTTTGTTATGAAAATTTTATGTTCTCATGGTTTATGATTTTTTATTCCATTATGATTTGTGTTATATAAACTACGAATATTTATTACATGACACAAACTCTTATTCATTGATGTAGAGGGTATGAATTTTCAAATCTTAGGTTCATGTTATCATACCCTTATTCAAAGAGTAAGTTTATGTATTTCTAATGTTTAATCATATAGAGTGTATGAGATCACCTTAACTTAGGTTTTTCTTCCCAAGTTATGATGAAATTTCTTCAGCAGGGTATGTTTATGAATACTACAAAAAGGGTAAGATAATTATGAGAGATGTTGAAGATATTTCACTAAATAAGAAGATTTTATTCCATGTCTCCAAAATTACTAAAATATTATGTTCCTTGTTTGTGTATTTTTAAAATGTAATGAATATTCATATATTGTGATGTGATATTTAAGTATAATAAGTTTCAGACACTTCATATGTCATGTCCTGAATTTGGTAAAATTAATCTTTATAAATTTTAGATGTCTTAATTAATTTATCTCGAAAACATTCCTTATATTTCTGAAAAATTATTAATCCATTTGGGAGACCCTAGTAGGGGTTATGTTGTGAATGATCTTGGGGTGTGAAGTGTTGTCTAATTCCAAGGGATAAATGAGATTTTAAAATTGGAATCAATGTTTGTAAAATGGAATTTAAAAAATTGAGAATTTATGAATGGACTGAACCATTAAATTTGACATTTTGAATTTTGAGTGTTGGGTTTAATGGGGTTTTCTATTCTATTTAGTATATGGAAATGGAAATGGTTTTTTTTGTGACAAAAAAATCAATTAAATTGGAAGGGCCTTGAAAAAGTGTATTGGAATTTTGGGATGGGCTTGTTGTGTGTATTATTAGAGATGAGGGGAAAATTAATGGGTGTTGAAAGTTAAAATTAATATTTCAATCTAGTAAATTGTATTGAGTTGTAAAATAATTGTTTTTGAAAGCTAGAGATCTAGTAAAAAACCAAAACGGTTTTTTTACATATAGATTTTTATGTTTGACTTATTTAATCCACCCCTTTGGGGAAATTATAAAGCTATTATATAATGTATTAGTGTATTGATCTCATTAAATTATGCCTCTTGATGAGAATACATGTTTTATTAATGGGATAGTATAGGATAAATTAGTATTATTTATATAATTCTTTGGGTGTTATCCCTTTTATTCAGTTATGTATATGAAATAGGATGAATTATTTGAGTGAGTGTGGATTATTTTAGGGGAACACTTGGATTCTAGGATAGTTTGAATCATTAGATCCAATGATGTCCAACACTAAGTAATTCAATAATCTACCTTGGATTCCTCATTGATTCATCTATTTAAATTCAATACGGAAAATCCAAATTTGATTTGTGTGATGTATTGTGTATTAAATTTCATCGATTAATACTATTGATTCCCATGGGGTATAATTGTGAATGAACAATATGAGATTCCAAAATTCATCTCCATTAAATGACATACAATTCTATGGGTGTAGACATGGATTATTTTTAATATAGAAACACTAAAAATAGTGTATTGTCAGTTCCTTTGATTCGGTTTAGAGAATTCCAAAGCTAAGTTTCCTTGGAATTTCATGGATGAAATTGAGAGGGATGTCATGAATGACGTCCGCATAATCTTGATTGATGTAGTATGAGTATAATTCTTGATGTATTACCTATTATTCCCTAGGATTCCATTGTGATTATATATCTATGGTTGCCTTGGTATTACACTCTGTATTTGACATGAGTTGTGAGATCCATATCCCTAATCAGAAATACATCAGTGGTTTCTAAAGTAGCTATCGACCTATGGCATGAGTCACAGTGGAGCTCAACCATTGTTTGATTTTACACTACATTTTTTATTTATAATATCACTTAATAAATTTTTAAACTACGAATTTATTAATTTTTTATTTAAAAACTTTTACATGACACTATTGGAGTCTTTTTTTAGGATTGCCACTTGTGATGGCCTAATAAGTTTTACGCACACCCTTCTAAGGACACTATGACACCTAATTACTTCTACAGAATACTATTTTAACCTTAGGGACATATTTGGTTATGTTCCTAATATGTCTATTTCATAGGTTTTTTTTATAGTTTAAATGTAGATTGTATGTAATGATTGGGCTAGACTTAGGACTAACATGGAGTTGATTTTTATTCATTTTTTATTATTGTACATTGTATCTAGTATATGATCTTTCTATGGGGATCATTCATGATAATTATGCTTTAAACCTTTATTTTGGATTTTTGGGTTGCATTTATTTATGGTATCTTGTCTTAATAAAATATTTATTTTTGTTTCTTCTCCTACAGTAAATCTAATAAGTGGGTATTGTCTCTCTACTATTTTCCCTCAGACATGAGCAGCTGGTCGAAGGCCTCTATTTTATTTGGAGACATTCCTAAGGACATGTGATACACTATCCTACCGAACTAATTAATATTCTTCCATAGAATGGTGTTACATTACAAATATGTCCATATGGGATACACGGACTACTTTTTTCTACGTCTCTATGCTTATACGTCTCATGTGAATTAATTTTTCATATATCAAATCATAATCATGATTTTCATCTCCACACATTGGAAATTTTCTATAAACACCTAGAGGTTTTCAGTGTAGGAATAATATTTATAGATAAAAAGGTTTCTACCAGCAGACCAACATAATAAATTAATTATATGCACTAGAGGATTCATTGATGTAAGTTGTTGTTGGTCCTGCAATTGTGAGATATACCATTTTTATGGCTTCAAGCATTGTTATTTCATTAGTTGATACATGTTCTTACCACTCTTTAATGTTTAAACAAATGGTTTATATTGTAAAACATACAATTTAACTCATCCCATTATTTATGAAATTGGTGGTGTCACTAGGAATGAAGAAGAAGTTCAGTTCCTGATGACCCTTAAACTATTTCTTTATTTGTTAGGTATAGTTAGTATGGGATTTTCTTAATCTATAAAAGGACATCTTATATGTTATTATTGGTATATATTGGTTGATTAATCATAATTATTCAATAGTTTTTTTATCATCAATGGGTTTCCTTTCACTAAAATTTACCTTTTTTTAAAAAAAATATTTTTCAGGAAAAAGGGAGAAACCGAAAAGATTAAAGGAAAAAAATGTGTCACTCTAAAATATAAAAAAATCATTAAAAATTAAATAAATACTATTAAGAAAATTATAATGAAATAACATAAAATTTATATTATTTACCATTGTATCTAAATCCTTTTTGATGAAGTATTCACAACAATCATCCATCTTGTCCCAAATATTAATATGTTCCTCCAAGTTTATCTTTACTTCATTTAAACCTCTTGTAAAAATAAGATTCTTATTGTTTATCCATAAAATTTTCTATCTATTAGTGTCCAACTAAATCACCCTTTCAGATATCTTATGTACAACCTTATGAGATTCATTAATCAAGAATTCCTCCTCTAACATTTCTTCCTGAGAATGTATAATCAGCTCCAAATTTTTGTCATTTTTTGTGTTCTCCATACCTTCCTCCCAATTCTATTCATCTATACATCCCACAGTAGTGTTGAAAATTATCAAAATGACCTCACTAGTGTAATGGTATATTGATTTAGATTCTCTATACATCTAATATTGAGTTTCCTAATAACCAACAAACTTCACATTATCTCCATAATCATCACAAAAACCCTCTATTTTTAAATGAATGTTAACGATTTACTCATTATCCTGATCCATCACAATGATCTTGAAATAAGACTCCATTGGTTAAATTTTTTTTGGAAGACCTTGTTTCCATTTGATTCAATAAATGGAAATAGTATTTATTCCCGCTGGTATTCTTCCCTTAGAGTAGAATGCTACTTCATGACTCCCAATTACATTTCTAGCCCTTCTTCATCCTTATGTAGTGAAGACCTCTACCAGTTCTTACCATCTCACTATCATCTGGGAAGTGACTAGAAATATCCTCACATGACCCTTCCCTAGAAGATCCCTTCCCCTCAGATGAGTTATTTGCTCATTATGGAACACACTATTCCTAAAATGACCCCACAATTCCCAAACCTTCAAAATGGTTAATAAGATTAATAGTTAGAATATCCATCTTGGACATTCCCTAATAACTACAGTCACCTAACTCCCCTTTTACAATGGTGATACCTCTTTAAATTTTTTTGAGTTGTGAAACCAACTGGTCCTCCCTTCCCTACCTCTTGAAGAACCACCTCATTAGCCGGTTCACCACCTAGTCAAACTTGTTCAATAAAAATAGGGGATTTAAGTAAATTTTTGATTGGATCCAAAGACCTAGTTTTAGATATTACCTTAGCACCCCCTAAATCAGTTGGATCATGCATTTGGGACATGGGAGAATCTCGATTACACCTAAAATTGTCAATGATTTCCACCATACATAGATAAGGATTTGGGGATCTTGTCTCTTTCTAAATGAGATTATTCCTATTACCAACCTAGTGAATATCATCAAGGTCAGTTCTAGAATGAATCCCCAATTCCTGTCATGCTAGAGGATTACTCACCCTGTTCTTAAATTCACAATGACATGTAGAGATAAAATACCCCAAGATTGTATATGATGAGAAGAAGTCAGTCCAGGAATCGAAGACCAATTCCTATCAAAATCGGAATTTGTCTCTAGTAGAGATCCACACTCACTAAACTAGCGAATTAGAAACATCCAAATCCACACAGATATATAATTTAATATGAAGAAAAATTAAATCCATTATACTATCAGAACACAAGTAAAAGACAACTGAACATCCAAGAATATGTATAATAGATGTATTTTGAAAGGGTATCATGATTTCTAGAAGTCTTACCAAAAATGATGTGGTAGGCACATCACGATTCATATGAAAATCATAATTCTAATGAAATAAGTAAAAGATGTAGTTGGTTTCCTTTACTTTTCATGAGGGATACTCTTTTTAATTCAAGGGGTATGGGAAAAGAGGTCTAGTCTAGTGGGAAAACATCTTCATGAGCAAGGAAAATAAATGTATTTATATATGAAAAAACTAGGATAAGACTATTTTAGTGATTAGATTCCACCATTCTTCAAATAATTTCCTATATATTTTCAAGATAAATTATCTTATTTACCTCTAGAGAGGATGGTGGAGTTCTTGATTGGATTGGTGTTGAGAAATCAAAAGATATAGATTTCCTCATAACACATGGACTCAGGTGAGTCTAAAGTGTGAAAAATTTAGTTGTATGAATAGATATCCATTTTTTTGTACACCCTAATGTTTCACCTTGGATTTCTCCTATGATATTTCACAACAAAGAGGAATGAAAAATCTACTAATTCATTGATTATCCAAAACAAAATCACATAATGATCATGAAAGCAAATATATTTCCCCATATTGATGATCAGTTTCACTATTTGAAATTGAAAATGTGGTTCTCAAAAATTATCCTTTGTTCTACTAACCACCATCTCAGAATCAAGGAGTTGGATATTCTTAGGAACTCCTCCTAGAGAATATATGACACTTCGAGTAAATAGTGATTCCATTTTTCCAAACTAAATCTCTTACTGTATTAGAGTTATTAATGAAATATACTTTTCAATAGTACCTTTAAAGTCATATCATGTTATTCATGGATAAAATTCTTGTATAATCAAAGGCCAAGGAAGATCATGTAATATATTGTGATATTTTTTTTGGAATCCTATGGGATTACCACCGGTATAAAAAATTATAAAAATAAAAATTATAAATTTGAGAATATATGTACTTGAGACATGTTATCTTCTATCATGGTATCTTAGATGATCCTAAAAATGTGATGGTGGTTATATTAAAGGAATAATAATAGAATATCTATGATTTCTATCTTCCTTCACTTTTATGGTTATTATTCATGTTTCAAAAATGAATTCTCAAAAAAAATTCACCTTTAACTACTCTCATTTGTAAGGGGTGATTATGTTGTGGGATTCAAAGTGTAAAAATCCTTTAATAAACTAAATAGACCTCTGAAATTATCACAAATTTTGATATTACCAAAGGGAATACATGGATACATGGTTTTTATAAGGCTTCTAGTGCGGGTGTAGTCCATTTACTAATTATTGGAGATAATGTGGTGGATAATAAAACATGTTTGAATCGACCACATGATAAGAATTATACTACTCAATATTTTGAACTCATGGCTATTGTTTATAACCATAATATTTGGCGATACTATATTTTAAGGGGGATTTTATGGTTTAATCCAAAAAATAAGATTTTGGTTTTTTAGTTTTCTAAAAAATCTTTGAACCTATGATATGTATGGTAGTTGTAACCTCTAAAGTACATTGATTTTTATAGTTCATATACCTCAGAAATAGTTAGTGTGGTAGATGACATTATTATAAACATGTTCCATTCCCAGGATATGAAGGAATGAATTAATGTAGTAAATTTAATGGGACACATTTCTTAGTTTCACTTGAGAGTCTAGGTGGAATGGTTTAGTTATGTTCTAGTAAGTGTTCATTTGACATATTTTCTCATTAATATGATTTTATAGGAGTAGTGGTGTGATTATATGTTCTATACTATCAATGATTTTTTATATATTGGGGAGACTGTTAGTCAGTTGTGTCTTTCCATTCAAGGTACCATTTTCTTTAGAAACTAGTATATTGGTCCGTAAACAATGGGGAATGAAATGTTGGGTGATTTTAATTATTCACTATGTTGTTTCAACCTTAGAGAAAAAAATATATTTTATTATATGAGGAATCAGTTATGGTTTCCGGGTATGAAACATGATATAACTAACATTATATCTCAAAGTTACACTTTCCAAAAGATTTTTTCTAGCCACAGAAATCCTTATGATTTACATTATCCTCTTCCAATTATAACACGAAAAATATATTGAGATATAAATTCTTTTCATTATTGGATTACCTTGGATACCTTGAGTTAAGAACACTATTTGGTCAGTGACTGATCAATTGACCATGTCAGCCTGTTTCTTATTGATACATGAAACCAAAAATGTGGAAGAATTATGGATGTTATATATAAAACAGATCATTGTATATTTTTTTTGAATCATATAACTATTGTCTTAGATAGGGATCCTCTATATACATCTTAGTTTTGGAAGGTCATTTAAGAGTTAATGGAAACCCAAGACAATTCGAGCAGAAAATATTATCCTCATATGGATGGTCAAACAGAAATTGATATTTCGATTTTTGAGTAAATTCTCAATGCCAATATCATGTAATTCATAGGTGATTGAGATAACTATTTGTGGCTGGCATAGTTTTGTTATAATAATAGTTACCATGATAGTTTATAGGGATAACCTTAAATCTCTCTAATCTGTTGGTCTATGCTTAGTGAGGATTCTTTAATAAGATCAAAAATGGTTAAAAAATAGATGAAATGGTCTAGTTGATTTTCCAAAAATTGGTGATGTATCAAATGTGATAAAAGTATTATAAAAACAATCATAATATTTTGTTGTATTTTTTTATTGGTGACTAGGTGATCTAAAAATTATTCGACTGTTGGATTACTAGTGTCTTGGAATGTTGGGGAAGATTGATCCTAGATACATGAGACTATTTGAGGTCATTTAATAGCTAGTAGAGGAGGCTTATAACTTGGATACACTAACTCAATTGACATTGATCCACAATGTATTCCATGTTTCCCAACTCAAGTAGTATCAACCTGAACCATCTCGTGTTTCAAATTTTTAGTACCTAGACCTAGAACCTAATTTGTTGATGATTGAGAAACAAATTCAAGTTGTTGAATGTTAATAATAATCTCTATATGGAAAGTCAATATTGTTGGTTTTAGTTCTATATAAGCATTGTTCAAACACTCAGTTGAACTATAGAAGGATTATATTAATGAGGTAGAAATAACATTTTCTGTTTTTTGATCATACTTCCCTATAATAACATTTTTGGGGGAGAATATTATATGGTGGGGTGAATTTTCACACCCTGATGATGTTTTCATGTACAACATTTTTATTATTTAATAATATTATTATTATTTTATTTGATAAAATCTTGTCAATAATTTTTCTAGTATGTTAAGAGCGGTTTGTGGTGTTCCCTATATATTTGGTGAGTTTTGCCCTAATATAATAGGAAATTAAGCTGAAGGTGGTAAAAAGTATCCATTTGATGGAAACGAGCCAGCTGTTGGGATTTTCAATGGATAAACTAGCTTTTTGTATACACTATTGAGTTAGTGGGTATCCACTATTCAGACGATGGATTGGAAAGTAGCGAATACATTATTTTATAGACACATGCTAATTGGTCGGTCTCTACTAGACAATCTATAATCTAGTCTATGGCTACATTATTTTTTCAGTAGCTTCCAGCTAGCCAGTAGGCTACCACCAGTTGGATGGTGACAATAATATGTTACAAAAATGTACAGTTTTTTTTATTTTTTCACCTATAAAATCCATTTTATTTCTTAATAATTCCCCCTTTTCCTAAAAAAATATATACAAACAAATAGTCGCACCATATATGATTTCTGGTCTCCTAAAAATAATTTATTACATGTCAATGTTTTGATCCAATCATTGACCATCTACTTCTACATTTAACACTATTTTCATCTTGGATTGTCTTCATCTCAATTCCCATCCTTATAGAGGCTATAAAGGCCATATATGTATAATACATGTTTTTAATTATATTCCTTTTAGATTCCTCATAGAATTGAGGGTTCTTTTCAAGATATCTTATCCGATTACTGTTTTATTCAACAATTGTGGTAGAGAGGGATAACTTTTGTTCTTCTATTCAAGAAATTGATTGTTAGGATATTATTTATTATGAATTTACATTTTAATATCCTTTAACTATACTAATATTCCTTGGTTCATCTTGTCATGTGCATTCAATGTAGAGGTTTTTTGTTAGTGTTTAGAGGTAGGTGGTTTTATGAACTACCTTGGTACTATAAACCTTGAATGGTTGATCCTTGAAATTGGTTTCTATAATATATGGAAGAGATGGCTTTGGATTTAAATCAAAATGGCTTTTTATGTGGTTGTAATGTCACAATTTTTGAAATATAAGTTTTTTTGGTGCTTTATTTGAAATTGTATTTCTCCCTTATTGTTGTTAAAAAATTGATTTTAAATCATGTTTGGTATAATTTAAATGATAGAATCCTATTTGGATGATTTTATTGACGAAATCCTAACTTTCAACATCAATGAGGTAGGTAACCATCCTCAGAGATTTTCAATTACACCCTATACCTGTTATGATATGACAATGCATGCAATATGTGGCATAAAATAAGGCATATTGATCTTGAAAAAAGTGTGAGGATCCTCAATGACATATAATTAATTCTAATTATGGGATATTTTTCATTTTCGACAATATTTTTCATTTTTGTTATTTTATAGAAATATTTAAAGAATATGCATATTGGTATGTTTTACAAGCTATGAAAATAGAGAGTTTAAATTTTTTATATTAAAATTTATAAATTATATCTCATTTCATGCCAACGTTTACGTGATTATAACTGTATTATATTATAATATCTAATTGTAAAATACATTTAGGGATCATATTAGTCTTTTTTTCTCTCGCTCTCTATACACCATTGGGTGTAGGTAGTTTTTTTATTCGATGCAAGTAACAAAAAAGAAATATTGGTTGTAAGAATGGTTTTTAATTATTAGGTTGTGGGAATGTAGAGGTAACAAAATTCTTGTGGATATTATATATTTTTATTTTTTGTGGACATAGTATAGATTTTGTTTTCTAGAACTTATATGTGCCTATGTTTTTTCTAATTTACGGATTATTTTGGAATAAAAAAATTATTGTAATTCATTTCGCCCAGTTCATTTTAGTTTCTTAAAAAATCAATCCCAAATGTTGTTATTGGATGCCCAAGACCTTTTTTCCAATTTGTGGGGATTTAGAACACCCTTCAGTCCATGTCAGGACAAGATCATGTTTTGGGTACGTAGGAAATTTAGGGATGGTTCATGATGGTTTTCATGATAAATAATATAAATAAAATTTTAGTTAATTGTTGTTTTCTTATTTTTTTAATTTTCTTAATTATGTTTCATATTGTTTGATATTAATTTATTAATATTTACCTGATATTGAAATAAAGAATATCTCGGTTCATTTTCTTTTGAGATAGAAGCTACTCTGCAAAAAATGTTTTTAAAGGAAAACACATTATAAAATCTTGGGGTGTTATATTCTGCTCAGTTAAATATATTTTATCTTATACATTTGAATTAATCTTGAAAACTAATAAAATGGTGGTATTTTTAACATACTCATGACTCATGATATAAGACATAAGAGTTTCCGGTAAAAGAGATTTCCAATATAACTTTCTTGATCTTATACTAAAAAGATTATTATATCCAAAAAGGGTAATGATTATAATTCATAAATTTTAATATATTGAATTCAACCATTTTTTTTCCATTTTCAAAATGTCGGTTTTTGGGTATCCGGTTCCCAATGAAAACACATCCAAATTTCAAATTCAAACTTCAAATCCAAATATCATCATATCAAATCTTTGACATACGCCAAACGCCACGCGCCGAACGCCACACACCACCGTCTGTATTCGACCGTCGAGCATCCCACCGGAGTAGAGAGCCGGCGAAACCACCACCGGGGACCCTGCACTCACGTCTTTTGAGAAGACCGTGACGAACAACCCTATGAACAGGCGGAAGACGTGACAGCACACACAGGCTGCGAAGCTGGATCTGGACCGGCAGCGTGCACCTAAAAGACCTTAACCGGTGAAGGGAAGAGGGGAAAATCGCCGATGCCACCGCAACCGAGAAGCTGCTGCTGCGAAAACCTTGATCACGAGGGAGGCGGCGCCGCGCCAACCCTAAACGGAGGAGGCGACAACTAGAGGAGAACCCCTTACAGACTCATAGGTGTATCCATAAATTTTAATATAATTAAATGACAAATAAAATCAATCAATGATGAATATTTTTTAAGAAGAAACGTTATAACTTAAAGAAAGTAAATTAAGTTATGAAAAACACTGAAGAATTATATAACATTTGTATAAAAATATATTTAAAGAGAAAACTTGAAATAGAACTATAAATGCAATTAGCAAAAAGATAATCATCATATGATATTCCATATTGGTTGTATATAGACAATATAATGTAAAATTTGTGTATAACCAGAAGTGTTTTTCAATAAATGAAATTTGGTGTGAGAAACCCTCGAAACTCTTATTGTAATTGAATAAAAACTATTTAAAATAAATAACATGATATGTATTTTGAAATAACATGAATTACATGAAATATACCATATAATAAATTCGTGGGTTGTTAAATCAAAATAGAAATATATCAATGTGAGCATGGTGAATAAAATTAAACTTTTCACCAAGAATTGGAATTTAGACAAAACAATTATTACCTAAAACTTAAGCTGAGTGAAATTCTATCTAAATACCTTTATAACAAACATATTTTTATTAATCATATTAATAAAAACCTTATTAGTATCTATTTTCCTTTATACCATAAATTTATAATTCCATATTACCTATACATTAATAATTTTTTGGTTGGATTAAAATTCGGTTGTAAACTATCTAGTTTCCCATACGTTATTTTTTTGGAGATTCAAGCACATGAATATGTTTTAGGGAATTTTCATATCCATTAAGTTCAAAAAATATTAATAAATATTTTTTACATAGTTCTAGTGTGATGCCTTAAAAATATAAAGTAATAACCATATATTCGATAGCGTGTATGATACGCGACACCAAACACGTAAGTTAATATAATATATTGATACTTTATAATATATTTAATATTTAAAATAGATTATATATATTTAAATTCATGAAAGAACGAGTTATCATGAATGACATGCAAGAGGGAACTTCTTTAATGGCTTGTGTTACACTCAAGACCAAGTTTAATCAAACAATAATATATTATTAAAATATACTGAGATATAAAATAACTGTTAAATTAGTAGTTATGAATAGTAATAACTAACCAATGAAAATAATTGTTTATTAATATAAAAAATGAATTATTTGGTTACAAATTAATTATAAATAAATATAAGTATGGATTGAATATAATGAGAATATTTTTATAAAAAACTAATTTTTATGCTCAAAAAGTTCCTTTACACTTATAGATTAAATTAATTAAATTTTTTTATTGATATTATGGTAATATATATATATTCAATAAAATATTTTTTATATTCATCCATTATGTTTTATAGGCATAAGATAAGAACAAACTCGATTTTACATATAAAATCTTATATTTTTAAAGGAAATCTTACCGAACATTAATGGAGAACCCCTTTTAGATCTGCAATTTCAAAAATTATATGAATTAATATGTTAACATAAAATTAATATTTAAATATCAAACATAATAATTAGGTTATGGAGATTTTTTTGATATTTTTCTAAATCATAAATTTTTTTAATGAATATATACAAATACAGAATTTTAGTTCTAAACTGCTTTAATATATAATTTATTAGTAAAGATAAATTAAAATTTTAATTGGTTTAAATGTTTAATTAGATAATATTGTTATCAATTAACACAAATTATTTCATTTTATTCAATTTTACTTTGAAAATGATTATTAACATATAACAAACTTTCAGACGTTTTTTTCTTTAAAAACCTGCATTGTTTTCCCGCATGTGGGATTAAATTTAAATTAATTTCTGACACTTCTATAATTATAAATAGGAAAAATGGATTTAATATATTTAATTATCAAAATTTATAATGTTTAATAATAATTGGTTTTAACAAAAACATTAGTGAGAGTAATTAAAATTAATTACAATTATTAATGTAAATTTATGCTTAACAAAGGACGAAACATTTAACTTAGGGGGCCAAATAACCTATCCACATGTCTAAAACCCATTGGATGGAATTAAATCAACCAAAAACCTTCCATTATCTAGTTTAGTTTGATTTGAAATACTTTTTTAGTTGAAAAGGTTGGTACACCTAACTTCTTTTAAAAAATACCAAGTGAGTTTTTTTCCTCCCTTATAAAAGGCCACCACTTATACCCATTCATCACACCTCTCAATGCACTTTGTTTTGGAAAATATATTACAATATAGCCATTAAAAATCCATACACTCATAATTGAATCATCCCTTTTGGAATAAATCCTTTCATGGAAGCCTTTTGGTACAAACTAAAAAAAGTTACAAGATTAAGAGGTGACATCTTCTCTCAAGATCTCTAGTTTCATTTCCATTCTACACCCCAAAAATCTATTTATTACATGATTATATAGAAACTAAAAAAAATAATATATTAATTTGTTATTATTTAAATGTTTTAACCTACACATATACACACCTCTATTTAATGGGTAACGAAGATATTGTTACTGTGTACGACGAACTACGACCTCACGAAATGATGATAGTTAATTTTTTCTCTACCATCTATCATGGTGGGAATTATGATGGAAAATATTTTTTTATATGATATATATGATATTTATTATTTCTTTATATTTCTTTAATCCTTTTATTACACATAATTTTAATAATTTTCATTTTATGTTAATATGATAACATTGTTTGAGGATGTGGGGACTACCCCTTAAAGTGATGCGATTCGTTCCCAATATACATGGAATGTATAAAGGATGGTTTATATTAAAATTATGTAAAATAAAAAACATATATATATATATATATGTATGTGTGTGTGTGTGTGTGATATTCATGATATAATTACCATTCTCTAAATATACTATATATATAAATCATTTTCATTATTACCCTTTTACACACTTAAAAAGTGATTACGTCATTAGTGTACGTGTGGACTCCATCCTACTCGACACAATATAATTCATTTTACATCATAAGAATTATATATACAAGTATATATTATTAATTGATATGGAAATTATGATATAATAATCATTCTATAAAGATATAGTGTTACTTACCTTATTTCTATAATAATCAATGAAAAAATGAGAACGTTACTCATGTGTACGTACGACCTACCATCTTCATGATTACAACATTGAATAATTGTCCATAATTTTTTTTAATTATTGATTTTAAAAATATAATTTATTTATAAATATGATAATTATTTCATGTTTATTATTCTTGAGCTGTTATATAATTACCCATTTTACAGTAGTTGACATACCAATTTAATTTTTGACCCATAAACATAAATTTGTCAAAAACACCTGAGGTAAACATAATTGTTCAAGTACTTGTGTAAAACAAAGTAAAAAGTGAAATAAAAGTAGTTATTAAAATGTAAAATGTTCTAATAAAAATAAAAATTGACATAAGTTTATTAGACAAGATGTAGACGGACGTTAAACGAAAAGGAAACTCAAGGTAAGGATACTCATCTTCCTTTTTTCATTTGTGAGATAAATGTCATGTTCACAATATTCATTTTTTTAATGGTGTATCTACTACCCCTTTTGTTATATTATATAATTAATCCTTTTATTTTCATTATGTTTTAAACTTTCATTTCATGTTTTTTCTCAATGAAGATTATGAATTAAAATGCTTCAAAGTAGTATGAGACACTTTGGAGTGGATAAGTGTTATTTTCCCCAACAATAACATTAATGATCGTTCAATAGTATTTATATTATATCAAATTATATTACCATTGTTCAATAAAACCATTCATTATATCTCTTATGGTTATTCAAGACCATTCTCAAGTATTAGTACCATTTTTATACTCTTTGGTACTCAAAATGTTTTTGAAAATGATTTCTAGAAAACCGAACATTATATCTTTCTTCAGTTAGAGAACATGTATTCTAATAAAACCATGTTTTCTTAAAAAAATTCAGAAATGTTTATAGAATTATTTGGTAAATAAATTTTTACCCTTATTTTCTTTTTCAAATGTTCTGAAAGGAATCTTCTTGTTGCATTATGATCAAGACATTTCTTTAACATTGAACCGTGCCAAAGGAATGTTCTTTTTACCTCGTATAGATTGTATAGATTTAACCATTGTCATTTTTTGAAGGTTCCTTTTCATGTTTTAAAGTATTATTTTTAAATTAAATATATTCAAAATTAATTCTCCATGAAAAGGGTTTTCTAAATTTAAAAAGTATATTTTCATCAAGAATGTTTTTAAAAGATCTCTTTATAATGTTTCCATTCATCAATGACAAAAAAACATTAATTTACTCAAATTGGGTTATGTTTTGTTGATACTTTCCATAATAAACCTATGGAATAAATATGATTTATTATTCTAAGGATAGTATTCACATTAACTTCCTTAATTCCTTTTTCCCCTTGAAATACTCAATTTCCTATTATCATTTTACAATGAATTTAAACTATATATCCATATCAATTTTCATGAATATGATTATTTCCTACACCATATACTATTTTTCATATGGTGTTTACTTTGAATTTTATTATACTTATGACAACCCTTCTTTTATTTCAAACTTAAACATGATTTATTATATAAAACTTCACTTGATACAACAAACAAGATCGAGAGGTTTAGTGTCTTTGGGGATTAGGATCATTACATAAAAACTTAAAACATTAAATACAACATCTTTATTGAAAACATACTTTACATGACCACTACATTCCCTCGTACATAGCATTGCATGGGATAACCTGAGGACATGAATAAGAAAAGGGTAAGCTATAAAGCCCAGTAAGGGAATACACATGGAATAACATGAAGAGTACAATACATGTTAGACATTAGGCATACAAATAGATCATAAGAGAAACATGAACATAAAGGCATGATAAAGCATGATAATCATAACATGGAAATGTGGCCACAACACTTAACATGGAATTAGCATGAGCCAAGGCTCATCGCACATGAAGCATGATTAAATCCTCATTGCACATAAAGCACGAGTAAACCCACGTTTCACTTGAATTAGCATGAGTCAACACTCATTGCACATGACGTATCATGATACTATACTTTACCCAATTCATTGGAGCGCTATAAGAGCACACCCTTCTTAAACATTTCATTCCATGCATAAGTGTGCCACATGGATCATAAAACATGGATTCATAAAACATAATCATTTATTACATGATAAAGGAATGTAGAATTCATACATGAAACTTTATAATCAATAAGTAAATGTTCATAAAGGTGAATACCCTTGATGGATAATTGGGCATAGTATTCACCACACAATGGCATTGGCTTAGAAAATCGGTGCGATTTCGGCAGTGTAACGGTGTGACATAAGAATTCAAAAAAATGGTTGATGAGAGAGAAAGGGGTTACTCATCATATTTACATGTAATTGACAGTAAGGATTTCATATAGATACATTTCCCAACAATTGTAATGGAATTTAGATTCATGATACAAAAGTATTGCTTGAATGTAAACGAGGAGAGAGAAGTTTCTTTCAGAATTTCGGCATAGTAACGGGTGTACATGGGAGGAATTTAATGAGAGAGAAAGGGGTCTCCCATAATTCAAACATAAAGAGGGTAGTATGAGGGAGGTTCAAAACCATACCCCAACATTCATAATTTAAATTAAAAGGGCATAACAACCTAAAGAATCTTGGACAAAAAATGAGAAAGGAAGAAAAACCCTTACTTGGAAGTGTGCTTCCAAAGGCTTGAGAGAGGCTTGAGAGAGGCTTCTTGGGAGCTTGGGAAACCTTGGGATGATTATAGAGAGAGTAGGGAAGATGTTGGACGAACTAAAAAGGATTTGAGTGAGGAGGAAGTGGGATATTGGGTGGGTTTATATAGGAAAGGTGATGGAATTCTTTATTATTTATGTTTGGGACCCTTATATTAAATTAATCCAAACCACAAAACAACCCATGGTTTTTGCGCATGGTTTTTGGAAAAGGGAAGAGGAATTTTTTTTATAAGTACAAAGTCCGAAATTATTAAATTAATAGGGTTGCTTATGTGGAGGTGAGTCACACTCCCATGGAAAACAATTTAAAAAGACAAGGTGTTTAATAAGTCTTGAAGGGTCCATTAATACTTTGAAAAGTAAGTAAAACAAACCCAAAGTCACATTATTTTAATGTTAAAACATATATTGGACGAAAATAAATATTATAGTATTTTATTACATCACTATTGGGTCATTATGATGTCATAAAACACATTATATATTTAAATGGTATTTAATTTTTACCCAAAAATTTGATTGTCTCGGAAAATTAAGAAAAATTCACTGTTGGATAATTTCGACATCCTGATTCTAGAAATAAAATTTATTTTTTCTAAATAATTTTCTAAATATGGTAATTTTAACTTTTAAAATAAAAACCGACATTTATCAAAAATTCACGGGTTTTGACAAAAATGGCTTTCAAACCATAATAAAAGTTACAATTGCATTCATAAAATTATATAATCATTTATATATAATAAAAATTAATTTAATAATAATAATATTTTATTAAAATATTATTTAATTCAAAAATCCCTTAATTTAATAAAATAGACTTCTTGATTAAATAATAACTAAAAACACTATTTGTACTTTAAAAACTATTTACAATGTATCAATAATGACAAGAAAGTATATTCATTATTATATACAAAAAATAATGTATATGGACATGGTACTATTTATTTGTTACATAACCCCTTAAAACAGCCGCATAAGACCTAAGGGTAAGGTGTGCGATGGAGACAGACTCTTGGTGTGGCTCGGATAACATCACTCGTGTGGTAATTTCTATCAACTTCCACTTCTCCCGTAGACGGTCCCGTTTGAGCTTGACATGATGAAGCTCAGCTTGGGCTTGGTCAAGAGCGAAGCCCAAGGATGCCACCTTTTTTCCGAGCTCCGAAAAATGGGCCTCGTATGGGGCAATTCTACTGGATGAGGCCATCGCTTCCTTTGTCTGAGTAAATTTGGATTTGTTAAAGCCCTATATTTATACTAATCATGTGATCACTGTTCAACGACTATATTAGCAACGGTCAAAATTCTTAACATAAAACCAAAGAAGTTGAGATTTTATATAAACATAAAGAGACATTTAATTAGATCAAGAGGGATTTCCATTAATGAAACTTTGGGTCATTACAATATTCCCCCCTTAAGAAATTTTTCCCTCGAAATTTTCCTTTTCCCACACTAAAACAGATGTGGGTAACTCAGATTTATCATTTCCTCCGATTCCCAAGTCGCTTCTTCAAACTTGTGGTTTCTCCACAACACCTTGACGAGGGGCATTGTTTTATTTCGTAGAACTTTTTCTCTATGATATAAGATCTTCACTGTTTTCTCCTCATAAGAAAGATCATCTTCCAATTGTACAACCTCAGAAGAGAGTACATGTGAAGGGTCCGGTATGTACTTCCTTAAGAGGGATACATGATAGACATCATGTACTTTGGCCATAGTAGGTGGAAGTGCTAGTCGATAGGCCACAGCCCCGACACGATTAAGAATATCGAAGGGGTCGTTGTACCTTGGACTTAACTTCCCTTTCTTTCCAAACCTCATTAACTTCTTCCATGGAGATATGCGTAGAAAAACCATGTCTCCAACTTTAAACTCAAGGTCTCATCGACGATTATCTGAATAACTCTTCTGTCGACTCTGGTCTACCTTGATATATTGATGAATGGTTTTCACCTTCTCCGCCATTTCCTCGACCATTTCTGGTCCAATCAGCTTACGTTCACCGAAATCATGCCAACACACCGGTGTTCTGCACCTTTTCCCATAAAGGGCTTCATATGGTGCCATTTGGATGCTCGAGTGGAAACTATTATTATATGAGAACTCAACCAGAGGAAGATGTTGATCCCATCCTCCTTTAAAGTCCATTGAGCATGCTCTCAACATGTCCTCAAGTGTTTGGATAGTCCGCTCGGATTGGCCATCATTTTGAGGATGATAGGCCATACTGAAGTTCAGTTCAGTATTCAGAGCATGTTGAAGACTCCTCCAAAACTTAGAGGTGAATCTTAGATCTCGTTCAGACACAATAGATAGTGATACTACATGAAACCTTACCACTTCCCAGATATATATTTGTGCCAGTTGATCAAAAGAGAAATACTCCCGAATAGCAATGAAGTGTGCAGTCTTTGTAAGACGATCCACAACAACCCAGATTGCATTGTTGCCTTTGGATGTCCTTGGAAGTTCAGTGACAAAATCCATGGTGATGTTCTCCCATTTCCATTCTGGAATGGGCAATGGTTGCATCATCCCCTTAGACTTCTGCCTCTCTGTCTTCACTTGCTGACACACCAGGCACTTTGATATATATTCAGCGACATCCTTCTTCATATTATCCCACCAAACGTTTTCTCAGAGATCTCGATACATCTTTGTGCTCCCTAGGTGAATAGAGAAATTTGAACTATGTGAATCATCCAAATGTTCCTTCTTCAGCTCCGGACTTGATGGAGCACATAGTCTTTTCCCAAACTGCACAATTCCTTCTTCATTAACATTAAAGTCAAAGGATTTCCCTTTTTCGATAGCTTCCACTTTTTCTTGAATTCCCACATCAACCTTTTGAGCATCATTTAACCTTTCCAAAAGAGACAGTTGAGCAATCATTTGTGAAAGGATTGATGATGTTCCCTTCTCTATGATTCCCATGTCCATCTTCATCATGTATAAAAATATTGGATCCTTCTCAATTCTCATCATTGATAGAATCGCTGGATCCTTTATACTTAGGGCATCTGCCACCTTGTTCGCTTTCCCAGGGTGGTAATGTATTGAACAATAAAAATCCTTGATGAGCTCTATCCATAGTCTCTGGTGCATATTAAGCTCTTTCCGTGTGAATATATATTTAAGACTCTTGTGGTCAGTATATATCTCACATTTCTCCCCATAGAGATAATGCCGCCAGATTTTCAAGGCAAAGATTACCGCTGCCAACTCCAGATCATGTGTTGGATAGTTTTGCTCATGGATTTTCAACTACCTTGAGGCATAGGATATCACTTTATCATTCTGCATCAGCACAAAGCCTAAGCCCTTCTTCGAAGCATCACTGAATACCACAAAAAGTTCCCCACTTGTGGGTAAAGTGACCACATGCGTAGTGATAAGCCTCCTTTTCAACTCCTTGAAACTTTCTTCACATTCATCACTCCAAGAAAAATTTACTCCCTTTCGAGTTAGCTTGGTAATAGGGTCGGGAAATTGTGAGAAATTACTCACAAATCTTCGATAATATCCAGCTAACCCCAAGAAGCTACAGATATCTGTTACCAATGTTGGCCTCGGCCATCCCTCAATTGCATCTGTTTTGGAGGGATCCACAGATATACCATTTTTTGTGTTGATATGGCCCAATAATGAGACCTCCTTCAACCAGAACTCACAATTTTTGTAATTTTCATAGAGCTTATCCTTACGCAAAGTCTCTAGTATAGTTCTTAAATGATCCTCATGATCTTCCTTGGTTTTGGAGTATATTAGAATATCATCTATAAAGAATACCACAAATTTGTCGAGGTAACCTCTAAAGACTCTATTCATTAAGTCCATCAAGATTGAAGGAGCATTAGTGAGTTCAAAAGGCATTACTATGAATCCGTAGTGCCCATATCTTGTGCGAAAAGTAGTCTTGAGGATATCTTCCTTCTTCACCCTTACTTGATAATATACCGACAGCAAGTCCACCATGGAGAAGTATTGTTCTCCACGCAGTTGATTGAACAAGTCATCAATTCTTGGGAGAGGAAACTTGTTCTTTATTGTGATTTTGTTAAGTTCACAATAATCGATGCAAAGCAGCATTGACCCATCCTTATTCTTGACGAAGAGGACTGGTGCACCCCATAGTGAAGCACATGGGCGTATAAACCCTTTATCCAGATTCTCCTGTAGTTGTTTCTTCAGCTCTTCAAGTTTTACAACAACCATTATATATGGAGTCTTGGATACTGGTAAGTCCCCGGGTGTAATTTCAATTGAGAATTCAACATCTCTTATAGGAGGAAGAACAGACAGTTCCTCAGGAAACACTTTAGAATATTCCCTCATAATAGGCATTTATTCAAGGATGGTTTCTACCTTGGACTCAATCATCTGCGCCAGATACGCATGCTCATAAGGCAGTAATATCCATACTTGAGATTATGGAGCTAAAGGAAATTCATCTTCCTCCTTACAGTTGTATAGAATCGGGGGCTGATTCTCCATATGGAGTGTGATTTCCCTCTCTCAACAATTTATGTTGGCTCTATATAAGGAAAAACAATCCATGCCAAGAATTGCATCAAATTCCACCAGAGGGATTATGGAGAGGTTCACCGGGAAATTAAATCCACAGATTATAACAGGGGAGGACATATATTCATGGGATGCAATGATTGCCCCATTTTTCATACTCATCAAAATCTTTACTTCCATGATTTGTGGTGGGGGTAAGATTGTTCTACTAAACTTTTGAGATATAAAAGAATGCATAGAACCTGAATCAAAAATTATGTTCGCTATTATTGAATGAATAACTAGCGTACCTGTCACCACTTCTTTGTTGGGGTTCACTTCGACAGAAGTGATGGAAAAAGCTCTTCCTTGCTGCCTTGGAGGTTGTTGGTTGCCTCAGAAAACCCTTGGATTAGGGTACTGATTTGTAAGATGCCCTGGTTCTTTGAATTTATAATAATGAACAACGCATTGAGGTTCGATCGGAGAGTTCCTCTCCTCTTTCGCAGCCGCAGGTCTTTCTTGCCAATAGTTAATAGCTAGGTGCCCTTCTCTTCCACACCTGAAGCATTTCCTCCTCCCCTTAAGGCAATTTCTAGGGTGCTTCTTTCCGCACTTTTGGAAAGTGGGGTGCTGGATCTTCTTAGCACCATTGGATTTATCCATCAGACCACCAGCATTGAAGTACACCTTACTCTTCTTATCACCATGATACCCTTGTGATTCTCCAATCTCCATTTCGACCTTGAGGGCACATCGGACAATTTCCTCATAGCTGTCGAAGTCACGGATCGCCAATGCATTCCGCAGGCTAGGATTTATCCCACCAAAGAAGCGTTCAACATTGCATTCGGGGGTAACGACAGAGCCGGAAGAATATCGTGCAAGCCTTGTGAAGTTTTCCTCTTAAACTCCAACAGATTCTTTATCTTTTTTTCTTTAGGGAATTGAATTCCCTTTCCATCTTAAGCTGGAGGGTGCGCGGAAAATATTTATCGAAAAAAATATTTCAGAAATCCTTCCATTCCAACGCCACGATCTCCTTGTCAGGCTTCGTATTTTTTATCAATGTCCACCATTGATCTACTTCACCCTCCATACGATAAGCCACCAAGAGAACCTTCTCTTGTTCAGAACATTGAAGGATAGAGAAGATCTTTTCAATAGAGTTGATCCATTGTTCAGAAATCGTGGGATCGAATGATCCACTAAAAGTACGAGGCCTTTGTCTCATGAATCTCTTGATAGCGACTTGTTCTTTCTTAGGGGGGGTTGAAAGTTCCTCTTGATCTGTGTTTCTATTCAAAACTTTAGTTAGCTGAGAGAGAAGCGTGGAAAAGTTCACAATTCTCGCTCCCATTGGATTAGGAATCTCATTAGTACAGTCATCACACTGATCTTCACAATGGTTATTAGCCTAAGTCATCCTATTACCGACCATTGGATGGAATAAAAGGAAATTTAGGGGTAACACATAAAGGGTAATCCAAAGACAAAAGTCAATGACTTATAAATAAACATTTATTTCCTTAACTCATGAGTCTATAGACTTCAATCTAGGCTTTTCATGATCTACTATCTAACATATATTCTTAGGGGAATTTTTTTAATTCCCTTAGTAGGGGTTCATACTAAGCTTGTAAATTAATCAAAACATATCCCCTAGGAGTTTCGTAACCAAGAGTACAACAAGGCCCGTTGTCGTGCACCAGGTCCCGTTCGAGTCTAGCTCATAGCGGTGTTTTCGGGTTTTACCCCTAGGATACATCTGTGCTAGAGCTGCCTCTACCTACTCGTATCCAGACAGGGATGTATTTTTTTTTGATAAATCACTTACTCAGTACTTACCAAAACATAGGGATTTTTTTATTAAACATAGTCTTGCCTCTAAGGCTTTACTAGGGTTTTCTAATCCTAATCCCAAAAATAACTAAACCCGTCCTCTGATACCAACTATGACAACTCTGTTTTTATTACAAACTTAAACATGATTTATTACATAAAAAATCACTTGATACAATAAAGAATATCGAGAGGTTTAGTTTCTTTGGGTCTTAGGATCATTACATAAAAACTTAAAACATGAAATACAATATCTTTATTGAAAACATCCTTTACATGACCACTACATTCCCTCATACTTAGCATTGCATGGGATAACCTGAGGACATGCATAAAAAAAGGGTGAGCTATAAAGACCAATAAGGTAATACACATGGAATAAAATGAAGAGTACAATACATGTTAGACATTAGGCATACCAATAGAGAACAATAGAAACATGAACATAAAGGCATGATAAAGCATGATAATCATAACATGGAAATGTGGCGAAAACACTTAACATGGAATTAGCATGAGCCAAGGGTCATCGCACATGGAGCATGAGTAAATCCTCATTGCACATAAATCACGAGTAAACCCTCGTTTCACATGAATTAGAATGAGTCAACACTAATTTCACATGACGTATCATGATACTATACTTTACCCAATGCATTGGAGCGCTATAAGGGTGCACCCTTCTTAAACATTTCATTTCATGCATAAGTGTGCCACATGGATCATAAAACAAGGATTCATAAAACATAATAATTTATTCCATGATAAATTAATGTGGAATTCATACATGAAACTTTATAATCAATAAGTAAACGTGCATAATAGTGAATACCCTTGATGGAGAAATGGGCATGGTATTCACCACACAATGGCATTGGCTTAGAAAATCGGTGCGATTTCGGCAGTGTAACAGCGTGACATAAGAATTCAAAAAAATGGTTGATGAGAGAGAAAGGGGTTCCTCATAATATTTAAATGTAATGGAAAGTAAGGAGGTCATATAGATACATTAACAATTGTAATGGAATTTAGATTCATGATACAAAAGTATTGCTTGAATGTAAATGAGGAGAGAGAAGTTCCTTTCAAAATTTTGGCATAGTAACAGGTGTACATGGGGGGAATTTAATGAGAGAGAAAGGGGTCTCCCATCATTCAAGCATAAAGAGGTAAGTATGAGAGAGGTGTGAAACCATACCCCAACATTCATAATTGAAATTAAAAGGGCAAAACAACTTAATGAAAATTGGACAAAAATGAGAAAGGAAGAAAAACCCTTACTTGGAAGTGTGCTTCCAAAGGCTTGAGAGAGGCTTGAGAGAGGCTTCTTGGGAGCTTGGGGAACCTTGGGAGGATTCTAGAGAGAGTAGGGCAGAGGTTGGATGAACTCCAAAGGCTTTGAGTGAGGAGGAAGTGGGATCTTGGGTGGGTTTATATAGGAAAGGTGAGAGAATTCTTTATTATTTAGGTTTGGGACCCCCTATATTAAATTAATCCAAACCACAAACCATCCCATGGTTTTTTCCCACGATTTTTGGAAAAGGGAAGAGGAAAAAAATATTTTATAATTCCAATATCCGAACTTCTTAAAATAATAGGGTTTATTATGTGGAGGTGAGTCACACTCCCATGGAAAACAATTTAAAAAGACAAGGTGTTTAATTAGTCTTGAAGGGTCCATTAATGCTTTGAAAAGTAAGTCAAAAAAACCCAAAATCACATTATTTTAATGTTAAAACATATATTGGCCGAACATAAATATTATAGTATTTTATTACATCACTATTGGGTCATTAAGATGTCATAAAACACATTATATATTTAAACGGTATTTAATTTTTTCCCAAAAATTTTTCTGTCTCCGAAAATTATGAAAAATTCACCGTTGGATAATTTCAAAGTCCTGATTCCATAAATAACATTTATTTTATCTAAATAATTTTCTAAATATGTTAATTTTCACTTTTAAAATAAAAACTTACATTTATCAAAAATTCACGGGTTTTGACAAAAATAGCTTTCAAACCTTAATAAAAATTAAAATTGCATTCATAAATTTATATGATCATTTATATATAATAAAAATTAATTTAATAATAATAATAATATTTTATTAAAATATTATTTAATTCAAAAATCCCTTAATTTAATAAAATATATTTCTTGATTAAATAATAACTAAAAACACTATTTTCACTTTAAAATCTATTTACAATGTATCAATAATGACAAGAAAGTATATTCATTATTATATAAAAAAAATAATGTACATGAACATAGTACTATTTATTTGTTACATAACCCCTTAAAACAGTCTCATGAGACCTAAGGGTAAGGTGTGCGATGGTGACAGACTATTGGGGTGGCTCGGATAAAATCGCCCGAGTGGTAATTTCTATCAACTTCCACTTCTCCCATAGATGGTCTCGTTCAAGATTGACATGATGAAGCTCAGCTTGGGCTTACTCAAGAGAGAATCCCAAGGATGCCACCTATTTTCCGAGTTTTGACAAATGGGCCTCATATGGGGCAATTCTACTAGATGAGACCATCGCTTCCATTGTCTGAGTAAATTTGGATTTGTTAAAGCCCTATATTTATACTAATCATGTGATCACTGTTCAACTTCTATATTAGCAACGGTCAAAATTCTTAACATAAAACCATAGAATTTGACATTTTATATAAACATAAAGAGAAATTTAATTAGATCAATAGGGATTTCCATTAATGAAACTTTGGGTCGTTACAATACTATTTGGGGAAATATTTATAAATATGTATAAAATATTCAATATGAATATTTGATAAGGAATATTTTTTATTCGATATGAAGAATGTTTTGAACATGAAATACATGGGTTGGGAACCATTCAAGGGAGGCCCTATAAGTTAGGGATCGGTTAATGAATGCACGTAGATGTATCGACAGTCTCATGAAATGAATTAGTTGTAGACATTGGAATAAGTAAACTGTCTCTTCATGGTAATGGTTTCATGTACCGCTGAGACAAGATGTCAAATAATTAATAATTTCCTGTATATTAGTTTTAGTTTTTATTCATCCATGAGATTTTGCATTGACATATCCTTGGATACTTTTCATTTTCAATTATTTAGTTATAATGAGTTATTATTTCATTCCTTTGCAAATTTATTTTACCTTATCTATTTATTTTAATGGATTGTGTCTAGTTATTACATTTCCATATTTTTTATATACTTCCCTCTTATTTTATTTATTTTATGGAATGTGAGTTCAGTTATTTACCATGTCCTAATTTTTATTCTCATTGATAAATTACTTATACCACTATATTTTTTCCTTAATGAGAATTTTAGATCACCCTTATTATTTATCTTTAACTAGGAATCCAAGAAGTGCACTATAAAAGATATACAAATATTTATTAGATGAATTAGAGTTATCCTAAAAGTTTTTTATTTAGAAAAAAGAAAAAAATGATGTTGTAATTAGTATATTATATTGTAATAAAAGTGTCATGAATGTATCTAGTTTACCAAGACTACTAAACTCTTAGTCTTTCAGGATTTGATTCCTTGTAGTCATGACAATTTAATAGTAGAGAACACCAGCTCCTGGCCTTGTGAGGTCAGGTGGCTGATGTTCATATTAAAGGGAGGTTTAGTAGCATCCTTGGGAACTAGATTTGTTAAAACATAGATTACATAACATAACCCTAAGGTATATTTTAGGACAATTATAGAATAATATCCTATAATTTTGTTAAGGTATAGATTAAGTTTGTCTTCCTAGATATAAACCCCTATCTAGATACTATAAGTGGATGTAGTTATAGAAAAACTGTTCATAGGAATAATAACACTAACGAAATATTTTGATCTTGACTTAGGGTAACCTGGTATATGACAACGGGTCTTACTGTGAACCTATTTTGACAATCCCAGCTGATATGACTAGGATAATTCACATTTTCTATACAAACCATTATAAAGGATTCAAATAGATAATGAAAATCAATATCCTTGGACATAACCAAGGTGTTTTAGACTGAAGATAAAGTGATGTGACATAGAAATCCTACAAATTATATTACTGATAAAATCTTTACTAAGGAATTACCTACAAGGAAATAAATGGATGAAGTATTTATATAATGGGGTTATATTGAAAACCTCAGTTAAAAGGATAATTATTGATTAACCTTATTTCAAGGATGTACTTCATATTTATTTTATAAATTATATTAATTTTTTTTAGAAAAGGAAGACCTATAATCCATGTGACAACCAATAATATCCAGAAAGGCCTCGGGTCTTGAACCCATGACCGAAGGACAATAAAGGTTTGATTCCAACCACTAACTTACGAAATTTCCTTGGTAAATTTTCATTATTTTTAGTTAAAAAATTTTATTACTATATGTTAATGATGAACTAGTAATATCACTTTTCAGAATTCGTTATTACTATATGAACAATATTGGTTTTATAATATAGTTTAATACAAATAGTTATACTTGTCACTATTTTTAAGTCCATTCAATCCTTTAAAAGCTTATTTTAGTGATTTATGCATTATAAAAGTCATTATTTGTAATTAATTTTTTGTAATAAAGGAATGAATTATAATTATTTTGAAACAAAACCAAGAGATATTATTGTTAATATGAAATTGAAATGTTTCATTTAATAATATTTCTTTATAATCTTGGTCTGAAAAAAATTACCCAACATTAGAAAAATGACTAAGAAATAAAATGTTGTCCTAATAACATAATTTCTGTTAATCCGATGGTCTCTTAAATCATAAAAGATTTATGGATTTCAGGCCCTCATATTTTTATTGACCATTCACTTGTTTTTTATTGATTACCTCAATAACTCCCTATAAATATTAATTCTTTTCATCCAAGTTTGTATCTCTACTTTCCAATGATGTTCTCCACTTAGAGATCTCGTTATAGGGTATTCCATGCGACCTTTGTACTTACCATTCAATATTTCATATAGGATGAATTATGAACCCCTATTATGATATGGGATTTCAACAGTGGCAGTATCAAACAATCTATCATCATGATCGAGTTTTAAATTACAAGGATGTCACTTAAATAAGGTGGGGAGAATGTGGGACCCAAAAAATCTAAAGTGACCACCTTGTATTCCATAGCGTGTATGACACACAACACCAAGAATGTGAGGTAACATAATATATAGATACATTGTAATATATTTAATATTTAAAATAGAATATATATATTTCAATTCATGAAACACCATGTCAGTGTGTGTTACACATTTTAGAGACCTTCCTCGATGGCTTGCATTACATACAAGCCCACGTTTTATCGAATAATTATATATTATTAAAAAATAATGTGATATAAACTAATTATTAAATTAGTATTTATTAATAATAATAAATAAAATATGAAAAATATGGTTTATAAAAATATATAATTAATTAATTGGTTTAAAATTAATTATAAATTAATATAAGATACAATTCAATATAAAGTGAATATTTTTATAGAAAATAATTTTTATGCTAAAAGGGAAATTTTACTAATAGATTCAATTAACTAAAATTAGTGAGTGATATTAATGTAATATATATATATATATATATATTATTCAATCAAATATTTTTTATATTGATCCATTAGTTTTGATAGACATAAGATAAGAACAAACTCTATTTTACACATAAAAACCTATATTTTTCGTAAAGACAATTTTAGAACATTCTAAGGGAGAACCACTTTTAAATCTGAATTTTAACACATTAATTGATTTTATATGTTAAATTAAACTTAATATTTTTAATATAAACATAATAATTATGTTATGTTGAATTTTTTATATTTTTCTAAAACATTTCATTTATTAATGAATAGATAAAAATATTGAATTTTAGTTCAAAATTCATTTTTCATCTAATTTATTAATAATGATAAATTATTATTTTTGTTGGTAATAAAGTTTAATTAGATAACATTTTTTCAATTAATACAATTTACAACATTGGAATCAATTTCACTTTGAAATTTTATTATAAAAACATAGCAAACTTTCAGACGTTTTTATTTTAAAAACCCTCATTATTGTCCCAACCATGGGATTAAATTCAAATTATTTTATGCCACTTATGTGATTGAAATTTGTAAAAAAGGACTAAATATTTTTAATCAATAAAATTTAAAATTTATTGAAAGGCCAACATTATTTTTGACCAAAAATATTAGTGAAATCAATTAAAATTACTTATAATTATTAAGGAAAAATCAAGATTATTAAAAGACTAATCCTTTATCATAAGGGCCCAAATGAATTATAAACTTGTCCAAAACCAATTGGTTTGCCTTATATATTCCATTATCTTTCAATTATTGAGAATTTTTTTGAAGACTTTTTTCAGGTAAAAACGTGCGTACACATAACTTATTTTTAAAAATAACAAGTAAGTCGTTTTACTCCCTTATAAAAGGCCACCACCTCTCTCTTTTACTAACACCTATAAAACAACATAGGTTCCACCTTTATCTGACCATATAGATTCCCCAAATCCCTACCCTATACATTTATGATTAAATTTTGGTAGTAATCCTTCCAAGGAAGCCTTTTTGTACAAACTAAATGACGTTACCCAAATAAGAGGTAACGTCTTCTCTCAATCTCTATAGTTTCATTTATATTCTCCACCACATAAAATATATTTATTACATGACTATATAAAAACTCCAATATAATGTATATAATAATATGAATATCTGTAAAGGGTTCTACATATACTTACACACACCACTATCTAATGGGTAACATACACACTGTTTTTCTATATGGCGAACTACTGCCTCATGAAATAATGATTGTTCACTTTTCCTTTACAACCTAGAAAAAAGGATTTTATGATGGAAAATAAGTTTATATATGTTATATTTTATATTTATTATTTATTTATAATTACTTAATAATTTAATTACACATATCTTTAATACATTCCATTTTATGTTAATACAATAACATCATTTGAAGTAGTGTGGACTACCACCCCCACAGAGTAATGTGATTCATTCACACTATACGTGGAATGTATAAATTATGGTTTCAATTGAAAATATGTGAAAGAAAGACCTATATATGATATCATGAAATAATTATATTTTAGTAAATATAAAATATATACTTATATATCATTTTCTTTATTATCCCTTCACACACTTAAAAAGTGATAACGTCATTCGTGGATGTGTGAACTACCACCTACTCAAAAAGATGTGATTAATTTTACATCATAAGAATTATATATATATAATTAAATACAGTCAAATTGATTATATAATTATCATTCTATAATTATATGGTTTTACGTACCTTCATTCAATAATGATCATTGAAAAATGAGTACATTACTAATGCTTACAAACCACCTACCATCTCTATGATTGTAACTTTGATTCATTTTTCATAACCATATTGAATTAGTAATTTTGAAAGTACAATTAATGTATAAATACGATAATTATTTCATTATTATTTTTCTATAGATGTTATATAATGACCCGTATGACTATAGTTGACCTACCAATGTCGTTTTTGACACATAAACTAAATTTGGTCAAAACTGCCGACGAAAGCATAATTTTTCAAGTATTTATATACAACATAGTAAAAAGTGAAATAATAGAAATTATATACATGAAAAATTTTCTACATAAAGTATACAAATAACATATGTTTATTAAACAGAATGTTAAAGGCTATTTACTCAAAAGGAAACTCAAGGTAATAGATTCTGATATCAATTTTTACTTCCTTGAGATAAATTTCATGTCCACAACTTACATATTTTGTGTGGTGTATCTAATTACCCTCTTATTATATTATATCATCAATCCTTTTATCTTCACATTATTTTGAACATTCTTTTAATGTTACTCCTTGAGGATTATGATTTAAAATTTTTCAAAGTGTCATGAGACACTTTGGAATGTTTAAATATTATTTTCTTTAATAATAACCTTAATGATCACTCAATGGAATCTAAATTACAGGAAATTATATGTACATTGTTAAATAAAACATTTTATTTTCTCTGTTATGGTTATTCCAGATCATTTTAAAGTATCAATACCATTTTCCACTAATTGGTGCAAAAATCTTTTTAGAAAATGTTTTTCTAAAAACATGACTTAGTATACCTCTTTAGTCGGAAAACCTATTTTCTTATAAAAGCCCCGGTTTATTAAAATTCATAAAAAAATGTTTTTAAAATTATTGGACAAAGAAAATGTTACCATTTTTTCATTTACCAATTTTTTCAAGGGAATAACCTTTTTGCTTTACGAATAAGAAAATTTTCAAACCTTTAACCGTGAAAAAGAAATGTTCATTTTACCTCATATTGGTTGTATGGATTTACCCACCAATATTTCATTGAATATTCATTTTAAAGTTTATAAAGTTAATTTTTAAAGAAATTTTTTTAAAGTGATTTTTAAAGAAATGGTTTTTCAAAACAAAAGGATATTTTTATCAAGAATGTTTTAAAGCATATTTTTATAATTTTTTCATTTATCAATGAAAAAAACCATTTATTTTACTACACTTGGGTTATATTTTATCGATACCATCCTTAATCTTCTTATGAATGGAATATGGTTGATATTTCCAAGGATATTATTCATATTAACTTCTTGGATCCTTTTAGTCCCCTTGAAATATTAAATTTCCTACGATCAATTGACATTGAATTTACCCTAAATATCCAAATCAATTTTAATGGATATTATTATTTCCTAAAATATATACCATTTTTATAGGGTGTTTACATTGAATGTTATTTGATTATTTGGTGAAATACTGATAAATATGTATACTTTATTTAATACAAATATTTGATAAGGTGTATTGTTTATTCTATATGAGGAATGTTTTGGACATGCAATAATTAGGCTCAGGATTATTTAAGGTAAGTCCTACCTGTTGGGGATCGATTAGTGAAATCCCATCAATTAATTGGTAGTCTTAGGAGACAAATTAGTAGCAAAAATTGGAATAGGTAAAGTGTATCTTTATGGTAATGGTTCCATGTAACAAGGAAACATGGCGTCCAATAATTAATCATTTCATTCATATTAGTTTCATTAATTATTCATCGAGAAGATTTTGGGTTGACATATCTATAGATATATTTAATTTTTAGTTATTTAGATTACATGTGTTTGAGTTTCATACCTTGAATTATTTATTTGTTCTTATCAATTTATTTGAATGTAATATGTCCAGTTATTACATTGCCATATATTTTAGGCACCTCCATCTCATGTTAATGATTATATGGTTTGTCTATTCAGTTATTTATCATTTTACAATTATTATTCTCATTGATTCATTATTTATTTTTCTATATTTTTCCTTTACTTGACATTTGAGATAACCCTTATTACCTTTATTTTCCATGTAATCTAAGAAGCATAAAATGAAAGATATTCAAGGATTTACTAGATAGATTAGTGTTATCCTTAATGTTATTTATTTATAAGGAAGAAAAAATTATGTTATTATTAGTGTATTATTTTGGAATACAAGTCACATGTTTGGATCTAGTTTACCAAATGTACTACACTCTGGTTCTTTCGAGAGTAGATTCCTTGTAATAATTCAAATTAATAGTAGCAGACATCAAATCTTGGCCTTTTGGAGTAGGGTCTGTACATCTACAGTCATGTAACCATTTCATGGAGCATATTTAAATAGTTTTCATGGAATGCTTAAAAATATCCATTTTAAGTGAATATTGAATTAATTCATGAACTGAAATTATTACCAAAAATAAATTTTTATCATAAAATATCATATTATTAAAACACATTAAATTCCCAATTAATAAATTATATTAAAAATATTATTATTTTCATAGATATTTCTGAGATAACACTTTAAGCAAGGTTCATTTAGGTGGTAAAATCGACCAAATTAAGAAAAAATTATAAAAATTGAATTGGTTAGAAAATTAAATTGTTTAGATAAAATATAAATTTTAACAAATTTTAAAGGGTTAAATTTTTTTAAATGATAAATAATATTCAAGATAATTTTACATAAGAAGATATAGAAAAATAATCCAAAAGAAAATTTCACTTACATCGGCAATGCTAATCTCTTATTGAATGACCTCTTGGGCATGTTGGGTTTTGGAATTATTTTTGGGACCATAATCTCTAGAATATTATATATATATTTAGAGAATTAATAATGATATAATATATAGGGTAGATCTATTTTTGTTTATCTTTGAAGGGGTGGATGATGGATCCTTTAATAAGTTAGGCGAGTGGTATTTTTCATTAGTAATTTCAAAATATAGAAAATAAAGTCAAAATCTATAAATGTGGATCCAAAGTAAATCAATTTTTATGATATGATAGTGGGTAATGATAATTCAACAATAAAATAAATTGGAGTTCATTTTTATTTTCTTTTTTTGCCTTATCTCTTAATTTTACCCCTAATTAACCAATAAAAAATTTATCATGTGTTATAACTTTTACTTTGGTAAATTACTATTTATAACTAAAAAGTAATATAAAACTATTACATAATTTGAATAAAATTAATAAAAATATTATTTTTCTGTGATATTGAATTTATAGAGTTTGTAAAAATTAATATTAATAAAAGTGTCCCTAACACAATAAAAATTGTTATTAAGAAATATGACCTTTCAATCATAACAATAAATTTACATTAAAATCATGAATATTACTGATTCACATATAATTTATTATTTTATTATAAATTACTTTATTTTTACATTATTTTAAAATGAATCTATAACTACATATATCATTATGAATAATTAATTAATGGAAAATAACCAAAATATGTTTTTCTAGAATAAATGAAAACTTATGTTTGAAAACATCAAGAATGAGATTCCAAACTCAAAATGATATCATTTTATTCTTTATCATAATACATAAATCCATTTTTGGATGAATAATACTATTTATATATTTTTATGTGACTTATATATAATAATGAAGATAAAATATTATGGTATTTGTAAAAACAATATTTTCACCATTCATTTAGAAATCAACCATTTTAGAAAAATACAAAAAATTAACCCTAATTGTAACATCCTAAGTAAATAAAGAATAATAAAATTTCATATTTATTAATATTTGTGAATTAACTATTAATTTTAATTTAAAGGGGATTTTGTGTTCGATCGCGTACCCGATACGCAACAACGAGTTTCTTTGAAATCTTACGTTGCACACAGTGTTGAGTTATACAGAAAAATAATAATATAATATTATTATTTCAAATGATAGTTAACTCCTAGCCATTGTATTGGCCGGAATGAAAAACACTAACTAAAATATGATTACATATGTTTGATAAATGTTTTTACATTTATCCAATAAATTTTAGAATCAAAAAATAAGAAAGAATCTGATTTTAAGCACAAATACTCTAATATTCTATAAAGGGTTGATTTACCACCTTTTGATGGGGAAATATTTTTAAATATAGTTTTTTCACTTTTATATGTCTTATTTTACAAAATAATTTTCATCTTTAGAATAGGGACATCAAAATTTACTTTGGATGAAATTTTGATATTTTTCAGATAATGTTCATTTTTTAATGAATAGTCAAAAAATGATGTATTTTAATTCAAAAAATCCTTTTAATATAATTTATTTATATGGTTAGACAATATTTTTAACTATATTTAATGATTAAATAGATTATATTTATACCATTTAATCCAATGTTTTCCATTGGAAGTAATTTCACTTTGAAAGTAGACATTAATAAGTATATATCTTTTGATGGTTATTATTTCTTAAAAGCATGTTTTTTGTTTTGACGATGGGAATTAATTATAAAATTAATTAATGCTACTTATATGTATTTAATTTTTAAAAATATACATCATTTTTTAATTCAGAATATCAAATTTATCTTAAAGTGAATTTTTTGGTATTTTTCTGAAAACATTCAATTTTTGATAAATAGTGAAAAACACTGTGTTATTGTTTAAAACCAAATTTTTATTTAAATAATTATTTTTAAATTTAATTTTGTTTTAAAGTCAAAATATATACATAATTCCTATATTAATACAATGTAATTAATTGGAGTCATTTTATAATAAGATTAGATATATAAAATTCTATTGAACTTTATAACGTATTTTTACCCACCTTCTAAGTGCTTTTCCAAATTTGCATAAAACATAATTTTACCACTTCTTTGAATTGAATTTAAAAAAATCCGACTTACATGGTTGTCATTAGTATGTAAAATTTGGTTCAAGGGGATGAAAATAATTTTTGGGGAATAATAACTTTTGACTTTTTTTACTACAATTAAAGGTAATTATGGTAATTTAAGGTAAAAATAATATTATAATAATTTATAATTTCCTTTAAACATTTCTTGACCTTATTGGATGAGTGATGGGAGACCAAGACAATCCATGGGTCAATTTTGGGACCCCATGGAGCCACTTGGGTAAGATAATGATAGTAATTATTTTTTATTTAAATTAAATATAAAAATGTCAAAAACATGTATTGTTTTACTAAATCAATTTTAACGTGGGGTTATATAATTGATATATTTGACTATAAATATTAATTATAAATCTAAAAAAGTCTTCCTAAATATTTTTTTTATAATTTTTAGACAACAAATAAATAAATTTTTTATGACATAATGATGATGCATTGTTTAAATCATTAACGAATGATTTAAATAAATAAGAAGATAAAAATTAAAAAAATATCCAAAACATGTCTGATTATTATTGGATGATTTTATTTTGAACACGGGCCATGTTATCTTCGACTTTAATGATTTTTGGACCTTTAAAAATTAAAAATCATTTTATAATAAAATAATATTATCAAAAATTCCAAAATAGCCCCTCCTCTCCCTTATAAAAATCCCTAACTTCCTACCCATTTCTCACACTTCTCAAGCCCTTGTCTTGTCCAAACTATGATCCAATAATCTCCCAAGGTCCCTCTTTTAATCCTATAATCCTTACCTTAGGTAGAAATCACTTCAAGAAACCCTTTTGGTTCAAACCAAATGGAGTTACGCGATTTAAAGGTATCGTTTCCTCTTAAGTTCTTTTGTTTTATTTTATTTCTCCAACCTCCTAAAATATTTTTATTCATTTCTTTTATAGAAACAAAAGTATCCTAAATATAGTAGGATGTTTTTATGAGAGGTATTTCAGCTACACTTACTGACACCTCCATCTAATGGTTAAAAACATACTCTTTCTGTGGACGACGAACTACTGCCTCATGAAATGATGATTGTTCAATTATCTCCTACCGCCTCTCATGGTGGCCATTATGATGGAAATTTATTTTTATGTGAAATATATTATATTTATATTTTTTTAATGATTCTGTATTTTTCATTTATAACATAACTTTTTGGATTCCATAATTGGTAAACGTGATAATTTTATTTGAGGAAGTACGGACTATCACCCCATCAAAATGATATGACTCGTTCATGCCATATGTGGAACATATAAAATATAGAATTTATGAACTTATGTAACATATATAACATATATATTATACTTTAATTATAATATACCTATGAATAATTATGTTTTTATTCCATTAAAATATGAAATAGAAATGAAAGTAGCGTTCATGCGTATGTACGACTTACCGTCTCCATGAATGATACATTTCATTTCTTATCTCCAAATGTTAAGTAATATTATAAATAAATATATATAATGCATATGTATTATATATATGAAATCTAAATTATGAATATAATTCTTGATATAATGGAATTTTTACCACACAGATAATTTATACTTATAACAAGTTCATTTTTTACTCAAGTTCTGAACGTCGACAAAATGTACGATATGAAATAAAAAAATTAACTAATTGTTATAGCAAGGTAATAAGTGATATAAAAGGAATAATAAACTTGAAAAATATTATTAATAAATTATAAATTAACTTAAGATTATTATTCAATAAGAAAAAGGAACATATGAGCGAGTTATGTCGGACACGTGGTAAGGGGTTTCTTATCTCACTTCTAATTCCATGAGGTTTCCATTATTCACCACTTATATATTGAATTTGGTGTATTTTGTACTTAAATTTGATATATATTATCATTATTCTCTTTATATTCATGTTATTCCATGATTAATTTCGTGGATATTAGATTTTGGTCATATGACTTGATTGATTACGTCGTAATATGGGGTTTTCATCTCACTTTTTATTCCCGTGAGATTCATGCTATATTTTCCACTATTTCATTTTGTGTGGTGTATGTACATCACTTGATTATACTCTTTGTGTAATATAAATTCATTTATGGGTATTTACATCTTTAATTTATGATCCCTCTTTCATGTGGTGTTTGTTTCATAATTTACCAAATCGGTAAGGGAACATTTCACCCTCCTCTTTTAAAAGACATCTTTTTTTGTTAGGTCTTATCATTTACAAATTCTTATGTTGAGATACGTTATTATATATTATTATTTTTGAAAAATTTCATATCAGAGTGATGAGATACCCTTTTTTCTCTCATCAACTCATTTTCTGAAAATTTATGTGATGCCGTTAGGCTGTCGAATTTTTGTAAGGGAACTTCTTAACCCAATTTTCAATTCATTAGGTTAAACTTCTACCTATTGATTATGTCATTATATGAATATGTGTGAATAAACTATGATATTTTACACTTAATATCCACTTATATTTGGTGTATTATTATTTTTCACCCATAATTATGTAATTGATTTATCCTTAATCTAAGGATACGATCTTTGTAAGGGACTTTGTCTCAATTTACATTCTATTGACACATAATTGTTTTTATATAGAAATTAACTTATATATGGTGTATATACTTCCCTTTGACGTATTATATCATGAATATCTTTATTCTCATGACATTATAAGAATTTATTAATGTTATTTCTCAATTATTTGTATTCAAGCATCTCTCATTTGGTTAGGATCTCTTTAACTAAAATATCATTTTAAATGACTTAAATATTTATTATTAATTTCCATGTTTTAAAAATGGTTTTAATGATTTATTTATATGTATATTAATGTTTTAAAATGATAATTACTTTAAAATCTACAAAGTGATATGGGAAAATTTGATTCAAAGGCCTGTTTATCAAATGATTTAAATGGTTTTGAGATTGGATTTATTATGTTAATATCATGAAATGATATATTGTGATTGCAATGTGGAAATGATATCTTTAATTTTTTTTTATGTGTTATGAATATGTTATGGTTCTTGGGCATTGTTTATGTATATGGGTGGTTCTGTGATTAACCTAGGGCGGGTGAGCCTGAGACAGCTCTCCAATGCATTGGGTAACGAGACGGAGGTTAACATTAATGTTTCTCCTAAGTGATTTAGGGAATATACTGTGATGGGTATACCAATGTAACTCCCTATGTAGCTGTTATTTCTACAATATAAGTATGATATGGACACCACAAGTTACCTTTATGATTTATGATTTATGAGAATTATTAATAAATCTTATGATTTCATAAGGTATGTTATGATTGAAAATTTTGGTTTCATTGCTTTGAATTTATTGATGGGATAATGTTTTAAATCTTTATTTTATATCCCTTACTGAGCTTTTTATTATCATCCCATGTTTTTGAAATGTTTTCCACAGGAATTAAATATGAATAAGGGTCAAGTATGAGATCAAGGGAATGTCATGCTGTCTGAAAACATGGAACTGGACATGACTCTTTTTTTATGAGTTTTTATTTTACGAAAAAAATTGAAACTTAGTAAGAAGTGTCTACTATGTAATTTTTGAGATGTAATCCAATAGTTATGGCCTAATTATCTAAAACTCTAAACCTGAAAATATCATCATTGTGAATTATTCATTTAATTCAAGATTACATAATGTTTCAGGTCCAAGTCCTTGTAGTTGGTATCAAAGGTCGGTTTAGATAACTTTAGAGGTTAGGGTGTTCATAAGTGACATAACCATAATGGTTAAAATAGTGGAAATATTCATAGTTTTTTAGAGAAATCGAATGAGTTTAAGATAACATGAAAAAGTATATTTTAGTGTTTAACATCCTCATAAGATAATATATGATGATTTTACTGATATACTCACACTAACCTTTTTTTTAGTCAATGGTTAGATATAGAAACCATCAAAGTAATAATGGATGTGAAGAAAACTATGATGGTTTTCTGAATGAGGAATTGAATGAAATGGGAGCTGTAATGAGAACTCTTGGGGTTATTCTCAACAAACTATCTGGGGTCATGATTAGTGACCTAAACTATGGTGATTTTTATAAGGCATCGTATATGTGAGAAATAAATCCATACAGAAGTTTTGGTAATAATAATAATGGTATGTATGTTCAAAAACCCATGTGTTAGGGATGTGGAAAAAACACCTAGGAAAATGTTTCAAAGGGACAAAAAGATGCTATATATGTGGAAATTAATGTCATAAATCAAGAAACTTCCATATAAAAAGGAAGAATCCAATTGACTCTAGGAAAGGGAAAGAAGTGATTTCTGAGGGATCAATTGAATTTTTTAAATGTGGTGTGCATAGTCATCATACAAACAGATGTCCTATGAATAATTTTCAGGAATGGGATCACTAGGGTCGTAAAAGTTTTTGTTTATCAATACATAATTCCATTCTGATTGAGGATGAAGAAAATGACAGGGACCAATGAAAGGTATGGATAATTTCTTAACATATGTTTTGATATTATTGAATCTTAAGACATGATTCATGATTTTGTTTATAGGAAAGAAGTATTTCAGAATAAGTTGTAAAGAAATGGTTAGTAGATCATGAATAACATTGAATGAGTAAGAAGTCAACATATAAGGGATTCAAGAGTTATGGTAGATTTTAAGATGGTGAAATGATTAAAAGTATTAAGGCTATTTTGATGATGGGGTTACATTAGAAGGATTTTTATAGTATGTGTAACCCTGATGTTTGATATATGAAACTTTTATTCAAGGAATAATTATCTGTTTTTTGTGGATATAGTTATAAAGAACCATTTGGGTTTATATGATCCTGGAATATGAGGCAATTATAGGTTAATACATTTTGGGATGCAAAATGAAAGTTATTAGATAAATTTTTTGGTTAAAATATGTTATTGTTATTTTTGATGAATTTATCTATTTTTGGGAATTTTATATAATTATATAGTTTTTGAAAAAGGACAACATACAGACCGCGTGACAACCCATCGCATCAGACAAAGCTGTGGGAATCGAACCCACAACCGAAGTCCGACTGGGATTCATCACCTACCACCGGACTAAGTGAAGTCCCTGGTTAATATGACTAATTATTTTTAGATATATGATTTTATGATTCAAGAATAAGTTGATTTTGGGTTATCTATGGAAATGATTAACCTATCATGGCGAATATTTGATTAGGTTAATTAATTTTCAATATAAGACTTTAAGAGTAAATGATGTTATTTTGAGATAAATGTTATGATTTTTCATGGAAGACTATGTGATTAAATCCTTATGATATTTGGGTTTGAATCTTAGTTTGGATTACTTTGAAGAATTTTATGGACAACTTTTTATTGAATGGTCTTTGTTGAACTTTGGGTTTTGATTGAAAAATTTTGGAGATTAAGAGTAGTTTTTCTTTTTGTAAAAGATTGTCCTTTTTGGGTATTATCTAATCTCGCACTAACCATTATGGTTTTGGTTATGGTAAAAAGACATGATAAATATATAGTTCATCTTTTTTGGATTATGTTATTCTCTCGAAGTTGATTACAACACTTTCAATGTGAAAAAGTCATCCTGAATACTCATTTTTTGGGGAAAATATGAGTTTGTGTTAGAAATATAGTAAAGGATGAAAGTATATATGTCAAGTAAGTATGTTTCCTTATGTTTTTAGTTAATCTATTAAATAGATTCATCAATGAAAAGTAAATTAAAACAAAAATGTTGTATTTTAAATTTTCTTACTCGGTAATCAAAGACTATTTAACCCATCACAATTTTGGGATTTTTTGGTCATTAACTTTCTCCTAATCTTTTTTTCTATCACTCTTTATCAGACCTTAAAAGTTTGTTTCACTTCCATATCCATGTTTTCCTACATGGAATCCTAGTATGGGCTATCTCAGGTGACCTTTGTACTTCTATTTATTTCTTTTATAGTAATATTTGTTTTGACTCTTTTTCCGATGTGGGACTTTCAATGAAGTTTCCAAGGCCAATTTTAAAATTGTAGGACACAAATCCCAAACGGGGGGAAGGATATAACATCCTAGGTAAATAAAGAATACAAAATTTTTATATTTATTAATATTTTTTAATTAAATATTAATTTTACTTTAAAAGGGATTCTGTGATCGATGGCATACCTGATACGCAACAACAGGTTTCTTTGAAATCTTACGTTGCACACAGCGTTGAGTTATACTGAAAAAATAATATAATATTACTATTTTAATGGTAGTTAACTCCTAAACATTTTATTGGCAGGAATGAAAAAAACTAACTAAAATATTATTACACATGTTTGCTAAATGTTTTTATATTTATCCAATATTTTTTAGAGGCATAAAATAATAAGGAATCTGATTTTAAGCATAAATACTATAATATTCTTTAAAGGGTCGATTTACTGCCTTTTGATATTGAACCCTTTTTAAATCTAGTTTTTTTCACTTTTATATGTCCTATTTGAAAAAATAATTTTCATCTTTAGAATTGGGACATCAAAATTTACTTTGGTTGAAATTTTGATAATTTTCTGATAATGTTCATTTTTTAATGAATAGTCAAAAAATGACATATTTTAACTCAAAACAGCCTTTTAATATAATTTATTTATATGGATAGACTATCTTTTTAATTGGTTTTAAAGAGTAAATAGATTATATTTTTACCATTTAATCCAATATTGTACATTGAAATTAATTTTACTTTGAAATTGTACATTAACAAGTATAAATCTTTCGATGGTTATTATTTTTAAAAACACATTTTTTGTTTTGATGACGGGAATTGATTATAAAATTAATTAATGAAACTTATATGTTTTTAATTTAGGAATATAGAAATAATTTTTTTATTCAGAATATCAAATTTATCTTAGAGTAAATTTTTGGTATTTTTCTGAGAACTTTCTATTTTTTATGAATAGTAAAAAACACTGCGTTATTGTTTAAAACAAACTTTTTTTAAATAATTAATTTTAAATTTAATTTTTTTTAAAGTCAAAATAGATACATAATACCTATATTAATACAATGTAATTCATCGGAGTCCTTTTATAATAAAATTAGTTATATAAAATTCTATTGAACTTTTTTACATCTTTTTACCCACCTTCTAAGTGCTTTTCCAAATTTGCATAAAACACAATTTTACCACTTATGTGAATTGAATTTCAAAAATATGTCAATAATGGTTGTCATTAGTAAGTAAAATGTGGTTCAATGGGTTGAAAATAATTTTTGGTGAATAATAATTTTTGACTTTTTTTAACCGCAATTAAACGTAATTAGGATAATTTAAGGTAAAAATAATATTATAATAACATAAAAATACCTTGACACTTGTCCTAAACTTATTTTATGAGTAATATCCGACCAATAAAATTCATGGGTCAATTTTGGGACCCCATGGAGCCACTTTGGTAAGATAATGACTTTAATAACTTTGTATTTAAAGTAAAAAATTAAAATGTCATAAACATGTATTGTTTTACTAAAACAATTTTAATGTGGGGTTATATAATTGATAAATTTGACTATAAATATTCATTAGAAATATAAATAGATTTCCTACATCATTTTTTTATAATTTTTATACATAAAATAAACAAAATTATTTAAGACACAATGATCATGTAGTGTTTACATCATTAATGAATGATTTAAACAAATAAGAAGATAAAAATTAAAATGATATAAAAAACTTGTCCAATTGTTATTGGATGATTTAATTTCTAACATGGTACACCTTATCATAGAAATTAATGATTTTTAGACGTTTATAAAAATAAAATCATTAAATAATAAAGTAATATTTTGAAACATTCCAAAAGAGCCCCTCCTCTCCCTTATAAAAAGCCCTCACTTTCTACCCATTTCTCACAATTCTAAAGCCATTGTGTCGACAAAATTCGGCTCAAATAAGCTCCCAAGATCCATATCTTAATCCTAGAAGCCTTAAAATAGGCATAAAGAACTTGAATAAACCCTTTTGGTTCAAAACAAATGGAGTTACCCGATTTAAAGGTAACGTCTTCTCTTAAGTTCTTTTGTTTTATTTTACTTTTCCATCCCCCTAAAATATTTTTATTCCCTTATTTTATTACAACTATAGTATAATAAATATACTAGTATGTTTTTATGAGAGGTATTTTAGATACACTTACACACACCTCCACTTAAAGGGTAAAGAACAAACTGTTTCTGTGGACGGTGAACTACTGACTCACGAAACGATGATTGTTCAATTATCTCCTACCGCCTCTCATGGTGGAAATTATGATGGAACATTATTTATATGTGATATATATTATATTTATATTGTTTAAATTCTTCTGTATTTTTCATTTATAACATACCTTTATGTTTTCCATAATGGGTAAACGTGATAATTACATTTGAGGAAGTGCAGACTACCGCCCCCTCAAAATGATATGACTCGTTCATTCCATACATGGAACATATATAGGATAGAATTTATGAACTTATATAACATATATTACATATATATTTTAATTTAATTATAATATATCTATGTATAATTATGTTTTCATTCTATTAAAATATGAAATAGAAATGAATGTAGCGTTCATGCGTACGTACGGATTACTATCTTCATGAACAGAGCATTTCATTTTTATCTCCAAATGTTATGTACTATTATAAATAAATATATATACTAGATATATATGATATATAATACATATAAATGATGAATATAATTTTTTAGATAATGGAAATTTTACCACATGGACAATTTATAATTATAACAAGTTCATTTTTGACTCAAGTTCTGAACGTCGACAAAATGCCCGATATGAACTCAAATAATTAACTAACTGGTATAGCAAGGTAATAAGTGACATAAAAGAAATAATAAACATGAAAAATATTATTATTCAAGTATAAATTAAATTACTATTATTATTCAATATGAACAAGGAACATAGGAGCGAGTCAAGTCGGACATGTGGTAAGGGGTTCTTATCTCACTTATAATTCCGTGAGATTTCCATTATTCTCCATTTATTTATTTCATGTGGTGTATTTTGTACAGAAATTTGATATATATTATCATGATTTTATTTATATTCCTAGTATTCCATGATTCATTACGTGGATATTAGCTTTCAGTCATACAACTTGATTGATTACAACATAGTATGGGGTATTCATCTCACTTTTTATTCCCATGAGATTCATGTTATATTTTCCACTATTTTCTTTTTTGTGTTGTATGTACTTCCTATGATTATAATCTCTGTTTAATATACTTTCATTTATATATATTTAAATCTTCAATTTATGATCCTTCTTTCATGTGGTGTATGTCATAACCCATCCCCTGGGGCCCGTGTCGTGACTACCCCAAGACTGCCTTTCATAGGTCATGGGCTGGAGCTGAAAGGCGTATTCCCTAAAACCAAGAAGGAATTTCCTTTATAACCTGTAAACACACGCAACAAAGAAAGTAGAAAGATATGAACACCAGTAAACTGTATAATAAAAAGAGTGTGTATAATAAGTAAAGGGGGCCAGAATACCAGCCCAACTGGAAAGTATAAGAAAACTGAAATATACAAGTAAGCTGAACGGCTTTGGTGAACACCCGCCAAGGATCCTACCAAAAGGTTCGGTACAACTATCTAATAGTCATCTCTGTAGTACGCCTCATCTAATGTCCACCTCCGAGCTACCTCCAGTCCTGGTACCCTCGTCCTTAGTCAGCGTTGTCCGTCATCTTCACCAAACACCACAAGGTGCGGGCATAGCCCGTGCATGGGTGAGTATAACGATACTCAGTAGGGACCCCAAGACTCTCAAAGGTCTCAGTAAATCAAAAAAGGATAAACCACAAATCATGTAAACATCAGACAACCCTACTTAGGTATATTCCCATACATATACCCAAGTTATCAAGCATACCTATCTCATTCATGTGGAAACACAAGGTCCAACTCAAAAGCCCTGAGTTCAACTGTTCCAAAAAGGAAGGAATACTATGAAGGTAACACCACAATGGTAAGTACCAAAAAGGTAACGCCATACAGAAGAATAGGAAAAAGGTATCACCATAAAGGTAAGTACCACAAGGATACATCACACAGAAGAATACCACATAGGTATCACTATGAAGGTAAGTACCAAGAAGGTACGCCATGCAAAATATTACCACCATGGTATTACCACGAAGGAAAGTACCACACAGGTATGATACATAGAAGAATACCACAAAGGTATCAACACAAAGGTACGTATCAAATAGGTATTCCACATAGAAGAATATCACAAAGGTTTCACCATGAAGGAAAGTACCACACAGGTACGCCACACATAAGAATACCACAATGGTATCACCACGAAGGTAAGTACTACATAGGTATGCCACATAAGAAGAATACCACCATGGTGTCACCATGAAGGAAAGTACCACACAGGTAAGCCACACTGAATAATGCCCCATAGGTATCACAACGAAGATAAGGACTCATCTTACACCAGGTATGAATTAGGTAAGGTAGTAATGATGATTAGAAGTAACTACTGAATAATATTACTCTATTAAGAGGTAGACCAATGTAGGATACTAAATCATCAAACCCACATAGGATCCCAAATCATCTGACCAAGATAAGATCCAAATACATCATTAGACCCACATAGGATTCTAGTACAACAGACCCACGTATGATCCTAGAGTATTCCCATGTGGATTCCTGGAGTGGATCCAAGTGATAATTGTGAAAACATACCCACAAAGGATCCCAATGAAAAGACCCACATGGGATCCCTTTCTCATGTTACAGCTAGCTACAGGGATCCTGCACTAAGCTTGGTTGTTTCTGGGAGGGTCCACTCCTCAACCCACAGGTCGATACTCTAACTACCATGAAGTCTCAAGAAGAAGTATCCCAAAGGACCACCATGTAAAATGGGTCTCAACGCAATAGACGGTGCATCAATCAGACGCCCGATCTGTAAGTTATTGGACTTTTTTCCCCGATGGCCCGGTTGGATTTGTGCTCGATCCAACCTGGCCATAACCCAACTTTATCCAACACTCAATTAGAGTATTCCAAAAATACCTTCTCAATACAAGGTTTCCAAATCCATATAAGGTTCGTCAAACGGACACCTATATCCTATGATATGGCCTAAATAACGAAAGGGGTTGAAGTCGGTCCGGGTCCGGTTCAACCCAGTCAGAGTAACCTGGCCAGACCCGACCTAGGCCGAGCCGACCCGGTTTGGCCCGACCCCGCCTGCTAGGTCTGTGGTGAGGTGTCCTACGGGGTGGACCATGGTGTGGTGGACCATTGGGTCTGTAGTGTAGTGGCCTGCTGGGATCGCGGCTGGCCGGATGGCCAGCCTCCTCCGTGCGGCCCGGTCGCGTGTCACGCCTCCACCAGTGGCCAGCATAGGGTCGACCGTCATACCCTCGCTACCGCGGAACAAGGCCGTGAATATTCTACATCGGGCATTGTACTGCTACCCATTCATTCCACCGGCCACCACCGACCGCCGCCCTTGATCCACCGCGGCCGATGGGCCGCAGCCCTTCTCCAGCGGTGCGGTCGCGCCGCCGCCTTCGTCACGGCCGACCGGAGTTCCGGCTGCCATTATTGAGTCCCACCGGTTCCAGTCTCCGACACTGGTTGCTGTAATCCTCCATAGTGAAGAACAACTAAAAAATTATAGGGTTACAGAGTGGTCGGTCCATGTTTGTTTGGCCTGTACCCTCCGCATTAGAGTGGTAGCAAGCGGCTTGTTAATTCTTGAATCATGAAGAATGTCAAGAATGGGGAATGAGGTATACATATAACAAACCCTACCTCATGTTCATTGGAGAGGATCCACGTTTGAGGAATTTTCAGCATTCATCATCCCCACAACAATCCTCCAATGACGCCACTCGATCATCGTTCTTCGGTTCATGGTTCGGGGTCACTCGTCATCGCTCATCGGAATAGGCTCCGTCCTCCAAGTGTTGGGCATCGTGAAACTTTACTAGAGCTTCGTCGCTTAGTGAATCTGTGCCAATTCCTCCCCCCAAGCTCCATATAAATAAGATAGGGGTAGGGTAATTAATGATCGTATAATTTTTGGTGGTTAATTCAATAGGAAACTTCCTAAATTCCCATGACACTATTACTTAGTATTTGAAAGGTCGAGCCATTTAATTTACATTTGTGCAATTAAATGGCACATTTAATTTCATTGCGTTGGAACAATTAAATGGGAGGATTCCAAGGGAATTACCCACATTAATGAGGGGTTCGCGTGGTCCCCACCTCCATGAATTCACAAATGGGGGTTTTCTAGCTCGGGTGGTCCCCACCTCCATGCATTCAATTGGGTGGTTAAAAAATAAAATAAAACGTTGATCTTTATTTTATTTTTTTTCCAATAAAAAAAAGAAAACTAACATTCATCTTTGACCTAATGAAGTCGAGGGGAAGCTCTCCTAGGTGAATCTTGGTGCTGCGGATTCAATGGTGTCCTCAGATTTTTAATCTGAGCACCATTTCAAATTTTAGAAAATGCCACTCGTGCATTTATTGAACACACTTGGAAAAAAGTTCATAAAATTAATAACATTCACCCTCAACCAGTTCCGGTCAAGGTTAGGCTCTACCTAAGTGAAACACGTCCCAAAAAACCCATCGGTACTCTTAGATTTCCAATACGAGTTACCGTTTAAAAGTTATGGATTTTACAATAAAATAATTGTCACTTAATTATTTTATTTACGGCCAAAAACTAACTTTCACTGGTGACTCGCACAGCCCAATGTTAGTATCTTCCTAAAGAATGCATACCCTCATGAGTTCAATAGTGGTCTCAAATTTTCTATCTGAGTTAACATTTGTGAGTTGTCATCATTTAAAAAATAAAACTATTTATTTAATTATTTTATTTAAGGTTATTCCATTTTTGGGTTTTCTCACAGGAGGCCCGCACCGACCAAATATAAGACATGCCTAGGGTAAACCCTCCACCTGAGTGCAATGATGACCCCATATTTCTGATACGGGAAACCATTTAAGAGTTATTTCACATTTTCAGGAAAACTGCTCACGCGCGCTATTTAATGTTTAAAAAAACATCAACGGATGATTCCAGGCACTCTGGGCCTCAGAATCACTCACCGACAGAGTTTTCAATCTAAAAATAATTCTATATCAAAAAATATTATACGGAATTTCTGGGACACTAAAATTTCCCCACCTTAGGGCTTTATATCCCTGAAATCCATAACATAGAATAAGAAAACAAATGGGGGTACTTAGCACAGATCTGGGCCTCCCGCTCCCTTGTGCTCTCCTGGAGGATACCATGCTACCAACGAATGCACAATAGTGGAATCAACCACCCATGAAGGACCTGCTTCTGTCGATACTCAATATCTACTGGAACCTCCATAAACGTCTCCCCATCATCTACGTCCATATCGCCATGGTCGATAATGTGCGATTGATCGTACAAGAATCTGTGGGGAAAGAGATAGATGGTTTTCCACCTCTCCCACTCAGCTGAGAATCTAGATTGGTTTGATGAACCTCGGAGATAACTTTCCACCTCATCCAAAACTCTAAAAACCTCGTTGAGGTGAGACCCGTAGGAAGACATGGTCTTCCTCCTCCTGTCAGCATATGACTTTTGCCGGCTGTGTGCAGTCTTCACTTGCTAACAAGTGATACAAAATCAAGCACTGCTTCCTTCACCCCTGGCCATCAGTACTGATGCCAGAGGTCCTGGTACATCTTCACCACACCATGATGTACCACTGAAGGAGATGTATGGATCTCCCTCAACACCTCCTATTCAATTGTCAATGGTACCATGGTACGTCCTCTGAAGAAGATGACATTATCCCCACCTTTAAAAAATCCATCAGATGTCTGCCATGAGGATATCTGAACACGTCAAGCCTCGCAGTCTGTGTACCCTCGCTGCGCCTCCCTGAATCGCTGAAGAAGTGGGAGAGTGACTATAAGAGACCAAAGAAAAGATACTCTATGTCGATCCACAAAGGATATATGAAAAGCGGCCAGCTGCTCTGTCACCTAACGTAGTAGTTCTATACCATATCTCCTACTGAGTGCATCTTCTACCACATTCCTCTTCCCAGGAGTATACACTATATTGAAGTTATATTCATGGAGGAAATCTAGCCATCATAGAAGTCCCCCTCTCTTTGAGGAGGTATTCCTAGAAACATCTTTTGAAAAGATGTCCCAAAACTCTACCACTCCTACTGAAAAATCAAAACTTATGCTGCCATGTGGGTAAGGATGGGCGAATCAAGAGTGATCAGCCACACCCTCCTATGCATGAGATGATCCTATGCTGCCTGGGTTTCCTTTTTCTCCGACCAAGGAAAAACCATTACAACATTGTAGATAAACCACAACCCTTTTGCCTAATATAGTCAATCTGAGTTTGAAATGTGGATGTCCCATCCATACCCAAACTAACGTCGTAAGGCCTCGATGCTTCCACCAAGAGGCTCAAACTAAGAATCTAGCCTCAAGTTCTAGTTTACACTTTCAGCGTAAGTTTGATTATTGAGTGTCCTCCCAAAGGTATCTCCATATGTGAGGGTCAAGTCAACGGTTTAACCGGAAACTCTAGGTCTTGGACAAGGTTTGTGGATAGAAGGAATGATTGGTACCTATTTATATCGATACAGCCGCTAGTAGTAGACAAAGAAAATATCTCGAATCATTCCTAGAGCCCTCAGGCCGCACTCCATGATCGCATGAAACTACTCCCTTCCCCTGTGCTCCAGCTCCTTAAGCATGGTGGGGAAAACATAGTTGGTGGTTTGTAACATGTCGAAATGTACACCACCTCATGCTGCTCTCCTAGCTCTGCTTCGACACATGAAACCATGAAAATTAATCTGTCCCTTTCACTCCCTCTTCCCCAAACATTTTAGATGCCCAAGTCTCTAATACTAGTGTCAGTTCCCTGCTTTCCAATTGCTAACATTCACTAGATGTATCCACTCAGCCAAAGAAAATTCAACCACAAAGGTTCTCTCTAGCACCCTAACATAAGTAGAAATGCATAAAGCTATAGTGTTGGATCAGATGTCCTTAAAGACACCTCTCTCAGAAGTCCGAGCCCTAATGCATTGATCATATTTTATTCATAGAGTACCAGTAATGGTTGGTATGCCTCGATGAATACTCAGCTACCAAGATGTCGTCCTGCGGAAGCTGTAGAGTCACTACTGAAATATCATCCCTTAGCTCTTTATAGTAAGAGACCGCCTTATCTGAGGAAGGTTCTCAAGCTTGTCCATAGAAATGTCACCTCTTCTCAAGATCAGGGTAACCTAAACCCTGTCATCATCCTGCTGATCCATGAAGAAGGCTCTCTATGAGGACCACCATCTGATTGAATGGTGCCCTGGATTGATGGAAACTTGGCCACCTCCTCAAGACAATCCTTTACCGACTGTGAGTCGAGCTTTCCTCGGAACATGAGGGGTATCTAATGCTGAAACATGTGTAAGGTACTAAGCCTACGAGTGTCCTCTATCAGTACTGTCAGTCTTAACTACTAACCAACGGGAAGTGATATAGCTGACACACTACCCGAAGGTACTATCTCGGGTAATGGTCTACGTACCGAAGCCTCATCACTATGCGGACCATCCTCATGGTCACTAACTGAATAAGACTAGTAGATAATATCACCATCTTCTCTACTAGTGTCTCGACTAGGCGGAAAACTCTTGCAACCGCCTCCAGCCAGCCCCTAGATGCATGCAAAACTGTCTTGCCTCGAAACCTCAGAGGCCTCTCTTGCTGGAACTCGTGCAACATGCTCAGTCGGCGTGCACCGTCCGCTAGTGCAGCTGGTGGTATCTGCTTCCCAACGGGTGGTGGTGCTGCTGGCACACCACACGAAGGTTTCATCATAGTAAGAGGGCCCTGCACCGGAGCCTCGTCGCTCGGTTGGCCGTCATCATGTACTATCTCAGGAATCCTAGCTGAATGTCTACACAGTGGAACCCTAATAAGGAATAGGTGTGCCACAATAATTATGTTATACCTGGTGAACTGACTCAAGAAAACAAAAGAAATACTTTTCAAAACATACACAATCAGTGTTTTCATGTGCTAAGTCAGAAATCAGAACTCAGGTTCCTGGTGTATGGATACGTCGGACACCACACCAACACAGGATTCCCTAAACTGATAACTACACTCACTACACTTAACACTATTTCTGTTAAAAAGATCAGAGTCCTATGTTCTATGGTATAATTGATTCCTCTGATACCAATTTGTCATGACCCATCCCCTGGGGCCCGTGCAGTGACTACCCCAAGCCCACCATCCATTGGCCAAGGGCTGGCGACTAGCACCGAAAGGTGTATTCCCTAAAACCAGGAAGGCATTTCCTCTATAACATGAAAACACACACATATAAGCACACAACAAGATACGAACACAAGTAAAATGTATAGTAAAAAGAGTGTGAACATTATATAAAGGGGGCAAGAATACAAGTTCAACTGGAAAGTACAATAAATATGGAATGTACAAGTAAGCTGAATGGCTTCGGTTAACAGCCGCTAAGGATCCTACCTGAAGGGTAGGTACAGATCTCGATAGGTCATCTCTGTAGTACGCCTCATCTAATTTCCACCTCAGAGCTACCTCCAGTCCTAGTACCCTCGTCCTCAATCAAAACTTTCTGTCATCTGTACCAAACACAACAATGTGCGGGCATAGCCCGTGCAGGGGTGAGTATAACGACACTCAATAAGGACCCCAAGACCCTCAAAGGTCTCAAAAAATACACAAAGGATTATCCAAAAAGCATGTAAACATCTAAAAACCCTACTTAGGTATATTCCCATACATATACCCAAGTTATGAAGTATACCCATCTCATTCATGTGGAAACACAAGGTCGTACTCAAAAGCCCAAAGCTGAACTGTTCCACAAAGGAAGGAATACCAACAAGGTAACACCACAAATGAAAGTACCAAAAAGTCAACGCCACACAAAAGAATTCCAAAAAGGAATCCCCACAAAGGTAATTACCACAAGGATACATCACACAAAATAATACCAGTGAGGTATCACCACGAAGGTAAGTATCATGAAGGTATGCCACACATAAGATTACCACCAAGGTATCACCACAAAGCAAAGTACCACACAGGTATGAAACACAAAAGAATACCATAATGGTATCACCATGAAGGTAAGTTCCACACATGTACACCACATAGAAGAATACCACAAAGGTTTCACCACGAAGGAAATTACCACACAGGTATGCCAGATAGAAGAATTACACAAAGGTATCACTACGAAGGTATGTACCACACAGGTACGCCACATAGAAGAATACCACAAAGGTATCACCATGATGGAAAGTACCAAATAGGTATTCCACATAGAAGAATACCACAAAGGTATCACCACGAAGGTAAGGACTCAGCTCACACAATGGATAACTTAGTTATGGTAGTAAAGATGATTAGATGTAACAACTGAATCATATTACTCTTTCAATAGGCAGACCCATGTAGGATCCTAAATCACCAGACCCAAATAGCATCCTAAATCATCAGACCCACATAGGATCCTAATACATCATCATACCCACATTGGATCCTAGTAAAATAGACCCACGTATAATCCTAGAGTAGTCCCATGTGTATTCCTAGAGTGGATCCTAGTGAGAATCTCGAACACAGACCGACAAAGGATCCTAAAGCACAAACCCACAAAGGATCCCTTTCTCATGTTACAGCCTGTTATAGAGTTCCCGCACTAAGCTCACTTGTTTCCAGGAGGGTCTTCTCCTGAAACCACAGGTCGATACTCCAAACTACCATGAAGTCTCACGAAGAATTATCCTAATGTACCACAATGTAAAAGGGGTCTCAAAGCGACATACGATGCATCAATCAGACGCTCGGTCTGTAAGTTATAGGCCTTTTTTATCCCGTGGGCCCGGATGGATTCATGCTCGATCCAACCCAGCTGTACCCAAACCTTATCAAAAACTCCAATGGGGTATAACAAAAGGACAGTCTTGATCAAAGGTTTCTAGCACTATAGACGGTTCTCTAAATAGACGATTGTATCCCAAGATATGGCATAAATAACGAAAGGGGTCAATGTGGGCCCGGGTTCGGTCTGAACCATCCTAGGCCGACCTAACCCGATTCGGGTTGACTCGGAATGCTGGGTCGACTTGGCCCGTGGGGTCCGGCCTGGCCCGCTGGGCGGACCACGGTTTGGCGGACCACTAGGTCCGTATTGCGGTGGCCTGCTGGGTGGCCCGTGGTGCGGCCGCCGGTTGGGTCAATGGTGCGGAAGCCCATTAGGTCCGCGGTGCAGTGGCCAACACTACGGCAGCCTGCTGGGCTCGCGGCTGACTGGATGGCCATCCTTATCCGCAAGGCACGGTCGTGCATCGTGCCTCCACAAATGGACGATAGTGATCCGAACTCCCACCCGTCACCGCTACAACACATGGATGTGGCTCTTCTCCGCCGGGCAGCACAGATGCGCGCCGCCACCCCTTTGTGTGGACGGCCACGGCCCTTGCTCCGCCACGGTCAATGGGCCGCGACCCTTCTTCAGCAGCGCGTTCTGGCTGCCGCCTTCGTTGCGGCCATCCGTAGTGTCAGCCTCCATTCCTGAGTCCCACCAGTGCCAGTCACCGGTACCGGTCGCCGTCATCCTCCATCGTGAAGAACAAATCAAAAATCATAGGGTTACAGAGTGGTCGGTTCATGTTTGTTTGGCCCGCACCCTCTGCATTAGAGCAGTAGAAAGTGGCTTGTTAATTCTTGAATCATGAAGAACGTCAAGAACGGGGCAAGGGTTATACAAATTAGAAACCCTAACTCAAGTTTGCTGGAGAGCATCTGCATTTCAAGAAGTGTCGGCATTCTTCGTCCCCGCAACAGGCCGCCAACGACGCTTCTTGATCAACGTTCTTCAGTTCGTGGTTCGGGGTCGCTCGTCACTACCCGCCGGAATCAGCTCCGTCCTCCAAGTGTTTGGCGTCATAGCACTTTACCAGAGCTTCATTTCTTGGTGAAGCTGTTCCGATTCCTCCCCCCAAGCTCCTTATAAATAATAGAGGGGGAGGGTAAGTAATTATTTTCAAATTTATGAATGTTCATTTAATAGGAACCTTCCTAAATTCCAACAACGCTGTTACATAGTATTTGAAAGGTTGAGCCATTTAATTTACGTTGGCGTAATTAAATGACACAATTAATTGAATTGCATTGGAACAATTAAATGGAAGGATTCCAAAGGACTTCCCCACATTAAAGGGGGTTCATATGGTCCCCACCACCTTGAATTCAATGATGGGGGATTTCTAGATCGGGTTGTCTCCACCTCCAAGCATTCAATTGGGTGGTTAAAAAATAAAATACAAAGTTGATCTTTATATAATTTTTATTTCTAGTAAAAACATGAAAACTAGCATTCACCTTCGACCTAATGTAGTTGAGGTGATGGTATCCTAGGAGAATCTCGGAACTACAGATTCAATGGTGCCCTCGTATTTTTAATCTGAGCACCTATTCAGAAGTTATAAAAGTTTCTCGCACATTTACTGAACATACCCAGAAAAAAAGTTCATAAAATTTATAATAGTCACCCTTGACTAGTGTATATCAAGGTTAGGATCTAATTAAGTGAAAAAGGTCCCAAAAAACCCAACAGTACTCTCATATTTCCAATCCGAGTTACCTTTCAAAAGTTATGGAATTTTCAATAAAATAATTTTCATTTAATTATTTTATTTACAGCCAAAACTAACTTTCACTGGTAGCACACACCGGCCAATGTTAGTATCTTCCTAAAGAAAGCATACCCTCACAAGTTCATTGGTGGTATCCGATTATTAATCTGAGTTACTGTTTTTGAGTTATTATAATTTGAGAAATAAAATAATTTATTTAATTATTTTATTTACGGTTATGCCATTTTTGGGTTTTCTCACAGGAGGCCTGCGCCGACTAAAATTAAGTCACGCCTAGGGTAAAACTGCCATCCTGAGTGCAAAGGTGATATCATATTTTTGATCAAGGCAACCATTTAAGAGTTATTCCACTTTTCATGAAAAATTTTTACACGTGCAATTTAAAGTTTAACAAAACTTCGACGGATCATTCAAGGCACTTCGGGCCTCGGAATCACGCACCGTCAGAGTTCGAAGTCTTGAAATAATTCCATATAAAAAAATTTATATGAAATTTTCCAGACATTACAGTGTATGTTTCATAATTTACCAAATCATTAAGGGAACCTTTCACCCTCCTCTTTTAAAAGACTTATTTTTTGTTATGTATTCTCATTTACATCTTCTTATGTTGCGATATGTTATTCTATATCATTATTACAGTAAAATTTCATGTCCATGTGATGATACCATTTTCTCCCTCATAAACTCTTTTTCTAAAAATTTCAAGTGATGCCGTTAGGATGTCAAATCTTTGTAAGGGAACTTCATCAACCAATTTTCAATTCTTTGAGTTAAACTTATACTTCTTGATTATGTCATCATGTGAATATGTGTGAATGAACTATGATTTTTTTACACTTAATATCCACTTATATTGGGTGTATTCTTATTTTTAACACATAATTATGTCATTTATTTTTCCTTAATCTAAGGACACGATCTTTGTAAGGGACTTTGTCTCAATTTACAATCCATTGAAACTTATTTGTTGTTATACACCAATTCACTTTTATATGGTGTATATACTGCCCTTTGAAATATTATATCATGAATACATTTATTCTCATGATAATATAAACATTTATTAATGTTATTCTTTAATGATTTGTATTCAAGCGTCTCTTATTTGGTTATAAAATTTTTAACTAAAATATCATTTTTCATGCTTTAAAGATTTATTCTTCAAAATATTTCTCATTAATGTACGTGTTTTAAAAATGTTTTTAAGGATTTATTTATATGGATATTAATGTTTAAAATGATAATTCCTTTAAAATATTCAAATTGGTATGGGACACTTTGATTTAAAGCTCTCTTTGTCAGATGTTTTAAATGATTTTGAGAATGGGTTTATTATGTCTATATATTGAAATGATATATTGTGATTGCAATGTGGAAATGATATCTTTCTTTTATGTTTTTTATATGTTATGAATATGTTATGGTTCTTGGGAATTTTTTATGTATATGGGTGGTTCCATGATTAAACTAGGGTAGGAGAGCCAGAGATAGCTCTCCAGTTCATTGGGTAACGAGACGCAGGTGAACATTAATGTTTCTCCTAAGAGATTTAGGGAATATATTGTGATGGGTATTCCAATGTAATTCCCGATGTAGTTGTGATAGCTACAATGTAAGTATGATATGGATGACACAAGTTACCTTTATGATTTTTTTACTTGTGAGCGTTATTCATAAATCTTATGATTACATAAGGTATGTTATGATTGAAAAGCATGGTTTCATTGTTTTGAATTTATTGTTGGGATAATGTTTTCATTCCTTATTTTATATCCATTACTGATCTTTTTATGCTCATCCCAAGTTATCGAAATGTTTTCCATGTGAATTAGTGATGAATAATGGTCAATGATGAGATCAAGGGAAAGTCACGCTGTCTAAAAACATGGAACTAGACATGACTCTTTTTGTTTCAAGAGTTTTTATTTAATAAAAAAATGGAAACTGAGTAGAAGTGTCTACTTTGTAATTTTTGAGATGCAATGTAATAGTTATGGCCTAATTATCTAAAACTGTAAACTTGAAAAGATCCTCAATGTGAATTATTCATTTAATTCAAGATTATGTAATATTTCAAGGTAGGGTCCTTATAATAATATAAAATTGCAATGATAAATTTAAGAAAAGATCATTTTTTCAAATTAATTTTTTTTTTTTAATTTTATATTTTAAATTAAAATATAATATATAAAAGCCACTTTTTTTGTAAAAATGACTATTTAAACTTTACGCGTTCTTAATATTATTTTATATAAATTTCTAATTAAATATGCATTAATATATTAGTTTATACATTTAAATATTATATATTTTAATCCTTTAAAAGTGAACAATTTAATAAAATTGGGTAAATAATGAATTAATTTTAAAATATTATTTTTGGTAAAAATCATTTTTTAAACTTAAATAGGTGAAATCACATTTAATTTCTTAACATTTATATTTAAAAAATTTGGTTTTTTAGGAAACATCGATCATAATTATACTACTAAAGTAATTAGATTATATATTTTTATAATAAATAATTTATTTTTATTTTTTTACAAACATGAGGTTTTATTATTATTGTAATTTTATTAAGGATGTTTTACATTATAAACTCATAATTTTCCAATATTTACCTAAACTTGTAATTAAATTTGTAATGGTTTATTTTAGTTCGGTGTTTCATATGATACATGCTACTCAATAATGTATTCATTTATTTGAATTGTCATACTAAAAACTATAAGTGTTACATTATACCACCTTAAATAAATTTTTTCCTCGTAATCTTAATTTCTATCATCGATGGAAACATATGCATGTGTTTTTTATATTGTCATGATTAATGATAGAAGAATAAAGTGTTTCTAGTGAAATACCTTTCCCATTTTTCTTAATCATCTTATGCATAACCAAATAGTGAAACCAAAAAGATTTATGATAAAAATTGATAATCAATTGAAAAAATAATAAGGCCCATATCAAATGATACCTTCATTTCAATAAAAGATACATTTGGTTTAATTATAAAATTAACTTTGTTTTAGTTCAAGTAAAATTACCATATGTTTCATACTCTAAATAAAAAAAATCCTTTAATAGTACTAACACAAAATTATTATGAAATTTTCACTTTATTCAAAAACAAATAATTATGGTAACCTATACTTTTAAAATTGAACATAACTTTTATAACCAAATAAAAATAATCACTCACAAAATCACACACCAATAACATTTACCATATTCATAAATAATACAAAAAATATATTAATACTTTACCAAAATAACATGAATCAACATGTCTATAAGTAATTCATTAACACCTAATGCAATATATATTGATCATATTATACTAAAAAATCCAATTAGCCCATTTTTCCAAGCATATATAACCACCTCAACATAAAATACTATATCAAACCAATGAGTTATCTAAAAATAAATAAAATTTTCTTTCTAATATACAATAGATAGCTCCCATAATATCATTAATATCCAAAAAATATAATCACATAACACCTAAAAAAGGTATCAAGGACTTTAAACTTGTGATCGAAAATAATCATATTAACCCGTAATGGAGTACACAACTCTTATATTATCCTCAAACGATAACATACTAACCTATAATGTTATGTAAACCCTAATATGATACCAACTAAGGAACCCAAAACACACACACCTGGATCCATTTCAAAAAATGCTTTCTTAAAAACTTTTCATTGATGCGGACTGGAGTTACATGAATATAACTATTATGAGTCTGCTTATATTCACCTAGCATGCTAATTGACCTGGATCATGAAAATGGTCCAAAATTTTCACCCCATATGAAAACCACTACTTACTTTAAATGGGGGTGAAATCCATATAATGGAGAGACTATGAACATTAATTAGAGTGCAATAAATGTGGAAATGAACAAAGGACAAAGACATCTATAAACATAAGTGTACATATATTAAATAAAAAACATAATATTTCAATGGTGAATGAAATTACACATATAGACTCATTTTTATGCTATAAAAAATCTATTGATCACCCACAGTATGGACCATATAAAAAGAAAATATTAAAAAAAATAAAATATTCTAAACTATTATTCACGAGATGTAACTCAAAACTAGATCACTGACAACTTTCGAGATACTTCAACCCAATACTTAAACTCGACACAAGAATTCCTCATGGTTAAATGAGGATATTAATCTTCCAAATACACTATGACTATTATGCTCAAGCCTAAAATAATATATAAGGGTATCTAGGAACACCGATGTTTTCAAAAGGAGGTGAGAAATAAATCTCAGTTGGCCAACCCTAACTATAAAACAATCATCTTCTGTCATAAAAAAGTTCATACATAAGAAATATTATTATCCTAATCTAATAACAATATCATTAAAAATAATGATAAAATAATGAACTAAATGAAAAGAATTTTATTTCCTCAAAATTTGATTATTTATTTCCCTTTAAATAAAATATATAGTGAATAGTTTGTTTCACATGAAACACAAAAGTATAAAACCCTGATACATTTTATTGAGATAAAAATATATATTTAATTTACATGAAACCATGTATTTTATACTATAGTTTATTACATCCGTTATTATTTCAAAAATTAAATTTTGACAATAAATAAAAATGAATGATATCTTCTAAACAAGGAGATCTCATGGATCATCTTCACCGTTGAGAATCACCATTAATAAAAATAAATATACAATAAGAATGAAAATTGTGAAATTATAAATCATTATAAGGAATTAAAATTTAACATCGGAAATTTAAATGTAATGAATGAGTTTATAAAGGCTATATATTCGATCAATGCTATAATTTTTAGATATGGACATTTTAAATATGGTCATTAAAAATATGTCCTTTTAAAATTTGGTCATTGGATATCTTTATGTTGGATATGTTTATTAAATTTGTGTATTATTATAATGAAATTAAAATATTATATTATAAAAATAATAAATAATCAACCATAAGAATATAATATTTAATTGTAACATGTTATACGAAATTATTTTATATATTAAAATTGTTATTATTAAAGAATATTTTGATAAAATTAAAATTAATAAATTAACATAATTAGATTGATAAAATTAATTTATAATAATATAAAAAGTTAATTTTAATTATATTTTGGTTATTATAATTAAATATTAAATATTTTCCAAAGATTCATTTTCTAAAAAGTTACGTGTGTTTTTAATTAAATAAAATAAATTCAAACTAAAAAATTATTTTAATGATATATATTGATTATATACATAATTAGTTAAACTAAAAATGATCCCATTATTGTTACTAGGCATGTAATATAAAGAAATTATTTATAGGATGGAAAATATATAATATTAAAAAATAACATTTTATATGAAATGAAATTTTTTCATTATGAAACAAAATATATAATTTTTAAATGTTTATAATTTATATTAATAATATGAATAATATATTAATAATAATAGAATATTAATTGACTAGAAATATGAAAATTAATAGTCAATATTTTTAAAAAAATACAATTTATTATAAATACATTTCATTATATTTTACATTTCCAATTAAAATTATTATTCAAAATTTTTTGATTTTTTATTTTGTAAGATAAACATAGTTTTTGGATTCAAAATACCTGTATTATATTAGGATAATTGATTATGATTTTTTCTAGAATTATTGATTCCTAGGTGAATAGTGCAAATTAACATTTTTACAAATACAATGACTATTCTGACATCGTTATGATATTTGAATGTATTTTAAATATATGAAACCATTTTCCTATAAAAATTAGTGTATAATAATTAAAATTATACAATTAAAATATTATGTTTAATTAAAAAAATATATGAATAACATTTTTTAACGTTGATAATAATTCTTAAAAACGATTTTGTTTATTATGCACTACTTATTTTAGAATTAAATGTAATGAATTTTAAAAAATTAATTTTATGACATTTGTTTCATATTTTTATTCAAAATATCTGAAGAAGTCAATAAATTTTGTTTTATTCTACTAATAAAAATTAGTTATCAAGGTTAAAAAATAGTTACATTGATCAAAATAAATTATAACAGAAAGATAAAATAATAATTAAAGACCTAAAAATATTAAAAAAATTTCTAAAAATGAATTTTTATTGGTATATCATCCAGTTTTTACCCCTATCCATTATTGTAAACTTTTTAATCAACTTACCATTGAATGTGACATGGAATTAATATAATATTATGGGTATTTATAAAATTGTATCCCCTATCACTTATAAGAGGTTCCATTCACCACCCAACACGTCTTCATTTCGAAACCCTTTAGAAAGAAAAAATAAAATTAATAGCCCTTGCTAAATCCCATTCCCATGTTTTACAAGTTTTGGACTCATGAAAATAATAATCCAAAAATTATCAAGGAGTTATCCAAGGGAGTAAGGTAAAAAATAATAAACAATCATTATCATTTCCACCCCTTTATTCTTATAACTACCACAAATATAATATAATAATGATAATATAATTAAAAAATTATCATAAATAAACTCAAATATTATTATTTTTATGCCTGAATGACCTGAAGGCTGTAATTTTTATTGTTTTTTGATAACCCCCCTTTCAAGGGATGAGAGGGAACCATTATAAGGCCTCTAGTCTTATATATTACATTTCTTGTTGGCTTAGAGACATTACAGGACCCGTAGGTCTTAAGTAAATCATATATAAAATCAATAATTGAAATGGCCCCTCCCTAGAATCTATATCGTGATCAGCTGTCCACCTTTTCATGGTTGTTCAGCTAACTATCATGTGTAAAGATGCACAGTCCTGGTACCGATGGCAATGCCATACCCTATCATTCTTCATAATACGTTATCCCTACTCTGGTGAATGCACCCTTCTCTTGCATCCTCCTCTAGGGCTAGTTCCTTGTGGAATCTATCTATGCATCTGCATATCTGGTGGCCCTAAAGTCCCTAAGGTGTCATGAAGGCCTTAAGGTGGCCCTAAATCCTTAAAAAACTAAAAGGATGGGGTGGTCCGAAGGCCTTAAGAACTCCAGGCTAAAACTAGTGGCCCAAGGTGAATAGTTCTAGCTACTAGAGTACTAAACAGTGAATGCTACAGTAACTACTACATTACCCACACATTATTACTACAATTACTACTATAGTGAATCTACAGTACCTCGGAATTATAACACTGTCTGGATTCGAACTTGGGTCTTGTGGATACACTTAGAGATACCTGACCAACTATGCTAAGGCTCATGTTCAAAACATGTGTTAGGTTAATGCTCGACTCCCACTGGGGGCCCCGACATGAGTAAATATGATATTTATGACATACATTTTATTCAACAATGAGAAATAAATTTATATCTTCCTTTACATCCATCTATTGAAAAATGTAAACATCACCCACACATACTTGCGTTCTATCTCCTCCAAGGTTAATATGTTTCATCATTCATAATTACGTTATATGGATGGTTATAAATTTCTTTTGATGATTATATATGTTATTTGGGAGTAATAAATTTCTTAAATAAGATTTTTTAAGTATAACATAAGAATTAATTTTCATTATAATGTAACCCATTGATATTAGTTAATTAACCGAAACAATTTCTTCATCGATTCCCTTTTGAAAAACTATAACCATGTCTTCAATGGAATGAAAATAGGAATTAATAGATCATTAAAAGACAAATATTTTATCATAATGATTAATTTTGGAGTGAAGAACTTTGTATCAATAAATAATCACCAAGACCCCAATTACACATTAATAATGTTACAAAGGAAATTATTAACATCTGATGATGGAAATAAATAATAAAAAACTAATATATATGTAATAAATTGCTATTATTGAATAATAAAAAAATAATTTATGATAATATAGTTCTTAAATAATTTATTAAGCTGGATCTATTTATTATATTTGAGAATAAATAGCTTTTATAAAAGTTAGGAGTAAAAAGCAAGGGTTCTTGTCTTATTTTCCATTTATTGATACAAGTTTTGTATTATACTCCTATTTTAATTTAGATAGTGTATAATCTAACCCATTGATATATTTTTAATTAGTATGACTACTCTTGGAATTTAATGTTATATTTCATGTTTTATCTTTCATTTTATTTTATTCCACATGTTACCAAATACAAAAGGTTTTTTTATCAAATATCACTTCTTTTTGGAAGGGAATCATTATCCACCATATCTATATTCTTCTTCCCATTATATTTTTTTCATATTTTTAAGTATACATATATAGAACTTCATATGTTTTTGCATATATTTTAATAGAATCCATATTACTCTATTAATAGTATGTGTTTCATTAATGATATTTTGAAATATTAGTTACACTTGTTTCATTAATCTTCTAAACCAAATTTATGGACCTAGACATTATTCCATTTAAAATTTAATTTGTGAGATATTTCTATTAAAATATTATTTGAAAAAAATATTTTGTTCACCTTCTTGAAAATTTTATTTAAAAGTGACACATGACTTCATTTTAGATTATATTGTAAATTTATTATAAAATATAAATAAAATTATCTTTTAATATTTTTTTGTAATGAATTTTACCATCACCATATTTCATTTTATTTATGAAACATCCACTATCGGTTCGCTTATTTTTTTAAAAGGAATTTATATTCCATTTTTCACTAAAATACTATCTAGAAAGGGTCTCAAAAATGTGAAGTGTTTCTATTATTATGTCTGCAATAAAAATTAAAATTATCTTCTAAAGGTTTTTTCATATATGAAAGCATCCTCTAAAGATGTTATGTTTAATTGTGTAAATAATGTAATATTACCATCCAATTTATTTCTATGGATGTATTATAATGATGATACTCCATCCACTAAGAGTAAAATGTATTTTTTGGTCAAAAATCCCTCAAGGCGTCCTCTCGGTATGTTTTGGATGTGATTGTTCTTGCTGACAAAGTCAGATGACCAAAAATGTGTATGGTTGGTGTTTGTCGAAGATTGGATTTTTCTAGTGGCGTAGTTTCCGAGTGATTGCCAAATTTTGGGCCTCAAATTCAGGAACTTGTGTTTGGAAAAATATGTTTTTATTCATAGTACTGAACGGTGTGAAGAACTGCAATGGAAATCTGTCAAATAATAGAACCACATGCCTCAGAACATGGACCACATGCCATATTCGAGAATTGTTTATTGTCACATACCAGTAAGAGGGAATGGTATGCAGGAGCAGTTCGTGGAACCAAACATTATTGGTGGTGAGGGTATTTAGAAAAGGGCATGTGGTATGTGGATGGGGTAAGAAAAATGGTTTGCAGGATAGTTGTGATTTTTGGTAGGGGGATCGATATATGGTGGAGGCTGTACTTAATCAATTATATGGTAAATCGTGGATTAGAGGATTTTGTGGATATATTTTCCTATATAAGGAGCACTAATACCACTGATTAAAATAGTGTGTGAATATAATTAGAGAACATATCTTCTATTTAATAATTCATCTAAGTTCAAAAGTAGTTCTCATGGAATCAATTCCACCAAAGGTTTTTGTGGGAAACTATACCCCGCAAAGGATGCAATATGTGAAGGAAGAATGATTAGTATGCATAGGAGTCTCAGAAGGAGAATTAGTTTGTGGGAGGTGAATTTTCAATAAGTGAATTTATTCCTATAAGCAATTCTATAAAAGGTTTTTGTGGGGAGTTTTAGGTTTCAAAGGAAGAATGTCTATGGAAGAATAATATGGTATTCAGAGGGGGAGCTTCAGTACGAGGAAGAGAAGGTTTTCCACGAACAGATAATAGTTCGTGCATAGAGGGCGATTCAAATAAAGATATCTCGTATGTAGTCACAGTACACAGACACATTATTCATAGGTAGTTTGTAGAGGTGGAATATGGAGGCAATACATGGAAGATAAGAAGTGGTATTCATAAGTTGTGGTAGTGGTACACAAAGAATGAAATCGGTAGAGGAAACCTACTACACAACACGCAGAATAACATTGTGGTTCAAAAAACTCTGAAGGAATCTTGAAAAAGATTCAAATCAGTTTTCAAAAATATTTTTCGATATCTAATAGTACCCAAGAAGGTGGAGTTCATCTCAAGGTGAAGATTTATTATTGACAGATCATCTACCTATTGGTGAAGATGTGTGTATTCATGAGAATGAAGGTACCTACATGCCCATAAACTGTGTTTGACCTATAATTCTTGAATTGTGAGTATATTCTTTTCCAATATTAGCAAGATATAGAAGAGGAAGAGGGTGGCCCTTTCCACCAGTAGTGATCCTGAAGAAGAGGCATAAGAAGTGTCCCTTTGGAATACATTGAGTAGACCCTAAACCTACCAAATGTAGTGAGCCTAGGCATAAAAGATCTAGACCGATCCTTTTTGTCATTATTGTAAGATAACCGTTGTGAATTTGGTACATTGTAACATTTCCATTTTATGGTCCATGGATATAGCTCATTGAGGGTGGACCAAGTAAAAATCACGGTGTGCTTGTGATTTCTTTACTGCTTTACATTCTGTGCATCATCATCAGATAAAAATGGAAAGGAAATTAACATTAAGGATCATAAAAATCAACCCTTATAAAAAGGAGGTCAAGATCTATTAGGGTAGGAAGAAAATTGGAAATAATATACATACCCTTATTCACCCCCTCCTAGGGTATCTAGTCCCCTTTTCGACCTAACAGTATTATAATCCCTGAGGTTTATTTTTTTAAAACAAATTTTTTATTGATTACTAAGTAATTATGATTATGTATTTTACTGATAATAAAATATATAATTAATGAATTGAAACTTTATAATTTATGGATGGGACCGAAAATTTTATATATCCAAGATGCATCGGTAGGTCTCTATGGATGTTTTTGGAAATATAGTATATTCCTACCCATTTATTATTGATGTCTATAATACAGTCATGATGGTAAGTAGATGTATTTCATGATGCATTAATGGTATTTATTATTTATTAGATAAAATATTGACGATATTAATAGTTTAGTGTTTATGAAATTGATAATATGTATGAAATAATAGATGGGGTCTTGATGGAATGATTATAATGTCCGAGATTATGAATTGAATCACTATGAAATATTTTAATTTTATTATTTTTATTAATTACATGTTTATATTACCCTTATATATATTTTATAATATTTTTATTGGATATATAGAATATTTATTTATTATCCCTACATCCATATTAGATAGGAATACATCAGTTATAAACAACCCTTACTATTCTTCTAAGCTCGCCCTTTAATTTTTTTCCATCCCCAAGGAACTAAAAGGGGAACATGAATGAATTAAAGGATATAATAAAATTAATAATAATGTATTCAAGATTATTATAATTATTTGTTTTAAATTTACTATTGTGACATGGAAAATATGTATGTATATAGTCTCTCAATAATCAAAAATGGTGTCATCCATATTGATATGACCCCTTATAACATGTACCAATGTAATAATGTCACCATTAACCCTAGGTTTTTGGATTCAAGGTTGATATAATTGGTATAAAATTAAATTTAGTATAATAATTTATTACTATATTTAGGAATATATATTATAGAACATGACTCAATGAAAGAATCTATGGATAATTCTATGTATAAAATTTTGGTAACGCCTAGAGGGTTATGTTTTCTGACAATAAAATCACTTTCTAGATAAGAACATTTGTCTTATAGCTATGGAATAGATTCTACTAGTGGTAATAAATCCAAAATTTCTAGTTGGGTATTAACATGATCATAACTTGGTAAATAGAAATGTTCCTAAATGTACACCTGGTTTGAAACTCCATGGGATGTGTTTTTATTAACAATCATGCTCTTTATGAACTATTATGAGGAATTTTAAAATATTTTGGTTAGAGAAACACATAGTAAATATCCGTGGAAAAACTTGATAGAAACATAAATATTAATTAGTTTATTTTGAATGACATTTATGAATTAATTCTTCAATCAATATAGATTCATTTTATGAAATTTTTATTTTTCACATACCTCAATTTCCCATTACGTAAGCGATGTATAGAGTGTTAATAATGGATGAGATGTGAAATTTGTTGATTACCTCAATGAGTATCCAAATTGTCCCAAACCCTGCACCCAAAGATTACCCCTCTTATACTGGTAATGGGAGAAGGTGAATGGTAACCGTTTGAGTCCCACCTCCACTAGGCCAAGAGTTGGAGACAAGAAACATGGGTATAATCATAAAAATAACAGCAATTAACCTCTATAAGAAAATGAACAATTGATATATATGGAATAAAAATAATCAAAACCTTAGAAAATATATAAAATAATCCCATGTGTATACGTGTAATTTCATATAAATATGATACAATTGAAAAGGAAACTATAAGTACCAAAATGGAAAAATCAAAAGTAACCCAAAAGCATAAATAACACTTGAAAACCCTTAGGCTGGTAATATGAATACAGACCTCCAACATTCTCATGATGACATATAAAAATCTTATATATATGTGGTTTGAGAATAAAACTATACTCAATATGATCTTGCTCAGAGCCTCTCATGTATAAGATTTTGAAAGCATGCTTAAGCCTAGTGAAAAAAGTGAAAGTAATTTTTCAAAAAAAGTGTACACTAATTTGATAACCTCAAAAAGGCTATATCTCTCCATGTATCACATATAAGAGATCATATATTATAACAATAAAGAAATAAGGGTACATTGATATCATTTCCCCACTTGTTAACTGCTCCTCCCCAAGATCAAACGTCAGGTTACATCTCTCTCCAAAAGAAGCATGCCTGAAGACACCTTTGCTAAGTATCACAACATTGACCTCATGAATCTAATCATATCATCATCCCATATTGAATCTCTATATAATAAATAAGTATTTTTCATAATCCAACATGAATATTTATGACATGTATCATACATTAGGTATTATAACTTAATACATTGCATCCAATACACTGTGTAAGGTACCCCAATCTATCACAACCTATACATTTCAAAAGCATAACAATCCTTTTTTATACTATATAAGGTCATATATTTGTGAAATAATGACAATATATTATGTCCATATATACACATATATGGGAAACTAACAACTATTCATATCATTACATAATACATTCATGAGTAGAGAGAAAGGCCATAGGGGTAGTCAATAATCCATCCTCCCTACTAGGATATTGGGGAAAACATCTTCCTCGAGTCCACTAGGTTTTAGTTTCCCTACCGACAGAGGTGGAGTAGATTATTAAATAAAAAAATGTATATGATATAATATAGCTCACAACCACACAATAAGAATAACACAATCTAAGATTCAGTTAATGATAATATATCCCGTACTCCTGACTTGAACTACTAGGAACATAATATATTATAAGAAAATAATAATTTATAGGATGTAAATGAAATTGTTTGTTTTATTTTTAACAACTACAAATTTTTCAATTAATTCATTATGAATTAATTAAAATTATTCTGATTACATTACATTATCTAACAACTGAAGTCCTTTCCCTCCCAGCAAAATCCATGCAAGCCCTTGGTTTCTCAAGATCATTCTATTATAATTCTAAAAACACTTACGCCATGAGATATGTAATTTATAAAACAATATTTTTTATTCCAAAATTCCATGTACTATAAGAAAACATCCAAATATACCAAAATAGGGATGCAAAAAAGCACATCCAGCCACCTCAAGTAGTGAAGAAAGTAAAATAAATAATCAAAAAAACAAACCATTTATCCATTAATTTGATTAATTAAAAATAAGCATTGAGCTTTAGTATAAAAATGGGTAATCCTAGCTTCAACCAGTTTTTACATCTCTAATGTCATCCCATACACCATCATTCATATGCCCATGCATCACTCTATCATAGACATCAACTAATACCACATCATCCTGGCCTCCACGTAAATATATCATTATCCCTCCTAGGAATAATTCACATCATAAGACTCATATTTAGAGAATAAAATAGAAAAAAAAAACAAAAAACCATACTGAATCGGGGAAATCACCTCTAAAACGAGGAATTATTCTTTCACATGAAAATATTCTCCCACATCCTCGACACATGAGATACAACCTTTATAAAAAAATGGAACCCTTAGAGACAAATATTTATCATTATTAAAACTAAAATTATTTATTAAATATTGAATTAATATATTTATTATTCATTGGCTCCATCTACAAGAAAAAATGGCATTAGCTATAATAATCTATCAAATTAATTTAAAATTCTTCCTAGGATAAAATTAGTTTCCTTAAACTATTGGAAGAAAAATTCTCAATTAACATTATCTTTTATTATTTTCATTATTTACAAGAATTAACAGCTTTAAGTTTTATATTGATTCAATTATCACAGGGAATAACAACATTAACAAACATTTTGTTTGCATCATTTTACATACAATCAAATTATAAGAAACACTAAATTCATTAATACTTTCCTATTTAATTTTTTAGAAAATTAATTATCATCAGATTTCGGTCCATTAAATTTTTATTGAAATTTACTAAACCATATATAAATAAACATACTAATACATATCATAAACATAAATAACACACAATCTAGAAAAATAGTAGGCAACCATTATCACGATGGAAGAAAATGTGATCACAAAAACCACAAACCATTCATTTTCATTAATATAGTTAAATAATTATTTTAGGAAATTCCATATCCATTCAATTTGGATAATCCATGGTAGCCATATTATTTCAGATAAATAAATTTTAAATAAAAAATCCACTACTTTTAAAAGAATATTTACAACATCACTTTTATAACACAATGTCATGACCTCAAATAGAACTTATGGCAACTGAAATAGATCATCAACCTGATTTTTGACACAGTCATTAAACATAAACACGCCAGATCCAAGGGTATTGATGATATTTTACATAGTTCTTGAATAAGTTTGGTTCATCATGACTAGAATTGTTGGACTCACCTTTTTTGTTAATCCCAAATCATGTTTCTTTTATATAGAGCATCTTGTTTTCTTATAGGATAATATTTTTTGTGCAAATTATGTTTATATCATGGTAACGACTATGTACAATAAATATCATTGCTCTCTTGTTAAAATCTCACAATGGAAAATTTCTCTAAGTAATCAAGGTCACTGATGTAAAGGTCACTGATGCAAAGGTCACTCATGGAAAGGTCACTGATGAAAATTATACTGATGCAAAGTTTAGTGATGGAAAGGTCACCGATGAAAAGGTGAGTGATGCAAAGGTCACCGATGAAAAGGTCACCGTTGCAAATGTCACCGATGAAAAGGTCACCAATCCAAAGGTCACCGATGAAAGGTCACTGATGTAAGGATACCGTTGAAGGTTACCATTGAGATCTGCCACTATAGGTTACCGATGGATGATCACTGATGAAGGTTGCAAATGTGAACCTGATTTTGAAGCCTACCGATGTCAAGGATATCATTACAAGTCTATCGATGCTTACTCTTCCAAAAATTTTCAAATTGATAATATTATTCTAACAGTCATATTTGATAAATTAAATGATTCTGAAATTAATTAATGCTAATTATAGACATATCAATAAATTGTATCAGGGGATAGTTGAGGTATGAGAATGACCACACATGATCTAATCATTCCTATTATCGAACCTCAAATATAAAAAGAGAAGATTGAGAAAGAAAAAAACAAGTGTTTGAAGTAGTGTGGCATACGAAGTGCATCTGCGCATGTGAAGGAGCTTACTCGCTGGATCAAAGAAGAACCATATAAAAATTACACTATGAATCTACAAGAATCACAAAGATCATTTTGGGATAAACTCACTTCAGCCTTCTGTGCCTCATCATATCTTGATCAACATTAGAAGCCGAACACTGTAATATAGAACCTGGAGTTGCGACACTCTGTTTTGAAGAAAACTTTCAAAGAAAGACTCCAACATCAAATAGTTCACTATTAGGAGTCAAGATATGAACTGCTAACACATATATCTTTCTAAACTCAAGATTATAATATTATCTCTATTGTGTTCCTACTTTTTACATTTCTGAGAAGTGTGTGTCTGTCTGTTACACACACTGTATCCAGTGCTTGAACTGGAGGATATTGAATATCCTCACACTAAACTACTCTTACATATTTTTTACCATGAATAACTATAGAAGATACCATGTGTGATATGTACTGTTTTCTTTTTTCCATGAAGAACTGTGGAAGAGGGTGTGAACCCTGGATAGTTTGTGAAAACTGTAATAAAGACCGATAAAGGCTGTGTATCATGTTTATTGTTAATATAAACTGCTTGGTGGAAGGTGATCACCAATTTGGGAGGATTAAGTCTCGGCATGAGACCGAACCTCTTGTTTTACTTCACAGTGCACCATATTTTATTATACCATGTTTTATCTATTTTCCACTTTTTATAATTGCTAAAACATAAAACTGTTTTGCATTGACTTTGATAGTTAGTTTTGGTTAGTGTGTGTATATGAAAAATTCAGTAAACTTGTTTCAAAAGTTGATGAAGTGTTTTACTCTAATTCAACTGAAGAATAATCGCCCTTCGAGAATATTGTTGAACAACTAGACATTTACATATCTACTGCATTAATTAAGTGGGATGTTTCATATTTGGGGGATCTTTATAACAATGTTTTTAACAGAAATTTTAAATAGGAACTCAATTCACACCCCTCTTGAGATTCCACTCCAACCAACATTTGGTATCAAAGTGGGTTTAAATTTTTGTTGTTACTCTCTAAACTATTGTGAAAGTTGTCAAATTATTTATCTATGATTTTAGTTGTATCTTGAAGATCTTAAAATTTATTCATATCTAAATTTTCAATTATTTAAAATTATAAATTGACTATGAAAAAAAGAGTTGAGGGTGATGCTATTAACATGCCACTTTTCTTTAATGGTGAAAAATATGATAAGTGGAAATTAAAAATGAAAATGTATCTTGAGAGCATGGGACATGAAATCTGGGACACACTTGAAGAACAACATGTATTTCCGGCAACTTCTAGGGACACATGGTCTCATTTTACTAAAGCTACATATAATAATAATTGTAAAGTAATTAATGCATTGTACTGTTCTTTAGGTGATGAATAATTCAATAGAATATCTGCTTGTAAAACTGCATATGAAATTTGGGATACTTTAGTTGTTTCTCATGATGGAACAACTAATGTTAATGAAATGAGATTAAATACCTATACTATTAAATATGATAATTTTTAAAATGAAGCCTAATGATCTTATATCTGAAATGTATCTCAGTTTCAATGAAATAGTGAATACCAAGAGTCTGCTTGGAAAACCAATGGACAAAAAGGATCATATTATGAGATTACTTCGATGCCTACCTAATAGATAGAGAGGAACTTCTATTTCTATCTGAGAATATTGTGACATAGTCAAGATACCAGTGAAGGAACTAATTGTTAATCTTATGATGTATGAAGAGGAGCATAAAGTAAATCCAAAAGTATATGAAGAACAAAGAAAGAAATTTTTAGCATTCAAGAATGCTACCTCAAAGAACAAAGATAAAGAAAAGTTCAAGCTCTCTTAGACACTTCCACCAGTGAAGACTCAAATTCTGACAGTGATGATGAGATGGATCATCTTTCAAAGAGATTTGAGAAGTTCTACCGCAAGAAAATGTTTTTTAGAGAGAAAAATATAAGGGAATGTATGATAATAAAGGACAATGAAAAAAGGATAGAAAATAGAATGACAACACAAATGAGATAGTTTGTTATGAGTGTAAATGAAAAGGCCATGTGAAGGATGATTTCCCCAAGCATAAATTTAAGAGGAAATATGAATACACAGACAAAGTATATAAATAGTCTATTAAAGATACCTGGAGTGCTATAGAAGATATCTCAAGTGGATTTGACTCTTCTGATAGAGATAAGAATAAACATGAAAACCTATTCTTCCGAACAGAAATATATGATGTAACACCCAATTCCCCTATACCTAATTCTTATTATTCTGGGAATGAAAGTGAATCAAACAATGATGAAAATATGACAAAGGATGAACTATTTGAATACTGTGTAATGCTTGAGGAAATCCTTAATGAACTCAAGGATAAATATAAACTATTGAAAATACCACATTATTTAAATGCTAATGTTAAGCCAGATCTTGAAATTGAGAAAGAAAAATGTGCTCAGCTATTAAAATAAAATACTAAACTTAAATTATCAAATGATCAATTAAAAAGGGATTTGGAGATGTTTACTACTGGTAGAGATACCTTGACTCAGTTTATAAGAAAAAAAATTTCTACAAAATATACAACTAGTATAGGATATCAACAAGGACAAAGAAGGATTTTCAAAAATAAATTTGTTCCAAGATTTGGACAGTCCACTGCTAGTTCAAGTTCTGGACCATCTTTTGAAAAAAAATTATATAAAAGACCAAACAAAGTGTTCATGTCTTAAAACATATCTTTTGATTATAGGAAACTTGTGAGACAAGTATGAGGTGCCAAATTTTCACTTTCTAACCTCTCTGTACCCAATAAAATATGGGTTCCAAAGATACCCTACACTTAATCTATTTTTCAAGAAAATTGTCTAAAGAGATCCTATAAAACATTATGTTACTTGGATTGTGGATGTTCAAGACACATGATAGGATAATATTCATGCTTCAAGAGCCTAATTAAAGTTTATGGTGGACATGTCACAATCAGTGATAATTCTAAAGAGAATATCGTCAGCATAGGCAAAATTCGTAACCCTAATATGATAATAATTTCAAAATATCTTTTTATTGATGGGTTAAAATATAATTTACTAATTATATATTAGTTGTGTGATGATGGATTCAATGTCAAATTTGAAAATGATTCTTATAATGTTTTTAACTATAAAAATGAGTAAATATTTACTTCTCTTAGAAATGGGAATGTATATGCTGATTGTTTAGATTCTTTAGATAAGCCAAAGGTTTCTTGTTTAAATGCTTTTCATAAGGAATCCTGATTGTGACACAGAAGACTAGGACACTACAATGTGCAGAAAATTAGAAAACTAACTAGGAAAGGTTTAGTTAGATAATTTCTTAAATTTAAATTACCTCTTAAAAAAGTGTTTAATCCTTATCAAAAAGGAAAAAAACACAAATTTTCTTTCAAACCAATGAAAGAAGTTTCAACTTCTCAACCGCTTGAGTTGGTTCACATGGATTTTTTTGGACCATATAGAGTTTCATGTTTAAATAGGAAGCACTATGTTTATGTTCTTGTAGATTATTCTTCTATATATACCTGGGTATACTTTATAACTCACAAAAATGAAGCATGTTCTTACTTCTTTAAATATTTCAAGTTTGTAGAAAATGTTAATGGACTTAGAATAAAGACCTTGAGAATTGATCACGGCCGTGAGTTTGAAAATCTGGACATTTAATCTTTTTTCTTACAAAATGGATATACTCACAATTTCTCTACTCCTATAAACCTCAACAAAATGGATTTGTGTAAAGAATAAATAGGACAATTCAAGATATTTCGTATACTATGCTTAATGAGTATAATCTACCTATACATTTTTGGACTGAAGTAGTTAACACAAATTGTTACATTATCAATAGAGTCTTAATTAGACCTTTTCTTAAGAGGAAACCTTATGAGATTTGGAATAATATGAATACTAAGGTTAATTACTTTAGAGTTTTTGGTTGTAAAGTATTTATCCTTAACACTAAGGGAAATCTTGAAAATTTTTCTTCCAAAAGTGATGAAGGAATTTTCCTAGGTTACTCAATCACTAATATAGCTTATAGAGTATTCAATAAGAGAACCAAATGTGTGGAAGAATCAGTTCATGTAAAATTTGATGTGACTGATTCACATGAACCCAAAACCTATGTTGAACATATTGAAGAAGATTTGTCAATACTGGACCTTAATGACAAAGACAGTGAACCCCTAGTGAAAACAATGAGTTTTGGGAATTATCCAGAATCTATGCATTGCGAATCTGAACCTACAAATAATCATAAGGAATCTAGCTCATCTCTTTCTATAGGTATTAGAACTCTCAAGAGTCATCCTTTATATGTTGTAGTAAGTGATCTAAATAGAGGAACAAAAACTAGAGCTTCTCTGAGAAATCAGGTTGAACATCTAGCCTTTCAATCACAACTTGAACCTAAAAATATCAATGATGCAATCAATGATGAATTCTGGGTGATAGCTATGTAGGAAGAATTAAATTAGTTTGAATGAAACAATGTTTGGGAATTAGTAGAATGAACTAAAAACACTTTGACCATAGGAACCAAATGGGTATTTAGAAATAAATTTTATGAATATGGAAATATAGTTAGAAACAAGGCTAGAATAGTTACATAAGGATATAGTCAATAAGAAGGAATATACTATGAGGAAACCTTTTCACATGTAGCAAGACTAGACACTATTAGGATGCTACATTCATATGCGGCTCATTTGAATTTAAAACTTTATCAAATGGATATAGAAAGTGCATTTTTAAATGGGTACATAGTTGAGGATGTATTTTTTGAACAACCCTCTAGTTTTACAAAGCCCCATTTTTCAAATCACGCCTTTAAACATTCTAAAGATTTATATGGTCTGAAACAAGCTCCAGGAGCTTGGTATGACAGAATTAGTTCTCTTCTTATTTAAAAATCTTTTACTAAAGGAATATAAGATTTTACTCTTTTTATTAAATGGATTTCCAAATATGTTTTAATACTAGAGATTTATGTAGATGAAATTATTTTTAGATCCTCTAAAAATTATTTATTTACTATTTTTCAATAATTATGCAAGATGAATTTGAAATGAATTTAATGGGGGAACATAAATTTTTCCTTGGATTTAATATTTTTCAAAATAAAAATTTTTATTGTTTTAAATTAGAGTAAATATACTAAGGATCTTTTGAAATGTTTTGGTTTAGACTGCAATAAAGCTTGTAATACACTTATGAGTACCACCTGTAAGTGGGTTTCTGATGAAACTGGTAAACCAGTGGATCAAACAAATTATAGAGGTATGATTGGGAGTCTTTTCTACCTTACTACTAGAAGACCAAATATTATGTTCAGTGTATGCATGTGTTCTTGTTTTCAATCAAATACTAAAGAGTCTCATTTAACTAATATTAAAAGGATTTTAAATATTTCAAGTATACTACAAACATAGGACTATTTTATCAAAGAGAAAAATCAATTGGTTTAATAAGTCATTCAGATGCTGATTTTGTTGGCTTCAAGTTAGTTTGAAAGAGAACCTCTGGAACATTTCACATTTTAGGAAAGTCACTAGTATCATAGTGTAGTAAGAATCAAAATTCGGTTGCATTATCTACTGCCGAAGCATAATATATAGCTGCTGGTAGTTGTTGTGGTCAAATTCTATGGATGAAACACACTTTTCTAGACTATGGATATCAATTCAAACATGTCTCTATAAAGTGTGATAATACAAGTTCTATAAACATCTCCAAAATCTAGTATATCATTCTAGGACAATGAACAATGATGTGAGACATCACTTCTTGAGAGATCATTATCAAAGAGGTGATATCACTCTCGAATTCATTGGTACTGAACAATAATTGGCTGATATATTCACAAAGACGTTGAATTCTAAGAGGTTAAATTACATCAAACATGAGTTAGGTATGATAAAATGTTAATGTTTTGAGACCTCACCGTTATAAACCTCACCAATAGACCTCACCGTTAGGATCATCACTGATTGACCTCACTGTTAGAAACCTCACAGATAGAACTCACCATTAGAAACCTCACCGATAGACCTAACTATTAGGATCCACAATGATAGACCTCTCCATTAGGAACCTCACCGATAGACCTCACCGTTAGGAACCTCTATGATAGTCCTCTCCATTATGAACCTCACCGATTGACCTCATAGTTAGGAACCTCACCGACAGACCTCACCCTTAGGGACCTCATCGATAAACCTCATCGTTAAGTCCTCACTGTTAGGGACCTCACTGATAGTCAATGTTTTCAGTACTTATCATTTTATTTGTCAGAATCTGAATCTTTTTCTACATTTACATATTTCTTTTATCTATTTTGTTTTTCTATCCTTAAGTGATAAAATTAAATTTTCATACCACATTTTGATCCACCTAAAACTCTTTTCCCAAATCTTTCTCTCCCTAACCTCAGAACCTAACCCTCTTTTAAAACCCTCAAACTACTCTAGATCGCATGGAAAGAGTGAAGAGACCGATGGTTAGTGATGAAGGGGATGAACCAAATTCAAAGAGACCTCGAGCTAAGTCAAGTAGTGGAATCCAAGTAGTGGAAAATAGGATCAACCCTCATCTATCGAAGAGGGAAATAGTTGTTGAAAAATAGAATAGTTCCAAATGGTTGCTGATGACCAGATCATTAGAGTTGAAGGCACATCAAGCTCAAGTATAGGTCAAGTGTTTTGCAAACCACAATGGACCCAATTACCTGAAGTTATTGAAGGAATTTTAAGAGAATTTAAAATTCAAACAGACTGAGGATGAGAACAGAATGTATTCAAGGGCGAATAGAATAAGTATATGTTTTTCCTCTACTGAATGGTTTGAGTGTCTTTGTGTACCATATGAAGAGATTTAGGATTAATACTCACGAGTGGTACCTCCAACTACTGAGTTCATCAGTTATGAATAAGCATTAGCTTAACCGACATGGAGTGGTATCCCTAGGAAATTCATTGCTACTAAGATGGAATGAGAAGGAAAGAGACTGTTTATGTTTGTCGAGCATGTATTGAGTTCCAGGAGAGGGAACTTTTCTACTTTGAAATTTCAGGATGTTTTTCTCTTATATTTGTGGAAGAATAGACAGAAGTTAAATTTATATAGGCTACTGATGATCCAATTAGATGATATGACAAAGCCCAGTTCCAAATCCAATGCCTTATTTCATGCTAGATTGATATCCTTTATGTTGAAGGTGAAAGGAGTTTGTAGAGATATGGAGGAAACAATTGTATTATGGGACAATTTCTGTATTACAAAGGTAATTTTAAGTTGATGAAGATAAATTGGAACCCTTGGAAGAGAAAATGGGTGCATGATGAGGTTAATATTTATGAGGGATTCAACCCTGTCACACATCATACTAGTCCTAAGGATAAAAAAGATCCTGGTCTAAAGCCTAGTGAAGTAGATCCGACTTATTCAGATGAAGAAGAAGAGGTTGTTAATGTTCCATAAAGAGAGGAATCTCCAATAGATGATAGGATTCATCATGACCTTTCCTCCAATACTTATGTTTATACTGTATTCTTTGGTGAGCCTATCCCACAAAAGAGACTACTTAAAAGGGAGACAGTCCTAAGGGATAGTGATGAAGAAACCAGTGAAGAAGAAAGGGAAGAAAATGTCTTAAGAGACATTCAAGGGGCCTCAGATGAGGATGAGGACACTGAATCTAGTCATGATGACTTTGAGATAGCTTCTAATGAGAGTGAATAAGATAGTCTAAGTCTTAGTCCTTTGATAGGACATACAAAAATGGTTGAAAGTATAAGAGAAGAAGTTGCTGATTCAGTTGAAGATGTTCTTGTTTTGTAAGTTGTTGAAGATTCTATAGAGGAAGTGGTAGTGGAACTTTATGTTTATGAATTTTATCAAGGATGTTTGGTGGAGATGGATGTGGTAGATCAGGAGAATTATTCATGTGAGGGGGAAGAACCTGCTACTATAGGCTTAGTTTCTGTTGCTCATGGGATAAAAGATTGGTCAGAAGACCCTGATTTTGTGGTGTTGGGTCTAGATTATGGAGATTCTGATGTGGACCAGCCTATCAAAAGTCCTCTAGTTCCAACTGTTTCATAAACTTATATTGTGAAGCTAGTAGTACTTCCTCGTCAAGACTTTGTGAAGAAGAAATATTTGGATTCAGTGAAATCAGATCTAAAGATCCACTTTGATGAGAATTTGGTTGGTTTAAAGAGGGCTATAACTCAAAATCAAGAAGCTTTCACACCTATAATGGAAAGGCTAGTTTCTAACTCTCACTCAACTATGTTACATGAGATCAAAGAATGTTAGAATCTGGTAAGAGAATTGGTAGAGTCTATCGAATTTGTGAAGAAACCTATTGCTCATTTGGATGCATACATGGCTTCAAGGGCTCTAGTGGACAAAGATCTTAGATATAATAAAAGTGTAGTTCAGAAAATGGTCACTGTGTTTGATGTCTTTAAGAAGTATATGGAGATAGATGTGAGTGGCCAAGATAATGATGTGAATAAGCTGGTCAGTGGTCTGGAAAATTCTTTTAAGGATACAATAGCTTTCACTATGGCACCTCTATGTTCATCTGCTTCATCTTCAGTTGCTACTCCAGTTGATCTAGAAAATTTCAGGACAGTTGTTAGAGAAGAAGTTGAGAAGTTCTCTAGTACCAGTACCTCAGACCCATGGTCTCTAACTCTGGTTATTTCCACTACCCAAGAGATTCATAACCCTGTCGGAAATTATCTAAGGGAAGCTGCTCAAGATCATAAGTCCATAAAAGAAAAAGTTGATCTCTTCTACAAGTGGGTATATACTAAGCATCATATGGATGGTCACATCAAGTTATTATTGGAGAACTTGATGATTTCACCTGTCACTCAAGCCTTTAAGGATCAGGTTATCCGGCTCAGAGAATCGACTCCTACCATAGAGAAATTTATGGAGAATAAGGATGATTTTATTTCAGCCATGGAAAGAGGAGGAAGTATTATTATGGACTTCAGGAATCTTTTTTTCCCTTATTCCATGGGGAATGCAGTCCCATCTTTTTTCCTCTAGCCTTGCCATCTACCTCAGTTGCTTCAGGATCGACCAGTGTTTCATCCATAATGTCTCCTTCTCAGGCCATCAGAAGCTTGACCCCTATGATCCCTCAGAAATCTACTCATTACAGGTCTGCTGATGCTTCAGTTTCGGCTTCTACTACCTTACTGACTGCTATCCCTCGTCCTATCCCTCAATCTTCAGACTCTCCCTCCTCCACTTCCAAATACAAATCTCCCTTGGGCATATCTGATGTGGATTGAATGTGGGATGTCTTAGTTGATAGGGATCTTTTTGCCTTTTTTATATTGTACTATTTCTTATTTAATGAAAAAACCTCTTTTGTTTATTTTTGTCTTACCCTTCTTTGTTTTAATCACAAAGGGGGAGAACCAAGAAGTTAATTTTATGTTTTTAAACTACCTAAAAAGAGGATATATTTTTAAGATTCAATTGCATATCAATCCAATCTATTTTTTCCTTTCATAATAATCATGGTTCAACTCTTCTCTTACACACCACTGAAGATACTAGCAAATGTGATTAACCATAATTCAGAAAATACTGACATAATTTATGAGTATCAAAAAGGGGGATATTGTTGGACTCACCTATTTTGATAATCCCAAACCATGTTTCTTTTATATAGAGCATCTTTTTTTTATTACAGGATAATCTTTTATATGAAAATTATGTTTATATCAAGGTAACAACTATGTACTTTAAATCTCACTTCTCTCTTGTTTAATGCTCATAGTGAAAAATTTCTCTAAGTAATAAAGGTAATCGATGCAAAGGTCACCGATGAAAAGGTCATTGATGAAAATGTCACCGATGAAAAGGACAATAATTAAAATGTCACCGATGCAGAGGTCACTAATGTAAAGGTCACCAATGCAATGGTCACTGATGCAAAGATCACCGATGCAAAGGTCACCGATGAAGAAGTCACCGATGCCAAGGTCACCGATGAAAAGGTCCCCGATACAATGGTCCCCGATGAAATGTCACTGATACAAGGCTACCATTGAAGGTTTCCATTGAGAGATATCATTGTTGGTTACCGATGGATGGTCACCGATGAAGGTTGTCGATGTGCACCTACTGTTGAAGCCTACCGATGTAAAGGCTACCCCTACCAGTCTTCTGATGCTTACTCTTACATACTTTGTCAAGTTCATAATATTATTAAAATGGTCATATTTGATAAATTAAATGCTTCTAACATTAATTAATTATGATTTTAGACATATCAATAAACCATATCTAGGGAAAGTACGAGGTACGAGAAAGACCACCCGTGATCTAATCATTCCTATTGTCGGAACTCAAATATAAAAAGAGAAGACCGGGAAAGAAAAAAAACAAGTGGGAGAAGTAGTGTGGCATACGAAGTGCGCCTTTGCATGTGAAGGAGCTTACTCACTAGATCAAAGAAGAACCATCCAGCACTTACACTGTGAATCCACAAGCATCACAAATATCATTTTGGGACAAACTCACTTCTGCATTATGTGCCTCATCAACTCTTGATCAACACCAGAAGCAGAACACTAAAAGTTAGAACCTAGAGTTGCGACACACTATCTTGAAGATAACTTTCAAAGAAATACTCCAACATGAAATTCTTCACTATGAGGAGTCAAGAGCTGAACTGTTAACACATAGAGTTTTCTAAACTAAAGATTACAATCTTAGCTCTGTTTTGTTACATCTTTTTACATTTTTGAGAAGTGTATGTCTGTCTGTTACACACACTGTCTCCTTTGATTGAACTGGAGGATACACAATATCCTCACAACAAACTACTCCTAAATCTTATTTCCCACGAAAAAATTTAGAAGAGATTGTGTTTGGTCTGTACTTTTTGTTTTTCCCACAAAGAACTATGGTAGAGGTTGTGAACCCAGGATTGTTTGTGAAAACTATTGTAAAGCCCGATACAGGTTGTGTATCAAGGTTATTGCTAATATAAACTGTTTGGTGGCAAGTGATCACCATGTGGATAGGATTAAGTCTCATCATGAGAATGAAACTCTTGTTTTACTTCATTGTGAACTATATTTTATTATTCTTTGTTTTATATATTTTTTTTCCATTTCATATAATTGCTAAAACATAAAACCATTTTGCATACACTTTGATAGTTTATTTTGGTTAGTGTGTGTATATGTTCAATTCAGTAAACATTTTTTCAAAATATGACGAAGTGTTTTACACCAATTCAACTGAGGACTAATCACCCTTCGAGAAACCCATTGAACAACTAGACATTTACATCTATACTGCCTTAATTAACTGGGCAGTTTTAAATTCGGGGGATCTTTATAATAATGTTTTTAACAAAAATTTTAAGAAGGAACTCAATACACCCCCTCTTGTGATTCCACTTCGACCAACAAGAATAAATAAATCTTGGGTTCGAATGAAGGAAATGAAAGATAAAAATAGGGAACCCGGGAGGTATCCAAATCACAATTCAACAATTGATTGAAATTCTCATTAAATCAGCATGGAAGAGACATTTAGAACCACCAAACATTTAGTAAATGGGGGATATAAATATACAATTTTGAAATATATCTTGATCCCCAAAATTAATTCTTTATCCATTTTAAATCAAAAAAATATTTAAGAAATGAAAACTACAATTTTTGGTAAACTAGAACTTGATACTTCCAGGTGATACTGCCAGCTTCTATGACCATCTTTTATCACCATATTATTCCACATTCTAATACCACATACTACTATTGTAAGACTATGATTTATACCTATGGACACTACTACCACCAACTACAACTAGTTTCTATTGCCAACTAGTATTGTGAGATGCTAATGCCAACTGTTACTACTAACTGGTACCACCAGCTTCTATCATCATAGCTATCACCAGTAATTATCACCAGAAAAATCATTCTAATATTAGAGAGTATAATATTTATATAATATAAAATCATTTTATATCATATTAATATTGTATATATGGCTATTTTCTACCACAAGATTCTACCATATGATACTACCACCAACTGCTACCAATAGATAAACCCTTCCACCACAACAACTATCACTAGCAGCTACCACCAGCTACTACTATCATAGATTAAACACCCTTTTTGGAACCTACATTAATAGGGAAACTAAAGTGAAAAATATTAATAGGAACCAAATAATTATATAATATACCAATCAAACAATTATCATCTGACAAAATTTTAAAAAAAACTAGAATAATAAAAGAGAAAGGGGTCATCCAAATATCTACCCCATGAGGTACCTCTCAAGGATATACCCATAACAGGAGCTCAACCGACTCATTAAATGAAAAAGTGTAAAAACACAAAAAAATTAGATCCTAGAATGATCCCCAAGGAAGATACCACTTGAATAAAATAAATGTTTACAACAAACATGGAATAAGGGAAAACCATCTTATAAAACAAAAAGGTCTAACATCAAAAAATGAGAAATTTTATGAGAGAAGATATAAAAAAATAGCTGAGTATACTAAGACCATATATGTGACTTTGATTCCCCGGTACACTTCTACACACCACCAATCCAAAAATAATAAAAATCCAGGGGTATATCTTTTCTGCACAACACCTTCTCTCGGTGGTCTTAGATATCTATAGGCCCCTCCATAAAGGATGCATGTTCATCCACATAAATATCACTAAATTAAATGAAATTTTAGTTTTTATAAAGATAATATTAATGGTGTAGATCATTAATTAAAATTTTTTCCTTCTTATCTGTGGAGGGGGGATGTGAGATGTGATACACCACAACTCGAACATGAGCCAACACCTCAACATGTTTAGTAAATTTGGGATAAGAAATAATCACACTATCAAAAAGTAACTACACATGATGATGAGTCACCATTGGGATAAAATTATATATATATTTAAACATTAGAAGCCTCCTTAGAAGATAATCACTTTACTTCATTGATCCCTAACTACTTTAAACCCCTTGTGTATCACATGAACTATCTCTATTGTATTATACACTAGCTCAAGACCAATAATTCCATACTCCATGAATCTAGTAAAAAAATATAGAATGAAAATTTTGGTCATAAAAATACTCAAATGGTTCTATACTAATGTTGGAGTGAAAATTATTATTGTATGAAAAATCTGCCATTGGCATGCACCATATCCCTAAACATCCAAATCCTAGAAAAAATAATTTAGCATGTCTTCACGTTTTTAGACGGCTTGATATATTAGAATATTAATCTATATGTAAAAAATAGTCATAATGAATTATTGAGAGCCAAAATCATGTTGGATACCTCTCCACACCCTATACATAAAATGAGGATCATAATCATAGATGATTGTCCTTAGGAATCAAAGTACTATCACCACAAACTCCATATACCACCTCAACAAAATTATAATTGATTAGGACTCACAAAATTATATGAATATGGATGATTTCATAAAATGATACAACATCACCCATCTAACATTGATGTAATGAACCAAAATAAGTAAAATAAACATGTCACCCAAGGTGGTCTTCCACATGGTGAAGTATAAAAAAAGATAGTAAGAAGTATCATGTAAAACCTGAAAAAGGAAAACCAATTTGGTAAAAGGTGGGTGAAAGTGAGTATATCCTTGATACATACAATGTCATCCCCAAAAGGAAAAACTGAAAATATAAAACCAAATACGTATAAAAAATTCATTAAATTACCATCCAGCATGACCAGACCACCTAGCTGTGAAGATAACGACAATAAGAGAAACCAACATGCCACATAATTTCATTCCCTTTAACTAAATATTGAAAAAAACACCTAAAACCATATAAATTAAAAATTAGGGTTTGATTATAAATTTGAGTGGGATATGACAAAATAAAATATACAAGTGCTAATATCTAGAATGCAATAGCACTAATGTTAAAACAAATCATGTTTTCAAGCAATTTTCATAAAACAAAACCATTTTGTAAATCATCCTTTGGTTTTCATAAAAACATACCCTTTTAAGAAAAACCATACATATTTTATGTATAGGAAATATTATACAAAAAATTAATCCAACTAACCATGGATACACCATATGATAAACACGTGATAAAATAGCAATGAAAATACTATAATGTGATAAACCAATAAAAAATGACAAAGAAAACCATTTTGTTTATAACCTATGGGTACACATTGTAGAAATAAAAGAAAATCCCCAATCTAGAAATATGTTTGATATAACCAATACAACCTCTAGTGGAATAACACACACTTAAGTGACCTAAAACATTTATGTAATCACACATACAATAAATAAATACCCTATTTCCTGACAAAACCAAGGTTACCCAATGTGTTATGTTGATCAAAAACTATTTAAAAACCTTTCTAAAATTTAATAAAACTTCATCAAATAAAGTAATTTATACTTGTAAAGTAGAAGACCCATTTAAATTTTGAAACCACAATTAACATATTTTAATCGAAAACATTTTTTTCAAAAATATTTTTTTCTAGGAAAACACATTTAAAAAATGAGTTACATCCAAAAAACCATTCCAATGTAAAATCATGATTTTTAATTAAATAATCCAATTGAATTCAAAAAAAATATTGCAATTCGATAATTAATCCATTATATAGAGACGACTACCTTAGTAATGGTGAAACATAGTCACCAAAGAAAACAGTGATTGAAAACATGCATGTCAGCCTCTGAATGAAAAGTAATGTAAGAAAACTACAAAAAATTTATAGAAAACAAAAAGATATCTAAATAAGTTTAATAATCATATCAAATTCCACATCCCATCAAAGTCCACTTAATTGGGAGATGTGATGCAACCTCCATGGGGTTTGAACACCAAATAAATCAATCCAGATGGTGATATTTCACCAAAAATAACACTAGGATTCATGATGAAGGCCTAAAAATTGAATGAAGATGGGGTATGGCATCTAGTGTAATTAAAAAAAATGTCTCAAAAAATTCATATTTTGAATCCCTTTCACACCATGAATTCTATGAATTATAATTACACATAAAAGGTGTCACATAAAACAAAAATAACCATATCAAAATTTTAACAATATGTAAAAATATTCTTATATTGTAATTTTTCATTATATTAATTGTTTTCACAACATTATACCAGGGATAAATTAATATTGTGAATCACATTCACAATGTGAATTGGTCCACTAATCATCCCCATGAACATGATCTGTTGAAAAAGATAAACATCCTCCAACGCTATATGAACCCAAACTACAAGATCCCAACATTAAAAGAGATGTACTGTTTTACATAGGATGCTAAAATTCTACCCAAAATATAATATTTCTATCCCCACAAAGACCTTTTGATACTATACTCTCAAGAAGTTCAGGACACTATTACCTCAACAACAATTCGTTCTCCCATGCATAGTAGATATCTTTTCCTCACTACCATAGTAAATGGACCAAATCAATTGGTTTACCTCATAGAACCTTCTCTATGTGATCCATAATCTGAACTAGTTGGCCAACCACATTGGTGTTAGGATTAAGATAAACATACCCCCATTCAATCACATTTAAAGGCTTTGGTTTCTACTTCCTCAGTTGGGAAAAATTAAACACATCATGAATCAATGTCAACAAGATGGTAAGCCTAACCAATATATCATATTCCCATGTCATCCAACCTTACCAAACAGGCCAAGGAACCTCAGTTCCAAATTACCATACCTATCCATCCAATGGTTTCCCAAGTTAACTGAACAATGAAAAAATAGGATCAGAAACCTTTAACACTAGAGGGAAATGATAATGATCAGTATATGATTTTTTATGACTCTGTGCTATGATCAACCTTGTCTAGACCAACTTCACATTTTTCATCATTTATTGAAAATATGTGTCCCAACCAAGGATCACTCTCCCAACTCCTCCTAGTATAAGGGTGATCTACAAGGTCACGAATAAAATTCCTAAAAGGGGAATTATTAATTGATTCCTAATAAATATTGTTATTATAAACAACAACCTCTTGAAAATCTTTCTAAAAAATAAATGTTATACTAGGGTCCCTATCAGAAATCATCATAAATGGAACCCCATGATGTCTCACAATATATTATACATACAAGTCCCTGAGATACTATACATTTGTTGTATCCATAATAGGGAGGAAGTGTGTCGATTTCATTAGTTGATCAATGGTCACCCAAATCCAATTCTTCCCATTGGGTTTCCATTGTAACCCAGTGATTTATTCGATGGAAGTATCATCCCACTTCCATACTAGAATGGGTTAGGGAGAAAAAAATCCTATAAGTCCCTGGTGCTCCACCTTCATTATTTGACACGTAAGACAAAATGATTCAAAATATATAATTTAATATATCATCCCCAGACACCAATACTAAAATCTAAAGTCATGATATATCATGGTAGTCCTAGGGTTCACAGAACAACAATAATGGTTCCCATTATCCATGAAAACTTTATTTAGTGAAAAATGAACAACCAACATGTTTTCAAAGAACAAAGTGCCACTGGGAGACTGAGATCCCTCACTTGAGGTCTCACCATAATATATGATATCACTAAAACAGTAGCACTCAGTGTTTGGTATATTCTCATGATAAACCCTCTCATAAAAAAATGATTGAACCCTTATCGAATGCAAGTACACAATCCCAGAAATTTCTTTTACTCCTACACTCATCTCAGAAAACAAACTCATCCACAACCACTCTTCCACTTATTCCATAAATGTTTTTGTTGTTAATTTTCATCACAATGAAATGGTCACTACATTTCCTTTCCTAAGAGTATAATAAATATCAAAATTAAATGTATGAAAATAATGAAGGAAATGTAGTTACCATTTAATGACAAGTCAATACATTTAAAGTAAATGCATGGAAATATTTCACCACCCAACCATCCCAAAATGGAGAAGACAATAGAGAGGCAGATCTACATGCTACATAAATCCTTTCCATTTACCCAATTATTGAATAAGAACATCAATATTTGTCAAAGGAAGATATATAATGTGAGAAAAAATTCTAGTAGAATACCAAAAAAATCTAAAAAAGTTATAATGTCAATAATTAAATAGAAATTTCTTAAAACTATATACTACATAGAAAAAAATTTATTAAAATAAAACCAATTTTAAATAGTCATTAAATTTTTATAAAATCATACCAAATTCATAAAATCTAGGAATATGTTAATTATTCAAAAATATAGTATGAAATCAAAATTAGACCACCATGGATACACTTTATCAAATGAATTTGAGAAAATATATATAAAAATACTATCATGTGATAAAATAATCACAAATTAAAAATAACACCATTTGGGCTCTAACATATGGGAATACATACTAGAAATAAATGAAAATAACCAATCCAGGTATAAGGTGGAACCAACCAATCCAGGATCTAGTGGAATTACACATAACAAAGTGACACAAACCACTTGTGGAATGACAAACACAAATAGTGAAAATTCAATTTCCTGGTCACCCAATGTTATCCAATGTTCTATTTTTTTAAAATCCCTTTAAAAACTATTCTCACATTTAAGAAAACATTTTCCCACCAAATAATTTCCAATTATGGTCTTGAATACCTATTTCAAAACCAAAACCACTATTTAAAGCATTTCATTAAACACATGGTGTATAGAATTCTGTTTTTAAAGAAAATATGTTTAAAAACTTGAATCACCTCTAAAAAAACTATTCCAATTTCAAATCATGAATTTTTATTTAATAACCCAAAATAATTTTCAAGAGTATATAGAAATCCAAGAATTATCCCCTTGTATAGAGACACCTACCTCAAAAATTGTGGAAACAAAGTTTCTATTGACAATAGATATTAAAAATGTGTAGATTGTCTTTCAAGAGACATGGTATAAGAGAAAACTGCAATGGATTGGTAGAAAATTTAATCCAATCACAATATGATCAAAAAATGAAGAAAAATATACTATTGTGACCAATGAAAATAATGAAATAGAAAGAGCACTCTCTAAGAAGAAGTGATGAAACCTCCATGGGGATGAATATCTAAACGGAACAATCTGGAAGGATAAAGATCACCCAAGATATCGCAAAAGAATTATATGTATTGAGAGGGAGGCATGTACATAAAATTTATAGGGATCATGTTTCCATAATAATAAAAACTAATTTACTCAAAAAATTCCATGCATTAATCCTTTTCATAGGGTGAATTTCATGAATTATAAATATACAGAAAAAGGTGGAACCTTTGGCTTAAATTACCCCCAATTGACATTTTCGTGACATGTAAAAAAATCATGGCTTTTAATTTTAAAAAATATATAATATTTTCATGAAATTCACCTAGTGAAAGATTCATGTTGTGAATCACATTTTGGAATGAATTTTCCTATATCCAGTTCCAAGAACATGTTATACAGAAATCAGAGAACAACCTCCAATATCTTATGATGCGGATGTATAAGATCCTAACATTAAAAGTGATATACGTTTTTCCTAGGATGCTATAATAAAATATTTCATGAGTTTGAGGTAGACCAGTAGGGAAGTCCTTTGAGATGTCCACCCACTTCCATTGAGGAATATGTAATGGAAAAAGGGAACCATGGAGAACATGGTTCCAACCTACAGCTTTTGGAGGGCCATACATCAAGACATCTACCCTACATCTAAATTCAATAAACATGGAAACAAAAATAGACCACTTAGATATCAGTATAGATTTTTCATTTTTGGATGAAAAAGCATGGGTAAGCTATAAAAATAATGAAAAATAATCTCACACATTTCCAATGGCATGACAATCCGCCCCCAAAACTACACCTGAAGCTATTCATCATTGGTCTAACAATCCTGGTTATCACCAAAAACATCACAATCTCTCCAAACCAACCCCTCAGAATCCCTTATCTAGGAATCCTTCACATTCTACAATAAATATGACTTCACTTTCATCTAAAAAAAAGAGAAAATCTCCCTCCAACCTCTCCCTTATCACATTTTACTATTGATAATTTCTAAATTACTCTATACTAATCTATATATTCATTCATGGACACACTCTGTTGAGTTATACTCAAAGCACCGAATACAAAATTTAATTTTCCCGATGTGTATGAAATATAAAATTCATAATATTGATAGAATTATATCCACCATGAATATCAAAAGTTCAATTATTTATGGGATAATACTTAACATATGATCTTATGGTTGGAATAAACCACAAAACACTCATTAATGAGATAGTGTTAAAACAACTTTAAGGAAACCACTATATACACCAACTCAAGAATATGTCATACAAAATTATGCTCATGAGGACAAAACTTCTAAGAACAATAAAAAAGGACTTATCTCCATATCATCAAAACAAAACTGATATAATGATGTGAGTCCTCATTTAAATCCCCAAATTGATCACCCACTTCTGGCTGACAGATAACTGGAGTGCCGACCAGCATCTACATCATGTTTCGAAAAGATTCATGGGATTGGTTGGTCCAAAAAAATTCCTGATACTTTCCAACCAAGTCATTCAAAATTGTTGAAACATAATATAAATTTATTGAAAACCACTAATGTTAACGTGAATATTGCCGAAACTTTACAACTATACTACTATCTTTTGGAATTACTGAGAAACCACTACTTCGATAATGGAAGGATACACAACTAATACTTATTGCGCCATGACATTACCTGAGAAAAAAATGTTATACGAACAAAATAAAACTTCATAAACTTCCCCAAAAACTACTGATAATTAAGAACTCATAAAAAGTATAAAAATTCTTTGAATGATCCTCCATAGAAAAATAGTTCACAACGATTCCATCAATTAAAACCACCATTAACTTATCAAAAAAATCCAAAAACACTTTTTTCCACAAACCCATGAATACTTCTAGAGAATTTTTCACACTGAATAGAATCACAATGAAACCATAATTAAAATAACAACACAAGAATGAAATATTCATTATATAATTATCCTTCACTCACATATGATCATATTTTGAGTTAAAATCAATATTTGAAAACTAAAATACTATATTCAATTACTCAAAATAAAACATCAATTAGAAGAGGATAATGATTCTTCATTGTCCCTGGGTTCAAGAAATGATAATTAATAAAATGTCTAAAATTACCATCAACATTATTCATGAACAAAATTAGTGCATAATAAGGTGACACACTTGGATGAGAAAATCCTCACTATAATAGATAAGTGAGTTATACTCAAAACCCTCACAACTAAGATGTAAGAACCCAGTTCTTCTTTTTGAGGTACACGCTTCTTCTTTTCTCTTTTCTTTAAGAGTTATAATAAAAATACGTAAAATGGGGAAAAATACTAAATTTTGGAACTACACGCCGTGTACTTTTCCACACGTCGTGTACTTCTGGCCGTGTTGGGATGAATACACAGGGCGTGTAGCCTTACCAGCGACAAAGGGTGTAGGAACTGACTACACGTCGTGTAGTGGTCCTTTACACGCCGTGTAGTTAGTTGGAAGGCAAAAATAGTAAGGCGGTGGAGCAGACGCCATCTGGGCGACCGTACATGCCATGTACTCAGAAGTACATTCTGTGTACTCATGTCGGCAAGTGAACAGTGTCGCGCTGGTGAGAAGCCGCCAGTGGAACAGTTAAATGAAGGGAGTACACGCCGTGTACTTGGAAGTACATGCCGTGTACTTTGTTTTTTCGGCTTAAAATAGGCAGTAGCCTCCTCATTTGGAAGAGGTGGAATTTGAGATGTTTTGGACCCAAAGGAGGAGGCTGGACCTTTGAAGATGCGCCAGGTGTTCGTTTGGAATCGGTTTCTGCCTCGGACGATCTCTTTGGAACCACACAGGTAAGCCCTCTCTTATCCTAGCGTGTTTCTCACCAATTATTATCCTGAAATAATTTATTTACATTTGAGTGGGTTTCATTCTTCGTCAGATATACGTCATTCTAGGATGATTCAAGGATCGTTGTTTGCGTATACCATTCAGGGGAATTTAAGGTGGGTGGCTTGGTGTTTAGTTTTCCAACTGCTATGTGTTTTGTGTATTTTCGTACCACAAACCCATGTTGGGGTGTCATGTGGCTGAGGCTGTTTCTATATTAAAACACCTATAATTGATTAGGTATTTTAACTATGATATTAAAATGCTGGTTGGGATCATTTCTTGGATCCAGAACCCCCCCGGGGGTGTGTTCCACTGTTTAGTCATTTGGCCAGGGTACCTGAGGGTATTCCTTTAATGTAGTAATTGTAGAATTTCCTTGAGAGGAAGTGTTTGTTTACTACATCTTTACATGTTGGGCATGACCCGGTTACCTGTTTAGCCTGAGGGAGTTATTGTGATTAGCCTGTGGGAACTGCACTTTTTAGCCTGAGGGTAGTCGTTATTTCGACCTGAGGGAAACTTCTTCTATGCCTAAGGGAAATAGACTCTCTGTCTGTGGGCGACACTACCTACACCTCAGGGCAAACTCTGTTATGCTTGAGGACAATTTCTTGTGTTGGATACTCTTTACCTGAGGGTATGAGTTTACATGTCTGAGGACATTAGCTGGTTATTTAGAATATTCACTGCGGTGGTATTTTAAAATTAATAGATTAAATAGATAATAAAATGGAAATATAACTGGTAATTAGTTACTTTAGAGTACTGCTTACTTTATTGCATTTTACTATTACACTGTTGTTTCATGCTTACACACATTTGGGAATGGGCCTTTGGTGGGTGCCTACTGGTAATTTATTTCTCACACCCTGTTTGGGTCACGCTTTTCGGCCCAAACAGATTACATTTCTGCAGGTGTGGATAGGGGAAAGAGTCCCTATACAGGTACTTGACTGTTGCTGCTGAGGAGTAGGAGGGCATGGGACCGAGCCTGGGCTCGCGATGCCGCTGCCAGCTGTTTTACTCTGTTTTGATGTACTCTGCCTTTTGTTGTACTTTATTGATGTATAACATGTTCTGGCTGTTTTCTTAGAACTTGAGACATGTGGCATCATCGTTTACATGATGTTGGTTATTTTAGTTGTGTATGGTTTACTGCTTCTTCTGTTGATGTATGTTTTATTCTGTATTCTGTTGCGCTACACTTTGACAAATGAGGGCATAGTTTCCCCACTATCAGACCTAGGACCTCACGGCTAGTCGGCAGCCTCTGGTGTTTTGGGAAATGCACTTGAGGTCATGTGGCGAACCGGGTTCGGGGCACCCGTTGAGCGGCACTCAGAGACGGGACGTTACAAAGAGGTATCAAAGGGTTTATTTTTTTGACTAACTATTTGGAGCCTTAGTTAGGGATATGATGGACAGGTAGTTGGTAATAAGCTGTGCCAAGGTGTAGCTAACCCACATATAGGGAAAATCTAGTCTACCTTGTATTTTTTCTATTATTTCGGTTTTTTAAATTTTACAGTTGATATGATTTCACCGTTGGGTGACACACTTGGATTGTGTTGTTTATATTTTATCTGTGGGTTCTATTTAGTTGCAACCCGATGAGATGAGGGTATGCCATCTCATGCATAATTTAGGCACATGCTAGAATCACATGCCATGCATAGTTTCCATGCCTTGTAGGAGCATTAGAAAATTGCATGTTGTTGTGATAGTTGATGTACTATAAAAGCATGATATTGTGATAGCTGCACTGATAAAATACCTTCTGTTTGATAGGGTAATTTTTGTGCAATCTGTTCATAGAATGGATGCCAAACTTTGGTTTTTGGGGAGTATGGGACCCCATTTACCGAAATTTGGTGGATCATTGACTGTTTATTATTTATAACACAAATAAGATGTCAAACTTTGATTCGTGGGGAGTATGGTCCCTCACAGGTCGGAATTTGACACTTAGGTGTTGTTTTTCGGTATTTTTTGGGTTCCGGGGAAGTTTATGAGGTGTACTATCCGAAAACCCATTATACACGCCATGTAGTATTTCTACACACGCCGTGTACGGACTTCTGTTCGGGAAGAAAAATGAACTATTTAAGTACACATCGTGTACTCTGAGTACATGCCATGTAGTCTCTTCCCGTGTCATAAACCGTGTGGGCAGCGACACGGGGTAGGGAAGGGCTTGGGTAAAACACGCCGTGTACCAGATATACACGCCGTGTAGTTTTGACCCGGAGTCCAGCCGTGTAACTAACAACACGGGTCGGTGAACTCCTGTACAGAACACGCTATGTCAATAATGAACACACCGTGTAGTGTGACCTGGGGACTCGGCTGTGTAACTAACAACACGGGTCAATGTCACCATTCCTTGAACATGCCGTGTACCTTTGGGGACATGCCGTGTAGTCTTTTCCGAGGATAGACCGTGTGGACTTAGCTAGGTGGCTGGGGAAACGGGGTGATGTACACGCTGTGTGCGGGTGTAACACGCCATGTAGTTTCAAGACGAGTAGTCGGCCGTGTCACAAGATACATAGGCAGTTGGAAAATAACACCATACACACCGTGTAGATTAAGTACACACCATGTAGTTCTGTTTAACGGGAGCCGTGTGGCTTAGCCATGTTGAAGGACCCGGGCAGGGGAAGGGAAGTCAAGTACACGCGGTGTAGTCAGTATACACGCCGTGTAGTCTTGTTTTGCAAATTTTGAGATGCCTTCTTCCTCTTTCCCCCTTTGTTGTTTCTTTGTTTCAGCCTTAATAGTTTTGAATCTAAGGCGTGATTTTGACCTTGTAGTGTCATGCCTCCTAGACGACCGCACGTTGTTCGACAGGAGAGCAGCGATGACTTTACTCCGAAGATGGTGGGCCATGGGCTACCAGTTGATCCTCTGGAAGGGCCAGATGGGGCACCAACTGCTATACCAGACACAGGCGCAGAGGTACAGTTTCGTGAAGGCTTATTGCGGTTCATGAAGACCTTTCAGGGAGCACTACAGGTTGCCACATCTATGGTCGAGCTGACACGTATCTTCCAGCAGAAGCATCTACCTACATTCTCAGGGGATGGCAGACCGCAGGATGTAGAGTTTTGGCTGGGGTTGATGTAGACTCTTTTCGAGCACCTTGAGATGCCTCCAGGGCGGAGGGTCAAGCTCGTGAAATACATGATGCGTGATTCCACCAAGAGGTGGTGGGATGTTACCACCCAGTCAGAGGATCACATGGACATGGCATGGGAAGAATTTCAGGCAGTCTTCTATGACTTTTTCTTCCCGGAGACGCTGAGGGAAGATAGAGGTCGAGAGTTCATGAATCTGCAGTAGGGCGCTATGCCAGTGATGGATTATTCTTCTCATTTTACGGAGCTTCAGTGCTTTGCACCCATGCTGGTGGGTGATGAGACACTGAGAGCCAGACGTTTTGAGGATGGTATTCGGTATGACATCTGAGCACTGGTGAATGTCTCCAGGTTTCATACTATACACACCATCGTGAACCAGACGCTGATTTCGGAGAGGAACCTGCGGGAATCTAGTGGTGTGGGCCAGGGTGGTTCAGCACCAGTTACTGGTACTATTTCTGCTGGAAAGAGGAAGAGACAGATATACTTCTCACAAGGCAGTAGTACAAGTCAGAAGAATGTTTTAGGCAGACAGGTTATTTGCTACTAGTGTGGTAGAGAGGGGCACAAGAGACCGCAATGTCCACGAGACCCAGTGGAGTGCAGAGCTTGTGGCAAGATGGGTCATCTACAGTGCTTTTGTAGGGCGTTTCCACCGATGGATAGTGAGAGGGGTTCTGTGCAGACTCCGCAAACGGGAGCGGGACCAGTGGATTCTTACCAGTTTGGGAACTGTAATACGCCAGGGTGTGTAGGTAGAGATGGTGGTCGTGGCTGTGGTAGCCAGACACCAGGATCTCAGAGGCAGCAGGGTGGGACATATCAGGGTATCCATGCTGTGTCACAGGGCCGTGGCACTAGGTAGGCATATACAGTGCAACAGACCCAACAGGAGAAGGATCCCGGACCTTTTACAGTCAGATGTACTATTTTAGTAGCTTTTGTCTTATCTTCAGTACTTTTTGATACGGGTGCTACACATAGTTTTATATCTGTACCTACTGTGGAGAGCCTTGGGCTCTGTGTTTCTTTATCTTCTGATATTATGACGATAGAAACTCTGTTGGGAACTAGAATGGCTGGTGTGCATCAGTGCAAGGACTGCCCCCTTGAGGTTAGTGGGTGTCACCTTCTTTGGGACCTCTATGTCTTAGAGATGACAAGATATTATGTCATTCTCAGGATGGACTGGTTGGTTCCCTTTCGAGCCTTTGTAGACTGATATCGTTGTAGGGTGCATTTCACGTCACCAGAGGGTGGAGAGTTTTTATACAAGGGTGAATGGGATGTTCAGGAAACTCAAGCTGGACCAAAGCATCGTGGGCGAGGTGGGGTCACAACCCAGATTGCGAGCTTATATCTGGATGACTAGGGGACTTGTCAGACGAATTTCCCTCCAGTGGTTGATTGTTTCAGGGATGTCTTCCCGGATGACATTTCAGGTCTACCTCCAGAGCGTGAGGTGGATTTCTCTATTGAGCTCGTGCCAGGAGCATCACCAGTGTCTATTCCTCCCTATAGGATGGCTACACCTGAGCTGAAGGATCTCAAGAGGTAGTTATAGGAGTTACAGGCGAAGGGTTTCATCCGACCCAGAACTTCTCTGTGGGGTTCTCTGGTCCTTTTTGCAAAAAAGGCGGACAATACCCTCAGACTCTGTGTGGATTATCGGATGATGAACGAGTTGACGGTTAATAACCGATATCCTTTTCCAAGGATTGATGATATTTTTGATCAACTTCGTGGAGCACGAGTGTTCTTAAAGATTGACTTGAGATCAGAATATCATCAGTTACACATGAGACCATCAGATATACCGCTTACAACTTTTCGGAGAAGATATGGTCTGTTCGAGTACTTGGTTATGCCATTCGGACTAACGAACACGCCAACAGTTTTCATGGCTCTGATGAATCATGTTTTCCATCCTTATCTAGATTGTTTTGTGGTAGTATTCATGGATGACATCTTGGTGTAATCTCACACTCGACATGACCATTCCACCCATCCTGAGATCATATTGAGTACACTGAGAGAGCATCGACTATATGCTAAGCTCTCAAAGTGCCACTTTTGGATGGACCATATTCAGTTCCTGGGTCATATCAACTCAGAATAAGGAGTTGTCGTGGACCCAAAGAAGGTGAGAGTAGTAGTCTCCTAGGAGAAACCTAAGAACGTGTTTGAGATAAAAAGTTTCTTAGGACTAGCTGGTTACTACATATGCTTCATACAGGATTTCTTCCGCTTAGCAGCGCCGTTGACGGGTTTGACTAAGAAGGTTGTGATGTTCGATTGGTCTGATGTTTACATGACAGCCTTTCAGGATCGGAAAGGAAGGTTGAAATCAACACCAGTCCTGATACTTCCAGAGCAAGGGAAGAGCTATACAGTTTACTGTGATGCATCAGGTATTGGGCTGGGAGCTGTGTTGATGCATGGAGATCAAGTTGTTGCGTACGGGTCTTGGTAGTTGAGGCCACATGAGAGGAATTACCCGACGCATGATCTCAAGTTAGCTGTAGTTGTTCATGCGTTACACTGTTGGAGACATTATCTCTTGGGAGAGCATTTTGTGGTTTTCACAGACCACAAAAGTATCAAGTATATCTTTACTTAGCATGACTTGAATCTGAGGCAGCGAAGGTGGGTCGAATACATTCAGTCCTTCAATTTTGATCTTTCCTATACACTTGTTAAAGGTAATGCAGTAGCAGATGCACTGAGCGGGTAGACTCAGATACAGGCAGTGCAGGAGGCCAGTGGTGAGTGGCAGCTCATGGCTTTGTTCTCTGAAATGAATCTGGAGGTGCACGACAGTCAGGGGCACTCTTATCTTTCCTCTTTAGCTGTGACTTCTACCCTCCTGGATAGAGTGAGGATGAGACAACTATTGGATTTAGAAGTCCTAGTTCCGCGGGAGTTAGTGGCATGTGAGGACCCTCCTCCTGGTTGGATGATAGGCGATGATGAAGTTTTGTGTTTCCATGGGCGAGTATGGGTTCCAGGGGATATACACGAGGATATGATGCGAGAGTTTCATGCTTCAACTTGGGCAGTTCATCCCAGGGTTACCAAGATGTACCGAGACTTGAGACGTCAGTATTGGTGGCTAGGTATGAAGAAATATGTAGCTGGTTTTGTTACGAGATGTTCCACCTGTCAGCAGCTGAAGGCATTACATCAGAGACCAGCCAGACTGTTACAGTAGTTACCCATCCCGGAGTGGAAATGGGATGATGTCGCGATGGACTTCGTGACTGGGTTGCCTAGGTCACCACGAGGAAATGATGTTGTGTGTGTTGTTGTGGAAAAACTCACGAAGGTAGCTCAATATTTGCTGATCAAGGAGACCTTCGGTGTTGACGAGCTTGGAAAGTTGTATATCTGAGAGGTCGTACGTCTTCATGGGGTTCCTCGTTCCATCATTTTGGATAGGGACACCCATTTTACATCTCATTTCTGGTAGAGTTTTCATAGGTCATTGGGTATACAGGTGCTTCTAAGTACAACTTACCACCCTCAGACCGATGGCCAGTCAGAGCGTACGATACAAGTTCTTGAGGACATGATGCGTGCATGCATCCTTGAATTTGGGGGCTCTTGGGAGAAGCATATACCCATATTCAAGTTTTCCTACAATAACAGTTTTCAGGAAACTATTGAGATGGAATCATACGAGGCTTTATATGGTAGGCTATGTCGATCACCTTTGTGCTGGTTAGAGGCAGGTGACATAGCTTTACTGGGGCCACAGCTCGTGCAGGAGACATCTGAGCAGGTCCAGTTGATTCAGAAGTGAATGGATACCACACAGTCTCATCAGAAGTCATATGTTGATCGCCGTAGAGGACCTTTGGAGTTCGCGGATGGGGATCAGATTTTTCTACATGTTTCGCCGAGGCTGGGAAAAAAGAGGATCAGGAGATAGGGTAAACTTTCACCGGGGTATGTGGGGCCATTTGAGATTCTGGAAACGGTCGGGCTGGTTGCTTATCGGTTGTGGTTACCGCAGCGGTACCGAGCCATACACGACGTCTTCTACATATCTCAGTTGCGTCACTATCATTCAGACCCATCTCATGTCCTTCAGCCTGAGGAGGTTGAGCTGGAGGAAGATGCATCCTTTGAGGAGCATCCAATTCGTATCGTTGACAGGAGCACAAAGGTTCTACGAGGCCTGTCAGTTCCTCTCGTATGGGTGCTATGGTAGCATGGCTGAGCGCAAGACGAGACCTGGGAGTGGGAGGCCGACGTACATGCTCAGTGTCTGGAGTTGTTCACGGCTATATCTTCTCCACCCTTGGAAGGGAAATTCGGTGATGAATTGCTATAAGGGGGAAAGTTTGTAAGAACCTGGTTCTTCTTTTGTAGGTACGAGCTTCTTCTTTTCTCTTTTCCTTAAGAGTTTTAATAAAAATATGGAAAATGGAAAAAAATCCTAAATTTTGGAACTACATGCCGTGTACTTTTCCACACACCGTGTACTTATGGCCATGTTGGGATGAGTACACAGGGCGTGTAGCCTTGCCGGCGACAAAGGGTGTAGGAACTAACTACATGCCGTGTAATGGTCCTTTACACGCCGTGTAGTCAGTCGGTAGGCCAAAATAGTAAGGAAGTGGAGTAGCCTCCAGTTGGGTGACCGTACACGCTGTGTACTCAGAAGTACATGCCGTGTACTCATGTTGGCAAGTGAACAGTGTCGCGCTGGCGAGAAGCCGCCAGTGGAATAGTTAAATGAAGGGAGTATACGTCGTGTACTTGGAATTACATGCCATGTAATTTGTTTTTTCGGTTTAAAATAGGCAGTAGCCTCCTCATTTGACAGAGGAGGAATTTGAGCCATTTTGGAGCCAAAGGAGGAGGCCGAACATTTGAAGATCCGCTGGGTGTTTGTCTGGAATCGGTTTCCGCCTCGGACGATCTCGTTGGAACTGCATGGGTAAGCCCTCTCTTCTCCTAGAATGTTGCTTACCAATTCTTCTCATGACTTAAGTTATTTATGTTTGAGTGGGTTTAATTCTTCGTCAGATCTACGTCGTTCTAGGACGATTCAAGGATCATCATTCGCGTATACTGTTCAAGGGCCTTTAAGGTAAGTGGCTTGGTGTTTAGTTTTCCAACTACTGTGTGTTTTGTGCATTTTTGTGCCACGAACCCATGTTGGGGTGTCGTGTGGATAAGGAAATTTCTATATTAAAACACCTAGAATTGATTAGGTATTTTAACTATGATATTAAAATGCTGGTTGGGATCGTTTCTTGGATCTGAAACCACCCCGGGGGTGTGTTCCATTGTTTATCCATTTGGCTAGGGTACCCAAGGGTATGACTTAAATGTAGTAATTGTAGAATTTCCTTTAGTGGAATTGGTTATTTACTGCATCTTGACATGTTGGGAATGGCCCAATTACCTGTTTATCCTGAGGGCATTGTTATGATTAGCCTATGGGCACTGTAGTTTTTAGCCTGAGGGCAGTAGTTATTTCATCCTGAGGGAATATTCTTCTATGCCTGAGGGAAATAGACTCTGTGCCTATGGGAAAAACTACCTACAACTGAGGGAAAACTCGGTTATGCCTGAGGGTAGTTTCTTGTGTTGGATACTCTTTACCTGAGGGTAGGAGTTTACATGTCCGAGGACATTAGCTGGTTATTTAGAATATTCACTGCGGTGGTATTTTAAATTTAATTAATTAAATGGATAATAAAATGGAAATATAACTGGTAATTATTTACTTTAGAGTACTACTTACTTTATTTCATTTTACTATTGCACTGTTGTTTCATTCTTACATACAGTTGGTCATGGGCCTTTAGTGGGTGCCTAGTGGGAATTTATTTCTCACACCCTGTTTGGTTCATGCTTTTTGACCCAAATAGATTATGTTTCTGCAGGTGTGGATAGGGGAAAGAGTCCCTATATAGGTACTTGACTGTTTCTGTTGAGGAGTAGGAGGGCATGGGACCAAGCTTGGGCTCGCAATGCCGCTGCCAGCTGTTTTACTCTGTTTTGATGTACTCTGCCTTTTGTTGTACTGTATTGATGTATAACATGTTCTGGCTGTTTTCATAGAACTTGAGACATATGGAATCATCATTTACATGCTGTTGGTTATTTCAGTTGTGTATGGTTTATTGCTTCCACTGTTTATGTATGTTTTATTCTATATTCCACTGCGCTACACTTTGACAAATGAGGGCATAGTTTCCCCACTATCAGACCTCGGCCCTCGCTTCTAGTCGGCAGCCTCTGGCGTTTGGGGAAATGCACTTTAGTTCATGTGGCCAACCCGTTTTGGGGCACCCGTTGAGTGGAACCCGGAGCCGAGACGTTACATAAGACGATATCATCCTATATAAAGATATCAAGATCATGGAATTTATTTTCTATATATCTATCAAAACAATGATCTTTTATTTAGGGGTAATTCTAAGATATCTCTAGGAAATACATCCAGGTACTCTATTAGAAACCATGAAACAACTCTCTAAAAATAATGTGGAAATGGAAAGAACATGGTGTTGATCCATCTGAGGGTCTCACTCACCAACAAACATTATTGGAACTCAATTTCCTTTTTAATACTCAACCTATCTATTAGTGAAATCCATGATAGCAGGAATCAAATAAATTAAACATATTCTAATGGATAATTATGAATGTCTATATCTAAAAACATAGAATTTATCCCCTAGAGCGATGCTACCCCTGCATTAACTCACTATCTCTACATACTTCATACATGTCATGTCATCCACCAAATATAATAGGGATTGATAAGGGAAATGAAAGTGTCTCTACCTTAATTACCAAATCATGGATGATGTTAAGTGATATGAAGGATTTTGTATCTCCTTAATCCAAAAAACCATGCACCTATATAGAAAATAAGAAAATGGTACCTTGAATGATGTTTGGCTCAGCCGTTGATGGAAACACTATATCATGAAACTAGCCACAACATGCTCCATGGAAACTCTTACCATGATGAAGGCTCCCTCCAAGGCCGATGCTATATTATTTTAGGATGATGTGTATCACATGGATATCCTCTACATTCTCCACATCATCTGTACTTATCCAAAGATTAAGATTCATATAGCGGTTGACTATTGAGAATGTTTGGGCACCCTCATCACTGATGAACTCTTCCAACATAATAAAAACATGTCTTATTTTTTGTCCTGGGATTGAGAGCCTATTCCCTTTTAGAAAAGAGACGATGAGGGCGGGTACAAGCCAAAATATGACTAAAATATCTTTTATTGAGGCAACTAGAAACTATAAACTATATACCTCTTTCATGGGGAATCTTGATGACACCCTCTTGTAACTATCTGGTTATAGGTAGATTCCTCTAAACAATTTCTTCTCTGGATAGAACCTTGAGGTATGTCAATAAAATAAAAAGGGTTATATAAAGCAAGATATCTGGTCACAAGGACACCCAAAGAGTCCTTTACCTAGCATCCTCATTTGGAAATAGTATGAAACATATTAGTGAAGGGTCTGAAAAAGAATCATGAAATTACTTATATAGGAACTACCCTATGAAAGGGTCAGTAGTTCCTGAGGATTGGCCACCTTCATGGAGAAATAGTGAAATTTAATTCATAATTGGTCTTAGAACATTTCCCATGAGAAATTCAACTTTTCATGATCCAGTCGGAATGAAATTCACTATTAACTCATAGCTCCATGTAACATCATCACATCCAATGAAACCAAGTGCTTTTTATGAGAAAAGACCCAACTGAAATAAATATCTACCTCTTATAACCAGTATTATGTGAGTAATTATAAAATATTATCTTCATACTTCTATAGATTTTAATATTTAAATGCTAAGAGTTTCCACCTCCAATGATCATTGTCATCAACCTATACTATTTAACAATCTACTGGAACATCCTATTAAACATTTTCAGTGTGATGATGAACTTGACATGGAGCCATGGATAGAAAAATGAAAAATGGTTAGTAAACATAAACATGTAATATATAATATTTAACATTATTTATTTAATTTTATATAAGTATTAATCAATCCAAAGGCATTCTCACTGAGGTCCCTAAATACACATTTTTTCACAGTTTTTGTTGTTTACATCACTTATAATACATAGATGACACTTTTACCCAACCAACCCAGGAAATATCACCTATTCCTAACTGAAAAATCTTTCATATCCCTCAAACTAAACCTTTGATACCACCCTTTTATGACCCGAGCACCCCAAACATTAACCTTACTGGGCCAGTAATGAGAGGAGGATGGGGACTGTCTGTTTCCGGCTTCCAGTAGGCCACATTTTCACAATATGCACTAACTGTATAATCATACACACAAAAGAGGCAATATAACATAATTGATATAATGAAGAAGAGATAGAGATAAAAAAACAACCATAAACATCTACTCATATATATATAATAATCCAAAGTACATACAAGTAATATCATACAAATCTGATATAGTTAAAAAAGAAACTATAAATACAAAAAGGTTAACTTTATAGAAACCATGATACCCAAATAGCTCTGAGAAATCATGTTATTTAATATACATCCAGATATCCAACCATGTCCTTATGACTAAAAAAATAGTTTATATATATATGTCGTGTGAGAATAAAATTATTCTTAAAATGATCCTCCCCATAGCCTCTCATGAAAAAGGCGATGAATCCATATTAATACACTTTGAAGAAAAAGTAAAACTTACAGTTCAACAAAACAATAATATTATGTTATTAGCACCACCATGTCTATCTATCACAAAAAAAATTCATATGAGAGATCATATATCATAATAATAAACCAAAATGGAACCCATCTACCACATCTCTACTAGTTTATTACTCTTCCCCAATCTCACACGTCCTAAGCCATCTCCCTCCAAAATAGCCCATCCTAAAGGAATCTTGGCTATATATCACAATAAGAACCTTAAGAATAAAATATTCTAATCATCCCATATCACATATTTATATAATAAACCAGTAGTTTTATAGATATATATCAGATATTATGATGTGTATCACACATCATGTATTATACCTAAATCCATCACAACCAATACATTGAGCGAGACACTATCAGAAAACACAACCTATACACATCATCACTATAATATTCCTTTTTGGATACCATATCAAAAGAAAGAGGTGTGTAAAATTATGGTTAACCACTAAAACACTCTAAACACTTATATTGTAAACAAACCACCATGCAAAATAGCACATAATACAATCAAGAGAGGAGAATGAGGCTAGAGTGGGTAGTAATCTATCCATCCTTACCACCCAGATATTGGGTAAAACACTCTCAAGATTCCACATGGTGTTAGGTTTCCTACTGAAAAAGGTGGGGCATAGAATCAATTAAAAGAACATATATGATATCATATAGCTCATAACAACCCTGTGGTAATAACTTAGTCTTAGAATCAACTATATCTAACATCTCTCTGAATCCCTTTTTACTTTTATAAGAACTAAATATCCTATAAGTAAATAATAATTTAAAGGAGATATATTAAATATATTCATTCCATTTTAACATTTAACAATTTTTAATTAATTTATTTTCAAATAATTAAAATTCCTTAGATTATATTACATTAACTGACAACTGAAGTCCATGACCTCAAAGAATAAGCCATTTGAGTTAACAATTTCTCATGATAATATTATTACCACAATAGTAAAACCAACCCCATGTGTTATGTAATTTAAAAAAATTATTTATCATTACATAGGTCCAGGTAATCTAGGAAAATATCCTATTCTACCATAGTAGAGATGAAACGAAGAACATTCAACTACCTCCAGTAGTGGGGAAAGGAAAATAGATAAACAAGTAACCCAACCATCCATCCATTAAATATATTAATTAATAGAAATAGTAAAACGTATGAAAAATAATGGTAAATACTAGATTCAACTTATTATATCCTTTCATGTGTCATCCCAACACTCCTGGATATCCACATAAATATTATTGTTACTAGTGTCAAAAACTACCACATCATCCATTCCTCCCTAGCCATATCTCATCATCTTTCACCACATGATGTCAAATTGTGATGATCATATCTAGATCATAGAAAATATGGAAGAAAAAAAAATATTCAACAGTGAAACATGGCCCTAAAATAAGGCTTTCAACCTTCACATGCTTATAGGCCCCCATGACCCACAACATATGGAATGAAAATATTCTAAACAATGGAAAATCTCGGCCCTAATGATATAACTTCATTAAAATAATAATTTTTTATTCCATGTTGAATGTACAAATGAATTATTCATCGGTTCCATATAAGGGAACCATATAGAATGATAAATAACTAGAAATAAGATTAATTATACATGCTTTATAGCATAAAACCAGTTTTGTCAAACTATGAGAAGAATAATTCTCAATTAACAAGACTTTTTATTATATTTATCATTTATAATAATTCACATATTTATTTTGAATATAAATTCCATTGGCATATAGAAATAAAAAATTAAAAAAACATTAATATATTCTAATTTTTATTACCATTAAATTAAAAGAAACACTATATCTATTTAAACGATTCTATTAAATTATTTATCCAACAAATTAATCTCATATTTACATTATTTATAAATTTCCAATGAACATTCTAAATTAAGTGTAAAAAAATTATAAACTAATGAAGAAAACATTGTAACACATACAATAAGAATAGATAGAATACTCTCTTGAAAAATAAGAGGCAACAATTATAATATAGGGTGAACATTCAATCACTAAAACTGTAAAACATTCATTATCAATTAAATTGTTAAAAATTGACTATGGTCAATTAATCTCCCATTGAGAGGGATAAAACATGGTAACCTTAGGATTGCATGTGATTGAAGTAGAAGAAACAAACCCCTAAGTTGGATTAGATGTTTCGATCCTCAATTCAATAATAAGGTATGATAGACTCAAACATGACTTGCTACTACTACTACTATAGAGTGTCAATCCAACCATTAACATTCCCAGAAAGCATCAAAAAGGTGAATCATAGGGTTTCTAGGTTATTCGATAAGTTTCAAGAACAAGGTTGGTTCATCTGAACTAGAATAAATAATGTTTTTATTTGAATAATGTAAATAAAAGATAAGAACCGGGAACCCTTGGGATTTCCATATTGAAAATAATACATTAATTGAATATCCCATTTAATCCACGAAGAATATCCATTTAAAACCTCTGAAAATTTAAGAAATTATTGATATAAATATCTTCTTTTTAAAACAGAGATTAATTCCTTTAATTAAGGATTTGAAATAATTTTACATCAAATAATATGTAAAAGAGAAAAACTAAAAATTTTGGAAAAATAAGAACATTCTACTACCATATGATACTACCAGCCGCTACCACCAGATACTACCATTATCTACAACCAATAGTTTTTACATCTACCTAACACCACAACCTTCTACCACTAACTGCTACCACTAGATTCAACCATAAGATTCTACAACTAGATATATAATTCTACCACCTGATGGTACCACTGGATTCAACCATAAGTTTCTACTGATAGACATAAATTCTACCACCATCTACAAATTCCACATTCAAATTCCATCTTCTACCAAAGGATGATTCTTCCAGCTGGTACAACTAGATTCTAACGACAGACTGTTTCTTCTACAAATTGACTCTTTACAACCTCTAGACTGTCTTCTACTACTTTCTAGTACCATCACCTTCTACCGAAAGACTATGTTTAATACCTCTAACTTCCACCACCAGAATAAGTCCCATACAACTAGCTAAAACCATTAATTTTTTATTCTAGCAACTACCACTATCTACTGGGGCGAGCTTCTACTGCCATACTAAGTCTAATATTTCTTGTTGTTATGTCATGCGGCTACTTCTATCTTCTATATTTTTCCTCTAAGAATAATTTAAGAACATACAGGGTTAAAGAAAATAAAGTAAATAGTTCCTATAAAATAGTTCATTACACTAGATACCTCTTAAACAATTCTCATCCTCAAGGATTTAAATCCAAACCTAGAGATAAATAAAGAGAAATGGGTCATCCAAATGGCCACCCAATGAGATACCTCTTAATGGTTTCACCATCAAATTATCTTAACCACCTTATCATAGGAAAAGTAAAAAACAAAAAACCAGTAGCAATCATATCCTAAAAATACATCCTTGTAAGATATATATAAAATGAGTGAAATGTAACCATCAAACATGAATTTAGAGAAAATGATCTCATAATCTAGAAAAAGACAAAATCTATAAATGAGAAATGCTAAAAGATAAGATCAAAACTTTAAAAAACATGGGATACTAATAATGTATTTGAAAATCATGTTCCCTAGTACTATACTATAAACAACAGTGCCTCCAAAGTATAAAAATCAAGGGTATAATAGGCCCATGAAACTCCTCCTCCTGGTGGACCTAAATCCATATATGTAACAACTCAAAGTTCAGGTCATCATCAAATTCAATGCCTACATAGTCAATGATGTGTGATTCATCACGAATATAACAAATAATATATTACACATGAAAGAAATAATGCATCCCACTCATATTTTGGTGAAATTATATTTGATACACAATGTATCCAATAGAAGCCAACACCTCAAATGGACCAAAAAACTAGGGGAAAGATTACTTTCGTGACCACACATTCACTCCCCTTAATGATGATCAACCTTCAAGAAAAATTAATATCCAATGATGTAATCAAGATTCCTCCTAATCTGATAAAAATTTGAACTATTATCATCCTATACTACTCTCATACTCTCACTAATCACCTGAATTACCACTATCTTGTTCTACACTAGATCTATCCAAAGAATTCATAACTCTTCAAAAGTAGTCCAACATAATGGAGAATGAAATGTTCAACCATACAAATCATTAAATGATTCCATAACTATAGTGGAGTGAAAACTATTATTGTAAGAAAACTCCTCCAAATAAAGGTTACTCATCCATGAACAATCAAAAATCCAAGACACTATAATATAGCATTCCTTAAAGAGTCTTGATGATCCAGTCTATCTAACCATCTATATATTGATGAAAAGAAATTATATGGAATAACTAAGATCTAAAAATTGTTGGATACCACTACACACCTTGGAGATAAATTAGGATCATAGTTATATATTATTTTCCTCATAACTCCACAGATTCTCACAAATTCCTCTAGATAATGACTTGACAATAGCTCTACGAAGATTGACTCTTTAACCACATCTAAGAGGTAAGATTTCGTAAAATAATACACTTTATCATATATAGAATCCCATAATCCTAGAGATCAAGGTAAACTAGTAATAATATACACAAATATGTCATCCCACATAAACTGATTAATATCCAATGGAAAAGGAAAACCACCAAGAGCCTAGTGTTTGACCATCACCTTCTTAAAGACCAAATATCAAGACAAAAAAAATTCTACTAAACAAATTAATGTAGGAAAAACAAAATGATATCTTAGATCTCATTATGAAATCTTGATACCAAGATGTACCACCATGGGTGAGTTATATAACTAATATAGAACCATTTGACACATCACCAAATTGATGAAAATATTCCCCTGAAATAACATCCAAAGTTGTTCATCCATTGTCCAACCACCATGGGCTTCACCAAAAATTACCTGTCATCTCTATACCCCAACCCTAGAATTCCATATCTCATAATATAATAAAGTAAATAGGAATTAATTTTAATCTAGGAAAGGAAACATGTTCATACATCCTCTCCTATATCAAAAGGAATTATTGAGATCTATTCCAGAACACTCTAGGAATCTCAAGATTCATGCCAAACATCACTACATGATTCCCTAATTAGTAATAATGAATTTTTTTTCTTTTTATTGGTTCATATGAAATATCAAAGACATAATACTACACCAAATATATGAACAACCATAGTAACAAGATTAGGTAATGCTGGAATAATACATGCCTCAAGATGTTATTATCTGTAAAAACCACAAAACACTCGCCGATGACGTAGTCTCTCTAAACATTTATGTAAAAAACTACTACCACAAACTCCAGATCTTGTGTGTAATAGTTATACTCATTTAGATATAACTATCATGAACCATACAAAATTATTTATTTTTACTTCATTATAACACATCCTAACCCAATACGTGATGCGTTATAGAGAACCTATAACTTATCTCCATCTTTAAGAAGATGGATAATAGGAGTTCTGACTAAGTTATCTTTCTTGTACTAAAAATAATCATCAAACTGGTATATCTATATAAAAACATGATCATTTCATGTCAAGGGAATCATATTATTCACAAACCATGATTAATATGTTACAAACCTCCTATAATATCCTCAAAGACTAAGGACAATCCGTAACTCCTCTAGTTTCTTGGGGGTCCTGAATTAACCTATCCTTTATGTATCGAAAGATAAATAGATACCCCATGTCAGAAAACAACATGGATCATAAAAAAAAACTTCTTTATATGATTACATGTACTTAAAAAACATCCTAAATAGATTCCGATGATAAGTAACTCATAATAAGAAACACAAATTCTATGCATTCTCCCCCTATGAAACTGATTATATAAGGATATTTTCAATTAAAACCACCATGAACATTTCTAGAAACTCCTTAAAAACTATTCTCATCAAACCCATGAACGCATATATATAATTTTTTACATGGAACAACATGAAAATGAAGTTATAATGCCCATAATAACACCAAAAACTAGTCATTGAAATACCTGTTTCCTTCACCCACATATGATGATATCTAGAGCACACAAAATTCTTTTAAACCCAATATTTTCCCTTCATATGATTGAATAAATCATCAATTAGTGGAATATGATATCATTTCAGTACTATCATAGGGTCCAAGTGAGGAAAATTGATACAATGATGTAGTCTTCTATCAACCTTCTTCAGGAACAATACTGATGCACCCTAACGTGACACTGTCAATTAACCGCTAACTTCAATAGATCATCGATCTATGCTCTTAGATATTTCAACACATAAGTAATTATCCTATAAATATACATAGTTATTATATAATTGTCGGAATATATATCTATCCCATCCCCTAAATACCATCTGGGGGTAATTACATATGCTCTTGTAGAAATACATTAGGTTAATCTTCTAGAAACCTGAAAAACATCATCAGATGAACCTCCAAAGAACTCAATTTTAGCTTATCCAACAAATAGGACAAGGTTGAAATATTCTTATGACTTATATAAGTGTATATTTTACTAAAAAACATGATAGTATCTCCATTAGTATCATAAAACTCAAACATTTTCATATGAAAGTCAATGATAACCTACACAAAATACATCCAATCCATGGTAGTGGTGTTTTTATATAGATTTATCAACAAATATATGAATCCTCACCAATAAAATTACTTCCCCAGTACTAACTCATAGACTATACAAACTTCATACATGTTAGCTAATCCACCAACAAGAATAGTCAATGAAAATGGAACTATAATTCTCTATACCTCAATTTTTAATGAATAGATTAGGTAGGTGATAAAAAGGATTTAATATATCCTAGATCCTAAAAATTATTCATCAATATTGAAGACAAGTCAAAGTTACCCCAAATACAATTTAATTATTTATTGATGAAAATGCTAGAGAATGATGCTATCAATGACTAATTCTAAAACCTCACTGACCCTCAAGAAGACCACCTCCATGGAAATGATCTAATTTATAAAGATGAAGATAATTGAATGTATTTTATTTTCCCAACTTATATCCTTTCAGCTAATCGAAATCATGAACACCCTTCTACTGATCACTACTAATAATGGTTTGGAACTTTTATCACTAATGGCCTCAACCTTCATAATGAAAACATGTATGTTATCCCTTTGAAAGGTACTAAGATTCATTTTATATAGAGAAATGAGATGATGAATAATAGGACATAATAATGGTTAACTGGAAGCTTTTATATACTTGAAAGTAGGTACCCTAGTCCAAAGCTCTACTTATTATGGAATCCTAATGGCTCCCCCTTGTCATGATCTATTTCTGGATAAAATCCCCTTAATAACATTTTCTACTTCCATCACCTCATGGTATGTTGATAACATGAATGGTTTGACATGGAACCAGATCACTAGATGTAAGGACTCCCCTAAATTCCTTAAACTGAAAAATTCATATTAAAACATATATCATTCATATAAAAAATGGGTCATGAACTAGATCCGAAAATCCCTTAGGATGAAACTCGCCTATAGAAGGGTCAGTTTCCTCTGAAAAGTAGACTCCTTCTTGTTAAGAGGAAAACACAATTCATAAATATTCTAGGAACACCTCCAAAAATACTATCAAATCATCAATAACCTTAAGAAATAAGATCCAACCCTTTCTTGATTCTCCCCCATTTTCTAATGATTTCTCACATGGGAAAGCATAACTAGAATTTTTCCTCAAATTCCAACATTACAAATGAGTCTTTCCTCAACTTCCTCATTTGGTTATGTTGAACCATTATTGAAATAGGATAATGGGATGTCTGTTCCACATTCTTTGGATTCCTACTTTAAACTCATTTCATAGTTTAGGTCTTCCTCAATTATTTGATCCATTTTAATGAAACTCATTAAATTTTTTTACATTATGTGGACACTAGTAAAATAATCTACTTATATCTCTATAGGGACGAAACGTGTTGTCAAAAAATATTATAACATGGGGAATGTATGATAATTTCTTAGTTTTGGGTGATTTGGAACATTTAATGTCTTCCCATTATGAAGCTGATGGAATCTCATCTATGAGGCATATTAAGAATGGATCTCATGGAATCCTGTGTCAGTGAAAAGATAGCTAACCCCTCAGGAATTACAACTCCAAAGTGTTTTTTACACCGAGAATCCCATAATTATTGTATGGGGTAATTATTCAGTATTATATCACAAGTTTAAGGTCTTTTTGAGATAAGTAGGTCATAGGTTCAATATCTTATATTTAAAGGTTGGAGAGTTTATATAGGTTCACATATGAAATATGATCACAATTGGGGGTTTAGTTAGGTCTTTACCCAAGGGGTAAGATTATCACACATGAGGGGTTGGTTAACTATGTCCCCAGTGTGGAAGATGATCACACATGAAGGTTTTCATAAGTGTGTCCAAAGGGGGAAGATGATCACACATGAGGGTTTGGTTAATTGTGTCTTGAATGTAGAAGATGATCAAACTTAATGGTTTCCATATCCTAAAAAGGAGACATAAACATTTTATGGGAATTTTTTGGGAATTGGAATTAATCCTTAGGATGGTATCCCCAGTTGTGATGGCATGCCTGGATTGAACTTCATCGAGGTGTCCTTCTTACCTTGTTGGAAAATAGAGATAAAAATCCATAAATATTTCTTCCCTAGTTTAAGTTTGTGCAATATGACAAGCTTATACAATATAATGTCATTTATTAGGGATACCCACATCAGAGAAGGAGTATTGATGAGGTTTGGTGTGGGACATACAAAAATGGGACGTTCTTTATAAGAGGACCATCCCATGATGGTGATGGAGGTTTCATCCAATTATGATTTTAAATTTGGCATCTTGTGTTCATCACATAGATAAGAGGTGTGGTTTTGTCCCATGGTATTCATTCTTGGGGAACCCCATGTTCATCACATATGGTAAAGGATAAGATCTTATTTTGAGGACTTTGTCATGTAGTTTATTATCGTATGACTAGGATGTTGGTTATGAGTGGGTAATATGAAATAGGGATTCCTGGGTTCTTGTAGAATAAGTGTTGGTAAAAATGGGGCCTACATAGATAGGTTTAATGGGTTCTTCTTGGATTTGTGAGGGTATGGATGTGGAATACTTGTTAGAGCTGCATGGATGACATGATGTCACATCAATGATACGGTTGGGGATTATGCATGGAAGCCTCCTTGATTCTAATTGGAGAAGTGATGGTATGAATTGGGATTACAAGTGGGAGAACCCCAAGTGATTCTAAGAGAAAGGATGGAATGAATGGGTCTTACAAAGTTGGGCAGCCCTGGTGATTCTTGGAGTAACAGTGTTTTAATTGAGGCTTATTCATGGAAGCTTCTTTAAAGATGAGTTACCATCTCATGAATATCTCATGATGCATCTTATTCTCATCACACGAGGCATCATGAACCTATTAATAAGGGAATCAAAATTTCTTCTCATAGAGTAAGGACACATTTTAACATCATATGCAAGGATTTCACATTGTCCTTCCATTTCTTACTTTTTAATGTTAGGTCTTGAGGGAATCTAGACCTACTGATGGGTCAAGGGATATGATTGGGGGATTAAACCTCAAGAGGATGACCGTGTGATCTATTCGGGTTAAATAAGGATAATTTGAGGGATTTAATGCTAGGGAAACCCATTATTTATTATCATTTCAATTCATGAGTGAATCTCATCCTAATGATGGGTAGATGAATATGGTTGGGTATTAAACAATAGGAGGATTCTCCTGATGACTATTTGGTTTTCATCTCATGACCATTATAGGAGTCATCTTATAATTGGCACATATGGAATCTCATGCCTTTCACCATAGGTATTATATTCTCATATCATAGTTCATAACATAGTTTAGCATCATGCAGTGAAGAACACTAGTGAATATATTCCATGAAATGTTTTTAGTTGTAATTATGCCATAGTGTCCCTTTCTTGTTCAACTTAGTGTAATAATTTGTTGATATGTTTTTATGAGTTTATTGAGGAGTGTTTAAACTCTTACAATTTAGGGAATCCAAGAGGATAATCTCAACTCATGGAATGAGAAAGTGACCAGGAGGATTATATCATCTTGAAGTATTTTAGGGAGTGTAGAGGAGTATCTAGAATCAGGTAATATTGTGTGTTGATATTGGCGTTATATAGGGCACAATAGAAAATTTCCTCGGCTCAGCCCAAAAGTCTAATGGTGTGAATATATATTTATAATGTGTTTCATTGATAGTAGACAATGGATTGAGATATAGGCATAAGACCATGTATTGGTAGTGATTCTAATGGGATGGGGGTGTTAGTATATCCAAAATTTTATTTGACATCAAGTGTGAAGGTATGATTTTTTGGAAAGATATGGGTTTTTTGAATGAAATTCATTCATCAAAATATATGGGGTTAACATATGAGATCAACATTCATGAAAGTAAGTCCTATGAAAGGAGAGATACAAATGGATATGAAAAAAACTATTTCACAAGTCATATCCATCTTACAAAAATAACATTCTCAATGGATAGACATTTGGAAAATCATCCTCACGAAAAAACCCTTATATGTAAGGGTTTGTGTGGGGGGAATTCATGATTGATTACCCATGGGGAAATGAGTTACAAGAATTCATGAAACTCTTTGGAGTTTCATCATTTGAGAGTGGAATCTCATAGATTTTGTGTACTACCCTTAATGATGACATGAGTATGGTATTTATTGGTTATAGGTACATCCGAAGACATATTTTAAGAACATTTCTACCATTCATGAATTATGTACTTTAATGAAGGATTTCCATTTTCTGTACTGTCAGATATTCATGGAGAGATAGTTTCCCATGGTTTTTAGTTTCATGAAATATTAAGTTTCATAAAATTATGTTTTTTTCCATAATTTTCATTGCAATCCATTTTCAGAAGTCTAACTCCATGAAGAAATATATTTCAATTTTTACATTAATTTAGGCTTCCTAACTAGTAAAATACAAGTGAGTGAAACTAAATAAATGTCTTAATTATTTTATCTATAATGTTTTCAATTACTAATCACATTTTGATGCACCAATAAATTTACCCATCAGAATAGGGTCCAAAGAGGACAAGGAGGATCAGGTGGACCTGATTATAAGGAAACCACTAAGAGAAACACCAAATATTAGGTTCTAATTTATCTCAGCAACAAGAAATATATATAACCTATTGGATGTGTAGGGGTTGTAATGAGATATTAATCCCTTATGGGAGAGTCCTAACTTGGAATTCCATGGTTGGTGAGTGGAACTATAGAAAACAGATTTTCCTCCCAATGTGCACAGGTAAATGAGTTACATAACACTAGGGGTGACAGTTTCACCAAAAAGTAGGGAGTGATTGGGATTACGAATCAAGATATCCATGATTTAGAACAAAGGGGGAGTGAAATGCCAATATAATATTATTATTGAACATGTTTTAAACATAGGTTAATCTATCATTCTATTTGGGATGGGACAAAAAAATGAGGGATGAATGTTTAACATGTTTAAAAAAATAGGGCTTATCAACATATGATCGGAAGTAATTCATGATGTGTTCTCATGACGGTAGGTAATATTGGGTAGCCAAAAACCATTTACATTATGGGGTCTCATTCAGACATTGAGTATGGGTGAATACAAATTAAGGAAATTTTGAAACATGGGGTGAATAAAGGGAATATTTGAATTGTGTTCAACACTATTAGGACTACACCACTAAGTCTCTCAGTGCATCAGGTGGGAATATCGGTCAAAGAAATATCCAACATCTCATTCCAAGTGGAGTATCATCTTAATTTTCAAACTATGGTCTTGGAACCCAAGGGGTGTTGTAGGTGACCACCGTTGAATAGGGGAACATTCCCTCCCAGGAAAAGGCCTAAAATATTTCATAGTTTTTATGTCTTGTAATTTTGATGAAAGGATTATAGTTTAACATATAATGGAAATGATGATGGACATGTAGGTGGACATCCTATTGCAAGGACATGTGATTTTTGGGTTTGTGGTAATTTAGCTTTGAACATTGTGTGATATGGTTTAGCAGCATATGTTTATGGAATTTATAGAACAGTTTAGCATCTTGTGACCAGGTCATGGGAATAGTTATAAATAAGCCCCACATGATAATTATAATGGAATGAATAAAAATTAAACATAATGGAAAAAATATCATATAGGATCTCCTGAAGAAAAGTGAGATGATATTTATCTCTAATATTTTTCTAAAACTATTAGGCCCAGTGAGCATAGCCTATTTCTTTTGGGATTCATCATGGGTCCTCCTAGCATTTTTTTACCATATTCATTCATCCATCACCACTCACAATATCATAATGATGTCTTAGCGGGTGGGTGTATACACTTTTCATAGGATTAACTTATGGGTTTTCAACCTAACCGATGTATGTTCCTTTTGGATGGGATTTTTTAAGTTCATTCTAATCCGACCATGATGTTACAAATAGTTTAAGGTTGTAATTCTTGGACCAATGGTTGATAAAATTTAACAAGATGTATCTTTTCCAAGGGGTGTGTGTCTCAAAAGAGTTTTCATGCCATTAATGGTTGGTAACCCAACATGAATTGAGGGAAATGAATGCTCATTTTAATATGGAACATCCACAGGTAAACATTCACATAGTTTTGAGGTTGTGATTCATGAACTAGGGCTCTTAGTTTTAGGTCATAGTGTTTAGATAGAAAGGTTCAACACTCCATTTAAGGGAAGTATACACATCTTAACATCACTTATAGAAAATCCTCATTGAATCCGAATTTTATATGATCCATTATTAGTGTGAGAAAAAAATAGAATCATGGAGTTCTTATTATCTCTAGGGAGAGATAAATAAGAGGAAACAAGATGACTTAGAGAAGTCCAAATGATTTCAACATACTTAATCACCATATGTGGGCATATGGGAGGATTACACACATGGTTATAAGATTCCCACTAGAGTTAAGTGAGGTGGAAGGTAAGGAACATTGTGACTTATAAGATATAGAATGAATAAATGGGGTAACGAATGGGTGTGGAATGCCTATTTACCATGTTTGAAACACATATTCCACAACCACACTAATCAAGGATGAGGAAAATAAATATTGGATAGAAATTTTACCATGTTCTGAACATTTTAACCATCACACATTTAACAAGATATTTTTTGGCATGTTTCTTGGACTATTTTTGTGCAACTGTGGACATGTACCATTACTATTATGGGGCCTGGTGAAAATAGAATGATAATGAGGATCCAAACTGAAGGAAGTGTGAAGTGTGAAATTTTAATAGGGGAATGACTTTTAGGATTTAGAGTTCCCTAATAATTACTCCTCATGATTCTTGAATGCACTAGAAGGAATAATTTTCAAGGACCAAGCCATAACTAAAGGAGGGTGTCCTTAGAATGAGTTGTTGGTGAAGGATAGACCCAGTATATGAGATATTGACATCACTACATATCCCATTTGAATAGAAACAAATTAACATGTAGTTATAGAATATGGAATGTTAGAAGAATGAAACTTGTTGGGTTGTTTCCTCCCTAATTAAAATGATGAATCATCTCATTATTATCATATGAGGCATCCCATTTTCATCACATCAGGTATGATTGAAGTTTAACATCATGTTTTGAGGAACTTTTTTGGTTTTTTCATAACATTTTTATCATATAATGAATCTTATATTCATTATATAGGGTAAGTCTATATTTTAACATCATGTTATAAGGATGTTAGGATATTTAGTTTATGGTCATGCATATTGGAGTAAGTATTCTACTATTTTTTTGTCATAAAGCTCAGACCATAGTGGAAGATGATAGTTTAAGGACATAATTCATAGAAAAGGTGTAAAAAAAGTTCAAGGTTATAATGCTTCTACTAGGTGTGTTAGTTTCTTAAAAAGTATAGTGTGACATGAAAATGTGTTAAAAAAATGTGTATTGGTGGCCAAGAAGACATTTTGACACAAAATCTTCCATGAAAAACTACACGCATGTTAAATTCATGATGCTAAGTATGAAAATATACAATGAGTTGATGGTCAGGATGGAACCATGGTATGAGATTCATTCATCATTACGTCTCCCATGTGAATGGTAATCATTCCATTCATAGTTCCAGAATATGAAATGTGGGAAGACTAATGCTGTAATGGTGACGTACTGTCCAGATAGGATGATGAATCATCTCATTATTATCATATGAGGCATAATATATTCATCACATACTAAAAGGATATAGTTTAACATTATGTTTTGAGGAATTTTTTTTTTCATCTCATATTTATCAAATGAGGCTTCTATTGTTTTTTAAATATTAGGTTAAGGCTTTAGTTAAACATTGTGGGATGATGACATTAGGTCTTTATAGTTCAAATTTTTTACTTTTAAGATTAAGGGTGCACATTTTTTTTTGTAATAATGCTTGGAACAAGCTACAATGTTTTGGATAACTTTCTATGGTATAGAAGAGATCAAAAACCCAATGTGAATGGAGGGTATGTGTGTCCTTGCATGAAATGAATGTCCTTAGAGAGAGGTTCCCATAGTTTCATGGTCATGATTCTATAAAAACAATTTCATGTGTCTTGAACATATAGGTACAAACCCTACCAAATCACCTATTCCAACATGATATATGCTCAATATGGAAATAATAGAGTGATGAGATACATTCCTTATTTCAATAAAGTTCAAAACATGGGCAAAGATAAGTCAATATTTGAACATTATTATGATACCTACATACTTTCTCAACATGTGTGAATTCATAGTGGGATAACACCATAGGTGTAGGAGTTACACTGTATAATAGATAGCTGGAAATGATTTAAATAATGTCTTTTTGTATTTAGACCATAAATGGAAGTTTATTGAAGGTAAGTGAATGAATGATGAAAATGATCGAAAAAAATATCAACAACCTACATAGGAATGTACATTGTGAGAAAACAAGGAATCAAACATAAAAAATGATTGTAAAATAGAAACCATCATATTTAATAATAGATCCATAAAAGATTATACCAAAGTTGGGAGGTGATCCATTTTGTCCAGGAACCATCCCCATTTGGGGGAGTAATTTCAATTTGAATGATCATGCAAATCAAAATTGTGGAAGACATAAATTAAGGAGATTAACATGGGGATTTTTTATGTGTAACTCTTACATAAGGTTGTATACCACAACATATTTGACATTTCAGTGTTTCATATTTATGTGTGGGAGTCAAATACCTTATCAAGGATAAAGGTTTTGAAGTAGTTATATGACTACGATACACCCAAAATGTTGTACCTAGGTGGCACTACGTATATGATGAAATCACGAGTCACAATATTTGTAGTTTTTTATGTGGTGTAGTATAAGGATAGAACTATAAGGGATGCCCCTCTATAGAAAGGGACCATGGTATCGTTCAATTTAACTTAAAGAGATGTTGATGTTAACTATGTAGTTTAATGTCCTATGGGGAGGACATTAGACATGTATACCATCATTATGTATGGAGAAGCATGTGGCAACTTAATGTCACAAATATTTTAACTAAACTATATAAAAATTATCATATTGTGTGTTTCTCATTTTATCATAGTTTAACATTGTGTTACCAATACAATTTTATATGGGTTTATGTCATGTGACTTGTATGAGGAATGTAATGTTATGTTATGTGACTATGATGCGAGTTGTTCCTTTTATGATCAAGAATACTGGACTAATGATGCTATTCATTTTAACATTAGGAAATAAGGTTGATCTATGTTATATGGTATAATGTTGTGAAACTATGACACATAGAAAATTATTCCACACACCATTCCCCTAGATGAGGATATGTCACACTTAGCTAACCCAGGCTTTAGCCACATCCCTTTGTTGTACCTTCTATAATGGGCTCTATTGATCTGTCTAAACATTTTAAGAACAATGGGTCGGGATCTTACCAAGGATTACCATAGAATATCCATTGTGTAAGTATGAATTTTTTCTAATTATTATTTGGGATATGTCATATGGAACTTTCCATGGTTCATTGTTGGAGCCACAATGAGGACCTATATGGTCAGTTTACATTATGGGGAGGATCTCCAAGAATCCAGATGATGAAAAAGTAGAAGTTAGAGGTACCCCAACACACTTGAGAGATGGTCGGGATCTCGATCATTGTCATATGGAAATAGTTCCCAATTCTTTGGTTAGGATGATATGGATTTATCTAAGGGTATCATGGGATACATGTGTTTTTGGGTCATGGTTTACTATAGTAGGGATGATAGCCTACCATCGGTGTGGAAACCACTTTGAGAAAAGCACATACTAGAGCGAAAGGTCATGTAGAACTAACATTAAGATTCCCCACGTGGGGGGGGGGGGGGTTGTTCCCTGAGTAAATTTATTCCTATTATATTTATAATAGTGTCCTAGAATTTGTGCCTCTATATCAAACAATCTACACTAAATAAATGGGGTAATGGAGATAAAGAGTATCAGAAGCCTACCTTGCTAAATAAATGAGCTCAGAGAACCCAGGGAGATTTGAAGCCTCTATATTCTGATGCATTGGGTGATTAATACCATGAAGTGTGAAATCCCATTATCTTGATGGTTGGGGTGATGGTTCCCATGAGTCATGGAATCCTAACTCACAAAAATTATGGGGAAATGGTTCCTAGGGGGCGAAGAATCCTATCTTTTTAGATGGATGTGGAGACAACACCCATTAAGAATGCGTACATGTCTTTATATATGGATGGGGATATAATGACCACGTGGAATAAGATATTAACTCTCTGTACGGCTGGAGTGATGGTTCCTAGGAGTCATGGAAGAATAAACATCTAGATAGATGTGGTAATGATGATCAAGAAGCATAAAATCCTACCATTATAAATAATTAGGTTGACTATTCCCTAGAGGGGTGGGAGCCTATCCCTCTAGATGGTCTGGGAAATGATGAATATGAGGAGTGGGATCCTACCTCTTTGGATGGATATGGCATGGTATATAATAATATATAGAATCCCATCTCACTATAATGAAGGGGAGAGGGTGCCCGGGTGGCATGGAAGCCTAACTCATCAGATGAATGAAGAAATAGTGTTGAGGTGACATGAAAGCCTAGCTCTTCAAATGAAAAAGGTGAAAGAACATAGGAGGTATAAGATCATAACTCTCTATATAATATGGGTTATTTTACCCCTGATGTATGGAAGCCTAACTCTCTAGATGGATAGGAAAATGTTGAATAGGACGTCTGGAAGTCTAACTCTCTAAATGGTCATCATGACGACACCTAGGAGGAATGAAATCCTGACTCTCTGCATTGATGTGATGATAGTGACTAGGAGGCATGGAAGTATAACTATTCATATTAGTGGGTAAATTTTCCTTTTATCACTCTGGATGGTTTGGGTGATGACTCTTAGGAGGCATGGAAGACTAACTCTTGAGATGGTCATTGTGATGATGCCAATGATGTATGTGTATGCAACTCTCTAGATGGTCGGTAGCATGATTCCTATTAGGGGTGGAAGCTTAAATATATGTATGGGTGGTCTTATGAATACTATATGGTATGAAATCTTAACTCTATAGATTTTTAGTTAGATGAAACATAGGAGGTGTGGGAGTTTAACTCTATAGATGTCCGGGGAGAAAACGACTATGAGTTATAGAAGACTAACTCTTTGGATAGTTTAAGTAATTATTGTTATGAGGGATGGGATCCAAACACTCCAAATGGTTGGAGTAATGATTCCCATGATCTTTGGATCCCTATCTCACCCTAGTTATGGGGTGATGTGGCCTAGGAAGAGTGTAATACTATCTCACTAGAATGAGAATTTGAGAGAGACCATTGACTCTGGATTCCAATATTTCTGAAATGATGGAGTGATGGGGACTATGAGATATATATTATTATCTTATTTTAATGATTTGAAAATTGATCCAAGGGGATATGGATTCTTATCTCATCATAATAACATGGAGAGGGTGCCTAGGAGGCATAGAGGTTTTTCAGAGTGGCATATACAAATAAAGAGAAGTAATATTAGGGATATGATCGACCTTCCCCCAATGTTGGTGCTACATATCTTGGAATAGTAAAATTAGAGTAGGGATATGATCAAAATTCCTTATATTATAGGTTTAGAGTCCATATACTAGTGGTTTACCATGGTGATGGGAACATTACTTGGGGACTTCCAGGTGGTAGTAGCGGCTTCCATAGAAAAAATATCCTCCACCTCCATGGACATGGGTAGTGGTTCTAGGATTATTTTGAAGAAAGGCTTGATATTCAGCTGATGAGAACATAGGGAGATACCCTATTAAATTTCAAGTAGGGTAGGAGAAGTTATATTGGTTTAATGGTCCATTGGAGCTATTGGAGACACCACATGGTGGGATGAGATATCATCCTTCCCCAGAAGACTACACTAGGCATTCTCGACTCAGGATAATGAAGTAGTTCTATGATCATCATGAAAATTATCCTACAAGTCATTCCAATTATATATATTTGGTCACATGGGAAACTTTCCCAGGAGCTCATTGGTAGTAGTTTTTATATGTGAAACATTTGATTCTCCCACATCCTCTTCATAGGGGATAAATCTGTCAGATCCTTCATGGAAGTCTCCCAAAATGGGTTTCCATTATGATTGGGGAATTACCCCTTATATGAACTCTAGAGGATGTTAATTTGGTGTGGGGTTTTATCCTCCTAGTCTTTAGGAACCCAATGTTATTCATCATATTTTACATGAAGGATATGGAATTCAAATTGACGATGCCTCGATTTGGGAATTCCCGAAATTGTTTATCACCTTAAATTTGAAGGAGAAGAGTTTCATGATGGGTTCACGATTTTTTTCAAATTATTTCTCAAAGGGGAATGTATCAAACTCATTTTTCCCATATTTTATCTTTCTTAAGGTAGGATCCCTCCACCACCAAGGATGGTGATGATGTCTCCTTGAACAAAATTAAATGATTGCATGTCAGTTCTTCCTTCTATTGATTCCCCCTTGGAGATTATCACTGATTCTGGGTCTCCCAAAATGACATGGGTCATGTTTTTAAAACTCACTATTGGCACCATCTCGATATGAAAAGTGGTTAATTACACTACTTCTATCTAGATAGGGTAGTAATATATGATCATATTAAATTATAATGTTGGTCATGTATTAGAATTTTTAATATTTCATTGTGTTGGGAACATGTAAAGTATTCCCCTTATAATGGTGATGGAATCTCACATATGTGGAATCATAGAACATAAAAACCATGTAATCTCATGTTTTCCTTGATGTTTATGATCCCAAAGAAATAATACTAACAAATATTTTCTACTTGAGAATCCCATGTTTACTTTATGGGGTGAAGATTTAGAATTATGTAACAATTTTATGGTGTTGTAAATATAGTTTGGTGATGAGTTTAATGTCTTGCGAGGACAGGTGGGTGAGTATAAGTGTGTTTTTGTAGCAAATATGATGACATACAGGGTTTTTTTAGTATGTCACCAAAGGGGAAGATGATAGAACAAGAGTGTTTTGTTTAGTGCTTTAGTATGTGTGAAATGATCACACATGAGGGTTTAGATAAGTGTGAACCCATAAAAGAAGATGATCACACATGAGTGTTTGGTGATGTTTTTCCCTATGCAGAAATATGGTCAAACATGATTGATTTATTCTCATAAGTAGGATACATGATAATATTATGGGAATATTAGGGGGATTCAGATTATACCATAGGGGGTTACCCCCACATGTTCTAGCTTGTTGGGATTTAAACTCTGGGAGGGGTCATATGTACGTTTTGGAAAATGAGGATCAAATCCCATATGGTTTGACACCCATGTTTAAGTTCATAGGATATGACTGGAACATGATATTTAAAGTTGTGTTGTATGGATTCTCATGTCCCAAAAAATTATCATTTAGGGATGGTGTGGGGTTTATGAATGTGGGCTTCCCATTATTGAAGGATCATCTCATAATGGGGAAAGAGGTTTCATCCCATGAGTATCATAAGTGGTGAATCCTATATAAATTACATGAGATAGGAGGTGTGGTTTCATCCCATTCTAGTCATACATAGGGGAATCATTTATTCATCACATAGGGTATTGATATAATATATCACCATGTGCTCATGACATATCCATTTTGGTTAACATCATAAAAATAAGGAATTTTCGTATGTGTGGGGATAATGAAATTGGGATACCTGAGTGCTACTCGGTGATTTGATATTATGAATAGGGATTATGTAACTGGGTATCCCGGGTGTTTATCGAAGAAATGATGTTATGGATTGGGTATACTCATAGGAGATGTCTAGGAGGAATAAAGGAGTATAAATGATGTGGTTGGAGATTATGTGTTAAATATTATTGAATGGTTCCTGTACAATTAATATCATGAATAGGTATTATGTGTCGGTAAAAAATGGGTGCCACTAGGAGAAGTGATTTTAAGAATGGGTCTTACGCCGCTTGGATACCCAGGTGCTACTAGGATCAGAAATGGTTTGATTAGGGATTATGTGTTGAATCTTACTAAAATATGTTATATAATCTCATTCATATAAAATGAGTAATATCATGATCATTAAATGAGGCATCATGTGATCACTATGATGGGAACCAGTATTAATTTCATATGTTACAAACATTTTTTAAAGTCATATAGATGGATGTTTTGTGTTGGGATTACCCATTGAGTTTTCCATCCACTCTTCCCCATGCTGTCTATTGAGGGAATATTGACTCACTAATGGTTAATGGTATATGATTTTGTGTTTACACCTAAGGGGGCATGAGTTATTCTTTTAAGATTATAAGATATATCACAGGCATGAATGTTAGGGCTGCCTATTCCACTTTCTCATGTCGAGTAAAGAGGGAATACCTACCCACTATTGTGTAGTATAATAATATTATGGTCTAAACCATAAGGGGGAGGCCCATGGTGGATATTTTTTTGTCATATCATGATCATTACACGAGGAAATTTATTCTTGACTCATAGTGAAACCCATTATTTTTACAGGAGGCATCCTATTATTTTCACATAGGGTAAACTATAGTTTATCATCATGAAGTGAGGAAAAATATGTAAGAGATTACTAGAGATGGATGGAGTGGTACATATGTTGATGTTTCCCTTTCATTTTTTACCCAATTTAAGAGTATATGGATATAGATTCAACAATCTATTCAATATTATTTCATAAATGTATATTATGCAAAAGAAGGGATCCAAAGGGATTTAGAAAACATTGTTTCATGAAATCATTAGAGTTTCAATGAAAAATGGAATTTTGAGATGCTTGGAAATAATATATGAACATTTATATGCATGTATAAAAGTTTTATGAATCAACCTCTAATACTAATATATATATATAAGGGTTTACATTGTGAAATTCATGAATGTTTACCAATAAAAAAATTAGATATGTGAATTCAGAAAACTCTTTGGAGTTTCACAATTTGAGAGAGCGATGTCTTAAATCGACATTTCCTCACCATAATGATGAATTGGGGGGGGGGTATTTATAGGATCTATGGTCATTGGAAGATATTATTCCTAAAATTTTACTCCATTAATGAAAATTTCAATTTCATGAATGATTTCTATGTTTGATAATGTTTGAGATTCGCAAAGAGATGTACATTTCATGAAGGTTCCCATCTTTCATGTGAGATCAACCTGAAAGTATTTCTTACCTCCAATCACAAATGATCTAGTTTCATAAATGTTTTATTTTTATGAAATATGGGTTTCATTAAATATATAGTTTTTCAAAAATATATAATTTGTTCAAGAAACACAGTAATTTTCCATTTTCAAAAATCTAATTTTGAACACCCATTACATTTGATTCATACATCATTTTGTGATCCATTAATTAGAAAATAGAATTATGTGAATTGAAGTACATGTCTGGATTAATGTATACATACTTTTTTTCTACTATTGATGAAATTTTTCTGTGCAAAACACTTCAACCCCTCAAAATAGTGTCTAGTAAGGATGCAGAGAGAAAGGAAGAATTTATTATGAGGAAAGCATAGAGAAAATCACCATACTTTAAGGTAAAATGTATCTTGGCTACACAAGAGTGCTAGATATTATGGTATTTTTAGGGATTATAATGAAACTTAAATAACCTATGAGAGTGTCTCCACTAGGAATGCATCGTTTGGTGAGTGTAACTCTACACATTCGACTTGCTTCCTAATGTGAATAGGTGCATGATTGGGGTAACTATAGGGGTATTTTTTATACCCAAATATATGGGATTGATGAGAATTGTGAATCGATATGTTTGAAATTTATAACACAAGAGGAGTTATAGGCCGATAGAGATAAATGTTGACCAAATTAGAAACACAAGTTCTATTATTCTTCCATTAGGGATAGGGAAAAAAATAAATTTTGGTGGTTTCCATTTTTGAGGCATGGTTCTTTAAAAAATGTAGTTAAATTTACTTAAGACTGTATTACTAGGATGGAAGGTGATCCATTGTGTCCAAACACCATTTCTATTTAGGTAGATCCTTCATACATGGAGGATGGCGGAAATGAATGTCATTTAAGGGGAGAATTTTGAGGTGAATAAAGGTAATGTTTGAATGGAGCCTCATAATTATTGAAAAATGATTGTCAAGGAATCCCAGTGGTTTAGTAGGTGATTGAAAATGATGGGAGAACATGTCCTCTTAGGATAGGTCCAAAATATTTCACAGTTTTACGTTGGGTACTATGGACAGAAGGTGTGGAGTTTAAAATCATTTGGAAATGTCATTATACAAGTAGTTTAATTTCATAGGGTGATGACATGTGATTTATGAACATTGAGGCCACATAGAATTTTCCATGGTACCCTATAGTTTAGTATCATATGTTTTGGACATTGGTAGAAAGGATATCATATTCTGACTAGAACTTGTGAACAAACTCAAATAAATCCATCCTAGTAAGGGTAATGGGTTTAATATAAAGGAAACACAATGTGATGAACCTCATAGAGAAGCTCATGAAGAAAAGGGTACTAAAATTTATCTATAAAATTTCCCCAAACTGAAGGGGTTGAAAAAATGTAGTATGGTTTTTTTGCGGTTCATCACTAATCTAGATGGATTTGTAACTTTTTCATTCATACCCTAACCATTTAAAAAATTTCAAGAGTAACATGGAGGGTGTGAGGATGACATTTTCTAGGAATTTCCTTATATGTTTTCAACCTAACCAATGTATGTGTCTATTTCCTGGGGTAGTTTAAGATCATGACTATTAGACCATGAAGCTGCAAATGGTGTAAAGTCATAATGGATGTACCAGTGGTTTATGCAGTTTAAGATCACATAGGCTTGACCAACGGGCCCAAGTCCCAATGAATTATTTTTTGCATTAAGGGGTTGTAACCCATCATGAATTGAGGTAAATGGATGTTTGGTTCCACGTGGAACATCTTTGAGGAAACCTAAAAATAGATTTAAGATCAGGATTCTTGTACTTGGCATCATAGTTTATGGTCATAGAGTTTATATATAGGAGTATTAAACTATATTTAAGGGATTAATACGCTTCTCAGCATCACATAAATAAAATCCCATTGACTTATAAGCCCACATGAACCTTTATTGGTGTGAAAAATAAGAAGCTATATGAAGTTCTCATTATCTCAATAGAGATAACAATACAGGGAAAAGAAGCCCATTCATAGAAATCCAAATGATCCCAACTTACTTAATCACCAAGGATGACACACAAGGTGATGAAATTTACACTAGACTAAAGGGAGATGGAAATTATGGAGAATTATGAATTCTATGATCTAGACTAATGAAAATGGGTGACTGATGGGAGGGGAATGACTTCTAACCATGTTCAAAACACATGTTAAATAATTTCACTATTCTAGGATGAGGAAAACAAATACAATATTGATAGTAGGCCATGTTTGAAACATTGGAATCCTCAAATATTTAGAAGGATAATTGAAGGTGTATTCCCAAGACTATCTGTGATATAGGGTGTCCATTTACCATTTATAGTAGGGGGAATGTTCAAATTTTGAGGATGATTAAGATCCAACTCAAGGGAAGAAAAATAGGTGAATGTGGAAGTGGGGAATGTTTCGAGGAATATAAATGTCACAACTCTTACCCCTAAACACACTAATATTTTCCAGATAAACATATCAGAAGGGAAAAAATCATAACCATGAGTAGAGATAGCCCAAAATGAGTTGGTAGTGGGATATGGACCTAGGATATGAGATTTGGTAATCACTACATATATAATGGGAATGGGAATCAAGCCACACATTATTCTAGAGTACATAATAGTAAAAGACTAATGTGTAAATAGTGGTTTAATATCTAGAGAGGATGGTGAATAATATAATAGTTTAAAATGTCTTATACTTCATGTGGATACTTCCAATTTCTATTATATAAATAATTCTTCTACCACTAGCTACTACCACTAGATGCTACCATCTACTACAACCTACCACATTTAATCACCTTTTTCTGTAACACATATTCCTATGTAAAATAAGGAAAATAATTCATAGGATCTAGGATATTAAAAATGAAATTAGACATGGAGTTTGGAATCTTATGCTTAATCCTAACCATCGATAAAAAATTGGAATTAAAAACATAAACATAGTTGAATATCCAAACACACCAAAGAAGAAACAGATATAGTTTCATTGTTGTTCATTTGATAAAAACCATGGATGAATGAAGATTCAATTTCTTATTCATAATTAATATTGGATGATCCAAATAGGGAAATTAATTATACGGATTGAAATATGATTTATATGTGGCAAAATAACATATAGAACTACTGATTTTCTATAAACATTCACGTGATCAGTTGACACTATAGAGGGGAATATACATTATCATGTAATCAAACTAATATTTAAATGTCTTAAATATGGGAAAATTTTTAATTATCTATGTCTATTCCCTAATTCAAGGGATAATAAGGATAATAATCAATAATGAACCACATATTTTTGACTCATTATTTTGAGAATGAAGCTAAATATTCATTTGGAGGAGGGTTTGTTTTGAGAACCAAGAATCGTATTGGGATAAAAATGGGTTGAAATTTCATATATAATATTTCCGATATAGAATGACTTTTAGTTTATTACAAGGGGGTTTAGGAGGAGTTTTAATAAGTTTCTACAGGTCAGGGATGCTGGAAATAGTATAAAAAACATATTCTTTGCATGAAATACAATGAGATGGGGGGAGAAAACCAAGAATCAAAGGGTTTATGGTGTGAACCAGATGTCTACATCCAAAATTGTGTGTGTTACCTTTTAAAAAAATAGACCGATTTAGTTGGGGGTCATCCCCTCCCCCTTCAAATTTTAGGGAGAAGCATATGTGGAAAGGATGATTTGGCCAGTTCTCCTCTCCCTTTATTATAACTTTTAACGGTGTGTTTTTTGATGGAATTTTAATAACATCATGTGTAATTATATCATTTTATTATAATTTACCTTTTCTACATGGTGATATTTCTGATTTTAGATTGGGTGTTGATGAAGATTTTACAAGAAAATGGTGAAATCATTTGTGAATAATGGGGATTTTGTGCTTGGTTACTAGAGGAGGACTCATAAGGATTATCTTACAATGCTCTAAGTAGTTTCAGTTATGGTGAGACATTAACCTAGGTTATTTAGGTTTTATGGGAATTTTATGAAATTGTTTTTTATAGATGTTGACTACAAGGTATTTTTCTTCGTATGGCGCCGACTATGTACCAGTGACATTTTTTTGGTGGATGGTCATGGTTATGTTTTAACAAAAATTCTCAGTGTGTCTTCTATTGATTATGTATATTTTAGTATCAATAAAATAATTTTTTATAAATTTATATAATTAATAATTCATTTTTCATGATATGAGGTAAAACCTGAAGTGGTGTTACAAGAAAAAAAATAAGACTATAAGGTCCTAGATAAGAAGGCTTGGAGAAGCACTAGGGTTATAAATCTATTTCAGATGTTGGTGATATCATTAATTAAAGTTCATATTCGTGTTGATTCATGAATTCTGTTCGAAATGAATTTTTCATGGGACTTTGGAGATTACTATGGTTTTGTAGATCCTTGGTCTAACTGATATGGTGGTGTTGGTCATCTTTTGATTACGGTTACTATTTCATATAATTTTGAAGGTCAGAATTATCAAGAACTATTTTTCTAAGGGGAGAGTATGTTGGTTGGGGAGGCATTATTCCTTGGATGGGTCTCAAGGTGAAGAAAATGATGTAGGTATCATATTATGGGTTTCCTAGAGAAAATCATGTTAGAGGGAGAGGATTAGGTATGGTGATGATAAGAGTGCTTATTTCACACCTTATGTTTGGTGAGTAAAACCCTGAAGAGGGTTTAGTGGGATTTATGTGAGAAATGGGAGTTGAAGGTGACATTCTGGATGAGAAGATGAATAATATGTATATTTTTATTCTTTTTGACATTGTAACATCCCTTTCCTAGTTTATTATGCATAATAACCATACTGGGTTACCAAATGACATCTGGTGAGCCTCCCCATACGAAAGAGGCTATCAGCTGGTAACGAGGGTCTAGGTTAGTATCATGGGGAGACTATAACCCATTATTAGAGTGCACAATAACAAAATAATTATCAAACACCATCAACAAAATTATGAATAAATTATGTAGAAGTAATAAATGTAACCATCAATTATAAATGAAATACATTAGGTATTAAGTCATACATATTGAGACTAATCACCAGCCAGGATTATCAAATACATATAATATGTAAAAAAAATACAAGAGACCTTAGTGGAACCCTGAGTCTAATATCATCCCCATATATGGTTCCATCTGATTGATGACGATTAAATGAGAACTATGGGCCTCTTAAAAACAATAACATCCAACCAATGTTATCTACTCAAGTACCCAAGTTCCATCGAACCCAAAGTAGGGTGTGAATAGAACTCATTTGGGAACCAATAATGTATTTACCTATATAAATAGAAAATCCATTTTATGTTCATGTGACATGATCTGATTAATAAATATATAATACTATTGAAGCATAAATAATAACTATTAATACTTTGGTTCAACATAACACCTATGATAGACCAAAACCATTAACAATTGTGCCTTATTGTTTCTTGAGCACAACACACAATTGATCTAACCATATATGACTCATGACCCAAGGACCTCATCCTTGGTGAATGAAAAATATGGGTGGGGGGATCTTTGTCCTACCCAGAACTACTATATCCATTCAATTCTAAGTATTGAGTCCAATTAAGAATAAATCTTGGTATATTATAGCTAAATCCATGGTGTCCCAATCATAATATGTCATTCTATCTTGAAGGATCAAATACATGGTATCCAAAAACACACCCATAGGCCTCTTCTGACTCTGCAGAGAATATCCTAGGAAATAAAGACTATGGTACACCCATATCCAATACTAAGCATCCAAAATAATGGTATATCATCACGATTTAATGAATATCCCACCATTCAAATCTAAGGAACAAGTTTGGAGAATCCCAAAATATTATTCTCAATTATTTTAAATTACTAGATTATAAGAGTATATCATAAGAATCCCAAATATCTAAAATACATCACACTATATAGTTCATTCCACCCAAATCACACTATGAATATCATATCAATGGGAAATCCATCTTTATGAACTCATCCAACCAAACTATATCAACCTATCTAGTTCATGTCCTCCAGTAATCAAATCCATCAGAGGCTCAAATCATTAATTTGAGTTCTAAAGTGATAAGGTCAATCATCACGAAAAATTTAGAAAATAGATAGACTTTCAAGGGTAATAATATGACTAGGGAACCCACATGAGTACTCTATATCTTGTCATAGATAAGAAACACATAATGGGTTCTCATATCTCTGAAAAATCTATTCATTCATCACCCATCTCTTAGAGGGATGACATCTCTTAGCATCATCAAGTTCTTATTGATGAAGCACTATCCTCCAAAGAAAATTTCATAGGGGTGTAATATTTAAGCTCATCCCCTATCTTATTAATTCTTGGATGGTATAAACACCCAAAATATGCACCATTTTTCTCATGTTCTTTCCACCAATGCAATACTAATTTAATGGGTGAGTAAGAATAACCCCATGGACATCCCAATATCCTATAGGGTTTAAAGAATCCCAAGGCTCTCACATGGACTATGCAGAACAAAAAACTCAACCCAACACTCCAATCAACTATGATTCACTATAGGTTAATTATAATATGGGATATAACTTCCCATTACATTGATTTTTTAATTCATTTAATTTACACACCACATCAACTACTTATATAAATTTCAAAATTATTATCATTGATTTAACTATCGGTGATAAGGTAAATAAGATAGTGAACAATGATCCATTAGAGACCTTAAAAATTAGTTTGATCCATATTTATTTAATTTTATATAAAAAAATAAATTATAAATAAATGTTTAATTACCCTCAGTGGACAGACCATATAACACATGAAAAAAATATAAAGCACTACAGCTTAGGGAATGTATGAGGGACTATCTACCCCAATGATGTTGTATCCCATTTTAAGAGTAGCTCAAAAACTCTCAATAATGATCTTATATGTCAATATATCCACCAAACATCCTTGGAAAAAACACATTGAAGAAAAAAGATCAAATTTAATTAATTATAATACATTTAAAACATTTTTAAGAATTTATTATATAATAAAATATTTAATTTAAATACATCTTAATGCCTAAAATATTACCAGGTCATGATATCACACTAAAAAATAGAGGAATAAATTTTAGTACACTTATGATTCACCCCAAACATATGAAACACAAAATACCTAATTAATATAATTTATTCAATGTATACTTTCACAAAAAATTAACAGAACACTTAGAAAATAACATGACAATGTAACTTCTATAATACTGTGTGTGATGATATAACGACATCATATTAGGTCTTCCACTATAGAAACCTGACCCCAAGGTCATGGATACATTTTCTACTACCATTACATTGACACAATTATAAGTAATTAAATCCCAAAGGATTGAAGAGTTTATTACTCTTGGAAAACCCAATACACACATAATTTTTATATTAAAAATGAATTCACTTATTACAACACAATTTTTTTTATTTAGAGGATCAATTTATTAAATATATTATATCCTTTCATATCATTATTAGTTCACATATTGGAATCATGGGGAAATAAAACATAATAAGGGTGAGATCAAATTCTCAGTAAGGGTAAATTTCAACACAAGAAATAATGAATTAATTAGAATAATCAATATGGAAATGTAAATAACTTAGAATACATGTTTTATAATCATTAAATGAAAAGGTTATAATAAAATAATATGTAAATGTAAATAATATAAAACACATTCCATTAAATCAATGAACTGAGAATGAAATGAATCCTTAGATAATGTAAAATAAAAATCTCATGGATAATAATAATTGAATCGAAATCAAGGAAATTGTTAATTATTGTACGACATGTTTATCAAGTACATTGTACCTTTACATTGAATACCTTTCACAAGTTATTTTAGTATACCACTTTCACGAGCTTTCATAATACAGTCTAAAACTGCATTTTTTGGAAAAAAAAGTCAAAGTCTTTTTTCCAACTTATTTTTTCCCATTATACTATCGATTCATTGAGGGAATTACTTTAAATGGTCCCCAACCTATTTTATAACTACACAAATAATTCCTCAAATACCTAATAATAAATCTAATTAATAATAAATGTTCCTTATCAAATATCTGTATTGGATAAAGGATACAAATTTATCAATATTCTCTAAATAGTCCAACAACTATCAAAGTCAACACCATATAAAAAATGATATATGATTTTGTTAATGAACATAACCATGATAAATTATATTGATATTTAGGAAAAATTTAATGTTTAATGATCATATAAAATTTAATATTTAAGGGGTACTAAAAGGAATTAGGGATGAAAGAATAATACTATCCTTGGACACATAAATCACAAAACATTTAGAAGAAGAGTAAGGATGGAATTTGCACAAAATATCCTTATTGAGGTAAAAATAAATTGTTATTATTGTTGATGAAATTAAAAAATAACATTTAAAAATAGCCTTGAGGATAATATCCTTTTATTTTGAAAAACCTTTGGAGAAACTATTTATTTGAAATTCACTTTAAAAAAAATTTATAGGGTTAAAATAGATTTGTTAAAACATTTTGAAATGGTTAAAAAAAATTTAGAAAACATTTTAATAAAACTGAGTTTTTAGAAGAAAATATGTTCTCTAACTAAAGAGAGAAATAAAGTAAGTTTTTCTTTAAAACATTTTATAAAACATTTTGAGTACTAAATAATAGAAAAACAGAAGGATTGATTGAAAATTTCCATGAATAACTAGAGGAAAAAAATTAATGGGTTTATTGAACAATGATACACTAATTTACTCTAATTTAAATTCAAGTATAAACAATCCCAAACAAAATGAGATTGTGAAGTATACCCTCGAAAAGACTATAAAATTGATGTATTAATTAGTAAATAAATAGATTATGTGTTTCAAAGTTTAAATATAAATAAATTAGTTGTAAATATTGAAATATAATTTAAAAAGTGACTATATAAATAATATTAGGATATTTACATCCATGATGAACTAATATAACTGAAAAAAAGAAATTGGGTTTTCAAAATATATTCCACTCAGAAACACTTAATTTAAGTCCCATTTGATGAAATTATTCTTTTGAAAAAAATAATATCATGAATATAAAAAAATTAATGAGATAATATATCAAAAAAAAATTTATATACACCACACCAAATAAGTAAGTGGTGAATATGACATTTATCTCATGGATGTAAAAAGTGAGAAGAAAATCCTTTACCCTGCATTTATTTTTTAGGTGAACATTCATTAACATAATGAATAATGGTTTAAAGAATGATATTACCTTATAACAGAACCATATTTATATTCATAATATCATATATTATCTTCTTATAATATATTATTACCCATTTATTAACAATATTTCATTATTTTCACTTTTTGTGTGTTAATTTCCTTTTTTTTCGAGTGTGTTTTGACTTCTTATGTGCTATTCTTATTACTTATATATTGATTTAATAAACTCTATAATTCAAACCATGATTTTATTATCATATATATCCCATAAATGTGTATTTATAATGATCCAAAATATTCCTAGATAGGAAATGAAATGTGTCATTCATGGAGACGACATGTGATACAAATGCATAAACACAACATCCATTTCATTATTATACTATAAAATAATTAAATTTAAATGATATAAATGTATTTTTTAATTTCAGTATCATATATATGTCATATATGTCACATATGTTTTATTAAAACCATGATTTATACTTTCCACGAATAATGTGAACGAATGACATCACCTTAAGGAGGCGGTAGTCCACATGTTTTCAAATGATGTTATCATATTTACAGGAAATGGAGAGTATGAGGGTATGTATTATATAAAAATAAGATATGCATAAATAAATTATAAATAAGATTTATATCATATATAAAAATATTTTCATTATAATTCCCATCATTATAGGGGGTAACAGAAGAATGAACAATCATCATTTCGTGAGGCGGTAGTTCTCCGTACAGATGAACGGTAAGACTGATACCCATTAGATGGATATGTGTGTAAGCTTAGGTAAAAATTAATATAAAAAATATTTTTATATTTTTGATACAGAGTTTATTAGGTAATAATTTAATAGGAATATTTTATGGTGTGGAGAGTGAAACTAAAACAAAGGAGCTTGAGGAAGGATATTACTTCTTATTCATATAACCCCTTTTGGTTTGTATAAAAGGGATTCCTTGGATGTATTTCAACCCAAAGTTAGGATTCTAGGTTGATTTTATGGTTTTTGGTATGTTATATTAGTATATTTTGGAAGATCTATATGGAATTATTGGTGTGATTAAGTTGGAGGTTTGAGTTCTTTTTTATAGAGGAGGGTGAGTGATATTTATCCAAATGTATAAAAAGGGAATTCCAACCACGTTTTCCCCATTTCCACTGGATATAATAATGAAAATAACACATGAAAAGGGATTATAAGGTCCAAATATGTCCATAAAGTGGACTTTGGACAAGTTTTTAGGTCATTTTGGTCTTAATTTTATGGTTTCATTTTTATGCTAATTTTCCTTTTAATCATTGTAATTAATTTTAATAACTTTTAATAATGTTTTTTGTAAAACAATATTTTGAACTTATGAAAAATTATAAAATATTTTGATTAAAAAAATGTAGTCCTTTATTAAAAATTCAAACCACATAGTCATCATAAATTAATTTAAAATTAATCCCGTATACGGGACGACAATGGGTGTTTTTAAAGAAAACAAGTTCAAGAATTTTTATGTTTTGATATCCAATTTCAACGTGAAATTGATTTCAATGATCTAAATTGTATTAATTGATTTATAAAATATTTAATTAAACATTAAAAATAATAAACAATATAATTTTTCATTATAAATAAATTATGTGAAAAACATGTTTTGAATTAAAATTCGGTATTTTTCACAATTAATCAAAATGAATCTTTAACGAAAAATACGAAAAATTTAATCTAGGATAATTTTTATGTCCTTATTTAAAAAATAAAGTTTATATTGACATATAAAATTTATAAACGTTAAAAAATGTTTTATTTAAAATAGTTTCTTCTTCAAAAAGTGGTAAAATTCTCTCTAAATAATAGGTTTTAATTCGAAATATTTGGTTTGCTTTAATCTAACAATTTTGAAATAAATGGGATGAATGTAAAAAACATTTATTGGAAATATATTATATATATTATCATAATTTAGATAAAAATATTAATAAATTATAATTTATTATATTCTTTATATTCTATTATATTAAATAATAATATTTAATAACATGTTTTTGTTAAGTAAAACTCAATATTTTGTGTAATGCAAGTCATAGAAGAAACATGTTATTGCGTGTGACAAATACTAACTCAGCATCACTTGTATTTGAAGCTATATCATAGATTTTATTTTAAAAATTAAATATATTATATTTTCATAGGATATTATATACCCTTACATTATTGGTGTTGCATGTCATACACACTATAGAATATTATGAAATTACTTTAGAATTTAAGGGTGGTATATTCTCCCCGCCTTAAATTAATTTCATCCTCATAATTTACACTCTCCATTGGTAATAGAAATTTTGATATTTCATAATTTTATATACCACTTCATGAGAAGGGTTCCAAAAACATCATCTAGAAAAAGATAATTGGAATTATAAAGGCCACACAGGCTAACATAGAGCTAGTTTTCTACATAGAAAAACATTAGTGGAAAGGGAAAATATGGACTTAGAGGAAAAGTGTAAATTTTTTATACCTAGTGATATATTTAATTAATCACAAACAATTAAATTATCAATGGAATTTTGAGGGTCTCAATTTCATAAATCTATGTTGACTTAAAAGACAATCGGTTCAATAAAAATCATGGTATTATGACAACATTTTATTGATCATTTTCCTAATATTGAGTAACTATTTTTACTACCCAAGAAAATAAAAAAAATATTCATATTTGAAATACTTATATAAACATAATTTTCAGCCTTTGTTTATGCTTTGATCAATTTTCAATTCATCTGTTACTTCATGAAATGGATATCCTAGAATGAAACCCCCTTTTAAGCACACAAATATTCTTTTAACGGTTCATAATAACCATAAAATATGTCTCTATATTTGTCTCTAACTATTTTTTAAAGAAAAAATGGCTAATAAATTAATATATAAACCTAATAAGTAACACTACTAGTTCAACATTACAATTTATTTATCAAATTATTTAACTATAAAAATGAAAAAATATCAAGTACATTGTATTGGTTGTTGGTTGGATTTAAACCGTTATCGTCTTTCGATCATAGGTTCATGTCTCGTAGCCTTTCTATACGTGATGGGTATTCACCTAGTATAGATATTTCCATTTTCTAAAACAATATTAATATAATTTATAAAAATAAAATTGATGGAAATCCATGAAATAAGGTTAATATCATAATAAATATTTAACTACAAATTTATATACAACCTCAATAAATAAATACTTCACCCATTTTATTTCAACATAGGTATTTCGGTGGTGTAAAGATTAACCTAGGATATTCATTGTTATTATCTATTCAATACACAAATAACGGTCTATAAATATAATTTGAATTATCCTATTAGTTTACCATGATAGTTTCAAGAAAGGTGTAAAGTAAGGACTATTGCTATGTACTAGGTTTTGCTCAAGTTAGGCCTGATGGACCTTTATAGAGTTTTTAGATATATGTTCATCTGTTCCCAAACCACATCCACTTATAGTATCTATAAAGGGAAGTATTGATATAAAAAACAAATAATATCAATATAATCGAATATTGAGGATGTTATTCTGTACTTATCCTAAAATTATACCTCAGTGCTATGTTTTTTAATATAAATTTCCCTAAATATAGTTCCCACATTCACTACTAAATTTCCTCCAATACCAACTATAGTGACCCGAACCTAGATTCCCAGAGCGAATGTATACTACCATTATATTTTCATGATTAATTTGACTCAAATCCCATAGGATTGGAGTGTTTACTATTATTGGTAAACAATATACATAAATGAGTATTTTTATTAAAAAATATTATAGTAATTAAAACATATTTTTTTTCTTTCGAGTATAAAATTGTTCTATATATTATATCCATAAATATGTTTTTTAGTAAAATTCTTGGAAACTCGTGGAAGTGAAACATAATAATTTTGAGATCAAATGCGTAGTAAAGGAAAAGTACATCAGAATCAACAATTAACCAATGAGAACAATCAATATGGAATGACAAATAACAAAGTCCACATTCCACTAATCAATAATAGAGAACTAAGTGAATAAATAATTTAGAAAGGTAAATAACTGAAAACATATTCCATTTAGTCAATGAACCGAGAAGGAAATGAATCAATAGACAATAAAAAATAAAAAATACCATGGATAATAATAACTAAATCTAAATTGATACAATTATTAATAATTGGGAACCATGTTTCCCAAGTATATGGTACCATTACCATGAAGACCTTTCACAAGACGGTTTAGCGTACTAATTTCAAGACATTTTACAAGACAGTTTAAAACTACTCTGATTTCGATGAAAATTTAAATAGGTTTTTACCAAATTCTTTAATCCCATTAGACTACCCATTTATTGAGTGGATTACATTAAAATATTCCCAACCTATGTCAGTACTATCCAAATCATTCCTTAAATATTGAATAATCTATTTAATAAATAAACAATGTTCCTTACTAAATATATTTATTGAAAAAGGAATTCATATTTATCAATATTTACCCAAATATTTAAATAACCATAAAATCAACCACCATATGAAAAATTGTCATAGGGCTTAGAAAATGAAAATATCCATGGTAAATTATATGTATAATTATGGTAAATTCAATGTTCAATTATCCTAATATTTTTAATATTTATAGGGGACCAAAAGGAATCAAGGAAGTGAAAGTCAATACTATCATTAGAAAAATAAATCATAAACCACCTATCGGAATTATAAGGATGTTATCAATACAACATATCCCAAGTGGAGTAAAAACACATAGTTTTCATCACTGAAGAAATATAATAAGAAATTTTAAAAACATTCTTGTGTGAAATAACATTTTGTTTTGAAAAACCTTTTGAAAAAAAATTAAATTTTATTTAAAAAACAAAAAATTGAGGGTAAAAATTTATTTTATTAATATTTATGAAAAGGTTAAAATTATTTTTAGAAATTATTTTATAAAATAGTGTTTTAGAAGAAAATTGGGTCTCCGACTAAAGAGAGAAATGAATTGAGGTTTTCAGTAAATAAATCTAAAATATTTTGAGTAGAAAAGAAGGGAATATTTTATTATTACTTGAAAAATCTCATGAATAATGATATTCTAGTAAAATAAAATGGTGTAATAAATAATTATCCCATAATTTCATTTAATGGAAATTCAAGTATAAAAAATTCCGAATAAGATGAAATTGTGATGTAAACCCTTAAAATGACTATACCACTGTTGTGAGAGTCAATCAACAAATAGATTATGCATGTAAAATGTAATTACCCATAATAAAAAAGGAAATACAATAATATATAGTAAATTTTAATTACACTCATAATCTTAGAATATTAATGAGAACGATGAAGTAATATAACCCAAAGAAAAAAATTGGGATATGAAATTATTTTCCACTTGGTAATGATTAATTAAAATCCAGTTTGATAAAAATAAATCAATTTGAAACATAAAAAATAAAAAATATAAAAGAAATAATGATATATTATTTCATAATCTGTATTATATTCACCACACCAATGATGTAAGTGGTGAATATGACATTTATCTTATGAATTTAAAAATTTATATGAAAATCTCTTACCATGTGTTTCCTTTTTGGTAGAACATAAATTAAACTATTGTATAGTGGTTTAAATAATGTTATTAACTTATTCAATAACCATAATTATATTCATAATATCATATATTGTGTTATAAAAATGTATTATTACCAGTTTGTTGAAAATCTTTAAGTATTGTCACTATTTTCGGTGTTAATTGCCTAGTTTTTCGTGTATGTTTTGACTTATTAGTCATCATTATTATTACAAAGATCATGATTTAATCATATATGGAATTTATAAAATTATGTTATTATTATTTTTATAAATTAAATAATTATTTATAGTAATCCATAATATTTGGAGATAGGGAATTAAATGCATCGTTCATGGAGATGATAGGTTGTACGTAACCATGAACACTACTTTCATTTCATTATCGTATATTAAAAGAATAAAAATCAAATGATATATATTTATATTTTAATTAAATTATCAAATATATTTCATATATTTTACATATGTCTATTTAAACCATCCTTTATATTGTCCATGTATAGTGTGAATGAATCACATTACTTTGAGGAGGTTATAGTCCACACATCCGTAAGTGATGTAATGGAATTTAAACAAAATAATTAGAATATAGGTTTGAGATATACAAAAAATATATACAATAACAAATAAATTATAAATATAATATATATAATATATAAATATTAATTCCATTATAATATTCACCATGATAGATGGTAAAAGAAGAATGAACAATCATTGTTTTGTGAGGCAGTCATCTTCCACACAAATGAATTATAAGTATATTACCCATTAGATTGATGTGTGTGTAAGTGTAGGTATAATACATAATATAAAAATATATCATTATGTTTAGGATATTGATTATATTATGTAATAATGGAATAATAATTTTTTTGAGGGTGGAAAATTGAAAAAAAGAAAATATCTTGAGGAAGGCTGTTAAAAATTATTCTAGGAGCTCCATTTGGTTTTCACCAAAGGGATTATATGGAAATATTTATGTAAAATATTTGGATTATGGGTTGAGATTAGGGATTTTGGGATCTTATTTGATAATATGTTGGGAGAGATAAACGGATTGAGAGGTTTGAGTAAGTGGGAGTGGGGAGTTCTTGTTTAGAGTGGAGGATTAGTGAAAATATTTTAAATATTTGAAAATGGAATTACAAAAACGTTTTTAACATGTTATGTGGCTCCAATAATAAACTAAATTATGTAAAAGTGATTATATGGTCTAAATATGTCATTAAAATGTATTTTTATTAGTTTTTATGTCATTTGGACCTTAAGTTTAGGGTTTAGTTCATTGTTAAGCTAATATCAACTTAATCGTTGTAATTAATTTTAAATAAATTTAAATTTTTGGTATAAATTTAATATGAACGTATTGGTAATTATTATTTATTATTAATAAAAATTACGAACCCAATTTCTAAAATTTTAATAAAATAAGTTGTATAAATTAATTGAAAATTATTCTCAAATATGGGACAAATTTGTTGGTTTTTAATGAAAAAATGTTCAAGATTATGCTATGTTTTATAACAAATATCAATATGAAATTGATTAAAATGAATTAAATTGGATTAATTGACAAAAAATTGATCTAATTAAACTTTAAAAACTGTTATAAATTTAATTTAACCATATAAATAAATTATATGAAAAGAAGTTTTGAATTAAAATTCAGATTTCATCACTATTGATCAAAAAATGAAACTTTATAGAAAAATAAAAACAAATTCACTCTGAGAAATTTTTTTATGTTTCTATTTCACAAATGAATTTTATTTTTACACATAAGAGTTATAAAAGTTCCAAAAATTGTATTTTAAATAGATTTTCTATTAAAATTTGGTAAAATTATCTTTAAAAAAATATTGGTTTTTATGCATAATATGGAATTTTCTCTTATGTTATGACTACAAAATATATTGGATGATGTCAGAACATTTTATTAGATATATAATATATATTCTGTTAAGTTATTCAATGCTATTAAAGACTTCTAATTTGATGTCTAGGCTATTTCTTATTAAGTTAAATAATAACATTTTAATAGAATATTTTTTTTGATAAAACTCGATATAGCATGTAACGCAAGTAAGCGAAGAAACTTTTTGTTGTGTGTGAAACATTCTAACTTAGTATAACATGTATTGAAAGTTATATAATAGATTTTATTAAAAATAAATAAATTTATTGTAATGTCTCGGGATATTATATTCCCTTATGTTCTTGGGGTTACGTGTTATACATGGTATAAAATACAAAGGTATTACTTTAGAAGTTTGGGATGGTAAATCCTATATTATTATTAGGTAAAATCTTCAGTAGTCAATATGATTTCCACCATGTTTGGGGGGGGGGGGGGAATATACAAAACCCCTAATGAATTATTTCCAAAAATCATGAGTGATGAATGGAAAATAACATGGAAGGAAAGAATTGGGAGAACCTATCTACAAACACTGTAAAATCACACCTATGACTACCTCAAATAGAAGGAATAATTTTTAGTCTGAGATACCTCCAAGACCTCCATTTATATTCATCTCTGTCCAAAGAAAACAAATGTGGGTGAGACACACTTTCAAAATTTCTAAAAAAAAATCTATATCTAGTTTAACAATGTGATCAAATATTCACACTGTGAATATGCTAGGTAGAGGAGATTTCAACCACTATCCCATAAACTCATGGCGTTACCACCATGGTCACATCAATAAAGGGATATTGTTGTAATATTAATGTAGCTCAACCAACCAACCCTTTTCCAACACTTCTTGAACACCAGGGTCCTCCAATGAATCTCAAACCTTGACCAAAACAGACCTTATATATTTTCAAAATCTTATAACACCAATCTTTATCCGAGTTCAAAAAAAATTAATCCCACAATAAAAAATTCAAATTCATAAATAATTTTACATCGCATACAAACACGATGAATTAAAATTTACCTACCATATAAATTATCATCCTTAATAAGTCTCATAATACATTTAACCTTAAAAACTGACCTAAGTTTGAAATTCCTAGCCACTAATCACATTCTACCTCATAATTAAGAATGTGATTCCATTCTATGACTTAAAAAATTTGGTGAATAATTCATCAAAAATGGATCCACCCCTCATTTTCATTCGTGAAAAAACTAAATGGTATTGCAGAACTACCAACTATAAAAACTCATATTTCATCATATACTACATGCCACCATAAACCTCAGGTTATAAAATCCAATCATAATCATGGTCCTACCAAAAAACAATATTGACAACTAAAAAACATAATCCATTTGACCAAAAATCCTCTTGGTGTGGTGTTCATCTCACTGCACCCGAATACGTTTGAAAACATCAATAAAAACCCATTATAGCTAATAATATTATATTTCTAATCAAATAAAGTTAGTATCCTATCTCCACGCACATGTACCACATTTGTCAGCATTTCCTCAAAATGTCTGAGTCAAAACACATAATACACTTGTAGTACCAAATATAATGCACCAGATATAGTCAATAGGTAGCCACATCCCAACACAAGAAAAAATCATTAATGAATGTTTCAACATGATTCACACCTTAAATCATTAGATTAATTAGTTTTACCTTAGAATAACATCACAAAAAAATTGGTTCACCCCTAAACCACATGATAAAATAGCTTCACCCTAAACTAAGTCATGAATTCATTGTTCACCCCATGAACTTGAGGAAGAACCACCATTCATCATATGACCAATCCTATGATCAGATGAATATCATTAAATTATCCATGATAATTAATAGACTCCATCAAATATCGCATTTGAGTCTCAAATATGGTGTTTGTTGAAATAATGGGTTCTATAGACCCAACTATACAATAATTTTAATTACTATATCATGTATAAAATTAAGATATTCATGATGAATTTTTACCACCATATTATAGATTTATCATTATCGACTATTTAATGGTAATTTCCATAGATTAATTTTCATATCAAAAGTTACAGTAGATCCCATGCTATAATGAGAAACCCGAGAAGCTATGATATTAATAATAAATTTTCTTCCTATGTTCTTGATACATCTTATCAACTAGACATAATAGATGTTATAATATTATTTTTAAGGTTATTATAAGCATTGACACTCATTTTCATGAAGTTCACACTTGGTTCTCTCTAGTATTAAGATCATTGTGACCAAACCAGCAAAAGGAACACCACATGTTTTCGGTGTCATTGGATATTCCTATCTATGGACATGTGTATTAATATCTTGACTTGAGATCATTATAAATGTGTTCCATTTCATCATGTACTTTGTACAAGTAAATAACCATGATATGGGAATCATGGAGAAGTAGCATATGTTGGGTGCGTCATTTGTGGTATGACATTGGTTAAATGGTCAAGAATGGATTTGTCAAATAAGTGTTAAGGAAGTAATATATCTCAGGATGGTAGTACCTTTATAAATCCACGACCATTTATGTCTAGCTTAAATCCATCAAGTCATATCAAAATATAATAAATAAATAAAAGTATGATGACACGAGCATGCGTCCTACATTATTATAGGTTAAATATGAAGAGATTATATTACACAATGCATGTTCATTGGTTGATTTTCATTGATATGACTATCATTTTCCCTCTAGGGGCCATGATGGGCTTCTAGATCCCACTCTTGGTCTCTTAAAATTATTCACTACAATTGAGATAAGGTCTTGAGGGTCACACACAATAGCTTATTAAAGAACCTACCCTATTATGTTGAATATGTATATTGGATATGGGGCGACCCACCACTGGATTCTAGGATTGGTCCATGGAAATACGATCTCCAAAGTAATTAATAAATTCATATTATTAATTTTAATAATAATATAAATTTAATTTATTTATTAAATGTATTTAAAAGTTTTGAAGTAAATAAATGAAAATATTAATTGAACAAATAGTAGTTTCACATATTCAAGGATCCTTAAATATTTGCAGGAAGGAAAATTCGAGTGAATGGCTCAGGATTTATCATAAAATATATTTATTTTTTTACATTAAGGTGATAATAATATAAATGATATTTATGGTTCCTTATATTAGTTATAAAATTATTTATATAGTTTGTCAATTATTCAGGGCCGATGAGGAAATTTTGGGTAAGTGGATAAGACACTATATATTGTGGAGGAGAGGGATTCACCATAAACTATTCACTGTCTCTGTATCTCCATATCTCTACTGATCCTAGAGAGAGAGCCTATACATACAATTCATAAGTTTGAGCTTACTCTCATGCATCACAAGCAAGGTGATGAAATGATCATCGAAGTAACAAAGGCGCCATCAGAACTCTACGCAATCTTTCAAATTATGAAAATATGTGCTACCATAGATTTTTAAGTGTGTGTGGATGATATATAAGAAATTGTCTCTGTATTATTTGATTATTGATCATAAATAAAATAATTCATGAAGCATGAAATCAGATCTTACTAGATATTTTATGATTTCAATTTTGTACTTCAAACACTTCATGTCGGATCCTCAGCTTATACCGAGAAGTGATTCACCGACTTTGATATGTTCATGTAGATAATCAATGAAATGTTTTTAAAATCCCACCTTTTGGGATTAAACTTTATTCCCAATACATATAGTGTTTACCTTGGGAAGAGATAAAATAAAATTCACTCCTCACTGACATTTAAATTTCATCTTAACCATCCAATAATTAGTCCCAATATCCACTAACCTACCAACATGGGGATATTCCTCCCCAAATAAAGATATATATATTACCACTTGTAAGGAATTAACATTTACATACCATTCATAATCATTTAATAACATGAAAAACATTAATTATTTCCAATTATGTGATATTAGGAATGTAATCCATGACATCTGTAAAAATTTTAATCATGACAAGGATTATATAATCAAATAGATCAGGGTTCACTCATCATTATAGGTATTCTATTATTCTTATTTTTGAGTTCCCCTAAATAGCTTTTATAAAAATAAGGGTGTCGCTCATCCCAATCAATGCTCATTTAATATAATAAATCCCCTACTATAGTCAAATTCTACATTGACCATGCCACTACACACAATATTTTTTTGATGTCTCCTTCTCCATGGAGGGAAATTTCTCATTTTAATTGAACCTTTTTAACCCAAGATTAATTTTATTTCTCTGATTCCATTGATTAGATTTCACTGATATATGGTTCAACTAGAACCATTAGTAACTAGAACATTATTCCTCAATCTCATCATAACCCAATGGGTGTATATACTTAAATCACCTGATAACATAAATTTACTCACCCTACCATGAGTTGAAACTTATCATACCTATTATAATATACATAAACCCTTGACCATTCTAATCTTGATTATGGATCTCATCCATCATGAGGCACCCTTTATGCCCCACTTAAAAAATATGCATATATTTTGGAACATTTATATCAATTGTTCACCCACTATCCAAGAATCACTCTAAAATTGAAGGGGAGAATCTATAATCCCACCAAGATAAGGAAATCATATCCAAAAAAAGTAGAATCGGGTACTCAAACAAGTCCCACTGTTGAAACCATGCATTTATACCATTGAATTATCTCTTAATGCGACCCCCCATAGAAATACAAGGAATCTCCATGATGATACCATATATGACACCAAAACTAATGAATGGATGTCAAGATAAGGAACCCTCCCATTTCATTCATATTCACAATATAAAAGACATCATTATGCCTCAGTACACAACATAGTAGCACATTCCATGCATAAAAATCTAATAAAAATAATCTACGTAAGATTCCTTCCTCTAAGGCTATCATTAACAAAGGTAACCCCTATCTCTCAGCTTACTCTCTCATTTCATAACTCATTAAATCAATAACATCCAACTTATATCTTGTAATCCATATATCAAAACACAAGGATCTCTTTCTAAATTCATAGGAATGATTTCACATAAAATAGATATCACAAGTAATAACTCTATTTTATCTTACAAAGCATCACATGACAACTCGTGTTCTAAACTACCTATTTTATGTTATCATATTTAGGAATACATATTCAATATCACATAAAAACTCCCTTCCCATGTGGAAGTTAATTCTCGCTAGACATCCATATACCAGACTACCCTCTCAAGAATATGCAATCATAGGATGATCCTCATTAGGACTCCAAAATATAGGATTCATCCCCCTAAAGTATCACGATATCATCCTTTTACATAACCATAAATAATAATATCACTCTACCACGATCTGTGTTGAGTTTACTATAGTCAAATGGTTTTGTTATGATTAATATTATTACTATCTATATGGTAAGGAACTATATTTTTTATTACTGAATCATTTAATTACAAAGGCCATGTTATTATCTAGAGCCAATATCAAGATCATACCCAAGGGGATTAACATGAATTAAAGACATTATTATACCAAACTTCTAGGGTCACTACACACACCTTACTCTAAGGGATTACATATAGTCTATCCTTGAGAATATCACTAGAGATACACATTACCTATAATAATAATAAAGACATATTATGGTTCAATGGTGTAGAATTTAATTCCATGTTATTTTTGAAAACACTATATATGTTATTATTTACACATTAAACAAGTGTACCCTCATCATCAATGATATCAGTCACAAGTAGGCACATAAACATCATGTTAATCCTATCTAATAAACTAATTAATGTATATTACCCTCTTTCTATAAGACCATGATCCAAAAATAAATTAGCCTATTTTAAATTAAATAATATTAAATAATACAATAAATCACAAAAAATAATTCCTGAAAAAATCAAATAAAAGATGATTAAATCATAAAACCAAAACAAAAAATACCAATAAAGACAATACCATATCCCCTGGTAACGTAGGAATCCAATCAGAAAAGTTGTTCATGATATAGTAGTCTGATAACCATCACAAGATCCAACACATTTAAATGTTACATTTCTTTAATCTCCCAAAATACTAAGATAAATAATTCTATAATAAATTTTATGAGATCAATATTATAAAATCATTGATTCCACATTATAAAATCCCTACCCTAGTTCACTATGCATAGTAATTGGACCAGGACACCATGAAATGTTAGGTGCACCACCTCATATAATTGAGGATTCTCACTATTTGTGACGATATAGGGTAGAATTTTAGGGAGACTATACACCCATATAGAGTGTGTAGTAATATATTAATACTAATTTTTTCCATAATAGTAATAATAGAGTACAAAAAAGAAATAAAAATAGACATTAATAAGAAATAAAATACAACAGGAAATTAGTCATATAGACTTAGACTAATCACCTGTCAATATGATCACATATATAATATGTATATATATATATATATATAAATTAAAAAAACCAGAGTACTGACGTCATCTCTAAGAATCACTGTATCTCAGTGATTGATATAATAAGATTTATACTACTTGACCATGTTAATTCATTCCTCTCCCCAAACCGAACCTATATCCAGTGAGGTTTTTTGGTGTACCCTATTGAAATTGGACGCCCTAGTACCAACATGTGATGTAATTTTATTACCACTTCATGTGCACAATTTTATATATACAGGTGTTTTACCATTATAGTGTCGATAATTCAATTTCCACTATATTTATGGTAAGTTACATTAATTAAATACTGAATAAAAGGGTTATAGTAGATCATTTTCTTTACTGAGAACATAGAGATACATTGAAATTAATATTAAAATAATTTACAATGGTCCATATAGATTATAATGACATGAAACAGATGATTTGTGACTATCAAGTGTTGGGGGATTATAAACATTGAGACTACTTCTGATAATGTTATCACTTGGCGATCTCTTATAGTTGATATCATGATGAAAGCCTAAAAATAGAAACATCACATGTTTCAGGTGACATTGGTTGTTACTATATATGAACATGTGTTTTATTCTCTAGACATGAGATAATTATCAATGTTTTCTATTTGATCACACGCTTTGATGCAAGGGAAAGACCAATAAAATAATTTCGTGGAGGTGTAATTTATGTTGGGTTCATTTTTGTTAGTATGAAATTGGTTGAATGATCAAGATTGGATTTTTCACATTTGAGTAGTGTAAGAGATATCTAGATCCATGTAGATCAATATGGTAGTACCTTCATAAATAAATTTCTATTGTAGGTGAAGGTAAAACCATCTAGAAAGATAATAAAATAATAAATCAAGAAAGAAAAAAAGAAGTGTGTTGCCTCCTTTATGAGATATACTATGAAAAAGAGATTATATTACATAGTACATGTTCATAGGTTTTTTTTACTATGATCAATCCTTATCTCTTTAATGGATTTGATGAGTTCTTAGATTCTACTCCTGGTATGTAAATACTATTCACTACTATCGAGACAATGTCTTAGAGGGTCATACGCAATAGTACATTCTAGAATCTTCTCTATTCATATGAATATGTATATAGGGCATGGTGGGCCCCACAATGGGGTCTATGTGTTGTCCAATTATTATTGATCCCCAATAAATAAATAAATGCACTATTATTCAAGTATTTAATAAATTGTTTTAATTTAGTTATTAAAATTATTTACAAATTTTGAAGTAAATACAAGGATAATATTGTTCGAACAAATATTCTTGATATATTATTTTTTCATTTAATATTATAGAAATTTAAGAGTCATGTTAATTATTTAGGTTTATCACATAAGATATTTAACAGATATTATATTTTTGTGATAAATATAAATACTATTTTTGATGTAATTAGTTTATCATAATTTTTTTACTTGTTCAGTTGACATTAAATATACAGTGTAGGGAACCTGAACCGGTAATTTAAACATCCACTATATAAATTGAGAGAATCTCTTTCTATGGACTATTCATTTAGTTAAAATTGAGATCTTCTCTCTCCTCCCAATAATATAGATATAATCACTCAATCTATGTGAATGATCTAAGTTTTCCTATGTTAATCAAAGGAATAGGATTGTAGTGATCGATGTTCCATTGGAGTGATCGTTAATGATCTGTGCTAGCACAACAGATATAGTGAACGATGTATAAGTGAATTCAATAAGTGTTACTTGGGGATCTAGAGTTGTTTGTGTCTAGTACATTTGAGAAACATTCAGCTGGAACTTGGGATAGGAATGCATTCTTCAAATTACAATGAGTTACAAATTCCATTTAACTTTTTCTCTAATTAAATTACATGAGATCCTCAGATCATATTAGGGATTAAATCACTGGAGTCAAAAATGGTTAATCCCTCTAGTGATGAAAAAAATATCAAATCCCCAACCTAGTAGAATCTACTAGTTTACCTTATACCATCAATTAGTATTAGAGTGGTTCATGGATTTTTGAATCTAAGAGAATTATGTTTCTCAAAATTTATGTAGTTTGTTTTTAAAGAGGTCCCATTGAATCCAAACGTGCATCGATCCAATCATAGTTGGCCATGCCACAAACATCTAAAATATGTTTATGGATTGAAATTTTGTTTATCAGATATTAAAATTATATTTTTACTATGTAATTATATATAATATTTTTTCAAATAATTTGTAGAAAATAGTTTTTGGTCAGTTCTGACTTGATTCAAGAAGGTGAAACTATTTTATCTATGGAATATTATTTTCCCTCAAGGTATTGGAAGCTAACAGAAATAAAATATTTAAAAACAAATGGAGGTATAAATACATGAATATCATAATTTGGTTTTTCAAAAAAATGTGTATGTCTAGGATTTTATATGGGTGTTGGGTGGGGAGAAACTATTAAATGAAAACAAAAATGTCAACCAATATTTCAAATGAAAAATATTATGATTTTTGAAAAATTATAGACTAATAAAGACTCAAATGGGTTTTGTTATCCCTAATTTTCATGAGGCCATAGAGCCCCTCTCTACCTATTATAGGAGGGAATACACATAGTTTAATCCCCCCCAACTCAAAGTCTCCTTCCATCCTTATATGAATCCCACAACATCCAGCCACACAACATTGGTTGAGATCCGCCCACTACTCGCCAGTCTACACCACCCAGCACCACCTCAGGAGGACCACCGATACCTCTATCAGAACAGGATGTTGCCACTGTGGGTAGACTGAATAGTTCCCACTATCTCCTTCCTTCGAAGATCATAGTCCCTCCACCTCACATGATGTCTGACCATGGACCATCAGGTCTCCTTTGTCTGAATGACTTGTCAGGCACCACACCACAATAAAATCTCTGCACCGCACCATTCTATGTTATACCATTTTTTTGGGTCAGATCCACCTGATGCAACCCATATCGAAACCGAACTACCTTTCTACCACCCCACTCTAAAGATCTGGCCACAAGCATCATAGCTAACCAATTCCCCACTACAATGAACGCATATGACTCCTTCCAGTCTATGTACCCATTCATTATTGTAGCTTCCAACTCCTATGAGGTTACCCATTCCACCATTTCCATAGTTTCTGTTAGACCAAGTTTAACCTCCTGTGGGAAAGGGTGGGTATTACTGACCTGGAATGGGCATGAGAGTGCCTTCTATTCCCAAGATAGCCCTATACAAGGTCTATCTAGCCCGGTATGGGCCTTCAGGGCAACAAACTAGTCTGTAGTGGGCCATGATGGGGTTTTTAGGGCACAAGTTAAATTAATACAATCAAATCTAATTAGTTTTTTCAATTTAATTTTAGTTTTAAATAAAATTAATTATAACTATTTTTTATATTGAATTGATATATTAATATTCTGATAGATTAATTCCATTTTAGTAAAAAAATAAATTCATTAGTTTATTTTAATTGGAAAATTAAAATAATATTAATTATATGATCGAATAGAATAAATTATTTTATATTATTTAAATTCTCATATGTTCTTTAAATACCAACATGCATTTAAATTTAATGCAATTTAATCTTTTTATTGTTCTTTAATTTAATATAACAACAAATCTTGAGAAAACTGACCAACATTGTGCATGTTTAGATGTTTTGTATAATTATTTATTACATGCATGCCATGATATTAAGTAGCTTATTAAATGATTATTTGGGCATCAAATTTTTTATTAATATTTTTAAGGGTCTTTGTGTCTAATTAACCTATTGTAAATTCTACACCTAGGCCCCCTCACCTACATGTGAGTATGTTTATAAATTAGACGATGTTGATTTAAGATACAAACCTCCCCATGATGAAGTGGTACTCCATGCGAGAAGCAAATACACTATACTGGTGGTGAGATGTGACATGATTCATGACTCGTGTCATGTATGAAACCCTCTAGGTAAATATTGATGTAATTTTATTGAAATATATCAATTATAATTAGACACTCAATACCAGTAAGGAATATTAATATTCTTTATTTTTCATTTTTTATTTTATGAAATTTCATGTTCACTATAAGATCACATAAGATAATAAACAAATAAAATTTATAAGGATGTGGCATATGGTTTTATATTATTTGTTGTTCAGTTGTGAGAATGAAAACATTGATAAAACATATTTAATATAAATGGATTAAAATATTCATGAAATAATTAAAATCCCACAAATATATATTAAGTTGTAAAGAACTATGTTTCTCAAATTTGAACAAAATTGGGTGTTTGGGGTGCTCGCTTGCGATAATCGAGGGTGACTTTTACTATTAGGGAGTTAATATGATAGTAATGGGTTTAATTAATCTATGTTGGTAGAAAATAATTATCCAAATCTATATTTTTATCACGTTATAGGAAAAGCATTGAGGTAATTAAGGGTACGATTTTAATAAGATGCAATATTACTCAACAAATCAAGGAATTTCATGTAAAATAGATTGATCTACCTAGTTCCTACCTAGAAACTCTCCAAGTAGCAGAATATACAAATATTGTATACAATGAGGTGATGTTTCAGGGAACCTTTCCACTTAAAAAATAAATTTAAAGAGTTTGTTGAATCTAATAATGAGGGTTGTTCAGGTATGATAAAAATATAAGAGACATTTAATGATTGAATAATTAATTAATAAAAATATTTAAATGGAAATCAAGACAAAGTTATGAATACTAAAAATTAATTTTTTTGGTCAAAAATGGAAATTACCAATAGCACTAGAACATTATAACAATGATCAATATACGAGAAAGAAAATATCATGACTGGCTATAACATCTAAGAGGGGTACATGATCTTGCACATAGTACCAGTTAATAAAAGATGATTTATCATTAAGAATCTTCACTTCCTGTTATTCCTCATATGAGATAAAGAAAGGTGGATAAATAAAAATGAAAAAAATCATATAGATGGTTTAGTAGATATACAGTGCATCACATTTTCACCTATATCCATTCAATTGTATAGAATTCTTGAGTATGACGATGCCTGAAAGTTTATAACAACCTTGATCTTTATTAAAAACTTAAACAATAATTATTACATAAAAACCTTCACTTGGAACAACATAGAATATTGATAGGTCTATTTTCTTTGGGGATGAGGAACATTACCTGACAACTTAGAACATAAAACACAACATCTTTATTGAAAAAATCCTTTACATGACCACTACATTCCTTCAAACTTTGCATTTTATTGGATAACCTGAGGACATGCATAAGAAATGGGTGAGATATAAAGCACAATAAGGGAGTAAACAAGGTATATCATGAAGAATACAATACATATTAGGATGTAAGCATATCAATAGAGCATCAGAAAACCAAGAACATAAAGTCATGATATAACATGATAAACATAACATGGAATTATGGCAACAACATTTAACATGATAGCATGATCCATGGACCATTTCACATGGATAATGAGTAAAAACTCAATGCACTTGAATTAGTATGATTACACCCTTATTTCACTTGACGTATCATGATAATAATATTTACCCAATGCATTGGAGCACTATAAGGGCGCACCCTTCTTAATATTTTCATTTCATGCATAAATATGCCACATAGATCATACAGTATGGATTAATTAAACATCATAATTTATTCCATGATAAATTAATATGGAATTCATACATGAAAATATATAATCAATATGTAAATGTTCTTAAAGGTGAATACCCTTGATAGTGAAATGGCCATGGTATTAACTACACAATGACTTTGGATTCGAAAATTGTGGTGCAATTTCAGCACCATAATGATGCTACTTAAGAATTCATAAAAATAGTTGATTAGAGATAAAGGGTTGTATCATCATATTTAAATGAAATTTAAAGAAATATCCTCATATATATATATGCGTGTTTTTGTGTGTTCCAACATATGTAATGTAATTTTGATTCATAATACAAAATAATTGCTTCAATATAAATGAGGAGAGAGAAATTTCTTACGGAATTTCGGAATGGTAACAGGTGTACATGGGAGGCATTAATGGGAGAGAAAGGGGTATTGAATCATTAATATATAAATAGGGAAGTATGGGAAGGTTATAAATCATACCCCATGATTTATAATTTAAATTAATAGGGAAAAAAATATTAAGAATGTTGGATAAAATGAGGAAGGAAGGAATCCCTTAATTGGAAGTAAGATCCCAAAGGCTTGAAAGAGGATTGAGAGAGGCTTCGTGGAATATTGGTGAACCTTGGTAGGATTATAGAGAAATAAGGAAAGGGGTTGGTATATCTCCAAAGTCATTTATTGAATAGAAAGTGGGAGCTTTTTGGGTTTATATAGGAAAGGAGAGGGAACTCTTTATTATTTAGGATTTGGACCCTACACATTATACTAATTAAAATAACAGACCATCCCATGGTTTTTGCCCATTATTTTGGCCTAAGGGGAGTGGAAAACAATATTTTATAAGGCCAATGTCTGAACGTATTAAAATATTATGCTTGCTTATGTGGAGGTGAGTCACACTCTTAAGGAAATCATTTTAAAAAGATAAAATGTTTTATAAGTATTGGAGGGTCTACTAAGGATTTGTAAAAAAAATAAAATAAAATGAAATCACCTTATTTTATTAGTAAATCATATATTGGACGAAAATCACATATATATTATTTTATTACATCACTATTGGGTCATTATGATCTCATAAAACACATTAGATATTTAAATGGTATTTAATTTTTACCCAAAAATTCAACTATCTCAGAAAAATTTGAAAAATTCACCATTGGATATTTTTTATGTAATGATTCAAAAAATAATATTTCTATTATCCAAATAATATCCTAAATATGTGAATTTTCAGTTTTAAAATAAAAACTGACATTTAACAAAAATTCATAGGTTTTGACAAAAATAGCTTTCAAACCATAAAAAAATTTAAAATTGGATTCATAAAACTTATACGATAATTTATATTTAATAAAAATTTATTTAATAATAATAATATTTTATAAAAATATTACATAATTTAAAAATCCATTAATTTATCAAAATAGATTTTTTAGTTGAATGTTAACTGAAAATACTATTTGTGCTTTAAAAACTATTTACAAAGTAACATGAATAAAATGAATGTATATTCTTTATAAAAAAATATTTTACATAGTCATAGTAGTAGGGTCTTCTTACATAACCCCATAAAACACTCACATAAGATATTAGAGTAAGGTGCATAATGGTGACAGACTCTTGGGGTGGCTCGGATAATATCCCTCTAGTGGTAATCTCTATCAACATCCACATATCCCGTATGTGTTCCGCTCAAGCTTAACATATTAAAGAGTGGCTTGGGATTGGTCAAGAGAGAATACCAATGAAGGCACCTCTTTTTCAAGCTCCGACAAAAGGGCTTCATATGGAGCAATTCTTCTGGATGAGGCCATCGCTTCCTTTGTCTGAGTAAATTGGATTTGTTGAAGCCCTATATTTATACTAATCATGTGATCCTTGTTTAATGGATATATTTGCAACATTCACAATTCATAATGATATTTTAAATTCCAAAAACATAGAACCAAGGTACTACATTTGTTTTATATAACCATTTTACATAGTAAGGAATTTAAATAGACCATGTTGAAATTTCATTAATGAAGGTTTCAGTCATTACAATCTTCTTCCCTTATGAAATTTCTCCCTCGAAATTTTACTTTTCCCACACTAAAATTGATGTGGGAAACACTACTTCATCACTTACTCCAATTCTCACATTGCTTTATCAAAATTTTGGTTTCTCCATAACACATTGACAAGGGGAATTTTCTTATTTCATAGAAATGTATTCCCTATGACCTAAGATCTTTACCAGCTTCTCTTCATAGGAGTCGTCATTCTCCAATGGCACCACCTCTAGAATGAGTACATGTGATGGGTCATGTATATAATTCATAAAGAGTGATACATGGAATATATAATGTACTTGAGACGTGTTCGGTGGGAGTTCTAGTCAATAGGCCTCTGCCCAATGCGATCAAGGATCTCAAAAGGGCCGATTTACCTTGGACTAAGATTTCCCTGCTTCCCAAATCTCATTACTCTATTCCACGGTGATATATGGAGGAATACAAGTCTCCGACACAAAACTCCAGGTCTTGTCGAAAATTATCAACATAACTATTTTGTCTACTCTGAGTAGCTTGAATGTGCCGTTGGATGGTTTTAACCTTATCCACTATTTCTTTAACCATTTCTGGACCTAGGAGTTTTCACTCCCCAAATTCACCCCAACATGCTAGTTTGCTACACCTCTTCCCATACAGGGCTTCATAAGAATCCATTTGGTTGCTTAAATGGAAATTGTTATTGTAAGAGAACTCAAATAGAGGAAGATGTTGATCTCATCCTCATTTTATGTCCATTGAGCACGATCTCGACATGTCTTCTAGTGTCTTGATAGTCCACTCAGATTGGCTGTTAGTTTGAGGATGATAAGCTGTACTGAAGTTCAGATCATTATTTAGAGTGTGTTAGAGACTCTTACAGAACATAGAGGTGAATATTGGATCTCTATTGGATACAATCGGTAGTGGTACTCCATGAATATTTACCACATATCTAATGTATATCCATGCCAGTTTATCCAATGAAAAATCCTTCCAAATTATAATGAAGAGCACAGTCTTTATAAGAAAATACACAATAAACTAGATAGCATTGCTTCCTTTGGATGTCTTTGGAAGTTTGGTGATAAATTCCATGGTGATGTTCTCCTATTTCCTTGCAGGTATTGGTAATGGTTTCATCATCCCCTTAGACTTTTTCCTCTCATCCATCACTTGATGACCTAACAGGAACATTGTTGTATACTCAGTGATCTCCTTCTTCATGGTATCCCACCAATAATTCTTTCAGAGATCTCAATACATCTTTTTGTTTCCTGGGTGAACGGAGAAATTTGGACTATGTGAATCATCCAAATGTTCATTCTTCATCTCTAGACATGATGAAACACATATTATTTTTACAAATATCATGATTCCTTCTTCATTGACATTGAACTCCATGGATTTCCCTTTTCTGATAGTTTCCACTTTCTTCTGAATTCATACATAATCCTTTTGAGCATCCTTTAACCTTTCAAAAAGATACGGTTGGGTAATAATTTGAGAAAGGATCGATGATGTTCCCTTATTTATGATTCCAATTCCAATCTTCATCAAATCTAAGAAAATTGGATCCTTTTAAATTCTAATAAATGATAGAATTGTCGTGTCATTTCTACTTAGAGCATCTTCCACATTGTTCACCTTACCAGGGTGGTAATATATTGAGTAGTCATAGTATTTTATCATCACTAACCATCTTTTTTGGCTCATATTCAACTCTTTCTGTGTGATTATATACATGAGGATTTTGTGGTCCGTATATATTTCACACTTCTCCCCAAAGTGATAATGTTGCCAAAATTTTAAGGAGAAGATACCTGAAACCAACTCTAGATAATATTTTGGATAGTTTTTCTCCTGAAATCTTAATTATCTTGAATCATAGTCTATGAATTTTTCATTTTTCAACAAGACACATCCCAGGACCTTCTTCTAAGCATCACTAAATACCAAAAAAAGTTCTCCACTTGTGGGTAGTGTGATCATGGGTACAGTGACGAGCCTCCTTTTCAAATTCATAATGATTTCTTTTAATTCATCACTCCAAGAATACTTTAACCCCTTCCAAGTTTGCTTGGTAAGAGGGTTTGAAAATCGTGAGAAAATTCTCACAAATAAGCAATAATATCCAGCTAACCCCAAGAAGCTACTGATATATGTTACCGATGATAGCCTTAACCATCACTCTATTGTAACTATCTTAAAGGTATCAACATATATCCCATTACTTGTGATGATATGACCCATGAATGAGGCCTCCTTCAACTTGAACTCACAGTTTTTGTACATTTCATAGAGCTTCTCCTTTCGCAAGGTCTCTAGTACAGTTCTTAGATAGTCCTCATGCCCCTCCTTGGTTTTGAGGTATATTAGAATATCATCTATAAACACTACCAAAAATTTATCAAGGTAATATCTGAAGGATCTATTCATCAAGTCCATGAAGATTGATAGAGAATTAGTTAGTCCGGAAGGAATTACAAGGAATTCATAGTGCCTGTATCTTGTATGAACAACAGTCTTGGAGATATCTTCCTTCTTCACCCTTACTTGATAATATACTGACCATAGATCCACCTTGGAGAATTATTATGCTCCACATAGGTGATAAAACAAGTCATAAATTTAAGGTAGATGATACTTGTTCTTTATTGTGATTTTGTTGAGCTCACGATAATCAATACAATGGCGCATTAACCCATCCTTCCTCTTGACGAATAAGACTAGTGCACCCCAGGGTAAAGCAATTGGGAATATTAACCTTTTATCCAGATTCTCATGTAGTTGTTTCTTCTAGTCCTCAATATACATAGAAACAATTCTATATAGAGTCTGGGATATTGAAAATTCACCATGTATAATATCAATTGAGAATTAAACATCTATTCTTGGAGGAAGACCACAAAATTCCTCAAAAAACACATTAGTGAATTCCCTCACATTTGGAAAGTCTTCAAGGACAGTTGATTCCTTTAACTCAATCATCTGGGAAAGATACACATGATCATAGGGAAGTAATATCCATTCTTAAGATGATGGCTATAAAGGAGATTCATCCTTCTCCTTGTACTTGTACAAAATTATGGGTTGATTCACCACATGAAGAGTGATTTACCTCTCATGGAAATTTATATTGGATTTATACAAGGAAATACAATCCATGCCATGAATTGCATCAAATTACACTAGAGGGAGTATGATGATGTTAATTAGGAAGTTAAATCCACAAATTATGATAGGGGAGGAGTTATATTAATGGGATGTAATGATTTCTCCATTTACCATACTCACCGGCATCTTTACTTCCATGATTTGTGGTGGTGTTGGGATTGTTCTACTAAAATTTTGGGATATAAAAGAATGTGTAGAACCAAAATACAAATGTATGTTCACTATTAATGAATTAATTACTAGAGTACCTTTCACCACTTCATTGTCAGGGTTTACTTCAACTGTTGTGATGAAAAACTCTCACCCTTGATGCCTAGGAGGTTGTTGGTTGCCTCTGAAAACCCTTGCATTAGGGAACTGATTTGCAAAGTTCTGTGATTATTTGCAGTTTAGGTAATTAACAATAAATTGAGGTTCTAGTGGAGAGTTCCTATTATATTTTGTAGCATCATGTGTTTCTTACTGATAGTTAATAACTAGGTGCACTTATCTTCTACACCTAAAGCATTTCCTCATCCCCTTCAGGCAATTTCCGGGGTTCTTATTTTTGCACCTTTGGCATGTGGGGTGCTGAATTTTCATAGAGCCATTGGATTTTTCCATAGAATAGACAATATTTAAGTCCACCTTATACTTCTTTTCCCCATGATACCCCTAAGATTATCCGATATCCATTTCGACTTTTAGGGAACACAATACAATTTCCTCAAAGCTCTCAAAGTCACAGATCGCTAGGGATTTCCATAGGTTAGGTTTTAGCCCACTAAATAAGTGGTCAGACTTGAATTTGGGGGTAAAAACAAATCCAGAGGAATATCATGCAATACTTGTAAAGATTTATTTATAAAAACTGATGGATTCATTTTCTTTTTTGCTTGAGGACATGTAAGTCCCTTTCCTTTTTAAGTTGGAGGGTGCACGGGAAATATTTATCAAACAACATTTTCTAGAAATAATATAATTACAATTCTTATATCTCTTCCTTAGTATTTGTATTTTGGATCAATTTATACCATTTATCATCTTCAAATTCCATATGATAAGCATCCATAAAAACTTTCACTTATTCGGAACATTGAAGGATGGAGAATATTTTCTCAATGGAGTTGATCCATTGTTCAGAAATTGAGGGATAAGATCATCTATTTAAAGTGAGAGGCCTTTGTCTAATTAATCTGTCGACTGCAACGTGTTCTTTATTAGGGGGTTTGAACGTTCCTCTTGACCCAAAATCCTATTCAAAACTTCAGTTAACCGAGAGAGTATCATGAAAAAGTTTGCGATTCCCCCTCCCATCAGATTGGGAATCTCATTAGAATATTCATCACATAGATATTTACATCGGTTGTTAGCCTGAGTAATCATATTACTGGCTATTGGATGGAATAAAAGGAAAATTAGTGGTAACACATAAATGGTAACCAAAAGAAAAAAATTGAGGACTTAAATATTGCTTTTATTTCATTAACTTATGAATATATAGGTTTCAATCTATGTTATCCATGATATACTTCTCAAAATATGTTCTTAGGGGAGTTTTTTTATTCCATTATCAATGGATCATACTAAGCTTGTGAATTTACTAAATCATATCCCCAGGGGTTTTGTAACCAAGAGTGAAGCAAGGCCCACTGTCGTGTACCAAGATACCTCAGGTCAAACCCGAAAGTTTTTGTCGGAGTTTTCACTCCTAGGCACATTTGTGAAAGAGCTGCCTTTCCCTGCTAGTATCTATACATATATGTATTTTCTTGATAAACCACATAGTAAATACTCACCAAAATTTGGGGATTTTTTTATTATACTTAATCTTATCCCTAAGGATTCACTAGGGTTTTCTAATCCTAATCCAAAAAATAACTAAACCTATCCTCTAATACAAACTATAACAACCCTGATCATTATTACACACTAAAACATGATTTATTAAATTAAAATGTTCACATTACACATCATAGAAGATTAGGAGATCTAGTATCTTTGGGGATTAGGAACATTACATAACATATTAGATCCTAAAAGAAAACATCTTTATTAAAAACATCCTTTACATGACCACTACATTCCTTCGTACATAGCATTGCATGGGATAACCTGAGGACATGCATAAGAAAAGCATGAGCTATAAACCCCAGTAAGGGATTAAACAGAGAATAAAATGAATAATAAAATACATGTTAGGAACTAGGAATATCAATACATCATAATAGAAACATGAACTTAAAAGCATGATATAACATGATTAACATAACATGGAAATGTGGCAACAACATTTAACATGATAGCATGAGAAAATTCCCATTGAACATGGATCATGAGTAAACCCTAATTTCACTTGAATTATCATGATTAAAACCTAATTACACTTGATGTATCATGATACTAATCTTTTCCCAATGCATTAGAGCACTATAAGGGCTCACCCTTCTTAATCATTTCATTCAATGCATAAATGTACCTAAGAGATCATACAACATGGATTCATTAAAAATCATCATTTATTAAATGATAAATGAATGTGGAATTCATACATGAAACTGTATAATCAATATGTAAATGTGAAAAAGGTGAATACCCTTAATAGAAAAATGGGCATGGTATTCAATACATGATGGCTTTGGCTTGAAAAATTGTGGTTCAATTTTGGCACCATAACTACGTGACTTAAGAATTCATAAAAATGGTTGATTAGAGAAAAGGGGTGTATCATCATATGTACATGAAATAGATGGTCACATATATACATGTTTCAATATTAGTAATAGAATTTGTATTCATAATACAAAATAATTTCTTGAATGTAAATGAGGATAGAAAAATTCCTTACGGAATTTCAGCATGGTAACAAGTGTATATGGGAGGAATAAATGAGAGTAAAAGGGGTATATCATCATTAAAACAGAAATAGATAAGTATGGGGTAGGTGTGAATTCATACCCCAACATTTATAATTTAAATTTAAAGGGAATAACAATATTAAAAAACATGGATACGATGAGGAAGGAAAGAATCCATTACATTGAAGTGTGATCCAAAGGTTTTGGGAGAGGCTTGAGAGAGGATTATTAAAAGCTTAGGGTACCTTAGGATAATTCTAGAGAGGTTAAAGAAGGGTTTGGTCTAGCTTTAAAGGCATTGAGTGATGATAAAGTGGGATATTGGGTGGGTTTATATAGGAAAAGAGAGGGAATTCATTATTATTTAGGATTTGGATCCTACACATTAAATTAATAAAAACCACATACCATCCCATGGTTTTTCTTATGGTTTTTTCAAATGTGGAGTGGAAAAAATATTTTATAAGTAAAATGGCCTAAATTTTTAAAATATTAGGCTTGATTTTTTGGAGGTGAGTCACACTCTTAAGGAAATAATTTTTAAAAGATAATTTTTTAATAAGTCCTGGAAGGCCCACTAAGGCATTGTAAAATATATAAAATAATCTTAAAATCACATTATATTAATGGTAGCACATATATTTTCTGAACAAATCATTTATATTGTTTTATTAAAACACTATTTGGTCATTATGATATCATAAAACACATTATATATTAAAACTGTATTTAATTTTTACCCAAACATTCGACTATCTCATAAAATTATAGAAAATTCACTATTAGATAATTTAAAAATCCTAATTATAAATATAATATTTATTTTATCCAAATATTTTTTAAATATGTAAGTTTTTACATAGAAAATAAAAACTGACATTTATAAAAAAATTAATGGGTTCTGACAAAAACATCTTTCAAACCTTAATGAAAATTACAATTATATTCATAAAAATTATACGATCATATATATTTAATAAAAAGATAATTAATAATAATAATATTTTAATAAAATAATATTTAATTTAAAAATCCATTAATAAAATAAAATAGATTTCTTAGTTTAATATTAACTAAAAATACTATTTGTGCTTTAAAAGCTATTTATAAAGTAATTATAATAAAATGAATCTATATTATTTATACAAAAATAATGTACATAGTCATAGTTATAGGGTATTGTTAAATAACCCCTTAAAACACCCACAAAAGACCTTAGTGTAAGGTGCGTGATGGTGATAGACTCTTTGGGTGTTTTAGATAACATCGCTCGAGTAGTAATCTCTATCAACTTCCACTTCTCCCAGAGGCAATTTCACTCAACCTTAACATATTGAAGCTCAGATTTGTCTTCGTCAAGAGATAATCCCAATGAAACCACCTCCTTTTTGAGCTCCGATAAATGGGCTTCATATGGAGCAATTCTATAGGATGATTCCATCACTTCGTTTTTCTGAGTAAATTTGATTTATTAAAGCCCTATATTTATACCAATCATGTGATCACTGTTCAATGGTTATAATAGAGAAGATCAAAATTCTTAATGGTATTTTAAAATACATAAACATAAAACCAAGGAAGTGAATATGTTTTACAGAACCATTTTACATAATAAAATATTTAAATATACTAAGAGGAATTTTCATTAATGAATTTTTGGGTCGTTACAAAGCTACTGACTCATCATCAATAGTTATATCGGGAAAGATCTAAAAATGAAAGGTATGAGATTTCCTATACACTATATTAGTGAAAACTAGTAAAAGTTAATAAAAAATAACCCCATATAATTAAGTTTATTGGGTATATTGAGAGATTTTAAGACGTTGGATTCAAAATGAACCAATAACTAGGTGTGTCTATCATTCCTACCTCTTTATAAAAAAGTTTTTTGAAATTTCATTGTTAATTAAAATATGAATAACATGAATATATCACTCCAAAATCTTTTGGATTTAGTTTTCCAAGATGATAATGATGCGAAGAATACCCATTCATCAGTCTTTATGATGAACAAGATGAGGAAGGTAAAGGATAAGGGTTCTAAGGCTATGTACAAGCTGAAGAAACCAATGCATCATCATTTAAATATACATGGATATAGCATCTAGGTAATGATAAGGAGACTATCTAATTTCTATGTGTGATAAAGGACCAATAGAATATGAATTACAAAACTGGGAAGAAGAATCAAGGTTATGCTTATATATTGGGTATTTTTTTCATTGAATGAAATATTACATTATTATCATGATGGATATTGGATGCGGCATGTGGTTCAAACATATGTATTTATATATAGAAACTAGTTAGATTCAATAATATTGAAAAAGTTGAAGTGGATCTCTATGATGAAAATGGTGTGATTATATTAGACATATAAGTTGGAGATTATCACTATACTTTTTCAAGTGGATTAGTTTATGTATTCAAAAATTATTTTTTTTGTATTGAAAGTAACCAGAAACATAATCTCATCATCAAATCAGTACACCATGGATTTTTATTTCATGTTTGGAATAAAGGTTTCATCTTTTGTAAACATAACTTGTATTTCTGTATGGAACACCTTAGCAACAGTTAATGTATAATTGAACTCAAAAATACGGTAATTAAAGTCATTGAAATACCCAATGGGAATGATGCATAGACACCCACTTATGGATCCACATTATTGTAAATTTAAATTAGAAGTGACTATATAAATTAGGCCAAGAATGGTATTTAGATTTGGTTGAGTTAGAACCCATAGATGCATGTGACCATTACTTATAATGGAAGATGTAAGAAGAACCCTTCTCTTGAAATAGAGAAATAACCAATGAATTACTAGGATAAATCATATTAATGTATGTTGTCCATTTTTTATAGATAAAAGTAGTGGGTTTTTATACATCATTACTTTTAATGATGACTAATGTAGGTATGTATATATCTACTTATTGAGGTATAATTACGATTCCTTTTGGATGTTTAACGAATACAAACATGAAGTGGAAAAATATAATTGTATGCAGATTAAGGTAACATACTCAGACCGAACTGTAGTGTATCTTAACCAATAATTCATTGATCACTTAAAGGAGTGTGGGATGTTATCCTAAATAACTCCTACTTATACACCACAATTTAATGGAGTCTGTGAATAGATGAATACAACATTTCATCACATATTCAGGTAAATGATGAGTTAGAAAACACTTCCATTATACTTTTGGGGATACTTCTTGAAGAAAATGAGATATACCCTTATCCGAGTAGAAACCAATGATATATATTGAATTATAAATTAATTTTGTTGTGTAAAAAAACCCAATCTTTCAAACTTATGATCATGAGGATTCAAAAAAAATTCAAGACTGTACCTGGTGAAAAATTAGCATCCCTATGAAGAAGGTGAATCTTTACAGGTTATCCTAAAGAGATAAAACGATACTACCCACATAAAACTTCTGATAGAAAAGTATATATGAAAATAAAAACCATTTTTATATAAAGGCAACACAATTCTAATAGAAATAATGGGAGAAATATTGATTTATGAATTTAATTTTCCAGATTTGCAAGAGTTGGTATGGGGATAATCTCTCAAAAAAAGTGGGAGATTAAGAAGATCCTAATACAAATTAATACATGGGTAACTCAAGAGGTTACAAAACAAGAACATTATAGTTTTATTTACAGTGAGTGAGGTGACACATTACTCTTTGAGGATGACTAACCCATAAGCTACAAGTAAGAATTAGAATGAAGGGGTTCTTCAAAATGTAATGATTCCATGCATTCTGAGAGGGAGACCATGTACCAAAATTGAGTTTAGATTATGGTAGACCCTTGCACTAATGTAGAACCCATTGGATAAAAATGGGAATTTATGAAAATTATGGGCATGGATGGTAAGGTCAATACCAATATTAAATGAATAGTAGCGAAGGGGTTTAAACAATTTCATGGCATGTAATTTAATGAAACATTATCACCAGTAAAAATGCTAAAGTCTCGTAGAATATTTCTTATAATATAATATTTTCATGGATATGGATTTTGGTAAGTGGATTTAAAAACTTCATTTTTTAATGGGATTTTGATTGAAGAAGTCAATGTGGCTCAACATGAAGTGGTTTTTTGGACAGAGATTTCTAATAAATTGTGAAAGCTTTTGACATCCGTTGGTTGGTTGAATCAGGTATCACAATCATGGAATGTTATTCATGATGAGGCCATAAAAGAATGTGTTTATTTCAAGAACAAAATAGAGACTTGTGTATACAATATGGTTAACATGAATTCCATTACTTTTTTAGAATTATATGTTCATGACATTTTAATTACGGATAATAATGTGAAAGTATTACAGTTAGTCAATATTTGGATAGAAAATTGCTTCTCCCTCAAAGAATTTGGAAAATAATATATATTATAGGGATCAATATCTATAGATATAGATATCAAATGATAATTGGGTAATGTAAAAGAACATATATTGAAAAGGTAATTAAAATTCATAGTATAGAACAATCCAAGATATGGTTGTTTCCCATGCCACATGGTATCAATATATCTTGAAAATTGTATCCACAAAAATAGGAGGACATTGAAAGAATGAGTATAATAACATATTCCTCAGTAGTGGTATCTATCATGTATTTCCTGATATACACTTGGTTTAATTATTCCTTCACCTTTATCATTGTTGGTAGATATGAATCTAATCGAGGAGATCTACATTGGGATGCAATGAACAATATCCTTATGTAATTGTAGAATACAAAGGACATGTTTCAGGTGTATGGTGGAGATGAGGAACTAGAAATTAGATGATACAATGATGATTGTTTCTAGACATATCATGATGATATGAAATCATGTTCTGGAAACTTATTTTTCTCAAATAGAGGTCTAGTGAGATGAATAATCGTGAAGAAACCTATGGTCGTTGATTATATTTTAGAATCCAAGTATATGAAAACTTCCAATGTAGCAAAGAAAACAGTCTAAATACACATATTTCTCTCGTACATCGATTTTGGTTGTAGCAATGAAGACCTCTTTCTATTTTATTATGATAAAACTATAGTAATGGTGCAATCCAAGGAGCCCATGTCACACTATAGAAAAAATCATATACTTTAAAGTTTCATCTCTTGACTGAATTTCATTAGATAAATGAATTCATAGGTAACTGATTATAAATAGAAGAAAATATGGAAGAACCCATGATTAAAAACATTTCTCAATGGAATCATGATTCTCATGTGAGACCCAACATATTGAGACTTTTTATCAGTTGGATATAGTTTAAGTGGGAGTGTTGAATGTTGGTTCCCTAGACCCAACTTGTGATGTATATTGATTACCATTAAATATATATAGTTTGATATATATATATATATAGTGTTTTCCTAAAATAATAATTTGATAATTCCACATCAAGTATATTTATGGTCATGTTATTCGATTATGTTCTGTGCCAAAGGGTAATACTAGTCCCCATGATATAATTAGAATAGTGAGATATAATGACAAAAATATTAAAATAATGTTCTATACTCCAGATACATCATACTGACATGAAAAATGTGATGTTAAAATATCAAGTTCTTGTGGTCAAAATAATTAATACTTATTCTTATGAATTTTTCATTTGGCAATCACTAGTAGTTGAGATCACGAAGACAAACCCACCAATAGGGACACCACATGTTTCAGATGACACTGGTTATTTCCATCAAAAGACTTGTGTAATGGTCTCATGGAATGAGATCATTATCAATAGGTTCCATTTGATCATGTACATTGATGAAAGGTGAAAAACATGACAATGAATACATGAAAAGGAAGTTTGTGTTGGGTGCATCATTGGCGCTATAGAATTTTTTGAATTATGAAGATATGATTTTTCACTAATTATTTGAGGAAGGGATATCCCTAGACAAGTTGATTAGGAGGTTAATACCTTCATAAATCCATGAAGAAGGAATTAAAAGGTAAATCCATACAGAGAGGTCAATAAATAATCAGGTAAGAAAGGATAATAATAGAAGTGTGCATTCTACAAATTGAGATATCTTATGAAAAAAAGATTATATTACACAATGATGGTTCATAAGTTGGTTATAATTTATACAACTATTCCTTATATCTCTTGGTTCTTTGATGGGTTGGAAGAAACTACTCTTAGTCTGTGAATACTGTTCAATTCATTCATGACAAGGGCATAGTGGGTCATATATAATAGAAAATTCAAGAATATTCCCTATTTAAGTGAATATGTATATATGAATTGATGGTCCTCACAATGGAGTCTGAGTGTTGTATAGAGACCTTCGATTTTTAAACATTACATTTTCAATACATATGGGGAATAATTAAAAATTATACAGACAGATGCACAAAGACCGTACTTGGTATAGTGCATTTGGAAACATGGAATCATAAAACTAGTACATATGCAAGCAATCTTATCTCCCACTAGGTTATTCATGACTAGTACCCTTCTTAGACACATCAAACATAATACATATCTTCATTAGATGGGGAAGGAATCATTAAAATGGATGATCATAAATTATTAGTAAGGGTAAACAGGGGAGGCTTTAAGCATAAACATGAGCATAAGGGCATGAGAACGTGATCATGAAAATAAAAGATCATACCCTGCATATCAAAGATCATATACATGAGTCATGCAATAAATATTCGTAGTTCATATGAAATGAATCAAAAGGAAGTAAAGGACATAAGCCATAAAATCATAACATATGAGTAATATATGGAATTGTGGAAACACATAATCATACACTGATTTTCATAGCATCGAAGGCATCAATGAAAATACCATCTTAGGGGAAAAAGTCCTTTACTGAACCAGGCGAACCCTCGTTCCAGTCTTGTATCACCTAACCAAGTAAACCCTCATTCAAGCCTTGTATTATTGAACTGAGTAAACCCTCATTCCTTCACTGTATTAATGAACTAAGTAAAACCTTGTTCCAACCCTATCTATATCATGATATATTAATCGTTACCCCATGCAGTGGAGGGAGATATTGGTCGCACCCTTCATATAAGAAAATCATACATAAAAGTTCGGCAGGATCATAAATAAAAATATAATAACCCATGAAATTAAATGGGTATAATAAACATATAAACATATCATAACCTATGGAAAGAGACATGCTTCATCATCATTTCATATTAAATATAACCAGTTAAAAGAAGCATCTTTCAAAAGAATATGACCCATTAAACACAAATGGGATTCATAAACATCATGATATCAAAACTTATTCAATTTAGAGAAATAATATGAATTTAATAATTGAATAATTTCCCCATAAGGGCATTAGAAACACCAATTTATGTTATCTTATATGGGAAATAAGTTTGATAGTTCTTTTGAAAACATTTCTTGAGGAAAATATCCTTTCTTCTTTGAAAAATGCCTTTTATAACATAAAACCTTTTGAAAACCATTTTATTTGAATATAGATTTGAAAACATATAAAGGAATATTTTAATACAATAAAATATATTTATAATAATTTTTCTTTGAAAATTATCTTTAAGTGTATTTTGAAAACATTTTTGAAAACATGGTTTTTGAATACAATAGATTTCTGACCAAAGAGAGTGGTGGTCACATGTTATTAAAAACATTATCTTAAGTACTAAAGTGTGAAAAAATGGTACTAACAAATGAGTATATATTTAATCAACATATCAAAAGAAATCTCATAAATATTATTGACCGATGGATCATAATATTTCATCAAAATAATCATAAAAATAAATAATCTCAAAAAAATGAGATCATCTAAATAAATTCTTATAACATGGTGACTTAGGATCATACTCTCCATCTAAGAAAACGAAATTACATGAATATTATGATATAATTAAAATAAGTATATTCATGATATAAAATTTAAAATGGAATTATATACACATCAAAGAAGAGTTTAGTGGAATAACAAAATATGAGTCTCAAAGAAGGAAATTTGAGACAAAACTGTTTTAACGATTTGGTATCATTAGAATGTTAAACCCCATGAAAGAACGATCTTAGAATGGATAGAATGGATATTTTAATAAACATATATTTAATTACATGATATGTAGAATAAAATAACGGGATGTACATATACGACACCCAAGGAACAAGTGGCGAAAATAGCTTGTATCTCACATAAATTAAAAGTGAGATGAAATCCCCTTACCTTTTTTCTTGACTCTCTCCGTACTCGTACAAGCTTCCTGTATAATAGAAAAAATTTTATTATACATGTTTTAAAGAATAATATTATTAAACATAATACTATATATGGTTTGATTATGACTTTATATTACCCTCTTGTTAATTATCTTATGTTAATTTTTCATTTGGGGTTATCATTCGCTTTGTTCTTCGCATGTGTCATAATTTTTTATAGCGTTGGTGAATATACCAATATCATGATTCCAGAATGTAGAGCATGATATAAATATAAGAAATATAAATTATATCTATATTATAATACTTTATTTCATAATTATGTATGAAATGGATTACACCATTCATGGAGATGGTAAGTTGTTCATATAAATGAACAATGTTTCCATTTTTATTGTCGTATTGAAAGAAACTATGTAAATGAAATTTGTAAATATATTTATTTATATATATATAAAATTATTATATTATAATTAATATACTGTATATATCATATAATTTCATTAACCCTATCCTTAATACATTCCATGTGGTCTGTGAACAAATCACATCGCTTGGGGGGGGGGGGGTAGTCGACACTTCCTAAAACAAGATTATCATAGTAACACAAAATAGACGATAAAAATATGTTTTTTAGAAAAGGAATAAATATTCTTAAATACATAATTAATATATATATATATATATATATAAATAGAGTGTCAATCATAATGGCCACCATGATTGGTGGTAAAGGAGAAATGAACAATCCTCATTTCGTGAGGCAGTAGTTCGCCGTACACAAGAAACTGCATATTCAACATCCATTAGATAGAGGTGTGTGTACATGTAGGTCAAACCATTTGAATAAAAAAAATACTTTGAGGGTGTGGAAAAGGAAAATAAATGAAAGGATCTAGAAAGAAGACGTTACCTCTAAATCGGGTAACTCCTTTTGGTTTGAGAGAAAAGGTTTCATTGATAGGTTTTCTGACCAAATAGAGGAATAAAAGTAGAAGGGGGGGGGGGGTTTGGGAGGATACATGGGGTGGTCTTTAACAAATGTAAAAGGTTTGACAGGTGTGAGGAATGGGTACATGTGGTGGCCTTTTATAGGGATGGAAAAGAACACACATGGAATTTTTAGAAAAAAAATATGCGTGCTCGTGATAATACTTAAAAAGGTCTTATAAAACTGAAATTACAAAATAATGGAACCTTAATATCCAAAATATGGACATTAAATGGGTTTTTTTCAAGTTTATAGGTAATTTTGGCCCTTAATTTTAAGGATTAGTCCCTACTTAAGCTTAATTTTTCCTTAATTGCTGTGATTAATTTTAATCAATTTTACTAATCATTTCATAAAACACTATTATGGTACTATTATTTTCTAAAGATTAAAATGAATAAAATGGTTTATTTCATATTTTTTAAATTCCAGTCATAGAAGATGAAAAATTAAGATTTGTGGTAATCATGCAGACGAGATGAAATAACAAGGTTTTAAAGTATAAAAATACTAAAATGATTGTTATGATATTATATTCAATTTTTGTGTGTAATTGATTATAGTTAATGAAATTTTATTAAAATATTTTATATTAATATATTTTTACCTTAAAAAATATTTATAATATCATTTACCATTAAAAAGTTTTTAGACAAAAAAGTATTTTTTAACTAAAAAACATCATTTTCACTATTCACCAAAAAATGAAGTTTCTCATAAAAATCCAAAAAATTCTCCCATAAGTAATTTAAAAATAGGAATTTCAAAAATTATATTTATTTTATCAAATTAAAATTATAAATATTTATAAAATTACTTCATTATTAGAAGTATTTTATTCAAGGAAATGATGTTTTTAAACATAAAAAGGACTCTACTAAAATATTTTTTTTATTATCAATATGTTTTATTTATATAAAAAAAGTACAAAAAGTATTTGAAACCATGTTATTAAAATTAATGTTACTATTTTAAACTAGTAGGTTATAATTATCTTTTTAAAAAAATTAAAATAATAAAAATAGATATTTCTAAGAAACTCAGTGTTGCATGAATCGTACACCAACAATGTGTTACATGCTTCGTATGCCAAGTAGGTGTTGTGTGGAATGTACACCAAGTTAGTTTTCCATGTAATGTATGCTAATTCAATTACATGTGAATGAAATATTTTACTTAATTTATTTTAGGATATAAATAAAAATTTAAATTTACTTGAAAAAAATAGGTCCACAAAAATGTGAGGTGTTACATTCTACCACCATTAAAATGATTTTTCCTCAAAATTTACCACTTGGGTAAAAAAATGAGGATGAATCTACTTAATAATATCCTGAAGTTCACACATATAATTATCTTATTGGTGATTTCTCCCAAAAACTTTGACCAGGTGAGTTGTCTTCTTTCGTAGAACATTCTCTGATCAGTCCAGAATTTCAACAGGTTTCTCCTCATATGGAAGATTATACGCCCATAGAATGACCTTTGAGTTCATTAAATGTTAAGGTATAGGTATGTACTTACTTAGGAGTGATACATGGAACACATCGAGGACTTGAGAGATATTTATTTAAAGTTGCAAGCGATATTCTACCATCCCAATTCAATCATGAATTTCAAAGGGGACGATATACCTAGGTCTTAGTTTCCCCTTCTTCCCAAATCTAAAAACATTATTCTAGGGTGAGAATTTTAAAACACCTTTTTCCAACTTTAAATTATAGAACATACCTATGGTTATCAACATAACGTTTATACCAACTCTGAGATGCCTTGATATGTTACTGAATGGTTTTAATCATCACGACAATTTATTAAGCAATATTATCCCCTAATAGATTTCTTTCTCCATACTCATTCCAAAAAGTTGGAGATATACATTTTCCCTATATAGTTCATAATAAGGTTCCATATGGATGCTTTATTGAATGCAATTGTTTTAAGAAAACTCAACTAGATGAAGGTGTCGATGCTAACAACCTTGGAAATACAGAGAAAAGGATCACAACATTTCCTTTAGGTTTTGAATTGTTCTTTTAGACTGACCATCTGTTTGTGGATGATAAGAAGTGATGAAACTAAATTCTATATTAAGTGCTTTCTAAAGACTTCACTATAACATTGAGGTAATCTCAGATCTCAGTCTGATATAATAGAATGTGATACTACATGAAACCTTACTACTTCTTTAATGTATATTATGGAAAGATGATCAATAGAGAAATCATCTTTGATAGCAATGAAGTGTGATAATTAATAAGGTAATTGAATAACATCCATATAGCATTAAACCCTTTAATGGTTTTGGGTAGTCCAACAAAAAAAATACATTGTGATGTTCTCTCATTTACATTTTGGTATGGGTAATGGATGCAACATCCCTTTAGACTTTTGGATTCCAGATAGAACTTGATGGAATACCGAACACAAAGATACAAACTCCATGATATATCTCTTCCTTCCATCCCACCATAAGTATTCCTTCAAGTCCCAATACATATCTGTACTTCCAGGATGAATGGATAATGAATAACTTTTTTCTTCCTTTAACAAATACTTCTTTAAATCTGGTATTAATGGAACACTTACATGGTTCGTGAACCTTATCATTCTATCCTGATAAAGGTTAAACTCGGGAACATTGCTAACTTTATTTTGTATCTCTTCATCTTCCCTTTACTCCTTCATAATCTTCACTTTGATAGAGGGATGAACATTCATTTGAGAAAGACAATATTTTTCCCCTTCATTCAAGATTTCTAGATCCATACATTGAAAATCCCAAAATATTGGGTATTTTTGGATCTTCATCATGGATAAGCTAGCATGATCCTTCTTACTCAAAGCATCAGACACATTGTTTACTTTCCTTGGGTTGTAATGTATTTAGTATTCATAATCCTTTATCAACTCTAACCATCTTCTCATGTGCATGATCAACTATGTAATTGTGAATATATATTTCAGAATAATATGATTGGTATATATATCACACTTTTCAATATAAAGGTAATTCCTACACATATTTAATTCATAGATTACCACCGCTAACACAAAAAAATGAGTTTGGTAATTTTCTTCATAAATCTTAAACTTTCATGAAGCATAGGCTAAAAACATGTTATATTTCATGAAAACACATCCCAATTATTTCTTGAATGAATCTCTATAGATTAAAAACCCTTCTTCACTATTGGGTAATGTAGCCATCAGTGCACTGACCAACCTTCTCATCAGTTCCTTAAAATTTTCCTCACATTAAACTATCGAGAAGAACTTCACACCCTTCCAGGTTAACATGGTCATAGGAATAGATAGTAATAAGAAATTATCCCCAAACTGTCGATAATTTATTGTTAAACCATGAATTCTATGGATCTTAGTTACCATGGTTGGTATAGGCCAGCATCCAATAGCCTTTGTCTTTGATTGATGTTCTACTTTACCATCTCTTGAGATTATGGGACCTAGAAAAGAAACCTTTTGTAGAAAGAATTCAAAATTTTAAATTTTTTCATATAACTTTTCCATCCATAGGTTCTTCAGTACAATTATCATGTGATCATCATGCCCTTACTTTCTTGTTGAAAAGATATGAATATCATCTATAAAGATAACCACACACTGATTGAGGTAATCTCTAAAGGATATGTTCATTAAATCTGTGAATATAGTAGGAGAATTAGTGAGACCAAAAGGAATAACTATTTATTCATAGTGACCATACCTTTTATGGAATTTCGTATTCGGTATATCCTTTTTTTACCCTCAATTGATGATATCTAGAACAAAGGTCAATCTTGGGAAATTATTGGGCTTTACACAGTTGGTCAAACAAGTAATCAAAAAAGGTAATTGGATACATGGTTTTGATTGTGATATTGTTAAAATTTTGATAATCAATAAAGAGTCACATTGATCTATCTTTATTTCTCAGAAAAAAGAACTCCTGCACCCCAAGGTGACACACATGGACAAATGACTCCCTTATCAAGGTTTTATTGCAGTTTCTTCTTCAATTACAACAACTCAGTTAGGGAAATTTTTTAAGGAGTCTTTTAAATTGGTTTGGAACTAGGTACAAGTTCTATTATTAACTCAACATCATGTTTTTGTGGAATACTATGAAAATATTTTGTAGAGGAATTTAAAAAATCATGAACAACAAGAATATCATTGATAACAATCATCTCCCGAAAAATTTGAGATATACAACCCTTTTAAATGTGAATTTAGACCCATACACTTGATGTAATCTCCATAGAAAGTTCAGAATTATCAACACATTTATGTATGATCATATGTAGTTTTGAAGTATCAAATGTAACTTCCCTTCCTTGAGAATTGATATGATATTTATGTGGAGAAATCCAACCCATGACTATGATGACATCAAATTTGACCAAAGAAATAATGATAGTATTTTCAGGGAGCACATTCCCACAAACATCAACTAGAGAGGAATCATAAACTTGAGATGCAATCATCATACCATTAGGGGTTTTTGATGCTAATTCCACATCTAATTGTTTTGTAGGAATCTCAAAATCCTTATAAAATTATTAAATATGAATTATTGGGTAGATATAGAATCAAATACGACATTAGGCGTTCTATAGTGGATGGTATGTGTACCTTTCATCACTTTATTATCGCACTCCTCGTTAGATATAGTGATTGGATGATATTTCCCCTTATCTGTCGGCTTAAGAGGTTACTGATGTCGATCATCATCAACAAACCTCGAGTTAGGAAATTGTTAGAAAAATTATGATTCTTCTTAAACTTGTAGTATGGAATAGTGGGAGGTTCATTGGTTGATGATTTTTCTCCATCATCATTTTGAGGAAACTTTTTTCCCTCATATCGACAATCAATTTCCTGATGGCCTTCCCTACAACACATAAAACATTTATTTGAACCCATAAATAAATTTCTTCCATGATTTTTCCAACATATAGAGAATAAAGGTAAATTCAGCTTCTTTTCTCCACAGTTCATATAGTTTCCATTGAACTCTATCTTTATGTTCTTGTCAAATCCATGAGATTGATAAATGACTCCCACCTCCATTTCCACCTTGATTTCACAACACATAATCTCTTCATTGCTACAACAATATCTTATGGATAACACCTTTAAGGGACTTGTATTTAAACTAAAAAAATAACCTATCAATTTTAATTTTGGGTTGGATGGTAATTCCTGAAGCATACCTCTCATGTATCGTGAAATTAGACTCGTAGGTACCAATAAACTTATCATCCCTTTCCTTCAACTCAAGTAACTCTTTCTCTATTATTGTATGAATAATTCAAGGAATATACCTATGAAAAAATAAACTCTTAAACTCATCCCAAACCATGGGTTCAAGCTCATCATGATTCCTTGAATTATTTATTAGAGTCTACCATTGATCTTCTTGGCCTCACAATCAACAAAGATCCATAATGACTTTTTCATTCTCCAAACACAGATTAATGGAGAAGTCCCTTTCAGTGGTACTGATCTATTGTTCAAAAACAAGTGGATTAGAAGACCCTTTGAATGATGGTGGATGTTTCCTCATGAAAGACTCAACAGAATATTGTTACCCCTATTTCTCATTTGGAAGTCCACCAATATTCGTTGATGGAGAAATCCATGTGAGCATAGTAACAAGATTATGCATTCCATATCCCATAGAATTCGGTTTCTCAGGAGGACAATCCTTGCATTTTCTATTTCAGTATCCATTAACACAGTTCCTTTGGGTTCCATCCATTTACTAAAACCAAAATATTTCTATAGGAAATAGTTATCATAACGAGTAACCATATATTAAGGAAAAATAACTTATTGGATTTCTGACATATGAAACCTTCCTTAATCTATGAAACCATTGGTTTATCATAAATTATTCAAAAACAACCTATATTTAAATCCTTTATAATGGTTTGTCATGGGTTTTTGAATTCCAAAAGCATATCCTCTAGGATTGTCAAACTAGGTGTGCAGCAAGGCCCATTATTGTGTACCTGATTACCCCGAGTCAAACCAAAACAACTTTTTAGAGTTGGTGCACCTAGTTAGATCTATTCCAGAGCCTCATAAACTTTTCATATCTTGAAAAGAATGTATTTCCAGGAAAGCACTCACTATATCATTCACCAGAATTCTTGGACATTTTCTTATACTTTTCCTAGTCCTTAACCTTATCCCTAGACATGTTCCATAGGGTTCTCACCAAGGATTTATCATCATAGTTTCCAATGGTTTACAATACCTTTTCTCTATTACAATTATATATACCCTCACTTTTTAAACAATATAATTTCATTACATATGTGGTATAATTAAAAATTATTCAAAAAAATTCCCAAATACCGTAGTTGGTATAGTTTCTTTGGAAACATTGAAACATAAACCTAGTATCGATGTGAGATACATTAGCTTCCATTAGGTTATTCGTGACTTGAACCCTTATTAGACACATCAAACATAATACATTTCTTCATATCCTATGTAATGAAACAAAAAAAGGGTGAGATCGAATTCTTGGTAAGGGTAAACAAGGGAGACATGTAAGAATAATAATGAGAATAAGGTTATGAGAACATGATCATGATAATATAAGATCATACCCCTCATATCAATGATTATATACATGAATCCTAGAATAATTCTTAGTAGTTCACAAGACATGAATCAAAAGGAAGTAAAGGATATAATCCATGAAATCATAACATACGAGTAATACATGGAATTGTGGAAATACATAAGCATATAATGGTTTCCATAGTATCCAAGGAATCAATTCCAAGACCTTATTAGTGGAAAAAGTATTTTACTGAACTTTGTGAACCCCCATTTCATTCCTATATGACTTAACTATGTAAACCCTCATTCAAGAACTATAATACTAACCTGTGTAAACCCTCCTTACATCCTTTCATTACTGAATCGAGTAAACCCTCATTCCAGTCCTATCTATCTCATGAGATATAAATATTTTTCCAATTAATTAGAGGGAGATATAAATCCCACCCATCACATAATAAAATCATACATACATGTTTCACAAGATCATAAATGATCATATAATAACCTATGAAATGAAATGGGTATAATAAAAATTTAAACATATCATAACTTTTGGAAAGAGACGGGTTTCACCATCATTTTATTATAAACATAACCCATGAGAAGATGCGCATTTCAAAAGAATATAACCCATGAAATAGAATAGAGCATCATAAACATCATGCCATCAATACATAATACATTTAGAAAAAGAACATGAATGGAAACATTGAATAATTTTCATATAAAGGAATGAGCAACACCAATTGATGTTATATTACATGGGAAATAAGTTTGAAATGTCCATTAAAAACAATTTTTGGGGAAAATATCCTTTCTTCTTTGTAAAATTATTTTTATTACATAAAATATTTTGAAAACTATTTTCTTTGAAAATTTATTTGAATGCTTATAAAGGATTCTTTGAAAACAAAAAAAATGAAACCTTTTTTCTTCAAAAATGATAATCAAGGGTCTTTCAATTTTTTTTAAAACATGGTTTTCGAATACAATAGATTTCCAATCAAAGAAAGAGGTGGTCATATTTTACTAAAAACATTTTCATAAGTACCATAGATTATAAAAACAGTACTAAAAGATGATAAAATCTTGAATCAATAAAGGAGAAGGAAACTCATTAATATTCATGAACTATGGGTTATAATATTTCATCAATGGAAGCATAAACATAAAAAATGTCAACAAAAGTAGGAGATTGTCTCAATAAACTATTATAAGTTGGTGATGTTGGATCATACTCTATATGTATGAAAAAGAAATTACATGAAACCTATGATATCCTGAAAACAAGGAGGTTCCTGATATAATTTGTAAAATAGAATTATATAAACATCAAAGAAGAGTTTAGGTGCATAACAAAATAGGAGTCTCAAAGAAGACAAATTGAGAGAAAACTATTTTACTGATTTGGTAACTTTTGATTATTAATCACTATGAAAGAAGGATCAAATAATGGACATGTGAATTCCCATAAATTTATTTATTGGATATATAGAATAAAATCATTTTCAGTACATACACCACACAAAAAAGAATTAGTGGAAAACATAGCTTGTATCTCACTGAATTTAAATGTGAGATGAAATCCCCTTTCTTTGTGTCTTAACTCTCTACGTACTCGTACATGATTCAAATATAATAAATATAATTTTATTATAAATTTTTATAGAAGCATATTATTTTAAATAATACCACATAAGGTTTTATTATGACCTTATATTAACCTCTTGTTAATGATCCTATGGTAATGATTCACTTTGGGTAATCTTTCGCTTTATTCTTTTCATGTGTCTTAATTTGTTATAGTTTTGGTCCTTATAATTATATAATGATTATAGAATATATAAAATTATATAAACATAACATATATACTGTATAGTTATCTAATAATAATTTATTTCATAATGATGTATTAAATGGAATACACCATTCATGGAGATGGTAAGTCGTTCGTACACATGAATGTTGTTTCTGTTTTTATTGTCGTATTGCAAGAAATTATGTAAATTATGTATGTATATATATGAATATATATAACATTATTATAGTAGAATGAATATATCATATATATCATATATGTTCACTAAACTCATCGTTATTATATTACATGTGGTGTGTGAACAAATCACATCGATTTGAGGGGGTAGTACTCCACACTTCTTCAAATGAGATTATTGTATTAACACCAAATGGAAGGTAAAAATATGTTTGTAAAAAAAGAATACAAAATCTTAAAAAACAATAAATAAAATATATTATATATATAAATATAGTTTCCATCATAATGGACATCATGATTGGTGGTAAATGAGAAATGAACAATCATCGTTTCGTGAGGCAGTAGTTCATCATACACAGAAACAATATGCTAATCATCCATTAGATGAAGGTGTGATTAAGTGTAGGTCAGAAAAGTTTTATAAAAACATCCTTGTATATGGGATATATTGGTGTCACCAAACAATATGTTTATATAGAGAGTAGATGTGGTGGGGAATGAAAATAAAGGAAAAGAGCTTGGAAGAAGAAGTTACCTATAAATATGGTTTCTCTTTTTGGTTTGATCCAAAAGGTTTCCTTGAGAAGGGTTTATGAAAAATGGGAGGTTTAAACATATAAGATTTGATTATTGGTAGTATACTTGGGTAGTTATTGTATGAACATAAAAAGTTTGAGAGGTGTGAGGAATGGGTAGAGGTTGTGGTTATTTATAGGGAAGAAAATGACTCACATATAATTTTTAGAAAACAAAATTGGTGTGCACAAGGTTTAACCTATCATAATTCATAAAAAAACCAAAAAAAAAACTAAATAATGTAAGTTTTATTGATGAACAACTAACAATGAATGGGTTTTTAAAAGTTTATATATCATTTGAGCCCTTAATTTAAGGTATAGTCTCTAATTAATCTTAATTTGGCCTCAATTACTGTGAATAATTTTAATCACTTTTACAAATAATTTTGGTCTCAAATTAATGTGGTATTATTATAATATAAATGTTATACTGAATATAATTTTTAATGTCAGATTTTGGATATTCCAATAATTGAAGCAGAAAAATTAAGATTAGTGTTAATCCTGTATACGGGACGAAATAAAGAGTTTTTAAAGTAGATAAATACTCAAAAGTTTATTAATATTTTCTATTCAATTTCAAAGAGGAATTGATTAAAATTTATTGCATTGAATTAATATATTTAATATTCATCCAATTTGACCTTAAAATGTATTTAAAATATCATTTACCATTAAGAATTAATTAAACAAAAGGTAGTTTTTAACTAAAAAGTAGTATTTTTAACTATTAATAAAAAATGTTGTTTCTCAAAAAAATACCAAAAAATCACCCGAGACTTAGTTAGAAATTATGAATTTGAAAATAAAGTTTATTTTATCAAATAAAATTTCCAAATTCTTCTAAAATTTCTTTCGTTATGAGGAGAGATTCATTCGAGAAAATGATGTTATCAAACATAATAAAACTTTACCAAAAATCATATCTTTTATTATCAATATTATATATATATATATAAATTATAAATGATATTTGAAAAGTTTTTATTATTATTAATATTACTATTTTTACCTGCTATGTTATAAATATCTTTTTTAAATAATTAAAACAATAAAATATGATATTTCATAAAAACTCAGTGTTGTGTTGTACCATTCTCCAACTTTTTGTTGCATGAATGATATGAAAAGTTAGTGATTCAGGGAACATACAACAAGTTGGCATTGCATGTAACGTATAATGAGTAAATTTTGCGGGAAATGAATCTTTTACTTAGTTCATTGTGAGATATAAACGAAAATTTAAATTTATTAAAAAAACAATTTCATAATAACTCGATGTGTAATATGTTTCCATGTTTTTTCAATCTCATATAAATAAATAAATTCATTTTTATTCATTTAAATAATAATTAGGTTGAATTTATTTATAAAAAATATTTACAAGTGTTTATGAAAACAAAAGTACTAATGTTGAACGAACAAATAATATTGTAATATTCTAGGTTTGTTTAATGTTATCATGATTTATGAGTCAAGATAATGAATTAGGTTTATCAGGTTATATATTTAATAAATATTATAAGAATTTAATAAATATAAATAATATTTATAAAATATTTAGTTTGAAATAAATATTATGTTTCACTTGTCTTGTGGAAATTAAATATATGGGGGTCGGGGAGCTCTAACCAGGTATTCAAACAGAAAATATATAAGAGGAGAGAAGCTCATTCCAATGAACTATTCATTCATTTAGAATTCACAGAGTATCTGTTCCACCATTCATAGAGAGATAATTTCTCATTCTAAATGAAAAATCCTTGTTTTTCTATACGAATCAAATGTAAAGGATCAGAGTTATTGATGCAACATTGAAGATGCCATTTAAGATCCATTCTAGCACATATAATCAAATGAACAACATATGAATAGATTTAGGAAGTGTGTGTGGAAGATATTGTGGTGTTAGATTTCAGATAATTCAAGAAATATCCTTGAGTGAATTTCAACCGGAATGCACACTTCAAATCGGAATAAGATACATGTCCCATTAATTCTTTCATTCTATTAAAAAACCGAACAAGATCATTATACTATTTGGAGGCACAGATCACAAAAGACTAAGTTGTTATGTTGATCTAGTGATGGAAAAAAAAATCAAGTCACTATCGAATTGGATTCCTCTTCTTCCCCCAATACCATCATACCCAACATCTATTTTTTACTATGTGATTTTTGAGAAAAATTCAATTATGTACTAGAAATATGATTTAGTACATTACCATTAAATTCTATTTATGTTAATGTGGCCTTCTCAACTGAATAAATAAATATAAATATAGAAGCATAAATATTAACCGCCATCAATCCTTAGGTCCTACATAACTCCCATGATTGACCAAAACCTACTTCTGCCTGTGAAATAGTTTATCTGAGAATCTCACGCAATCCAACCATCCACATTTGATCCATTTCTCAAGGAACATATCCATAGATACCCAAAACAATAGTTGGGGATATTCATACATCCATGAAACCAGTATCCCCACCCAAATGTAAGGATTTAATCCAAGACAACCCAAATCTTGGTAAACTGACTCCAAATCATAGGCATCGAAAATTTCGATACATCTTCTTGACTCCAAGGATCAAATCAATGTTATCTTAAAACGGGCACATTTTTCGTTTTTGAATCCTATGGGAGAATAAAATGTGGGTAACCAATGGTACTCTAGGTTCTACTATATGGATACCCAAATCATGGTATAGTATCATAATGGAATTTATATTTCACCATATATATCCATGGACCTATTCTGTGGAATCCCAAACCATATGTCTGAATTAATATAAATATATAAAATCTAGGATCATTTCTTATGGATCCAATGAATATAAAATATATAACGGGGGATTGCAAAAACCAATGTACTCAAACTATTGATATCAAATTTAAGGGTTCTTATCTTCTTAAACCCATCCAATAAACTGTTTTTAGGCTCTCTAGTGAATTACCTACCATAATTACCTCCATCATAGGCTTAATTTGTCAATTCGGGTTTAAAGGTGACACCTACAATAATCACTATCGATTTCCCAATTACACACCCTTACTACTATTGAACCCACCAGATCACCCAAAATCTCATCATATTTAGATAACTCATCCTTAGTTCCCTTATCTCAATCACTTCTCCCGAGTCAAAATTCATGAATCAAAGAGAAAAACCACGATCAACACCATCATTTTCTCTTCAATGAATCACTATCCTCATAAGAAAAATCTCAAATTGGAGTTGGTATCAAGACCATCAATTTTACATGTAAATATGGGGTAGTCTAATAAAAAATCTATACATTAGTCTCCTTAGGATCCATCTACCCAGAAAGTGACACACTTTTTAGGGGAGGAACACATTCCCCTTTTCATATCACAATTTTAATGTCCGTACGAAATCTAAAATTTCTCACATATCATATTCTTTCCTATCAACTCAACCCAACACTCTCCTATACTAGGAAGAACTAAATGGAATCTACATTAAGGGCCACGAAATCCTATTAAATTTATTTATTTAATTCAATTAATTTTATACCATATGGTTTAATGTATATCAATGGGTAAAAGGATAATAAAATCCACGATTTTCATCAACCAAGGCAAACATGCCAATGAAAAAGGGAATCTCATGGAATTTGGTAGTTTTTTGATAAATAAATAAATAAATAAATATATATATATATATATATATATATATATATGTGCGTGTGTGTGTGTGTGTTAAAAAATCAAATTATGTAAAATTAGAATCACCCTTAGTGAAGAGAAACTATATCACATGCCATGAAAATAAAACACCATACCATAGGGTATGTATGATGGACTACAAACCTGAAAAACGTTATTTCCCTTATTAATACCCTCATAAAAACTATCACTCGAGCTCATCCATGCCCATTTGATAATATATTATCCTTCTAAGTCCCTATGTCAAGATAAAAAACAATTCTAATTAATTATAATTATTTTATAATAAGACAAACATTTCTAATTATTTTTAAAAGTAATTTATATAGGAATCAATGCCTGAAATCTAACAAATCCATCCCATCAAAATGAAATCATTGAAAATGTAGTTCTTTCCACTCACAATTATCTATTGATCCTATAAATAAAAAACTCACAAATTAATATCCCAAATTCATTGATTAATTTTACCCATTATATGAAACCCCATTGGAAAAATCATACAACGATGTAACTTTGCTGAATAAGAATGAAACATTATGTGGACACCATATATGTACCCCCTATATGTAATACAAGAAATATAACCATTGATTATGAATATTTAAATACTCTCTAGTTGAAATGTCAAAATAATATAAAACAAAATCCACTAAAAATAACAAATTATAGAGGGAAAACATCATGAATGGATGGAGGAGGAATAACCTATCATGAAATTCCACTGAATTATAACCCAATAGTACTTTTGTGTCCAATATTACTTCAAATACAGAAATGAAGGGGGAGGGTAATTTATCACATAGGTATCCACATGTAAATCACTTTGTCTGAAGAAGGAAAGGCATGTTCTCACTTTTAAAATTTATAAAAAACACCTACATCCAATTTCATGGAGGGAATAAATGTTCACCCAATGAATACCATGGGTAGAGGGTACTTCCCCTATACATGAAATACCCTTTTTAAGACCACTGTAGTCCATATATTAAAGGTATTTTCATACAAAATTATTTTATATTGACCACCCAACCATTCTTAGATATCCATATGAATAATAGAGTCTTCCCCTAAAGCTCAGACCACATTCGAAAACACCCTTTACGAATGCTAAAAATCTAAAAAACCCATTATAGATCCTGGTTTGAAAAAATATCCATCATAAATAGAAAAACTAGAATTCTTTTATATTTTCATTAATAGTATAAACTCAGGTAATTAAATTATACCTACCATTAAAAATCAAATAACTAATAATCATCTTTATCCATTTAAACAAAAAACTCAATCTACTCAAGTTTTAAACTTATAATCACTCATCCTGTACAACAATGGAATGTGAAATGTTCTTCCATTCCAAAAATCTAAACATGAGGTATGAAATATATAAAAACCCATGATAATTCTCATATCCATCCTCGAATACCCTTGGAAAAGATCAATAGAGACCATCTAACTTGGAACACCAATGTGTTGTCAACAACATCATATTACATCTTATGGTTCTCTCATCCATAATCCACATATCATAATACATGGTCTTGATCCATAGTTCCCTCAACCATCAAAAATACCTATTGATATGCATTATTCAATGTTCTAGTGACCCACTATGTTTGGATTTAATCTCCCAATAAATTACTACATATGAAAAAACAGATCAAAATCTATTAATATTAATCATATTTGATTCTAAAATGAATCATATTAGTTTCCACCACCCATGAATATATCCCTCATACACTGAACATTCCTCTAATGGTCTATCCCAAAAATAATAATACATATTTTACACTAAATATTATATAATTTATGTGTTCCCTAACCTACCACATCCCGTATCATGAGAAAATATAATCATTTCCTTTGACAACAAGATTCATTGTTTAAGCATGAAAGGAATCATGTTTACCCCTCAATCGAGGCAAAAATCACTATTTCACACCCGTAATCGTGTTGTGAAATAGATTCATCTTATGAAGTAAGTTAAAAAAAATTATATATGTGTCTTCATGTATACATTATTCACTGAGTTCATTTTTTACGGGGTTAGGTTGTTTTCAAAGAACCATTATTGTTTAGGTAGAATATATAGTGTGTCATTTTACCTCTTATGCTTAGAGTAAGTATTTCTTATAAAATTGTAAAGTCATAACATAAAAAACAACAACTTTATAATGGATGAGAAGGGTTTATATGATGACATACGTCCTTGTATGAATATTAGTGTGAATGAATTAATTTGGGTTTACATGGATGTATTATATAAGGATAATCAAGAAGATGAGAAAGAGGAATATTCTTGTTGATGATGGGTGATACTATTTCACATCTCAAACATAGTGAGATACACCCTCTTGGGGGTGGATCCAGCTCTTAGTGGGAATTGTGAGTAAGAAAGTAACTTTTGGATATAATGAATAGTGATAAAGAGAGTTTTCTTCTAGGTAATTGGGTGAGATATCTCATTTAGGAATTGAATGATAGGACCGAGGTATGGTTTTAGGGTGTTATTTATGACATGGAATCTATATTCCATGGGATTTAGTGTGAGATGGTTCTAGCCGGTCCAAAGGTAGTGATACTAGGTGTGTTTTGGGGATTAAACGAGGTTTGATCATATATCTATGATTGGTCTGGGATAGGCTTATGTGTTGTGGTGTCACCAGGTAGGTGATGGGTTTGTGATACTATCAATGAGATGAGACCTTGGAGTGTACTCAGTGAACCACATGGCTTGTGATATGTGTAATATTTTGATTAAGATCTAGGTTTCAAGTGTTTAGAAACCTCTGATTATTTGGTGAGGCAAGTGATGGGATAAGGACACTATTTTCATCTATGTATGTTTGCTTTCAATTTTTTGGGGCATTTACATCAATGGATTAGGTTGGTGTACTTGATGTGGAATCCCGTAAATTGATAGGGTTGAGACAATGTGCTTGATATGACCTCCCAATTCACTTTGAGGAATGTTTTTCATACATTTGTTGTCCTAATAGAGTGTGTGGTGATGGATTAGTATTCTTGATGTGACATTTTTTAGGAGTGTGGGGATTAGTAGATGTGCATGAATTGGATATTTCCTTGGGAGTTAGGGCAATGTTCTAGGAAGTCCCCTACTTTATAGGCAAGGATCAATGACCACCTGCGAGATGGATGGGTCATGGTATGATGTGATATGAGAAAACAGACCCTACATTAAGAGAAAATACAGTGGGTTGAGATGTGTAATTATAACCACACACATTTACCTGGGATAACAAGTTGATGTTTGGATTCCACATAACCAGTGTATTGAGGTATGGGATAATCATTTTTATGATAGCACGATATGAGGAAATTTGATGGATCTAACATAGAACCAATGTATATATGATTAGTTGTCTTGGTGTCCTACTAAGCACATGATACCCTATTGTGCAGGGAGTCATTGTTGTTTTTTAGAACATGATCTCCAAGGTGATTCTACAACATAATATTTTATATCATGTATACATTTATATTTTGGTGTACTCAAGGATAAATTTTTCATACCATACTAAGATTTATTTTTCACATCATTCATTGGACCCTAATTGTGTATTAAAACTTTTTGACTAATTCTAGGTCACTCAAATGAGGTGTAGTTTATTCGACTGTGGAATATCCAATGTTAATTAGATACAAGTTGTGTGAGGATTGGGGATGTAGGAAGGGAACATTTGTGTGCGTTTCTATTGATTTTTTTGTATTAATGATTGGAATTGTGGTTTCTTAGTTGATGTATGACTGTGTGACTTCCACATTGATTTTATAATTATTTTTTTATTTAGTTGAGAATTCTATAATTAATTTTTTTTGACATTTTCAATATTTTTATAATATTGAATGACTACTATTCTAGATCATAGTCTCCCAACTCTTTTGTATTGGAATATAACCACTAGTTGGAGGACTCTGCAGTTCAGGGATATGTGCTTAAGGTCAAGTTATGTATTTAGTCTAGGAAACAATCAGTGTCCTGTGGATTGGGGGTTACAAATTAGAATTAGAGAAATTCATTATACTAATTTGGGGTTGGTAGAAATGTGACATACGAATGATTCATAGATTGTTATGGACAAAATACTAGTGGGCCATGAACACCTTTCTATTGGGATACCCTAACTACAGGGGTGTGTGATTTATATCTTGGTTTGTGCTATTAGGCATTAGATGTTGAAGAATATGATGTTTTTACCAATTTTTATTATTATTTTGGTTTTTTTAAAGTAGGACTTTGTTAATGTATCATATTAAGAAATAATACATAAAAGACATATATCTAGTTATGTGTTATAGGATTTTTTTGTTGATAGGGTTATGTTGTTTAATTTTTCAATCACCAATTATAATATATTTTTGCATATAACTTCAAAGTTTTATTCAAATGAACTAAACCATAATTTGTTTCTTTTGATGGTAGCAAATGTTTTTCTTGCTGAATATTGTTAATTAGAAATATAAATATAGTCCCTTATTTGATGAATTTTTAGAGAACTTGGGTGGGTTGGATTGGGAATTGATTCCCTCGTTGTGAGTTGATAAAATAATGAAATTCCAAATTGGTGATTGGTGGATAAGAATGGGTTTCCACGTGGATCTGATCTTGGTTACATATAGTATAGAAAATTATCTATATGGTGTTTTCCAATATATCTTCTTTATGGAATTGTACTTAATATAAATTTAATGTTATGTGAATTGTAATGACCCATATTTTTTCAATGGAAATTCCCTTCTTATAATTATGTCATAAAATCACATGAAAACACAACAGAATGAATTTATAATTGCTAAGTGACCTCTAAACATAAGTTTTTCACTTTTGTATTGCGAATTTTTAGAATCTGACATACACTATTGAGTTCAAGATGATTTTTTGAGTGTAATAAAACAAAAATAATTTTTGGTGAATAGTAACCAACCCATATGAATAGTAACATACCATTATGAATAGTAACATACCCTTATGAGTATTAATATGATGCTTATGAATAGTAATTCATCCAACATAAGAGTAACCTTACCCATGGATAATTAAAAAAATTTAGACATCTTAGAAAGTGAAAATTTGACCTTAGTAATCGTTTTGGTATTTTGTAAGTGATAAAAAATAAATTATAATTAATTAATTCATTTAAAAGAAAAAAAATTTAATTTTGAAATTTTTTGTTTAATTATCAAATCAATGTCTTATAGTTTTTAGATAATTTTAAAAGACCCTAAGTAATTTTTGAAAGCACAATAAAATCAGTTTTAATTTTAAAAACTCTTTTTATGTAAATTACGATTTTAATTTAATATTAAATTAATAATATTTTGAAAATTATTTTTTGAAAAATTTACTTCATTTTTGGATTCTACACATAAAAAAAATGGAATGGGTAAATTTTTGGGATTTTTCTGAGATACTTGAATTTTTTATGAATAGTGAAATACCATAATTTACAAAATATGCTAAATAAGCTAATTATAGAGTCATGTGTGATTTTTTTCTGATGTAATCCTACATGGTTCAAGATCAAATGATAAAATTACTATTCTTGGTCATTGAAGACTCACTATTCTTTGTCTTAGGGGAAATTAATGAACTAATTAATTTTATATTAAAGAAACCCCTCTCCCCTCCACTATAAAAACCACCCTTCACACCCTCATTTCCTCACACCTCTCAAGATCCAAGACATCTCTAAACTCTACCCAAAAATCCTCCCTAGCCCCTCTCCCACGTTCAAGAGTTTCTGGTCTCATCAATATACCATTCCTAGCTTCCTTAAGGAGGATCTCAAGAGAATGATTTAAGAGGTAATTTCTCTCCCTCTTCTCCTTTAATTTCTTTTCAAGTTCAAGTTCATTTATTGATCTCTCCCCATCTATATTCTTCTGAATGGTATTGTAAATATATTATTATACATTTAATGTAATTTTATGATTCAAATGGGATATTATATCATCCAAACCCCTTTTTCTCTTCCTTTTATTTTATTAAGGAGAACGTTGTTCGTGAGGTGTTAATTTATCACCTTCAAGAACGTCGAGATTTATTCTTCAATTTCTACCTTCAGATCTAGTAATGATCCAATTTTTATGGTTTAAACATATCCTTTTATATGTATTGTCTTCTATTTAAAGTTCTAGAACTAAATTTTGACTATATTTCTAGTGATAAAATAAACCAAGTTCATTATGATCGAAAAATCGCTCAAATTAACCCAAACAATCATCATTTAATTCTTATCTAATGACACATCCACATGGATATAAAATAATTCATTATAAGATCATTAAAAATAATTTAATATCATTAATAACATGAAATATCAGTTTTGGATGTTTACCCATGTTCTACCCGAACATCAATTTAAAAATACAGGTGAACCACTCAAGAAAACCATAAAAACAAACATTCCCGAACCATGTGTTTAAACTCTATAACTCATCCGAAGTCACATAAAATCACTTAATAAAACCATAATGAACCATATTAATGTACAAAAGGTTATGGATTTCTAATTAATTAATATAATTTCATTATGCAGGATATCAAAAAGAAGGAAGCATTCAGATACAAGGTAAGGGGAAATTCTCGAACCCAACTTTCATTCTTTAGGTTGTCCCTCTTTCACTCCATTTTTTTGATATGGTTACTCAATAAATATCATTTGTTCATCATTTTATTTTCATTTCTAGTATATATATGTTTTTCCTTGGTTTTTATGTCAAACAAAATGTTTTTCAAAGTAACTCTTCTTTTAAGAACACACCTTTTACTTCTCTCTCAAAGTAGACAATTCTTGAAACATGTATGTTATTCCCTCTTTATTTTGGGAACCCAAAGTTTATGAATTTGTTCTTATGAGATGTAACCCATTCCATTACATGGGTTATTTATATTCACTTTTGATATATGTTCCATGTGGAAAGTATGATAATGATAATGTTACGATGTGACGGGTGCGCCTGGAATTATATAGTGCAATATGAATGTTTGAACATGACATGTGCGCATAGAATTATATAGTGATCCAATTCATTGGGTAAAGTGATGAATCTACTAAGTAAATGTGAAATGATTTTTGAACAAGATTCTATATTGGTTCACAAGTATGGGTGGTAGTTAACCACTAAGACATGATGTTTCATTTTTATGCATTTCCCCATTTCAAGTCTTTTATTTATGCTCCTCTTATGTTCATGATCTTCTGCCTATGCCATGATTATTCTCACCCTATGCTATATTCTTCTTATCTATACTCTTACTGGGATTTTAGATCACCCCTATTGATGTATATCCTTTGGTGGCTACATGTACTAAGGAGATGACAATTTCTAATTAGAAGTTGTAGAAAAAGAAATTAGATAAATGTTTGTGCTTGATGTTGTAATTGTTATGTATGGTCCTAGTTTTCCCAAAACACTAAAACTTTAGATCCTCTATGTGTAATACTATTATTTTTTTATCTTTAAAATTATGTAATAGTAATGTAAGAAAAGGAAGGGTTTCTATTGTTGGTATCATAGGAAAGGTTTAGTTAATTTTGGAATTTGGATTAGTGAACATGAGAAAACCTCTAGCATGAGACTAGGTACAAATATTCACACAATAATCTCTACATAGAGATGACATATGTTATTCTTTTAGTATAAATTGTGAAAATAAAAAAGTTATTTATTCATGAATTGTTGAATTATTTTTTTAACCTTTTATATTTTAGAAAATGGTGGGAACCAGGAGAAATCAGGCCAAAAACTCTTGCGAGGGCCAATGCAACGATTTTCTGAATGACACACCCAATGATTTGGGAGGTGGTGTTAAAAAAATCATGGTGATGATTACCCAATTATTTCAGGTTATGAACAACAACCATAATAATGGGGAACGTCCTCCATCACCAAAGAGGGAGCAACTGGATATCGAATGATTTATGTGTTAATGACCACTGATGTTTAATAGATCTTCTGATCCACTAGCTGCAGAATAGTGGGTCAACTCCACGGAGAGGATCTTTTATGTTATTCACTGTTCTGTGATGGAGAAGGTGACCTTATCCGTTTATCGTCTGGATGGAGAATCCAATCAATGGTGGGATTTTGTTAATAACACCAAGCCAAGGGAGGAAATTGAAGAGATGGAATGAAAAGACTTTAAGATTATGTTTCTTAAAAAGTTTTTCCCAGAACTATTCACACGAAGATGGAGAGTGAATTCATAGAGCTCAAGAAAAAATAAGGAGAATCTGTCACAACCTATGAAGAGAATTTCACAAGGCATTCAAGGTACGCTTCGGGTTTTGTTATAAAAAATGTTAGCAAAATTGATAGATTCTTTAGTGGATTAATATCAAACCTTTGAAAGGCTCTCGCAATTTGAGACTTTGGGAGTTATGAAGAAATTGTTAGGTGTGATCTTAAAGCAGATATGGAGTTTGGAGAATGGTCCCACGACTATGGTGATAATAAACGAAATATGGATTTTCAAGACGATGGATGTAATGATAAAGGTGGGAAGAAAACTCAATGACCCACATGCCAAAAAAGTGGAAAGTTACACCATGGGAACTGACTAAAAGGGATGAGGAAATGCATCATATGTGGGAAAGATGGACATCATGCTCAAGAGTGTCAAAAAGACACGAAAAGGAAGAATACTGTAGCTGATGAAAAGAGAGAACCACTCTTGGTTCAATGTTACAACTGTAGGGAGCTAGGGAACTATGAAAACCAATGCACTAAATCTCGAGTTCTCGAGGGTAATCAGCGTCAACAACCACTGAAGCCAATGGAACAAGGGAAGGCTTATGTGATCACTACTGCAGAAGTGGAGAAAGATAATAAAGTCATACAAGGTACACTTATTATTCACTCAAGAATGGAAAAAGTATTATTTGATTTTGGTTCTACGCATTCCTTTATATCTTGTAAGTTTTCTAGAACTATAGAATCGAAGCCCCAAAACCTTGAAGTAGAGATATTTGAAAAAACAAGAAGTGGTGCAATAATTGCAACCAAAGTGTTTGACTCTTCTCCTGTTGGCCTATGTGGGAATATTCTTCTAGAAAATTTTGTAATAATTCCCTTGGTGGAATTTGACACTATAATGAAAATATATTGTCTCTCGTTATATAGAGAACATATCAACTTTCGGGAAAAGGAAATATCTTTTCATATTCTGAACCATACCATGATCCTATCCAAATGAAAGGAAGATCATGAATATCCTTTGAAAAATACTTTAATGGTTTGTGTGTTGATTCACTACGAAGAATCATACCTCCCCCAAGTGGTTGAGTCGAAGGAAAGTGACAACCTTGAGGAAATGCCCATTGTGAGGGAATACAATGATGTATTTCACGAAGAGTTACCCGGAATTCCCTCGGATCGTGAGGTAGAGTTCTTAATTGAACTCATACCTAGGGCTACTCCTATCTCGAAGTGTCCATATAGGATGGATCATATTGAACTAGAGGAGTTAAAGAAGTAGTTGCAAGAGCATCTGGACGAAGGGTTCATACGCCCTAGTGCGTCACTTTGGGGTGTGCCAGTGCTCTTTGTGAAGAAGAAGAATGGAACAGTGTGGCTATGTATCGATTATCATGAACTAAAAAATATAACCATAAAGAACATGTATCCTCTCCCTAGGATTGATGACTTGTTCAATCAGTTAAGAGGAGCTCAAAACTTCTGAAAGGTGGATCTTCATTCTGGATATCATCAGGTAATGGTGAAGAAGGAAGATATTCTGAAGACTGCCTTCCGTATAAGCTATGGTCACTATGAGTTTTTGGTGATGCCCTTCATACTTACTAATGCCCCTAATATCTTTATGGATTTGATTAATAGAGTCTTTAGACATTACCTTGACAAATTTGTGGTAGTGTTTATTGGTGATATTATCATCAACTCTAAGAGATTTGAGGAACATGAAGAACATATATGACTTGTTTTTGTGACATTTATAAGGAGAAGTTGTATGCCAAGTTCAGCAAGTGTGACTTTTGGATGAAGCAAGTCACATTCTTGGGACATGTGATCACAAGTGAGGGAAATTCTGTGGATCTTTCAAAGAAAAAGGCGATTGAGAAATGTATCAGGCCCTCTATTGTCACATAAATCCATAGTTTTCTTGGATTAGATGGGTACTACTGACAGTTTGTGAGAAACTTATCATGATTTTCAAGTCTGATATCTAAGTTAACATGGAGAGGGGTAAAGTATGTCTGGACGGAATAATGTGAGGGAATCTTTAAGGAGCAAAAGAGAAGGCTGATCATTGCACATGTACTCACAGTACCGAAAAGTGGAGAAAGTTTTGTTACATAAAGTGATGCTTCATATAAAGGCTTCGATTGTTTACTTGTGAAAAATGATAATGTGATATCATATGCCTCATGACAGTTAAAGATCCATGAGCAGAACTACCCGGCACATGATCTAGAGCTGGAAGCTGTGATTTTTGCCTTGAAAATGTGGCAGCACTACCTTTATGGTGAGAAGTGTGACATATACACTAACCAAAAGAGCCTAAAGTATATATTCAAACAAAAGGGGATCAACATGCATCAAAGTATATAGTTATAGCTAACCAAGGATTATTATTTCTCTATTCACTATGATCTTGGAAAGGTGAACAAAGTAGCTGATGGGCTAAGTAGAAAAGAACCTGCTACTATATCTATGCTGCAGATTGAGAAAGACTCCATCTTCTAAGATATGCAAAGGATGGATTTTGAAATCATAAGGGCAGAGGATATATCCTACCTTTCCCAAATTATTGCACAACCATCCATCCAAGAGAAGATTAAGGAAGCACAAAGCGATGATGTGGAGATACAAGAGAAGGTGAATTTAGTAAAGTAAGGGAATCTTCAAGAGTTCCATATCGATGATGATGGTGTGATTCAATTTGGAACGCGGATTTGTGAGCCTTCATCACCCGGGATAAAGAAAGATCTATTGGACAATGCACATAGCTCAACATTGTCTATCCATCCTAGTAGTACCAATATGTACAATGATCTATGAGAACACTTCTGGTGGGATAACATGAACAAAGAGATTGCGAAATATATATCAAGGTGCTTGATATTTTTACATGTTAGAGATGAGATACAAAAGTCAAAAAGTATGATGCAGCCATTGCCTATACCCATGTGGAAATGGGAAAATGTTACTATGGACTTTGTCACGGGTCTCCCAAAGACGTCAAAGGGAAATAATGCGATATGAGTTATTGTTGATCGACTCACCAAGACTTCCCATTTTATCGCTATTCGGGAAGATCTATCGCTTGAAAAACTTGCAAAGATATATGTGAAGGAAGTGGTGAAACTGCATGGAGTTCCACTATCAATTACCTCTGACCATGATCCACAGTTCACATCAAAATTTTGGAGTAGTCTTCAATATGCTTTGAGTACTAAATTAAATTTCAGCATGGCCTATGACATCCAAACTGATGGAGAGTCTGAAATAACTATTCAGACGCATGAAGATATTCTAAGAGACTGATCTCTAGAATTGAAAGGTGGAAGGGATCAACATCTTCCATTGGTTAAGTTCTCATACAACAATAGCTTCCACTCGAGTGTTCAGATGGATCCATATGAAGCTATATAGAGAAAGTGATGTAGAACTCCAACCTTTTGGGATGCAGTTAGAGAAAGAAAGCTACTTGGACCTAATCTTGTGAAAGAGATGATAGAGAAGGTTCAAGTCATCCAGAAACACATCAAAGCTGCTCAGAGTTGGAAAAAGAGCTATGTTGAAAACTATCGAAGGGACTTAGAGTTCGACGTTGGAGATAAATTCTTCCTACAAATATCTCTATGGAAGAGAGTCAAGTGATTTGGGAAGAAAGGGAAGATAATCCCAAGGTACATTGGCCCCTTTGAGATCCTTGTCCGCATAGGAGCCGTGGCCTATCGACTTTCACTTCCACCAAATATGGCTCAAGTACATGATGTGTTTCACGTATCACTCGTGAGGAAGTACATACTGTACCCATCACATGTACTAAACTCAGAGGTGGTACAACTGGAAGATGATCTCTCTTATGAGGAACAACCAGTAGAGATTCTGGATCGGAGAGATAAGGTACTATGAAACATGACAACCCACCTTGTGAAATTGTTATGGAGGAACCATAAGTTTGAAGAAGCTACTTGGGAACCAGAGGAGGTGATGAAGGAGAATTACCTTCACCTTTTGGGTAAAGTAAAATTTTGGGGGCAGAATTTCTTAAGGGGGGAAGAATATAATGACCCAATGTTTTTCAATGGAAATTAACTTCTTATAATTATGTCATAAAATCACATGAAAAAACAACATAATGAACTACTTAGTGCTAAGTGACCTCTAAACATAAGTTTGTCATCACTACATTTGGAATTTTGAGAATCTGACATACACGGTTGTGTTCAAGATGATTTTTGGAGTATAATAAAACAAAAATATTTTTTGGTGAATAGTAACCAACCCTTATGAATAGTAACATACCCTTATGAATAGTAACATACCTTTATGAATAGTAATACGACCCTTATGAATAGTAAATCATCCAACATAAGAGTAACCTTACCCATGAATAATTAAATATAATTTATACAACTTAGAAAGTGACAATTTGACCTTAGTAAACGTTTCGGTATTTTGTAAGTTATAAATAAATAATTATAATTCATTCATTCATTTAAAAGAAAAGTTATTTTCATAAAATCTGTTCATTAATTATCAAATCAATGTATTATAGTTTTTATTCAATTTTATAAGACCCTACATAATTTTTGAAAGCACTATAAAATCAGTTTTACTTTTAAAAACTGTTTTTAAGTAAATTATGATTTTAATTAAATATTAAATTAATAATATTTTTAAAATTATTTTATGAAAAATGGACTTCATTTATAGATTATACACATCAAAAAATGGTAGGGGTAAATTTTTGGGATTTTTCTGAGATACATGAATTTTTGATGAATAGTAAATACCATAATTTTCAAAATAAGCTAAATAAGCTAATTATAGAGTCATGTGTGATGTTCTGCTGATGTAATCCCACTTGGTTAGATATCACGTGATAAAATTACTATTCTTGGTCATTGAATACTCAATATTCCGTGTATTAGGGGAAATTAATAAACTAATGAATTTTATATTAAGGATACCCCTTTCCCCTTCACAATAAAAACCACCCTTCACACCCTCATTTCCTCACACCTATCAAGCTTTAAGCCTTATCTAAACTCTACCCAGACATCCTACCTTTCCCCTCTCCCACTTTCAAGAGTTTATAGTGTCATAAAAAGACCAAGCCTAGCTTCCTTAAGGAGGATCTCAAGAGGAAGATTTAGGAGGTAATTTCTCTCCCTCTTCTCCTTTAATTTCATTTCAAGTTCAAGTTAATTTCTTGATATCTCCCCATATATCATCATATTAATGGTATTGTAACTTTATTATTATACATGTACTGGAATGTTATGATGAAAATGGGATATTATATCATCCATCCCCCTTTTCATCTTCCTTTTTTTATTAAGGAGAACGCTGTTCGCGAGGTGTTAATTTATCACCTTCAAGAACAGCGAGTTTTGTTCTTCCATTTCTATCTTAAGATCTAGTCATGAAACCATTTTTATGGTTGAAACAGAACATTTTATATGTATTATCTTCTATTTAATGTTCTAGAACATACTTATGACCATATTTCTTGTGATAAAATAAAACAAGTTCATTATGATCGAAAAATCGCCCAAATTAACCCAACCAATCACCATTTAATTCTTATCGTATGATAAATCTACATGGATCTAATATATTTAATTATAAGATCATTAAAACTCCTATAATTTCATTAATAACATGAAATATCAGTTCTGTATGTTTACCCATGTTCTACCCGAACTTCAATTTAAGAATACAACTGAACCACTCAAGAAAACCATAAAGACAAACATTCCCGAACAATGTTTTTAAACACTATAACTCAACCAAAGGCACATAAAATCATTTAATAAAACCATAATGAACCATATTAATGTAAAAAAAGTTATTTATTTCTAATTAATAAATATAATGTCATTATACAAGACATTAAATAGAAGGAAGCATTCAGATACAAGGTAAGGGGAAATTCTCGATCCCAACTTTCACACTTCAGGTTCTCCCTCTTTCACTCCATTTTTTTATATGGTTACTTATTAAAGATCATTTGTTCATAATTATCTTTTATTTTTTAGGATATACTTTTTTTTCACTAGTTTTTATGTCTAACAAAACGTTTTTCAAAGGAACTATTCTTTTAAGAACACACCTTTTACTTTTCTCTCAAAGTGGACAGTTCTTGAAACATGTATGTTATTCCCTCTTTATTTTTGGGAACCCAAAGTTTATGAATTTTTTATTATGATATGTAACCAATTCCATTCCATGGGTTATTTATTTTCACTTTCAATATATATTCCATGTGGCAAGCATGATAATGATAATGTTATGATGTGACGGCAGCACCCGAAATTATATAGCGCAATATGAATGTTTAAACTTGATAGGTGTGCCCCAGAATTATACAGCGCTTTAATGCATTGGGTAAAGTGATTAATCTCATGATTAAATGTGAAATGATATTTGAACAATATTCTAGCTTAGTTCACAAGTATGTGTGGTATTTAACCACTAAGACATTATGTTTCATTTTTATGTGTTTCCATATTTCAAGTCTTTTATTTATGCTCTTCTCATATTCATGATCTTTTGCCTATGTCATGATTATGCTCACCCCATGCTATATTCTTCATATCTATCCTCTTACTAGGCTTTTATCTAACCCGTTTTTATGTATATCCTCAGGTGGATACATGTACTAAGGAGATGACAAGTGCCAATAAGAAGCAAGAGAAGATGAAATTAGAAAAATGTTTATGCTTGATGTTGTAATTATTATGTATGGTTCTAGTTTTCCCAAGACACTAAAACTTTGGATCCTCTATGTGTAATACTATTATGTTGTTTATCTTTAAAATGATGTAATAGTAATGTAAGAAAAGGCAGGGTCGCTATATGAATACCATGACTCAGATGAGGATAGGTATCAAAATTCATTTTTTATTTGTCTTAATTCTACTTTTAGAGGGATATATCATTTGAAAAAATGGACCTGGGGTTTCTAGTAGTTATTTCAGGTAGAATAGAGATGGATTGGGAGGACCCACAGGGTTATGGAATGTGGCCTATGCAGCAACTGATCATTCAATTAACCATGGAATGATTGCGATTCCATGGGTTGTTAGATGATCAATTAATGTAGTGGATTAGAGTCAGTGGGTTAGTAATGTGAGCCTTAGTTATATGAAATGTGACTCATAGGAGTATTAGTCTGATTGTGTAACTATGATGCATGAGATCATGTGACCATTATATCATATGAGACTGAGTAATATTGTGATTGTGAACCAGTGAGAAGGTTGTTGTAGGATCTCTCTTCCAATGGTAGAGTTGAGTTAGTATTTGTGAAAATAATTACGAAAATTCTCGATGTGAAATTATGGTTACATGATGGATACACAGGATTCCTTATTGTATTTTGGATTAGGTATAGGTCTATGTGTGGGAGAATTGATAATTTTTGGGGCTTTAGATGCTCCCTAATAGTGATGTGAAGACATTAAAATAGTGAGATTTGTATGGGAATGAAGTTCCATTGTTTCAATAATTGAGACGGTATTTTAAAGAGGCTATGTTTTATGGACCTGTATGGGTTTTTCCCATTTAGAAGTATAAGTGAATACATATATAGTTTATCTCACCATTATATATTATATTATATGTTTATTGGTTACAAGAGAATGGGAATCTGTAGGTGTTTTATATTAGAACTTGTGTATGAGTGAGTGGACCACATCTATTCATTATATTTGGTAATGAAAGGAGTTTGGGATACAAAATTTAGGTGTTTGGTTTGATGAGATTATTTTAAAAACATTATAATGGTGGAGAGAATCATTTCATTTGATGGTGTATAACCCTCAAGATGGAATTTTGATGGAGGTGGTGACACTAATAAATGGATGATTGAGGTGACACCAGGGAAATAACGTTTGAAAATATTTAATAAAATTACAATCCTTTTGTAATAAAAGATTTAATGGTCAAGTATAATGTCAATATAACTCAATGAGTTTATATTAGGATCATAGGGGTTGTGTAATTATCTATAACTATGTTGTATTACAGGTGGTTTGGATTTTAGTATGGGATCTATTATTGTCATAGGGTTATTCATGGGGTGGACCAAAATTTGGGATGTGATTCATAGGAGGAATCATGTGGTGAATTGTACTAGTGTTTCCAATTTAGAATAACATTATTGTAAAAGAATTCTATGAAGTAATGGATATAGAAGCCAAAGTTTTGTGTATGGGTGGGGCCCTATATATGGGAGGTTATTAGTGAAAATTTAATGATGTAGGTTGTTGTTTCCCTATAGATCCAGTGGCCATTATATTAAATTATTTTTGGAGGAATTCATCCAAAGATAGTCTCATTGGTGTTTTAGTGGGATTTTGGATGAAATGAGAAGTATATCACTACGGGAGAGATGTTTAGAATGTTTTTGTATTTTTAGCTGGCCGCTAGGATTTCTCTTTTGGTAAGGTGAATACTATGATTATAACCAACGTGGCATGAAATAATCATTCACAAGAGAGTCATTATAGTCTAGGGAACCATATTTCTCAAGAATAATTTTGTAAATACACCTTGGTATATTTATATATATATTTTTAGTGATCACTATCTCAGTGTATTCATTTATGTAAGGTGGGTGGCACATCCATTGGTGAATTAAGTTCCTTTTTGGTTAGAGTTATAAAAAATAAGTTTTTTTTTTGAAATTTGAAAATGTATTATAGAATGTTCATAGTTTTTTGATAAAATTTATAGGTTGATAGATGTATTTAGATTACTTCATTGAATTCCTATGCTTGAGAAGCATTACTATTGGGATTTTCTAATAATTCAAATATTTTAATGTTGTTAATTCTAGAAGAGAGTTAAATTTTTCATTTGGCTGGAAGTTCTTATTTTTTTTCCGGTGACATGATTTTGAACTCCATGGGTTCTAACATTGGAAATGTAAGATTTTATATTGGTTTGAGGTTTCTTGGATGTGTGTGATTTAAAAGAAGAGATTGAATAAGGTATGGGTGGCTAGGGAGACTGAAAATAGCCACAAGAACCCATTCAATAGATATATATTTGTTCGTTCCATTTATGAATTAGGTAAAAATGGTTTCACTCTTCCATGAATAGTTTATAATTTAATTTAGTGGTTCATTATTTTAAATTTACATTCACCATTTTATAAAAGTGATTGAAAAAATATGGGGACACCCCCCACCCCTCTATGTTTCTGGTGTGATGTTTATAAGAGTTCATATTATCATGGATCTCTAAACCCTTCGATCCCCCATGTTAGGGGATGGTTCCACGTGGAATTTTTTAAAAATTCTTGTTATTTCATTCAATCAATTCATTATTTCCCCAATTTTACACTAACTTAATAAATTTAATCTATGATTTTTTTGATGATTTCATTGGAGCATGTTGAAGTCATCAGTTAATGATGGGGATTTTAAGTGTGGAATATATACGAGGACCTCACAGGTTGATCATAGTTATTAGAATATATTTTTATTGAGGTAATTCATTACAATATTTCATTTATGATTTTAGATGAAATTTTATGAAATTAATGGTTGACCAGGAGTTATGTAGTAGGGATTTTCTCGGGATGGTGTTAGAGATGTGACACATACCTTCTAATAGTGGTTGGTTGTGATTTCAGTTTTTTAGAAATGATGGTAACTTTTATATTTTATTATTATTATTTTAGCTTTAATTAATTATATAATTAATTATTTTTATAAATAAATTATGAAAATTTATACATGGGTGGAAAAATGATTTAGAGTTTAGTGTTCACTTTAGCCCTATTTTATCTGAGGGTAGGGTAACACTGCATTTGGTTTTTGTGAGGGGATGAGCATCAATGCCCAATCATTTCAATAGGCTATATAGCCTAAATCAGGTAGTTTCCAATTTTGTTTATTCTTAGAATAAAAAATATCCAATAAATCCCATATTTTTTATTCTACAAGCTAACCATTATAAGGAATTTACTCATTGGGGTTCCCTACCAATGTCGATGAGGAACTCACACTCGTCAAAATGATTGGAGTTTGGTCTCATAATACCCTATTGGGGCGGGGGGATTATATACTACTTCAAAACTATCTTTTAATTTTATATCATGTTCGTGAATATTTCTTAGATCCTAATTCTAGACTGGTTACTCTATCATTCAATAGCTGAATGAATGCAAATGCGAGGTTTGGTAAATCTCATAGGTATCCCATTTTTTGGACTATCTAAATTTAACATAGGTTTTAAATCATTATTCCCATTATTACTTTGTGATATTTCTCATATGCTTTTGTGTTTTAAATACAAAAAACTAGGATATCTTGATTTTATTACTATTTATGATGAGAATATGTGTTTATGTTTCCAGGATCAAGAACATAAAGGGTTTTACTATGAATCTATGTAATATGAATCAGAACCCTTTTAGTTTAGTGTGACCCAATATGACACACTTTACATTTTATTATAATTTTATAAGAACCTATTTCTATAGTTTGACATCACACAGTATGGCTTATCCAATCAATGACATGTAGTAACAGTTGTTTTGAGAATTTTTTATGAGAGAACCTTGGTAGTTGAACTCAAATGGAATATAAGACAAAGAGGATGAGCTAATAAATAAATTTGTATGTCCCCATGGAGGTAGTCCCTATCAATAATATAGTTCATTGAAGAAAAAATGGTTTTTTATCAAATTTGGCCACATGAAGATGAATACCATCGAAAATATAGAGTAATGAGGATAATATAGGTGGGTTCATAAGGAATATAGAACACTATATTGGGGCCATGATTTCACAGTGAATATGTCTTGATAAAATATATTCCATGGTGTAATATATCCCTAATGGATGTGATTTCTAGAATTACATTATTGAGAATATGGCTTGATAAAGATGGTCTATGGGGAATATGGGTGTAATGGATAGGATGTTCAAACTTGGGGAAATATGGATATGAAAGGGAAGGACATACATGATATCATGGGGGGATATTTCCTAATGATAATTATAATAAAAGGAAAATGGTGTCAGGATATAACCTTATGGTTGTGTCATATGTAGAGCATGGAGCTAGAATCAAAGTCAACATAAATCAAATGATACATATTAGGCTATATGAAATAAATATATTTTCAAGTATAACATAACACGGTAAAGACTCATTTGAATATTAGAAATGTGAGATTGATCTTAGAAGAGGAAAAATTCATGTATTTTAATGGTAGGAACTGTATTCAATATTGTTCTGATTATGGTTATACTAAGATGATTCATCAAGAGTATAGTCATGTGAAGGGAAGAAAATTTATTTCTAGGATATACAACCTAAAAGCAGTCCCATATTGGAAACATTTTGATCCTGATAATGGAATGATCATTTTAGAGATATAATCCCATGTGGTTTATGATGGGAATTTGAAATATGATATACCAATATACCATATCCATTACATGAGAGAGAAAGATTTGATATTTTGTGGATTATGAACTGAGGATTCTATGAGATGACTCATTGGGGATATAGCCATTTCAAAAATATGAATATATAGACATGGATTACAATTATAGAATATTCCCTTAATGTTATAATTTCTATTATGATAATGAAATGATAATTTGTTACCTCTAATCCCACATTAGTCATGATCAATGTGAGAAATAAGATATAATAGGGGATAAACATGATTCATATGGGTGTAAGATTCAATTAGTTTGGTTCTTACACACTAAGTCTACCCTAAGAGAAAGAAATATACGAATCTCATTGAGGATATCGATCAACATGAAGGGACATGAGTTCCCAAAAATAAGTAATATAATTTGAAGTTAATATGTGGGAATTTGGAAAATGGTGTCATGATATTTATATGGAATATGGACTCATTGAATAACCTATGATGGTATATTGAATATGGAACTTAAGACATTATTTTGTGTTCTATGTAAAGTGATTATAACATGAATCAGTGTCAACATAGTTCATAGGTTATACTATTCCAATTTATAGGAAAATGATGCTAACCATGTAGTTTAACATCATACAGTAAGGGAATTAATTTCTATAATGGATATAAAAATTTGGAGAATATATGGTATGTGGATGGAATGTCAGACTCCTTAGGGAAGATGGGAATGTGATAAAGAACAATATATATGAGGTTATGTTTTCTAGGGATGTGGGACTTGAACATTGAAAAAGTGTCATATGTATCATTATTATAATAGGAATAATAGTCCTTATAGTTCAACAATTTCTTTTCCCTCTAATGAACATGGGAGGTTGATTGAAATCATAATGACTATTTCCCTATTATTTAGGGAGTATTAGAGGATATTCAAGGACATATCCTTATTTGAGATATGGAAACATGGGTTTAGGAGAGTTTGAATGGGATTCTTGAGAGATATAAAATTGAATGAACATCATGGTGTCTTGTGCTACGTATGAATAATGTAAGGGAATACACATGGAATGGTGAATATAAAGTCAAGTGATCACCTAAAAAAGTGGCTCTATGTGAGCATGCATGGGGATGAGGGCTGTGTGATCTTATAATTCCTATTGTTTTAGGATATCACATAGAATTATTGCATGACTAAGAGGTCATATTGTGATCTCATAATCAAAAGGGCTCTATGTGATCGACTATCATACATGTGGCCATTCTATTTGATGAATTATCTTCCACTTTAATATTTTTTTAAAAAAAATTAATAACATAATTTATCTAGAATAATCCTTCCATTTCATGTGATTCCCCTTGTCCTTTTACTAATAAACCCTCTATATATTCATGTTGAACTTTTTTCTTTATTTTTTTTAGTTTGGAGGGGGATTTTTTTATTCATTTCTCTTCCAATTCATACGATTTATCATGTGGAATTGAGAAATAAAACTTGTCATATATAAGTGGAATATTCCTACATAAGTTGGTTGTTTCTAATGTGCCTCCCATGACTAGGTCTTATATTATCAATGATATTCCCTAGAACATATCTCAAAGAACAACAATCATGAGATTTTCCCATCATGGACACGATTGTTTTCATAATTCACATAGTTAGAGGAAATAACAAGTATTTATTACTTCTCATGAAGATAAATGGCCAATGTGGAGGCCCTATCATGAAAAACTTCATCCTTGATAAGACATTGGACTATGTTGTTCATATTCCCACCAGGGGGCATCTCATGAAGATAAATGATCACATGATGTCCATTAAGGACATACCCCCTTCTATTATCCTTGATTAAACACATTAAACATTAAGGGTTACATGATCATGTGGAACTTTTAGTGTTATGTTATAATAATACCTGATCACATGACCCTAAATTGGTCATATGATTTTGGCCTAATGTATGCCTTCATAAAAATGATTTAAACTAAAATAAAACCTATAATTTTGGGTATTTTCAACTCTAATTTCCCATGTATCAGCTAAAAGGTTCTGAATAATACCCATTTAGAAATGATGTCCATGGGAGGAAGGGGGTACTCAGTTATAATGACTTAAATGACTTTTTGAGTCTCATGGGATTTCATTCATCATTTGTCATTCTTGGTGACTTTTTGTATTCATTGAATCAACTTATAAAAATAATTGAAGGGGTAGGTACATCAAATTATTTAGATTTATGTGATCATTATATTTCTTATTGTTTCACATGATTCTCTAACCGAAGCCCCTTAATGTGATCAAATAACATCATTGGATTTCAAGAACTTTTATTACGATCAACATCATATTATTTAACCAAAAAATATAATTTTTAAATGAACCAAATAATATACATAGGAGATAACTAATGTAAATTTCCCATATAAAGTGATTTTAAGTGATTTTGTGCCTATTTTGATGTTACTCAATCGATTAGACTTTGGGATATCAAAGGGAATGCAGATATCATAACCAAAGAATTCATAGTCAATAGCCTTACCATTATATAGTCAAGTGAATTAATGACCTATCCACATACATGACACCACATGAATGAAGTTAATCCACATTTCCTTAGGGACCTTTAGTCCCAAATTTCTTATACTGTATTCTTCTCACACTTTCTATCAGATTGATTCAAGATCATGGGCCTCTTCCAAATTTTTTGGTCAGATAGATAATGTTATTGGTAACCGTAAAGCCCATACTTGCTATCTATATTCATCTAATAAATATTTTATGAAGGGTATTATTTTATTTAATATTCCAGAATAATTTCTATCAGATTGACTACACTTTTCTTGACTTTATCTCCTAGATGAAACCGTTATTCCTTCACCCATCCATAATATTATATCATCAATGTTATTATCCTCCCATGGATACATTTAGGTGATTATATATGAGAGAGGTTATTTTGTGATTGTCATTATTCCATGGGTTATCACAAATATTAAACAACACACCATTGATACCAGATAAGTGTGATACCAATCATCAACTCATTCTATAGAGTAATTCAACCATATTTTCTTCTTCATTAAAAAACAAAAGGGAATATGGAGTTTGAGTGGGACTTATTCCCTAGTAGATATTTATTTTTGGAATATACATGACCATTATGGGCCAATCGGTGCTGTATATAATATTCTGACCGACATTCTACTATCAATTTATATGATGAATTTTGGATCTCATAGTTCGACATGTATTAATCAATCGAGATCCTACTATAAATTTTCATCTCCTGGTGTCCTATAATCAAATATTTCACAAACCCCATAGATAGGTAGGGAATAAAATAATTGTAATCTACTAGATAAAAGGGATACTAACCCTTGTGGGGATATATTATTATGTCCTCAATACATATAACATTTGTGAGGACCCTAAATAGAATCCATCCTCACCATATAATTTTATTGTTATCATAAGTAGGAAGCTGGAGAAGGAGTTCATCATTGGTTCAATTATTTCATTCAATCACTTGATAATAATTTTCCTCTATTAGAGTGGATCATGGAAAAATTTTGTAATCACTCAACAAAATCCCTATTAAAATATTTGGGACAATGAGGGATCTTATGGTGCCTTCCTATAGGTTTGGGATTATACCTCATGGGTGCACTGGGTGCACCTGAGTGTGTCCCCAAGTCATTAGTTGGTAGGATTTCAAGATATGTTCCAAAATAGATGGATCATCAAAGCTGGGGATACATTTTTGGATTTTAAGGTTGGAACACTGTTTATGGTAACATGATTGGAAGAATTGAGAACTCTTAACCATGCTGTAATAACCCATTACCATATGTAGCAACTCATTGGGAATATTAAATTGAGAATCACCCCTTACTATATTAATGGTCCACTATTATTTATATTCATCTAGATATAAAATAACTTATGATGTTATAAGTATCAAAGAATCATCTAAATTCCTCATTCCTTATTTTACCCCATATTATTCAATGTCTCCGAAGTTATGGTGATGCCACAAAATATAGGTGAGGTTGTCGAAATGTTATGTAATTGCCACTGATTCAAAATTATTCTAATAAAAAACATTCGAATATATTTTTTAATGATGAAATTGGTTCCTGTTAAGATATTTTATAAAAAATATCACTTCTTAATGGGGTTATTACAAATTAATTAAATGAATTATTCATATGCGATCCATAATAACCCTATTTATTTTCATTCCATTTTAATTATAACCATATGATTTATTTAGTTACGTTTTAATTAACATGTTATTAATGAATCCCCATACTCATTCTTTAGTTTTTATGAATATAAATGTATGAGGGTAATAAGACCATAATTACCCTTCCACTTTCCAATGATCCTATTAACCTATCTTATTATTATTCTCATACCTCAATACGATCTTACTGAACTAGTATACTGAGAAAACATGTTTGATGAGTAGATAAACATCATGATTCTAAAAAATCAAATCCATTGGAAACAATGATAATAATTCAATGTTCAATAATCCTTCTGAGAAGGATTACCAACAATGATAGAGTCTTTTGATGATAAGGTTGAGTATTTTTAGGAATCATAAACCTCCTCACCAATAGTGGGTTATGTACCAATCAGAAGAGGGCCATAACATATTACTGGTAGAGGGGAAGTAACATAGGATACCTCTGATAAAATCTAATCAATTGGGCTATAGTTTCCCTTGGTAAGATTGATAACCAAATATATGTCGACTGTCAATCCTCGTATAATTATTCCCTCTACACATTGAACTAGTTTTGTGTTATAATTTTTGAAACACCTTTGGAAAAAATCAGAGACCAAGGATAATGCCTATATCAACTCTTATGCAATGTGGGGGTAGGAGAACTCAATTATTAGAGATTATATAAAATCATTAAATGTATAATCCTAGATCAAAATAATTATCTACTCATGAGATTCATCTACATATATAAGATGATAGTTGTTTTCTATTCTCTTCCATGAGGTTTTCCTAAAATGCATTGGAATAATAAATATCATAATTCCACAATGATTCATGATTGGATTAGAAATTTAGATGTATTGATAGGGAAATATGAAGTTTATATTTCTCAATAAATGGTTAATATTTAAAAGAAAATGATATTTTTGGATTCTACTCAGAATTATGGACATGAGTATTCTATTAAATCAATGATCATAATTCCCTAGTCACAAAGGAGAAACTTGAGTGGGAGAAACATCATCATCTAATTGAAACCTCCCAGTTGGATCAGATTAATCGGGAAGAAATTTTAGATCAAATTTTCTTATGATCTTTAAGAAGGATCTTGTTAATAGATTCCACTTCCCCAAATTTTTCATGATTATAAAATAAATATAAATATTCTTATTTTATATGTTATTTTTTAATTGTATTATCTTATCATATTTTTTGATTTATTAGAGTGGAAATAAAACAATAAAATAAAAAATTCATTAAATCGTTTTCTAGGTGTGGATCAGGTATGAGTATAGAAAAATGAACCATCACCATTATGCTAGAGTCTCTCCACCTAGAAATATATGATTAATTACTTTTGTAAATAGATCATTTATATATATATATAAACACCATAATTGACAAATTAGGTCCATTCCCTTTGAAATTTTGTACTTCAAAGAGGTTACAATGGTTTCTTTGTCATTGTGAGATATTTCTTTAACTTTTCTAGAATATTAGTTCCCAGTGTGCATAGTTTTAATATTTTTGGGTTCAAAAGGTGGTACTCAATTTTTTTTTATTTAACATAATTTAACATAATATTATAATGAAGAATTATTAGTGGGTATAAAAGGGAAATTTTATTTTCCTCTCCTTTATTATTTTTCAAACTAACAATTTTTAATTTTCTTTTACTATTATCAATTCTTAATATTTTCTAGATCACATTGGTTTTAGGTATAAAAATTAGTTAGTCAACATTTTATCATGATTCCATTTCTGTTTTTTCAATTCCATGAGTACTATCTCTCTTTCCTTATAATTTTTAAGAATATGTATGTCAAACCAATATAGATTAGGTTTTATATTAAAAAACATTGAAAAATACATTTTTTTTATTTTATGTTCATATAGATTAGACCATATGTTGTGAGAAAAATAATACATCATGAAATATTGACTCATATAAATGGGGAAATTTTTATCAATGATCTAAGATGTGGGTTATTAAATGGGACAAACATTACAAGGATGATTGTAAATCAAACTGGGATGATGATTTCCATTTCAATATTGTCAGGTGTAACATAGACCAGAAAAACTATTTTTTAAGGTGAACATACCTATATTTTAGAGGCCATTAGATCACACGTATGAGCAATATGAATAATTTCATAGTTAAATAGAGTGTTTCTTAAAGCTGGGTAAACTCCTCTCTAGGGGACACAAAATGATTTATAGAGGATTCTAGTTCTTGAGACCAGAAATGGGTTATTTTGGATGAATATTAAAGATTGGTTATGGAACCCTACATCATTGCATCAAAGAAATTATTTCAAGAAGGGTTCTATCCGCTAGAATCATTTCTTCAATGATGAGTGTGGTATGCGGTTACATAACATCATGTATATGATATCCACTAGTATAGTTAGATTATGGGCATGGAAAATCATTACTTAAAGAGAATGAATATATGGTAATGACATGGGGAATACAATTTGGGAGTGATTGTGAATTACAATGGGGTGATGGATTTCATTATAATGTTTTAGTGATGTTAAGGATAAGTGGAATTTTTTCCACGATGAAGATTCCATTGATTTATAGACTAGGGGATCAAATGTGGGTGTTAGTGGAAAGCATGAATAGTCAAGGAAATGGTAACTTAATGTTAGAAATACTATCTTACAGTGGACATGAAATATTTTGGATTATACAAACACTTGATTAATAAAGTATGGTATAGTGAAATGAAAATCTAAGGAGTGTTATGGAACCCTTGAGATAATTTATAGATTACCTTAGAAAAAGTATATTCAATTTATGTTCATAAAGCTCATACTATAAACTATGTGGTTTAGGGTCACATGTTGAGGAAAACCTAAATATTATAGATTGAAGTGTGAGATCCTTACTTCATTAATGGGTATGGTACATTGTGACACTACATCATGGTTATAGAATGTCCTTGAATAGTAGGAATATGGGTTATGTTATTCATGAATCAATGTGCTTGGACCAAGGATAATGATTCCTGGACGATATATTAGGTATGTCTGTGAATCACACTAGGGTGAAAGATTCTACTTCGATATTGATAGGGCTCACAAGGAATATATGTACCTTTAACAAGGTGAGTATCTACTTGTTTTATAAAACATGGGCACATATATGGGATCTTTTGGTAGAAATATATACTCAAGAAGAGTGTTCCTTAAAAATATAAATTATCCTTTATAATATTGATGAATTATTCTGGATGATTGAAATACATGACCAAAGAATTAGGTTATGAATAAAAGGATATCCAAATAAGGTTATGGAACCCTAAATGTTTTTTATCCATGTACCGAACACATTATCATGGTGAAGGTATGTGACACATCACTTATATATCTGTTTCTTAGAACATAAGTTTCAAATAATTTTAATATATATATTTATTGTTTTATGTTATAGACCTAATAAGCACTGCGATTTTTTTAGTTTGTTTAATTTTTTTCCTTAATGATATTGAACATAGTGAGTAAAGAGTTTCATTTTGATCAGATCACCCATTATAGGGTTTCCTTATGAATTTTTTTGGTATCCTTCATTATAAATTAAGAATCTTGGAAATTGGAAAATGGAGTGTTGGAGTTTATGGTTTTACCTCTTTTACTAAATCATATATAGTTTAATGTTATAATGTGTGAACCGTAAATTATACAGATATTTGAAAGGTTTGGAAAAGTATGAATCATGAGGACAAGAAAACATGAACACACATTTTAATTGGAGAATAATTTTTCTTAAATAAAGACTCAAGGTTCTCAGATTATGTGGAATGTTAGTTGACAAACATGCAAATGATGATGATTGTGATTTTCATTGGAGTGATGGGCAGTGCTGTGATATTTTCAGGGATCAAGAGGGTTATATTACCTTTTATAATTGTAAAAAAACATAAATATGATAGAATAGTGATAATATTTTAGATATAGGGGATGGAATTCATATTCTAGAATATGGTCACTAGAAACCAAATACACTCCTCTCTAAGTTCCAAGGATAATGTTTGACAATTTGAGTCACATAAGACTCAATGCTTGGATTATGTGTTGTGGTGTTCATAAATATTATGGGGGTATCCCAATACTTACTGGACTACGTAATGACTATTTTGTTCCTTTGATAATGGGTGATGATGGATAATGATCTATTTAGTTTAATGTGACTCAATAACATAAATATTTAATGTAGTTTAACACCATGTGAAAATGAATTCGGTGTTTTATAGTTTGGCTTCATGTTACATGGACCATATTATATGTAGTTTAATGTCATATGGTTATTATTAGATATAGAAAAATTTTATTTACATCATATGTTTATGGATAGATATCCATATGCTGGGTCCCCTAATATTCACCTATTTCATATATATGAAAATTTGGTATCTAATATTAAAATATTCTTACTAATTTCAGGTATTTGAGTGTTGGACCATTGATTACTCCCATATTTATTCATGATACTCCCAGTTACACCCAATATTATATTCGACCAAAACCAATAATCTAATGTGAGACATTCTAAGTGTGAGAAACATGAGGTGGCTAAAAAAACCCAAACTATGCTGGATAAGGGTGAATGATGAATTGTGATAGGAAACATGGAGAGGTATTACTGTATAATGGGTATACTGATGATAGGAACCATGAAAAAGATTATCATGAATATATATCTCATATTAAAGAGGATAACCTTTTATATTTTCTGATTTTTTATGAACCTGATACACACATGAGTAAAAAAACATGTCTTGTTACTAAGAATATATGAGACCAATTGGGAATGGGGGTTATTTGATAGATCACCAATATGATTTAGTAGAATTTATAATTGTTTGGGTAGTCAATAATTTGTTTCAAGATACATATTGTAAATATATGAATCAATCAACATAAAATATTTTTAAATAAAATATTCTATGAAGTACTGCCTCATAAGCATAAGGTAGTTTTTTTAGATATTATGGGTAGTACCAAAATAGAAAATCTGGGAATATATTTATATCCTATAAAATAATAATAATTACAACCATATTTCTTATGATACTCCCTATACAAATCAATTTCTAACATAAAGAGAGGGGCATTTTCTCATATCATTCATAATATTCATGAAGCTTTCTAAAAACATATATGGATCATGTTTTGGGGAATACAATTAAGTTATAATTTATTTTAGGGCCATACAGTATGTAAAGAAACACCATAAAGTTTCAAATATTACATTTTTAGGGGGATTTTATCATAAATTGATAATTTGGACGAAAATAAAATATTTTACTGTCACAGCATATCTTATGATGATAGGAATCAATCCACATATTGTTCTTGAACAACAATGACCCCCATAGTTATTTGGATCATATGAAAGGGAATTTAAGGTGGGTTTTACCTTAGTAAAAATATATTTAGTAGATATATTATGCTAACTCACCAAGCTAAAATTAGGAATTTCCATATGTTATTTTTCGTACTATGACATATGTGATTAGGAGAACAAATCCACTTTCCCCAGTACAAATATATCTTGTTTGTAGGGAAACATTTATGTTATTATATTGTTCATTGTGTTTAGGAACATGGTGGATAATATAATAATTACTATATATCATATATAGATAGAAATGATTCCACATAAAGTATTTGAGGAAAAGTTAACACACACATATATGACTAATATGTAGGGAAAATGGGTATTTGGTTTCTTAAAAAGTGATGTTAGCCACCATTCCTCATGTTCATGTACCTAACTATTTTGAAGGTGAAGCGATCTCTCAGTTATGGGGGAATTCAAAAAAGGGTTAATTTTCACAAACATGATTACAAATGGGGGTGATTGATTTTGGTACTGACCAAGAATAAAGGAATGTTTTAATGGAGGTGAACCAAATTTTGGAACCATGATAACATAAATGGGATTCACTACATTTGTTGAAACAATATGAATCAATACATATGTAGTTATTACGTATAAATACCTCTACATAGATCTAGATTATGAGCATGGGGAGGGAATTTTTCTTTTCATTGTGGTTAAGCCCAGACCAGGTGGTCTAAGATTCACTACAAATCTTGTAATTTCATGAATCATGGAAGACATAGTTCTTAATGAAAACATTCCCCCTATATATATCTGAATCATATATTGGGGAAAATAAAAAGATCGATTTTTATTTTTAATTTCATGACTGTTCATTTGATTAATGAGTTTGGGAATCACTTGGTATTGTTTACGGATATGAAAGAAAAAAAAAGTAGTTCATGAATTCGAATTCACAATAATGATCTAAATCATATGAAAGGAGAGAGAATTTTTGAGATTGATGATGGGTCTAGGATATGGGATATGGGAATCACTATGAATTATGTTTAAAAAATAATCAATCTACACATAGTATTTATGAAAATAACTGGGTCCCTTTTATAGATATGACTCATATGTTGTGAAAGGGGAATTTTATTATGAGAATGAGTTTATAAATGAAATAAACGATATTACAATCTATTACGTAGATCTAAATCATAAAAAAGTGGGGGGACCATGTTCATATTTTTATAAGGGGATGGTCTAGTTAAAAAAAAGACTATTAGACCACTTTATATATCTTATAGTAATGGGAATGAATCCTAATTTTTTTAAGATAATAACTACATAAATATATCAATCACTTATGTAAGGAGTAGGGGGAATTAATGCTATAAGGTATGGGCCGACCATATTCAAATGACTATTGAATGAATTGAACTATAACATTGGGGAGAAAGTTTCTATATATAGTGGTCTACTATTAACAGTTTTGAGAGAAAGAGGATAGACCTACACCTAGAGAATTAACATTATATGGAGGTGATTCTTACAATATTTTTTCATCTGAAACAATTGAAATTTTAATTTTATTCCATATAAATTCATAACACTGGGACTTGGGATTTGATTAATTTAGGTCTACTACTTGCAAAGTGTAAGTCCCTTTATCTTTATGTGGAGTAAGAAATGACCCAACATATTTGGGATGAATGAAGGGTAGATCACTAATATATTTTTAGGGAATATTAATTTTTTTTGTAAAAATGTGAAACAAAGTATTTATCATTCCTTGAAAACATGGTTTGACCTCTGGTGGAGGATCTGGAGGTCTTTATGTATTGGAAATTAATTTTAATCATCATACATGTTTCTCATTTAAGTAAATTTTCCTACACTGATATGGATCAAATAATTGTAGTGGGTATTTCATCTACTTGGATCTAACTCTCATGTTCTTCACAGGTCCTATTGGAAGGCCCACTATAATTAGTTTAAGGTCTTATTGGATGGATGCAATTTCATGTTTCCTAACATCATGGGATTAGGACATTATTATATAGATCATTATCTTGTGACTAAGAAATTATCATATTGTTTGACGTCATGTTAATAGGTTTCTTATATTATATTATTTAAATTATTACTTCAATGACATTGGTTCTCATGAACAAATTATGAAAAGTATTTATTGAGAAATTTCACATTATTAAGGGAGTTATGTGTTCCCTTGTATATGGTTAAATAGAGTGAGATATGTTGGAGTATACCTAATGTATGTTGTTTTTTTATCCCACGTGGGTTTCAACATTGGAGGTTTCTCTCCTAGTACCAACGAGGTTTTGAGAAGCAAAACCATCTATGATTTCCAAAATTAGTGGAGGTATACCTTATTGTTGAAGGCCTACACAAACTAATTCTAATAGACCTCTAGGTTGTACTATTATATAAAAACCCTTCTAATTGAGTCATTATAACTCATCATAAAACTTTTATGATTTTTTATATTTGAATAGTTTTCCAAATATAGAGATTTATAGTGAGGGTAAACAAACATTTATGGGTATAAAAATGTCAATTAAATAGATTAATAAATATGGGTTTGAATGTGTTTTAGTTTCGGTTGGGTATCATTGGATCACAAACTTTCGTATATTTTTTATACCAATTATATATTTTATCTTTGATAAATTTTTGGCATATATTTGAGAAAATAATATTTAATTACTATATCTATCCACTATCCACTATCCACTACATGAAAATGATAAAAATTGTTTGACATGTTATTATACACTAAATAAATCATCTTCAATATAGAATAATAGATTTTTCTTCCATTGTTCATTAATATTGTGTGAGTGACACTGAAATGTATTGACGATATTTAAAATCATGAAGTTGATATTTTTTTTCCATGGCTTCGTTAAGGGTTACACCCTTAACCTATTTAGAAAAGTAATCTGTAGAGGTAAGAATGTCCATAAACTGCTTGGATTTATCTAGGCGATATGGTCACATAGAATCCTTTCCCCATATGTAAAATGAAAAGATAAATATTATTGTGAGAAATAGATATAGGGGTTAATGGATGATGTGTGCATGTATCTGATAAGAATGACACCACTTGTTGTATTCTACATAATCCTGTATCTTTTTGTGTTTTATATAATGAGACATCCTAATTTTTTTGGAGAGCTAAGTTCATTACCGATGAACACCATAGGATCCTACACAGACCTCCTATATTAGAGCAAGGGTATATCCTATAGTTATGTATATTAGGAGTAATCTATTGAATTCTCATTTATATAGGACCTTATATTCATTCTACACATCATGAAATGTAAAGTTGGATGCCCAATTTCATATATTTTCTTTTTTAGATTGGTCTAATGGGAGGGTCTTATTTTGGAGGTATTATTTTATGTGGATCACCCATATAATATCATATTTCATCTCATCCTTCCCCGAGGGAGTGTTGATAATATCAATATCTTTTATTTAATAGATAATGAATGGGGAAACAACCCTTCATTTGGTGAAGAAAATGATTGTTTCATCAAGGTCGAGATTGAATAGTGCTATGATTGAATTGTAATGGACATTAAAATGGGTATGTGATGAATGGTTAATTTTATTTATAAAATCATAGTAAGGAAATTCTACCATTAGTCTTATTACATAACAGATGATAGGGGTTAATTCTTCTTTCATTGTTTGTGAATTATCTATTGGTTTGTTTAATTTATATATGTGAATCACTATTAAAATTTAGATTCGATATCTGACGATCCATGTATTGATATAAGACTATGATAATGGTTTTTTATTTAGATTCATTATTGGTGAAGCCGACTAATATCAAGAATGAATTTTGAATCTTTTCATTATTTGGGGTGAAAAAGTCAATAACCAAACCAAACTTGTTGAGATTTAAGCATTCCATTGTTCTTTGTAGTCAAACATTGAGAGAATCCATCAAAATACATTTCCCAAGTATTTGGATTGTAATGAGTATAGAAAAACATTCTCCATGTAACTCATTACTAAATGGTGTTCTCTCTAGGGTAAGATGCGATGCATGGAAATTTGATATCACTTGCTCTTTTATTTCATATTAGAACCTGAATCAAATTCATTATTATTATAGGTTGAAAAATGATCTTGAAATATTACTAATAAATATTGAGTGGATGAAAATAATCATAAGGTGTTTTATATGAGAGATGAAGTGAACTACATGGTGCTATTAGTAACAGAAAAAAATTTACTATAAAACTGAGTGCAAGGAAATTCTTCCCAATATTGTAATATTAGGTGTTAGTTTGTAACATTGTTTTGCTGGTGTATTAAGGAATTTTTTCCATCCACGATTCATTTTTATCATTGATATGGGAACCAATAAATTTCTCCATAATTAACACATATAGGATTTTTGGCTTCCCTTTTATTAGTGGAATTAAAATTGGTGGATGAAAAAGGAATTGTTCGGGGTTCTTGAAGGATATAAGGAAATATTCATCACATTGATAGTAAAAAACTTCTTCACAAAAGTCATTAAGGGGAAGAATTTACATTACTGATTGGCTATTAAAATATTGATATAAGAGAGACACCCATGGAGTCTTCTCACATGCTTGAGGTTTTGGGAGTGGTGAAATGTCAAGGAAGGCCTTGTTTTTCACTATATCAAAATCAATTCCATTTTTTTATAACCATAGCCAATGAATTTCACTAATTTTACCCAAAATAAACACTTCATTTGGTTCATCTAATATAATTTTCTATATACTTTTTGTACATTTATGTGATGGTCACCGTGATTCCTATACATAACTACGATATCATTGATATAAAAATATATAATTATTCCTAAGAAGGTTTTGAAAATATGATGCATAAAATGATATAATGTGGAGATAAAAAAATTTCAATCAATATTAAATGAACTGGTAGTATAATATTCATTAATGTACTCTAAATTAAGTGAATTTCTTTTCTCAAAGGGAAATCATAATATGGTTATACGATCAGAAACTATCTATAAAGAAAAGTTCTTGAAAGGATATAGTGTCATTGACTAGGATCCATGTAATAAAAAAAAAATGAAGTTGTCCATTTGTTAGTATCATAATATGTCACTAAAATTAGTGAATAAATAGGTCTACAATTTTTTTTTTCATAATATGGATGATGTTTTAAATATATTTTTGTTTTTACACCTCTAAAAAGAAGCATTATTTGATAAGTGTATCAAATAAAAACTCCACTATATAAGGGTGTGAGGGATACATTTACTTGGATTCCTATTTAAAACATCAATTATCATCTGGAATGACTAGGTGATAGGAATATACATTGGGTTTTAATACACTCATATCTATACATTTATTAGACACCACATAATGATTCTTCATCGAGAATAACATGTACATCTCCTTCTCTTCCAAGATAATGGAGTAATAGATTATCAAAGGCCACAAGTCCACTTTATTTACTAGATTCCCCGATATGAGGTCATCGATGGTGGTGGAGACACCTTACTAAATTGTTAGAGGGTAATCCATACGGACATTATATAATTATTCTATCTCTTTGTAAATGTAAGTGTCCTCATATTTGGTAAATACCATGGGAGAATCATCATTCTTGGATAATTATGAATCCCCCAATTCTTAGGGATAGCTTATGAAGGGGTATCAAGATCAAGAGAATTTATGTGTTGTTTTATTTATTAATCACTTCAATTGATGGTTGAAGAAGTATTGAAATCCATGAATATATTAGACCCTATAGGGGAATTTTCAATTTCCATCAATGGTACAATGAATCATTATGATCTATACGAGAGACTGATCTTCTTATCTTTTGAGGTCCCCACTACAGTTGGCATAGATATCACCTAAAAAAGGTATAGTGAATATATTAATTTATTGTGGAATATAATATCTTGATCTTCCCACATGATTAATATTTTAGGGGGATCATAGTCATTGTCGAAGAATCTATAGGTGATTTCAGGTGTCATTACTAATCTATTAGGAGTAGGGAAAACCCTTTTTGTTTAACATATGTTAATTTATTTTATTCCTATAGAAGAATACATTATCCTTTTGGGATTCAAAAGGTTAAAAAGAGAAGATATCCCCACACAAAATTTCATTATTTCTATAAATGGGGTATTTAATGAATAGATATAATATTCATAAAACATCCACATAGATATGAATCCATGGAATCCCAAGAAGACCATTATACGATGTGTCCTAATAGATGACCATGAAAAATAAATTAGAGAATAATAACTCAAACTACAAATTCATCTTGTCCTTTCCTAGTGTATTTATCTCTCATATATCATACCCTCAAATGGTTGTCTTCATAGGGGAAAATCATCTATATTTTATCCTAGGAATCAGAGGGTTCAGATTGGTATAATATTAATTCGAAATCCATTATAAATTAGAGAACATCTAGGATGGAAATTATTAATATTTCTATAAAAATTCATGGGTATGATATATACTTGAATAATTTGTTCTTATTATTTCTACATGAAGTAAATTATACGATGGAATTCTACTAAAGTTGTTTCTACTCGATAAGCCTCAACTGCAGCTTCTTTTGTTTGAAAATTTTGGGGACTGTAGAGGGACTCAATAATCACCTACCTGAGTTATATTGAAGGATACATATTTTCTATATTTTTCATCATAGATAATCTATACTCCATATATCTAATAATCTTAAACTTCTAAATGGGAGGTATGAACATAAAATCCAGGTAATGTTTGGTAGAATTTTTCATAGGACCAAATTTGTTTGAGTTGGAATATACTATAACCTGGGTACACGTTTAAGGTAGATTTTTTTACTTATTTTGTGTATTGAGAATGTATACTCACATGTCTATGATGATTTAGAAGCATCACTCTCACTTCCCTTTCATCTGAAATAATTCGGTTTAGATGTTCATTGGAAGGGTTTGGGGGTATCTCATTATTATTTCTTTTCCAAATAATGTTATTTTCCTTATGTATTTACCACATATATGGAAGATAAATTTGATTAACTAGTGTATTAGTATTATCCATGAATTATTATTATTCTATTTCCTTTACTTTGGTGACCTTCACCATCTCCTTGATCATGTATAGGGAACTATAGTTAAGATATATATATATATATATATATTTATTTATCATTAGACAAGGGGTATGTTAATTGGAAAAAATTGACATGAATGAATAATAGTTCATCATATGAAAGGGGTTTCATTTAGTGGGTTGGTTCTCATTACCTAATATATGAGGTAAATATGTCCATGAGATTTAGGTCCAGTTTTGGATTGAGATGAGACTCTTATTCATGTGCCCTATTATACTTTTTATGATTAAATATTCCTTAGTAGGATATGTCTGATGGGATCTCTTTGGATGATTTATTAGGTGAAAATTCCATGATTTGTTGTTGGAGTTGTTCTATAATAGCATAGTGATATTTATCAATTATATATTAGGTTATCTAGTTATCACTATTTTTGTGATGCTGGGTTGGAATTTTTTTTCAAGTTTCCTACTTCTTTTGGTTGGGTGGTGGTTACGTGGAAAACATGTAGTGAAGATTCTAATATTATCACCTTTTCGGAAGCAATCATTCCATAGATGGTTTCTGTAAAGAAAAAATATTATTATATAGTCTGAAATAAACTAGAAAGATAATGGTAGTCATCAATAAGATCACTAGGTTCAAACTCTATTGGTTTCTTGGGATCCGGTAGATTTAGCTGGTTATTATCATTTGAAGGTATAAATTAATAAAAACCCTCTTTGTTTTAAAATTATTTGATTTTGTTCGTCCATTCGTCAAATAATTGGGATCATTAGTCTCTTTTTTTACTTATTTTCATGGGATTTTTTCTATTACCTTCTCTCAGTATAAGTTTTGTGTGATTACAAGGCTTCCCATGTGTTAAAATATACACTAGAAACCAGTTTGAGTGTGACAATAGTAGTTTCATCCTTTCCAAAACTATTTCTGTGTTCCATGATCATTGGACAAAAATTTCCTATGGATTTCTAGATGACGTACTCCTGTCTCCAAGACTTATTATCAAACACTGTGAAACCATTTTGATACATAAAAAATTTAAGTAGGGTGGTATATTTATCACAAATATTTTCAATATGGAGTTTCAAAAATTTCTCCTATATGGGCGGGGTAATTAATGAGTGTAATGGGCTATTCCATTTGGTGATAATGTTGGTGAACATTTTATATTCATTATTTTTTATGTTTGTGAGGTTAAAGATCAACCTTTTTTTCATGGAGATATGTTAATAGAGGAATTGATGATGAAGGTATTCCCAGGCTTTGATGGATCATATGTGGGAGCTAGTGGAAAATATGCATAGTCCAGAAATTGGTAACATGAATCTAGACATATAATCTTCCAACCGACAGGAAATATTTTTAATTATTCAGACACTTGAGTAATGAAGTAGGGTATAGAGGAATGGAAATATAAGGAGTGTTATGGATCACTAGAGATAATTTATAGACTACCACCGAAAAAGGGTATTCTATTTATGATCAGGAAACACATATGATAGACCATATCGTTTAGGGTCACTTGATGAGGACAACAACAATTTTTTAGATTGAAGTGTCAGATCCATGCGTCATGAATGGGCATGGTACATTGTGACATAACATCAAGGTTATATAATTTCCTTGCATAATAGGAATATGGGTTATGTTAATCATGAATCAATGTATTTGGATGAAGGATAATTATTCAGGGAAGATATCTAAGGGATTTCTGTGAATCACACTAGGGTGAAAGATTCTCATTTGATATTGATAGTATAAGGCCCCAGCCTTAAAACTTACTTAATCTTGAGTTATTACAAGATTACACATTGAGGATCTTTTCGGGTTTAGAGTTTTAGAGAATTAGATCATAAAACTTGCATTAAATTCCACATATAAACAAAGTGGTTACATAAAGATAGTATTCTTTATTCCCATCAATGGAAACATATTTAAAATAAACATGGATTCTTTCTTGACACTTCCTTGACACTATCATCATATCATGTACCTTTCCCTTGACCTGTGAAAAACATTTCAAAAAACTTGGGATGAGCATAAAAAGCTCAGTAAGGGATATAAAAATATGGAAAGGAAACATGGGTACATATATACATAAGGATGAGATCATACATTACCCATAAAACATAATCACTTTAACATACCTCATCAAATCATGAATAAATCATAGAAATCATAAGACATAAAGGTATCTTGAGGCTTTCATAACATTCTTAAGTAGGGAGTAACCCTCTTGGTTACGTTTGGAATACCCATCACAGTATATTCCCTAAATCTATTCGGAGAAACCTTAACGTTTCACTCCTTCGCGTTACCCAATGCATTGGAGAGCTATATCGGGCTCACCCGCCCTTATTTTATCACGAAACCACCCGTCTTTATAATAATTCCCAAGAACCTCAACATAATCGTATCACATAAAACATGCATAAAGGAAACATAACATTTCCACCTTTCAATCACAAGATATCAATACAACACATTGATATAAAATCATTATGAAAACCATTTTCAATACAAAAATAAAAGAAAATTAAAACATGGTATTTATTTTTCTTTTAAAAAGAAGGTATGGCTTGTAGAGGAACCCAAAACTCAAATAATGGTCAAGGCGGCGGAGAAGTCATTGTCACCGCATACGTGCGACAAAAACATTCCCTTTTGTCATTTTGTAAAACACTTCGTATAAAAAAATATTCCTTTTGGATAAACGTAAAAGTAAAAGGGGTTTATACACCGTATAAAAGAAGGTTGTGTATAAAACAAAATATGCCTCAATGAAAGGAGATTGAGACGAAGTCCCATACCTCGGGTCCGACTTGACTCAGTCGTTCTTTAATGTCCTGAATAATAAACTTGAGTTAATTTCTACTTTTTTACGAACCTTTTTCAAGTTCATTATTCCTTTTATATCACTAATTTCCATGTCATGAATACTATGTAATTATTTAAGTTAATAACGGTCGTTTTAACGATCATTGGTACTTGAGTCAAAAATACGCCCTTTATAATTACAAGTTGTTCATGTATCCATTATATCCAGAATGGTATTCATGATGTAGATATTATATAAGTCATATATATCCAGTACATGCATGAATTTATAATATTACATAATCATTTAGAGGTAAGAAATGAAATGCACCGTTCATGGAGACGGTAAGCCGTACGTACGCATGAACGCTACTTCCATTTATATTTCATATTTTCTAGAATGGAATCATAATGATATAAGTGTATATTATAATTCAAGGATAATATCATATATAATATCATAGTTCCATCCTTTATACGTCCCACATATAGTATTTAACGAATCAAATCACTTTGAGGGGGCGGTAGTCAGCACTTCCTTAAATGAAGATATCGCGTTTACCCATAATGGAAACCATAAAGGTATGCCCAAAATGAAAAAAACAGAAGCTTAAGGAAAATATAAACATATTATATATCATATATAAAAATAGTGACATCATAATGGCCACCTTTGAAGGTGTTAAATGAGTATTGAACAATCATCGTTTCGGGATGCAGAATTTCTCCATCCACGGAAACCGTATGTTATTTAACCATTTGATGTAGTTGTGTGAGAGTGTAGCTCGAATAAATCTTATAAAAACATCCTAGTATATTTAAGATACTTGTTTTGTTACAAAAGAAGTAAATAAAAAGAGTTTAGGGGGTTGGAGAAGCAAAATAAAACAAATGAACATGAGAGAATGAATTACCTTTAAAAGTGTAACTCCTTTTGATTTGAGCCTAAAGGCTTACTTTGAAAGGATTCTGCCCAAAGAAAATACTATAGAATGAGGAGAGGGATGTGGAGAGAGTAAATGGGAAGGGGTTGGCCGAGACAAAGGCTTGAGGAGTGTGTGAAATGAGGTAGAGGTGGGGGCCTTTTATAAGAGGAGAGGAGGGGCACTTTTGGAAATCATGAAACTATTATTTTATTTTCAAAAGTGTTTCGAATTTATAAGGTCCCAAATTGATATATTTCGAAGATAAGATGATAATTATTTGAAATATTCCCATCCAATAGTTTTTGGACAAGTGTAGGTCTTAGATATTACATTGTCTTTCCATTTTATTTTAATCGTTAAATAATGTGGTCATCGCTGCATCATCATGACGTCATAAATAATTTAATTTATATAATGTCTAAAAATTATAAAAAAATAATATTATGTAGGAAATATTTTTATCTTTCTAATGAATATTTATAGACAAAAATATGATTAGTATAACCCCTTCTAAAAATTGTTTTAGTAAAAAAATTTATGTTAGTGTCATTTTCACCTTTATTTAAAAAAAGGCATTAAAGTCATTATCTCACCCAAGTGGCTCCATGGGGTCCCCTAAATCGACCCATGGGTTATCTTGGTCGGCCATGACACAACCAATAGGGTTAGGACATGTGTCAAGCTCATCTCATACTATTAAAACATTATTTTTACCTTAAACTACACTAATTACCACTAATCGCGATTAATGAAAAAAAAGTTACTATTCACCAAAAAATTATTTTCATCCCATTGAACCACATTTTACATACTAATGACAACCATGTATGTCAGATTTTCAAAATTCAATACACATTAGTGGTAAACTTTCATTTAACTGAAAAATCAGTTTGCTTGATTACCACTTAGTGGTTTCACTATTCATCAAAAATTGAAGTTTTTCAGAAAATTACCAAAAATTCACCCTAAGATATATTTGATATTCTGAATTCAAAAATGAAGTCCATTTTACAAAATTAAAAACATATAAGTCACATTAATTAATTTAATAATTAATTCGCGCTGTCATGACAAATAGCGTGTTTTTATGAAACAATAAGTATCAAAAGATTGACACCAGTTTAAGTCCAATTTCAAAGTGAAATTGATTCCAATGGACACCATTGGATTAAATGGTAAAAATATATTATAATTCCACTTCAAAACCAATTAAAAAGATAATCTAATCATATAAATAAATTAGATACATAAATAGTTTTGATGTAAAATGCAGTATTTTTCACTATTCATTAAAAAATGAACATTGTCTGAAAAATACCAAAAATTAACACAAAGTAAATTTTGATGTCCCAATCATAAAGAATAAGTTTATTTTGACAAACATTGTTTATAAAATTTTCAAAATATAGATTTAAAAAGGGTTTTCCATCATAAGGCAGTAAAACAATCTTTTAAGAATATTAGTGTATTCCATGCTTAAGATTGGATTTATTTTCATTTTAAGCCTCTAAAACACTATCTAATTCATTAATAGACCTAGATAAAAATATCTTTTATTCATTACTTACTTGGGATGTTACAGATAAGGATCACAGGGAATATCTGGGCTTTTAACAAGGTGAGTTTCCATTTGGTTTATAAGACATGGGTTCATATAAAGGATATTTTGGGAGAAATAAACACTCAAGAACAATGTTACTTAAAACTAGATATGATTCTTTATAAGTTCCATGAATTATTTTGGATAATTAAAACACATGACCAAAGAATTTGGTTATAGAAATAAGGCTATCCAAATAGTGTTATGGAACCCCAATTTTTTTTTCTCTTTATACCAAAAAAATTATCACAGTGAAGGGATGTGATAAATCATTTCTATAACTTTCTCTTAGAATATAAGTATCACACAAGCTGAATATGGATTTTGATTATTTTTAGTTATAATCCTAAAAAGAATTGTGTTTTTTTAGTTTGTCTCAAACATTTTCTTTTTCCCTAAAGTTAAATAACATAGTGAGTAAAGAGTTGAATTTTTATTTGAACACACATGATTGGGTTTCCTTAAGGAATGTTTTTCATCTCCTTCACTATAAATTATTCATCTTGAAATTTTGAAAATGGAGGATTGAATTTTGTGGTTGTACCACTTTGACTATATCATATATAGATTAATTTCCAGATGTGTGGACCATAAATTATGGAGATATGTGACATGTTAGAAAAAGTATGACTCATGACAACAAGAAAACATGAACACAAATTTTAATCAGAGAATAATTTTTTTCAATTTATCACTCAAGGTTCTCAGATCATGAATAATGGCATGGGAAAAACATGCAAAGGATGATGATTGTGAATCTCATTGTGGTGATGGGAAGCACTGTGATTTTTTTAGGGTTCAAGATTGTTATATTACATTTTATAAAGGTACAGAAACCTCAATATGATAGAAAAATGGATCATATTTCCGACATAGGGGATGAAATTCAGATTCTAGCAGATGGTCACTTCAATCTAGATATAGTCCTCTCCATGTTCCATGGATAATGTCTGGAAATATGACTTACATAAGACTCAATACTTTGATTATGTGTTGTGCTGTTTAGAAATATTATGGGGGTATCCCAAACCTTGATGGACTATGTATTGTCTCTTTTGGTCCTTTGATAATGAGTGACAATGGATAATGATCTCAGTAGTTTAATGTGACTCAACAATATACAAATTTCAAGTAGTTTAACAATATGTAAAAATTACATATTTGTTCTATAGTTTAGTTTTATTTTACATAAACCTTGTTATACAATGTCTAATGTCATATTGTTATTAATAAATGTGGAAAACATTTATTCAAATCACAAGGCTATGGATAGATATCCATATTATGGGTCCCCTTATATTCACCTTGTTCATATATATGAATATTAGAGTCTCTAATATTAGACTATTCTTGATAATTTCATGTTTTGGAGTGTTAAACCATTTATTCCTCCCATATTTAGTCATGATACTCCCAGTGACACCCAATAGGATATACATCCCAAACCAATAAACTCATATGAATCATTCTCAACATGAGAAACTTGAGGTGGTTGAAAAACCCAAACTAAGATGCATAAGGGTAAATGATGAATTGTGATAAGAAACATGGGTATATATTATTATAGAATGAGTATATTGATGGTAGTAACCATGGTGAGGAGTCTCATATTGATATTTTTCATATTCAAGAGGATAACATTTTACATATTCTGATTTTTTACGAACATGATACACACATGAGTAAAATAAACTTATCTTATTACTAAAAATATATGAGACAAGTTTTGAATGGTGGGTGATTTGATTTATCACAATGATGATTTGGTAGAATTTATGATTTTTTGGGTAGTCATTATTGTTTTTTAATATACATCTTGTAAGGATATGAATCAATCAACATAAATGTTTCTTTAATTAAATCCTCTGCTTAGTACCGCCTAATAAGCATAATGTGGTTTTTAAGAAATTGTGGGTAGTCCAAAAATAGAAAATTTTGGAATATATTTTTATCTTATAAAATATGAATAATTTCACACATATTTCTTATGAAACTCCCAATATAAATCAAATTCAATCATAAAGAGAGAATCATCTTATCAAGTCAATCAAAATATTCATGCGGCTTCTTAAAAATAGATATGGATATTTTTTTGGGGAATAAAATGACTTCCTACTTAACTTTAGGTCCATAATGTATTTGAAGAAACAATATAAAGTTTCAGAGACTAAATTTGTAGGGTGATTTTATCAGAAATTTATAAATGGGTAAAAGATAAAATATTTTAGTGTCACTTCAAATCTTATGATGACAGGAATCAATCCACTAAAAATTCATTAATAGTAATGTCTCTCATAGTGAATTGAATCATATGCAATGGAATTGAAGGTGGGATTCACATTAGTGTAATGAAATTTATTAGAGGGATTGAGGCTGGCACACTAAGATAAAATGAGTAATTTTCATTTGTAAATTTTCATACAATGACATATGAGATTAAGAGAACTCATCAACTTTCCCCAGTACAAATCATTCTATTTTTAGTGAAAATGTTGTGATATTATATTGTTGATTGTGGCTAGGACCATGGTGGATAATATAATACTTACTATATATCTTGTATAGATATGAATGAATCCATATGTAGTTTTTGAGGAAAAGGTAACCCACACATATTTGACTCATATATATGTGAAATGGGTATTTTGTTTCTTAAAATGTAAATTCATCCACCATTCCACAGGTTAATGTATCTAACTATTTTTAAGTAGAAGGGATCTCTCAGTTAAGGGGGATTTCACAAAAGGGGGTATTTTCACAATCTTTCTGTCAAATGGGGGAGATTAAATTTGGTACCGACCAAGAATAAGGGAATGTTATAATAGTGGTGAACCAAGTTTTGTGGCCATGATAATATACTTGGAATTCAATAAATATTTTGTAAAAATATAAATCAATACATGTACAGTTATTATATATAAATCCATCTACATGGATCTAGATTTTGTGCCGGGGGAGGGAATATTTTGTTTCATTATGGTAAGGCCCAAACCAGGTGGTATATAATTCACTACATATCTTGTAATTTCATTAATCATGCTAGACATTTTTCTTAATTAAAATACCCATATATATATCAAAATCATATATAGGAGAAAATAAAAAGGTAAATTATTATTATAAATTTTATGGTTGGGCCTAGGATTCAGGAGTTTGGGAATCACTTGGTATTATGTATTGATATGAATAAAGACAATCATAGTTCTTGAATGAGAATTACCTATAAATATCTTACTCATATAATGAGAGAGAGCGTTTTTGAGATTGTTTATGGGCCTAGTATATGGGATCTATGAATCACTATGAATTATGTATAAACAATAATCAATCTACATATAGTTTTTATGGAAATAACAGGGCCCCTTTTATAGATATGACTCATATGTTTGGAAAAGGTGTGTTTATTCTGAGAATGATTTTATAAATGAAATAAAATATTTTGAAATCTCTAACATAGATCCAAATATTAAAAAGGATGGGGGTCCATGTTCATATTTTTATTATGGGGAGGGTTTCTAGTTTAATGGAAGAGTACTCAGAACAATTTATATATCTTACAGTAATGGGAATCAATGATAACTTTTTTAAAGATAATTATTACATACATATATCAATCATGTGTATAAGGAATATGAGGAATTAATTCTATAATGTATGGGACGACCATATTAAAAGGATGATGGAAAGGATCAAAACTATAAAATAGGGGAGAAAGCGACTATATATAGTGGGATAAAATTAACAGTTTTGAGACAAGAAGGATAGACTTCCACATTAAGGTTTAACATTATGTGGAGGGAATGCATACCAAATTTTTAAATGTGATACAATAAGTATTATTATTTTCTTCTATGTAAATTAATAACACTAATACTAGTGATTTATTTAATACATGTATACTTCTTAAGAAGTGTTGGTCCCTTTGATTCTATGTGGAGTGAGAAAAGACACAACATATATGAGACGAATGAAGGTTCGATCACTGATATATTTTGAGGAATATTAAATTTTGGTGTAGATATGGGAAACAAAGTATTAATGATTCCTCGAATTTGTGGTTGGAACTATGGTGGGGGATCTAGAGATCAATATATATCTAAAATTAATTTTAATTATGGTACATGTTGTTCATTTATGTAAATTTATTTACACTGATATGGCTCAAATACATGTAGTGGGTATTTATTCTACATGGATCAGACTCTTATACGGTTCATGGGTCTCATTGGATGGATGATTATAAGTTGTTTACGGTCTTATGGGATGGATCCTATTTCATGTTTATTAACATCATGTAATGAGTAAATTGTTATATAACTCATTATCATGTGAATAATACATCATCGTGTAGTTTGACATCATGTGAATAGGTTTTGGATGTTATACAGTCTAATGTATTACCTCAATTACATAGGTTCTCATGAAAAAATTTGGAAAACTATTTATTGAGAAATGTCACATTATTGGTTGAGTGATGTGTTCCCTTGTTAATGGATAAATAGAGTGAGATCCATTGGAGAATACCTAATGTATGTTTTTTGTTTTATCCCAATTCTGTTTCAACATTGGAGGTTTCTTTCCTAGTATTAATAGGGTTTTGAGAAGCAACACCATCTCTATTTTTCAAAATGAGTGGAGGCAGACCTTCTTATTGAAGGCCGACACAATAAAATCTTAATTGAATTCTAGGTTGTTCTATTATACAAAAATATTCTAATCAAGTCATTATAACTCATAATATAACTTTTATGATATTTCATATTTTTTTTAGATTTCCACATATAGATATTCATAGTGGGGGTAACAAAAAATTTATTGGTATAACAATGTCAATTAAATTGATAAATAAATATTGGTTTTAATGAGTGGTTTTGTGGGTTGGGTACCATTAGCTCACAAGGCATGCTATATTTTTTGCCCAATATGTATATTCTATTTTTTATCATTTTATAGAGTATATTTGATAAACTATTATTGAATTCCTATATCTATCCAATTTTCACTAGATGATAATGAGACAAATGGTTGGATGTGATGTTGTACTATTAATACATCCACTTCAACATAAAATATTAGATGTTTGTTCCATTTTTTATTAATATAGTGTGATTGGTGACAAATTGTAGTGATGGTATCGAACATCACGAATTTGATAATTTTGTTTTTCCTAACTTCCTTGAGGGTTACACCCTTGGCCCATTTATAAAATAAATCAATAGACATAAGAATGTACTTAAACAGCTTGGATTTAGCTGGGAGATATAGTGATGTGGAATCCTTTCACCATATGTAAAATAAATAAGAGAATATGATTTTTTTGAAATAACTATAGGGGATGATGGATTATGTGTGCATGTATCTCATAGGAAGGACATAACTTGATGTATTCTACACAGTCCCATATCTTTTCAGGTTTTATATAAGGAGGGAACCTAATTTGGTTGGAGAGCCTTGTTAATTACTAATGGACACTATAGGATCATACATGGACCTATTATATTATAGCATAGGTATCTCCTACAATGATGTATCTAAGATGGAATCTATTGAAGCTTTATTTATATAGGAACTTCTATTCATTCGACACATCATTGAGGGTAATTTTTGATGCCCAATTTCAAATATCTTTCTTTTTGGATTCTTCTAAAGGAGGGTTTTATTTTTGAGGTAGTATTTTTTGTGGCACACACATATAATATAATATGTCATATAATCTTCCTCTGGGGTAGTGTTGATGATATTAATCGCTTCTATGTCATAGATAATTAATGAGGAAAGAACCCTTCAGTTTATTAAGAGAATGATTATTTCATCATGGAAAATAGTTCCTAGATCTATGATATAATTGGAAAGAACATTATAATGGGTAAGTGATTAATGTATAATTTTATTTAGAAAATATTAGTTTTTAAATTCCAACATCAGTCTTCTTACATAACCAATGATGGTGGTGAATTCTTCTTTCTTGGTGGGGTATTTTCTATTTATTTGTTTAATTTATATATCCAAATCACTATTAAACTTTCAATTGTATATAAAAAGATACATGTATTTATAAAGGACTATGATAATTGTTTTTTATTTAGACTCATTATTAATGAATACCACTAATAAAAAGAAGGAATTTTGAAACTTTTCTTTGGTTGGGATGATAAAGTCAATCCCCAAACTAAGCTTGTTGAGATTTGAGAATTCCATTTTTTTTCTAGTCAAACATTGAGAGTCTCCATCAAAACAAATTTTCCAAGTTTGAGTATTGTAATTATCATTGAAAAACAATTATCTTAGTAAATAATTGTTAACTGGTGTTCTCTCTATGGTAGGATGTGATGCAAGAAAATTGGATATCACTTTCCATTTTATTTCCTATTATAAAATGAATCAATTTCATTATTAATATTGGATGATATATGATCTAAAAATATTTCTAATAAATATTGAGTTTTTGAGAATATACATGAGGTGTTGTATATTAGAGACCAATTGAACTACCTGGTTCTGTTAGTAACGTAAATAAATTTACTATAAAAATGACTGTAAGTAAATTATTCCCAATATTGTAATATTAGGTCTTAGTTTGTAACATTGTTTAGCTAGTGTAGTAGGGGATTTTCTCCATCCATGTATCATTTTTCTATTTGTTATGGGAACCAATAAATTTCCCCTTAAAATAATATTTATTAGATTCGTGGCTTCACTCTTATAAGGAGAATTAAAATTGGTGGATGAAAAAGGTATTTTTGGAGGTTCTTAAATGATATATGGAAGTATTCATCCCATTGATTGTAAATGAATTATTTGAAAAAAATCATGAAGGGTAGTAATTTAAATTACCAATTGGCTATGAAATGATCGATATAAGAGAGACATCCATAGAGTCTCCTCAATTTCACGAGGTTTTGGGGGTGGTAAAATGTCAAGGATGGCCTTGTTTTTCACTAGATTGAAATCAATTACACTATTTCATAACAAAAACCAACTAATTTATCTAATATTACCTGAAATACACACTTTAGTTGGTTCATATTTTAAAATTTTCAATATACTTTTTGAACATTGATTGGATGGTCACCATGCTTCCTGGACATAATTATGAGATCAATGATATGACAATATATAATTATACCTAGTATGGTTTTGAAAATATGATGCATAACATGATATAAAGTAGAGATAAAAAATTACAAACAGTAAGGAATGTAGTCATAGTATAATATTCATGGATGTCCTCTAATGTAAGTGACTTTCTTGTCTCAAAGGTAAATCATATTACGATTATACCATGAGTACCTATCTGTAAAGAAAAGTGGTTGAAATCATTCAGTTGCATCGACTTAGATCCATGTAATCAAAAAAATGAAGTCATCCTTTTGGTAGTATCAGAAAAGTTCACTAAAATCAAGGAATAAATTGGTCTACCAATTTCTCTTCATAACATGGATGATTTTTTTAATCTATTTTAGGAATTACACCTCTAAAATACGTAATATTTAATAAGTTTATCGACATCAGACTCCACCATAAAAGGTTGTGAAGGACTCATTTACACATATTTTTAATTAAAACCTTTATAATCTTTAGGAAGGACTAGGTAATTGGAATACACATTTGGTTTTAATCCACTCCTATTTCGACATTTATTAAAGAACACACAATGATTCTTCATCGAGAATGAAATTTACATCTTATTGTCTTCCCAGATAATGGAAGAATATATTAATAAAGGCCACACATCCACTTTATTTCCAAGATTTTCTTATTTGAGGACATTAATGGTGGTGGAGACACCTTACTCAATTTTCAGAGAGGAATCCCTATGGCCATTATATAATTATTCTATCTCTGTGCAAATGTATGTGTTCTTAGATTTTGTAAATAGCATTTGCTAATCATCATTTATGGTGAATTATAAATCCCTCCAGGGCATGGGAATAACTTATGAATGGATATCAAGATAGAGATAATTTATGTGTTTTTTTCATTATTATTCACTACTATTGATGGTTGGAGAAGTATTGAGATCCTTGGATATAAGGGATTCCAGAGGTGAATTTTCAATTTCTATTAATGGTACAACGAATCATAATAATCTTTATAAGAAACTGATCTAACTATATTTTGAGGTCCCTACAATAGTTGGCATGGATGTCACCTCATAAAGAATGTCTAGTGAAGATATTAATTTAAAGTGGACTATCAGGTCTTGATTTTACCACATGATCTATTTTATAGGGGGAATATAGTCATTGTCAAGGAAGCTATAGGGGATTTTAGGGGTAGTTCCTAATCCATTAGGAGTGGAAAACCCCCTTTTTTGTTTAACATTTGTTACTTTATTTAATTCTTGTAGAACCCTACCTTATCATTTTGGGATTCACAAGGTTAAAAAGAGACACTGTCCCCACACATCATTTCATAATTTATATCAATAGGGTATTTAATTAATTTATATAATATCGATTAAACTTTAATATAGATATTAATCAATGGCATCCCAAGAAGAAAATTATATATCGTGTCCTGATAAATGACCATGAAAAATACATTAGACAATAATACCTTGAACTAGGCATTGATATTGATATTTATAAGTTCCTTTTTCTGTCTTATATTATACCCTTGAATGGTCATATTCATGGGGGAAAATCATCTATATTTTATCCTATACATCAGAGGGATTTGATTGGGAAAATATTAATCCCGAGTCCATTATCAATTATAGAATGTCTAGAGTTGAAATTATTAATCTTTCTAGAAATTTTCATGGGTATGATATAGCCCTGAATTCCTTCTTCTTGGTATTTTTATTTTAAGTAAATAAAAGTATGGAATTTTACTGAAGTGGCTTCTACTCGATAAGCCTCGACTAAAACACAGAAGATGAATGCTAAAATTATTTTTAATATAATACATATAAAATTCATTAAAATCGTTAACTAAAAGCATTATATTCAATTTATTATGGAAAAATGCGTTTGTTTGAATAAATATTTTTTTTAAGAAAAATATTTTCTTTATTCTCACGCATTTTTAATTTACCATTCTAATTAATTTGTCACCATAGAAATCCTTTTATATACATGTGTAAACCATAGTTTTTAATAATTTAGTTAATTCTATTCATAGCCACCATTAAAACAGATAGTTAATTGCTATCCAATTAAATAATAATATTATAGTATTATGTTATGGTTCATTTAAAATCAATGTTTCATTTAACATGAAATATCAAAAATATTTAATCTATCTCAAAGAAAAAATATTCCACAAAATATCAGAATGTTATTATTATGAGTTATATAACATTTGGATCAAAACATAATGAAATAAGTAACAAGGAATTTAACATTAAATTCCATGAGTAATGAGATAATAATGATATAATATTTCAAATATGTAGTATATACACGAAAAAATAAAATTATATGCTTAATAAAAAGTTTTTCATAAAAAGGAATTTTGATATGTGAAACCCTTAAAAAATTTATATTACATGTATCAAACCCATTGATGGAAAAATATTATTTTTTCTAAATACTATGATTTATAAGAGAAATATATTATAATGAAATAATTTTTTAGTGAATAAAATTAAACCCATATATAATTGATTGTTATAGAAAAAATTAAAACATGTCTCAAGGAATTTAAATTATGGCCAGGAACCCCTTACCCTATACTTTTTCTTAGTGAAACAAATTCAAACATCCTTGTATAATTAATTTTATTTTATTAGTAATAGGAATAAGAAAATTATTCATTGTTTTTTAATTTATAAAATATTTTTATAATTTATTATTACCTATATATTAATTAATTACTATTAAAATTAACATTCATGTTTTAGTTTTTCCATTTCTATAACATGCTTTGTTTTGAATGATTCATTTTATTAGTCTCATCAATAGATTTATCTAATATAGAATTTTAATTATAAGGTAATATATTAATTTTATATAGTAAAATATCCCCATATCCATTACATGTAATATATGGTGATGGTTTTCAGGTAATTAAAGAAAAATTATATAATTTGATAATTATTAAATAAACAAAATAAATAATTTCTTTTGGAAAATATACTTTTGAATATTACCACACAAAAATTATAAAAACATAGAAAATTCATAATTTATTAATTTAAATTACACTATTTTTATAGTAAGAAATGGGATACAAATTATAAAAATGTTCATGTAGGTTGTAAAAACTCCCAATATTAGAAGAATTTATAACCATTTAACAAGTAAGAACATGCTATCATATAGTGATAATACGAATTTTATAAAAGTATAATATTTTAAAAAATAGTTTCTAGAGTGAAAAATGTGACTAATAATCTTTATTTTAGTTGAATTATTCTTCCCATATGTTATTTAAACAATATGTATTATCTTTAATTTAGAACTATCAGTATGAATATGAGGTTTTGGAGTATAGTGGGAAAATTCAGAAGGGGCTTGCAGTTCTTTGGAGAGCTATTGAGGCCAAAAACTAACCATAGGGTACCATCAACATTGCATTAGGATATGTTTTAGATCCATATCTTTTCATCGATTTCCAACCAAGAGGTGAACATGTAGTGGCCATTTGGTTGTCCATTGGTAATCTAATGGAATCCAACATCTCACTAATATGCTTTTTCGATGAGATTTTAATGAGTGACCGTGATTTAATTTCATCTTAAATCCCTATTTTGTAACTTTATATTTTTCCCTAACATAAACATAACCTGTATAGATAAATAGGTATTTCCTTGGTGGAATTCTACTCCTCTATATCAATTTTAATGCATTAGAAGATCAATTCACCGCGTTTGATCCCTACAAATAATTCGATCATTGTTTATCACTTAGATAACTATTTATTCATAGTTTCTTTTTTGAAAATATTAAACTGTGAATTTGGTACTGATCTAGGTTCATTGGTTTTTTAGGCTTGAGTTTAGTAGATTTAAAAGGTTATTTTTCTTTGTGATAAATGTGATCAGTGTTTTTGGTCTATCTCTTGGGATCCTAATGCTTTTATATTTGTTCTTGATGTGTATGCTCGTATAAAAACTGTACAATTGTACATTTAAAAATATTTGTTAAATTGGGACCATAAATTAAATGTGTTAGTGTCTCCCAGAAACTTGGAGTTCACTTTCAATGTTGAAATATCGAGACATAAGTATCCAAGAAAGGGGATTCAAAAATTGAAACATTAAATTGAATTGATGTTTAAACACTGAGAGTTTTATATCCTTGAAAAATGGTTAATGGGTTTCTAAAGATTCTTATGGTTCACCTTCTGTAAAATATAGTTGAATTATATTATTATTACCATTTTTTAATCAAATTTTTAATTGATAAAATATGTTTCATTGAAGTTTATGGCTGATTGTTAATTAAATAACAACTATTAATTAAGATCATGATTAAGTTTACCCAATTATAGTATTATTGGGGACCTTGATGTAATTATAATGGTTTGGTGTTCCTTTTAATATGATATTACTATTGGGTGTCCTTGATGTGATTCAATGGATCTAGTATTCAAATTATTATCATTGTTAATGTTGGTGACCTTATAGGGATTCCAAGTATATATTGTTCCATTTTTTATTATTATGATGGTCAGGGGACCATGGAAGTGGAACATTGGATAGAGACATCCATCATTGTAAAAAGTAGTTATGGTGGACCCCAAGAAACTCCATCAACCAAAGGGATTAAGGTATATAATATTTATAAATTGATATATCACAATATATTATCCATTTATTCACGTAATGATATAAATTACTCAGTCTAGATAAACTTTTGATACCATTGGTGGTGGCATACTGTGTTTTACTCCAAACCAAATCAAACCAATAATGTTACCTAAGAAGTATTCATGAATATAAGTCTTGATAATATAATACCACATGTGAGTGATGGGAGATCAAGTTTGTTATGATAAGTGAATGGGTGGTGATATTGGAAATTTCCTTATAAGTAGTTGGGATATATATTTTTTTATTTGTAATTATTTTTAGAATTTTCTTATTTACTATATGAACTAGATTTTATTTCATCAAGGATATACATTTTTGTATTATTATATACTTTTATTAATGTGATATTGTGATGGTGTTTTATAGATGAAATTGTTATAATTTTTACTCAAATGTTTACTTTGGTTAGAGGTTATAGTCTCTATAAGATATCATATAGACCCTATATACTAGAAGGCCGCCTTTGGAATATAGAGTATGACAACCCAACTTTTTACTTCAAACCTATACTTGATTTATTACATAAAACTTTCACTTGATAAAACACGGAAGATAGAGAGGTATAATGTATTTGGGGATTAGGAAAATTACATAACAACTTAAAACATGAAATACAACATCTTTATTGAAAACGACTTTTACATGCCCCCTACATTCCATCGTACTTAGCAATGCATGGGATAACCGGATTATATGCATAAGAAAAGGGTGAGCTATAAAGCCCAGTAAGGGAATAATCATGGAATAACATGAGTAATAATATTCATTTTAGACAATAGGCATATCAATATATCACAAGAGAAGCATAAAAATAAAGTTATGATAAATCATGATAATCATAACATAGAAATGTGGCAACAATACTTAACATGGAATTAGCACGAGCCAAGGCTCATTGTACATGGAGCATGAGTAAATCCTCATTGCACATGAAGCACAAGTAAAACCTAATTGCACTTGAATTAGCAAAAGTAAACAGCCATTGAACATGATGAATCATGATACTATACTTTACCCAATGTATTGGAGCGCTATTAGGGCACACCCTTCTAAAACATTTCATTTCATAAATAAGTGTGCGACATGGATCATATAACATGGATTCATAAAACAAAATAATTTATTACATGATAAAGGAATGTGGAATTCATACATGTAACCTTATAATAAATAAGTAAATGTGCATAAAGGAGAATACCCATGATAGAGAAATGAGCATGGTATTCAAAACACAGTAACATTGGCTTAGAAAATCGATGCAATTTCCGCAGTGTAACAGAGTGATGTAAGAATTAATAAAAATGGTTGATGAGGGAGAAAAGGTTTTCACATCATATTTACATTAAATTTAAACTACTAGGGTCATATAGATACATGTACCAACAATTTTAATGTAATTTAGATTCATGATACAAAACAATTTCTTGAATGTAAGTGATGAGAGAGATATTTCTTTCAGAGTTTCGGCATAGTAACAGGTGTACATGAGAGGAATTTAAGGAGAGGGAAAGGGGTATACCACCAGTAAAACATAAGTATGGAGGTATGGGAGATGTGAAAAACCATACCCCAACATTTTTAATTGAAATTAAAAGGGCATAACAACTTAAAGAAAATTGGACAAAATGAGAAAGGAAAAAAAAACCCTTACTTGGAAGTGTGCTTCCAAAGGCTTGAGAGAGGCTTGAGAGAGGATTTTTGGGAACTTGGGGCACCTTGGGAGGATTTTAGGGAGAGTAGGGCAGAGGTTGGACGATCTACAAAGGCTTTTAGTGTGGAAGAAGTGGGAGCTATGGTGGGTTTATATAGGAAAGGTATCAGAATTCTTTATTATTTAGGGTTGGGACACCTCACATTAAACTAATTCAAACCACAAACCAGCCCATGGTTTTTGCCCATGGTTTTTGACAAAGGGGAGTGGAAAGAAATATTTTATAATGAAAAATTCCGAAAAACTTAAAATAATGTGGTTTCTTATGTGGAGGTGAGTCACACTCCCAAGGAAAACAATTTAAAAAGACAAGATGTTTAATAATCCTTGAAGGGTCCATTAATGCTTTTTAAAATAAATAAAAGAAACCCAAAATCACATTATTTTTATGGTAAAAGATATATTGGACGAACAAAAGGATTATAGTATTTTATTACATCACTATTGGGTCATTATGATGTCATAAAACACATTTTATATTTAAACCGTATTTAATTTTTAACCAAAAATTTGGCTCTCTCAGAAAATTATAAAAAAATAACCATTTGATAATTTCAACATCCTGATTCACAAAATAATATTCATTTTATCTAAATAATTTTATAAATATGTTAATTTTCACTATTAAAATAAAAACAGACATTTATTGAAAATTCATGGGTTTTGACAAAAATGACATTCAATGCTTAATAAGAATTACTATTGCATTCATAAAATTATACAATAATTTATATTTAATAAAAATTAATTTAATAATAATATTAATATTTTATTAAAATATTATTTAATACAAAAATCCATTAATTCATTAAAATAGATTTCTTATTTGAATATTAATTAAAAAACTATTTGAGCTTTAAAAACAATTTACAATGTAACAAAAATAACTTTAAAATATATTCATTATTATATAAAAAAATAATATACATATCCAAAGTGATAAGGTCTTGTTACATAACCCTTTATAACACCCACATAAGACTGAAGAGTGAGGTGTGTGATGGTGACAGACTCTTGGGGAGGCTCGGATAACTTTGCTCGGGTGGTAATGCCTCTCGACTTCCACTCATCTCGTAGGTGGTCCCTCTCAAGCTTAACATATTGAATCTCAGCATGGTATTGGTCAAGACCGAATCCTAATGACACCACCTCTTGTCTGAGTTCTAAAAAATGGGCTTCATATGGGGCATATCTACTCGATGAGGCAATCGCTTCCTTTGTCTGAGTAAATTGTATTCATTAAAGTCCTATATTTATAATAATCATATGATCACTGTTCAATGAATATATTATCAATGGTCACAATTCTTAACATAAAACCAAAGAATTTGACATATTATATAAACATTTTACATAAAGAGACATTAATTAGATCAAGAGGAATTTACATTAATGAAAGTTTGGGTTTTTACAATCTTCCCCCTTAAGAAATTTCACAATCGAAATTTCCTTTTCCCACACTAAAAAAATGCGGGTAACTTTGCTTTATCACTTCCCCTGATTCCCATGTCTCTTCTTAAAATATGTGGTTTCACCACAACACCTTGACGAGTAGCATTGTATTATTTCGTAGAACATTTTTTCTATGATCTATGATCTTCACTAGTTGCTCGTCATAAGAAAGATCATCCTTTAACTGTACCACCTCTGAAGACTGTACATGTGAAGGGTCCAGTATGTACTTCCTTAAGATGGGTACATGAAAGACATCATGTACTTGGGCCATAGTATGTGTAAGTGCTAGTCCATAGGGCATAGCCCCAACATGATCAAGAATGTCCAAGGGGATGATGTACCATGGACTTAACTTCACTTTCCTTCCAAACCTCATGACCTTATTCCACGGAGATATGTGTAGAAAAACCATGTCGCCAAATTTAAACTCAAGGTCTCATCGACGATTATTTTCATAACTCTTCTTTCGACTCTGGGCTGCCTTGATATGATTCTGAATGGTTTTCACCTTCTCTTCCATTTTTTGGACCGTTTCTGGTCCAAGCAGCTTACACTCACCAACCTCATCCCAACAAATCAGTGTTCTACACCTTTAAGTTCACATTATAGTTTTTTAGAGGCTACCGACTAGGGGTGATGACCTGATCTAAATAACGGATAGAATATAACCTTGAACAAGATATAAAAAATCAAATAAATAACCTAAAAACAAACAAATACTTATGAAATAAAGTTAAAATGAAATTAAATAATAAAATCATGTTCTGATAATTGAAATGATTCATATAGACTCATGACTATATTATAACACATCAATAGATCACCCACTAGGCCAACACATATATTTCATAAAAATGATACAATATATAGAAGTATCCACTATCATTCCCAATATAGAGTATAAACCCAATCACCAAAATCTATCAAGATGCACGATCTTGACCCCCAGAGTGCACATTAGTAGGCCACCTTTATTACACAAAGTTATTACTATTCCCTATACACTATGAATCATGTGACCGACATTGAAGTAGAAATAAGGATTAACACATGAAATGGTGTTTTTATAAATTATGTGAGAAATAAATCTTTGTAGGTCATTACAAATGGTGAACCTATCACTGAAAAAATTAGAATATTTAAATCCCTTAAATTGACTATCAATATTCTTTTTAGGTGTAAAAACCTCCTTCTCTTTGAAGCACCTCCTTTGGAATTCATATTAAGGACAATAGTATTGGTATTTTGGAAGAAATAATAGATATAGAACATGTATAATGATGATATAAAGAGATTTAGATAGGGGTTTATTGAAGTGGATGGGTTGATAGGTTTGAATAAGTGAATAGTGGAGATGGCCTTTTATAAGTGAGGGAAATGAAGCCCCCTGATAACTACATCAAAATTTCCTAAAATAATCAAATCTAATAAAGTAATTCCCCATAAAAATATTCTTAATGAATATAAATTATATCTTGGGAAGGGTAAGGTTTAAATATTCACATCCAATGGGAATTTCAGAAGTTCAATAGTCATTTTAAAATGTATCTTTTTAGTTTATCCCCCATGGTAAACTCATTTTTTGGTTAATTGGCGTAAGAATATTTTACTATTTTCACAGTTATTTAGGATCAAAAATTAAATTAACCTTATTATATAATAAAAATTATTTATATTTCAATCATAGAATCAATTTTCCTAATTCCACTCACAATATTGGTATTATATAACATAAAATATATCCCTCAAATGTAATGAGAATGCATGTTTTCAAAGAGAAAAAAATTAATAAGTTTAATATTTTTTATTTAAAAATTTTACATGAAAATGATTAAAATGACCTATAACGAATGAATAGATATATAATTTAACAAATTTTCTTTTAATCCCATTTATAGTTTTAGTTATTAAAATCTTAAAAAGAAATGGAAATTGTTAATAAAGACCTGTATTTTTAACTATGAATAAAAAAATTATCTTCTCAAAAAATTATCCAAAATTCATTCTAAGATAATTTTTTAGATAATGATTTAATTTTGAACATTATTATTCAAAATAAATTTTCTAAAATAGTCAAAAATTAATTTTAAAATATGTTTGAAAAATGTGACCATAATATTTTTCAGCAAAATATTATTTTTTGAGCATAAAATTGGATTTATTCATTTATCGTGTCTTGAAAACACAAAAGATGAATGTTAAAATGATTTTTAATATAAGACATATAAAATTCATTAAAATCATTAACTAAAAGCTTTATATTCAATTTATTATGGAAAAATGTGTTTGTTTGAATAAATATTGTTTTTAATAAAAATATTTTCTTTATGCTCATGTATTTTTAATTTACCATTCTAATTAATTTGTCACCATGGAAATCCTTTTATATACATGTGTAAATCATAATTTTTAATAATTTAGTTAATGCTATTTATAGCCACCATTAAAACAGATAGTTAATCACTATCCAATTAAATTATAATATTATAGTATTATGTTATGGTTCATTTAAATTTGATGTTGCATTTAACATGAAATATCGAAAATATTTAATCTATCTCAAAGAAAAAACATTCCACAAAATCTCAGGGTGTTATTGTTATGAGTTATATAACATTTGGATTAAAACATAAGGAAATAAGTAACAAGGAATTGAACATTAAATTCCATGAATAATGAGATAATAATGATATAATATTTCAAATATGTAGTATATACACAAAAAAACATTATATGATTAATAAAAAGTTTTTCATAAAAAGGAATGTTGATATGTGAAACCCTTAAAAAATTTATATTACATGTATCAAACCCATTTATAGAAAAATATTATTTTTTCTAAATACTATGATTTATAAGAAAAATATATTATAATGAAATAATTTTTTAGTGAATAAAATGAAACCCATATAAAATTGATTGTTATATAAAAAATTAACACATGTCTTAAAGAATTTAAATTATGGCCAGGAAACCCTTACCCTATACTTTCTCTTAGTGAAACAAATTTAAACATCCTTGTATAATTATTTTTATTTTATTAGTAATAAGAATAAGAAAATTATTCATTGTTTTCTAATTTATAAAATATTTTTATAATTTCTTATTACCTATATATTAATTAATTACTATTAAAATTAACATTCATGTTTTAGTTTTTCCTTTTCTATAACATGGTTTGTTTTGAATGATTCATTCCATTAGTCTCGTCAATAGATTTATCTAATATAGAATTTTAATTATAAGGTAATATATTAATTTTATATAGTAAAATATCCCTATATCAATTACATGTAATATATGAGGATGGTTTTCAGGTAATGAAAGAAAAATTATATAATTTGATAATTATTAAATACACAAAATAAATAATTTATTTTGGAAAATATACTTTTGAATATTACCACACAAAAATTATAAAAACATAGAAAATTCATAATTTATTAATTTAAATTAAACTATTTTTATAGTAAGTAATGGGATACAAATTATAAAAATGTTCATGTAGGTTGTAAAAACTCCCAATATTAGAAGAATTTATAACCATTTAATAAGTAAGAACATGCTATCGTATAATGATAATACGAATTTTATAAAAGTATAATGTTTTAATAAATAGTTTCTAGAGTGAAAAATGTGACTAATAATCTCTATTTTAGTTGAATTATTCTTCCCATATGTTATTTAAAAAATATTTATTATCTTTAATATAGAGGTATCAGGATGAATATGAGGTTTTGGAGTATAGTTGGAAAATTCATAAGGGACTTGCAGTTCTTTGGAGAGATATCGAGGACAAAAACTAACCAGAGGGTACCATCAACATTGCATTAGCATATGTTTTAAACCCATATCTTTTCATGTATTACCAACCAGGAGGTGAACATGTAGTGGCCATTTGGTTGTCCATTGGTAATCTAATGGAATCCAACATCTCACTAATGTGCTTTTCTGATGAGATTTTAATGAGTGACCATGATTTAATTTCATTTTAAATCCCTATTTTGCAACTTTATATTTTTCCCTAACATAAACATAACCTGTATAGATAAATAGGTATTTCCTTGGTGGAATTTTACTCCTCTAAATCAATTGTTATGCATTAGAAGATCAATTAACCGCGTTTGATCCCTACAAATAATTAGATCATTGTTTATGACTTAGATAACTATTTATCCATAGTTTCTTTTTTGAAAATAAAAATTGTGAATTTGGTACTGATCTAGGTTCATTGGATTTTTAGGATTGAGTTTAGTAGTTAAAAAAGGTTATTTTTCTTTGTGATAAATGTGATCAATGTTTTTGGTCTATCTCTTGGGATCTTAATGATTTTATATTTTTTCTTTATGTGTATCCTTGTATAGAAACCGTACAATTATAAATTTAAAAATATTGGTTAAATCGGGACCATAAATTAAATCTGTTAGTGTCTCACAGAAACTAGGAGTTCACTTTCAATGTTTAAATATCAAGACATAAGTATCCAAGAAAGGTGATTCAAAAATTGAAACATTAAATTGAATTGATGTTTAAACACTGGGAGTTTTATATCCTTGGAAAATGGTTAATGGGTTTCTAAAGATTCTTATGGTACACCTTCTGTAAAATATAGTTGAATTATATTTTTATTACCATTTTTAATTAAATTTTTAACTGATAAAATATGTTTCATTAAATTTTATGGCTGATTGTTAATTAAATGACAACTATTAATTATGATCATGATTAAGTTTACCCAATTATAGTATTATTGGGGACCTTGATGTGATTCTAATGGTTTGGTGTTCCTTTTAATATGATATTACTATTGGGTGTCCTTGATGTGATTCAATGGATCTAGTATTCAAATTATTATCATTGTTAATGTTGGTGACCTTATAGTGATTTTAAGTATATATTGTTCCATTTTTTATTATTATTATGGTCGGGGGACCATGGAAGTGGAACATTGGATAGAGACATCCATCATTGTAAAAAGTAGTTATGGTGGACCCCAAGAAACTCCATCAACCAAAGGGATTAAGGTATATAATATTTATACATTAATATATCATAATATATTTTCCATTTATTCATGTAATGATATAAATTACACAGTCTAGATAAACATTTGATACCATTGGTGGTGGCATACTGTGTTTTACTCCAAACCAAATCAAACCAATAATGTTACCTAAGAAGTCTTAATGAATATAAGTCTTGATAAGAGAATACCACATGTGAGTGATGGGAGGTCAAGTTTGTGATGATAAGTGAATGGGTGGTGATATTGGAAATTTCCTTATAAGTAGTTGGGATATATATTTTTTTATTTGTAATTATTGTTAGAATTTTCTTATTTACTATATGAACTAGATTTTATTTCATCAAGGATATAAATTTTTGTATTATTATATACTTTTATTAATGTGATCTTATGATGGTGTTTTATAGATGAATTTTTTATAATTTTTACTCAAATGTTTACTTTGGTCAGAGGTTATAGTCTCTCCAATATATCATATAGACCCTATGTACTAGAAGGCCGCCTTTGGCATATGGAGTATGACAACCCTACTTTTTCCTTCAAACCTATACTTGATTTATTACATAAAACTTTCACTTGATAAAACAAGGAAGATAGAGGTGTATAGTGTATTTGGGGATTAGGAACATTACATAACAACTTAAAACATGAAATACAACATCTTTATTGAAAACGACCTTTACATGCCCACTACATTCCATCGTACTTAGCAATGCATGGGATAACCGGATTACATGCATAAGAAAAGGGTGAGCTATAAAGCCCAGTAAGGGAATAATAAGGGAATAACATGAGGAATAATATTCATTTTAGACAATAGGAATATCAATATATCACAAGAGAAGCATAAACATAAAGTTATGATAAATCATGATAATCATAGCATAGAAATGTGGCAACAATACTTAACTTGGAATTAGCACGAGCCAAGGCTCATTGTACATGGAGCATGTGTAAATCTTCATTGCACATGAAGCACAAGTAAATCCTAATTTCACTTGAATTATAAAAAGGAAACAGCCATTGAACATGATGTATCATGATACTATACTTTACCCAATGCATTGGAGCGCTATATGGGCACACCCTTCTAAAACATTTCATTTCATAAATAAGTGTGCGACATGGATCATATAACATGGATTCATAAAACAAAATAATTTATTCCATGATAAAAGAATTTGGAATTCATAAATGTAACCTTATAATAAATAATTAAATGTGCATAACAGAGAATACCCATGATAGAGAAATGAGCATGGTATTCACAACACAGTAACATTGGCTTAGAAAATCGATGCAATTTCCGCAGCATAACAGAGTGATCTAAGAATTAATAAAAATGGTTGATGAGAGAGAAAAGGTTTTCCCATAATATTTACATTAAATTGAAAGTACGGGGGTCATATAGATACATTTACTAACAATTGTAATGGAATTTAGATTCATGATACAAAATAATTGCTTGAATGTGAGTGATGAGGGAGATATTTCTTTCAGAGTTTCGGCATAGTAACAGGTGTACATGAGAGGAATTTCAGGAGAGGGAAAGGGGTATCCCACTAGTAAAACATACATAGGGAATTATGAGAGATGTGAGAAACTATACCCCAACATTGGAAATTGAAATTAAATGGGCATAACAACTTAAAGAAAATTTGAAAAAATGAGAAAGGAAAAAAAACCCTTACTTGGAAGTGTGCTTCCAAAGGCTTGAGAGAGGATTGAGAGAGGATTATTGGGAACATGGGGCACCTTTTGAGGATTATAGGGAGAGTAGGGTAGAGGTTGGATGATCTAAAAAGGCTTTGAGTGAGGAGGAACTGGGAGCTATGGTGGGTTTATATAGGAAAGGTATCAGAATTCTTTATTATTTAGGGTTGGGACACCTCACATTAAACTAATTCAAACCACAAACCAGCCCATGGTTTTTTCCCATGGTTTTTTCCAATGGGGAGTGGAAAGAAATATTTTATAAATAAAAATTCCGAACATCTTAAAATAATGTGGTTGCTTATGTGGAGGTGAGTCACACTCCCAAGGAAAACAATTTAAAAAGACAAGATGTTTAATAATCCTTGAAGGGTCCATTAATTCTTTTTAAAATAAATCAAAGAAACCCAAAATCACATTATTTCTATGGTAAAACATATATTGGCCGAACCTAAGGCTTATAGTATTTTATTACATCTCTATTGGGTCATTATGATGTCATAAAACACTTTTTATATTTAAACCGTATTTAATTTTTAACCATAAATTTGACTGTCTCAGAAAATTATGAAAAATTAACCATTTGATAATTTCGTCATCCTGATTCCCAAAATAATATTCATTTTATCTAAATAATTTTCCAAATATGTTAATTTTCACTATTAAAATAAAAACAGACATTTATCGAAAATTCATGGGTTTTGAAAAAAATGACATTCAATGCTTAATAAGAATTACTATTGCATTCATAAAATTATACAATAATTTATTTTTAATAAAAATTAATTTAATAATAATAATAATATTTTATTAAAATATTATTTAATACAAAAATACATTAATTCATTAAAATAGATTTCTTAGTTGAATATTAATTAAAAAACTATTTGATATTTAAAAACAATTTACAATGTAACAAAAATAACGTTAAAATATATTCATTATTATATACAAAAATAATATACATATCCAAAGTGATAAGGTCTTGTTACATAACCCTTTATAACACCCACATAAGACCAAAGAGTGAGGTGTGTGATGGTGACAGACTCTTAGGGTGGCACGGATAACGTTGCTCGGGTGCTAATCCCTCTCAACTTCCACTCATCTCGTAGGAGGTCCCTCTCAAGCTTAACATATTTAATCTCAGCATGGTATTGGACAAGACCAAAGCCTAATGAAACCACCTCCTGTCTGAGTTCTAAAAAATGGGCTTCATATGGGGCACATCTACTGGATGAGGCAATCGCTTCCTTTGTCTGAGTAAATTGGATTCATTAAAGTCCTATATTTATAATAATCATGTGATCACTGTTCAATGAATATATTATCAATGGTCACAATTCTTAACATAAAACCAAAGAATTTGACATTTTATATAAACATTTTACATAAAGAGACATTTAATTAGATCAAGAGGAATTTCCATTAATGAAAGTTTAGGTTTTTACAATCTTCCCCCTTAAGAAATTTCACCATCGAAATTTCCTTTTCCCACACTAAAAAAATGTGGGTAACTCTGCTTTATCACTTCCACTGATTCCCATGTCGCATCTTAAAATATGTGGTTTCACCACAACACCTTGATGAGCAGCATTGTATTATTTCGTAGAACATTTTTTCTATGGTCTATGATCTTCACTAGTTGCTCCTCATAAAAAAGATCATCCTTCAACTATACCAACTCTGAAGAGTGTACCTGTGAAGGGTCCAGTATGTACTTCCTTAATATGGGTACATGAAAGACATCATGTACTTTGGCCATGGAATGTGTATGTTCTAGTCCATAGGCCATATCCCCAACACGATCAAGAATCTCCAAGGGGATGATGTACCATGGACTTAACTTCACTTTCCTTCCAAACCTCATGACCTTATTCCATGGATATATGTGTAGAAAAACCATGTCTCCAACTTTAAACTCAAGGTCACATCGATGGTTATCTTCATAACTATTCTTTCGACCCTGGGATTCCTTGATATGATTCTGAATGGTTTTCGCCTTCTATTCCATTTTTTGGACCGTTTCTGGACCAAGAAGCTTACAATCACCAACCTCATCCCAACACATCAGTGTTCTACACCTTTAAATTCACATTATAGTTTTTTAGAGGCTACCGACTTGGGGTGATGACCTGATCTAAATAACGGATAGAATATAACCTTGAACAAGATATAAAAAATCAAATAAATAACCTAAAAACAAAGAAATCCTTAAGAAATAAAGTTAAAATGAAATTAAATAATAAAAGCATGTTCTGATAATTGAAAAGATGCATATAGACTAACAACTATATTATAGCACATCAATAGATCACCCACTAGGCCAACACATATATTTCATAAAAATGATACAATATATAGAAGTATCCACTATCATTCCTAATATAGAGTATAAACCCAATCACTAAAATCTAGCAGGATGCATTATCCTGACCCCCAGAGTGCACATTAGTAGGCCACCTTTATAATACAAAGTTATAACTATTCCCTATACACTATGAATCATGTGACCGACATTGAAGTAGAAATAAGGATTAACACATGCAATGGTGTTTTTATAAATTGTGTGAGAAATAAATCTTTGTAGTCCATTACAAATGGTGAACCTATCATTAAAAAAAATAGAATATTTAAATCCCTTAAATTGACTATTAATATTCTTTTTAGGTGTAAAAACCTCCTTATCTTTGAAGCACCTCCTTTGTAATACCTATTAAGGACAATAGTGTTGGTATTTTGGAAGAAATAATAGATATAGAACATGTATACTGATGATGTAAAGAGATCTAGATAGGGTTTTACTGAAGTGGATGGGTTGAGAGGTTTGCATAAGTGAATAGTGGCGATGACCTTTTATAAGTGAGGGAAATGAAGCCCCCTGATAACTACATCAAAATTTCCTAAAATAATCAAATATAATAAAGTAATTCCCCATAAAAATATTCTTAATGACTATAAATTATATCTTGGGAAGGGTAAGGTTTAAATATTCACATCCAATGGGAATTTCAGAAGTTCAATAGTCATTTTAAAATGTATCTTTTTAGTTTATCCCCCATGGTAAACTCATTTTTAGGTTAATTGGCGTAAGAATATTTTACTATTTTCACAGTTATTTAGGATCAAAAATTAAGTTAACCTTATTATATAATATAAATTATTTATATTTGAATCATAGAATCAATTTTTCCTAATTCCATTCACAATATTACTATTATATAACATAAAATATATCCCTCAAATGTGATGAGAATGCATGTTTTCAAAGAGAAAAAAATTAATAAGTTTAATATTTTTTATATAAAATTTTTACATGAAAATGATTAAAATGACCTAAAATGAATGAATATATATATATAATTTAACAAATTTTCTTTTAATACCATTTATAGTTTTAGTTATTAAATGCTTAAAAAGAAATGACAATTGTTAATAAAGACCTATATTTTTAACTATGAATCAAAAAATTATCTTCACAAAAAATTATCCAAAATTCATACTAAGATAATTTTTTAGATAATGATTTAATTTTGAACATTATTCTTCAAAATAAATTTTATAAAATAGTAAAAAAATAATTTTAAAATACGTTTGAAAAATGTGACTATAATATTTTTCAGAAAAATATTATTTTTTGAGCATAAAATTGGATTCATTCATTTATCATGTCTTGAAAACATAGAAGATGAATGTTAAAATTATTTTTAATATAATACATATACAATTCATTAAAATCATTAACTAAAAGGTTTATATTCAATTTATTATGGAAAAATGTGTTTGTTTGAATAAATATTGTTTTTAATAAAAATATTTTCTTTATTATCACGTATTTTTAATTTACCATTCTAATTAATTTGTCACCATGGAAATCCTTTTATATACTTGTGTAAACTATAGTTTTTAATAATTTAGTTAATGATATTCATAGACACCATTAAAACAGATAGTTAATTTCTATACAATTAAATAATAATATTATAGTATTATGTTATGGTTCATTTAAATTCGATGTTGCATTTAACATGAAATATCGAAAATATTTAATCTATCTCAAAGAAAAAATATTCCACAAAATCTCAAGGTGTTATTGTTATGAGTTATATAACATTTGGATCAAAACATAATGAAATAAGTAACAAGGAATTGAACATTAAATTCCATGAATAATGAGAAAATAATGATATAATATTTCAAATATTTAGTATATACACCAAAAAAATTATATGCTTAATAAAAAGTTTTTCATAAAAAGGAATTTTGATATGTGAAAACCTTAAAAAATTTATAATACATGTATCAAACCCATTTATGGAAAAATATTATTTTTTCTAAATACTATGATTTATAAGAAAAATATATTATAATGAAATAATTTTTTAGTGAATAAAATGAAACCCATATAAAATTGATTGTTATAGAAAAAATTAAAACATGTCTCAAGGAATTTAAATTATGGCCAAGAACCCCTTACCCTATACTTTCTCTTAGTGAAACAAATTCAAACATCCTTGTATAATTAATTTTATTTTATTAGTAATAGGAATAAGAAAATTATTCATTGGTTTTTAATTTAAAAAATCTTTTTATAATTTCTTATTACCTATATATTAATTAATTACTATTAAAATTAACATTCATGTTTTAGTTTTTCCTTTTCTATAATATGGTTTGTTTTGAATTATTCATTCCATTAGTCTCATCAATAGATTTATCTAATATAGAATTTTAATTATAAGGTAATATATTAATTTTATATAGTAAAATATCCCCATATACATTACATGTAATATATGGTGATGGTTTTCAGGTAATGAATGAAACATTCTATAATTTGATAATTATTAAATAAGCAAAATAAATAATTTATTTTGGAAAATATACTTTTTTATATTAAAACACAAATATTATAAAAACATAGAAAATTCATAATTTATTAATTTAAATTACACTATTTTTATAGTAAGTAATGGGATACAAATTATAAAAATGTTCATGTAGGTTGTAAAAACTCCCAATATTAGAATAATTTATAACCATTTAATAAGTAAGAACATGCTATCGTATAGTGATTATACGAATTTTATAAAAGTATAATGTTTTAATAAATAGTTTCTAGAGTGAAAAATGTGACTAATAATCTCTATTTTAGTTGAATTATTCTTCCCATATGTTATTTAAACAATATGTATTATCTTTAATTTAAAACTATCATGATGAATATGAGGTTTTTGAGTATAGTTGGAAAATTCAGAAGGGACTTGCAGTTCTTTGGAGAGATATCGAGGCCAAAAACTAACCAGATGGTACCATCAACATTGCATTAGGATATGTTTTAGACCCATATCTTTTCATGGATTTCAAACCAGGAGGTGAACATGTAGTGGCCATTTGGTTGTCCATTGGTAATCTAATGGAATCCAACATCTCACTAATGTGCTTTTTTGATGAGATTTTAATGAGTGACCGTGATTTAATTTCATCTTAAATCCCTATTTTGTAACTTTATATTTTTTCCTAACATAAACATAACCTGTATAGATAAATAGGTATTTCCTTGGTGTAATTTTACTCTTCTATATCAATTGTTATGCATTAGAAGATCAATTCACCGTGTTTGATCCCTACAAATAATTCGATCATTTTTATGACTTAGATAACTATTTATTCATAGTTTCTTTTTTGAAAATAAAAATTGTGAATTTGGTACTGATCTAGGTTCATTGGATTTTTAGGCTTGCTTTTAGTAGTTATAAAAGGTTATTTTTCTTTGTGATAAATGTGATCAATGTTTTTGGTCTATCTCTTGGGATCTTAATGCTTTTATATTTGTTCTTTATGTGTATCCTTGTATAAAAACTGTAGAATTGTACATTTAAAAATATTGGTTAAATTGGGACCAGAAATTAAATGTGTTAGTGTCTCCCAGAAACTAGGAGTTCACTTTCAATGTTTAAATATCGAGACATAAGTATCCAAGAAAGGTGATTCAAAAATTGAAACATTAAATTGAATTGACGTTTAAACACTGGGAGTTTTATATCCTTGAAAAATGGTTAATGGGTTTCTAAAGATTCTTATGGTGCACCTTCTGTAAAATATAGTTGATTTATATTGTTATTACCATTTTTTAATTAAATTTTTAATTGATAAAATATGTTTCATTGAATTTTATGGCTGATTGTTAATTAAATGACAACTATTAATTATGATCATGATTAAGTTTACCCAATTAAAGTATTATTGGGGACCTTGATGTGATTCTAATGGTTTGGTGTTCCTTTTAATATGATATTACTATTGGGTGTCCCTGATGTGATTTGATGGATCTAGTATTCAAATTATTATCATTGTTAATGTCGGTGACCTTATAGTGATTCCAAGTATATATTGTTCCATTTTTTATTATTATGATGGTCAGGGGACCATGGAAGTGGATCATTGGATAGAGACATCCATCATTATAAAAAGTAGTTATGGTGGACCCCAAGAAACTCCATCAACAAAAGGGATTAAGGTATATAATATTTATACATTGATATATCACAATATATTTTCCATTTATTCATGTAATGATATAAATTACTCAGTCTAGATAAACTTTTGATACCATTGGTGGTGGCATACTGTGTTTTACTCCAAACCAAATCAAACCAATAATGTTACCTAAGAAGTCTTCATGAATATAAGTCTTGATAAGAGAATACCACATTTGAGTGATGGGAGATCAAGTTTGTGATGATAAGTGAATGGGTGGTGATATTGGAAATTTCGTTATAAGTAGATGGGATATATATATTTTTATTTGTAATTATTGTTAGAATTTTCTTATTTACTATATGAACTATATTTTATTTCATCAAGGATATAAATTTTTGTATTATTATATACTTTTATTAATGTGATCTTGTGATGGGGTTTTATAGATGAAATTGTTATAATTTTTACTCAAATGTTTAGTTTGGTTAGAGGTCATAGTCTCTCCAAGATATCAAATAGACCCTATATACTAGAAGGCTGCCTTTGGCATATGGTGTATGACGACCCTACTTTTTTACTTCAAACATATACTTGATTTATTACATAAAACTTTCACTTGATAAAACATGGAAGATATAGAGGTATAGTGTATTTGGGGATTAGGAACATTACATAACAACTTAAAACATGAAATACAACATCTTTATTGAAAATGACCTTTACATGCCCACTACATTCCATCGTACTTAGCAATGCATGGGATAACCAGATTACATGCATAAGAAAAGGGTGAGCTATAAAGCCCAGCAATGGAATAATAATGGAGTAAAATGAGGAATAATATTCATTTTAGACAATAGGAATATCAATATATCACAAGAGAAGCATAAACATAAAGTTATGATATATCATGATAATCATAACATAGAAATGTGGCAACAATACTTAACATGGAATTAGCACGAGCCAAGGCTCATTGTACATGGAGCATGAGTAAATCCTCATTGAACATGAAGCACAAGTAAAAACTAATTTCACTTTAATTAGAAAAATTAAACAGCCATTGAACATGATGTATCATGATACTATACTTTACCCAATGCATTGGAGCGCTATACGGGCACACCCTTCTAAAACATTTCATTTCATAAATAAGTGTGCGACATGGATAATATAACATGGATTCATAAAAAATAATAATTTATTCCATGATAAAGGAATGTGGAATTCATACATGTAACCTTATAATAAATTAGTAAATGTGCATAAAGAAGAATACCCATGATAGATAAATGAGCATGGTATTCACAACACTGTAACATTGGCTTAGAAAATCGATGCAATTTCCGCAGTGTAACAGAGTGACGTAAGAATTAATAAAAATGGGTGATGAGAGAGAAAAGGTTTTCCCATCATATTTACATTAAATTTAAAGTACGGGGGTCATATAGATACATGTACCAACAATTGTAATGGAATTTAGATTCATGATACAAAACAATTGCTTGAATGTGAGTAATGAGAGAGATATTTCTTTCAGAGTTTCGGCATAGTAACAGGTGCACATGAGATGCATTTAAGGAGAGGGAAAGGGGTATCCCACTAGTAAAACATACGGAGGGAAGTATGGGAGATGTGCGAAACCATACCCCAACATTTGAAATTGAAATTAAAAGGGCATAACAACTTAAAGAAAATTGGACAAAATGAGAAAGGAAAAAAACCCTTACTTGGAAGTGTGATTCCAAAGGATTGAGAGATGCTTGAGAGAGGATTATTGGGAACTTGGGGCACCTTGTGAGGATTCTAGGGAGAGTAGGGCAGAGGTTGGACGATTTAAAAAGGCTTTGAGTGAGGAGGAAGTGGGAGCTATGGTGGGTTTATATAGGAAAGGTATCAGAAATCTTTATTATTTAGGGTTGGGACACCTCACATTAAACGAATTCAAACCACAAACCAGACCATGGTTTTTGCCCATGGTTTTTGACAATGGGGAGTGGAAAGAAATATTTTATAAATAAAAATTCCGAACATCTTAAAATAATGTGGTTGCTTATGTAGAGGTGAGTCACACTCCCAAGGAAAACAATTTAAAAAGACAAGATGTTTAATAATCCTAGAATGGTCCATTAATGCTTTTTAAAATAAATCAAAGAAACCCAAAATCACATTATTTCTATGGTAAAACATATATTGTCCGAACATAAGGCTTATAGTATTTTATTACATCACTATTGGGTCATTATGATGTCATAAAACCCATTTTATATTTAAACCGTATTTAATTTTTAACCAAATATTTGACTATCTCAGAAAATTATGAAAAAATCACCATTTGATAATTTCGAAATCCTGATTCCCAAAATAATATTCATTTTATCTAAATAATTTTCTAAATATGTTAATTTTCAGTATTAAAATAAAAACAGACATTTATCGAAAATTCATGGGTTTTGAAAAAAATGACATTCAATGCTTAATAAGAATTACTATTGTATTCATAAAATTAAAAAATAATTTATATTTAATAAAATTTAATTTAATAATAATAATAATATTTTATTAAAATATTATTTAATACAAAAATCCATTAATTCATTAAAATAGATTTCTTAGTTGAATATTAATTAAAAAACTATTTGATCTTTAAAAACAATTTACAATGTAACAAAAATAACTTTAAAATATATTCATTATTATATAAAAAATAATATACATATCCAAAGTGATAAGGCCTTGTTAAATAAAACTTTATAACACCCACATAAGAGCGAATTGTGAGGTGTGTGATGGTGGCAGACTCTAGGGGTGGCTCGGATAACATTGCTTGGGTGGTAATCCCTCTCAACTTCCACTCATCTCGTAGGCAGTCCCTCTCAAGCTTAACATATTGAATCTCAGCATGGTATTGGTCAAGACCGAAGCCTAATGACACCACCTCTTGTCCAAGTTCTAACAAATGGGCTTCATATGGGGCACATCTACTGGATGAGGCAATCGATTCCTTTGTCTGAGTAAATTGGATTCATTAAAGTCCTATATTTATAATAATCATGTGATCACTATTCAACAAATATATTAGAAATGGTCACAATTCTTAACATAAAACCAAATAATTTGACATTTTATATAAAAATTTTACATAAAGAGACATTTAATTAGATCAAGAGGAATTTCCATTAATGAAAGTTTGGGTTGTTACAATCTTCCGCCTTAAGAAATTCCACCATCGAAATTTCCTTTTCCCACACTAAAACAAATTCAGGTAACTCTGCTTTATCGATTCCACTGATTCCCATGTCGCTTCTTAAAATATGTGGTTTCACCACAACACCTTGACGAGCAAAATTGTATTATTTCATAGAACAAATTTTCTATGGTCTATGATCTTCACTAGTTTCTCCTCATAAGAAAGATCATCCTTTAATTGTACCACCTCTGAAGAGTTTACATGTGAAGGGTCCGGTATGTAATTCCTTAAGAGGGATACATGAAAGACATCATCTACTTTGGCCATGGTAAGTGTAAGTGCTAATCCATAGGCCATATCCCCAACACGATCAAGAATCTCCAAGGGGATGATGTACCATGGACTTAACTTCCCTTTCCTTCCAATCCTCATCACCTTATTCCATGAAGATATGTGTAGAAAAACCATGTCGCCAACTTTAAACTCAAGGTCTCATCGACGGTTATCTTCATAACTCTTTTTTCGACTCTGGGCTTCCTTGAAATGATTCTGAATGGTCTTCACCTTCTCTGCCATTTTTTCGACCGTTTCTGGTCCAAGCAGCTTACACTCACCAACCTCATCCCAACACATCAATGTTCTACACCTTTAAATTCACATTATAGTTTGTTAGAGGCTACCGACTAGGGGTGATGACCTGATCTAAATAATGGATAGAATATAACCTTGAACAAGATATAAAAAATCGAATAAATAACCTAAAAACAAAAAAATCCTTAAGAAATAAAGTTAAAATGAAATTAAATAATAAAAGCATGTTATGATAATTGAAATGATTCATATAGACTCACGACTATATTATAACACATCAATAGATCACTCACAAGGCCAACACATATATTTCATAAAAATGATACAATATATAGAAGTACCCACTATCATTCCAAATATAGAGTATAAACCCAATCACCAAAATCTATCAAGACGCACTATCCTAAACCCCAGAGTGCACATTAGTAGGCCACCTCTATAATACAGAGTTATAACTATGCCCTATACACTATGATTCATGTGACCAGCATTGAAGTAGAAATAAGGATTAACACGTGCAATGATGTTTTTATAGATTGTGTGAGAAATAAATATATGTAGTCCATTACAAATGGTGAACCTATCATTAAAACAAAATTGAATATTTAAATCCCTTAAATTGACTATCAATATTTTTTTAGGTGTAAAAACCTCCTTCTCTTTGAAGTACCTCCTTTGGAATACCTATTAAGGAAAATAATGTTGGTATTTTGGAAGAAATAATAGATATAGAACATGTATACTGAATATGTAAAGAGATTTAGATAGGGGTTTACTGAAGTGGATGGGTTGAGAGGTTTGAATAAGTGAATAGTGGCAGTGGCCTTTTAAAAGTGAGGGAAATGAAGCCCCATGATAACTACATCAAAATTTCCTAAAATAATCAAATCTAATAAAGTAATTCCATAAAAAAATATTCTTAATGACTATAAATTATATCTTGGGAAGGGTAAGATTTAAATATTCACATCCAATTAGACTTTCAGAAGTTCAATAGTCATTTTAAAATGTATCTTTTTAGTGTATCCCCCACGGTAAACTCATGTTTAGGTTAATTGGCGTAAGAATATTTTACTATTTTCACAGTTATTTAGGATCAAAAATTAAATTAACCTTATTATATAATATAAATTATTTATATTTCAATCATAAAATCAATTTTTCCTAATTCCATTCACAATATTGGTATTATATAACATAAAATTTATCCCTCAAATGTGATGAGAATGCATGTTTTCAAAGAGAAAAAAAATAATAACTTTAATATTTTTTAATTAAAAATTTTACATGAAAATGATTAAAATGACCTAAAATGAATGAATAGATATATAATTTAACAAATGTTCTTTTAATACTATTTATATTTTTAGTTATTGAATTCTTAAAAAGAAATGACAATTGTTAATAAAGACCTGTATTTTTAACTATGAATCAAAAAATTATCTTCTCAAAAAATTATCCAAAATTCATATTAAGATAATTTTTTAGATAATGATTTAATTTTGAAAATTATTCTTAAAAATAAATTTTCTAAAATAGTAAAAAATTAATTTTAAAATACGTTTGGAAAATGTGACTATAATATTTTTCAGAAAAATATTATGTTTTGAGCATAAAATTGGATTCATTCATTTATCGTGTCTTGAAAACACAGAAGATGAATGTTAAAATGATTTTTAATATAATACATATACAATTCATTTAAATCGTTAACTAAAAGCTTTATATTCAATTTATTATGAAAAAATGTGTTTGTTTGAATAAATATTGTTTTTTAGAAAAATATTTTCTTTATTCTCACGTATTTTTAATTTACCATTCTAATTAATTTTTCTCCATGGAAATCCTTTTATATATATTTGTAAACCATAGTATTTAATAATTTAGTTAATGATATTCATAGCCACCATTAAAACAGATAGTTAATTGCTATCCAATTAAATAATAATATTATAGTATTATGTTATGGTTCATTTAAATTCAATGTTGCATTTAACATGAAATATCAAAAATATTTAATCTATCTCAAAGAAAAAATATTCCACAAAATCTCAGGGTGTTATTGTTATGAGTTATATAACATTTGGATCAAAACATAATGAAATAAGTAACAAGGAATTGAACATTAAATTCCATTAATAATGAGATAATAATGATATAATATTTCAAATATGTAGTATATACACCAAAAAAATGAAATTATATGCTTAATAAAAAGTTTTTTATAAAAAGGAATTTTGATGTGTGAAACCCTTAAAAAATTTAAATTACATGTATCAAACCCATTGATGGAAAAATATTATTTTTTCTAAATACTATGATTTATAAGAAAAATATATTATAATGAAATAATTTTTTAGTGAATAAAATGAAACCCATATAAAATTGATTGTTATAGAAAAAATTAAAACATGTCTCAAGGAATTTAAATTATGGCCAGGAACCTCTTACCCTATACTTTCTCTTAGTGAAACAAACTCAAACATCCTTGTATAATTAATTTTATTTTATTAGTAATAAGAATAAGAAAATTATTCATTGTTTTTTAATTTAAAAAATCTTTTTATAATTTCTTATTACCTATATATTAATTAATTACTATTAAAATTAACATTCATGTTTTAGTTTTTTCTTTTCTATAACATGCTTTATTTTTAATGATTCATTCCATTTGTCTCATCAATAGATTTATCTAATATAGAATTTTAATTATAAGGTAATATATGAATTTTATATATTAAAATATCCCCATATCCATTACATGTAATATATGGTGATGGTTTTCAGGTAATGAAAGAAAAATTATATAATTTGATAATTATTAAATAAACAAAATAAATAATTTCTTTTGGAAAATATACTTTTTAATATTACCACACAAAAATTATAAAAACATAGAAAATTAATAATTTATTAATTTAAATTAAACTATTTTTATAGTAAGTAATGGGATACAAATTATAAAAATGTTCATGTAGGTTGTAAGAACTCCCATTATTTGAATAATTTATAACTATTTAATAAGTAAGAACATGCTATCGTATAGTGATAATACGGATTTTATAAAAGTATAATGTTTTAATAAATAGTTTCTAGAGTAAAAAATGTGACTAATAATCTCTATTTTAGTTGAATTATTCTTCCCATATGTTATTTAAACAATATGTATTATCTTTAATTTAGAACTATCAGGATGAATTTTCGGTTTTGGAGTATAGTGGGAAAATTCAGAAGGGACTTGCAGCTCTTTGGAGAGCTATCGAGGCCAAAAACTAAACAGACGGTACCATCAACATTGCATTAGGATATGTTTTAGACCCATATATTTTCATGGATTACCAACAAGGAGGTGAACATGTAGTGGCCATTTGGTTTTCCATTGGTAATCTAATGGAATCCAACATCTCACTGATTCCCATGTCGCATCTTAAAATATGCGGTTTCACCACAACACCTTAATGAGCAACATTGTATTATTTCGTAGAACATTTTTTCTATGGTCTATGATCTTCACTAGTTGCTCCTCATAAGAAAGATAATCCTTTAACTATACCACCTCTGAAGAGTGTACATGTGAAGGGTCCTGTATGTACTTCCTTAAGAGGGGTACATGAAAGACATCATGTTCTTTGGCCATGATATGTGTAAGTGGTAGTCCATAGGCCATAGCCCCAACACGATCAAGAATCTCCAAGGGGATGATGTACCACAGACTTAACTTCCCTTTCCTTCCAAACCTCATGGCCTTATTCCACGGAGATATGTGTAGAAAAACCATGTCGCCAAGTTTAAACTCAAGGTCTCATCGACGGTTATCTTTATAACTCTTCTTTCGACTCTAGGCTGCCTTGATATGATTCTGAATGGTTTTCACCTTCTCTTCCATTTTTTCGACCGTTTCTGGTCCAAGCAGCTTACACTCACCAACCTCATCCCAACACATCAGTCTTCTACACCTTTAAATTCACATTATAGTTTGTTAGAGGCTACCGACTAGGGGTGATGACCTGATCTAAATAATGGATAGAATATAACCTTGAACAAGATATAAAAAATTGAATAAATAACCTAAAAATAAACAAATCCTTAAGAAATAATGTTAAAATGAAATTAAATAAAAAAGCATGTTCTGATAATTGAAATGATTCATATAGACTCACGACTATATTATAACACATAAATAGATCACCCACTAGGAAAACACGTATATTTCATAAAAATGATACAATATATAGAAGTATCCACTATCATTCCAAATACAGAGTATAAACCCAATCACCAAAATCTATCAAGATGCACTATCCTGACCCCCAGAGTTCACATTAGTAGGCCACCTCTATAATACAAAGTTATAACTATTCCCTATATACTACGATTCTTGTGACCGACATTGAAGTAGAAATAAGGATTAACACATGAAATGGTGTTTTTATAAATTGTGTGAGAAATAAATCTTTGTAGTCCATTAAAAATGGTGAACCTATCATTAAAATAAAATTGAATATTTAAATCCCTTAAATTGACTATCAATATTCTTTTTAGGTGTAAAAACCTCCTTCTCTTTGAAGCACCTCCTTTGGAATACCTATTAAGGACAATAGTGTTGGTATTTTGGAAGAAAGAATAGATATAGAACATGTATACTGATGATGTAAAGAGATTTAGATAGAGGTTTACTGAAGTGGATGGGTTGAGAGGTTTGAATAAGTGAATAGTGGAGGTGGCCTTTTATAAGTGAGGGAAATGAAGCCCCATGATAACTACATCAAAATTTCCTAAAATAATCAAATATAATAAAGTAATTCCCCATAAAAATATTCTTAATGACTATAAATTATATCTTGGGAAGGGTAAGGTTTAAATATTCACATCCAATGGGAATTTCAGAAGTTTAATAGTCATTTTAAAATGTATCTTTTTAGTTTATCCCCCATGGTAAACTCATTTTTAGGTTAATTTGCGTAAGAATATTTTACTATTTTCATAGTTATTTAGGATCAAAAATTAAATTAACCTTATTATATAATATAAATTATTTATATTTCAATCATAGAATCAATTTTTCCTAATTCCATTCATAATATTGGTATTATATAACATAAAATATATCCCTCAAATGTGTTGAGATTGCATATTTTCAAAGAGAAAAAAATTAATAACTTTAATATTTTTTATATAAAAATTTTACATGAAAATGATTAAAATGGCTTAAAATGAATGAATAGATATATAATTTAACAAATTTTCTTTTAATCCAATTTATTTTTTTAGTTATTAAAAGCTTAAAAAGAAATGACAATTGTTAATAAAGACCTGTATTTTTAACTATGAATCAAACAATTATCTTCTCAAAAAATTATCCAAAATTCATATTAAGATAATTTTTTAGATAATGATTTAATTTTTAACATTATTCTTCAAAATAAATTTTCTAAAATAGTAAAAAATTAATTTTTAAATACGTTTGGAAAATGTGACTATAATATTTTTCAGAAAAATATTATTTTTTGAGCATAAAATTGGATTCATTCATTTATCGTGTCTTGAAAACACAGAAGATGAATGTTAAAAATATTTTTAATATAATACATATACAATTCATTAAAATAGTTAACTAAAAGCTTTATATTCAATTTATTATGGAAAAATGTGTTTTTTTGAATAAATATTGTTTTTAAGAAAAATATTTTCTTTATTCTCACGTATTTTTAATTTTCCATTCTAATTAATTTGTCACCATGGAAATCCTTTTATATACATGTGTAAACCATAGTTTTTAATAATTTAGTTAATTCTATTCATAGCCACCATTAAAAGAGATAGTTAATTTCTATCCAATTAAATAATAATATTATAGTATTATGTTATGGTTCATTTAAATTCATTATTGCCTTTAACATGAAATATCAAAAATATTTAATCTATCGCAAAGAAACAATATTCCAAAAAATCTCAGGGTGTCATTGTTATGAGTTATATAACATTTGGATCAAAAAACAATGAAATAAGTAACAAGGAATTGAACATTAAATTCCATGAATAATGAGATAATAATGATATAATATTTCAAATATGTAGTTTATACACCAAAAAATAAAATTATATGCTTAATAAAAAGTTTTTCATAAAAAAGAATTTTGATATGTGAAACCCATAAAAAATTTATATTACATGTATCAAACCCATTGATGGAAAAATATTATTTTTTCTAAATACTATTATTTATAAGAAAAATATATTATAATGAAATAATTTTTTAGTGAATAAAATGAAACCCATATAAAATTGATTGTTATATAAAAAATTAAAACATGTCTCAAGGAATTTAAATTATGGCCAGGAACCCCTTACCCTATACTTTCTCTTAGTGAAACAAATTCAAACATCCTTGTATAATTAATTTTATTTTATTAGTAATAGGAATAAGAAAATTATTCAGTGTTTTTTAATTTATAAAATCTTTTTATAATTTCTTATTACCTATATATTAATTAATTACTATTAAAATTAACATTAATGTTTTAGATTTTCCTTTTCTATAACATGCTTTGTTTTGAATGATTCATTCCATTAGTCTCATCAACAGATTTATCTAATATAGAATTTTATTTATAAGGTAATATATTAATTTTATATAGTAAAATATCCCCATATCCATTACATGTAATATATGGTGATGGTTTTTAGGTAATGAAAGAAAAATTCTATAATTTGATAATTATTAAATAAACAAAATAAATAATTTCTTTTGGAAAATATACTTTTGAATATTACCACACAAAAATTATAAAAAAATATAAAATTAATAATTTATTAATTTAAATTACACTATTTTTATTGTAAGTAATGGGATACAAATTATAAAAATGTTCATGTAGGTTGTAAAAACACCCAATATTAGAAGAATTTATAACCATTTAATAAGTAAGAACATGCTATTGTATAGTGATAATACAAATTTTATAAAAGTATAATGTTTTAATAAATAGTTTCTAGCGTGAAAAATGTGACTAATAATCTCTATTTTAGTTGAATTATTATTCCCAAATGTTATTTAAAAAATATGTATTATCTTTAATTTAGAACTATCAGGATGAATATGAGGTTTTGGAGAACAGTGGGAAAATTCAGAAGGGACTTACAGTTCTTTGGAGAACTATCGAGGAAAAAAACTAACCATAGGGTACCATCAACATTGAATTAGGATATTTTTTAGAACCATATATTTTCATGGATTACCAACTAGGAGGTGAACATGTAGTGGCCATTTGGTTTTCCATTGGTAATCTAATGGAATCCAACATCTCACTGATTCCCATGTCACTTCTTAAAATATTTGGTTTCGCCACAACACCTTGACGAGCAGCATTGTATTATTTCGTAGAACATTTTTTCTATGGTATATGATCTTCACTAGTTTCTCCTCATAAGAAAGATCATCCTTTAACTATACCACCTCTGAAGAGTGTACATGTGAAGGGTCCAGTATGTACTTCCTTAAGAGGGGTACATGAAAGACATCATGTACTTTGGCCATGGTATGTGTAAGTGCTAGTCCATAGGCCATAGCCCCAACACGATCAAGAATCTCCAAGGGGATGATGTACCATGGACTTAACTTCACTTTCCTTACAAACCTTATGACCTTATTTCATGGAGATATGTGTAGAAAAACCATGTCACCAACTTTAAACTCAAGGTCTCGTCGACAGTTATCTTCATAACTCTTCTTTCGACTCTGGGTTTCCTTGATATGATTCTGAATGGTTTTCACCTTCTCTGCCATTTTTTCGACCGTTTCTGGTCCAAGAAGCTTACACTCACCAACCTCATCCCAACACATCATTGTTCTACACCTTTTCCCATAAAGTGCTTCAGATGGTTCCATTTGGATGCTCGAGTGGAAACTGTTTTTATAAGAGAACTCAACCAAAGGAAGATGTTGATCCCATCCTCCTTTAAAGTCCATTGAGAATTATCTCAACATGTCCTCAGGAGTTTGGATAGTACTCTCAGATTTGCCATCAGTTTGAGGATGATAAGCTATAGTGAAGTTCAGTTCAGTATTCAGAGCATGTTGAAGAATCTTCTAAAACCTAGAGGTGAATCTTGGATCTCGATCGGACGCAATAGGTAGTGGTACTCCATCATCCTTACCATTACATGATATATATCTGTGCCGGTTGATCCAATGATAAATCCTCTCAAATATCAATAAAGTGTGCAGACTTTGTAAGATGATCCACAACATCCCAGATTTCATTATTGCCTTTGGATGTCTTCGGAAGTCCGGTGACAAAGTCAATGGTGAAGTTCTTCCATTTTTATTCTAGTATGGGCAATGGTTGTATGACCCCCTTAGAATTCTACCTCTCTGCCTTCACTTTCTGATACACAAGGCACTTTTATGTATATTCAACGATCTCCTTCTTTATATTATCCCACCAATAATTTTCTCAGAGATCTCGATACATCTTTGTGCTTCCTATGTGAATTGAGAAACTTGAACTATGTGCATCAACCAAAATTTCCTTCTTCAGCTCCAGACATGATGAAACACATAGTCTTTTCCCAAATCACACAATTCCTTATTCATTAAAATTAAACTATGAGGATTTCTATTTTCCGATAGCTTCCATAATTTTTTCTGAATTCCAACATCATCCTATTTAGCATTCTTTAACATTCCCAAAAGTGATAGTTGAGCAATAATTTATGAAAGGATTGATGGTGTTACCTTCTTTATGATTCCCATGTCCGTACTCATCAAATATAAGACGATTGGATCCTTTTCAATTTTCACCATTGAAAGAATTGATGGGTCCTTTCTACTTAGAGAATCTGCCACCTTGTTCACTTTCCCAGGGCGGTAATGGATAGAGCAGTCATAGACTTTGATCAGATATAACCATCTTCATTGTCTAATATTCAACTCTTTTTTTGTGAATATATACTTGGGATTTTGTGGTCCGTATATATTTCAAATTTCTCCCAAAAGAGATAATGCCGCCAAATTTTCAAAGTGAAGACCACTGCAGCCAACTCGAGGTCATGTGTTGGATTGTTATGTTCATGAACCTTCAATTTCCTTAAAGCATAGGAAATTACATTGTCATTTTTAATCAACTCACATCCCATTCCCTTTTTAGAAGCATCACTAAATACCACGAAAAGTTCTCCACTTGTGGGTAAAGTGAGCACTGGTGTAGTGATAAGCCTTCTTTTCAACTCCTTGATGCTTTATTTACATTTATCACTCTAAGAAAAATTTAATCCCTTCCAATTTATCTTGGTAAGAGGGTTGGAAAATCGTGAGAAATTTCTCACAAATCGTCGATAATATCCAACTAACCCCAAGAAGCTACAGATATCTGTTACCGATGTTGGCCTCAGACATCCCTCAGTTGCATCAGTTTTGGAGGGATCCACATATATCTTATTACTTCTAATGATATGGCCCAAGAATGATACCTCCTTCAACCAGAAATCACACTTGTTGTACTTGTCATAGAGCTTCTCCTTCTACAAGGTCTCTAGTACAGTTCTTAGATGCTCCTCATGATCCTCCTGGGATTTGGAGTATATCAGAATATCATCTATAAAGACTACCCTAAATTTGTCTAGGTAATATCTAAATACTCTATTCATCAAGTCCATGATGATTGATGGAGTATTAGTGAGTTCGAAAGGAATTACTACGAATTCATAGTGCCCGTATCTTGTACGAAAAGAAATCTTGGGTATATATTCCTTCTTCACCCCTACTTGATAATATCCAGACCAAAAATCCACCTTGGAAAAGTATTGTGCTCCACAGAGCTGATCAAACAAGTCATCAATTCGTGGGAGAGGATACTTGTTCTTTATCGTGATTTTTTGAGCTCACGGTAATCGATTAAAAGGTGCATTGATCCATAATTCTTCTTGATGAAGAGGACTGGTGCACCCCATGGTGAAGCATGTGAGTGTATAAACCCTTTATCCAGATTCTACAGTAGTTGTTTCATTAGATCATTAACCTCCAAAAAAGTAATTCTATATGGAGTTTTGGATATTGGAAATTCCCCGGTTATAAGTTCTATTGAGAATTCAACATCTCTTTAGGGAGGGAGACTAGGAAATTCCTTGGGAAACACTATAAAGAATTCCCTCACAATAGGCATGTATTCATGGATGATTGCATCCTTGGACTCAATCATCTGAGCCAGATACGCATGCTCATAGGGCAGTAATATCTACGCTTGAGATGATGGATCTAAAGAAGATTCATCTTCCTCCTTGTACTTGTAAAGAATCGGGGATTGATTATCCACATGAAGATTGATTTCCCTCTCACGGAAATATATGTTGTCTCTATATTAGGAATTCCAATCCATGCCGAGAATTGCATCATATTCCACCAGAGGGGGTATGAAGAGATTTTCCAGGATGTTCAATCCACATATTATGATTGGGGAGGAGTTATATTCATAGGATGCAACAATCTTCCCATTTGTCATACTCACTGACATCTTCACTTCCATGATTTGTGGTGGTGATGGTATTGTTCTAATAAACATTCGAGATATAAAAGAATGCGTAGAAATAGAATAAAAAAAGTACGTTCACTATTATTGAATGAATGACTAGAGTACCTATGACCACTTTGTTGTCGGGGTTCACTTCGGTAGTGGTGATGGAAAAAGATCACATTTTCTTCCTTGGAGGTTGTTGGTTTCCTCCGAAAACCCTTGTCTTAGGGAACTGATTTTCAAGATGCCCTGTTTCTTTGCAGTTGTAGCAATGAATCATGAGTTGAGGTTATAACGGAGCGTTCCTCCCTTTTGTCACAACTGCAGGGCTTTCTTACCAACAGTTAACAGCCGAATTCCCTTCTCTTCTACAGCTAAAGTATTTTCTTGTACCCTTCATGAAACTTCTGGGGTGCTTCTTTCTGCACCTTTGGAATGTGGGGTGCTGGATCTTCTTAGCATCATTGGATTTATCCATCGGGAAACCAACATTGAATTCCACCTTACTCTTCTTATCCCCATGATATCATTGAGATTCTATGATCACCATTTTGACCTTGAGGGCACATCACACAATTTCCTCATAGATATCAAAGTCATAGATTTCCAGTTCTTTCCGCAGGCTAGGTTTCAGCTCACCAAAGAAGTAGTCAACCTTGAATTCGGGGGTAACGACAATGCCGGAAGCACATCGTGCAAGCCTTGTGAAGTTTTCCTCGTACTCTCCAACATATTTTTCATCTTTTTTCTTGAGGGAAAGGAAGAACCTTTCCATCTTAAGCCAGAGGGTGTGAGAAAAATATTTATTGAAAAATATCTTCCGGAAATCCTTCCATTCCAATGCCTCGATCTCCTCCTCGGGCTTCATGTTTTTTTATCAATGTCCACCATTGATCAGCTTCACCCTCCATATGATAACCAACTAGGATAAACTTCTCTTGTTCAAAAAATTAAAGGATGGATAATATCTTTTCAATGGAGTTGATCCATTGTTCAACGATTGAGGGATCAGATGATCCATTAAAAATAGGAGGCCTTTGTCTCATTAAGCTCTCAGTAGAGACTTTCTCTTTCTTAGGGGTGTTGAATGTTCCTCTTGACCCATGTTTCTATTCAAATCATGAGTTATCTAAGAGAGAAGCATGAAAATGTTCACGATTCCCGCTCCCAAAGGATTGGTCATCTCATTAGTACAGTCATCAAATTGATCTTGACATCAGTTGTTAGCCCGATTCCTCCTATTACCATCCATTGGTTGAAATAAAAGTAAAGTTAGGGTTAACACATAAAGGGTAATATAAGGAAAAAACTGATGACTTATAAATAACTCTTATTTCCATAACATATGAATCTACTGGCATCAGTCTATGTTATCCATGATCTACTTTCTAACATATATTCTTAGGGATTTTTTTGTCCCTTAATAATGGTTCATACTAATCATGTGAATTTACCAAAGCATATCCCCCAGGAGTCACATAACCAAGAGTGCAGCATGTCCCATTGTTGTGCACCAGTTCCCATTCGAGTCTAGCTCAATGTAGTGTTTTTGGGTTTTACCCCTTGAATACATCTATTCCAGAGCTGCCTCTATGTTCTCATATCCAAACAAGGATGCATTTTTTTGATAAACCACTTACTAAATACCCAAAAAACTTAGGGATGTTTTTTGTATACTTAGTCTTGTATCTAAAGATTTACTAGGGTTTTCTAATCCTAATCCCAAAAAATAACTAAACCTATCCTCTGATTCCAACTATGATAACCCTGCTTTTTATTTCAAACATAAACATGATTTATTACATAAATTCTACAGATGATACAACATGGAAGATCGAGAGGTATAGTGTCTTTGGAGATTAGAAACATTACATAACAAATTAAAACATGAAATAAAAAATCTTTATTGAACACATCTTTTACCTGAAAACTACATTCCCTCATACTTAGCATTGCATGGGATAACCTGAGGACATGCATAAGAAAAGGGTGAGCTATAAAGCCCAGTAAGGGAATAATCATGGAATAACATGAGGAATACAATACATGTAAGACAATAAGTATATCAATATAGAACAAGAGAAGCATAAACATAAAGGCATGATAACACATGATAATCATAACATGGAAATGTGGCAATAACACTTAACATGGAATTAGCATGAGCCAAGCCTCATTGCACATGGAGCATGAGTAAATCCTCATTGCACATGAATCATGAGTAAAAACTCATTTCACTTGAATTATCAAGAGTAAACACCCATTTCACATGACTTATCATGATACTATACTATACCCAATGCTTTGGAGCGCTATAAGGGCGCACCATTCTTAAACATTTCAATTCATGCATAAGTGTGCCACATGGATCATATAACATGGATTCATAAAACATAATCATTTATTCCCCAATAAAGGAATGTGGAATTCATACATGGAACCTTATAATCAATAAGTAAATGTTCATAAATGTGAATACTCTTGATAGAGAAATGGGCATGGTATTCACTACACAATGACATTGGCTTAGAAAATCGGTGCAACTTCAGCTGCGTAATGGTTTGACGTAAGAATTCATAAAAATGGTCGATGAGAGAGAAAGGGGTGTCTCATCATATTTAAATAAAATGGACAGTATGAGGGTCATATATATACATGTACAAACAATTTTAATTGAATTTGTATTCATGATACAAAAGCCTTTCTTGAATGTAATTGAGGAGAGAGAAATTCCTTTCAGAATTTCAGCATAGTAACAGGTGTACATGGGAGGTATTTAATGCAAGGTAACAGGGTATACCACCATTAAAAAACAAGGGGGGAAGTATGTGGGAGGTTCTAAACATACCAAAACATTTTTAATTGAAATTAAATGGGTATAACAACTTAAGGAAAATTGGACAAAATGGGAAAGGAAGAAAAAAACCCTTACTTGGAAGTGTGCTTCCAAAGGCTTGAGAGAGGCTTCTTGAGAGATTGGGGAACCTTGGGAGGATTCTACGGAGTGTAGGGAAGATGTTGGACGAACTATAAAGGCTTTGAGTGAAGAGAGAGTGGGATCTTGGTGGGTTTATATAGGAAAGGTGAGGGAATTCTTTATTATTTTGGGTTGGGACACCTCACATTAAACTAATTCAAACAAAAAACCAGCCCATGTTTATTTCCCATGGTTTTTCTAATGGGGAGTGGAAAAAACTATTTTATATTTACCAATTCCTAACTTCTTAAAATAATGGGGTTGCTTATGTGGACGTGAGTCACACTCCCAAGAAAAACAATTTAAAAAGGAAAGATGCTTGATAAGCCTTGAAGGGTCCATTAATGCTTTGTCAAATAAGTCAAACAAACCCAAAATCACATTATTTTAATGGTAAAACATATATAATCCGACCATATGGCTTATATTATTTTATTACATAACTATTTAGTCATTATGATGTCATAAAACACATTATATATTTAAACGGTATTTAATTTTTACCCAAAAATTTGACTGTCTCAGAAAATTATGAAAAATTCACCATTTGATAATTTTGACGTCCTGATTCCTGAAATAATATTAATTTTATCTAAATAATTTTCTAAATGTGTTAATTTTCACTTTTAAAAGAAAAACTAATATTTATTGAAAATTCATGGGTTTTGATAAAAATGGCTTTCAAACCTTAATAAAAATTACAATTGAATTCATAAAATTATACGATCATATATATTTAGTAAAAATTTATTTAATAATGATAATAATAATTTATTAAAATATTATTTTATAAAAATATCCATTAATTCATCAAAATATATTTCTTAGTTGAATATTAACTGAAAACACTATTTGAGCATTAAAAACTTTTTACAACGTAACAAAAATAACAAGAAAAATATATTCATTATTATATACAAAAATAATGTCCATAACCAAAGTGCTAAGTTCTTGTTACATAACCACTTATAACACGCACATAATACTAAAGAGTAAGGTGTGTGATGGTGACAAACTCTTGGGGTGGCTCGGATAACATTGCTCGGGTGGTAATCTCTATCAATTTCAACTTCTCCCGTAGGCGGTCCCGCTCGAGCTTAACCTATTGAATCTCATCTTGGGCTTGGTAAAGAGCGAAGCCCAATGATTCCACATATTTTATGAGTTAAAAAAATGGGCTTTGTATGGGGCACGTCTACTGGATGAGGCCATCACTTCCTTTGTATGAGTAAATTGGATTCGTTAAATCCATGTATTTATACTAATCATGTGATCACTGTTCAACATCTATATTACCAAAGATCATAATTATTAACATTAAACAAATGAATTTGACATTTTATATGAACATTTTACATAAAGATACACTTAATTAGATCAATAGGGATTTCCATTAATGAATTTTTGGGTCGTTACATGGAGAGATACAGATGTGTCCAACTAGTTACTCGATTCTACTACTCATGACTGAACTGGTTCAATGATGTTATAGTGTAGAATAAATTAACATGTTTTCATTACTATTTTGGAATTGTATATTGGGGGATAAGATACTATCAATACATGGTATGGAACACATTCTTGGGATTAGCTACTCCCTGTGTGATTAATGCTCTTGTTAGTAGTGGTGGAATTTATACTTTAATATTTTTACCTTTTTATTTGATATATATATATATATATATAATCACCAAGAGTGATTGAAATGATTTTTAAATTTTAGTTCCCATTGTATTTCACTAATAGGATGCAATGGAACAAGTTTTAATGTGAAATAATAATTATAATCACCTATGAACTAATCATTTTTGTGTGTTTAATTATGAATAGTAACTAGGTAATAAGTATCTTACTTATAACATATAAATTCTAGAATACAAATAACTTGATGATATCCTAATTGGGATATTAATTAGACATGATGTGTTGAATTTCTATAATGTGGTTAAATGTATTTATTTTAAATTTTAGGGAATTTTCTGCACAAATAATTCTAGTTCCATAATGGGAGGGTAGTGATGAGAACACCACATTAGATCTTAGAATAGAGCCTCTAGTCATACAAAAGAATGTTATAGCTGACCTTTTCGATGAGATATTATTGTGAGTTTTATAGTTGATAGATATAAGGCCTCTAAATATGATCTAATGATGGTATACATCACTAATGCATTTTAACTATAACCCACACTAACTATAACATGGGAAGGTTCCCCCCATACATCCTAGTTCTAGGTAGAATCAACATGGTCCATCTTTGAACAATAGAGACTCATCTAGGGACATGAGTGATGAATGAAAATTTTATTTTTCCCAGATAGACAAAGAGATGATGGGATATTGTGTTTCAGGATTATTAGCACATGTTCATTACATTGAAGGACATCAATATTAGGTTCATTGATAATTTAGTTCGAGAGAGAATTTTGGAAAAAGGGATTGATAGTCTATTCACCCCGATCATCAAGGAATGTATATTAAAATTTATGCCACCCATTTTAAGGTTTAGTTGGGTTTTTATCTGACTTTTCCTTGAGATCATTTAAATTGTGTGAATCACATTTAATGAAACATTAGATACTATATTAGGTCATTGGTTATTTTATTTCACTTGATTAACCTTACTGTGGTGGTGGACCAGGAACTTATCACAATGAGAAACCTATAGGATGCGTTGGGCGGTAGACATAAAACATCATCCTTAAGATCTAGTAGTGAATAATCCAGAAATAGGAAGAAATATTATATGAATTTCCATGATGGAATTAATATAAAGATAAACTAGTATAGAGACATGGTGTGTTGTTTTTAGTGCAATAAGGATGGAAAAAAGGGACATCAATGTGATCAAATTTTAATAGTGTTCTAATATTGTTAAAATATGGGAAACTTGTAGAGGTTTTATAAGAACCCTATATAGACTTATGGTATTGTATAATATTGAAATAAATTGAAATATGTAATGGGATTAGCTATAACGTAGAGTATAGGTAGTTGGGGCTCCACATATCTGAAAATATGAGGTGGGAGATATTTTACCCCATGGCTAGGGCAGCAGTGCAAACATAATGGTGTATCCAGGAAGAAATAATCTATGAGACATAGTTATAGAACACGGAGACATTATCCCATATAACATACTCCAACTAATATGGTTGTTAGACCTTCCAACCTTCAAGGTACAATTCAGGTGTCTCCAATATTTTCATCTTTTTATTTGATATGAGAGAATCCCATTTTATTTTTGTTGTATGATTAATTACTATGTTTTTACTCATTGATTAGTACCTCTATGGGGTGATGATCTTAGATACACAACTATGGATTTTGTTGAAGTGAATTCAATAATCTTGGTAATTCACTCTCAAAGTTGGTGGTTATCAGGTTCTTTTGGATTTATACATACTCAAAATGAATTATACCAATATGATTCTTAGGTTAGATTGGATTGTATTGACTTGATATCTTATAAATTGTTAAAACTATCATATATACTTCACATATCCTAATGGTAATAATCATTCTCACATGATAAAATACCATTTATTGGTAGGATGTTTATGAAATGAACATAAAAAACATGGTCGATGTATAGACCAGGTGGAACAGATGGTTTTTGATTAAAATTTAGCATATTGGGATGTATATTCACTAGTTTTTAAGTAGTTTAGAGTTGTTTATACTAAAAATTACATAGTATATTTTCTCAAGAGTTAGGATGATTTAACTATATATCTCATTCTGGGGGTAAATATAAATTATATTATTCCTTATAGAATGAATCATATGGCTCAATGAGATTTAAATATTTTACAAGAAGTCTTATAAATCCTAGGTATTTATCTCATAGAGTAATTTTATAAGGCATTATACACTGCATTTGGTTGAAAGTAAAACATCTCCTTGATATTTCTAATTGATAATCAAAGGTTAAACCACATGATGGTAAAAAATTGATAGCCACTTGCATGTACAGATTATATATTTGATCAACTCAGTGTTACCCTGTGTTTTCTAAGAATGATATGAGATTGGATTATCAATAAAAGAGGTTAAGGACTTTATTCATACCGCATTACACATTTAAGATATGGCATGACATGTTTGTGTATTAATTAATTCCATTTAGGGTGAATAATAAACCAATTGTGGTTATTCATTTGATGAACTTATTATTCAACCCATCATTGGATAATTTTTTATATATTTATTGATGAAATTCACAAGTATTCTAATTTCAAAAATGTGAAAACATGTAATCTGGAGATTATTTTTGATTCATTGAGTGAGAAATGATTATATTCCATGCTATAAAAGTGTCACTTATGGAGAGACAATGTAATCCTCATGGTACATGTGGTTCTAAATCTAGAGGTTCCTTGGCCCTTGACAAGGTAAGGTATGTATTTAATGGGAGAAGCCCATGATTTAGTATGAGATTTATAGATTTCTGGTTTTGGGTTGATACTACTAGAGGTTTAATTAGGACTTCTCATTCATGAATGAATTTGTAAAAAACTAACTGATAAAGGAGCGAGTGTGGTTCAATTCTTGGGGGAATTTATTTTATAATTTTAATTGAGGGATATACATAAAAATGATTATGATCTTATGAAATTCATGTTTGGTTTATGATTTTTATTTTGATGCATCTGAAGTCAGTATGGGACATTCAAGATGCAAGATAGTTAATAGGTTACATATGGATCATGGTAGTCGATGTCGCATGAGTGAACTATCCGACACAAGACTAGGAGTGAGAAGTTATGTTTTTAAATTTAATATGATGGATACATTATTTGATGGGTGAGATGTTAGTGGTATATACATACAAAAAAGACCAAAGTATATCTTCTTACATCACGACTTAAATCCTCAAAAGAATAGATGTGTTGAGTAACTATGGTATTTAGTTACTTATCTATCATATATCCTTGAGAATGGTAACAACACTGTTAACGCTTGGGTTTAGAAAACTCATACATAGGTTGTGCAAGAGTCAACTATTTTGTGAAAGAGGATGGATATTTTTCTAGAGTTGAAATTATATGTGGAGTTTTAGTGGGGATAATATCTTACATTATAGTCAATTAATTCATTAATTATCAACAGTATAATGAGGATAAAGTTTTCGAACCCAAGTTTCTTATATCACGGGGATAAAATATATAGTGGTGAGTCACCACTGGATTGGAATATCAAGGAAAATGAAATTATTCAATTCAAATAACTTGTTTTAGTTCCCACATAAATTCTTAGAAAAAAAATGAATGAACTTCTTACCTTTATATGAAATTTTTATATGATTTTGATTAATATTTTCCATGATAATAAAAGGTTGTACCTATGGATTAGGATGGAAAAGAAGATAACATTCTTAGTGAAATATTTATCTTCTTATCATCAAATAAATGAAGACAACAGTGACCATAAAGTATATTTCATTCATTTTCTATTCATAGTTCATAAGAATAGTTGAGTACTATTCATCGTCCTTATATTGATAGACAGTCTGATTATACCATTAATATTATGGAGGAATATAAGAGGAACTGTTTCATGTATTTTTTGTGCCACCATTATGCACCACATTGATTTAACAGAGTTTGTTTTAAGAAATATATTACAGGATTTGTTACATATGGATCTGTTTGTGCCTTTTTATGGTTGTACATTAAATTAAACGATTTGATTTTTATAAGATGGTGGGTTAGTGTTCATTGGGATAATTATATTTTAGTAGATAAGGATTAAAGTGTTTTTAACTATAAACTGGTTAAAAATACCCAAAACATGGAATAATGCATATTTTAATAATTGGTCGAGGGATATAATATTTTTGGATAAAGACTATGTGTTTTTACTTGAACCTCCATGGCTAAGACATCATTGCATTTAAAAGTAAGGAAATTCAGTGCCCAGTTTATTAAGGTCATAATATATTGGGGATAATATTTGTGTTGTGTAGAAAATGATATCCCCTAAATAAAATATTAGTTCAATTAATAGTGAATTTCATGGGTCGATGATTTCATTGTATCACCCATATATATTTCATGTAATAAAAATTGATGATATCAAACTGGACACTAATATATATTTTGTGCAGAGTTTAGTTAATATTTTATATGAGAGAAAAAATATTCTATGTGGGAAGAATATTACTCTTGTATAAGTGATATAGAATCACCTTTGTATCATGGAGGTTATTTGATACAGAGAGACTGATATATAGTTTCAATGGTATGAGTTAATCACTAACGACACATAGCGACTCCCGTGATGAATTCTGGAGGATGGGAAGTTATATGGTATGGAGATTGTAACTACTTGTCTCTTCATAATTAAATTTTTTCTTAAATATGATTTGATAACCCTCATTTATTGCCCTAATTTTGAATGTTTCAAGAATAAGTAGTTTCAAATAATTTATGGGAATTCCAAAAGGGACCTCTAACTCATTGGATTTTATAGTTTCACCATTTAATAGGTGCGAGAAGATGTATCCATGCTGCTTTTCTGGGATCTTTGGCCTACATGTGGCCTACTAGCTTGGTAGTAGATGACAAAGGCTAGCTTATTGGCTTCCTAGATGGGATTATATTGAGGGTATGAAATTAAATTTCACTAAATAATTGTATTTCATATCTCCCTGCTTCTCTCAGACACAGACTCAACTCTCATAGATAGAGAGGGATTTACATGAGTGTTTTGGACTCCTATCTATTTATTATTTGGTATCTGAATAACTAATGATTACGTTTACTCCCATAAATTATTCCTAACACCATTTATTCCATAGATAACTATTTTTGAAAAAATTCTTATTATTAACTCTAAAGAATTGGATTTAGGGATGTTATAGGGTCCTTGGATTTTCAAACTCAACTCATGTGATGATAATTGTTAATTAAGGCCAATTACACATTATTTATATGGTATTGAGCCTTTCCTTTGTGTATTTATGATTTTACATATGCATGTGATGTGTGGCCACAATGATATAATGCACTAATGAAATTTTAATGTAATGATTTAATTGATACCCTAATTTAAATGTGTTAGATCTTACCATAGTTTTTTAGTTGTTCGTTGGCTTGTAAGGACCATAAGATATACCATAGAGTATGTTGTACCAACTATTAAATTTTTTCTGGGAATTAAAGTGGAGACACCATGATTTTCTTTTCTTTGATCCAATATTATTAGGTTTATAATGATTCAGTAAATTTACCCTATATACATCTATATTGAATAATATGGTTATTATTAGGTTCTTATTAAATGTTTAATTGTTATACTATTATCTATGAAATTTCATGTATGATTGGATAATTATTGAGAGACTTGTGATTATAAACAATATGACATGGATAAAAATATTCTTATTGTTTGGGGACCATAAAGTGAGTACTTCGATTTAATATTCTTATTTTTAGATTCTTACAATTTCGGGATAATGATGCGACTCCATGGTTTTAATATGTCACTTATTATAACTACTAAAGTTCTGGGAACAATATGTTATTAAAGGGATACCATGTTCCCATTATTTTTATTAATACGGTTGGGGGACCTTTTACATGTTTCCAATGATATGGTGTTGCCTTTATATAAATACTTATAGATTGGGGACCTTAAAAATAGTTCCATGGATATAGTGTGTCTATATAATTAAAAAATGACTATAGTACACCAGACTAATATATTCATCATTGACAAACTAAAGTATGTGTAACACCCTAATCTTCCATGACACACTACCTTTTTTAAATAATTCAATAGCATTCATTTACGCAACACTGAGTTCAAGCGCACATCGACCTATAAAACTAGCTGTTTAGAAAAGGTTATGAATAAAATTAACCAAATTTTGAATTTTATATATCCCATATGATTTTAACATTCATATTTTTTTTCTTATACATAATATAAGGTCACATGAAATTTTTCATAAAATAGAAGTATTTAAAAAAATTTCCCACCTTTTAATGGAGAACCATTTTTAAATCCAATATTTCAAAATTTTATATATTAAATTTTATTAAAGTAAATTATTATTTAGAAGGAGGCATAAAAATTTAGTTTGGATAAATTATTGTTACTTTTTAATATAACTTTCATTTTTTGATTAATAATGAAAACTACTAAATTTTAATTGAACACAACTTTTTTAATCAAAATAATTTATTGTGATAAATAATAAATTTGAGTGTTTTAAAAGTATAATTATATTATATTTTTATAATTTAATATAATTTTGTTCATTTTAAGTAATTTTCCATTTAAATTGGGCATAAACAGATGTCAATTTTTTGATAGTTTTTACTTCTTAAAAACCTGATTTCTAGTTTTAACAATGGATATTAATTTTAAATTAATTTTTTATAACTTGGTGATTTGAATTTGGAAATATGGATTCCATATTTGAAATAATAAGTTACAAATTATGTAAATTGGTACCTTTTATTTTTTGACAATATGAATAGAAACTTCAGTAATTATTTTTATTTACCATGGTTAAAGGGTAAATCAGGTAAATAAGAGTAAAAAATAATATTATAATATATTAAAATACCATAAAATATTTACTAATCATATTGGATGAGGTATTTCCTATCATTGGTATCCTTAGGACGATTTTAGGTCACCATGGGACCACTTTTGTTTTGTGATAATGATATTTTATAAGAATTAATTAAAATAATTATAACATAAACATATATATTTTAGTAAAACTATTGTAATATAGGTTTATAGAACTGATATATAGATATATAAATATTAATTATAAATATAATAATATTTCCTACATCATGGTATTTTTTTTATAATTTTTATACATTAGATAAATATAATTATTTATGACATAGTGATGATGTAGATATTACCTTATTAATGAACTATTCAAATAAATGAATTTGTAAATATTAAAATAAATGTAATTTGAACATTTTTATGCTATCCAACAATATTATGGATGAAATTGACATATTAGGGATGATTTTATATCTTTTTTAAGGAATCAATGTTTTATTACTTTTTAAAAAAATCAATTACTATATAGTGTCAAAATGGACATAAAAGTCCTTTTTAAACAAATACTATTTTATTAAATGGTATAAAAATCTTAAAAGTCTATGATTTGGCCAACTGACATAGATAATGATTAAAATTTCATTAATGATGCACTTTAGGTTCCCATGGAATTTTATAGTAACTAAATTAACCCAGAAGTATAAAAATACACGAAGACATGGTAAGAGTTTACCTGTTTAACTTGGGGTTAATCCCAAAATCCAAGGATACTTTTATGACCTAAAAATGTATAAAACCTATTGGTTTAGAGGATTTAGACCCTTACTTATCACATACTATAAATAAATCAATTTATAGATATTATAAATTGAAAATAATTTTAAAATAAATTAATATTTCAAGCATTTCCAAAAGTGCCTCTCACCTCCCTTATAAAAGGGAACCGTACATTCTATTTAATTCACACCTCCTAATATGATTGGATTTTCCATCTCCCACCCAAATAACCTACCCACTTCCCTCACTTCATCCTAGATTCAAAAATTTGGGCGTAGAACGAACATATGGAGTCCTCAAAAGGAGACACCCAAAGAATAGATAATCATTTTATCCATTCTTTCAAAATTAATTTCTTCTTCTAATTACTCATACTAAGTTATTACCACACTAAAAAATTAAATCCAGCATATAATATTTTTTAATTTATTTTTATGATTATGGGACAACCATATTCCTCGTTTTACCCATCCTATGAAAAAAATACCACCATGCGTGGGTATGTATGAATTACTGTCTCCACGCTGTGGTGTATTTTTTTTTCATGTGAACATTATTTCTATTGGTATAATGATGAATATAATGGATTTTAAGAATAAATATAACTGGATATCATTTCTTTAAAATTAATATTCCATCAAATTCTATACCATTTAACCATTAAGGAAATGATACCGTTTCTCTTGTGTACATACTATTTACCATCTCTGCAACATGATGAAAATCATATTCAATGTTCGCCATCAAAGAATTATTATTAGAATAAATATTATTAATAATTATTAAAAATATGACATAATAATTATACTAGTATGATATATATATATACATATATGTCATTCACTTATTTCCATAATATACGAAAATGGAAACATCATTCATGCGTAAGTTCGGCCTACCGTCTCCATGAATGGTGTATTCCATTTCATATATCTATTTGTTATATATATTTATATTTATATTTATGATTTATAAATAATATTATACAATATCAAAGTATGTAAATCATTATCTAAGTAATATTATCAATAATTACAAGTCAAAACACCTACGATAAACATAGTTATTATTACCTGAAATATTACATTAACATGGGATTTTTAATATACAGGTAGTATAAAGTCATAATAGAATCATATATGTTGTCATAAATATTTTTATGATTCTGATATAAGTTAATAATATTTTTAAACACACTATACTAGAGTTATAGACACGTACAGGTAATTTCAGAACTAAGGTAAGGGTTAATCTCAGAATCTCATTATTATTCGAGGTTGTTGATGAGTAAGTATCTAATATGACATCTTAATCATCCCTATATATGTTTCATAAATGCTTTCATAAAATGTTTTACTATAATACTATGGATACTTAAAGTAATTTTTACCCGTGTTTTACTTTTAATAAAATGTTTTTAAAGGAACCCTTCAATCATTTTTCAAACAAGGTACTTTATGACCTTATCGAGAAATTAAGGAAAGAATGTTTTTTAATATTATATGGCATGATCAGATATATTCTACTATTATGTCACCTAAAAATTAAAAATCTTCCCTTATAATATTACAAAGTAATTTTCAAAATAATTTTTTTATTAAAAAATTTCACAGCTTTTAAATGTTTTAAAGAAAAAGGGATATTTTCCCCAATGATTTTTAATGTATTTTATTAATTGTTTTTATCTATGTCCATATCCTTTGTTAGATTTTATGCTATTTTGAAGTTGATTTATTTTTATAAAATATTTTATATTATATTGAAGGTTTTGTGATAAGTTTAATTGTGGATGTTCTGTTTTTATACGATTCAGGGTTTACAGCTAAAGTATTATCATTTAATATTCTATTTTTAATATGAATGTTATTGTTATATTTCATCCTTTTTATATGATTAATGAATTAAAACTCGTATGTGATGGGTGGGACCCACTACATCCCCTCGATGCATCGGTATGTCTCATGAGACAAACTAGTGTTTTGGCACAAGGTCTCGACATAATATTTGTGAATGGTCTTGGTAAAAGGCCTTGATGTAGTAGTTATTATGTCTGACATTATGAATTCCCTTGTAGTGAAATTAATTATTAAATGTCATTATTTGACTATTATAATATACATGTGCATGTTTATATGGAAATGTTTGACATATTTTTATCATATTATGTTCCAATTTTTATGTTTTAAAGGCTACATTTTTTATTATTCATCTTACCTTAAATGTTTATAGCTTCCACTAAACTATTTAACCTTACTGGGCATCTGAGCTCACCCCTTTGTTATGTTTTATTTTCCTAGTATTCCACAAAGTGTATTATGATTGATATGAAAGGTTAATATAGGGTAATAATGGAAATCTCAAGGGATTATTTTTTTGTGTGTTTTCTTTTAGAATGTGTAATGTAGTGTTCATGTACGCAATCTTTTTCCAAGATTGCTAAAATAATTGGTCCTTTGGGATATGATTCTTTGTAATCATCCCAATTCAATAAAAAAATGGAATGTCTCTGGGTAACTGGGTTCTGGGCATTACAGTTTGTATCAAAGAAATTTTAGTAATAACCTTGTAAAAATTTATTTAGAAAATTAAGTTAAGGGATCTAACCCTAAGATAGAATTTTAGGATAAGTATTGAAAAGAATATTAGAATTTTAAAATTAAGATTATGTGGATATTACTAGAAAATAAATCTCTATCTAGATACTATAAGTGATCACGGTTCTGGAAAAGATGTACCTAGGGGTGAAAACTTTGATAATGTGTTCCGAGTTTCACTCTGGGTAACCTGATATGAAAAAATGGGCCTTACTGCGCACCTGGTTTGATAATTCTGGGAGATATGCTTAAGATAATTCATATTTTATTTTCAAACAATTATGAAGTATTTATGATAAAATATGCACTCAAGGGAACCATATTTATGTTTATGGATTAGATATGCATGATATTTTCACTCTATGTTAAGCATTTTACTATTTTGGAATTATGAATTATGATTCATAACCAAATCTAGTGTGTTTCATTTTCTAAAAATGGATCCTAGTGAAAGAAATGGAAATCGTATCAATGCACATAATTTATTTAGGGATTTCACTCCTATGAAAGATAATGATAGTGGAGCTAGTGACACAACTCGTACTGAACAACTTATGACCATACTTGGAATGCTAAATCATGTTCTCAATATTAACCTTACCCATACAGAGTATCCTGATCCACAATGAGGAGGATAAATGTGAGACCGCTTCATGAGAAAACAACCTGAAACATTCAATGGGACTAAAAATAATTTTGTAGCAGAGTAGTGGATACGTTAATTAGATAAAATATATCTTACTTTGGGAATTAAGAGAAGGGAAAAGTTTGTCATGTTAGTTTATCATTTCTCAAAATATGGGGACCAATGGTGGTCATTGATTCGAAACACAAAAGAGGATAGAGAACTAGGAAATATGGAATGGATGTAGTTTAAAGAACTTTTCCTAGAAAAATACTTTCTTCATGAATAATGTGCTTACATGGGAAGGAAATTTTTGAGTCTTAGAAAAAAAGATAATTAGAATGTTGCAAAGTATGAGGCTAACTACACAAGTTTATGAAGTAGTGTTGTAGACTATATACATAACTCGAGATGTAATATTGATCATTTCTTTGATGGGTTAAAACCATTCCACCAACGGGTATTGGTCTCACAATATTTCTCATCTTACGAAGGTATAGTATCATGTTCTATCAAGATAAGAAAGAAATTATTTATGTCTTATGATATTATAGTAATGCTAGAGAAGATGAGAATGGTGGAGAAAGAGATAGATAAAGGGAAAAATAGAAAGAAGGATTTTCCATAATGTGATAAATGTTGTGAGAAACACCCTATTATTTTCCTAAAAGCAATTGGAGTTTGAGACAAATGTGGAGAAAAAGGACACCAAGCTTATAATTGCAAGGGGAAGAAAGAGGTTGTCAATTTTCAATGCTACAATTACAAAGAAATTGAACATAATGAAAATGATTTTCCAATTTATTAATATGATATTTCTCATAAAAAATAAAATGGATCATGGATAAGCTTATGTTGTTAGTATAGTAGTGGTGGAATAATTAATGTATTTGTGTTTTTGGATTGGAGAATTATATTCTGGTTATAAGATGAATATGATATATATAAGGATGTTACTGCATTAATTTTTGTTTTAATTAAGGTTTTAATATGATGAAGGTAATCATATTTTCATTATGTGATAATAAGGGCAACATTACGTTGTTTGGGGAATCTGATGTCAAAATGGATTTTAGAAATTTTTAGTCCTTTTAGATGGAGATTGGATGGAAGTATTTTGGATAATTCTAAAGGTTATAATGGAATATGTTGGCCTTTGGATAGTATTTTTTGTCTTTAAAAACCTCCTTATGTTTCTTTTTAGAATGTTATAACAGTACAGTTTTAGAAAAAAGGACAACCAGAAGGTCATGTGATAACCCATCACGTCGAACAAAGATGAGGGAATCAAACCCACAACCAAAGTACCAAAAAGATTTATAACCTACCACTAGCCTACAGAATACCCTGGTTATTATGAAATAGTTTTCTTCATTGAAATGGTATATTTATATATTTGGAACCGTATAAGATTGAGATAAATAGAATTTTTTTGAGCTTTACCTTTTGAAGATAAAGATAGGTTTGTGGTATGAATTAGTTATAGGATGAAATTATACATGTTATTAAGTATGATTTATTGTGTTCTATGTCTGTTAATTAAATTAATTCTACAACACTAGGAAAAGGATCATAAAACCAAAAATGTTTTCCTAGTACTTTATTTTGCAATGAGTCAAACAGTCCCTTAGATCATCACAAATTTATAGCTCTATGAAAATTAACTTTCTAATGATGATATTTTTTATCACTCTCCATTAGAACATGATGGATTGTTTTCACTTACACATCGATGTTTTCCTACATGGAACCCTAGTATGTGTCATTTCGATCAAATTTCATACCTACCTTTCTTTATTTTAAAATAGAGATCTCTTTAATCCATTTTTCAACATGGGATTTCAAATAAGATATTTTAAAATATAAAAACCCTATTTTTTAATCCATGGATAAAATTTCTAGGAAGAAATTTATTAAAGTAGGGGATAATGTAACAATCAAAGCTTCCACGGTAGACTTGATTTTTAAATAATTCAATAACATGTGATGTACACAACACTGAGTTTAAACACACCTCGACCTATTAAACTAGCCGTTTAAAAAGAATTTAAGAATATTATTAAACAAATATTTAATTTTATATATCCAATATAGTTTTAATATTCAGTTTATCTGTTTCGTATACATAATATAAATAAAAATTCAATTTTTTAGATAAAAGAATTATTTTTTAAAAAATGCAGTTCTTTCACCGTTTAATGAAGAACATTTTTTAAATCCAATATTTTAAACTTTTATATATTCAATTTGATTAAATTAAATTCTTATATAGTTTTTGGACATAAAATCTTTTTTGAAATTGTTTTGGTACTTTTCTCATAACATTAATTTTTTGATGAATAGTGAAAAATACTAAATTGTAATTGAAAACAACTTTTTTAATTGAAATAATTTATAGTGTTAAATTATAAATTTGATGGGTTTTAAAGTATTATTATTTTTTATTTTTATCATTTAATATAATTTAGTTCATTTGAAGTAATTTCACATTTCAGTTGGACATAAACACATGTCAATCTTTTCAATAGTTTTTACTTCATAAAAAATTACTTACTAGTTTTGCAACGAGAATTAATTTTAAATTAATTTCTTCCAACTCTGTGATTTGGATTTGGAAAAACGGATTCAATATTTTTAATCATAAGGTCTAGATTTTACAAATAGGTTCTTTTATTTTTTGACATTTTGAATAGTAACTCCAGTAATTATTTTTATTTACCATAGTTAAAGGGTAAATCATATAAAGAAGAGTAACAGATAATATTATAATAATATTAAACTACCCGAACACATTTCTTAATTCTATATTATGAGATATATATTAATATGGGTATCCTTAGGATGATTTTAGTTCCTCATGGGACCACTTGGGTGTGATACTGACATGCCAAAAGAATTAATTGAAAGTAAAGATAATTATTACATAAACATAGATCTTTTAATAAATAGATTTTAATATATGGTCATATAACTGACATATATTTATATAAACAATGATTATAAATATTAATATATTTTATACTTAATTGTATTTTTATTATAATTTTTATAAATTAGATAAATATAATTATTTACGACCCATTGATGATGTAGTGATTACCTTATTAATAAATTATTCAAATAAATGAATTTGTAAATATTAAAAAATGTAATTTAAACATTTTGATGCCATAAAAGAATGTTTTGGATGAAATTTACATATTGGGGATGATTTTATATCTTTAGTTCTAAGTATTCAAGTTTTTAAGACTTTATTAAAAAACAATTACTTAATAGTGTCAAAATTGACACAAATGAGTTTTAAAAACAAATACTATTTTATTAAATTATATAAAAGTAATTAAATATAATATTCATATAAAAGACATTAATAATGATAAAAATTTAATTAATTATCTACTTGAAGTTTCCTTGGAATTTTATAGTAAATAAATTAACCATATAGTATAAAAATACAGGAAGACATAGTAAGAGTGAAACTGTTTAACTAATGGTTAATCCCAAATGATAAGGATACATTTAAGACCTAAAATTGTATAAAACCTATTGGTTGAGAGTATTTATATCCATATGCATATTATACTCTAAATAAATAAATTTTCAACTATTATTAACCTAAAATAATTTTTTAATAAATTAATATTTCAAGATTTTCCTAAAGTGCCCCCACCTCGCTTATAAAAGATCACCTCCATTTCTCTTTAATTCACACCTAAAAATACCTTTGGCATAGAGAAACCCTAAAAACATCTTTTCCCAACCTCTATAACTTCATCTATAATAAAAACATTTGTCATAAATCCATCTTAAGGAGTCCTTTTGTTCAAATAAAATAGAGAAACCCAAAGAAGTAGTAGTCGTCTTATCCCTTCTTTCAAAGTTCATTTCTTATTCTACATCATATTACTAAGTATTTACCATAATAAAATAATAAATTTAGAAAATACTATATTATAATATGTTTTTAAGATTATGGGATAATCATATTACTCTTTTTACCCATCCTAGGGAAAACTAAACCACCATGCATGCGTGTGTACAACTTACCGTCTCCACAACGTGGTGTAATTTTTTTTCATGTAAACATTATTTCTATGGGTATAAATATTAATATAATGGATTTAAATAATAAATATAACATGATATATTTTCTTTAAATTTCTCATTCCATCCAATTCCATACCATTTAACCATTAAGGAAATGATATCGCCCCTCATGTGTACGTACGTCTTACCGTCTCCACGACGCGATGAAACTCATCTTCCTTGTTCACCCTCTAAGAATGATTATAAGAATAAATATTATAAATAATTATGAAATATATGACATAATAATGCTATTGGGATGATAAATATATATATATATATATATTTCACTCAGTTACTTCCACATGATACAAAAATGGAAACAACGTTCATGAATAAGTATGGCCTATAGTCTCCATGAATGGTGTATTCTCTTTAATATATCTATTTATTATATATATTTGTATTTATTTTATATAAATCATATTATACAATCCTTAAGTAATTTAAAAATGGTTTATGTAATATGATCATGAATAACAGGTCAAAACAAGTACGATAAACAATGCGATTATTACCAGAAAGGTTAAATTAAATTGGAATTAGTAATAAAATAGTAATATAATGTCATAATAGAATCATATAAGATATAATAAATATTATTATTATTATAATATAAGTTAATAATTTGTTTAAAAACATTATACAGGGGTTTTGGATAGGTACAAAGATTATTAGACCTAATGTAAGGGTTAATCTCACAATCTTATTACTATTCGAGGTTGTTGATGTGTAATTATATACTGGGACATATTTGTCATCCATGTATATGTTTCAAATTTTTTTTATAAAATGTTTTAATATAATACTATATATGTTTAATGTCTTTTTTACCCATGTTTTACTTTTTATAAAATGTTTTTAATGGAATCATTCAGTCATTTTCCAAATGATGTACTTTATTACGTTTTCAAAAAATTAAAGAAATAATATTTTTTATCTTATATGATGCGAATGGATATATTCTACCATTATACCACCCTAACATTTTTAATCTTATATTACAAGAATATAAGATTATTTTCAAATTAAATTTTTTATTTTAAAATTGCATGGCTATTAAATGTTTAAAAGAATAATGGATATTCTCCTCAAAATGTATTAATGAATTTGTTAAATTATTTTCATCTATGAAAACATAATTTGTGAGATTTTATTCTTATTTGAAGTTAATTTGTTATGATACAATATTCTATAAATTTTTGAAGGTTTTGTGATAATTTTAACTGTGGATGTGCTATTTTTATTCCATTTATCATTTACGGTTAAAGTATTAACATTTTGTATGACAGTTTTAATACGAATGTTAATGTTAAGTTTTATCCTTTTAATATGAAGAATTCATTGGACTCAGAGAGTGACTGCTGGGGCCCGTTACAGCCCCTCGATGCATCAATAGGTCTCACGATACAAACTTGTGTCTTAGCAAAAGGTCTCAACAAAATGTTTGTGAATGGTCTTGGCATAAGGCATGACGTTGTAGTTGTTATGTTTGGAATTATGAATCCCATAATTATGAAATTAGTTATTATTTTTGATTATTAGACTAGTAAAAAAACCATATGCATCTTTATATAGTAATGTTTTACTTTTTATTACCATATTATGTTCAGGTTTTATTTTTAAAAGGAAGTTGTTTTTATTATACTTATTTCCTTAAAAGTTTAAAGCTTCCACTGAATTATTTATCCTTTGTGAGAATCTGAGCTCACACATTTCTTATGTTTTGTTTTACCAAGATTATAGGAAGTGTATTATGATTTATATGCAAGGTTAATCTAGGGGAATAGTGGTACTATCAAAGGATTATTTATTCTGCATTTTATGTTAAAAAGTGTAATGTAGCATTCATGTATGTAATCTATTTTCCAAGACGGTTAAACTGATTATACTTTTGGGAAATAATTCCTTGTAATCATGCCAATTTATTAAAATAATTCATTAGCTTTGGGTAAATGGGTTCGGGGCGTTACAGTATTGTTGACCCCATGTTCTAAACTAATCTAAAGTGTTTATGCTATATATTTTTTATGAATTTTTATATCACATATATTTCCTTACATGAAACTAGTATATAATTTACTAATATTGAATGTGCCTTAGTCACCATTGGTGGTGGTTTACTGACTTTAAATGACACATTTCTTAAGTAACATTTAGCACCTAAGCATAGATCATGGTTGTAGCTTTGGATAAGGGAAAGCCAACTGGGATTGAGAGATGATTGAGTTCGTTAGTATTAGAGTATGGATGGTATGAGAAGGCGTGGACTAAAAAAATATAGAATTTATCTATATAAAGGTATTATTTTATGAATTGTTTTTTTTAATATATAACCTTCATTTTATTTTATAATTGTAATATGTTTTAGATTATTTGTATATTCCAGGGATGTATTCTTCTAGTGGAATTTGATTGAGTTAATATTCTTGATTTCTGTTGTCGTGGATACTATGAAAAAAGGGTAAATTCTCTATATGATATAATTTAGACATTCAATGTAATGTAGTAACCTCTAGTTTACATAGTTATTTACCCAAAGCCATATAAAAACATGATTTGGTTACTGAAAAGTTAATTATTCAAAGGATGTTTTAATAAATCATATTAATGTAATGGTATATGATTAATATATATAATAATAAATAAGAAAAAAATATTACTTACCTCCAAAGTTTAAATACCATTGTGAAAGAACTCTTAGAAATGACGGATTTGGGACTTCTTTTTTAGATAAAAATATAAAAATAATGATATATTCTTTTTATGTAAATAAATATGTCTTGTTATATTACTGGATTTTAATTTTTTGTATATCTTTAAAGATTCATGTGAGGGATTCTTTCGATAAGTTTATAGATTGTATTTTTTTTGTAATATTAATTTATTAATATAAAATTAGAATCCATAATAATCGAAAGAAGATCCAAATTAGATAATTGATTTTATATAAAATACAGATTAATAATAACACTCTGATCCAATTATTTAGAAATATTTTTTGGCCTTATATCTTAATGTAACCCTTTATTAACCATTTAATCCTTTATAGGGGTGATTAATCTTACTATGGTGACTTATTTTTTTTTACTAAAACTTAAATGGTACTTATTAAATAACATTAAATTTATAATTAAATATATTAATCTATTTTATAAGACAAAATTCCATTAGATGGTAATAGTTAATTTTAATAAAATTTTTCTTCATGAATAATTATGTGTATTTAAAAAACGTCCTTCTTTAGAATAAAAACGAATTTACATCAACATCAAGTAAAATATTTAATCCAATGATATTAATTAGATTATTATTAAAAAAAATAAAATTATATTAATTTAAAATAAATCCCAAACAGGATGGATCATTTTTAATATCTAATTAATTTTGAAATCATCAATTTTTTATTATAATAAATTATAACTTATGTTCCAAAAAGTCTATCTTGGGTTTCAAATAAAAGGTAGTATTTTATATAAATTGTTTGAACCCTTAAATAAATATTTGTTTTAGAAAAATATTTTAAGTGTTTTTATGTCATTCTGATATCGTATTGATATCCTAAAAATTATTATATTTGTATATGTGGTATTTTTCATTTTTCACTAAAAATAAAAAACTTCAGAAAAATTTAAAAAATTCCCCAAAAAAAATTCAACATGATAAATTAAAAAATTATGTTCATTTTATCAAATTAAAATTCTCAAATTTATATATTCATTTTTAAATGATAATGGAACATATAATGGAAAACATCTTTTTTATAAATATGACTATCAAAACAATAATCTTCATTAATCTAATTTGATAGAAATTTATATTTATATGAGCATTAATATATAAGTCTACATAATGAATTATTACATATTATAATCTTTTAAATGTGGTAAATTTATCTTATTATGATAATTTACACATCAATTTTAAAATAATGTTATGAAAAAATTATTTTAAATTTTAAATATATTTAATTACAATAAATTTTGTAAACATTAAATTTAATAAATTAATTACAATTAAAAAACATCAATCATAAAATAATATACAAGGAATTAAAATATATGTTTTATAGTAAGTAATTTTGTTAATTTTTTATTAAATTGACATTTAATTTTTATTATTATTTTTTAATGATGTTTCACATTATATAAAAATAAGTATTGGTACTTACCATGAATTAAAACAATGTATATCATTGATAATTTTAGTACGATATTAAATAAAATATACTAAAAAAATATTTATTTATAGGAAAACACATTTTAAAATCTTGGGTTATTACATTAACTTCTTTATAAATAAAATCTAAAAAGATTTTTGTTTTATAAACTAAACTAATGCATGTTTTAAATATGATACCAGCTAATGAAATCCATTATGAGAATCTAATATAGATAAAAGGTTTGGAAAAAAATATTATATATTACTTAAATATATACCTCACCACTAATTCCTATATTAAAAAAAACACAACATATATTGGAATATAAAAGTTTATACTTTCATTTATAGATAGAGTAATAAGGATGTGTGATATTTCCCATCTCATAAACACCATTCTATTCAAATCCAAATTTTTTGTTAAATATTCATGCTTACTCTTCTAATAATTTCAAAACATGAACTTCATTTGCATGCATAGTTGTCTCATTTGCATCAAATTTCATATTATATGGAATTAATTATTTTTAATTAGCGGGAAATGAACATTTTCTATTTTCTTTTTTCAAAAAATTTGTTTCTAAATATATCTTTTATGAATTAAAAATCAAGTATTCTTTAGGAACATACTAATTATTATTTGAATTTCCATAATGTTTTTTTGTGTTCTTCAGTCACACCCCTTTCTAAATCTTAAAACAAATTTAAACATTTTCTTCAAAAATACCTTTCACTAAACCTATACTTTTGTTTATTTAATAAAATGATTGAATTTATTATTAATTTTTTTCCATTATCATAAATTTTCATGAATTTCTTGTAACAATCCTTGATTTATCCTTTTCATCCATAATAAACGAATCTTTACTTTTATGTATTATCATTCAAAATATTCATTTTGGGTTGGTTTTTGTTAAACCTTTAACTTTTTCATACACCCAAAGATTAACTCATAAAATTTATCCATTATAAATTTCATATTTATGGTCTTATTATTTTAAAAATATTTGAATTAAAATTTTTAGGGAAAAAATATTTATATTCATAACAAGGGAATTAATTAAAATATCCCCAAATGCTCTAAAGAAATTATACTCTATTTTAAGTAAACTTGCTCAACTTCTTTGGTGTAAATTTATTGAAGTAATTAGTGTTTTAAGTGACATATTATTTTCTCTTACATAATGTATGTCTTAATTTTATTTCTAAGATTGGTATGATATACCAATATTCAATAACACCGTGTCTAAACATTTCATAAGATAAGAAATAAGAAAAAACATTTATTTTCTTATATTGTGAAATAATTTTAACCTGTATGATTATAGTAATTGTTTATAAATATAACCTATTTTTTCAAATTTTTATGGTAATAAAATTTATATAACTATTTACATAAATTATGGATGAGGTGATTAGATTCGAAAAATATTTCTCTATACATAATTCCATTTAATTTATGTTGTTCTCTACATATTCCATAGAATGATTATCAGAGAACATGGAAATTTATAGTATAAGGGTTTACTTTTTCATGAGCTTGTATTAGAATTAACCTTAGATTACATCATGCTTTTTTTACAATAATTTATAAATTACTGATATTATAATAAACTTATCTAGAAATGACTATTCTCTTAGATTCATATAAATATTCAACCGGAAAAAAAATTCATGTATTTAACTCCAGAACAATATGCATTATATTTGGAGAATTATTCTAATATTCAAGAGATTTCATTCTATTTTCACATTGCATTAACATATTTTCATCCAAATATTTATAAAACAAAAAAAAAATTCTTATAAATATTATTAATGTATTTTATCATTTCTCTCATTAATTTCCAAATCTATATTCTAGACATCCGTATCAGCACATTACAAATTTCACAATATATAAACACTTCTTTCAAAAATGTTTCTTATCTCAAAATTCTCAAAAATTTATATTTTTAGTATCTCTTTTTCCGATTAAATATATTCCTTCTATATTAATGAATTATATTCCTTGTATACGACTAATTAGGTTTGAGTTTTTCAGTTTAAAACCCTTTTAGTTAGTTATTGCCTCATTGCATATACTTCAATGAAAATATATGGAATTTAATTATATATATCCATGTTAGTTTAAATTATATATGTAAAAACATACATGGGAACATTTCTAAATAGTACATAACATAAATGTAGAGATAATTTAGTGATTAAATATACACATACTCTTCAAAGTGTAAAATAGATTCTTCATGTGGAAAATTATCAACTCCTATGAAAAAATTTTCCTCTTTGATTAAATTTAACTATGGGTGTATCCTATTTCTCCTATATCACATGACTTGTATTTTTTTCTTCCTAGATTTATTCATTATTGTATTTAAATGTTTTTATAGATAATTAAATATTAATATAGACAAAAAAAATTATTTTCCATGTAATAATATCACTATCTTATTCAAATATACATCACATTTTTAAGGAATAAAAAAAAGATAAGAAAAAATTATATTTAATAATAGGTGAAACCCTGATATATTATACCACATTAAGTACTCAATTGCAATATATAGTCATATTATGAGGGGGATAATTAGTATGAACTAGTGTTTTAGATGGTTTTCCATTTTATTTAAAATATTCCTCCTTAAATGTTTGGGTAGATAGATATCTTAAACTATAATTGATATATTTAAAATATATGTGATAAAAAAAATAAAGAGTGTGGAATATATGATATTCATTTATGATTTTACCATAATGTGGTTGAACCTTTTATTGGTTTGATTAGGTTGAGTCCAAGATAATAATTTTATTACAAATTTATATAGGTGATTAATATTGGCCAGTAGGTTCTACCCATAAATAAACGATTACTTCAGGTGGTGTGGTATCATTCTTATCATTATGATAAGAAATGTATTTCCTATAACAATAACATAGAGAGGGTATCTTTCTTATCATTATAAACTATTCCACAATAGTTATTTATCTCCCAATTGGTTATTTATATTGGAAACCATCTAATCCATAGTCATCTTCATCCTCCTGTAATGAAGAAGTTCTTATTCATTACTATAATATGTCACTACATCAATAGTAAGATCATTCATATCAAAATAAGGTCTTCATATACAAATCAATAAATAACTTCAACAACATAGACAACAAAATTATCTTATAAATCATTATAATGACCAATTGAAGAACATGAATTTATCACCATGTTTTATTATTATTTATATTATTGAATATTATTAAGTAGAAGGTGAATCCATAAACTCCTCAAATTTCGAATATTTCATTTATTTAAAATAAAATATCATTGAAATAATATTTTTTTATAATAATTCTTATATAAAGAAGATGTAGTTTGAATATATTACATCTTTCCTCTAATTAAAAAATCCTACAGATCATCCTGGTTAGACTCACACCTTCCCGTACATCAAATAAAAACAATATAACATTAATGTAAGACTAACATCACTGAATGAATTATCTATTTCATGGTGAAAGGAAAATTATATTTTATCCTTAATATCTTATCTTCATCATCACCATAAACATAAATCCCTCATGAATGGGATCTCATATTTTTATAAACAGTATAGAGTGATGAATCTTTTATAAAATATGGATGTTTGAGATCTAGGCATTCCAAACATATAATTTACCACTTTCCTAGTCACTAAGTATCTTTTTTAAATTCTTTTGAAAAACTAAGCTTCTCCCAAACTTCTTATCATTGAAACTGTTATCAATATCTTTTATTTTCAAATAATATTTTATATTCAATAATTGATTCAGAATCATTATATATTATCTTTAAATACTTTGTTTGTATCGTCACTTTTATTTATCTAATAAAATAATTAATTATCCTATATCATCATCTCGAAAATATGAAAAACATTAGTTTAATTTGTACATACCATAAATCATAAATCCTAATTTGACACAATTCTAATGATTATGGATTTTTTCTATTTATCCAATGAATCTTCTACAATTTAACTAATATTTTACAAAAATAATACTCATAGCTTCCACTATTTTTAGCTTCATGACTTCTTGACATCAACATCATATAAATTCAAACATTAATTAATTTTCATATTATCTTTTAAAACATATTCTAAGTATAAAAGTTGATTATATTTTTGAAAGATTAATGTTAATAATATTTGTGATCGAAATATTTCGAGTTATTACCACATATCTTTGTATCATCTATTTTTGACATCTACTTACACTTACAATATTCAAAGAGATATTATAACTCAATAGTTACTATTTTACATTATCATAAACTTCCAACTTATATAAAATATTTTACTTATGGTCTTCAATATCATTCTTTTCAATACATAATATTATAATTCTTCTTCTTATAACCTCACCATTTGGTTTATGATGCTAAATGATCATCGCCAATTATTAGTCTCCTCTTTACTCTATATCATCTAAACATTAATATGTTTCGATTCCCTTTCATATTAAACATATTTCTATTCAAATATGATTTTGATATCATTAAATTTTCTTAAAAAATTGGGCTTCTTAAAATTTATAATTATGTCGAACTTGTTTAACATTACAAAATAATACTAAAAAAATGTTTTTCCTTTAGGATCATTTTCTAATTCACTACCTCCTTGAAAATTAGTTTATGTCCTCTCATCAATTGGATTAATATATAATATTTTTTGTATTTTTTTTACAAATCTATGTTTTATATATACTAATATACTACTAATATTCATCTCAATATCGATATTTCTTCCTAGTACAACATCTTCAAAGTACCACAAACTTCAAAATTTATATTTTCTTGAAATTGTGAGTCATATTCTTATAGTCTATCATCATATAAGAATATATCATTCTAGAACATTAACATTGAGATCTTTATTAATTAATCATATACATTTTTCTCCAAAAAGTGATTTTATATTTAAATCCCGATTCTAATATTTTTTCAATGACAATACCACTTCCTTAAGTGTATCTTTTTGTTATTCCAGATGGATTCACATTTTATCCCAAATTTACTGCTACAACACAATCCTAATGTACTTTAACTTCCAACGTTAGTTTTTATTATTTACAAAAACAATGATAGATTAACATAAAATTTTTCAAGAACATTTATTAATAAAATTTCTCATAAATCATAAAAAATAGTTATTGATTCTATTTCTATTCATATTAATAATCATTCAATATTTAAATGTTTTCTCCTAATCATATATCTGTGAATAAAATTCATCCATTTTTTAATCCTCATTTCAAAATATATGAATATATTTATAATACATTAATGAATCACTAGAAATATATATATTGATTGAAAATTTGGTAACTCTAGAATGTATATCAAAAAACTTTAGAGTGGGTTATTAAATATTACCCTCTCCATGAAATACATCATAATTCATAGACCCCTTTAATCTTTATACACATTACTCTATATCTACCAATTAAACACATCAAAAAATTACTTTAGTACTATTAAAACCTAACACAAAACTCTTGATCCCAATAATTTAGGTCCTTTTAATGTTACATAAATTTAAACTTATGATGCTGAGGTAGGGGTGAAGTATTATCATGGTAGAGTACAAGATAATATTGAGACATGAATATTGTGGGAATTTACTTCATAAGGAAACATTATATGTTTTTATCCAAAATATCAAGAATGTGACAATATTGGAAATCTATCAATAGTTCATTTGTAATTTTTTGACTACATTAGTATGGTTAAGACATGTGAATACCATTATGTGAGTAGATTTTAGCTGCTGAGAATTTCCTCAGGGCTCTCAAATAGATGGTGTCCCAAAACCGACACCTTTTATTTCTATTTAACAAAAAATATTTTTCTCAATTTTCATCAATAATCCATCTCTCTCTTCCCCCATGAAATAATTAAAATGCCATATCCATGGTATGAATACTAAATCAGAACAAAAATTATAAACTATATCATTAATTTCGTGATTTTAGGCCATTCCAACATTAAAGTAAGAAAATTATCCCATATGTCAAATATATAATAACTTCATATTTATTCTCATAATAGTTGTATTATTATCAAGGAAAAATAGAATAAAAATATAGAAGCTCCATGTTAATTATTTATTCTACACTAATATCCATGCAATACTCAAAAAATTCTAGTAACCAGATATCATAAATATCAATGTTTCCACTAAGAGATCACATCCTCTCAAGATTAGACTCATAAAAATGAAAATTATATAAAATTGTTTTAATTAAATCATAATTTGAATTATTTAAACCTTTTTAAATCCACCCCAGTTGTTCCCCAATGAATAATTAGGTTGAAATTTCTTGATATATCAGCTTATATAATTTTATACCTAATATTTCCCTTATTCTATTATGTTTACTATTCCCATAAATTTCTATCCTCTTTATTAAAAAGGAACATATTTCCTTTCATAGTCCATCTATATGGAAAGAATATATTATGACTGTAGGTACAATCTAAAACCAATCCATATCATAACTTTTTTGTATCACCCCTAACCAATTGTAATGGCCTAGATATGTAATAAATGACTGGTAAATTGAAACTTATATTTTTATTATTTTATTGACATATATTATTATTAATGTTTCACACTACGAGAAAAAACATATATATTGTGATAATTTAAATTCAAGAAAAATTCAGTTATATCACAACTTCCATATGAGTATAGTATATATTAGTTATCATATTATCATTTATATTGGATCCCTAATTTAATAAATATTTATATCGAGTTAATCACCTAATTTTTGTTCAATATTTTAGTGAATAGATATAGAAATACAATTCATATAAAAAATTTCAATTAAATTTCATTACCCTAGTTCTTATAAGGGATTTAAATTAATTAATTTGTTTTATATCATGTGTGAAAATTTATTATGTTGTAATCATATTAATATCCTAAGTAAAAACCAACATAAAATTAATAAAAATATTTAAAAACACTGAATGATTAATACCTACCCCATAAAAATACTTTACAACATGTAATCATTGTTTATGACCTATAAATTATATATTATATAATTTAGTGATATTGATAGAAGAATAATACTTATTGAATCTAGTTTATAATTATTTTATATCTTACTGATGTGTTAAACTAATGATTGAACATAAAAAAGAGAACATCATATTTTATATAAAAATAAGATAAATAAATAAAAAATAAGAAATGAAGGGAATGAAAGAGGTTCTTCTATAATAAATTTATTGGTGCTAGATTATTACTTCCTAAAACATGGTAGATGTTATGGAAAATATATATTATAATGGGGGCCATCAATGTTACATGGTATAAACAACCATATGTACCTTTTCGAAGTATCATTTATTTGGATCGACCATTGGAGTACACTATGAATAATATACTTTAACCACAAAACCAAATGATCATACAATAGATGAAGTAGTAGGAATAAGTAAAATGGACTCTTTATTTACTATATCCTCCTCAAGTATGTAATCATAATAGAGTTGTTGATGATGTTTTTGACACTAAAAAATTCAAGGACTATATTCATCTTCTTATTTTTTAAAATCTTCAGGGACTTCACGCCTTATATCCATGGTTGGATTTATAAGTGTGTCATTTCCATTGAAAAATTTGGAAGAATAAGTATAGAGTTATATTTTAAGGGAATTAAAAAATGATTAATTCAAAACAAAAATTTCCACCTCAATATTATAATATAAAATCTTAATCTCATCATAAATACTCTTTTAAAAAACATTTTATTCAATATCTAGTACCATCATCCCTTCTATGTTCACATAATCTTGTACATAGTCACAATATAGGGATGTGAAAGTTTTAGTATACTTTAAATATAAAAAAATTATATTTATAAGTTAATATATGTTGATATACATCCAAATAATTAGAATATATTGGATGAGAATCTCCCTGGAAATGTTTTGGTATGTGGTTTATTTTTTCATTGAGGGAATCCAAAAGAATTTTATATTTATATGTGAGATAAATATTTTATTATGTTTTATCATCCACTTATATATATTCTAATTAAATTAACAGGAGAATTGTTTCTCACTCTCCTCTGTACTACCATGGTTTTTAAGAAAATTCTTTGTATTCCTAGACAATAGTCATCATATGAACCAAATTTTCCATCAATTCAACTATCTTACATTATTTATTTAAAAAAAAGTGTACCTATATATGAGCATCAGTTGCTATGGATTTTTTTATCTTTGATTTATTTTCTTCAATGTAATTTTGTCATGGGATATTTCATTTTTTAAATTTATTGTACATAATTTAAGAGGGGAATTAATCCTCTAATGTATTGGTTTTCACCTTATTGTTCTTAAGATGTGTCAATTGAATCTTTTACTTGGGATCCCATGGAAATAGTGGATGATAATTGTTAATATATATATATATCTATGAATGAATCCCTAATGTTGTAAGTGATCCTATAAACCTTTTCTAATTGGGTATATAAATTACCATCCATTATTAATGAATTTTCACACTAATAATGCTAATATGAGGTGATATAAATGAATTCGGGCGAATAAAGAATATAAAAATGAAGAGTAACTATATAAATGTGATACATGTCCTCATGAAAATAATTCTATATTAATAAGAGGAATTTGTTTCATGAACTCCTCAATAATAGAATTTATAATCCCATGGTTTATCTTAGTGGGAATCTAAGGAATTCTCTTGTAGAACATCACAAAAAATATAATGTTTTAATATCATTTATGATATTATTGTTTATTGGATTTCAAAAATAAAAATTTATTGGGAACATGAGGGTGGTTGTGTGATAGTGAAAGATATTTAAAAAAGAAGATAAAATTATGAATAAATTTAGTAAATAAGGAAACAGGTGAAATGATATTCCATGATGTGATATTTCATTACCAATTTCATTTGTATCAAATTTACCCAATGAACACACTCCAATATATGTGAAATAATCCTAAAATTCCCATATATATTGAATTAAAAACTATATCAAAAATATATAGGACTACTACAAATAAACCTCATGAAAATTTTGTATCATAAGAGGATGAAATAATAATTACCAAAAAATAAATATAAGGATTGTTAAATGGAAATTGATGTCCTAAAATATTTAAATAAATGCGATAAAAAAAAATTCAACTCCCTTAATTGGATAAAATGTGATTTTTTCATCTTTAGGTACCTCTTGAAGAACTTTATAATTAAATATAGGATAATTAATTTTCAGTGTTCATTTACGACCTCTATTTGTTCTAGATTAATGAACTGGGTAATTTATTCCATATATTATAATTATTGTCATTATTATAAAATTTATCTATTTTTTAAGGGTTTCATAGTTAAATGGTATAATATTTCCTTTTATCATTATATCGCACTCTATTACTCTATTAATTTTTTGTCTGGGAGTTGTGTATTAATACACATTAGTATAATTAGATCCAATATTGATACTACTATATTTTGATGGAGTTGGGGTTTTTGTTTTTAATTTTTATTATGAATACTATAATTGATGAATTTTTACTCCAATACATTTTTGTAAAACATTTGTTTCTCAATTTATGTTAGTTAATTATATTCCTTGGGTTCATGTGGGAAGATTATATGGTCAGTGTTAAAATGATTAGAATATTATGAATCCCTAAAGGTGAAATTGATGATATCAATTTAATAGAAAAGGGAATATAAAATTTTATCCATTTTCAAGTAATTTTTATACTAAAAATTACTTTCATATGTGATTGAAGTGAAATCTGGGAAGAAGAGTAGAAAATAAAAACATGAAATCATATACCACTTATTAAAATGAAAGAACATTTTATATGAGACTTACATACTTGGGAACATTTATATGTTGTTAAGAGGGAGTTTTTTTTAATTCTACACAAATAAAATATATAATCCTAAGGTATATCTTGGTAACCAAATAAATTTATCTCCTCAGGACCATCACTAAACACCCATTGATGAGATGTATTTTCCCTTGTTAAATATTATGGGATTTTTTCTATAAATATTTGATTCATAGTGTAATAGAGAAAGATAAAAAATAAACATTCAGATTAAAATGTGAACAAAATGATATATGAATAAATAAAATTATTAACAAGATATTCGACTATATGATTTTTTATTACCTATTTTGTTAGTCTCAAGTCATCTCATTGATCACATTCTATCTTTTCATATATCATATTCATGTTACAAATAATGGGAATGTATTGTAAAATTATCTATCTCTTATAACACTAAAAATTCATCTCCTCTAAATTTAATATGATTAGGATCTCACCAATAAATTGAAATTATTTTCTTATATCCCAAATATTTAATCTCACATATTTATCCCCAAATTACTATGAAATTATCATATTCTGAAACTAATAAGTTATGGGAGGGAGAGTATTTGGTGAAGGAAGAATGATATCCAAAATAAGTTGTATTGAACGTACTACCACCAAAATTCAAAACATATATACCCTCATATGTTCATACAATAATACTAATATGGAAAAACTTGATTGATCACTATTTCTAAATCATCAGTCACCCCCATGAAATTCGTCATATGAGTTATCCACCATCATAGAGTTGGTTGATCACGGTTACTACAATGGAGGGAAGAGAGGATGAGAACACAAAAAAGCATGGATTAAAATAATTAAATTATTATTACTATAAAAATGAATTATAGTTAAAAAATTATAATAATTCCTATAATAATCTCAAGACTAATAATTTATTAAAAAATGGAATCCATTGTCTATTTATATATATTTCACATTAATTCTGATTTAATTCTTAGCCAAATATGGTTTTAATATTCCTCCCCCATGGATGATTTATATATGGCCTCCTCATTTTTTATGTATCTTATTCATTATTATAGTTTATATAGATTTTATATATGGACACAAATATTTTTAATATCCCATTTATTTCCAGTTATTTCCCTCATTTTGTTTTATGTTAAACGATTTTTTATTGGGGTTACTTGTATAATCCTAGTTAGTCACGTCTCATTTAGGGATGGAGATATTTTTGGGGGAAAATGACATAAGGTTCAAGGATATAATATTGTTTGAATTAATGGGTTAAAATGTGATAAATATTTTTATGAGGAATTTATATGAGTTTAGAAGGCTTCAGATGTGATTCTGGATCTTTTAAAGAACATTAGGCTTAAATAATCTGGCATAACATTTAAAAACCATCTAATGGTAATACACGATGTTTAATTATTGATAGGAATATTCCTTGAAAGTAAAATAGGTCACGAATATGATCATTTCATAATCTTGTTACACACTATGAATTTACATTCCATGATTTTTAATGTGTGTGAAGGGGTTAATTCAGCCGATGAGACAAGAATTTTGGAATAAAATTTTAAAATAATACAACTTCTAGGTATGGTAGTTATAGAACAATTATGTCTCATGAACAATTGTTATATGATGGGAAGTGGTTATCATTTTCATTCACATGGTGAATCACTATCCTCTCTCAGGAACTATGTGATTTCTAGTGTAATTTTCATCATATTCCTACATTTCAAAAAACCCGTTCAAGCAATATATCATTATTGAGTTATTTTTCATAGGATTTACCTTATATTACTTTGTTATCTATTATATTGGTGTAACCATTTTACTGTCATTGAAATAGGTGTTTATCTTGGTCTTTTATTATCTAGGTTCTTTCTTGGTATCTTCTTTACCTTATTTCTCGTTGGTGTTACACATTAAATGCTTCATTTTATCACCAAATTAATGTAAGGGTTCTTAAAACAAACAATTTGGTCTATTTAATTGTTATATATGTGGAATATTTATAACTTATCCAAAAAAACATGAAATATAATTTATTTAATGATGATTTTTTTTGAATCATGGTTGGATCATTCATTGGATTCTTTTGGGTTGATGGGAGTTTTGATCTATCTTGTTCCTACCTATTAACTGAGGGAACCCCTGAATAATAATGAATTAGGTAGTGGTTTCATGTTTGTTTATCATGACATTTTAAATCAGGTGATTTCTTGATTTAGAATCACTTTTTTAATGGATTATTATTTATTGAAATAACAAGAAATAATTTGATTTAAAATATAATGTTCAAATTAAAGGAAAATGTTAATTTGATGAATTAACTATTTATTATTGTGATATGATATTGAAATATATTTACTATTATGACATGTGTTGTAATTGATGTTTTAATTCTTATAAAGAATGGCTACCCTAGTCCGAGGATGAATTCTAATATAGAAGGTTATTCCCAGTCTCATGCTGAAATGTTTATATAGAATCCTTGATATAATTCCATATTGTAATGCTTATATATAGGGAAATGAATATATGATGAAATGATTATATAGTGGGCTTGGACCATATGATTCTGAAATACTTATATATATGTATTTTCCTGGAGGGTTAAATGGTTATATAGAGTTATTTTTTTCAGTTATGATGTTATTCCATGGTTATGTGGTTATGGTTGGAATTGATGTGCTACATTCATATAGATATTCTATCATAATTTTAGGAAAATTAATTATTATATTATATTAATATTATTAAATAATAAATCTATTACCACATTATGGAATGAACTTTTTATCAGACAAGGTTTTTTTTGAAATAGTGTTTTTGACCTATTGATCTTTACTAACACCTTATTCGGGCCACCATTTAGTACCTAATATGATTAAATAGATGTAGGTTTGGGAAAATTAAAGGGAAATTATTACTTATTTTTTCATGCATGATGGGATGGATATTTGAGAAAGGATTGAAATGGGGTTTGGGACCAACATATTTTGAGTCTCTTATACTAGATGTTTCATTTATTGGTATTACAATAAGCTTCACATTTAGACACATTTCACCTTTTAATTTCATGATTCACTATTATTTGACTTATTGGATCATATTTTACATTGTAGTTGTATTTTATAATATCTCAATAATTACATTACTCTATTATTTATTTGTACTATTAATTCACACTACATTATAACTCTATACCATGGGGTATAGTCTATCCATTATAATGATCACACCCTGACTACTAGTGGGAATCCTCTAGCATATGTGGAGATGCACTAGAGGTCGTGATAATTAAAATAATTTGTCCATGTAAGTGAGTTCCAAATTAGGGGATGTTACAAATTTGTATCATGGAGGATTTTTTTATTTTCTATTTATTTAAAATTTAAAAAAGGGAGAAAGTAGAATAGGTTGTGTCGAGTCTGGGTAATGAATGTGTGGATGGGAGTAGTTAACTCATCTTAGGGGGAACATATGATTTCCAAATGTGATATTACTATACATCTTATTAGATTGTTATGCTCAACTTTATTTAACATCGTTGGATACACATATTGTGTGATTTATTGCTTCTTGATATTTATACTCATAGCCCAGTATGGTTCAAGACAATTATGAATGCATCATGATAGGAACACATGGATATATTTTAACATTCATTATTTATTATATGAACATATTTATTTTATTTAATATATTTTCCTTTATGAACTGTGAAATTATATACTTGTTACATCAAATAAATGAAAATGTGGGATCTAATATTTTTGACTGAATCACTTATAGCCATGTTTAGAGAGACCATGAGATTGTGGTTCTCTATTTTTTCAACAGATGAGGTTGAACTTGTTTTTATCTAGTTTTCTAACGAGTATGTTTCTATTATAGAGAAAATAAGTCTTTGTCAACTTCAAGTATAACATCAGGATAATGAAAATCATAACTCCCCTAACATAGCTAAACTAGATATTCCTTGCACATTATTATAATTTGGAGATTTATATTTAAAATCAATTTCTTAAGGTCAGGCTATCTATGGAAAGGGAGATTGTTCACACTATTCTTTCAATTTATAAGTAGATGGTAGATTTCTAGTTGTAGTATCCACCAATGCTCATTGTGGAGGGAGGCAACCAAGTATCTAAATTTTCTATCAAGTTACTCTAGATGATATTCATGAACCACTAGAAAATCCCATATAAGAGGGTGAATATTTCTATGTATATTCTTTTTGGAAAAGCCATGTTTTGGTGGGACATTATAGAGTAATATTATTAGAAAGAGGATTTATTTTGGATGTAGTTTGAAGAAAAATTCCAAACACAATTCCATCCATTGGAATTAATGGATGAGAAGGGTTGAGAGTTTATTTTTTGTGTCATATGGGATCTTGTTAGTGATGTACTACATCAGACACTTCACCGACAAGCAGGGCCTAAGCCATATTTATTAGAAAATGAGATCAACAAGGTGATAAATTTTTAGTATGGGATTCTCATTGATATTAATTCATAGGTGAAAATATTCCACAGGATTATATTTTGGGATGTATTGAATCATTTACTCATCATGTAAGGAAATATGAGAGAGGCCCCAGCAGCGTTCATGTTGTTTTAGAAAGGAGAAAAAGGATCTATTCCTCTGAAGGAAAGAAGTGAAACTAAAATAGTTATCTCCAAGGTAACAATAGAAAGATAACTCATGGAAGTGGGAAGACATATCAGGTCCATGTTCTATTACAGTGCTATCAGTGTTGAATTTTAGTCCACAATATACCTCAATGTCCATACCCCACTTTGGAGTGTCATGCTTGCTGTTGGTTTAGTCATCTTCAAATATTTTATAGCAACTTCTCAGAGTAGAATAGTGGTAGGGGATCATGATAGGTACCATATTATCCGAAGGACTTAGGTAATCCTCTGTATATAATTTTCTAGAGTTCCAAAGGATGTTCAAGTTGAGGGTTGGGATGTGGTACCCCAGTACAGGATCTATAGTACCAAGAAGAGGGATTCGCCCAAGGGAGTTAGACTAGTTCACATTGAAGATGGGAATATCATCTGCACATTATACAAACTACTCCATCTGTTGTGGATTCATGACCTTCTAATATCAGAGGTAAAATTATTGTATCTACAATTTCATCTATTTTTTATACTAGAGAATCACATTACCTTTTATATAAACTTCTTTAAAATAGATTTGGATTTTTTTTGGAAATCGTATACGAAATTTTGACCATTGACACACCGTTTGGAGTGCGATAAAAAAATTTCAAAAATTTCAAGGAATTTCCTAGTGAGATCCATATTTATGAATTATTTTTGGAACCATTTGTGTTGGAAAGTACATATTTCCATTAGATTTCTGGTAGATATTTGTTATTTCTATAAAAGGATAATATCGACTGATACCAGATGTGATTTACCTTTCTATTAATAGAATTGTGGATTTATTATCACCTGGGTTACAGGGATATTTAGGCTGGTTGTATAGGAGAAATTTTTTGACTGTTGGATTGAATTATAGATCGTATAGAAAGCCTCATTATATATGATGTAGGAATATATAAGTATTCATTTACTCCAATGGTAGACCATTTTAGGATATCTTTCTTGATTAGTTTTTGGCTTACCACCTGAGTGAGAGATCATGTTCATGATTGAGTTAGTGATTCGTGTAGAGCTTGTTTCTATCCCATCATATAGAATGGAACCATTATAGATTTAGGTGTTGAATATTTTGTATGAAAATCAAGATAAAAATGATTACATATAGTCCAGTACGTATATATGGGGTTCTCTAAATTCTTTTCACCAATATGGCTGATGAGACTTTGACATATGCCAAGATTGTCATATATTGAAAAAGATAATGTCAATTAACTGGTATCCCCTTCAACATATTGATGATTTATTATATAATTCAATAGGTGATAATATATTTTCCTTGGTCGATTTGATTTATGGTGACCACCAGTTGAGGTTGAAACCATCAAAGATACCATAGACTTATTTTAGGAGAAGATATGGCTTGTATGAGTTCGTAATGATACTTTTGGAAGTGATAAATGCACTGAATGTATTCATATACCTAATGAATCATATCTTTCGTCCTTTTCTTGATCATTTTATTTTGTTTATTTTGAAGATATTATTTTTTATACAAGTCAGTGGACGATAATTCCCAACAACTTGACAATGATTTGATTATTTAATGAGAGAATAGTATTTATACCAAGTTAACCAATAATGTTTCTTGATTGTTAATGGGAACTATTTATCCAAATTAATCTCAGAGGTATAATTTTTGGTGGTTCTGGATAAGGTTACAGTGATGGTGTCTTGGTAGTATCTACATAATTCCTTTGTCATTAAAATTTTTCTGTGTTTAGCTAATTATTATTAGTGCTTTATCCATGACTTTTCTCAACTAAAAGAAAATATTTTTGGGCTAACAAATTTGGGGTTGATGTATTTTGGTCAAATTATTTTGAGATATATTTTTATGATATAAGAAGTAGGATGGCCTCAGGACCTATCCCCATTTTATGTAGGCATGGTAATGAATATACCATTTATTGTATTGCATCTAGAGATGGAATTAGAGTAGTTATGATTCTGGTGGATAATGTGGTCGCTTTTTTCTCTAGATAGAATAAACCTCACGATTATAATTACCCTACTCATGACCAATATTTTTCATTAGTGGTACATTCTTTGAGATACCAGATATTCAATCATTTGGGGTAGAGGATTGTGGTTTAATCATACCACAATATCCTTATGTATATATTTTTTTAGCATGAACACAACATTCAACAGCAGATATGGGTCGAGTATCTATTGTCTTTCAATTTCAAACAAGATTAAACCCAAAGAATGTTAACTGTAATTATTGGTTCTATGAGTTGGAAGACACAAAAAGAGGTATTGTGAGAGTCCTTTGATGTGTGGAGGATGATGGAACTCCTTACAGACATGCATCTAGATGTTTTGAAGTTATGTGGAGGAGTAGATATGAGATTGAGATCTATTATACCGCTTCTTCTTGAACGGATCATGAGAGAGTAGTTATCTCATATGAAGGGATTAGTTCTAAGAGAAATATTATATGATGAGGAGACACCATTAAGATGGTGTCTTGGTGGTGGAAATTTATATATTTCCTACGGTCTGGTACGGGTTCCCTTGTGCTAACATGAGGAGCTACAGGGATAGTTTATTTCTCATTGATGGGAAGTACACACTAGTTTTACAATAATATATCTTGATCATCATAGATAATAGTAGTGGTAAGGAATGAATATGGATTTAGTTGGATTTTTGGATAGATTTTACACATGTATGATGATGAAATCTGATCATCATAGGCCTACTATGACTGTGGAGATTCTAACCAATCTAGAATATAAAGGGGATGATGTCACTATAGATTTTGTGACATATTTTTAAAAGACACCCAATTAGAATAATTTAGTATGTGTGATCATAGAACGATTGGAAAAGTTATCCCACTTCTTACCTATTAGGTACACAATCACTATTCATGATTTAGGTAGTCTCTACACACATGAGATAGTTTTGTTGAATTGTGATACAAGTAGTAAAATTCTAGATAGAGATCCTCATTTCAGGAATCATTTTTGACAGAGTCTTTAGAAAGACCTATGAGCATAGTTTATTTTTAGTGCGACATATCATCCTAATAATGATGGCCAACATGAGTGGACTATTCAGGTTACAAAGGATATTTTTTGAGATTATGATTTGGATTTGGTGGTTTGTAGGAGAATAATATGGCACACATGGATTTTTTATTTAATAAAAACATCTAGGAATCAATACATATGACACATTTTAAGGTTTAGTTAGGTAGTCAATGACATAATCCTCATTGGTTAGAGTCTGGTGAGATATATCTTGTTAGGTCTCGTCATCCATAAATACAATTGAGTATTTTCATTTAGTTAAAAATTATTTGGTGACCATCCAGTTCTGATATAAATATTTTGCTGACCAATAAATATGACCTATGGAGTTTGAGGTTGGTCATTGTGTTTTCCTTTTGGTGTTTAATAGGTTTTTTTAATGTGGTATTAGAAAATAAGGAATGATAATTCCCATATTTTTTGGTCTATTCGATATAGTAGAGATGGTCAGTCCAATGTCGTACTGATTAGTCCCTCCAAAATGAAACAGTTCCATGAACGATGTGTTTCATGTATCACAAATTCAGAGATATTATAATAAACCTTCTCATTTGATAGACAATGAGGACATTGATCATTTCGTAGATGTGTCCTTTGAGTATATTTCCGTAAGGTTTTTAGACCATAGTGGGAATTATATTCCTGGTAGGACTAAACCTCTAGCTTGAGTTCACTGGCATCATGGCTATCATTATAAGAAGACACTTGAGAGGGAGTCTAATATACAACCGTAGTGTTTAGAATTGTTCACCGTGGCCCCACAGTGATGTTTGGAGTAGCTCATAGATAAGATTTTATATACTAGGGAGGTTGTAAGATCCTGTCATTTTCTAGGTATATAACAATTTTTTCATTAAACATATTTTTATTGGGATTTGTTGTCTTTAAGCCTTGTTGGTTGAGTGTTATTTAGTTTTTAAGAGGATTTAATGTGGAAAAAAACCTAAATTTAAAGGTTTTATGTTTGTTTGGGTTAATAGATTTTGGGTATAAAAATATTAAAGGGGTCTACATAGTTTTATATGTGTTTAGACATACTCAGATGTGATATGGGGTCTTCTGAAGAACTTTGGGACTAAGAATGATTACTGTAAATTTAAATGTTGGGTAAAGTAATTACATGACATTTAACTATTTACAGGTTGATTCAATGATAGTAAAACTATCTATAAAATAGTTTATAGAGTGACCTATCTACAATCCATGAATCTTAATTACATAACATTTAATGGTCGAACATGGGATAACTCATCCGAGGTGTAAAATATTCATGTTATATGGAATTTAGATGATGTGAATGGGGGTTTTACACCGTTTATTTCTCATGAACATCTATTTTAAGATGGATTCTGCTTCAAATTTCCATTTATTTAGTGAATCCATTTACCATCTCAATCCCTATTTAATTTCATGGAAATTTTAAAGAGCCTTCCTACTTTCTGAATGTCCCATTTGAGAAATCAATATCCAGTGACTTGTATTTATTAGGTTTTGTATCTCTTCCCTTATTATCCATTTTAGTGGTGTATCCTTTTGAATGACTATGAAATAAGTGTTCATATGGGTATTTTTTGATCTAGGTTCCTTATTATTATCTTAAAAATGTTAGTTCTCATTGGTGATACCCATTGCATGCATTTTTCGGTTTCAAGATTAAGGTAGGGTGTCTAGAACATAAACCTATTGTCTGCTTAATGGTAAAGTATGAGAACTATTGAAAATTTCATCGACAAAACATGTACATTAATTATTTTAATTATGTATAATTTTGAATAATTATTTGATTGTTCCTTAGATAGCTTGAGATTCAAGGGAATTTTGATTTTGCTTATGGCTACCCAATGGTTGAGAAAACCCCTTAATAATTATTAATTAGCGTATTGTTTAATTTTTGTGTGTGTAGTATGACATGAAAAATTGTGTGATTTCATGATATAGAATATATTCGGTAATGGATTATGATCTATTGAAATGAATGGAAATAATTTGATATAAAAATGAATGTAAAATTGAAAGGAACATTTTAATTTGAATTATTAACAATTTTGGATTATGATATGATATTATGATATCCTTACTATTATGAAATGTGTTGTGATAGATGGTTTAATGCATATATAGCGAGATCAACCCATAATCATTCTAAAATGATTATATAGTGGGTTCAGTTTAGTATTGTTCTTAAATTTTTATATAGAGTGATTGATCAAGTTTTATAATTTAATTCTTATATAGAGGGATATGCAAGGATTTTGAATTACTTATATGGAAGGTTTGTCCTATCTATTTCTGAAATTGTAATATATAGGGATTTTCCTAGAGACTGAAATGATTATAGAGTGTTATTGTCCTAGTTACATGATTATTCACTGATTATTTGGGTAATGTTGCCATGGTTGAGCTATATGCTCAGAGATATTCTAGAAAAGTGCCAAGGAAAGTGTATTTTTTTATTATAATTAGTTGATAAATTAATAAAAATTATATTGTTCTATTGCATGAACTTATTATTAGTACGGGTTTTTAAAATCATAGTGGGTTAAATATAATGATTTTTATAGACACCATATTCTATCTTCCATTTTTAACACTTTCAAATTACTTGGATGATTTTTTAGACCAGGGTAAGGGACATTTCTTCGGATTTTTTCTTATAGGATGAGATAAGGGTTGGAGAGGGGACCAACCAGTTTTAGTAGACTAGGGTCTTTCTGAGTTTCTTATTTTAACTATTTCTATTATTTTTATTACATTTATTTTGACATTGTGAAAAATTTAATATTTTTATTACATTGTTAACTATAATTTTATTTATTAGTTTCTCTTTTACTTCTAAGTTGCATGTTGTACAATTTTCTCTATTCCATTACTCTGTTATTTATTTATACTATTTATTTTTATATCATTATAACTCTATAACATAGGGGTATATTCTCCCCACTACACTCATCACATAACCACTACTAGCTATAAGAATCTAGCATTGAGGGAGGCACAGATGAGGTAACCTAAACAACTTTATCTTTCCATGTGAGAGAGTTCTCCATCAGGTGATATTATATTTTTCATGCTTATTAACCACATGGAATGAAATTTTAGTTGATATATGATGATGGTTCAACACATATTTTACATTGTGAATTTATTTTCAGAGATTAAGTAGTCATAAATGATAACATAGAACTGGCCATCAAATGTAGTCAAACATTGGCTTATGAGAGAGAATTTAGTAGAACTATTATCTCAATCATGGTCTCAAGTATATATTGATGGGTGGATGTATGTATGGTGTGGAATGTGTTGAATTTATGAGGTTTGGACTAATTATGGTGTTTTTCCTTGAGAATATATTAGTTTAATGTTTCCTTGAGGCTATATCAGTAAGGAATATGCATTTCTTATCAAAATAGTGAACCAAAACACTGATTACGTTCCGTTACTAACATATTATGGGTTGTGACTTGACTTTCTAATGGGTTCATGATGTATTTTCTTGGTGTTTCATATCATAATGAAAAGGAAATTGCATTTTTTTGGTGGGTACATCATGAGGTAATGTTGGATGTTATGGTATCTTGAGGCTCGAGATTGTGAAATCATTTTAAAGATGAACTCATTTTCAGTGGACATAAAAGTAGTCAATTTTTAGGGTTATAATATATGATGAACCTATAGTGAGAGTAAATTATGGGACTATAATATTCTCAAAACCCTCTATGAGATTGTAGTGACCTCAACCCCTGCAACACAGAGTTGAAGTAAGTTTTATTACATTGGCACAAGATATAAGAAAGCATATCAATAAAGACCAAATAGTTTATTAGTATTGGTAAAATACATAAATACATCAGAATTAAATTATATTTTAATTCAATAATTAGAAAATAATTAGTTTTCAATAATATCACTATTCCCTCTAGTATATCATTTCATGTCAATTATAGAACACTTTAGTGATTCCAATGGAAGGAAAAAAATAAGGGTGATCCCAAATTCATATTAATGGTTATATAAAATAGAATCTTTCATTAATCAGTAAGTATTATCAATATGTAATGGTAAATAACTAAACAAAAAATCTACGTAATCAATAAAATAATAAGGAATTTCATCCCAAGATAATATCAATGTAACTATCTCATGAATAATAATCAATATGGAATGATAAAAAACTAATAAAAAATTCTATTTAATAAAAAATGTACTATCATAACTGGATAAAGAATAATCAATATGGAAAGGTAAATAAATAAAACCAATGACATTTAGTTATTAACAATGAATGAAATGAATGAAATGAATCATATAATAATATCATTAATAAAATGTCATGGGTAATAATAACTAATTTTTGAAAGAAGCTAATGCTTAATTATTATATGTCAAGTATCATGAACATGATACCTATAGCATTAAGAACATTAATAAGACATTTTAAATTTATTGGTTACAAACTCATATGGTTTGGCCAATTTATTTCATGATAGCTCACATATTCGACACAGGATGTTACCATTTCATTAGGGGTTATCTATAATTAGGCACCATCAATGCCTTATATGTCCAATACATTCCTCTTATATTGAATAAACAATTTAGTTTATAAATAACGTGAATTATCATAAATAGCCAAATTATGTAAAAAATATTTATTAATCAATAGTTCCCTAAATAATCTAATGGATTTCAATGTGGAAAACCATATTTATAAATAACATACTATTCATGAAATAGAAATATCCAGGATAAATAATCTAGATATTTATGGGGAAATTCAATGTCTAATGGTTATAGTAAAGTAAACATTTCTAAGGGAAGTTATTTAATTCAAAAATTAATTGAGGACATTAATGGAAATTAATTCTTTGGTAAAAATGATCATAAATTACCCAATGGAAGATTAAGGATGGAATGAATAAAACATATACCCATTTCAGTATGAATACATAGTTGTCATTATTTATTAATAGTAATGAAATATAAATTTATTTAAAAATATTCATATGGAAAATAACATTTTAATTTTGAAAATAAATTGGTAAAATATGTAACACTTACAAAAACATTTTAGTCGAAAATAAATTTTAACAATTAATAATTTCATGAATATTAGGAAAATAATATCTTCAGAAATAACCATGTAAATGTGAAAAGGAAAATTTATATTAATGTTGTTTGTTTTGGTAGGTAATTCAGTACATGAAATACAAGATAAAAAGAAAATATGTTTTTCCATATAAAAAGATTAGAAAAGGGACTTTTTTAAAAAATGACAAGAATATTCCCTTAAAAACATATTCTAAAAAGAATAAATGGGTAAAATTTTCATTATTAAATAATTTTGAAAATGATACAAAAATTTATAAAATATTTTTAGAAACCATGGTTTTGGAAGAAAATAGATTTCTAATCGAATAGAGAAATTAAACTAGATTTTAATAACAACATTTTATCAATTATTTTTCCTAAAACAATAGTAGAAAATATCACTATTATATAAAAATATACTTAATAACTAGAGTATAATAAAATGAATTTAATTTAAAATTTAATGATCAAATAATTTCAATCCATAAAAATTCTACAACATACCATCTTGATTGGAAGGAGATTACGGAACAAACCATTTCAATGATCATAACATTGAAGTGATAAAAAATAAATAAATAGATTATATGTATAAAATATAAATACAAATATAATTAGAATAAATACAATATAAGATATTCCAAAGTCATTATACAAATATTCTTATATATATCAAATATGTTGAAGATGTAATATAACCCAATGAAATGAAATCGAGTTATAAAATTAATTAGATTTTAGTAACTCTTTAGTTAAATACAATTAAAATAAAAAATAAAATAAAATACGAATGATTCATGATATAATATGACAATGGGGTAGTATATAAACCATATAAATGAAATTCGGTGCATAATAATACAATATGCCTCAATGAGGGGGAGATTGAGACGAAGTCCTTTACCCCACACTTAACTTTAGTTTAATGATATTCAAACTCATATATAGTGGTTTTAACGAAATTATTAACTATCACAATAACCATATTAATAATTATAATATAATATATTACCCTTTCATAATGTCTTATCACCCTTCAATTAAAATTCATTCATAATTTTCAATGTTTTTGGTATTAATTATCTTTTTTTCTCAAGTATGTTTCATTAAAAATGGTCATGTTCATTCACATAATATATAGTTATATAACATATATAAAAAATGATGAAATAATTATAATATTTTTACTCCAAATTTACATTCAAATACAATCATGAAATATGGATATTAAAAATGGACTCTGTTACAATCACGAAGATAATAGGTCATACAAACGCATGAGTAACATTTCAATATTTCAATGATCATTATGGATGAGGTGAGTAATATTTTATCTTTCCAAAATTAAAATAATGTCATATATACCAAATTATATCTTTCAATACACTTATATATCATTCATATGGTATGGTGGTGAAAGGAGAGTCACATATATGTTATAAACATTATGTGATTGAAAAGGTATGAAAGAAAATTAAATATTATGAATAATAAATATTTCATTCATATATTAAATATTTATTTTATATAAATGATATTGACTAAATTTAACTTTATTCTTTTCCACGTAATGCATTAGTGAAATGAAAATCACATTGCTTCGCAAGGCGGTAGTTCTTCATACAAACGAATGAACTTATCACATCGCATTTGAAATGGAATGTAAAAAATATTTAAATAATGTAATCACTCCATATGTATAATTATTTATTAATTATAATATATATTCTTTATATCCATTACCATTCCAAAACTTGAATAGTTATAATGGAAAAACAAATTACCATAGTTTGAGAGGTGGTAGTCCTCTGTACACAAGAACGACGATTTAATAAAAAATTTGAAGGTAGTGCATATGGATTTAGTTCATGAAAATATTATAAAAAAATACTTTTATAATTATTATACTTATTTTATTATGTAATATTGTTTTAAAATTAATTTAGTGAGGTGGATGATGAAATAAACTAAAAACACCCATTGATGAATGTTACCACTTCTCTCGATATCCTTCTTAGGTTTACAACAAAGTATCTATTAGGATGGATTTATGCCAAAATTAAAGACTCTAAAAGTATATTGAGATGTTGGGAAGTTATTTGGGTAGGTATTGGATGATCCAAATAAGTTTTATGGTGTCAATATAAGAAAAGATAAGTTCCATTTTATAAGTGCGATGAGTAGAACACTTGTAATTGTTTTTTGAAAAGATTCAATCATACACAAGTTTTTATCATTCCAAAAGATTAAAAATGTAAATATTTAGACACAAGAAGATATAACATCTATATATGTTCATGAAATGTGTTATTTACAAATTTTTTGGCTAATTTAATAAATTTTATCTTAATTTAACCATATTGTAAATCCATTTTTACCTTCAACGAAATAATTAATTTTTTCAGTTTAAACAATTAATTTTGATAAAAAATTAATTTTAACATATTATTCATTATAAGTTATTATTATTACAAATATTTAATCCATTTTTTAAATTAATTTCAAAATATTATAAAATTTTAATTTTAAAATAACCCCGTAGATGTGATGATTAAGTGGTGTTTCGAAGGGAAAATGTTCACAATTTTAATATTTTTATCAAAACTTTAACATGAAAATGATTCAAATGAAGTAAATAGGATTTTGGGTTATATAATTAAACTAATTTGACTTTAAAAAATTCAAAATATAATTTATCTTTAATTTCAATTTAAATGAAAATGTAGTTTTCAAATAAAATTCAGTTTTTTGACGAGAAAAAATAATGTTTTTTTAGAAAAATCCTGAAAAATAACCTTATTTTAATTTTTATATTCTGATTAAAAAAATGAGGCAAATTTGAAAAAAATTATTTTCTAAAAGTGTTAAAAATAAAATTTTTGTTACATTAAAGAATAAAAATTAAACCATCTTTTAGAAAATACTATTTTTCAAAAAACATTTAAAAAAAACATTTATTTCATTTATAATTAATAAATATTCATAATTGTCAAAATTTGCAATGTATTATTCATAAAATCCATTTAAACAGATATTTTATCACTTTTATATTAAATTAACATATTTTAGTAATACTTCATGTTTCGAAGAAAGTTTGGGGTTTCTTATAGTGGAACATTAAATTTTGTTTTGTGTAACACAGCTAGACATAGTGTTCTCTGTAATAAAATATATTAAGTGTATTGAATTTATTGATAAATAAATATATCATAAAGTCTCAGGTTGATATATTTTCTCTAATATCGTGGTTGTGTTTTATACATGTTATCAAATATAATGTTCTTATTTAAAAATTTTTTGGTGTTACATTTTCCCCACCTTAAATCAATATTGTCCTCATTATTTAAATTGATCATTTTTTCAATAGATTGATATTTAAAAAAAATTTCTTCAAAATACACATCATAAAAAAGTTTTAATAAATAATCCTTATAATAATGTAGAAATTGTAGCACCAAATTCATATGGAATAAAACATAAAATTGTTACTATGTAAAAGAGAATTTGTGGAAAGTTATGATATGGAAATGGAAGAAAAATATAAATCACTATATGTAATGATTATGGTCATTGATAATAAGCATGTTAATGATAAGTATATAGTTAAGGGCATCATAATCATAAATATGTGATGGTTTAAATGGATATCAGATTTATTAGATATGAATGTAATAAGATGTATTTTTTGTTTCAGGATAATTTTTCTAGATTTGTGGAATTATTTTAATTTCTATGATTATAAAGAAATATACTTGTATGATAAAATTATATTTTGTAATAAATATTTCATCAATTGGATGTGCTTTGATCAATTTATATTTCATCCCATACTATAAAAAATGAAAATCCCAAAATTAAAATTTTTCTACTAAAGCACTAAAATTCACATTTAATGTATCTTGAGGTCCATAAAAGAGTGACAAGTCTTTCCATATATCTCTAGATATTTTCCAAAACCAATATGGTTTTCATAATATTATTATTACAATCCTAAAATATCTAAACCTGAATAGTAACACCATTAGTTCATCATTAATATTTATTCATAAAATCATTTAACTAAAAACAATTAAATATTAACTAAGAATTCATATAGTAAAGTTGTTGGTGTTAAATCTGTATCATTATTTAGCAAAGGGTTCATGCCCGGTAGCCTTTCTCGATGAATTTGGTTTTCACCTGGGAGGAACGATCTTCTTTTTCTAAAACCATATTAATATAATTCCTACAAATTTACCAAAAAAATATGATTGACATCCTTGAAGTGAAATAAGTCATTTAATTACCATTTTAATATTGTGTTCAGTGAAACCCTTTCTTCAAAAAGTTCAATAATTTTATTTGACTCTTATTACGATGTCATTAATTATTATTTTAATCATATAGGTTATCAATAAGTCTTAACACATGACTATAAAATGTTATGGAATTATTCCCCTAATAACATTTTCACTGAGACATAAGATTGCCATAAATTTCTAAAAAATTTCCTTAATCATGGTGTACCATCATCGCATAAAACCTAAAAATAGATGTTTAGGACATTAAACTTATGATCATTCTTAATCTCCATAACCAATGATTTTCCATGAATCTTATGTTTAGAAACACATAAATTCTTCTAAAACATAACACAATCCATAGATTTTCTATGATTCATATAAAAAAATTCCATGGGTAATATAATTTTAAAATATAATTCATGAATCACAAATACATAAATTTTTAAATTTCAATATAGGTCATTCTTAGGGCTAGGAGTCATCCTAGGTCATTAATTGTCATCATCTATTGAAATCCTTCATAATGTTATGCAAGTAAATGTGATTTATCCTAATCATATCCCCTAGAAGTGTAAAATTAGGGGCATAGTAATGTTGATTTTCATGCACCAGATGATGATTGGGTGAATCCCAATGTTCCTTTTTAGAGATATTAAACCAAGGTATGTCTATTCAGAGACACATCCACTTGTAGTATCCCAAAAAGGATGTATTGTAGTGAAGAAAACACATAATCTGTTTTTAAATAGAATATTATGATGTTATTCTATAATTACCCTAAATTTGTATCAAATTTTTATGATCACTAAGATATATTTTCATAAACATAGTTTCTATGGTTTCTAGAAAACATTCTATGATAGAAACTGTAGAGATCTAACCCCAATATCCTCAATCATGGGATATGTTTATTACATTAGAATATGATACAATTAATTGTATCATGATTGACAAAATAGTTTAGTAGTATTGGTAAACTATGTTCATACCCGAGCCTTACATAGAATTTTAATTCAAAAACTAAAACCTAAATTATTTATGAGAAAAAAATTATTCACTATATCATATCCTTACATGTTAATCATAATAATTTTTTTGACATTTTTGAAAAAAAATAAAATATGGGAAATAAAAAATATCCCATAAGGGGTAAGCCCAATAGAATCTATCGTGAATCAATGAGAATAATCAATATGGAAAGGAAAAGTTCTAAAAAACATCCCACCTAATCAATAACTAATAATGAAATGCATCAAAAGATATTATCATCTAAAAAATATCCTAGATAATAAAAACTAAAATCTGAAATAAGGGAATGCATAATTATTGGATGTCATTTATCATTCACATGACACCTCTACGTTAAGAACATTAAATCAATTGTTTAAGACTACTGGGTATAATAAATTATGGTTTTGATAACTAATTTCATTCTAGATTACTCATTCACATCATGATAGTGCAAATTCATCGATGAGCTATCTATAATTAGGCCCTAACCATGTCTTGCACGTTTAAATCATTCCTCGTACATCAAATATTCAATTTAGTTAATATAAAATGTTTCTTATCATAAAATATCTATAAATATTTCTTTAGGTGAGGGAAATACTATCTTCTTTCATAGGAACATCAGTACATGCTCCATATCCTCCAGATGATTCTTTAGTATCGATGGCTACAGTTCTAGTCCCCCTCCCCGTTGGAGGGGGGGGATATTCTAATATCTTATTCAGAGGATCGACTATGACCCTTTCTTCCATTTTCAAATATCTAAATTATACCTCAATTTCTAGGTATCAATGTTAGACCAAATAATCTATCATCTTTAGAGTTATTTCATCGACATGTTTGTCTTCAAATCCAAAGGTTTTATATAAAAGTGTGCTTGTTGTTCTTCTGAAAAAATTGAATTTTATTATTCATTTTTATTTGAAAGAATATTTTATCCTCAATTTGTTTGGTTCTCTATATATATGTAAAATGTGTAATTTTTATCTATTTTAGTGGTCTAATGATTTCCATATTAGATTGTATTCACATAACATAGTGTTGTTGATATGTTTCCCTTAACATCCATTCCCTTTTCAAAATACCCCTATTATTCATTTTCATGGAATTTGTTAATGACACCTATGTTCATAAAGTAGAATGAGTTCATCTTATCACACATTTTCTCCCTATATATGTTCTTAATTAAACATATATAATCTGCCATTGGAGTGGTTTTGGATTATAGTTGGGGAAGAATTTTGATGCAAATATATGTGGTCTCCGAGACATAGACATATTACTACTTATATTTTAAGCATATTGGTCACCTTCTATTAACATTATATTGATAAAATAAAGAGGTTCATGGGGTTCCCAAACTGATTTATCAATAGTCTATCGTAACAGAGAATTTCACTTCCCTCATAGTAGAAGAAGTGGGTAAGGATTATATAGTTCAAGGAAATAACATTCATAAATAAATACTATCTTGGAATTATAATAAAAAACTTGTATACATATTCATCCATTTGAGGGTTATTTTGGTGGACTAAAAGTCAACAGTGCAGGCCCCATCATGTATTCAGGGGTCTAAAGGGGTGTGCGCTATGGATGATTTGAATTTCCTTTAAATTTCCATCCTATGCTATGGTAGTTCGATATAGTGATGTCTACAACTATGATATGGTGATATATAAATCTTATCGGGGGAGGTTTAATGGAATTCAAGGAGAAAGAGATCATAATGTGGGACAATAGGGGATGAGTGAAATTATTTAATAGGTCTATCTATAGAAGGAAAATGTAAACTATAAATCTAGTAGTCCACTTTGGGGGTTTAGAAATTAAAGAGATAAACCTGGATCAAAGAGAATTATTACAGGTAGACATACCCTTAGAAGGGAAACTATTAGCTATTCTAATGTAAATATAAGAGGTTTGCATAAAAATTTTAGGAGACAGTGTAGAGGGAAGACATGGTTGACAGTTACACAACCAGATGAGGAAGAAGTAGTGGAAGGGAAATTGAGATTTTGGTAGCTACATTTGGACCAAGGGGAAGAAATAAAAATGGTGTAAGGATTGTGCTTTCCTACATAAACCAATGGAGGTAAGATCTATTAGATTTCTAGGCCCCAATGACATGCACTAAGAATTTACTGCTACAAATTTGGAAATAGAATGTGGGGTTTCTATGGAACAAGAGAAGGACAATGGTTTGTTGGAAGACCCCAACATGATTCAAGTAGTTTTTATATTGGTTAATTTTTATAATAGAATAGAAATAAATACGTTTTATAGTTTCTCAATTGTTGTGTTGACCAATAAATAGTATTATGAATGCTAGATGGATACAAATTACTAAAATTCAGGGGAGATTATCATCCATTTTGATGAAGAAATATTGGGGGATTACTTTTATTTTAAGGAATTCAAAGAGGATTTAAACAATATGAATGAGATATTCATTCTAGGGTATACCAATTAGAAGTAGTTCAGGTGGATCAATACTAATGATCTTATTAGACATAGGGAATTCATAAAAAGTAAGGAAAATGTGGAATAGTTCATCCAAAAAATGGAAAATATGGATTTATTATTTAATACCATATCAATGATGATGGAGATATATATGTAACAACAATATATTAGAAATAATATATGTAAAATACTTTTCAAAGGATAAATCAGGATTTTAAGGATGATATGATGTATTTTAGTGTTTTCTTATTTGTGGTTTTACATTGTTCAGTTTCTCACGTTTTCTTTAAAGGTGTGTGAAAATATGAAGTAGGAATGCATCAAATAATTGTATTGAGTATGGAAAATGAATTTATCAATATTTCCATAAATAATGAAGTTACATTCATTTTAGAAAAATATATCTATAAATGATATATATTTTAATAAATAAACATATCTATGATAAATAATTTCAATATACTAGGAAAATTTAATGTCCAACGATTATAGTAAAGTAGACATTTCATTGGAAGGTTATTCACAATAAAAATAATTTATGGAAATGAATTTAAATTCTTTCTTGGTTAAAATGATCATAAACAATATAGAGGAGAAATAAGGTTTATATCATTATAATGTATACCCATTTGAGTAAGATTAAAGTTTTGTAGTTTTTTTGGAACAAAAATACAACAATAATATCATTAAAATAATTATTGATGAAAATATCATTTACATTTGAAAATCACATTGTTACACATAAAACATTTTGAATGTAATTTTCATTGAAAATAACTTTTAAAATCAATAAATTTCTAGAATATTAAGAATAAATTTTTATTTAAAAAACCTTCTAAATATGAAATATAATTATCAATTAAATGTAGGTCATTTATCTATCTAAATACAAACATAGATTTAAAGTTAACATGATTTTTTTTCCACTAATAATGGTTATAAAAGTGACTTGTTCCGAAAAAACCAGAAGATTCATTCAAATGTTTTATAAAAATAATTACTAAAATTTTCTTTAATAATGAAATTTCAATAGGATATTTTTTTATCACACTTGGTTTTGGAAGAAAATAATTTTTCAATCGAAGAGAGAAATAAAGTTGGATTTACTTAAAAATATTTTATTACTTATTAGAAGTACCAATAACTTGTAAAATGGTAATATTACTTGAAAATATCATTAATAACTATTCTAATGTAAATTTAAATGGTTTTATTTTTCAATGATCAAATAATTTCCATCAAATTAAATTTTGGAACAAATAATATTGATTGGAATGAGATGGGAAATTAACCATTACAGTGATCAGAACATTGAAGTAAGAATTAATCAATGAACTGATTATGTATATCAATTGTATAACCATATATAAATTTTTAAAAAAAACATAATAAAATTAAAAGTCATTATGCACATATTCATAGAATATAGAAGATGATGAATAAGTAATATACTCAATGAAAATAAATTGTGTTATTAAAATTCTTTACCACATGGTAACTTTTAGGTAAAATCCCATGAGATGAAATAATTCAAATTGAATGTTATAATACCATTTATTATGATTTAATATTTATCTAAAATGTAAAAAAGGTAATTATAAACCCCATATAAAATAAATTTGGGAAATAACATTACAATTTCTATCAATGAAGGGGAAATTGAGACAAATTTCCTTTCCTCACAATTCCTTTTGGTTGAATGTATTTTAACCTATTTTATCATAGTTTTAAGCATGTTATTAATTATTAAATGAACCATATTCTTAATTATAAAAATATATATTATCCTTTATAAAAATTCATCATAATTCCATTAATAATCTTCCATTATTTTCATTATTTTGGGTGTTAATTTCCTTGTTTTCTCATATGATTTTTGTCATGAAATATCTAGTTCTAGAATATAATTTATAGATATATCATATCTATAATTATAATCCTGAAATAATTATCATATTATTACACTATGATTACTTTTATAACCAAATAATAAATAGGGTTATGAAAAATGGACTATGTTATAATCATGTAGACGGTAGGTCATACATACATAAGAGTAAAATTTGAATTTCCCAATGATCATTATAGAAAGTAGGTATGTAAGTTTTTTTCTTAATATAATTATTATAAAGACATATATAAAAAATTATTTATTTAAATATAAATCTATATATAATATAAGTTGTGTGGTGAAGAAAAGAGAGTCACATCACTTTGTAATAGAGATAGTCCACACATACATGGATGATGTTATAATTTTTATGTGAGTAACATGATAAGATGGAAAATTATATTTTCATAATAATAAACAAATAATTAATATCAAAATTATTTCATCCATAACATATATATATATATTAAATTCAACCTTATTACATTCCAAATAAAGCATTAGTGATTGACTAATCATATCGCTTCATGAGACAATAGTCCGCCGTACACCTGACTGATGTTATCATATCCCCTACAGAATAGAAGGTAAATAAATAAATAAATAAATAAATTATAATTACTAATTAGGAATTATTTTTTTATTAATATCATATATTTTATTAGTTGAATCATCATACCAAACTATGAAATGAGGTAATGGAAAAATGAATGAAATTAGTTCATGAGGCGGTAGATCTTCGTACACAAGAATAATGATTTCAGAACACATTTGACAGAAGTGAAGATGGTTTTATGTCACTAAATCATTATGAAAAAATCCCATTATATAGAATATAATTGTTCTATAATATCAATATTATTAATTATGATTTTAATAGGATTATGAGAAAATAAAATGGAAACTTTCATTGAAGAACGTTTCCTCTTCTTCAGGTATCCTCATTAGGTTTACACCAATGACCATCCTGGGATGTCTCTCTAAAAAAGTAAGGATTATAAGATGATATAATGGAAATTTTGAAGTTCTTTTGGAAGTTATTTTCTAAACCAAATATTTTTTATGGTTTAAAGAAGATATTAGAAGAGGTAACCTTTTATAGGTGTGGTGAGTTGCACACATGTAATTTATTTTGGAAAAATTTCAATCATAACCACATTTTTATCTTGTAAAAAGCTTCAAAAATGGGAAATTATATATAAAATAAGAGTTAAGGTCAAAATATCACCACAAAATGGATGTTGGACAAGTTTATATTTCATTTTAATCCATATATTCTAAGTTTATCTCCAAGTAAATCCTTGTTTACCTTAATCATGGTAATAAATATGAACTGTTTTCTCTATTCATTTTGGTTAAAAAATAAGTTGACCTTAGTAGAAATTATAAACTGCAATGATTATAAATATGGAATCAATTTTTCAGAATTATATTTATATAATTGGAAAAATATAATTTATAAATATTCCCACATAATAAATGAGAAATCATATTTGTAAATGGAAAATACTCAATGGTTTATAATGATTAGATATCAAATTTCTATATGAAAAAGATTCCAATGACTTAAATTGGATAAATTATTATATGGTTAACATAATTTTTCTTCAAAACTAATTCATAATATTATTTATCTTTATAAATAATTAAAACAAAATAGGAAACATTCAATTAAAATTAATTATTGTTCACTATTTTAAAAATAATTATAGAAAAATAACTTAATTTAAACCTTATATAATTTTGATATACTAATTTTAAAATTGAGATTCCTTATTTCAAATTATTTTTCATCTTGTGGTAATTATTAATATTAATTTATATTCAAAAATATTATTATACAATCATTTAGAAAAAATATTTTTTTTCGAAACTGTTACGTTTTATTTTAACAAAATTTATTTCATTTACAATCAATAGATAAAAATAATTTTTATAATTTAGTTAATATTATTCATGAATGAAAAATTAATTCATATATTGTAAATATTATATTAAATAATAATATTTTATTGAAATGTAATGTTTTGTTCGAACTCCATGTTTCTTGGAATCGAAGATAAACATACTGTTGCATATTATGCAAGAAAAACTCAATGTTGCTTGTAATTCATGATAATCTTGGTGTATTGTGAAATGAAAACTATTAAATAAATTGAATATATATATGAATTATTATATTATAATGTATCTATGTGATAAGTTTTCTTCTATAGTTGGTGTATTGTGTCATCCATGCTATTAAATAAAATTTTCATATTATAGAATTTCACGGTGTTATAGAGATGGAATTCCAACAATAATGACATTTAATGATCTTTAACAACCATATGATTATACATTATATTTATGGTTCCCTTAAACAATTATTTTATAATTGAATTAGAAAAACATACCAATTGTATAACAATATAACGAAAACTCAGTTAATTAAATAAATCATAAATTTAATGATTTCAGTTCACATCCATATTATTAACATATTTGAAATATTTATAAATACTATTTAATTATTTTAAATGTTAAGTTGTGATTAATTAATGACCAAATAAAATTATATACATGTTATATTTAATTTATATAACACCATGTAATATTTCATATATTATTTTCCACATGTACTATATATATTAAGATTCCACTCAATAATAAAACCACATACCATTTCCCACATAATTGTTTTTCACATTAGTTTGGGTAATATGGAATAATTATGTATATATCACAGAGACCTATATGAATATTAAAAATTACCCAACCCATTTGGAATCTATAATGTAAAAACATAACATACTAGAAATTACATAGTTCAAACTAACCACATGGAAAAAAAGTTTGTATCATAACATAAAATAATATCATAAAATAATATATCACCACATGTGTCATATTTCCAAAACACCTAATATGAATCAAAAGTATAGATAATTGTTCCCATATTATAGATATTCTATTATGACATTTTTATCAAAATGAAAAATCTATATATTCAAAATAACAATATAAACTAAGAATAAAATTAAAAATAATGTCTCACACACACATAATAAGTTTACACAAGCACAAAATCTCCATATCATTATAAAAAATGAATAAAACCCTATAATCTTGATAACTTTATAAGATAAGTAATTTAAATTTCATTTCTATATAGTAAATCATGTGAGTCAACCAAATTCCAAGACAATTCCATTCACTAGTATATTCTCTAATTCAAACTGAATACTTTTAATGATCCATGATTCATTTACAGATCATGATCACCCAAACTCAAATTCGACCTAAAAACCCCTAATATGAAAGGTAATATATCATAAATATGAGAAATTCACATCCTTACCATACCAAGTTGAAATTATAACTATGATAATCCCATTTCAGCAATATAAGTACTATATGTCATCCTTAAATGATGTATTAATGATAATAACAATAATCCCATATTGTCAAAAACATAATTATATAGCTTTATTTATGAAATAATTATTATCCTAAAAAGTTATACACGTTATAGCTATGATAAATTCAGGTTTTGGAATAATTGTTTCATTGAATAAAAAAATGGTTCTTCGAAAATACAAGTAAAAAAGAATCATTTGATGTAAATATTAAAATTAAACTACCATAAATGAAAAAAATTATTATAAAAATATTTCATTAGGTTCATATAGAAAAATGGAATAGAAATTTTTTTACTATTGAATTAGAGTCCATACACACCCTCACAGACCCTCTCTATCTTTGCCAACCAGGGCTTGGAATATCCCACCCAATGAGATCTCACTCATAGATCCGTAAACATGGAACATGGGATTATCATTCATAATATGATATATTTGAATCATTTTTCTAATACTTACCATAATTTTGGATAATTATAAAAAATTTATTTTCAATTTGTTCATTGATTTCATTTGATCGATATAATTAAACAAGTGTCCTATGTATCACCTCACCAATACACCCCAGTAAATGTAATTCCCATGTAAACTCTTCCATGTTATCCAATAGGAATTTTATAACAAAAATTAGACCACATTACCACTACCACACCATTGATATTCATTATAATTTTTCATTATAGTATCTGATGTTTTAGGATTTGGTCACCATCCTCTCTGTTTTTTAATTTTTTGAATTGGTGAGTATTCAAATTTATTTCTTGATCATCAGAATCTAATTCAGAGTTTTACCTCAATTTAATATAATATATTTTTATGGGCCTTGAGGCTTGGAAAGTGGCATGGGTTTATAAATTGATTTGGGTGCATTAGAGGTCTGAAGGAGTAATTTTTTGATGTTTCAGGATGGTGCACATTATTTTGTTAAACCATGTGGCCTCTTAGCGAAAATTGAGTATCCCAATTTTATACTACTATATAGTTGGGAGAACTGTGAAAGTTGGGGATAATTGTCGTGCATGGATGTTTGAAGTTTTTATAGAAGGTGTCATCATGTATTGCACATGGTTTTCCAAACCGTGCGCATTCTATATGGGTTGTCCCATTTAACAAATACCATGAATATTTTGAATGCAAAAATTGCATATAATTAGGCCCAATCATGGGAGGTTTGGGTTTATATAAGAAATTGTCACATGGTTTCCACATGGTTTATAATACCATGTAATCTAGATACGAGGCTCATTAGATTGGTGAAAATAATTAATTTACCTTTTTTTTATATAAACTTAAAATTCTCCTTACTTCTTTCTACTTGGTTGACACAAAATAGAGGATAAATGATCCTCCTCATACTCTATAAGGGTTTTATATCTATCCTCTTCTCTAGCTCTGTTTCATGACTCATATTTGTTATTCAATCCATATTGAAAAAAACATCCTCTACCTTTATTATATTTTTATTTTATGTTTTCTGAATAACTGATAAATCAGTTCTTGTCATTTTTCACTATTTTCAGGTTATTTATCAGAAATAGAAAATTCTTCCAAATTTTTATGAGTTAACGGTGATGATCATACTTTCCTACATCTATAACTCCAAGGTATGAGGTACATACCTTTCATTGAGATTTTTTGAGCATTAGAGGGGGAATGAATTTTACTGTGTTGTTAAATTGTCTGAACGAGACCATTTAAATTAGGTTTTTATACTTAATTAATTAATTAGACACTTGTGAGATACCAATTAGCATGCCCACTCATGTAGATTAGTGATTTGAGCTATGTGAGAGGCACACAACCTTGGTTAGTTTATCCGAGTGGGGTTCATTAATTTAAATTGATTAATTATATTTATTTCATGTAGTTCAATTAAATTATATTTAATAATTATATTTAAATTTAATCTAATTATATATATATAATGCTTGTGTTGTATTGATATGATCCATGGTATCATGAAAGGGCATGGTATTATGTTTGGAATGGTTGTGGCCATCAGAAATTGAGGTTATACGAATGTCACGATGGGTCTGGACCATGTTACTTGGTTGATGTGATCACCAGTTGGGAGACATTGTGATCGGTTGTGGAAGAAATGTTGTCAGGTTGAGGGAATTGCTCGAGATATTGGGTAACATGACCATCAGATTTGAGATACATGATCTTAGGAGAATGTGGTATCAGAGTTAGTGTGTCATTGGTAATATTTGGTGATTTACACTCACCTATATTGTCTAATGCAATGTTTGAAGTTTTGGGATCATAGTTCGACTCAGTAATGAGTTTGTTTTTACCAATCATGTGGGTAAAGGCCCCCAATAATTATTATTAGGTAAATAGATGAGGGTGAATTCCATAAAAATCCATGAGGATGGTGAGGAGTCATCATATGAAACCATTGATGCTATTGGTTGGGGGTTAATGGCTATAGTACTTGAGGCTGTTGGTTCAGGGTCATTTTTGAGAGCATGCATCACTAATTCAAAATATGTTGTGATTTGAGAAAAAGATGATTTTACTATATGGGAAAAAATTTTGTGCTTCTGAAAATTATGCTTTGATCTGAATGGTGATTTTGAGAAGGGGTTTGAGGGACCAGACATGATTTTATTGGGAGGGCCTTTTGGACGTCAGATACATGGTGATGGCATGAGTTTCTGGGTGAAGTTAGAGGTGGAACCTGAGGGTTCACCTATGACTTTATGACATCTGGGAATTTCGTGGGCCAAGGTATAAGGATCCTCTCCTCTATAGCATTCCATCATTGTCCAAGGAAATTGGCAGCTTCCTGGGGCATTTGAGGACCATAAATGATTGTGATTGTATTATTCATGTGTCAGTTCTTATTTATTGATAATATACACATTCTTAGTCACAAATGTTAGGAATTCACATGTGGGTAGTACCACAATGAGGCTCATTCTCACACCCTACAAGGGCCCTTCGGGATGCATTTAGACATTATGATTTTGCGTGTAGGTAAAGTTTTTTATATATTGAGTTAGATCCTAGTGGTTTAGTTGGAATGCATAAAATGAAAGATACATTTGGATCTCACCTAAAATGGACTTCCTTTCTTACTTCCATTGGTATCATCATGATTATATATATATATTTAGATGGTCATCTATGGGTGACCCTTTACTCACTATTATATTTTATTCCCTTTAATAAATTTGTGTTCTGTTTTTAGTATCAAAAAATGGAATGTTGATGTGTTTATATACATATAATTCATTCTTTGATTATGCTTCTTCTATTGTGTGTTATTTTTTATTCTTCCTCCATGTGAGTTTTAATGATTTCGATTCCATTGATATTTTTTTCATAGTCTATATCTATTGAACTTTTACTGTACCATGAATAAAGGGTATTTCCCCCCAATATCAACTCCATACATGCTCGCTTGTAGTCCAAATCCATTGGTGTTTAGGGTAGCACACTTAAGGAAAACTGGAACTTTATCTGTTGAACTATTCATGTTCAAATTTAGACTGGCGTGCTTCGAATGTTATCAGAGTAGTTCATGATTGGGAAATAGTAGCGATTTTCGATTGGATTCTAATGATATCAAATTCTCTAATTTTCTTTTATACTATTTGGGTTATGGTATATTGGACATTAATATACTGTTAGAATTGAGTTTAGAACTAATTTTGGGGTTCCTATGGTTACATTTATAGGGGATAGACCAAGTTACCACATTTAGTAATTTTTATTCTCCTTTGAGTCTTTTAGAGTTTATAAGATTTCAACATGGAGTGGTAGACTTGGAAATGTGATTTTAAATTTGTTAAGACTTATAAAATATGTCCTAGTATAGTAGAGAAACTTATATTGGACCACTGTAATTATATACAAATGGGTGATTTCAATGCATGTTTATAAATTGATTACATATATAATATGATTTTTAAAAAAAATGCATATTCATATTTTGTGATATAAATTACCTTTTGAAATATTGAAATTCTCGTGATATGTGATCTTCCATGTGATATATCTGTATATATGGTCCTGGATCTTATAAGAGAATGTAGGTAATATGGTATGGGGTGATGTTTATCACCAGGTCAGGCGATGTAGTTGATAATTTTAGGTGACTCTGTACGATTTTATGGGCATGGTCTAGGAAATATGTGATAGTTATCTTAGTTGAGGGAAGGTAAGTAAATTATGAGTTTAAGATATCTAGAGTCATGGTTGTAGAGGGTATGCGTAACGGTAGTGAGTTGACACTTCCTATTACTTGTTTCAATATTTGTGATATCTATATATATTTTATCAAGGATGTATGACAGTGTAAGGGTATTCAATAGGTTTCCACCTAGATAACTCAGATGGAGTGTCAGGTAGAAGATGGTTTAGTGCCATAGGATCACAAGAAGGTTGAGACCCCTAAGGGTTGGGAATATCAGGACCCGCAATCATAGGATCAGGCTCAGATGTCAGTTTAGGCTGGCCAGTCTCTAGACATGATATCTTGTAGGCCAAGGTCGGATGAGTACCTCAGAGAAAGCCCTGTACAGGTTATATAGAGTATCAACAGGGGAGCCTAATGAACATATCATTAGATTTTGTATCCTATTATGATGTTTCATTCACGTCACCCACTTCTTTTCTAGGTAGAGGGTGGTCTATAGGGGGATGAGAACTATATTGAATCCATGAATATTATTTTTGAGAATCTAGAGACATCTCCACAGTGGAGGGTGATTCTAGTGACATGTATTCAAAGATCACCAGTGCATAGATTCTAGGATGTTTAGGTTTTGGAATGTAGACACGCGGGAATGTCTTGGATGGCATTTGTGGTCAGGTTCTTTGAGAACTTCTTCATGAAGATGTTGAGGTAATAAAGGTCTCAAGCGTTCTTGAGCCTTCAATGTGGTGAAATGTATGTCATTGATTATGTCATTATATTAACAAAATTGTCTCTATTCTAACTCTATATGGTTTGGGAAACACCCTGGGGGATGGGTGTTTCTAGGATGGTTTGCGAAATAACATTCAAGTAGGTGATTTTTTTAATTTAGACTCATTATTATGTGTGGTGAATTAGGAACTCATAGACAATAGATACATGGTGGACTAGTGACATTCAATCTAGGTGAAAAATTCAAGTCATTTTAGAGGAGATGTTTGAGATGGTAGAATGTGAGGCTGAGATGAGTTCATGTGGGATGATTAGGCCAAATAAACTTGAATACAACCCCAAAAAAGTTATTCAATGATTTTGTTCCATTGTGGGAATACTTGACATGTCTAGACATAGGTTTAGAGGACTCCAAAGGACCTCCAATAATGTGTACAAGTAAGTAATATCAAGATGTTATGTAGGAATCATTCTCACACAACCGATAGTCTAGGATTTGGGAAGACTCAGGGTTCTGAGATCAAACTAAGAGTAGTACTATGTGATGGTAGCCAAGCTTCAACTACAAAATGTGTTTATGGTAGTGACAAAGTGACCTAGAATTGGTCTCAATGGATGGTGGATGGTGTAGCACCATAGGGTGGTCATGGATTAGGAAGTCAGGCATTGGTCCATGCACTGAGGTGTTTCTAGTGCTAGAGAAGGCTGGTGAGCTAACAACGGTCAGAGGTACTCTATGGGCATATCCATTTTTATTTTTTTCTTCCCTTACATGGACTGTTTAGGAAAGTATTTTCTGAGTCCACTAAGTGCATAAGATATGTATTTGGGATTACCAGATGATGTTTAGTTTGTTAGAACTTGATCAGGTGCATTTTTTATACATATTGGGTGAATGGAACTGATATTCCTTGAGATGCGTTGGCATCAAGTCATTAAAGAGATGCAGGTTTCATGATATTTTTTGGCATCTGGGAATCATTGTGAGGTGTTCCTAAATTTAGGTCAGAGGCACAATGATATTTGAGCATCTTTTGAGATGAGGTACCTCATTGGTGCCATGTGCGGCATGGTTATAAGATACGCATCTTTGTGATGCGTGAATCTAAAGGGTTCCAAGTATGAAATGGGAGAACCTGATGAGGTGCGGAAGTGACAATGTGTCACAAGAGGACAATTGAGACCTGGTATAGTCAAGGGACCATCATTTTCTAAGCATTTTGGTCTAGATTCTACCGAGGTAGGTCACTCCTAAGGTGGGAAGCCCCCTTGAGGTAGTTTACCTATTCCCTTGATACCAAGGGTGTTCAGGTTTATTTTAAATATATGGGTATTATTAGTGCCATATTTGTGATTTATTTATATATAGGGGATGATCTATGTTAATATGTGGAGATTTTAATTTCCTATATTTTAGAAGTGGTCTGAAATCCAATCCATTTTTGAATTTTTGGATTTGGTTGGAATTTTAATTTCTTTTATGATCATCAAACCCTAATTATGAGTTTTCCTTCAACCAAATATTTTTTTATATGGGTCTATTGTATTTTAATGTTTCATTAGTTTTCTTATGGGTTATAGGGGTGTAAGTTGCCAAAATGGATTCTTTTGAATGTCGAAGGTTGAGGCACACAATTTAGTTAAACCGTGTAACCTCTCAATGAAAACGGTGTAGCCAAATATTATACTTCCACAAGGTTTAGAAAACCATATGGTAGGGGTGCACAAAAAATTTATTGTTGTCCATGGTATTTATAAATGTCTTACATGTGTTTTAAAAACTGTGCATAAGATGCATGGGTAGTTACATTAAGGAATTATCTCATCATTATAGCATGAACGTCCTGCACACTTTTTGGCCTTATCATGTGATGTCCTACATTACAGTAGTAGGTTCTACATGGTTTCTTCATGGATTGGAAAATCTTTTGGGATAACCCTATGGATCATTAAATATGTGAAATGACCATTTACCCATTCCTTATATAAACATAAAATTCCTCTTTATTCTTCTTCTTCTATGGGTCGCACATAACATTAGATAAATTCTCATCTTCCTCCTCCATTGGGGACTGATCCATATCCTCTATAAGAGCATTGTTTCATGATCCTTATACAACATTGGATCTACATCTGTATGAATATCCTCTTCATTAGTTATCTTTTCATTTTTTATCACCTCATAGACTACTAAATTTATCCAAGACATTTTTCCTTATTTTTGTGTAATTCATAAAAAACATATTTTGTCAAATCAGTAAGAGTTAGAGGATTAGATTGGGAATTCCTACATCTAAGCCTAAAAGGTAGGTTTTTCATACCTTTATTTTATATTTCTAAAGTGTTGGGGGTCATTTTATTGTGTTGTTGTATAGACCGAACGAGATTATTTAACTTTTATGTTTGTTCTTAAGTAATTAATTAAACCCTTATTAGAAAATAATAGTATTTCCCACTGATGTTGATAAGTGATTTGAGTCATACGAGATCTTCAGAACCATGGGAATTCAAGCCATGGGTGTTATTTATATTAAATTGATTGATTATATTTATTTTAAGTTGTTTAATTCAATTATATTGATTTCTTTAGTAAAATGTTATTTAATTATATATATAACATGATTTTGATGTACTACTAAGATATGAAGGAACATAACGTGTTGGTACTAAGGTTTTAGATAGAGATGGCCATAATAAATTGAGGTAATGTGAATGTCGGGATGGGCCTAGTCTAGGATACCTTGGTGGTGTGACCATTTTTTGGGTGACATGGTTGTTAGATGAGTTGGAAAGGCTGTCAGGTTAAGGGAATAACCATATGATATTGGATGGTATGGACAATAGAGTTGAGAGACATGATCCCAAGAGAATGAGGTGCCCGGGTTTGAGTGGATTAGGACGTATTTGGTGATTACAAGTCAATTGTATTGGCTAAAGATCCATTCGGAGTCATATGCACACAATTTGACTCAGGGATGGGTTGGTTTTGACCACTCTTCTTGGTAAAGGTCCTCAATAGTTTATCATAGTCAAATCAATGGGTTTTTTCCAAAGTAAATGATGAGGATGTTTAAGAACCATTAGATGAAATCATTGAGGCATTCGGTTGGGGGATGGTGCCTGTAATGCTTGAGCTCATATGGCTAGGGACACCATTAAGGATGGGAACCACCATTCCCCCTGATGTTGTACTTTGAACCAATAGTGATTGGAATTTTAGTAAAGATATCAATATGCTTCTATCCATTTGGAATTAAGATGATATGTTCTTTTAATACAGGGATCAAAATAAAAAACATGTATTGATTTGGAATACCTTCAGGTCATTAGATACTTGGTGATGTAATGGGGTACTAAGAGATGTTTAAGGTGGGACTTGAGGGTTCATTTGGAACTGCATAAAATTAGGGGATTCCATGGGATATAGTATAGGGATCCTCTCTATTATGGAATTCCAGTGTTGGCTGAGGCTTGTGACTGATTCTAGATCGGCTGTTGAGCACCATGAAATCATTTGACTACTTTATGCATATACTTATTTTTTTATACCAAATTTCTTAATAAAAAATACATGGTATGTACACATGGGTGGTACACTACTGAGACACATTCTCACACCATACCATTGCCCTTCAAGACACGTATACACTTTACTGTTTTTCTGATTATGTATGGTTTTGGGCTATGGAGATAGATCCTTGTGTTGGGTTGGAATGGATGGAAGGAAAGAGTACCTTGGTTCTTGCCTCAATTGGAATTGGATTTTGTTGTGATATTTTATTAACATGATTTTGTATATGTATATACAAATTTTTTACCATGGGTAAATAATTAATTATAATTTTATTGTATGACCCATAATTGATGAATGATATATTATCATTTTACGAAAATGGGATGTTTATGTGTTTATTTATTTAGGCTAATATTTTTTATTATTCTTTTCCTATTGTGTTCTATTTATTGTTCTTCATGCATGAGAGGGTTACTTATTTTGTGTATATTTGTCTTTTTCTTAAACTAATATTATTATTATACCATTAATATATCATCGACATAGGGTATTGTCTCCCCAATATCACCTCCTTACACCACAATTTATAGATAACAACCTTTGGAATTTGTGGAGGCGTACTTTAGGTCTAGTAGTACTTGGCCTGTTTCACTATTCGAGTAGCAACTTGGGTTAGGGTGCTAGAATCATCATCCAAAAAAAAATACCTAACTTTTTATTTCTTTTAACTATATATTAATTACACAAAAATCATTTCAAAATGATAATTATAATAATATAGGTTATAAAATGAGAAAAAATTAATGTTTCTAAAAGATCTTGATAATTATTAATTTAATATAACTTATTTTAATAATAAAATTAAATATTTTAATCATACTATTGAGATCATGGAATCATTGTAATTTTCACATTTATAAATTTTAAAAAAAATATATAGTATAACATGTAATTTTAATTCAATATATGTCTACCTTACATAGTTTAAATTTATGAAGAAAATCTATAGAATTATTCTTTATCTGTATATTGAATAATTGGATTTCATACATTTATGAGTTTCTACAATTAATATCCTAATAATGATATAATCTATAGGATGTGAATCAATTAATTTAATATTTTATTATATATTTTTAATAATTCAATTTGATTACATTGAAATTAAGATTAAATTAGTGAACCATACCATGGGATGAATTGTTATCATGATCCTTAGTTCCATAAGACGTCTAATTACACTATTAGCTATAGTTTATTAGAAAACATAATTAATATATCCTATATTATATGAAACTATGTAAGAGATTATGAATAATTTTTTAAAATAATAATAACTACAAATAATAATATTTTTCTATTTAATATAACCAACAACCCAAAAATATAAAATTTATGTGATCAATACCAATCTGTGACCCTAATAAAAAACACCCATTATGAATTTAAATAGATAATTTCATGTTATTATTCAATACTCTATTGAATAAAAGTATATAATTTTTCACTCAATAAGACTCAGAGATATATAATGGTAATTTTATTTCAAAAATTTCATTATGATCAATCATACCTTAAATGAAAACAATTTAGAAAGTATAATAATTAATCAATATAATTTAATTAAATCTGATTCTGATTTACAATCTCATGATAAGTAGTTATCATGAAGAACATTGGATACTTTATCCTCCCCTAAATTAATAATTTTTCTACTTTGAGATGGAAAAAAATTCACGCCAATATATCCTCACAACCATTAAATCAATTTCTTCTAGGATTTGACAAAAACTATGAATAAATTATTTAAAATAATTTCATAGATTCAAACCAAATTTTAATGTATTTTTCTTTGAAAATAAATTAAATTAAAATAAAATATGAATAATAATTGATTATGGTTCTTACATAAAATAATAGTTGTGATGAACTTGTTATAGAGTCATTACATAATTTTAATATGAACCATAAATCAAATTTGACAAATTAATTTATAGATTCATTGTGAAATTTCACTAAAAAATGAAAATTAATATTTACATGTCATAAAATGAACAAAATCATATATTCAAGAATAATTTCTATGTAAAATGTCATTCTAACTACACATACACCTACATTAATAGTCTTATATGTTCAAGAATTCATAGTAAAAAAATATTCCACCATGATCTTTATGTAATTATATAATGTTTGATCAATCAATCATAACCACTCGAACTAAAATAAATAAAAAATATTTTTTATTTATAATAACATGTAAAAAACTAGGTTAGGTAGCCTTATCAACTCTACACAACATTGAAACAACAATGAAACCTATAAAAGTTTTCCATCATTGATTAATATTTATTAATCCACAATACAAAAATATCCAAAGAAAGAGAATTTTAGTTACAATATAACAAGATAGGCTACTACATATAACATATTATTTTTTATGTTTATATTTTCTATAAGTCCATACAAAAAAAAAATAACTAACATTAACATAGTTGGGTTTCTTATAACTTTATAAAATATTGCTTTAATAAAGAGGTTACACAAGTCTCTTGGAAAAAGTATTTATTAATTATTATAATATCGACATATATTCAATGATACCATTAATAATATGATAAATAAAAAATAAAACAACGTTATAGTGGTAATTAATGCACCAAAAAACACTAAGTAACCAATATCCTCATAACTGAAATCATAATACTTAAAAAATTGTGTATATTTTTTATTAATAAAAATTATTATAATGTCTCAATTAAATTACTAAGAATTTTTTTTGACTCAATAACTCTATAAAAAATTAAATATTTATCCTTAATTAGATAAAATAAGAATTGAATAAATTTATTTATATAACATTACATACTCATTGAGTTATATAGTAACTATCTTCAATGATAAAATCTCACAATACTTGGGTATCTCTAATTTTTTTTGAGAATATCATTATATAAATTCCACGCATAGAATGATTTAATTTTCATTCATCTTCAAGTAATATTTTCTTATTCACATCTATATAAAAATTATCCTTAAAGAATCACACAATATTGAGTTTTTAGGCATTGTATTATCGTCTGGTCCTATAATTCATTCAAAATCTCTAAACTATTAACTAAAAATTTCACTAACATTGATTTCTGATTCTTGTTCTTTAATTTATTATAAATATCTAAAGTATTAACTAAAAATTTAACTAACATTGATTTCTGATTTAGAATATTTTATTCAACTACATAACCAAGTGGATGAAAAACAAAATATTTTATAATCCATATAATATTTAAAATCATCATCACAAGTAAAATATCACATTTTTATTTAATATAACCTATCAAATTATTATTTCATAAACATGAAAACATACAAAAAAATTAATTTATACATTGTGAAATCACCTTTGCATGCTAACTAAATTATATTTTTCAATATTTACCATTATCAGTAAATAAAATTTATTCAATAACACAAATTTGTCGCAGAATAAATATTATATCATATATATAGTTCTTTAAGATCAAAAACAGTAATAAATAATGATGAATGGTTAATTAACAAAAATATATTTCATGAGGGTAAACAAAAATCACCACACTTACTAGATTATTCCAATATTAATAACAACATTCAATATTTCCTTCACCACATTTATAATGAAGAATTAATTATAAAATATGTTTCATCTAATCACCACAATAAAAATTTCATTCATTAGTAGTCTTACATGAATGTTTATATTTTCAGGATGAAAACATATACAATAGTTTTTATTGAGGAGGATATAGGGCGATCCAAAAATATTTAACAACAATTATATGAAGTAGATGGTCCTAGTAATAACATGGTTTCTTTATTTTCAAATCTAAAATCTAGAAAATTTCACGTTAAATATAATGAAAATGATGAAAATTTTAAGTATAAATATATTTATAGACAAATTGTATCATAAACACATTTTTTATTATTAAATAATAGATGGTTATGATTGTTATTTTCCATCAAAATATTCTATTTTCACTATTTTCAAATATCACTAATCAATATCATCATAATTATGCCACCAAAATATCCTTCTATGACCTCAATCATTGATTGGTTTAGGATTCCAAAACCTCAATATTATTCTAGAGGGTCTCTCTATATAAGCGCAATATAATAAAAATATCAATTTTAATATAGATGAATTATTTTCTATATTCCATGAAGATACACTGTTAATACATGTTCCACTGAGATGATATTATTATAAATCACCAATCCTTGAACATCATTGTAAATATAATGGTGAACGAGAAATATGGATATAAAACCCTTATATAAATTCAAGATTATAATGATATATACTCTAAAAAACATAACTCAGAATCACAAAAAATGAAATAAACCCACCAATTTAGATACATAAATAATAACCGAAAAAATAGATTATATTTATAACTCCTATATTTCCTCTCACTGGTATCCTTGATATAACCCAATAAAAGTAAGTAAATACTTCACCAAAAGTATATATAGTCACCATTTATGACCATAAATTTCTAAAAATTAATTAATAACATTTTCAAACAGAACCCACCACAATAAATCAAAAATTTTTTACCTTCCACTTATATAATTTCATAGTACAATGATATTTAATTCAAAAATAACTACAATAATCATGATAATAAAATAATATAAAAATGAATATACCAATAGGTAAAAAACACAAAAAAATGAAAACAATTAGAAGCCCCAAATGAGAAGAAAAAATTGTATCTCAATATATACTATCATTGAATTTGAATTAAGGTCCCTCATTTCTCATACATCTCCCAAATAATAGGATCTTAACATTACACCAAGAAGTCCAAAAACTATGATTCTAAAGAAGTCTTATTATATACCAATAGATATGTATAATATAGAGGTAATATACACACGAGGTCTTATTAATCCATGTTTTATTAACCTCTTAATTTAAATAATTTCTTATAATCATATCCCTGAATGAATTTTTTATCCATCTCCTAAAAAACCACAAGCGGAACAATGACTATTGTTTTAGATACCCTCAACTGAGTAACATGTAGATGATTTCTACTTTATTACATTTTCATAATATTGAAGGAATCAGATCGGGAAGAACATATCAATTGTTAGTCTTGGTAAACTAGTGGCATATGTAAGTCTTACATTACATTTCAATACAAAAATTAAAACATAATTTTTTCAAGAATATCATTATTATCTCTATTATATTCATATATAACTATCAAATTAAACTTTATAGAATCCTATGTAATGGAAAAATTAGGATGAGCTAAAATTCCTTTTGAGGGTTAAGTAAAAAGAAATCATTCCAGAATAAATAAGAATATTCAATTTGGAATTGTATTAACTAAACACACATTCCATATAATAAGTAATATATGCAGGAAGCACGTCCAGAAATAATATAAATGTGAAAATCACATAGATAATAAAAAATATGGAAAGGTAAATAACTGAAAAAACATATAATATATTAAATTATAAGGAAATAATAATTCGATATGGGATAATAAATATGGAAATGTAAATAACAAAAAATAGATTCCATTTAATAAATAACTGATAATGAAATGTATCCTTAGATAATATCACAGTGAAAATATAATAGATAGAAATAACTAAATACTAAATGAAGGTAAATCTTAATTATTGTATGCCATGTTTCTTAGGTACATGTTACCTTTACCATCATAAACCATTATAATATGGTTTAAAACATACATAGTAAAAAACTAGTTAACTAAGACTAGCTAACTAATTCTTCCCATGAGTCTACCAATGCATCCAGTGAATATCAATAAGTAGTCCCACTCATGATGTACCTATCTATAAAATTCCTCATATAACGAATAATTTATTTTAATCAAAACAAAAAAATTCCTTATCTAATATTTACAAAGCATATAGATTTATCGTTTTTTCCCAGATAAAATAGTACATTCAATGTACAATATCGTATGTAGAAATGGAATATGGTTTACAAAATAACCATAAAAATGATAAATATTATGGTTATTTTTGTGAAATATAATTTCCAATTATGAAAATAATGTTAAAATTTCAAAGGAATGTTATTGACTACAAAAATGAATCATATAAGTGAATGTAAATAATCTTCTTATTCAAAATGATCATAAACCATCAAGAGGAAGAATAAGGATGGTATAAATCTAACATATACCAAACGGAGTTATAATAATGGGTTTTGGTAATTGATTTATAGATATACCATAAAAATATCATTAAAACAGTATTGATTAAGATATCATTTTCATTTTGAAAAACATTTTGAATAAAATTTTCTTTGAAAATAACTTTTAAAAACATTTTATTTAAATATAAATTTATAATATATCAAAGTAATATTCAATGAAATTATTTTCATAATAGTGGGTAATTCCATAAATTGTATAAAAAGGACATTCCCTTTTCAATGTAAAAATTTAGGAAAGTTCCATGTTCAAAGAAATTATAAGAAGTTTCCTTTCACATTTTCAATAAAATCCACATAGGTATTATTATGAAAAATGATATAATATTATATAGAATTTCTTTAAATAGTAATAATCGGTGAAAATTCATTTTACAAAGAATTTTTTTATAATATTTATGATTTTTTTATAAAACATGGTTTTGAAAGAAAACATATTTCAGATCAAAGAGAGAAATGATGTTGGATTTTCTAAAATAAAAATTTCAAATTCATTTTATGTACCAATGAGTCGGAAAATAGTTGTATTACATGAATATATCAAGAATAAATATAAGATCATGAAAATAAATTTTTTTATTTGGAAAATTTCAATTAAATTCCTTAAACTAATTTTCAAGAATAAATAGCCTTGATTAGAGTTGGATTGTCAAATATACCATTAAAATGATCACCACATTGATATTAGAGGTAATAAATGAATTAATTATATTTTTCAAATAAAAATACAAGTAAAATTTTTTTAAATACAATATAATATAATCAAAATTAATCAAAACACATAATCTTATCTTTCCACAATCAACGATGTTTATGTCTAACCCAATGAGTTGAAATTGAGTTACGTAATACCACACCCGACACTTCCTTTTGGTTGAACATTCATTAACTAATTTATAGATACTTTTATAATTTTATAAACTTATTAAAGAACCATATAAATACTGATTATACAATATATGATCTATTTACAATAGGTTCCCACTTATTTGTTCATAATATTCTAGTATTTTCATTGTTTTTAGTGCTAATGGCCATGTTTTGTCATTTATGATATGTTATGAATGTTTTAGTTCAAGTGTATATTAAATATCATCTTAATATATGGAATAATAATCAAGAAATAAATATAATATTTATAGATCAATTATAACTTTAGAACAAATCATGAATTATAGTTGTGAAAGTGAAATACGTTATGGTCCTGGGTACAATAGGTCGTTCGTACACGTGAGTAAAATTTTAATTTTTCTAATATATTTTTGGAGAGGATGTAAATAATATGATAAATTTTAAATGAGTTTATAATATAATTTATTACAATATATATAATTATATATATCATCAATGTGGTTTGATGGTGAGTAGAGGGTCACATCTCTTTGTGAAGGCATTAGTATGCACATAGACGAGCTATGTTATCATCTTTATGTGAGTTGGAAAGAAAGAAAATGTTGTGAATTTTATTTATATAAAGTAAAATATGTAAAAAATATCATAATTATTTAATATATATCACATAAAATCATTATCATTATCTTTATCAAATTTTATGTGAAGATTTTGTGAAAGATGAATCACATCATTTCATGAGGAGGTCGTCCATCGTACATATGGGTGGTGTTATTAGGTATCCTATGAAATAGAAGTTAAAAGGTTATATATAATATAGTGACTCCATAGTTATTAATATGTTATATATATCATATATATACATTATATCCATAATCATACCCAACCTTGAGAGTTGAAAATTGAAAATTGTTCACCATTAGTTTGTGTGGTGGTAGTCCGTTATACACATGAAAGATGATATGATAACCCATTTTATGGAAGTTTAGAAGTTGTTGGATCATGAAATTATTATAAAATAATCCCATTATATTTCATATATTGATTTTTATATTTGAATATGGTTTAAGAAAAATTTGAGGATATTGAGATAGAAGTAAAATAATGATGCTTGTTGATGAACATTGCATATTATTTGAGAATCCATCTTAGGTTTTCACTAATGCCTTCAAGGATTGAATTTATTCCAAGAATAATACTTCTGGGATGAGGGGAGGTAATTTTGGTAGTTATTGGGGAAGTTATTTGGTGAACCAAATCTGTTTGAAGTTGTCATGAAGAGAGGAGAGTGGAAGGCCATTTTATAAATGGGGTAAGTGGCACACTTGTAATGTTTTTAAAAGAGTAAATTCAACCCATGTCTTTTTCTAGTAAAATGGAATGAATAATTGACCATTATTTATAATAGAAGTTATATGGTCTAAATATTTCCATAAAATGGGGTTTTTAAAATTTATGTGTCATTTTTAGACGTTATATTCGATGTTTAACCACTAAGTAAACTAATTATTACATTAATTACTATAATTAGTTTTAATTCATTTTAATAATTATTATGAAGAAAACATAATTTGACATTATTTTATAATATAAATTCTGTCAATTCCAAATATGTAATGCATTTGGCCATAGACAACTCACAAAAGTGGTATAATTTAATTTAAAATTAACCCTATAGGGGTGATGAGAAATAACGGCTATAAACTGAAAATGTTCAAAATCATTCAATGTTTTAACATCTATAGTAAATTTGAAAATTATTTCAATGACATAAATTGTATTCATTGATGTATAATTTACTATTTTCACTATAAATATAATTGAAAATATATTTTAACATTATAAATTATTTATATGAAACGGTAGTTTTCAATTAATATATAGTATTGTTCATTATTCAACAAAAAAAGAAACTTTTAAGAATAATCCAAAACATTATGTTAATAAATCCAGTAACTTATTATAACTTTTGGTTAGACATTGAATAACCTCATTCATAGAGGTTCTAAAATTTTATTAAATTATTTCGAAACCAAAATCATATTTATAATATCATATACGATCATCTTATAATATTTTCCAACCATTTATTAATATAATTTCATTATATCCATTTTTTTGGGTGGTAATCACCTTATTTTATCATTTATTACATTATAATGATTTTTATAGTTATTTTTTGTATTATAATGTGTTTTCATATCTTGAATTATTATCATTACCGAATTATCATATTTATAATTAATTACAATTTTAAAAACCGCCATTAGTGATGGTTGTGAAAATGAAATATGATACGATCATGGTTTTTTTGATAATTATATAAAAGAGTTAGGTAATATTTTACCCTTATATAATGATAATAATATTATATATATAACAAATTAAATATTTATATATATCAAAAATGTGGTGTGGTGATGAAAAGAGAGTCAAATTGCTTCTTGAAAGTAGTGGTCCACACGTACAAGAAAGATAATATAATCTTTACGCGAGTGAAATGGAACAAAAAAGTGATGTATATTATCTTTAAAAAATTATTAATATATTATGAATATAATAATTATTTAATTTATATCACATATAATCATTATGTTTTTCTTTATCCATTTTAATTTGAATAGTAAGTGAAAGATGATTCACATTGTTTCATGAGGCGGTAGTCCATTGCACGCATGAGTGACAATATCATGTCTCCTAACGAATGAAAGGTAAAGAATATATGTGATATTGTAATTAAATTGGTATTAATATGTAATAAATATCATATATAAACTTAGTATCCTTCATCATACCCATCCTTATGAGATTGAAATTGAAAAAGCAAATGACATCAGTTCATGAAGCGGTAGTCTATTATATATATGAATGATGATTTCAGAACACATTTGATGGAAGTGAAAAAATTTGTAGGTAATTACATTAACATAAAAAATCATTTATATTTAATATAGTTAGGTTATTATATAATATTTTTTAATTAAAATGGATTGAGTTTGAGAGAGAATTAAAATAAGTCTCTCATTGAAAAACATTACCTCTTCTTTGGGTATCTTTATTTTTTCCATTAATGCCTTCAAGGGTTGGATTTATATGAAAAAATCATACTTCTAGAATGATTTTATGAAATTTTGAAAAAAAATAGATGATTGAATTTGGTGGGTATATCACTCTATATGCTAGAAACACCCGGAAATGTATGTATAATACTAATATTAAAAGAACAATTGTTACACATTTTTTTCTGCCAGCATGAGGGAGCCAATTTCCCCCTAAAACAGACCATTTTGATAAAGTGTATGTCTCCTCAGATGCCTCATCAAGCTCCTATGGTTATTCTAACTTAGAATAAGAATCCAGGGAGGATGATGAAAATGAACCTATATATAGGGATGCCAATATTATTCTAGAAAAAATGGTTTTCCAAATGACACTGACTCATGGATGGAAGAGAAAGATAGAACTACATTCAGATAGTATAAAAATGTAGAGATGTCAGCTGACCCCTATCTTGATCATAGAAAGATGATTTTTATAAAATTGGTTGAGGAATTTAAAAAAGATCCAAATTTCAATTTTAATGATGCCCCTTGAAAATGAATTTTTTTTGGACTCTTGTTGCATTTAATTCCATGTTTGGTTACTAGAGGTTCTTCTTTGCATTTGGTTTTCTAAAATGTATTCCATCACTTCTACTTATATCTTTTTTTGGTTTACCTGGACGACTTTCTCTTTTGTTTGTAGCTCGCTGTTGGATTTGACTGGGAGTGGAGCCTTTGATATTTTATAAATTTTTACAAATGAACCATGAGAAAAAAATATTTGAAGCATAGTTGGAGCTTTTGTGGTCAATTGATTTGTATTTTTTTCATGTATCATTTCTTCTCTACCTACTGGTGATAATGCAATGGATGTTCTTATGTATTCTTTCAACATTTTTGAGTGATCTATGTCCAGTTTTGAACAAGGAGTTGACGCATAGTTGATATGCTTATATCCAATGGAATATTTCAATTAGAGTTTCATGTGATATGGGACTTTGAGTTGTCATTTATATTTATGAATTCTCCAACACTCGTCTAGAACTGGGAAGAAACAATGACTGATTATTTCAAGTTATTTCTGTTTAAAGGATTTATCATGGTCATTTTGGGATTCATTTGGAACCGCACCTTCTACAGAAGGAAATTTCAAGGTAAAATCATAAAAAATATTGAAATTATTTTTCTACCACATCAATGGTGGAGAAAATATACTCCTTGGGGATTCCACTTTCGAGATATAATATAAACAGATGAGGCTATTTCATGAGAACATCATTTTTTATAGTGAAAAAAACATGTAGAAAGATTTTCATTGCTGTTTGAATATTTATGTCTCATTATGTTTCTATTATTATTTGTTACGGTGTAAGTGTATTACACCTCAATCTTGATTTTATAAAACATTTGATTTAATAAATTTCATTGTACATCAATTGGGTGACAAATTTATATCATTCCCTTTAAAAATAATCATTGAAGTATATTTTTTTTATAAAAACTCATTCCAATATTTTTTTAATTTTATTGAATTAGAAAAATTGGAAAAATACACATAAAAAGGGATAATGTTAGATAGTAATAATGTAGTGGATCTCAAGAGATTTCTATTAAACTAAGTCAGTATGCTCAGAATGGAAATAACCCAAGCCCAATAATCATGTGATAAAAACCCTAGAAAGGCTGTAAAAGTATGAAAATTGGTCACTTTATTTTCCTCACACCATGTAATGTGGAAATACATATGATAATTGATGATTATACATAACTTATGGATAAAGTATGAAATTTTATATGGGATACAAAAAAGGATGATCAAGTAGATCTGAATGATCTTGGAGTCCATTTCCACCTTGGAAAAGTCAAACTATTAATGGGATACCACAAAGGTTGTTCAGGTAACATAACTCCAAACCCATTAGCATTGACCTCACTTCAAATTATAGTGAATAACTGATGCGAAAATTACAAGATAATTCTTGAATCACATAACCACTTGTATGTTGTACAACCCCACCACCCTTAATTGAACCCACAAAAAATGATCTATCTCTATTAATATTTATGTCATGACTGTGAGGACACCTACAAACACAAAACCCATGTAGGTAATTCAGAGTGGTATAGAGATGAGTCAAGTTATGCATAAAGATTATCAGAGACTAGGAATCAGCCTAGATATTAGAGATCTGATAAATAACAATAAGCATGATTTTGAATCTAGAAATGAGGTCCAGTTAATTGCATGAGGCACCATCATTATAAGTAAAATTACCCACATTCTATAAACACTAAAATACCACCACAAGAATTATATCTTTCACCTTTCTCTTAGAGTAGTTCTCCTCCAACCCTTGAAACCACAAGCTAAAAAAACTAGGAATATAAATGAAACTAGGAGGAAAAACAATTAAGGTTAAAAATTTTGAGCCACACCATGGGAGCCCAATCTATTTCAGAAAATTGGTTCCCTAATGATTATTCATTGGGATTTCAACAAAAAACACCTTAACTCCATTTTGAAAAATCTGTTCTAGACATGTCCATGAGTGAATATTTCATTATTATGAACGGGAAAAATGATAAAATTATGATTATCAAAAATAACATTTCACTAGAGGATATCACCCTAACTATACTTCTCAATAGTGGAACACTAAACCGATGAAGATCTCCCCCAAACAATTCTCCAAATGTAGAAGAAGAAAGAATTAATTTATTAGTTTCATTTTTTAGTTCAAACAGATCAAATATAATATGTTTTTCATTACTATGGATATACTGGGTGATGTCTGAGTAGGAATTTTCTTTTTTGGAGGACATGTCTGAGGATAGAGACCCTTGAAATCCCCACATAACACCTGTCCAATAATAATTCTAGAAACTAAGGTCACCCATACCAATGACCCAAAAAGTGTGGCTCTGAAGATAAATGATATGCAGGTGAATAAAGATACATATGGGGGAAGAATATATATTTAGGGAGTCAATATTAATCCCATAATTTAACACCATGAACCTTCAATAAATCAAACTACCATCAATCACCTCTCACACCAACATTGCATGCAGTCCATGCACCTCACAGGAAAAACATCTAACATTAATACAAACCTATGAAGCTACATGTGTCATCCAAGACAATGACACCAGTGGTGTTTTGCATTAGAATGGGAATACCTAATGTTGGCCATCAATATATTCTCAACATTGGAAATAATTACTATTAGAACCTTGAGAGAGTGATGAATATGAATTTTAAATGATGTAATGAAACTATTAACCAATGTTATGATATCACCATGAGATAAAAATATATTTTTACAATTACTAATGTGACATATATTCCTTCCAAATAACTTTTGGGATGTGATGTATTGAAATTATAGATGAAGATATATGTCCGCCAAGATATTCAACTCGGAATCTCTGTCTAAGCATACCCAGATATCTCTCTATGTTTTTTGCTCACCATTTCATGCATCGAGGTGGGAGATAGATAATATTACTATTAGGACTTATCACTTTACCACCCAATTTATAGTAATACTATAGAATTTTATTGATTTCTCAAGTTTATATTTTTCTTCCCTGGGGATATTGGGTTGTATTATCTTTATACATATAGTGGAAAACATTAATAAGTTACTACATACTCCAAAAAGGAAGAAAACTATTGTACAAAAATTTTATATTGATATATTTAAAAAGGTTATCATGAATAAATATGAATATAAAATGAGACAATGGATCAATGTTACTTATACTATGGAATGATTTAAAGAGGACACATGAATTTTCTATGAAATAGATACTGAACCAATGAGTTATGTAGAACCTGTACAAGTAGTACAAGGACCACATGGAGAAGACCATCGATGAGAGGAACTTAAGGATAAAGTTACATTAAAGCCTTTTATATTTTTTTACTTTTATATTTTGATGAAACCATTGGGTCACATATCATTCAGGGTGACATCCCTTATCATATCCTATACCATGCCAATCACACCCTAAATTGACCTCCCTTTTATACACATGTGCTTGTAATTAGAAACATAATAAGGAAGAAATAATGAAACTATTCTTTTAATCAAACATTGAATGACCTTATAAGAGAATATAAACATACAAATGTGATGGTAATATTTTAGGGAGTATAGATCCATGATCATAAAAACGAAGATGAGTGTTGTGACATATGCAACCTGTGGTAGATGAACACATTGGGTGAAGCCTTCAACAACATCAACGAACACCATTATAACAAGATCCCATGAGTCTACAAAAAATGAAACAAAAAATATGTTGGTTTTAGGAGAGATATCAGGGTTTAGGGATATTACTACATCGAATATATCATCTTCATCTGGAAAAATTTCAAAATGATGGTTACGATTTTTAGATCCCAAGAGTGTTATGTTCTCAAAAATCATAGGGGATCCCCTAGTGAGGCCTCCTTGCATGCAATTATCTGGACGAGCCAGGATATCCTTGAACTGATACATGGACACAACCCCAAACATGTCACAATTTTTGATAAGGAACCATCCTCGATGTGTATGTTTAGTTTATGGAGACTTCTTCATTCTAGGATTTAACAATGGATGAACATTGTGGTCTTTTCACCTTCTATGAGCTATCTTACCTTGTTTCTTTGATCCAAAAAATGTTCATATTCTAATAAAATATCATCCAGGTCATTATATTTGGCATTGATCTCATTGAAATATACCAAATCCCATCCATCCTCAAGGGAAGACTCTAAACATTCCACTTTATGAGAGTGTGATTTCAGTGCATGGAAATGGGAGGGGTTCATGTTAATCCATGTAATAAGGTCACCCTTAGGATTAATTAATTTATTTTGAATTTTATTCTAAAATAATAACCATACTGTTTTATTCCATGACCAATTCACTACCTAGTGGTAGTCCGAATAGGAGGTCCGTAACTTAGAATAATGGAAACATCACATATATCCACTCTACCAAACAACATTACCATAAATGGAGAGTTATCGGAAATAAATGTATTATGGTGGCTAACCTGGGAGTGAAGATAATCCAGGATTAAAAATATATTTTAGTTGAAATACATTATATTACACAACACTTTATTAAACCCATTATGATTATTTAACTGTGTAAAGAGATCAAAAATGAAAACCATATATGTGATACCATTATGGACCATAAAAGAAAACAATCAGGACTTTAATTTTTTGGATGATCACCATGGATATTATTTTTCAAGATTTATGGTATTAAATTTAATTCCCCTCCCACTATACATGGATGGACACCTTTATTGATGCTTCACAAGTCATTACATAGGGTCTCTCATTCTTGTGCCTCACACTTTCGATAAACAAAAGATAAATTATAGTAGTGTACACCCAATCTAATGTCCATAGTGGTAAACTGATCAGTGGAATAAATCAGTTAAATTGAGATTTTTGACTTCTAGAATAATCATTTATGTGGTTTTTAAGGGTATTCATGTATAAAATTACATAAATCTATTTTTTTAGAAAACATCGTAATCATGGATTATTGTTTTTTGGGATAAAATATTGTGGCTATGCGGGAATTTGATTTAGAATATTCACTTGATATAAATTAAACATTTACCTGACCACCCAAATCACATGAATTTTATAGAAAGATGGAGATCATTGTCTTATATGATTTTTGGATTTGGCACCCACTGAGGGTGGAGTTGATGTGGTAGTCTCCAAAGAGGCTAAGGATGATTTATTTTGAGACCTAGTTTGGACTCCACTGGGGAGGGATGAGAGGAGTATTTTGGTTAAAGTCCAGGTTATAGGTTCTAGGGAGTTTAAGGTAGAAAATGAATTTAAAATATAGAGGAGAGAGTATACAGGTGATGTTATTACCCACATTGGGGAGGGAAGAATGGATGGGAGAGGAGGGGCCACCATAATGGGAGGATTATCAGGATCCTTAGAAGAGGAGGGGGGGAGGTAAGGCTCTGACCATTATGCATGGTGGATGGTAGACAACTAGTTCAAAAATAAAAGTGGGAAGTTCCATGGAAAGAGGAGACGGTAAAGGGGGAGATTCCTCTTCTAGAGAAGTTGAAACTGAAGGCCCAGAAAAAGTTGGAGGAATAGAGGTAAACATCGATGTAGGGTTGGAAGGAAAAGAGGAAGATGAAGGGACATAAATCCATTTGGGGGGATGAATGTCCCGACCACATTTGAGGGAAATTAGAGTAATTATTTGAAGGGGTATCATGGTCAGCATATTGTGGGGTGAACCTATGTTTCCTGCACGCCTCAGTAGAGTGACATTTCAAATGATATGATGAGAAAAAGCACGACATAGAATAAGAAATATTTTTATTCCACCATGAAAATGAATATAATTTTTTGAGAAGAACATGACCCTGGAGAGGAAATGAGATGTCTAGATAAAAAAGATCATTTCTAAATATGGGTCATGTAATTGAGAAGTGATATCATACACAAATAATGAATATCCCACCACATTATTAATCGATCATAAACAGACATAATGATAATGTTGAGGTGGAGTTCACAGAGGACGAATAACAACGTTGCCTCTGGGGAGTCATGTCTAGAGTGAACACCCAAAACCAACTAAAAATATTGGAACTCGAAAATACGAGTGATTTGGGACTTTTTAATATTTCTTGAAACAATTCCTCTTGAGAGGAGAGGAGTATGAAAAAGGATTTCTAGCCGAAGATGGAGACATGATCCTATGACTGAAAATGAAAAGAAGAAACCATCTTCAAAAACCATGGGAAGAGAGGGATATATTGACCAAATAATGCCACTAGGGTCCACTATAAGTAGAAATTAGCCAGAGAGAAAGATTATTTAGGGAATTCCAACACTGGGGATATAAGGGAAACAACATGGGAGATCAGCAATAAAGGGATGTATGGCATGGGAGGGAAGGATTCTGAAATCAGTGAAGGGGATCACAGAATGTAATCCTTTAGAGAGGGAGCTAGAGGAACACCATCAGGCCTAGGATATATAATAGATGCAAATGAAAGATTCATATCTAATGGATAGAACCTTGAAGTGGATGAAGGGTATTGAGCTAAAAAGGATGAAGCCAATACCATATTCGAGGATGCTGGAATGGAAACAATAGTTGTGAGGATTTGAAACGGGAGTGAAGCATAGGGAACGTTCTGATGGGGATCTTAGGAACTATCCATATGGACCACTAATATATATTTTTTGTATAACTCAATCTTGTGTGTAGTGGAGGGTATTAAAAATCTTGGGGTTTCATGTAACAAAAGCTAAAATATGGGTTGAAAAAATTTCATGATATATAAGATATTTCATATATTAAAAAATAGTAAGTATATCATAATGTTTCATGATTTTATATTTCTTTATTTGAATGGTGTCTCATGTATTACAATCTATCGAATACTATGTTCATATTTTGAAATCTCAGGGTTTTAAAATAGTAGACTTGGTCATTCTTAGTTCTATATTTCACCAATATGTATCTTTAGACAAACATATCATATTATTGTATCAATACTTAACTACTATTTCTAAATATTGTAATGATAAATAATTTTCCATGATACCATATAAACTATCTGATTTCATGACCCAAAATAATTCTTCGTACACCAACAATAATGATAATAAATGTTTTCCTAGACAATATAAAATTCATGTAATACTATTTCTATTCATTATAATTGATGATCCAAAAAGTTAATTCATCCTAAATATTATCAGATTCATTCTATTGGAATTCATTTTCATTACATCATAAAATGTGTTCTTTATTATTACTAACTAAACATAAATTCATATAACATTATATCCCTAATTTTACAACAAACAATTGAGAGGACCCAAATTATAACCATATTTCTAAATATCTTATAGAAACTTTTTCACACCATTATATAATTTTTTTAGTCCCCCATATCAAAACTATACATGAAAAGGTTTATGAAAATCATAATGTAGAATTATATTTGAAAAGAAAATAACAATAAAAAATAATTAAATACCATATAAAATGAAATTAATACACCATTAAAATTTAATGAAAGTAATACTTTAATTTTATATATCTCCATAATATACACCAAAATATGTTTCTTATATTTACATAGATAATAACTATACATATACAACCAAAATATAGTCAATATAAGGTACAAATATAGTTTATGAAATAAAATATATAAGTTCTGTTAAATGTGAATATAGTCATTGTTGAAAAGAATAGATATTACCAACGACTGAATATAATAATGGATTTTTATGTTCATTGATATTAGTATTTAGAGAAAAGATATAGTATTAGTTTTGAAACATGTGATTGTATAAATGATATAGTTATTATTCCTTAAAAACCATAACTGTATGGATTTTTTAGTAATGGTTTCAAAAACAATATCTATTTGTGGTTTTTAAAATTTATTATAGCCAAATAGTAGTTAAACCCTTTTGAACAATAAAAAAATATTTAATTTCATTTAAAACTATAAAAAATTAATATTAAATAAAAAATCACTATAGTTTCTTTTCAAACACTCTTAAATAAGACATTTCTTATTAAACAAATAATTCTAATTTTTACTTTAAAAACTAATTTTTTACTCATTCAGAATAAGTCATATATTTTAAACATGAAATATGTTTATATATATATATTAACATAAAAGATACCCCTAAAACATAATAATTTAATAAAAAAATTAATAATAACAACAAATCATTCTAATTCAACCATATATGAAGTTATCTATATATAAAACCCATAATAAAAAAAATATTTATGACACTGAAAAACCTATATATATAAATATATAAATAACTTCTTATAAGAATAATAAATTCTCTATACTTCATAAGCCTCTTATCTCAACTAAGATAAATCCAAAAAAGCAACCAAAAATTATGTTACTCAATATAAAGATCTTGGTCTCACCAAAACACATATTTAATATATATTATGGTATAATCCACAAAAAGTTACCAAAAGAAGCATTATAAGTTCTACATCGGAATTTACATGTTCCTTTATATTTAATCACCAAAAAAATCACCAATATAAATCATAACATAATTACATCCGTAAATTAGATATAATATTATTTTATTATATTAATATTACATTCCTTGTATACCTCTTCTTCATGTCATAATAAATGAAAACATTAGTTTATTGAATGTATAGACTCCCATATCGACATTGTGGGGTAATTATCATTTCTTCACTACAACACCTAGAAGGTTATAAAGTTGAAATTAATAAATATATGTGAATTAATGAAATAATTAAAATTTAAGAAATATAATATATCATTTACCTTCTAACATGTCTATCTATTGGAAAATGATAACATATTTCATGTGTGTATGTGGACTTCGGCCTCTATGAGATGATGTAATTAATCATTCAACTTTGAAAAACATTTTATGTCACATGGATATATTTAAATAATATATATGATATTTATGAAAATGGGAAATTTTTGATGTACTATAATTTTATACTTTATTTCTCTTCTAATTATTTGGGGAATTAAAATGTTATTTTTTATACACAGATACTTGATGTCCATGAAAAAATTATTTAATTATATTAATACATTGAATGGTTGGTTCTAAAATTATTTAAATTGAATAAAAAATATTTTTATGATATTATTAAAATTATAGGGGTGGAGGAAAAATTTCATAACCACATTTTCCATGGTCAACATACCGATGTGATTTTAACAAAATTGACTGAAAAACATTATGTGTTTGAGATAAAGATAAATTATATATTGAATAAATGTTATATAATTATAAAAGGTCATTAATAAAAGTAATATTTTAGAAATAGGTTCTTATGAAATTATAAAAAATATTTAAATTTAATATTTAGGATGATATAATGAATTTGATCGAGAATGAATCCATGGTAAGGGTTTTTCATCTCAATTCCACTCCATTTTGACATATTTTATAATATATGCCAATTTTATTTTATAGGATTTATATACCGACCCTTTGATATATTATATTAGTATTAATGAAATATTCATAGTATTTAAGGATCGACTTATGGGTTTCCCTTTCATTGGGGTTTGATTCATAGGTTATTAATGTCATAATGGTTTATTTTAAAAGCACACTCTTAGGTGGGATTAATCATTTTCAAACTTAATTTGGAAGAATTATATGCAATTTAACTAATTAATAAATATCTGTTTTATTCTCTTGTATCTATTTACATGGGTTTAGTGTCTTTATCAACTCTTCCTCTCATTTGTAGTTAATTAATGAAAGATTATTTTTTTACTAAATTCCTAAATTATTTATCCATTTATATAGAAATAATTTTATTCTATAATAAAACATCATAAAATTCTAACCAGATATTATTTTATATTATCCAATGATTTTGTAATATGATTTTTAATCATAAATAAATTTATTTTCTATTTTTTATAATGGATCATTTTAATATTTTAAGATTGTATTTGTTTACTATCTTTACTAAAATGGGAATGGAATATTCTTTTTCCCTTAATGTCAATATCCAAAGAAAATAATTTTCCCATTATTATTAATGTTTCTATTCATTATTATGATTTCCATAATATGTCCTTGGTTTTTGAAATAAAACCCTTTTTACGTTATTCAATTCTTATTTATTATATTAAAATAAAAATCCATTATTTTCATAAATGTAGAATATAACTTTTGTATAAGATTTATATAATTTTTCAAAAAAATAATTATGCATTATCATTTGGGAAAGATCATTTTTATTTTTCACTAAAATTTTCCTCTTTAGTAATAAAAATACATTCCATTATTTAAATCTTTTTAATCTCATTTACTGATGCTCTTCTTTCGTCCTATAATAGATTTATGGATTATAAAATATTTTTAAAGTATTCACTTTCACTTGACTATATTATTTTTTAATCTCTATTAATAAATACACATTATTTATCTCTTTCATATCCACATTCTTATTCATCATATATATATTTATAATTTCAGTATTTTCAAAAAAATATATAGTTATAAAATATGATTTTTGAATAATTAATATTATTTAGAATATTATTTCATTTATTGGGGAAATATTGGGGTTTTTGTATTCTTGAATAAATACCAATATATATTTATTGAAAAGGAATGTTTATTAATTTTTTTATTATGGATATATTATATGTGTAATTCATTGTAAATATATATGTAACGATTGGGGCCTAATTGTTTATATCACCTTGATGTATTGATAAGTCTCATGAATTAAACAGTTGGCCATATTACTCCTGAATCTTTTGTATAACTACCCAGTCATTTTAATGTTATGTAAGTAGTATTTGATTATGAGATTCATGTTATTCTATAATGACTTCTTGATAGTAAGATCCTAATGTTTTACATTACAAATTTCCTTCATTATGCTTTTTTTATTATTATCTATGTGATTTTTTGGTTGAAAATTTTAATAGATATATTTTGATGTTCAAGTTATTTATTAAATGGTATTTTTGTTGATTATCCAATATACCATACATTTGATTAATTTTTTTATTAATGATAGATTCCATTGTATATGACTATAATAGATTATAAAAGCTCACCCATTATGTTATTTTCCATATAATATAATGAAATAATATTTGTATGATTTTAATGATGCTAGAATTTTTTCTATGTTTTGTTCTATTTTTATAATGTAATATGAAAATCATTATTATATCTAGTCTTCTAGAACTACTAAAATGTATTATACTTGGTGATATAATTCATTGTATCATGTATGAATGTATCAAATAAACACCATATTTGGGATACTAGAGTCAGGTCTGTTAAATGATATCGAAAAAATTACAAATAAATATGTCACATAACAAAACTCATCTCATAAGTGTCATGATAAATTGAAGATAACAATTTAGAAATCCTATAAGAATGATAATTCATGATTATAATAGGCTATATTGATATTTTACACTTCAAGAAACTCTCGTATATTTATTTTATGTTTCTAAAGGATTTACCATTTGTATGAATCTCATGATGGGTTCAAATTATTATTTAAATAAGAAATTAAACTGTCTTTATGGTCATTTAAATACATAGAATCAAAAATAAATCCTTAAAAAACAACTAAAAATATAAATAAAATGTAACATATCCCTGTAGGACTAAAGAAATAAATTTAAAATTATTTCATGTCTTTCACACACCAGTTGAGTAAATGGATTTTTAAATCCTTATTTCAAGAATCACAATAAAATTATATTTTAATTTTATTTAATATGAGATTTTTTCATGTTTTGTAACATATAGATTGAATGTGTAGTGAAATTGTTTATGAATAATGGATTTATACTAGGTCTTTTTATGATAGTGAATTATGGAGTCCCAGATTTATTCTATAAAAACATGATGAGAATTTCTAAATGTATAAAATGATTGACTTACCACTTCCCATTAGATTACAAATAAACCCGTGTATTAGAGAATTCAACTACTGGAAAATATTCTATGAATAAAACCCATAGCTTCAAGGAACAAAAGAAATATACAAATCCAACTAAAATATTTAAAATAATTTAATTTGAAAAAATATTATTATTTCCAGATATTATTATTATTTATTTGTTTCGGAGTGTTTTTCCTAAGATATCTTCTTTGGGGATTTTTTTATAAATCTAATATAATTTTATCCTATAAATACAATTTTTTTATTATTTTGATTAAAGATATTTCTTTTTGTGTATGTGGAGATTTAAATATTTTGTAGATCAATGGGGTTATGGTTCCCAAATATTGAATGTTTCCATCAGGTTGATGATGAGATTCCATGGCATGGAATCTATAATAAATCATGGTGCTTGTGAGCCTTATTTTAGATTAATATTAAAGATTTTAACTATTTCTATTCTATAATTCTATGGTTGGAAGTGGATACACATAGTAACATAATATACTCCCTTATTACATTGGGTTACAGAGAAGTAATACCTTATTTAAGGGTGTCACCCTTTTATAATATTATTTATAGGAGTTTTTAATTTGTTAATCATTACATCATATCATGTTTCATTTTTTCTATTATTAATTATTTTTTACTCGTTTATTTTTCATAATGATTAGATGAGTTTCTATTGATAATTTATTTTCTAATATACTTTCTTACTCTAAAATGTGTCTTGTTATGAATAGTTTATCTTTTGACGAATTAATTATTTTACATGGATGAATTTTTTTTTGTTTTCTAGAACTATAATTGACCCATAATTTTAGTTTTCCTAAATTTTATTATCTAGAAAAACATTTCATATAACATGAAACTATTCATTTGGTTATCACAAATTGTATTTTTATTACACTAAAATGTAGTAAATAGATGTTTTTTTGGTTATCTTATAACTTAGAATCAAATCTATACAAAATTTTAATCTTAAAGGCCAACTATATTTGAGGGATCAAATTATAATTATGGGGATATTATATTAAGAAGAACATTGTTATTAACACGTGAATGAATAAATTTTACATGATGATATATAACTAATAAATTATGGAGAAATATTTATCTACATTAAATCATGATGAAAATAGACTATATCTATTGAATTAAAATGTTTGAAAAATTTTATTATGATATAGGCATCGAAATATCAATAGTCACATTTCTAAAGCTAAAATGATTAATGGTGATTGGATGAAATTGAAGATTAATTATTTTTGAATATAAAATGTTATTCATTCTTAGAGATATATTTTGGGGTATGACTATTAAGAGATTGATTTTCAAGATAAAGAATCTATCGTAAAAAATTCATCAATGGATTATGATAGTTATTAATTTATTTTATCTATTGTTGAGGATAATTTTGATGATTGGAATGTTATGAAATTTATTGATATACATATAAAGGAGTAGGAATATTATAAATGTCTATATATGTCCCTAATTAGCTTACCAATTTAAATATTAATGACTATTAGTACATTAATAAATAATGAGAATTGGTTGAAAATAGACGCTGAAAAAAATTAAAGGGAAAAAGTTAAATATCGCTTTTAAATTCTATGAAATTATATTTGGTAATATTTACTCTTGATATATTATTTAAAATATTCCATTTCAAAGAAGAAATTTAAAAATAATTTATATTATAGTACTTCTAATGATTGTAGTAATTTACTTCCACATATTTTTAAAACTATGATCAATATTTCTAGAATGAAGTGTTGTTGTTATTATTTTAAAAATAATGGGATGGAAAATATAGTGACCAATCATTTTAATAAATATTATTACACGATTTTAGGCAGAATTTACATAAAATACAATTATACATCATAAAGTCTAGTGTCTTTGAAAGATTAGGTGCATAATTAAAAATGATGAAACCCAAATAAAAAAAAAATATTTAATTTTCATAATGAGATCATAACTCCCTTAGAGACCTTATATATACATTAGACAATATGGGTAATATTTCAACAAAATGGATGATACAAAAATCCGGGTAAGGGAATAGAAATAGGAATAAAAACAACACATGTGTTAGAAGAAATAAGATGATAACATAGAATTCATGGAACATGAATAAACATAAGGAAATATAACCATTATAAAATAGGATTATATAATCATAAAATAAAGATAATGTGGAAACAACATAAAATATTACATAATAATGAGTCAAGTCTAGCTACCACAACATGGTAGAAAACATCCTATTAAGGAATCATGTTCACTCTCTATCCAAACATGATGCACTAGTGAAAATAGGGGCTATACCAAATGTTGTATACAAATAGTTTTACAAATCTGTTTTTATTGGAGGACTACACCAATGGTTTGTTCAAACCCTTGGTATTCTAATTTTAGAAACATCTTATCCCAATGGTTTTCCTAAACCATTGGGATAACCTCCCTTTTTATAATATATACCAACATATTTTTTAAAAAATTGTTAAAGACTATATTTCCCAATGGTTTTTTAAAACTATTCAGAATGTTTTTTCCCAAATACATAATATATCTAGTTCCTCGTCCACACAATTGCAGCCCTAAACCAAAGCTCTCTTAAAGAACACTATTTTACCTGGGATGTGAAACTCCTTACACCCGATATATCCATCTTCAATCAATAATTTTATTTTGTTCTACACTTCAAATATGTAATTTCTATATAAGTTTTATTTTTTTTATGTTTTTATTTGTCCTAAATGAGTGTTTCATTCGGTCTGTGGAATGGTATACCTAATAAGTGCACATTTATTTGTTTTCTATTTTTGTTTTATACTTTATTTTCTCATTTATTGTTTTTCACTAATGATTTTGTTTAATAAGTTGTCATTAATGGTTATAATAATGATAAAATGGAATAACAAATGTATTATTTAGTATGTCACTACTAGTTGGTACTACTTGTGGTCTTTGGAGGTGCACCAGATGTGTTTTTGTTCACCAGCTTGAATTCTATTGTTTTTTTATTCTAGGAATTAGAAATCAATATTAGAGTTTGTTTATTTTTCATACTATTTTTGGATAAATATATAGTTATAGGAATGTGTTAGACTTGTGATATCCCTAAAAAAAGTGAGTAATGAACCCATCTCCAGTGTTAATTATTGGTTAATATGGTTATAAAATTACACTTCTTGATTATAAATGTTACAGTTGATATATATAATGAACTATGATGTGCTGATTTGATATTTTAATTATTGTTTTTTTACTTGGATCATATAGGAATGAGAATTGTGTACATTCATCATATGTTTTATGTAGGATTCACATGACATTTATATTTTTATATATGACTGAATATTAAAATGACATAGGGTTTAGTTGTATAATGTGTCTATAATGAGTTTTATATGGGCTTCTTATATAACTTGTTAGTGGAATTATACCCACCCAAACCACAATGGTTTTTGAGGGAAGAACTTGTGGATACTATTTGGGGATGCTATCTGATGTTGTAAATAAATTTAATTTCTGCAATGGACGTATTTTAACACTTGGGGATTCATTTATTAAATTTATGGATGTGTAATTATTTAAAGTATTAATGTTAATCATAAAAAGATAGTTCATTATGGGAATGATTTACCTTGATTATTTCAATACCCATATGATGTTAAAAGTGATAAAATGAATAATTATTTTTATCCTTTTAATTTAAATTACATGATCTAATATAGGAATCATGATTATATGAAAAGGGGGTGGGCTATCCAAGTAGAGGTGGGGGTGGGCTGTCCAGGGAGGGGGGGCTGTGCAGGTGGGGTGGGGGCTTTGCAGGTGGGAAGGGGGTGTACATGTTGTAGGTTGGGAGGGGCTGTCCAGGTTGGGGGGTTGTCCGAGTTGTGGGGGTAGTGATGTTTAGGTGGGATGGGGTGTGCAGGTTGGGAGGGGGTGTGGTCTAGCCAGGGAGGGGGTGTTGGTTGTCCAAGTGGGGTGGGGGTGTCCAGGGGGGTCTAGGTGGGGTAAGTGGGGCGGGGGTGGGGGGGGGGGGAGGGGTGGTGTGGGCTATCTAGAGAGGGGGGTTGTCTAGGTGGGGTTGGGGTGGGATGTTTAGGTGGGGTGGGGGATGTTTGGGTGAGGTGGGGTATATACAGGTGGGGAGGGGTGTGAAGGTTTGGAGGGGGGTTGTGGGCTATCAAGGGAGGGGTGGGAAATCCAGGAAGGGGGTTGGTTGTCCAGGTGGGGTTGGGTGGGGTGGGATGTTCGTTGAGTTTTATAATCTAGTAAATAAACACAAAATATTAATTATAAAACATGATATATTCTAGTATTTACATGAGATTACATGCATGTCACATGCAACGTGATTTCATTACGAACCATTGAGAATCAGAATAAAAAATTTAATATATCATGTTTATTGAATTTCATTAAATGAAATGACTTACAACAATTTTCTACAGAATGGATAGAAGTTGGATATATGAAATTGATCGTATCTCAATCAATTTTTAAAAAACAATGTCGATATTTTTATATTTTTCCTTTCACAATGATTTAGATAGTTTTCACATACACTTCTTATGTTACAATTGTGTTTCAAAACCTTGTCTGAGATGTAAAGATGTCAGATACTATATAACCAAATATAGTCTTCAAGAAAAATACTATGTGTGTTATCACAATGTGGAAAAAATGAAATCTCATAATGCTGATGATCCAAATGAGAGGACTGGATTAGGGAATTTGTGATATTATGAGTCTCTGTTCATTCTTCATCATGAAAAAGAAAGGATTATGACCTAAGAAGAATTATATATGAGTACACACGATACATATAATAAAAATTATCTTGTTTTCAAGGTGAAAAAATTGAATTCTTCTTCCAAAACGCATATATATCAATAATGTGGTAAAATGAAAAAGATGGAATTTTTAATCTGATAGTTTAATGGGAAAACTATATATGAGATTTCCAATACTTCCATCGAAAAAATTCTTACCATCTTGAAGGACTTATTTCCAGATGATACAGATATTCCCTCAAACCCATATATGTCATGGAAGTTTGTTGAGGAACTTAGATTTTCATGAAACAAAATTCATTCTTTCCCAAAATATTATAGATTATTCTCAGTGGAAATGACTGAATGAAATTACTGTATAAGATATGTCACATCCCAATGGAATCCAAAAGCTGATGGAACACTATATCGTGTTCCACAGAAAGTAATGTGGAACTTTCTATTGATCCTCAAACTCTTGAATATTTTTATGTATGATGAAATATCAAGAAAAATAAGATGAAATGATATCAAGATAAATAAGAATAATGATGAGTTGGTTCACCCTTCATATGGATTTTCATGGTAGAGATTTGATGCATGATATCCTAATTTTTCAGCTAACGTGCATAATGTGAGGTGTGGCCTTTCTTGTGACAGGTTTAATCTGTTTGGTAAGATTCTTACTTTTCCCAGCACATGGATAGTTTTTATACACATTTATAATCTTTACACGTGGTTGTGTATGATAAAACCTTTCACTGTCATGAGTGTACACATATCTGGCCCTTCTGATCCCATAAATAATATAGATGTATACATGAAACAATTATTAAAAGGTTGAAAATTCTTTGGGATGTGGGTGTGCGCACATGAAATGCATGTTCAAAAGACATATTTCCAATGCGTTTTGTGCTTATGTGGAAGATCAATGATTTTCATGCTTATGAAATGATGTCCATATAGAGAATGAAGGGAAAACTATAATGTCATATTTTTATGAAGAATAAAAAATCCAGAAGACTAAAACATCGTTGTAGTCTCGGTTTTATGGGACATCGATGATTCTTGCCAATTGACCATCCATATATACATAATCCTCAATTATTTGACAACACCATAAAGACAAATGATCCCTCTCATTATATGTGCAGAACTGATGTGCATAATGAATTAAAATATTACATTTTTTCATTCGGGAAGGGTCAAATAAAATTTGGAAAGAGAAAGAATAATTCCACTAAAACCAGTACAATTGTAATAAGAGGATTATATTCATTGATTTTCATTATTTTTCAACCAATTTGTTACGTCATTGATTAAATGTAATTCACATTGAAAATAATATATGTGAAATGTGGATTTTTATTCTTCTAAATGTTAAGGTAATTTCAAAAGATGATTTACGATCTTTGCGTGACTTAGTAGATTGGGGAAATCATACCCAAATTGTATCCTCTACATATCGGTGAAAATAAATTGTAGGTTCCTTTTTATTTCTATGTGGTGACACCAAGGAAATTTTTTTTGGAAGTAATAGATACTATTAATGTTCTTAATGGCTATTCAAGCAACATATCTAAACACGTCACAGAAGTGATTTGAAGCTAAAATCTTTGAAGAATCATGTTTATCACATCCTTCTGCTAGTGTTTATTCCAATAAAATACATAATCTTTTGTCCAATAATGTATGGGTGGGTATTATTCGGTTGTTCCATTTTTTTAGAGATCAGTGTGCAAAGAAGTTATCCAAGTATTTATTACAAAGAATGTTGGTTGATGCCCAATTAATTTTGTGTGAGTTAGAGAAAATATTTCCTCAATCATTTTTCACATGCATGCCTCATCTGGCTATTCATATTAATACTAAAATACTTATCATTGGACCTATTTCTTTTCATTAGATGTAACCAACTGAAAGAAATATGTACACATTAAAGTCTTATGTCCAAAACAAGAATCATCCTAAAGGTTCTATCATGAATGATTTCTTGGATCAAGAACGTATGGATTTCTACTCTATGTATTTGTCTGATTTTACTACAAGAATGCATAGACCAATGAGAAATGAAGAAGAATAGTATGATCAAATTGAACCTAATTTTTTATCCCTTAGTCAATTTAGATGAATTCATGGATCATATACTTTGACAACATTAATCCTTGAAGAGCGGTAGATGACACATCACATAGTTTTGTTCAACTGTGATTTGTTTGATGACTACATTATGCAAGTAAATTGAATATTTATATATTACATATCAATTAATCTACTCATATTTTTACCTACATGGAACATAAATCAATGATAAATAGAAATCATCTTTCTTTATCTTTGAGAAAGAGAGAGACTAATCATAGAAAACTTTTTCTACTTGGTTAAAATTGAAGATATAAATATTAATTTTTAAATTAATTAAATCAATATTTAATTAAGTTTAATATTCATTTATATTTCAGGTATTGAGTTTTTCTTACTGAATCTGTCTCTAAGGAAATAAGAGCTTTGGCTTTTAGTCTGAATACCATGGTTCATGACTGTAAATCAATTATTATCAATGGGTAAATATTTATTAGCATTGAACGAGAAAAGAAAATGTAAACACAACATGATGGTGTTATGGTTACTATCACAATACAGTGTTTTTCTAGTACATAAGATAGTAGACCATGATTTGAAAATGTAGTTTATAATGGAGTCTTTAAAAAAAATATTGGATTATTACTCTCATGGACCGGTCACAATGATGAAATTCTAGTGGTTTGATTCATTGACGAGGCGTGGTACATCTATTGATGATTATAGATTTCAAATAATTGAAATGATGCTCTCTCTTGCTACGGATGAACCATATGTATTAGCATCAATGGAGAAACAAGTTTTTTATGTCAAAGGCCATCATCCACCTGAATTTTGTGTAATTATTGAAGTAATTCAAAGACATATTTTTTATTATGGTGATGATGTAATTGACAACATCCCTACTACCATTGGAACCGATCCACTTATGTCTTTTTAATGACACCAATATCTCAAGTGTCATAGTTGACAATGAACCTAAAGTTATGGTGGGGAATATATAGAATTATCTATCCATGTTCTCAATTATATTGGTTTATCTTGACTTGGGGTTTTTAGGTTGGTACTATTTATTTAATATTTATTACAAATATGTTGTATCGAAATCGACCTTAATGTAAATTTTCAATGATTATTGGTTTCATTTTTATTTTAATTGTATTTTTTAATTTGGGATTGAACTATATTTCAACCATTAAAACCAACATTTCTAGCATGGTGAACATTTCCATGCTTTATTAACTATGTATAAAATTAGAATAACTCTAAGACCTCCCTTTAAAATTTCACCTGATAATGAACATGATGGTTTGTCTTCTTCTGTAAAACATGTATAGAAACCTGCATCATCTACCTGGGCTAAAGATACATCAATTTTCATATATATCAACAACTTCTTTACCCCTTATGAATCTGAAAGATATCTTATACTTTTTCATTAGTTTATTTCATAATTTAAAACTATATTTAGGGTTTAATAATTCATCATATATACCTTTATGAAAATTCTAGAGGCATAATTTTGTATGCTCTCTCTCTTGGTTGTTGAGTAATATAAATCCTCAGAACTAATGTTCCATGATTTTAACAAACTGGTGACACTTAGTAAATAACAATTGTATTCAAAATTAGATTTATTTATTACATATTTTATGATTTTTTAATTCATAGTATATCCATTCAAGATCACCTAAAACAATGGTTAGTTAAATTATCCATGAATCACAATATTACCTCTCATATATTTTTTTTGGGTTACACATTACTTATTGTTTTCTAATTACTCCCATATTTTTTTTCAAATGTAGGAAATTCAACCAATTGAAGAGTGGTGATGAAAAAAGATGATGGACAACAATAGTCACTTGAAAGAGATGGGTGTTCAACTAATAGTTCCTATTGTGAGTATTTTGTTTCCAATATATATGTAAATAATATATAGTGTCATGTTATTAATTTTGTTTTAAATGTTTTTGCAGGATCTACCCCTTGGGTGACTGTAATTTGATGAGAAGCCTAGTAGTGGTCCCAGTACTCAGGCCAGTGGAAGGAGGGGGTGGTATGAGAGATAGGAAATCTAGTTGGCATTCCCTATAAACCCTGCCCCACCCACTAACATACTATCTATCTCACATTTTTATCCCTGTGTGTCTTTTGGGACACAAAAGATATTTAATCCCCCCATGTTTTCAGCAATATTTACATCTGAGTCTTATCACCCATATTTACCATATATGATGATGATCCCCCTTCAAATCTAGCATTCGGCCAGCCATCCGTGCCATAAACATTTACTTATACCTCCTTCCCCCTGATCTTCTATATTCCATTTCTTCAACTCCTACTCTACCATAGTCTATCCCTATGGAGAATACACTGGGACCCACTCCACCTATATAGGGTGTTCCTTCAGTTTCTATGGATCCATTGGAACCAATTTATCAGACTATCATAGGTATATTTATATATCCCGAACTAATTTTAAATCATTATTTATTTTCCTTATAACATATATTGATAAAATATTTATTTTTCATTCATAACAGATACATCTACTAATAGGAGGTGGGGTTGAGGGTGTACATGCTTGTGTGCGGTGTAGATCCACCACACTCATTTGATGGTGGAATACAATGAAGACAATAAAATGATTGAAAAAACATGGCAACAATGTCAGTGTTTTTTGGCGATGCTTGCCAAATACTCAGACATCATTCTCGTTATCCCGATCTCCTGGATAAAATTGTCAAATGAAGTATAGGATAATGATTATCCATATATATGGGTAAAAAATAAATTATATTTAATGAAATATATTATTTTTTATTTATATTAATTAATATTTTGGTTTCAACTTCAGTTTAATTTCCCCGATGGTGAGGGTACACAGCCAGCACATCTAAAGGATTTAGCTGAGCTTTGAAGGGCCTATAAGGACAAGTTTTATATAAGAAGGAATGCTAAATTTGGAAGAGAGATAGAGGTGGCCCCTTTCTAGTATGATTTTCCAATAGAATATTACTACCAGATGATTACTCATGGGATGACTATCCTGTTAAAGGTATTAATCACATTTCTGGTATTTAAATGAAAATTTTCATGATTTACATTAATATTATCTTTTGTATTATTGAATTTTATTTTTGAATCATCCAGAAGAAATAAAAAAATATTGATGCTAAAAAATACCTCCATGAATTGGAATGTAACATGCTATCAGATCATAAGACAAAGCATGTATGACAGTTCTTTATAAATTATCTTTAAGAATTTAACTTTCAATTGGTTCCTCCAAAATTTATACGATTGATAAAGTTTTTATATAGTTCTAGTTACACAATTAATTATAGGTAACATATTTTTAATTATGTTTTACTAAATTCAATATCATTTTATAGGAAAACATTGAATATTGAAGGATGTGTGCCTCGAGCAAAACTATTTTGCTCGAGTTGAGAGAAAGAAGATGGAAGTGCAGTTAACGAACCGACTCAGTAGTTGATTTAAAGTTATAATTTTTTGATTTGAAACTTTAATATCTATTTTTAACTTAATAATATATTTATAATTGCAAAATAATTATTTACATTCCCTTTATTCCTAGGAACCTGACAATTTTGGGATAAATGATCACTTACATCAGTTTTTGGGAGATGAGAACCCTGGAAGAGTTTAATCCCAGCGATGTATTGGCCCTCGTCAGGTAATACATTTAGTTCCACCGAGTTTTAGATGGTTAAGGAAAATGCAAAATAGGTTGAAAAAGGTCCACAAATATGGAATAATATTCTCATAGGGAAAACACTCCATTTAGTAAACTTATGGATGTTTTATGTCCAACAAATCCACTACAGGCCAGCATAGCTTGTGATGAATATATTTCGTCGATGCATTCTATATATGGTTCACTAGGTGGAAGTTATAGTGGTGGTCAAGAACATGTTTTTAATTTTGAAGACGATGGCGAGGAGGAGGCCGAGGGGAGGAGGAGGCTATGGAGGAGGCCAAGGTGGAGGAGGAGGGAAATGAGGGGTCCAAGGAGGAGGAGGAAGAGGTTGAGGAGGAGGGTGAGGAGGTGTCGAAGGTAGAGTACGAGGGAGAGGATGAGGGAGTTTGTGATGGAGGGGATGATGATGAAGACAGGGATGAGGACATGGATGAGAATGATGATGATAATGATGATAATGATGCTGATGTGGGAAATTTAGATTCGTTACATTTTTTATGGATATTACTGGTATTTTATGTTTTAAGATTTTTTGTTCCTGAATATATGTGTGATTTGTTAGGTCAAATTATATTTATTTCTTTACCAATAATTAATAAAACTTGACTTAATGATTTTCTGTGAATGAATATATGTGTGATTGATTCACCCCTCCCCTTGACATCTACCGCCCCCTTGGACAGCCCCCCACCCCCTCCCCTGGACAAACCCCACCCCTAGACATCCCACCCCTTAGAAAATCCCCCAATCCCCCTAGACACCCCATCCCCTTGGACAACCCCCACACCCCTTTGGACACCCCCACCCCCTTGGAAACACACCTGGAAAGCCCCACCCCCACCCCGAGGACACCCCTTCCCTGCTGGACATCCCCCCACACCCTGGATACCCCAACCCCCGGGACAGTTCCAACCCCTCTAGGAACCCCCACCAACCACCCTAGACACCCCCGGGACACCCCCCATTAGACAACCCCCACCCCCTTGGATAACCCCCACCCCTCTACACCCCGACCCCTTGGACAACCCCCCCCCCCCACACACTGGACACCCCCACTCCCTCGACACCCCTCACCCCCATGGACAGCCCCCACCCCCTCGACACCTCCACCCACTAGACACCCCCACCCCTGGACACCCCCACCCCCTAGAAACCACCATCCCCTTGGACATCCCACTACCCCGGGGAAGCACCACACCCCCTAGAAACCCCCACCCCCTTGGACAACCCACCCTCGACACCACCCCACCCTAAGACACCCCACCCCCATGGACACCCCCACTCCCTTGGAAAACCCCAAACCCCTAGACATCCCCCACAACCTAGAAACCCCCACCCATGGACACCCCCCTAGGAGATCTCCCCCGGGACACACCCACCCCCACCCCCTTGACACTACCATCCCGGGACATCCCCACCCCCAGGGACAACCCCCACCCTCCAAGACCGCCCCTACCCCCAAGACACCTTATCCCCACTGCTTTGGATAACCCACCGCCCCCGCAATGCCCCTCGGACACCCCTCCTGGACATCCCCCATGCCTAGACAGCCCCACCCCTATAAAATGAAAATTTTCAAGTCATTTATCAATTTCTATATCTATTTACATGTGAAATGTATTAGTCAATCTTAAATCATAATGATTTCATAAAAAATAACTTATGCCTATGAATTCAATTCTAAATTTATATTCTGTATGCCATATTCTATATGAAATATTCTATAATCCATATTTGTGATATTATGTATGCCACATTAGTTATATTCTATTCGGTATGCCATATTTTGTATGAAATATTATTCATTTATCCATATTCTGTATGACATATTCTGAATTCAATTTTGTATGACATATTATATATGTGGTATACATAATTAAATTATATATGTATTGAATTGTGAATTTAATAAATTGTACACAATTCATAATTCTTTATGTAATTCATAATTCATTATATATGTGTTATTCATTCATAATTCATAATTTAGAACATGATTCATTCTGTATAAATTCAATTGAGAATTCAATTATTAATTTTGTTTTTCATAGGGTAACTGGGTTCTGAATTGAATTATGAGTTCAATTAAATTTTAAATTTTGTATTCATTCCGGCATATAGATGCTTATAATTACAGGTGCCCAGGGGATTGTAGAGGGGGTGGCAGGCTAGCCTGCTACTACTGTAATTGCAGGAAGGCTATTCCAACTATTGTAAACCGTTGGTATATGTGTGAAAAGTGACTTTATACCAATGGTTTACAAAAAACAATTGGTAAAACTATATACCAATTGTTAATAAACCATTGGTATAGAACCTGTAATCAGTATTTACCAATAGTTTTACATAAACTGTTGGTAATGGATTATTCAAACAGTTTTAGAACTGTTGGAATAGATCTAAAATTCATTAATTTGCAGTGGTTATCAACTATTGGTATAAAGTTACACCAACTGTTAGCTGAAACCATTGGTATAATGTACATTCTAGAGCCATATACCAATAGTTATACTATAACCATTAGTATATGCCTACCCCAATGTCTAACTACCCAATGGTTTGAATGACCATTGGTACTGTTTATACCAATAGTTTTCTGGCCATTAACAACTATTTGAAACCGTTGGTATGATCCATGTTTCTAGAAGCGACATCTCATGAGACTAAACATTACCAAATACATTAGATCACTATATGGGAACACCCATCATAACATGTTCATTAATATGCATGCCACGTGAATAATCATACATAAGGAATAAAGAATAATCATAAGGGTTACCCCTAGAAGGAATTGGGTATCATAATCATGTCAAAATGAATATCATAAGGGAATATCATAAGAGTGTCCCTGAAAGAATGGTCTGTAATAATATATGTAAATTAATAAATGAAAATTGGCATATATCCAGATAACTTATGTCAAACAAAAGTTAATATAAGTAAAAATAGTTTTTATTAAGATTTTGAAATAAAATATTTTACTGTGGTTTAAGAAAAATATTAACGATTCATTAAAAGGGAACAATGAATAATTGCCTACATAAAACAAAAAATAAACCAAGATAGGTTTTCATGATAAAATGAGTGATTTTATAAAAAAAATGGTTAATTAAATTAGATTATGGATATTAAATGAAAAATGGAATGAAATATTGTTGTTCCCCTGAATTGGGTTAGTTTTTCTGGATGAATTGAGAAGGGAACCTTTTTCAAACCTGTATTTACTCATAAAGGTAGGATGATATGATCTGGATTCATGAATTTTATCTTATACACAGATTTTATAATAAGTAAATAAAAATAATTAATAGTTACATCTAGTTAAAGAGAGAGAAAGAGTAACGTGAAGGAAAATTTGAGGTTCAAAATGAATCTCTTACCTTATAACCAAAAATTTTCTGCAAATGATCTCAATATAATTTACTATCAAATTAAATAGATTAATAAATTAGATTAGAAATTTTTGAACATTTTTATATTTATTATAATTTTATCATGTTCATTTATGTCCCTTTAATGTGTTATAAGATAAAATTTCATCATTTTGGAGAGTTTGTTTCCTTTTTTTTCAGGATCGATTACTTGTATACATGTATGGAAATCAGTTAATATTATAATGAATTTATAGAATTAAAGTTGTATGTTATTATTGATCATTCATAGAATTAAATATATATATAATTTAATTTTTAATTTTCAATGAGGAAGAATGAATAGATAAAATTTAAGTGATAACCGTTCAAGTTAATTTGGCATTTTTTTATCAACACAAACAAGTTTTTTCTAATTAATTAATTATATGTATATAGAATGGATAATAAATTACATAGGATATAATATATATATATATATTGTAATTTTTTAACCATTAAATATTTTATATTATTAGTATTGATAGAGATATTAGAAATTGAATACTTCCTCATCCTTGAATGTGATAAATTAACACATCACGAACGATGTTTTAATTTTTAGTAAAAGAAGGGAGGTGAAGGAAATGATGACGGATTAGTCCCATAGAATAATAACATTACATTATATGTAAGTTACTGGAGTTTTCAAACCATTTTATTATGAGATTTTAGGAGGGAATAAAGAAATAAAATAAATTGAAAATAAATTAAAAGAAAAAAATTTCTTTTACCTCTTGAAACCTTCTTCCTTCGAACCTCCTTAGAGGGATTGGTTTTAGTCTTATATTGATACCAAAGGATCTTAGATGTGGTGGAGGGGATTGGGAATACATTTTAGAAAAATTTGAGCCAAAATAAATTCTTGATATTTGCGAGGATAAGAGGTGGGAGGGGTGGTATTTATAAGGGATGAGAGGGGTGTTTTCGCATTATTTTACTTATTAGTTTATTATTTTTCCTCAAGACTATGAATAGTTTGAGCACCATCAATAAATATATTCAAATAATTAAGGTGGTTTCAATATTATTATACTTATATTAGTGACGACCCAATGAATAGTGAATTTAACTTATAATACATATATACAATAAATTATCGAATTTCACTATTCACCAAAAATTCAACTATTTTTAAAAAATACTAAAAATTCAAAATATCTAGTTTTCAAAATGGAAAATTAAAAATTTGACTACATTTTAAGAAAATAATTTTCTAAATATGCGAAATTTTAAATTTAATTTATATATTCATTTATTTGGAAAATACCAATTTTTAAATTATAATTGAATTTATAACACTTTGAAAAATTAATCAAGGTATCATAAAATTATCATATAATCATAATAAGAAAATATTAATCTATGAATAAATTTAATAAAAATAAATTCTTTTGAAAATCATTATATTAATTCTGAATTTTAAATTAATCATTTATGTTTTATAAAATTATTAACACATAAATAATAATTTATAGAACATTTCTCACCTTATACTATGATATGATTATATAATATTTTCACTTATAAGAAAGTTAAATTTGATTTATAATTTTATGGGTGAGATTACTATTCTATTGGATGGTTTACTATTTATAAGGGTCATGTTACTATTCCAATGGTTAAGTTGCAATTTCATCAGCATAGTTTTTTTTCTTCTATAAATATATCTTGTTACATTAATTAATTATTAATAATGTTCTTATTGTGTTCTCTAAGTGAAAATTTGACATTTATAATATATGAAATAATTATAAAGAGAGGAATTCCATTGATAAAATTTTGGGACATTATATTCTTCTGCCCTTATGAAATTTCCCCCTCGAAACATTGTTTCAAATTCTATGTTGAAAATAGCTGAGGATACTTCTACTTCATCACTTTCCCTAGTTCCCATGTTGTATGTTAATACTTTTCGTTCCGCCATAGTAATTTGACAAGGTGAGTGGTATTCTTGCATACTACATTATCTCTACAATCCAAGATCATTACTGAATTCTCTTCATAAGATAGGTTATTATCCAATATTACCAATTCAGAATTCAATACATGTGAGGAATCTGGTATGTACTTCCTCAAAAGGGACATGTGGAATACCCCAAGTATGTAAGACATGGTAGGTGGAAGTAATAGTCATTTGGAAATAGCTCTATCATGATCATGAATGATGAATTAACTAATGTACCTAGGACTTATAATTCCATTCATTCAAATTTTCATGATCTTATTCCATAGAAATAAGCAGAGGAATACCATGCCACCAACTATAAAATTTGGGCCTCTTCAACGATTATAGGCATAACTATTTTGTCGACCTTGGGCTTCCTAGATATGATACTGAATGGTTTTCACCTTTTCTTTCTTTTATTCAATCATTTCATGTCCTACTATCTTATTTTCACTGAGTTTATCCCAACATGCAAATGTTTTTCATATTTTACCATAAATAGATTTGTATAAAGCCATTTAGATACTAGAGTTGAAACTATTATTGCATGAGAACTCTTCCAAAGGTAGATGATGTTCCCATTGTCCCTTAAAATCCATATAATGTTCTCTTAACATTTATTCTAATGTATGAATAGTCCAATCAGATTGGAAATTATTTTGAGAATGATAGGTCGTACTGTAGTTATGTTTAATTCTTAGATCATTTTGAAGACTTTTCCAAAACATAGAGGTGAATCTAATTTTTCTATCATGTAGAATTGATAGTGGAAATCCATATAGCTTTACCACTTCTCATATGTATATAAATGCATGTTGATCTAGTGAGAAGTATTCCCCAATTGAAATGACATGATATTTCTTCGTAATATGATCCACAACAACCCATATAGAATCGTATTCACTTTATGTGTTCGGAATTCCCGTGGAAATATCAATAGTGATGTTTTCCCATTTACATGTTGGTATGGGTAATTTTTTCATGATTCCATTAGAATTTTTCCATTATTCCTTCACTTTTTGACACACCAGGAAATTTGATGTATATAAAATAACCTTCTTCTTCATATTGTCCCACCAATTGTGCTCTCAGAGATCTTGATACAGCTTTGTGATCCCCATATAAATAGATAAGGATGAGTTATGTTCATTACTCATAATATCTTTCATTATCATGGGATTGGAAAATACACGTAGTCATGCTCCAGATTTGATGAGTCCTTCCTCATCCATTTAAGGATATGAGGATCTCAAATTTTTTATATCTTCTACATTTTTTTTGTATTTCCTCATCATTTCTTCTAGAATACTTTATTCTCTCCTTAAGGGGTTGATGAGAAATAATTTAATAAAGGATTGATGAAGTTCTTTCCTTAACAATTGCAGTGTCAATTCATTGAATGTATAAGAAGAATGGATCATTATCATTTATTATTATTGATAATGATTGAGGATTATTTCAACTAAGAGAATCCGCTACCTTGTTTTCCTTACTAGCATGGTAGAGGATTGAGCATTCATAATCCTTGATGAGTTCTAACCACCTTCTCTATAATATATTAAGATCCTTATGTGTGAATATTTATTTGACAATCTTATGATAAATATATATTTCACTCTTCTCCCCATAGATATAATGCAAAGACCACAACCAACAATTGGATATCATGTTCGGGATAGTTTTTCTAATGAATTTTAATATTCTTTAAGGCCTAGGATATCAATTTATAATTTTTTATTAGTACAAATCCTAATACCTTATTTGAAGCATCACTATATACCTTAAATAGGTACCCAATTTTATGAAGTTTGAGTACTAGTGTAGTGATAAATCTATTCATCAACTCTTTGATGTATTTATCACATTCACTAGTATGAATAAACTTTACTCCCTTCTAGGTTAATTTTGTTGGTGGATTTGGAAATCATGAGAAGTTATTCAAAAATAATTAGTAATACCTAGATAGATTAAGGAATATATGGATATCTGTTATAGATGTTGGCATGTTCCACTCTTTGACTGCCTTTATCATTGATGGGTGCACATATATCACTTTTTTGAGGATTACATTCCTCAAAAATGATACATCTTATATCAAGAAATCACTATTACTAAAATTTTCATAATGTTTCTCTGATAATAAATTATTTGGAATAGTATTTAAATTATCCTCACGTTCCTATTTTCTATTGGATTATATCCTAATATCATCAATAAATCCAACTACAAATTATTCATGGTAATCTATAAATACTATGTTAATTATGTTCAGGAAAATTTCTAGAGAATTAGTGAGTCAGAAGGGAATAAAAATGAATTCGTAGTGTCCATACCTCATTCCATAGGCAGTGTTGTGAATATGTTCCTTCCTCACCTTAAATTGGTGATATCCTGACCGAAGGACTACCATAGAGAAATTACTATTCTCACATAGCTAATAAAAAAATTCATCTACTTATGGTATGGGATACTTGTTCTTTATCATGATTTTGTTGACCTCAATATAATTAATGAATAGGTGCATTGATTCATCCTTATTCACGAGTAATAGGATGAGAATCAATCATGCATATAAAACCCTTGTCCAGATTCTCTTGTAACTACTTCTTTAGTTCTTCCAGATCAATGTTGGATATTTTATAACATTTCTGTGATATAGGTAGAGATCCAGGAATATGTTTAATTGAGATATTAACCCTAGAACAAGAGGAAGAACAAGAAATTATTTAGGTAATACATCAGTGTAATCCCTCTTGATGGTCCTGTCTTTGAGCATGATTCTATCCTCTGTACCGATCATTTAAGCTAGATATTCTTGTTCATAAGGTAATAAAATCCAAAATTGAGATGATGATTCTGAAGGAGAGACATCTTCCATCTTATACATGTGAAAAATTGGAAGATGTTTTGATATATGAAGAGTTATTTACCTTTCTCAACATTTGTTCTTATGTTGATATAAGGATAGAAAATACATGCCCAATATAAAATCATAATCTACGAAAGGGAGTATGATAATATTTCTGGGAGGATCATTAGAAAAAAATTAACTAGGGAGGAGTTTTAATCTTTGGATTCAATAATTTCCCCATTTTTTCCCATGGATAACTCATCCTCAAAATTTGGATGAGCCGATTGAATAGATCTACAAAACATGAAAGATATAAAATAATGTGTAAAACTAGAATGAAATATTACATTTGATACTATTGAATGAATAACTATAATTCATATCACTGCATCATTATTGAGTTATACCTTAGAAGTAGTGATAATGTATGAACTTTAATGTTTCTATAGAGGATGTTGTTATTGATATCTTTTAAAAAACCTTGTCTTAGGGAAAAGGCTAACAAAATGACCATGTTACTTGTAGTTGAAACACTGCACTACATGCTATGTATTGATATGAACCTTCCTTTACACATCTTTATTAGTGGGATTATTCATATCCCTTTAGTATTTTCTTCCCAGATTCCATTATCTAACACATTTAAAGAATCTCTTCATTACCTTTAAGAATCTTCTAGTATTCTTCTTCCCAAAATTTTAACACAGGGGATGTTGGGTCTTATTTTCATCATTGTATTTAACTATTGATCCAACCATATTAAAATCCACTTATTCCATTGTTATCCTTGGTCCTATGAGACCATTTACGGTCAATGGTCTCCATTTTAACCTTAAGGGAACAATAAACATTCTCCTTGTAGATGTCAAAGTCTCGGATCCCCAATTATTTTTGTAGACTTGAATTTAGTCCTCTAAAGAAGTGATATAACTGGAATTCAGTGTTAATGACAATGATATAGGCATATCATTCAATCCTTGCGTTTTTTTCTTCATACACCCCAATAGAGCCATCTTTCATTTTCTTTAGTCTGAGTAATTCCCATTCCATCCTAATATGGAAGGATTTGGGAAAATATTTATCAAAAAATATTATCTTGCAATATTCACATTCCGTTGAATCAATTTACACTTATACTTGGTTTGGATTATTAGTGTCCACTATGGATCAACTTCCCTATCAGAATGCTAAAATTCCAGAAGAACTTTCTCTTATTCTGAGCACTAAAGGAATAATAATATATTCCCTAGAGTGTAAATTCATTGTTCTATTAAGAGGGTATTAGAGGATCCACTAATCATATGTGGTCTTTAACACATAAATGACTTAACCATAACTTTATATTACTTTATAGATGGATAGAGTTTGAAGTGATTCATGTTCATATTCATTACTTGTGCTTGGTGGGAAATTAGTGTCATGATGTTTTGAGCACCCGATCCCACCATATTTGGAATATCATTAAGGAAAACATCACATTGACTATCACATTGATTATTAGAACATGTTCTTTTATTTCCATACAATAACTAATAATTTTAATGTAAAATTAAAGGGCATGAATACATAACTAATATATATATCAAATAAAAACATTGAACATAGAAGGATAAACTTTTAAATGAAATGTATATCCTATATTGTGATACCCTAAGATTCAATCAAGTTTATCCTTGTTGATAGAATTATCCCAAGAATTCTTACTAAAGTTCTCTATTCCTAATCTCAAAAAAACAAGTCCCTACCTCTAATTCCAACTATAGTGGCCCTAGACTTTTACACGTATTATTACATTATTTTAAGTTTAATTCACAATAAAATGTAACCAGGTATTATAATGTATAGTGTCTTTATAAATTTATTTATACAATTAAACATCATGAAATTAAAAGGAAAACATATTTTATTTAGTATTCATAAAGAGCTCATAAATCCATTTATTCCCTTATATATATATATATAGGATAACCTTGGGAATTCTTGAACCAAAGGGGTGGAAAAAAACCAATGAAATAAGCAAAGGAATAAACCTAGAACATGGGTTAGAAGACAAAACATGAAAAAATAAAAAGAATGGGACATAAATAATCATAAGGAATTATATATTTTATAACATGGTAAAATATAATAATAACATAATTAGAATTTAGAGACACTATATAGCATGACATAATCTTGAGTTAAGGCTAGTAGCCAACACATGGTGGAAAAGGTCCCAGAAAGGAATCTGGTACACTCCATGTCCCAACAGGACATCTCATGAGACTAAACATTACCCAATTAATTGGAGCACTATTTATTCTCACCCATAATAACATATTATTGAATATGTGTAACACATTAATAATCATACATAAAGAATCAAACATAATCATAAGGGTATCCCATGGAATGAATTTGGTATGATAATCATGTAAAAAGGCATTACATAAGGGAATATCATAATGGTCTGCATGAAAGAAAGGTCGTAAAACATATATGGAAGTTAATAATGGAAAATAGGAATAAATCATTATTAGTGATGTCAAACTGATGTGAATACCTATAAAATTATTTTTTATTAATCTTTATAAATATAACATTTTAGTGCAGTTTAAGGAAAATATTAAAGATTCATTAAAACAGACAATGTAAAATTGTTTGTATAATAAAAAACGAATGAATATAGTTTTTCATGATGAAATGGGTGATTTTATGAAAATACTGGTAGATTAAATTAGATTTTGGAGATAACTTGAAAAATGGTAAGAATTCAGGAATTTCCCTTAAATCTGGTTTTCTTATCATGCTGAATTTATAATGGACCCTTTTTAAGACATGTATTTTCCCATAAAAGAAGGATGATTTTATCTGGATACATTAATTTGGAACATATAAGTATAATATATTATAATTTGATATAAATAAATAATAATTACATTGGGTTAAAGAGAGTGAAAGAGTAACTTGAAAGAAAAAATGGCGGTTCAAAAAGAATCCCCTACATTTGGCCTAAAATTGTTCTGTAATTGATCATAAAGTCCTAGATAATAAAATTAAATCCATTAATTAATTTATTCTGAACCATTTATACAATAATTTGATTTATTTAATTTTATTATGGTCATTCATATCCTTTTTGATGAGTTATAAGATTCAATTCTGTCGTTTGGGAGTGTTCGTTTCCTTGGTTTTCATGATCAATTAATTGTGTACATGTATGGAAAATCATGTCAATTTTTCTAGCTGTCCAAAATTGAAGTTTTAAGATATAAATTAACATATATAATATTAAATGGTTATATATTTCATTTATTAATATTGGGTGATGATGAATCATTAGATAAGACATTATTGATAATCATTTAGATTATTTTGGTGGGTTTTCGATAATCTCAAAGTAGTTATATTTTAATGATTAATATTATGTATATAAAATGGTTCTAGAATATTTAATAGACTCCAATACAAGTATTATAAACTTTTTAACTATAAATTTTTTTTTCTGAGTAGTCTTGAACGAGGTAATGGAAATTGAAATATTCTTTGTTCTTGAAGGTAATAAATTAACACATCAGGGATGATGTTTTCATTTTTATTTCAAAATGAGAGGGGAAAGAAATTATGATAGGTTTTTCTATTAGATTAATAAAATTTTAGTATATTTAATCTAATGGAGTTATAATACCATTTTTATGAGAGTATGTGAGGATATAATAGGAAGTAAAAATAACATGAAAATAAATTAATAAAAAAGAAAGAGAATTTTACATCTTCAATTTTTCTTATTGAGAACCACCATAGAGGGATTGGTTTTGGTATTATTTTGAGACCAAACGATACTGGACATGGAATAGGGGATTTGGAAGATATTTTAGACTAATTTTGATAAGGATACTTTCTTGTTTAGTATGAGGAGAAGAGGTGGGGAGGGGTATTATTTATTTTCGAGAAGAGGGGTGTTTTATCATTATTTTATTCATTAGTATAATGTATTGTCTCAAGAATATGAATAGTTTGGGTATTATCTATAAATATAGTAAAATAATGAATCATAGTTTTATATTATGGTTCTTACATCAGCGATGACTCAAGGAATACTATATTTAACTTATAAGGTATATATACCTTGATTTACTATATTTCATTATTCACAAAACATTCAACTATTTTTATAAAATCCCAAAACTTCATCCTAAAAATTTATTGATGATTATAATTAGAAAATGGAATCAATTTTATGAAAATGATTTTATAAATATGAGAAGTTTAATTTTTAACTAAAATCATCATTTATTTTGGAAAATTCCAATTTTAAAATTATTACTAATTTTATATCTATTTGAAAAATTAATCATGTTCTCATAAAATTATATTACAGTCATAAGGAAACAAAATATTAATTTATGAATACATTTAATGAAAATAAATTTTCTTTTAAATCATATTATTAATTATAAAATTGGAAATAATAATGTATCTTTTATAAGAATATCAAAAATTAAATAATAACATCTAAAAAATTTATTAACTTATTATATGATAAGATTAAATCATATTTTTATTTATAAAGATCCTAAATTTTATTTATACTTTCATGGGTGTTGGTACTACTCTATTGGTCGATATACTATTCATAGGGGTCATATTACTATTTCAAATGTCATGTTACTATTTTATTGGTATAAGTTGCTTAATATCATGAAATGCCTCTTATTTCAATCATTATTTATATGTAATGTTTCTATTATGTTATCTGTGTGATTTTATGAGATTTAAACTATATAAATTAGTTTTCAATAAGGAATTTCTATTGATAAAGATTAGGGTCAATATAGACATTTTTTAAAAATGATACATATTAGGTGATATGTTATGAATTAAAGAAGAAATATTATATAAGAAAATGTGTTAACATTTAAATAGAAAAAAAATAAAAAATAGATCATATAACATTATAGGAACTAAGAGACTAAAATCTATAGACATTATGATCTCAAGTGTCAGTTTTAAAAATTATGATTGTTCATTGAAATATTTTGATAATAGCCAGAAGATTGTTAGATTATGTGAAAAATTCTCACAAAATGTTTTAATAATAAATCCCTTAAATATAAAATAGTGAATTCAATTTCTTTCTTCATATGATGAATTAATTTTTTTCGTATTTACAATACGGAAAACTTACCTCATCTAATAAAATGTATGATATTTCTAGTTTTTTAGAAATAGATAAATATGAAAAAATTATTAAAATTAAAACAACCATATTGATGGACTAATATGATTTTATAATAGATTAAATTACTATTAGTAATAATATAAATCTAAAATATATTTTTTAGATATCCATAATTTCACCAAAATAAGATTCTAGATCTAATTCTAGTTTAATATTTGATTATCAAAAAAAATTTATTGAACTAAAATTTGATGAATGTGGACAATGAAAAATATAATTTTACATCAAGATGGGATAATTTTGATAAAATTTTTAATTAATTTATCACATCTTAGAAAACTACAAAATATGTTTTACATGTAAAAATCACTTATGCATTTAGAATAATTTATTCTTAAACATGAACCATGTGTTAATAAATCTAAAAACTATGTCACCATTAACATAAATTATAATCAATTTTTTTTAATATTTTGAATTTTATAATGATTTTATTTTCGAATATATTTTATTTATTAAAAACAATTGATACATTTGGGTTCTTATAATTTTATTTTATAATGTAACTATTCCCAAGGATTCTTGGGTACAAAGAACGTACTTTTATATTTTTATAAGAAGAATGATCATACCAAAATACAAAAAAGTGGTTAATGGAAAAAATATATTCTTGGAATATTAAACGAGTTAATTTATTCTTTCGAAATAGGAAAATTTTGAATGGTGCATGAGTTTCTTTTTTATATAATCTTTAGGGTGAAATCATCATATTTAAATGGTGTATGAGTTTCTTTTGGATTTTAATGTATCTTTAGTTAGTAAAAATTAAATTTCTAATATTGTTTATGATTTAAGACATAATAAGAGGATTATAAAAATTAGTTAGTAATGTGATGATGGTGACCATGTAATGTTTATGAATGATAAGTGTATAATTAAATGATCAAAGTTATCATTTATTCTATCTAACAATATGAAAAATAATTTTTTCACACTAGACATAGAATATAATATATCCAATAACATACATTTTTATGTGAATGTGAATATTTATATTGATATTTGAATAAATGACTAGGAAACAACAATGTTAGGAATGTAGTTAAACATTTTATGAATGATAACCCAATAGATATAACAGAACTTATGATTAGTTATTTTTTAATTAGTTATCCATGTCAATTTAGTGAGAATCATATTTCTAGATTAAAAATAATAAGTATTGTATCATTATTTTAATATTTATATTTAATCTTCATGGATTAATTTTTTCTGAAAGAGGAATTAGATATTATAAGATGCAAATATGTGTATGTATTAATTGATAATAAAACTAGATTTTATACAGACAAATTTTACCTCTTGAAAAATGAAAAAAATTATTTTTTTATAAAGGAATCGTGATTCTATTATGAATTAAAACATCTTAAAATTGATTAATATCCTAATTTACCTTTTGTATGAGTTTGTAAAATAATATTATAAATTTTTTCTAGTAATATAGAATTACTCAAAACATCTCATCACCTAGAACACCTTAACAAAATGTTTGGGATAAAAAAATATAATTTGATGTTTAAATTACTAAAACATTCATCATTGAATATTAGATATCAAACTATTTCTAGGAAAAATTAATGAGTAGTACTTTATATAATATAAATCATTTTTTACTTCCCCATTTTAAAAATGAATTTCTTTATGAGATGCGTACGAAAATAAATCAAAAAAATACATATATTAAAGTCATTTGGGTTTGAAGTGTTCAATATGAATAATACAGATAAAAAATATAAATTTAATCATGATTTCATTGATTGTATTTTTAATAGTTATTCTAATTAATATATTTCCTATCAAGTTTTTAATAAAAAAATAATGTTGGAGTGGAATTTGTTCAAGTATAATTTGAAAAAATAATTTTTGTTAAAAATATGGATGTTAGTCCTCCTGATTGTGCTTTGAGGAAAAATCTATTTATTTAATGAAAAATTAACTACAAATACCAATTTCAAATCTTATATATGTTATAAAAATATAATGTCAACTTTTAAATGTCACATTAATAGAAGAAATATGTAACGACCCAAAGTTTTTGAATGGAAAATTCCCTTCTTATATCTATGTTATAAAAATACAAAATAATGAACTACTAAGTGATAAGTGACCTTTAAACATAATTTTGTCACCCCTATGTTTGGAATTTTAAAAATCCAACATTCACGGTTGTGTTCAAGATAGTTTTTGGAGTCCAATGAAACAAAAATAATTTTTGGTGAATAGTAACCTACCCTTATGAATAGTAACCTACCCTTATGAATAGTAACATGACCCTTATGAATAGTAAATAAGAGGAACATTAAATATGAATAATAAAATAAAATTTAGACATCATAGAAAGTGGTAATTTGACCTTAGTAAATATTTTTGGTATTTTATAAGTCATAAATAAATAATTATAATTAATTAATTAATTTAAAAGAATATTTATTTTCCTGAAATATATTCATAAATTATTTAATCGATGTATAATAGTTTTTAGATAATTTTATAAGACCCTAAGTAATTTCTGAAAGAACTGCAAAATCAGTTTTAATTTTAAAAACTGTTTTTTTAAGTAAATTATGATTTTAATTAAATATTAAATTAATAATAAATAGAAAATTATTTTTGAAAAATGGACTTCATTTTTGGATTCTACACATCAAAAAACGGTTGGGGTAAAATTTTGGGATTTTTATAAGATACTTGAATTTTTGATGAATAGTAGAATACATTAATTTATCATATAAATACATTTTAATTAAAACCCACTATTCCTGACATCACAAGTGATGTAAGCACCCAAATCTCGAATTCACAAGTCAAATTTACTATTCTTATTCATCCAAGACTCACTATTCCTTGTCTTGGGTGAAATTAATAAACTAATCAATATTATATTAAGGAAACCCCTCTCCCCTCCACTATAAAAGCCACCCTCCACTCCCTCTTTTCCTCACACCTCTCAAGCTCCAAGCCTTCTCTAAATTCTTCCCAGAAACCTTCCCTAGCTCATCCCCCACGTCCAAAAGCTTCTGGATTCATCAAAAGACCAAGCCTAGCTTCCTTAAATAGGATCTCAAGAGGAGGATTCTAAAGGTAATTTCTCTCTCTCTTCTCCATTAATTTCCTTTCAAGTTCAAGTTCCTTTCTTGATCTCTCTCTATCAATATTCATCCAAATTGTTCTGTAAATCTATTATTATATGTATACTGTAATTTTATGATTCTAATGTTATATTATATCACCCCACACCCTTTCCCCCTTCCTTTTATTTTATTAAAGAGAACGTTGTTCATGTGGTGATAATTTATCACCTTCAAAAACAACATGCTCTCTTCTTCCATTTATACCTTCAATCTGGTCATGAAACCATTTTTATGGTTGAACCAGAATGTTATATATATATTATGTTCTATTTTATGTTCTGGAAATAACTTATGGCCATACTACTAAGTGAAAAGTTAAAATGAGTTGGTTGTGATCCAAAAACCGCTCAAATTAGCCCAAATAATCTTCATTTAATTCTTATCTAATGATTCAGCCACATGGATCTAATATAAATCATTATAATATCATTAAAGCTTCTGTAATATCATTAATTACATGTAATATCAGTTCTGGATGTTTACCCATGATCTACCCAAACATCAAATTAAGAATACAAGTGGACCGCTCATGAAAACCATGAAAAAGAACATCCCCGAACAATGTTTTCAAACTATATAAGTCATCCAAAGGAACATAAAATGAAATAATGAAACCAGAATGAAGCCTATTAATGTATAAAAGGTTCTGGAATTTCTAATTAATGAATATAATGTCATTATAGAAGACATTAAAGAGAAGGAGGCATTCGAGTACAAGGTAAGGGGAAATCTCGAACCCAATTTTCTTCCTTCGGGTTCTCCCTCTTTCACTCCATTTTTGATATGGTTACTCCTCAAAGGTCTTTTGTTCATCATTTCCTTTACTTTTATGGGATATAAATGTTTCTCACTGGTTTTTATGTCCATCAAAATGTTTTCCAAAAGAACTCTTCTTTCAAGATCTCACCTTTTACCTCTCATTCAAGGTTGATGGTTCTTATATCAAGTATGTTGTTCCCTCTTTCCTTTGGGAACCCAAAGCTCATAAATGTGTTATTATGAGATGAAACCCATTCCTTTCCATGGGTTATTTATGTACATGTTTGATATGTGTTCTATGTGGCAAGCATGATAATTATAATGTTATGATGTGACGGGTGCGCCCGGAATTATATAGCACTCCAATGCATTGGGTAAAGTGATGAATCTCATGAGTAAATGTGAAATGATGTGTGAACATGATGCTAGATTTTTTCACAAGTATGTGTGATAGTTAACCACTAATACATGATGTTTCATTTTTATGCTTTTCCACATTTCAAGTTTATTGTTTATGCTCCTCTCATGTTCAAGATCTTCTTCCTATGTCATGATTATGCTCACCCCATGCTATATTGTTCTTATCTATCCTCTTACTGGGAATTTAGCTCACCCCTTTTTATTTATATCCTCAGGTGGCTACATGTACTAAGAAGAGGACAAGTGCTACTAAGAAGCTATAGAAGAAGAGATTAAATGTATTTTTATGCTTGATGTTGTACTTGTTATGTGTAGTCCTAGTTTGCCCAAGACACTAAACCTCTGGATCCTCCATGTGTAATACTATTATGTTGTTTATCTTTGAAATGATGTAATAGTAATGTAAGAAAAGGCTAGGTCTCTATAGTTGGTATCAAATGAAAGGTTTAGTAAATTTTGGAATTAGGATTAGTGAACCATAAAGAAAACCTCTAGCATGAGACTAAGTACAAATATGCACACAAGGATATTTACCTAGGGATCCCATATGTTATGTTTTTGGTATAATTGTTTAAAAGGATAAGTTATTCATGACTTGTTTACTTATGTTTTGTTCTAACCTTTTCTATTTTAGAAAATGGTGGGAACTAGGAGAAATCAGGCCAACAACTCTTGCGAAGGCCAATGCAACGATTGCCCGAACGACATCCCCAATGATTTTGGAGGTGGAGTTCAAAACTTCATGGCGATTCATACCCAATTATCCCAGGTTATGAATAATAACCATAATAATGGGGAACGTCCTCCTTCACCAAAGAGGGAGCAACTAGCTATCGAATGTTTTATGCGGCAATGACCACCAACGTTTTGTGGATCTTCTGATCCACTAGTTGCAGAACAGTGCGTCAACTCCATGGAGAAGATCTTTTCTGTTCTTCACTGTTCCGAGACGGAGAAGTTGACTCTAGAAGTTTATCGTCTAGATGTAGAATCTGATCAATGGTGGGATTTGATTAAGAATACCAAGCCAAGGGAGGAAATTAAAGAGATGGAATGGGATGACTTTAAGATAATGTTTCTTAATAAGTACTTCCCAAGAACTCTTCGCACGAAGATGGAAAGAGAATTCATAGAGCTCAAGAAAAAAGAAGGAGAACCTCACAACCTATGAAGAAAATTTCACAAGGCTCGCAAGGTATGCTTTGGGTTTTGTTATCAACAATGATAGCAAAATTGATAGATTCTTTAGTGGATTAAAACCAAATCTTTGAAAAGCTCTTGCAATTCGGGACTTCGGGAGTTATGAAGAAGTTGTTCGGTGTGCTCTCAAAGTGGAGATGGAGTTTGGAGAATGGTCCCATGGCTATAGTGATAAGAAAAGAAAGATGGAGTTTCAAGCTGGTGGATCTAGTGATAAAGATGGGAAGAAAACACAATGACCCACTTGCCAAAAATGTGGGAAGTTGCACAATGGGAACTGCCTCAAAGGGATGGGGAAATGCTTCAAGTGTGGGAAAGAAGGACACCTAGCTCACGAGTGTCGAAGAGACATGAAAAGGAAGGATAATGTAGCCGATGAAATGAGAGAACCACTCGTGGTTCAATGCTACAACTGTAAGGAGCTAGGGCGCTATTCAAACCAGTGCACTAAACCTCGAGCTCTCGAGGGTAATCAGCTCCAACAACCACCAAAGCCAAAGAAACAAGGGAAGGCTTATGCCATCACTAATGCGGAGGTGGAACATGATAATGAAGTCGTACAAGGTACACTTCCTATTCACTCAAGAATGGAAAAAGTCTTATTTGATTCTGGTTCTACTCATTCCTTTATATCTTTCAAGTTTTCTAGAACAATAGAATCGAAGCCCCGAAACCTTGATGTAGAGATATCTTTAAAATCACCAAGTGGTGCAATCATTGCAACCCAAGTGTTTGATTCTTCTCCTGTTGATGTATGTGGGAAGATTCTTCCGGCAAATCTCGTAATACTTCCCTTGGTGGAATTCGATACTATAATGGGAATGGATTGGATCTCTTTATATAGAGCACATATCAACTGTCGAGAAAAGGAAATATATTTTCATATTCCAAACCATCCCATGCTCCTCTACAAATGCAAGGAAGATCATGGATCTCCTTTGAGAAATCCTTCAATGGTGTGGGTGATGATTACCTATGAAGAAGCATACCTCGCCCAAATGTTTGAGTCTAAGGAAATTTCCAACCTTGAGGAAATGCCCATCATAAGGGAATACGGCGATGTATTTCCCGAAGAGTTACCCGGAATTCCCCCGGATCGTGAGGTAGAGTTCTCAATTGAACTCATACCTGGAGCTACTCCTATCTCAAAGTTCCCCTATAGGATGGCTCCTATCGAACTGGAGGAGTTAAAGAAGCAGCTGCAAGAGCATCTGGACAAAGGGTTCATACGCCCTAGTGCATCACCTTGGGGTGCCCCAGTGCTCTTTGTGAAGAAGAAGGATGAAACCATACGGCTGTGTATCGATTATCAGGAACTCAACAAGATCACCATAAAGAACAAGTATCCTCTCCCAAGGATTGATGACTTGTTCGACCAGTTAAGAAGAGCTCAATACTTCTCAAAGGTGGATCTTCATTCTGGATATCATCAAGTAAAGGTGAAGAAGGAAGATATTCAGAAGACTGCCTTCCGTATAAGGTATGGGCACTATGAGTTTTTCGTGATGCCCTTTGGACTTACTAATTCCCCTGCAATCGTCATAGATTTGATGAATAGAGTCTTCAGACATTACCTCAACAAATTTGTGGTAGTGTTTATTGATGATATTCTCATTTAATCCAAGAGTAAGGAGGAACATGAAGAACATCTAAGACTTGTGTTGGTGACATTGAGAAAGGAGAAGTTGTACGCCAAGTTCAGCAAGTGTGACTTTTGGATGAATCAAGTCACATTATTGGGACATGTGATCACAAGCGAGGGAATTTCTATGGACCCTTCAAAGAAAAAGGAGATTGAGGAATGGACCAGGCCCTCTAGTGTCATAGAAATCCGTAGTTTTCTTGGATTAGCTAGGTACTATCGACGTTTTGTGAGAAACTTCTCACGACTATCATGCCCGCTAACTAAGTTAACAAGGAAAGGGGTAAAGTATGTCTGGACGGATGAATGTGCGGGAAGCTTCAAGGAGCTAAAGAGAAGGCTAATCACTGCACCTGTACTCACACTACCGAAAAGTGGAGAAAGTTTTGTGATATACAGTGATGCTTCAAAGAAAGTCTTGGGTTGTGTACTCATGCAAAATGATAACGTGATAGCCTACGCCTCACGACAGTTGAAGATCCATGAGCAGAACTACCCGACGCATGATCTAGAGCTGGAAACCGTGATTTTTTCCTTGAAAATATTGCAGCACTACCTTTATGGTGAGAAGTGTGACATATACACCGACCACAAGAGCCTAAAGTATATATTCACACAAAAAGAGCTCAACATGCGTCAAAGGAGATGGTTAGAGCTAATCAAGGATTACAATTGCTATATTCACTATCATACTGGAAAGGCGAACAAGGTAGCTGATGCTCTAAGCAGGAAAGAACCTACTACTCTATCCATGTTGAGGATTGAGAAAGACCCTATCTTCTTGGATATGCAAAGGATGGATTTGGGAATCGTAAGGGCAGGGGATACATCCTACCTTGCCCAAATGATTGCGCAACCATCCATCCAACAGAAGATTAAGGAAGCACAAAGGGATGATGTGGAGATACAAAAGAGGGTGAATGCAGTAAAGGAAGGGAAGCTGCAAGAGTTCCATATCGACGATGATGGTGTGATTCGGTTTGGAACGTGGATTTGTGTGCCTTCATCACCCGGAATAAAGAAGGAGATATTGGATAATGCACATAGCTCAACTTTCTCTATTCATCCTGGAAGTACCAAGATGTATCGTGATCTCCGAGAACACTTCTTGTGGGATAACATGAAGAAGGAGATTGCGGAATATATATCAAGGTGCTTGGTATGTCAGCAAGTTAAAGCTGAGCGGGAAAAGTCGAAAGGTATGATGCAGCCATTGCCTATACCTATGTGGAAATGGGAAAATGTTACTATGGACTTTGTCATGGGTCTTCTGAAAACGTCAAGAGGAAATAATGTGATATGGGCTGTGGTTGACCGACTCACCAAGACTGCCCATTTTATCGCTATTCAGGAAGACCTTTCACTTGAACAACTTGCAAGGATATATGTGAAGGAAGTAGTGAGATTGCATGGTGTTCCGCTCTCGATTGTCTCTGACCGTGATCCAAGGATCACTTCTAAATTCTGGAGGAGCCTTCAACATGCTTTGAGTACTGAATTAAATTTCAGCACGGCCTATCACCCCCAAACTGATGGCCATTCTGAAAGGACTATTCAGACACTTGAAGATATGCTAAGATCCTGATCTCTGGAATTCAAAGGTGGTTGGGATCAGCATCTCCCATTGGTTGAGTTCTCATACAATAATATATTCCACTCGAGTATTCAAAAGGATCCATATGAAGCTCTTTATGGGAAGCGATGTAGAACTCCAACCTGTTGGGATGAAGTTGGAGAACGAAAGCTACTTGGTCCCGATCTTGTTCAAGAGATGACATAGAAGGTTCAAGTCATTCAGAAACACATCAAAGCTTCTCAAAGTCGGCAAAAGAGCTATGATGACAATCATCGAAGGGACTTGGAGTTCGACGTTGGAGATAAAGTCTTCCTTCGAATATATCCATGGAAGAGAGTCATGCTATTCGGGAAGAAAGGGAAGCTAAGCCCAAGGTACATTGGCCCCTTTGAGATCCTTGATCGTATAGGAGCCGTGGCCTATCGTCTGGAACTTCCACCGAATATGGCTCAAGTTCATGATGTGTTTCACGTATCACTATTGAGGAAGTACATTTCAGACCCCTCACATGTACTCAACTCAGAGGTGGTACAGCTGGAAGATGATCTCTCCTATGAGGAGAAGCCGGTAAAAATTCTGGACCGAAGTGATAAGGTTCTACACCACAAGACAACCCTCCTTGTCAAAGTGTTGTGGAGGAACCAAAAGTTTGAGGAAGCAACTTGGGAACTGGAAGAGGCAATGAAGGAGAAGTACCCTCACTTATTTGTGTAAAGTGAAATTTTGGGGGCGAAATTTCTTAAGGGGGAAGAATGTAACGACCCAAAGTTTTTGAATGGAAAATTCCCTTATTATATCTATGTCATAAAAATACAAAATAATGAACTACTAAGTGATAAGTGACCTTTAAACATAATTTTGTCACCCATATGTTTGGAATTTTAAAAATCCAACATTCACGGTTGTGTTTAAGATAGTTTTTGGAGTCCAATGAAACAAAAATAATTTTTTTTGTGAATAGTAACCTACCCTTGTGAATAGTAACCTACCCTTATGAATAGTAACATGACCTTTATGAATAGTAAATAAGAGGAACATTAAATATGAATAATAAAATAAAATTTTGACATCATAGAAAGTGGTAATTTGACCCTAGTAAACATTTTTGGTATTTTATAAGTCATAAATAAATAATTATAATTAATTTAAAAGAATATTTATTTTCCTGAAATATATTCATAAATTATTTAATCAATGTCTAATAGTTTTTAGATAATTTTATTAGACCCTCAGTAATTTCTGAATGAACTGCAAAATCAGTTTTAATTTTAAAAACTGTTTTTTATGTAAATTATGATTTTAATTAAATATTAAATTAATAATATTTAGAATTTTTTTTTTGAAAAATGGACTTCATTTTTGGATTCTACACGTCAAAAAATGGTTGGGGTAAAATTTTGGGATTTTTCTAAGATACTTGAATTTTTGATGAATAGTAGAATACATTAATTTATCATATAAATACATTTTAATTAAAACCCACTATTCCTAACATCACAAGTGATGTAAGCACCCAAATACCGAATTCACAAGTCAAATTTACTATTCTTAGTCATCCAAGACTCACTATTCCTTGTCTTGGGTGAAATTAATAAACTAATCAATTTTATATTAAGGAAACCCCTCTCCCCTCCACTATAAAATCCACCCTTCACTCCCTCTTTTCCTCACACCTCTCATGCTCCAAGCCTTCTCTAAATTCTGCCCAAACACCTTCCCTAGATCATCCCCCACGTCCAAAAGCTTCTGGTGTCATCAAAAGACCAAGCCTAGCTTCCTTAAATTGGATCTCAAGAGGAGGATTCTAAAGGTAATTTCTCTGTCTCTTCTCCTTTAATTTCCTTTCATGTTCAAGTTCCTTTCTTGATCTCTCTCTATCTATCTTCATCCAAATTGTTCTGTAAATCTAGTATTATATGTATACTGTAATATTATGATTCTAATGTTATATTATATCACCCCACACCCTTTCCCCCTTCCTTTTATTTTATTAAAGAGAACGTTGTTCATGTGGTGATAATTTATCACCTTCAAAAACAACATGCTCTCTTCTTCCATTTATACCTTCAATCTGGTCATGAAACCATTTTTATGGTTGAACCAGAATGTTTTATATGTATTATGTTCTATTTTATGTTCTGGAAGTAACCTATGGCCATACTACTATGTGAAAAGATAAAATGAGTTGGTTGTGATCCAAAAACCGCTCAAATTAGCCCAAATAATCTTCATTTAATTCTTATCTAATGATTCGGCCACATGGATCTAATATAACTCATTATAAAATCATTCAAGCTTCTGTAATATCATTAATTACATGTAATATCAGTTCTGTATCTTTACCCATGATCTACCCAAACATCAAATTAAGAATACAAGTGGACCGCTCAAGAAAACCATGAAAAAGAACATCCCCGAACAATGTTTTTAAACTCTATAAGTCATCCAAAGGAACATAATATGAAATAATGAAACCTTAATGAACCATATTAATATATAAAAGGTTCTGGAATTTCTAATTAATGAATATAATGTCATTATATAGGACATTAAAGAGAAGGAGGCATTCGAGTACAAGGAAAGGGGAAATCTCGAACCCAATTTTCTTCCTTCGGGTTCTCCCTCTTTCACTCCATTTTTGATATGGTTACTCCTCAAAGGTCTTTTGTTCATCATTTCCTTTAATTTTCTGGGATATACATGTTTTTCACTGGTTTTTATGTCCATCAAAATGTTTTCCAAAAGAACTCTTCTTTCAAGATCTCACCTTTTACCTCTCATTCAAGGTTGATGGTTCTTATATCAAGTATGTTGTTCCCTCTTTCCTTTGGGAACACAAAGCTCATGAATGTGTTATTATGAGATGAAACCCATTCCTTTCCATGGGTTATTTATGTACATGTTTGATATGTGTTCTATGTGGAACGCATTATAATGATAATGTTATGATGTGACGGGTGCGCCCGGAATTATATAGCACAATATGAATGTTTAAATGTGACGGGTGTGCCCAGAATTATATAGCGCTCCAATGCATTGGGTAAAGTGATGAATCTCATGAGTAAATGTGAAATGATGCGTGAACAAGATGCTATCATTGTTCACAAGTATGTGTGGTAGTTAACCACTAATACATGATGTTTCATTTTTATGCTTTGCCACATTTCAAGTTTATTGTTTATGCTCCTCTCATGTTCAAGATCTTCTTCCTATGTCATGATTATGCTAACCCCATGATATATTGTTCCTATCTATCCTCTTACTGGGCATTTATCTCACCCCTTTTGATGTATATCCTCAGGTGGCTACATGTACTAAGGAGAGGACAAGTGCTACTAAGAAGCTATAGAAGAAGAGATTAAATGAATTTTTATGCTTGATGTTGTACTTGTTATGTGTAGTCCTAGTTTTCCCAAGACACTAAACCTCTGGATCCTCCATGTGTAATACTATTATGTTGTTTATCTTTGAAATGATGTAATAGTAATGTAATAAAAGGCTGGGTCACTATAAAATAGAAGCAGTATATTTGGAACACCATACATATTTACCTAGGAAGTAGTTGATATTAGGGAATCATCAGATTGATCTAATTTTTCTAGATAAAGATTGATAAGTAAAAAATAATTATTCTGTAACAGGTGATTGTGAGATCATGAATCCCTATCCTACTTTTGATCCAAAAAATGTAAAATATTACTTGGTAAATAAAGGTTATATAAATTTTATTCAATAACAACTCAATAAATTTTATTTAAACATATTTTTGATATTTTTTAAATGGAAAAGTGATCTTTCATATATAGAGGTAAAATTTTCTTTTGTAGAAAATAATGTAAAAATAATGGAAGTATTGAATAATATAAAGAAACTATTGATGCAATGGATTATTTTTAAGAATAAGAAACTTATTTTGGGGATACTTTTTAACTAGTAGATACGAGGTAGTCCATTAGAATCCAACAAGTCTTTATTGCATATATAAAAACCTAATTTACTCCAAATAATTCATAAATGTGAATTTTATAGTTTATATGTCTATGTAGAATTATATGTAGATAAATACTATGGTTTGGAAGATGTTAATCTATTAGAACATTTATATAAATACAAAAGAACATTATATCCTTAAACAATCTCTACGAGCATCGAATGATAAATTTAGAATATTTGTACATGAAAATAATTTTAGTAATATAAATATTAATCCATGAATTTTTTTAAGAATGTTTCTAAAGAAATTTTTTTTAAATATTTATATAGAGTACATTATAATATCTTCAACTCAAAAAATTCATTATGATGTTTTTTTGAGAAAAGGAAATGAGTGTTTGAAATGAGAATTATAGGAGAGAGTAAAATTTTCCATCGAATAAAAAAAATGAAGAGGAAATGATTTAAGGGGAAAAAAATATATTATAGTTCTATTTAAAAATTTATTTGACAATGTTCTAGGTATAAGGACTCCAATAGGATCTTCTATCTACCATGGTATTAATGAATCCAATAATCTTTTTGATTTAAAACATGATAGATATATGATCAAAATTTTAATATAAATTATATCTAGTTAACCCAAATTTAACATTTTTGAATTTTTTGGTTTGAGACTCCAATCAATTTTTAGGGAATAAAAATAAAAATCTAATAATAGTATTTTGCTTTATTTTAAAGGTTAACCAAAACACGGTCCATTTATTTTTCTCAAAATGGTTTTATAAATATTATTTAGTTCAACGATAAAATTGGTGTTTTATCGTTTTATTGATTGAATACAAGAATAAAATATAATTTTCCTATAAAAACATTAGTTTAATGGTATAAAAAGAAGAAAAAACTAGTTTAATCATCACATGTCAAGCTAAATATTTAGGAGATGAAACATTTTACTCTAAAATGTTGTGGATGAATCACATAACCAATAATAAAAATTATAGTTTCAAAATAAATAATATTCATTATGAAATAAGAAAAATCTATTTCACTATCTTGAAACACAACACACCACTTAAAAGAAAAGAACAGATATAAAAGACACTATTTCCTATCAAATCACCCAACAATTTTAGGTATAGTTGAAAGTTTATGAGAAGTAAAGATATTTTAACTAACTTATTAAATAAAACTCAAAATTCAACTGGATATGAATATATCATAATGAACTTAGTTTTAATATCAACTAATCATAACATATTAACACTACTGGAAAACAGAGTTTTCCCAACACTTATATCCCAATGGTTTACTAAACCGTTGGGAATAGCCATCTATACCAACGGTTTCTGATAACCGTTGGTATAGATGGTTTTTTGGAATCTTTTACCAACGGTTCATCGCAACCATTGGTATATGGGTGTTTTTACCAACGGTTTAATGAGAACCGTTGGTAAAAGTGAGATTTCAGTGACCTTTTACCAACGGTTCTCATTGAACCGTTGGTATAGGTTTGGGATGGAGTTATATACCAACGGTTTTTAAAAACCGTTGGGAAAACTTTCCCCCAAATTGGCAGTAGCCGATCCTCTCCCCCATTCGCGATCTAGAGCCCTAAATGGGAGCGCTTGGGCGATTTTGGATGTGATTTTGGAGGTGCTTCGGGTTCTCTTCCTCCATCCCATCAAAGGATGAGGTATTTTCTTTGTTTTTAGTTTCGATTTTCATGTGGGATGAGACCAATTTCTATTCTCATATTCCAGCTGAATTTTTGTTCCAGCCCAATTTATGTTTCCGTTCTTTATTTACATTCCATGCATATTCCAGCCCATATAGATTGCATTAGACAGTTGTCTAATTTTTTGATGTGCCTTTCATGTTTCATTACCAAGAAATTTTTATTATATGTTATAAAATTCAATCACATGTTTAGTTTTAACATTCATTGTTTCTTTATTATCTTATTTTAAAAATTTATATTAATATTCTTTTCATATATTCTATCGTTGAGTGTTTTTACTCGTGCAATAGAATTCCAAGCTCATTTTACTTCATAGTGATTATTTAGATTTCAAAGTGTTTTATTTTTCATGTTAAATTTATTAAAAAGTTTTGGGGACTAATTAAAGTAATTAGATTCCAATTTCCATGCTTCTATGATTCTTAAGAATTAAAAGAATTATGATGGTTGTAATTAAATGAAAGTCAATGTTCAATTTTTATCATGTATGGGTGGTTAATAAATTGGAATGTGATGAACCATATAATTGAACCATTTTTGATGCACATTATATACCAAAAGGTTATTGAATAAAAGTTATTCTTGTGAATTTCGTTACATCATAGATAAAAATGGTTGTGGTTATATGAGAGATACCTCCGATGGTTCTTTGATCATTGTTTTATATAGAATGAATGGTTTAGGTACAGTATTAATAGTAGCTTCCAGTGAGACCATTTTAGTATAAGGGGAAACGAGATTATGATCTATAAGGGGGTTATTGAGTTGGTCGAGACCAAACATTGTTTGTTCCTTGTGTTCAAGAACCATAAATAGAGTGTTCCAATTAGGTGGTAATCAGTAATGACGTAGGTAAGATTTCCAAGTCTTGTTTCATGAAGTTGAATATGTGGTGATATAGTGGTTTTGGATTGTTTGAGGTACTCTTAGTGTATTATAAACCCTCATTTGTTCCATATTCATTTAAATTGATTTAATATCATTTTTTCACACACACCATTGTATCCTCTCAAACTATATTTAGAGTGTATTTTCATTCTTATGGTGTTAAATATTTTAGTAAATGTCCATACTAGCTTCTTTTATGTGTTCTAGGGGTTTAGACTAATGACAGGGCTGCATGATTATTGTGGGGGTATTCTTTTCATATAAATATACCTATACACCCCGACCCCCTTGGACAACCTGACCACCCCCACGGACAGCCCGCCCACCTGGACACCCCGACCCCCCTAGGCAGCCCCGCACCCCCTGGACACCTCCGACCCCCTGGACGGCCCCACCACCCCCTAGACACCCCACACCCCCTTGGACATGCCACACCCCCCTTGGACAGTCCCTACACTCCCATGATCCTCATCCTACTCCTAATCCTGATCTACTTGAAGAAGTTAAAGTATAAAACTCATATACTCCAAACAAGACCCTTAAGGATTATGTATTCCTTGATCCACTTCCAATATCTTACTGGTAAATCCTTGAATATATGCATTAGAAATTTTGTATCTTATTTTCTTATATACACTGTATTTTGTTGTATTTCTTAATATGATTCTCATATAGAGTAATGTGTCAGTTATGCTTTTATATAGAATAAACAATTGTCATTTACATAAATATTTTTTTGATTAAACTTTAATATTATTGAATTGCTTTGAAATGACTTATTGCGTTTTTTACAGAATGGATAGAAGTTGGATGTACGAAACTGATCGGATTTCAACCGATTTTCAAAATAATTTGAAAAGCTTTCTAGATTTTTCATTTGACAAGGCTTCAGATTGTGGTCACATACACTTCCCATGTTTTAATTGTGTTAGAAGACCTTGGTTGGGCCGTGAAGTAGTTAGCTATCATATAACCAAATATGGTTTCCAAACAAACTATTATGTGTGGTATCACAATGGAGAGAAAATGGAATCTCAAAATGTTGACGATCCAAATGATAGGGCTGAATTGGAGAGTTTGATATATGATCGGTTTCCATTTATTCGACATCATGAGAAGTAAATGATGTCCAGCCAACAAGATTTCGATACAAGCACACATGATGCGTCCAATGAAAATGATGATGTTGATAGGGTGAAAAAATTGAATAATGCTGTGATGACTCCAGTATATCGGCAATGTGATAAAATGAAAAAGTTGTAATTTTTAATCTGATTGTTTCATGGGAATACTATGTATGGGATTTCAAATACTGCAATTGATTACATTCTTACCTTCTTGAAGGACTTACTTCCAGATGATGCATATATTCCCTCAAACCACTATATATCATGGAAGTTGGTTGATGAACTTGGATTCTCAAAAAAAAATTCAAGCTTTCCCGAATGATTGCAGCTTATTTTGGGAGGAAACTACTGAAATAAATGATTGTATAAAATGCAGAACCTCCCTATAGAAGCCAAAAGATGATGGAACACCATCTCGTGTTCCACAAAAAGTAATGTGGCACTTTCCATTGATCCCCAGATTACAAAACATTTTCATGTCTGATGAAATATCCGTAAAAATGCGATGGCATGACACTGAGAGAAAAAAGAATAATGAAGAGTTGGTTCACCCTGCAGATGGATTTTCATGGCAGAGATTTGATGCTCGATATCCGGAATTTGCAGCGGACATGCGTAATGTGAGACTGGGTCTTTCATGTGACGGTTTTAATCCATTTGGGCAGATGCTTACTTTTCACAGCACATGGCCGGTTTTCATACACATTTATAACCTTCCCCTTTAGTTGTGTATGAAAAATCCTTACACTTTCTTGAGTATACTGACATCTTGCCCTTCTGATCCCGACAATGATATAGATGTATACATGAAACCTTTAATAAAAGAGTTGAAACTTCTTTGGGATGTGGGTGTTCCCACATATGATGCATGTTCGAAAGACATATTTCAGATGCGTGCTGCACTTATGTGGAATATCAATGATTTTCCTGCTTATGCAATGATTTCTGGATGGAGCACAAAAGGAAAATTGTCATGTCCTGTTTGTATGAAGAATACTCGATCGAGAAGACTGAAATATCGTCGTACTTTTAGTTTTACGGGAAATCGACGATTCTTGCCAATGAACCATCCATATAGAAACAATCGTCGAAGATTTGACAATACCATGGAGAATGACGATCCACCTCAGTGTATGTCTGGAACTGATGTGCTTAATGAATTGAAAGATTTCGGTTATTCATTTGGGAAGAGTGTAATGAAATCTAGAAAGAGGAAAAATGTTTCCAATGATACCTATTACAATTGGAAGAAGAGTATATTCTTTGAGTTTTCATATTGGTCAACCAACTTGTTACGTCATTGCTTAGACGTAATGCACATTGAAAAGAATATATGTGAAATGTTTCTTTCAATTCTTCTAAATGTCAAGGGGAAGACAAAACATGATTTACGATCTCGGTGCGACTTGGTAGATTGGGGGATCAGACCAGAATTGCATCCTGTTTGTATCAGTGAAAATAAATGGCAAGTTCTATGTGATTCTTATGTGATGACTCCTGCTGAAAAAAATCAATTTCTGGAAGTGCTAGAGACTATTAAAGTTCCTAATGGCTATTCAAGCAATATATCAAAACGGGTCAACAGAAAAGAGTTGAAGTTGAAATCTTTGAAGACTCATGATTATGACGTCCTTTTGCATGAGTTGATTCCAATAGAAATCCGTCATCTCTTGTCCAATAATGTTATAGTCTCAGTTATTTGGTTGTGCTATTTGTTTATAGATCTTTGTGCTAAGAGGTTGTCCAAATCCCTCGTGCAAAAACTGTTGGCAGAGACACAATTAATTTTGTGTGAGTTAGAGAAAATATTCCCTCCATCATTTTTTACATGCATGTTGCATCTGAACTTCCATCCTCCGACCAAAATACTTCTTGGAGGACCCATTACTTTCCATTGGATGTATCCAACTGAAAGAAACATGTGCACATTGAAATCATATGTTCGGAACCGGAATTATCCCGAAGGTTCTACTGTGAACGGTTAATTGGCTCAAGAATGTATGGATTTCTGCTCAATGTATTTATCTGATCATACTATGAGAATAAATAGACCAATGAGAAATGAAGAAGAATAGTATGGGAAAATTGAACCCATTTTTCCATCACTTCCTCAGACAAGAGGAATTTCGGGATCATATACATTGGCAACATTAAGCCTTGAAGAGAGAGAGATGGAAAATCGCATAGTGTTGTTCAATTGTGATTTGTTCGATGAGTATACCAAGTATGTTAATTGTACATGTATCTCCTATCTTATCTCTTGTAATTTTAAATATTTTTTAAACTATTATTATTTTTATCTACAGGGAACATAAAGAATTTATATATAGAAAGAATCGTTATTTATCTTTGAGAAAGAAGGAGACTTTGCATAGCAAAGGGTTTTCTACTCGGTTGAAATTGAAGGTAAAAATATTTCTGTAATAACTAAATAAAAATAATATTTAATTAAGTTTACTATTTGTTTATATTTCAGGTATCGAGTTTGCTTACAGACTCTATTTCTGAGGAAATAAGAGCTTTGGATTTTGGTCCTAATACCATGGTTCATGCTTGTAAATCACTTGTGATCAATGGATACAAATTTATTATCATTGAACGAGAAAGAAACATGAGAACACAGCATAATGGTGTTATGCTAACTGCCACAACAGACTGTTATGCCAGTTCATCGGACACTAGACCTCGTTCTGAAAATGATGCTTATTATGGTGTCGAGAAGAAAATAATAATTTTGGATTATTACTCGCATGGTCGAGTCACGATGATGAAATGTCAATGGTTTGATTCAATGACAAGGCAAGGCACCTTTATTGATGATTGTGGATTTTGAGTTATTGACATGACTCGCACTCTTTCCACCGATGAACCATATGTATTGGAATCAATGGTGAAACAAGTTTTTTATGTCAAAGATCATCGTCATCCTAAATTCGGTGTAATTATTGAAGTAAATCCCAGACATGTTTTTGATGATGGTGATGTTGAAGTTGACACTATCCCTACTACAATTGGAAGCAATCCGTTTATTACTTATGATGACCCCAACAGCTCAATTGTCAGAGTTGATTGTGAACCCGAAGTTGTGGTGGGAAATATATAGAATCATACAGTCGGGTTCTCACCTACATGTTTCACCTACATCATTCAGAGTGTGTATCCTAGTACTTACCTTCATAACACCATAAATCTTCTGTTTCATTATGTTCTATTTATCATAATGGTTTTTCTATATATTTTTTTTGGGTTACACATCAGTCATCTGTTTCTAATTACTTCCGTATTTGTTTTCATTGCAGGAAATGACACCCATTGAAGAGAGGCGGCAGAAAAAGATGACAGATAATAATCATCGCATGGTACAGATGGGTGTTCCTCCACTCATCCCTGTTGTGAGTATTTTATTTTAAATATAAATATTTCAATAACTTATAATATCATGTGTTTACTTTTCTGTCAAACTTTTTTTCAGGATCCACCCCTTAGATGATAGATATCTGACGAGGAGCCTGATATTGCTCCTAGTAGAGAGGTTGGTGGTAGGAGGGGGGGAGTGGTGTCAGAGATGGACGATCATCTAGTGGTCCCGGTACTGAGGCCGATGGTACGAGGGCTCGTGGGGCGAGAGTTAGATGACCCACTGCCATAGACATATCTTCTACGCCCTATTTTGATCTTGGCGTGTCTTCAGGGACATATGAGATATTTAGACCTCCGATGTTTACACTACCATCTGGCCAGATGTCTATGCCATCATCTTTTTCTTCTGGTTCATTATCTCTGGGCTATTATATTCCACCTTCTTCGACTCCTGCTGCGACACAATATGTGGCTGAGGTGTATACACTGAGGGACACTCCACCTGTACAGGATATTCCTTCAGCTTCTGCACCCATTGATCCAACTACTACAGGTATATTTATATAACTCTTTCAAATTTTTATACCAAAATTTCTTTTTATTATAGCTTGTATTGATATTATTTTTCTTTAATAACAGATTCATCTAAAGATAGGAGGAGGGGGAGGGGGTGTATTCGCTTGCATGCGGTATGGAACTGCCAGACACAGTTGATGGTTGAATACAATGTTGATGGACAAATGATTGAGAAATCTAGGCAGGAATGTCGGGGTTTTTTGGCGACGCTAGACAAATACTCCGATATCATTCCGGTCAGCCCTCTCTCTTGGAGACATCTGCCACCCAAAGTCAAGGATAACGCGTGGGCACAAATATGGGTAAAAAATCTATTGGATTTAATGTAGTATATTTTTGTATTTAAATGAACTAATCAATTTGGTTTCATCTTTAGTTTAACTTCCCTGATGGCGAAGGTGCACGACCAGCGCGTTTAAAAGAGCTAGGAGAGCTTTGGAGAGATTATAAGCATGAGCTGTATGTTGGATGGTGTGATAGAGTGGGAACAGAGTTAGAGACATTACCTATCGTGGATGACTGCCCGATAGAGCAATATCGCCAAATGATTACCCATTGGATGACTGCAAAATTTAAGGTATTAATCTCATTTGAGTTATTTAAATTAGAGTTTTCAAATTTTGCATTAATATAATCTTATTATTTATTAATCAATATTTAGTAATCTTCTGAAAAAAACAAAAAAAACATTGATTCAAAGAAATACCTCCACACTTTGGGGCACACAACTATGGCAGATCATGAGAGGCAGCAGGTATGATATAGTTGTTTATAATTTTTCTTTAGGACTTTCCCTTTTTAGTGGATCCTACTTAAATTATGTGATTTATTGAATAATGAATATATGATTATACTTTCACTTTATATTGTTTCAATGTCATTACAGAAGCACAAAATGAATATTTAAGGATGTATCCCTCGAGCAAAATTGTTTTGCTCGAGTAGAAGAAAAAAAGATGGAACTGCGGTAAATGAACCGACCCAAGAGAATATTGTAAGTTTTAATTTGTTTATTTCAAATTTTAATATCTAATTTGAAATTTAATAATCTATTAATATTTTTTACAGGCTTCTTTAGAGGCTCTTGATGCCCAGGAGACTGAAAATTTTGGGCCACACGATCATTTATATCATGTTTTGGGAGATGAGCACTCTGGTCGAGTACGCTGCCGACCTGGTAAGAATATAGTCCTGATGAGGTATTGGTCATCTCCAGGTATCCATTCTAGTACCACAAATTTGGAACAGGTCAAGGAGTATGCAAGACAGTCTGATAAAAGGGTCACAGAGTTGGAAGTACAAGTTCAAACAAGAGACAGAGAATTTATGAAACTGATGAAAGAATTATCTTCATCACTTCCACCAGAGGCTAGTGCGGCTTGTCAGACATTTATGTCGTCGATGGGTGCATCATCCAATGCACCAGGAGACAGCTCTAGTGGCGATCGAGATGATGACGTTCCTGGTGATGACGAGGATGCTGAAGAGGAAGAGGGCGAGGATGAGGATGTGGATGAGGGCGAGGATGGTGCCGAGGGTGAGGATGGGGCCGAGGGCGAGGATGATGCCGAGGATGAGGATGAGGCCGACGATGAGCATGGGGACGATGACGAGGACGACGACGAGGATAGAGATGGCGGCGAGGATGAGGCTGATGATGATAGTGGTGATGGTGATGGTGATCAGAGGCAGATTGATCCATTACATTTTTGAATTCTGTATAACTCTTTATTTTTGAACATGGTTTTCCACTTTGGGGTTTTCCTCTGCTTCATAGGGACGTTGCATTCAGATTCTGTTTTTTTCACTTGATTCTTATGGTATGATTAGTCTACTACCTAGACCTTTAGTATTCCTTGGTACTGTGATACTCATTTTTCTATTTTTTTTACTTAGCTTTCTTAGTTAGCCATGTGTTTCATGTTTATGCATGTGGAAAATGATATGGAAAATGTGATTTGAAGTAGTGGCCGACACCACTCAAAGTGTCTAACTTTTATTTGAAATGGACAGGATTTTAAGTGAAAACTACAACTGGAATACGGAAAATAGACCAAACGCATTAGGATTCTGTTTAAACTATAGGAAAACGATCCATGGGTCATACGTGACATGTACGAGTCATCACCGCCTCAATCCGAGGGCCGGTGTGGCCGGTACCACTCAATGTGTCTTTCTTTTGTTTAAAATGGATGTGCTTTTAAGTAAAAAAAACAACATAAGGAAAATAGACCAAACACATTCGGATACTGTTGATACTTTAGGAAATTTATCCATGGGTCATATGTGACGTGTACGAGTCAACCCCGCCTCAATCCGAGGCGCGGTGCGGCCGACACCACTCAAAGTGTCTAACTTTTATTTTAAATCGACAGGATTTTAAGTGAAAACAAAAACTGGCATACAGAAAACAGACCAAACGCATTCTAATTCTGTTTAAACTATAGGACAACAATCCATGGGTCATATGTGATGTGTACGAGTCAACCCTGCCTCAATCCGAGGGCTGGTGTGGCCGGTACCACTCAAGGTGTCTTTTTTTTAAATGGATGCGCTTTTAAGTAAAAAAACCACATAAGAAAAATGGACCAAACGCATTCGGATACTGTTCATAATTTAGGACATGTATCCATGGGTCATATGTGACATGTACGAGTCAACCCTGCCTCAATCTGAGGCGCGGTGTGGCCAGAACCACTCAAAGTGTCTAACTTTTATTTGAAATGGACAGGATTTTAAGTGAAAACAACAACTAGCATACGAAAAACAGACCAAACACATTCGGATTTTGTTTAAACTATAGGAAATCGATCCATGGGTCATATGTGACGTGTACGTGTCAACCCCGCCTCAATCCGAGGGCCGGTGTGGCCAGTACCACTCAAAGTGTCTTTCTTTTGTTTAAAATGGATGCGCTTTTAAGTAAAAAAACCACATACGGAAAATGGACCAAACACATTCGGATACTATTGATACTTTAGGACATGTATCCATGGGTCATTTGTGACGTGTAAAAGTCAACCCCGCCTCAATCCGAGGCGCGGTGTGGCCGACACCACTCAAAGTGTTTAACTTTTCATTGAAATGGACAACAGTTTATGTTAAAACAACAACTGACATACGGAAAACCGACCAAACGCATTAGGATTCTATTGAAACTGTAGGAAAACGATCCATGGGTCATATGTGACGAGTAAGAGTCAACCCCTCCCCAATCCGAAGGCCGGTGTGGCCGGTACCACTCAAAATGTCTTTCTTTTGTTTAAAATGGATGTTCTTTTAAGTAAAAAAACCACATATGGAAAACTGACCAAACGCACTCGGATACTGTTGATACTTTAGTAAATGTATCCATGGGTCATTTGTGATGTGTACGAGTCAACACTGCCTGAATCCAAGGCGTGGTGTGGCGGGCACCACTCAAAGTGTCTAACATTTCATTGAAATGGAAAACAATTTAAGTTAAAATAACAACTGACATACGGAAAACTGACCAAACACATTCGGATTCTGTTTAAAATGTAGGAAAACGATCCATGGGTCATATGTGACGTGTACGAGTCAACCCCGCCTCAATCCGAGGCACAGTGTGGCCGGTAACACTCAAAGTGTCTAACATTTCTTTGAAATTGACAACAGTTTAAGTTAAAACAACAACTGACATACGGAAAACCAACCAAATGCATTCAGATTCTATTGAAACTATAGGAAAACGATCCATGGGTCATATGTGACGTGTATGAGTCAACCCCGCCTCAATTCGAGGGCCAGTGTGGCCGGTACCACTCAAAGTGTCTTTCTTTTGTTTAAAATGGATGCGCTTTTAAGTAAAAAAAACGACATACGGAAAATCGACCAAACACTTTCGGATTCTGTTGAAACTTTAGGAAAATGATTTATGGGTCATTTGTGACGTGTACGAGTCAACCCCACCTCAATCCGACGCATGGTGTGGCCGACACCACTCAAAGTGTCTAACTTTTATTTGAAATGGACATGATTTTAAGTGAAAACAACAACTGGTATACGGAAAACCGACCAAACGCATTCAGATTCTATTGAAAATTTAGGACAACGAACCATGGGTCATATGTGACGTGTAAGAGTCTACCCCGCCTTAATTTGAAGGCCGGTGTGGCCGGGACCACTCAAATTTTGTCACTTTTCTTTGAAATGGACAACAGTTTAAGTTAAAACAACTGGCATACAAAAAAAGGACCAAAGATATTTGGATACTATTGATACATTAGGAAATGTATCCATGGGTCATATGTGACGTGTACGATTCAACCCCGCCTCAATCTGAGGGCCGGTGTGGCCAGGACCACTCAAAGTGTCTTTATTTTGTTTAAAATAGATGCGCTTTTAAGTAAAAAAAACCACATACGGAAAACTGACCAAACACAATCGGATACTATTGATACTTTAGGACATGTATCCATTGGTCATTTGTGACGTGTATGATTCAACCCCACCTCAATCTGAGGCGCGGTGTGGCCGAAACCACTCAAAGTTTCTAAATTTTATTTTAAATGAACATGATTTTAAGTGAAAACAACAACTGGCATACAGAAAAATGACCCAACGCATTTGGATTCTGTTGGAACTTTAGGAAAATGATCCATGGATCATATGTGACGTGTACGAGTCAAACTTTCCTCAATCTGAGGGCTGGTGTGGCCGGGACCACTCAAAGTGTCTTTCTTTTGTTTAAAATGGATGCACTTTTAAGTAAAAAAAACAACATACCGAAAACCGACCAAACACTTTCGGATTCTATTGATACTTTAGGACAATGATCCATGGGTCATTTGTGACGTGTACGAGTCAACCCTGCCTCAATCCGAGGTGTGGTGTGGCCGACACCACTCATAGTGTGTCACTTTTCTTTGAAAAGGACAACAGTTTAAGTTAAAACAACAACTGACATATGGAAAATAGACCAAAGGCATTCAGATACTGTTGATACTTTAGGACATGTATCCATGGGTCACTTGTGACAAGTACGAGTCAACTCCACCTCAATTCGAGACGCGGTGTGTACGACACCACTCAAAGTCTCTCTTTTATTTCAAAAGGAAATAATTTTAAGTGAATACAACTTAAATTTACACTCATCAATGATAGTCGCAAACTCTTTTTCATGAGTTGGGTAGTTTCACTCATGGGGTCATCAGTGACGAGACTCCTAAGAAAATATTTTTTCACCATATATTATAAACAATACAAGTTCAGTGAAAAATTCATCACAAATCATTACATACCCAAACCTAGTATCACAAAAAAATTGGATTTGAGTCAATTCAGATGTCTTATTCAACTCTAATAGATATTTATCAAACTATTCTGCCTATTAGAATTTGATGGGTGAGGTGAATTACCATCAAATGATTGTTTTCATATGTGTTTTTTGGGATATTTTAGGTGTTTTTTATACTTTTTGAAGTCTGTATGTGGCTTTTGTGATATTTTTAATTCAGGTGTATAGTGGAGGGTATACTGGAGGGCTGTTGTGAACTGTTTTTTATGCAGGTGTATGATAGGGCTCTTGGAGGGCTTTTGGGGGCTGCTGTGCAGCAGCTATGGGAAAAGCTTTACCAACGGTTCTGAACCGTTGGTAAAGCCTTTTCCTGAATTCTGGAAAAAGCATTACCAATGGTTCTAAACCGTTGGTAAATCTTTTTCTAGTTCTGGAAAAACTTATACCAACGGTTATGAACCATTGGTAAAGATTTTTCCAGAATTCTGGAAAAACTTATACCAACGGTTATGAACCCTTGGTAAAGCTTTTTCCACAATTCTAGAAAAACATATAACAACGGTTCTGAACCGTTGGTAAAGCTTTTTCTAGAATTTTGGAAAAACTTATACCAACAGTTCTGAACCGTTGGTAAAGAGTTTCCCATAATTCTCAAACACCTATACCAACGGTTTAAATGAAACTGCTGGTATAGGGCTTTCCTCACGGCTAACTGGCCAACGGTTTGGAAAACCATTGGTATACCTTATACCAACGGTTATAAACCATTAGTATAGCCTACTTTTCCAGTAGTGTAAGCTGGTTCAAAAAATATATTCATATTGGAAAAATCATTTGAAAATGGTGTATGAACATAATTTTTTTAGGTTTTTTCAATATTTTTATAGGAAACATTTATATATCTGGAAGCTATATGTTTATAATTTTATTCTAGGTAATTTAGTTGTTCAATAAAATAGATTTTAAATTTTTTATGGTATTACTAACATCATTGTAAAATATTTTATAAAAATGATTTCATCATGTTGTAAAAATAGTATATATTTTTATTAGCTCTAATATAATTTTGTATTTAACATTAAATTATTATATTTTTTCATAAAATTATTGATATCTTTTTTTAAACCAAATTTATTAAATATTTTCATTCTTATTTTTTATTTATTGTTTTATTGTAAATGATTTGATATAATTTTCTATTATTGGAATCCTTAAACATTGATAATTTGTGTTTTGAAAATTTTCTTAAATCTTATTTAATTAAACTTATTCGTTCTATGGTTACACATCTTTGACCTTTGATGAAGGGAAATGTTTACATTGAATTTTCTTATAATATTCTATAATCTATATAAGATAATAAAATTTTAGGTTAAAAATTTACCAGTATTGTCTTTAAAAAATGAAGATCAATCATAGGTATTATGATGTAACATTAAAAAATATAAGCATATGATCCTTATCTTCTATAAATAAAATTATTTATCACTCTTTTATTTTATTTTCAATGCTTGGATATTATTTTTATTTTATATAGTGTAAATATTTTTCCCATATTCTTTTTTAAAATAATAAAGGGTGTTAAAAATGAAAACAATTTATTTATGATAAGAGTTGATATAATAGGGGAGTAAATGGTTGTTTATTTTCATAATAATTGTCATTACGCATTCATATTCTACAAATGGGTGTCTTAGAAATATTTTATTATTTTATTCTATGAAAATTATTTTCATTTCTATAATATTATTGAAAGTTAGTAAACTGAATTTAATTTAATATATACAAGATTCATTTCATTGTAATATTTACTATTCATTTATTCTTTAATTGTAAATTATATTTTTCAAATGGAATATATTATTTAGTCAATGGAATCTTTGTATTGCTATTGAAAAAATAAAAATGTCATTCAATAAGAATTTAATTTTAATTTTTTTTATTTAGTGGTCTTTTATAAATATTAAAAATTTAATGGACATTCATTCATAGAAATAATTTCTAAAAATATTGTTTTTTTGAATGATATAGTGTCTTAATGATGTATATTTATGTTGTTATACAATGAAATTCATTGCAAAATCCATTTGAAGATTCATTTTGAAAACCTAATTCCATTATAACTGAACTCAAGGATTATGAAATATTACTATTTGAGTATTGTCTAAAAATTAGACACATTACGTTCAGGTATAATAGAAGGTCCAAAAACTATAATTCAATCAATTTTATTTCAACTATACATTAGTGTTTTTTAGCATTAAATTATTTTATTTTTCATTCCAATTATTTTTTTGTAAGAACTCCATTATGAATAATATTTTTAAACATCATAGAATATCTTCTTATAATTATAAATTTTATTATAATACTATTCAATGATTTTATGGTGTGGGGATTAAATGATTTTATGGTGTGGGGATTAAATGATTTTCAGATCACGTAGTTTGATGGTGTTTTGATGATATGAAGAACCATATTTCTATTAAGAAGACAATGTGATTTTAGGGATAAGAATACACTTCCAAAAATGGCGTCAAGGACTCTGCTGATGCTTGAAGATTTGATTATCTAATTGCATTTGTTGAGGACTTCTATACTCATAAGTGGATACCTAGAGTAAGGTCTATGAAATTCTTATAGATTTAGGGTAGCATAAAGACCACAATTATTAGAGGGTTTTATCCATATATATTATCATATTTTGAAGTATATTTTTTTAATAAGTAATTCATGTTTTTTATTTTCCTGATGATTATGTTATTCATACTCATTTATTTCCCTTATGCATATAACAGTTTTTATTGATAGTTTATATTCGATGATATTTTATTATTTTGTTTCTAGGCTAATAGAAGGATCGTATCTTCAAATGAATTAGATACATGTGGTGGCCAAAAATTATAATTTGTTTTTAAATTGTAATTCACCCGTTGTGTTATTTTCCAACATTTTTCTATCTATTACAACAACAACATGTACATTACCCATTATCATGCATAACATTAAAATTAATATAAAAAAATAGGAATATCTAGGAACCACCTTCCATGATATTTAATAATTCTATCAATTACATATATATCTATGATATTTCTTAAAAATTAATATATCCAAAATCAAGATAAACCACCCATAATTAGCCTTTTAGATAGTGTATACAAAAATAATGAATAACCCCAATAATATATGTGGGTGGAGATATTGACTCACATATATTAATCCGAAAAGGAAGATGGCATTAAAATATAATCATAAATTAAGGCTATTATTTATTAGTATAAAAAGGGTATAGTGGAGTTGGGGCCTGAAATCAAATTATTTCTTAAAAAACCAAATTGTGTATTTTTTAGTGTTTTAACTAATTTATTTAAATAATAAAAAAACTATATATGGAAATGTTATAATAAGACTATATTCTTCTTATTGAAACAACAAACTTTAGGTAAATATACCAATGTGGCCAAGAGAATATTTTCATAACACCCCATCACTGAGCCACGTGATATTACATTTATCAACATCTTATGGTGTGATCAAGTTAAAATGAGTGAAATATGTGATATTATTTCTTGGAATATCTATTTATTCAACAATAGATTCTCATTTAGGAATTTTTTATATAATTACCAACCACTATATCAATAGGACTATTATCATATCTTCATCACCCTAATTATGGGGTGATCTTCTACTGCATAAAAAATATATTCATAACTCCTAGATGATATCAAAATTTAAAAATTAGTATTAATTTCAAAAATATTTCAAAAAATAATGTATAGTGAAATTAATTGGTTAATAACCACTTCACCATATAGTGTACCATATTGGATAAGTTCAAAATACATCACAAAAATATATCCAAACACTATGCTTAAATATTCTTCCATCACTCCCAATTCACCCCCAAATACTCTAGTTCTTCTACAACAGTTCTACCAATATTAATGAATTGAAATGTAATATTTAATGTCTTTAGTCCACTATAAGGACTATTTATTACTTGAATGATGCACCACACTACCAATTGAATTCATAAACATTGAATAATTGAGAAGGAATATAATGATATCAGATAATATAAAAATGTGGAATATTATTATTCGAAGTTGATGGGAATTCAAACCAAAAAAATATTTATCGCACACAGAGACACACACAAACACATAGACACCTAGAAATGAAGTTAATAAGGCCTTATCCCTATAAATTCAAAACGAAAATCACTCACTATGACACTTATTACCAAATTTATTATTTTTTAAACCCATAAAGGCTCAATGACCCTTGTACTTAAACAAATACTAATGGTTATTTTCAAACCATATACCAATCCCTTAAGAAAATTTAATTTTTACTATATATCCTATAGGTCTATCACCCCTACACCGACCATAAACCACCTAGGAAACTTAACCTGGAAGGTACTGTAATCCACCTTAGTATTGCGTCTTCTTCCACCACCTAGAACAAACACCCCCATAAATGATACACCACCTTATTCCTCTTTCACTACCAAATATAAAAAATATCCACATAAAATCCATTAATATTCCACATATGTCCAACAATATTTTGGAATTATACCACCCAAGGGGCCAAACAGTCACCACCATCCCCTTCATCGACTAGGAAACCATTGACCGACCATGCCAAGGTGCATCCCATATTAGATTGAATTAATTACGACCTCATCTATAAAAAATAAACACAACAAAAAATGTGGGGGAATAGTTCCTAAGCACTCAATTTCAATTTAATGAAACTTGAAAAATCATTATTTTTTAACCCCTGACTGGAGATGCATCAACCAATGTTTATTACACTCAAATATACACACGTTTTCACTTATATATATGTCATATATATTGTATCAATTTAAATCTCAGAGTAAGTTATAACCTATATATTGTGATATTTGGAATATTTTTTTACAAAATTAAATCTGAGAGAAAATAGTTAGTTATATGTCAGTGTTTTGATCCTCTCAAAAATGAAAAATGATCCCAAAAACCAAGGTTTCATCTTCCCTTGAAATTGAACCTTCATATGACCCAATCAAGGAAACATTTTAAAGAAATAAAGTGATACACCAAAATCATTAATGGATAGTTTCATTGGAAAAACTATAATCATTTATAACATTGGGCAGTCACTAGCTGCAACCTAGTGAATCTTATGTCCTCTGATATCTATTATAGAGGACTCATCTCAATAGTAAAATAAACACATTACTCTGACCATCTTAGCAACAGTAAATACTACAAAAAATAGAATTTCATGAAATATTATATATTTATGGATGTACTATTACTATTTTTATAGTGAAACCCTTATTAAAGGTCACTATGACAGTTTATGAAATACAGGGTAAATATGAATATTTCTCTCATGTGGATTTCAAGGTGAAAATTGTAATTTCTAATATCTAGTGACCCTGAATAATTTTATTGAACATTTCTTTGGTCATCGATTATAGTGTTCACCCAAGGGCATGATTTTGGTAGAATTTCAAGATGTTAAACATTTGGAAGAATATTTAATATGTAAATAATTAAACATTATTTATATGTGCATTCTCATTTTCTGATATCATCTCTTTATATAATTATATATTAATTCGGAATTCCCAGTTAATTTTGAGTTGGGTGTTTTTTCACATTGAGGTCACAAACTCACATTGGGCATCGAGCTTGGGCTGAGGATATTTTTCATCCCTCATTTCATATTATTTTTAATTTTATTTTTCTTTTATTTATTCTGTCATTCCTATTTTTTATTCTTTTTCCTTACTTTCTATGTCACAACACACCAATTGGGGAACCCATTGAAGGAGATCGATTTGAGGGAGAGGTGGAGGGATTGAGGGAGAATGATGCACCACTGTGGAGGTTGGGTGGTGTCCCATCATCACATGGGTTCTCGACAACAAATCATATCATATCAAAGTATCAAAAATTTCCACCCAAAGGTATGACCATTTTAACGTTTCAACTACAAATTATCATATATTGGTTTTGTGTTTTATTTTTTTTGGTTTTTTGGAACTCTTAAATGGTCAATATATAAGCTTTAAACATAATCAAGGATTTTTAGGTCGTTAAGAGGTATTTTTGTTCAAAAAATATTGATCACACATCATGTGTCTTGATGAGCACATTCCATGCTTTCATACTATTTGGGGAAGATGATTTATTTATATGTATACTCTGTTTACATGAATTATAAGCTATGTATAAGTACATAGCCATGTGACCATGTACATGTGAAGGAAGAGTTGGGTAAGTACATATCATGTAGACAAAATTCACATTGTGTTGTAGGACATGGCCATGTGTCCATGTAATCAAGTAGAAACTATACGTAGTAAAATAGATCTAGACCCCTAGTATACTCTATGAAGGTAGATGTAAAAATATAGGTGAAACTTTGAGAGTGCACATAATGTAATCATAAGTACACACTATGTACATTTTATACAAAGAGGTTTTGGTTATCTTTATGCCCCTAAGTCATAATTGGACATGTGAGTATCAAATATTACTTTTTTCCATTTATATCATTGTGGTGGAATAATTTTGGAATTTAGAGGCCATCTGAATGGTATTTTGGAAAATTTGAGTTTTTTGGGAAGGATTACATTAAGGTTGTTGTTTTAGAAACCATTTGGGAGTTTGGATGGGAGTTTTGAGGAACATGTGTGGTTTTGAACTCATTGATAACCTTGGATTGAGGATTATAGGTGAGTTTTCTTATGGTTCTTTGGACTGATTATGAGAGGTGTTTCTTACTGGTTAGGATCCTTAGTTCTTGTTTCATGAGATTTAGCTATTCTCTCTTGAGGTTGATACCAGTAGGTGCCTTCTAGGTAGTTAAACATAGTGGTATTACTTATTCAGATGGATTTCACTTATCAAAGTTTGAGATAGTTTTAATGGAATTTTTATGAGGAATACCCTTTTGGGAAAATTATTTCTTGCAGTTTCCCTTCTGGTCAGCTATTCTGTGGGTTTGAGTAGGGAGTACAACAACAATTTCATTGAAAGTGTTTTTTCAAGGTTTGGTTTTTATAAATGATCCACATATAGGGTTTCCTTACTAAAGTGTGGGTTTATAGATGAGAACCTTTGTAGTATATCCAATGTTTCCATTGTTTTGGGTATTGTGGTGGCTACCCTATTATTGGTTGGCCTGTGAGTTTTCCAGTGACAATTTCAGTTTTTTGGTTTGATTTTAAAGGAATTGACTGAAATTTTTTGTTTTAGTTTTGTCTTGGAGGATTGCTTGTAATCATGTTCATGATAATAATTGATATATAATACCATTTTTCTATTATTAGTTTGGGATTATTTCCCTTAGATTGATTCTATTCCTCTCCTCTTCTTGTTGGATGGTTTCTATGAGGTGAGTCTCATGATCAAATGGATGATCTAAATGAGTAAAACATCAGTATATTGGTTGTTATCCATGTTGTTGGGATCATTTAAAATGGAGGTTACTTTTATACTAGAGATTTATTTATAGGGTTTGGGCTTGTTCATGTAGCCCAATGATACATAGAATAGTTTTTTTCAGTTAATTTTGTAGAACATTAGGCCAGTTAGTATACCCTTAAGTCACCTGGGGGTTCTGACCGTGATTTCAGGTTGTACCATTGGACTCCAATTTTCTATTATATGTGCTTAGTAATTTCTTCCTATAGTTTGATCCTAGGGTATGGAATGAGTTCACATCCTTCCATTGGACATTAAAGATCCTTAATTAATTGAAAAATCTGTTTGATGTCATGGATACATAGGCAATGTTTCACCATTTCTCAAGCTGGGGCCAGAACAAAGATACTTTTACCTATGTGTGTCTTGATAGAACCTAAGGATTTTTATATTCCATATTGTTATCTCCTTTTTTTATTTCATGTTTTTTATCTTTTATTTTTATAGTCACATTCTACTAGGTTAGATATGTCACATGTTTCATGCACATGTTAGGACATTATATGTTTTTTATATTGTTGGGGTTGGCATACTGAGATTTTTTCTAGACCAAAATGAATTCCTAGGTGTTCATTCTGCCCTTATATCTGATTTTAATTTTAGAATAGTGTAATAGATTGGGAAAAGGCCCAATGTTTCATGTTACAGTAGAGATGCTAGGGTGGAGTCTGAGGTTTCTGTTGTTGTTGTTCATCGATCATGGAGGCTGAGATTATGGTTCATCTTATAGAAGTAGTACAATGTCATGTATTTTATTTATTTTATTATATTCTAAATATGTTAATCTCAGTGGTTGATCAATTTGTCTATATTTTAACATGATTCTTTATGAAAAATTTATTCATTATTAGTTTATTTATGTTACTTATATATTTATATTCACAATGATATTCATGTATGACCGTATATTTAGGCAACCATTGAACATTGATTTGCGGTAATAGTCACCTCAATATATCCTTTTAGGCCATATATTGTATTTGAAACCCTCAAGCGTATGAGTGGGAATTCATTTGGCCTTGTTACACGATGGATCAGATGATAAGTTGGGTCCTCCAAAATTGGTTCATGACAAAATGGTATCAGTGAATTCTATTTTATTAATCCTAATATTTGGGGCATACATTTAGAGGAGATCATGGAATGTGTCAGATCATGTGATGTATATCAGGATGGTGCATCATGTATAAGGACCCAACCTTATTATATAAATAATCTTGAGTTTAGTTAAGAAACCACTTCTTTTTTACATTGATGATATTTTCAAGTTTATATCATTAGATAATTAGTACAAAACATTCATAACATTACACATTGTTATAGAGTGGATACCATAAAAACAGTTTCCATATTTCTCAAAATATAAAACATTAAAACATAAAACAAGTCTCGTAGACAATTATTCAACATTTAATGTGTCTTACTTCATTGTATTAAACATCCATTAACCTATGAGAAATATTTTAAAAATTTTGGATGAGCACAAAGCTTAGTAAGGGATGAAAAAGGTGGGAAAGAGCACATTAGTCCACGAATACTCATAACGTATGAGAACATTTTTAGAAGACATTCTTGTCACTCAAAGATACTTCCTTTGTGTAACATGAGATTCACACTAGATCCACACAAACATGAGAACATAAATATAATCATAGAGGTTTCTTGTGGAATTACTTACATAATCTTGTAACCATTCTTGGCTACCTTATAATCTGAAACCCTCACGGCTACCTTACTTTGTGTAACCATCGCAGTTACACTTGGAGTAACCATATGGAAAACCGCCAACTTACTAATACCCAATGCATTGGAGGGAAATATATGTCCCACCCTTCATCATAAATAATTCCCAAGAATCAAACATAATCATACAACATGAATAATTCCATAAAAACATTGCTTTGGAATTTCGTAAAACCAAATTTAAAAGAAGGATTTTTAAAGAAAACCCCCTTATAAATATCATATAATTGAAAGGAGACATAATAGAGTGGATAGAGTATGTAAATATATTTTAAATACAAATAATTAAAAATAATATAAATAGAACCCATCACAAGAACAATATAAATAGCACAGAAATAATAAAGTAGAAGTTTAACGCAAAGAATGGAAATCGGGTTAAGAATTCACTTACCTCAGTTTTGTCTTACTTACAACTTGTTTAAACCTCTGGTATAATTGTTAAAAGTGAGTTATTAATATTTATATAGACATGTTCATGTTTATATCATCTTATATTATTATTTAATAACATATTTTCACCCTCAATTGTTAGTATTTTTCCCCTTTCACTGTTTTTGGTTGAATTCTTTACATGATTTCTATGATTGGTTCATGGTGGACATTCTTATCAATTGGAAGTGAAACTATAGAATGGTAATGGAGTAGTATTTTCATACAACCAGTAACATAAATTAATATATTTATCATTTTGAATTCTTACATGAGGATGATTCATAAGTTAGAACATGAATGATGTTTGTTTAGATCCTTTTAGTGGTTCTTTGATAATAACAACCTCGGTTTGCCTTATAAATTAGAACCATGAGTACAAAAGAATTCCAGAACCATGGGTGAGTCATAAAATATATATTTTAACCTGGTTCAACCATAAAAATGGTTTCATGAGCATAATTTAAAGAATAAATGGAAATTGAAATCACATCGTCCATGATGTCGATAATTCGACACAAACGGACAATGTTTTTATTCTTTAAACTAGTGGGAGAGGAGAATAATAATGATGAGTAATTTTCCATAAACATGATAAAATAAATAATATAAATGATTTCTTGATATTTCATCCCTCTTGAGTAAGGGTATATGATGAAATAATATGGAAGGTACTCAAAATAAAAGAATAAGTGAGAAATATCTTACAAAAATTCGGTAGCCCAACGGCTATGCAATAGGGTTTTTAGAAAACATTAAGAAGAGAGGGGACAAGGGTAACCCATCAAAAAATGAATCATAATATAGAATAGATCAAGAATAAGAATGAAATAGGAACATGGTATGGAAACATTAAAGACATACCATATAAAAGAGAACTTGAATGGAAAAAGAAACTGATAATTTTCATACCTTGTAGAGTAACCCTTAGAACATGAAGGTTAGGACCATGGGGGCTTGAGGAAACCTTGGGAGGACAACTATGAAGGTAAGGAATATATATATTTATTTAGGGAGAATTGGGAATGAACTCAATTAAGGGAAGAGTTGGTATTTATATAAAAATTGAGGGATTATTTTAATAATTTTTAAGGGACACCTCATGAGTGGTATTTACAAAACCATGGGCTTTTCCATGGTATTTTACCATGTTATAAGCCACTTGGGACACCTCACATCTTATATAACTATATAAAAGTCTACCAGATTTATGACATCATTATTATATCATAAATGATGTCATTAATACATCGAAACTAAAAACTGTACTTTTTACTATTCACCTAAAAATCAACTGTTTCAGAAAAATTCCCAAAATTCACCCTAACCATTTATTAACCTGTAGATTTCAAAAATTAATTCCATTTTTTGAAAATATATTTCTAAATATTAGTAATTTAATTTTTAAATAAAAGCACACTTAATTGAAAAATTAACAAATCTAATTATGTAACTACTTATATATCACAATGAAAAATTAACCTAGATTCTATTATCTAAAATATTTAATAAAATAAAATAATAATAAAATTTACTATTCATTAGGGTCATATTACTATTCATAAGGGTATGTTACTATTCACCAAAAAACAATTTGGTACCAATAGACTCCAAATAACATACTGAACACAAATGTAGATGACAGTTTCTTGAAATTCATTACATAGAAGTAAAAAAATATATATTTTAAAGGATAATTAAAAATATCTTTTTCAAACATAGTTCCATGCATTTCTATTTATTTTTAGAAAAACCTAGGGTGTTAAATTATCCCCACCTTCTTGAAATTGCATCCTCACAATTTTATTTACTTATTAAACAACTGAGGGTATTTTTCCCTCATACCATTTTCAGACTCCCATGTTACTTCTTGAACCATGTGGTTTCTCCACAAGACCATTACCTGATAGATTACTTTATTCTGCAATACCTGTTCTCCTCGATCAAAAATCTGAACTTGTTTCTCTTTATAAGAATGGTTCTCTTCCAGCTGAACTGCTTCTGGGCTCAAGACATGTGATGAATCTGGCATATACTTCCTCAACATCGAAACATTAAAAACATTGTGTACCTGAAAGAAGCTCAGAGGCAAAACTACGCGGTATGAAACTGTTCCAACTTTCTCTAATATTTCAAAAGGACCGATGAATTGAGGACTTAGTTTTCCTTTCTTACCAAAATGAATCAGACTTATACAAGGAGATACTTTAAGGAAAACATGTTCACCTACCTCAAAAGAGAAGTCTTTCCTTCTATTATTTGCATAACTTTTCTGCCTACTCTGAGCTGTCCTCATGTGCTGCCGGATCATCCTCACTTTATCAGCCACATCATTAACTAATTCTGGCCCCATCGACTTTATTTCACCAACTTCATCCCAAAACGCTGGAGTCTGACACCGCTTCCCATACAAGACCTCAAAATGTGCCATCTAAATACTGGAATGAAAACAATTATTATAAGAAAACTCAACTAAATAAAATGTTGATCCCAACTTCCCAATTAGTCCATTGAACAAGCTCAAAGCATATCCCCCAATGTTTGAATAGTTTGTTTTGACTTCCCATCTGATTGAGGATAAAAAGGTGTACTGAAATTTAACTCTGTGCCCAATGACCTTTGAAGTCCCTTCCAAAAGATAGAAGTGAACCTGGGATCTCGGTCAGATACAATGGAAAGAGGAACTCCATGTAACTTGACAATCTCCTTGAGGTATAATCGAGAAATATGATCTATATACATTGTATCTCGAATTGATAGAAAATGTGAAGACTTTGTTAGACGATCAAAAATAACCCAAATAGCACTGTTACCTCGAGAAGTCTTCGGTAGTCGCTCCACAAAGTCAATGGATAAATTCTCCCATATCCACTCTGCCACTGGCGAAGGCTAAAGAATCCCCTTCGGTAACTATCACTCGACTTTAACCTGTTTACATGTCAAACATTTCATGGTAAAATCATCAATATCTCTTTTCATTCCATCCCACCAATAATACTCCTGAAGGTCTCTGTACATCTTAGTACTGCAAGGATGAACATAAAATGGAGAACTATGAGCTTCACACAACAAATCTGTCTTCAACTGAGAATCTCTAGGCACACACAACCTTTTTACAAATCTTAAAACACAATCTTTATCAAGATTAAATTCTAGAAACTTACCCATTTTAACTAATCTACCTTTTTCTGTAGCTCACTGTCTTCCTTCTACGCTTGCTTAATTTTGGCTGACAACGAATACTGCACTGAAACTAGAAACAAAACAGATGTATTCCCTACACCAAAAACATCTGAGACAAAATTCAACAAATAATTAATTAAGGGATCATGTTCCAAGGGGATCATAGTTAATGATGCATGATGTTTCCAACTTAAGGCATATGCTAATTTGTTTTCTTTTCCAGGATGGTAATTGATCGTGCAGTCATAATCCTTTATCAGTTCAAGCCATCTTCTCTGCCTCATGTTTAATTCCTTCTGTGTGAATATATACTTTAGACTTTTATGGTCAGTATATATTTGGCATTTGGTTCCGTATAGATGATGCCTCCATATTTTCAAAACAAAAAACTACAGATTCCAATTCCAAATCATGTGTGGGATAATTTAGTGCATGATGTTTAAGTTATCTTGAAGAATTGGCAATTACCTAATAATTATGAATCAAAACACAATGAAGTCCCTTTAAAGAAGCATCACTATAGATGACAAAATCACCATTCTGGGAAGGTAAGGCCAGAACTGGATCATTCACCAATCTCTTCTTCGGTTCCTGAAAACAAACATCACAATCCTCTGTCCGAACAAATTTAACCCCTTTTCATGTTAACTTGGTTATAGGGCAAGATAACTGTTCAAAGTTCTTAAAAACTATCAATAATAACTTGATAATCCTAGAAAAATGCAAATCTCTATAACATTTGTGGGTCTTGTCCATTCATCAACTACTTTTGTTTTGGTAGGATCAACTGTTATTCTATCCTTATTTACAATGTGCCCAAGAAAATAAATCTGTTGCAACCAAAAATAAAACTTGATGAATTTTCCATATAGTTTGTTTTCTTTTAATGTTTGTAAAACAACCCTTAGATGTTTTTCATGCACCTCTTTATTTTTAGAAAATACCAGAATATCATCAATAAATACAACCACAAACATACCCAAGAACTCATGAAATACTCTATTCATAAGATTTATAAATACAACAGGTGCATTCGTTAATCCAAACGACATAAAAACAAATTCATAATTCCCATATCTAGTACGAACGACTGTTTTTGGGATTTCATCTTCCTTCACCTTCAGCTGATGGTATCCAGATCTCAAAGTCAATCTTGGAAAAGTACTGAGCTCCCTGGAGCTGATAAAAAAAGTCATCGATTTGAGGAAAAGGATACTTGTTTTTAACAATGATGTTATTCATAGATATGTAATCAATGAAAAGTCTTATGGAACCATCATTCTTGGGGCTCCCCACGGTGAAGTTCTAGGACAAATGAAGCCTTTCTCAAGAAAATCCTGCAACTGGTTTTTCAATTCAAGAACTTCTATTGGAGCCATATGATATGGGGGTTTTGAAATTGGCTTATCATCAGGAACTAAGTCAATTGTGAATTCGACTTCTCGATTAGGTATGGAACCATTTAACTCATCAGGAAAAACATCAAGGTATTCATTTACCACGGGCACATCATTAATTTCAATAGTTCCATTTTTTTCAACAATATGATCAAGATAACTTTCTTCTACATATTTCAATAGTTTCTCATCTTCCTAATATGTTATGAATTGTATGGGTTAATTATTGTATACAAATTGAAACTCTTTCTGAAAAACAACTTCTTTAGCTCTACATTCAATTTTAGCTTGATAATCAAAAAGTCATTTCATCCCTAAAATAACATCAAACTCGACAAAGGGTAAAAAAAAGAGGTTTGTAGGTAATGTATTTCCACAGAACACAATAGAATGATTCTTATAATTCCTCTTTGCTATAACATTTTCCCCAGTAGTTTAACAACAAGTTCGGTTTTCATTTGTTGAGGTGATATTTCCAATTTACTAAAAAAATTCTCAGAGATGACGGAATGTGTAGACCCCGTATCAAAAAAAAATAGAAAAATTTGAGTGAACAAACAAATTACCTAATACAAATTCATTGGATGGCCAAACATCTGCTGACTTAGTTGCAAAGGATCTCACTACACCTTTCTGTATTTAGTCTGGCTTCTTTTCATCATTTAGATCTCTTTTTGGGCAGGCATTTGAATAATGACCCATTTCACCACATTTAAAAAACTTTACAGTTTTCTTATTAGGATTATTCATAGGTACATTTTCATGTAAATCTCAGGCCATATGTCCAAACGTACCGCATTTAAAAAAATTCCCATTTTTTCTAAGATATTCCCTAGGGTGTTTCTTTCCACACTTTTCACAAACTGGAAATTGGATTTTCTTAAAATCATATTTCTTTGGTTGATTTTTACCTATTGCTTTCAAACTGGACCTCTTCTTCTCTTTGTTTCCAAAATTCATGTGATCATCAGAAAACTCCATGTCTACCCTCTCAGTACATCATAAAATTTTCTCATAAATTTTGAATTCATGAGAGGCTAACGCCCTTAGATACCTTGGCTTCAATCCTGAGTAAAATCGGTTGATTTTTCTATCAAGATATAGAAAAATATTTTGAGCATACCTCGCCAGTCGATTGAAGGTAGCTTCATAAACTTCCACTGAATCTTCCTCCTTCTGTTTCAATTCAAGTAATTCCATCTCTATTCTTTGTCGCACCACCTTAGAAAAATATTTTTCAAGGAAAAGACTTTTAAATCCATCCCACTCTAAGGCATCAAAATCATCTCTACCCCTGATATTCCTTACCATTGACCAGCATTGATCGACTTTCCCTTCAAAATGATAATTGGCAAGAAATACCTTTTGATTGTATGAACATCCCATAACATCAAATATCTTTTCATGGGCTTTGATCCATCCTTCAGTTTCTACTGGGTCAGAAGATCCTTTGAGATCAGGAGGATGTTGTCTCATAAAATGTTCCACTATTGTCATGTTCCATTGTGGTACCTCTATTTGTTCTCTCACATGGATGCCACCACAATTTATTTCCCACGTTAGCTGAGACCTTACTATCAAAAACTGCTCAATTCCAATCCCTACCATTCTAGGCTATAGTTTCGGAAGGATGTCATTCTATCGGTGCCTCTCCTCTTCAGCATACCTGTTCCTTCTACGTGCAACCATTCTGAACAAACATATCTTAGATGAAGCAACATGGTAATATTTAAATGCTATAAATAATTAAACATAGAGTGTAAATCATTTATGGTATTCTATTAACATCACCCTAACCCCTAATGTTATCTAAACCATCCTCTGATACCAACTATAAGGACCCAACCATATTACATACATAATATTGAGTTTAGTTAAGAAAACACATCTTTTTTACATTTAGAATCTTTTAATTTTTAGAGCATTAGAGTATTAGGACAAAACATTCATCACATTACACATTTTTATAGAGCGGATACCATAAAAACAGTTTCCATTTTTCTCAAAATATAAAACATTAAAACAAAAAACTAGACTCCTTGACAATTCTTCAACATATAACATGTCTTCCTTCCATGTATTAGAAATCCATTAAATTGTGAAAAATCATTTAAAAACGTGGGATGAGCACAAAGCTTAGTAAGGGATGAAAAAATAAGGAAAGAGCACATTAATCCATGAATACTCGTAACGTATGAAAACATTTTCAGAAGACATGATATTCACTCATATATACATACATTGTCTAACATGAGATTCTCACAAGATTCAAACAAACATGAGAACATGAATATAATCATATAGGTATCTTGGGGAATTACTTACATAATCTTGTAACCATTCTTGACTACCTTATAATCTGTAACCCTCACGGCTACCTTACTTTTTGTAACCATCGCAGTTACACTTGGAGTAACCATACGGCCGACCTCCAACTTACTCATACCCAATGAATTGGAGGGAAATATATATCCCAAACTTCAACATAAATAATTCCCAATAATCAAACATAATCATACAACATGAATAATTCCATAAAAACAATGCATTTGAATTTCGTAAAACCGAATTTAAAAAGAGGATTTTTAAAGAAAATATCCTTATAAATATTAAACAATTAAAAAGAGACATAATAGAGTGGATAGAGTATGTATATATACTATAAATACACATAATTTAACATAAAATAAATAGAACCCATCACACAAACAATTTAAATATCACAAAAATAATGAAGTAGATGGTTAACCCAAAGAATGGAAATCGGGTTAAGAATTCCCTTACCTCGGGTTTGTATTACTTCCAACTTGTTTAAACCTCTTATATAATGGTTAAAAGAGTGTTATTAATATTTTACAGAAACACGTTCCTGTTTATAACATCTTATATGATCATTTAATAACATATTTTCACCCTTAATTGTTAGTATTTTTTCCCTTGCACTGTTTTGGTTGAATTCTTTACATGATTTCTATGATTGGTTCACGGTGGACATTCTTTTTGGTTGTAAGTGAAACTCAATAATTGTAATGGATTAGTATTTTCATATAAAAATTTACATAATTTAATCAATTTATCATTTTGAATTCATATGAGGATGATTCATATGTTAGAACATTAATGATGTTTGTTTAGATCCTTTTAGTGGTTCTATGATAATAACAACCTTGTTTTGTCTTATAAATTAGAACCATGAGTACAAAAGAATTATAGAACAATGGGTGAGTAATGAAACATATTTTATAACCTGTTTCAACTAGATAAATGGTTTCATGACCAGACTTGAAAGAATTAATGGAAATTGAAATCACATCGTCCACGATGTCGATAATTCGACACAAACGGACAACGTTTTTATTCTTTAAAAAAGTGGAAGAGGAGAAGAATAATGATCATTAATTTTCCATAAACATGATAAAATCAAAAATATACATGATTTATTGGGATTTCATGCCTCTTTGGTAAGGGTATATGAATAAATAACAAGTAATGAACCCAAAATAAAAGAATAAGTGAGAAATTTCTTACAAACATTTGGCAGCCCAACGGCTATACTACAAGGTTTTTAGAAAACATTAGGAAGAGTGGTGAAAATGGTCACCCATCCAAAAATAAATCATAATACAGAATATATAATGAATGAGAAGTAAATATGAACATGTTATGTAAACTTTAAAGATATACCACATAAAAGAGAACTTGAATGGAAAAAAGAAAGAAATGGATAATTTTCTTAACTTGTAGAGTAACCCTTCGAACATGACGGTTGAGACCTTGGGGGATTGAGGAGACATTGGTAGGACTAATATGAAGGTAAGGAGTCCTCAAAATAGTTTAGGGAGAATTTGGAATGAATTCAATTAAGGTAAGAGTTGGTATTTATTGGAAAATTGAGGGATTATTTTAAAAAATTTCAAGGGACACCTCTTTAGTGGTATTTACAAAACCATGGGATTTCCCATGGTATTTTCCCATTTTATAATCCACTTGGGACACCTCACATATTATTTAACTATAAACAATTCTACAAAATTTATGACATCATTATTATATCATTAATGATGTCATTAATACACTGAAACTAGAAACTGTATTTTTTACTATTCTTTGAAAAATCAAATGTTTCAGAAAAATTCCCAAAATTCACCCTAACCATTTATTGATGTGTATATTTCAAAAATGAATTAAATTTTTTGAAAATAGTCTTCTAAATATTATTAATTTAATTTTTAAATAACATCATACTTAATTCAAAAATTAACAATTCTAATTCTCTAACTACTTCTATATCACAATGAAAAATTAACCTCGATGCTATTATCCTAAAGCCTTAATAAAATAAAAATAATAATAAAATTTACTATTCATTAGGGTCATATTACTATTTATATTACTATTTATAAGGTTATTTTACTATTAAAAAAACAATTTGGTTCCAATAGACTCCAAATAACATACTAAACACAAATGTAGATGACAGTTTCTTGAAATTCAGAATATAGAAGTACAAAAAATTATGTTTTAAAGGATAATTAAAAATATCAATTTAATACAAAGTTCCATGCATTTATATTTATTTTTATAAAAACATGGGGTGTTACACCATGAACACAAGTTTAAATAGGATTTCTAGGTTACTAGGGTCATGAGATTTCTTTTCGTGGTTTGTTCTATTATAGATCTGTGATTTTCACCTTCAGTGATGGACTTTGGGTATGTGGATTTTTTGAGGTCTATGTTTTTTACTCTTTTCCTAACAATAAGAGTTTTGTTTCAAAACATCATTTTAGGAACATATAATGAATTTTATTATCTGTGTTTATTTTACTGAATTTTGAGGTCTGTCTATTTAAAGTTTCAATAGTTTCTTATACAATGTTTTCATCAATAAGTATATGGTGTTATTCTACTCAATTTAACCATGGATACCTTTATTGTGATTATAGGACATGTGGATCTTGTAGAGAGTTTTTCTCTACTGATAGAGATGAATTCCCTTTGTCCGGGGATTCATGGAATCCCTTTTGGGCTTGTGTAGGATTTTGAATTCCATGATACTATTTGTGGTAGTTGGCTTGATGAAGGAAAAGTTTTCTAAGAGTTGTTTGAATCAGGACCGAGTCACCCATTTTTGTGGTTTCCCTAAGAATTTCTATTGTTTGGATGAGGTTCCCTTTGTATTGTGTGGTGGATAACTAAGAGTTTTCATGGTTTCATGGATTTATGATTGGTATCATGGTTTTTTGTATGTTTTAAAGGGTATATTTGGTTAGATGCTCGAACCGATTGGTTTTTATTTTTCTTTGGATAGTGTAGCTAGAGTGTGGTTTGATAGTTATGGATTTTGATCGATGCTCATGTGGAGGGTGGCGGTGTTGGTGGATCATAACATGATGGAGATGCATTTTTTCAGAGGACTATTGTGTAGTTTTCTCTGGTTTGTTGGGACGGTCAGGTATGCGGAGCAGGGTAAGTAGTTTTAATCTCATTAGAATAGGTTATTTATGTCATGGATCATTCGACCATGAGAGTTTTTTATAGGTTTTTAATGGATCACTCTTCCTTGGTAATGGTACTAGTGTCAGTGTGGCTTTCTGGGAGGAATTATTTTTGAGATGACCTGGGTGTGTTGGTTAAGGGAACTTCTTGATGGTCCCTGTGATCTCATTGACAGTTGTTATGGTCTTGAGTGAGCCTTATGTAGGGGATTTTACCATAGGACATCATGGGTTTTGGTACATATTTTAAGAGGTTCATTGAGTGTGGAGCTGTCATTTCTAGGGAGTTAGGAATTTTTTTCATTGGTTTTCATATTGGTTCTCTAGTGTGAGTGGTTTGGCCATGTCATCACATTGAATTTAGTTATGGAGGGATCATGGTTTATTGAGTTTCATTCATTCTTGAAGAGAGATTATAAGGATACTCTAGTAGTGGGGAGCATTATATTAGTGATGTTTGAATGTCCCTCGTGTTGGGGGTGTAATTTGTGTTGAGAGACTGGCCGATGGATTATTTTTATTGTGTTAGAAGTACCAGTGTTTGGGGAAAATCTTGGAAGATGTTAAACAACTTATTCTTTTCAGGTGAGAGAATCATTTATGGAGGGTATATTTCCAATGTCTTCATCATTACAGTTTAAGAGATTCATTGGAAATTTGATTTATTATTTAGGGTGTATTTCTTGGTAAAAAAAGTAAATTTCCCCATTTGGGATACCTTAGATAATTTTTAGGACCACACCGTTGGTCCAATAAGATGTTGGTTACACTAGGATAATAAATTAGTAGAATTTATATTAGTTCAATTTTTTTGAATATTTAATATTTATTTAACATAATCTAATGTATTAGTGCATGTTAATTTGGTGATATATTCTTCATTGAGATTAAAATATGATTTCCATCTTCATTTTTGAGTCCAGGATGGGGGGTTTCTTCTATGTAGAGTATAACATCATGTTTGGTGTCAGGTTTTCTGTAGGGGCTCTTTTTATCTTAATTATTTTTCTTTTTTCTTTTATTTTTTCATTATTTTCCATTTTATCTAATTTTTATTCCATTTGGGTTTTCTTTATGAAACCCCTTTAGGGATTCTATAATTTTAGAGATAGGATATGGATAAGAAGAGGGAGAGGGAGATAGAGGGAAGAAATCACCATTGTAGAGCTTATATCGCGGTAGGTTGTTGTGCAGGTGCTCCAGAATGCAGATTAGATTGAAGAATATGCGATTTCCACCATAAGGAAGTCAATTTTTGTTGTTTCAATAATAAATTATCATAGATAATTATTATTTTTGATGTTTTTTATGTTATTGGGGAACCTTATAGGTTTGATATGGTGGGTTTGGGTGAATCAGGGAGTTTTTAGGCATTGGAATGGATTTTCATTCATGTAATCATAATCATACAACATATGATCAGATGAACACAAGTCCAGTTTTTATCTTATTTGGATAATATAATGTTTTTATAAGTGCACACCATATACATGATGTAAAAAATTATAATAGTTCATGGCCATGTATCTATCCATGTGATCATGTCCAGGGGTCGGAAGATATTGGTAAGTACACACCATATACCATTGGTACACCTCATGTATTATGACATTTCCATGTGGCCATATACTCAATTGGAAACCCATTATACTAGTTAATTCCATGACACATTATTTTCTCATGATAGGTAGAAGGACATGGTGAGGAGAATATTTGAGAGTAGACACCATGTACATAGAATTACACACTATTTACATTTCCCACAAATAGGATTTGCGTGTCTCTGTTACCCAAAGTTAGATTTTGACATGTGATTAGTCCATTATATTATTTTTTCAAAGCACATTGTAGTGGGGGAATACTTTTGGAATTTAGAGTCTCACTAAATGGAGTTCTGTAATGTTTTAGTTTTGTGAGATGATTCCTTTGAGATTCTTGATCTGGAATACATCCAAGGGCTGGGTTGTGAGTTTCAAGGATCATGGGAGGGTGGGTTATTATTGATCACCTTGTCTTAGTTATTATAAGGGAGTATGATTGGGGTTTTTTAAATGATTATTGTATGCAGAATCATGTTTTCTTCAGTGTTGGGATCATTTGTTTGGTTGCTTGAGGTTTAGGTTCAGTCACAAGAGGTTGGGACTGTTAGGAGATTCGAGGTGGTTTAAAATTATGTGATATATGGTTCATATGGGTTCTATTGTGATTATTTTGATATTGGGATAGGGAAAATGTTCTATGTAATACCCTTCTACGAAAGGTTTTATTAAATGTTTCTCTTTTGGGTGGCTATTTTGTGGGTTTGAGTTCGGCTTCCAGCCATGGTTCTTTTGAGCATTCTTGGATAAAGGCTTGGTTTTTCATAAGTAATGCCTTGATGGGTGTCCTATATGAGATGGGCTTTTCTAGTGGACCCCCTATGTAGGATGTCCTTTTATTTCATGGTTTTGGGAACATGGGTGGATTCCATATTATTGGTTAGCCTATAATATGGTCAATGATGGTTTTATTGGTTTTTTTGGAGTGTACATTCATTATACAACCATAGGGTTTTATTTTTGTCGTGAATGCTTGAGGATATTACTATTTTTGTTTATATGTGATAGAGGAGGCCTTTGGGATATTATTCTTGAAATAATTTTCCATGAGATTGAAGTTTTCCCTCCTCTGTTGTTTAGTTTGTTTCTATTAGGAGGGGAAAGGGAGATATTGGATGATCTGGCTGAGTGAAACTAACTTATCTCTACTATTATCTTATAGATAGGGTTAGTGGAAAATGAATCATATTTCACTCAATGTTCCTAGTTTATATGTTTAGGTCCATTTCACGTAGCCGCTGATTTTCATATAGGTTCATTCCCCAAATTATTTTTGTCTGACATTGGGCATGGTAGTGCACCCTGAGGTGGATAGGGAGTCCCAACCACTATCTTAAAACATATATCTAGATTAGTTGTTCCCAGTAGATGCACTGTATGTTTTGAAACAAGGGATGCGATCTATCGGTCTGGAATGTGTGCATATCATTGAAGGAGAATTTCTAACTCACTCATGATCAGACTGATGTGCTTCATGTCATGGATGTGTTGGCCATGTTTTGAAATTACTCTTTATGGGGACATAATGAAAGGAGTTTTACCTGTCGGTGTGGGGATACAAAAATTTCTTTTCTATTTTTCTTTTTGTTAACCATTTTTGTTTATTTCCTATTTTTGATCTCTTATATTGGTAGTCACATTCTTCAAGACTAGACATGATGTGTGCTACATTAACATGCTTGACAGTAGAAGTTAGGAACACCATTGAGGGTGGTCAACATGGATGTTTTGTCTTACACCCTACATGTGAACCATGATTTATATGTCTACTTAATTTATTCATTTAGGTTGTGAATAATGAATTGGATCTAATTGTGGCCTTGTGTGGAAAATTCGAGCAGAGATGCTCATGTGGAGTCTATGGTTAATGCTGGAGCTGTTTAGCTATCATGAAGACTAGGTATGTGGGTACCTTAGAGTAGTAGTACATCCATATATATTTATTTTCATTTAATTTATTATGTATGTGGTCATACTAGTGGGATACTAGTGTCTATATTATTTCCATTTAGTCTTTATGTGAAAGTTATTCCATATTAGTTTACTTTAGTAGTTTATTTTCTTATGTGAAGTCTAATAATCATGGATTCTTTTACGTTTCAACTATTTTTACAGTTTTTTCACTCGGATATGAGAGAATAGTATCCATAATATATCCATTTATCACCTCACTCATATTTGGTAGCCTCTAGAATTTGATGATGCATACATGAGGCCTTCTTGTGGGTCACATCATGTGACAGGTCAGGTCTACCCAAGCTTGTTCGTGACAAAATCAATAAATGATGATATAAAACTCCCATAAACCAACAAAAATATGAATGAAAGATCAATGATTATCCTATTAAATATGGATGGTGTACTCTTATTTCTTACCATTTTGGGGTTCCTATTTTTTTATTGAAATACAGCTAAGTGTCCAACATCATATACATTATATAAAAGAAAATGTATAAATTTTATATCCAAATTAGACACCATAATCATAAACCAACCACATAAGGGAACTGTCAATCAAAGGTTTAATAAACCAAACTGATCAACTAATTAGACCTTTTATGTTATTAGGAAATTACTAACTTTCATCTATCAATCCATTAAAAAATTCAAATCAATACCTCACGGGGACCTTAAAAAACCCCATAAAAACATAATAAAAAATCACCATAATCTAATTAATTAATTGATAGAAAATGAAGATGGAATGTCGGTCAATAAAACATAACCTTTACTTCTTGAAAGTAGATGCATCAAGAATGTAATTATTCTCTATAAAATGTATCCTATGATACAAATACTACATATAGATTTTATTATACATTATGGCCATACCCAGTTGAAAACCGCATCTCAAACCATGTTATTTCAATATTAATTATTATTTAAATATTTTAGGGAACACTAATCATTCTCACTACTAATTGATCCCATCATTATCATGGTTAAAATATGGTTATGGATCTAAACAAAATATACATTGTCTTATAAACCAACAATCAAAGTAACATAACAAAATCTCTTTCACTCTATCACAAAGTGAGTAGGTAATACTAATGTTTACAATAGTTTCCCTTAAATAAAAATTTAATATATAAATATTCATCTTAGTGAAAAGTAACATCATATACCTCTCATTAAAATCCTCATGAACTAAATATTCCATAGTAATCCAACTCATTACATCAACCATAATGATAACTATACAATTGTTTTTAGCCATATTGATGCTAATTTTCTTGAATTAATCTACCCAATTTATCTAGAAATGTTTTTGGAAAATCACAAAGAATATATACTTTTGGAAAATTTCATAAATATATAATACATTAATGTCATACAAAAAGTAATCAAACCAACAGATAGGCCCATAAAACACTACTTTTATCTTTGAATAACCCATAAATTAGTAATTTTATTCATTCTTCTGTTTTCTTGACCCACAAGGGACTTCTCGCTCATCCTATATCAAAACAATACATGAAAACTTCATGATGCATAAAATAAATTGAATAATCCTTTCCAGGATTAGGTAAGGTTAATATTTCTCAATCATCAACCAACCATTCAACTCTTAAAGGATATCAGACAAGGAGAAGGCTACTCAAACATAACACTTTTATTACGTTAATACAACATCACTCATTCCAATCAATTTATGCCCTTTAAAATATATTGCAATATATTAATATCCTATGAGGGTCTAGATCAAAAAAATAATCTTGTATCACCAATAATAAACCAAAATCATTACCTTTTTAAGATCTAATGATATTTAGGACACTGAATTAACATTCATTATGGTGTCAAGACCTCTAATCTTGAATTGATACTTTTATATCAATGCATAAAGCCTAAACACCTACATGATTATCCAAATGATCTATTAGTGATGGGTATCTCCCATATCTATTTGAGAATACACCATAATTTCAATAGAAAAAATGCATATAAATGAATAAGATTTTGGACAAAAGACCCTAGTCATAAAGGAGATATTTTTTTTATGAATTTGTAAAAAAATGAAAAAATGAGAATATTATAGAATCCATTACTAATTATATATATATATATAACATAGAAACGTATCTAACCTAACCCATAATTATGATATCAAGAAATCATGTCAACTTAAAGAACAATGTGTCTACTCTCCTCTAGTTGAATTGGCCATATATATTGAGAATATTATATTATTTCGTGATTATCACTTAGTTAAACCTAATGTATTCTATATATGAGAAAAAATTACTTTAAATTTTATTTATTAAATAATAATGAAGCACTATAAGGGTATTCTCTTCAGAAAATGAATCCCTTCACCTCAAGGTCATCTATATAGACCATTATCTCTATAATATTTATAATATTCATTTGGTTAGAAAGAATGTATAAATTTTCAATATATAACATAAAATTGATCAGAAAAATATCCTCTATATCTAGGTTAAAACCTCAATATTCATATAAAAATATGTATAAAAACTATTCAATAATAAGGGGATGATTGGCTATCCCTTTGCAAACTCATTTTCAATGTAGCACACAAAAAATGTGGTAGTAAATTTCTTTAGTTTCAAAGGGTATTTTCTTGGATGTCCTTCCAAAAATCATACTCTTGAATATATGTATAGTATTTACCCTTAATAGAAATAAAGTATATAGATAAATGATTAAAATTTAGGTGTGAACAGAAATTATTTAACCACTCCATTACAATTGTCATACAGAAACTTTAAATCAGTAACATGATTTTATCAACAAGGTGCCCAAAAATATTGGTCGAGATGGAACATGTGAGACACCTTAGAATTAAGATATATCATAACCCTAAGTGAATTTCAATAGTTATAAATCCATACAAATACTTCACTATAATACCAATATATTCAACTACATGTGAATATGGGTATTAATGTGAAACAACCATATTGAATAAAACAGATTTCATGGTATATACCATTAGGATCATATAATGAATAATTGATGTCCCCTCACTATGACTGTAAGGAGTCATATTTTGAGGATACATTTGAATAAATACACAACATAGAGCTTATCTACTTTTAATGAACTAAAGGGTGCCATCATAATGAGGATATTACCCTTTCCCCTTGGGACCAGATCCCCCTCTATTCCCAAAATAGAATGGGAAACCCCAACTATAACTCCAATGAAATTAAAATATAACTACTCAAACATATTATTATTCTCAGTATAATGTACACCAATATATTTGGACAATATCATAAGAAATACTTACATATGAAAACAATTTACCATAATAATTGTACTATATAGATGACTTGTCATGATGGGTCTAAATATTAAATAGTGTTCCACATTGATAAGACATAATGTATACCTCTTCTTTCAAAGTAATAGCAAATACATAAGTTGATTGGTCTTCCTATATTTACCAATTTGATTAAATCTACACTTCTAGATTATAAAACCTAACAACCAACACTAAAAACATTTATAAGTAGGTGGGTGCATGTATCTTGTTCCCTAAAATAGGGTCCAATAAAAAAATTTGTTTTTAATTCATGACCACTGAAAATAATGTTGGTTAAAATATATTTTCATAATATAAAATAAAATGATTCAAAACATCCTAAAAATAACATTATCTTGAGGATGTCATTAAAGGCACCCATTGGTGAATAAATAGTAAATAAGTGTATCCTATGGGATAATCCATCATAGACACTCCTCTTTAGAAAAGGATAAGATCATTGTAGAATAAAACAACCAAATAGTCTCATAAATGATCTACTCAATGAAATTATTATATACATCCTTCAACGAACCCCAACATTAAATACTTACCTTAATTTTACATTCCATTAGTTATTTTATATTACATGAGGCATATAGGTATCAATCTATAATCCTCTCATTGGGTACCCTGATCTTAATAAATTTTCACTTTATAGGATCACTCTATTTCTCTATTGGATGAAGTTAATCCTCACTAATGAAAAGTTTTAGAGAAATCATATTTAACTCTCTATTCATGTATAAGATCGATAACCTTTTTCTTTGTACCATAAATAACAACACAAAATTTAAAAATTAGATTATTATGTTTGATAGCTTATTCAACACAGAACATCGAGCTTAAACAACCCACTATATATATAACCACCATAACCTAGCCATTAAATTGGTTGGTATGAATAATATTAAATTTTTTTAATATATTTTTTTATATATGTAAATATATATATAGAAATATATATAAGTTCCCAACATAATATAAATTATTCAGAAATTGTTTTTAATTAATCAATCACTTTTTAGTGAAGTGATTTTATTTTTCAAAAATTTGTTATCATAAAAAATATGTGAGAACACATATCTTATTTTCAGTTATGTTTTTCATTTTTCAGGAGTTTTTGAGAAAAGAGGAGTTTTTGGAAATTTTTGAAGTACACACTGTGTACTTTATGAGTACACGTCGTGTACTCATTTACCATGGGTAGTCATGTGCTGGCCCTGTAGCGTCCTTGCACACGACCATGTGTGATGACATGGAGGCCACCTAAATAGGAGTACAAAAACGACGATTAAACACCGTGTACATCAAAAGTACACGCCGTGTAATTTCTTTTTTTCATTAAATGTACCGGGGTTACGTCTGAAGGACAGAACTGATTCCTTTTAGGTTTGGTTTGTCTGAGAGCGAGGGTACGACTTTAGAACTTCTCTGAGCCCCCGATCAAGCACCTGTTCTCCAAATCGACTACTGTTGATTGCATTGGGATTATCTCAGTAAGCTCTTCCTTCTCATAGTGCTTCGTATCCTGATTCCTCCTCTTTATCAAGTTAACTTAAATTCAACTTTTTAGACATTTTTATAGATCTTCATAATTCTAAGCTGATTCATGACTCGAGGTTCACTTATGGTGATCTCCTAACGTCAAGGCAGGTGATTTGTTCCTTTCTGTTGAAAGTCTTTGAGTTTTATGTGAAAATTTCCCTAATACCCATGAATGGGGTATTGTTCTTTTACCATTTTAGCCCTATTGTTTTTCTACTATGCTTTTATGCTTGAGTAGATGTTATTTGTTTGTAAATAGGGTAAATTTATATGATTTGGATGTGTTTCCCATGCATGCTTTTCATGTTTTGACCTTTGGATTTAGTTTGCCTGTTAGGCTGCTTTTTACTTTCCAATGCTGAGTATTGTAAGATGGTGTGACTGTTATTCTGATATGCTGATATGTTGTAGACTTCTAAGACAAGTAGTTATTAAGGGTTACTTTGGTCGTTACTCTATTTTATTCTTGTTTGACTTACACAAGGCAGTGAGAACCTAGTGTCGTAGACCATAATGAGAATTGACGTAAGCGCTTATCTAAAGTTTTTTATAATTTATTATGCGAGACCACAAGGGGAATTGATGTTGAGTTATTAATCAGAGAGTATCTAGTTCCTCAACATGGGCCACATTGGGAATGAGATGTTGAGTTCTTCCCTAGGGTGCCTTTAGTAATGATAACAGACTATAGAGGGAATTGATGGTGAGTGCTTCCTCAAAGAGTCTATACTTTAGACGAACTAGAGGGTTGAGACTGTGTGAGCTTCCAAGATGGTTTCTTGTATCTGTTAGGTATGACTAGAGGAGATGGGCTGTGAGTATTTCCCAGAGGGTTTCCTATTAGTGATTATCTTCTTGATTAACTATTACTTGATATTTAAAACTGTGGATTGTTACTCTTGAGTATTTCTTTGTTTACTACTTTCTGCACTTCTACCTGCAATATATTCACTGACTGTTAGGCATAGATCATGTGGTGGTTGTCTACTGGGATTCATCCCACACCCTATTTGGGCCATGATTTTGGGCCCAAACAGATTATATTATTGCAGGTATAGATAAGGGAAAGCTTCATTCTACTTCAGGTACTTGATTGTTGTGGAGATGGAGAGCATGGGACCAAGCTTAGTCTTGCAATGCTAAGGATCTATTTATATATTTCCTTTTTAATTTGGTTTAGTACTCTTTGTATTCAACATTGTGACTTGTTTGGATGTTTTCCTAGACATATCTATCATGCATCAATTTATATATATATGTGCACCAGTTTTTTATTATCTTAGACTTCCACTGTTTACTGTTGTTGGATATTTACTACTTCTTCTATTGTATATTTGTTTCTTTTCTGCTGTGTTACTCTGCTAATGAGGGCATAGTTTCCCCACTATCACAACCAAGGCCCTCGCCGCTAGTCAACAGCCTCTTCCATTCGGGGAAATGCACTTGATGCCATGTGACCAACCTGGTATGGGGCGCCTTTGGGTGACTTCCAGAACCAAGAAATTACAAAAGTGGTATGAGAGGAAGTATTTTATTTTGACCTACTATTTAGAACTTTTAGCCAGGGATAGGAAGGAATTGGTACTTGGTAATAACATGTATCGGGGAGTAGCTAACCCGTGTACCGGGAAAAGCCAATCAACCCCGTTATTGAAATTTTTCAGGTTTTGAAATTTTATAGTTGATTTGAATTTCACCATTGGGTGACTCACATGTTTTGTGTTGTTACCATAGATGTTATTGAGGTTTTATTTCTATCATACCCTGATGAGATGAGGGTATTCTATCTCATGCATCATATAGGTATTTTCTAGAAATCACATGTCATGCATTATTTTCGTTCCATCTAGGATGCATTAGCAATTTCATATTGTTGTGATAGATTTTGTGTATAATATGCATGTTGTTGTGATAGATTCCCTGATAAAAATACCTTCTATTTGATAGGGTATTGTTTTTCTAGGGTTTTTATTGAATGAACGCCAAACATTGGTTCTTGAGGTGTTATGGGCCCTCATAGACTATAATTTGGTGGATCATTTCCCTGTTTTCCTTGTTATAACATGTATATAATTCAAATATTTGATTCGCAGGGAGTATGTTCCCTCAAGAAGCAAAATTTGGCACTTCTAATGTTCATTTCAGTGTTTTTATGGGTTCTGGAGTGGTTTTTGAGGCTTACTATCTGGAAAAACCTAGAATACATGCTGTGTAGTTTTGACTACACGCCATGAATTCTTCTTTTTGGGAAGAAACTATTTTTCTTAAGTACACACCGTGTAATTTATGTAAACGCTGTGTAGTCTCTAACCGTGTCTTAGGGTGTGTGGGAAGATACATGGGATAGGGAATCTCTGGAGGGAACATGCCATGTACTAGTTGTACACACCGTGTGGTGTTGACCCTGTGTCCGCCCGTGTAACTAACAACACAGACGGATAAGCCTTAAGATAAACATGTTGTGCCAGGATTGAACACACTGTGTAGTGTAATCCTAGGAACCCGGTCATGTAGCTAACAACAAGGGTTAGTGGAGTCTCTTCATATACATGCCATGTACACCTTGAACAAGCTATGTAGTCTGAACCAGTTACCCAACCGTGTCACTAACAACATGGGTCAGTGTTATCATTTCACGTACATGTCTTTTCCGCCTTTAACACACCGTGTAGTGTGAGCCATGTGTCAGGTCATGTCACTAACAACACAGGCCAGGTGAAGCTTGTCTTGTACATACCGTGTCTACTGAGAACACGCCATGTAGTCTTGTCTTAGGAGATCCGCATGGCTTTACCATGTATAAGTACTCGGTTATAGGAAGAGGATTCAGGTACCTGTAGTGCGTTAAGACAACACGCCATGTGTGTGGGGTGATACACGATCTAGGTTGGAAAAAGTACACGACCATGTGAATGACTTAATGGAACACGTCGTTTCGGGTTTATACACACTGTGTAGTCATGTTTTGTAAAACATGAATGATTTATTTCTCCTCTTACCTTCTTAAACTTCTACTTTTCAGTCCATGGTAATCTTGTTCTAAGGTGTGTTTTTGACCTTGCAGAGTCATCCCACCAAGACGTCCTCCATTTTTTTTCCATTTACAGGTCAGTGATCAGATGCCAGATATGGATGATCAGGGACACCCTGCAGATCCTCCTATTTTGCATTTCTTGGCACCAGTAGTTATACCTGATACCAATGATGATGCACAGTTTAGGGAAAGATTTATGAGGATGATATAGACATTTCAAGTGGAACTGCCACCTGCCCCTTTGATGTATGAATTGATGCAGGTTTTGTTTGTAGCAGCACCCTCCCACCTTCATAGAATAAGGAGGAACCGAGGCTGGAGAGTCGTGGATGGAAGCCATGCAGATGATGTTCGATCATATGGAGACACCTCTAGAAAGGAGGGTCATGCTCGCTACTTACATGCTTTGGGATTCCTCCATGAGATGGTGGGATGTGATCTCACAGGTGGGGCATGAGCAGGTTATGACTTGGGATGCGTTCCAGCGAATCTTTTCTCACTAATTCTCTCCGGAGATCCTATGGGCCGTCCAAGCCCGAAAGATTATGAGTATGGAGTAGGGAACTTTTTATGTCATGGAGTATTCCCCACACATCACTGAGATTTAGTGCTTTACACCATTCCTAGGGGGACATGGATTTTTCCTATTAAGGAAGTTTGAGGATGGTCTCAGGCACAACATCTGTTCCCAGGTGAAAAACTTTAGGTTGACTTCCATCACTTCTATCATTTACCAGGTTCTGATCACGGAGCGCAATCTGAGGGATTCTAGAGTTTTGATCCAGGGCGACTCGGTATCTGGAGTTGGCATACCTGACAGTAGGAAGTGCTGCAGGGAGTCTTCGCACAAAGATCTGAGGAGGCAGCAGACATCACTCAGTAGCCAGGTGGTATGCTACCAATGCGGGAAGAGTGGGAATACGAGGCCACAGTGCCAGAGAGACCCAGTGGAGTGCTGATATTGTAGAAAGATGGGTCACCTTTAGTACTTCTTTCTGATATTCTCACCAGAAACTGGTGACAGGGGTTCTTCTATGACACCGCGTTCGTAAGCAGTACCGCCAGCTTCTCAGCAGTCTGGGAACTAGAGTTCTTCCAGCCATTCAAGCCATGGTGGAGGTTGTGGTTGTGGTGGTCAGTCACCATGCATTCAATGATAATAGAGTAGATCAGCTCAGAGTGGCCAGGCAGGGTCATAGGGCCATGGATCAGGCCATACCTTTATAGTGGATCAGACCCAGTAGGAGCCTGATCTCAGACCCTCTACAGTTTGAGGTATGATCCTAGTAACCTCAATTTTTTCTTCAACTCTTTTCGATATAGGGGTTTTCCATAGCTTTATATTTGTTTCTGTTGGGGAGAGACTTGGGATTAGTATCTTTTCATCATCTTATATCATGACGTTAGACACTCCGTTGTGGACTAGGACGGCTAGTGTACGTTAGTGCAAAGAGTGCCCTCAAGAGGTTGGTGGGTGTCACTTCTTATGGGATCTCTATGTCCTAGAGATGACAGGCTATGATTTCATTCTCGGAATGGACTGGCTAGTTCTCTTCCAGGTAGTCATCGACTTTTATCATCGTAGGGTGAGTTTCATATCACCATAGGGTGGATCTTTTCTTCATAAGGATGAATGTGATGTCTGGGCAAGAAGAGAGGGACCAGAGCATCATGGAATAGGAGGAGTTACAGCCCAGATTTCTATTCTATATCTAGCCCTCGTGTTCCCCCCAGGAAAAGGCCTTATGAGAGGAATTACCTGATGCACGGTCTGTATTTGGATGCAATTGTTCATTCCTTCCGATGTTGGAGACATTATCTTTTGGGCGAGCATTGTGTGGTGTTCACCAACCACACAAGTATCAAGTACATCTTCACTCATTGTGATCTGAATTTGAGGTAGGAAAGGTGGGTTGAGTACCTTCAGTCCTTTGACATTGATCTTACCTACACGCCTAGGAAAGGCAAAGCGGTGGCTGATGCATTGAGTAGGAGGACTTAGATATAGGCAGTTTAGGAGGCCAGTGGTGAGTGGAATCTTATGGCTCTATTCTCAGAGAAGCATTTGTAGGTGAATGAAAGTCAAGGGAAGACCTTATTTTCTTCTGTAGTTGTTACCTCTAACCTTGTTGATCGAGTACAACTGAGGCAGCTATCAAATTCTGAAGGTCTAGTATTGCGGGAAAGTATGTCCGGATAGGACCCTTTTCATGGATTCACTACAGGCAAGGATGAGATCTTGTGTTTCTAGGGACGCGTATTGGTGCTATTAGAAATACGCAAGGAGCCGATGCAGGTTTTTCATTCCTCAGTTTGGGCAGTTCATCCTGGTGTCACCAAGATGTGTTGTGAACTACACCATCAGTATTGGTGGCTAGGTATGAAAAGGGATGTTTCTAGTTTCTTCATGAGGTGTTCCACCTATTAGCAGGTGAAGGAAAATCATCAGCAGCCATAGGGAATTAATAGAAGTTACCCATTCCTGAGTAGAAGTGGAATGACATCATGATGGATTTATTGACCAGTTTACCAAGGTCACCATTAGGGAACGATGCATCTTGGGTTTTCATTGATAAGATTATGAAGGTTTCTCGCTTATTGCCAATCAGGGAGACCTTCAGTGTTGATGAGTTGGGACAGTTGTAAATCTATGAGATTATACATCTGTATGGAGTTCCAAAAACCATTGTCTCAGACCGGGATGCTCATTTTACTTCTTGGGTCTGGTAGGGGCTTTAGAAGGCTTTGGGTACATAGGTAATTTTGAGTACAGCTTACCACCCCCAGACCCATGGCCAGTCCGAGCGTAAGATTCAGGTACTTGAGGACATGCTTCGAACATGAATCTTGGATTTTGGAGGTTCTTGGGAGAAGCTCATACCCCTTTTGGAGTTATCCTACAACAATAGTTTTCAAGAAACTATTCAGATGGAACCTTATGAGGCCTTATACGGTAGGCCATACCGATCACCCTTATGTTGACTGGGGGCAGGAGAGGCAGCTTTGTTGGGACCTCATCCTTTTTAGGAGACCATAGAGAAGATATAGTTGATTTAGAATAGGATGGATGCTACGCAGCCTCATCAGAAGTCTTATGATTATTAGTGGAGACAACTTCTAGAGTTTGAGGTCAGGGATCAGGTTTTTCTACGTGTCACACTAAGGTTGAGACACAAGAGGATCAGGAGATAGGATAATCTTTTTCCGAGTTACGTCATCCCATTTGAGGTGTTGGAGAGAGTTGGGCTGGTTGCCTATCGGTTGTAGTTACCTCAGAGGTACTGGGATATGCACAATGTTTTCAACATTTCATAGCTTCTGCATTACTTTTCAGACCCATCTCATGATTTCCAACACAAGGAAGTTGAGTTGGAGGTGGATGCATCTTTCGAGGAGAATACTATCTAGATTATTGATCATAGTACGAAGGTTCTCCATGGTGGGTCTATTCCTATGGTACGAGTTCTATGGAATCATGAGCGAGTACAAGATAAGACTTGGGAGAGGAAGGCCAATGTACGATCGCAGTGGCCAGAGTTGTTCATGGTATCTTCTTCTAATCCTCCTTGCTAGGGAAATTCGGGGACAAATTTCTTTAAGGGGGAATGTTTGTAAGAACTCATATCTTCTTTTCAGGTATGTTTTTCTTTTTTTTTGGAGTTTTTGAGAAATGATGAGTTTCTGGATATTTTTGAAGTACCCACTGTGTACATTATGAGTACATGCCGTGTACTCTGTTACCACGTGTTACCATGTACTGGAAGTGTAGCGGTCATGCACACAACCATGTGTGATGACTTATAGGCCACCAAAAGAAGATTATAGAAATGGTGAGTACATTCCATTTACTTCAAAAGTACATGTCGTGTAATTTCATTTTTTCATTAAACGCACTAGGGTCACTTCTGACGGATAGAATCGACTCTTTCTAGGTCTGGTTCGTCCGAGAGCCAGGGTACAACCACATAACTTCTCCAAGCCCCCGATCGAGTGCCCATTCTCTAAATCAATAGCCGTTGATTGCGTTGGGATCACCTCAGTAATCTCTTCCTTCTCCTAGAGATTTGTTTCCTGATTACCCCTCTTTATCAAGTTATATTCGGTTTAACGTTTAATATTTTTTTGTAGATCTTCACTGTTCTAAGGTGATTTGTGCCTCGAGTTTCACATATAGCAATCTCCTAACATCGAGTTAGGTGGGTTGTGCATTTCTATTGAAAGTCTTTGAGTTTTATGTGAAAATATGTTGAATACCCATGAACAGGGTATTGCGCGTTTACCATTTTAGCATTATTTTTTGTCTGCTATGCTTGTATGCTTTAGTAGATGATATTTGATTGTGAATATGGTGAATTTATGTTCTTTGGATTTTTTCCCATGCATGATTTGTCTGTATTAACCATTGGGTCTAGTTTTCATGTTAGGATATTGTTTACATTCCCATGCTTTGTATTGTTGTATGGTGTGACTGTTGTTCTAATTTGCTGATATGTTGTAGATAGCTTAGCCAAGTAGTTTTTAAGGTTTAATTTGGTTTTTATGATATGCTATTCTTGTTTGACTTACACAGGTCCGTGAGAACCTAATGTAGTAGAACATAGGGATAATTGACATAAGGGATTCTCCAGAGTGTCTTTTATAATTTACGATGTGAGACCACAAGGGGAATTGACATTGAGTGCTTCCTTAGAGAGTCAGCAGTTCCTCGACATGGGATACAGGGGGAATGATACATTGAGTGCTTCCCTAGAGTGCCTTTAGCACTGATACAAGATTATATGGGGAATTGACGGGGAGTGCTTCCTCATAGAGACCGTACGTTAGCTGAACCAGAGGGGTGAGACTGTGTGTGCATCCTAGAGGGTTTCTTGTATCTGTTAGGTTGGACTAGAGGGGATAGGTTTTGAGTACTTCCTAGAGGGTTACCAGTTTGCGATTATCTACTTAATTATCTATTTCATGATATTTGAAACTATGTATTGTTACTATTAAGTACTTTATTGTTTAGGTTTTTTTTTTCACTTTTACCTGCCATATATTCACTGACTATTAGGCACCGATCTTGTGGTTGTTGACTACTAGGATTCGTCTCACACCCTATATGGAGATGATTTTGGGCTTAAATATATTATATTGTTGCATGTATAGATAAGGGAAAGCGCTCATCTACTTTATGTACTTTATTGTTACAGAGCTTGAGAGAATGGGACCAAGCTTAGGCTTGCGATGCGGAGGAGCTGTTTATCTGTTTCCTTTGTACTTTGGTTTAGTACTATTTTTATTCTACATTTTGACTTGTTTGGATTTTTTCCTAGAAATATGTATCATGCATCAATTTATATATATATATATATATGCTCCAGTTATATATTATCTTAGTCTTCTGTTGTTTATTGTTGTTGGATATTTACTACATCAGCTATTGTATATTTGTTTCTGTTCGGCTATGTTTCTCTACTAATAAGGTCATATTTTCTCCACTCTCACACCCAATGCCCTCAATTCTAGTTGGAAGCCTCTAGAATTCAAGGAAATGCGTTTTGAGGCCATGTGACCCACCAAGTACAGGGCACCTCTGGGTGGCTTATAGAATCGGGACGTATCACCCCACAGACACTGTCTTACCCCTCTGGTCAGATAAAGTATAGACTCTCTGAGGAAGCACTCAACATCAATTCTCTTATAGTCTCATATTAGTTCTAAAGGTGCTTCGGAGAAGCACTCAACGTCTTATTCCCCCGTTGGCCCATGTTGATAAACTACAAACTCTTTGAGGAAGCACTCAACATAAATTCCCCATGTAGTCTCGCATCGTATATTATAAAAGACACTCTGGAGAAGCCCTTACATCAATTCTTCCTATGGTTTACTACACTAGGTTCTTACAGCGCTGTTTAAGTCAAACAAGTATATCATAGCATAATGGAAAATGTAAACCTTACAAACTACTTGGCTAAGTAGTCTACAACATTTCAACATTTTAGAACCGCAGTCACGCCATCCTACAATACTAGTCATGGAAAACTAAATAGCAACCTAACAGAAAAACTAGACCCAAAGGTTAAAATAAAAAAAAACATGCATTGGAAACATGTCCAAAGCACAAAAATTCACCCTATTAACAATCAAATATCATCTACTCAAGCATAAAAGCAAAAGTAACACACAAAAGGGCTAAAACAGTAAACGTGCAATACCCCGTTCTTTGGTATTGGGAAAATTTGAAAATAAAATTCAAAGACATTCAACAAAAAACAACAAACCACCTACCTCGACATTAGTAGATCACTATATGTGATCTTCGAGGCTTGTATCAACTTAGAATGATAGAGATCTAAAAAAACCTCTAAAAAGTTCAAACAAAGATAACTTGATAAAGAAGAGAAATCAGGAAATGAAACTTTAGGAGAAGGAAGAGCTTACTGAGGCGATCCCAAAGCAATTGACGACATTCGATTCAGAGAACAGGTGCTCGATCTGGGGCTCAAAGATGTTTTGCGGGCATACCATCCCTCTCAGACGAACTGGACCTTAAAGTAGTCCTGTCCATAAGACATGACCCCGGTGCATTAAATGAAAAAAATAAAGTACACGGTGTGTACTTTTGAAGTACATAGTGTGTACTTACCATTTTCATACTCCACTTTAGGTGGACTCCAGGTCATCACACATGGCCGTGTGCAAGGCCACTACATGTCCAGCACACGACTACCCACGGTAACCGAGTACATGGCATGTACTCATAATGTACATGGCATGTACCCATAAAGTACATGGCTTGTACTTCAAAAATTTCCAAAAACTTCTCTTTTCTCAAAAACTCCATAAAAAATAAAAACATACCTAAAAATAATATCTAGGTTCTTACAAAATATTTATTTCCTTTTGTGAGAAAATATAATAATTAATATTTATAAATTTTATAAAATATATCTTATAAAGTTAAATTATTTTTTTAAATCATTCTGTCATAATTAAATTAGGGTGAAATTTCTACATTTTCTAGAAATAATTATTTTTTAGGGAATAGTGGATGCTTCTGATTATTTTTAAAAATATCATTTATTTTAAAAAATTAAGAAATTAAATAGTTACATTATGGTTTATATAATACCCTGACCCATGATGCCCAAAGGCGGTGCATTATTTTAATACATTGTCATTATTTCAAGGAATAAAATCCAAAATGTGTGATCAGTTTATAATATATGGAAAATGGATTTCATATTTGAACATTACATTACAATTAAAAACATAAAATACAACATTGATAATACTTTGATGACACCATTATTCTCCCAGATTACCACTGAATATAAATCATAATACACTTCTTGTAATACTATGAAATTAAAACATAAGAAATGAGAGATCATAGATGCTCAGTGAGGTTAAATAATACAACAGAAGATTTTATAAATAGCAGAAACATTTATGGAAAAGTTTAAAATTAAAACAAATGCATTTTAATAATTAACTTCTTCATAACATGGAAAGATTAAATCAAATAATTCCATGTAAACAACCACTTAGATATTATACTAGTTGGATAATCACATGTGATATCAATCACTAATCTCATAATAATGGAATGCATAATGTTATACATCATAACCACAACATCAAGGCCTTATTGAAAGACCATACATAAATATACAATCAAGGCCTAGTTCCAAGAAACTACATTTTATCATGAGACCTATTAATGCATCAATAGGTTGTATTGGGGCCCACACATCACTTACTATGTCCAATGCATTCCTCTTTTGAGAGGGGTAAAATATAACATAAACATTCGAATTAAAACTTGCATATGAAATGATAATAATTTAACCATAAACCATGATGGTTATCAAAATAAATCATCCATTTTCAAACATATGATGACCCCTTAAATACAATATGAAATATTTTATCATAATAAATCAACCTCAATGAGGCATAAAATCCAAAAAAGGATGTTGACATAGATGAAAATAATCTAATATGTTCATTAAAACTATTTCTGATAAATATACCTCTTTAATTTGAAATCATTTAAAATTAAAAATATTAAAAAAGAAACCCATTACTTTTTAAAATTACCATGTAATATTCTAAGGGAATCTTCAAAATGATAAGGCACCACTATGATAGATTTAACTACTTTTCCTATATAAGTTAAAAAATCATTATTTCATTAATTTTTCTAAAAATTCACAAATTACATCATTTGGAAAATGACAGAAAGATTCATTTAAAAATGTTTTACAAAAATTCACACAAGGGGAAAAATTACTTTAAACACTTTTTTATTATAATTTTAAATACATTTTTAAGAAACATGGACAGGGATGATAAATGTGTCCTAGTAGATACTTACATATAAACAACCTTATATAATAATTAGTTTACGAAATTTACCCTAATGTAAAAAAACATAAATATTTCTATTCATAATATTATTAATAAACATAAAACTATATATCAAATTTTATTTATAATTATTTATATAAATATAAATAAATATGTATGATAATATCAAAAATGTTGATATAGAGACAGGATTAGTTCTTTAAACATTCAAAGCATCCAAAACCAGATTGACCATTTAAATAATAAGCCCAATATCTTCAAATGAATATTTAAATACATTGAAGAAAAAATTATTGAGGATATCAAACAAAATCTTGTCATTACATACACCACACACAAGGAATAAGTGGTTAACATGGCTTATATCTAAAGAAAATTAAAAGTGAGACGAAATTCCCTTAATTTAGACCCGATACTCTTCATACATGTCCAAAACTAATGAATTATGTTTTTAAATAAATTACTAACTTCTAAGAGAACCATAATAATATGAAGGATATCATACATGAACTATTTATCACTTTATATTACCCATTTATTAATAATATACACGTTAAATCAACATTTTGGGTAATAATCACTTTGTCTATCATACTTGTTTTGACTTGTTATTCATGATCTTATTACTTTGATAATATTTTACCTAATTAAATAATGTATAAAATTATTTATATATCAAATATATTTCAAATATAAATTTATATAATAGATAGATATATGGAATGGAATACACCATTCATGGATATGGTAGGCCATACATACACATGAACCATGTTTATATTTTCTTATTATATTAAGTGGATGTTAGTGAATGAACGATATTTAAATATATATATATATATATATATATTATTCGAGTATAATTATTAAGTCATATATTTCATACTTGTGGATAATATATATTTTTATAATCATTCATTAATGGTGAATATGGAAGATTATTCTCATCATGTCGTGGAGATGGTAAGTTGTATATACACACGAGCAATGATATCATTTCTTTAATGATTAAATGGTATGGAATTATATGGATTATGAATAAAACCAAAATAATATCATGTTATATTTATTATTTACATCCTTTATATTCATCGTTATACTCGTAGAAATAATGTGTACATAAAAAATGAATACCATGGCGTGAATATGGTAAGCTGTACGTATGCACATAAGGTGATATTGTTTTTCATATGATGGATAAAATGAGGAATATGGTTAAATCAATATTATAATAAAATATAATTATATGTAATATAATTTATTTATTACTTTTTTATCAAAAAACATAAAAAGGGGATGTAGGAGATGAAAATAACTTTGAAAAAGGTGATTAAAAATTACCTCATTTTGGGTGTCTTATTTTTATTTGCACAAAAGGACTCCTAAGGATTGATTTACACCCAATTTATAGCCTATAGGATCAATTTAGTAATTTTGGTATAGTAAATGGTCAGGTTTTGGCCATGGAAAAAGGATTTGGAGGTATAAATTAAAGATAAGGGGAAGTTACCTTTTATAAGATAGGCGAGGGATACTTTTGGATGATATTAAAATATTAATTTATTATAAATTATTTTTCTATTAAAAATAGATCCAAAGTGATTTATTTGTAGTATATGGTGATTATGGGTTTAATTCCTCTCATCCAACGAATTTTAGTAGCATTTATGTCATAAAAGTAACATTATATTTTGGATTTAACCCTTAGTTAACCAATTTTACACGTGTCATATCTTCTTGTATTTTTACAATTTGAGGTTAATGTAGTTACAATAAAATGTAAAACTAACCCCAATTGGATCATTTAGGTTATATTTGAAATTATTAATTTCATTTGATTGAACTTCATAGTTTTTGGACTTTTATATCATTTAATAAAATTGTATTTATTTTAAATTATTATTTAGTTCAATTTTAATACTTTATAGTATATTTATTAAATATCAACCCAAGACGATAAATTTGAACCAATACATAAAATATTTCACTAAAATCTATAATTTTTCTATAATATTTGTGTATATCATTAATTAATTCAAATCATATTTCATTTAATATTATTAATATCCTTTATTTGATTGTTCCTTTAATAAATCAGTTACTGCATCATCATTGTTTCACATTTAAATTTAATTATTTAATGTCTAAAAATTATAAATAAATTATCATGATGTAGAAAAATTTAATATATTTATAATGAATATTTATATTATAATTTATCTTATGTATGAAACTATATTAAATATTATTTAATTATTAAACTCTTAATATGATAGTTTAAACTCTTCTTTAGATAAAATATAATAAATATTTTATTCTAACACATAGGATTAAATAGGATAATATTTTTTACCTAAGTTTGATTTTAGTCGAAAAACAATTATCCAATGAAATTTGGACATGTGTTCGGGTAATTTTATATTATTATAATATTATATTTCCCTTTATTTACACTATTTACCTTTAACCATGGTAAATAAAATTCAAAAGTTTCTATTTGCCAGAAACTTATTCGGATCCTATTGAAGAAAATTTTTCATACTTATTACAAACATGTATGACCATTTTTTAAAATTTAATTCACATAATCGGTAAAATTACTTTTAATGTTAATCCAAAAATGTGGCTAGAATGCAGGTAAACAGATGTTTAAAATAGTTCAATGAATATTTATACCATAATTATATAATAAAAATGATTAAAATGACAAGAATTTTGTTAATATATATATTATTTATCTATTTTAATTTCAAATAAATTTAATTTAGAATAATTATTAAAATGAAAAGATTGATTTTTTAAACAATAATGCAGTATTTTTCACTATTCATAAAAATTGAAATCTTTTAGAGGAATAAAAAAAATCCTAAGATAATTATGATATTTCAGACTTAAATATAAAGTCTATTTTACCAAATTCAATTTCTAAGAGCACATAAAATTAAATTTATCATGGTTCACAAAAGAATATAAAACTAGTTCCTTTAAGATACTAGTATTTATAAACATATAAATTTTTTTACCTAACATATAATATTATTTATAAATATGATTCATTTATGTGAAAAAATTATAAATACCATTTGAAAACGTTTTATTTCTATTTATGTTAATATTTTTAATGAATATTTTTTCTAAATATATCATTTAAATAATTTTAACACTTAAGTGTTGTTTCGCCTAAACTATGTCCTAAATGTTACAAAAGATAAGTTAGTGTTGCATGAAACAAATATTATTTAATATAATGTACCATGAAATATTAGAGTATTACATTATCCCCTACTTTAATAAATTGAATCCCCACAATTTAAACTCAAAATTCAAAACAATGGGTTGGACTTTTCAAAATATCATTATTGAAACCCCACATTGGAAAACGATTATTGAGAACACCATTTTAAAATAGTGAATAGGATGCAAAATGGTCACTAGAGATAATACATAATATGGTTCCATGTAGGAAAACATAGAAATGAAAGAAAATTTTACCCTAATGTTCTGATAGATAGTGATAGAGAACATTATTAAGAGAATTTTAATATTCATAAAGTTATAAACCTGTGATGAACCAAAGGACCATTTGATTCATTATAAATGAAAGTACTAGGAAAGGATTTTTAGTTTTATCATCATTACCCTATAGTTGAAGACTTAATTTTCTACACAGGCTAGGAACATAATGAAACATACTTACATACTTAATGAGTAAAGTTTCATCCTATAACTAATTTCAACCATAAATTCAACTTTTTATCCAATCAGTGAGTGTTCAGGATGATTTTTTCACACTTAAAGCATTAGATTCAACTTTCAGATAATCTCAAAAGTCATTAATAGAAATTTCAGTATAAGATATAATAATTTCCAAAAATAATCTCAAAAATTATATATTAAATCCCAAAAAATTCATCATTTATCATTCAAAAAATAAAAAACCATCCTCAAAAAAGTTCTATACATTGATTGAAACGCAAAATTAAGAAGGATTTGACCACATAGTCTTCGAGGATAAATTTTAACATTTATATCTGAATAAGATAACCACTTTTAATATCTCATAACAAATAGTAATTAACCTAATTACTTATTCTCCATGATCAATTTATCGTTTTCATAAATAACTATAATCGCTACCAGTCCACAACTAAATCATAGATTCTTCAAAAAAAATTAATACAACACTCATCAAATATAATCCCATAGTGTTTTATTTACTTTAATAATATAAAGTTACAAAAATAGTGAACTTATTTCAAAATTATATTTATCAATTCACTACCAAATCATTTTCCAATACCAAGGATATCCATTTCATAAAACATATGTTCCCAAAATCCACTTATTCTTATTCCATTAAATCATTTAACCAAATATAGAATGGCCTTCAACGTAGGGACGTCACGTAGGATAGTGGTAGGCATTGTACCTTTGTCTCCCATCAGTTGTGGGTTCATGACCCACGACCATGACCAATGTGATGGGTTTTCACCCTTCCCATAGTTTTCCCTTTTTTTAAAACAATATTATTTTATTGAAACTCAAAAAACAAGGTAAAATATAAATAAAATAAGCATAACATATCTTAATCACTTTCATTTTTCATCCTAAAATAGAATATCCCATTATTAACCCCTAATACTATAAATGATAAAGGTTATAAATACATTTATAATTATGTGTATCCAATAATAGACAATCTCTTCCTCGAATAACAATTTCCCAAATAAAATTTATATATAAACAAACTAAAATAACGACTCCTGAAGTAATCCCATCATCAAAAGACCATTAAGACTTTTAAAATTTTCATCATCCATTTATTTCCAAATATTTATTTCCTTGGACTAGTGGTTATCTTATAGAATATGGAAATAACATGGCTAATTCTCAAGTCTCCTCTATTTATTTAAAATTAAATAAAATGGATTCTTAGGATCAGTTTATTTTCTGTCATTGTAGTCTTCATTTTTCAAGGGAAATCATTTAATTTATGTCCTTATTTCCAAAACATAAATCATTTAGTTGTTTCATTGAGACACTTTACTGGGTGTCTCCTTCCCCATTTACTACCTGATGGAAATTGAGACATCTTTTCTATAGGGTCTTCACCGCTGGATCTCTTACGATGCTCCGCCTTTCATTTCATTAGTGAGTTCTAGAGTTGGTTAATGTATATGTAATTATTCATATTTTGGATAAAATGATTAGGAATAAACATGATATATTATATTCCTATCAAAATTCCATATTCTTGATTATCGCCACCACCGTGTCAATAATTTCCATCATGTTCGATGTTAGTATGACTTATTTTGGATCCATCCATTAACTGAATAAAAAAATGTAGAGTTTTAGTAACAATAGTTATAAAATCTTTTAATGAATATCATGAAACTACATTTTCAATCTAAAACACCTAAGTTTTCACCAATGTTTTTCATTATCATATTATATTAAAATCCTTCATATTTGTTTGTAAATAAATTGTGAATTATCTTAAGCATATCCCCTGGGAGTGTCTAACCATTTGTATAGTAAGAACCTTTTTCATGTACCAGGTTACCCTGAAAAAAGCCCATAACACCTTGTTGAAGTATTAATCCATGGTAAATATGTTCCAGAATAATATCCTCTTATAGTATCCAGATAGGGATATATTTTCTAGGAATATCCACATATTATCTACATTACCAAAATTCATGGATGTTCCTATATACATATCCTCAAAGTATATCTCAGGATTATAATCCCTAATTTATGTTTTCAAAATCTAGTTTCCAAGGTTGTTTCAAAACATAATTTGATAAAAAAATGTAATGCCCTGACCCCAGATACCTAGAGAGGGTGAATTATTTAAATACATTGGCTTGATTACAAGGAATGAAATCCTGAAGGACCTATCAATTTATTATCATTGGATAAAAGATTACATATATGAACTTTAAATTAAAAATAAAAAAATAAAATATGACATTGATAATAATTTTTTAATGCCACTATTTTACTATCTTATCCTTGCATATAAATCATAATACTCTTCTTGGAATCCTAGAAAAATAAAACATAATAATGGGGTGAACTCAGATTCTTAAAAAGGTTAAACAATACAACATAAGTATTCATAAATAAGAACAATCTTTTAAGGAAAGGTATACAATTAAAACATAACCTTTTTCGAAATTAAATTCTTCAAATTATGAAAATATTTAATCAAATAATTCCATTTAAACATTCACATAGATATTCTACTAGTTGAAAAATCACCTATAATATCAATAAATAATCACAAAATTAGGGAATTCATAATGCCAGAAATCATAACCACAACATCAAGGCATTATGCCAATACCCTACATAAACATATCATCAAGGACTTTTTCCAAGACACTTATTTATTTCATGATACCTACCGATACATCAATGGGCTGTTTCGGGCCACACCGATCAGTTACGAAGTCCAATGCACTCCTCATATGAAAGCGGTAAAACATAACATAAACTTTTGTATTAAAACTAGTATACAAAATGTTAATAATTTAACCACAACCCATGAATTCTATCAACATAACACATCTATGATCAATCATATCATAATCCATTCAATTCAATATTAAAGATTCTATCATAATAAATAAACCTCAATTAAGCATAAAATACAAAAAATGATGTTGACATAGATGATAATAATATTATAATTTCATTAAAACTCTTTGGGAGAAATATCCACTTTTAATTCAAAATCATTTAAATGACATGAAATTATAAAAGAACATTTATTTTTGAAAATAACCACGTAAAATTGTATGGGGATATTCAAAAATTTAAGGCATCAAGATGGCAGGAATAACCACTTGCGCTGTATAAGTTAACAAACATTCTTCCCTTAATTTGTAGAAAAATTCATAAATTACCTAATTTGAAAAAGGAAGGAAATATTACTTTGAAAATGTTTTAAATAAAGTCAAACATGGGTAAAAATGAATTTAAACAGTTTTCTATTATAATTTGAAATACATTTTTATGAAACATTGACATGTATGGTAAATGTGTCCTAGTATATACTTACGTATAAACAACCTCATATAATAATGGGGATGTCAAATTAACACTTATGTAGAAACCTTAAAAGATTTCATTTTGAATTTTTTTTGAATAAAATTATAAATAGACAAAATATATTTTTTATAATACTTTATATACATATAAATAAATATGTAAGATAACATTATGAATATTCAAATGGAGAAAGGTTTAATTCATAAAACATTTAATGCATACCATAAAACATTGAGCATTTAAATAATAAGACAAATATCATAAAATGAATATTTAAATACCATGAAGAAAAATTTATTAATGATATCAGACATAATAGGGGTGGTATATACACCACCCACAAGGAATAAGTGGTGAACATGGCTTATATCTCATGAATATTCAATGTGAGATGAAATTCCCTTGGCGTAGGTCTGACACTCTCCGTGCATGTTTGAAACTCATACATAATATTTTTAAACAGATTATTAACCTCTATCAGAACCATGATAATATTTATTATATCATAAAAGATTAATTTGTGATTTTATATTACTTTTTCAATAACAATTTCCATGTCAAAGGAACATTTTGGGTAATAATCGCTTTGTTTATCTTGCGTGTTTTGACTTGTTATTATTGATCTAATTACATAGATCATAATTTATAGAATACCGTATTGTATAAAATTATATATATATCATATATATTTATAATATAAATATACATAATATAATGATATATGAAATTGAATACAGAGTCCATGGAGATGAAAGGTCATACGTATGCATGAACGATGTATCCATTTTCTTATCGTATTGAATAAAATAAAGTGAATGAACTATATGTATATAAATATATTTATATATATATTATTGAATTTTAATTTTTATGTCATATATTTCATACTTATTAATGGTATATATTTTGATAATGATTCATGAATGATGAATGTTGAAGATGAATCTCATCATGTCGTGGAGATGGTAAACCGCATAATCGCACTAGTGATGATAACATTTACTTGATGTTTAAATGGTATGGAATTGGATGGAATATGAATTGTAAAGATATAATATCATGTTATATTAATTGTTTCATCCTTTATATTCATCTTTATACTGATAAAAATAATATGTACAGGAAAAATAGTTTACAACATGACGTGGAGACGGTAAGATGTATGTACGAACACATGGTGATATTGTTTCTGTAGGATGGATAAAATGAGGAATATGGTTGTCCCATTAATATAATTACATATCAATATATGTATTATAAAGGATTTATTAGTTCGATATTGAAACAATATATACAGCAGATGTTGAAGAATAAAATAACTTTGAAAGAGGTGATAAAACAATTACCTCATTTTTGGGTTTCGCCTTTTAATTTGAACCAAAATAGATCCATAGGATTGATTTGTTCCAAATTTATGTCCAATGTGATTAATTGAGGGATGTTGGGAGAGTTAATATGAATGTTTCGACTATCTAAAAAGTATTTGGAAGTTTGGATTAAATATAATGATAATTTCTCTTTTATAAGACAGTTGAGTAACACTTTTGGAAGATCTTAAAATGTTAATTTATAATAATTTTTTTAAAATAAAATAGATCCAAAATGATTTATATCAAGTATAAGATAAGAATGGGTTTAAATACACTCATTAAATAAACTTTTGACATGTTTAGGTTATAAAAGAAACCTTATCATTTGGATTTAACCCTTTGTTAAACATTTTAACTCTTACTGTGTCTTCCTGTATTTTTTCACTATAGGGAACATATAGTTACTATAAAATGTAAAAATAATCCCAATTGGATTATTTATGACATATTTTACATTTTAATCATTTTTTTATGACCCATATATTTTTTTGGTTTATATATTTTTTAATAAATTAGTATTTATTTTAAAATATCATATATGTCAATTTCAATACTATTTAGTATTTTCATTTTTAAAAATATAAAAATAATAATAACATCAAACCAAAAATTCAAATATGTCACTAAAATATATATTTTATTCATAAAATTAGTGTATGTCCTTAATTAAGTCAAATTATATTTATTTTAATATTATTAATACCATTAATTTAATTCTTCCTTTATCAAATCAGGCACCACATCATCATTGTGTCACAATTAAATTAAATTATTTAATGTCTAAAAATTATATATAAATTATCATGATGTAGATAAATGTATTAAATTTAAAAATAATATTTATAGTAGACTTAATCTTTTTCATCACCCTATATCAAAAATAATTTAATTATCAAAATTTTAATATGACACTTTTAACTCTCCTTTAAATAAAATATAATAAATGTCTTAATCTAACACAATTAGATTAAAAAAGATCATATTTTTATGTAAGAATTATTTTGGTAGGAAAAAATTATCCAATGATATTAAGACAAGTGTTAGGGTAATTTTATATTATTATAATATTATTTTTACGCTTAATTACAATATTTACATTTAATCGTGGTAAATAAAATTGAAAAGTTACCATTCCATAAGAATAATTTTGATCATATTGAACCAAATTTTTTATACCGATTACAACTATATATGTATGTTTCTTTAAAATTGAATTCACAGAAGTGGTAAAATTACGTTGAATGTTAATATGTAAATGTGGCTAAAAGGAATGTAAAAAGACTCTAAAAAAAGTTCAATGAATTTTTATATCTAATTCTATTATAAAAATTATTAAAATAACCTAAATTGGGTTAATATATGTATTATTTATCTATTTTTACTTTAAAATAAATTTTAATGAAAATAATTTTTAAAATGAAAAAAATGGTTTTTTGAAGAATAATGCAGTGTTTTTCACTATTCATCCAAAATGTTAGGCTTTCCGAAACATACCAAAAATTATCCCTAAGCTAATTTTGTTATTAAAAATTCAAAAATGAAGTCTATTTTACCATGTTAAATTACTAAGGGTGTCTAAAATTAATTTTATCAATGTTCATAAAAGGATATAAAAGTAGATCATTCAAGAAAATAGTATTTATAAACATATAACGAATTTACTAAAACATATACAGTTCATTAATTAATTGTTTTATTTAAATGAAAAAAAATTAAAAATATAAAGAATATTTATTAATATTTATGTTACTATATTTAATGATTTTTTTATTAATATATCATTTAAACAATGTAAACACTAAGGTGTTGTTTTGCAGAAACTCAATCATTTATGTTACGTAAGCCAAGTCGGTGTTGCGTGAAACACAAGTTATTGAAGATAAGGTACCCTAAAATATTGGTGTGTTAAATTTTATATACAATATTATGTAAATAATTTAATAATTAGATTTATTATTGCACTTAATTAAATTTCAATCATCCTTATATTTGAATTTAGAATAATTAAACTTTTCTCTATAAAAACAGATTTTTTCTGATAATCGTTTTGTAGTGTATAATGTTCATACCTTTTAATTAAGTAAAAAAACCTGAAGAATATTTTTTAAAAGTAAACTTATTTTATATAAATAAATAAATTTAAATTCATATTTATAATATAATAATTATTATAAATGGATTTAATATAAAATATCTTTTTATTAAAAAATTCACTTCTTGAAAACCTTCTTTTTCGTCCCTCCTATAAGATTAAATTTTAATGAAATTTCTCTAATTTTTTTATTTGAATATGGTAAAATTGAATGAATAAGTTTTGTCATAATATTTTATATTATCTAATATGGTGAACTAAATTATTTACCAGAATGAATAGCGAAACTAGTAAAAATTACATACTATAGTTAAGGTGAAAACTTGTTTACATTGTCGTGACACCAAAAATATAATGTTAAAAATGAAATAATTTTTCTTCTAAATTCCATGTTAAGAAAATATTTTTATGATATAATTTCTAATTATTTATAAGATTTAATTTTTATCCTTTTTTTAATTTGAAAACTGCATGACATGTTTTCCATTTCGAAAAATACAAGTGTTACACCCACCTCACATTTAAAATACCACACCTATCATCTCCTATTGTAAACATAAAACCATTTTAGTTCATATAATACCTTAAAAAATCACATAAAATACCCCTCAACTCATCCAAGAAGTCTAATTTTGGTTAAAATGGGATTTTAATAACTCATTTTTTATAATCTTCAATACATTGTCCAAGAAGAGGTAAATATCCCAACCATGTGTTTTTATTTATTTTTCATCTTCCAAATCATTAAAATATTATTCAAATATGAACATATAATAATAAAAGAATATAATATATATATATATATATATTTATATTTTAAATGAATAATCTGAATTTATATCCACTTCGTTCAAATAGGATACAAAATCATAATTAGAGTGTACGGAGGACTACCGCCTCATGAATTGATTCCATTCATTTTTTATCATAACCTATAATGGATTGATATAATGATGGATTTAAATTATATATGTTAAATTTATAACATAATTTTAATTTTTTAGATATTATATCATATATACCTTCTTACATTAAGTGTTGTGTGTCATACAATAACATCCCTCTTGTGTATTGCAAAATGCCACCTAATGAAGCGATGTGATTCTTTTTTCACTAATTCATTACATATAAGGTAATAAGGATAAATTTTATCAATATATTAGATATAAAAAAACTAAAATTATATTCATGAAATATTTATGGTTCTTAAAATATAATATATTATTTTTTTCTTAACCTGAAGATTGATAAGGTTATTCATGTACATGTGGATTGTCGCATCAATAAAGAAATGAAATTATTTTTTTCATCCCCACATTAGATGGATGATATATATAATTCAATTTAATGAAATTATATTTTATTTATAATATAATTATCATTATTAAATTATAATATGATATATAATATATTCCCATACTGATCATTGAAAAATTGAAACGTTACTCATGCATTTGTATGGCATACACTCTCCATGATCATATCATATTTCATTTTACATAACCCTTTTATTTTATTGATTTTAAAGAATAATTAATCTATAAATATGATAATTTTTTCATGATAATTTTTTCTTATATTTTGAAGTAATTAATTCATCGACCATGGTCACCACACCTGATATGTTTTGAAATAATGAAACTAACATTCTCAAAACACTTGATGAAAACTTAACTATTTAATATTTTTAATATGTCATTAAAATAAAATAAAATAAAAGATTTAATTATGATTTATTATAAATATATAAGGATATTAATAAATAAAATAATTTTTATGCTTATTATATAAGAGTTAAAGGATATATATGGAATTTTAGGCTCAATGTACAGGATTTGCATCTCACATTTTACTTCTATTTGGATCATTCCATATTAAACACCTACATCATTAATGTGGGTTATATAATAGATAGAAACGTTTTTTATGATTCATATTCTCAATATTATGGGGATTTACATATCTATTTCTGTATCTTTCTTTCATGTGGTTTATATTTAATATGATAGGAAAGCTGTAATAGATTTTTTTCTTAACTTTTATTCTCTGGGAAATACATCATGTTATCTAGATATATTTTTTATGAGGTGTATATATTGACACATCATCATTTTATATCATGAATCTCCTTTTATTTAATATATTTTAATTTTAATTTTATTTTATTACTTTATGGTGATTAAAATTCTATGTTACCAAAATGGTAAGGGTTTTATAATACACTATCATCATTTGTCAGTGCAGTATATAATTATATTTATGATGATGTAATATTATGATCCATCTCTAAAGAAAATAATTAGTTTTCTTATCCTTTAGTCATTTCATAATAATTCATGTTTTCCCTTCATTTTACATTGTTTATATACTCATGTTTTCAATAGGATGTTTTTCTTAAAAATCATATGTATTTCTCTCTTTGGTTAAATTCCATTTGCAACCATTTTTTTCTAATTTTATTATCAATAAATATTTTAAATTTTTTCAAAATGAATAATAAATTTTATTTTTTCCAATGTTATAATTTTATAAAAAAATTATGGAATGAAATCTTCATTCCATCTTCCAAATAATTTTTATTTTATTTTAACAAAAAATGTGAAAATAATATTTGTTTTAAAATGTACAGCATGAACAAATTTCCCATTTTGATGACCATTTTTTATTTGATGATTCATTTATAAAATTTCAGGGAAAATAATTTTTATTTGTATTTTTTCAAAACAAAATTTCAATGTTGAAAATATATTTTCCCTAGGAAATGTATTAAATGATTTTAAATATTTTATTATATGTTTCCATGGATTCTTCCAAAAAAATTCATAATATTTTATGGGTCTTTAGATTTTAAAGAGTGATTTTCAATATGAAAAGGATTTTTTAATCAAAGTGAATTTAATGATATTTTAATGGAATTTTCATTCTTAAACTTTAATAACCATGGTTCTTACTTCTACTCCAAAAGAGATAATTTTTATTGACATCATCCATATTATTTCTCTTAATATATAAATATTCATTCGAAGATATTTTTATATAACATATTATTTTTCCAAGGGATCTTCAATTTTCAAATAGATTATTTTGGAATCATTTTTTAAGTGTTTATAATGTTTCAATGGTATTATTATGGAAGTCATTTAATTTTAATGGGGTTAATCATGTTGCAAAAAGATTGTCATGGAACCTATTTCAATTCCATGGGATAATCAATTTTTGAAGATATTTAAATGTGACACAATTATGCTCCATGGTTTAATGAATTTATAAAAGGAATTATGATTGTTTTTATGAGATTTATGTTGAAATATATGATCTATTTAACATATTGTATTTCATATTCATGTGTATTATATACGATGGGAGAGCCCATATAATATTGGATGATCCCGATACAACTTATATGATGGGTGTGCTCGTATGGAACTCTAATGAATTTTTTAATGATTATTTTGTCTTTATAATTACATTGGACGTTGGATGTATGGTAATTATAATTCTAAGGGATATTTAGGGGTTCTATATTAATGATGTAATAAGATACCAAAACATATTATATGGCCTTTATATGGGTATATATTGTTTTCTTTGGTCATGATTTATATCTAATGTATTTTTATTGTTCATTTTGTGACTATTCTGATTTCTATTTCCTTATTCAATGTTTCATTATAGATGATTTAAATTTTGATAGTTATGAGTTATTCTATGATCCATGTATGTACTCTGATTATGTTCGCATAAACTCATGCATTTATTATTCTCATTGATGAAATTAACTTTTTAATTTATATATTTAAGCTTAATATGAATTTGATCAAAGCTATATTATTGTCCCTTTTTCCTAGTTTACCAAGAATTATGTTCAATGAATTATGGTTCAAAGGATTTATTATGGATTATGATGTTGGTTCAATATAAAATAAGAAAAGCTAGGTTTTGGAAAAAAATTGATTTAATGATATGGGTATTGTTTATGTATGAGTTTTTCCTAAGTATAAATAACTGAAAAAATAAAATCACCTTGAGAATGTAAGAAATTCAAAATTTATATTTCAAATTTTTAGTTTATTATGGTGGAAATTAGGTTATATTTATCCATTTTAATGTTGTAAGTGTAGTGTTTATAATTTCAGCAATGAATTTGGGAGTGCTAGTTCAGAGCTATTGTATTTGTCATTAGAGGAGGTTTTAGATAAAAGTTTATTTTTTTTGTTTTCATGTTTCATTTCCTTAAGAGTAATTTATTCCATCATAGGTTTATATGATTAAATATGATCATAATTTAAATGCACTATAGATGATATTTAAAAGTGATTAATGAAATTTTAGGAGATGTTTTACTAGGTTTATATATATTTAAAACTTTTTCTTGATGTGAAGTGTGAATTTAAATTTTGTGGAAATAATATTTAAGGTACTGATAACCTATTGGTTTTATATGGTATTTATCATTGAGGTGAATATGGAACTAATGTTTTATCAAATAGATAACCAAGCAATTAAATAGTGATTTGTTGAATAAATGATTAAAATTGATTTTTTAAAAATACATTTCTATATTTATTACCATAAAAGTTCAATGGAATGATATAACATTTGAGTCTAAAACACCCTTAATTGTTGAGGTTATTTAAGAATGATTTATTTTGATATTTGGGTATTACTATTGAATTTTTTAGATTAATGTATTATTTGATCATATGATCGTTTCGTCATGTTCGTAAACTTTATAACATGTGCTAAAGTTTTTAGTTTTTATTATTTTCTAAATATAGGGGAGTATATTTTTAATCCCTTTAATGGTTATATGGTCATTTAAAATATTATTTTAGTGATTTAGGCATAAAAAATAATTTTGAATACACATCCTTTGCAGGAAATAATGGTATTATGGTGGAAATTGATAACCGGATGAAATTATTATCATCATGTATGTATATTAACTTCTTCTATTATAATGGATGGTAAATTTATGGATAAAAACAAGGGAAATGATCTTGTAACAAAATTTAATCCCATAACCACCATTTCAGTCGAAAACAATGATGCTTTTCAAACCTTTATAGTTGTTAAATCTCTCCAGATCATTCAATTTCATGTGATCAATGATTTCTATCACTGAAAATTACTATTTAAACATTAAAACTTTATCCCATGAATTAATATTCAATTCTTATCCATGTTATTTTTTTAATCCATGTGTGTTTTATTCCTTATAACGCCCAGAGTCAATTGTTTCTCCTACAAAGAGGGTGTTTTATTTACCCATTTTACTATGTGGGTTTGCAACATAGGTACTTTTTTTCAAATGTAAAAACATTGATTACTAAGTTGAATTTCATATTTATGGGATTAAATTTATTAATGGGGGTGGATTTAACTCCTCAATATTTTAATTCAAGAGTTTTATGTTCGACATCATATTCTACATGTAATGTCGAGCTTAAACAACCCATAAAATATATAACCATTATATACTTGCTATTAAATTGGTTCATATAGATATTATTAACTAATTTATTAAATATTTATATATATGAATATGTATATAAAAGTCCTAAAAAATAGAAATAATTGATATATTTTTATCAAATAATAAATCTGTTTTAGTAAGGTGATTTTATTGTTTAAAAATATGTTTTCTTGAAAAATGTTTTATTTCTTTTTGTTATAAGATATTATAATAAATTTTTATAAGATTGATAAAATTTATCTTAAAAAAAATATTTTTTAAATCATTATATCAATATTATATTATTATAATATTATAGTATTTTTATAGAATATATATTTTATAGTAAATAGTAGAAAAAGCTATTTTTTTTGTAAAAATGTCATTTCATTTCAAAAAAATTAAGTAATTTAATATTCCAATTTTTTTTGAAATTTATTAAATATTTTTATATTATTATATATTAATTTTTATTAAATATAAGTATATTTTGGTTATACTTATATTAGATTTTATTATAAGTAAATTTTTGGTTTTAAAAACAAGTTTTTCTAAGAACTGTTTTGAAGTGGATAACATTTCTCAATTTTAGTTAATTAAAACAACACCCAAATTAAAAATTAAATAGAATAAGTTTAAATATTATATATCATTAAATATAAATTTTTATTCAAATGATAATTATTATTTTTCATTGAGTTAATATAAAATCATTTGTTTCTTGAAAAATACACCTCTTGAAAACATACTTTTCGATCAAGTATTCGAGATTAATTTTAAATTACGTTTTTCCATATCTGTAAATAGAATTTTGTAAAAGGGGTTATATATTAAATAATAATAATAATTTATATTCTCTAATAATATGAAATTTATTTTAAAAACAATGAATATTGAAAACAACAAGATTTAACTACTGCGGTAAAGGTAAAAACTGGTTTACCAGGGGTTAAATTAAACATAATAATTTTAAAAATGACCTAAAAAGTATAAAAAGAATTTTATGGAAATATATCCACCATATAATGTCTAAGTCTGTATAATGGTTCATTTAGGTGCCTTATTGTATGTGAAAAAGTGGGTACACCTTTTCCTTTTTGAAAATTACAAGTGTGCCACCCACCTTTCCTATAAATGGATGAATCCTTTCCTTGACAATTTAAACATTTAAACCATATTAGATCCAAAAAAACCAAAAAAAATAACTTTAATAATTTCCTAAACTAGTCTTAGATCTCTTTTTTTCTTTCAAAAGTCATTATAAGAAAACTATTGGCATAATCTTAACGAGGTGATACATGAAGAGGCAAAATTTAGATCTATGTTTTTTTATTTCATTTCTTCTTACACCTCCTTAAATGATTCAAAACATATTATAAAATAACTTAACAAACTTATAATGTAAACATATATATTATTATAAAATGGAATAATCTAACTTCAAATCTTCTTCATAAAATTGGATATGTTGTAATAATTCATGTGTACGATAAAATACCACTTTGCCAAAAAAATGTCATTCATTTTCCATCATCGTCTCTCATGTGTTTATATAACAATGTAAATAAAATATATATGTGATATATATAACATATTAATATTTATTTATATATTATATCACATATACGATATTATATTCTTCTCAATGGTCGATAATATAATATTGTCCATGTGAAAAGAAGACTACTGCCACACGAAGTGATATGATTCGTTTCTCAATAATGTTTTACATTGATGATAATAAGGATAAAATTAATGAATTTATGTCATATAAATTAAATAATAATTTTATTAATGACACATTTTTCATTCCAAAAAAGATAATATATCATTTTATTTCTTATAGTGAAAAATGATAACATTGTTCTCGTACACGTGGACTACCACATATATGAATTAATGTGAATATTTTTTTTATAATTATATCAAAAGAATGATAAATATAAAAATATAAAAATATATAATATTATATTTATTATATTATTATCATTATATTGAGGAAAAATAATACCTACCGTATTTCCATAAATATCATTAAAAAATGGAATTGTTACTTATTCATACGTACACCCTACCATCTTCATGGTCTTAACATTGATCAATTTTTTATATCTAATTTTAATGATTGGTTTTAATAGTATAATTGATGAATAAATATTATAAATATTTAATTAATATTATTGTGTACATTTTGATACAATGACCTATTTTTGTATGGTAAAAAAACTGAATCAGTTTTGAAATAGTGAACTAAACAACTCAAAACCCCCGACATGAGCTTAACAGATCAAGTATATTAATATTTAATTAAAAAAATGAATAAATTATTTAATTATAATTAATTAATACCATAAATGGTTCTTTATGAATCAAATAATGTTTCTAAAATTATTATAAATGATTTAAACGACATATAATGAAATTCTGGGCTCAAGGTAAGGGCTTTCTGTCAAACTTTTTTACTTCAATGAGACATGAAATATTCAAAAATATTTATTTTATGTGATGTATATACTAAAAATAATGTTTATTTTATTATTATATTGATAATTATGGGTAATTACAGGTAAATTTTATGATCTCTCTTTCATGGGGTTTACAGTTCAAAAGATACCAAACCTATAAAGGAATTTTGTCTCAGTTTGTCTTCTTTGGAACATACATCAAGTTATCCACATATCTTATATTATTAGGTGAATATAGAACCCAGTCTTCATGTTATATGATGAATCTCCTTATATAAATGATATTTTATTTTTCATTTAATGCTATTATTTTATGGGGATTATGATCTAATATTAGTAATGTGGTATAGCTTTTATGATAAAATATTATTATTTATCCGGATTGTTTATGATTATATTTTAGATGATGGAATATTATGATCAATATCTCAAAAATATATATATTTTATTCTATTATGGTTACTTTATGAGAATATATGTTTCCATTCAATTTTTTATTGTATACTAATATATTTGAATGAATTATTTTATGAAAAACCATGTTTACATCTATATTCGGCTAAAAACCCTTTTTCTTCCAATTCCATGTTTTCACATTAAATTTTTCAAAAATATTTTAAACCATAATAAAATTATTTATAAATTGAAAATTTGCCCAATTTTGAATTTATTAAATTGTTTTGGAATGAATCATCATGTCAATTTGCAAACAATGCTCATTTTTTAGTTTACATAATCTTTGAAATGAATCATTATTTTAAAATTTATGGTATGAAAAGAATTTAATTCCATAATGACCATTATTTTATTTGAATATTAATTTATATGGTTTCGAGTTTATTTTCAAATAAATTATTTTTAAAAAAAATTTACGTTTTAAAATATTTATATTATAGATAAAATTTTATTTTCCTTAAGAAATATTTTCAATAATTTTTGATGATTACATTAAATGTTTCCATGTTTTTTTTCAATTAAAATTATTTTAAAAATATTTTTGGAAGTTTGATTTTTCTGAAATTCATTTTCAAAAGAATTTTTTTTCTTCTTCAAATTTCATTAATGATATCTTTAAAGTATTTCCATTGATCTATGCATGTAACAATTGTTTATTTTATGATCCAATTGGTATTTTTTTAATGATATCATCATGATTTATCCTATAGTTTTATTAACATGGTTTTAAATATGTTTTTGTGGGACATGTTTATTTTTAACAGGTTAATCATGATTCAAATTTATTATTATGCAACATGTTGCCTTTTCACATCTTAATCACATGTCAAATAGATAGTTATAGAGCTTGTTTCCTTGATATGAGTCAATCACATTTCAAATATATTCATATGGATTAAATATTTTTCCACTGGTGACTCATGATTCAAATATTTTTATATGGATCCCATTTATTCTTCATTGGTTAACCATGTTTAAAAGTTATTGATATAGGAACCATTTCTTTTAAATGGTTTAATAAACTTAAAAATGTATTAATGGTTGTTTTTATGAGTTTTATGATTAAATATAAGATATTTTTTCCTCATTCATGTAGTAATTGTTGTACATTATATATGATGGGTACACCTAGATATCCTTGGGAGAGCACGATATAGCTTATGAAATGGGTGATCTTAGATAACACTCTGAATAATTTTCAAATGATTTTATTCTATAAATAATTATATTATATGACATTCATATGTTTATTCCAATTTCAATGGTTCATTAAGGTTGTTATGATAATGATGTTCCAAAATTCCAAAAAAAATCTATATTCCTTCCATGAGTATATAATTTTTCTTTTGATCAATATTGATATCACATGGTTCATGAATATTGAGTATAATGAATCTTTCCATTGTTAATTCCCCATTCTATGATTCATGATTGATAATTCATTTATTTAAGAGTATGAGTTCTATAATTACTCACTCATGTACTATGATTATATCATTGTACCATTATGAAATTATTAGTATCATTGATGAAATTAAATAGTTAGTGCTAAGGTTTACCTTTAACAATCATTTGAGATCACCCATCTCATTTTTCATTTTACACAGGTTATCATGAATGATGTTGAATTAATTATGATTAGAAGGATTTCATATGTTTGATGATGATGATATAATGTTAAATAATAAAATTTTGGTTAATTGGGATAAATTATCATTTAAATACACATTTATTTTTCATATTCGAGTTTGTCCTAATTTTTTAAAACACTAAACATAAATTTTCATTAATAATGTAAGTGATCTAATATTTTATTTTGATATTTTAAATTTTTTATGGTGAAAATTGGTTCAATTTCATCAGTTTCAAATACATGAATGTAATTTTTATGATTTTATCACTAGATACGGGAGTGTAGGTTTGATGATTTAAAACCCTATATCCCAATGACTATAAAAAATGTGCACAATCTACTATATCTAGTAATATATAAATTATATAAGCATAAAATGTGGTTATGGCTAATCTTTCAACAAGACATGCCAATCACTTCACACCTAGAACATAATTAGAGGATCCTTCGTGGTATATCAAAATAATTCCTACAATGTTTCCCCAAATAATATTTCTACCCTATTTCATGATATCACCCTATATAGAAAATAGTAATATAAAACACAGTCTATTACCCAAAAAACACATTATATTGTTAGGGTTTCATATATCCTTACTCGTTAATTCACTACCTACCCACTCTCTATGAATAATAAAAATATAAATACGATAAAATATATATTTAGACAATAATAGAAATAATAATTCAACATGAAACATAAATTTGAAAATGTATAATACCATTTAAAATTTATATATTAAAAACAATATTTCTTATGGTAGAAATGTTAAATAATAAAACTCCACTTTTTTACAAGGATAAAAATCTTATATAGTAATGTGAATGTCCTAGGGATTTTATATTCCATGAATGATTCAATAACCTGTATCTCATTACACTCCAGGAAAGGAATCAAAATAATAATTGATAAATAAAACATAACATTTCATAAATATCCAAAATTTTAAATTATGAAATCCATAAACAACAATAAAATCCATAGTTATAGGGAATTACTCATACATGGATTATCTATCACCAATATTATTTCCCATTTAAATTTTTTAGAAAATTATATCTCAAAATATTATACCCATATAAAATAAAATGAAAACAAAATTTTGAATCCACTATGTAATTTCCCCAACTCATTCAACAGTAATGGAATTGAATCATATGGAATTACATGAATAAAATCTTGAATCCCCATATTCCAAATATTGTCATATAGTAGTAATGTTTTCTAGATATTTTGGGTATACTATACTATATTGATCATTCAATAGTGAATGTCAATCCATTTAATAATAGTAAACTATCAGCATATTATAACAACATAATATGGATTCTAAATCTATAAATAATCTATTAAAAAATTAAAAATATATATCAATTTATAATTCCACAAATATATCAAAGTCATACATATGTAAATAGGATATCCCCTATTCATGATAATATACATTATTTTCCAAAAAGAACAAAATAATAGTGACATCATCAAAAGAAGTTCTGAAACCTTACATTGTACAATCTCACACTCTAATATTATTTATGATTTATCCATATACAATAAATAATTGTTCCTCACTTGGATCTTTAATCATGATATATACTATAGAAATTGGATTCTTATATAGTATATGAGTACAATCCTATTTGAAAATAACAACAGAGTCCCAATAAAAATCTAGAATATATAATTTTATTCACTATATGATATGTTAAACAAAAAATCATACAAATGATTTACCCAATCAAATAATTAAAGGATCCATATCCATTTTAATGAGAAATAATACATTCTTCAACTAGTTCTATAATGTTATAATACTCCCATATTATAAAAAAAACTAGTTGGGGGAAAATTTATGTCATGCTCGGAACAAGGAGCCCCTAAACCAATGCCCCAAAATGGTTCACCAGAAGACCTCAAGTGCTCATCCACATATTCCATAGGCTTCCAATTAGAAGAAAGGGTCTGATGAGACATTTTTCGAGACTATACCATCTTTATTATATAATTCCACAATATATATTATATTAGATGAAAGAAGCAATATACATAATAAACAAGAATCAAAAAATTATTTCCCAATACTGGGAACATGACCACAACAAAAAATAATCATTCAATGTCATGTCATGCAATGCCAATTGAGAAGGAAGACCCCAAAATAAGGACAATATAAAGAATCCACAAAATGGGTCCTGAAACCAACTCCAATACCCTTATCTATACACATTCTTGAGCCATAAAATCACCATCTATCATAGGTACCTTTTCCTTGTCCTGACTAGAAACCATGAAATCTACTCTAGAACCCAAATTGTGGCCTGAGAAAGGTTTGATTACAACCTAATTGGCCACCACCAATGATTAATATGAAATATCATATTTTAATATGAATGCATGATTGTGAAAAACTAAAAAATAAACAAAAGATAAATCTGGTACTATTATTTAATTGGTTTTATATTATCCACCATCATCATTGGATACACATGTTACCCGTATTCATACCAAATAATTCATTCTATGTTGGTCTACTAAACAACATAAAAATGGAATCATATTACCTAAATCACGAGGAATTGATTCACAAGAAAAAGATAAAAAATGTTCCTCAACGAACCAGTTCATGAATTCACAACACATGTGTTTTTGAGGGTCATGGAGCCTCAGTGTAACACACTAACCCCTAAAATACCTCTGTTGGTCCTAGAGCATCAATCTAGAATGACCTGAAAGAGTATATCCTTAGTCTAACACCCCACTCATACCACATATTCACATGATATTTATTCAATAATCCTTATTCACATTAACCATTTAAACATAAATTTGATTACTCATTTAATACTTTCATGTTAAAAAACACCACCTTATACCACTCATCAAGATAAAAATAATTTTAATTGATTTCATCCCACACAACCCTGAATTTTTCTTTTATCAACATAATTCTATGTAAATAGCATATGGACACACCAAGGGGTTCATTTGGTTCTGCTAACTCATACTCAATGAATCCTGTGGGGAACATGCGGGGTTAAATTCAATATTAAATTAACCCAAATACTATTCAATACCAATGAAAAAAAATATTTGAAAATAATATAGATCTAGAATAATGACAAATAAAAATAAATTATAGTATCAATACTATACAATAATACATGTGAAGAACCAACATTAAATTCCAAATCAAATCTCACTTAACCATAAAATTTGATTTGATCTCAAATAACCATCAACTCCCCATCCTATAATCTATTAAAAAAACATGGTTTTAGAGATTAAAATGGTGAGAAACAATAAAATATGTAATTTTTCATTAAAATAAGGAATGTTTACTTTTTGAAATACCAAGACCATCATTTTTTACCCAACCAAAATACAAACAACAAAAAATCTATGTATTATCATCCTTTTGAAGCTTTGGAGAATAATGTTCATTACTTAGGACATGGTTGAAGAATGGGGAAATAAATGAGTTTATAAACCATAAAACCTATAGTGTCAAAAATTGTAAATTCCCACTTTTAATGAGGCATAGGGAGTGTTTTAAAAGTTGGTGAAACCATGTGCCAATCATGCACCACCATATTTCTAAAAGGCGGATTGGTTGCTCAATCTCCTAGGATTCCCCCATAGTTTGGAAAACTATATATTGGATATAATAAATGACTATTTACAAGGTCTAAAGGTTTTAGGATACTATAATGTATGGTTTCTCAAACATAAACCTGTATCCTATTGCAGGGATGATTATGGGCCTTTGTTAAAAAAATAGTGTACCAATCCTGTTGCATGCACTAAATGGACATTAATTCCCAAATTTTGTTCCTATAACCTTTATAACCCCCCCCCCAAGACCCCTAAAACATTCAATAAACCTTTTATTATTACAGTAAATTGAGTTTAAAAAAAATAAATAAGAACATACCTAAGAACCTACTCAAATTCTTACAACCACCCCACCTTATAACGACTATTCCTCTCGATACACACCCAAATATTTCTAAGCCTAAAAGGAGAAGGATCAGTACACTTGGTATGTTTATCCACCTTCTTCTCCTAATTAACCACCGAAACACCACCATGATTCCATAACACTAAAACTAATGGAAAAAACCTACCTCATAATACATTTTACTGGTGATCCACAATATTAATCATTTTATTTTCAATGGATTCATCAATAAAAATATCAATATAATCCATAGGGATCCCATGGGATGTTTTAGGGTGATAATTTAGAATCTATGACACATTAAAAATATCATTCATGGAACTCTATAGTTGTGGAATCACCGATCAGTACATCACCAGTCTTATCCTCCCCAAAAACCCAAACAACCCTACATTCCTAGGAACAAAACTTTTCTATTTCTAAACCTGATTATTAAAAAATCATAGAGACACCCATGAAACAAATTATCACCCATTTAAAAATAAATATTTCCATAACTCTGAAGAACATATTTCATCTAGAAACTATGAGCTGTAGCATTACAATTTTGAATCATAAAAACTTTCTTTAACGTGTCCTGTATGAGGTGCATCCCATGGAAACCTAATTTCACATCCTCAATCCAAAATTAAAAATTTCTACATGAACTATCATAGATCTCCTAATATGGTATGATTTTAATATTGTTCTGATAATTTATGTTATAGTAAAACTCGGTGATATCCAAGAGTTTTTCCGTATTCCCACAAAAATCATGGACAGATGACCCCAACATGTCCTCTAGAACCTGTATAATACGTTTTGAATCCATGTTTATCTACAGTTTGGAAAAAATAATCAGAAACACCTAGGTACCATGTTTTTTCTGTATCCCTTTCTAGAAGCATGATTTAAATTATATATCATGATCTGAAAAAATACTCTAAGTACCCCAAGAGAACATACTATCTTTCAAAAAAAAATATCACCTAACTAGTCCATGGTTAATTTTTCTCATATAGGTAATAAATGGGATACCTCGGTTAACTAATCCAAAATTATCTATATCAATTAATTATTCTATGTAATCCTCTAGAGGCCTACCAAAAAATCCATGGTGATATCCACCAACTTCTATTCTGGAATGGGTAATGGATTCAGTAAACAACCTGGTTACTGATTCTAGGCCTTCACCTACTGACAGGTGTAACGCCATAAGATAAATCCTGAAACGACATTAATCATCCTTGGAGACCAATAATTTCTACCATGATTGCGATACATTTTGGTCAACCCAATGTGCACTACGAATTTTGAGGCAGGGATTGCATGCATCAGATCCTCTCGCAGGAAAGTAGGCTGAACAACATGGCCCTGAACATAGATGATCTCATCCTTATCTATAGTCCTACTAGAAGGTTACTCCCCTCCTTGAAGGATATCCCTCAAGTCCAGACACACTAGAACCTCACAGTACCTCTAATTTATACGACTCATATGTTTGAACTCAAATAAAAAAAATGAGGTTCACATACCACTATCCATATTAAACATTTAGTTGCATCATGGAAAATAAGGTCATCATATTCCACTTTGTACTAGAATCATGAACTGCTTAAGTATATGTCTTTTTGAACAAATCATCTTCAATAATTTTTCTCTATAGCATTGTGTAATCTCAATGAAAATGAAAATATTTCATGTATTCAAACAATCAATTCTAATGTACATTTAATTCACAATGGGAGAATATATTTTTAAGGATTTTACAATATGTATATAGAAAAATTCACCCAAAAGGTAATGACACCAATATCATAAGGCATAAAGAACTATAACCAATTTTAGATCTAGTGTAGTGTAATTTTGATCATGCGACATCAAATGTTCTGACTCATATTCCATGAATTGATTTACCCAAATAAACACATCCCCATGTTCACCAATAGATGTATAAAAAAGGTATACCCATTACCTGGTTTAGGTAGGATCAAAATTGGTTCAGTAATCAAACTCTTATTTAACTCATTAAAAAAATTAACACATTAACAAGAACAACAAAACATAAAAACCTTATCTGTTAAGCACAAAATTTATGTTTCGATTCATAAAAGTTCCTTGATGAACTTTTGATAATAGCCAACAAAACCTGGAAAAATTTATATACCAAAACCATTCATGAGATGCTTCTAATAAACCACTCATTGAACCTTATCTGGGTATACCGACATACCTTCCTTTACAATGTTGTGATCCATTAAATATAAATTATCAATTCATAACTACCACTTAAATTGATTAGTGTATATCATATGGTCCATTTGTATACTCAAGATGATGTCAATTTCATTAGCATGGTTTTTATGAGCCTATGAGTACACCAAGATTCCCTCTACCAAAAAACAAATAGTTAATCCATGTATGGGTCACAAAATTGGTTCATAATGTCTATAAACACTGAAGAATCATTTATCAACCCAATATTCATCATAAAGACCTCATATAAACCATAAAACCCTAAAAGTAGATAGTAGTATATCAGATGGTTTAACACTCAATGGATGATACCCTGACCAAAAATAAATTTTGGCAAATACATTTTCACCTTTCAGCTAGTAATCAAGATCATCAATAAGTAGAATAGTTTATTAGTTCTTAACTATCAAATCCTTTATCTTTTGGTAACTGAAACATAATCACAACGTCACATCATCCTTATTTGAAAACAAAAAATAGTGATCCATAATTTGATATAGTTGGACAAATATACTACTTATTCTCCAATTCCTCTTACTTGTTCTTACATTCCTCATGTTTTATTTGTTTCATCCTATATATAAGAATTGTTATAGGATATTCTCCAAGAGTTTGCTCAATTGTGAACAAAATGTTCCTTTTAGGTGGAATCCCGGATAAGTCCTTCAGAAGAACATAATGAGTCCAATCAACCATAGGAGGAATGGGTTCCTACTCTATTACCCCATTTTATGTATAGGAAATTCTACTGGGTATATGTTCCCACACAACCACGGAAGAACTCGTCCAGCACAGCCTACCTAGAAATCCCATTTCCCATGGTGAACATTTCTTTCACCATCAAGAGATGTGAAGGTTTCCCATAAGTTGAAACATTCGATATGGGATTGATATGACACCAACCAATCCATCCTCAATATGAGGACAACACATGACATTACATGCATAAAAAAGTCCCAATGGAGGAGGTTCCCAAGAACCTTTAAAGAACACACCATACATTTCAAGATATTTTCCGCTTTTACTTCGTAAAGTGTGTAAATTGATATTACACCACACATATAATCTACTTTTTTACATAAAAAATAAAAAAATGAGTAGATATAAAATAATAAAAAGACCATATATCTAATAAATAACTAGAAATAATGGAGGCTTAAAGAGTCATACCTAACACTACCAATGACTTGTTATCACCAACACCTGGTGTAGGATGAACCACATAAAGATGACCCACCTCAATACCATGGTCCATGGTCTATGTTCAATATACTTCACTAACATGTTCATACATGTGTTCTCTCCTAGTTGTACCACATTCACAATGTCAATCGGTGCCTCTACTATAACAAAAATTGAATATTTGGTATTATTTAGTAAACCCCCTTCCTATACCCTACATCATTAACTACCTACAATTCCTACCCACATACCAAGGTTTCGTGCAGAACCAAAGCACATGAACCTTTCTACCACACACTCAGTAGTCCACTAATGGCCAAAGACATTTCCCATGCTTGTGTCCCAGCATGTTGAACTGATAATAGAACACCAGGTCACCACCACAAGAGAAAAAAATAATTCTTGGTTATATTTTCTACCATTTATATAGAGAAAACAATAAAAACATCATTTCATACCCTCAGGATCGCTAATAGAAGACATCCTACCTAAATTCACATACCCACCGCTGAAATACTCTTTTAGGTTCCCTTATGAAATGTGATCTTGATCCGCCTCCTCAAAAAACCTATATAAAAAGAATAAATTTACCTAGGAATTGATCTCATGACTATGTATAGCTGGAAATCATCATGTGGTAGTTAACTCATCCCCTAACCACACTATAACAAAGTGTTTCAAGTCAGTGAAGTGGTCAAAAAAATCTATCACTGACATATTCTCATATTCAATATCATAGACTCTATAGAATTATACTATCCTAAAGTCTCCATATATAATTGTTCAAGAAACATTTCCTTGAAATATTTATACAACATACCATATTCCTACTCAGTCAAAACTATAATATCCCACTATTTCGTTGACATTAACAACAACTTGTTTGTTTCCAACATGTCCATTTTCTAAGGTGGATTTTTTATGCAGTCATAAATAATATATATGGACTCCAAATAGAACTTGAAAACCTCTGTTCCACTATCTTTATTAAGTGTCATAGGATTCCACTAGTAAAACAACATTTTCATGTCAACAGAGAATCAAAACAACCCACCGCCGATCTCATTCCATCATATTTATTAAGTGAGAAGAGTTCTCTCAGAACATATCTTTCCATCTATTACCCATAAACAATGGGGGTTCTTTCCCCACAACTAGAGGAGATTTCTCAATGATTTCATGATGTTACCCATTCAGTAAGATTTGTAATGGTTGAATCACTCTATAATGACAAATGAACTTTTCAAAATTCATAACAAAATGGTTCAATAGTTTACACAAATTATGGATCACTACTAGCCATAAACAACTCATTCTACATAACCTATCCCAATGGAAATGGTCACATCTAAATATCCATGATCAACCATCCCTAAAATAGGAGATGGATAATATATATAAATAAATAATCATGTTCAACTAATATTTAAAACCAAACTAATCCATCACTTTTAACATTATTAAATTCATTAAACAGATAGAGCTCTTTCCTTAGGCACTATTTATTTTAACAATTTAATAGGATCATGGAATTTTTTACATTGTTATGACATCTTTATTAAGAACATTCCAAAAAATCTAAAAATAATAATATTCATTTCTAATTCCCACACCATACTATAACATGTTTTCCCATGTATCCCTAAAATGATTCATGTCACATATATCCCTATGTTCCTAATATGATGTATTCATATAAAAACTTAATTTTATTTCAATCCGTGAGAAAATTACTGTTAAAAAATAACATCACACATCTTGTGCACCACCCAAGGTGAAATAACATTCAACTATAACAATTAACATCAAGATCAACAATCCCACCCTGGATACTTCAGTTGAACATGGGTTTTCTAATATAATTCATGAGAAAATTGGGAAGGCCTAAAACATCCTAATCTCTTATATACCTTCAAAATCAAATAAATAACATGAATGAACTCTTTTTATACCACATTAACATACCCTGAACCGAGATCCACTAAAATGGTGCCCCAAGCTAGTGTGCCACATGATCTCTGGCACACCTCCCCTTATTCCAGGGGCTTCCATATAGAAGCGAGGGCCTAATGAGGCATGGGAAGGGACTAAAAAAATCTTTTTTTGAGGAATATAGAATAGATAGAACAAGATAAGTAAAAATATATTAAACAATAAACATTAATAAAAAAATCCATTTCCCAAAGGGGGTATATGCCCACAACCAAACAATAATTATGCCATGTCATGTGTTATAATGTGAAGATTAAAAGGGAAACCCTAAAATAATGGAAATATGATAAAAACAAAAAACCTTTTTAAACACCATGTATGGTACCCTTATCCAAGCACACCCCTGATCCCCTAAATCAACCATATTGCATAATCCCCTTTCCCTTATCTTGAACATCAACCATGAAATTAGCTCTTTTACACTATAGTGGCTTGAGTAGGGTGTGAGTACAACTTAGTAGAACACCACCAATGGTGTCTCAAAAATATATAGTTTAAATAGGTTATTAAGGAGTTTGATAAACAAAAATACAAACAAATGATAAATCATGTTCGATTACTTAGCATGTTTTACATTATCCACTTCCAGCGTAAGTTTCACGTATTAACCCTATTCCTCCAACATTATTAGGCCAATTCCAGTAAAATAAAAAAAAAGTTGATTCAGATTCTTAACATCAATGGGAAAATAATTTCACATGTAGTAAAACATCAATCAGTCCCTGTAGCCTTAGTAGAGGAATTCACATTATGAGCTTTCATTAGGAGAATAAAGCATCATCCTTACACCTTAACCCATTCAGAAATGTAGTGGGGACTAGATCTTCAATCTATCCAGACCCATGGGAGTAGAGCCTCAGTATAACACCCCCTCATACCACATATTAACATGATCTATATTCATTAATATTTATTCACATTTAACATTTATAAATAAATTTTATTACTCATTTTTCACTTTTATGTTAGGGAAAATCTTTTACTTTTACCAATCAACAATATATAAAAAAATGTCATTCATTTCATTCCATAAACACTTAAATTTATCATATGGAATATCAATTCTTTATTCATGGAAGTGTCACACCCCATTGACATCCATATAATCAGTATACTCAACCTCAATGGACCCCACTTGGATCATGGTGGGTTTAATTCAACATTCTATTAACCCAAACAACTATTCTTACAAAGGAAACGGATTGGAAAATAGGAATTCATTAAATAAACCACATGAACCTAAATTAATGAATCAAGAATATTGTATAGATATTTTGGAACACATACCTAAAATTCATTAATAAATGCTCACTTAACTATAGGATTATTACAAAATCAAAAAACCATAAATGAACTAATCTAGAATCTACTAGAAAAATAGGGTTTTATGTTTATAGAAGGACAAGAACAGTAAAAGAAGGAATTTTATAGAAAACAATGGTAAGGGGAGTTTTATAGTCTCTTGAATCATCGATTCTCACTCAAACTCACTCCACAAGACCATGAATCGTAGGAGAATCAACCCTTATAAGATTGAGATGATGAATTTGTTCACCAAGGATTATTGAATAATAATGAAAATAAAATGATGTTAGAAAACATAATTATTGATGGGGTAAAGGAGAAATTCCTACTTTTAATGAGGAATATAGATTGGCCACATGTTTGGGAAAGCCATGAACCAACTATTTTCCAGATTCCTTCTAAGAGGAGGCCAGGTTGCACACTCTCCTTGGAATCCAACAATGTTTGAAAAAATATGGTGGCTATTAGTTTTTTATCTATCTAAGTCTTTAAGGTATCAATCTCTAGTCTTTCAAGGTTTCATACTTGTGTATCTATCTGTCAGAGACCACATAGTTATGGTATATAGTTTTTTCTAATAATTATTTAATCATGGAATATGCACTGAAAGTCCCTTCATTACCACTTTAAATTCCAAAAACTCCATGGAAACCCTTTATACTTATCATTATACCATAAATCATATCATTAATACAAAAAATAGAGCTTAAAAAAACTTAATCTGGAAAATACATTAGTAGAATCTTGTGATATTACAATTTATCAAAACTCGTATAAACCAACATGATGCAATCCCTATCAAAATTTAATAATATAGGTTGATTTTTTCATCATAGAAACATAAAGTAAGGTGAATAATATATCACCATCCAATAATTCGAGGTGAGGGAGTTATTGAAAAATAATAAAACCATGGTGAATGATATATCAATAATTAACTATTTTAATTTGAATAAGGAATCAAAGTATTCATATTTAATTAGTAAAAAATATACCAAAATTACCAACAACCATGTAAAAAATAACTCACAAATATCATCAAAATAGGTGGATTATCTACCAATAAGTATATGGGCTGGGTAATATATTTTTCAGTAAACAATACTATAAAATATGAACAAACACTTTCATAAATAATGAGGTGTTAAAAAACACTTCCAATCTCTTTGAAAGGGATAGATTATATACTATGAATTCATTTTATGTGTAGATGAAATACTAATATGAAAATTCCCATGGTGAATGATTTATCTGCTTACTCACATTATGGTCAGAAGACATTCCGCTGACACCAATAATATGGGTGGTTCATGTACAATCATAAATATCATCATGGTAAATCATATATCATTTTCATATAATAATAAAAAGTGATTAACATTAAAATAAATTAATAATTTAAGTGAACAATATATAACATGTCAAATAATTAAAATGAATGATATATCACTAATCAATATCATAGTGAAAAAACCCCCAATTATAAAATTTAATTTATACTATTTAGTAAAAAATTATTTCAATGTACATGAATGATTTAGTAGATAATTACCAATACATAAGATAATATAAATATACTCCTCTCATAAGGGTGATTCTAAGTAAAGAACAAACTAATCCAAAATCTTATGACAATGTTAATTCATTAATAGATTAGATCAAATTAAATATTTCTGAATCAAGGAAATTTTACTACACTTACCAATATTTTAACTATAATATGATTATAAAAAAAACACCTCATACGTTTAAATTTGGACTTCTACAACTATTTAAATTGTGTACACTATCATTGATGACCATTTTATCCATGTATAACTCTAAAATTACCACACAAGGACGGAATCATGTTTATAAAATATTTAAAAGACAAAATAACCATATAAATGAAATTTCACACACTAATATACTATGAGACCCCCAAATTCTAAAGTGTAACTTGGTATAAAATAGTCTTCGTGATGCACAAAACTGTGTGTAAAAAGGGAAATATATTAAACCATTAAATTACAATCTTAAATACATATAATATATTATATAACTTAAAATTCACACAAAACTAAGTTAAATTGCATCATATAAATGATATAACTTCCTTGATAGCTTGCGTTATACATAATAGTGATGTTCCTCGACAGCTTGTGCTACACGCAATACTCAGTTTCAACAAATAACAATGTATTATAAATATATTATTATTTAATATAATATGATATATCCTAGACATTATGTGAGAAGTTATGAATATTATTATATAATTTTTTTAAATTTAGGGTTTATATATATATATATTGAATTTATTAGTAACCAATTAATGATAAACAAAATTAGAACCAATTATATATAAAAGGAAATATTATAATTTTTTTATTAAAAATTAGTTCTTTCTTAATAAAAATAATTAATTAAAACTACCGAATGATTATAATGAAATATATATATTATATATTCAATATAATAATTTTTATATTCATCCATTATGTTTTATGGGAATAATATAAGAAAAAACCCAATTCCATACATAAAAACCTATATTTTTATAATGAAATTTTTTTCACCTATTAATGGAGAACCCATTTTAAATATGAAGTTCGAAACATGAATTGATTTAAAATGTCAAAATAATCTTCATAATTGAAATATAAAAATAAAAAATCAATTAGGGACAATTTTTGATATTTTTGGGAAACAAATCATTTTTAACGAATTGTTAAAAATACATAATGGTAGAACAAAACATCTTTTTCATCAAATTTATTTATAAAGATAAATTATAAAATTAATTAATTAATTTAATTATATAATATTTTTATCAATTAATATAATTTATTTCACTGGAAAAAATTTTAAATTAAAATTGATTATAATAATATAGCAAACATTTGAAAATTTTCTAAATTAAAAACATGTATTATTGTCATTATTCCAGGATAAAATATAAATCAATTTATGCCACCTCTATGATAAAATTTTTGAAAAATGGATTCCATATTTTGAATAAAAAAATTATAATTTCTAATAAGACCAACATTCATTTTCAGCAAAAATATTAGTGAAAGTGATTAAAATAAATTAAACGATGAAGGTTAAATTAAGATTAATAAGAGATTAAACTTTAACCTTAAGGACCATAAATACCTATAAACATTTCCAATAGAAATTTTATGGCCATATATTTACCATATAATATATTTTCTATAATTTTTACCCTTATTGGATCCAGTTTCAATATTAAAAATGTAGGAAGGATTCCTTTGTGAAAATATTACAAGAGTGCCACTCCTCCTTCCATATAAATGGCCACCACTTCTCCTCAATACTCAGACCTCTCAAACCACATTGGTTTGGCCATGATCTACCCAAATAGTTTCCTAAAATACTAACCACATACCTTTATTCATCCTTTTTGGCATATATACTACCACATAATTCCTTTTGTATAAACCGAAATGAGTAACCTGATATTTAAGGTAACACTATCCATTAATATATTTTCATACATTTACTTCTCTACCCTTAAAATTATTTTCAAATATTTATTATATGATGAAAAAATTATCCTACTTATGCTTCTATGTTGTTTTCAAATAGGTTCTATATACAGTAACACACACATACATCTATTTCCTAACGAATATACTGTTTATGTGTACGACGAACTACCACCTCACGAAATGATGATTTTTCATTTTTCCTATCACCACCTCTCATGGTGGATATTATGATGGAAAATATTGTCACGACCCGCCTTCACCAAATGGAGGGAAGGGTCAGCAGATTTCCAGGCCCTTCCTTCTTTAATTTGAAGGAGAGATAATAACCCCCGAGACCCGCCTTCAATAGGTCCCAAAGTGGTGACTATCACCAATGGTATAGAAATTTCTCACAAATGGAAGGCATTACCCCTTTTTGTTTTATAGGATCGAGAGATAAGATGATGAAACCCAGCAACACCAAGGTAAAAGAAAAGTAAGGCCAAAAGTAAACAATTCACACATGCATGTTCCAAAAGTAAAAGCCACAAAGTACAAAAGGTGACTACAAAGGTAAGTACCAAGGAAATAAAAACGGCAACTGCAACCGCCTCAAAGGTTTGATCTAGTTTGGTCCCGCGCGATCCCCGAAGTCCTCCTGGAAACCTGAAAGCAGTTTTATATATGTAGGGTGAGCATACATGTACACTCAGTAGGGAAAACCAAAGACTCTCGTGCACAAGTGGGGGAACGTACTAAAGTCCCGTGAGAAAAAGGAGTAAACCAAACACCTATCAAGGTAAATTATCCACCCAAGCCTCACCAAGGTACACTCCCCAAATAACGCAAGTCAAATAATATATATAATTAGAGAACATCGATGTTTGGGTACCCTGCGCCACTTTCCCACTGGTTATTGTGACATACCACGCATCAGACCAATCCCGCCATTCTCACCGCAGTCCCACTACCACACCCGCCCGCACACACCTGAGCCACAACCACACGTAGTCCCACTGCAGAAATCCCACCCAAAAACACCTGGGCCACAACTATCACATCTAACCATGCCTGCAATCACCTAGGCCAGAACAACCACCACAACACCTAAAGACACCTAGGCTAGAAAATCCACTGCCATGCCCGAAGACACCTGGGCCTCATCCCGAAGAAACCTGGACAACCACCTGCCTCACACACCTGGACAACCACCACACTACCCCACCCAAAGGTTCTTGTGTTAATAATGGACCTCAGGCCTTCACAGCCTACCCAAAGATACTTGGGCTATCCGGGAAAGGGAGAATAAAAGGAGCTAATAACCAGCCACTAATAATAGTGTTCGGAAAAACACCCTCCGCCATGAAATGGGGGTGTTCAGCACTAAGTTCTCAACTTTGGTGGGGCGCGAATAAGAAAAAAAACTACAAATATATATATATATGTAACAAGCACTCACCCCAAACTAGGTTTTCTTCAGACAGCCTACAGATCACAACAACACTCAAGTCCAAGTCACAACTCTCACCAACAAAACCCATTTGTCCCATTCTTGTTTTCATGTTTAGTAATAACGTTCAAATTAGTTTATACACTACTGGGAAACTAAACCATAAGCATAACCAAAGAAAAGAAACCAGCCAAACGTCAACTAAGCATCCACACCCAGTTCTCTTGTAAAGTAAGAACAACAAAGGTAAAGTGAGAACCCTCGATGTAATGGAACCAGACAACCCCGAGACACTGCCCCGTGTCCCCTCCCCCAAAAAGATTTTTCATCAACAGAGGATCCCACCCCAATTCGTGATATAAAAAAGTACCCACCCGGTCTGAAAACTCACAACCACCGAATCCATACCAACATCGGATCCCATCCCCTCCCACATTTCCACAAAACGTCCGAGAAAGAAAACAACCAAACCACTAAGAGTATAAAAACATGGAATCCCCTCCCCTCCCACATCTCCACCAATTGGATGACAGGTATTTTCAGATTTAAACAATTTAACACACTCCATGATTTCAATTCCTTGTTTTGACTAGGGTTACCACAGAAGGGATTGATCCTAGTGCATTCAATTTATTTAGCCGGGTATACGTGATTAGCCAATTTAATTTTCAAAGCAGGAGTTTACAATTAGGAACAAGCCATTTAAAACACCACGAGGGGTTCATTAGTGCACAAACAATGACCCCCAATGACCTCAATTTTCAGAAGGCATAAGCCAGCACAACTCAAAAAGATTATCATAATATAAAACAGCATCAACGATCACAACCCCCTTAATTCCTTATAGGATTCGTTGATTATCTTTATTTAGGTCTGTTTTATCAAATTCTACAGAAACAAAAGAACGACCACCCCACATGATACAAAAAAGAGAGAGACGAAGGAGAAATTCCCTACTTGTTGATAGTCAATCGTCGCTTAGGCCGGGCGTGGAACTTTACGGATAACGATGCAGCTCGACCGATGCACCAAAATCTGTTCATGAGAAGCCGCGATCCAGGAAAGAAGAAACCATGGCTAACCCTTAGTTTATAAAATTCGGGGACGATTTAGATGAGAAAGAAAAACCGCGTAAGGTGTTGGGTCGTGGGTTGGCCACGCGGCCCCACTCGTCATTAAAGAGATCAGGTGGTTTAAACCCACTCATTAATTCATTAAGTATTTAATTAAAACTCTTATGGGCGTTACGAGTCTTTAAAAAACGCTCACACAGGTCAAAATAGGGTTTAAAACCCTAATTGCGCAAGAAGGAACGCCACTAGAAAGAACCCGCGGGGTAGTCCAGAGCCATCGGTGGCTGAGGGCTACCGGTGGGTGACGACTACCGATAGGCTAAGGATACCGGGATGCCAAGGCCAGCGGTACGCCAAGGCCACCGGTAGGCCAAGGATATCGGTAGGCCACGGCTGCCGGTAGGCCACGGCTGCCGGTAGGCCACGGCTGCCGGTAGGCCACGGCTGCCGGTAGGCCACGGCTGCCGGTAGGCCACGGCTGCCGGTAGGCCAAGGCTGCCGGTAGGCCAAGGCTGCCGGTAGGCCAAGGCTGCCGGTAGGGCAAGGCTGCCGGTTGGCCAAGGCTCCGGTACGCCAAGGCTACCGGTACGCCAAGGCTACCGGTAGGCCAAGGCTACCGATAGGCTTACATCGCTGTGATTCCCAGACCAGAAAACCAAACATGACGTTTTCACAAAGTAAAGGATCCCCACAAAACCCGGGTCGTTACATCAGATACCTATTAAACGATTCTCATCCCCGAGAATCAAAACAAACCAGAAGGAAAGAGAAGGTCCGAACAAACACCTCAAAAGATACCTCTTAGAAGTGAACCCACGCTAACTAAAAACAATTCCCTAACAAAAACCAAGAAACATTCCATGCCAAACTTCCCAAGCATGTGGGTTGGGGAGTCTCCTCCCCTATGTCAAGATATTATCCGTATTGGGTGGAACTGACTTGCCCGCACGGGTTTAATCGCATCCACCTTAATGAATCTTGATTAGGGGGCGGGTTATATCCTCCCCCATAGCCCGGGATTTTCACACACATTCAGAGGAAAGAAAACCAGTACATTTTATAGTCAACAAGACAAAACATTCTACCACAACACGTACAACAATGAACAAAACACAAAACAACTCTGTGTACTGGGCATGCATATGTGCTTCCCTCTCCCACGTACTCTCCTCAAACCCACCATGTCTCCACAACACACGAACCAAGGGAATGGTTCGCCAACAAAGCACCTTCTCCTTGCGATCCTCGATCATCAATGGTCTCTCCACAAAGGTCACATCGTTCTCGATGTCCAGCTCACCCCAATCAAGGACATGTGAATTGTCGTGCAGGTATTGATGGAGCTGGGACACATGGAAGACATCATGTATCCTTAGTAGCGGTGGTGGTAACGCTAGCTGATAAGACACTTTTCCAACCCGCCGCTACACTTCGAAGGGTCCGATGAACCTGTGAGAAAGCTTACTCCCCTTGCCGAACCTCTGCTGCCCACGCCGAGGGGAGACCTTCAAGAACACATGGTCTCCAACCTCAAACTCCAAGGTCCTCCTCCTAGTATCAGCATACGACTTCTGTCGGTCCTGGGCCGCCTTCATCCTTTCCCGTATGAGCTGAACCTTCTTTGTCATGCTCTGCACCACCTCCAGGCCAAGGATGCCTGTCTCTCCTACTTCTTTCCAACAGACAGGTGAACGACATGGTCTCCCATTCAAAGCTTCAAACAGGGCCATACCAATGGTAGAGTGATAAGTATTATTGTAGGAGAAATCTACCAGGGGCAAGTGTCCCACCCCTGATCCTCCAAGGTCTGGATGGTGCGCTCTGTTTGTCAATCTGTTTGGGGATGGAAAGTAGTGCTAAGACGTAACTGTGTGCCAAAAGCATGCTGCAATCCATTCCAGACTCGCGAGGTAAACCGTGCATCCCTATCTGAGACTATAGACCTCAAAACTCCATGAAACCACACCACCTCATCCACGTACTTTCGTGCTAAAGCATCTATAGTACTCGACTCCCTGATCGCCAAAAAGTGAGCCGATTTCTTCAACCTATACACTACCACCCAGATGGCGTCGTATCCCCCTTGGACCTTGGGAAGTCCCATGACGAAATCCATCGAGATGTCATCCCACTTCCACTTGGGGACATCTAGAGACTTTCGTAGGCTACTTGGAACTCAATGTTCGTCCTTCACTTGCTGACACACTAAGCAGTTGGCCACAAACTCTGCCATTGCTCGCTTCACTCCGGGCCACCAAAACTGTCTCTTTAGTCCCCAGTACATCTTGGAAACACCTAGGTGTATCGCCAGGGGTGATTTGTGGAACTCACTGAGAACCTTTCCGCGCATCACTCCTGGAACAAACAACCTTTCCTAGAAAAGTATCCGGTTCTGACCATCCTCTGTCCATCCTTCCGGAGCATTGCCCTGGTCAACTCGGTCACACATCACTTCGCACTCCAGGCTCCCCAATGAGACTCCTCCACTTGCTACAATAGAGAAGACTACCCTGTCATCTGATATAGGCAAACTCTACCACCATCCATCCTCGCATCCAAGTGTAAGGCAACCAACTCTTCCATCGCTTTCTAGGCGTCCTCCGACTCTCGGACCACATCCTTCTGTGTATTCCTACTCAAGGCATCGACCACTACATTTACCTTGCTCTCAGTATAAGAGATCTCAAAGTCGTAATCCTGGAGGAACTCCACCCATCTCCGTTGTCGCAAGTTTAAGTCCCGCTGGGAGAAGATATACCTCAAGATTTTGTGATCTGTGAAGACCACAAAGCATTCTTCCGATGAGGTAGTGCCGCCATAACTTTGGCGCAAAAATGACTGCTTCAAGCTCCAGGTCGTGAGTGGAGTAATTACGCTCATGTGGGCGTAACTGCCTGGACCCATAAGAGATCACCCATTGTCCCTACATCAACGCACATCCCAGGCCCTGTCCTGAAGCATCACAGAACACCTCATAATCCAACCCTTCTTCTGGTAATCTATGCACTGGGGCACTAACTAACTTCTCCTTCAGATAGATGAAGGCTAACTCGCACTTCTCACTCCACACGAAGGCCTAGTCTTTCTTGGTCAGGGATGTCAAAGGGGCTGCTAATCAAGAGAAGTTGGGTATGAATCTCCGATAGTAACCTTCCATCCTGAGGAAACTACGGACCTCTACCAAATTCTTGGGTGCTTCCCAAGAAACAACTGCCTCAACCTTTGATGGGTCCACTGCTACCCCTTGTTCGAACACCACGTGCCCGAGGAAGTGCATTTCTCGTGTCCAGAACTTGCATTTCAACAAAATCCCATAGAGTTGATGTTGTCGGAGGACCTCCAAAACCATCCTCAGGTGCTCCGCATGGTCCTCCTCTGATCTCGAATAGATCAGGATGTCGTCGATGAACACAACTATGAATCGATCCAGGTACTCCTGGATGATGGATTTCATAAGCCCCATGAACACAGACGGGGTGTTCTTAACACCAAAGGGAATGACTACGAACTCTAAGTGTCTATATCTGCACCTGAAGGCCGTCTTCGGGATGTCGCTATCCTTCACTCTCAGCTGGTGGTACCCAGACCGTAGGTCAATCTTCGAGAACCATCCTTCCCCTTTTAGCTGGTCGAAAAGATCGTCTATTCTCGAAAGAGGGTAGCGATTCTTGATCGTCACCTGATTCAGCCTCCTGTAGTCTATACACAACCTAAGACCACCATATTCCTTCTTTAAGAACAAGACTGGAGCACCCCACGGTGACGCACTCGGCCGAACATAACCCCTCTTCATCAGATTGTCAATCTGAATCCGCAACTCTTGTAGCTCTGAAGGTGCCATCCGGTAAGGAGCCATCGATATCAGACGAGCACCGGGCTTCAGGTCTATCCCGAACTCGATATCACTTCGAGGGGGTAGAGTCGTCACCTCCTCAAGAAAGATGTCCATAAACTCATGGACAACCTCTGGCACCCCCACCATCTCAGCACCCACTAACTCTACTGACAGCTCGGATAATAAGGAGAGGAGGGGTTCCTCTCGCCTGCTGCCCTTCTGACCACTCTACTCGTTGGTGAAGGTAACATGCTGGCCGCCCAAGTCCGAGAACATGATCATTCTTCAGAAACAGTCGATGACGGCGCACACAGAGAATAGTCAGTCGATGCCTAGGATGACATTGTATGGCTGTATCTGTAGCATAAGAGATACCTGACCGACTAATGGGGCCCTATCATCAGTCTGCATCCCCGAAAAACAAACAACAAGTCGGTCTGACCCCCGACTGGTGTGCTCAAAACCAGGGACACTGGGAGTCTCTCGGCATCTAGACCCAAAGCACGGGATAGACTAGGCTCAACAAAGGAGTGTGAAGCTCCGGTATCGAACAAATCATAAGCAAGAGTTCTAAAAAAACTGATCGTACCTCGAACAACCACCGGACCTGCTGGAACTGCTTCCCCTGCGGCGTGCAACTTTCCACGCCCAGCTCCTCTGCCCCTCGGCTTCTGGCAACCTCCCCGACCACGCTCCGGTCAAGGTCCCTGAGGTGCGCCCTAAGGTTGGCCTCCTCCTCCTACGTCTGCCCTCGGAGGAGCGGGAGATCGCTGTCCCTGCTGCTGCTGTTTCTGGAAAGGCCGGGCTGGAGGCTGCTGTTGGGGCGGGCGCTGGGAGTGTCCGCCACTGGCGTACTGCACCCAGTCTGGGCACTGACTCCGGAGATGTCCAGGGCTCCCACAGACAAAGCACCGCGGTCCGGGGCCCGATGAAAAAGGGCGAGGACCAGGAGATCGAAACTGAAACTACTACGACCTGCTCCCTGTGGGTCGGAACCCGGAGGGTCCTGACGCTAGAGGCCTGGTGCTGATGGCATTCCCCTTCGATGGTCCCATATGGATCCCCTCTCGTGACACACCTCCTAGAGTGTGCATTCTCTCCACCACTTCGGCCTTCTTCTGGACCTCCATGTACGTCGGTAGGGTAAAGGGGGTAACAACATACTGGAGGGAGGGTGAGAGCGCCTCCTCCAAACGTCTTTCCTGAGAATCCTCGTCGGGAAAGAGGTTCGGAGAAAAACATAGGAGGTCCTTGAACTTGATCCCTAGCTCCCTCACGGACATACTCCCCTGTTGGAGGGAGAGTAGATCCTGTCTCTTTTCCACCTTCATCATCGATGATAGGAATTCCGCCCGGAACTCCCTCTCAAAATCCGCCCAAGCCACCTCAGTCTCTCTCCTCTCCCCAGGTAACGTGTCCACCACTGACACACTGCTCCCCACATCTGGCTGACGATCAAAGGAACCCAGTACTCGGCCGAGGCCAGAATCAGGCCGAAAGATATAACTATCTCCTCTATCCAGCCTTCCGTCTTCATGTCAGAGGTGCTGCCCTCATACTTATCGAGGGTCTGTCGCTGGAAGGCCTAGAGAGTCCTCTGTCACTCGTCGTCCTCCTCTTCTCGGTCAGCTCTCTGCCGATCGGCCAAGGTAGTCTGCGGGGCCTCGATCGTCTGTACCACACACGATCGCCTTCCAGGTGCCATAGCTGCAAGTTAAACAAGGAATTCCTAAGCCCAGGTAGTGTAGATTATTGTCTTTAAAACTTCTTAAACTTTTCATTTATTCTTAATTCCCATAACACCCCAGAAACACGAGACCACAAGTCATTATGATGCATGTACCTTTCCTAGGGTCTTTACCCTACAATCAGCGTGACATCACTTGGTCGTTCGGTAGGTCTAGAGTCCTTGCGTCGGATCACGGGGGGGCCTAAAATCCTATGTCCTAGCCGGTCTTCCCTGGACTAATTCACGCACCGAGGTCACCCAACACTGTTGCCCTACCATCCCATGCATTCCTCACTGTGCCTAACTCCAGAATCCATCCTATCCTTTAATCATCAACCTCCCCTCTGATACCATTCTGTCATGACCTTCCTTCACCGAAAGGAGGGAAGGGTTAGCAGATTGCCATGCCCTTCCTTCTTTAAGTTGAAGGAGAGGTAATGACCCCCGAGACCCGCCTTCAATAGGTCCCTGAGTGGCGACTAGCACCAAGGGTATAGAAATTTCTCACAAATGGAAGGCATTACCCATTTTTGTTTAATAATATCGGGAGATAAGATGATGAAACACAACAACACCATGGTAAAAGAATAGTAAGGCCAAATGTAAACCATTCCCACATGCATGTTCCAAAAGTAAAAGCCACAAAGTACAAAAGGTGACTACAAAGGTAAGTACCAAGGAATGAAAAACAGCAACTGCAACTTCCCCAAAGGTCCGAGCTAGTATGGTCCCGCACGATCCCTGAATTCCTCCTGGAAACCTGAAAGCAGTTTTATATATGTAGGGTGAGCATACATGTACACTCAGTAGGGAAAAACAAAGACTCTAGTGCACAAGTGGGGGAACTTACTGAAGTCCTGTGAGAAAAAGGAGTAAACCAAACACCTATCAAGGTAAATTATCCACACAAGCCTCACCAAGGCACACTCCCCAAATAACGCAAGTCAAGTAATATATATAATCAGAGCACATCGATGTTTGGGTACCCTGAGCCACTTTCCCACTGGTTATTGAGACATCCTACGCATCAGACCAATCCCGCCATTCTCACCGCAGTCCCACTGCCACACCTTCCCACAAACACCTGGGCCACAACCACACGCAGTCCCACTGCTGAAATCACGCCCGCAAACAACTGGGCCACAACTATCACATGTAACCATGCCTGCAAATACCTAGGCTAGAACAACCACCACCACAACCAAAGACACCTGGGCTAGAAAATCCACTGCCAAACCCGAAGACACCTGAGCCTCATCCCGAAGACACTTGGGAAACCACCTGCCTCACACACCTGGCCAACCACCACACTACCCCGCCCAAAGTTTCTTGGGCTAATAATGGACTTTAGGCCATCACAGCTTGCCCGAAGATACTTGGGCTATCCAGGAAAGGGAGCAGAAAATGAGGTAATAACCATCCACTAAAAATAGTGTTGGAAAAAACACCCTCCCCCATGAAATGGGGGTGTTCGGCACTAAGTTCTCAACTTGGGTGGGGCGCGAATAATAAACAAAAAACTACAAATATATATATTTGTAACAAGAACTCACCCCAAACTAGGTTTTCTTCAGACAGACTACAGATCACAACAACACTCAAGTTCGAGTCACAACTCTCGCCAACAAAACCCATTTGTCCCATTCTTGTTTTCATGTTCAGTAATAACGTTCAAATTATTTTATACACTACTGGTCAACAAAACAATAAGCATAACCAATGAAAAGAAACCAGCCAAACTTCAACTAAGCATCCACACCAAGTTCTCTTGTAAAGTCACAAGAACAAAGGAAAAGTGAGAACCCTCGAAGTACTGGAACTAGACAACCCTGAGACACTGCCCCTTGTCCCCTCCACCAAAAAGGTTTTTCATTAACAGAGGATCCCACCCCAATTCGTGATATAAACAAGTACCCACTTGGTCTTAAAACTCACAACCACCGAATCCATACCAACAGTGGATCCCATCCCCTCCCACATCTCCACTAAACGACCAGGAAACAAAACAACCAAACTACTGAGAGTATAAAAACAGGGAATCCCATCCCCTCCCACATCTCCAGCAATCGGACGCTGAGTATTTTCAGATTTAAAATATTTAACACACTCCATGATTTTAATTCCATGTTTTTTCCGGGGATAGCACAGAAGGGATTGATCCTGGTGCTTTCAATTTATTCAGCCGGGTATATGTGATTAACCAATTTACTTTTCACAATAAGAGTTTACAATTAGGAAAAATCCATTTAAAACACCACGAGGGGTTCATTAGTACACAAACAATGACCACCAACGACCTCGATTTTCAGAAGGCGTAATCCAGCACAACTCAGAAAGATGATCATAATATAAAACAACATCAATGATCACAACCCCCTTTATACCTTATAGGATTCATTCATTATCTTTATTTAGGACTGGTTTATCTAATTCTACAGAAACAAAAGCACGCCCACCCCGCATGATACACAAAAGAGAGAGACGAAGGAGAAATTCCCCACTTGTTGATAGACGATCTTCGCTTAGGCCGGGCACAGAACATTACGGATAATGATGCGGCTCGCCCGAGGCACAAAAAGGTGTTCGTGAGAAGCTGCGATCCAGGAAAGAAGAAACCACGGCTAACCCTTAGTTTATAAAATCCAGGGACGGTTGAGATGAGAAATCCAAACCGCGTAAGGCGTGGGGTCGTGGGTTGGCCACGCGGACCCACTCGTCATTAAAGGGATCAGGTGGTTTAAACCGACTCATTAATTAATTAAGTATTTAATTAAAACTCTTATGGGAATTATTGGTATTTAAAACACGCTCAAACAGGTCAAAATATGGTTTAAAACCCTAATTGCGCAAGAAGGAATGCCACTGGAAAGAACCTGTAGGGTAGGCGAGAGCCACTGGTGGCTGAGGGCTACCGGTGGGTGATGGCTACTCGTAGGCGAAGGCTACCGGTAGGCCAAGGCCACCGGTAGGCCAAGGCCACCGGTAGGCCAAGGCCACCGGTAGGCCAAGTCCACCGGTACGCCAAGGCCACCGATAGGCCTACACCGCCGTGATTCCCTGACCAGAAAACCCAACACGATGTTTTCACAAAGTAAAGGATCCCCACAAAACCCGGGCCGTTACAAATATATTTATACATGATATATAATATATTTATTTGTCTTTTTTATGGATTTAATCCTTTTATAACACAAATATTTAATACTTTCCATTTATCGTTAATACGAAAATATCGTTTTAGGAAGTGTAGACTACCGACCCCTCGAAGAGATGTGATTCATTCACACTATATATTTAAAGAATTAAAGATAAATTTAATAAAAATATATTAAATATATTAAATAAATAGGTTACTATAACTATAATATAAATATATATACATATCATTTACCTTTCATTATTAAAATATGAAATGAAAAGAAGGTAGCGTTTATGTGTACGCACGGACTAAATTCTCCATGAATAGTGCATTTCATTTATTACCTAGAAATTTTTTAGAATATTATAGATAAATATATACTAGATATGTATGATATTATCATGAAGGGTTACATTTTATAGATTATGTAACCATGATATATTTAATAATAAAAACAAATAATAGGTTAAAACATATTTGACAAACTGGGCAATTAATACTCATAATAGTTAAAAAATAATGATTGTTTGCTAAAAAATAGGAAATAATATATTAAATTATGGTCATATATGAAATTATAAGTATTAATATGGTTATTTTATAAGTTATTGAGACGCTTAAATCTATTATACAAGACGTTAATAATTTTCTACTGGAAATTAAATCGAAGGCAATAGATTGTTGTCTCATTTTCTTTCCATGAGGCATACATATATTTTGTACACATAATATATATTATATGTTGTATATACTACCAATTTTGATTTTTAATATCCCAAAAAATTATACATTCATGGTATTTGGAGTTCTAAATTGAATTATTTCATTTACAAGGATTCGAGATAATGGTTCCTAAGTGGAATAGAATTTCTTAACTCAATTTATTTTTATTTTGTTATATTACTTCCTCAAGGTCACTAATATTCTATGGATATGTGTGTAAACAATTTTTACTAACTATTTTTGTATTTACACTTTATTTATTTGGATTTATATTTGATACATAGAATATACTCATTGATTTATTTTCACTTAGACATTATATCATATTCAGGGGTATATTTCACAATCTCATTTTATTAGAGGTAGTTTTACTTGAGTTATAATTGAAGGAAATTATTGGATAATTATCAAAAACAAAATTAATTTTAATATAATATGTCTATTAGTGAAATAAATCAAGTATTAGTGCCATTTTTTTCACTCTTTGGTACTCATATGATTTAGAAAGTCTTTTATGAAAACTCAACTTCATTTCTATATGTAGTTGGAGAACCCATTCTTTTATAAAAATCAGGTCTTCAGAAAAGTTTTTAAAAATTGTTTTTAACCTTTAAAAAAATTTAAAGAAATTTTTACCCCTATTTTTAATTCCTGAATGTTTTCAAAGGAATATTATTGAATCTTTTTAAACAAGGAATTTTTCTAAATCATTCTAAATTAAGAAATAAATGTAACTTTTATCCCTCATATGACTTGAACATATTTGTCCCCCATCATTTATTTGATGATTCCGTTTTATGTTTAAAAGTGAATTTTTTTAAAAAAAATTAATTTTTTTCAAAGAAATGTATTTTCAAAATGGTTTTCAAAAAAAAAAAATTGTTTCCTCAAGAATATTTTTATGTTATTCTTTTAATTAATCAATGACAAAAACCCTCTATTGTTACTCCACATGGGATATTTTGTATTGATACCATCTATATCCATTATTCAGAAGGTTTTTTATTTATGTTTTCCACATAAAGTATTTATATTTACTTCCTTGTCATCCTTGTTAGTTCCATCAGAATATTTAATTTTATATGATCATTGACCATCAAATTTACCCTAATTATCAATAAAAGTTTTCATGTATATTACTATTTCCTATACTATATACCATTTTTAATATGCTGATTACATTGAAATATATTTTATTTACTATGTAATTACTGATAAATATATATTTCTCATTCAATAGAGTTATTTGATAAGTAATATTATTTATTTCTATTATTAAATATGAGGTATGGTTTGTACTAGTAATGACGGGTTGTTCTCAGGCTTTATATATACCCTAGATGCATCAATGGGTTCTCTTAATACAATGAAATTCCAACAATTGATTGGGTTTCTACCATAAATTTATGGAATCTCATGAATGGTCTTGACAGTATAGGTTTCTTTATTCTTGATACATAATGTCCAATATTTAAAAATTTCCTTAGTTTAGACTCAATTATTATTATCTATGAGATGTTTCATCGTTATATCTATGGATTCATATCATTTTTTGTTTATTGATTAATGGAATGTGTATCAGTTTTTATCTTTTCTATATTTACTTTTCTTTATCTAGTTATTTGAATGGAATGTGTTTTGATTTATTATCTTTCAATAGTATTTATCATTTCAGTTTTCTAATTACATGGCATGTGTGTTTAGTTATTTACCTTTCCATATTAATTTATTCTCCTTGATTCATTATTGACTATGCTATGATTTACAGAACCATTCTGAGAATTTGAGATCACCCTTATTTTTTTAATCTCCCAAAGAATATGAAATGTGTACTAATCAATCTATGTAAGGATATTATAGATAAATAATGATTTTATCCTACAGAGAAGAATAATTTTTTATTTTCTAATTAGTTTATTATTTTGTAATAACAGAATCATGTATGTATCTAGTTTATTAATACTACTGAACTATTCATTCATTGAGGGATTGATTCATTTTAATCATACAAATTTAGTTGATAAAAAAACTAGCTCTAAGCTTCTCGGTCTAGGTTTATACATTTGGTATCAAGAGATGTTTAGTATAATCATTGGGAACTAGATTTATGGAAACATATGTTAGATAACATTATCAAAATGTAAAATTTGAGGAAAAGTATAGAAGAAAATATTATAAATTTTTTTGAGGTAGAGATTATTTTAATATTCCATTTAATACATCCATATCAAGATTCTACAGGTGGGTATGGTTTTCACATAGATTTACCTAGGAGTAGTAACTATGATAGGTTGTTTCAAGCCTAACTCATTGTGAACCTATACACGACAATATGCCTTACTATACACCTAGTCTATCACTCATAGGGGATATGCTTTGGATAATCGACATTTTCTTTACAAACCATTAGGATTAATTTTAATTTATAATAATAAGAAATTAAATGGTTGAAATCTAATGTTTTTAGATTTAATTATATGTTGTCATGATTTAGATATATTATAAATTATTATATAATTTTCTTGCTATGATTATTGTTTCTCACACGATTCTATGTGATTTTAGTCAATGGCCGGAACCCCAAGGATTAAATTTAACATCAACCTTGAATTTTAAGTTTGTGAAAATGAGAAACCAAATGAGGTGTTGAAAGGAGTTAAGTATATCATTTTTATGCCAAAATATTTTTCCTGAAATATGATTAACAATATATACCATTACAAACTAATGAACACACCAAAGAATAAAAGTATGGAGGTTTCTAAGAGCTCGAGTGGTGGAATCTGTAAAGAAAACAAGGCTCAATTTCCAACAAGTGAGAAGTGTAGAAGGATTCAATTGGGAAAGTATCTCGATGGAAAAAAGATTTTTTTTAGGAAATAAGGATATAATTAAAATGATATCCAAAGAAAAATGCAGAGCATGATGTAAGGAAATGAAACTCATCATAACGATCCATTTGTGTTTCATATCCATAAAAAAGGGGGAAACTATGAATTACCATAGACAATAAACACTCTAATGAATAAACCCTAGATCATGGAAGGATGTATGTAAGAAATAAACGAATGAAACTATTATTTATTGAGGATGTATTTAAAACCAGAATTAAGACTCAATTTAATTATTAAATTTCAAGGATATTCATTATATTTATTTTGGAAGATATATTAATATGGTTTTAGAAAAGGAAATCATGTATGTCAGTGGGAAAACCATCATATCCTTAAATGTTTCAGGTCATAAATCCATGAATGATGGATGATAAGGGTTTCATGACAACCACTGACCAACACAATGTCTTGGTTAATTATTCATTGTTTTTAGTTAACTAATTTTATGAATAAATGATAATGATAAACCAATAATATCTGATATGAGGATTAAAGATTATTCTATTAACCATATTGGTTTTAAATGATAGTTAGAGGCAAATAGTTATACTTGTATCTATTTTTTAGGTCTTATTATCCTTTAATTTTTTATTTTACTTCTTCAAGAATAACAAACTCAGTATTGGGGATTAATTGCTCAGAGTAAATGGTTGAATTAATTTTTTTTCGAAGAACATCTAAAATATATGATTTTTCATATGACATTGAAAAATATCAAGTAATAATAATTCCTTATATTTATGGTTAGTAAAAGAATTACCCAATACTTGGGAATGACTTCGAAATAAAATGTTGTCCAAATTCCAAAATTTTGGTTGGACCGATGGTCTCTTAAACCATTAAAGATTTATGGATTTGAGCACCTCAACATTATATTGTTTATTCACATATTTTTCATTTTTAACCTCATTATCTCAAAATAAATATTTTTACTTTTCATGCAAGTACATATTTCTACTTTCCACTAATTCTCTCTTACATAGATACCAAGTTACAAGGTAGTCCATGAGACCTTTATACATCCCATTCTCTCTTTTCAAGAATATTTTTTATGAACCCTTCTCACGATGTGGGATTTCAATGTAAAATGTATTGAAAAATCTATTACCCATATCATGTTTAAATTGTGATGATGAAATTTAAATAATTATGTGAGAATGTAACACCCTGAAATTCTAAAGTACACCTTTTTATTCAATAATGTTAATGAAACAGAACACTATGTGTAAAAAAGGGAATATATTAACATGATAAAATAAAATATTGATTAAATATTACATAATATATATCTTATAATGCACACAAAACTATGTTGGCCTATATCACACACAAGAGTTACCTTCTTTTATAGCTTGTGTTACACACAACAGCAACCTTCCTCAATAGCTTGTGTTACATGCAAGACAGGGTTCCACCAAATAACAACGTATTATTAACATATTATTATTTAATATAATATAATATAACATAGCCATTATGTCAGTTTTTATGAATAATAGTATCTAACATATGATAATGTATGGTTTATATAAATACCAATTGAATTTATTTGTTATCAATTAATGAGAAATGTAAATAAGAACTAATTGGATATTAAAACAATTATTATTATTATTTTGATTCAAAAGAAGTCTTGAAATAATAAAAATAATTAATTAAAACTTGATAATTATTTCAATGATATATATTTTTTATATATTTAGTCAAAAAATTTGTATTCATCCATTAGGTTTGATAGGAATAATATATGAACAAATCCAATTTCACATATAAAAATTTGTATTTTTATAAAGTCAATCTTACATCCTTTACTAATTTTAAATATTAATTTTCAACCATTAATTGGTTTATTATATAAGAGAACTTAATATTTTAAATAGAAACATAAAAATTAGGTTAGGGTGATGTTTTGATATTTTTCAGAAGTATATTTGTTTTAATGAATAGTTAAAAATACTAAATTCTAATTAAAAGATGCTTTTTAATCTATTCAATTTATAAGATAAAATTATAATATTAATTGGTTTTAATATTTTATTATATTTTATTTTTATCAATTAATACAATTTATTTCAATTTAATCTATTTTACTTTTAAATTGACACTAAAAAATAGAAAACATCAATAAGTTTTTACATTAGAAACTTGTATTGTTATCCCACATACAAGATTAAATGTAAATAAATTTATTCCACTTGTATTATTCGAATTTTGAATAATGGATTCTGTATTTTTATTAAGAAAAATTTATAGTTTTTAATAAGGAAAAATTTTTAACACAAAAATTAGTGATAATGATTAAAAGTAATTACAATGATTAAGGTTAAATTAAGATTAATAAGTCACTAAACCTCAACCTTAAGGCCCAAACCATCCTACAAATTTGTCCCAGACCTATTTTACAGATATATATAGAACATATCCAATATTTTATAGAACTTTTTCCATCACTTGATAAAATTTTAACATGAAAAACATGAGAAAATATACTTTTTTGAAATATTACAACGATGTCACTCTTCCTTCACTATAAAAGACTACTACTTCTACCCATTAAACTAAATAATAAGACCAATTATGACCAGTGAATTTCTACCCAAATATATTCCAAAAATATCTATCCTAGACCTTTAATCTCTCTTTGGTTATAAGTATTTCCATAGAACCCCATTGGTATAAACCAAAAGGAGTTACCCGATTTTCAGGGTAACCTTTTCCAACCATCTCTTTTCCTTCATTAAATCATCCACCACTGAAATTATTTTTAAATAAGTATTATATGATGAAATAATTATCTTATATATACATTGGTGTTGCTTTATTATGGTTTCCCCCTACACTAATAGACACTTCTAACTAATGGGTAACAAAAATACTATTTGTATGTATGATGAACTACCGCCTCATGGAATGATGATTGTTCATTTCTTCTATTACCGCCAATCAAGGAAGAAATTGGGTAGTAAAATATTTTATATATTATATATTTGATTTTTATTATGTATTTATACTTATAATACCTTTATGACACAGACATTTTACACTTTCCATTTTTCATTAATACAATAACATCATTTAAGGAAGTATGGACTGTCATCCCCTCGAAGGGTTTTGATTCATTCACATTATAAACGGGACATATTAGGGATATTTCTAATAAAAATATAGAACTATATAACATATAAATTATAATTTAATTATATTATACATGGACATACATATCATTTACCTTTCATTATATTGAAATATAACAATTAAATGAAGGTAACGTTCATGCGTACATACGGACTACTTTATCTCTTAATGGTGGATTTAATTTATTATCACCAAATATTACAGATTATTATTGATAAAAATATAAAGGATATATTATATTAAAATCATTATTTACAATTTGGGTATAATTTAACCATGATATAATTGATAGAAACAACAAATAACAAGTTAAAACAAACTCGACAAACTAGGAAATTAACACATGAAATAGATAAAATAATGAAAGGTTATTAAAAAATGGGTAATAAGTTACTATAAGAGGAGAATATATGATTTAAAATGTACAAATATGATTTTATAATAATTTTTTTAAAACCATTATACAGAAGTATAAAGGAAACCTACTCAAAAGAACACATAAAGAAATGGATTTTTGTCTCATTTTCTTTCTATAAGGCATACAAAACTTTTTGTATGCCTAATTTATTTTTTAGGGTTTATATAATGACCATTTTTATATGTAATATCAAAAAAAATTCTTATTCATGGTATTTCGATATTCAACTTGAATTATTTCTTTTAAGTGGATTTGATGTAAAACATTCCATGTTAAATAGAATTTCATAACTCAATTTTTTTTAATTGAGTTATATTATATCATAGTTTTCATTAATATTCAAATATTATGTGTGTAATAACTTTTTAAAATCTATTTTGGTATTTCAAAATCCCACATGTGGGTTTACAATTGATACACATAATCTAATCATTTATTTTTTTCACTTCGATGTTATATACTTATTAACAGTTTATTTCATAATTTTATTTTATTCAAGATTATTTGTAATAGAATTTACATTTTAAGAAATTATTGCATAATTATTCAATAAACCCTTTAATTTTAATATAATCTAGTAAATCATGAAATTTCTCATGTATTACTACCATTTTCCATAGATTGTTATACAGATTATTTATAATTTGTTTTATGAAAAACCGACATCATTTGTCTCTTTATTTAGAGAACATATTTTCTTATAAATGTTTGGTATTCTAAAAATGTTTTTAAAAAATATTTTTCACTATTAAAAATCAATTTTTTTAATAAAAAATTTATCCATTTTTTTATTTATAAATGTTTTCAAATAAATATTCTTGTACGTTTCGGGATAAGGTATTTTTTTAACCCTTTTTACCTGGGAATATGAATGTTTCAATTTACCTAATATAAAATCTACATATTTTTTCAAAAACATGTTGTTGATGTTACCTATGAATGTTTAAATGTTTTTTAAAGAAAATTTTCTTGATTGGTATTTTCATATAAAAAAAATTCAAAAGTCTTATCAATGAAAAGGATATATTCCTCAAGATTGTTTTTTAAGTTTTAATTTTATTTCATCAAAGACAATAACCCTCTATTTTTAATCCAATTTGGATATTTTTATTGATGTTATCCATATCATTTATCTATATTTTTTTCAATATATTTTGACCGGGAAATTATTTAAATTCACATACACGACTTCCTTGTTATTCCCATTGAAATATTCAATTTCATATGATCGTCAAGCATTGAATTTCCACAAATTATGAAAATAATTTTTAGGGATATTAGTGTTTATTAAATCATATACAATTTTACATTTGGTTTTTTCTTTGATATTTATTTTATTAACTGATGAATTCTTGATAAATATGTATTTCTCATTAAATATGGTTATTTGACATGGAATATTATTTATTTTTATTAAAATATATAAGCAATGTTTTGGGTTGAAAATAACAGGTGGGGACTAAAATTTATATAGCCACTCAGTGCATCGGTAGTTTCACATGAGAAAAATAAGTTCTGAATGTTGATTGGGTTTCTATACATAATTTAAAACATCTAATGAAAGGTCTTGATGGTATAGGTTTTCATGTTCCCTAGACATGACATCCAATAATTATTAATTTCCCTCATTTAGACTTAGTTATTATTATCAGGTATATTTTATGTTGATAAGGCTATAGATTCATTTCATTCTTAATTTATTGATTAATGGCATGTGTTTCAGTTTCTCAAATTTCTATATTTACTTTTAATTTTATAGTTATTTTAACAGAATTTTATTTTATTTATTATCATAACATATTATTTATCATTTTTATATTTTGATTACATGGAATTATAATTCATTTATTTACCTTCCCATATAAAATTATTCTCATTGATTCATTATTGTATCCACTATGCTTTACTTAATCTTACTAAGCATTTAGGATCACCCATATTTTGTTTCGTATCCACATGAATCCATGAGTTGTACTAAGAATGATTTTCAAGGATATGATAGATGAATAGTATTGCTATCTGAGAAAGAAGAAGGAAAACTTTATGTTGTAATTAGTGTATTAGTTTTTAATAAAAGTCACATGTATATATACTATTTAGTAAGACTACTAAACTCTATGATCCTTCAGAGATTGATTCCTTGAAACCATGCCAATGTAATTTATAATAGACATCAGCTCCAAGCTTCTAGGGTCAGGTCGATACATAAACATTCACTTTTACACATATATTAAGCAATCCATGAAAACTCATATATGCAGACTAGAATATTTTTGAAATTATAATATTGAAATTGATGAATCTAACTCCCCAAATGTTTCTAATTGATTTGGTTTTAATAACATGAAATCCATAATATGTATTAAACATTAATAAATAATTAGTTTAGATATAAAATTAATACACAATTAGTTACACTATAAATATACATAAGCTATGTTTTAGACAAAAATTATATGATTCATCATGATAGATGACCTGTCGATCTAATAAGAAATATTAGAGATCAAAATTTTGAAGAAAACATTTATAATAAAGGAGTTATCATAGTTTATATAGATAAGGAATGCTATGAAAAATACATTTATATTCTCTTAAATCTTTAAAATAATTTTTTAAACATTAAAAAATGTTCACAATGATATATTGTAGTTAGACTAATGGAAACATGATGATGTGACATGTGTGACCAAGTTAATCATGATAAAATGTACTTCAATAGAATAAAAAATTAAGGATAATAAATTATTAAATGAAATGTAGAATCATGTTTAACCAAAATAAGATATGATATGATACCTATAGAAGATAAAAAAGATTATTCTTACCTAGGATATTACATTGTCACCGCTACCAGCATGGCACAAAATCCATCATTGTAGACCAATGACGCCCATTGAGGCATGGAATTCTTTTGCTTCAACAAAATAAAATATTCAGCTCTAATGATTGATCAAAAGTTTAAAAAATCATTTTGAATTTGATAATACTTAAGTATTAACATACCATAGTAAATGTGGGTTGTCGAACCCAAAAAATCAAAATGTTATCATTTAAATATGTTGTTTAAATTTAAAATATCATAATATCACTGATTTGAATTATTAGATATATACTTTGTTATATAATTTATAATTTAATAAAAAATACAAAACTCTTTATAAGAAAATAGATTTAATATAATCCTACAACTTGAAAAATAAATTTATGTATTATTATTATAAAAAATTATTATAGATTCCTTTAACAAAAAAATAAATAATATTGAAGAGTTATTAATATTCCAAATATATTATAAGAATAACTATCCCATAAATATTTCAATTAATAATAAATATACAAATTCAATGATATAATTAATTTAATATATTTTTATAGTAATCGTTGAAATTGTATGGGAATTTAACCAATATATTATCCTGGTGGCTTATAACATGGGAAGAAGAAGTTTTTTAGATTATATTGGATTTAATATTCTTAACCATAATTTTTTACTAAAAAAATAAATAACTGAATGAAGAATTTGAATTTTAAATCCAATCAAGTATATTATTGAAACCATTTACATACAATGTAAACATTAAAAACCATGTTTTTATCATTTTCATTGTAAATTTTCTAGTGATACTTTGATGTTATATGGGAAAGGCATATCATGTATATTAGATAAAACACAATAAATTAATATCAAATATATGTTAAAATGTAGTAAATAAACATCAAATAAATTATAATGGTAATGTGAAAATAATGAAATTATTTATAAATTTCTATAAAAAAACTAGGGTCGAAATATTCCTTCTCAATTGGTATTTCTAGTCATTATACTAATACATGGATGATTGCCTACCATCATGAAAGATATATATTAAATTATTATAACCATGAAAAATGGGGATTTAATTTCACTTTTACAAATAACACATATGTTGTATAAGTCTCTAATATTCCTGGTTTATCATTTTTAAGACAATGATCCATGTAAGCTAGTATAAAACAATATTTCTCAGTATTCATTCATTAATGATTCAATTCATCAAACCACATATATTTCAATATTAGATATCAAAGTTACATTTAATTATATAATATTATCACTATCTATACTACTCCATAATATTGTACATTAGTTAAATATGATTGTTTTTTAACTATTTTATTATAACAGTCTATTTAAATTCATAATTTGACACCATCCTTTTGAGTTTTCATGTTTATCAAATGTCTATTAGTAACAAACTATTATCCGTTAAAAAATTGTTTTAAACACACATAGTATAGTATTAGTATTGAATGATAACACAATAATCTAATTAAATTTCATAGTACCTGGTATACACCAAACCCTCTATTGATGAATGTTTTGTTAATGTTATTTTATATAATCAAATAATAAGGAATAATTAACAAATATATTGAATTATGTAAAATTTGAACTATATATAAATCTTATGTATATATAACTTAAACAAATATTTTTGAAGTAAAAATTTTATTTCTTATTTTTAATATTTAAATAATACACAAATAAAATATCACAATAAAATATTAACTATAATTTTTTAATACATAATTAGTAAAAATTAAATCATAATTGATCTCAATTATTGATGTTTTATCCACAACATCAAAATTAAACCTCAAAATATTATTTATTGAACCTCTCACCTCAATGCTAAAATTATTCAATATATAAAATCATATAACTTATCCTTGTTGTAAAAATGATAGAAATTTCACCCAATGAGATCAAAATTTTCTTTTTCACTTATCACTGGTCTACTGTAAAATTAATAAAAATAAGTCTTAGATATAAAATAGAAAACCATAGAATCCAATTATAAATAATATTTAATAATGGATTAGTTTGGATGAAAATTATTTCATAATTTAACCATCATTTAATATGTTATTCATTCATAGGATGACATATAATGATGAAACATATAGCCACAAAAGAAGAAAAATATTTGGTTGTGAAAATTAAGATGAAATATTTGTTTAAATAGAAGTAACACAAATATGATTTCTAATTCAATATAAATGTTCAATCTAAATTATTTCATTTTCTTTAAAAAAAAATCTTTTATCCTTTAGAACATGTATATTTATACATGTTTTATAAATTAAAAATTACATCCATTAAAATTTAATTTATCATGGATAAAAGTAATATTATAAGAAAAAAATGTAATAAGATATCATTGTCAGACAATTTAAGGGATTTTAAATTGATGTAGTGAGTTCTCAATAATTCTAATATGTTAAAAAATAGGCGTGTAAAATAATTAGAACTTGTGACACATCAAGAAAATATATTTTCATTGCAGTTGTACTCATTTGATATGTATGAGGATCCAATAACACATTTTTACTTGTTTGTGTTGGATAATTATACTTATTAATAACTAATGCCAACATGTATTTTTTGGGACTGTTTAATCCATTATTTTCACCTGCAAATAATTTTTTTTGAATACATTACATCTAAATAATGTTCCCAATGTTTTGTTTTTTATTTCTAGAGTCATAAGTTAGAGATGATGATGGTTTTCTATAATATTATTATTATGATTCTCTCTATCCATACTATATACTTTTAGTTTTTTGGAACCAAGTCATTATATGCATGAATTGGGGTATGGTTTATGTTTGTTGTCAATCTTTTGTGGCTGTTCAAAATGTGTGCTAGTAAAGTGATCATATAGTTCAAGAAGACAACAGTACTGAAGGTGGCGTTGTTCTCTAGTGTTTGCCAAATTTTTGGACCTGAAAATTAGAAAAATCAGTGTGGTTCGTGAAAAATAGTGTGGTGCGCAAAATAGTGGAGACAGATTGCTCACGCAAGAGGTGTTTCAGAATTAGAATGTCGAAAAATGGCAAAGGCCTGGGCTGTGTGAAAAATAATTCCTACATGAAAAGTATTGCATGCTGAATGAGAGGTTTTTTGCGCCAAGATGTGTTTTGTGGGCAGGGGTTGGAGACACCTATAAATAAGAGTTCAACCCCAAATTCTGTATGGATAAATACTTAGAGAAGATTTGAGTGCTGATGCACGTAAAAGGTTCACATAAAAGCAGTTGCACAATAAATTTTGAGGTGCGTGAAAGATTCCAAGCTACCCGAAAAAGGCCAAGCTGTGCAAAAAATTCCGAGTTGTGCAAAAAAATCCGAGTTGTGCGAAAAATTCAGAGCTGCATGAAAAAGGAGAGGTTTAATGTAAAAAGATGATGTTGAGTGAAATATTTTTCCACGTAAAAGTCATGTATTGCCTGAAAAAGTTAGAACTTGTGTGCATGGGTAGGTGCTACGGGAAATCATCAGTGTAAACTATTTCAATGTTCTGATTATCTAGTTCAGTGGTTCAGTGTGGTCAAGAGAATCAATTCAGGACTTCGTTGCAAGCATAGTCTCGTGTTGAGTAGAGACAAATACTTCAATGAAAATCTATTGAAGATTCCTTCACGTCTATAAACTAAGTGGGTCTTCACCAAAGGTAATGAGCCAGGGGGAGTCAATGGGAGTGACTTGAGGGACGTCGTGAGCTATCCTTGAACTTTTGTAAAGGTTGTGTTCCTGGGATAGAGTGACTGTACCTGAAATTTGTAATCCTCAACTAGTGATGTTTAGTGGAATTAGTTATGTCTAGAAACCTGTTGGTGTATGCTCCTTGGACGCAGCCCTTAGTGGTGAACCAAGTAAAAGTGTTGTTTGGTCTCTTTTCATGTGATTTTTTGTTCATTTTGTTCTCATCCGTATTATAGGTTTAATGAGTTCCTACCATCATGGGAAAAAGATCCTTGTTTTTAGAAGAAATATTTTACACCATGATTCAACCCTCCCCTATCAGGGTGTCTCTGGGTCCTACAAGTGGTATCAGAGGGAGGTTACTGGTGTTAGATCTGTCCTTTTCCATCATGGGGAATGCATTTAATGATAGGGGACTCCTTCTCTTTGATGGTAGTAATTTTCTGATTTGAAAAAACAGAATGAGATCTCATTTAATATCCCTTGGAATGGAAGTCCCCTTTTCTACTATGCAAGGAATACATTTTACTGTTCCGACAGGTCTTGCTATTACTGATACAGACAGAAAAGTTCTTGATGCATATTCTAAAGCCCAGAATGTTATCACTGCAGATCTTTTAGATCACATCTATCTAAAGGTGATGAGTAGGACCTTAGCAAAGTCTATATGGGACGAATATGAAAATATCAATGAATGATAATGAAAAGTGAAGGAGGTGAAACTTCAAGTCCTGCACAACAGATTTGATGATCCAAAGATGAATCCTGATTAGAATACTGATTCATTATTCAATCGAATCACTGATGTAGTGGGATCAATTAGAGGTCTTAGAGAGGAAATCAAAGACATTGATATCATAAAGAATATCTTGAGAATACTTTCTCCTATGTACAATGATAATGAGTAATCCCTTGAAAAAAAATGATCTATCTAAATTATCTCTGGATGATCTGCTAATTAGTCTAGTTTCATATGAGATGATATTCAAACCCAAAGATTCTATGACTCGTGTTAGAAAGGAAATGGCGTTCAAAGAAATGTGAAAACTGAAAATTTCAGAATATAGTGGTGGTGAAGATGATGAGGAAAAAGAAATTATTTCTCTCATTTCCAAGAAGCTGAAGAAGGGAAAATGTAAATTTAAATGTAAGTTACCTTTGGCATGCTTTAGTTGTGGAAGAGTTTGGAACATTGCCTCTCAGTGAAAAAGAAAATTTGACAATGAATAGAGTGAAGCAAAAGACATTGAGAAGCTTCAGAAAATATTTTTCAAAAAGGAAGATTTCAAATATGGAAAGATGGTAAAGAAAAGTATTTTATCCTTTGAAAAGGAAGAGGATGATATTGAATTCTATGAAGAAGAAGAACCAGAATTTAAAATTGGAAACCATGCTTCCATGATGGAAACCTTTAAAACGTTATAACCCTCGACTGATAAAGTGATAGACAATCATATGACTCCTAATGGTGATCCTAAGATTAAAATTAAGGACGCCTTTTCCGAACTTGAGAAAAAATGTAAGAGACAAAATAAGTGGAAATAAATGGTGTAATAATCATCAGAATATATTGATGAGCTCAAAGATGAAGTTGAACAACTTGAAGAACTAGTGAGAGTTCAATCATCAATCCTTGAAATCACATATGAAATTATGGAACTAATTCTAAGAGTTGATGAACAAGAAAAGGTCATAAATCATCATACATCTAGACTGGAATAGAATTCCAAGACTGTTGAGGGCCTTGAGGAAGAAGTTGTTACTCTTAGGAGTAAACATGAGTGTCAATAAACCACAAATGAGGGTAATAAAAAAATTTAGTTTGGAACATTCTCAAATGAAAAATTAATGGTATGATCGAAACGTGGTTCATATGGGGTTGGAAAAATATTGAGTGAACAAAGACCCGCTTGCAATGGAAAGAGTGGAATTGGTTGTGCAGCAGAGACATCAACTTCTGGAAGTAAAGAGAGCCAAAAGTAATACAAGATTAAAGTTGGACATGTTGAAAAATTGCCTAAAGTGCTGGAAAAGAAACCCTCAATCCAAACTAAAAGAAGAACTGAAAATTATCCTCAAACTTTCAGAAATTATAAGAATTCCAACCATTCTCCCAAGGAAGAAGGCATGGGGAGAAATATAAGTAAGAAGACATTTCCCCTCATGAAGAGTCAGTTCTGTGGATATCTGGGCCATACCATATCATATTGAAAAGAGGAAAGGAGCTACTTGAATGGGAAAGATTTGAGAAGTGAAATAGTGAGACCGATTTCATATACTTAATCTTAAATAATAAATATTTTCTATGGATACTATTTTAATTTTTCTATCTTTGGGCATAAAGATATATATTACAGGAAAAGGTACGATTGGGTAAATTCATACAACTCTCAGAGACGTGTCAACACTCACCCACCTGATGAAGTTCCTCTCACAAATTTGTTTTCTCCTCTTGACGAAGATTATGGGGATGAAGAATCAGATTATGTGGAAGAAAGAATTAGAATTCCATCAGTATCCTATACTCAATCCAATATCTCTTGGAAAAAAATATGATGATTGAGAAATCTTATATTGCAGAATTACCCCTCAAAGCTACAAAAAGCAGAAGCACCTAGATTCTTGACAGTGGATGCTCTTCCCATATGACCGGAAATACTAACCTTTTGAAGAACATTAAAAAGAAGGTTAATGGAAAAATGAGTTTTGGTAATGATGGTTCTTTGAAGATTAAAGGAATTGGATATACTGCACTCACCAATGGATAAATGAAGAAGACTGAAGTTCTTTTTGTGGATGGTCTATGTCACAATCTCCTCAGTGTGAGTCAACTCATTGACTCAGGAATCATAGTAAATTTAAATCAAAAAGGATGCACTATAAAGGAAAATATAGGGAATTATCTTATGAAAGGCTGCAGAATATATGGAAACTTATATATGTTTGACAACAAAGAAAACTCTTGTTATTTTTCTACTGAAGAAGAAAATAACTTATGGAATCGAAGACAGGGGCACATTAACCAACAAGACATAGACAAGACATCTAAATTGAAAATTGTCATGGATATCCCCATTCTGAAATGTCAACGGGAAAATACTTGTGATGCTTGCATATGGGGGAAGCTAGTCTGTAATTCATATAGACCAAAGAAAAAAAGGGAATCACACCTTCTTGATCTCATCCATACAAACGTATGTATCCCGATAAATTTTGTCGGAACTCATGGATAGAGGTACTTCATACTTTTTATTGATGATTATAGTAGAATGGATTGTGTAATGGTTATTCACAGGAAGTGAAAAGTTTATGATTGCATGAAAACTTATCGCCAAATTGCCGAGAATGATACTGGACGGACAATAAAAGTCCGTAAATCTGAAAATGGAGAGGAATACCCATTCATTGAGTTTGAGAATTACGTATAAAAACTTGGAATACGACATTAGTTAGTTTCCGTGAGAACTCCGCAACAAAATGGAGTTGTTGAGCATCAGAATCGACAGGCTAAAAACAGGTATATGACTATGCTGATTGAGAGTCGTATCTCTCACCATTACTAGAAATAAGCAGTTGAAGCTATAGTGCACATTCAAAATCAAACAGGGCATTATATGGGGGAAACGAAGACACCATATGAATTGTGTCATGAAATAAAGCCTTCATTGAAATACTTTCCTATTTTCAGAAGCCAATGTTTCATCTTAAATAATGATGGAAATCAAGTTAAGTTTGGTGACAATACTGGTGAAGGAATATTTCATTGATATCCACTGAATAGAAAAGCATACAATTGATTCAATAAATGCTTGGATAAAATTGTGTAAAGCAATAATGTTAAGATAATTGTAGGAAAAACTCCAAATGCCTCAAATAATTCTTATACTGATGAGGTAGAAGATGAAGATGAATGTGAACATGGAGTAAATGCACATACAAAAATGGATGAAGGCATACAAAACCCCCATGAGTCCCATCATGATGATGATTCAGAAGAAGAATCTAACGTTGAAACCATTGCTGGAGAGAATTCAATTGAACCTCAGAGGAGGAATCGAAGAGAATAAATTGATCAATCCAACATCATTGGGGATTGTACTGAACCCACAAAAATGAGAAGAATGAGGAGTAATGCACAATATACCTTTCTATCTATAGTGGAGCCATCCTCATTTAAAGAAGACATAAAGGATAAATCATGGGTGAAATCCATGAATGAAGAGTTAGATCATATTTACAAGAACCATACATGGGATCTGGATAAGATACCTGAAGTTCACAATGTGATTGGTAGAAAATAGATCTTCAAGAACATGTTTGATGATCATGGAAGTGTTATTATAAAAAAGTCACGATTGGTATATAAAGGATATCCCTAGATTGAAGGTGTTGATGTTGAATAAACCTTTACACCAGTGGCTAGACTGGAGTAAATCAGGATTTTACTTTCCATGACACTCCAAAGAGGATATAAAGTATATCAAATGGATGTCAAGATAGAATTCCTTAATGGTGTACTCGAAGAAGAAATATATATAGAACAACTGGTGGGTTTTCTTCTTGGTACGAATGAAACAATGGTTTGCAAACAAAAAAAGAATGTTATGGCTTGAATCAGGCACCACGAGCATGGTATTCCTGGCTGGACTCTAATCTCAAGAAACTAGAATTCATACGAGGAGGAGTAGATCCCAATCTCTATGTGAAGAATTCCATGGAAGACCAGTTCATGGTTCTAGTTTACGTTGTTGAAATCATATTTTGTGGGAGTATTCAGAAGTTAGTGGATGAATTTTCCAATCACAAGAAATAATAATTTGAAATGTCAATGATTGGGGAGCTCACATATTTTTTAGGGCTTCAGGTGACTCAATAGAAAGATTACTCTTTCATATCTCAAGAAAACTACTTAGGATAGCTACTGAAGAAATTTAATATGCCTTACTCCAAACCAATGTCAACTCCTATTACAGTTGGAACCAAACTTGGAAAGCATGATGATGGGAAATCTGTAGATCCCACCATGTATAGGAGGATCATTGGAATCCTACTGTACCTGACAGTGACACGAACAGATATTGTCTTTGCAACATGTCTAGCGGCCCTCCTTATGAGTAATCCAAAGGAGGAACATATGGAGATAGTAAAAAGAATCATGGGGTACATTCAAGGAACTAATAACATTGGGTCATACTATGCTATAGTAAGTGACAAGTAATTATTGGCATTTTATGATGCTAATTGGGATGGCGATGTAGTGGACAAAAAGTCCACTAGTGGAAGAGCATTCTATATTATGAAAAAGGGTATTGGCTGGTTGAGAAAGAAAAAAGAAAGTACTTCTCTTAGTACTTCTGAAGCTGAGTATATCTCTCCTATAAATGCATGCACTCAACTACTATGGATGAAGCCATTAGAGACAAATATTGGTGATGGGGTGAAACAACCAATGGTGGTTTACTGTGATAAAAAGAGCACAATTGATCTTACGAAGAATCATATTCATCATTCTCGGACAAAAAATATTGAAATAAAGTATCACTTTATCAAATAAAAAGTTGAGCAAGGCATGATTATAATGGATCATGTGGGAACCATAGAGTAAGTGGCTGATATCCTGACCAAGCCACTATCAATGGCTGTGTTTGAGAAACATAAGTTGAACCTCAGGGTTCAGCCAACTCCTAGTGCATAAAGAGGTTACGAAATCCCCCTCTCCCCTCCTATTTTTATTATTTTTAATATATTTGTGGATAAGATACATGTTTACGGGGGAGATACTATCTAGGGGTGTATTGAGATGTTCAATTTAAAAATATTGATCATTGGGTTTATTACTAATGGGTGAGGAGGAATAAATTCAGGACATGTTTGGTAACACGTTGAAATTTCAGTGATAGGTTGGGAAGGAATACTTTGGACATGTAATGCTTCTGGAAAAAATTTAAGAGATTTGCTTTGGAATCATTGAGAATTCCAAAACATGGGCTCCCAATTCACACTTCCCCTCTTTTTTTCTACACTGATCATTGCTCACATAGTCATAGAGTGTTTCTGAGTTGATTCTTGCATTTTTGGTTTGCATGTGGCTGGTGCTCTTTTGAATTTATTAGTTGATTTCCAACAAACCCAAAGGGGGGGTGAATGTTGGAACCATGGATGTTCTATGAATGAATTGGGGTATGTTTTATGTTTCTTTTCAATCTTTAGTGATAGTTCAAAATGTGTGCCAATAAAGTGATCATATAGTTTAAGCAGACAATAGTATTGAAGGTGGAATTATTCTTTAGTGTTTTCCAAATTTCTAGACCTGAAAATCAGAACAAACATCTTGGTGCGCGAAAAAACAGGGTGGTGTGTGAAATAGTGGGGACATATTTTTGGCACAAGAGGTGTTTCAGAATCTGAATGTCAAAAAATGGAAAAGGCATGGGCTGTGCAAACAACATGGAGATGTACAAGAAAAATGAATCCTGCATGAAATGTATTGCACGCCGAATGAGAGGTTTTTCGTGCTAAGATGGGTTTTTCACGCTGGGGTCGGCGACACTTACAAATTAGAGGTGAACACCCTCATTCCATATGGATGAATACTTAAAGAAGATTCGAGTTCTAATGTGCATAAAAGGTTCGCGTAAAGGTAGTTACGGAAAAAAACCCAAGGTGCATGAAAAAATTTGAGTTGCGCTAAAAAGGCTGAGCTACGTGAAAAATTACGAGCTGTGTGAAAAAAAATCCAAGATTCGCAAAATATTCGGAGCTGTGAAAAAAAGCAGAAGTTGCGTGTAAAAATATGAAGTTGCGTGAAGTATGTTTCCACACAAAAATCATTTATTTCATGTAAAAGTTAGAACTTGCACGCAAAGGGTAGGTGCTGCACAAAATCATCAGTGTAACCTGTTTGCACATTCTGATTATCCAGTACAATGGTTCAGTGTGGTCAAGAGCATCAATTCAGGACTTCGATGGAAGCACAGTCTCGTGTTGAGTAGAGACAAAGACTTCAATGAAAATCTATTGAAAAAACCTTCACATATATAAACTAAGTGGGTCTTCACCAAAGGCAGTGTGCTACGGGGAGTTAATGGGAGTGACCTGAGGGATGTAGTGAGCTATCTCTGAACTTTTGTAAAGGCAGTGTGTCTGGGACAGAGTGACTGTACCTGAACTTTGGAATCCCCAACTAGTGATGTTTAGTGGAAGTTGGTATGTCCGGAAACCTGATGGCGTATACACCTTGGACATAGCCATTTCTGGTGAACAAAGTAAAAGTTTTGTGTGGTCTCTTTTCTTGTGATTGTTTTTCATTATGTTCTCATCAGTCTTACTGGTTTAACGAGTTCCTACAATCATGGGAACAAGATCCTTGTTTTTGAAAGAAAAAATTTTACACCCTGATTTAACCGTCCCCTTTTTGGGTGTCCCCGTGTCCTACATAGTGAGTGGGAATTCTCTTAGAATCTATCATTTTATTACCTCATGAAACATGTAGTTTGGAATCTTATCAACATTTACATTAATAAAAATATTATATTTTGAGTGACTAAAAAAAATAGAGCTAATAATTATATTTCCTAAATAAATTTACATATATTCAAATATATGGTTTAACATCCTAAATAATGATATAAATATGATTTCATTTATAAATGTAGAGATATCTCATTAGCATGATATGATGATGACCTAAGAAAATAAATCTCAATTAATGTTTTATTTTTTTTATTGTTTACTTTTTCTTGTATTTCATAGTTTAGTTTCCCACTCCAACTACGAATATTAATTTTTCTATTAAAAGCGAAAACATTTGTTTTCTATATAATATAAACATATATTTGAAATTTATCGTATTTCATTAACATTGAAATAGAATTCAAATAATTTTGTTAGATTCTATTAGATTATTTAGATTGACAATTTATATATAATTAATTAAATAGACGAGGGTGGGATGTTATTGTGTTATATATAACATTTCTTCTATTTTTTATTAATATGATAGAAATTATATTGTGTTTAGCTTGTCGTAGTGTAAAATAAATGGAAAGGTTATATAGTGTTGTTTTATCAAATAAATTATTTTGTATTATTTTCATGGTACACGAATATCAAATATAAATAAGAAATAAATGAATTAATGTTTTAGAAGTGGATGTGATATATTTTTTTAATTGATATAAATAAAAAAATGATTGAATTAATTTTATAATGTGGTACATCATATATATCAAAAAATCTAAATTACTTATGTTGTTTAATTAATGATGCAAAAAGTATTTAAATAATATTTCATAGTTCATGTGTTGTATTCATATGTGAGGTTTAAGGTGGTGATAATAGTTAATTTTGAAATGTAAATGAGAGTAATGGACATGTTGTGTAAGCGACCGTGATATGATACAAATCCCATAATTGGATTTTGGATTATTATATATCATTTACTATATTATTATTTATTATTCTCTAACTTCAATGTTATAAATCCCAATGGATCCCCATATATTATTTTATTTAATTGGTGAAACCCTAACATATTGGATGCGGTTGATACATATATCATTATTCACCCTCTTATACTATACCACTGGTCTATAATAGTTGTATTGGATTTGGTATGTCCTAGAAATTTTTCTAGTAGAACATTATTATATATAATATTTTAATAAAATTTTTATATGATCACATACTATTATGATTTTATACATGGAAATAGAAGAAGATAAATGTTACGTAATGTTTTACATTAGGAAATAATTAAAACATGCATAGTTTTTTTTATTATGTGAGTTGTATTCTTTTATATATTTTTATAATTTTCTATATATATATATATATATATATTACATATGGATTTGGTTGCTGATCATATAGTGAAATAGTTTTGTATATGACAATGAATTTAATAATTTTTGGTTTAACTCTTTACTCATAAAATATATTGAATGAATCATAAATATTGACATGAATAATACTATAGAGGAACACTATAATTGTAGTTATATATGTACATCAACATTTTATTATTATTTTAACATATTTATAAGATGGTTTTTGGTAGAGAAATGTTTTCCCTCTATTGACTTGATTATTGATAGTATTTTGATTACTTGTTCTACTTTAAGAGGTTATTATTCCCCATATTTCCTTGGATATGATTTTTTTTAAAATTATATTCATATTGTATTATTATATTGATTTTTTTTCAGGTATATATATGATGTTTTGAATGTGTTGGAGGATAATATTTCATTCCATGGATCAAAGAGTGTAATACCTACCATTATAAATTTTGTATGAAATTTGGTCTAGTGTCTATCTTATTTCATAATGTAAGATTAAATTAGGGGTAACATCCAGATTCATTGTTCTCTATATAGGGGTTATAGAGGAGTTCAGATACAGTAGACTTGTATTCGAGAAAGTATTTATAATTAGATATATTTTTAGTAGACTTTGGAGAGTATTTCATTTCATTAGTTATAAAATAGTATAAATTATTATGAGAATGTGATATTGGATAGAGAAATTTTCAATGACAGTGAAGGGCCTTTATAATACAATACTACTACCCAGAACCTCAACTAAACATGATTGAGAAAGACTATACTGAATTAATGTATGAAGTGTATATGTGATGTACACAACATCCTTGTTTTTGTACATGTTTGAATTTAGAAAATTTTATTGAAATAAAAATAAAAAATTTAATATGGATTTAAATTTTTTATAAATCCAATGGTTTTGTGTAATGACCTATATCAAGACATGTAATTGGAATTGGGGAAAACCAAACTTGTATGTGGTTGGACCCATGGGTGATTAGATATTTGAGATCCATATTGTAAATTTGATGTCATAAAATTTATTTTATGATGAATATATATAGTGTTAATGATAGATAATTGGGGATTTGAGTAAAGAATGTTTAAGGGTGGAATTATATAAAATGGTTGTTTGTGTCACCAAGCATATTTTGGGGGTTACATGGAACCCGATATTATACTATCAATGTTATATTAATGGTAGTATCCTCTTAGTGGTAAGGCTAACCATGTTCATCATCTAATTCTAAATTTTTCTAAAACATGTCCACTACTCTCCTGAATCCCTAAATTTTGGGGTATTTCTCAATCACTATAGTTTATTATGATGTAGGAAGATTCAACCATTGACAATGGTATGGATTTATCTAGATAATACCATGTAATTGGACCCATTTATTTTCCATTTTATTATAAGTGTTTTCATGTAAGGTATGCTAACAATATTTGGTGGGTGGGATTGTGTACTAAAATTTATTTATTTGGGAATACATAATTTTATAGAGGTTATTTAAGTATTACAAAAAACATTTATATATATATATATACAATTTTTTAAAACATGATTTTGTTGTTTCCAACATATTAGTAGGATTGGGATCATTGAATAGAGTTAAATGTGATACCCAAATAGGGTTGAAATAAAAGACTTGAGTGTTATCTATAGTGAAACAATTTAATATAGTGATGTTCAATATATTATCATGTTTTTTATGTAATTCTTGAGTAGTGGTTTGGTTTGGTGAATGACTCCTGATTAGAGTTAATTACCATGTAATGAATCTTTCATCCTTGGGTGAGTTAGCTAGTGTGATGTCTAATGTGCGATTTTCATTTCATGTGTAAAAATATAAATATGATTTTTAGGTATTTAGTCCTTATTTTTTGGTTTATTAGATGATTTTGGGTATAAAAATTCTAATAATGTGTTGTCATTGCTTTATAACCATCAATAACAGCCCCTATGATAAAATCATAAATACATCATTAAGTTAGGAGTGTTTTATAGTATTTATACGAGATAAAAAATAATAAAATGATAACTCATTTATTTTATATTCATTATAGGGTATAAAATATAGTCGAATTAAATAATAGAATATAAAAAATAAAAATTGATTAATCTACTAAAAGTTTCCAATAAAACTATTCTTCATTTTCATTTGATTAAATAAAATTTTATTTCTTTCACAAATAACAAGTATTCTAGTTGGATAGTTTTATTTGGGATGATTAATAAGTTTATTGTTATTAACATTTGGTTAAAATATTAATAGTGGTTGATAATAAGATACCAAATGGTAGAAAATGGGATATCAATTGTTTTTCATGTCTTTCATGTGATAAATAGTGATTGATATGTATTTATATGGATGTATCTTTTATATTTTATGTTTTCACTATTAATTTATTTATGTTATGTATATGATTATTTATTTAATTACAGAGTCTTGTAACATATATATATCACTATGAATTTATTATGTTAGTATCAAATAGAATTTATGATTATACAAAGAGATTATATTATTAGGGAAAATTATTATTTTGTCTCATGTTATGCATAAAATGTATTGAATATTATATGAATTTTGAAGAGTATATATATTATTATTAATTTTTATGGGAACTATAGGCCACTAATAAAATATCTTCTAGTTCATCCTCTAGATTCAAAAAAACTAATCCTATATAATGATGTTCCTTAATTATCCTAATGATTTCATCATTTTATTTATACATAAGAAATATTATTTTAGTCTATTATATAATAAACAAAAGATTTTTTAAAAAAAATATGGAGACCATGACCAACTATCCTACCAAGTAATAAAATATTAAATTGAAAATATTGTAATTATAGAATGAATGATGAAAGTAAATTTTTAATGGAAATTTTCATGAAGAAGGTATGAAACTACAACATGTAAGAACAAACTAAATTTCTATCAAGCAATATAATAATTGGATAAAATGATGAATACATGAACTATAATTTGGTAATATATATATATATATACAAATATCATATTGAATTTTATTTTGACATAATAATTATGAAAAAAAATCACTCATTGAATATATAATGTAATATTTATGAGTAAGAATATAGGGATTCACCTATAAACATCTGATCACACCAAATATCACTAACTAATAAGATAAAGTTTAATATAAAAGGCTTAAAGAATATAATAATATAATAAATTTCATTAATAATTATATTTAAAGATTTATTCCGATTATATCATTTAGAATATATGATTAGTTGAAGACTAATGGGATAAACATCTTTATATATAAACAATAAATTATGAGAAAGGAAGAAAAATGTCTAAATTTAGTCTAATCTTCCATTAACAATTGAAATTTTATTTTATATACTATTATATTTATATAAAAAAATCTACATATTATATCATAATTAATTGATGTTCCACAATAAATAGGCGATCCATTGTGTAGGTAAATAAAATAATAAACATCCCAACAAGATGCCTCATCCAAAAAAACTATCAAATTAATAATGATCAGATATGAAATGATTTCAAAATCTAGTTTTTTTATTTATAAATGGTTAAATTAAAAATATTTATAATGTCTGAGGGAGATCACTATAATAGGAAAAGAGATAAATTTTTATTCAATATTAATAAATTAGAGATATATATCAATAGTTATTAAGTGGAGTAATTTGAATAGATATCAAATGCACCATGACACATCCTTTTGTCATTTTTAATTCCTATTCATTTTGAAGAAAAATTATTTTTTCCTTTTATGATATCCAATCATTATATTATTCTACTGTAATTCTTATCTCAATAATTATTTCATATATAATTTAATATTCTACTAGAATACACCCCTTTAAATCCACTCTATATATCCTATCATATTTATATGAATGAAGTCTAGGGAAAATAATTTTCCCATTCACTGATTTTTTATTAATGATATTTCATGCATATAAAATTTCATAATTATATTTAATGATTAATTATTTCATGGTGATATTGAGGATTTAGTTTTCTAAAAAAATTACATTCTTATTCTATGTGTTTTTTATATTAGACCATATGGTCTTCATAAAATTTAATGTAAAAACAGAATAATTTTATTGGGATATTAAATTTTTTATAATATAAATGTTGATATATAATGATTTACTATCTGACACTTTTAATATGTCATTTATATCTAAAATTAGTCATTAATTAATTTATTATATTATATATTGAATTTATTATAGTTCTCATTAAAAGTAAATACCTTTTATTGAGAGAGTCCCAATAGAAATAGTGATACAAAAACATTAACTCATTATAAACCATGTTTACCTTAATATGAAAAGAACATTATAGTTTATTATCATTAAGAAATTATCACTATTGATCTTATAGAATAATAATTTATTAAATACAATATCCAAAATGATTATTTTACAAACACTAATTAACCAAAAATTGATAATAATTCTTTTTTATCTATTTTGGTTATAATTATTTAACTAATCTTTTTTTTGAATATAGGGTTTAAAACCATTTATTAACTTAAATAGGGTTTTTCTAAAAGGGCCTTTAGATCATGATTTTCAATTCCCCCCTAATTATGTTTCCTACTATAGATCATTTGTTTTCTATTTTAGTGATTAATAAGTTATATTATGTAGCATTTAAATGAAATAATGTGTTTCCCATCACTCTATTTCACGCAGTTGACATCATAAGAATTTCATAATGGTTTTATGAATATAAAACATAAAATTCAATGATTTGATAAGTAGTGATATCATAATATTTTTGACTCTCTAATTATAAAAGGTATTATTAGATCCAATTCATAAATGAATCACATATATCTACCCCCAAAATGATTTCATGTAATAATACACTTGAAAACCATTGATTATTCATTGATAGGATACAATTCCTATCAAATTGTTTCTTATTTTACATTCATTATAACTTATTCTAAATGAAATTAAATAAAAAAAATGGAGCTATTTTTTTCTTAAAAGATACCAATTAATTGGTATTAATATTATTATCTCAATTATTGTTTTATTTATATCTTACAAACCTAAATATTTATAATAGGTTTATTTATCATTTCATAAACAATGTATTATTTGGATGTTTAACCCATTTTATATTGAACTAATTTTGATAACTTAAAATACATGTGAGATTAATTTCACATATCTAATTCTATACCATTTTGTGTAATCATTCAATAATGTTATTTAATTATTATTATCTAATTAAATTTATATACACTCGAGGAATATTTAATTAGTTTTTCAATAATTATATATATAATATTATAGTCTCCAATGTGAGAAATATTGTAAAAAACTTAGTTAATCACATTGAACATCTCTTCATAAGATTAATTTTATAGATATTTCCATTAGAATGAATTTAAAAGAGATATAAAACACATATAATAGTAAAAAACTTGTCACAATGAAAATTAAAATATATATAATCAGATGTTTTTTATAAATCATTTAGATATTCCATAATTAAATATGAGAAATACATTACTACCTCTAGGGAAATAGTAATTCCATATCATTATTCAATGAGATATGTGATCTTTATGAATTTTGATTTAACCATTATAATAATTAAATCCTTAAAATTAGTCATTAAAGGTTATAAATGAGATGATCTATTGATTAATTCTAGATGTTTAGTTAAAATGTTATCCTTTATAAAATTATTGAAATGTTTACTTTCATATTATGAAATTAAACTCCAAAAATAATATCTATATTCTATAAAATCATAAATTATTATTAATTAAGACTGAATTTTCAAGATAATGAAGATAAATAATCATAAATTCATCTTGGAATCACATTTTCATAAATTAGTGGAATAATATATGATGCTTCTGGAATAATTGGATTTCAAAAATAAAATGCGGACGTATTATATTATCATACTATATCAATATTTTTCCCTCAATAATTAACCTAAAAAATTTATAATATTAATAAAACACCCCGTTAAAGGACTCTATATATAAAAATTAAATTAAAACCCCATATTTAATAATTATATATCTAATGTATATCGATTTTTGTGAATGAAAGGAACGATGCAAGGAATTTTCATACACACCAAAGGCCATTTAAATACTAATATAAAACATTAAATTACATCTATTTTGTAATATAATTATACATTAGTAACATTTTTTAAGAAAATAACAACCACCAAAATATAAGTGTGAGAAATGAAAGAAAATACCGATTCTGAAGACATTGGATAGCATAAATTTTTTCTTAAAGAATAAATGATTTTTAAAATCCAACAAGATAAAAACTAAAAATAATGATCTATCATAAGGAGATAAATTTAATGTATTATAAAATCAGTCAATATTATGATCATTTATCCAATTCATCTACATTAGTAATCATCCTTTGTAATATCTATTTAGTTTTTCAAATATTAAAATTTATGCAAAAATATCACAAAACGAAGATTTATAGAAACTATTATTTTCAATAATTTATATATGAAATTATATAAAATACAAGACATGTTGTTGACTATGTTAATGCACCATCATCTCTTTGATGTATAAATTCAATAACTAGAGCATCATTGGAATTTTTTTTCAATGAATTCATTTTTACAATGATAGACATGACTTCATTTTATATTTATAAAAATTATCATTTCTCTTCATTTGAATAAAATCCTTTATAGATTATTGTTTCAAAAAATAATGAAATTATTCTTATAAGAATTTTTATTACTCTATAACATACACTATTGATGGATATTTCAGACAATATATTTCTTATTATTACATTTATACAAATATTTCCCTTTATTCTTCTCATTTTAATTAATTTAAATTGATACACCAATAAATGGGTGTATTAAATTGTGATTATTTTCATATTTTCATTATAACCTCAATATAAAATTTAGAGAGGATGGATTCCAAGGATTAATATATATCATTTATTTCTTTTTTCATTATTTCATTTTTAAAATATTATCATATTGAGAAGATATTTCACATTAAAAAATGTTTTCCTAATGACCTTGATGACCAGAAATCTAATATAAAATATATTAAAAAATAAGAAATAATTTTTATTTTGAGAATCATGTCCCTCTATATCTCCAATTACATTATTGTTTGATAAAATGATAGTAGGATTAATTAGAGATCCATTACTATTTGGATAAGTGAATAAATAGTTATAGATTTATTAGATAAGTGAATAATATAACATTCCATTATTATTTATGTTTCCATCTATTATATTACAATATACAATAATTATCAATTACTCATTTCATTATTGGATATATCTTGTTTACTTTTACCCAAATTTATTATTTGAAATTCATTTTATATCTCACACAATTTACTAGAACCGTTGTTTGGGGAATTAAGAACATAGAATCACATAGAATTATTAATATTCTTGAAAATTAATTTATAAAATAAAAAATTAAACATATCATATGCTTTAAAAAATTTTATCTACATTTTAAAATTAGATATAATTGATTAATTAATATAGTTGTGCTAAACATAAAAATTTATCTATTAGAATTCAGAAATAACTATATGGTATATTTCTATTGAAAAATGGTTTGTTTCTATGAAATTCAAGTCCTAAAATAGAGAGAGTTTCTAAAATATCATTAATTTAATTTCTAATAAAGATATAATATAAAATTTTATGTATATATTTAATAATTTCACCATATGCTTCTGTATATATAACTGTTTTTCTTAATTATAATAAATTTTAATATGATAAAATTATTCTATATAAACATGGGTTAAAAGAAACTTTCCCCCTCGATGCATGACATTTTTATTTTAATGAGGGAATTTAAACCTCTATTATTTTAGTAAAAACATATATATATATATACAATAAAGGTATTAATAAATGAAACTGAACTCATTTCAGGGGAATATTTTTTTGGGGAATAAATACCATTTACTTTCCTTTTTGATTTTCATATACGAATAAATTTTAGATAAAACAATATCATAGTCGTAATTAGAGGATAAAACAAATTTAATGTTCATGGTATCAATTGGAACATGAATTATCTTAACAAAACTCAATGAACCCTTTGTTTGTATTTTTCAATACTATACCATGCATTGAATCATATAAAATTGGGATATTTTTGTGTTATCCTTCAAATAATATCATTATAGACCCTTCATATTGATAGGATTTAATGTCCCTAATACACTGACCACTTAACTATTGTATTATTATATTAGGTATGTATAATGGTCCTCTTAAAAGGAGAGAATTTTGGGTGATCCTTTAGATAAATAAATTATCATCCTTTGAAATGATGTTTTCTAGTGATCATATGTTAGTCATTATTTTTACTATCAAATATTAACCACTATTTTACTATATAAATAATAAAATTAATGTATTTAGTAAAAATAAAAATAATACAATACATAAATACCCCTAAAATACACAAATAGTTTAAAATAATAAATAAATGATATTTAATGTAATTTAGTTCATAGATATATTATGGAAAGGTCAATTATTATTTTATTATAATAGGAAAAGAGAGAACCAACTAAATTGTCAATCCATAATAGAGGAAATGATTGTAATATCATATAAATAATTAAAATTATTGGTGAAGACTTGTTACCAAATAATCAACCCATCCATACATCATGTATTCTGCAGAAATAAATAAAATAGATGAATCGTTGAGATAAATATTCAATGAAATGGTGTAAACTCTATGGAATAAACTTTAATAATTTTATCCCATGTATAAAAATAGTGGTCTAATGAAAAGTCTTAATAGTAGAATCTATTAGCATAAATTAAAAACATAAAGCTTGAGAGAGAACTGTATTTGAATATATACTCAAATGAGGGATTTATAAATTTATAATAAAAAAATAATGCGATGATCAACAACATTAAAACAACAACCTTACAAACAAGGAAGGATGTTCAATTAGAAACATTATTCAACCCCAATGTCAACATTGTAGTAAAAATAAATAACAGGATGAGAAGTAAAAAAGAAAATATAAATGTTATATCCTAATAAAGAAAAGTAAAATAGTCATAATTTGTTCTATTTAGACATTTTTTTAGAAAAATATAAAGTTATAGAAGAATCCTTATAGGCCACAACAATAAAATGAGTTACAATCAAATATAAAAACTATTCATGCTTGAATAAGTAAATTTCTCTAAATTATGATTTTGAATCAATAAAAAGGAAAAAGAACATGTCATTAAAAAATAATATTAGATAAATATAAATAAATTCCAATATATGGGAGTTTAATAATAAGGATAAATGGGAGAAATATTGATATTGTTAAAAGTAATAATGACACTTCCCTTATTTATTCTTCTCCCTTAGATATTTTAAACAGAAATAATTTTTAATTTTATTCTTTCCTATCATGATATTTACCAAATTCATTCCATATATTGATCCATTTTCTATTAATTTCATTACACAATAAGAAATACCAAAATTTTATTACCTTTGGACATCCTATAATATTTTTATCAGTAAATTCCATGGTAAGTGGATTTTCCTTATACGGATATTTGATTGAATAACTTATAAGTATAGGGTGTTTATCTAAGTGTTTTCTAATAGAAGATTTTTTTAATGATATGAAGTTAATAATTTAATCAAAATCTATGAACTAAATATACCTAGTGTTTATGGTATCTAACCATTAGATCATCTTAGCATATTTGGTTATGGGAGATAATGTTTCTAAGGATAGGATCAGGTACTAGTTGTAAAATAAAAGTTCTCTTCGTTTTCTATGATAAAAAATATGAAGAGTTTATTTTCCTATATATCTATATTTTATAAAATAAATAAATTTATGAACTTATCATTTTTATTTCATGTAAAACAAACTAAATTTTATTATCTTTTATCAATAATATGAATTAATATAGAGTTATCTTGAAAATTTAATTATCATAATCTTGGTTTCCAGTTAATATTGATATCTTTAGCACCTTTCCAAAAAGTAAATATATTACCTACTTGTATAAGTATTAGAAATAATTGAGAATTAATTTTATTAAATATATTTATCTTCCCAATATATAATAGTATTTATTTATCTATTTATGATTTATGATTTTTTATTTCTAATTTCAGACAAAATTTTTTTACTCTAATTTATAAATTTAATCTTGATTGTTTAATTGTTTTATGTTTATGACAATAGATTAACATCTACCCTATTTAGTTTTGTATGATATTGTCCTATCAAGGTTCATATATATCTACATTATGATATATTTTTATTTCATGGTTTGACATTAGTGTTTTATTGGGTATGAGTATGTTGTATCCCAAATTGTTTATCTTAATAATGAAAATTTACATGGGTGTGTATAGATCAAAATCATAGATAGGTATTATTATCAATTTATAAGGTATTTAATTATGGGAATGGTAGAGTTTTAACTAGTTTAATTAGGTTTCTGATAGTAGGAATGAAGTGAAAATATAATAGTTGGATTAGATGAGTGGGTAGAAAGAGAATATAATCATTGGAACTTATGAGAAGGTTTGTAATTTCACTATATCACAATAAAGATTCTTTATCTGAAGAGATTTACAGGGGTATATATAAACCATATATATATACATATTAGAATAATTCATTGATCAAGATGGAATGTATAATTTTTTGGATTTACTTTGAAATAAGTGTCAATAATTATATTTTATAGAATCCAATAAATGATAGGGGAAGTTGAATAAATGAGGGAGTTAATAACCATTGATTTCAATGATGTTGTCTAATAAAAAAAATTTATAGTGGGTTGAGATCATAGGCGAAAAGAATTTTTATTGATAGTATCCAATTAATATTGGATTGTATTGGTGACCAAAATGAGGTTATAAGTGAACATGGCCATCATGAAACAGTATTATGGAATGTGTAGTGTATAGAAGACCATGGTTATTGAAAATATATAGCCAATTAATATATTATATGGGTTTATGTTATCCCTTTTAAGAAATATTCTACCTAAAAAATGTTTCATGGATTTTTTTAAATTTCATTATCATTTATATACATGGTTAGTCAATGAAAAATTTAATAGTCTTGGTTAATTTTTATTCATTATAAAAATTTCAAGGAAATATATTCATGATGTATGATATTTTGAAAATAATGATGATCATTTATTATAGGTGCGTATAAGACACTATTTTCCATTGAATCTAATTTGATTTTATAATGAAATTAGTCTCTATAATTTTATAGGTTTCATTACCACTTGATACTATAAGGAGTGTTATGTTTCTTGAGGAAAAATAGAATTAAGGTGATGATCTTTATAATGTTTGAGATCGTACGAACCAATGAGTTTTATATAAAATTATTTCAGAAAAATTAATGTGTCATTTTATATTATTATAATATTAGTCTATATTACATATATGAACTCGATTTCCTAAAAAAATCAATCGTGTATAATGTATAATGATTGATAAGAAATAAATATGTGGTCTTATAGAGAAGTAGATAGAGGTTTGTTGCATCCCTAATGTGATTTCAACCTTATAAATAATATTTTTTGAAACTCAAGAATTATGGTGTTAATATAACACTATTTTGGATAATCGTTATATGAAACACCATGTTACAATCTATACTAGATTATGGATAATGTGTTTCAAAATGAAAACTAGGATTCCATCAAAAATATATTCCATGAAATTACATTGCAAGAAAAATAAACATTCTAGTTTTAAGAATTTTTTTTGAAATTTGTTTACAAAAAACATTTTCAAGAAAATATATTCAAGAAATGTATTATTTAAAATTTAAATGGATGAATGGTCCACAGTATGTTGATGTTAACAACCACATCATAAGAGAACAAAGGTTAATTTTCAAAGGCACTATCACTAGTGGGACCCTAAGTACTTCGTATCTCAGTTATAATGGTAGAATAACTATAACCCACATCATCCTAATGCATAAGCCACCAGAGAGGAATCAATCCGATGTTATAGTTTTATTATAAAATTCATCATCTTCTAGTTATTGTGACAGTATCAATCGTTCTAGAATAAATCATTCCTCTTGCTCACCTATCCAACTAGCATACTCGTCTTTGTCCACCCACATAGATAATTAAGATTCTCTTTCTGTTATATATCATTTTTCATGTCACATAACAACTTTCTTCACATGTACATACATAAAACAAAAAAACATACAAGGAAACACCATTTTTCAAAAGAAAACACTTTTTTAATCCACACACACTAAATCCATTTGGAATCATACTTCACACAATATATACAATTTATATGACCCATTTAAGTAGCACAACAAGGATGCACACATGAAAACAAACCAATTTATTTTAGAAAACCATATTTCTACCTATACTCACCTACAAATATTTTGAAAATAAAAATTTCACAACATTAATAATCTATGACACATTCATGAAACACATAAATAATAGTCAAATCATATAATAAATCTAGATCATGGAATCACCGATCTGTATCATGGAATCATACAAAATCTAGTGGAAAACCACAACCGTAGAAGCAAAGGACCCCAAAAAGGATATATCACACTAGAAACACTGATATGTTACCCATAAACCCATTATTCAATATTTATTAGTTCATCCAATCCTCTAGAGAAATAAAAACTCATAGACAGAGGAAGAAAAACCCAAAAGGAAAGAGAAATACAAGGAAGAATGGGCTTCCATGATGATACTTAGACATCCCACACAAAATCCACCCACAAAATGAATTTCATGGGGCCAAGAGGGATAAGGTATCCTATGGATGAAAATACTGAATGGAGAATAATGGGGGAGGATTAATGTTGAAATAGGGTGTGGGTAGAAAGGTAAATCCATCATTTTTAATGACCTGGACATGCCACATGGTTATCCTACATAGTTTCAAAACTATGCGGAATCTATGTGGTATCCTCTTTATAAGTGGAAACTAGACACATAGTTTACCTATGTATGGAGTGAACCTATGCTTCAAGTCATATATCCAAGAATGTTCCACTATCCAGTGTGTATGACCTCTTCTAGGCTTGGAAAAGATTTCCCCCAAATGTGAGTCAACCATGTGCCACCTTCTATCAGGTATAAAAATTTTGTTTTTCATAAAAACTCATGTGAAATCTACAGAAAAAAGATGAGAACAAAATAATCAAGAAAATTACCACATAATAAAATCATGTATGTGACAATTTTTCCCACCAAGAAATCATTCTACCCTAGGAAAAATCATCCTAGAGTCTGATCGGAGAAAAAAACAGATACTGATCCTAAACCAAGACTTTCTCCCCCTTGTATCTTGTTTGTAATTAACATGTTACTAATGTACCAAGATAATGTGTATGGAATTACCATGAATAACATTATCTCAAGAATCCACAATCTATACTAGCCACTCAAACATAATAAAATATGGGTGTAGGTCCAAATCTTCCCAATTCAACACAAGACATAGATCCATATTATACTTCCTTAACTGAGAGTCATGGGAAATGTTATGGTTTGACATAAAATTGGATATAAATGATAATTGGTCTCCCACCTTACCAACTCTATCAGTAATCTAATAGGGTCGGACATGGCTTGGTGTTAGATTCCATCGCTTACTAAAATTATGGTGACCCAAGTGATCTTCCAATTTAAAAATCACTTAGTCACCATCTTCATATTCCAAGGTTCAATGCCTCTGATCATTATAAGATTTATAGATACTATATTCCATGAATAAATGTTTCCTAATCAATATGAATTTATCAAATGTTTTATATAAAAGTCTTGGTCCCAACAATGAGGTCTCGTCCACCTCAACCCAATATGGAGGTGACTGAAATGGATGCCCATAAAGATCCTAATAGAGATCCATTCTTATCAAGAATTAGTAACTATTATTATAATAATTCTAAACCAATTGAAAATGGATATCCCAATTTCCTATGAAATCTAACACACATACCCAGAGACCATAATCCAATATCTTATTCACTCCATCTATCTAACCATCTGTTTGAGGATGGTATTTTGTACTCAACTTGACATGGGATCTAATTTTATTTTGATGGTTTTCCAATAATCCCAATGGGTAAACATGGGTAACAATCTGAAATTATAACTAAAATTTTACCATAAAACATCAAATTTATTTTATAATTAATGAAAGGATACATATAACTACACTGTGAAAATAGGGAAAGAGTGGTTTCTTTGTATTTTTTCACTTGTGATATATGTATCCCAAATGAAATAGACCAATAATTACATAACTATAATATGATACATTAATATATTTTATTTATATTTTATTTTCATGAATGGTTATTAATTCATTATTGAGAAGAAATTTTTTTCTTATATCTAAGAAATATATTTTATTTAAATGGGAATATAATGAGTGGATCAAATATTATATATATGGATAAATCTATCTATGAAATTCATGATAAGAAAATAAATTTTTATTCTAAAAAAATATGTATATTTTTTTGTTTCATTATGTTTATAAATGATAAAATCATCCAAAAATCCATTTAATTATATGTATGGAATTATTTGTTTATTAAAATTTTGAAATATTAAAATATTATTTAAAAAAAAATTAATATAGAATGTTTATCATAAATTGTTAAAAGGGATTATATACTATTTAATATTATTTATATTTATGTATTTGTACATATTGGAAAAAATGGTTCGTTTTAAAGGTAATTTGAATAATTAAAGAACACTAAGAACACCTATGATTTTGTTCTTTGTTAATCAAAGATAGTAAAATGTCATCTGTGTTTACATTTGTCTTGGTAATATTATTAGATATATTTATATAATCATTGATAAAGACAAAAAATTATTTTTGATGTGGATAAACAAAAAACCCCATGGAAACAAACCATATACCTTTTGGAGGATAAAATGATGAATGAATTATATAAATTAGTATTTTGGTGCATTTGTTGTAAAGGATAATGAACTATATGTATTAAAATTAACATTATTCTAGGATAAATTCATTGTATAGGAGAATACCTTGACTATAGTTATATTTTAGTATTTATAATATATATTGATAAAAATGTGGTGATTATGTATTTATTTATTGACCATATAATTGTTTCCTAAATATGACTATTATATATGAAATGTTGGATCCTTATTTAAAGATGAATTAGAAATGATTGTTTATTGATGAAATTATTATTTCTCATTTTTTATGGTTTTCATGTATTTAAATGATAAACTATAAGATATAAATGATATATAAAGAACATGTCATATACATTAAATATCAATATTTAAAACTAGAACATTTAGTTACCTATTTCATGGTGAATTGAAACTCATGTACCTAGTTTTTCTAGAATGAAGTGAACCTAGGAGTGAGTGTGGTGGTTTTTATAATATAAGTATCTTTTTTGATAAACAAGGATATATTATGGTCTATGTTGTATAAAACGATAAATTATCTAGATATGGTCACATTCGTGTTATAAAATCACTAAACTTTTTGGATGATGCAAGTTGGTATGTTGTGGATATTGAAGGTTGATGCCCATATGGACCATTATAATTGGTTTTTTGGATGTTTTATAACATTATAGATATGGTTTTTTATACAATATTATATTTATATAGATATAAATGATTAAAATAGAATATATTGTTATGATACTATTATTTATGTATTTATAGGTGAATTTAGGGCCCCATTATCATATGATAAGTGGAAATTATATGGAGGGAAATTTTTTATATTCATAGAGTTGTTTTCAAAAGAGGAAATATATAAAATATAAGGTTATTGATGAATATAAGGACAAAATATTTTGTTTTTTAGAGAAGAGGTTAATACTATAGTTAATTCCTGGAGAGTCATGATTTTAATAGAAGAAAACATAGTGAAATAGTACTAACCAGGATTTTTATTGTTAATTAAATTCTATATAATGATTTTGAGATAATATTGAGTAATATATATATATATATACATACATATATTCATCTCTTTAATTTATTTTTGTGTTAATATGGACGAACATTTAGTTACCATTTAGTTAGTGGTGGCCCATTCATAAAGTAATAATCATTTATTGTGAGAATTGATTTCCTCTGATAAGTATATGAATCATCAGTGAATGAACCTTAGAGTGTTCCTTAGTAGTGAAAAAATAAAATCATCTTGTTTTTGAATTTAAAATTAAAAATAAAAATATTTTTATTATATTGGATTACTAAATTAAATTTTTTTATTAGAATTGAAGAAAATGGTCTGCCTAATGACGAGAAAAATATAACACCCTAATTCAACATCAAGGTATAGTTTATATAGGAATATTATTTTAATAATACCATTGAGTAATTAATTAAGTAAATTTATTAGTTACATATAAACCATTAAAAATAAATTTATTTGGAAATGTTATGTGTTTTTGATGAAACACTTGTTTGAAATAAATAAACAATCCAGTATTCAAAAGTTGAGTACATAATAAAATAGGAAATGGTATTAATATTCTCTGATGAATTTGAGGTGATGAATACCTAATGATGGAAATATTGTTTTAACAGGTTTTTGAATTATTTCAAAACCTTACACTTTCTAGAAAACCAAAATAGGATGGTATTATTGAGGGGAGTAACCATACCTCAATAGGTATGTTATGGTCAATGATGGGTATGTGAGACCTTCCAATATTATTTTTGGAATATAATTTTTAAAATTTTATATTCATACTTAACATTGATCATTATAAGGTACTAATAAAAAACCATATGATATATGAACTATGAAATAACCAAATTCAACTTTTAAATGGATTTTTCTTGTGAATAAAAAGTTTGAATGTTTGTTTTTTTTAAAAAAAATCCATGAAATTTAAAAATTATAATACGTGGATTATGCCAAGATAGCTAGGGGTACAATTTTAGAAATCCTATTTATCCTAAAGATTTAATTTGATGAATTAGTAATTTCTGTGAGAGTTAATATATCCAATATGATGTTATTAGAATTAGTATTGTTTTAGGTAATTTTAATACTAAAATATTATTAGTTTTTATGAAATAGAAGGGGAGTGTGTTCCAAAATGATTCATAGAAGACCAAAACACTAAAGATACACAACAAATTTTATGGTTTAGTGGGATCTATAAAATTTATATATTTTTTGGTTTATTGAAAAAAAATAATGATGAATTAATATTTATAGATGATAAAAAAATACCCATTAAGATACCTTTGAGTTTTTATATTTTGATAAAGGGTTTTCATCCATTATATGTAAAATAAAATCAATGTAAAATAAACATGTTTGGATCATAGGGGAGAAAATATAATGAATTAAACCCATAGGGTTAATGTATAGATTCATTGAGAAAAATCACAGGGATGTTAGAGTGTCTACTTATATTTATTTACCCATGGAATATAGTATAAAAATTCATGGTTATCATTATAAAGAATAATTTTATTTAATTGTAATTATATCTTCTATTTTGATTTTTAATATCCTAAACGTAGATTATTATTATGAGATATAATATATAACACAATATTTTTGAGGTTTTAAATAGAAATACTTTGGATTTTAGGTTATAGAAGACAATTTACAGATTGTAAAATTCATAAAGTTGGAATATCATGTTTGCTGATGTAATAATAGCATTCGGTTTTATCAATAAGGTAGAATACTAATGAGTTTATAAGAATGTTAGTGATATTATTATATTATTTATAGTATTTTATATAGTTGAATTGATTCATACTATAATTTATGTTTAAACTATACATTTTATGTTATTTTCATTTGAAATAATCATTATTGATGAAATAAATGGATGATGTACCCAAATAATATCTAAGAAAATATATATTTATTTATAAAAAATATTTATATTAATAGTTAAAAACAAATATATTTGTAAACTGCATAAAATATCTATCATACAAAATTATAAAATGGGATATTTGGTATATTTTGATGGAACAAATATTTTGAAGATACATGGTTATTAAAAAATACTAAAAAGGTATGTAAAGGATTAGTTATTCAAACTCCATAGTATATATCAGTTTTTTAATGGTATATAAGTTTCTAAATTATTCTTATAAATTAATAAAAATAATTAGGCACTAATACAATCTTGGTGAGAGTAATTGGATTGTTGTATGGTACATCAATACATACTTCAATAGACCAAAGGAAATTTATCTGACATTAGAGGTGTTTTTGAGATAACAATTAGTATTTTCACTATTTCTAGTTTCCATATATATAGAGATGACATGAAGTGTCAGTATATTTTATGTGATTTCAGAATAGTTGTAAAATCAGTGTGAAGAGTTCCAAAAAATCCATTACTAAAAAAATAACAACAAAAGAACAATACATTTTAGTATTAGATACCTAATGTTAAAAATATGGATAATTATGTTCATCACATAATGTATAGTAATTCCTAGTATATATGATATAATTAATCATTAACATGAAATTTGAGGGACCTTGATCTCACAAAATTTATAAACTTATCCATTGTAAATATCAAATCATTCATTAAATCATTGGGATATTTAATATAAAACTATACCGAGTAACTATTAAAATATTATAGTATATACTCTAATGAAACTATTACCGTATATAATGTTTTTGGGATATATTAAATATTCATTTACTAAAAACATGATAGATTTTATGTAATGGTTGTAAAATGTATCATAGAATCATAAAAAGTTAAATCAATATTTATTAATCATTCATCTATGATACATATTTTTAACAAAAGTAGTGTAATGATATTAAACACTAAAATTTATATTTTGAGATATCTAGAAGTTATAGATTACTTTGGGTTGGGTTTTCTGAGAAGATTAGAATAAGTAAAAGTCTCATTTGGATTTAGAGTGGATTTATTATCTAGTATTATCCATGATAGTTTATCTAACAGAATTTTATATGACTATTTATATTCATTAGTGATAATTATTATAATTAAATTCAAAATATATAATATTTAAAATAATCTTGGTAAGTGAACCATTTCACTATCATATCTTACAAACTCTATCTTTGTAGATGAGCTAATTAGTGTTAAGTTGATATGTTCATATCCATTTATTATATTTTTTTAGAATATTATTTTTACACATTTATAATATTAAAATATATAATTATATGTGATTGATTGATTGATAAAATAAATGGGTCTTTTTGGATATTTGGAATGTGAAATACAGATTTATTAAAATGATTGTTATGTTATATAATAATTTTTCAAGAATAATCTGCTTGCATAGTCAATAATATATAAGTTGACCCATATTAATATGGATTGTTCAATGTCAAGGGATAACATAATTTCATTGAAAATATATTACATAATAATACATATAATGTATATGATACATATTAAGGTGGGTATTTCATATAGATATATGAGTATATTTGATCGATATCATAGTAGATCTTCATCATTTATGATTAGCAATTCCATTATTCTAAATCCAATTATTTATTGTATATATAAAAATATATTAATGAATTCATATACAATTTTTATATTTTAAAAATGAAAATATGGTCACATTGGTGGTCTTTATAAAAAAAATTAAATTTTTTGTTTTTCATTTTTTCTAAAAAATATTCTATATTTGATACATGATATCTAAATGAAATTGAATTGAATAACATTTTTTTCTCTGAAAAAATTCATTTATTAGATTTTTTTACATTTGGTAGACTATTGGATACATAATAAAACATGTAAATTGTATTGTTTGATTCATTTATATCATAATAATTTATATGTATATGGTATAAAATTTGGTTTATCATGTTGTTTTTTTTTTCAATTTGAGCATGATTAGATGTTCTTGTGGTGATAATGGAATTCTATAGAAAAAATTACTATGGATTCAATAATTATCTCATTCACTCTATAAATAAAATCATTAAACTTTGACTAAATTTAAACTCATAAAAATTAAAACATAATTTTATTTCTATGTGGTCTATTTGGATGTTTTAAAGAGTTTTTCTCACAATAAGAAAAGTGGTCCCACTTCGAATAAAAATTTAAATGTTCTTCACCATTTTTTATAATTTTATTTCCATTATAATATTTAGAGTTTAATGTCACGTATTATGGTATATATATGAAAATATAAATTCATCTTGGACGAATTTTAGTTGTTTTTGATATTTTTATTCACACCACTACATGTAAAACTATATAAGAAACAATGATTGGGTAATTTTATTGATTTTGAAGATTAGGTCACCTTATTATTGATTGATTTTCATTTTATAGTAGATTAAAATATAAAATAAAATTTATTAGAAACAATTTATGAAATAAAGACCAAAAAATAGAACAAATGCGTTTTTTTTGAATCATCAGAGTGGATTCTAGTTAAACAGAATATCCACCATGATATTTCTTGTCTAGATATAACTTTTCATTGGTTGAGTAGAGTTATGAAAAATGTAATATGTTATTTGAAGAGATAAAATTGAGATACTTATCATATTAAAATGTATCTAGTTATAAAATTTATATGTCCTTATGTTGAAATAAATCACACCATAACATTTTATTTCTATTATTATCAGTCCCTAATTTAATAAGACTTACCAATACTATTGTGAAAGTATTAAATTCAATGAGATCATATTTATTCAATAATTTTTGTTATTTTTGTAAACACGGGAATCCTCATGGTATGTTATTTTAATTTTTTGATTATGTAATAAGTGGGTTACGTGTGGAAAATAAATAGTTTACATTTTTAAGAAATTATTCCCCAATTTAAAATGATAATATATAATGGAAGACACCATAATGGAATAAGTATTTATTATTAATAATTGGAATAATAGATAGCTTATAAGAATTATATTATAGAGTTAGAACTAAGGGGAAAAAATAACATAAAAAAGAAACTCATTGGACTCGTTTTTTTGTGAGAATCACTATAAGGGATCATTGTACTACATATTTATTGTATTTTAATCACAAAATAATGTAAAAAAGGATGTAAAAATAGAATTCTTCTAGATGGATAGTTAAACTTTCTAAAAACATTTATATCACCCATAATTCTGAATATTGATCCCTATTATGAAAACATACCATTCGTGTGTACTTATATAGGTTCCCTTAGTGGAAACCTAATTAAAACTCATGTATCTATTCGTTATTTTTTTAGACAAGGATTTTTTTCGTTAAGTATTCAGAACATTATGTTATTCCTTCTAACATGTAATCAATATCTTGTCATTAAAAGAAGAATAATACACCCTAATTTACCTCCACTTATAGTGTGTACTGGAACCATGGGTAAAAAAGGTTTTATTGATATAAATAGGTTATTTCAGGATATATCTATCTCTTGTGAAATCTTGATATTAATAACATAGATAATTTAAAGGTGGTTTATTTTTTTCAACATTAAATTTTATATTTTGGAATAATTTTATATTTCATCATTTATGACCTTCCATACATGATGAATTCACTAATGAACTAGATAGAATATATTTCTATGATCCTATGGTGATGTCAACATCTAATGTTGATAAGAAGCCTTATTGTATAGATGTGAGCCTCAACATTAATTATTTATATCCTTATTAAAGTAGATATATATATGTATATGTATATGTATATTAATTTGGATTTATAATCCATAATAAAATTCCATATTATAATATATATAAAATATTTTCTAAGAAAAAACCCTATAAGGGAAGAAAAATTGCACGAACTATACAAAAAGTTCTATTAATATATGATGATACTGAAATATAAAATTCACCTATTATTTAATAGTATAATCAATTTTATGGGAGTTATCCATGAACTTAGTGATGTTATAGATTACATTGATATTAGGAAAAAAATCTCAAAACACTATAACCCCATATAGTTACACGGTGTCTACCCTCAAAGAGCATGTTCTCATTGAAAAAACTATTAATGATCATTATAATAAGCCGATGACCAAGGAAATTTTATTGAAATTACAAAGAACATGGGGAAATTTAGAAAAATATATTTTATTGAAATTAATATATAATATATAGATACAATATTCAAAATTAAATAAATAATATATCAATGAAAACTTAATATCATTATTTGAAAGTATAATCAATCTTGGAAAAAATTATGAAGGTAGGAATTATATTTTACTCCATACATTTTTAACATCTTAGGCATAAAATATAATTATTCCAAAAGAAGATGGAATGTAGAGATCATGATTATTTGGAATTAATATAAAAAGGAATATTCCCTCAAAGATGAAATTTTAAAATAAAATTTTCACCATAAAATATCTTCCAATATAAAAATATATTGAAAAAAAGATGAATAATATGATGAAATTATATATGATGAAGATTACATTGAGTTCATTTCAGTTGTGGAAGATGTTGTGATGAAATATGTTTATGGAATAATGATTGAATATGAAAAATTAGATCAATTAAAAATTTTAGTAAAATTGAATTATTAATTATAAGGATCATTTATAAATATAGTCATAAATTGTATGTAAAACCAAATCATAGTTTGTTTTCTCAAGGAATCAATAGAATTTTTTGATTAATATGAATACAAAATTTTTCATTTCAGAAATTATTAGAAGACAATGGGGAATCTAAAGCTTCAGAATAAGAAGTGAATTATTACTAGATATAAATACGAGGGAACAAATATTGATGATATACATACCCAGTTGGATGAAATATGTTAGAGGGGTCAATCTATAAAATTATATGTTTTTATCATTTTTTAGGAATGATTTATTTTGAACATAAAGTCGATGGTGCTAAAAAATATAAAATTCAGAAAATTTTCTAACATGGAATTAACTAATAGTGTAGGAAGAGAAACATAGATAGTTGTGATGATCATAAATGTATAGAGGTCCACACCTATGATAATGAGTGGGTTCATATGTGAATTTGAGAAACTCAATGTTTTATGAGTAAAAATAGAGTAAAAAGGAAATGATGATTTTTTTGGTGCAGTAAAAATAGAATTCCAAATATCTAGGAAACTAATCTAATTTATAAAATATATGTACAGTAAGTGGTAAAAATTAATTCATTGGATGAAATTCTTATCTTGTGAATTTTATAGAAAAAACTACCTTATGAATAGAAGCTAAAAAATATTTTAGAGGTGATTCCCAAAAGAGTCAGAATTGAAGGATAAGAAAATATTTATCACTCATAATAAAATACTTATTATGATTCTTTTTGTATCTTATATAATTTTTATGGAATTCGGATAAATTCTAGGCATTATAGAATTCAATCTTACTCAAGTAGGAACTATAGTATGAGTTTCTATGTACAACATCATGTTTCTATTAAAAAAATAATTCTTTTCTAGGATGAATTATATCATATCATATCCTATGATTAAGAGATTGTATAAATAGCCCGTTTTGTGTAAATTATATTTTTCATCTATTGGAAAAATAAAAGGATGAAGAGAATGATGCCTTTGGGGAAACATATATTGAAGAAACCAAAAATAGAATCATGTGGACCTTTGATATAGGGATTTCATCACAAAAAAATCAATAATATTAATATCAAAAATAATTTAAATATCCATGTTGATGTAATGGTCATATTTAGTAATGATTAAGTGGAAAAAATAATTGGAATAAAAAATCGTGCTGGTTGGAGATATACTAAACAATATAGATATTCATTATGTGAATAGAATTTAATAAAATATTCCCTATTTGAGTCAACCATTTGAGTAGGTAATAGAATTTATGTTCGATCAAAACAGATTATCTTTTAAAATATGAGACATGGAATCTATTTAAAGGGTTTAATTCCAATGGAATATACTATCAAGTAGATACTAGTAAAAAATATTATTTATTTTTTTCAGAGGAAGATAATAACCTTTATCATTAAAGATATTAGAAGATCAATCTACAGAGAAAATAGAAAATATGTAAAATAAAATATGGAAATGATATTCATAATCTAAAATGAAATAAGGTAAAATCATGTGATTATTTCATATGAGGTAAAATAGATCGTAATCCCTCCAAAGAAAAAAGAATATTTCATATAATCTTATAAGCCTGATGAACCTTGATGTGTTTATTCTTTATGACTATATTATATTGTCATTTATCATGTTCCTATAGGATAAGAATGAAGTTATTGAATGTATCATTCAATTTCTGATTGGGGTTAAAATAATTGGTATAATAATAAATTTTCTATTATAGGAAAAATAAATGAATTATTCTTCTCATGATGTAGAAAATAACATTAAGAATAATTATAGCAAGTATTAAGTCTCTTTAATAAAAACCCCAAAAATATACTATATCATAATGGTTAAATCATTTTGATATCACGATGGATAATAATTTTATGATTATAGGTTTCACCATCCCTCATTATTATATTGATGAAGATTAATTACTTCTGTGATTATATTATTACTTTTCACTAATCTGAAGAAATAAGATGACCCCATACGAAATATGACATAGATTAAAACAAGTAGTTAATCATTTTAGAGTGTTTATGAATAGTTTTTATATTTGATTAAAAAATTTATCAAATGAAAATATAGATGTAATATAGATTTTGGTATATATTTCAAATTATCATTCATGAGAAAAGACTATAAATTATTCCAAAGGGATTAAAAATATTGCGTAGATTTGTGATGTAGAACATATTAACTAAATGGATTAAAAATATATGGAATTCAATACCAGAGTGTGTTTAATTATTGAATCAGAGTGGCTCTCAAATTAAACCATTTTAATGAGATTTTGAGGTGAAATAATTTGAAGAATATGCTAAAATGAGTGAATTAATGAATTCATACTGGAGAAGATAATCACAAGTTGATGAGTAAAATATCAATGGTGATTAAATTGTATGAAAAAAAATGTGAAACATGTGTGCGGTAGAAAAACATCTCTATTTTATTGATTAGATCAAACTTCATTTTATAACATTTTATAGGATTATACATGGATTTAGGTTATAGATGGAGGGTTTGAATTAATTGAGAAAACTCAAATTAGAGAGCTCATACATAGGCCAACAGATCACATAATTATCATTAGTAAATGGATTTCTAGAAATAAGTATAATGTGCATGGAAAATTTATCTGAAATAATGAATGAAACGTATAAAAGGTCTACACACATGATTAATTTTATTCCATAGAATATACCTTCCCACCCTAGGCTATAGTTGAGTTAGTAAGAATCTTTTTTCACTATGGATATTTATATAAAATACAGAATAAACCAAATGGATTTAATGAAATAATTTCATAATAATATATTCAAAAATTAGTTTAATTTTAACAAAAAGTGCGGTTCATAATTTTTTGTGATGAGTCAAAACTATAAATATTGTAATGTGGTTCAATTGTTTGAAACAGGCTTCTCAAGCATGGTATGCTTCAATAGACAAGTTTTAGGAAATACATAAATTTGAAAGGGTGGAGTTAGTTATAATATTTATGTCATATTAACTAAATAAGAGATATATATGAAGCATGAAAATTTTGATGACATCACATTCAAAGGATAAAGACTAAATTAAATCATGTAGTTTTTTATTTAATGACTAAAATATTTTAAATTTATATATTTAAAGAGCACACATATTTCATTAGGATGTATATTGTATATAATGGGTGTTATAAGTTATTTTCCTTGGTAAAATTGGGGTATCAAATACCAAATATTAATGATATATGTGATATTAAGATGGTATGGTAAATAATAATGGTTATAACCGATCGTAGATAACATGTGGAAGGAAAACCATTGGATTTTACACTTTATTGGTGGAAAAATATAATTTTATCCTTTATTAAATTATAGAGTCTGTATATAGTATTTGATATAGTACTAAATTATTTCATTGAATATTACAAAAAGGATGATCATATCATGATTTTAAGGAAGATAATAAGGTAAATTTAGAACCCACGTGAATATGGTTTAGTGTATTATGGAGGGAATGAAAAGAAATAATATAGTCACGCGAATTATATTTGGATGGGAGATATTATTCATAAGAAACACATAATAAAATAATATTTTTTCCAAACAATGGAATTCATCAGTGGTTAGGTAATAAAAAAGATATCAACAATCATTTTTTAGAAGAAAATGAGTATATTTCATCAATATAAGTTTTTATAAAACTAGAATTGATGAATGAAAATTTTGAGGAACTTAGAGAAGAAGTGAAATTATCTGTGGTAGAGTATTATATCAACCAATTTGATAACAAACTAATCAAAACACAAATAAAACATTCCAAAATGAAATATAATGAGATTTTATAGCATTTAATTAATGTGGAGGTTGAGAAATGCAGTTTCCAAAATAGTTAATATCAGTAAAAATAAACATGTGGTGGATAACATTAAAAAATAATATTCTATATCAATATTTTAAAAGCATCATTTTAACAATTATATCACAACACCTACCATGGGGGGAGGAGTTCAAGTAGGTATCCCCTATGGCCAATATATATAATAAAATACACAGAATTGTTTTTCATCCATGATTTTTTATTTTTGTGGTATATAAAAAAGGTGATATAAAACATTGGAGGATTTGGATGTCTGATAATTTTACTGTAGAATTATTGACAAAATATATATTTTTTAATTTTATGATGTATCATACAATGATATCTTACTCACATCGGCATATAAAATTTTATTATGATTCACTTCAAAAAAATATAACATAAAGGAACATATTGATTTTATATTGAATAAAAGAATTATTTTATTTTTATTGTAAAAGGTGGAGAAGTATTTAAGATACATGAAGAAATTAGAGGAGAAAATGGTGGAGTTTTATTATGGAGGGAAATGACCAGAAAACCTAGTAGGAAAATATTGAAACATTTTTTATTCTTATTCAATATTTGTTTTTCATATAAGACATTATTTTATGCCCATGTGAATAATATTAAGGTTTATGCCTATAGTAAACTATACTCTATATTTTTTAAATAAGATTATTACAACATGACTTTAAGCATCACAATGTGGCTATGGTTCCACGAAAAGAAATTATAAAATAATTAAATTTCAATATCATTCATTAGTATCATAATAATAGATATTTACATAATGATTAAGGGAATAATATATAGAATTAAATTTTTATTTTTCTTTATCCAATCTCATACATCTATGTCCTTTTTAAAATTTGGAGATTCTTGTTACTCACTATAACATAGTTATTACACAATAAGGGTTTCTTGAAAGAATTTCATTGGTTATGTAAAAAAAAATTTGGTTACAAGTTGTCATACAAGGCCACAAAACTTGATGGAATAATTGTAGTGATATTGGAGACCATGTTCATACCCTATAAAAGTAGTTTCATGTAATAAGGGTAAGATAATAAAATATGTTTTATGGGGAATTGAACATGATAAATGAATATGAAATAACTTCATGTAAATGCTTTTCAGATGCTTTATAATTGACTGAACTAGAATAAAGAATATGTAAATAATATTTTTGTTATGATTTGAAATGTCTATGGTTGTGAGGAGTTAACAAAAAAACACTCATATTTTGATAGAAAATATGGAGATTCACAACAGATGAATGTGTATCTAGTGGTATGATTTTGATCCCATCATTAAGAAAGAAATTAATAAATTACTTTCATGTTTATCGGAATATCATTCTATGAATAATGTGGTCATGTTTTTAATGAAATATATGTGAAAATATTATAGGTAAATTTATTCAATAATTAATAGAAATAATGTTAATTTTGGTTTCATTAGTGTAAGTTATTATATATTTATGATGACCCAATATGTTGGTTATATAGAAGTATAATGTGTTGTGTTTTATTTTAATGGTTCCCTAATTTTATAAATGAGTCTATAGAAAAATAAATAATGGGGAAATAAAACTACATTATTTATAATATAAAATAACAACAAATTTATAGAAATTATATTTAAGTGAAAGACCTGCATAAGAAAATTAAGTTTATTGAGAACAAACTCACTCTACTGGTGTTATTCTATTATTGTTTTGAATAATTCTATGTAATAATTTTATCAGTTTTTTTTGTTCCTTATAAAAAGTAGTATAGAAAATGATAGGAAATGATTGTTCCATGAGATAGATAATTGGTGTTTCTATAATTTTTTCATTCATAGATTGTTTTTTTAATCTATTTAATTTCGACACACCATTGGACAAGTCTCTTTAGACTATCCTTGAGAGGTTAACCAAGGAAAATGTTATTTCCTTCAAATTCTATACATAGATGTTCTGATTTTCATAAAAAAATTATATGTTCAAATTAGTTTTCTAATAGAGAAAAATATTCATACATGAAAAAATTATATTGAAAACTTACCTAAACCCAATTTTATTTTTTATTAAGATTATTGGTATAAAAAGTAGTACTGTTTCCACAAGTTTATTAGTGATTTATCTACCTCCTGGAAGTTAATGATACGGACTATATAGTTAATGAAAATGTGTTCTATTATTTTTATAGCTGTAAAATTAAAATATTAATGAATCACATAAAATTTTAATTATGATCTTTCAAATATGATGAAAAAATAGTTAAAAAACATGGAATGAAATTCAACAAATAGAAATGAATTTCAATTTCTAAAGACGACCGTAGGATTTTGGATGTTGATTTAAAATAAAAAAAATTATATTATCTAGAAGCTTATCAGGCCAGACCAACATGAATATAAACATATATACAATACAAATTTCAAATGGGACTAACTGGAAAATATTTATTTTGGTTTTAACACTATAAAAAATTAAAATTACATGTTACTCACCATATTTCAATTTTTTAAAGATGCAGTTGTATGAGAACATTGATTTCATCTTCAATTTTCCCATTTATTCTAGGGGGAAAATGAATGGACATACAGATAAAATAAAAGACATTGATATCATGAAATAAAATTATTAAAATACTCCCAACCATATTAAATTCCATGTTATTTGACCTAGATAATATAGATCACAAATAAATTGATTTTAGATATATTCAGTGTAAACTGGTGTGATTTGAAATATAGGGGAAAATAGAGAACACAAATAGAAAAGTAAAATATATATATTATTATCAAATATATAGAGAATATGAATATATATATATAAATCATAAAGTAATTTAGAAGATATCAGTGATGAATTTATATCACTAGTAGAAAGAAAATTTAATCTAGGAATTTGAAACTGCCAATATAGACTATCTTTTACTTTCTTGTATTATGAATTTTTTTTTTAATATTATGCACAATGAAGATGGATATTAGATATGAAGACAATATTGATTAAGAAAAATTTACATTCCCTCAAATTTGATATTTTTAATGTAAAATATAAACATAGAATATGTTCCAATGGGAAAAAACAATTTAGTTAAGAATACAAATAAGTTGAAATGTTATTTAAAAAGATGATTATGTTTATAGTATAGATATGGTATGTGTTATTATGTAAATGGGTAATGGAAAAAATTTTGATTTTGAAAAATAGGATCAACATAAAGGGGTTTTTATCATGAAAAAATAATTTACAAGGGATATTAAAATCTTGGCATTAAACATAAGAAAAATTAATGAGTAGTGGTGTGTCGATGGAATAAAAAATATATACCTTGTTCAACAAGAATCCAAAATTACTTTTTCTGAGATAGTAAAAGAAGATTTTGTGGATTCACAAGCTTCAACATAATTAGCTATTCATTTCAAGATGGAAATTGAAGAGAAATAATAACTAATTTATGATCACAATATAAAATTAAGTTGAAATTATAAGTGGTTTGAATTACACATTAATATGTTGTATCATTGATTTTATTTATGGATTTAATAAAAAGCTGGAATTGATAAGAAAAAGGTTCAATTTAGGAAGTTTCATAACATTGAATTAACTATTAGAGAAAGATATGATAGAAGTATGGTTGAGAAGATAATAAATTAGTATAGTCCATGACTTATGAGGAAGAGTTGGACCATATGTGAAGATTGGACATTCAAAGTTAGCATAGTTAATATAAAAAACAAAGGATATAAGAAAATTTTAAAATAATCAAAACTAAGAAATTCCCATGCAACGATCTGACCCAAAAGCCTGTAGATAATGCCTTACTTTATTACATTATCATGATTACAAGGAATAACATCCCAAGGAACCAAATAGTTTTGAAATTTTGAACCCATGATACATAAATAAAACCAATTTTTCAATGGGAGAATAAAATAAATCATAACAAAAGTAAAATCTCATCATTCTTGAAAATCATTTAAAGATACCATATTCAAATTATGGGGAAAGGGAGAAAATAATGGTGAGATAAAATTCATAGTAATAGATATGTATAGTTGAAACAATAAACAATAAATAATCACAATTAATATGAAAAGTTAAAAAACTGAACACACATTCCAAATAAATTTATGGATAAGGCATACTCAATATGTCAAGGTAAATAATTGATACCCATGTCATTTCGTCAATGATTTGAGAATTCAAAGAAACCATAGATAATATAAAAAATATTATTGATAATATTATATTAATAAATAATTAAGGATAATAATAATTTTTATATTTAATTTTCTTGAGGAACTTGATACTCTAACTCTCAAGATCTATCTTTAAGATAGTTTCAAACATACTAGGTAAAATCCATTTGACTTATCCAAATGATTCATCTCATGAGAAAAAATGATGAATAGAGGGAATTAAATTCGCTAGTCCCCACCTAGTTTCATTCATATCCAAACAATTTATTATATATAGATAAATAGATATTATTTATAAACAATGTTCCTTATCAAATATTCATATTGAGTAAGGAATACATATTTATGAGCAGTTCCCTAGTAAATAAAATAAATTTGAAGGTGTATAACTTATGTATAAATATATATAGTTCTGGAAATAAAAAAATAAATTAAAAAGTAATATATAAATTTAATATAAATTTAATTTGCAATGAAAAATGATTACAATAACATGACAGTTTCAAGATAATGTAAAAAATCAAAAAAAAATGTGAAATTTTCGAATAACTTTAACCACATGGTAATTTTAAAATTAAAGACCCGTAGATTAGATAATAAAAAATTAATACCATGAATAATAAATTATTCATGATATTAAATTTCAAATGGAAATTATACACACATCATTAAAGTGAATTGGTTCATAATAATAAATAATTCCAAATAGAATGTAAATTATGAAGAAATTCTTTAAGATAATCTTTATTTTGGTTGGAAGACATTTAAAATTCAGTATAATTATTATATACATGTTATTAACTTATAACATAACCATGGTGACATTTATGATTTCATTTATGGTCCTTTTAAAACATATTATTTCCCGTTCGTTAATAATTTCTTAAGATTTTCTTTGATTTGGGTAATAACTACTTTTTTCGAGTATTTTTTGACATGTTGTTTTTGTTCCTCTAACTTATATCAAGATTTAATAATATCATGAATTTAAAAGAATATATTATTATTATTATATATATTAATTATATATATAATTATAGTAATATATAATATTTAGTGATTATAAATGGAATTAATCATTCATGAAAATGGTTTGTTGTATATACACCTGAATGTTGTTTACATTTCCATTTATTATTTAAAGAGGGAAAAATAAATGACATATATTTATATTATAATTAAATTATAATTTTTATATTATATATGTAACATATTTTTATTAAATCAATCCTTAATACATTACATATAATTTGTTAACCAATCACATTTCTTTGAGGAGGTGGTAGTCCACACTTCTGCAAAGGATGTTATCATATTCCCAAAAAATAGAAAGAATGTCACTATGTGTTATATAATAATTAATTATGTATAAATATATTATAAATATAATTTATTTCATTAATAAACTATAAATACACAATTATTCTCCACCTTGAAAGGTATTAATGGAATAAAAAATGATATCAGTCCCTGAGGCGGTAGTCCTCCGCTGACACGAACGATGATTTCATATCCCATTTTATGGAATTATATAATGTTTCAGGTCATTCACCTGACCTAAAAACAACTCATTATATTTATGATAAAATTTTATTTACATGGGAATGATATAATAATAATTTAAGGGATAGATAAAGAAATAAAACCAAAATGCTCATTGAAGAACATTAATTCTTCTTCAGGTAACTATTTTTCGATTTCATCAATAGACTTCCACAATTTTTCATTCTTTTGAAATTGAGGTTTATAAGATTAGAGGTGGTGTTTTGGTTTTTTATTTTTTCTAGTTATGGATGAGAAAAAGACTCTAGATGTGTGAATAAGTGATGGGGGTTCCCATTTATAGTTGAAGAGGAGTGGCATTATTGTAAATAGAAAAAGGTAAACATTATTGGGATGTCTCCCTTAAATAATATGACTCCAATAATGACCCAGATAATATAAAAGTTGGCATATGGTTGAAATATGTCAATAATATGGGCTTTATACATGTTTCATAGTCATCAATCCCCATAATATTAATGTTTAATCACTAACTAAACTCATATTCAACTTCCTCATGATTATTATTTTTAATTAATATCAATAATGTTATGGGTAAAAAACTAAGTTGACCTTATTAGAAATGATATATCATTATGAATAAAACTATGGATCGTATCTTTAAAATTTAAAATCCTATATGAGGAAGAAATTAATTTAAAATTATTCCCATAGATAAGATGAGAAAGTTGGTTATTAAAGTATAAATGTTAAAATGATTCCTATGTTTTTGAATCTAAATTAAATATAAAAATGATTCCAATAAACTAAATTGTTTTAATATATGTAAAATTTGATGTAATTTTACTTTAAAATCTTATTAAAAATATAATTTTACATTATAAATTATTTATATGAAACAAATGTTTTTAATTAAAAATTAAAATTTTCAATATTCATCAAAAAATGAAACTTCATATAAAATAATAATTCCATTTGAAAATATTGAAATTACATTCTAAAAAAAGAAGTTTTTTTAAAATTAAATTTTTAAAATTTAAACTTTTTTTAAAATAAATGCTCCATTAAAAGGTAGTAAGAATTCATTTTGAAAAATGTATATTTATATTCATAAAATTGGTCTTTTTTCAACTATTATTTCTATAAAATATATTGGATTAATTAAAAACATTGATTAAAAATATAATATTTAAATTTTATTAAGATTATTCAATGGTATAAGTTAATATAAATTTATAATACAAAACCTTTTAGTGAATAAAAATAGTATTTTATATAATAACGTTTCCTTTATATTTAAGTTGTTTTTATTTTCATTTATATTTAATTGGAAAAAAATTATTAAAACCATATATTTTTATATGTTAGTTAATCCTATACATAACGAAAAATCTTATGGAAATGTTTTATATATTTATATTAAATTATAAAATTTTAATAAAATACTACTGTTCTATAAAACATGGCCATGTGGGTAAAAAATACTTTTGAAGAAAGAAGTTCTTTCATCTAATGTAAGATAACTTAATGATGTGTGTATTTAAAGATATATAATATATTAAATTTATTTAAAATAGTAAATCTAAGGTCTTAAGATGTTAGGTTACCTTCTATAGTTGGTGTTGTGTGTTATAAACTATATGGAATAAAAAAATTTAATTTTAAAGTTTTGTGGTGTTACATTCTCAAAATCACAAAAAAAAAATTGCATCCATAAAATTTAAACTTGATCTTCGAAACAAGGGATTGAAATTTTGAAATAAAATTATTGAAAACCCCACATAATATAAGGGGTTAATAAAATATACCCTTACTAAGAGAGAAGGGGGAGTATTAAACTCATCTTGAATAATGATATAACTTGGATTCCATCTATGATAACATAGTTGTGAAATTAAAACATGGAAATGGAAGAGAAAAATAAGACTCAAATAATGAGGGAGAGAGATAGATAAAATGTTCTATTGAAATTTGATGACCACAAATCCTAAAACGATATGTCTGAGAAAGGTCACCTCTATCATAAAAATCATGATAATTGGACAATATTTTAGTTTTCTTAACAATTTTCTTGAGTTATGGAATTATCTCATATCAATGAATATAAGGAAATATACATACATGATATATTTCTATTTCGTAAGAACAATCTCATCCTTTGGTTGTGATGGAACTATTTCTAGTTCATCTGTTAGAATGAGTTTCATCATATGGTGAAATAACACATTAATCTATGAAAATTTATCGATGTTCAACATAAACGATTTCAAAAATTGTTAACCTTATGATCCTTATAGAGGTTCCTCACTAGAATATTTATAAATAAGGTCACTAAATTTCAAAAATTTAACTACCATCAATCATCAATCCACTTGAATTATCTCTAAATTTTTTCATAACAAACTTTTCAATACCATCATCATGAATTTTTAAGATACATGATTGTAACTAGAGTTTTGTTTCAATTTTATTTAATAGATTAATGATTACATGAAAAAATGTTATTAGACATATTCTATAAATCCATAAATGTTTTAATATACATAAATTATAGTATAAAAAACATTTTCAATAAATCATTAGTTAGTTTCCAATGTTGAAAATACTATCCCAATTACATTATATTTATCAATCATCTCTTTATCCTAATATCATTATCAGAACATCATGAACATATCATGGGATATCATTTATTCACCTATGTATTTTTAAAAAAGTTAAACATTCCACTAAATCACATTTTCAGTACCATTAAATATCTTCCATTGAATACATAATTAAAAATTATAATAGTGAAATGCTAATATATTTCATAATAAAAAATCCTACAAAATATATCATGTATCCAAATTCAGAAAAATATTAATAATTCCACATAGGCTATATCAATGGTATAAGTTTTTAATTCTCCCCTTGGAATATTCTATGATATATTCCCTTGATGATTAACGGATTGGTTGGGATGGTTCCACATCTCAATGTAATTGAAACATTAAATAATAACATTTTGCTTATTCCCTTTCATTATTATTCTTGGTCACCATTTTCTGTGTATTGATAACAAACAATTAATCCCCTAATGCACATACCAAGGTTATTATTGTTATAGTGATTACGTGAATGAAAATCCTAAATTCCCTTCTTTCCATTATCTATTTTTTCCATATCATTCTCTTCTTCTATTTATTCCCTTTGAATCTATATGTCTTGGAGAATTTTTTCCCGGTCTTGGTTTCACATAAAACTATTTCATCAAATGATTAAAATATTTTCAAGACTAGTTCCCTTCAGATACTTTGGTTAAGCCCTTCGATGATATACAAAATCACATACTCCTTGATGCGTTTGTAATCCATATTATGCATAGAAATCCTTGTAAATTTAGGATCATACATTAAAATAATTTTTATATTATTTTATGATAAGTAACCATATCTACATCTAATTTGGTTACTTATGAGAGAAATATTTTTCAAATAATGTGTCCTTAAAAGAAATCCATTTTGAGAGTTATATTTCCTCTTCTAATCTAGTAGTATGAATCATTGAGCACCATGATCTGTGAGACAACATGTGGTAAATGCACCATTTTCCTTTTCACCACATCAAAATTCAGTAAATATATTCTAATAAAACATGATCCATTTCTTAGATCCATAGGATCTATAGTCCCGCTTAATAATGTGGGCCTCTATTGCCTAAAATTATCCATCATCTGAGAATATCTCTATGGAACATGATTCTCCATTCATGAAAGGTTATTCCTCATAACATGATTAATCCACCCTAATATACATATCCTCACTTTTCATACATTAACATTAAAAACTTTATTAGAACACATAATACATTACACAAACAAGGATCCAAAGATCTTATAATTTCAATGCCTTTAGATATGTAATGACCCGTCCCCCAAGGCCTATACCATGAATTCCATAAGCCCACCTTCCATAGGCCGAGGGCTGGTGACTTGCACTGAGTAGAAATATCCCAAAAAGGGAAGGAATTTTCCTTTAAACATGTGCACACGAACAAAGCTCAAAATGTAGAAAGTAAATACAAATTAAACCAAAACAGTCATAGAGATAACTAATGAAAGTATAGTACAACTGAAAAGTAAAAATGGGCCAGAATGAAAGCCCAAAACCACAAAGGAATGTATAGCCTCTAAGGTCTATCTGCTCAAACCCTACCTAAAGGGTTGGTGAAGGGTTGATGCCTATAGATGTAGATGAAAATCCCATCCATCTGGTCTTACTGAGAACCACTTGGTCCCAGACCACCAATGTCTCTATAGAATCATCAATCACCTGCATGAGACATGTCATTTTTAGGTGATGACTGTGGAGGATTGAGTAACACAATACTCTGTTGGGAGTCCAACCACAAAGAAAAGACCAAAAATAAAGACCACACAACAAGATCACATAGAAAGACCACAATGCAAAGATATATTCCACTAGAAATAACTCATGGTATAGAAATATTGATTTATGAATCATAGAGGCGAATCATCTTTTACTACTGAGGGTTTCATCCCTGAGGAGACACTGAGGTCTGCTCGTATGCTGGACCACTGAGGTCTACTTGTTTTTTAAACCACTGAGGAATTCTCGTCTGCTGAACCGCTAAGATATACTCATTTGTTGAACCACTGAGGTACGCTCATATGATGAAACACTGAGTTACACTCTTATGTTGAAACACTAAGGTACTCTAATATGCTGAACCATTGAGGTACGCTCGTATGTTGAACAACTCAGGAACACTCATATGATGAACCAATAAGGTACAATCATATAGTAAACCACTAAGGTACGCTCATATGCTGAACCTCCAAGTCATGCTCATAATCTAAACCACTGAGGTATGCTCATCTGCTAAACCACTAAGGTACACTACTCATATCTTTCATGTCACATCCAGCCATAGGATTCCCGCTATCCAGCGAAATTGATTTAGGGAGAATCTAATCCTTCAGCCATCAGTCATATCTCAACTATCACATAATCTCTCTTAGAGTGTTCTCAAAGGATTGTTTCATCGCAAGGTTACCAAAGCCACAGAAGACACATCAATCAGACACCCAGTATGAATGATATTGACAATTTAGTAACTAGTAGTTGGTTGCGTTCGGTCCCTCTCCGACTTAGTCGGACTGACCCGACCAATGCGGCCCAGGGGTCCCACATGGCCTGACCCATTTCAACCAACCCAACCTGATATGGTTGGGTCTAGGGCGACTTGTTTTAGCTTGATCTAGTGGCCAGGCCCATTGGGATTTATTGGACCCAGCCTGGTTTTGGTGTGGGTTCATCCTGGTGGGTCATCTATTGACCCAATCCAATTTCTCCATCCCGATCTAACGTGGTCAGACCAGTACTGCCCCACTGGGTCACCCAAAAGCCCAATTTTACCATACGGCCCGACCCACATTAGGGGTCTGGTTTGTCTTCCAACAAGGCCACCATAGCAGGACAATTCTATCTCAATATGGAACGGTGTTGGGGTCGGCTCATAACTATCCTGGATGCCTCAAAATGGCATCTGATTTGGAAGCATGTGGTCTGTAGGTGGCTGGTCGCACCTCCACATGCAGTCTGTGACCTATGGTCAACCGACGGTGCCCCGCCTGGTATTTGTGCCTCCACCACCGTGGCTCAGGATGGCCGTAGTATATTTTTCCTCGACACTCTGACTCCTACCTACCACTAGACTCAGTGTTGTCTTCTCCTATATCCTGGTTCCTTTATTGTGGTTGTGTGCCATGGGCTCTCGCCGATACCGTAGACTGCCTGGTTGTGTCCCATCTCGATTGGCGCCATGGTTTGATGTGTCATCAACTATCGCGCCATAAATAATGAGAAGAATGCAAAGAGATGAGAGGGGAAGAAGTATCCCATAAGAACACTACAGGAATGATCCAATTAATTATTTTTATAGACCCAGATACATTCTTGTTAGAAAGATCACAAAAAATGAAAAATTTCTGAATAATCACTAAAATTGATATCCACTTTTTACCTTGTATCATTAACCATCACACAATGGACGATCAATCTGTGGGTTAACGGGGTTAAATGAAAAGAGGCCTCGGAGCGGCGGATTTTTCCCTCTCCTCGCGCAGCTAGGGTTTCTCCAAACGATCTTCCCCTCCCCTCCTCCGGCACGGGCCGGCTTCGTCGCTGGTTGCCTCGCTTTGGCTCGGCGTAGATCGGTGTTGGATCTGGTTGGATCGGCTTCGGTTTTGGTCCAATGGCAACTGCTTCGAACCCTTCAACTTCGGGATCTATCTTTGGCTCTATTATTTTTGACGCCAGATATGTTTTGCTTGTGGTTTCGAGTTTTCAGATCTGCGTCGACGTGCAACGGCCTCGGTGTTCCTGGCTTCGGGGTTTCGGTCCGGTGTTGAATTCGCTTCGCTTAGCTTCGGTTTCTCCCCGCGGCCTTGGGCGCTTCATGTCGACTGGATTGGTGTCGGCTGTGGAGTGTCTTCAGCTTCGGGATCTCACCGCGGCTTCGGAGTGCTCTTCGATTCCGGTGTTCTCACCGTCAGCCACGATGGTTTCTGGTTCTATTGCGGCTTCTGGCATCGGATCCGGTGTGCGCAGCGTCTTCCACGGTGACCTCCGACTCCGATTCTTCTGCTTGGCTTCACCTTGTCTCGTCGTCAGCTTGGCGGTCAATGGTGTTTCGAAGTCGGATCCAGTGTCTTGGAGGGAGGGGGGGCCTTGTGTTTCTGGTTTTATGGCGTTGCTTTGGTTTGATGGGTTGTTTGGTTTGCTGAAATGGTTTGATTTGATCTACTTGGGTCAGAATTTTGATGGTAATGTTGGTGTTGGTGAAAAAAAAATGATGCTGGAGTGGAAGTGGGATGCTGGGGGATGTTTGGTGGTCGAAAGAGGTGATAGCTGTCTGAAAATGAGGATGCAGGTTGCTGGTTTGTTGTGGATGCTGGTTGTTGGTTAGCTGTGAGCTGCTGGATGCTGGTTAATGCTGGATGTAGTACTGTTGGATGCTGGTACTGGCTGGATGTGATGTGATGATGCTGCGGTTTTGTCTGTTCTTTGTGTCTTTTTCTTTCTTTGTTTTTCTTTCTTTGGCATGGGTTGTAAGGGTTTTTGGGTGTGGGTCGTTTGACCCCTCCCCTCCCTTGTCTGCAGTGTTTGTGTCCTTTTGTTTAATAAATTTTGGGGGTGCCAGGAATAGCCTGGACCCGAGCCTTCTTTGCCTAATCTGTGGGTTAACTTGTTTGTGAGTTAACCCATGCTTTTCATTTAAAAGAATGTATGGGGGTAATCAATGCTCAAGGATGATCGTTCATCCTCATCTGTTGATCTCCGGTCCTGAATCATCTCTCCAAGGGTGTCATCTATGTTGTCTAATTTGTCGGAATTTGTCGTTGGAGAGGTTTCCTTCATCGTTTGTTAGAGGAATTTCAGGGTTGTTTGTCAACCCTGAATTCACTTTTTAATTAAAGAAGGAAGATGTGTGAACGTTGCAGCATTTCCACATTACTCCATCAATGAGGTTCATTAATAATATTCATTAATGTGATTCAGTGTTGCCTCATCGCTGCACCGCAGCGCTGGAGTGCCACTGCTTAATGATGAAGAAAAAACTAAAATAACTTTTTCTGTTATTTTATTTTTTTTCTTCTGAAAAGTATAATAAATAAACTTTTCCCTTAACATGCACGGGTCAAGGTCATGTCCTACTTAAGGAGAACATATTATTATGAACTCAATAGTGGTATCTTGTTTTTAATCTGAGTTAACATTTGTGAGTTAAGATGATTTGAAAATAAAATCACTTTTATTTGAATTATTTTTTTACGGTTACATCCCCAAAACCAACTTCCATAATCACTGGGCATAAACTGATGTTAAGATCCTCCTAAGGGAACCATACCCTCACTAACTCAATGGTAAATTCATATTTCCAATCCGAGTTACCTTTTATGAGCTATAAGGATTTAAATATAAAATAACATTATTTTATTATTTTATTTACGGCCAAATAAAACATTCCACTTTTAACCAGTGTCTGCCAATGTTAGGATATGCCTTTGGAAATCATACCCTCATGATTTCAATGGTTGTCTTGGATTAGGAATTTGAGTCACTATTCATGAGCTCTAAATATATTAATAATAAAATAATTGAATATAATTATTTTATTTACAATTATGCCATTTTTGGGTTTTCTCATTGGAAGCCCACGATGACTGAACAAAAATCATTCCTAGGGAAAATGATCAATATTAAACCCAATTGTTCCCTAATATTTCTAATTTAGGAAACCATTTAAGAGTTACACCATTTTTTAAAGGAAAACATCTCACACACATATTTAAAAATTATCATTTTTTGATGGATCATTACGGTCACTTTGGACCTCAGGATTACATTCAGTCTTAGAGCCTGGTATCAAAATAATCGCATTTAATTTAAAAAAATTACATTTAATTTTCTGGTGTTACATTAATCCCCCCTTTAGTTATTAATATCCTAGTAATCCAATTCAATGGATAATAAAAAAATGGGTACTGATCACGAATACAATCCTCTCTCTCAAACGTTCTCTCCTGGAGATTTCTGCACTACCAACGAACACGTACTAGAGGAATTGATCACCCATGGAAGGTCCTCTCCTCTCTATCCTCGATAATTACTAGAAACTCCATAAAATTCACATCATCGTCAAATCTCTATCGTGTGGAGGCATCCTTATCCCTCTACAACACTTTTCTCCTAGGGAGTTAAGAAGCGAGTCGATTCAGTGAGTTGGTCAACGATCACCCAGTTGGTGTTGTTTCTTTTTTACATATGTGGTAAACCCTTCACAAAGACCATCAATAACACATTCCACTTCAACATTGGTACACCAAGGGGTTGTTCCAAACATGCTGAAACCTTGTGCTCAGCCTTCAATTGCTAACAACTGAGGAATCTCAAGACAAACTCTGCCACTGCCTTCTTCATCCACTACCATAAGTACTGATGTCAGAGGTCCTGGAACATCTTCTCCACACCTGTATGTACCACCAAAGGAGATGTGTGGAACTCCCTCAACACATACACCCTCAACATTACTGGTAATACATTGCATCCTCAGAAATGGATGGTGTTCTCCCCACCATTCGAATATCTATCCAGGGAATGCCCTATGAACATTTGGGCTTGTGTAGTCTCATAGATAACATCTAAAAGTTGTTCCTCCCTGATACATTGTTATATTGGAGGGTAAAATACTATCGATTGAAGATAAGATGCCTCATATCTTTCCACAAAGGTTATCTTAAGCGATGACAACTGCTCTAAGGTCTCATTCAATTGATGTGAACTTGACCTCCTTCTAAGATCACCTACTACTACATTCCCCTTTCCAAGAGTATAAAATATCTCAAAGTCATAGTTGTGGATAAACTCTTGCAAACACCACTATCTCATATTCATATCCTTCTATGAAATGATTTAATTTAGATTCTTATGATCATAGTAGATGATGCATCGTTCGACTATAAGGTTGTGTCAATACATCATCAGTGCGAAGACTACCACAACAATATCAAGGTCATGAGTCACATAGTTCTTCTCATGTAGTTTCAACTATCAAGAGCTATAATAAATCACTTATTTCCCCTATATCAGGACATAACCGAGCCTGGTTCCTGATGTGTCACATTACACCATGTTGTTGGTGCCCTACTCGAGTAACCTCATGATAGAAGCACTCATCAAGATCTTCCTTATCTATTGAAATCTCTTCTGTCATCCTTTTTTTCACATGAATGGTTTTTCCTTCTTCGTTAATTACTTCATGGGTGCTACCACTCTGGAGAAGTTGGGTACAAATATCTAATAGTGCACATCCAACCCAAGGATAATAGGTACCTCATTAACTCTCTTTGGTAGCTCCCAAGAAAGAACCACATTGATATTTACTGGATCCACCACAACTCCAGCCTCTTATATGACATTTTCTAAGAAGGGGACCTTTCATATCTTTAACTCACACATGGAGAGATTTTCATAAATTTTTTTATCTTGGGGTGTGTCCACAAGCATTTTTAGGTGTATTGCATACTCCTCCTTAGACACCGATTACACTAAGATGTCATAAATGAAGACAAATACAAAACGGTGTATGTACGAATAAAAGATCATGTTCACAAGTCCCATGAACACTGGTAGTAATTCGTCATTCCAAACTATGCTACTAAGTAATCATAGTGGTTGTAGAGACATTTGAAAGTTGTCTTCGAGATGTCCTTATCTCATACTTGAAGATGGTGATAACCTGATCTTAGGTCTATCTTCGAGAACTATCTCACTCCCTTCATCTAATTGAAGAGGTCATCTATCCTATCTAGAGGATACTTCTTCTTCACGAACACCTAGTTCAGGAGTCATAGGTCCACGCATAACCTCAAGATTCTATCTTCCTTCTGGGAAAACAACACTAGGGCTGCCCGTCGTAAAACACTGGGCCTTATGAACCCTTTCCTCTACTAGTTCTCCAATTGTTTCTATAGCTCCCAGATCTCTATGAGAACCATCAGATAGGTTGGTGTAGATATCGGTACATTTCTGGGGTACAAATCAATGTATAATTCTAACTCTCTATGAGGAGGTTGTCCTGGAACATCCTATAGAAATAAATCTTCATACACGTCCTCTAATTTTGAATCTTTGGACTCGTCTCATTCATTGAACCAGGGGCCATGAAAGACAACTAATTAGAAATCAATTGCACCCTCCTACATTCAAGTACATCTTCTACTGTGTTGGTTTCCTTTTTGCAGACAATGTAATACAATGTCCCATCTCTGTAGACACACCGCACTGTGCACCTAAAATATTCAACCTTAGTGTTGACTACTGATAGACAACACATACCCAAAATGATATCATAAGGCCTCAATACTGCTAAAAAGAGATCTAATCCAAATCTCTCACCTCGAAGAGTAATCTAGCACTGTTGGAAATAGTGTGTGATCATCGAATCCCTTCTCGTGGGAGTCTCTAATCGTAAACATCAAGCCAATGGATCGATCAGAATATCCAAACTCTGAAAAAGGTCTATGGAAAGGAAAGATTGACTAGAACCTATGTCTATAATAACTACAACTAATGTATAGAAGACATAGGTCGTACATTGTATCATCTCTGGGAAGTTGGGACCATAGGCCTCGATGGCCTAAATCTGAGACTACCCATGTCCATGTACTCTTGGAGCCCATGGTGGACAACCTATAGGTGAAGGTGGTAGTTCCCCATACCTACGTCCACCTCCTTCTACTCATCCCACATCTCTACCACATCCTCCACCTGGTGGCCCACCCTATTTATGTCTCTATCGATTTATTGGAAATCCCTCGACCATATGTCAATCTTATGTGTGGAGAGTCATGATATCCCAATCCATTTGCTACTATCCACTGAATGTGTTGGATAATCTACTCCCCTGAGGATTTTTTGTGCCCCGGGTAGCTCACACCACCAACCCTGCGTCAAGGGGTAATCCTCCCAAAGTTCTGGCACATCTAGGCCTATGCTTCATTTTTCAGCTCCCTATCACGAATGACTCGGGCACCAGTTTCCTAATGGTAGATCCCCCCATCAGTTATTTCCTAGGGAGGAATATCTCTACTAGTAGATCCCTCTCCATAAACCCAGCCTATGAAGGGATACTAATGGAAATCATCGACTCCATGATCTCCCATAGGAGTCCCTACTCAAAGGTTTGGGCCCAAAAAAAGGGACATGTAGCACATCCATAGATTAACAGGAGTGTTCTGTGAACCTCACAAAATACTCAGCCACTATCAAGCTACCCTGTTGTATGTGAAGTAGTTCCTGTATATGCACTGAGCGAAAAGTCACAAGGTTGAACTCCTCCTGGAATAGTCACTCTAAGTAAGACAAGGTGTGGGTCACCACCTCGTGAGTGTGGATGGTCAAACTCCACCATCTCCCCATCGAGATCTGTAGAAGGCTTGCTGCTAGAACCTCTATCTAGTAATTTTTCATCCTTACTAATCAAAAGAATCATGTCACTGCCTCCATCAAGACCTCAGCGACATGAATATCCGTCTCTCCCCTAAACCAGGGAGGTCTCTGTCACTGGAACTTGTGTAAGGAAATGAGCCTACATACATCCCATACCAGTAGCACTGATAGTAACTACTATCCAATAAGAAGTGGTATCTCTTGGACACTGCCTAAAGGTTCCATCTCTAGTAAATGTCCCAATACCAAAGCCTCATCACTATGTGTACCATCTTCGTGGTCTAACACTGTATTCCTGGATGACTATCTGCGTGGAGGCATCCGTAAAGAGATCAAGATGAACCACGATCAATTTATTATACATGGTGAGATGACTCTGAGTCAAAAAAGTCATGATAAAATACTCAAGGATACATGAGAAATGTTTTTCATGTTCCATGTTGGAATGCAGAATTCGGGGTCATGGTGTATGGATACGTTGGCTATCGCCCCATCGCTGGACTCCCTAGCCTAAAATCTTAAATCAAAACACCTAACACTGTTTCCAAATAAAAATTTATAGACACCTAGTTCTTCTGGTAGAACCAACCTCCTTCGATACCACTTTGTTACAACCCATCCCCCAAGGCCCAGGTCGTGACTACCCCAAACCGACCATCCATTGGCCAGGGGTTGCAGACTAGCACCAAGTAGGAATATCCTAAAAAAGGGAAGGTATTTTCTTTTAAACCTGTGCACATTCATGAAGCTAAAAATGTGAAAAGTAAGCAAAAATTAAACCAAAACTGTCACTAAGACAACTACTAATAGTACAGTAAAACTGAAAAGTAAAAAGGGGCCAAAATACAAGCCCAAAACCAACAAAGAATGTATAGCTTCCAAGGTTGGTCTGCACAAACCCTACCTAAAGGGTAGGTGGAGGGTAGCTTCCTATATCCCTAGAAGTAATTCTTGTCTGTCCCATATCACTTAGCACCACCTGGTCTCGGACAACCAAGGTCTTCATGAAATCGTCAATCACCTACCTGAGACACGACACGAGTGGTTGATGCATGTGTAGGGGGAGTTACACAATACTCAATATGGACCCCAAACCAAAAACGAATGACCGCACAACAAGATCACACATCAATACAAAAATGAAAATACAACTCACACCTGGGATAACTCAAGGTATTGAATGTAATATTTATCATCCGTAGAGCCGAATCATCTTGTACTACCGAGGGAATCATCCCTAATGAGCCAATAATGTCTGGTCATATGCTAGACCACTGAGGTTTGCTCGTATGTTGAACTGCTGAGGTACGCTCCTCTGCTGAGCCACTAGGTTACATGGGTATATTGATCCACTAATCTATGCTTGTTTGCTAAATCAATTTGGTACGCTCATATGATAAATCAGTGAGGTAAACTCGTATATTGAACCACTAAGTTATGCTCGTATACTGAACCATTGAGGAACGCTTGTTTGATGAACCAATATGGAATGATTTATTCTGAACAAATCAGGTACACTCATATGATGAACCACGTAGGTATGATTTTCTGTTGAACCACTCATGTATGCTTGTTACATCCTTCATGTCATAGCTAGCCGTAGGATTCTCTCTCTCCAGTGCACTTGATTCTAGGAGAATCTACTACTCAAGCCATCAATCATATCTTGACTGTCACAGAATCTCACTTAGGATATTACCAATGGATAACCCTATCAAAACATTCCCTACACCGTAGATGGTATGTCAATAGTATGGCCGGTCTGAAATATATTGGTGTTTTAGTAAATATGGGCCAGTTGTATCTGAGCATGGTCCAACTTGGTTGGACCAACCCGACCAACCCAGTCTGGGGGTCCCGCATGGCCTGACCCACTTTTGCAGAACCAAACTGACCTATTTTTGTCAGGTCTGACCCGGTCTGGCAGGTCTAGTGGCGAGGCCATTTGGGCTTTGTTGGACCTAGCCTGGTTTGGCTATGGGTTCAAACCACAGGGTCGCCCTACGACCCGATCCAATTCCTCCAACGCAGTCTGACTTGGTCAGATCGGTACTACCCACTTAGGTATCACAGTGGCAGGATTTTTCCACTTGGCTAGGCCTACATTAACGGGCTGGTTTTCCCACCAGGTGGGCCACCCTTGCGGCTTTGTTCTATATCGGCCCGACCCAATTGGAAGGCTGGGTCAAAATAAGCCAGGATACCCTTTATGGCATTCGGTTTAGCAGCAAGTGGCCAGTAGGAGGTCGACCTCTTCATCGCATGTGGTTTGTGACCACATACCACTTCATCCCCATAGTCCACCCATGTGTTGACTAGTCCGACACGGTGTCCCTCTGGCTTTACGGGACTCCTCCACCACAACCTGAGATGGTTGTACCCTCTGCTGCCTCAGCATGCTGCCAGGGCGCGCCACCTCCTGCCTTCCACCAGCATAAGCGCTGATGGCTCCTGCTACTGCCACAGACTAGGTGTTGCAACCTGGTACCTCCACCATGGGTGGGTGTCACAGCCTCCTACCACTACTGCATCCTTGTTGTGTGGCCTCTCGCCAATGTCGCGGTTTGTCTGGCCACGACCCTTCTCACATGGTTCCATCAGCCAATGTGTCGCTGACCGTTGCACCATGAAAAAACAGGAAGAACGCAAGGAGTGGAGAGGGTAAGAATTCACACAAAAGAATACCCAAATAATGATCTAGTTCATTATTCATATAGAACCATATGTATTCTTTTTATCAGGATAACGAAGAACTAAAAAAGGTGGAATAATCAAAAAAATAGATATCCACTTTTTATCCTACATCATTTACCATCCAGCAATGAATGATTGATCCGTGGGTTTACTTTTTTGTGAGTTAACTGATGTTCATCCTTTAAATAAAGAACGAGGAAAAGCAATTCTCACATAAAATCTTCAAACCCCTACCTGGGAAAGCGGGTTGCTCGAGGATGATTGTTTATCCTGATTCATTGATCTCCAGTCCCGAATCAACTCTCCAAGGGTGTCTTTTCCGTAGTCCAATTTTCTAACATTCATTATTAGAGAGTATTCCTTCATAGTTCATCAAAGGAATTATAGGCTTTTTCATTAACCCTGAAGTCCCTGTTTAATTAAAAAAGTAAGACGTGTGTGCATTGTAGTGTCGCCACCCTACTCAATTAATGAGGACCATTAAAGGGATTCATTAATGAGATTCAGATTTACCCCATCATTGCATCGTAGCACTGAATTTACACTTCTTCACAGTGAAGAAAACAAATAAAATAAATTTTTATGTTATTTAATTTTTCTTCCAAAAAATATGAATAATAAGTTTTTCCCTAGACCCGTTCCAGTCGAGGTTCAATTCAATTTAGGGATAAAATCTTATTACGAACTCAACTGTGGTCTCAAATTTTTAATCTGAGTTACCTTTTGTGAGGTATAAGGATTTGAAAATAAAATATATTTTATTTAAATTATTTTATTTACAATTATGTCCTAAAAACTAACTTTCACAGTCAGCATGCACCGGTCGATTTTAGGTTCATCCTAAGGGAAGCAATCATCATGAACTCAATGGTACTCTCTGATTTCCAATATAAGTTAATGTTAATGAGTTTTAAGGATTTGAAAATAAAATAAATTTATTCAATTATTTTATTTTCGGTGAAAAACTACATTATATTGTTGAACCGTGATGGCCATCATTAAGCTTTAATTAAGGAAATCATACCCTCATGAGATCAATAGTGGTGTCATATTTTCAATAAGTTCCATTGTTCATGACTTATAAGGATTTGAAAAATAAAATAATTTTATTCAATAATTTTATTTACAGTTATTCCATTTTTGGGATTTCTCACTAGAGACCCACACCGACTAAACATAAGTCGTACATGGGGTAAACCTGCTATCCTAAATGTAAATGTTCCCATATATTTCTAATCTAGGAACCCGTTAAAGAGTTATTCAATTTTAATAGGAAAAATCACTAACACGAACAATATAAGACATAACATTTATTGATGGATCAGTACAGGCACTCCGAGCCTCAGAATTACATTGGTCTGAGATCCTATTCTTGAAATAAGCTCATTTAATTTACAAAAAATTTACATAGAATTCTAAGGTATTACAAGAAATGTGGAAACATAAACATGGGTACAAAAGAGAGCTACATTATCTCTTACTAGGTTCTCCAGGATATGAAAACTTCATGGAAATATAATACATAATAAATATCTTCATAACCAAGGGAAGGAAACATAAAAAGGTTTGAGATCAGATGGTCAATAAGGGAAAAATGGAGATAAGTAAGCATAACTCAAGAATAAGTGTATGAAAATGAGATCCTAATGTTATAAGTTAATACCAAGAATATAAAATATCATAATCACTAATCATGGAATAAAGATGGTTATTTCATAAGACATGAGTCCTAAGGGAATCAAGAGAAAAATCCATGAAATCATAACACATGAATAAGATTATGAAATTTGATAGACATGTAATCATAAAAATTGATTTCCATAGTAGAAAGGGAATCATTTATAAGGACATCACATAGAATAGATCACTCCCAATACCATCTTGGTAGTCATGGTTCACTCCCATGACTATATTAGTGGTCATCGATCACCCCCAAGATAATCTTAGCGGACAAAGTCCTTTTTTGAACTAAGTTCACACCCCATTCCAACCATGACTATCTCATGAGATATAAATATTTTCTCAATTCATTGGAGGTACATACAAGTCACACTAGTCTTATAATGATATTATTCATTTTTGTGCTATAAGATCATAACCAATAATATAATTAACCATAAAATGAAATGGGAATAATAAACATTTAATCATGTCATGACCTGTGGAAAATAGTTAGGTTTCATATTTATTTCATCAAACTAAATGTTTTCAAAATAAGAAGGTTTCATAAATATATAACCCATGATAGAGAAACATGTTTCATACACATGATGAAATAAAAACCTGAACCATTTAGAGAAACAATATGAATGGAACATTTTGATCATTTCCCCATAAAGGCATGAGTAACACTAATAGATTTCATCTTATATAGAAAAAAATATAAAATGTTGTTCAAAAAATATTCTTAATGAAAATATCATATACTGGTCATTTTTTTAAACAAGAATCATTTTGAAGACCATTTTCCTCAAAAATAACCTTGAAAACATATAATGATGCTTAAAAAACATTAAACCTTTTTCCTTGAAAGTAAATAAAATAAATTTTTAATTATTTTTAAATCCTTTTCCATGAAAATAATATAAAAGACTATTGAAATCAATAATAAATACACCAAAAACATTCAATATAATTGAAATTAGGTTTTTTATCACAATTTTCATACCATTTAAATCAGTTATAAATCACCACAAATCAAGGTTTTATAAACTCATGTAATATTCATTTCAATTCAATCAATAAATTTTGGGATTTAATTTTAGTGTAAATAATTATGAAAACCCTGAACATTACTAACATGATCAAATCAACTCGTTCAATGGGAACTCCATTGAGAATCGAGGTGATGAATGTTAGAAAAAAACCTAGAATCAAGATCCATCAAAATAGAGATGAGAAAAATCAATATAATGATGATATATGACTCTCAAATAAGGGGATAAGATAAAAAATTTGATTTCACATCGATGAGAGATCTCTTATCAGAGAGGAATAAAATGCATCCAAAAAAACATTAATCCAAGAATAGTGGAAGTTAAAGGGGGAAAACCAATATTCAGATCCTTTAATATTTTATGATTGAAGTAGTTTTTGATGTTGTAGATAATGGAATTCCAAACATAAGGAGAAAATTAAATCTGTAAAAAAAAATTTAGACACACCACACCCCACCATCGTCATGGTGCATAAGGGTAAATAAAACCATAACCATGGTGTAGCCACACTAGAAAACACCACCAAACCTCCCAATAAACTAACCTCTTGAAATAATAGTATAGATATACTTTTAATGGGGTAATTCTTTGGTTTATCTCATACACCATGTTGTAGCTACACACCAAAATGTAATAGGCACCACAAACACCTCCACAGGGCTCCACAATATAGCCAGATCCTGATACCATAAGCATTTATAATTGTATGAAATGACCAAATCCATCCCTTATACCCTCACACTATAACAGCCTCATCTATGCCACATTTGGGACTCTCCACATAGAATCCCTTATACCATGGAATAACCCCTCATAGAAACCATCATTTTTACCAAAACATCAAAAGACTCAAAAAAAGACAAAAATGAACGGGAAAAATTATGGTATATACTAAGTACCTAAAATTAGTACTTCGAGGTTTTAGACAAACATTCATTTCCAATCTAACATTGATCATCACATGTCTTATTAAACTTCACAAGGTGGAAATATATTGAATAGTCATAATCATTAATCCACCCCACCCATCTTCCCCTGCAAATATTCAACTCTTTCTCTATAAATTTATACTTCGATATTTTTTTATTAGTGTAAATATATATATAAATTATTCCGTAATAATTTCAATGAAAAAAATTTAAATTCCAAATTAAAATCATTATCTATGTAATTGTAGTACTGAATCATCAATTGGGAGGAGGCAGAATATATTACAATATCATTTTTCATGATGATCCTAACATTAACTTCATTGATGCAAAATTGTATACCAAAAACCCTTATATATACTTCTCTTCAGTTAATTTTCATTCATCCCATGTCCATCTATACAGAAGTACATTACCCCCATATGATATTACTTGTTGAGTGAATTATATAGTCACCAAAAATATCTCACAAAAGATTAGTAGTATCTATCCATCCAAGTCAATCATTGAATCATAGTTACTGTTGTTTTTCTTTCCCATTTATAAATAACCTCTATCCTCGAAGGATCCACCATAATACCTTTATTTGAGAGCGTATTACTCAATAATGAACATTCTGAATCCATAATTCACACCTAGAAAGTTTAGCAAACAAATTATCCATCCTCAGAGTGTTCATTAAAATAATAAAATGTTTATCATGATTTTACCTTATATTTTAAATATAATTATATTAACTATAAATATGATAACTCACTGATCATTATAATCTCTAAAATTTTATTCATTATGTACATGAAAATATTTGGACAATTGATATTTCTAAATGTAATTAAAATAATTTATAATGACCATATATTCTATGGAAGGTTTTCTTGGATACATCCTCCTTGTTGACACATATATGACTATATATAGATAGAATAAAAATATTTTCAAATTTTTATCCCCTCATAATTGATCATAATAATAATGAACACTGGGTAGATGATACAATATCTTAATAGTAATTCTTTACATTATCTTTAATATATACAATGATTCACTGAAGAATCATTCTTCTTAAAAAAATAATATGTAAATCATTTGGTGAAGCACTATGCTGAATGAGTCCCATTTCTAGATTCTCCAAGAGTTACTTCTTCAATTCCCACAAACTAACCGAGGCTATTCTATATGGTGGCTTTAAAAGTGTTCCTAAAAGAAATCAATAAACTATCACATAATAGTAATATATTTACTGTTGATTTTCTTCCCAAAATTATCGACTAAATACCACTCGTGAATAGGTTTTAAAGACCATATAATGGAATTAATATCCATTTTTATTTTAGATTCATCCTCACACCAAAAGACTATTGTAGGTTGATTCATAATATTGAATATTACTTCCATTACACAACAATTGATATGGGATCTAGAATAAGAGGGAAAATCCTTGCCCAAAATTATATCAAATTCATCTAGAGGGAGAATAAATTATTTAACAGAAGCACATTACCTTAACCATCTATCAGGGAGGATATGTCGACTTGAGATATGATTATGCTACCACTAATAATTTTAAATTCCAACTCAACATTTGATTATTGAGGTTCTTATTTGATATATTTATAATACTATTCATATATAAAATAGTGGGTAGAAACTATATCAGATAATACATTTTTACCTATACTGTGAATGATAAGTGTATCATTCACAAATTATCTTGGAGATTCAAGTTCAAATAGCATAATTCCATATGCAGTTCTTTCGCCCAAGGGGATCTTGTATGGAATATGACATTCATACTTGGAAAAATGGTATGAATAATTACCCACAAAATTACTATTAATGCATTGGATAGATGTTGTTTGTTTCTTTACCTTAAATTCATTATCCAGATAACCATAATCTCCCAAATTGTAAAAAACACCCATTCCCATTAGGATTTTTCTAGGATGATTCATTCCACAATTTTACATAATGATATTTTCTTCATTGCCATCTTATTCTTTGATGTGTTCCCTTTTCATAGTGATTAGTAAATATCATGATATATTAATTTCCAATTAGAAAATAATTTTTTTGCAATTTATTTCTCTATCTTAATGGAACATGATACTATGTAGTCATATCATGATAATGTTTTAGAAACTAGTTCCCTTCAGTGAGATGGATTAATCCCATTAATGATACAGTTGATCAATCTTTTCGGATTATAGAAATAGTAAAATGATTTCCATGATAATCTTGTGATGTTAGCCACATTCTATATCACAATTTTTTTTTTCATTCTACTATAATTTGGGGAACATCCCCACTATTTCAGATCATTTTTCTCTAGAGAAATATATTTATGAAGAGTATAAAATTAAAAGATATCCATTATATTCTATATATTTGTTAAAACTTTTTATTGTTATTGATCAATGTCCAAAATTAATCAATTTATCCAATCAAATAATACATTCATTGAATATCATATTTCACTATTATTTCATCCCAATGATATGGATATCTTTTCAATGTAATTAATCAATTATCTAGTTAAAAATGGATTTGTAGGTCCACTAAAATATGGAGGCTGGTGTCATACAATGGAATCAAAAAATAGGTGAATCATGGTTTTCAAAAATATGTTTTTCTATGTAGATGTTGTTATTGATCGTAACATGAGTTAACTACCCTAATATGGCCATAATCTATTCCCTTCAAAAAACATCCACATTGTCTTTATCAATTGTTAAATCCTTACGTTGTCCACATGGGATGATTCTCTTTATTTATTTACATTCCAATACTACATAATGTCACACATACAGTTAGATTTTAATTTTTATGAATAATGAGAAATAAAATAAAATTCATATAATGATAAACATTCTCAAAAACTATATGGAATTATCATATTTTTCATGTGAGTTATGTTCTTATAAAATCTATTTCCCATGGTTTCTACTAAATATTCTATAATAATAACTGTAGAATCCCCATCTTTAGTAACCCAGAGCATTTTCTACTTTTTTATAGTGGCATAATATGAAAGTTTTAATATCACTAGGTACTAATTATTTTGGTATTTTTTAGTATCAAGAGACATACATGATTCCCATATTACGAATAAAATATACAATTAAAATCATAAGAATGATTTTTAGGTCCTTTATATTCTACATAACATCCTTATTCATATTCTGTGGAAATGAAAAAAAATAAACTATGATCTTAGATTTATTGTATAGTCACATATAGTGGAATCTATCATGAGTAAAAAAATTATATATATGGAATGATAAATAACTAAAAAAAATCTCTTTTAATGAATAAATTTTTCAGAAAAATGTATCCATGCATAATATCACTTGAGAAATATTATTTGGTAATAATAACTCTATTATTACCAAGAAAATAATTAATTTTGGACATGATGGTCTTAAATTTAATGATATATTTACAATCAAGGTATTTTGAAAAGACAATTTATTCAATGGTTAGGTATACACTAAAAACCATTTTGTAATATAATCAAACATGTTTTCCTCATGAGACTTATAGATGTCTTGAAGTGTTATTTATAACCACATTGAACCATTACTTCATTTTTAAGGAATTAGTCATATATTGAATACAAATATAATTTATAAACTATTTTCCTAATTAATAAATTTCTATATTGTGTAAATAATAAGAAATATTAATTTTTCTCATCCCATCAAATAGCATTCAATGTAAAAAACATTTGTAGAAATGGGATACAATTTAGTATTGGATAATTTCTATGACATTTATAATATAGATATTTAAGATATTTTTATCATTGATCACATTAAATTAAATGTTTTAAACTAAATTTAATAACCAAAAAATAATCAGAAATGGAAAATGATCATTAATTCATTAGAAGTCTAGGTTTTCTAACAAAATCATGTATATTGGAGAAATAAAGAAAATAAAAGTGGAACATCAAAATAATCCTTAATCAAAGGTTTTACATTATAAATCCTTTAATAATTGTAGAAAATTCTAAATATGGTTAAACAGTTATGTCCATGGGAGATTCTTTTAGTTCATTATAACTTAAAAAGAAGCATTCCATATAATTTTTTTAATGAATTTTAAAAAGTCCCGCATTTAGAAAATTATTAAATGATTATTTTGAAAATAGTTATAATGTGTAATATAAATTAAATTATTGTTTCTGACGCTTTCGTCGGGGCGCGCGCATCTGTCTGTGGAGGATGCGCTGCCTGTTGCCCCGCCTTCCCGCTTTCCAAAGGTGGGCGGCATTCATTCCCTATTCAGGCACGTCTGCACCTTGATCGAAATGGGATGATGGGATGTCGGTTCTTCCTTCCGTGGATTCCTCCTCGGAACTCGTCACCTAGTCCGGATCTCCCTCATTGATTTAATACGTTGTTCGTGAATCTCATTCCCAGTGCCATATCTTCATGGACGCCGGTTAATTACACTACTTCCATCAAGACATTCCATGGGGTCTTGACATGGTAGCGACCTTCGGTCGGAGTAGACGGCAACATCAGGCATGTCAGGGCATCTCTGGGTGCATGGACATTGGGGAACCTGTATTCTTCCTCATGAGAGGGCATCTCAAGGGTGCATAACCCGAGGCATGTCTCTGAGGTTTTCCTCAGCTTCTTGTGTTTAACACAGGGTATGCAGCATGTTTAACGTCTTGCGAAGATGGTTACGCCATAAGCGTTCCATCCGAGGTTTTCCTCAGGCATCTCATGTTTATCACAAGGTAGGCAGCGAGTTTAACGTCTTACGGAGACGAAATAAGGGTGATCAAAACATCCCATAGAGACGGATCGATGGTGGTGTGCCCCGTAGAGGGGAGATGTCACACCGTAATGGCTGATCTGAACACCACTGAGGGCGGATCAGGGGAAGTTCACCCTAGGATGGGGTACATTAACATTGGTTGGGATTGAACCTCTTGGAGGTTTCTTACGTACCCTGTGTAGAGGACAGGGATCAAAACCCACGTAGTTCGAAGGGTGTCATCGGTGAATCGACGTGAAAGTAGACCTGTGGGTCCACTAGTGGTGGTCTTGAACCTTGGGAAGGTTTCCTCTGTACCATGCCTTGATTTGGATCAAAGTCCTCGTAGTTCGGAGAGGATGAGTCACAACGGCTTGCCGTCAAACCAGAATGCAGTTTAACGTCATGCTGGACGAAGATAGAACTCGACGTGAATTGGATGATGAGTGGGCTTGAACCTCGTGGAGGCTTCCTACGTACCATGCCTTGACATGGATCAAAGACCTCGTAGTTCAAATGGGTGTGCAGTTTAATGTCATGCGGGACAAAAAGGCATACAGTTTAACGTCATGATGGACGAGGACATGCAGTTTATCGTCATGTTGGATGAAGTGTGCAGTTTAACGTCATGCTGGATGGGGGAGAAACTCGACGCGAATGAGCGACCGAGTAATGTGGCTTGAACCTCATAGAGGCTTCCTACGTACCATGCCTTGACATAGATCAAAGTCCTCGTAGTTCGCTGGGTGGGGGTCAGGGTCGGTGCTCACTCTAGGCCCACGTGAGTCATGCTCAGTGTGAGAAACAAGAGGTTTCAAGGCCCTGACAATCACGTTGCGAAGGATGCATCCGTGGGAAGCGGAAAGGGGCTTATGCGTGGAGCGGCCCATGGTGTCCTCCTCATGTCTGGCCATGAGGTCATCCCAACTCACTAGCGGGTTGAGGTAATCACCTATGCGCTAGTGCACAAGCGGGATAATGCCAAGGGCATTGGAATATATCCCAACAAAGGGAGATGAAAAGTGTGAATCACATGCCCAATATTCAGAACGTCGTGAGATTGGCGTGGTGATGGAGGATAACTGTTGACCGTGGCGGAAATGCATCGTCCATATCACATGAGCCAGAAATGAGGACAAAAAAGGAGGGATGACCGCTGACCATATTCGCAACATGGGGCCTAACTCAAATATCGTCGATGAGTCTTTCGGAACGTTGGCCCAGGACAGCAGGCGGACCATAGGTCGAGCATCCATACTATTAGGGGGTCCCTCTAGATGTGATCAGTCTTCCGGGGCGTTGGCCCAGGACAGCAGGCGGACCAATGTTAGAGCATCCATACTGTTAGGGGGTCCCTCCAGACTTGGAAGTGAGGGACGATCCAAACGAAGGACACGCAAAGCGTGAGGTGGAGTGATGGAATGTTTGAATGGATTCCAACGCTCTTGAAACTACGCCACTATAATCATGGCATTAGGCATCTTATGCTTGGCGCACAAGGAATCTCTTATTTGGAACAAGAGGCATCCTATGTTTGGATCACAGGGTTTACTACAGTTTATAGTCATGAAGAGAGGACTACTGCCATAAGGTGCCTAGAAAGGCTGGTGTTGGGTCTTACACAAGGGCAGCCCACGGTGATGGGACTTACTTCAGGATGGAGGCCTGAGGTGTGGCAAAGCGCAGCGAAAGAGGGATTTGGGACCACAGATGGAAGGTTCCTCGTTCTCTATCGTTCCCTCCACTAGCCTTGGCAGTGGGGAAGTACGGAGGTGCATGGGTGCTACCTTCTGCAAGAGAGGATTGGGGGCTTACACCAAGGTGGTTGACCTTCTCCCGTGGACATACGCTACTCCGAGAAGGAGGATATCATCCCATGTGAGGGTGATTCCATTCCCGTGGAGACGAGTGGCGTAAAGAATGTCCGAGCCGGGGGGACCCTGCGTGCGAGGCACGGGGTCGGATCACAGTTTAATGTCATGTGTTGAGGATGTGATGCTTGTCAGTTTAACGTTCTGCAGCTCGGACAATGTGGGTTTACTCCACACCCCTAGGACTTACATAACCAGTACCCTCTGGTCCTTGGGGAAGGGAAGGTACCCGTAAGTCCGTACGCGTGGAGCGGCCCATGGTGTCTTCCTCATGTCTGGCCATGAGGGAATCCCAAATCACTAGCGGGTTGAGGTAATCACCTATGCGCTAGTGCAAAAGCGGGATAGTGCCAAGAGAATTGGAATCTATCCCAAAAAAGGGAGATGAAAAGTGTGAATCACATGCCCAATATTCAGAACGTCGTGAGATTGGCATGGTGATGGAGGATAACTGTTGACCATGGTGGAAACACAGCGTCCATATCACGTTATCCAGAAATGAGGACAACAAATGAGGGCTGACCGCTAACCATGTTTGCAACACGGGGCCTAACTCAAATATCGTCGATCAGTCTTCCGGAACGTTGGCCCAGGACAGCAGGCGGACCATAGGTTGAGCATACATACTATTAGGGGGTCCCTCCAGACGTGGTCAGTCTTCCGGGGTGTTGGCCCAGGACAGCAGGCGGACCAAAGGTCGAGCATCCATACTGTTAGGGGGTCCCTCTAGACTTGGAAGTGAGTGACGATCCGAACGAAGGACATGCAAAGCGTGAGGTGGAGTGATGGAATGTTTGAATGGATTCCAACGCTCTTGAAACTATACCACTGTGATCATGGCATAATGCATCTTATACATGGAGCATAAGGAATCTCTCGTTAGAAGCGAGATGCATCCTATGTTTGGCACATAGAGATTCCTACAGTTTATAGTCATGTAGATAGGACTTCTGGCGTCTCATGGTTGGAGCATAAGGCATCTCTCGTTAGAAGCGAGAGGCATCCTATCATTTGTTAGATAGAGAGTACTACAGTTTATAGTCATGTAGATAGGACTACTGGCGTCTCATGCTTGGAGCATAAGGCATCTCTCGTTAGAAGCGAGAGGCATCCTATAATTTGTTAGATAGAGAGTACTACAGTTTATAGTCATGTAGAGAGGACTACTGGCGTCTCATACTTGGAGCATAAGGCATATCTCGTTAGAAGCGAGAGGCATCCTATCATTTGTCAGATAAGGAGTAATGCAGTTTATAGTCATGTAGATAGGACTACTGGCGTCTCATGCTTGGAGCATAAGGCATCTCTCGTTAGAAGCGAGAGGCATCCTATCATTTGTTAGATTGGGAGTACTACAGTTTATAGTCATGTAGATAGGACTACTGGCGTCTCATGCTAGGAGCATAAGGCATCTCTTGCTTGGAGCAAGGGGCATCCTATGTTTGGCACATAAAGATTATTACAGTTTAGAGTCATGTAGAAAGGGCTATTAGAAAGAAGGTGCCTAGAAATGGTTGGTGTTGGGACTTACACAAGGGCAACCCTTTCTGGTTCAACCTGGCATAGGAGCCAAGTGATTGGGTTTGGAGGAGTTTCCAGAGGAATGGTTAAACACAAGCTACTCGGGGAATTAATGATGAGAACCTCAACTCACGACATAGGAAACAAACCTAGAGGAATACATCAACTGAAGGTGTTTCATGGTGTGTGGAGGAGTGTATCAAATCATGGTATTCCATAGGTTGAAGGTGGGAGCGCATAAAGGCGCAATGGAAAATCCCGGCATCCTGGCCCGAAAATTTCGCGGTGCGACTCTCCATTTTTCATTGGGGTCTGTGACGGTAGTGAAGGGACCGGTGGGTGCGATGGTAGGATACTCGAAAAGGATAGGTCTTCGCGAAGTAGCTTCGCGGAGCATGGCCTCGCGGAGTAATTGTCTCTCACGGAGCAAAGGGGTCTCGCGGAGCTTGGTCTCGCGGAGCAACATCTCGGAGAATTGGCTCGCGGAGCATGGACTCGCGGATCCTCCGCTTGCGGAGCAGCAACGCGAAGGAAGCTGCTCGCGGAGCATGGCCTCGCGGAGCCGTAATGCGGAGCTCCGCTTGGCCGCCCAAGGGGCGAAGTGGTCGTGGTCGTCCGCTCGGAGAAGGGGGGTGAGCTGGGTATTTATAGGCAAGGGGCACCACGAAACAGACCTCCCACACTGCCTCGGGTGCTTCGCGGCGCGCTCGCGAATGTCAAATGCGTTCTCGGAGAGGTACCGCCTCCTGAGCTTCGCGGCGGGCTAGCAAACATCAAATTCGTTCGTGGAGAGTTACCGCCTCCGGAGCTTCGCGTGACCGCGCTGCTCGCGTGCTTCGCATCGGTACTTCGCATCAGTGCTTCGCGAGGGGTCTTCGCGGCGCATCGCGAACGTCAAACGAGTTCGCAGAGCCTCTCGCCTCATTGCTTTGCGGCGGCGCTACACAATCACGGAGGGGGCTTCGCAAATGGGCTTCGCGAACCAGATTTCCAGCCTAACTTCAACTGTCCATAACTCATATTCCGTAGCTCCGTTCGGGCCCTGCGACCTACCAAATCGAAGCTTAAGAAAAGTTCTACAATCTTGGATCGTGTATGGAAGCATTTGGAAAATTTCATGAACGCGTTTTCCGGGGTCTACAATTATCTTAATAAATTATTTGAGTAATTAATAAGATATTTTATAAATAAATTTATAAAAATATAAACATAAAAAAATATACCAAAACAAAAGAGAAAAATATAGGGTTTTCATATAAAAATTTCATTTCATACTTCACATTCTAAATAATGGAATGGTTGGTATAAAAATGGATACTCATTAAAAATCCAATAGAAAATAAAAATTTTATTTTTTTGATGTATATATTATAGGAATCATTCGGTGAAAATAAGATGAATCTAAAAGAAATGTGATTGAAAAATTAATTATTACAACTTTTGTAACATTAAAACTGTGACCCATTGAGATAATAAGAATTAATTGAAAAAATAATAATTATAAATAAATATAAATCAATTTAAAATTTATCAAATTAGAACTATATACGTCACAAGAAAATAAACTATGGAATAATACCAAATATGTCTCAATATAGTAGAAATTAATATAAAATCTCTTTCCACATGCTCGAATTGTATCATAATTAAAATTAATATCCGTTAAATTAATTCATATTTATGATAAATATATATAAAAACTATTTAAATATCTAAAAATATTATATATGATCACTTTAAAAAATCATATCCCCTTTTTGTTGACAATATTTAATTATTTTCATTATTTTGGGTGTTAACTGCTTCATTTTTCATGAGAATTTGGTTTGGTAGTTCAAGTAATTGAGTATTTGTTATGGTTAAATAATATATATGACATTAATTATGATATAAATAAAATATAAATTGATTATTATATATATAGAGTGAGAGATAAAGTGATTCCATTAAAAGGTAGATATAGAAACATGAATTACACCATTCATAAAGACAACATGTCCTATATAAGCATGACCATAGTTTTAATTTTTCAAAGGATTAAAATAAGTAAAATAAAAAATATTAACCTTTAGATAATAATTTTTATATCATTAATATCATGTATAATATTTAAGTTTATCATTTTTACCATTTATGTAATGACGAAATGAAAAATAGATCACATCACTTCGTGGTGGTGGCAGTCCAAATGTAAACACGAGCAACATTATTAATATACGATGGATTGGAATGTAAAAAAGGTAGATATGATATCATAATAAAAAATATATTTATTTCATATAAATAATATATATTCTTTAGATACATCATTATAACAATCCAAACTAAGTGGTGATAAAAAAGTAATTACACCACCAGTTGGAAACCATAAGCCATACGTACTGATGAATGATTAATTAAATTTTTTAGGTTAGAAAAGGGAAGGAAGTTAGTTTTTTAATTTTCATAATAAAGTATAAATATATTAAGTATAAATTGGTTATTTTTTTAGTATGGTTTAAAAAGATTTAGATTAATTATAATTCCAATGAATTTTGAAATAGTTGGTAAAATGATTAACTCTTTTTTGATAGTCTCACTTTAGGTTAATTATTAAGGACCCTTGTAATTAGATTTTAACAACTAAATAACTTATATATATTGACTATATTTTTTAATCTAATTGTATAGGTATTGGTTGAGGTCTATGGATTACTGTGTCGTAAATAAAAGAGATAATGGGTGTCTATTTATAATTTATGTGAGGGACACTCTTTTAATTTTTAAAAATGTTTACATATATTAAAGTTGCATTCAATGTGAATACATAACATGAATAGAAATTCATAATACATACATAATATGTAATATTTAAATAAAAAATTTATATGGACTTAAAACTAACTCAAAAAATTTTACATTTAGAGGTTTTTAAAAGATATTTACCATGATTGTCTACTTCTTGGGCAAGCCGGGCACTGGGGTTATATATGTTTTTAAGGTTATTATTTAGTTTTGAAAAATTAAAATTAAAATACCATAATAAAATAATAAATTTATATTAAAAATAACATTTTTTAAATTAAAATTCGTTAAAAATGTTGTAAATTTTAACGTCATGAATGTGACATTGTAACTTTAACATTTAAAAAAATATTATAAAGGTCAAAATCATGGTTAAATATAAATAATAGAAAATAAAATAAAATTAGGGATTAATATTGACGCAATATACTCATAAAATTAAATGAAGTAATTTTTTTTAATGAATTAGTAGTTTTATAAAATTATTATTTAAAATTAATAACTTGGTTTACCATTTACCGATACGATAAATTTTACCCATGTTACTATTCACAATTTCTATAAATAGAAGCATAAATATGAAAAATTTGTACCATTTGATTCCAAATATAATATTCATTTTATCAAATAATACTTTTAAAAAATGTAGTAATTATTTTGAAAATAAACCATCATCTTCTGATGAAAAAACATTTTGTAGAAAAATATATTTTTAATACTAATACCTTAATTATATTAAAATTTACCAAATTGTTGATCCTAGGGAAATATATTAAATTTTTATGATTAAAATTCATATTATATGAATTTTATTCAAAATAAATAACAAAATTGAATTTTAAATAGAATTAATTTTAAAAACATTAATGACTATTTTACAAAAAAAATCTATATTTTTATCAATTCAATGAGAAATAAATATTTTCGGATAAATCATAAAATATAAACATATTATTATTTTTCATTTATAATTTTAAAAAGTTTATAATTTTTATAAAAATTAATTTCAAAAAATCATTGAAATTAATTATAACATTCATGCACAAAATGAATTAGAAATAATTTATGAATAAAACATATTATTTAGGCATAAACTGGATTTACTTAAACTTTTTTACTTATTTCATTATTTATTATCCATAAATATAAATTTAATAACATATATACACATATTTTTCATTATTTAATTAATCTTATTCATACCCACCAACCAAAGAGCAAGGCGATGAATTTCACATAATAAATTTTTTTTCATTTGTCATTATTCTAAAAAAAATTGGTGTTTATTGTAACAAAAAGTAACAACGAGTTTAAAATTATTTATATTAAAATATATCATAAAATCGAGGAATTCAAGAAAACAATAAATAAAACAAAAAACCATAGAAAAAATATGTTATTATTTTGCAGACATTAGAGAAGATTAGATGTTGTTGTTAGTTTCTCAATTGATGCTTCAAATGATCATTCGATATTTATATACATATCCATACAATATTTCAAAGATAGATTGATTAGGTTTATGATTGTCTTGAAAAAAAATTAGATAATGATTAATGTATAAATGTTGTGAAACATTTGGTCGCTTCCTTTCTGTGATAAAATTATATAATAATTCATTTCCACATATTGTGTTTTATTCATTTCTATATAACAACCCTTTTTTGTTATTGATTTACTATGGTACTCTGATATAGAAAAATTCTTTATTATTTTCATCATTATAGAATTATTTGGGACTCAAGTATATATGTAATTAATTTATGATTTAATAATCTATGAAGATGATGATCAATACCTGTTAATTTTTTTTCCTAATTAGGTTGTTATGAGATGTTCCCTATAAATTTAATAAGGATTTTTTCACAATTACAGTCATAGAGATGCTTATGGATCCCACTTTTCTATAAATAACACCATATTAGAGTTAGATAAGGTTCATTATATTTTTCAATTATATCCAGGTATTCCAATTAAATCTATCATTGTTATCATTAGTTTTAAAAATTTTGAACAATTAGTAAAATGATTTAAATTCAATTTAATAGAATTAATATTATAGAAATCATTTTTTGGTAAATTTTTTTATTGAACATATCCAATAAACTATGGTTTATTTTTATATTCATTTAGAATATGATTTTATAAATAAATGTGATAAATATATTCCCCACAAATACAATTATCATTATTATATTATTTTATTCAGAAAATAAAATAATTTTCTATATTTTTATATTAGATATTTTATTATATATTTTGGAAGCTGTTTATATATTCTTCTTGTAAAATCCCAGTTCCGGGTGCCGCTCAAAGGTACCCCATACCTAGTTGGTCACATTACCTCAAGCGCATTTCCCCAAATACCAGATGCCAATGATTAGAAGTGTGGAAAAAGGTCTGATAATGAGGATACTATGCCCTAATTGGTATAGTATACAAAGTGGAATATTAAATATTAATAAATAGTGGAAGTAGTAATGATATAAAACAAAAGTAAACAGTTGAAAACCAATACTAATATGACAAAAAGATCATATCATAACAAGGCTCTCATGGTCCTATATAAATAACCTTGGTTCAAAGTCTACACCAAGGCTCTCATGGTCCTATATAAATAAACATGGAAACCCACACAATTTTCCTGGTCTAAGTCTCTCACAGTCCATTGGAAAAATAGAAAGGCATATCATAACAAGGTACTACATGTAATCTATAACTACTACATGGCTATCATTCAGAAGCATAAAACATGATATTCATATAATTAATCAAAATAAATCATATATAAATCAAGGCATGGAAATAAGTTATGCCTTATTGGACACCTAGGCCAAATGTCCATAAATAGTCAAACAGGGGAAACATACTCATGGGGTGTCCAATAAAAAAGGTATAAACCCTTATGCATAAGAAATCACCCTTTCTCAAACAAAAAAACCATAGAAGGTATTATATAGGGTGAAATTTCAAATAGGCAATACCCCAAACATTGGTATTCGCCACTTTAAGAATATATAATCCAAAGACAATCGATGAAAGGTAAAAATCACCTACCTTGATGTTGTACAATAAACAATATTGAACATAGACCCTTGATTCGACCTAGAAAGGTGTAGATCTAAAAAATGGTAAAAAAATATCATCTTTGAAATACTCACAATAGGGGAGGAATCAAGAAGATAGGCTATAGGGAAATAGTGAACTCACCTGCGGGAATCCAACTCACCCAACGATGTCTTAATCAGATCTCAGACGGAGAACTGGGAGGAGATCAAAGTTCATAGGTCATTCATTTCTCTCCTATATGAACCGAGTGGAGAATAAGTGTTTTTTTGGAGATTATATGTGATCCCGCTCAGAATCATCAATTAAAAATTAACGTACAGAATGTGTTCATTTAATGTACATGTCGTGTACTAGCCTCAACCAGCCCCTTCTTTAGGCTATCTTCTAGGTCAACCACATGGCCATGTACTTAGCCATTTTATAGCCAGTACAATGCTACATGTGACAACCAAGAACACAGTTTGTAATCAAAATTACACTATGTATACTTAAACAATTTCCCAATTCTTCATTTTTCATCAAAAACTGACCAATATAAATATCCATACCTGAAATGAAGATCCATGATCTTAAAAACTTCACCCCTTAAAAAAATTCATCCCTAAATTTCCCTTCTAAGGGTGGTGAAGAATAAATTTAAAACAACTCTTGGAAACTGTGATCGAACGTCAGTGTCCCACTTCCAATTTTCATCATGTACTCACCTGTGCTACCATAGAACTAATACCAAAGGAAGTAACTAGCCATAAGAAACCTTCGTACTATGATCCACAATATTAATAGTGTGTTCCTTGAAGGATCCATCCACCTCCAACTCAACCTCCTCTGGTTGAAGAAAATGACCTGGGTATGAAAATTAACGTCGAAGCTAAGAAATGTGGAATACATCGTGTATATCCCGATACTTATGAGGTATCTATAATCGATAGGCAACCAGACTTATTCCCTTCAAAACCTCAAACCGTCCAACATATCTTCATAAAAACTTCCCATATCTCATAATCATCATTTGTCCTAACCTTAGTGTGACACATAAGAAAACATGATCTCCGACCTTGAACTCTATAGCTCGTCTCTGTCGATTAGCATAAGACTTATGGAGAGATTGTACAACATACATCCTCTTATGAATCAACTCCACCTGCTCAGTGGTCTCATGGACAAGATGAGGTCCCAACATAGCTGCCTCTCCTACCTCTAGCCAACATATGGGTGATCGACACGACATACCATACAAAGCCTCATAAGGTTCCCTCAAGAATGTTTCCTGAAAGCAATTATTATAGGAAAAATCCACAAGGGGTATGTGTCTCCCCCAAGAACCCCCAAAATCCAGGATGCATGCTCTAAAAATGTACTCCAAAACTTCAGTCGTGTGCTCATATAGGACATAATTTTGGGGATAGTAAATTATATTCAGAAGTACATATATACGCAAATCTCTCTATAGTCCCTTCCAGTCATGAGAATTAAACCAGGAATCCCTGTATGAAATTATAGAGTGTGTAACCCCTGGAAAACAAAAAATCTCTAAGATGTAAAACCATCCAATTTCATCAATACTGATGGTTTCCTTGATCGGCAGAAAATGCGCAACCTTCTTGAGTCTGTCAACAACAACACAAACCACATCATTCTCACGTGGCGACCTCGATAAACACCTCATGAAATCCATTGTGACATCATTACACATCCACTCAAGAATGGGTAACTACTTTAACCTCTTACTGGTCACTGATGCTCTGCCTTCACCAACTAACAGGTGAATCTTCTCATAAAAAACTGGCAACATCTCTCTTAATACAAGGACACCAATACTGAAGATGTATATCTTGATACATCTTGGTGACACAAGGATGAACGTCCCATAAGGAGGCATTAAAGTCTCATATCAACTCCTCATGTATGTCTACTGACACCCATATGTTCCTATGAAAATGAAAAACCTCATCCTCACATATGGTCTACTCAGGAGTAGGGTCCTCTCATGACACAATCTTTCATAGGATTTGGCCTTCGGAATCTAATATCTACCTCATTCGCACATAATCTATTAGAGTATTGGTAACATATATATAAGAAATATATGTATTCCCCTGTATATCATGCACCTCCAATTTCATCTTAGATAAAAGATCCATAAGTTTCCACTCACTGTTGGCCTCCTAAACATCATGTATCTGAGTCATTTTTCTCAACACATCAACCATTGCATTTCCTTTACCAGGAATTTATGGACACTCAAATTCAAAATACCAAAGGTACTCCCCCCACCATTATTGTCTCAAACTTAGATCTCGTTGTGTAATGATATACTTTCAACTCTTGTGGTCAATGTATACCACAAAATGCTCTTCCAGAAGATAATTTCTCTAATAGTGCAAATCATTCACAACTGCAGATAACTAGAGATCATGCACTGAGTAATTACTCTAATCTGGCCTCAACTACCAAGACATGTATGCAAAGACTTCTTCACCCTGCATAAGCAATGCTCCCAGACCGATACTTGATTCATCAAGGTAAATAGTGAAACTCTTTCCCAGGTCTGGAAAAATCAGTATCAGTGATGAAGTCAATGTCCCTTTCAGTTCATGAAAGGCTGAATCGAAGGAATATTCCCACATTTACATCACACCATTCTTATCCTGGCCTGTCAGTGGTGTTTTTGAGCATGAAAAGTCCAAAATAAAGCATCTGTGGTAACCATCTAGCCATATAAAACTATGTACCTCAAAGAAGTTTTTCAGATTCTCCAAGGAAACTACATTTCTCACTTTCTCTAGATGTACTGATACTCCTTTCTATGAGATAACATGACCCATGAAGTGAATATGGTATATCCAAAAGTTTCATTTTGAGAGCATAGAATATAAATGATGCTCTCTCAGTGTACTCAATATGATCTCAAGATGGATGGCATGGTCTTGTAGAGTGTGATAGTACACCAAGATACCATCCATGATGACTAAAAAAATAATACATATAATAATGGAACCTCGGTTCATTAGATCCTTAAAAATTGATGGGGCGTTCCTGAGACCGAACGACATAGACAAATAATTGTATAGACCATACCTACTTCGAAAGGATGTAAGGGGTATATATGATGGTCTAACGTGCGAATAATGATAACCAGATCTGAAGTCATCTTCGAGAACACCAGGGCCCCATAAAGGTGATCAAAGAGATCATTGATCCTTAATAAGGGATCTCGGTTCTTTATAGTCAACTAGTTTAGCTTCCGATAAGCCATACAAAGTCAGAGGGTACTGTCATCCCTCTTCACAAAAGGGCAGGAAAACACCATGGATAAGTACTGGTTCAGCTAAAACCCTTTTCCTGAAACTCCTATAACTTCTTCTTGAGCTCTTATAACTCTGGTGTAGCCATCCTATAAGGATAAATGGACATCGATGCTACTCCTGGGACAATCTTAATAGATAAATGTACCTCTCTCTCCATATAAAAACTTGAAAAGTCATCAGGGAATATATCTCTAAAATGATCTCCTACTAAAGGGAAGTCCATCTTTGATGTTCTTTGGTCATCCAGATATAAACTAGAAATATGAGCTACAATTCCTCCAAACCTATGATGCTTAGGTCCATCTATTCTCTCCTAGACATCCCATTCTCCCTTGTGTAAAAAATACCCACCCTCAGGTGACGTAAAACTCACCCTATGGTGATAGAAGTCAACAATGTCTTGAAAGGAGACCAACCTGTCCATCTTGAGAATGACATCAAATCCTATCATCTCTAAGAAATAGAGGTCCCATAAGAAGTAAAACCCACCAACCTCAAGAGGGAACTCCTTGCACTAATGTACACCATCCTTCCTAGTCCCTAATAGACTTTCTAGTGTCCTTAAATTCTTAGAAGAAATATATAGAGATAGAGGCTCTCCACAATGGAAAAAAATATAAAACAATTGGAATCCCCATTATAAAAAAGAGAGGAAGCTTAAACTATGGAAACTAGAATCGTACATCTAACCGTAGAGGGTCTGGGATCATGCCCTTGTTGTGTGTTCTCCACTGAAAACTATTGACCTGTACTATAGCTCTTCGACATTGGATGATTACCCAGAGCTGATCCACCCAGTTGTCACTGGAAACATGCCAGCTGGCTACCACGACTAGGACCACCTCCTTGGCCTAAGCGGCCTGATGAACTCTAGTTCCCTGAATGAGGAGAAACTATTGGTCCTGCTCCGGAATGTGGAGTCATAACCGATCCCCTTTCACATGTTACTGGTGAGAAAAACTGGAAAAAATTCAGAAGACGAACCATCTTTCCCCAAGATCAGAACAAAACTAGGTCTCTTGGGCATTGAGGTCTCATGTTCCCACACTTCCGTCACTGGTATCACCACACTAGGAAACCAGTAGATACATCCATGCTACTAGAATCACCATTTTAAGTATCCATGTTGTGCATCCTTCTATCAAATGAAGGAGTACCAGCACTGGATGTCGAACCATCCTATCTTGTTGCTGCCAACTCCCTTATATGCTCTCGGTAATCAGTGTATGGGATAATATAGTCATCAAAGAATTCAACCTGAATACATTCACCTACGACCAAATTTCATACCTAATCCCATCCTCAAATCTCTTATACAAAGATAAATTGTCACCTCTTAGAACATGTGTGATGTGCTGAAGCTCTATAAAATGAGAAGAGTAGTCTATCACTGAAACAACACGCTACTCCAAATGGATGAAATCTCAGGCCTAGTCGAACCTCAACATCTCGGGGTAAAACTAATCATAGAAGGTCCATTGAAACTTTTCAGAAACCATCTCTTGATGACATCCCTCCTCTGAGATAACATCACACTATATCTTTGAAGTATCACATAACATATATGTTGCAAGCTTCACCCTACTCTCTAGAGGCATCTCAAGATGCTCGAAGATGGAAAGAATGGTCTCCTACCACGACTCTTTCTCATTGGGTCCTCTATCCTCTGGAAATGTGGGGGGATGTTGCTGTTGGAACACCCCCGTCAACTCTACCATAGTTGGGACATGATGTGGTGCTACCTAGAAAGTATGGATCATCCCCATAAACAATTCACAGAATAGTTCATTAGCTCCTATGTCTTGTGTAATAGCTTGTTCCAAGACGAGAATAATAAAGGGATCTACTGCCATTCCCTGATCTACCAATTTATGTGTCTGATCATTGCCCTATATTTGGCGTAAAACTGTAGGACGTCATGGTGGCATGACTCAGCAAGGTCAAGAGCAAACCTCAGAACATGACTATTAAGGAAAGAAACCTCTAAGTGAAATAATTTGATAGAATAAGAAAGACATTCAAGTTTAAAACCCAGGGTCAAACGGTGTGTATAACCTCAACATGGTGTGTTCCCTTAAGCTTTTAACATTGCGTGTACCTTTGCCAAACCTAGTTGTGTAACACCCATACACACAGTGTGGTCCTCCTAAGACACGACATGTACTCAAATATTTCATCATTCCCATGATATTATACATGGATAGAACTACAATGTTCTCTCATGGTGTAACACTACATGGTGTGTTCACCCTATACATGGCATGTACCAGTTAACTTCTGTTTAGTCGTGTCATTATCACATGGCCAGGTACATGGTCTTTACAGCACTACATGTACTTAAATTACATGTCATCTTACACTAAACATTTATCAACCCCATGTCTCTACTCACACATGCAATCACATGGTCATGGACTACACAACGTGTACTTCAAGAAGTTTTTTTCTTCCTGAACAGAAGAACACATGGCGTGTGTTCATAAAAACACATGTTGTATTGTCCCAGTTTCTAGATAGTAGGCCTTTTAATCTTCTATACAACCCTTTAAAACATAAAATTTCATCCATGGAATGCAATATTCTGACCCATGGAATCCCATACTCCCCTAAAATAAATTTTTTTCATCCTTTTTTACATCATAACTTGACAAAATTAAATTAAAGTTCAAACATGAGCCACAAAATTATGATCCAAGAGGGCCCATAACACCTGAGAAACTAAATTTTGGCGTCCATCCAAATGAAACATTACATATCCCAATACCCTATCTAAATATCCTATACTATACCATTGAATCTATCACCACATCATGCATATCTGGCACAACATATATCAAAACATCATGCAATCAGTAATGCATCCAAAATGGTTTTACAAGAATTCAAGACATGTGATCTCTAACAAGATCATATATGATGCGTGAGACGGTATACCCTCATCTCATTGGGTTGCAACAAAAATAGAACCACAATGATATAAATCATTATATCACAAAATAGGTGAATCATCCAATAGTGAAATCAAATCATCTGTAATAATTGAAAAACTAGAAAAATTGAAAGATTCAAGGTAAATTGGATTTTATTGTAAATGAGAAATCTAATCCCGGTCACAACTTATTATAAACTATCTCTATTCCTATCCTTGTATATAGTCTCCAGATGTTAAGAAAAAGTAGAAAAGAACCTCCTATGATACCAATTTGTAACATCCTGGTTCCGGGTGCTACCCAAAGTTTCCCCGTACCTAGTTGTTCACATGACCTCAAGTACATTTACCCACATTCTAGAGGCTTTCTACTATTAGCTGTGGACAAGTTCTGATAATGGGGAAACTATGCCCTCACTGGAAGTGTATACACAATAGAATAACAAATAGTAAGTAATAATGGAAGCAGTAATGGCATACATGAAAAGTAAATGGAAGAAAATTGAATTTAATATAACAACTAGATAATATATAAATGATTCATGTCACATGTTTCTAGGAAAGTATCCAGACAATTCGCAATTCTAGAAGTACAATACTATAACCAAACTACATAAAAGCTCTAAACTCTAATAGCATCGGAAGCCTCATTTTGGTCACATTCTATCTAGCTCCAACACCAATCATGCACCTGATGAAGAAACACACTTTCCCTTATCTATACCTTCATCCATATAATATCTTTGGTTCTAAAATCATGACCCAAACAGGGTGTGAGAAGAATCCCAATAGACAACCACCAACAGATATATGCCTAATAGTCAGTGAATATATATTGCAGGTAATATATAGAAATGAAGCAATAAAATATGAAGTACTGAAAAGTAAACAATCTTATAGTTTTCAACTACATTCATTTACATTTATTAATTATTCAAACCATTGAATAATGAATCCCAGGATCTAGTTTAATCTATATATTCCTCCATGTAATAGTAACAAAAGACTTCTCAAAATACCATCTGAACAATCATGTAAGATAGAGTCTAGGCTTGTCCTTTGGCTTGGCAGACCTATCACCATCATTCAATCATTAATATGAGACCCCCTAGGAAAACACTCACTGACTAAAACCTTTGGTTTAACAAAGAACTAAAAATTTACAAACTACCACCTAGGTAGCTCTCACATTCAATACCACTAGGTCCACATTACATAAATAACTTATAAATGACCTTCAGGTAGCTCCCATGGTCAATAACCACTACTAAAAAATGGTCTTTATCAGTGCTCAAAACAAGCTTTATCAGTGCTAAAAAAGTATTGTAAAGCTCAGCACTGATAAAGGGGGTACTTTATCAGCACTTAAAAAGTGATGATAATGGAAACCTTTATCAGTGCTAAAAAATCGCTGATATAACAACCCTTTATCAGCACTAAAAGAGCGTTGATAATTGCGTCTTTTATCAGTGCTCCTTTAGTGCTGATAAACTGATCCTTTATCAGTGCTTCTTTAGCACTGATAAAGGTGTAGTGTATCAGCACTTTTATAGTGTTGATAAATGCCCTGTCTGCTACTATGAAAAAATCAGCAGCAGCACACCCAAACACCTGCAAAAAAAATCAGCATCTAAATAAGCTAATTATAGAATGTATACCCATAAAAAATTAACACATAAATCATAATCTAATTAGACCAAGTATACACATACACCATTAACACAAAATTCATAAGTTAATGAAGTACATAAAGAATTCAATTGATAATTCATGGAGTTAGGGGCTGTTCAAGGGTTTGGGGTGGCTGTCCAAGGGGGGGTAGGGGGTGTCCGGGGGGATGGGGGATGGGGGTGTCCAAGGGGGCTTTCAATGGGGGTGGTCTGAAGTCCAGGGTGTTGGGGGGGCTTTACAGGGGGTGGGGGGTGTCCAGAGGGGTGGGGGTCTCCTGGGGATGGGTTGGTGTCCAGGGGGGTGGGGGCGGACCAGGGGGTTGGTGGGGTTGACTCATACACGTCACAAAGGACTCGTGGATTGTTCTCCTAAAAGATCAAGGCAATCCGAATGCGTTTGGTCAGATTTTCATATGTCGGTTGTTGTATTCAATTAAACTTGTGTCTGTTTTAAACAAAAGAGATACCATTTGAGTGATAGTGATAACATCGTGCCTCAGATTGAGGCGGGGTTGATTCTTACACATCAAAAAGGACCTGTGTATTGTTCTTATAAAGGATCAACACAATCCAAATGCATTTTGTTGGATTTCTGAAGGTCAGTTGTTTTTTTCAATTAAAATTGTGTCCATTTTAATCAAAATAGAGACCCTTTGAGTGATACCGTCCACATCGTGCCTCAGATTGAGTTTGGGTTGACTTGTACATGTAAAAAAGGACCCGTGGAACGTTCTTCGAAAGGATCAACACAATCCTAATGCGTTTGGTTGGATTTCTATAAGTCAGTTGTTGTTTTCACATAAAATTGTGTCCATTTTAAACAAAATAGAGACCCCTTGAGTGATACTGGCCACACCGTGACTCATATTGAGGCGGGGTTGACTCGTACACATCACCAAGGACCCATAAATCATTCTTATAAACGATCAAGACAATACGAATGTGTTTAGTCAGATTTCCGTCGGTCAGTTGTTGTTTTCACTTAAAATTGTGTCCAGTTTAAACCAAAGAGAGACCCTTTGAGTGATAGCAGCCACACCATGCCTTGGATTGAGAAGGGGATGACTCATAAACATCACAAATGACCTTTGGATTGTTCTCCTAAAGGATAAACACAATTAATATGTGTTTGGTCAGATTTTGGTCGGTCAGTTGTTGTTTTCACATAAAATTGTGTCCATTTTAAACAAAAAGAGGGACCCTATGAGTGGTACCGGCCACACCGTGCCTCGGATTGAGGCGTGGTTTACTCTTACATGTCAAAAAGGACCAATGGATCGTTCTTATAAAATATCAACATAATTAGAATGCATTTGGTATGATTTCCATAGGCCAGTTGTTGTTTTCACTTAAAATTGTGTCCATTTTAAACCAAAGGGAGACCCTTTGAGTGATAGAGGCCACACTATGCCTTGGATTATTGAAGGGACGACCCATACACATCACAAAGGACCCGTGTATCATTCTCCTAAAGTATCAACACAATCTGAATGCGTTTGGTTGGATTTCCTTTGGTCAGTTGTTGGTTTCACTTAAAATTGTGTCCATTTTAAACAAAAGAGGGACCCTTTGAGTGGTACTAGCCACACCATGCCTCATATTGAGGCGGGGTTGACTCTTGAACATCAAAAAGGACCCATTTATCATTCTGATAAAAGATCAAGGCAATCCGAATGCGTTTGGTAGGATTTCCATAGGTCAGTTGTTGATTTCAATTGAAATTGTGTCCATTTTAAACAAAAGAGAGACCCTGTGAGTGATAGTGGTCTCACCATGCCTCAAATTGAAGCGAGGATGACTCATAAATGTTAAAAAGGACCTTTGGATCTTCTTCCTAAAGTATCAACACAATAAAAATGTGTTTGTTCAGATTTCCGTAGGTCAGTTGTTGTTTTCACTTAAAATTGTGTCCATTTTAAACAAAATAGGCACCCTTTGAGTGGTACCGGCCACACCATGCCTTGGATTTAGGTGTGGTTGATTATTACACATCACAAAGGACCCAAAGATAATTCTTCTAATAGATCAACATAATCCGAATTCATTTGGTAATATTTCCGCAGCTCAGTTGTTGTTTACACTAAAAATTGTGTCCATTTTAAACCAAAGAGAGACCCTTTGAGTGATAGCGGCCACACTGTGCCTTGGATAGAGGCGGGGATGAATTTTACACATCAAAAAGAACCTTTTCATTTCTATCCTAAAGGATCAACACAATCTGAATGCGTTTGGTCGAATTTCCGTAGGTCAGTTGTTGTTTTCACTTAAAATTGTGTCCATTTTAAACAAAAGAGGGACCCTTTCAGTGGTACCGGCCACAAAATGCCTCAAATTGAGGCGGGGTTGACTCATACATGTCACAAAGAACCCATGTATAATTTTTATAAAGGATAAAGACAATACAAATGCGTTTGGTCAGATTTTTGTAGGTCAGTTGTTGTTTTCATTTAAAATTGTGTCCATTTTAAACTAAATAGGGACCCTTTGAGTGATATCGGTCACACTGTGCCTCGTATTGAGGCAAGGATGGCTCATACATGTCATAAAGGAACCTTGTATCATTATCCTAAAGGATAAACATAATCCAAATGTGTTTGGTCATATTTTTGTAGGTCAATTGTTGTTTTCACTTAAAATTGTGTCCATTTTAAACAAAAGAGGGACCCTTTGAGTGGTACCGGCCACACAGTGCCTCGGATTCAGCCAGGGTTGAATTTTACATGTCAAAAAGGACCCATGGATAGTTCTCTTATAAGATAATGGTAATCTGAATGCGTTTGGTCAGATTTCCATTGGTTAGTTGTTTTTTTCACTTAAAATTGTGTTCATTTTAAACTAAAGAGAGACCCTTTGAGTGATAGCGGCCACAACATGCCTCGGATTGAGGCGAGGATGAATCATACACATCACAAAGGACCCGTGGATCATTATCATAAAGGATAAACACAATATGAATGCGTTTGGTCAGATTTTCATAGGTTAATTTTTGTTTTCAATTAAAATTGTGTCCATTTTAAACAAAATAAAGACCCTTTGAGTTATACTGGCCACACCATGCCTCGGATTGAGGCGGAGTTGACTCTTACACAATACCAAGGAATGGTGGATCATTCTCCTAATGTATAAACACAATATGAATGTGTTTGGTCAGATTTCCATAGTTCAGTTGTTGTTTTCACTTAAAATTGTGTCCATTTAAAATATAGACCCTTTGTGTCGTACCAGCCACAATGTGCCTTTTATTGAGGTAGGGTTGACTCTTACACATCAAAAAAGACCTGTGGAACTTTCTCCTAAAATATCAAGGCAATCCGAATGCATTTGGTTGGAATTTCATAGGTTGGTTGTTGTTTTCAATTAAAATTGTCTCCATTTTAAAAAAAGAGAGACCCTTTGAGTGATAGTGGTCACACCATGCCTCTGATTGAGGCAGGGTTGATTCGTACACATCACAAAGGACCCGCTAATTGTTCTCCTAAACGATCAACACAATCTGAATGTGTTTGTTCATATTTCTGAATGTCAGTTTTCGTTTTCTATTAAAATTGTGTCCATTTTAAACAAAATAGAGACCCTTTGAGTGATATCGGCCACACCATTCCTCAGATTGATGCGGGGATGACTCATACACATCATAAGGACTCATGGACCGTTCTTCTAAAGAATAAAAACAATCCAAATGTGTTTTTTCAGATTTCCGTAGGTTATTTGTTGTTTTCACTTAAAATTGTGTCCATTTTAAAAAAAATTGAGCCCCTTTGTGTGATACCGACCACACCGTGCCTTAGATTGAAGCGGGGTTGACTCGTACACATCACCATGGACCCATGTATCGTTCCTATAAAATATCAATACAATACAAATGTTTTTGGTTGGATTTCCATAGGTTAGTTGTTGTTTTCACTTAAAATTGTGTCCATTTTAAACCAAAGAGAGAGCCTTTGAGTGATAGCGGCCACATCGTGCCTCGGATTGAGGCGGGGATAACTCTTACACATTACAAGGGACCCTTGGATCATCCTCATAAAGGATCAACATAATCCTAATTCATTTGGTTGGATTTCCGTAGGTCAGTTGTTGTTTTCACTTAAAATTGTGTCCATTTTAAACAAAAGAGGGACCCTTTGAGTGGTACCGGCCACACCATGCCTCATATTAAGGAGGGTTTGACTCCTACACATCACAAAGTACCCATGTATCGTTCTTATAAAAGATCAACACAATACTAATGCGTTTGGTCAGATTTCTATAGGTCAGTTGTTGTTTTCACTTAAAATTGTGTCCATTTTAAACCAAAGAGAGACCCTTTCAGTGATAGCAGCCACACCATAGATTAGATTGAAGAAGGGATTACTCATACATGTCACAAAGGACCCTTGGATTGTTCTCTTAAAGGATCAACACAACCTGAATGCATTTGGTCAGATTTCCATAGGTTAGTTGTTGTTTTCACTTAAAATTGTGTCCATTTCAAACAAAAGAGGGACCCTTTGAGTGGTACTAGCCACACTGTGCCTCAGATTGAGGTGGGGTTGACTCTTACATGTCAAAAAGTACCCATGTATAGTTATCCTAAAATATCAAGATAATCCAAATGTGTTTGGTTAGATTTCTCTAGGATAGTTGTGGTTTTCACTTAAAATTGTGTCCCTTTTAAACAAAAGAGGGACCCTTTTAGTGGTACCGGACACACCGTGCCTCATATTGAGGCAGGGTTGACTCTAAAACATCACAAAGGACCCATGTATCATTATCATAAATGATCAAGGCAATACTAATGCGTTTGGTTGGATTTTTGTAGGTCAGTTGTTGTTTTCAATTAAAATTGTGTCCATTTTAAACAAGAGAGACCCTTTGAGTGATAGCAGTCACACCATGCCTCGGATTGATCCAGGGATGACTCATACACATCACAAAGGACTCTTGGATCATTATACTAAAGGATCAACATAATCTGAATGATTTTGGTCATATTTCTGTAGGTAAGTTTTTGTTTTTACTTAAAATTGTGTCCATTTTAAACAAAACAGGGACCCTTTAAGTGGTATCGGTCACACTGTGCCTCTAATTGAGGTGGGGTTGACTTGTACACATCACCAAGGACCAATGGACCGTTATTATAAAAGATAAAGACAATCCTAACGTGTTTTGTCAGATTTCGGTAGGTCGGTTGTTGTTTTCACTTAAAATTGTGTCCAATTTAAACCAAAGAGAGACCCTTTGAGTGATAGCGGCCACACCGTGCCTCAGATTGAAGCAGGGATGACTCATACATGTCAAAAAGGAACTTTGGATCATTCTACTAAAGGATAAACACAATAAAAATGTGTTTGGTTCAATTTATAAAGGTCAGTTGTTGTTTTCACTTAACATTGTGTCCATTTTAAACAAAATAGAGATCCTTTTAGTGGTACCAGCCACACTATGCCTCGGATTGAGGCAGGGTTGACTCATACACGTCAAAAAGGACCTTTGAATTTTTATCCTAAAGGATCAACTGAATCCAAATGTGTTTGATCAGATTTCTGTAGGTCAGTTGTTGTTTTCCTGTAAAATTGCGTCCATTTTAAAAAAAATGGAGACCCTTTGAGTGGTACTAGCCACATCGTGCATTGGATTGATGCAGGATTTACTCTTACATGTCAAAAAGGGCCCTTGGATATTTTTCCTAAAGTATCCACACAATCCTAATGCGTTTTCTCAGATTTCCATAGGTCAGTTGTTGTTTTCACATAAAATTATGTCCATTTTAAAAAAAGAGGGACCCTTTGAATGGTACCGGCCACACCGTGCCTCCGATTGAGGCAAGGTTGACTCATAAACATCAAAAAGGACCCATGGATCATTCTTATAAAATATCAACACAATACTAATGTGTTTGGTTGGATTTTTATAGTTCAGTTGTTGTTTTCACTTAAAATTGTGTCTATTTTAAACAAAAGTTGGACCCTTTTAGTGGTACCGGCCACATTGTGCCTTGGATTGAGGCGGGGTTGACTCATACAAATCAAAAAGGACCCATGGATTGTTATTATAAAAGATCAGCACAATCTGAATGTGTTTGGTCAGATTTCCGTATATCAGTTTTTGTTTTCACTTAAAATTGTGTCCATTTTAAACCAAAGAGAGACATTTGTAGTGGTTCATCATTCTTGCATGTTGTTGGTGAATATCATCTGTTAAAATGGAAAATTGACTCACTGGAGAAATTATGTTTTATTTAAGAACAATTACAATATTCCTACATACAATAATGTTTCATCTTTTGATCCCCTAAACCCCTCTCAAAAATGACCACCAATTGTACACATCCCTAAGTAAGATCTTCATGTTATTTGTGTACAATCTGTCATCGGTTATGTAGCCCCCTCATTTATGAACACATCTATAACGTCTTGTGAGTATGAAACTTTTTTGAAGTCAGAGTAGTACTTCAAAATATAAAAATAAAGAATTAATAAATAAATTAAACGAATTCGTAGTTGTTTTTGAAAATACCTCTTTAGGGATGCTAGTTTATTGATAAAAAATGATCTCCTTCATAAATTTAAAAACATAATAACTGCAATCATTATCGTTTGTTTGTTTTGTACACTTCAAAAAAATTGATCATTAAGAGATTAAGTAACTTGTGTTTAGATGTGTTTGGATAGTAAAATTTTATTATATACACCCTGATATTTGTCCAGACATAGTACTTGTTGGCCTCCTTATGATTTTCCCCTAACCTCATTCCTTTTTTTAGACGATAATGATACACCACCCTATCATAAGATAATCCTAAGAAAAAGATAATATAAATTATATTACTTGATGTTTAGACCTAAAACGTAAGATGTAGTGTCTTACAGATTCACAAACTCCATTATGTGTGGTCGGTTTGATGGATATCCTTACTTTGAATCCAAAAAATAAATCTTTTTAGTATCCAAGTTCACCGCAATTAGCAACCAATGTTGCCTAAAAACACATAAACGAATAAGTAATAATATTAGTGAAAATATAATTGATATGCTTTAATCGTAGAGTTTTACCCCTACATGGTTGGTATTTGGAAGAGTCTTTCATCTGTAATATTTCTTTCAAATGTTTTCAGAAAGTCGTTCACTATTGCATACCATTTTGATGGCTCTAATTTTGTTTGGTGTGTTGATGTGGTATGAGGACTAACGAGTCCAAATCTTGTCCCATGGGAAAATTCCTTCAATTTTTTTTCATAAGTGCGTCTGTCAAAAATATAAAATGCATTTAGTCATAATTTTCACATTAGATCAGATTTTTGAAAATCAATGCATGGAAACATTCCCCATATATACATTTACAACTGTGATGCCTAGGCAACCGTTTTCAAGGATCTCATTTACATTTTCAGCAGCAAAAAAAACGTAACTTTCCTCTCCGTATATATTCTCTTCAGAAACCACTATATGGCTATTACCATCTTCTAGCTTCGTATCCACAAGAGTCTTCAATGCTAGTAAATGTGGATAGAGAACATGTGGTGTTATTGTTCTTTCAGTAGCTCCTTGGGATCGGTTGGTCGATCCTTTATATGGTTTTGAGCTGACGTTTTTCACCCCCTTCCATTTCTCAATCTATAACAACAATCATTGGTTCAGACCCTTTTTTCAATAATTTTTAAAGGTTTAGCTTGAAAAAAAAGGAAATAAATACCTCTTTGTATGTATATACTCTTACAAGTTGTGACGACCATGAAATGAATGTCCTAATAACCTTTTCGACCATATGAATATCATCGTCATCAAGTGGAATAGATAGCTCTGTATTTGGCTCATGAGCTACAGTAATCGTCACTTTCAAATGATCTTTAGAAAGTGGTCTATTATACAGCGTGGAATCTGGGATATTGAAAATTGTAGTCCTCGCTACAAGGTGATAGGTGGGTGTTGACAGATATAAATCACAATCATTATCACCATGTAGAAGATCAGTACAGAAAAATTATTAGTTTTTTTATGATTCACATTTCATGGGAATAATTATTAGAATATTGATTACCAGGGATAAGACAGTTCTTTGAGCGGAATGGCTTGCCTCAAAGTTGGTGGGGGTAGGGAAGGATGTTCACGCGCTGGTTGTTCCTGAGTTGTGTCTTCCATTTTCTTCCCACCCATAAAAGTTTCTAGCAACTCTCCTGGCCATTGCAATCATTCTTCAACGGTTGCCATTTTTTCACTCATTTGTTCCAATTTTTCATCTGTATCATTCATTTTATTCTCCTCAAAATATACCCGGGGTGTTACCCCAAACCCCACACCTCTAACATGACCATATTATTCTGGCTGCTTCAAAGCTGTCGATAATTGGTCTGTACTAGCTACAGGAGTAGCTGATTCCTGTGACTGTCTAATATAGGAAAATAACTAATTATAGTTATGTAATATCAATTTAAAACAAATATTTTTATCGTCGTGTCATACTTACACATATTTCTCACACTTTTTGTGTGTTCTCATCTACTAACTTCCCTTCCTTATTCACACGTGCCTCCTTCCATAGCACATGATGTGGGATGGAAGTGTATTTGGATTTAGACTCATGAATCTACATATAAACATAGAATGATAATTATGATGTTTTTTATTGGCACCTAACAATATTACTGTAAATTTAAAATACATACCATTTTTTTTCTAATGAAGCGTACCCCATCCTTTCTTTAAGATAGTGGTATGTTGTTTTTTATGCACATTCCTTATTTTCAGTATAGAGTTTCTGTTTCATAAATGAAATATTAACAATAAAAGTGATGAATACAGGTATCCTCAAACAACGTTTTATCACCAAAAATGTACCTGAAACTTCTCATCCCCATGACGGCCAATTAATGCATCCCATGCTTCTTGGGATATCAGGTGAGTGTAGACAATGGGTGGGTGCAGGTTCATTTTATCTTTGGAATCTTTCAGGTGACATCTTGTTAAAATAGTGCGAAAACCTCGATGAATCCTTCCTGCAAGCCTTAGTACATAATCCTTTTGTGAATATTCTTCTATAAATGTACTCTGCAAGAGATTTAGAAGAGTGAGACATTTTTTCATTATTTTATTTTCTAGTAAATTAAAGAAATAAATTCATAATGTTATCGTAATTTCATCCCAGATCACAGCCTTAAACCCGGACACAACATGGTGCCATGAATCTATGTTAATCAGCAGGCGTTGTTGAGTGACAACTCAAATGTAGCTGCTAAACATAGCCTTGTTGGGATTCACATGTTGGACTCGTGCATTCCATCTGACATCAAATTTGATGCCTTTGCTTTTTGACTTAAAAATTTTGGCTAACACCGTCAAACTACGACGCACCTGTGTTTTCAGCGACGTTGGTCCTTCATTCCCAACCATTTCATCGACATTAACATCATCTATATGTTCATATGAAATTGAATCAACAACATGTGTTGATGGTTGTTGGACCTCAACACTAGGAGGAGCTGGAGCCGCAATAGTAGGAGCAGCAGCAGTCGCAGCAGGAGCAGTAGGAGGCGCAGCCGGAGGAGCAGCAGGAGAAACAGGAGCCACAACAAGAGCAGCAACAGAAGAAGCAGCAGCACCAGGAGTAGAAGGGGCAACAAGAGTCCTAATAGGAGCAGCATAAAGAGAATCAGTAGCTGTAGGAGCAGCAGCAGCAGTAGCCGTAGCGGCAGCAGCTTGAGAGACTTGTTCATCCTCAAGGTTAGGAGAACCAGAATGTGAAGAAGTCATTATCTACAAAAGATGTTGAAAAGTTAATTTAGATTACATAAATTTATTAATGATAAGATAATAACATGAGATAACAAGATCTATATTACAAAAAAAATATAACCTATTTATTGAACTCTATTTCTTTTTTACAAAGGTTGACTGGATTTGACACCTCAATCGATTATCCAAATCCCTTCTTTATGGTCTACTATAACATACAAAACATCATCTACATTGGGACCTCTCCGAAATGATTGTGCAGTACCACTTAAAGGATCGCCCTCAACTAAATTTTCATCAGAACCATCAGTATTTTTGGATGATAACAAAACAATCGACCACTTTCTATTTATAGGATCTGGAACATAAAAAACATGTACCGCTTGTGATGCCATTATAAACTGTTCGTCTTTGTACCCTTCATTACTAAAATCAACTTTCAAAAATCCACATTCATCTATTTTAACACCACAGTTGTTATCAACCCATTTTCATTGAAAAATTGGCAATTGGAATGTCGTATAATCCAACTCCCATATTAGTTTGATAATGCCAAAGTATGACATATTTGCATAAATTGGATTTCTGTCCTTACTACAAGAAACATGCATCGCTTCATCCACTAGTGTAACTCCACTATTTGGCATGGTACTATCTTTATCATGTTCATCTATATAGAATGTAGAACCATTAATTACAAAACCATTTTAAGATAATACATACACACTTGGTCCAGCGGCTAGCCATCGAAGTCGTTCTAAAATTGAATTTGGATTTTCATCCGACTACTTAAAAATTTGGTCCTGAAACCATCCTATAAAATGGTGATTATGTGTATTTGATAACCATTTTTCATCCCTTGATGGATTCAACTGCCTAAGAATCTCTTTGTGAGTTTCAATATATGGAGCAACCTCCCAACTGTTATGCAAAACATAATGATGGGCTTGATCCCGATCTGTAATACTGATTGTCACAACTTCTCTTCCAGAAATTCCATCACCCTCAATGCGTACTGTGTGATGAGAATTCCGGAGACCAATGCTTTCCACATCATATAGGTATTCGGTACAAAATTCAATGGCTTCCTCAATAATATATTGATACACTATACAACCCTCTGGCCGACTTTGATTTTTGACATACCCTTTTAAAATATTCATATACCGTTCAATAGGATACATCCATCTATAGTGCACAGGACCACAAAATCGAATCTCTCTCACCAATTGAATCAGAAAATGAACCATCATATCAAAGAATGTTGGCAAGAAGAACATTTATAATTCGCATAATATGATGACAATTTCTTTTTCCAAAAATGAGAATTTCACCTGGTCTATAACTTTTCTACATATAGCTTTGAAAAATAAATAGAGTTTGGTTAACGTATGACAAACATTCTTGGAAAAAATGAAATGTAAAGCTATAGGAATTAACTATTTCATCAGAACATGGAAATCATGTGATTTCAAACCTTTTAACTTCAAATCATTCATTGACACAATGTTCTTGATATTTGATGAATACCCCTCTGGAACCTTTAAATCATTGAAGAAGTTGAAAAACTGATATCTCTCCTCCCTAGAAAGAGTATAAGAAGATGGATAAAGAAAAATTCGATTTTAACCCTTCATGGGAGCCAACTCTTCTCGTATTACCAGGTCAACCATGTCCAACCTTTCCCTAATTCCATATTTTGTTTTTTTAGGGGCATTTAGAAATGTTCCGATAACACTATCACAGACATTTTTCTCCACATGCATCACATAAAGAAAATTTCTGACATACAAACAATTCCAGTATTGTAATTCAAAAAAACTGATCTCTTTTTCCAACTGATTTTCATAAGTTTTTTGGAAATTGGTTTACCAAAAACTGTGTTCAGATATTTTACTTTCTCAAACAGCTGATCATCTATTAGTTGAGACGGTGTTGCACATTGTTTTGAACTTCCACTGAATGATGTCATCCAAGATCGGTACTTATGTCGATGAGGTAGAAATCTACGATGTCTTAGAAACACAGATTTCGATGATTGTTTCAACCTATATAATTCTGTATCTTCTTCGCACATGAGACACCCTTGAGTTCCTTTAATACTATAGCCTGAAAAATTTCCATAAGTGGGGAAATCATTTATTTTTCCATAGAACATCGCTCCTGACATGAAGTATTCAATTTTATGAAAATCATACAACAAAACACCTGAATCCCACAATAACTTCAAATCATTAATCAAAGGAGCCAGATAAACAACAATATCGTTACCTGGTTGTTTTGGTCCTGATATAAGCAAAGATAAAATGATGAATTTCCACTTCATGAATAACCAGGGTGGCAAGTTATAATTTACCAACGTAACAGACAATGTACTATGAGCGCTGGCTTGAAAACCAAAAGGATTTACTCTATCTATATATAACGCAAGAAAAAGGTTTCTTGGCTCCTTTCTAAATTCAGGATACTCATGATAAATTTTCTTCCATTGAGTAGAGTCGGCCAAATGACATAATTTCCCATATTTATTTCTTTTATCTGCATGCCATGACAATTTTCTTGCAGTTTCTTCACTTCCATATAGACGCATAAACCTTGGAATGATTGGAAATTACCATACAACTTTTGTAGGATTGTATTTATATTTCTTGTATCGAGAATCGCCACACTTTGGGAATTCTGTAAGTGATTTGTTTTCCTTGCGAACCAATATACAGTCTTTCAGGCAGGCATGTATTCTTTCAGAAATCATACCCATTGAGCCTAGCATTTGTCTAGCTTCATATGTCTGGCTTCGGAGCTCATTATCATTCGGGAGCATGTCATTCAAGAGAGTATGTAGTTTCGTAAAACTGACATCACTCCATCTGTTTCCTGCTTTCAATTTATACAACTTCAGTACAGCTAACAATGTTGTATACTTAGTGCAACCAGCATACAATGGCGTCTTTTCACAACTCTTTAATTTCTCAAACAATATTGGGAAATCACGGAGTTAATCTTCAATTGTCTTTGTCATTCCCTCAATATGATCTTCATCATCATTGACATATGTAATCACATCCTCCATATGGTCTTCTTCATTATCCATATTTGTATTCATATCTGATGATCCATAAAACGCAGTTTTATCCCAGCCAGTAGCTACATTCTCTTTTTCTCCATGTTTATTCCAACATTTATAACTATAATATATTCTGGGACATATAAAATGTTCTTCCAACTCCTATGGAGTATGTAGTCTATAATAACAACAACGTAAACACAGAAAAAGGATTTGAGAAGGATCCTTTGTGTGATCCATTGCAAACTTGATGAACTCTTTCACTCTGTTATCATACTCTATTGTCAAACAATTAACATCCATGCAATCCTTATTCATCTTCATCCTATTAGAATATCAAATATTAGTATTTATGGTTAAAGTACACAAAACAAGACTTCCAAATACTGTAGAATAGAACAACTTCCTTATAAAAATAGATACTAATAGAGCCTAACCATTAGTATTTATTCATCATCATTAGATATAATTACTTTATATTCATTATAGTTTCCTCTAATCACCCTAGACCAAACACAAGAATAATCAAGAATGATACATCTACCAATCCTATGTCTCTTCCCTACATTCAATATCATCATGCCTAAATGCCCATATATCCACACATACACATTTCACAAACACATAAAAAACCATATCCACATCAGAACCAAAGTACCAATATTGATTTCAATCAGTTTACTCGACTCAAGTGGTGGTGTGTAAGAAATAATAAGAAAATATAATAAGTATATAGCACACATAATTCTCAAACTCATGTTAATAATCCAATAAACCCAAGGTATCATTCCATCTATTAGAATACTTTGAAGGATCCCATATGCGATAGTAGTCCCAGGTTGTGAATGTTCCTGAGGAGGAAGGGGAGAACATGCACCTTTGTAGTGACGAATTGATTGCAATCATGAACTGTCTCAACAACATATTTATTGTGCCAAAATATCCATTTGTGTCTGTTGGAGGGGTCAGAGTGTAGAAATCGATGCAACTTAATCTTCCAAAATAATTCTTTGATTATTATAGGGTTTTTTGTGTTATTTGACAACAACAACAACAACAATAATATGATTTTTTTATTTTTATAGTGAGGAAGTCCGATTTAACATGGGCACTAACACCATGATCATTACATATAAAAATAATAATAATGGGTGGGACAAGGCTCTGGAATGGGATAAAGAGATAGTATCCATACTGAAGTGGGAGGATGATCTCTCATTGAGGTCCTTTGATTTTGAACATGTTCATAATCCCTTCTGGTTGGTAAGATTCATATGAGTGGGACATGAGGATCCAAAGGGGAAGGGGAAGGGTGGGTAATGAAACATGGGGGATGGTGAGGGAGTTCACTCTAGATCAATATGTATTTGGAGCTGGATGAAGGCTTAGAGCCAAGGGAGACAGAACAAACACTGCTAGGAAGGGGCCTGGCCACTACAGAGAAGTATTCTGTAACCTTATCGAGGGAGAAGGACAGAGATAGAGGTAGGGGTGTCAAGGCTAGAAATCTTGGTGGTCTGGTCATCATGCCATACAGGTACACTTCCCGAAAAAGTCACTTAGATAGCATGAAGGAAAGAAGGGGGAACCCCTCGAAGAAAATAGGGTTCAAGTATTGGATAACCTAGAAATGCATCAGTACCAGGTGGTGTTGTCTTTAAAGAAAAAGTTTATCCTTCATTCCTTACATTATGGTGACATGGTGTTGGATCTAAGGGAATCAATGATACCTAGGAGGAATCTAGTAAAATAAACTTGTGCCTATCATGATAAATTCATGTCTGATATACCCCTATTTTTCTATCATGATGCATTCATACTCATCTCACACCATACCAGGACATGAGTATAAATATCAAGAAATAATAACATCACACAACATGTCATCCACCAAAGTTAAAATAACATCAACCATAAAAAGGAAACATCATGAAAAATAATCCCATACTTAGGTACATAGATTTTACTCCACATGTGGGTTAGCTACTCTGATGAACAATCTCATTACCAAGTCCCAACACATCATAGTATCTTTAGAAAAGAAAAATAACCCGATCCTCTAATGCAACTTTGAAATGTCCCCAAATTAGATAATATCTCACATAGACGACATAGGATGGTTACTAGACCTCAAGTGGGCCTCCTAGTATTCCATAGGCTTCCAAATAGAATCTAGGGTGTAAAGAATTTAATGTTGAGACTATAGCCTCCTAGTATAGAGTGAAAATATAGTTTTAATAAACAATAATAATAATTATCAGAGAAATGGTAAAAGTAGATAAAATAAATCATACAACTGGAAGGTAAATGTTGAAATAGATAACCAAAATAATAATAAACCACTTAATGTCATGATCGAAGTTAACTAATGTCTACAGTATATAATAAAAATAAAACAAAAAGTTTATATAAAAGACAATACTAATAGAAAATCCTAGAATAATGGATTAATGATAAAAGAAAAAATAAATAATCAAGGTTAGATAAAAACTAAACTATATAAAAAGTAAATAATAAAGGTAATCAATGGGAGTAACTCATAATCACAAAATCATCCATTAAAATAATTATGGGAAAGAAACTAATTTTAATTGGAGAGACATAGTATGATATCTGACCGATATGTTCTAATGGAAATTGACTCACTCACAGAACACCACTTGGTTATGTGACCAGACAATCATTATAAACGATACCTCTTGGGGACATCAAAAATAGACTCAAGTGATCACCTCAAAGAAAACTAGAGTAGAACCCATTTTATTACTCACAAATCTAAGGTCTCCCATATACAAACTACCAAACATAAAGCAATATATTCCTCACAATCATCAATAGTAAAATACCAAAATTAAATTAAACCATTCATCCTATGATAAGCCACTATAAGGGGGTTCATAGATTTTTCAGACCGTGCAAAGAAAATCTTGAAGGGCGACAGAGGTCCGGCACGTGAAGCTCAACGGGTGGCGGAATACCGGCAAAGTGAAGCTCGAGGGCGGCGTAGGTCCGACAACATGAAGTTCAGTAGGTGACAGAGGTCCGGAAAAGTGAAGCTCGAGGGTGGTGGAGGTATGACAACACGATGGTCAGCGGGCGGTGGAGTTCTGGCAACATGAACCTCGAGGGTGGCGGAGGTCCGACAACGTGAAGCTCAGCAGGCAGTGGAGGGGAGTCACAGGGTTCCAGTACCGCTAGAGCTTTAGGTTACGATTAAAAGAGGGCACTGTACGACCGAATTTATAAAAAAATGGACTACAGTTTTATCAGCGCTAACAAAGCCCTGATGAAGACTACCTTTATCAGCACTAAAATTATAGCACTTATAAATGTATCCTTTATCAACGATTTTTTAGCACTTATAATGTTTTTCTTTACCAGCGCTAAAAAAGAGCTCATAAATCCTTCCTGTATCAGCGCTAGCATTTTAGTGCTTATAAAGGGATTCTTTATCAGCGCTGATAAAGGGTCTTTTTATTAGGGCTTTTTTAGCACTGATAAATGGAGTCTTTATCAGCGCTTTTCTAGTGCTGATAGAGGGACTCTATATCAGCACTAAAAAAGCAGTGATAAAGGTTCCCTATACAGCACTAGAAAAGCGCTGATAAATGGAAACTTTATCAGTGCTAAAATTTTAGCATTGATAAAGGGTGTCTTTATCAGCAGTTCTTTCTTAGCACTGATATAAGGTGGTGCTTCCCTTTCCCTTTTTTGTAGTAGTGACCCCCAGGTCAACATAGTATAAATAATCATAAATGACCTCCAAGTAGATCTCACAGAAATACCTCCTAATAAAATATATCATAAATAAATTATAAATGACCTTCGGGTAGCTCTCACAATAAATACATCGGGATCAAAGTCTACACAAAGGCTCTCATAGTCCTATATAAACAAACATGGCAACCGCCACAGTGTTCCGGGTCCAAGACTCCCATGGTCCATTAGAAAAATAGAGTGCATATCATAACAAGGAAGCATAAGTAATATATAAGTAATATATGGTTAACATTCACAAGAATAACTGACGCTATTCTTATAGTAAATCAAAATTGATCCTAAACAAATCAAGGCATGGAAACAAGTTATACCTCATAATAAACTTAGGCCAAATGACCATAAATAGTCAAGTAGGGGAAACACACCCATGTGGTGTCCCATAAAAAGGTAAGAAACCTTATTCATAATCACTATCCCTTTCTCAAAAAAACAAAAAAATCATAGAAGGTATTATACAGGGTTAAATTTCGAATACTCAACACCCCAGACATTGGTATTTGGAACTTTAACCATATATAATCCAAAGAAAATTGATGAAAGGAACATCCCACCAACCTTGATGTTGTACGATGAACACTCTTGAACTTAAACCCTCGAATTGGACTTGAATTGTGTAGATCTATAAAAAGGATAAAAACTATCATCATTTAAATAACTGTGAGAGAGGATGAATCCGGAAGAGAGGCTCAAGGGAAAGAGAGACCTCACTGGTGTGAATCCAACACACCTAGCAACATCTTAATCGGAGCTCGGACAGAGAACCAGGAGGATCTCGAATTTCTTCGGTTGTTCATCACTCTCCTATACTAACTGAGTGGAGAACAAATGTTTTCTAGAGATGAGACACGGTCATGCTCTGACTCATCAATTAAAAAGAAAAGTACACAACATGTTTATTGAATTTGAATGTCGTGTATTAGCCTCAATCGACCCCCAATTTAGGCGATATTCTAGGTCACCCACATGGCCATGTACTATGCCGTTACATGGCTAGAACACAGCTGCATGCAGCAACCAGGTCCATGGAATATTCTCAAAAGTACATGGCCTGTACTTATAAAAGTTTTCAATTCTTCCTTTTTCCCCAAAATAACCCGAAATAAAGATCCATATGTGAAATGAAGATATGGGTTCTTATACTTTTCATATATATACTCATGTCCACATATGAGATCATTAAAAATGATTCCATGTTCTAAAAATCTCAATCCAATGACATAATAAGTTGTAAAATAAAGAAGTATTGTATAATTTTAAAACTCTTATCAAACCATCATGGTGAGAATAGATTTTGAACTCATTGATGGTATTTTTGAATATCTAGCTATATATATCCATCTTAGGCTTGTCTACATATCAAAGTGTTAGAGAAAATTTCGATTTGCTGTTATAAATTTAGTATAAGAATATTTTTTAATAAAAAATCTATATTTTGAAATTTATATAGATAAAATGAAAGGGAAGCTAGATGATGAGGAACCTAATGAATATAGTGTAATAGATTATGAATATTCATGGATCAAAAAAAATAATAGTGAAGATTAATAATCTTATAATAGAATTTCAACCCCATATAACTGGGAAAAAATGTTCTATAATATATTTAATCACATCATTTACACCATGAAAATTTATGATCAAGGTGGTTAGGGCCTAGTATTATCCATTTTCTATAGCCTGATGGGGATGTCTTGTTTTATAATCCCAATAGTTGTATCAACTATATGGTATATGGTCATTAGTTAAATCCATTCATATAATCATACAATTAACATCAAACTAAAGAGGAATTGAATGATCAAACCTATGAAATGCAAAACATATAACAAGTCATGCGGTAAATAACATATTAAAGACTTTAAAGTAAATAAAATATAATATGAAACCCTGCTTCAAAATATTATTTTTATTTTACAATTATTTTTTGTATTTTTATCTATAAAAAATAAAAAAATATTATAAATTAAAAAAATCATTAAATTGACAATTATAAGGGTGGGAAGAAGCCTATTTCATCTAGATAGGTTACGGGGATCGAACCATTGACTAAATAGTTATAGTGTATGCCACCTTATTACATAATTATTAATTGTCATTCTTTTATTTTACATAATTTAGATATATATAGTATATATATATATATCTACATATATATTAAGCAAACTCCTTGGGGTTTCTCTAGTGTTATATCATTTGGTTGTGTAAAATTTAAGGTCTAAATAGTGTATTATTTATATAATAGATCTATATTCATTATTGGGAAAAAACATTATCCTTCTTCATCTATGTGTAGTTTCCAAGTCACATTGATCCCAAAAGAATATTTGTTTACTATAAAACCTATATATCCCAAAAACATGGTTACAGGTTTCATGAATTTATTTTTAATTTCACTCTAGAACATCTCTCAACTATTTTTTTTCCTTTTGATTCTTTTACCATTGAGGGTAGTTTTATTCATTATTTATGGGATATATATTTTACTAGAATTTTTTTACAAGAATTTAATGTTTAATGTTATATCCTTTAATGTTGTAATTTACTTTGTGAACATTAAAATAAAATATCAAATAATTATATTTTCCCTGATTACATCCTTAATGACTATTTATGTTAAAAAGAATAAATTTTAGTAATAATTCTTATCTGATGTAATTTTCCACCAAATAAATTTTCATCAATCTATTCAATATGTCACAGTACATTATATTTGTATTTTTGAGTGCCAGTTTGTGTTATCTGGGTTGATACATAAATATCAACGATTATTATTATTTTTTAATTTGTGACATGTGTATAATATAAATTACATAGAAAAAAATAACTGTTTTCATAGAGTAGTGGATGATGTTAATGTTGGGAATCTATAATTTGTTGATATAGAATACATATTTATCTATCCTACAACAATACATGCTATATTTATTTTTTATGTTTTGAATTTTTTATTTTTTAATCTAACAAATGAATATTATCAAGAATATAAGATTTACATGGTTCCCTGAAGTGATTCTTCCTAATAGTGTTTGAAAATATGTCACTGAATGGCTTGAAAAAATAGAGAAAATTATCTATTAAAATAAAAAAAAGAATATTTAAAAATGATACACCCATCAATATGTTAAATTTTTATTCCAACAATGAAATTACATATATTTCACCATTAATGAAAATAAACACCCATTATATTTTTCATTCATGAAATAAATTATTACTTATTTTGATACTGATGAATAGTGGTGATTAGTAATGCGAAACGGGAGGGCCGGGGTGGGGCGGCCTAAGCCCGCACGGGTTTGAGCCCGCGTAGGTTTGTCCACAAAAGCCCGCATATAATGCGAAAAAAAAACTTTCAAGCCCGCCCTGCCCTGCATAAACCTGCGGGTTGCCCGCGGGCTTACCTGTATTTACAAATAAAATACTATTTATAATCATTTAAATACTGTATTTTTTTATCATTCTTAAAGGTATTTGTGGGGAGAAGTATGAATTAACAATAACTGGAGTTTTAAAGTATGTGATGGAACATTTTTTTGTGGGTTAATGGTGGCATGTGGTAATGCCAATGTGGTGGTGAATTGTTGCAATAGAAAGTAGGTGAGTGATCAGGGATGGGTGATGAATGATAATGTTGGTTGTGTGGTGATGTGAACAACTAAACTTATGAATGAATGAAGTCTCTCCAGGTAACGACCAATTTTAGAGGAATTTATTAGTGTTTTCACGAGGTTCTATCCAATTCTCTTAATAACAAAATGAAATTAAATAATAATAAAATTAAATCGACCTAAGAAATATTATGATTATAATAACTCTTATAGAATTGAAACCATGCGTAGGGGAGACGAGTTCCATTTTTCAAGAGATGGGTTGACACACCATGTGAATATGGTTCATAATAATATATAAATTATATAATATCATATTAACACAAAAAATATAGACCTATTTAAAATTCACATGTGAATAAATGGTGAATTAATATGACCATTACGGTGAGAAATAAAATGTCACCGTTTAACCCTTATTTTTTAATTAAAAAAATTAATTTTTAAAGAAAAATATATTGTAATAAAATATATATATTTTTTAAATCGAGCACGCGGGCAATCCCTCACCCGTGCGGGCTCAACCCACATTAACCCGCACCCGCGCGGGCTCAACCCTTATTGGCCCGCACTCTAAACGGTCAAATTTTTTAATCCTGCCCCACCCCACATCCGCCCCATACCCGCAAATCCCGTGGGCCGTGACCTCGCTTTGCATCGCTAGTGGTGATGAATTTTTACAATGGAACATGATTGGGATTAATCTATTCTAATTCATAGGGTTTTTTATATGATATTTATGGGTTTAAATTTTTTTTAATGAAAGATCCTAATAGTAGATATTGTTTGTTAAACAAATTTCAAAATGGATTGTAATGTTGATATTTAGGTTCTATAAATTTTAATGGGACTAGAAGAAACATAGAATCTATATTGGTGGAAAATAAAAATATCAAAATTCAAGTTGGTGTTCATGTTTTTATAACTAATCTTACGTAAACTATGAATTTTTTGTAGTGTGTGAATTTACTCAGAAAATAATTTGTGAAATTCTACATTGTGGAAGGGACCCATCAAAACCTTAGTTTTACTTATAATTTTTTATGTATTTGTTTATATACCTTAAAATTAATTTAGAGTCTTTTTTCTTTAACATTAGATGTTTTGGGTTTTTTTTGCATGCGAAAAAGGTGAGTACGCCTCATGGAATGAAAATGTTGTAAGAATCCCTTACCTTGTGTCTCGTTTCTGGTAGACATCCTTTAAACTCATGTGTAAAAGTTTAGAAATGTTACTAAATTATTATAGAACCATATTAGTGCTTATTATATCATATATAATCTTATTATAATATCATATTGCCCATTTGTTTAATAATCAATATATATTGTAACTATATTGGGTGTTAACTTCCATGTTTTTCGAGTATGTTTTAACTTATTATTTGTTGTTCTAATTAAATATATCATGGTTTTATCATCTCCAGAATGTAAACCAAGATTTTAGTAACATATATATCTAGTATACATGTATATATAACAATCAATAATTTTTCTATAAAATAATTGAAATGCATCGTTCAGGGAGGTGGTAGTCCGTAAGTACGCATAAATGCTTCCTTCATTTATATTATCATATTTTAAAGAATGAAAGGTAAAATATATGTATATAAATTTATATTATCCTTTAATTAAAATATTTTTTAATATAGTTCAGAAATATTTGTTAAATGTTTCCTAAATTTGTTACATGTATAGTGTAAATGAATCACATTACTTTGAGGGGGCGGTAGTCCACACTTCCTCAAAAGATGTTATCGTATTAATGAAAAATGATTTTTTTATAGTAGGTGTTATAAAAGTATTAAAAAAGTACAAATAAATTATAAATATCATACATATATATATATATATTATGCATATATAGTGTAAATAATAATTTCCACCATGAGAGGTGGTAATTGGAAAATGAACAATCATTGTTGTGTGGGTGGTAGTTCACCGTACACATAAATAGTATTTCATTACCCATTAGATGGAAGTGCGTCCTACTGTAGGTCAGAAAATAAATAAAAAAACCTCACCATATATTTTGTATACTGGTGTCATTATACAATCATTATGAAAAAATAATTAAATCTATGTAGGAGTAAATGAACGAAAATAGATCAATGAAAAACATTACCTTCAAAATTGGGTAAATTCTTTTCGTTTACACCAAGGAGATTTTATGGAGTGAATTATTCTCAAAGGTATAAATCAAGGTAGAGGGGAGGGATTTTGGGAATCTATATCAGAATATATTTTCTAATCCTACGTGGTTTTAGAGGTCTGAATATTAGGGAGAAGTGGTAGTCTTTTATATTGAGGGGGAGTGGCACTCTTGTAATATTTTGAAAATGGAAATATTCTTATATAATTCATGTTTAATTTGTATCCAATAATGGTATAATTTAAATAAATGAGAGTTTAGGGTCTATATATGGGCATAAAATATCTTTTGACAACTATATAGGTCTTTTTGGGCAATAAAGTTAAGTGTTAGTTCCTTATTAATCTTAATTTATCTTAATCCTTATAATTAATTTTAATTACATTCCCTAATTTTTCTTGGGAAAACATTTTTTTATTTTTAGTAATTATATATTATGATGATTCTAAATAGGAAATATAATGTTACAAATTATAATCAATTAATTGGAAAAAATTTATTTAAATTCAATCCGGCAGGCGAAACAACAATGAGGGTTTTTAATGTTAAATTGTCCGAATATTTGCTATGTTTTTACAATCAATTTCAATTTGAAAATGAATAAAATTATTTAAATGGTACTAATTTATAAAATATAATCTATATAAACTTTTAAACCAATTAAAACAATAATTAAATAGTATAAATAAATTATATGAAAACATAGATTTGAAAAACAATCAGTATTTCAAACTATTCAATAAAAATTGATTTGTTTCGGAAAAATATAAAAAAATAACCCAATCCAAATTTTTATGTTTATCTTTCAAATATTAAGTTCCTTTTCTCATATTAAATCAACGTATGTTTCAAATGTTCGATATTAAATGGGTTCTCCGATAAAAGGGGGTAAAATTTCCTCTATAAAAATATAGGTTTTTATATGTGAAATTGGGTTTATTCTTATTTTATTCTTATCAAACCTAATGGATGAATATAAAATATATTTTATTTAATATATAAAATAAATATTTCATTATAATAATTCACTAGTTATAATTAATTGTTCTCACTTTAAAAAACTCATTTGGAAGCATAAAAATAATTAATTTTGTATATATCAAATTGGTCATTATTTTATTTTCACATTAATTGGCAACAAATCATTTCATATTATATTTTTAAAAACCATAAATTTTTATATGATATTTAAAAATATTCATAAATTCTAACATAACAGCTATGTTATATTATATTATATTAAATAATAATATTTTAATAATACATTATTATTTATTAAAACTAGGTCTTCTGTGTAACAAAAGTTATTGAGGAAGGTTACTCTTACATGTAATGAAAGATATGAAGTATGGTACCTATTTTATGTTCTTTAATATAACATAGTGTTTCATGAATTACAAGAAATAGAAAATATTATATTTTTTTAAGATTATAATGTACCGAGTTAATATATTCCCCATATTACACATGTTGTTTCATGCTATTAAAACTATTGAATACAAAGCTGAACCTTATAGTTTAATGGTGTTACATTATTCCCACATTAATTAAATTGTATCCTTATAATTTAAAATCAATATTGGTAATATATATTTTGATACTTACTATATTGAAATATCACATCTTGAAAAATGTTTGGAAAAAATATTCTAGAAAATAGAGGTTGAGAATTATAACGTTCACATGGAATATCATGTAACTTGGTCTCTACATAGAAGAACATTAGAGGAGAGTGAAAATTAATACATATATGAAATGAATAAATATTTATAGGGGATTATTGAGGTCATCATTCACAAATAAGTTAATCATCAAAAGAATTTTTCGGGCCTCAAAGCCCTAAATATTTGATGTTTTATGAGACCATTTGTTTATCCAAAATTAATGTATTAGGACAACATTTTATTTCAATGTTATTTTACTAATGTTGTTTAATAATTTTACTGTCCATGAATATAAGGAAATATTATAACTTTATAGGTCTCAATTTCATATGAATAATACTATCTTTTGGTTGTTCTTCAATAAAATTTTAATTCATCCCTTTATTCCCAGAAATTAATTAACAAATTTTATTTTTGACGGAATAAATAAATGAAACCTTTAAATGATTAAAAGGACTATAAAAGAGAGTCAATTATAACTATTTTTCTCTAAATATCTTCTTAACCAATACAGTTTCTAGATTAATCCACAATCATCAAAGGTAATATTTTTTCTTCAGCGGTAAGATTTATTCATCAAAATTTTTGTCTGAAAATAATTAAAATTAAGTAGGACAATGAATAGGTTATTGTTTTTTGTGAAACACATAACATCCAGTGGGCATGGGTTTCATACCCATATCTCCTAAAAACAAGATAGGTTTCCACCTACAATACTGGTTTTCAATTTCTAATACCATATTAATATAATTTTCAAAATAAATCTACTAGATATCATTCAAATTTATTCATTAAATAGACTTTTAACTATGGTTTTTAGTACATCCTAAATACATAACTATTTCAACACTTTATTTACAATATACAACCTTATATGATCTTGGTATTATCCTATAAGAGTGTTAATTGACTTATGTAATTCCCATGTTCCCCACTTTTAAGGGAATAAACCACAAATAGATCCTTAAGATGAGTTTTATTTACTTCCATCATACTGTTAATTTTTTCTCTGTAATCCTTTTCTTTATTTACTTATTTCCTACAAATAAATCATTTAATTATTCCATTGTGTAACATTACGAGGTGTATGATTACCCACTTCTCAGATTTAGGAAATCAAGCCTTTTATTCTTTATGGTCTCTACCACTAGAGCTCATATAAACATCTATAAATCTCATTTTTAGTGTGTTCTGATGTGGGTAAAGGTATTTATTGCTAATAATATTTCAGGTAAACTTGTTTCTCATAAACAATATATCCTTCACTCTTTTAAACACCTTAATTGGGTGCTCATTTTCCCCATCTTTTCCTTCATGTTTGATGTTAACTTGAATCCTTAATGTTATAACCGATGACTAAAACCATAAAGAATAGTGTGATAAACAATAGTAATACTATGAAATGTAAACAATAATTTATAAGATATATAAATCATGGCTCTTTATTTTTAAATCTAAAACACCTTAGGTTTTACCAAGATCATTTGTTGTCATTGTCCATTAAAATTCATCATAATGGTTTGTAATGAAGACATGGATTATCATAAGAATATCCCTTGGTAGTGCCAAAATAGGTGAGCAGTAAGGCCTGTGGTCTTATACTAGGTTTTCCAAAGTTATACTTGAAACACCTTGTCAGAGCTATTACACTTAGGTACATTTATTCCCGATCAATAACCACATGTCGTATTCAGAATGAAATGTATTTATAGGAGTACCCACATAATATCTACCTTAACAAAATTATATGATTTTTTATATACATATCCTAAAATTATACCTCAGGGTTATGTTCTCTAACATATATATTCCTATATCTATTTACCAAGGTTTCTACGAGTCTTCCATCAATATCAACTGTAGCCACCCAAACCCAAAATTCTAGAGATGGTGTCTACTATTGATTACATTAGCATGATTACAAAGAATGAATATCTAGAGGACTAAAGAGTTTAGTATTCTTGGTAAACCTAATACTTATATATGTATTTTATCAAAAACTTATATAGTAATTACAACGTAATATTTTCCTTCATCATTATTGGATAACAACATTATTCATCAATCGTATCCTTAAAAACCTTTATTAGTAAACTTATATTATTTATTGTGAGAGGAAACAAAATATGGATGAGATAAAATATCATTTTGGTTATGTAAATAATAGTAGAGGAAATAATGAATCATTGAGAATTAATTAACATGGAGTGGTAAATAATTGAAAACACATTCCATGTAATCAATAAATTGAAATTGAAAATTATATGGAAAGATATTAAAATAAAACACATTCCAATAAAATAACAAGATAAGGAAAAGTAAATATAGAGTGGTTAGAAAATGAAACACATTACATTAATCAATAAAATGATAATAAAATAGATTCGTAGATATAGTGATGAAAAATCTCACAAATAATAATTACTAAGTATTAAAGGGGGAAGTTCATAATTATTGGACATCATGTCTTAGGAACATGAAAACATTTAGCACCCAGACCATTCACAAGATAGTTTAAATTATGGGTAGTAACCTAGTAAATTTTTTAAACCTATTTATCTCATGAGAGCATATGGATGCATCAAGTAGCAATATGTGTTCTAGGCTCCTCTCATCATTACCGGTCCAAATCATTCATCATATCAAATATCCAAAATAAAGAATATACCTTTTCAAATAATAATATTCAAGGAGAAATATATATGTATCAATAATTACATATTTAATAAAGTAACGTTCAATATAAAAAAACACATGTCAAATGGTATATAGTATAGGCAATAGTAATATCCTAGGTAAATGATACGGATATTTAAGGGAAATTAAATGATCAATGAACATATGAAATTTAATATTTCAAGGGTACAAACAAGGAAGTCAAGTATGTGAATATAAATAAATTCCATGGATAAATCTATTGAAAACCATATAGATAAAGGATATTGATGGAATAAATAAAAAATATCATATGTGGAGTAAAAATAGATGGTTGTTGCTGTTGATGAAATAAAAGAATACCATAAAAATATTCTTGTGGAAAATATCATTTTCTTTGAAAACCCATTGAAAAATATTTTTCTTTGAAAACCCATTTCAAAAACATTTTCATAAAAAATAAACATTTTAAACATTCAATATAATGTTAAAACAAATGATGGCAGGTAAATCTATACATGATTTATGTGGTAAAATGAACCATTCATTTTTCAAGGTAAAAAGGGTCAGAAAATGCCAATTTTTAAAAGTGACAAGAATATTACTTTAAAAAAACTCATAAATGAATAAAAGGGTAAATTTTATTTTATCAAATCATTTTGAAATTTTATGAAATTTTTTTTTTGAATAAATTAATAGATGAAAAGATGTTGGAATAAAATAGTCTCTCAGGCTAAACTGTGAAATGAAGCCGAGTTTTCTAAAAACATTTTCAAAAACTAATGAGACCCAAAAAGTGGATAAAATGGTACTAATACAAGATCAACGTGATTAATAACAATATGAGATTAAAATTAAAGAGTTTATTGAAAAATAATCCTATATTTTCATCAAATAAAAATTCAATTAAAAAAATCTCAAATATAACAAGATTGTGAAATAAACCCTTGAAAAGTATATGACGGTGATGTGAGAATAAATCAATGAGATGATTATTTGTATAAACTATAAATCCTCATAATGAAGGTGGAATTAAAATAGTAGATAATAAAAAATAAATTACACACATAATCATATATTATTAATTATAATGAGTATTTAATATAACGCAATGAAAATAAATTATGTTATGTAATTATATGCGACTTGGTGAATTTTAACTCAAATACATTTAAAACAAATAATTCAAGTTTAAACTAAAAATAAAAATAATATATAAATTTTCATGATATTACATATAAAAGTGGGAGTTATATACACCATATAAAAGAAATTAGGTGTAGAAAAACTGAGCATACCTCATGGAAATAAAATGAAACAAAAATATCTTACCTTGTGTTTCCTTTCAAGAATACATCCTTTAACCGTATATATAATAGTTTTAAATTTTTAATAACTTATTATAGAACCATATTAATTATTATGATATCATATATGATCCTATTTAATATCTTATTACATTTATTTTAACAAACTTTCACTATTTTACCTATTCTATGTGTTAATTGCCTAGTTTGTCGACTGTGTTTTAACATGGTATTCGTTGTTCTTATTAAATATATCATGGTTTCATAATCAAAAAAATTTAAATCATTATTTTAATATCATATATATCTATTATATATGTATCTATAATAATCTATAATGTTTGTAGAGAATAAATAATATTCATCATTCTTGGAGATGGTAGTTCGTATATACACAAGAACACTACCTTCATTTCTATTTCATATTTTAAAAGAATGAAATGTAAATGAAATGTATATACATTTATATTATAACGTAAGTAACATATTTATTTAACATATTTAAAATATTTTTATTAAAATAATACTTAATATGTTATATGTATACTATGAATGAATCACACTGCTTTGAGGCACTATAGTTCACACTTCCTCATACGAAGTTATTATATTAAAAAAAATTGGAAGTATTAATGTTATGTGTTATAAAAAGATTAAATACGAATAAATATATAATTAAATATCATATATATCATACATAAATATATTTTACATCATAATTTCTACCATGAGAGGTGGTAATAGGAAACATGTACAATCATTATTTTGTGAGGATGTAGTTCACCGTACTTGTAAACCGAATGTTCGTTACCCATTAGATGGAAGTATGTCTTAGTTTATTTTGAACCATTAATAAAAACCATCAAATTATATTTATTATACTATTTATATAATATAATAATGAATAAAAATTAAATTAATGGGTGGTGGATTAAATGAAAAAAAGAGATAGTTGGAAAATGTTACCTTAAAAAGTGGGTAACTCCTTTCAGTTTGTACCAAAGTGATTCCTTTGAAGGATTTATTCCAAATGTTAGGATTCAATGATGAAGGGAATGATGTTTTAAATCTATTTTGGATGATATTTTCCTACACTATGTTGTTATATAGTTGTGAGTAATGCAGAGATGTGGTGGACTTTTATAGTAAAGGAGGAGTGGCACTCTTGTAATATTTTGAAAGAAGTATTATTCCAACATTTTTCAGGTTCCTAGTGGATCGAATAGTTGTCCAATTTCAATATAATAGATTATATGGTCTAAATATTTATATAAAATATCTCTTGGATCAGTTTATAGGTTTTTCTGGGCCTTATGGTTAAGGTATTGTCCCCTATTAATCGTAATTTAACCACAATCATTGTAATTAATTTTAATCAATTTCAATAATAATTTTGGTGAAAAAAAGTTGGTAATATTAGAAATTATTAATTTCTTTTATTCCAAATATGGAATCTATTTTTCCAAATTATATTTATAAAATGTTATGAAATTGATTTAAATTTAATCTCACTGGCAGGGCGACAATGTGGGTTTTTAATGTAAAGATGTCTGAATGTTTTCTATTTTTTAATTAATTTCAAATTATATTTGATTCAAAGAACATAATTTAATTTTATTGATAAAAATATTATTTAATTAATCTTTAGAAAAAATTAAATTTATAATTTAACCTTATAAATAAAATATATTTTGAACTAAAATTTGATATTTTTAACTATTCATTAGAATTGATATGTTTGTGAAAATAAATATAAAATTCTTCCTCTACTAATATTTATGTTTATATTTAAATGGTGAATTTTATTTTGACATATTCAATCAATTAAATATTCAAAATTCACATTTAAAATGGGCTCACCATTAAATGGTGGTAAAATTGACTTTATTAAAATATAGATTTTTATGTGTGAAATTATGATTGTTCTTATCTTATGACCCTAAAAATTAATGGATGAATTTAAAAATTATTTTATTGAATATATAACAGATATATTTAATAAAAATAATTCACTTATTTTAATTAATTATGTTTATGAAGAAAAACCTCCTTTTGAACATAAAAATAATAGTATTTCTTTTTATATCCAACTAGTTTCTATTTTTGTTTACAATTTATTGGTAACCAAGGAATTAATTTTACATTTATATAAACCATAAATTTTGATATGTTATTTAATAATATATATAACCTCTTATAGAACTTCTATGTTATATCAAATTATATTAAATAATAATAATTTAATAATAATTTTTTATTTGTTGAAACTCGGTCTTCTGTATAACGCAAGCTATCATGGAAGGATACTCATGTGTGTAATGAAATATATCATGGAAAATTTCTATTACATTTAATGAAAGATAACATAGTGTTTCATGAATTATAATCTATATAATATATTATATTCATTTATGACTAAAATGTATCTGGTTAATATATACCCCTTTTTACACTTCGTGTTTCATGTCATAAATATTATTTAATACAAATTAGTAATTTATAATTTCAGTGTGATATATAGAGGTCATGGTGGTTAAACCCTATTGAAAATGTATGTGCCCTACATTTTTATTACATTGTGAGATTTGGTTGTTAGAGGTGTTGGGGAAGGTTTTGGGAATTTTTGTGGATGTAAGAAGTGAAGAAGAAATGATATAGGAAATACATTTAATGTAACATTATAAAATGACATGAAATATTTTTTCATAGAGTGTCTATAACGGTCATAAAATTTATATATTCAAGGTTAAATAATAAATAAGTGACAGATTTTTCAATGGAACCGTGAATCCCAACATTACATGACATGAAAGGGGATTTCATGTTGTTTAATTCCCAAATTCTGTAATGTTTTAAATGTTTTAACCAATTGGATATTTATGAAACCCGATGGATCATAGCTATTCTCTCATCCTAGGATTCCAATGACCTTCTACATCCATGTTTGGATATTCCTTTCATCATGGATAACTCCATGGTATTCTATCTTCAATCCATGGTGAGTTCTATTCTCGTTATCTGCCAGTTCCATATGTTACTATTCAGGGATTAGCTGCGATGATGTTGTTTTGGTTTAAGGTGTGTGTTATGATTCGTTTTGATGGTCATTGTTGTGGTGTATATTTATCTATGGTTCCTCATGGTGTGGTTGTGTTTTGTGGAATTTGTTTCTCTATGGTGCAAAAAAAGTTATAAAAACTTCATTGAGATTGGATTTCCCTCATTTATCTTTATTGTGTATCATGGAGGAGGGTTTTTCTTTTGTTTACACATGGGTTATGGTTCTTTTATCTTAATTAATGATAAATATTTGGTAGAATTAAAATTTTTGGTTAAAGGGTATTGTTTTACATTCTTTTAATGCTTTGAAATTAATTTGATATTGTGAATTGTATGGTCCTGATAGCCCATAGAAAATTTTTTCTATTGGAAGATTTTATTGTGATGGCTATATGTGATGTGATTTCTCCATTGGTTGTTATTTTTGTGATATGACCCTAAAAATATAAATTATTACATTACATATACTTGGCTAATAATATGGTTGTCCTAGGATTTTGACGTATATTATAATTTCCCAAATAAATATAGTCAAATTTGATAAAACCCCCTTTTTTAATATGAAAAATTATCTTGATGTGTTGTGATGTGTGTGCTCATACATGTGGGCTTGAGATGTGTGGTTGGGGATTGTGGGAAATTATTGTTTGTAGGCCATGATTTTGGGGCGATTAGGTGGTTTCTTTTTTCCATGCTTATAGGGAAGTGAGGTGATATTTTTGGGGATGATTGGTTTCTTGTGATATATGGTTTCCTTCTTCTATTTTCCCAAGTTATGATGAAATCAATGAATGATTAATAATGTTCAAAATGGAATGGGTTGGACTAGACAATGGGATGTAAATTTTATAATAGAAATATTTAATTTTGGGTTGTATGAATAAATGTGGATGATACTGAATAATAAATCAAATTGGTGTTAAACATGGATGAAATGTGATGCAACACTATATTATCAGTGTTATTCACTAAATGAAATTACTATTATAGATAAAAATAACTGAATTTAGATGTATATTTAATGTGAGTAAGTCATGGGTTTGTTTGTGGTTTGTTTTTAATCACATAGGTTGGGCTTGTGTTTTTTACTATATAAATGTATGAAATGTATATTATTTTTATTTCTATATACACCCCACCCATGTTGAGAACATAGAGTTGAATGCCCACATCGTCATGTCAGGGCGTCTTTCCCAAAATCGTGATGGGTGGATGGACGAGTGGGTACACACTCTTCCCTATTACCTCTTCCAAGAGATGATAACACAAGATTTTTCAGACAATATGTGATCAGATGTGGTATCCCAGGTGTCTTCGGGATGTGTTGTGATGTGGTGTTTGAGGTATATTTTGGATGAGTTGTTATGTTCTTTCCCATGTGTATTTGGGATGGGATGTGATGTGTTGTGACGCCCAGGAGTGTGAGGGAGGGATGTGTTGATTGGGAAAGGTGTGTGTGAGCGGGATGTGTTGTGAGGCACATGTGTGTGTGGGTGGGTTTTGTTTTGAGGAAGACGTGTGTGTAGGTGGGATGTCTTGTTAGGACCAGGTGTGTCTAGATGGTATGTCATGTGGTATATTCAGAAGAGGTGGGAGTTCCATGATGTCTTCCATTGGGGCGTGAGAGAGACTAATCAGTGGGAATGTGGTCTTTGGTACTCTATCATTGATTTTCATTACATTATATTATACTACATGACATGTTTTATTTTTTGATCATGCCTTGGTGAGGTTGTGATGGTTAGTATTATTGTCTAGGTGTTGTTTGGTTCTGTTTGTTCCCAAAAGTTCATTATTATTCTTATTTCAAATGTGTTGGGGGGACTTTGGTTTTCCTACTGAGTATACTTGTATGCTCACCCTACGTATATAAAAATGATTTCAAGTTTCCTAGATTATTTTCTGAACCATACGGGTCCTTACTTGCTGATATCCTCAAAATTTTCTATGTTTCTACGTTAGATTTACATTGTTTATTTACTTTGGATACTTTTATCGATATCAGTTCAATTTATACATTCCTGAGGGATGGTTTGTGTTTCTCTTTTATATTTTTTCTTTTGTTATTCTGGATGATTCATTCTATACCCCGTTCTTATTTTCTTATAAAGGGAAATTCTTCTCATATTGTGAGATTTGTATACCCTTGGAGATAGTTTTCAAACCGAGTCCTACTGGTGGTCGAAATCAGTGGACATTATCTCTCTCCCCTCATTAAAGTATCTTTATAGGGAGGGGGTCCTCACAAAGTCGTTTCAGATGTTATGTTTGAGATATATGAAGGTTTTTTGAGTTAAAAATTGTGATTATTGGATGGTTTGGTATGGAAATAGTGCTAGTTGACATTGGAACATGACAAAGGCCAGGGAGACCAGCTAGGACACAAGATTTTTTCCCCTGGTGATCTAGTGAATGAACTTTGATCTTATCAAATGGCCAAGTGGGATAGAGCTACTTGTAGGGTAGAGACCTATGAAAGGTAGATGCATCACATTGAATTTAGTTTTTGTATGAATTTTGATGTTTTTTGGAAATTTTAAATGGTCATAAAAATAAATAAAATTAATTAAAATGAATCTTTAAAAAATCCACAGTACTGATCTTAGGAGATCATTTTTTCCCTTTCCTCTATGGCTCATGTTCGTAGTTCATGTGTGGATTAGGATTTTTACGTTCAATAGGATTATCTAGTTGATCACATTAAAATTTATCCACATGAGGATTATGATCAATGGAAGAGTATTTTTTGTGCTTTCCAACAACAAGCTTTCGAGAGTTATGACAGAAGTGTTTCAGATGTTGAGATATAATTATGTCCAAAGGAGTTCTGTTGATTATAGTTTGATCCATGTCCCAAAGAAATAATAGGTCCTCTTTGCAGTCATTCAGATGTGAGGAGCTACATGGAAGTGGAGGATGTTGTATCTATGATAGTGCAAAGATGAAGTTGTTTTACAGGTATAATTCAAGAAGGAGTTCTGAGAAGAGTTCCATTAGTTGAACATAGGGGAAGTGAAGAGGTAGGATCATATTTATCTTCAGATGGATAGTATGTCATTATGAGTGTAGGGATTCAAGTCCAATGATCTTCTTCATTTTTTCACCAGATCTTTTCCAAATAAGATCTATCATTTGAGACATCTGGAGAAGTAAAACCATCCATCTATCCAGTATGCAGTAACTTCATTGAAATTTCAATCATATCGAGAGTATCAAAAGAAGATGAAGGTGACAATGTTAAGGCACTGCCAGGGAGTTTTTCTAGGGGAAGGGAACCAGAAGGGTTCCCCAAGGGGCAGAGTTATTAGAGGAAGGTCATAGGTTCTAGGAACTTCATTTTTTTTTACCATTCCATAATCGACCTCAGAATCTTCCCTTTTGATATTCTTGTTTATGTTCTTTTCTAGTGGGGTTGGAGCCAATGGGTTTCTTTTATGGAACTCACATCCATCTCCAAGACTAATTCCTAGGGGCTTCTTGAACACATTTTGGTTGATGTAGACAGGTTCAACATGAGCCTCAACATTAGTTTCTAGGGAGGTCATTTTAGCTGCAGGGGTCAGAGGCTTATGCTTTGCCAAGGGGAGATGTAGTAGGTTGAGGACTACATTAGTTTGTCCTCGTGTTTAGGTACTCCATCCCGAGCATGGCCATGGAGGTGGTCATAATAGAGAGGTAGAGTAGCTAGGCGTGGTTAGATGAATGTAGTGGAAGAAGCAGTTCCATATGGTCCAGATATTGTCATAGGTACAATTAGTTTGTTCAATATCCTTTTATTCCATGATTGATTCGGGATCATTTCACTCCTTTGTTGCATGTACTCTAGACCATTCTTTTTCTCCAGATGTAGAGAGTCTTGTCATTACCCTAGTGTTTCATATGTCATTTGGAGGTCAGACCAACTTGTTTTATGTATACTAGGAGAGTAGACTAATCATTAGATGTATCAGTATCATGGAGATCTAATCTTTCTACAGATGTAGTCATTCAATGAAATCCTTTATATTGACTAGTTATATTCCATATTTGTTGTTATAGACTTCTTTTATAGGAGAGTCGTGTTTTCAGATGTGGGAGGCCAATGTGTGGTTTTTTTCGCTGATAGGGGTTTTTAGGTTCCAAATCGGGGTTTGTATCCCCTTCATTCCTTATTGGTTAATTATTTTATATAATTAGTTAATGTTGGGATGGTAGAGGTTCCCAGGTTCATTGGGGACTTGCTATATTTCTTTCTAGAGGAGGTAGTGATGTTACCCCTTCCATGCAACATTGCGTTTGGGATAGACTCGTAGCCTGATTCTTCTCTAATTTAAATGGGTCCATATCAGATAGAACCTTATGGGTTGTGAGATTCAAGAGTTCTGGTTGAAAATATGATCTATAAGGGTTTTATCTAGCCCATTGTGTTATAGTGGTGTGCTCCAGTGTTGTTCACCAAGAATTTGGATGGTAGTCTGTGGTTGTGTATAGACTAGTCAAGGTTTAGTCAAGTCATGGTAAAAAACCATTACCCTTATTCAAGGATAGACAATATTTTCGACTAAATAAGACATGAAAGTTGGTTTCTAAGATCAATCTATGCTCTGGATATCACCAGTTAGGGTGAAGGGGGTGATATCCCGATGAATGCCTCCAGATACACTTATGGGCACTTCATGTTTAAATTCAAGCCATTTGGTGTTTGGAATGTATCATATGTGTTCACGGGGCTTATGAACACAATGTTATGTGATTTAATTGATCAGTTCATTGTCATATTCATCGATGATATCCAAATATACTAGAAGATAAAGGATTATCATTCTCATCATCTTAAAACTATCTTGACTATTCTTCGATGCCACCAACTTTATAGACAGTTGTATGAGTGTATGTTTTGGACACGAGAGGTGAATTTCCTCAGGTATGTGGTTTTATAGCTGGGTGTGGTAGTAGACTCATCCCCGATTGAATAATTTGTTTCTTGGGTATCACATAATATTTTAGCGTAGGTTCACAATTTTCTTGGTCTCGAAGGCTATGATCAGAGGTTTTTACCCAATTTATCTTGAGTTACATTCCCATTAATTTATTTGACCCTAAAAGACCATGAATTGTTTTATAGTGAACGGTGTCAAGAAACAATTAGTTTCCTAGAGGTAAATTTGGTTCTGGATTTGGTGCTCTAGTAGCATGAGGAAGGGGTGATGTTTTATTTGTTTGTGACATTTATCAATTGGGCATAGGATTCATGATGATGCAGCGACCGACCGTGATCTATTATGGCACTATGAATTTACGTTTTCATGAGAATAATTATGCCACCCGCGATCTATAACTAGTATAATTTGTTTTTGAATAATGTTTTGTTGACATTACCCCATTGGGGATCACTTTGTGGTCTTTAAAGATCGGAAGTTCTCGAGGTATATATTTTCTTAGTGTGTTGTAAACATACAATATCATAGGTGGAAGTAGTTATTTTAGGATTATGATTTTGACTTCTCCTACTCCTCATGAAAGGAAAATGTCATATACATTGATTTGAGAATGATGTTGTGGATGGGTGTTGTGCGGGAGTTTGGGTATTCGTGGATAGAAATAGGGGTGAATCCTTTCACATAGATTCATGGGTGGATGATGGTAGAGGATTTTTTTGGTTTTAGATAACACTACAATCATCTCTAATGTAGCAGGTGGAGGAGTCTCTATGGAGAAACTTAGAGGAAGAGGTGATGTTTGATTGTGTTTTCTATGGTAATGATATAGAGGGATAGATGGATGATGGTTGTAACTATATGTTGATTCATGATATGCAATGACCTAGAATTTCCATTTTTTTTAATATATGGGAATTTTACCAGTCCACGAAAATTGACTGTGTATGATTCTCAGACCCGGAGTGCTAGTAATGAATTTTCGAACTTTACTTCTGGTACATTCAGTAAATGTGAGAGCTAGTTTTTATAACTTTTGAACTGGTACTCGGAATTGAAATATGAGGGCACCGTTGAACTCGCAGCACCAGTATTTGTTTAAAGGGACTTTCACCTCAACGACAGATGGACGACGGTGAAAGTTAGTTTTTGGGTTTTTCATGGAAATAATAAAATAAAATAAACTTCATTTTATTTTATTTGGAGCTTCCATGTGGATATTTCAGGTGGATTCCACCAAAATGAAACCTCCTTATGGAAGTTGGAAATGGGGACCACCAGACCTTAACCTCCCATGATACGTTAAGGTGGTGGGGACAACCCAAACCATAACCTCCCATGGGAGGTTATGGTGGTGCGGACAACCAAGGATTAAACCCCCTTGAAATCCACCTTTATTTTGTAGAAACCCTCAACTCCCACAATTAATGACGAAGAGCCTCTTGACCTCCTCCACCTTAGTTGTGCCATCTCACATACCATTAATAATGCCAATGCACCACATAATTGATCCAATTTAATTTAATCCAATACGAATTAATCCTACGATTACATTGGGGAATAACTTCTTATTATTGGATATATCTTTTATTTTGTGGAATTTGGGAGAGGAGGTGCTCTTGGGAGAAAGCTTCTCCAATGAATAATGCTTCCTCCACGAAGAACGTTAATGAATTCGACCTTCTTCCTTAGAACTTCCTTTGATGTAGGACGTGTTCGTCTACAACAAATCAACATCCGCCTTCTCATGCCAACATCAACCAACATCGAACAAGGTAGGGTTTTTAATTAAGTATGATTTTATTCCCTTAATTCTTTCCTTCTAAAACCAAAGAACATAGATCAACTTATTATCAAGTTGATCCACGGATGTTATCTTAGTGGTTTGGGAATAAATTTTTGTGGGAAGTTATAGGGTTTAGTCATTTTTTTATTAACACTTCCTAGGTTCTCCCCCCCTTTTCCTTTGCGGGGTTGGGAATAGAAATTATCAAGGGATTATGAGAATTGATGTTTTAAAATATCATCCATGCTCATTCTTTGTTTAGGTTATTGATGAACCGCTTGCTACCACTCTAAAAGGGGATGGTGCTGGCCAAACAAACATGGCCCGACCCCCCAGAGTTCTTCTTTGTGGTGTTCTTTGAAACGAAGGAAGGAGACACTATCATAAAAGGCGACAGAGGCCATGGTCGTGCTCCCCGCGGCCTCTGCGACATGCACCGCCCCCGTGATGCTCTGGCACCCCGGCCGAACTGGCCTCACCGCCCTGGGCTAAACCGCACCACCCACCGAACGTGCCCCCCGCCGCCCGCGCCGCCAGCCGGCCATGCCACCCACCGCCCGCGCCGCCCGCCGGCCCCGCCCCCTGCCAGCGCGGGTCACCCGCCGGCCTTCCAAGCCGCCCCGACTGTGCTGGACCGCCATCCTTCTAAGACACCCAGACCGCGCAGGCCCGCTGGCCTTCTGAGCCGCCCCGGCTGCTCTATAACCCTGGCCTTCCGAGCCCCCGGCTGAACTGGCCCCTCACGGTGCCCCAACCGAACCGGCTCGTGCCCTCACGACGCCCCAGCCAAATCGACCCCGCGCCCTGGCCCGAGCCGCCCTCGTGGAGCCCTACAGTCCGAGCCATCCACGTGGCCCCCTCAGGGATGAATTTCCCTCATGCCGACCCACGTCCATTCCACGCCCACGTGGCCAGTTCGCGCCCTCTCGACCCTCTGTGGCCCCTCGCGGTCTGATGGGCAGGGCCCAGCTGGTCGGCCGAATCCCACGGGTTGGCCCACCCAACGGGCTGACCCAGACCTAATGGGTTAGGCCGGGTCGACCCGAACCAGGTCAGCCCTGTCTGGGTTGGGTCGGGTCGATCTTCCCGGGTCGGACAAGACCGGGGCCCACTACGACCCTTTACTTTCTTTTGGCCTTATCATTGTCCTCAAACATCCGTTTGACGAACAGTCAGCGGTGATGGTAATCTTGGAGCATAAATGTGCCTTTGAGTATACCCCACTAGATTTTGGGGTATAGTTGAGATATAGTTAGGTTGGAACATGCACGAATCCAACTGGGCCCCTGGGACTAAAAGGCTAATAACTCACAGATCGGGCGTCTGATTGATGCGTCATCTGTTGCATTGAGATCCCTATGACATAGCAGATCATTGAGATTCTTCTTTGTGGGACTTCATGATAGTTGGAGTATAGACCAGTAGCTAATGGAGTGGATCCTCCCAGAGTCGAGAGAGCATAGTGAGAAGACCTGGTTGCTGGTTGAGACCTCACGACTGCTGACCGTTTGACTCAGTGTGACTCTACTAGCCCAGTGGGGAGTGACTTGGTGTCGTGGCAGACCCATAGTGGAGGAGCACGCTTGGTGATGTGGCAGACCCAAGATACTCGACAGAAGGAGTACCTCAGCAAGCTACAAGGAGGTGCGTGCTTGGTGATGCGGTAGACCCATGGTGGGGAGCACCTTTGTGTGATGTGACAAATCTATGGTACTCGACAGGAGGAGTACCTCAGCAATCCAAGGTTAGTGGCAAGCACACTTGGTGTTGCGGCAGGCCCACTATAACTGATTGAACAAGAGTTCTCCAGTAGCCGAGGTTTTGATAATGTGACTGGGGATGTTACAAGATACTACCCCTAAAATAAAATCCTGGTTGAGCTGAATTTGTACTTTTGTGTTTTCCTCATGATTGAGATGGATTACATAATAAATTAGTTATATGTATGGGAATATACCTAAGTAGGGTTATCTGTTGATTTCATACTTTATGGATTATCCTTGTTGGATTTTGTGATACCTTAAGGGTGTTGGGTTCCCTACTGAGTATCGTTATACTTACTCCTAAACGGGATATTCCCGCACCGTGTTGTGTTGGATGCAGAGGACGGACAGTGATAATTGAGGCTTAGAGTACCGGGACTGGATGGTACCCATAGGCGGACTATACGACTTCTTGGTACAGGGAGGAGACAGACGGATGTGGAGTGCTAAGGAGATGATCTGTACCTACCCTTTAAGTAGGAACCTTGGAGGATGATCCAGTAGCTGTCTTTTTCATTTTCTTCAATTGTATTGCATTTCAATTTTACTTGAACATTCCAGTTGGGCGTGTATTCTGGACCATTTTACATTCATCACTCTTTATTTATAAAGTTTACTTGGTGTTTCGTCCATCTTTGTGCTTGCTTTTTTGTGTGTTACAGGTTATAAAGGCAATGTCTTCCCAGTTTTGGGGAACTACGCCTTTTGTGTTAGTCTCCAATCCCTGTCCTATAGAAGTAGGGCTTGGGGAAGTCACTACATGGGCCCTAGGGGATGGTTTCTGACAAATTTGTATCAAAGGAGTCGGTTCTACCACAGAACAATAGACTTTAATATTTTCTGTGAAGAAATAGTGCTATGTTTAGTGGGTGCAGTTTTCAGTACAGGGAGTCCAGTGTTGGTGTGGAGGCCGAAATATCCATACACCAAGACCCTAACTTCTAACTTCTAACTCAGTGTATGAAAACACTGATTGTGTGTGTGTTTTCATTTGATTTCTTAAGTCAGCTCACCTGGTTAGCTAACCAGGTATAATCTTTTGACCGTGTCACATATGTTTATTTCAGGATTTATCCATGTAGACAGCCGGCTAGATTTTCGAGAGTTGTACGCACCGATAGCCCACCAATCGATGAGGCCTTGGTGTAGGGACCTCTCCTGGTAGAGGCACATGTGGAGGCACCATCGGTAGCTCTAACCATTGGTCCAGTGATTCCACCAGCCCTAGAAGTAGATGGTGCACACTACTCGAGAGTTTATCATGAGTTCCAACGCTAGAGACCATCCATGTTTAGGGGAGAGACAGACCCACAGGCGGCTGAGGGTTGGCTAGAGTCTAGGGTGAGAGGTTTCCGGCTGGTAGGGACACCAGCATATCTCAGGGTGATCCTTACTGCCATCCTAATATAGGAAGCAGTAGACTGATGGTGGAGCGTGATGCTCTAGGTTTATGATGAGGTGATGCTTATCTGGACAGGCATTGAGAGCATGTTTCAGGCGGAGTTTGTTCCAGCGACTTTTCATGCAGTGCGCATTCAGGAGCTACTTCATCTGCAGAAGGGAAGCATCACTGTGGATCAGTACACAGCGAGGTTCACTGACCTCTCACGCTACTCCACTGATATGGTGTGGGACCCATTCTTCATTTCCCAGACATTCGAGCAGGGACTTAGGTGAGAGATCAGGGCTTGGTGGAGTGTTCCCTTACTGAGTAGTCTCCAATAGTGAGATTCACCATAAGTCATCATGTATCAGAGTCTTCTGTAGCTGGAACCTGGAAGACATCTTAGAGGTACAAGAGGACCAGACCTATAGGTGGACGACCACATGACTTAGGGTTGGTTTTGTGAAGCACCCGAAGCGGAGATAGATATTCCAGGAGTGGGCAGTGTTTCACATGCGGTGGGTAGTGTCACATGGCTCATGACTATCCGACCCGCTGTATGGATGATCAGAAGACTGTCAAAGAACCGCCCAAGCAGAGACATAGGTTCAATCGAGGCAGTTCATAGGGAGAAGGCAGACATGGTAGAGGAGCTGTTCGGGAAGCTGGTGGTGGGCGACGATTTGAGATGTTACCGCCACCACCACCAGGAGGTCCACCCGGACTGCAGGGAGTAGCTGGCCAGGGGAGAGCTTAGCTCCAGGTAGCTGAAACCTATGATCATGGAACTCTGGAAATGATTTGAGGTATGATCTATGTCTAATCCACCACATCTATAGTTCTTATAGACACACGTTCCAGTCATTCTTTTATTTCCACTTCCCTCGTTAAGAGCTCAGTGATTTCGACAGAGTCGTTGGTTCGATCCTTATGGCTAGAGACTCTTACGGGAGCAGGTTCAATGATTAAGCACTGGTTCCGGTAGTGTGAGCTTACTCTAGGAGGTGATATCTTCTGCTGTGATCTCTTAGTCACGGCATCGAGGCCTTACGATGTCATCTTGGGTATAGAATGGTTAACTACAGTCCATGCTCAGATAGACTGTATTAGGTGCAAATTGCAGTGTGTCTACACGTATGGGACAATTTTTACCTTCACCAGCGAGAATGGAGACTTTGTAGCATATGATAGACTTTCCTGGAGGAGGGTGTAGTCGATCACTAATCAGTTGGCTAGCCTTACCCTCAGAGCTATTGATGTGGGGAGTCTAAACTATCCTATAGTGGTGGACCAGTACGCAGATTTTTTCCCTGTTGATGTCTCAGGTCTACCTCCTCGTAGAGAGGTGTACTTTTTCATTGACTTTTTTCCCCGAGACAGCACCAATATCTACACCAGCATAACCGATGACTCCCGTAGAGCTGTCATATAAGGGAATAGATTAATCCGGCCCAGTGTTTCTCCTTGGGCAGCCCCGATTTTGTTCTCCAAGAAGGTGGATGAGATCTTGAGGCTTTGTGTTAACTATCAACGCCTGAATCAAGTGACCATGAATAACAAGTAAACACTCCCGATGATTAACGACTTATTTGACCAGCTGAAGAGAGCATGGTGTTTATCGAAGATAGACCTCAGATCATGCTATCACCAGCTCAGTGTGCGAGGTGAGGATGTGTAGAAGATGGCCTTCATATGTCGGTAAGCCCATTATGAGTTGTATTTTATGCCATTCGGCATGACCAACTCTCCAGTAGTTTTCATGGGACTCATGAACATGATCTTTCAGCCATACCTTGATCGCTTTGTAGTAGTCTTCATCATTAACATTTTGATCTACATGACTACTAAGGAGAAGCATTCCTATCATTTGAGAGTAGTACTAGACACACTCTTAGAGGACTAGCTTTATGGTAAGATTTTGAAGTGCTAGTTTTGGATTTGAGAGGTTCACTTTCTAGGACATGTCATATCATAGGATGGAGTTGCAGTGGATCCAGTGAAGATTGAGGCGATACTTCTTTGGGAGCCACCCAAGATTGTGATAGAGGTACGAAGTTTCTTGGATTTGGCTAGATACTACTGGAGATTTGTGCCATTTTTCACCAGAGTTGCAGCACCACTTTCATCTTTGACGAAGAAGGGGAAACCCTTCGTGTGGTCGGAGAGATGCCAAGAGATTTTTCAAGAGATGAGAAAGAGGAAATTTAGTTCCCCCATATTGAGGCTTCTAGAGGAATGCGTAGGGTACGTACTCTGTTATGAAGCATCATAAACTGGACTCAGATGTGTCCTGATGCATGAGCAAGTAGTGATCATATATGGATCTCAATAGCTGAGACAACATGAGCAGAACTACGCTACCAATTACATGGAGTTAGTAGCAGTGGACTTCTCCAAGGTGATGTGGTGACACTATCTCATGGGTGAGCGTTTTGCACTGTACTCTGATCACAAGAGTCTCAGGTATATATTTTCTCAGAAGGACATGAACCTGAGACAGTAGTGTTGGCTTGAGTTCCTCCCGGAATATGACTTCAAGATAGTCTATACTATAGGGAAGGATAATGTTGTTGAAAATACACCTAGAAGGAGATATATTATACAGATGCTAGGTGAGGCGATGGAGTATATCACTGCTTTATAGATATCCTTTGTGTATAGAGATGGAGCAGCTTTCCTTCAGTATCTTATAGTCACTCCCCGACTTCTTCAGTGAGTCAGGGAGGCACATCGTGGGGACACTGACTACGAGAGTTGACGTGCTACGATATCCACAGGGCAAGAACCTGATGGATTTATTGAAGGTATGGAGAAATTCATCCTTGTTAGAGGATGTAACATAGTAGTAGTGTCACTTCAGGAGGAAGTATTGGGGGAGTTTCACAAACCCCCTCAAGCGGTACATCCTAGAGGGTGTAGATGTACCAGGATATCCGACGACAGCATTGGTGGTCAGGAATGAAGAATGCAATGGTAGAGTTTGTCTCACAGTGCCTAAATTGTCAGCCAGTGAAGACGAAGCATCAGGTACCAGCAGGCTAGGTTCAGCCTTTTTCTGTCCAAAGTGGAAGTGGTATGGGATATCCAAGGACTTCTTGATAGTACGTCCACGTACTTCCAGGGGACATGACCCAATTTTGGTGATCGTTGATCGACTCACCAATTCGGCCCACTTCTTACCGATTAAAGAGAAGGGTTCAATAAATAGCTTGGGACGCCTCTATGTACAAGATATTTTATGGTAACATGGAGTACCCTCGATGATAGTTTCAAATCATGATGCACATTTTACCTCCCAACTATGGAAGGGGTTTCATGAGGCTTTCAGAACACATATTCGTTTGAGCACCACTTCCATCCCCAGACGGATGGCCAGACTGAGCGGACCATTGAGACCATCGAGGAATTTCTTCGTTCTTGTGTCCTAGACTTTGGTCATAGTTGGGAGGATCACTTACCTTTGGTGAAGTTTTCATACAACAATAGTTATCACTCCACCATAGGGATGACACCTTTTGAGGCGTTATACGGGAAACCTTACATATCACCCTTGTGCTGGACTGACCTAGGGGAGTCAGCACTAGTGGGACCAGAGATGATATGAGCTACCACAGAGAAGGTGCAGATCATACAGGAGTGGATGAAGACTACACAGAGTAGACAGATATCTTATGCCGACAGGAGATGGAGTCCTCTCGAGTTTGAGGATGGTAACCATGTCTTTCTACGGGTCTCACCTCAATTTGGTTTGCAGATATTTGGCTAAGGCGTCAAGTTATCTTTGAGATTCATCAAACCTTTCCAGGTCTATAGAAGAGTTGGTGAGGTGGAATAGCGATTAGCTCTTCCACCTCAGTTTCAATTGGTGCACAACGTCTTCTACGTATCCCAACTATGGAGATACATGCATGACCCTTCCCACATCATCGATCATGGCGAGCTGGACGTCGAAGATGGGAAGAATTTTATGGAGGTTCTAGTATAGATTGAGGATGGACAAGAACGACTCCTTTGTGGATGTTTGATACCACTGGTGCGCATTCACTGGCAGCATGGGACCCTCCAAGAGAGAACATGGGAGTGAGAGGCTCAGATTCATGCTCAATATTTCTACTTGTTTACCTAGTTTTGAGTTATGGATTACAAAGAAAAATAGGCCAAGGGTGGGAATAATGTAAAGACTAGTAATTTCTATATTGTTTTTTAATATATGGTAATTTTATGAGTCCGTGATAATTGATGGTGCGTAATTCCAAGGCCCGGAGTGCCCGGAATGAATTTATGAACGTTTCTTTGGGTAAGTTTAGTAAACGTGCGAGCGGGTTTTTATAACATTTGAACCAGTACTAGGAATTTAAATCCAAGGGCACCATTGAACTCATACCACCGATATTCACTTAAGGTGACTTTCACCTTGATGGTAGATAGACGAGGGCGAAAGTTAGTTTTTCGGTTTTTCATAGAAAAAATAAAATAAAATAAACTTCATTTTATTTTATTTTGAGCTTCAATGTAGATATTTCATATGGGGTCCACCAGAACTAAACCTCCATGTGGAAGTTGGAAGTGGGGACCACCAGACCTTAACCTCCCATGAGAGGTTAAGGTGGTGGGGACCACCCTAACCATAACCTATCATGAGAGGTTATGGTGGTGGGGACCACCCAGGATTAAACCTCCTTGAAACCCCCCTTTAATTTGTAGAAACCATCAACTCCCACAATTAATGAGGGAGAGCCTCTTGACCTCTTCCACCTTAATTGTGCCAATTTACATGCCATTAATCTTTCCAATGCACCACTTAATTGAGCCAATTTAATTTAATCCAATATGAATTGTGACTACGATTACATTGGGGAAACACTTTTTATTATTGGCTATCTCTTTTATTTAGTGGAATTGGGGAGAGTAGGAGATCTTGGGAGAAAGATTATCCAACGAATAATGCTACCTCCATGAAGAACGTCGATGAATACGACCTCCTTCCTCGGAACATCTTTCGACGTAGGATGTGTTCGTCTACAATGAATCAAAGTCCGACTTCTCATGCCAACATCAAGCAACATCGAACAAGTAGGGTTTTTTATGATGTATGATTTTATTCCCTTGATTCTTTAATTCTAAAAACAAGGAACACAAATCAACTTATTATCAAGTTGATCTGTGGATGTTTTCCTTACGGGTTGGGAATAAATTTTTGCGGGAAGTTGTAGGGGTTTATTCATTATTTGATTAACAATTACCATGTTCTCCCCTACTTTTCCTTTGTGGGGTTGGGAATATAAATTATCTAAGGATTATGAGAATTTATGTTTTAAAATATCTTTCATGGTCATTATTTGTTTATATTCTTGATGAACCGCTTGTTACCACTCTAAAGGTGGAGGGTGCTGGCCAAACAAACATGGCCCGACGCCCCACCGTTCTTCTTTGTGGTGTTTCTCAAGACGGAGGAAGGAGACAATGGTGTCGAAGGTGGTGAAGTCATTGTCTGTGCTACTCGTGGCCTCTGCGACTTATGCCGCCCCCACGATGCTTTAGTGCCCCGACCGAACCTGCTCCGCCACCTCAGGCCGAACCATGGTGCATGCCGGCCACGCCCCACACTGACCGCACCATGAATCGGCCGCGCCAACTACTGGCTTAAGCTGCCCACCGACCACCCAAGTCGCCCCTGCCACGCACACCCACCATCCTTCTGAGCCGCCCCGACCGTGCCATGTCACCGGTCTTCCGAGCCCCCGACCAAACCGGCCCCTCGCGGCGCCCCGTCCGAACTGGCCCGCGCCCTCATGGCGCCCCAGCTGAATCAGACCCACGCCCTGAGCCGATCTGACCTTGGGGTGCCCTCTGATCCAAACCTCCCTCACACCAACGACCCGTGGCCGGTCCACACCCTCACAGTTGTTCAGCACCCTCTCGTCCCCCCTGCGGCCCCTCGCGGCCGGCTGGGCTGGGCCCAGTGGGCCAAGCCGAACCGAATGGGCTGGCCCACTCAACGGGTCATACCAGACCCAACAAGTCAGGCCTGGTCGACCTGAACCGGGTCTGCCCAGATTATGTCGGGCCGGGTTAGTCTGACCGGGTCGGACCGGACTCAAGCCCACTTTGACCCTTTACTTTCTTTTGGCCATATCTTTGGCACCGGATGTCCGTTTGACGAACCGTCAGTGGCAATGGTAATCTTGGAGCATGAAGGTCCCTTTGAGTATACCCCACTAGAGTTTGGGGTATATTTGAGATATGGTTAGGTTGGATTTTGGACGAATCTAACCGGTCCCTTGGGACAAAAGGCTAACAACTCACAGACCGGGCGTCTCATTGACGCGTATCCTGTTGCGTTGAAATCCCTATGACATGGAGGACCTTTGAGATACTTCTTCATGGTACTTCATGAAAATAAGATTATCGACTAGTATCTCATGGAGCGGATCCTCTCGGAGACGAGCGAGCGTAGTGTAGAGACATTGTAGCTGGATGAGACCTGACAACTGTGGAGCATTTCACTTGGAGTGACCCTTCTAGCCCAGTGGGGAGCACCTTGGTGTCACGGAAGACCCACGGTGGAGGAGCGCGCTTGGTGACATGGTAGAACCATGGTACTCGATAGGAGGAGTATCTCAGCATGCTACGAGGGGGAGCACTCTTGGTGACGTTGCTGGCCCACGGTGGGGAGCACCTCTGTGTGACATGGTAGACCCACATTACTCGATAGGAAGAGTACCTCAGTAGTCCAAGGTTAGGGGGAAGCATAGTTGGTGTCACAACAGGCCCACTATACTCAATTGATTAGGAGTTATCTAGCAACCGAGGTTTTGATAATGTGACTGGGGATGTTACTAAATGTTACCCCTAAAAAATCATGGTTGAGCTGAGTTAGTAATTTTGTGTTTTCCTCATGAATGATATGGATTACTTAATAACTTAAGTATATGTATGGGCATATACCTAAGTAGTTTTATCTGTTGATTTCCAACATCGTGGTTTATCCTTGTTGGATTTCGTGAGATCTTGAGGGTCTCGAGATCCCTAATGGGTGTCGTTATACTCACCTCTACATTGGAAATGCCCGCACCTTGTTGTGTTGGATGCAGACGACAGACATCTCTAATAGAGGCTGAGAGTACCAGGACCGGAGGGTACCTAGAGGTGGACTATATGGCTTGTCGATACATGGAGGAGACAGATGGACTTGGAGTGCTGAGAAGACGATATGTACCTACCCTTCATGTAGGACCTTGGACGATGATCCATTAACTGTATTTTCTTTTGGTTCAGTTGAATTTAATTTCAGTTGTACTTGTATTTTCCAGTGGGGCTTGTATTCTGGCCCCTTTTACTTTTAGCACTCTTTTGTTATACATTTTACTTGGTGTTTTATCCAGCTGTGTTATTTTTTATGTGTGTGTTACAAGTTATAAAGGAAATGCCTTCCCAGTTTTAGGGAATTATGCCTCTGGTGTTAGACACCAGCCCCTGGCCTCTGGAAGGCGGGCTTGGGGTAGTCACGAAACGGGCCCCAGGGGATGGTCCTTGACATTGTAGGTTGTTTTTTCTGATATAAATTCAAAAAAGAGTTCTCTCTGAGTTCCATATATCAACTTTGGACGTACACCATGGAATTTCTATGATTTACCATGACTTGAGGCTTCGGTTTTGGTGCCCTAGGATGATGTGGGTAGTTACAGAGTTTGTGTCAAGGAGGTAGGTTTTCCAGTAGGTAGTGGAAGAGATTCATTTTCATGGTGGTTTTTTTACAACACGTGGATGTCCCTAAGTGGAAATCAAATGACATTCTGTATATTTCATCAAAATATTACCCATAACACTAGAATGTTATGGTTCTCTCTTGGTGATAGTGGATCATTTGATTAAATCATCTCAATTTTTAATAGTCAGTGATTTGGGAGGAATGTATGCCTTGGCTATGAGGTACATGGATGATTTGGTGGAATTTCATGGAGTCTGGAATTTGATTTTCTTGGATGAGGATGCACATATAAGGTTATGGGTCTGGGTGGTATAGAGGCATGCCTTTAGAACGCAGTAACACCTTAATACTAACTTCTACCCCCAAGTATATGGGACGCCATAATGTATTATCCATACATTAGAAGATATGTTTCAGGTGTGCATCTTAGAATTTGGGGGGTCTTGGGTTTGAAATTTTCTTTAGTATAGTTTTATTATAATAATATCTATCACTCTACCATTTTCATGTCCCCATTTGAGGCTTCTTATGGGAGACTGTGTTGTTCTCCATTGTGCTGGTTGAATTTTGGAAAGATAGCTATTCTTGGTCACAATGTCGTGCAGAACGTGACAGAGAATGTTAAGCTTGTTATTGATAGGATGAATGTAGTGCAGGACCGATATAAGTATTATACTGATCATAGAAGGAGGTACTTATAGTTTTAGGCTTGGGACCACCTATTCTTAATGGTTTTCCATCTATGTGGGCAACAAGGGTTTAGTGAAGGGAGTATAATTTCTCCCAGGTTTTATGGGCCCTTTTCTTTGGTGGGTTGAGTTGCCGAAGTAGCATACCAGTTGGAATTTCTATTATAGTTAGAGAGGATCTATGAAATCCTTGTCATCTCTCATGTTTATCAGTATCTTGATAATGACTCACATGTCACTGATTGGATAGAGTTTGATATTAGGGATTAAATGATATTTTTGGACCATCTAGTAGAGTTCCATGATTTCCAAGAGAAGTCACTGTTTTGATAGACCATTTATTTGGTATGTGTGTTTTAGAGGCATGATTTCATAATGGGTAGTAATTGAAAGAAATATATGCAACTATGTGGCTAGTACCTAGAGTTTTTTTGAGTTTTCTTTTATCTTTTCTGCATTTTTGATGTGATATATGAACATTTTTATCAGATGAGTTATTTTCCTTGGTTTGTGATGTGTGTGTTATAATGTCTAATAAATTACAAACATATTAAAAGGTGAAGAAACAGTTCCTAATCAAAAAAAATTAATATTCATGTGATTTAACCCATGTGGGAGAGTCTGTGCCACCCAGAGTAGATAGTATCCTGACATGGAAGAAAAAATTCATTAATTCAAGTGTTTGGGATAGTGCAGTTCATTAGTTGTAGTTTTTATTGGTTTGGGATGCATGTTGGTTGAGAAGGTTGTGCAGTGGTTGTGTTGAATTGTGGCTATGTTAGAGGAGGTAATTTTTAGTTTTGGTGTTGCTGTGGAGGGTGGTTTGTGGTCATTTGGTTTTGTATGTTTGGGTAGTGGTAGCATTTGTGGTGTGGCAAGACTCTTGAGAGGAATCTCATGGGATGGTTGTTTGGACCGCTCGTTCCATTGTTATTGGATTTGGATTATCGAGGGTGGGAATATTTTAATAGGTATCTAATGTTAGGGAATATTCCCTTCCAGTCTTCTACGTTACTAGTTTTAGTTGTTGGAGGTGTTTAGTGGAGGATCCTAGTGTTTGTGGTGGAAGTTGGAGGTGCAAGGAATTGTTGCAAGTAATACATGCCATGTAAGTGGATTACACAAAGTGAATATTGATTTCATGACTCATGTAGGGATATTCATGACATATATATTTTTGTGGTTAAATAATAAAAAAGTGACATGTTTTTCAACAAAACCTAGAATCTCTTGATTATATGACTTGAATATGAATAACAGATATTGCAAATCCTCAACTATGTAATGTTTTAATGGTATCAGCCACTTTGGTTTTTCCAAAACCCTATGGGCTATGTAATTTCTCTTGTCCCTAGTGTAATAAAACATTTCATTTTTTTTGGGGATTAATTTATAATGGGAGTGATATTTGGGCTTCCGTCTTCAATACCTATTGAGTTCTCCTCTCTCTCTCTCTCTCATCATTTTTCTTACTTTATTCTTCAAGGATTCACTACAGTGATTAAGTTTTGGACTGGGGTGTGTTTTCGGTTTATTTTTCTTGTACTTTGGCTGTGTTTTAGGTTGAAACACTATTATTTATGGTGTGTTTATGGTTTCTATTCATTCCTCTTTTCCCTATGATGCACAATGTGTTGGAAAAAATTCATTCTGGTAGGATTTCCCTTGTTTCTTTTTATTATGTTTTTTATAGGAGTGGGTTTATTTTTTTATCTATGGTTTATAGATATATTGTATTAATTAATTATAAATAATTGGTTTAATTGAAATTTTCAGGTAATTTGGTCTATTTTTCATTCTTTTACAACATTCATATTATTGTGATATTGTGAATTCTACAGGCCGATGACCTATTAAAAATTGTAGTAGTCTAGGGAATTATTTGTTATGTATATGTGTGTTTTAATTCATTCTTTTAGTATGATTGTTGAGATATGACACAAAAAATAGAATTTGGTTAATTACTTGTATTTGGATAATAAAATGGTGGCCCTGTAATTTTTCATCTATTATAACGACCTAAGTAAATAAAGTGGAATGTGATAAAATCCCCTATGTAAATATGTAAAATTATTTTGATGTGTTGTGATGTGTGTTTCAGTACTTTTGGTATTCTTATGAGTGGTTGGGGATTATAGGGATAATAGTTTGTGGGCCATGATTTTGGGGCGGTGAGGTGGTGGTGGGTTGGATGTGCTTGCGGGGTGCCAAGTTTAGATTACTATGGATGAATGGTTTCTAGTGATATATGGTTTCTTTCTTCAATATTGCCATGTAAGTATTGAATAAAAGGTTTTTTAATGATTCTTTAAGTTTCCTGGGTCAGATAGGTTACTGGTATTGAAATTTTCTAGTGGAAAATTTAATGGTGGTTGTGTGATAAAATATGGATGATGATAAATAATATAACTAATGTGTATTAGAAGTGGAGGGAATGTGTATCCACATTATATTATAAGTTCTATTCACTATCTAAAATGATTGTTTAATAGGCTATTAAATGTATTTAAAGGCAGCAACAAAGTCTGGAGGTCATGGGTTGGTTAGTGATCTGTTTGTGAACCCATAGGATGGGATTCTATGATACTCTATATATATATGTATGTATACACTATATATTATAGTAATTTTTTATGTGTACTCAACTCATGTTGAGAAATATGAACCAAACACATGCATCATCACATGGTGGTGTCTTTCCAAACAACTCGATGGGAAGACATATAGATGACCACCCACTCTTCATTGCTCCCTCTTCCAGGTGAGGATGACCCAAACTTATTCGATGTGGCTGTGATGATATGTGGTATCCGAGGTGTGTTCAGGATGAGTTGTCATGTGGTGTCCTAGGTGTCATTGGGTTGATATGTGATGTGTTTAGATTCCTAGGTGTGTGAAAGAGGAATTTTATTTGAGGCCTATGTGTGTGTGGTTAGGATGTTATGTAATGATCATGTGTGTGGAGGTGGGATGTGATGTGGTATATTTGGAAGAGGTGGAAGCACCAGGACGTCTGCCGTTTGGGTGTGAGAGAATGTAATAAATGAGAAAGTGATGTGGGGTGTCCTATCATAGATGTTCGTTACTTTATATTATATTGCATGACTTACTTTATTTTATTAGTGTGTCTTGTTGAGGTTGGTATTTTTAGTATGCCTTCTTAGGTTCTGTTTGGTTCTTATATTTTCTCACAGGTGCATTAGTATGTTTCTATGAAATGTTCATGAGAGAATTTGGTCTTCATGTTGAGTATACTTATATGATAACCTTATGTATATAAAACTATTTTTAGGTATCTAATAGTATTTCATGGAGTGTAATGGACTTTTCTAGCTCATATCCATGAAAGATGATGGCTTGTTCCACTAGTATTACAATTGGGTATTTTCTTTTGAGATTTTTATCTGTATAGGTTCTATTTATAAATGCATGTTGGGTGGTTTCAAATTACCTTTTATATTATTTCTCGGAGTTTTTTTATGATTTATTCTATATCTTGATCTTTTTTTCTTATAAAGGTTAATTCCTCCCATATTTTTATTTTTGTACACCCTTGGTTATAGTCTACAACCAGGGGTCTACTTGCGGTTGTACTCAGGGTGTCCATATATATCTCCCCACATAGAAGTATCTTTGAAGGTAGAGGTTATGAAACCTAGGTATTGTATTTTAATTTTATCATGTAGTGTCTAGGATAATAGAGATTATAAAACATACATTGAGAAGTATTATAGCATTTTTAATCTAAGGTGATGTCTTTATCTACACTTTATTTTAGCCATTTATATGTGATTGGAATTATTCACTAGGTGAGAGGTTATTGAGTTTTATAAAACCTTCATTTATATAATTTATATTCAATGTTTCTAATTTGGAATGATATTTTAATTGGTTTTCGCATTATTTATTTTTATACCTTGTAGAAATTTTATTTTAAATTCAACCTAGGCTCGATGTAAGTAAAACTAATTTCAAAATAGAACTAGGTTCTTGATGAAATTTTGTAACATCATAGTATTGAAAATTAACATTTTTCATGGTGTGTTTTAGAAACCAAATGAAATTGTATTGTTTTTTAAAATATGTTAACATTATAATTTTTCTAGGATTTTTAATTAAATAGAGAAATTTTCCATTGAGAATTATTTTCATTGTTTTCTAATTTCATTTTGTTTACATTTTTATCTCTAACATACTAATATGATTTTATGATAAGTTATTATTTAATAATTCCTCTTTGGTCTTCTTTATTATTATTATTTAAACTAGTTAGTGTAAATGGGTTTTTTTTTGGTTTTAAGGTGTATTTCTTTCAATTTATTAGGTCAAAATAAGTTTTAAAAAAGGTTATTTTATTGACATAATAATTGTGTTAATGTTTCTAAACATATCATAGAAAACATAGTTAGGTAATTTTATTATTTTACTGTCAATGTGGTATCAAATAAAATTTATAATTTTATGTAAAGTGAATGGATTGATATCCCTTATTATTGTCTTGTATGAGATTTATGGTTATATGATATGTTCATTGATTTTATAATAATGTGTTTTTTTATTAATGGGGAACCTAGAAACTAAGTGGGATATGTCTTTATGTGTTACTCATATATTATATGATTGAATTAATAATTGAAAAACAACTCGATTTAATTAATCATGGAAACCTTGATTACTACCATAAGGAAGACTTGGAAGATACCACACAAACTAACATTACTTTGGTATAGATATGGTGAAACATTTTGTGGATTACAGTTTCCGTCTAGTCAATGAGTATTCTCTCCCATGACTTATAATATGACCCACTAAATAAAAGTTACATTAATATGAATATGGTGACATAGGGGATTTTTACATTCCCTATAAAAATTGGAAATTATATTTAATGTATCTTGTATGAAATTGGATATGATAGGTTCGATCATTTAGATAGTACAAGGATCATATATTTTGAAAAGATTATCTTCCAATGGTCCACTTACATGATGTTGTACACATTTAGTCTCTTTTATATTATTTTCACATATTAATTTTCCGGACTTTAAACTATCCTTTCACATAGTATAACATATTTTAGTTATATTAATAAATTTATTATACTTTATTCACACAATCATTATTCCATTTAATTTTTGTTATCCAATATGTTTTCATTTTGATATATTTCAGTTTTATTTTAATTTTGATAATTGATATTTTTTCATGGTTTTAAGAGTTAATGTTGATGAAATGATATCACCCATTATTTATAACTATATCTAGGTTTTAAAAACATTTCACTAAATATATCAAAAACTTTTTTTAAGTTAATTGTTTTTCAAAAAATCACTTCTTTCAACCAAAATTATTTGTTTGGTTTATTGAAAATATTAATGATGAATATTAGACATGAATTAGATTTAATGAATATTATAATATATGATATTTAAAAAAAATATTCCAATATGGAATTAATATATTTACATATCAATGGAATCACTTGAAACCTTTAATTGGTGGAATCCAATTAATCATTGGGATCACAATCATCATACACAACCTCATGTTTGAAAACTGAGTCTAATATTAATGTGAAGCCCTGGGTTCTTGAGAACCCCCAAAACAATAAATATTTAACTCCTCTCTCTCATAGAGTGGGTATATGTATTGAGGTTGGATGGTGACCAAGGGTCAGAAGGACACTGCATATTTGTATTTTGATATTCATATTTCCATTTATTTAAACTATTTACCATGTATGTATCATCTATTTCGGCTTTCATGTAATTTCATATTTCAATTTTCATTCATATTGTATTCCATTTATATTTGGTGTCTATGTGATGGATATTTTAAATAACAGTTAATCATTTCTTAATGTTCTTGATTCAAAATATATTGATTTATTTTTGTATCTAATTCATTCTTTTTAAAGATTCATGATAGATTCTTGGTATTTTAATGCTACATCTTTAGTTTTTTTATAAACTCATTAACATGTTCAATTAATGGATTCTCAAGAACTAATTTCCATATCATGGGGATTTATAATTCTATTTTTCCGTTTCCGTTGTTTTTGCTCGGTTCTTAATTGATTGGTGACCCTTGATAGTTCATGGAAAAAAATCACATTTCAATGCCATTTTTATTAGAAATGAAATAGTAGATTGGATGTTAAAACATTTAAATTGAAGAGGACAGTGAGGGGAGATTCAATTTAAATCTATATCATTCTAATCCTCATGTTTCTAAAGGTGGTTTCAAGGTGAATTATGAATTGTGGACTCCATTTCATTTATTAAGTTATATTATGATTTAATGGCATGGTGTTATGAATTATATCGAAATTATATATATATATATATTGTGATTTATCATGTGTTGGGTTGATGATGTGAGAAGAACTAATAGACCATTGTAATATCACTTTGTATTAAAAACCTTGTGGAATTGGAGCAAATGGTTTTAATACACTCTCAGGGTGAAGTGACGATTGATTCAGGGTCCTCAAAAAATCTAGGAAGAATAGGTACAATGACTGTCCCCATATCAAAATTTTTTTATAGGCCACTTCTAATTATATGAATAATTGGTTACAGGTTTTAACCCTTGGTGATTTATTAAAGGAAGTTATTACGATGTTTGGTATCAAGTTATTATTTTTTTGAGGATTTTGATGAATCTTTTTATTACTGGGGTTCAAGTATAATCTTAATAAGTGATTTTTAAATGGTTTAAATTGGACACAATGATTAGTATATGTCAGAAATGGAACTTATGAAGGCATTTTTAAATTAAAATTTGAGTGTTTTAGAGTATGAAATTAATAAATAGGTATTTTAAGATAAATTGAAATAAACATGATGTTTTCCAATTTAAAATATATTCAAATACAGATTTTTTAAATTGAAATGATATTTTGAAGTTGAATTTTGAGATTTTGAATTGAGTATTAGACATTATGAATATAAATCTGGATAATAATTTTAAAAGAATATTTTTTTTCATTATTCATTTTTAGTGAGGAGAAAATTTTATATATTTGGTATGTCAGGTACATTTTAATTAGGAAACATGTAATTTTCAATTTTAATTGTTCCTCATAGAATGTTTGGATATATCAAGGGATATTCCAAGAATCAGTGTATCATGTAGTTTGAGTGTGGTATTTTTTGTAATAAAACCTACCTAAAATAAATATGGAGTGGTTGAGATTAACCCATATTAGGGATTAGTGATGCCTATGTAATTTTTGAAATATATATTTATCACCATTAATGACATTAAATTGTGAATTTTTATAAATGTATTTTCATATATTCTTACTACAGTTGATGATGTGACCACTAAGACCATCATGGTAGTGTTTTCCTCATCATGGAAAGCTTTGATGTGTCATTAATATACCTAATATTTCGTACGGTGTCCTATATGATGTGAGAAGTGAAAAAATGAATCCAATAAATGGATTCATTATTTTCTTTAGTGGAAATTCCCATCCTATCATTTTCCTTTACGTAGGAACCAATATTTGGTGCATTTAAAGTGTTATTAAATATTGAATTCTATTATCTCTTAATTTAAAATATTCATAACAGTTATGATTTTGACCTATAATGTATTTCGAGATATTCCATGGATAAGGGTATCATAGCTGAGATCTGTATAGTTTGATTTTGGATCACATTTCAGGTGTTTCCTTTTTTTCCTTTCATCTTATCGCTTTGTTCAATTTTCCTGGCTATCATGTTATATCATATATTGGTATTTATTAAACCTATTTCAAATCTTGAGGATGTAAATATTTTTTTGTATTGTGATTGATATACCACTTGGTTTATTACTCCATTATAGAAACCTCATTTGACGGTTAAAAAGTTCATTATAGTTGTTCCTTAGATTTAACCATGTTATTGCAAGTCATAAATGGGTGGAAACCAATTAGAGGTCTCTCCTAAAAATTAAATCATTCATATTATACGTTTTTGTATTAGGTTTTATATGGATAAGGATTTTTGGAAATCGTTTAAGTATTTGAAGTGTTTTTTATCAATTTTCAGCCAGTCAGGGATTGTAAGGGAATTGTATCTACCAAGGTTCCAAATAATTTCTATTGAATCCCCCCATGTATTATCTTTTAGTATTTACTTAAAATTTATTTTTAATTTAATCACATTTTATTGGAAGAAATTTTTGTGGTGGGGTCAATTATCTCACCCCAACCTTCATTTTATTTATTATTTAATTTCATCTTATCTTTTTCTAATGTATTTTTTTCAAGATTTTTTCTAGGAATTTTTTATGTCAGGTGGTTTTACTGTATGTCGTAAGGCTACACATGGATATTTTAAACCATGTGACCTACCTATTAAATCTTTTAATATTTTTCAACGAAATACATAGTGTTTCCATGTTTTTTGTAAATCCATGATACTAAATGATGCATGACACCAAGACTGATCGAGTGTCTGTGGAATGGTTGGAGTAAGGTTTTGTAAACTATATATCCATGAAATTAAATTTACATGGTTTTAAAAATATGGAGATTCAAATTATAGCCTCCTAAAAATAAAAAACATGAGCCCCTTCAATCACTTAATTTTAAAGAGGCGTTGAAAGGAGATCTATCAATGACTCTACAAATTATTTATTCATGGATTTCTATAGTTCCTTTTATTCTATATAGATTTTATGGGGTTTTTATAAATTTCATGATTTATGTATATCCCCTTTATAATAAATTATTCTTCTCATTTATAGTCTATTTTTGATGATCCCTTTGTATTTTTTCTAATAACATGTTATCATTGGGTACTTAATGATTTTAAACCCTTCCTTGGAGACAAATTCTTGCATTGTTTTTTGAATTAAACTTGTTTCTATTTCATTTATATATTTTTCTCAATGTGATTTTATTTCACATCTGTTCTTTAGGTTATTGTGAATTCTATGATCATAAATTATATAAAATATATTTAGTTATACACATTTATTATATTTTTTAATTAATTTATTTCATTTGAGATACTCAACCTTTTCATAAATGGGTTTCTAATAGAACTAACGTTTCATGTAGTTAAAAATAAGTTCATAAGACTAGTTGTTTCATTAGAAGATGTTCTAAAATATTATATTTCTATATTGATGTTTCAAAAGGGGTTTTTAATACATCTAATGAATATAGAATGTTTTGAGGATTTTCATAAGAAACTAGGATTCATGTAGTTGAATCTAATTTCTAAATACCTATAGTGTTTGATAAAATACATCAAAATATTTCTCTTGAAAATTATTGTTTGAAAAGGGTTGTTAAAGATATTGAATAACCATGTAATTTTTTTACAAAATTTACTAGAATAATAAATATAAATTTTCTAATTAATGGTAGAAATTTTAAATGGGTATAAATATTTATTTGTATTTCATGTATATTTTATATAAATTATGCATCTTACAATTTTATTTGATTTTATGATATGTTAGGTTGACTTCAATGACTTTTGGGCTTCCTTATTAAATTAAATGGATATGTTTTTGGTTAAATAATGATTCATTTTTTATTAAATGTTTTATGTTTGATCTATTAGTTCAATCTAGTTTTATAAAAATAAATTTCCAATGTTTTGAAATTTGATTTTATGTTTTATGTGTAACACCATGAACCCACACTTCATTATTACATGCTATAAACATCATTTGATTTTCTATAAAACAATGTGAACAAAATACACAACAAAAAAACACAGATAAAGAACTTTTCCTATCAAGGTTCTTGAGTATTAGATAAGAAAATACATATTTTTAGAGCCTTCTGAAATGAAAAAAAAATATCTACTTTTCTATGTGCTCACTAACTCCATAAGTGAGGTTTTCCATCAAAGATTTCTAAGATACAAGTGAAAATCATTTTAAAAAATGGGTTGAGAATTAAATACCACCTTAATGGGATTTAGGAATAGTGAAAAATATTGTATGAAATCCCCGTTTTCAAATAACTTTTGAAAAATACATTTTAACATTATTTGAAAATAACTACAAAAAGTAATTTTAAAAATAAAATAGAAAAATATCATTTTATTTATTTACGATATAGAAATATTTAAATAATTTCAAATTACATACACTAAAAAAATTATTACAAAATAATCTACTGGTTTTTTTAAAACTATATGAACTATTTTAAAAAAAATTGGGGTCACCTGATAAATTAAAGGTATTATTGGTCCCACCAACATTCCATATGATGGGTTCACTCAACAATTACCTACCATATTTTGAATATTAATTTCCCAAATCTTATAAAAATATTTTAATATTTCTTTACATATATAGTTTTACTAAAGTTATTATTTTTCAAAAACCATATAACATAGTAAAATACATTTACATGTTTATATGTTTATAAATGGTTTAATACGAAAACACGAAACAAATGATTCTCATCACCATCAGAAAACAATTAAATACATTTAATTTTAGTAAAAAGATAATTAACATTCATGTATTTTTTAAACTCATATAATCCTCTTCGAAATAAATTTTCTATAGATGAATTAATTTTCCACTTTATATGTACATAAAACAATGACTTAATAAAAATTAAACTGATACATGCATGAAATGTCCTGTGTTTTAAAATAATGGACATATTTATAATATAAATGAAATCAATGAATTGTAAATCACTTTTTTACACTTAAAATTAAAATCATCATTAATTAAAACATTCTATAATTTATAAAATACACACGAATTGATATCATTCAAATATGGAAAAAAATATTTTGATAAAAGAAAATTTAATCTCGGAAATATTTTGAATGATAAATTAAATCTTAATATCCTATAAAATTAATTCACTTATTATAGGGTCTTAAAAATATAAGAACAAATAAAAATAGATACACATATTGAAATGACATTGAAAAAAAACCACTTTCCTAATATAACTGAAATACTCTAGAATATACATATATATTTATTTTAAAAATAAATAAAATAAATAATTTTAAAAAGGAATTTCCATTAAAAATAAAATTTCAAAGGAATTAAATATTTTAAAATAAGATAAATAAGAAATTAGTTACATAAATTATAATTATAGTGAAATAATTTTCAAAAATAAAAAAAAATTAAACCCCCTTAAAGTTCATTAAAATTGATCAAAGAGAGTATATAAAAATATTATTTGAAAAAAAATGTAAAATAGAAAGCATAAAATAGTAGAATCTATTAAAAATAAATTTATTCAATTAACGTTAAAATTCTGAAAAAAATTATATAATATAGATAAACTATTTTACAAATAAAAAGGTTAGAAATAATTATTTAAATGCATAAAAAATAAACAGTTTCAAAAAATATTCAAAATTATCTCTTATAATTAATTCTGAGAATTAATATAATAATTTTAGAATAATTATTTAAAAAATATATCCCTTATAGAGATAAATTCATAATATAAAAATATAATTCTCAGAAAAGAGCATAAATAATATCCTACTAGAATGAAATTAGAATAAATATGTAATCAATGTTAATTATTATAATTCAATTTATATATAATATTCAAATTAAACTCCTTGGAATAAAAAAACTCACATAGGTAAAAATATAATTAAAAATTATAATTTAAAAATATATAATATTAATAAATTTCTCAAGAAAATATAATTATTAATAAAAAAATGAAAATATAAATTCTCTTATATTAAAATGAATAATTATTCCAGACTACCTACTACCAAGGCACGTATGGTGAAAATATTTTGGAGACTACCATTATTCTTCTTCTTCAACCTTCATACCCTTTTCTATCTCAATATGATACTCCCTTCTCATGAAATAAACTCCAACACAGTCTTATATAGCAGTTCCCGTTATTTCTAATAAACATAATATTTTATAGATATATATATATATATATCATGTTTATCATCATCCATATACAGCCAATATAGAATCAATGAATCAGATCAAAAAATATTTTGATATCAAAATTAGTGGTTCTCAGGTGCTGCTTGGTGAGAAAGCATATATGGGGAATTAATACATTGAAATTTTGAGATTCAGATGATATATTTTATATATTCATTTCATTGAAACTATTACAACATGATGATAAAAATAAATTCATTTCTTTCACCTATTTTATTTTTGGACTAAATTCATGCTTCTTCATGACGCTTTTTAGAGACCAGACCAAAATTGCTTGAATAGTTGACATCACAAATGAAGATCAATTTCAAATTATGACATCCATTTTAGAATATACTACATAACCAACAATTATATCACAATGAAGGAAATTCAAGACAAGAAGATGTCGAATGATGAGGAAAATAGATAAAATGGACAAAACATGGACTATTAACATAATATAATGGAGAATTAAAGAATATAAATAAATGCACAAAACCTACTTCCAGATCTATAAAAGGACATGCCACTGGATGTCAAATCTATATCTAAAGCCTAAGTAGTGAAGCCCTCTTCTCCTGAAACACCTATGCAACCCAGATCTAGATGATGACAGTCATCAGCATTCGAATCTAACTCATGGTGGGCTTCATACTTCATTTGAGATCAAACATCATCCACAGTGCCACACAAACCCCTCGAACTCAACTAAGATTTTCACTCGACTTAACAATTGTACTGGCACCTCAAACTAAACTCCTCAATTATGACTAATCTCATTCATCTTCGACCTGCTCATGGTTCAACTCCTCAAAGTCCTCAATGATCATCTACCTAACACGTCATCTCTTCTAATAAAAAGTGGTTGAGACACTTAATTTATCCATTTTTCTTATTTTTATGGATTTTAATAGTTTTAGTAGTCCTATTTCATTTTCTTAATAGTTTCATATATATATATATATATATATATATCTGTGTGTGTATTTATACTAAAAATTAATGAAAATCTATAATAATTTATTTATTATATCATTTATTTAAGTACCATTATTTTATTTTCATATTCACATATAGATTATAAAATGAATTTATTAAATGAAAATTTTTCATAATATTTTTATATATAATTCATCTAAAAATTTTATATATTTTTTATATTCTTAAATGCATAATTTTAAATTTCATTATTCCAAATAATAGTCACATATATATTTTTATAAATTAAATTATTATTATCACTTATAACTTTTTCAATATGAGTATAAAATTTTAATTACAGTGATAAATTTTCTAGAAAACTAACTATTAATGTTACATAATAGAATATGATTTATATAAATTTATGTATTTATAATTCTAAATTATTTTATTTTAAGTGTTCAATTGTAATTACATTAATTAATTTATTAATTAATAATTTTATATTGAAAATATTATTCCATGTTAGTAATTTAATAATTAATGAAACATGATTATATAATGATATGTTTTTATCTTTTGTTTACATGTTGAGTAATTTGATAAAAATAAGTAGTAAAAACTTTTCTCGTAAATTTTCATTATAAATCTTCATAGAATTATTTATTTATTCTATTAATTAATAATTTAATTTTTATTTACAATTATGTTTTACTGCTATTTAGCTATAAATATGTAATCAAAACATATATCAAAATTTATTTTTGTATAATTAATTTATAAACAGACTATTTAAAAAATACCTATCTAAAAATAGAATTACTATTTAAATTTCTTGGGCTTTTACAATCTCCCTCCCCCGTATGATTTTTTCCCTCACAATTCATTCATCGAACATGATAAAATAATGAATTTCTATCCTCATAATTAGAATGAATGGACTTCTAAAAGAACGTAATTATCTATAAGTTGAATGAAAAACTATATCATATTGATTTTTGTTTTACTCAAATGATAGAATCTAATCTCCAATTTTGTCTAGACCATTTCTCCAATAACATATGTACAACCCCAAACCTGTGCTTTTGGATTATATTATATATACATGATGTTTATTTTTATTATAAAATAATCTTAAAAATTAAAAAATATTAAATACACACTTTGAACTTTTCTGGTCTAGGTTCTAGAAAATTATAGAATAACTAATTTATTTTTATTTTTTGTGTAAAGAAAAGAAAATACATAATTTTATGAACATTGAATAACTCTTTTAGCTAATTCATCGAGCTTATTACTTCTAAGATACCATTTAATATCATTTTAAAACATGTCATGTGCAATAAAGTTTCCACTGTGGGGTTTTAAAATCACTGAACAAACATTTATCAAATTTCATTTTTTAAATAAATTATGAAAAATAGTTTTGAACATCCATTGAAAATATAACATCCAAAGGTTTTGAAAATAAATATTGAATTCATGAAACAAAAATCACCTAAAAAAACACATTTTATGATATATCCATTAAATAAAACTTTTCCACTTCTTTGTTTTGAATTATGAAAAATGGTCATCTAGAGCTGTGATCAGTATGTCATTTGAAGCTAGTTAGAACAGACATTAATATTGGTGAATAGTAACATACCCTTATGAATATTAATATGAATAGTTATATGACCATTATGAATATTAAATAATGATATTATTTTATTTTCTTAAGGTAATAGTATATTGATATCTTAGTTAATTTTTCAATGTGATCTATGACTAATTATACCTTTAATATTGTTATTTTGGAATTAACTATTATTTTATTTAAAAATTAAATTAATAATATGTAGAAAATTATTTGGGAAAATGGAGTTTATTTTTTAATCCTATACATCGAAAAATGGTTAGGGTGAATTTTTAGGATTTTTCTGAAATTCTTAAAATTTTGATTAATAGTAAAATACTGTAAAATACCATATATAAAAATTATCAATTAAATACACTATTTATGACATCATAAGTGATGTATGTCCAGTTGTTTTGAACTCACAAGCACTTATTACTATTATGAAGGACATAAAACCATACTATTGGTTTTCTTGAGGGAAATAATAAAATAATGAATAAAATATTCAAAATTTACCCCTCTCCTCCACTATAAAAACCCCCTCACTCCCACTTCTCCTCACTCCTCTATGACTTTATAGTCCTCAATGTTATTACAAATTACCCTTCCCTAGTCACTCCCCACATCCAATAATCTCTTGGCCTTTACAAAAGACTGAAACCCCTTCCCTTAAAGAGGTTCTCAAGGAGGTTATTACAAAAGGTAAATCATCATTCTTTTTCATTAAATTTCAACTCAATTTATCTTATTTTCTTATTCAATCCTAATCTAGACTGTCCAAATTACCATTATTACTCTATTATTATCTATATATTATAATTATTTCATGTGAATGGAATAACCATCATCAATATTATTACTCTCTCTCTCTCTCTTTATTTTATAAACAAAATCATCGTCTGTGATGTTCCAATTTACAACCTCTATGGATGATGAAGTTTTTTTCTGAAATTTCTCCTTAATTACTGGTCCTAAAACCATTTTTGTGGTTTATACACTATATAATATATTTATTATGACCTATATAATATTCAGTAACTAGTATACATACATATTATTAAATAATATGACCAAACTAGTTCGGAATAATCCAAATACCACTAAAATAATCAAAGTGAATGTCATCTAAATTTTATCTAAAGATTCATCCTCATGCCATGAAACTAAAAGATATAAATGAAAATTAACACCTATTTATTTTCATAAATAACATTTAAATTTAATTTTGGAGATTTACATCCATTCCACATGAACTCTAATACATAAAAACAAGGGAACTGATGATGAAAATCAAGAAAACACAAACAATGAAATGACAGAATTCAATATTATAACTAATAAATAAAGTCATAATGAAAATAATAAAATCATTATAAACTAAATAAATCTCAAATTGGTTCTGAATTAATTTATTAACAAGTCTAATTTCATATTCTTGGGAATTAAGTTCAAGAGTGGAACACACTGAGACTTAAGTTAAGGGTTTTCCACACAAACCTCCATTTTCATTCGGGTAAAATTTATTGTCTAATTACCTCAATTAAATTATATTTTATTATTATGTACTCCTCATAAATTACGTTTTAGTTTTCTATATATGTTACCAAGCCATGTACTTCATTATTTTATGGGGATTTACATGTTTTAAAAGAAACTTTCATAATTATTTCTAAAATACAAGACCGATTCAAGGGAATGTTTCAAATACTTACCTATATTCAAGGTCACTCTATTATATGATTATGGAAACTATTTTATTTATAAAATAAAAAATTTTATTGTGAAAATACTATCTTGCTTCACTTTTGATTTTATATAAATATTTTTCCAAAAGAAGTCTTATTTTCAAAGTAAAAGAGTTTTTATCTAAAGAATTACTCGATGATTTTATAAGTGTATATTCATCTATTTAAACACACTTGTTGATTCTTATGTATGATATAATCTACCATATTTAATTGAATATTTTATTATTAGTTTCAATATGTATGTTCTATCCTAAAACCATTCACAAATTTACTTTTAATGGTTAGTGTGTATGCTTAATGTTCTGGGAAAGTTATTTACATTTCATATATTAGTTACAATATGAATGTATATGTTGTTTATATTTATACATACTCATATTAGGAATTAATTGTTCTTATTATGATATGGGTGGGGCCCTCTATATCCCCTCTATTTATTGATAGGTATCATGAGACAAATAGACGTGGACTTAGCTGAGGACTTTCCCAATTCAGGTTATGGTTTTGGCTGAGGTCTTAATCATTTCTAGACGTCTTGGTCGATGCCCTGAAAATATGTTTCATAATTTCCATCATATGGACTTCCCTCATTATTAAAATATTAATTTAATTCTCTTATGATTATTAGATTATTTGAATACTCATTATTATGTTCTAGTATGAAATTATTTACTCAGCTCATATTCGTGCCTTAATGTGTTCAAGTTTATTATTTGTAAAGTCATGTGTTTTAATTTATTCACCATGCCAAATGTTTATGTTTATGTTATCTTCTTCTATATTTCTTACTCATATGTTTCATTTTCCAATGATATGAAGAAGTAAGTTATGAGTGACTTGTAGGAATAATCTAGGAGGCATGTATGTTTCTAATGGAATAATTTAGTTTTGTTTTTCATTTCATGATTTAATATTGATATTATATATATATCGTGATTCCAAATCTAATAATCTATTCATTCCTTTGGTATATGAATTTCCAATGTAATATAATTGGGCACTGGTTCTATGTAACTAGGGTTGTGTCCTTACTATTGGTATCATAGGAAGTTTAGTATAAAACCTGGAAACTGGATTTATAAAAATGCAGATTAGGGATCAAATCCCTAAGATAGTGTTTGAGGATAAACGTACAAGAACATCCAGGTATTTTTGTAAGAAATAGATTATGTGTATATTTCTAGAAAATACATCCCTTCCTGGATATTATAAGTGGACAAGGTTTTGGAATAGATGTACCTAGGGGTGAGAAATTCAACAAAGAGATTTGGTCTTGACCCAGGGTACCCTAGAACACAGTAATGGGCCTTACTATGCACCTGGTTTGACACTCCTGGGGGATATTCTTAGGATAATTCACATTTTCTTTACAAGCCATTATGAAGGATTTAAATGTTATTTTTTCCTCAAAAAATAATTTTTGTGATTATGGGTTTAGCCTTGCGTAGGATTTCAATATATGCTATGTATTTTTCTAAGTTAAGATTATAAATTATTATTCATAACCTAATCTAGTGTATGATATTTTCTAGGAATGGTGTCTAGTGGAAGAAATGAAAACCGCATGAACAAGTGTCCCCATGTAGGGATTTCCCTATAATGCAAGATAATGATGTTTGATCTAGTACTAGGAATGGTGCAGAGTAGCTTATAACTATATTGGGACATATTACTCAGGCTATGAACAATAACCCTACCATTATAGAGCATCTGGATCCACCAAATAGAAGAGCACTGTTAGATCTCTTTATGCAACAACAACCTCCATCATTTAATAGAACTACAAACCCATTTTCTATTGAGAAGTGGATAAGTTCCCTATAGAATATATTTATCACTTTGGGATGTAATATAATAGAGAAGGTTTTCATGTCAGTTTATCGTCTATCAGGAGATGCAGATCAGTGGTGGTCGTTATTCTATAACACTAAGGATGAGGAAGAGATATAAGAGATGGAATGGAGGAACTTTATGGAAATATTCCTAGATAAATACTTTCCTCATGAATATCGAGTGGATATGGAAGGGTAGTTTCTAAAATTGAGGCAAAAGGAAAATAAGAATGGTGAAAAGTATGAATCATTCTTCACAAGGATTGAAAGACATCATGTGGACTACTTATGAAATCCACAGCAAAAAATTGATCGATTCTTTCTTGGCCTAAATACATTCCTTTTGCGGTTACTATTCTCCCAAAGTTTTTCATCATATGAGGATATATTTTCATGTTCTATCAATACATAAATATAATTCTATAAGTCTTATAACATTAAGGGAAAACAATAGAAGAATATGGTTGTTGAAAAATATGAAAAAAGAAGTAATGAAATGGGGAAGAAGGGAAGAGTTTAATTTCCACCCTGTGAGAATTGTGGAAGGAAACACCCAAGTGCCTGTTTAAAATGAAAAGAAGTATGCTAAAAATGTAGATATAATGGCCATCTCACTAGTGATTGTAAGGGGAATAAATAATCCATTAATGTTTAATGCTATAATTTTCAGGATAAGGGACACTATGATAATGATTGTCCAAAGTGTCAAGGAAACATGAACCAAAAAATGAAAATGTGGAAGGGACATGGTTATGAGATCACAACTGCTGATATTGAATTTCCTAATGATGTGGTAGTAGGTACTTTAATCCTTTCCTCAAACATAGCCAATTATTTATTTGATTCTGGATCATCGCATTCTTTCATATCTTCCCATTTTTCTAAGAAAATTTGATTTTTCTAGTTTGATTTAATAAGGTAATTATTGGTCAAAACTCCTAAAATAAGTATCATTGCAACAAAGTTGTGTCAATAAGTCCCCATTATGGAATATAAATGTACTTTATCTTCTGATTTTATTATCATACCCATGATTAAATTTGATATAATCCTTGGTATGAATTGGATTTCAAATCATGATGTTCAAATTTATTATAAGAAGAAGGAGGTTACAATTTTTGAGGATAATGTGGAATCCCTTATCTTTTGGGTATAAACATCACCATTTGATTCTCATCTACATCCAACCCCATTAGCTCTTATGAATTCAATTATTTGGGAGGAATGGAATGAAATAACTATGGGTGAATATGGGATTGTATAAATAGAGGATGTACCTATTTTGAAAGAATATGTTGATGTCTTTCCAAGGGATTTACCTGAACATCCTCTAGTGTGGGAAATTGAGTTTTCTATTGACTTAATTTCTTAGTTCAAGGCCCATGTCAACAACCCTTTAATGAATGGCCAGTATAGAGATAGTAGAACTGAAGAAAAAACATGAGTAATTGATTGATAATGGATTTATTTTCCTTAGTGTTCCTCCATGGGGAGCCCCTATTATTTTTATTAAGAAGAAATATGGATCTATGAGGTTGTGCATTTAATATTGGGAGATCAATGCTATAAAAACGAAGAAAAATTATCTCATACCTTGAATTAAGGATTTTTTTATCAACTTCCTAGAGCCCAATATTGTTTGAAGATTGATCTTCGATCTAGATATCATCAGTTTCTTGTGGGGAAATAAGACCTTCCAAAAAACATTTAAAACCAGGTATGGGAATTATGAGTTTACAGTAATTCCTATTGGAATGACTAACGCACACTCTATTTTCATAGATCTAATTAATATAGTTCTCAAGAAATATCTTGATGACTTTTTGGTGGTGTTTATTAGTGATATTTTTGTATACTCTAAAAACTAGGATGATCATGAAGATCACATGAGAACTATTCGGAAGACTCTTAAAAGAAATGAATTATATGGGATGTTTAGAAAGTTTGATTTTTGGCTTCAATCATTTTCCTTTATGGGAAACTTTTTCACTAAAGATAGAATATCTATTGATGCTATGAAGACAAAGGTTGTGCATTAATGGCCTACTCCAACGAACATAACAGATGTACAATGTTTTATTAGTTTTTCAAGTTAATATCATCATTTCATTCAGAAGTTCGACCATTTAACCAACCCAATGAAAAAGCTTACACATAAATGGGTTAAGTTCATATGGAAAAAATAATGTGAATACTATTTCTAAGAATTGAAAGGAGATTAGTGAATGCTCTGATCCTAACCCTACCATCAGGGAATGATGGGGCTGTGATCTATAGAGAGGCATCAAAGAAAGTACTTGGTTGTGTCCTTATTCAGAATGATAGAGTTGTTGCCTATGAATCAAGGAAGATGATAATTAATGATAAAAAATATACCACTCATGATCTTGAGTTAGAAAGGGTAATCTTTTCTCTGATGATAAGGAGACCTTATTTTTATGTTGAAAAATGTTAGATATATACAGATCACAAGATCCTGAAGTATATCTTCTCAAAGAAATAACTCAACATGAGGTAATAATGATGGATTTAACTACTGAAGGATTATGATTGTACTATACACTACCACCCAGGAAAGAAAATCAAGGTAGCTGATGCATTTATTAGAAAGTATCATGGGGTTCTCAACAAAATGGGGATTGAAAAGGATCCTATGTACATGGATAAAGTGAGTATGATTATGAAAATTATAAAAGAAGGTGAAACATCACCAATTTTTTATTTGGTTGCCCAACCCTTTTTATTAGAAAGGATTAAATGTTCTTAGCCTAACGATGAGAACATTCAAAAGAAAATTAATTCTGTGAAATATGGGAAGATGGATGACATTGTGTGTGAAGATGGAATTCTGAAATTTGGGAAGAGGATTTGTGTTCCAACTATACGCAAGATAAAAAAGAAGTTATTGGATGATGTACATAGTTATAATTTCCCTATACATTCGAGTAACACTACGATGTATAGAGATTGGAAGGAACATTTCTGGGTGGAAAACATGAAGAGGGAAATTGTGGATTATGTATCAAGATGTTTAGTATGTCAACAAGTGAAGGATGAATTGAAACATCCAAAATAAGTCATAAAACCTCTACATATTCCTATTTTGAAATTGGATTAAATCCCCATGAATGTTTTCACTATATTACCCAAAACTCCATGTAAGAATGATGCTATTTGGGTAATTGTGTATCGACTTACAAAATCTTCACATTTCCTCACTATAAGGGAGGATTTTCCACTAGAGCGCCAAACAAGAATCTCTATCAATGGTGTTGTGGGACTTCAGGGAGAACCTATCTCATTTGTGTCTGATCATCACCCAAAATCTATGAAAAAATTATGGAAAGGTCTTCAGAAAAAATTGGATACCGAACATTGATTGAATACTTCTTACCACACACAAACTGAAGGTCAATAAGAGGGGAAAATATAAACCTTAGAGGACATGTTAAGATCATGTTCCCTTGACTGTCATGGTATGTGGGATCAATACTTACTTTTAGTGGAGTTTTCCTATAATAATAGTTTCCATTCAAGTATTCAAAGGGTGCTATATAAATCATTGTATGGAAAGAGATGTCATAAACCAACTTGTTGGGACTAAGTTAGAGAAAAGAGTCTTGTTGTTCCAGATCTTGTGGAAGAAAGAATAGCAGTGGTAAAGACAATTCAAGGTCATAACAAAATAGCACAAATCAGACAAATGTGTTATTCCGATAATCGAAGAAAGGATTTGGAATTTCAATTGGGTGATCATGTTTTCTTAAAAGTATCTCCATAGAAGGGTGTTATAAGATTTTGGAATAAAGGGAAACTAAGCTATAGGTACGTAGGCCCATTTGAAATTTGGGATAGAAATGGAGATGTTACCTACCATTTGGCTATGCGGCCTAGCCTGTCCAAAGTACAGAGTGTGTTCCATGACTCATTTCTGAGAAAGTACATAGGGGACCCAAAGCACGTCTTCACTTATGATGGTATATAGTTGGAACCTGATATGTCTTATTGGGAAGAGTCTATCCATATTCAGGACACTAAAGAACAAGTGTTGAGGAATCAGATGACTCATCCTGTAATGATACTTTGGAGAAATCATAAAATTGAATAGGAAACATGGAAGCCTGAGGAGCTTATGTTCAAGTCAAACCCAAATATTTTTGTGATGTAACATTCTATGAATTTCAAGGAAGAAATTTTTAAATATGGTAGAATGTAACACCCCAAGGTGTTGAAAATAAATATTTAATGCATGAAAAACTGAGGCCCTGAAAAACAACATATTTTATAATATAAACATTAAATACAACTTTTCCTCTTCTATGGTTTATATTTTGAAAAATGGTCATCTAGAATTGTGATTAGTAAGTAATTTGGATCCTGATAGAACAGACTTGATTTTTTGTGAATAGTAACATACCATTATGAATAGTATTATGAATAGTAAATAATAATATTATTTTATTTTATTATTTTTATAATATTTTGAAATCATAATTGATTTTTTAATCTGATATGAAACTAATTATACCTTTAAATTTTTTATTTTTCAAATTAACTATAATTTTATTTAATAATTTTGTTAATAATATTTAAAAAACTATTTTTGAAAAATGGAGTTCATTTTGTAATTCTTGACATCAAAAAATGGTTTTGGTGAATTTTTGGGATTTTTCTGAAATTATTATATTTGTTATGAATTGTAAAATATGGTAAAATATCTTATATACAAATTATCATTTAAAAACACTATTTATGACATAATATGTGATGTAATAACACTTGGTTTAAACTCACATGAACTTATTACTATTAGGGGTCACATGAAACAACATCATTGGTTGTCTTCAGGGAAATAATAAATTTATAAATAAAATATCCAAAATTTACTCCTCTCCTCCACTAAAATACCCCCCCCCCCACTCCCTCTTCTCCTAACTATTCTAAGCCTTGAAGATCATAAATTTTATTCCAAATTACCCTTCTCTAGTCAGTCACCACGTCCAAGAAGCTCTTGATTTTTACAAAATACCATCACCCCTTCCCTTAAGGAGGTTCTTGATGAGATTATTAAAAAAAGGTAAATCGTCTTTCTTTTTCATTTATTTTCATTTGAATTAATATTATTTTCTTATTATCTCCTAACCTCCTATTTTCAAATGACCATTATTACTCCATTATCATATATATAATGGAATTATATCAGGTGAATGGAAGAACCAACATCAATATTCTTACTCTCTCCCTCTCTTTTATTTTTTAAACGAAATCATCGTCGATGAGGTTTTAATTTACAGCCTTTGTGGATGATGAATTTTTGTTCTTCAATTTCTCCTTCATTACAGGTCGTGAAACCATTTATATCATTGAAAAAATATATAATATATTGATTATAAACTATTTAATATTTATGAACTAGTATATGTACATATTATTAAATCATATGACCAAACTAGTTCCTAATAATCAAAATACTGGTAAAATAATCTAAGTGAGTGTCATTAATATTTCATCTAATGATTCATCCTCATGATGTGTAACTAAATTATATAAATTACCATTAATAGGTATGTATTCCCATAAATAATATGTAAATTCAATTCTGGATATTTAAATCCATTCTACATGAACTCCATTACATAAAAACAAGTGAACAGATTATGAAAATCAAGAAAACGAACACTTCGGAACGATGAAATTCAATATTATAACTAATCAATAATGAGATAATTAACATAATAAAATTATTATAAAATAAATACATGTCTAATAGGTTCTTATTTAAGTTATTAATCTGTCTAATTTCATATTCCATGAACTTAAGATCAAGAGAGTAACACACTCTCACTTAAGGTAAGGGTTTTCCACCCGAACCTCTATTTTCATTCGGGTTACTTTTATATTCTAATTACTTCAATGAAATTCTTGTGTATTATTATGTAATAATCATAAATTCTATTTGAGTGGTCTATATATGTTTACCAAACCTAATCCTTCCTTATTTTATGAGGAGTTACTCATTTTAAAAGGAATATTCAGAATTATTTCCGAAATACATGCCCGATTCAAGGGAATTTCTCAAATTCTTACCTATTTTCAAGGGAACAATATAATCTATTTAAGGAAATAATTTTCTTTATAAAATCACTCATTATATTTTTAAAATACTATATTACTTCACATATTTTTTTATACAAATATTTTTCCAAAATAACTCTTCTTTTCATAGTAAAATAATATTTATCTCAAGATTTTCTCGATGTTTTTATAAGAGTATCATCATATATATCAAAAAAATTGATGATTATTATGTATGATGTCATATAAAATATTTAATTAAATGTTTTATGATTAGTATGACAGTGTATGTGCTATCCTAAAACCATTCACAAACTTAATCTGAATAGTTAGTGTTTATTCTTAGTATTTGGGGAAAGATATTTACATTTCATATGTTAGTTAAATATGAATGTATATGATTCTTATGTTTCTACCCGATCATATGAGGAATCATATGGAATTATTATATGATATTTGGGGCCCAATATATCCCATCGATGAATCGGTAGGTCTCATGAGACAAATAAAGGTTGACTTGGACGAGGTTGTGCTCAATTTGAGATATGGTTTTCACCAAGGCCTTAATCATTTTTAGAAATATTGGTTGAGGAATTAAAAATATATTTACGAATTTATAGAATATTTACTTCCCTCATTATGAACCAAGTAATTGAAATCTCATGTGGTTATTCTACTAGTAGAGTACTCATGATTAGGTTTTATGAAGGAATTATTTACTCAGCTCATATCTGTGCCATAATGTGTTCAAGTTTTTTATTTATAAAGGAATGTGATTTCATTTATTGACCATAACTAATGTTTATGTTTATGTTATCTTCTGATGTATTTCATACTCTTACAGAGCATTTGATCCTATCCCTTTATTATTTTTTATTTTCTGAGGATATGATGAAGTATGTTATGAGTGACTCGCTGGCATAATCTAGGAGGCATTGATGTATATAATGGAATAATTTAGTTTTATTTTTAAATTCATGATGTAATGTTTAAATTATATATGTATCATGTTTCTAAATCTACTAATTATTCCTTCCTTTGGGATACAAATTTCTTGTAATCATGACAATGTAATGTAATAAGGCACTGGCTCCAGGCAACTGGGGTCGGGTCCTTACAGAAAATACCTTCAAAAAATATATTTCAAAGTATGTTTGGAAAATATAATTATATTTATATAATCATTGGAAATATTAAAATAAATTGAAAATACTTACACTCAAATATTGCTTAAAAAATAAAGTTATTTTTTCTAAAAACAAAATGACAGCTTTTGAAAACAAAAACATGGGGCTACTTGATATGATAAAGGATATCTTGGGCCTACCAACATTCCATGGGATGATTTGAATCACCAATTATCTACCATATTTACAACTCTAAAGTCTCAGATTTTTTAAAAAAAATATTCTTTCTTCATAAATATATATTTAATGGAGTTTTTTTAACATTATAACCTAGTTACATATATATACCTATTTATATATTTATATGAGTTTTCCTAAGAAAACATGAAGCAACTAAATCTTGTCACCCTAAGACATTAATTAAATATTTTCAATGTTATTGATAATATAATCATCATTCATGTATTCTCTAAACTCATCAAATCCACATTGAAAATAATATACTATAACAAAATTTAATATTCTCTACATATATACATAAAATAAAGACTCGACAAAAATAAACATATATAGGAATTAAATGTCACCAGTTATGTATAATATCTATATCTTATAATATAAATGGCATCCATGAATGTATAAATTATTTTAAATCATAAAATTATAGTCTTTAATACATACAACGTACTATAATTTAGAAAATAAAATAAAATGTTATCATACAAATATAAACAAAATTATTTTGATCAAATCAAATTCAAACTATGAAATTATTGAAATGTTAAATGAAATCTTAAATTACAATAAATGTAATTCCATTATTAAACGGTATTAAAAATATAAAGACAAATCCAAATAAAACTCCACATAGAAAAATATTTAAAAACACAATTTATTGATCAATATGAATATGTGGATAATATATATATATATATAGATATATATATCTGAAAAATAAATAAATGTAATATTTTTAAAGTGGAATATCCTTTAAAAATAAAATTTTAATGGAATGAAATATTTGAAAATAATATAAATAAATAATCCCTTATAACATAAATTATAATTCTAAGGACATAATTTTCAAAACAAAAAATAAAAAGAAAACATCCTTATATATTCTTTAAAAATAAATTATAACATATATAAAATATTAGTTGAGTTTTTTAATATATATTACTTGAAATAATAGAATCACGTGAAAATAAATTTTTAACATAAAAACAATCATTCTAAGAACTTTTATAGAATACAGATAAACTATGTTATAAATAAAAATTCATGAAATAATTTTTTAAATGCTTGTAAAAACATTATTTTTAAAAATAAATTCTTGTAAATTAGTTCCAAAACATAACTTTTATAATTAATATCAAAATTTGAAAATATTTAATTTTACAATATATATCTTTTTCATAAATAAATTCTAAATATAAAAATATTATTCTTGGTAAAGAGAATAAATAATCACCACTTATAATGAAATATGAATAAATACTTAACTTAAATTAATTATTTTTATTCTATTGAATTATTATTTTCAAATTAAATTCCTTAAAATAAAAATAAATTCTTGTACTTAAAAACTAGGAAAAAAATTCATAATTTAGAAATAAATAATTCTATTATATTTCTCAAGAAAATATAATTTTGAATACATGTATATATTAACATAAATTTTCCGATAAAATAATATGAAAATTGTTTTTAGAATGCCTACAACCAAGGCTAGGAATGTGTTGAAATTATGAATATTACCATCATTCTTATTCTTCCACCTTCACACACTTACCTCACCCTATTAGTGACTCTCTCATCATTAAATGATCTCCTTTGAATTTCCCTATATAGAAATTTCAAGTACTATTAATAAAAATTAAAAATGGATATGATTACCATGTTTATCGTCATCGATATATGACAATTTCATATGGAGAGAATCATATGGAAAAATATCTCAATCTCAAAATTATTAGTTCTTTGGTGATGCTTGTCAAGAAAGAAAAAATAGGGAAAGTAATACACTACACTTTAGATATATGGATGATATTATATATATATATATATAGTTTATTGAATATTTTAAAACATGACTATTAGAATAAAATTAGTGGTTGAACCTATTTTTTATTTGGACCAAATTTAAGATTCTTTGGACCAAATTCAAGATTCTTTGGGAAGCATTTTAGAAACTAGAAAAATATATCCACAATTGTTGACACTTTAAAAAGAGTTCAATTTAATTTAATGAATACATTTAAAAAAATAATTTTGTAATAAAAAAAGGACATCATAAATAAGGAAATTAAAGATAAGAAGATGTCGATGAATGAAGATAAGGAAAAAATGGAAAAAATATACTATCAAACTGATTTAAAGAATATTTAAACACTAAAAATTAAATTCAAAACACCTACATGTATATCTATAAAATGATCCAACACCAACAACTGAATCTGCATTTGAATCCTGAGCGGTGGTGACCCATTTTCTAAAAACACGGAACATAGCCCAGATTTGGCTGATGATGCTCATTGGCGTTCAAATCCGACTAGTGACGGCCTTCAAACTCAATTTGAGATCGAACTTCTTTCTCTGTGTTGGCTGAACCCCATGGATTCAAACAAGATCTATATTCAAACCTTTAACAATAGTCACACCTCAAGCTCGACTCCTCGGATTAGTCATATCTCGTTCATCTTAGAAATTCTCACCCACATGAGGAGATTCTCTAGATTATTCAACTACTATTAATTCAACTCTTTGATGTCCTTGATGAGCCTCTATTAAACTAAAACTCCATTCAATATAAAATAGTTTCACAGTACTCGTTTATCTAAATTTTTCATTTTTTTATTTTAATAATTATACTAATCAGAACAAATTTTTTTATAATTTCATATATATAAACTTATACTTAAATTCAATAAAATTTATAAATATAAAAATTTTAATTTAGTAAATCATTAATTTCTATACCATTATTTGGTTATCATATTCCCATATATAATTTTAAAATAATTTTATTAAAAGAAATGTCTTTATTAGATATATATATATATATATTACATTTTGAATTTTTTTTGGTTTATTATATTCTTAAATTCATTATTATAGATTCCATAACTCAAAATAAAACTCACATATAAATATTTCTTGTTAATTAAATATTAATTTTAATTTATAAATTAATTAATGTTAGTATATAATTTTAGTTACTATTATATATGTTGTACAAAACAAATGTTAATTTTTCTTTATAAAATTTTATTTATATAAATTTAAGTATTTATATTCATAAATCATTTTCTTTTAACAGTTGAATTAAAATTCGTTAAAATTTTTAATTAAATAAAATGGTTTATAATAAAATTATTATTTAAAGATAATAATTTAACAATTAATGTTACATTATTATATTAAAACATATTTTAATTGTTCTTAACATGTTGAGTAATTCAATAAAATTAACTCTTAAAAAATATTTAATAAATTTTCATTAAAATTCTTCATTTATTATTTTATTTATTTTATTAATTAATAATCCAATATTTATTTACAATTTTGTTTAATTATTTTTTATTTTATCATATTTAATCACAATATATATCAATGTTTATTTTGAGTTATTTAAATTATAAACAAAATATTAAATAAATATGTCATTACAGATGAAATTGCTATATAAAACTATTGAGATGTTAAATTTTGTATAGTTTTGGTAAAAAAAAATATGGTATTTTTATGTTTTTCTTATCAATGATATTTAAATGGACTAGATGGAATTTTATATAAATATAATTGATTAATCTCTAGAATTATTATCATGTTTGATCTTGGAGGTTACATGAGAGGTTTTATGTGTTCTTGAGAATGGGTTGTTTTGAAAATATGGGTTCTTGAAAAAGAAGTGGGGGTGTATTTTGATGTTAATAGTGGGTTTTTAAGATATAATTTATACTCATATCCATTTATTTGAGCATTGGATTCTTGGGTATGCTGGTAGGGAAGTCCAGGACAAGTATCGCCTATCTATTGGTCACACTCTTCCTAGCCATAGATAAACCCATACTATCTTTTTGTCACTATTATATGTATAGGGTTCCGAGCGTCGAGGTATTTAGAATTTATGGAACACTCCCTAATAAGAATTTTGTATTTTGGTGTAACCAGTTCCATCATTGAGATACTATGAGGAACATAGAATGATCTAGCCTCATCTTCCCTAGGGCCTCTCAAATAATGTTTCATATTTTATATATCATTATCATATTATTAGAGTTTGGTACTATATTTCATTTTAATCATTTCATTGAATGTATGTTATTATTCTTAATTTTATAATTTTTTGTCAATAAAATGAGTAACTATTATTGCTAATTTATTTTGGTCTTCTTATATTTATTCATTTCAATTTTTTTAGTTTTATTATTTATTGCATAATTATAAATATGTATGATTATTTTTGGAGGAAAATTATAAATAATAGACATTGAAATTTATTTCTAAATTTACCTTATTAATGTAGAATATTATTTCAATATATCATAAAAAGGGATTTATGTGCATGTATTCATGAATTAAAGAGCATTGTCTCAATAACATGGTATAGTTTCTAATTATGTAAATGTTGAATTCTAATTTTTTAGTTTTTAAAAATTTATAAAAGGAATTAACTTTAAAAAAGGTATTTCAAACTATAATTTATCAAATTTACGATTAATTTAATCACATGGACACATTTATCAATGGAATCCTACCAAGAATTTATCTCAAAACATTCATAGAAGAGTTAGTGTATATAGACTAGTGTTTTTCATTATATGTTTGGTCATGGGATCATTAAAATCCAATCTATGTTTCCTCAATATCTATATTAATATTTGTAAAGGGTTTTGTTATTGGAAAGGATTGCGAACTCTTTTCGTGTGGTGGTTTTATGTTTATAATTTGATATTTGACTTTATTTTTAATTTTTTTTATTTCCAAATATAATTTGGAAATTTCAGAAATGTTGGATTTTGGAAATAATTTTTTTGGTTATGTGGTAGTTATTTTATGTTATTTTTGTATTCAATGGATACTTATCACTCTATTATTTTTTTATTGGTTGTATATATGACAAAACTTATTTATTTAACTCTATACTAAAGTAAAACATTTTTTCTATTTATTCAAGAATTTCAATAATTTTATGGTACATAATTATTCATATTTATTAGGAAATCCCATTTCCATGTGGGATTATTTGATTACAAATATTATGTTGGAAAATAATTCCCCTCATGCCTTACCACAAGATGGCACAAGTGCCCCATTTAGGGGTAACCTATGTTCGTTCAGGGCATAAAATATTAATTTTTTTTCTTTTTTTATTTATTTAATTATATATTAATGTGTCAATATCCACCATTCATTAATACCTCTATAAAAATACATGGGTTTCCAAATTATGGTTTAATATATGAATATTTAATGTCATATATTTATTGATATTTTTTATCAAATTAATTTATAAGAACTTCATAATTTTTTTATTTTCATTCAGTGATTCTTTATTTGAATGATATTTAATTTTATGGATCCAAATTCAATGTAAAAATGATTTCCAGTACCATTATTTATTCATGAAAATGATTCACCATGTGTCTAGGTGATTTTGCTTGGGATTTTGTGGGCATTAAACTTCTGAGAGCTATGCTAATTCCATATCTCATTGAAATAATAATTAAATAAATAAAGAGTGTAATATTCTCATTAAAATGTAAATCCAATAGTGGTCTTGTAAAAGCATCTAATAAATTTATTTCTATTAAATAATTTTACATAGATTTTAATTTTCTCTATGTATTCAAATAAAATAAAAAACTATAGTGCACCACATTATAGGGACTTTCTTGTGAAATTTAATGTATCATAAGTGTGTTTTATAGGATTATATGTAATAAAAAACCTATTCTTGAAATAATAAAAAACATCATCCATAATGAAGATATTTTTACTAAATCCATTCCACTTAAAATAAACATCATCATAATATTTTAGGGAAAATATGGAAAACATTAACCTTTATCATCAAAACATAAATATTTTTTTTCTTAGTTATGAATTTTTATTTCGTACAACACCTTTTTTGATACTCAAATATAGATAAAAATAAAACTAATTTTGGAACCATAAATTCCACATAAAATATTTTATGGTTCAGTAATAGGAACCCATGGAAAATTACCACTAAAAAATAAATGGAATTAACCTTGTAAGAAAAAAAAACATCACTAAAAAATATCATTTCACAATTCAAAGCTTATTTTATGAATACTTATATAAAATATATTCCATGTTGTAAAAATTAAATCCAAAAGAAAAAAAATGTTCAAAAATCCCAAAAAATCCTTTATACATCTAGAAATATATAAGGTAACACACAACCACTAATAAATATTATTTTCCAAATGGTAATGATTATAGCAAAAAACTCCACCAAATATATCTTGAATGATTTAAAATTAATTAAAATTTCAATAATGAGAATATAAATTAACATAATAATATCCTTATTGGATAATTTATTTTTCAACATGATTAAATCACTTGAGAAAACCATTCACTAATGTATATAAATTAATATTATTAAACAACCACCCATTAAGTCTACTACCAACCCCATTTATCCAATGAATTATATTTATAAATAATTCTAAATCAAAACACATCCCCTTTGATAATATAGAAATTACCTTTCATAATAACAGTTTCACCAATATAGAATTCAAATGTCTCCCGTATATTTTTCTTTCTCCGAGGTCCACATTATAAAAGTATAATGTGATAAAAGTTTTCTACTACATCGTAATCTCAATATTACTCAATATTCACAAATAGGGTCACTCCCCACAACAAAATAAAAACATCTAACCACTTCATTCAAATAATATATGGGTTGATTTCACCCTATAAGTAATATTATTATTATAGGATGTCCTCTTTCACAGAAACTCTCGACTATTACCTATATATACATATATGTAATTATTGTGTATATTTCCACCAATACGGAGTATAATTTTTTTTAGAAAACCATCTTAATAAACTTCTCCTTCCATAATGGGGATCATTATCACTATATCACAATATCTCCAATTTTATTTCAATATTATATAACTATCGATCGATATGGTTTTTTGATATTACTGGATACCCACTTTCTGGGACTCCTACCTCTTAAATCCATGTCCTTAACAATAATCATGCCAAATTACTATTTAATATCACATAACACCATCACTTAACTATCCAAATTATCAATATCGTAATCATAAAGGCTAATTCAGTGATTCAGAACTACACCATCTATTTGTTAACCAAACCTACAAAATTCACCCCCTCTAGAAGAATTAAAAGTGTTTTTTCCTTCTAACCATATATTACATATCACAACAATGCCTACATCATATACAATGGTGTGAAGGAATATATTTATATCATGTGAATATTCCACAATATATCCTTTATTTTATATATATTTTTCATCAATGATTAATTTTTAATGTATTTATTTTCCTTATATATTTGGAATAAATATTTCACACAAAATATTTACTAGTATTTTAGGAATCATGATTCACTACCAAAAAATCTGTCTATTCACCAGATTATCATATTAAAATTATTTTATAATTGAAACTACTGTTTGGCCTGATTTATGATATGGAAGAACCTCATTCCATTGTGGTATGACTCATGTCAAATATTTAAAATCCCTTCACATTTCACTTATAAAATTCCCTATCACATCCAAACCTATATAGGACTCCAATCTAACCTAAAATAAAATAAAATTTTATAATCCAAAAATGGCCCCCAATAAGGCATGGTTTGGTTTTTGTCGCAAGAGTATATCATCATACACACATGAAAGGCAATACTCATTCTGAGGAATAATAACAACTCACCAGAAAAAAATCATAACCAAGCCACATTACAAGAATTTTATATATAAAATTCATTTTAATTGGTATAATACAATTACAATGGAATAAAAAAGAACAAAACTTGAAACCATAGTTATACCTATATCAAAATATAATGAAACCAACCAAAAAAATAGAATGTTTTTAGATATAATCCATCCCAGTACCAACAACATAAATTATATCAATATAATATGATAAACATTATAAATTGTTGGTTTTAAAAAAATACTATATAGGTTCCACCCAAAACATCATATTTTTTAATGTAAATGATTAGTACTAACCTACCCTTATATGAAACATATAAATTACACTTTATAAATAAAAAAATATCACTCAGAACATGAAAAAATAACTTCCCCCATAATAATTTTCCTATTCTATGTTATCATCATGTAGGGATCTCTCTATAAAGGTAAAATAGTTGGGTAGCTTTGTATAAATAGATATAAGAATTGTTAATGAGCATCCTCCTATAGGGAAAAATTCTCCCATCCCTGAACTCCATGATTAATCACCTACTTCGAATAAATGGTTTGAAAATTCCACTCATTTGGATGTTTATGATGACAAGATGTTCACCTGCAGGTATTCTCTATACCGAAAAGTACATCCATCCTAATTTAACAGTTTGAAAACCATTGCATAGTATAGAAATTATCAAATTATAGATATCTATTAGAATATATTCTCTATTACTTAAGTTATATCATAATCATAGTGTTAACAAATCTCTATTGTATTTAATTATTCTGATAGAAATAAAAACATAAGGGCAGTAGCTATTTTTTGGTCTCCACCAATAGATACACTCCCCACATGAACATAAATCTTACACACCATATACTAAAAACAATTAAATAATACCACCACCACCAACACATTTAATTACACATCATCAACATTATAAAAATATTGATTTAAAACTAGATATAGAGACCCCATAATCAATTATTTTAACACCCCAAACACATCTACCTCAATAAAAAAATAAATTTATAAAATGAAATGGATTTTATTGAAAGAATAAGTAAATATATACCATGAATAATTAAATTTTAATGTTTATTTTGAATATTTCATCTAAATTTTTTTGAAACAAATCAATTTGGATAATATCAGAATCCACCTTTATTAAAAAAAACAATTTAATAATATATGGAAATGAATTTTGTTATTATGGAATTTTAGAATAAAGAATAAATAAAAAACTCATACCATAATTTTTAATAAATTTTTAATATTTATAAGATCATAGGAATTAGGGAAAAAATATAGGGAATTATTAAGTTTAATATAATATGATGGATAAATTATGTTGTCCTTACTATACATACACCCTAGTTATATTCTCCTTAGAATCCTTGAGTGGTCCTTCAATTAGAAAGAGAATAATCATTAACTAGGTTTACTCTCACCAATAATTAAAAAACTTGTTTCACTTTTATAATTTTAATTCACACTTAGATTCCAATATACTCCAATTATTTTTATGAAAATTAGGTGGCCAAAAATTCAATATAACAATATAATATCCATTTTAATGATCCTAAAACATCTACAAAATTATTGAACTAATATTACCCATGAGTATTATTATCCAACATATATCAATTCATATAAAGTAATATAAATTAACATGTATGTAAAATTTAACTAATGGGGTAGAACCTCAATGGTATAAGAAAAACACATGAAATGTTTTTTATAACATTCCTAATGAGCCATAACACTTTGAATGAATTAAAAAACACATAATATCAATTTAAAATAAATATGAGGAAACCATTTTTGAAATATAATCTAATTATTACATAATAAAAATACATAATAAATTTAACAGAACATTTCCATTCTTGTAAAATAGAATAATTATTTTTTATAAGTATTTGAGTAGAATCAAATTTAACATAGCTGGATATTGAAAATTAAATAATGAAATCCTTTTCATAATTCATCATCAACATTTCTTATATGTATTTTAAATGTAGAAAACCTATTTAAAAAAGATAAATAACCTATTATTTATTTAAATAAAATGGAAAAAACCTACTTTTAATAGTTGGGAAGACGACACATTCATCAATCATTGATAATTTTATGTTAGATTTGGATTTTAAAATATTATGGTAATAAAATGCATAGGAAATTAATGAATTCTTCCTTGAAATGGAATAAATATACTCTCCCATATAAATATGTTTAAGAAAAACATTAATGAAATAATTTTTTATAGCTGGAATAATTTAACATATATAATAATTATGGAAAACATAAATTTATTAATGTTCTTCCAGGAATATAGATTAATATTTACATTGAATGGGGGATTCTTATAATCCATAAACCATGGATGAAATGAGAGGGGTGTTTAGGGATATAACAAAATATATTTATATAATACTCCAATAGCTATGTTAAAAAGTCACATTTATTCTTAAATTTATCTAAATATATAAAATAACATTTGAGATATATATATTTTTATTCATTATTCTAATAAAATATGTTTAAATGATCATTCCATATTAGAAAATAATTTTAATATCATATAATAATAATAGTCTAACAAAAAAGAGTACCTATCATGATAGATTGATTTTATAAAAATATAAATAATATAATATAACCCAATTCATAATTATTATAAAATAATATATATAAAATAACATCACTACAAAATCCTACAATTTAATCATAATTTGTCTTAGGTGGTCAAGACATGAGAAATATTCCAGGATAGGTAATTGGAAAGTATGACTCTTACGCATGATTTCACCAACCATGAACAAACAAAACGACACGGTATATATTGAAATTCATACTCTGCATAGTTATATTTCATGGTTTCCTAATCCATGAAATGATCATGCCTCACCAAATATTTTTTTTATTTGAATTTTTCTTTATGAAAAAATTGTATTATAAATAAATACATCTAAAATAAAATAGGGGTCATATATTTCTCCCAATAATAATTATCCCCACCCCCATAAACTCACCCACAGTTTTTGTTATTAATGAAAATATCACATTTAACAAATTAGTATTTATCAATATAAAAAAATATATCAACATAAAAAATATATATTTCATTAGAAAAAAAATTGAATCAAACACACAACCATTAGTATTTCATTCCCACATGTGTTTCTCGTCTCCATATTTAAACACATTACCATTTTTGGACTCAAAAGATGTGATCTATTATTGTTTCCTTTTTTCAGATTAATATCCAAAAATAGTATAATTTGAAATTTAATTTTTTTTACTAAAATAGAAAATCAATTTGATGAAAAAACATTTTATATCATATAGTCTGAGTTTAATATTTTTTCTCTTAAATCGAAATAATGACATGGAAACCCATGAATAAATGAAAATAATGATAAAAAAACTAATGGAAATACATGATTTCATTGATACTTCTAGAAAAAAAATTACGAAACATGACATTAAAATCATTTCCTAATTTCTTATAAATTAGATTTTATAACAAAGAACCGCCAGAAAGGTTTCCCTAATTTAATACATCATAAATAATTTTTATAGATTTTATTTAATATTTATAAGGATGTAAATGTTCACACAAATCGGAAATTAATTTTATTTGAAGTTATATTTCTATCTTATTTCTAATGTAGATTATTTATTATGTACAAGTAGAATATAATTGATATAAAAGTTTTCATATTGTCAAATGAGTATAAAATATTATTTTTTGAACAGTATTCATAATATAAAAAAATAGTACATGTTTATATAACTGTGAATCAATAGTATAGGATATTATTTAATAATGGATAATATTCATTCTTATGATTCAAATTTTACAAAAATATACAATAAAAAATATTTACACTATAATGAGCTACATCGTTACTTAAAACCATGGCATCTAATATCAATTTTTAAAATAAAAACAAGTATTTATTGAAAATTAATTTGGGATGGGTTTTTATAATTTTATTGACAAATTTTAGTTGGGAACATCAACCAATAATATATATATATATATTACACATGATTTATATTTTTGATACATGTTTCAATAAATTTTTACTAATAAATCACACACTTCTATAAATAACATCAAAAATGCAAGGGATATTCATCCACTCATTATCACAAACGAGCCCGGTTACCCTGGTACCCAGATAACTGAGTCAGTCTTTACATTAACTGATGTACATTCCTGATCCCCATGGGTTGGCGACTAGCACCTGGAGTCATACAACATACAAATGGGAGCGATTTTTCCACAAGAATTCAAAATAAAAAGATAAAATATAGTATACATATCAATAAGAAAACACCATAGGGAGTAAATGTACAATAATACAATGAGGAATAAAATTCAAATTACTAAAACCCAATGTACTAGACATGAATACAACCACAAGGTCTCTAAGGACACAACTCACCATGTGCAAAACTTAACATCTTGATGCACCTCCAAGAGATCCCTTCCCATTGCTCATGCCTGGAAGGAGAAATTCCACAAACACATGAAGGAAAATGTAAGGTGTGAGCCTAAGCCAAGTAGTATACCACTAAAGATTCCATAACAGATTCTAGATATATATTACCCCAATAAGAGATTCCATTTTTTAGAACAAACATGTTTGAAAATTCAAAATCATATTTAAATAAAACATGCCATACAATTTCAAAATGATGGAAAATAAATTTAAAGAAAATTATTTACATTAAAAATGATGGAATATATCTAAAACTATGGCTTAAGTAAAACATTTATATAAAAAAGTTTATATAAATTCAGAAGACATGTAAAGTATTCTAATCAAACATTGGCTTTCATTTGTATCAAAAATATAAATAATCAAGTGAGCAACATGGTCATCTGCAAAAATGTATGCTAGTATTAACAAGCTATAGGATTACACACTCTCTCTTGGAACTCAAAAAAATGTGTATACACACATCCATATGAAATTTTCAAAAGGAGTGTCATCACCAACCTATTGGGGAGGTGACCCTCTTCATGTCAGTTTTAAAACATTTTCGTAACGTACAGTGTATCTGAATGACTCACTAACAACCTAAGGCTTGCATACTCTCTTACAATATGAGAGAACTATTTTAATATTGCTTAAACTAAAATCAATCCCATTATTATATTTCAAAAATGATAATTTCATTCCATTTAAAACCAAAATAGGTTTTATTCAAAAAACATGCTTTTTCACAAAGTAAAACCACTGGGTTTCTATCAAATCATTTTACATCATTCGGATGTTTGAAATTCATTCTGAACTAAATCCATCTTTTTATACTTCTTTTTCCGAATTAAATTAAACCATTCAATTGAAAACATTTTCATACTATCCATAAGTTAAATTCATCACATTAAATCAAACAATTACTATAAACCCACCCCAATTCAATAGAATGAGGGGTTTTACAAATATCCATTAAAAACCAATTTCATATCCTATAATTGATTAGAGTTGGGTTTTTTTTAATGAAATTGAAATCAATATTAAGTGGTTGAATTTAAATTAGTAATCGAAATAAATCAACCAATACAATGGTAATCAATTTGGCAAGTCAGAACAGAACCACCTACCTCTTTCTTGAAGAAAGAAACTTGTAATGACACCCACAATGAGAACTAAGGTGGAGTAAGTGAAACAAAACCTAGAAGAAAGATCCAAAACCATGTGTCACACCCCAACCTATGTGATTTATTTATTTAATTAATTTTTATGCCTTTAAATATTTTTTTGGGGTTCGGGTTCAGTCCCGGATTAATTTCTTTGAGTTATATTAAAAAGTGAGTCTTTTTTTTCTTTTTGGTGTTGACGACATTGGGCGCACAGATTGGAAGCCATGTGGCTTCACCCTGGCAACTGCATGACTGACCGTTATCCAAAAATGAAAATAAGTAAATGTTCTAATTAAAAAAATTATTAATTATTTTGTCTTTTAAAACTTTTATTGTGGTTAAAAAATTTATTATTATTAAAAGGAATTAATAATTTTATTATTTTCATTATTATAATAATAATTATTATTACTATTCATATTATTATTATTATTATTATTAATTAATTAAAATTTTATGTATATTTTTTATAGGTTGGATTTATTTTTTTATGGTATCTGAAGCTCACATAATCTCTCTCTAATTAGAGACCCCCCCCCTTGTGTGTGGCATGAACTTTTCAGCCTGCTACCACCTCCCCCGTAGCATCGCTCTAGCCTTCGGCTCCCTCCCTTGAAGAACCTATACCCCTACTTCCCAACATCGACACTTCATTATTCTTGTGGTGAATTCAAGGCTCCCTTTCCCCTTTCTATTCAAGAGAAGATCACCTACCACACCTCATCAGCCTCTCTGCCTCCATGTCATTCTTCCCTCCGATGGCCCCCGGACGTTGTCTTCTCCCGCTCTGTTCGCAATAGCACCACCGTCCAACCTGACTCCCTCCTTAATCAGTGCACCTAGAACCCTCCTCTGGGTCCCCTCGCCCTCACCTTCGTCTGGTCCTTCTAATGCCTTGCCTCAGGATGACTGACCCCTAGCCTCCTTCTCTTCTCAACTCGATAACGCCTCCCCCTTCCTGCTATGTTTTTATTTTTCCAATAATCCCAATAGCCAGTGACCCCACCTCTCTTGACCAGCACCGTCCCTATTCCAGTAAGTCCAGCTAGTACTGCGACCTCTTACTGGTGCACCGCCTCCTTGTGGTGCATTTCACCCCCTCAGTATAATCCTTTTATTTACCCATTGTTATTTATTATGTTTCAGGGTTTTAATTAATGAAAGGTTATTTTGGTAGGTTTATAATTTTTGAAACCCTGATCAGGAAGTGTTGAGTTTGTTTTTTCGTTGTTCTCAGTTTTATATACTCTAATTGGTGTTTTTTTTGTGTTTTGGGACTTTGTTATTTAGTCTCTAGGGAGTCAGACTTTAGCACATGGTTTCAGACACGCATTGTTCTGTTTCATCTAGGTTTTGAGGTAGGACACCCATATAATCGACTTAATGATTTAATAAATTTCGATTTCATGCTTCCTCCACCTTAGTTATATTCATAATATGTGTCGTATGATCCTTAAATGAGTTTCTTATCATTCGATGGTGATTTATTCATTATCTTGTAATATAGGTGTTACTTCATCGTAAATGTGCACACATAGAATTTGGAAAAAAAGTTGTTTTGGAATTCACACATATGTTATGACAATTAAAATTAGTTTTAGCACTTTAAATTAATTTAATGCAGGAAATTTGTGTTTTCAATTTTTTTGAGTGTAAATTAGAAATTTTTTTAGTAAATATTGCACATGTCGCTGATAAATGGCATGTTTGGTGTTTTTGTGATATGTTTTTCTTTAGGGTGTAATGAAAAATGTTATGGGGAGTTTTTGTGAAGGGTTTGAAATGGTTTTTTTCTTCAGTTGTGGATACTGGGTGTTTATTCATTGTTTTGTATTAAATAGAAATTTATTTGGTAAATTCTCATGTTTTGTGTCTTTTTCTTTTATATATAAAATTCAGGGTTGGCTTTTACGAGTTAAGTGTGATTTAACAAATGGTTTCCATGAATTTATAAATATGGAGACAACATGATAAATGTGTTCTAGGGTTACATATATGGTTTCTGAAATGTTTTGTAACTTATAAAGGAATGAGTTTCAGTTTTCAATGCGTTTTAGGGAGTTTGAACCCCTTTGTGAAAAGTGATTTTTTGTGTTGGTAAATGTGGGCTTTGTAGAAAATGATTTAAATGGTTTTAAATTAAAATGATTAGTTTTGGATTTTAAATCATTTTTATGGAATTTTTTTAAATGGTAATAAATTTTCTTGAGTGGAAATGGTGTGTCCAACACCCCTTTTGAAAAGGTCTTTTCATTTTGAGATCAGATTTTGTTTTTGAATGTCTAAGGGAATGTTTGGCTATGTCGTGAAATTTGTAAAAAGTGTTTATTTCGAAAACACTCTTAGGATGTTTGTCATGCCTCATTTTTGTGAAATGGGTGGTAGGTCCTTGTTGGGGGATTCTGAGGATGCATTATTGGGGTTCTTCAATTGGAACTCTTTATAATTGTTTTATATTAAGACATGAGAATGGTCCCATGGGAGACTCGGGGTGAGACCTATTATGAATTATTATTATTATTATTATTATTATTATTATTATTATTATTATTATTATTATTATTATTATTATCAGTATTATATTGGGATTTGATGCCCAACTAGCATTGGTCGGCTCACCCACATTTTAAATACATGAGACATGGGAATCCGGAAAATTGAGATAATATTTTGAGAATGATTTCCGCACTTGTGGGTTATGGTACTGACCAGTGGCCCATAGTAGGTGGATGTATTGGGATTATTTCTATGGGATTTTCCCATGTACTTCCTAATAAAGGATGTCCAATCATTTTAAGAATTTTTATTTCATTTTTTGTGACATGTCAACAAGGATGAGGTCTCATGTATTTTTGTCTTCTAGATTATTCTTGATCTCCTATGTTCACCCATGTTTTTTTGGATTTAGTTTCCTGTAGTAGTGATTATGATTCTTGTATGTGCACCTATATTTCCCTTTCAACATGATTCCTATGGTACATTCTTGTATTTTATTTTTCATGCAAAGTGGTGAGCTGGTTTTGATTAGGATTCTTGAAATGGTTTTCAAATGAAAATGTTTTATCCTCTTTTTAAAAATATGAAAATGTAAACATCACATTCCCATTGAAAATTCCATTGAATCAAATGAAAAGAATATATATTTGAAAATGTTTAAGGACAATGGTTTGTACTTTATTTTAAAGTAAAATATTTAGAAAAACATAATTTTATAAATTCTAGTTCAAACATGAAATGGTGTTTCTTTTATTTTAATGGTAGTGATTTGGGGAATAGATATCGGGCTAGCCTATTGAGTTTTGATAATAACACCTATAGTTCATTTCTTTTCTTTGTCTCTATGAAGGTTCTATCTTGGGTGAACCCGCCTTGGGTGATGTTTGATCGTTGAGGTGGAGAGTTACCCACAGAGTTAGTTCGATCGCCGAGTTCGGTTATTTTTATCTTCATCATTTCTTGTTTAGTGTTTTTGGAATTATTTATTTTTAGATACTCTTTATTATTTCTAGTATTTTTATCCATTTTCTTTGGGAGAAATAATTCCCACTATCACTCTTTCAATGTCCATCCACTTTTCGCCAGCCCAAGAGGATCAGAAACACCTCTCGGGCCTTACTATGGATCGCCTCAGGTGACCAGTTCCGGCTTGACCCAGTTGTGTTCATGAAAAAATGTTATCAGAGTAGTTTGGCTCTTAGAAGACCTCACTTTTCATAGTTCCATTTTTTATTTGTGATGTCAAGGTAGATGGAGTGGGATTGTCGGGACTGTAGGGGTAGGTGCGGGAAGATCATCGTGAACTCTTGTTCATTATGATCCTTAGGTTTCCATGAGAAATATAGTTTAATTATATTCTTTGGGTTTTTATGGAATGTTTTTAAATTTTGATACAAAAAGGGTAGTTGGGATAATAGTCCTCGTGATCCAGCATGGCCTAAAAAGCAATGTGGAGAGAGGGGCAGGGTGTTAAAAGGCTCTCTGTGTCAGTGACATGTTTCTCATATGATCACCAACCGTATTTTCAAGTCACCCACCGACATTGGTTCTCTATTTGAGTTGTTTTGGATTTCCTATGACTCTTGTATGTTTCTTGAATAAGAAAAATTGGTTTTTGAAGAAAGAAATGGTTGTTTGAAATGGCATGTTTAATTTTTGGATTATTTTATAGGAAATGAGATAAATGATTTTTTTTGAAAATATGGATGTTTTGTTTAGGCCTTGGTGTTCCTTGGGGTGCTCACATGCATAGTGGTATGTTGTAATATGAGTAAATTTATGGTTTTCATTTCAAAATTCTTCCATTTCAGTTGTCAAATCAAAAGACATATATTTCTTACGGGGATTATTGAAACCTTAATATGAGTTAGGATATGCTTCATCTATCAGAGCACTAGCCAAAATGCCTCATAGTGAAGTTGGTGCATATTTAAGAACCCTAAGGGAATTTTATGGATCTTAGTATAGGATGTGCTTCTATCATGATGTGAGATTGTTTTATCATTTCAATTGTGGTTTCCCTATCAGTGTAAATTTCTATATTTCCTAAATAGTGTGATAGAATTATAACTCCTGAAATTCCAGTAATGGTGCCTTTTTGAATGTGAGTTACCAATCAATGGCCTTACGTGGACCGCCTTTGTGAATCAGTTGTGGTTTTAGTTAGTGTCCCCCAAAAAGTGATGAGTCGTGAGTAGTTTTCTATCATAATTTCATTGATCCAATCCTTGGGCCCTCCCTCCCCGACTATGGGGTGAGGGGTTTTGGTTCATGTGGAGGTTTTGGTTCATCTCTTATCCCATTCAGATGAGAATGAATGGTTTAAATGTTCTTGCTATGTTTCTTTTAGCTTGAGTAAGGCTTGGTTCAGGTCTAAGTCAGATTTCCATTTGGATGGTTTTAGGTCGATTCTTTATTGTGGGGAGACCCTTTGGAAGTTCCTTTGGGTTTTCTCATAAATTGTTACCAGATTCTAGTTGAATTCTTATGATGGGGAGTTCGTTCAGGCCTCCCCTCTACTGGTGATCTGTTTCAAGCAATGAGGATGAGTCCAGTTGGTGGTCAGTGGAATGTCCTTGGGTGAAGAGGGTGAATTGTGTTTTTGTCGAATCATTAGGTGTTGATCAATCGGTTGGATAGTGTTTTGGATTTCCGAGGGTAGAAAGCATTATGGTGGTGAAAATTTTCACACCCCGACCTATGTGTTTAATTTATTTAATTATTTTTATTCCATTAAATATTTTTTTTGTGTTTCAAGTTCAGTCCTGGATTAATTTATTTGAGTAATATTAAAAAATGCGTCTTTTTTTCATTTTGGTGTTGACGTACTCGGGAGCATGGGTGGAGCACAAACTTGGAACCCACGTGGCTTCTCCCTGACAACTGCACAACCTCCCGTTCTTGAAAAATGAATGTGAATAATTTTTTTAATTAAAACAGTCATTTAATATTTTGTATTTTAAAAATTTTATTGTGGTTAAATAATTTATTATTATTAAAATTAATGAATACTTTTATTATTTTCATTCTTGTTATTATTATTATTGTTGTTGTTATTAATATTCCTTTTATTATTATTATTAAGTCATCAAAATTTTAAATAGATTTTTTTAGGCTGGATTAAATTTTTTATGGTTTTTGAAACCCACTTATTCTCTCTCTAATTAGAACCCCTTCTACTTTTGTGCAGCACGAACTTTGCACCCAGCAACCTCCTCCCTCATAGCACCTCTTAGGCCTTTGGCTCCCTCCCTTGTAGCACCTCTCCCCATGCTTCCTGGAGTCATCCCTTCCTTCTTCAAGTGGCGAATTCCCAACTCCCATTACCCTTTTTTCACACAAGTAGATCACCCACCACACCTCCTCATCCTCTCCGCCTCCTTGGTGTTCTCCACACCGTAGGCCCCCCAGACACCACCTTCTCCCCTTCCATTCACAGTAGTGCCACTAGCCTTCCCGGTTTCCTCCTTGCTCCGTGTACCCAACGCCCTTCTCCATGTCCCCTCTCCCTCGCCTCTAACCTGTCATCCTCTTGGCCATCCTCCGGCCGACTAACCCCCCTTAAAACCGTCTCCTCCCAACTCGATGATGACTCCCCTTTACTGCCATGTTTTTATTTTTCTGTCAATCCCCATAGCCATCAGCTACCCCTCTTTTGACTAGAACTATCCCCTTTTTCAGTGAGTCCAACCAGTATCGTGACCTCCTACTGGTGGGCTACCTCCTTTGGGCATATTTCACCCCTAAGTATAATCCTCTTCTTTCTTCATTGTTCATTTAGTTAGTTAGTGGGTTTTAATTGTTAAAAGGTTAATTTTCTAGGTTTATGATTTTTGAAACCCTCATGAGGCAGTGTTGTGTTTGTGTTATCATTGTGCTCAGTTTCTCATACTCCAATTGGTGTTTTTTGTATGTGTTTTGAGTCCTTGATATTTAATCTATAGGGAATCAGACCTTACAATGTGGTTTCGGACGCGTGCCATTACATTTCATCTTGGTTATGAGGTAGGTCCCCCTTGAACTCGCCTTTATGATTTATGAAATTTTGATTTCATGCATTTGATAACTTAGTTATATTCTAAATATGTGTCGTATGATCCTTGTATGAGTTGCTTAGTGTTCATTGGTGATTTATTCATTGTCATGTAATATTAGTGTTATATTGTTGTAAACGTTCACACCTACCATTTGGAAAACAAAATTTTCAATTGCACTCACATATAGTTTATGACAATTAAAATTAGGCTTATCACTTTAAATTAATTTAAGGCATGAAATTTGTGTTTTTCACATTAGTTAGTGTTAATTAGAAAATGTTTTAGTAACTTTTTTAAATGCCACTGATAAATGGACCATTTGGAATTTTTTGATATGTTTTGCTTTATGGTGTAATGATAAATGTTTTGGGGAGTTTTTTTGAACGGTTTGAAATGGTCTGTTAAGTTGTGTATATTGGGTGTTTATTCTTTGTTTTATATTAAATATAAATTTAATTGGTAAATTCTCATGTCTTCTATCATTTCTTTTATATATATAATGATCGGTTGGATTTTACAGGTTAAGTGTGATTTAACAAATGGATTCCATGAATTTCTAAATATGGCAACAACATGTGAAATGAGGTTTTGGGTTCCTTATATGGTTTTGGGAATGGTTTGTGACTTATAAGTGAATGAGTTTCAATTTTCAATGTTTTTTGGTGTGATTTCACCCCTTTGTGAAAAGTGATTATATGTGTTGGTAAATGTGGGTTTTTTTGAAAATGTTTTAAATGATTTTAAATTAAAAAGAGTATTTGTGTATTTTAAATCAGTATGATGGGAAATGTTTTTAAAAATGGTTATAAATGTTCTTGTGTGTAAATAATGTGCCCAAAGACACTTTTAAAAAGGTTTTTTCATTTTGAGATATGATTTTGTTTGTAAATGTCTAAGGGACCATTTGTCCATTTTTTGAAATTTGTGGAAAGTGTTTATTATGAAAAACTTCTTTTGATGTTTCTCATGCCTCATTTGTATGAAATGGGTGGGAGCTAATTGTTTGGGTATTCACAAGATCCATTTCTAGAGATATTCAGTTGGAACTATTTATAATTGTTTTATTTTAAGGCATGAGTAAGGTCCCATGGGAGACTTGGGGTGAGTCCTATTGTGCATTATTATTATTATATATATTGTGATTGGATGCTTGGATGAAATCAGTTGGCTCAACCCCTTTCTAAGTACTTGAGATATGGGAATCTGGCATATTGAGAGAATATTAAGTGAATGATTTCTACACTGATAGGTTATGGTACTCACCATTGGCCCATATTATGAGGATGTATTGGGTTTATTATTATGGGATTTACTCTCGGCATTCTTGAGGAAGGATGTCTGAGTGTTTTGAGCGTTTTGATTTTATCATGTGTGACATGTCAATGAGGATTTGATATCTTGTATTAGTGTCTTATAGATTATTCATGATCTCTTAGTTCCACCCATTTCTATTTGGATTTTTTTTCTTGTAGTAGTTATTATGATTCTTGTATGTACACCTACATTTCCCTTGTTTTGTATTTCCTATTGTACATTTTTTTATTTTGTTTTTCTTGGAATGTGGTGAGATGGTTTTGATTATGTTTTTTGAAATGGTTTTAAAATGAAAGAATTTTATCCTCTTTGTATAAATATGAAAATGTTAACATCACTTTCCCTTTGGAAATGTCCTTGAAACTACTGAAACGAATCTATATTTGGAAATGTTTAAGGGAAATGGTTCATACTTTTTTAAGTAAAATATTTAGAAAAACATACTTTTATAAAGTGTAGGTCAAACATTAAACGATGTTTCTTTTATTTTAAAAGTAGTGATTTGGGGAATAGATATCGGGCTAGCCTACTGAGTTTTAATACTCACACCTATATATATTTTCTTTTTTTAGCCCATGTATAGGTTCCATCTTGGGTGTGTTCTCCATGGGAGACATTTCATCGTTGATTTGGAGAGTGACCTGTGGGGTCACATGGAATTAGTTCGGTCATCGTGTTTAGTTAGTTTTATCTTCATCAGTTCTTGTTTAGTTTTTTGTTTGGTTTATTTATTTTGAGTTTCTCTTTGTTATTTCCATTTTTTTATTTATTTACTATGGGTGAATTCATTCCCATCATCACTCTGTCGATTCTAAGGTTCTTGTCGCTAGCCAGGTATGATCAGGAACACCTCTCTGGCCTTATCATGGATCGGCTCAGGTTACCGGTTTAGGGTCGACCCGGGTTGGTTTGTGACAACATGATACATTGATCCATCAATCATTAGATGATCCATCAAATCCCAATAGTGGAGAAAGATAGGAATGAAGAAAATGAGTGGGAACCCCTACCCAAGAATCACACCATAAGAAGAACGAATATGCCAAGTTGTTTGTTTCAATTTTGAAGTAGTTGAGTCTCTCAAAAGCACAACAGAACAACTCTAGGTCAAGATCCATGAAGCTTGGAGAGAAAAGGACCAAGAAAGACCACTGAATGAGTATTTTAAAACTAGACGCAAGATGAGTCATGATGTGTACCTTGGGGTCATGATGTTTAGGCCACGCTGGATAAGTACACCAGAAAACCTATCTCATCGGGTATAAAATTCGATATGTATCCCCTACACAATGTGTATTTCATGTACACGGTGTGTACAAGCTCATGAAGTGACCTCCCCATTCACAACCTAAAACCAACACCACGTACATGGAATGTAATTTAGGTACATGGTGTATACTGTTATGCAGTACTCAAAAAACCTAAAAAAATCAAATTAAAGGATTTTTAACCAAGCATGGACATAGAAATGGTTGAAAATTACTTGATCAAGGTAAAAAGATGTTAAAACCTCCCCAACATAAAAAAATATCTTCCCCTATAAATCCTATGAGGAATATTTCATGTCAAAAAGATAAGGCCAGTGATCTCTCATCAGTGCCTCACATTCCCATACCTTGTGACTGTTACCACCGTGCTGCCAGAACACATGAACCTAATGTATTGTCTTCCCATGAAGCACCTTGGTCATAAAATTAACTATACTAACTGTTTTCTCAATCAAAGATAAATTAGTTTCAATTTCATGATCACTCTTGCTCAAAATGTGAGACGGCTCAAACATATACATTATTAACATCGATACATTGAACACACTATGTATCTATGTTAGTTGTGGTTGATGTTCAAAGTTATACGCAACTTTCCCCACTTATTAGACTACCCCAAAAGGTCCCACAAAGTGAGGAGAAATCTTCCCTTGCCTCCCAAGCCGTCAATGACCCAACCGGGATGAAACATTCATTAACACTTCATCACCAACTGAAAACTCCAAAGCTCTATGATTTCAATCCACATAAGACTTATATCAGCTATGTGATGTCAACATCCTCAGACAAATCATTGGAATCTTTGTTGTCATCTCCTACACCAAGCTTGGTCTTACAAAAGAACTTTCACCGACCTCTGACCAACCCAACGAAGATTTACAAGGTCAACCATGCAAGGCCTCAAAAAGTTCCGTTCTGATTGAGGACTGGTAATTGTTTTTTGTATTAAAACTCAACCATCCCTAAGTGATCATGTCAAGCCCCATCAAAGTCGATAACATAGCCGCGAAGCATATCCTCATGAATCTATATAGCTCTTTTTTGTCATCCAATTCTGGAAGGTAGGCCATGCTCAAATGAACCTGAGATCCCTGTGCCTCCTGAAGTCCTCTCTAAAAGTGAGAAGCAAACAAAGGATCCATATTAGAGACTATAGAATATAGAAATTCATGGAAACAAATAGTATCTTTCAAATAGATAATGCCCATATCTTCAGCATTGGTTGTAACATGAATGGGTATAAAGTTAGCCAACATAATTATCTTGTCGATCAAAAACCATATTGAATTCTTCTCTCTCTAGATATGAGGTATCCCAACCAAAAATCACATAGATTTTTCATCCCACTTCCAATTAGGAATTGGAAGTGGTTGAAGAAAAAATGATGGTTTCTAGTTTTTAGTTTTCACCTATTAAAACTTACAGAAATTAATGACAAAATCATCAATGTCATGTCTCACACCTGTCCACCAGAACTATTTCCTCATGTCATATAACATTTTTGTGGTTCTTGAGTGTGATTCTCATTGAGAATTATGTAAATACCCCATCACTATCGTTCTTGCTGATAACCACACAATGAAGTTGTTCTGATAGAATAGAATTCCCTCTTTGGATAATGACCACTGTGAAATTGTCTACCCACCATAAAAGGGATTCTCTAATTCTATGAAAATCGTCATCAAGATCATGATTATGAAGAATCGTCTCGAAAGATATCATGTCATCTGAACACTAGAAAAAGAAACCGCATCCCCTTCATCATGAACTCCAATATGAAACTGTTTAAAAAGAGCCATCAAATTCCACTCTTTCGAAGATTCTATCACTTCTTGGGTTGGAAGTTTCATGCTCAATGAATTGAATATGACATTCCCTTTCCTTGGGGTATAGGTGATGTCAAAGTTGAAAGAGTGTAGGTACTCCACCTAAGGCCTCTACCGAAGATTGAAATATTATTTAGAGAAGATAAAACATAGGATTTTTTGGTCTGAATACACCATAAACCTTTCTCAATAAAGGTAGTTCCACTAATATTTATGTGTGTGCATCACAACTAATAGTTCCAGATCATGTGTAGGATAATTATTCTTATGTGGCCTAAGTTGATGAAATCCAAATGACACTACATGATCACCCTGTATAAGAACGTAGCCCAAGCATGAAACTATTTTATAAAAAAAGACCAAATATCCATGTCCAGCTTCAAGAAGAGTTAACACTGACATGGTGGTCAACATAAAATTCTACTCCATAAAATAAATCTAATATTTATCATCCCATGAAAAAATCACTACCTTTTGAGTTAGAGAAGTTATTGGAGAAACCAACATTGATAAGTCCTTCATGAACTTTTGGTAATATTCAACTAAGCCCAAAAAACACTGGATCTTGATGACATTTTGTGGTTACTCCCAGGTCATAAAAACCTTTACCTTTTCAAGATCAACTGATGCAACCTGTTCATACACCACGTGTCCCAAGAATTTCAATTCTTGAATCCATAATTCACACTTTTAGAGCTTATCATAATGGCGGTGATTTTTTAGATGATTCAGAACTATTATCAGATGTTTCACATGATCCTCCTTGGACTTGGTGTAAAAAATAATATCATCCACAATGACTACCACAAAGGTATCTAAATACTTGTGGAAAATCTTGTTCATTAACTCCATAAAAACAGCACGAGCATTTGTCAAACAAAAGTGCATAATAAGGTACTCAAAGTGCATGTACCTACTCTGTAAGGTGGTTTTCTGAATTTTAGATTATTGTATTCTCAACCGATGGTAACCGGATCGAAGGTTGATCTTTTAAAACCACTTATCCCCTTTTACCTGATCAAACATATCATAAATATGTGGAAACAAATATTTTTCCTTTATCATAACTTGATTGATATTTTGATAATCAACGCATAAGCGAAGGGAACCATCATCCTTCTTAGTAAATAGAACTGGTGCAGCCCAAGGTGACACACATAGATGAATAAAACCTTTATCAATAAGGTTATCCAACTGAGACCTTATCTCTTTCAGTTCAACTGGTGTCATGTGGTAAAAGGGGATAGAGACTGGTTGAGTACCAAACATTAATTTAAAGTAATACTCAACCTCTTACACCGGTATCAGAACAGAGTAATATGAAGGAAAAATATAGGAAAACTCAGTGACAAAGGGAGGAAGATAACCACCCATAAAATATTTCTCTAGTTCAAAAACAACACTGATATGACTTTCCCCAACTCTGTAAAATAAGGTTAGGATCTACTCGATCTTGGGTTCCATTCTCCTTGAATGACATGCTACACACCACAATGTATTGTAATGATTATTCATTAGAGATGACAATAAATTCAGGATTTGTTGGAAGTGATTCAATCCATCCTAAATATGAAGTTATGAGATTTCAAATCTATAACTAGAAAACTCTAATCTAGCTTGACATCTCATTGAGATAAAACTCATGAAGGACTACAATAACTCTTCTCTTTCTTTGTACCAAGGGGCGTAGTAATATCCATTGCAAAATATAGTTTCTCCATAGGATGATCTATAAGATTAATGATATGGGTTGAAATAAAAGAATGAGATGCACGAATATCGAAAAGGGAAGTCACTAATGAAGGAGAAATGGTAATGGTACCTTTTTCAATCGTTGGACCCTTGTTTGCTTCCTCTGAAGACTCTTCCACTATGAGAAGAATCTTTATTCTGGATGACTGTGGCTAGAACCATTTTTAACATGAAGAATTAGATTTATCCGTAGTATTAAGAGGATATGATGATCCTTTCCCACTACACAGAGTAGAGAAGTGATGGATGAATCTCTGTAAGTGTCATAAATGTCCATAAGAGCTACAGTTCTTGGGTGTCTTAGTGTAAACCCACCTATAATTTCCTAGCTTTACACAATGGAAGAAAGTCAATTATCTTCCTCTTGGAGTTGTAGGAGGTCTAGAATGACTCTTCCATCGATAAATACCATGAGGATCATAACACATTCATTTTCCTTTAAAGGAACCAACACTTCCTCTAGGTGAAAAAGGATCTCCCATCAACCCTGACTTTCTAGCCAAGTCCATCTCAACAATTATCTCTCTATCCAACACATTATCATAAGTGGGCAACGTTTTCAAGAAAACCTGAGAATGGATATGTGATCAAAGTCCCAACACAAACTTTTGAGCCTTCATTCTCTCATTATATACAATCTCAAGAGAAAACTGCACCATCTCATAAAATATATTTGAATAATCGGTCATGGTTTTGTCGGCCTTCTCAATAATGATATACTCTATTGCATTGGCCAACACCATTGAATCCTATTAGAACTGATTGGTGAAACGAAAATTGAAGTCCTTACAATGTATTCCCTCAGGAACCCCGACTATCACTATTGTGTCCACTATATCCTGCTCGATCCCTCTATCATGAAGGTGGAACACTTCACCCTGATCACTTCCGCTGTCTCCAAGAACTCAAACATACGTTCTATCTTGCCCAACCATTCTTTGACATGTTGATTATCAATGGAGACATTGATGACTGGTGACTTTTGGCGAAGGAACTCTTGTAAATGATTCTGAAGGACATCATCCTTAGGATCCATAGATGGAGCTTGAGCGGGAAATGGGGTGGCGCCTTACCCAAAGCTTAGACAATGCACACAATCACCTCAACCAAATTTGGATCAACAACAAGATTTTCTTACTGAGATTCAGCAGCGGCCTTTTCCTATATCTTATTTTCACATCATCTCAGTTGCATGATGCTACATAATATTAGCAGACAAAAGGAATACATTATATTAACACTCAAATAAATTATAAAGAGAAAATATTATCAATATAAGGGACACACAAGATTTTTATTTCTCTCTATCAAAATCTTATAAAGAAAAAATACTAGAATTAATCCACAATATGTATTTACCTAACCACCCTGGGTGACTTAGGGTTCATTGTGGTGAGATTTTTCGAGGAAGTCAATCGAAACTACCTCCTAAGTAGAAACAAGATTTCAAAAATGCATACGAAATTCAAAGAAAAGAACAATAAGCTCCTCTGATACCAATTTGTGACAAACCATTCCATGTACCTTGGTAACCCAATAATTGAGCCTGTCCTGACATGACCGGAAGGGGGTTATTGATTCCCATCGGTTGGAAACTAGAACTTGCTATCATACAACATCCCAGTTGGAACAATTTTTCCACAAGAATGCGGAAGCAGAAGATAAAAGACAGTATTCATATCAAAATAAAAACTCTACATGAAGTAATGGTACTAAAATACAACAAGGCATAAGATCCAATATAAAAAAACCCAAAGTACTAGATAGGAAAGCAGCCCCATGTTCCCTAAGGACACAACTCACCAATTTCAAAGCTTAACAGCTTGATCCACATCCAAGATATCCCTTCCCTTTTCTCGGGCCTATAAGGATAATGTCTACAAACACCCAAACAAAAAAGTAGGGTGTGAGCCTAAACCCAGTAGGATACCACCAAAGATTCCAAAATAATTTCCAAATATAGATTATCCAAAGAAAATCTTCCCATTTTCAAAATAAAAAGGTTTGAAAATTAAAAATTCTCTTTAAACAAAACATCCTCTAGATTTTCAAAATGATGGAAAATGCATTCAAAAAATAGGATTTACTTTACAAGAGATGAAATATTTCTAAAACAATGGATTAAGTAAAAAATGTACATAAAATAGTTTATATAAATTCAAAAGGCATGTAAAGAAGTTAAATCAAACATTAGCATACATTTATATCTCAAATATAAATAAATAAGCGAGAAACATGGTGTTCTTCCAAATGGTATGATAGGATTAACCATCTATAGGATTTATCAGTCTCTCTGTGAACACTTCAAAACATGTATACACATGTCCCAATGATACTGGCCAAAGGAGACTCATCACCAGCCTTTTTGGGATGTGACCCACAGTATCTATGTTTTAGAATATTATCATACCATAGAGTGCATCCAAATAACTCACTAACTACCTATGGAATTAATTAACTCTTACATGATGTGAGAACTATTTTAATACTTCTTAAAATATGATAAATCCCTTTTTTCCATTTCAGACATTCCAATTTCTTCCCATTTAAAACCAAAATATTTTTTATTCAAAACAAGCATTTTTCACAATATTATACCACTGGGTATCTATCAAATAATTTTAAGCCATTAAAAATATTGAAATTCATTCAAAAATAATTCCTTTCATTTCAACATTATATTTCCCAATTAAATTCAACCATTCAAATAAAAACATTTCTATAAAATTCATGTTTTAAATTCAACAATCTAAATCAGACAATTTACATAAACCCACCCCAATTCAATAGAATTAGTGGTTTTCCAAATAACTATTCCAAAACCATTTCAAATACACTAATTAATTGAAATTGGGTTTTTATTAAAGTAATATTAAGAAATATTAAGAGATTGAATTTAAATCATCAATTAAAATAAATCAAGAAATTACATGGTAATCATTTTGGAAAGTCGGGACGGAACCACCAGCCTCTTTCCTAAAGAACCAAGCATGGAACGACACCTTTCAACAAGAACGAAGGATAATAATTCCTTGAAACACAATATAGAATAATGATCCAACACTATGAGACATTAGTCCATGAATACATAGATGATATAACAAAACCCAAGAGAGGAGAAAGAGATGAACTAGGATAATGAGAGAGAATTCCTGCGTGTAAATCGTAATGGAAGAAGAAAGAAAATACAAAACTATTATTTTCGATTTGGAAGGAGTTGAGCCTCTTAAAAATACACTAGAACTACTATATGTCGAGAGACATAAAACCTGGAGACAAAATAACTAAGAAAGATAGCCAAACCTATTTCTTAAAACTGGACATGGGCCGAGTCATGATGTGTACCATGGGGCTACAAAGTGTAGGCCACTCTGGAAAAGTATGCTAGAAAACCCATCACCTTGGGTTAAAATTTGTATATTCAGCCCATACATGACATGTACATCTGGTACACGGCGTGTTCCAGCTCACACCATGTCCTCCCCATTCACAACCTGAAACTAGCACCAAGTACACGACATGTACTTCTGGTCCACAAAATGTACCTATTCTGTAGTCTTTAGAAATCCCAGAAAATGTACATATAGGATTTTTAATCAAATAGGGGCTTAGAAAAGGTGAAGAATTACCTGATCTATGTAACAAGATGTTACACTCATTATGTTAAATTTAATATTCCAACTCTAATATGATCAAAATAATATTCAAGACTATTATTCAAGAATACCACACATGGTTGTAAATTTAATTATCCTTTATTAATCCATATAGGTCCTTCGAAATCACATAACCCAAAAATATCATGAATTCCACCAAAAATAAATAAATAAATTATTTTAAATTTAATATTATTTAAAAAATTAATTTAGGAATCATCACATATATTTTAAATAATCATGAAAATTTAATTCATTGTAAATAATGAATGAATTTCAACCAAAAATATTTTTGTAATATAAAACTATATAATCATATTGTACACACCCTATATGAAAATTGATTTAAAATAAATAACAAAAGAATTTTTTTTAAATATTCATTCACAAAAACATGGTCGTCGACCTCAAATAGGTTAAGAGTATTGATATATCCAAAAAATTAAATAGAATGATATATTGATAAAGTTTTTTACTCAGAGTCATTTCAATTTCAATATCTCATGAAATATAATTAATTCTATATTTTATAAAAACAAGAAACCATTTTTTTAATAAATATTTCAAAAATATATAACCCGGAGATGAAATATTATGTTTGATTTGAAACAAATATATAATAATTTATTTTACAAAATAGTAGAGATAAACATTTGTAAATAAAAACACATTGATTAAACTATAAAGACAACAAAATGATTTATTTTTGTACAATCATTACTATTTTAGATAACAAATTACATTAGAAAAAAATTTGGAAAAAATTAAATACTATAACTTAGATATCCTTTTAAAATGTCTTAAAAATGTTTTGAAAAAAAACATTCATGATCTTTAAAATCAAAATCATCAAAAACTACTTAAGTAAAAAATCAAAATATAAAAATTAAAAAAATAATATAAAAAAATTATTTTAAATCACATGTTTCAAATATAATGAAAAACACATCAAATAAATGTTATTATTGCACTATATAAAACATTACACCAAATTTAGAAAAAACCTAGATATTAAAAAATTTATCAAATCATTAAAATTGAAGTAATTTTATTATTCTAATAGAAAATTGAATGAATAAAAATAGTAATAAATATAAATTCAAACATGTAGGTTCATTTAATTTTATGCTCATTAAAACCATAAATTTAAAAATGAATACATTTTCAATCATTAAATGAAGTGGGATACCTCCTCCACTAAAATTCTTTCTCTTATTAAGTAATTTAAATTCATAAAGGTGAGTCATTTCCACACAAAGTAGATATTTTCATGGTGTGGTAGATGAGTTCCTTTGATTATTTTGTTAGAGGTCCTTATTGTAGTGTTAAGGTGTCGGTGATAACAATAGTTATGGGAAAGTAGTGGGAAGTGTAATGATAGCTTAAGGCTATGGTGGTTTATGACCCATATTAACCATACAGATTTTATGTATAACCCATGAATTATCGACATTAAATGTAATTTCAATGGACAAAACCATATTTCAATCATTCCATATTGCATTCCATGATTGGAACCTATATATTTTAGTGCAAACATTGGAATTACCCTTGTGTTTGGAGACTCCTAATGAGGAAGTTCTAATTATCACACTTTAATTGTGGTTGTGTTACTTGAATCATAGAGGGGAGAGATTATTTGGTATCTTTTGACAATGTAAATGATTCCCAATGATTTCTTATTTTTTTCTATGTGTGTGGGATTATTTATCACTTAATTAATGGGATGAATCATATGATAGGCCTATTTGTAGAATGATATGGCTAACGACATATTATTTTCAAAATTTGAACCTTGGAGTGGTTGATTATAAAAGTGTATTTTTATTAGACCAAGTGTTCCCACATATGTGGATCCAATGATGTTTATTAAAAATAATGATGTGAGGTTTAGGCTTTCCCTTGATTACCATATCCTGAGCCAGTTTACATACCAATATAATTTCCCATTTAAATATATCAGTGGCCTCATATACTATTTCAAAAGCGTGAGATGGTTCTCAATGTATGATCTTGATCCTGGATACCATCAATTGAGGATTCATGAAAAAGGTGTATGAAATTTTACATTCTGATGTCTCTCTGGGCATGATGAGTTCCTTGTGATACCATAGACTATAGAGAATACACCCTATTCATTCATCAAAATTATAAACTGGATATTATATCCCTTTTGGGATCATATCATGATAATATTAATTGATTTCATCCTCATATACTATGTGTCTAGAAGGTGTATAATTTTATCTTGGGGATTGTCATGGATGTTCTTTAGGTTCAGAAATTACGTTAAAATAGCGAAGTATCAGTTTTGGATTAAAGAAGATCATTTTATGGTCTTGTAAAAATTGAGATTTGGTATCCATATAAAAATATAGGTTGATTGAGTGATTTTTTGTGAGGCACCCAAGAGCATGGAAGAGTTAAAGATTTTACTTATATTGGAAGGGTACTATGGAATGATTATAACATAAAGTTTTAGTTTTTCTTACATATTAAATATATTAATATAGAAAATAATGTTTGCTTCATGACCTAAGAATTGTGAAATCCCATGAGGACCTGATGTGTATATTTATTAATGACCCTGTGTTGAGGATTAAAAGGATTGTGTTAACTTCATAGTGTTTTTCTGATGTTCCTTATGTGATATTAGACATGTGTTGACATAATGTTAATCTTTGGATGTTTATACATTAAGGAAGTTGAGACTTCATGAGATGAAATATGTGACCTGCGAATTGGTTTTTGTAATGGAAGTCTGAAACATGATGATTTGGATGTGTTGTCATTTTGAAGAATGATTTGTTTTTTACTCAGACCATGAGAGTTAAATTTATATTTCTACCTAGAGAGAACATGACCATCATTGGAAGAGTTTGTAAGATATCCTACATGACAATGAATTTGATAGAATCTATAATCTATGTAATTGATAAATGATGATAATTTCCTTAGGGGGAAATAATATTCTTTTTTTTTGGTTGAGGAGGCCTTTGAGTTTATAGCATCATTTGAGATGATCATGGTAGATGAGAGGGTAGCAGTTTTTATTTAGTCAATGTTGGAACTACACCATGTTGTGTACATGTGTGAGTAGCTATGTTGGAATATGTCGATAGTGAATTCCTATATTACCAAATATCTTCAAAAGATTAACTATATTGAATTCCTTACGGTGGGTAGTATGTCGTCCTTTGAACTATAATAAATGATAGTTATGGTCATGTTGCATGAGGTAGTGTTGACTATGTTTTCTAGATCCCCTTGAATGGTACAGATAGAATTTTAAATGATTTAATAAGACACTTAGTGGAGGTATTGTTAAGTATTATTGGGTTTAGGTGTTGTAGACAATCCACTTCAAACATCACTTGTCAGTAGTTAAAGGTTGAACATTAATTTTTAGGATGCATGACTCAACCCCTTAATTTTCTATAATGATATGGATATATATTATTGATAGCTTTGGGTATGAGGATTCTATGTGTAGGTAAAGGCCTTAATTATTCCAATATTATTATTGTTTTACTCACAAATTCAATACACAACCATGATATCTATGGGAAGATCTAATTCTAGTGTTTGGGGCATTTGAATGTTCCATATATCATCTATCTAGATGGGGTACCCATGATGATCACCTCCAGCCATGATACTACGTATAAATAACATTTATAAAGATGATTTTAGCAATCATTGGGAACCCTATTTGGTATTATAAAAATATTCCACCACATGGAGGATGTGTAGTCTAACCAGACCATCGTGGTTTTGGAATAAAGGATAACAGATTTCATGTTTTATTTCTACTTGATATTGATCACTTTCCATTCATGGATATCACCAATAATAGTAGATATTACTCCACTGTTGGCATTGAACCGCATATGGAACTATTCAAGAAACCTTATAGATCAACATTGTACAGGACTAAGGTTGGAGATGAATCCCTTATTGGGATATAAATTGTGAATGAAACACAAGTGAAGTGTTACAGTAATACATGAGTGTTTTAGAATAAGAAAGTGTTGATTGAAATATTTAAAAAATTGGCATTATAGAAATTTATTTTCTAAATAGATAGACCATGTCTTCTTTAGAGTCTCCTCGTGATGCGAATTGTGGTGTCTTATTTGGAGTAGAAATATTTTCCCTTGGAATTATCAAATTGCATGAGATCTTACAATGGGATAGAAAGGGTTCTTATCACTTAGGCTTACCCCATATACTATTTTTTAACTTTTTACATAATGTATTCCATGTTTCATAGCTGATTACACACTTGAAAGACACATCACATGTAATCCATTGTGGTGAGCCAGAAATTGATGGTGAATTTACCTTATTAGAGTACCTAGAAATGATCAAGGATTAATAATATAGGATCATATATAGATAAACCATTATTATAGTTTGGGATCATGGGAAGCATGGAATCCTGAAGGATAGGTACTAGAAATGTGATTGTGAGATATGGGACTAGTTCCCTAAACATTTCTTTGTAGATTTTTGGTTTGGGATGAAAATATTTTATAGTGGGAAGAATGTAACAACCCTAGTTTCATGGGTTTAATCATTTAAATATTTCTATTGGAATATTTTAATTTTTCCTCTAATTCTAATTTTATTTAGTGTTCTGGGTCCTTTGAATTAATAAATTAATAATATTAAATATATTAATGTGAAAACACACATCATTCTAAAAATAATGTTTTCCCCATTGACTGGGACATCTAATAAAACACATAAGACCATTCTTGATTTTAGAATGTGGTGTTTACCCTAGGTGTGACAAAACTGCAGTCTTCATCACACACTCTATAGATAGATTTCATTAGATTAAGTGTTAAATAAATAGAGAATTTATTTATTTAATTTTTTAAAAAAGTTACCTAGATCCTATATAAATAAAAAATAATGGATTATATCATATGTTTTTCTCCATAACCCTTTGAGTTTATAGTATAGGAGGATAATATCCCCTATTGTCATTGATGAACTCATATCATGGATCGATGGTGAATGAGTCAAGAAGATTCACTGGATGATTGACTAATTTACAAGATTCCCGAATAATGTCTCTAGTGAATATGTAACTAACCAGAGATCAATAATATCTCAATTTAGGTATCATTATATAATAATTATCACCCTTTTTATTTCATTATTTAGGATTTATCATATATATACTAAATTCATGGTTTTTGTACTTTGTTTTATATGGAATTTTATATCTTTATTTATGACCTTGATTATTTGGATTTTTTGTTCCCATGGATCACCCTACCTTTTGGTTTTGGAAATTATGATCATTGGAAAAGATTGAATCATATAATGATAATTATCACCTCATTGTGGGTTCCGATGTCATCATGTTCTTTTCATTATTTATCATTGTCCTATAGAGTTAGTGATTCATTATTTTCAGATAGGATAGAGAAGGACCAAACCATCAGTTTTGAGATTATTTGATGAAAATTCCTGGGATCGATGGAATAAAAATTTATTTAATTGAATACACAGTATGCAGGTGATTAATCCATGTATTGAAACACTATTTTGGAAATGAGAGGCAAAATAAATAAAGCATAGGTGATGATAAACCCAATTATCATCCATCAGAGACAGAGAATCAATTTTGTGGAATACAAAAATTGAATGCTATTGATAAATATAATCTAATTATTTCATTAGAATTATAGTTACTGAGTATTAAGACATGTGACCATTCATAATTACCATGATATTTTTTTCTAGTTAATGTGTGGTCAAAACAAGGAAATATGTAATACTATAATCTTAGTCAATACAGATCTATGATTCATTGTAGATTTCATAGATTTAGATATGGATGATGAAATGTGGTAGGTATACATTAATATTAATGGTTTTACTCATATAAAACATGTGTATATCAAACTAACACATTTCGTGCGAATCTGCCTATGTGTCATCTATGATTTTTCTCTACTATAAGAATCTAATTTTGTGTGGATAGACCACATTCATTGTTACCTTGACTTGGTAGTCCAAATTTTATTACGGGAACATGACCATGAATATCATGTGGTATGAAATTCTTGTACGTTAGAGTATACCTTCAGTACACCTACTCGACTAGCGAATTCAGTTTTCAATGAAGAACATGGCTTGAAACCTTAGTGGTCCTTTACACCATGTCACACAGATAACACATAGTGTACATCTGGTTTTACATGTCGACTGTATTGATGGAACACCACCAAGGTTTGGCTCATGAGACACACCATGTACCACAGTAGTAGATTCCTTATACTCTTATCAAAACATTATACATTTATTATATTATTCTACATGTCTCAAATTTGGGCCCTTGAGTAACATATCAAAACGAGTTTTTCATGTAAGAGTTAATGGTGGATTTATTTATGGAATTAGATATATTACATGAGATGTTATGGGTGAGAAACATCTTCCTACAATTCTTCTATGATGGTGATGATCGAGCTTGACCATGAAAGATATGTCAAATTTTTTACCCCTATCACACCAAAGGGGTGTTTCCCTCTATTATTTTATAGGTGGAGTCAGTTTTCCCCACATTTTAGAGGGAATATTCGCTATGTCTATTGAGTGGTACTCCTCAATCTTTGAGCGATGACAGAGAGTGGGTCCTCTACTAGAGTTAGTGCTCACTCAACTATAGAGAACAATGCTGAGGTTTAGTCCCCCAATCAAGATTCTATTGAGGCTTCCTATAGTGATTTTAATCATTATTAGGGACTTTTTTATTAAGTAGATGACTGATCATTCTTATATTTTTATACATATAGAGATACCCTTTTTATATTCTCATTGGGTTTTGTTTTTTTATAACTGATAATGGGATTCCTTACCAACATTAACTATTGGATGACCTCACTATGTTATTAATTTTGACCGCCATGAAAATAAAAAAATATATTATAAACTATGAATATATTGACCTCTATATGGGATTATCACACAAGAGTTGTGTCTTCTGAATATGATTCAATTATTTTAAATACTGTGGTAGACCTTTTATATGAGGATATTAACATTATATCATGGTATATACCGTGTTTTTCGGTCCGACCATAGGACATTATGTTGGGGTATCCCATTTTTCAACCTTTTAGTTTTAGTTATTTTGAGTTTCACCCAGAATTTCTTGTTGTTTGTCTATTTTTTACCATATACATTTGTATAAAGTCTTTTACAATGATATTTATAATATAAGGTGTTTTATCTGTTTTTTAATCTCTAGTGGTTACTTCTTTATTATATATATTTAATGTTTCATGGATTTTTCTATGTGTTTGTTTACATGTACTTTTGGCTAAGAACATTAATTTGAGAGTTATTCCTAATCAAAATATTTTGGAACACCCTAGCCAATTGGATTTTCACTTGAGGTGTCACTATTGGCTTACTACAAGGCCAGGTGGGGTTCCACGGGACTGGAATATGAAAATCCAAATCATTATGACATAAATATTTTAAATCCTTTTGAATACCATATATTAAAATACTATAACAGAAACCATCCACTTCATGTCAAATTATTTCCTCAAATTTTTTATTCCATATAGAATTTTTATAATCATATATAAATCAAAATTAATTTTTCCATTGACTTTATAAAAACAATATTTTCAAATCCCCCCTCACATTTAATATCATAGAAATACCTTTAGTTTTAATGAATATAAAATATATTTTAATCTAAATATAGAAATAATAGATTTATAAAAATAACCATACACCATTATATATCATTATAAATCAATATTTACATTACCCAATAAATAAATAAATAAATCGGGAATATCCTAAAACAATAATGTGATATCATGATAAAAGACTTCCTTAAGTATTATAATTGATTCAATTAAACCCCATAAATGTTAAAGGAAGTATCAATTTTTTATTTTATACTTTCAATATATTTGAGACAATTTATAATGAATGTTTGTAAAATTAACCATTTATTTTTTTGAACAATAAAATCAAGATACAACATCAGGGTAAAACAAAAAAAAGTCCAGTCAAAAAAATGGTAAAGGAACACCGGTAAATCCCAAACATCCCTTATTACATGATTTTATAACAAAAGCTAGTATTTAATCTAAATAATTAGATTATTTTTTTGGTCATATAATCTGATCTATAGTTATTGTTGACAAAAATTTCTTCATTCACTATAATAAAATTTTAGTATGTAGAATTTTTGATATATAGATATCATACTTGATACGAAATTATATTAAATAAATGGTATGTTTCTGATTTCCATATGAAGTAATAGAATCCATGGGAATCACATGTAAAATGACAATAATGATTTTTTTAATGAATAAATAAAAAATACCTAAATACCTAACAAAACAAACTCTAATCATAAATGATAAAATAGGAAAATAAAAAAGTAAGAAAAATGTCTACATAGCCATTATTGGAATATATATATATATATAATATATTAAATAACCTTATTTATTTATATGAATGATATTATAAATCTTATTTATCCATTGATATGTTTTTAGAACTGGGAGTAGGACCCCTATTAAGAAATAGTAACATCGATCATACTTCAAAAAAATCATTTTAAGACAATTTTCATACACAATAAATGCATACATTTAACTAGTGAGTAAAAATAATTTAAGGATATATATAAGATTATATCATTTTATACTTAAAATAAAAATAAGAATTTTCAGTTGTAAATAAATATAAATATATATATATATTAAGCTTTTTGTTTTAGAAAAAAAATAACCACAGTCATTACATGTAAATTCTTCCTTAAAAACAATAAAAAATAAATTATGGTAAATTTAAAACAAATTCTTACCTAAATGAATTTAAAAATGAATAAAAATTATTTATTTTAATGTTAGATACTTAAAAACATGGATGATGTTAAATAACCTTTAAAATGCTAAATTTATTTTATTTTTGAATGTTCTTATACGAAAAAATAAATGTAATTATTTTTTAGGACACCAAAAATTGTTTTAAGAAATATAATTATTAAAAACGTTAACAAAATTATTATAGGAAAACAATATAATATTAATAATGAAATATAAATTAATAAAAATATAATTATTATATTAATTAAAAATCAATTCATATAAATTACAGGAGGAAATATTATAGACTAGTGAGTTAATCATGATTACTTATATGGTGTAAGCCATCCAATGTTGTCCTAACTACACATATACACAATTTTTATCTTATGTAGCCTCCATAGGTGTTATAAAAACTATCTATAGAATACATATTACATAGTGGAACATTATGAAGTGTATATTATGAAATAGTTTAGTTTTTTTATTTAATTATTATTTTCATGCCCAATTATTTCCATCAATACTATTAAAACAGGATGTGAAAAAAATGAGATATAACAAACTTATTTTATATTAAATAAGAACACTTATATTATCTTAAAAAATCTTAAATGAGAATCCCATAAATAAATTTTAGCTAACATATATTATATCACCATGAGATTTTAAAAAGATACTTCATTTGCTATCTTATAAAACACGCAAAATGAATCTTATTTTAACAATGAAATATATCCATTCATATTTTATTATTATAACATAGATATTGAAATAGTGAGTTTGAATATACTTTTCTTAATTATTAAATATAAGTAATGGCTATAACAAAAAAAAGTTATTTATAAATTCTTTGTATATTTCAACTATTTTAGTAAAGTCATTTTTTACAAAAGAAAATTCTTATTTTTTGATATTTTTTATGAGAAAATATTTTAATTAATATCGCATTTTTTAAAACAATTTATATATTAATAAGGATATAATTATTAAAAATATTATATTCAAATTATATTTGATTGATTTTTCATGTTTCTTTTCCCGAAAAATATGGATTTCACTTTAAATAGTGAAAATACAAAATTTTGTAAAACTATAATTTAATTTCTTCTAAATATCACATTATCAATGCATTCGATCATAGATAAATATAGTAATTATTTAATTATTTATAATTTCATTAATTAAAATATAATCATAATTGTACCGTATGTTTGTATAAGTTCATTTTTAGGCTTAAATACACATTCTTCTATCAATTTTTTCTAAAGTAGTTTATGAATTTATGTTAGGATTTATTTATTTAACTTATAGTAAATGAATCTTAAAATAATATTGGTTTTAAATAATTATTTAAAGTTCACTAAAATGAAAACTCTCATTTTATGGGACTATGTTTATGTTAATAATTTATAAAATAAAATAAAATAAATTTTTTTATATTATTGGTATGGTTTGAGACAAATTTTTATGAATAATGGAAAATAAAATTTTTATGAGATAAGGTGTATTTTTTAATATTATAATAACTTAAATTTGGTATATGAATTAATGGAAATTATGGAATAAAACATATATTATAAAATATTATAAACATCATAGAAAAATAATTCAACAATTACCAACTACAATTTATTTCATGATAAATGTTAAATTCATTTTCAATTTCAACATATTGTTTGCACAATATTTGAAAAATAAAATTTGGAGTGCTAATGAGACTTATTGAGAATGAAATTGTATTTGACAAAAAATTTAATTCAATATTTGGTTTTAATGATTATTTTTATAGATATTTTCCTACTTTATAGTTATATAACATGAATCATATCAAAATGCATGTATAATTCTTGTGCATGTTGTAAAATGTCAAAATTACATATTAAATATATTATCATGTTATGAATGGGAATTTATATTCTTTACAGAAAAAAATATTATTAAAATGAGATATAATTTTCTTGAAATGTTGTCAGTTCATATTGGATTTTTAAAATTATTATTATTTTCTAAAACACATGCACTAGATTAAGTGATATATATGAAACCTATAAAATAATTAAATAAATAATTTTGAAAATATTTTGAATGATATTATATAGTTTATTTTGAGTATCCCGTGAATTTTATAAATATTTAATAAATATAATTTATTATCTAAGAGGTTATATGGTAAAATGGTAGTTTTCATGATGTTTTTAAATTCAAGTATTTTAAATAGTGCTGAAGAAGACCCTTAATAGTATTTAATGGTTAAATATTTTGTTAAAACAAATAGAAAATTATAAAAATAATCTTATGTATCATATAAATATGACATTACCTATTATAAAATTCTTTGTTACATATGTTTGAAACATTTATTTTTTAAAATTAACCTTAGAAATAATAATGATTGAAGATTTGAGAAAACACCATTCATTTTCCATACAAACGGGGAACAATTAATCATTTTTCACACAAATAAAATTCGGGTTTCATCTTAAACAAATTCCTAGATCGATCTCTAAATATATATTATGACATCACCCATCCACTAAGGTCATCCTAATCCTCTTAAAAAGTGTCCTTTAGATCAGTCAAAGGAAAAGGTAGGGGTTTCTTAAATCAATCATCTTTCATTAGGTTTTATCAATTATTCATAGATTATATAATTCCCATATATTTTGTGAATGTAATATTTTGAGTTTAAATTTTATTTAAACGTGGTTTTTTTGTGGATTTAAATTTGATACACAAAATCAAACAATTGAGTAATTATTAATTCAATGAGATGATCTTTATACGGATTTCTCTTCATAAATTTAATTTTGTTGGGACATGAATTTATGTGATACACCAATATTAATTTATGAGGTGTGTATAATTCCCATTTTATATTCCATATCATGAATATACTTGTGTTCATGATATTTAATGTTTTATTTTCTAATTATTCTTTCATGGGTCTTTTGATTGAAATAATAAAAATGTTGAAAGGGTTTTTGTTTGAATCCCATTTTATTCGGGATTATTTGTGCCTGAATATATATTGAGAAAGTTATAATCTTTTTAACTAGTGAACCCATTTAAATTTAACTCCCATGTGGATATATATATAATTTTAATGTTTTAGTTCCATCTTTCTCTCTTGGGTATAGAAAATATTGTTGAAATTCTCTTTAAGAAAAGGAAACCTTACTTCATAAATTTTCATTAGAATAGTTTTTATTCAATATTCTTGTTTTTAAAATATCATTTTTAGAATGTTTTGAATATTCATAAATGATTATTAGTAGTCATTTAAACCATTTTTCAATTTAAATAAGTGGTTTAAAAATTATATTCTTTTTGTTTTATGAACCTGTCGATTTTGACCAATGGTGTGAAAATAATCATTATTTTAAATATTACTACATGAAATGAATATCCTCTGATCATGTAAAGACTCAGAATTTCTGTGTAATTTTATTAAATAAATTGGAATTTTACAAGTCCGTGAAATCTGACGGTGCGTGATTCCGATGCCCGGAGTGCCCATAATGATCTGTCGAAATTTTGTTTAGCTTAAGTTAACGCGTGTTAGCTATTTTTTGAAAAAGTATAATAACTCTTAAATGGTTACTCGGATTATAAATCTAAGGGAACTGTTGCGATCAGGATGGTGGGTTTACCCAAGGAGCGACTTAAGATTAGTCAGTGTGGGCCTCCTATGAGAAAACCCAAAAATGGCATAATCGTAAATAAAATAATTAAATAAATTATTTTATTTATCAAATTCTTATAACTAACAAATGGTAAAAGGATTAAAAATCTGAGATCACCGCTGAACTCATGATGGTATTCTTTCTTTATGTAGATACTAACATTGGTCGGTGCGAGCCACCAGAGAGAGTTAGTTTTTGGCCACAATTAAAATAATTAAGTGACAATTATTTTATTGTAAAATTCATAACTTCTAAACGGTAACTCAGATTGAAAATCTAAGAGTACTGTGAGGTTATTTGGGGTGTGATTCACCTACAAAAAGCCTAACATTGACCAGCACAGGTTGAGGGTGACTGATAATAATTTTCCGACCTTTTTTTCGGGTACGTTCAATAAACGCATGAGTGGCGTTTTATAACTTTTGAACCGGTGCATGAAATTAAAATATGAGGGCACCATTGAACTCACAACACTGGTATTCTCTTAAGGAGACTTTCACCTTGACGGTATATGAATGGGGGTGAAAGTTAATTTTTGGGTTTTTCATGGAAATAATAAAATAAAATAAACTTCGCTTTCTTTTATTTTGAGCTTAAATGTGGATATTGCAGGCGGGGTACACCGGAACTAAAACTCCAGGTGGAAGCGGGTAGTGGGGACCACCAGGCCTTAACCTCCCATGAAAGGTTAAGGTGGTGGGAAACACTCAAACCATAACCTCCCATTAGAGGTTATGGTGGTGGGGACCACCCTGGATGGAACCCCCTTTAATTGGGAGAAACCCTCAACTCCCACAATTAATGAAGGAGTGACTCTTGACCTCCTCCACCTTAATTGTGACAATGCACAAACCATTAATCTTTCCAATGCACCACATCCTTTGTGGCAGTGTAAATTAATTGGCTTTCCCCTTTTTAAATTAAGTAATAACGTCGTTGGAATTTAGGAAGGTTCCTAATAAATGAACCGTCATCAATTCCAACGATCGTTACCTACCTCCCCCTATATTATATATATGGAGCATGGGAGGAGGATATGGGATGGCTTCACCAAGAAATGAAGAACTGGTAAGGTGACATGACACCCAACACTTGGAGGATTATGCTCTCCAAAGAAGAATGTGTTCTTCCACGAAGAACGCTCCACCGACGAAGAACACTGACTCCCTTCAACCTTCTTCTTTGAGACTTCCTCTGATGCAGGACGTGTTCGTCTACAACGAATTGACATCCGCCTTCTCACGCCAACCTCAACCAACATCGAACAAGTATAGATTTTATTTAAGTTTGATATCATTCCCTTGTTTCTTTTCTTCCAAAACATTGAACGCGGACTAACTTATTATCAAGTTGACCCGTGGATGTTTTTCTTTGTGGGCTAGGAATATGTTGTTAATTAGTGATTATGGGAATTGATATTTATAAGATATCTTCTATACTCGTTCGTTGCTTCTTTCTTATGAGCCAATTGCTACCCCCCTAAAGGAATAGGGTACGAGAAAAACTAACATGGCCCGAACCCCTTCCATCGTTCTTATTTGTGATGTTTTTCGACATGGTGATTAGGCGACGAAGGCAACTTGCGTTGCCCCCATGTGGCTCTGGCGCCCCTGCCAAATCAGCTCTGCTGACTCGTGCCGAAACGCGCTTCCCTTCAGCTCCCGAGCCTCCCCGGCCGCGCTGCCCAACGGCCGCGCCCCCCGCCAACCGAACTGGCCCGAGCCGCACCACACCCCAGCCGAGTCACGCTCCGGACGCACTGCGCCCTGTCTCCTAGCCGCTGCACCTCCCACACCCCTCACAACACCCTCTTGAACCATAGCCGAGCTGGCCTCCGCACACCCCACATGCCCCTATGCTTCACCGTCCGTGTAGCTCGTGTGCCCAGTGCACCACACGTGCATCGCGTCACCGCTGGCCGAACCGGCCCACCGGCCTCCACATGCCCTGTGCACCCTGCGACTCCATCGTACGTGCTCCCCACAACACCCCGGCTAAGCTGGCCTCCCGGCCTCAGGTGTTCGGCCCCGACCGTGGGCCGAGTCGCCCCGAGCTGGGCCCTCGCGGTGCCCTCCAGGTCTAGTTGTGCCCTCGCGTTTCCCTCTAGGCTGAGCCGCCCATGCGACGCCCTTCGGTACGAACTTCCCTCAGGTCGACCTGCGTCCGGTCCACGCCCTCACGACCACTCTGTTCTCTCGCAGCCCTCTGCGACCCCTCCTGAACTGTTATGCTGGGGCCCATGGTCTGGGCCGAACCTAACAGGCTAGCCCACCTAACGGGCTGGGCCAGACCCAACGGTTCAGGCCACGTCGATCTGACATGGTCGGACCGGACCCGGGCCCACTACAACCCTTTTCATTCTTTGGCCATATCTTTGGCACTAGACGTCCATTTGACGAACCATTAGCGGCGCTAGTAATCTTGTAGCATTAAGGTCTCTTTTAGTATACCCCACTAGAGTTTTGGGAATAGTTGAGATACAGCTAGGTCAGATGGTGCACGAATCCAACCAAGCCCCCAGGACTAAATGGCTAATAACTCACATACCGGGCGTCCGATTGACACGTCATCTATTGAGTTGAGACCACTATGACATGGCGGACCATTGAGATACATCTGCATGGGAATTTTTAACAGTTGGAGTATCGACCAGTAGCTCATGGAGTGGATCCTTCCGGTGACGACTGAGCAGAGTGCGGTGACCTAGTTGCTAGCTGAGACTTGACGACTACTGACCGATTGACTCGGAGTGACTCGACTATCATAGGGGGGAGCACCTAGTTGTGGCGGCAGACCTTTGTTACTCAATAGGAGGATTATATCTGCAGGCACTAAGGGGGAGCACCTGGTTGTGGTGGTAGACCCACGGTGGGGAGTGCCTTGGTGACGCAGAAGACCCATAGTACTCGACATGAAGAGTACCTCAACAGTCCAAGGATAGTGGGAAGCACCTAGGTGACATGAAATTTCCACTATACTTGATAGAGGAGGAGTTCTCTAGTAGCCATGGTTTCGATAATGTGAATAAAATCCTGGTTGATCTGAGTCAGTAACTTTTGTGTTTACCTCATGATTGAGATGGATTACTTGATAACTTAAGTATATGTAAGGGAATATACCTATGTGAGGTTATATATTGATTTCAAACTTATTGGTTTATCCATGATGGATTTTGTGAGACCTTGAGGGTCTCCGGGTCCCTACTGAGTATCATTATACTCACCCCCTGCATGGGCTATTCCTGAACCTTGTTGGGTTGGTTGGCTGAGAGTACCAAGATTGGACGACACCGGGAAGTGGAACTTACGATGAGTCGGTACATAGAGGAGACTAATGGATTTCAAGTGCTGAGGATGCTATCTATACCTACCCTTCTGGTAGGAATTCCGGAGGACGACCCAACAACTGTTTTTCCTTTCATCAATTGTACTTGTACTTCTTGTTTCCTTATACTTTACAGTTGGACTTGTATTTCCAATACCTTTCACTTTTCAGTAATATTTTGTTTTATAGTTTACATAGTTTTTTGTATTTCTATATGTTCTCTATTGAGTGTGTTTTCTGGTAACAAAGGCAATGCCTTCCCAGTTTTAGGGAATTATGCCTTTGGTGCTAGTCGCTAGGCCCTGGCCTATGGAAGGCGGGATTGAGATAGTCACGGCAAGGGACCCAGGGGATGGGTCATGAAAATTGGTATCAGAGGAGTCGGTTCTACAATAAAAATTATGATTATGATCTCTATTTTCTATGAGGAAATAGTTTTAAGAGAATTGGCTGTGGTTCTCAGTTCAGGGAGTCTAGTGTTGATGTGGCGGCCAATGTATCCATACACTAGGACCCTGACTTCTGATTTCCAACCCAGTGCACAGAAACATTTATTTCATGTGTGTTTTAAAAAGTTTTCTATAACTAACCTCAACAAGGTTAGATCACCAGGTATAATCTTTTGACCATGTCGTATCTGTTTCTATCAGGATTCCTCCCCGTGGACAACTAGTTAGAGTTTCAAGAGTTGTACGCACTTATAGCCCACCGAGCGACGAGAATCTGATTCAAGGCCCTCATACTTTGTTGGCACCTTCGGGTGGTGTACCAGCAGCACCACCACCAGTTGGGCAGCAGATACCACTACTGGAAATCAGATCTTTCCCAACACTTATATACACCCTTTCCCAACGGTTCTCCCAAACCGTTGGGAAAGGGGGGGTCTTTCCCAACGGTTTGGGAGAACCGTTGGGAAAGGGGCCTCAAAACACCCCTTTCCCAACGGTTTGGGAGAACCGTTGGTAAAGACCCCCCCTTTCCCAACGGTTTGGGAGAACCGTTGGAAAAACTCAGCACAAAATCCAGCATTCGCCCCTGGAAATTATCACCTATCCCAACGGTTTTGAGAACCGTTGGGATAGATTCTTTGATTTCTTCCAGGTCTATTACCCGAGAACATTATATAAATATAAATTTTAAATAATTATGATAATACATATATATATTTATGAAGTTATGTTTATAAAAGTTATGTTAGGTTAGTGGTTAAGGAGTTTAATTATAAACGGGGGGTTGTGGGATCAAATCCCACCACATGTTTTTTTTGAAATACATATACCAACGGTTTTATAACCGTTGGAATAGATTTTCATATTACTTATACCAACAGTTTTGAAAACCGTTGGGATAGGTCTATACCAACGGTTTTGAAAACCGTTGGGATAGGTCTATACCAACGGTTTTGAGAAAACCATTGGTATAGACCTATCCCAACGGCTTACTTCGCAACGGTTCTCCAAACCGTTGGTATAGGTTAGTATTCTACTAGTGTACCACCAACTAGAATAGCAGACGGTGCATGCTGACTGAGCGCGTAGCACGAGTTCAAGTAGTAGAGACCTCTGAGGTTTCATGGAGAGAATGATTCCCATGCATCTGAGGGATGGCTAAAGGTGATTTCTAGAGTTTCCCATCTAATTAAGACACCAGCAGAGCATACAATGATCTTATCTACTATAATTTTTCAGTGAGTGACCATAAGGATGGTCCACTTAGTGATTAGGCTTCGGTACATGGACCGTTGCCCGAGATAGTACCTTCGAGTAGTGTGTTGTCTATATCACTACTCATTGGTCATCAGTTACAACTGGTGGTACCGGTAAAGGACACATGTAAGCTTAGTGCCTTACACATGTTTTAGAATCAGATACCCATCAGGTTCCGAGGTGAGCCTGACACACTGGTAGATGAGGAATGGCTCGAGGAGGTGGCTGAGAGTTCTCTATAACATCTATAACTTTGGTCGAATGACATGTCGGTAACTGAGTATTCATAGATGTGTACCATTCTTTCCTGGTACTCGATGAATACGATACGATCAGTGTTTCAGGGATCAAACTTCCAAGTGAAGTTTGTTTAATGGACATCTGAGCCCGCACTATTCCTCTATGCATTCCTACTTATGCTAGGGTTCTAGAGTGAACCTTTGTGGTTAAATTTTCTTTAGCTGAACGGAAACATCAACTGAATGTTAGCAGTGGAAAAGCAGGGAACTGGTACCAGTCTTAGAGACTTGGACATGTAAAATGTTTTAGGAAGAGGATGTCTTAGGGACAGATAAATCTTTAGGGAAGAAAATGTGGAAGCAATGCTAGGAGAGTAGTATGTGGTGGTGTACTTTTTGACATGTTACAACCACCCCCTTTTTGTGGACCCTGCCAGACTCAGGGAGCTGGAGGACAGTGGATAAAAATTGTTGCATTCGGTCAACGAATGCGACCCAATGGCTTTAGGAATGATTCGAGGTACGGTCTATGTCTACTACTAGCTGCCATATCAATATACATTGGTACAAATCATTCCATCTTTCCATGAATATTTTCTAGGACCTAGAGTTTTCGGTTAAAGCGTTGAATTGACCCTCACGTCTCAATACTCCTTTTGGAGGAGACTTGATAATCACACTTACGCCGACGGTGTGATGTGACCCTTGAGGCAAGAGTTTCTATTGGAACCTCTTGGTGGTAGCATTGAGTCCTTACGATGTTAATTTGGGTTTGGACTTGAAATCCATAGTTCACACTCAGATTAACAGTATTAGGCAAAGAGGATGTGGTTTATCTACAACATTGGGATGGGTTTTTCCTTGGTCAGTGAAAAAGGAAACCCTGGAAGCACATGATAAACTCATGCATAGGAGGGTGAAGCCATTAAATCATGACTCAGCCAACCTCACCCTTGTGGTAGCCTAAGTAAACTTTGAGATAGTCTATACTCTTGGGAAGGGGAACATGGTAGGAGATGCACTCAGCTGGAGGTATGGCCTGCATCTACTGAGTGAGGTGACAGAGGGGCTGGATGATTTACAAATATTCTTTGTGGACAGAGATGGAGCAGCCTTTATTTCGTCTCATATAGTCACTCCCCCACTTCTTCAGCGAGTCAGTGATTCATAGCATGGGGAAGCATACTGCGAGACTCGACGTGCTCAGATATCCATAAGGAAGGCACCTGATGGATTTTATGAATGTGGGTGCACATCATCCTCTTCTAAGGACATACTATGGTACCAGTGTAACTATAGGAGGAAGTGTTGTGAGTGTTCCACACATGCCCTATATTGGAAAATCCAAGAGTGGCAAATATGTACCAAGATCTCCAACAACAGCACTGGAAGCCGGGAATGAACAAGGTAGTTGCAATGTTTGTCTCTCAGTGCCTCACTTGTCAGCAAGTGAAGGCAGTGCATCAAGAACCAGCATGCTTGGATCTGCATTTAGTGGTCCTAGATTGGAAGTGGGATGAGATATCCATGGACTTCATGATAGGAATTCCACATACATCCAGGGGTCATGACTCTATTTGGGTGATCATCGACCGACTCACCAAGTCGGCCCAATTCATACTGATCAAAGAGCAAGGTCCTGTAGAGAACATGGGACACCTCTATTTTCATGTGATTGTATAGTTACATGGAGTACCGTGGACAATCTTTTCTAATCGTGATACACATTTTACTTCTCGACTATGAAAGGGGTTGTAGGAGGCTTTCGGAACAGAGATTCATTTGAGAACTTCCTTCCATCCTCAGATGGATGGCCAGGCTAAGAGGACCATTCAGACCCTCAAGGACATGTTGCATGCTTGTGTCCTCGACATCAGTCACAGTTGGGAGGATTAATTACCTTTGGCAGAGTTTCCATACAACAACAGATATCACTCCACCATAGGGATGACACCTTTTGAGGCGTTGTACAGCTAACCATACAGATCACCTTTGTGCTGGACTGACCCAGGGGAGTCAGCACTCATGGGACCAAAGATGGTACAGGCTACCACAGAGAATGTACAGATCTTCCAGGTGTGAATAAATACTGCACAGAGTAGGAAAAGGTTGTATGCCTACAGTAGATGGAGACATCTAGAGTTCGATGATAGAGACCACGTCTTTCTCTGGGTCTCACATCAACAAGGTTTACAAAGATTTGGACGTGGTGGAAAGTTAACTCTGAGATTCATTAGACCCTTTTAGGTCCTCAACAGAGTTGGTGAGGTAGCTTTCCTCATAGATCTTCCACCTCAGTTGCACCGGGTACATGATGTCTCCCACGTATCCCAACCGAGGAGATACGTTCCCAAACCTTCTCACTTCATCGACCATGGCGAGTTGGATGTCGACGATGGGGTGACTTTTATAGATGTTCTAGTAGAGATTGAGGATCGAAAGGAGTGGGTACTTAGTGGAAAATTAATACCTCTGGTGCATGTTCGCTGGCATCCAAGGAACCTCTAGGAGAGCACATGGGAGCGGGAGGCTCAGATGCGTGCTCAGTATCCCCCACTTGTTCCCTTGGTTTTAATTGTGGATTATGGGGATTTAGAGCCCTAAGGTTGGAAGAATATAATGACCCCAAATTTACATGTAATTTTTTAAAAATATATGGGAATTTTATAAGTCCGAGAAAATTGACGGATTGCGATTCTAAGGCTCGGAGTGTCCGGAATGATCCGTCAAAGTTTTGTTAAGATTAAGTTAATGTGTGTATACAGTTTTCCTAAAATAGTGGAATAACAATTAAATTGTCACTTGGATCAATAATCTGAGTGCACTGCTGCCCTCAAGATGGTTATTTTACCCTAGGCGCGACTTAAGAATAGTCGGTGTAGGCCTCTTATGAGAAAACTAAAAAATGGCATACTCGTAAATAAAATAATTAAATAAATTATTTTATTTTTCAAATGTTTATAACTCACAAACGGTATCTTAGATTAAAAATATGATACCATTGCTAAAATTGTGAGGGTATTATTTATTTAAGAAGATACTATCTTTGGCAGGCACATTCTAGCAGAGAAATTTAGTTTTTTGCCAAAAATAAAATAATTAATTGACAATTATTTTATTGTAAAATTCATAACATATAAATGGTAACTCTGATTGAAAATCTAAGAGTACCGTTGGGTTCGTTGGGGCGTGTTTCACCTACGCAGTACCTAACCTCGACCGGCGCAGGTCGAGGGTGACTGATTAAAATTTTTCAAATTTTTTATGGGTACGTTCAGTAAACGTGTGAGCGGAGTTTTATAACTTTTGAACCAGTGCTCGGAATTGAAATCTTAGGGCACTTTTGAACTCACAGCGCTGTTATTTGCTTAAGGAGACCTTCACCTCGATGATAGATGGAAGAGGGTGAAAATTAGTTTTTGGATTTTTTGTGGAAATAATAAAATAAAATAAATTTTATTTTATTTTATTTTGAGATTCCATGTGGATATTTTTAGTGGGGTACACAGAAACTAAACCTCCAGGTGGATGTTGGAAGTAGGGACCACTAGACCTCAAACTCCCATGAGAGGTTAAGATGGTGGGGACCACCCGAACCATAACCTCCCATGAGAGGTTATGGTGGTGGGGACCACCCAGGATGAAACCTCCCTTTAATAGGGAGAAACCCTCAACTCCCAAAATTAATGAGGGAGAGCCTCCAAAACTCCTCCACCTTAATTGTGCCAATGCATATATCATTAATCTTGTCAATGCACCGCATCATTTCTGCCAGTGTAACTTAATTGGATTTCCCCGTTTTAAATTAAGTAACAGCGTCATTGGAATTGAGGAAGGTTCCTAATAAATGAACGATCAAAAATTCTAATGATCGTTACCTACATCCCCACTTTCCTATATATATGTAGTTTGGGAGGAGGATTTGGGATGGCTTCACCAAGCGATGAAGCGCTGGTAAAGTGACGCGACACCCAACGCTTGGAGGATTATGCTCTCTAACGAAGAACGGGTTATTCCACAAAGAATGCTCTACCGACAAAGAATGTCGACTCCCTTTGACATTCTTCTTCTAGAATTACTCTGATGTAGGATGTGTTCATCTACAATGAATCGATGTCCACCTTCTCACACCAACGTCAACCAACATCGAACATGTAGGTATTTCATTTAAGGTTGATATTATTCACTTGTTTCTTTTCTTCCAAAACAAAGAACGCAGACCATCTAATTAGGAAGTTGATCCGCGAATGTTTTTCCTTGCGGGTTGGAAATATGTTGTTAATGAGTGATTATGAGAATTAATACTTTTAAGATATCTTCCGTGCTCGTTCTTTGCTTCTTTCTTGTGAGCCAATTTCTACCACCTGAAATGCGAAGAGTGCGGGCCAAACTAACATGGCTTGACCACCCTCCTCCATTCTTCTTTGTGATGTTCTTAGGCATGGAGACAATGTGGAAAACGCAACCTGTGCTACCCCCACGACGCTCTGACGCCCCAAAAGGATCTGCTCTGTCGCCCTGAGCCAAACTGCACCGCCCTTCGGCTCCCAATCCGCGCCGCACCCTGGCCGAGCCACGATCTGACGGCACCACGCCCCGGCTCCCAGAAGTCACCCATCCTGCACCTCTCGTGCCCCTCGCGGCGCCCTCCCAAGTCCTGGTCGATCCAGCCTCCGTGCACCCCGTGCTCTCCTCAGCTCTGCCGTTTGCGCACCTCGTTCCCACCGTACTCCCCATGCAGTCGCTGGCTGAACCGGCGTGCCTGCCTCTGCGCACCCTGCACACCCCGCAGCTCCGCCATCTGCGCTCCCCATGGCTCCCCTACCCAGCCGGCCTCCTGGCCTTGGCTATTCCACCCAGGCCCCAGGCCAAGCCACCCTGAGCTGGCCCCTTGTGGCGCCCTCCGAGCTGAGTCACGCACTCGTGGTGACCTCCGAACCGAGCCTCCCATGCGGAACCCTCCAGGCCGAACCAGTCTCGTTTTGACCCGTGGACAGTTCGTGTCCTCGCGACCGGTCCATGCTCTCGAAGTCAACTGGGCTGGTCCTAGTAGGCTGGGCCAAACCTAACAGGCTGGACCAGACCTAATGGGTCAGGCCAAGTCAATCCAGAATGGGTCGGACCGGGCCCTGGCCCACTACATCCCTTTACTTTATTTTGCCATATCTTTGGCACCAGACGTCCATTTGATGAACCATCAGCTGCAATTGTAATCATAGATCATGATGGTACATTTGAGTATACCCCACTATAGTTTTGGAAATAGTTGAGATATGGTCAATTTGGATCGTGCACGAATCCAACCAGGCCCCCGAGACTAAAAGGCAAATAACTCCCAGACTGGGCATCTGATTGAGGTGCTATCTTTTGTGTTGAGACCTCTATGACATGATAGACCATTGAGATACATCTTCATAAGACTTCTTGAAAGTTAGAGTATTGACCAGTATCTTGTGTAGCAGATCCGTCTAATGACAATCAAGCAGAGTGCAGAGACTAAGTAGCTGGATGAGACTTGACGACTGCTGACCGATTGATTCATAGTGACTCGAATAGCCTAATGGGGAGCACCTGGTTTTAGTGGCAGACCCACGGTAGAGGAGAACCTGATTGTGGTGGAATACTCGTGGTACTCTAAAGAAGGAGTACCTCTTGAAGCTATTAGGGGGAGTGCCTGGTTGTGGCGGCAGACCCACAGTGGGGAGCGCCATGGTGACGTAGCAGACCCACGGTACTCGACAGGAGGAGTTCCTCAGCAGTCCAAGGTTAGGGGTACGTGCCTTGGTTTTGTGGCAGGTCCACTATACTCGAAAGAGGAGGATTTATCTAGTAGTCGTGGTTTCGATAATGTGAATAAAATCCTGGTTGAGCTGAGTCAGTAACTTTTGTTTTTACCTCATGATTGATATGAATTACTTGATAACTTAGGTATATGTATGGTCATATACCTATGTGGGGTTATCTGTTGATTTCATACTCTGTGTTTTATCCTTTTGGGATTTTGTGAGACCTTGATGGTCTCAGTGTCCTTACTGAGTATCGTTATACTCACCCCTACAAGGGCTATGCCCACACCTTGTTGTGTTGGTTGCAGACGATGGACAACGCTGACTGAGGCTGAGAGTACCAGGACTGGATGGTACCCAGAGGCGGACCTTACAAAGAGTCGGTACATGGAGGAGACTGACAGACATGGAGTACTGAGGATTCTATCTGTACCTACCCTTCATGTAGGAATTCCATAGGATGACCCTGCAACTGTTTTTCCTTTCTTAAGTTATACTTGTACTTCCAGTTTCCTTGTACTTTATAGTTGGGATTTTATTTCCATACCCTTTTACTTTTCAGAACACTTTTATTATACAGTTTACTTAGTGTTTTATATTCTGTTTTGTGCTCTATTGAGTGTGATTACAGTTTATAAAGGTAATGCCTTCCTAGTTTTAGGAAATTACGCTTTTGGTTCTAGTCACCAGTCCCTGGCCTATCGAAGGCGGGCATGGGGTAATTATGACACGTGCCCTGGGGGATGGGTCATGACAGATCATGGATTATAAATTTTTTTAATTATATTTTGCAATTATATGGGGTATATTTCAACGAAGATTTTTCCTATTATTATTCATATGTTTAATTTTTGAAAGTTATTTTCAATGTATAAAGATTAATTTCCCCAAGAATGTTTTTAATGATCTTTTTACTATATTTTAATTCATTAATGGGAAACACCTTTAATATTATTTTTTCTAAAATGGGGATTTTTTGTTGTTTCTCTATCACTATTCATTCCCTAGATGGATTTTGATTATTTCAATGTGATTTTCATAGATTCCCTTTCATTTATAGGGGTAAATCAATATGTGGATGGACAATGGTTATTATTATTATGGTAAGTGAATGTTAATAATTTTTTTCTAAATCCACTATACAACTAAAAATGTATGGATTATAAATATGTTGTTTTGATATAAACCAAGGAGGGGTGGTTCCGCTATAGTCCAGTGATGGGTTCTTATGTTATAATGAAAGAATGTGTGGGTCCTTTATATTCCTCTAATTAATTTGTCATTTGGATAGAGTTAAATGGATGGAATTTACTCTTAAGGCATGACAAATATATGTTACTCATATGAAATGAAGTTTTTTCATATTTTATGTTACTCATAAGAGTTATAGGAATTCTGATGTTATGTAATTATATGGTGAAGGTATGATGTTCAATTATATCTACATAATTTTCTAATGCATGTTATGATTTCTAATGGATTCTTTATTCAATGAATTATTTCACATGTATTATGACTATATGTGTGTATATATATATGAATATTATATTATGTTAAATCATGATTTTTTTTTCATGAGTTATGATACTTGTTTTATAGGTATGAATTATCTTTTGTTTTTCTCATGTACATTGATTAAGTCTGAATTCCCTTTTTCTCATTTTATCCCCATTGATTAAATTCAATTGTTAATGATTAAATTTTCTATTAATGAGAATTTGGGATAACCCTTATTATGATTTCCATTTCCCTAGGTTATGTATAATGGTTCAATGTATGATATATATAATATAGTTAAAAAATATGAATAACATAATGTGAGAAGATATAAATTTTTATCAATTTTTTTCATATATCAAAGATGTTATCTAAGAGTATATATCAATTTAATAAAACTCTAATACCAAAATTTCAATGGGTATGTAAGTGATCCAATATTTTACATTTTATGTTTTAATGGGTTAAAATTGGGTCAACATTTATTAGTATCATTTCCAGAAATCTAAATATAATGTTTTAGAACCAGATCGCGGAGTGCGAGTTTGAGGATGTCATATCTATCAATTTACATTATAAATTATAATTTCCCACATAAATTAAATAACATAAAATGGGTAATAATTATTTTTTATATTAAAAACACATAAATATTATTTTATTCCATGTCAAACAAGGCCTTTTTATTTTAATGAAACTACAAAATCATCATATCAGTTCATTATAAATACATAGAATACATTTCATCAAGAAAAATTTGGTTATTTAACAATAATAGTGGAGTATAAATTTTAAATAACACCTAATAGGATTAGAAAAACAATATAAGAATTTAATATAAACATCTGATGGAAATCCCCATTGCAATAAGATATCATTATTAAATAAAAAATGAAAAAAATAAATAAAATTTCTTGGAATAATTATTAAATTATTGATGTATGAATAAAATCATTTAAAAAATCTCCCATACACCAGGTTTCATCATATAAATTTAGTTTGATAGTTCTACAATCAAAGAATAATTACATCCTTAAAATTGTCATAAAAAGATGAAAATATAATATTTAATATGTAGCTAAAATCCTTGAAATACTAAAATACCTATAAAATTTAGGTTTTTATCTTTTATATGAAAAATAATCATCTACCATAAACCCTTTGACTGGAGAATTATGTGAAAATGATGTTAAGAAGTGTAACAATACCTGAAAATAAAAAATAATGATGACTTACCTCCATTTTATTGATGATATCCCATTGAAAGAATAATCATATTTATAGAGAAGGGTGGGATCCATTTTACCCCTGACCCTTGGCCAAAATATGATGGGATAGGGGTATAACCCAATTAACACATAAAATCCTCTAATAATCACAATAACAACAATAATAATAATAATAAAAACACAACAATTCCATCTTATATACAATAATAAAAAAAATATTTTAAATATATATTTTCATTCATAATACTAACAATGTAGGCCACAAACATATTATCATAAAAATTTTGTTTAACATTATATGATAATAAAATTAATATAAAAATATATATAACAATTTTTTTTATTAAAAATGAATAAAAACAAATTTAATGTATTCTATAATAATTCACAATTTTTATATATAGAATAAAGAGTCTAAAATACCCTTTTAATATTTGACAATTCAATATTAAATACCCAAAGGAGATAGATAAATAATTGATATTTTTAAGGATAAATATTATGAATTAAAAATTATTAAAAAATTTCCTTAAATCTGGAACTAATCATAAATTTATTCCAATCATAAATTTCATTCAACACTTGGTCACTATTTATAATTTCCCAAACCAAGCACAGATCATAAATCACATAATATTTTCAAATAAATTTAAAATTTTAACGATTTCCATTTCAAAATAAATATTATAATAAAATATACCTAAAAATGAAAAGGTGGGGGTGTTATAGAATTGTTTAAGGAGGGCAGTACTTAATTAAAAAATATAATAGAGAATTATAATGACATGAAATCACTATGAAAAACAATTATTACTTGAAATATTATTGTTTATAGTTGCACCTTTCCTAAAATAATTTTATTTTATTTAGTGAAACATCTAATTTAATTTTATATAATATTATTTGTTTCAATTATAGCCTAAGACTTCATTATTCGCTGAACAACTCACTAACAAATTATCCTTCATTGGCCCACAAAAATTCTAATGTTTTTAAATCTATATCAAGTAATTACCCAATTTTTTGTATTCTTAATTATTTGTTTCTACCTAATGGATTGATTATTATTAATGTTATATGAAATGTTTCATTAATACTAATAATATATTATTGATTAATATTTTTAAGATAAATTGTTTTGAAGAATCATGGATTATTTTTTCTACATGGATTGTCTGTGTGAAATCTAGATGAATAGAGACCCATCCATCATAAAAACAACCAAAATAAATTCATTGCATTTATTTTGTATTCATTGATAATTCCAATGTTTTGATCAATTTATTTGTTATGGAATTATTTATTGAAATTAATTATTTATTATAGTACACTATTATGAATCTTTTCAATATAATATTCTTAGTATTTCATTCTTATGTCATACTATTTTATCTATAAAATTTCAGAATGTTAATATTCTGATTTTTATGATGGATTTGTTAATGATTATTTCTAATATAAAAGGATTTTTTCTAGGTTACTAATATTTATGATCTATGTTCAGAAAATATTAAATTTTTTAATACATTATGTTGAAATTTTTATTTATTTCATAGAAGGATAGGTGAATTCATGTTCAAATTTAATTAAATGCTGGAGACACACATGAATGTTTCACAAATTCCTAAATACAATGCAGAATAAAATCTATTTAGGGACTTAGACATGAAAGAAATGAAATATAATTAATCATTGATGTGGGTTAATTATGGAATCCATTTCAAATCCACATAACATGATCATTCTAATAAATATATATCCACTCATGATTCTATTAATAAATTTAATAGATATTATTTTTTAATAGTTCATGATTACACCATATACATAACAGTGTATTTTAAATCTTATATTATTAGAACCCTCTCAATATTTTTATCTAATTTTAATTGGGAATAAAATTAGAAGGATTAAGTGATTATTTCAATAATAAGTGAAAATGGTACAGATTTTAAATGCAATGATTTTGATATTTTTATAAGGAAAATTGAAACTCACAAAATTTAATTTCTCCAAAGACTCTATAGTATAAAGGGGGGATTAAAAGAATAAATATGGAAATTTAGGGAGTTGAATGAAAAATTGTAAATGTGTAAAAATTAGCAACGTATGTCCAAGATGATGAAGATAAAACTTCTTCTATCTGACTGGTGGAAGCCATTAATATTCAACTAATATGAAATCCTTATATACACTATTTCAAAAAATAATATGGTTTGTTACTTTTTATGGTTTTATTCTATATATATTATGTTTAATAGTAAAAATTATCTAGATAACATTAATGAAAAATCATATGCATGTGATTTTTTGGGTTACTCAACTAAAATAAATAGTACAAAATTACATAATAAGAGGATGTATATTTTTAATTAATATTTTCATGTAAAAATGTATGTAGAGATGTTTTTTTATAAGATAGTGATATTAGAATATATTGATGATTTCATAAGACAATTCAATCCAAATAAATATAACTATTTTAGAATAATTATTGAAGTAAATATGACACATTAGAAGTGATGGATCCTGATACTTCTCAACATTATGTGTAGAATATTTGAAATATCACCCTATTAATAATAGTATTGGAAATTTGGTTTCTTTGATCCAAACTAGAAATACCTTGATGATTTTTTTGTGAACATTATTTTATTAGACATTAACAGGACCCTATTGGGTCCTGAAATTATAAAAATAATTGAATGTATATTTAAGGAACAATACATTGTAACTGTTAAACCATTTTGATAATAAAAAAATAAATTTACAAAATTTATTTTTATTAATAATAGATTTGAGTTTTGTCAAATTGTTAGAAAGAAGGAATCATCAGTCTCTCAAGATCAAATCTAAGAAGATGGAATTGATGGTGTCGATACAGTCTATTTTATTACATAAAAAAATACGAATTTTAATATAATATATTTACCAAAAACATTTTACATATCTCTATATTACTATCCTTTACATTTTAATTAAATAATATTTTTTGGTGGTATATATTCTATATGAATTTGATAAAAGTGTGAATTATGTAATGTATTTACTATTTATAATTATTTTTTGATGTATTAAAATTTGTTTTAGGTGGAGGATAACCTATATTATGATTTTAATTTTAACATATTATTTAATTTACTATGGAAATCCAAGTATATTTGATATGAGTGACTCAAATTATTTAAATTAATAAAATATTCAAGAAATTTAATATTGACCTTATATTTTTCGATAAATGCTATTTAGTGTATAATATGTTTGTATATATATAAATGATTATGAAATAATATTTTAATCATATATTCATTCCCTAAATGATGATTTTTCTAAACTAATTTCCACTATGTTTTAGATGAGAAAAATTGGTGAATTCTAATTAATTCTGTATAATCATACATTTCCAAATAATGATGAAGAATTTTTTAATATATGAGATTTACATAAAGAATATTGGAATATATTTGCCTTGTAAAGAAGAAAAATAAAGATACTTACAAATATTACAGTATTAATTTGGATGATTTTCTTAATAAAAATTTAGTTCACCAAAAGTCATATCGAGGAAATATTGGAAGACTCTTAAAAATATCCATGTGTGTGGATATTACTAATAATATGGGAGGGGTAAATTAGTGTTTACCGATAAAATAAACTCTCAAATATATTTCTACATACCATTTAGTGTTAATATTATCCCAAAGATTATGATATGAAATAGTTATAATGATAGAGAAATAACATACATAACATAAGGGAAAAAGAAATGTTTCACTATCTATTATTATCATGTGATTAATCACTCATTGGAAATTGTTTTAATCCCACTAACAACATTCCAATTCTATTATCGATAAGAACAGTGAAGGTTACAAATAGATAATCCTAAAATTGATTTAAAATAAATAATGACTAATATTAATAAGATGACCAATATCTGTTTCACATACCTCAAGTTCCTACCCTCAAACAACATTGGGATATTCCACACATAATCATGGAATGAATCCCATATCATAAGAAATCTAAATTTATCTTTGGAATTATTATTCAAGTGAAATGGTTCTTTCATTTTGATAAAAAAAATCATTGTTCTAGTGTGATATGGAAATATTATGGTCTGACTAGTATAGTTTAATTAAAAATAGTGTAGTCTATCCATTGTTATTTTTGTGTGAATCCAATGGGTTCCCACACTAGTGATGTAACATCCCAACTAAATAAAGAATAATTAATTTTCATAATTATCAATATTTTTGAATTAAATATTAATTTTACTTTAATGGGGTTGCTATGTTCAATGGCCTACCCGATACGCAACAATGGGTTTATTTGAAATCTTACGTTGCACACTAATAATGTATTTATATTTTTTAAATGGTAGTTAACACAAGGTCATTGTATTGGCAGGAATGAATAGAACTGACTAAAAAATTATTATATATGTTTGTTAACTGTTTTTACATTTATCTAATAAATGTTATAGGCTTAAAATGTGAATAAATACAATTTTAGGCACGTATACTCTAATATTATTTAAAAGGTCGATTTACTACCTTTTGATGGAGAACCCTCTTTAAATCTAGTTTTGGTCCCTTTTACAAAATAATTTTCTTCTTCAGAATCATGACATAAAATTTTACTTTGGGAAAATTTTTGGTATTTTTTAGATAAAAATCATTTTTTAATGAATAGTGAAAAGTACTATATTTTTATTCAAAATTTTCTTTTAATATAATTTATTTATATTGTAAGATTTTTTTTAATTGGTTTCAAAGTGTAATTATATTATATTTTTACCATTTATTCCAATGTTGGTAATTGGAATCAATTTTACTTTGAAATTGGACATAATAGACTGTCAATCTTTTGATTGTAATTATTTCTTAAAAACATGCTTTTCTATTTTGACAACGAGATTTAATTTTAAATTAATAAATCCAACTTCAATGTTTTTAATTTGATAAAATAGATCTCATTTTTGACTTTGCAATATCAAATATAGCATAGGCTTAATTTTTGGTATTGTTTTTGAAAAACATCAATTTTTGATGAATAGTGAAACCACTAAGTAATAGTTAAAAAAATGACTTTTTCATTTAAATGAAAATTTACCACATCTATGAATTGAATTTTTAAAATCAGACATACCTGGTTGTTATTAATAAGTAAAATTTGGTTCAGTAAGATGAAAATAATTTTTGGTGAATAGTAACTTTTTACTTTTATTTACCGCTGTTAAAGGTAAATAGGGTAATTCAAGGTAAGAATAATATAAAATTAATATAAAATTATATTAACACTTGTCCTAACCATTTTGGATGAGTAATGGTCAACCAAAACAATCCTTGGGTGAGACATTTGGCCTTTTAATGCCACTTGAGTAAGATAATGATATTAATAACTTTTTTTAAAGTAAAAATAAAAATATCCTAAACATGTATTTTTTTGGTAAAAAAAATTTAATGTGGGGTTATATAATGGATTTATTTGACTATAAATACTCATTACAAATCTAAAAATATTTCCTAAATCATGGTAATTTTTTTATAATTTTTAGACATCAAATAAATTAAATTATATATGACACAATAATGATGTAGTGTTTACCTCATAAAAAATGATTTAAATAAATGAGATTAGAAAGATTAAATCTATATCCAAAACATGTCCAATTATTATTGGATGATTTTAGTTCTACCATGAGTCATCTTATATTTTACTTTAATCAGTTTTGGACCTTTAGAAACCGAAAATCATTATAAAATAAAAAAACATTTTCATACTTTCCTAAAAGCCCCTCCGCTCCCTTATAAAAATCCCTCAATTCTAACCAATTCCTCACACCTATCAAACCCATTTGTCTCTTCCAAAACCTACCTAAATAAGCTCTCAATATCTCTATCCTCCACCTAGAAGCCTTAACTTAGTCATAAGGCACTTCAAAAACCCTTTTGGTTCGTATCAAAGGGAGTTACCCAAATTAAAGGTAACGATTTCTCTTAAATTATTTTCTTTTATTTTACTTCTCCAACCCCTAAACACATTTTATTCATTTATTTTGTAACAAAACCAATATCATAAATATATAAGTTTGTTTTTATGAGAATTATTCTAACTATACATAGACACACCTCCATTTACTTGGGAAAGATCATACTATTTCTATGGATGGAAAACTAGCGCCTCACGAAACGATGATTGTTCTATTATATCCTACCACCTCTCTTGTTTTCCATTAAGATGGAATTGTATTTATATATGATATATATTATGTTTATGTTTTCTTTATTATTTTTTATTTGCCATTTATATCATTTCATTATGGTTTCCATTATGGGTAAACGAGATAATCTTATTTGAGGAAGTACGGACTACCGCCCCCTAAAAGTGATATGACTCGTTCCTGACTTATGTGGAATGAAAAGGGTAGAGTTAATAAAATTATATATCATATTATACCTTAATTATAATATAATTATGTATCATTATGTTTTAATTCCATTACAATATGAAATAGAAATGAAAGTAGTGTTCATGCATACGTACGGCTTACCGTCTCCATAAACGGTGCATTTCATTCCTTATCTCTAAATGTTATGTACTATTATAAATACATATATATGCTGAATATATATTATATATATTATATCTAAATCATGAATATCATTCATGATATAGTGAACTTTTACAACATGAACAACATGTAATTATAAGAATTTCATTTTTGACTCAAGTACCAAATATCGAAAAAATGACCATTATTAACTTAAATGATTACATAATGTTTATAACATCTTAATAAGTAATATAAATGAAATAATAAAATTGAAAAAGGTTCCTAAGAAAGTATAAATTAACTTTAGTTTATTATTCAAGAGATTAAAGAACGGACGGGTCTAGTCAGACAAGAAGTAAGGGAACCTCTTAACCAAATTTCTGTTCTATGGGTTGATCTTATTTTTCTTATTTATGTCATTATTTGATTATGTGAGAAATGAGTTTTTATGTATCTATACATTATTTATGTTTGATTATATTGAATACACATAATAAATCTAGTTTATTTACAAAATGATCTTTGTAAGGGACTTCATCTTAATCTTATTTCATTGAGGCGTATTTTCATTTATAAATAACATTCATTTATATGGTAAAAAATCCTTTGACTTTGAATTTTATTCAGAATGACTCTTTTCTCTATGAAGAATTTTACTAAATGACAAAAAGTATGTTTCTTTTTAACATGTTCAATGACAATGTCCATTCTGCCGCTATGAGTATTATTTGATTTTTGCCTTCCTTAACAAGCCATAATTTTATTAAAAGGAAAATAAATACCATATACTCTTTTACGTATTTTGGTATTGAAAATGGGTCTGATAATGGGTTTGTTATGTCAATATATTTAACTTATATATTCTGATTGAAATGTGGAAATGTTTTCCTTCCATTATATTTGTTGTGTGTGTTATGATTTTATAATGGTACTTGGACACTTGATGGGTGGTTATGTGATAAACCAAATGAAGGGTGGTTCCGTGATAAACTAGGATGGGTGGTTACATTATAACCTCCAATGCATTGGGCATAGAAGTCGGCCATATGGCCTTTCCATTTAGTGATATGTGTGGAAGTCGACTGTATGGTTATTCCATTAAAGTATGTTTATGTCCCAAGTTACCTTTATATGTTATGTGTTCTTTATATGGGATTTATGGTAACATTTTGGTTACAAAAGGGTAGGTAATAACATTTTATTCTATGAATACTATTTACTAAATCATAAAGGTGAAAAGTACTACCTATGATAATGTATTCATGGTTTACTTGTTGTTTTGAAATAATAACAATTTTTGTTCTTTGTGTGTCCCTTAAAAATCTTTTTATACTCATCCGAAGTTTTTGAAATGTTTTTCACAAGAAATAAAGTGGAATAGGGTCAAAGATGGGATCATGGAAAAGTAATTCTGTCTAAAACATGGAACTAGGCATGACTCTTTTTTTCAAAGAGTTTTTATTTTATGAAAAAAATATAGTAATTAGATATTTATACATGTAATATTCAAGTTGTTATGTATATGTTATGACCTAATTATCTAAAGCTCTAAACTATAAAAGATCCTCAATGTGAATTATTAACTTAACTCAATATTATGAAATGTTAAATTCATATCTATAAATTATGTTATGGTCAACTTGAAATGATATAGAATTTACATATTACCATGTTTTTTACCTAATATTGTTCTGTGTTCATAATGTTTTTTCATTGTAGAAATAGGAAAACTATATTGAGAAGGTATACAGAGGGAAATTACCTTTCAAATCAGCATCCTGAGATGGTCGGAATCAGAATTTAACAATTTTTGCAGTGATGGCTTAGTTGACTCTGGTGATAAATGGTGGTTTCTTTTATTGATGATATTTTTTTATTCTAAAAAAATAGGATCATGAAATTAATTTATGGGTTGTCTTGGAAACCTATAAAGAAAAGAAACTATTTGGTAAATTCATCAAGTGTGAGTTTTGGTGACAGAAAATATCATTCCTTGGTCACATTGTTTCAAAAAATGGCTTAACTATAGATACTAATAAAACAAAAGTTGTTTAAGAATGGCCAAGAACCACAAATATAAACGAGGTCTACAGTTTTCTTAGTTTGGCAGGTTATTTCTGATGGTTTTTGAGAATTTTTCACAGTTATCTAGTCCATTGACTAAGTTAACTTGAAAAGGTGTTAGGTTTATCTGGACAATAAAATGTGATGATTGTTTTCAGGAATTGAAAGGAAGAGTGGTGAGTGCTCTAGTTTTTACATTACCTTATAGATATAGTGAATTTTTTATCATCAATGATGCTTCGTTGAATGGACTTGGTTGTGTATTTATGCAGAATGATCTGGAAATTGCTTATGATTCACGTTAGTTTAAACCTCATTAGTTAAATTACCCTATACATGATTTGGAATTAGCTGCTATTTTTTTCAATTAAAAATTTTTAGGCATCATTTCTATGAAGTAAAATGTGAAATATATACTGACCAAAAAAGTATAAAGTATATATTCACTCATAAATAATTGAGCATGAGATAGAGGAGATGGATGCAATTAATCAAGGATGATGATTTCACGATCCTTTACCATCGAGGAAAAGTAAATAAAGTGGATGATTCTTTATGTTGAAAAAGTATTGATTTATTAACCATGATACATTTGGAATGAGAACTTTTGGACTTTGATTTGATGAAATTTGTCATAGAATTCTTTGTGCAGGAATTTCCTCTGTTTTGTTTTAGGTGTCAGTGAAATCACCTCTCTCTGACAGAATTAAGCAAGCACAAAAGGAAGATAGTGAGTTGTAGAAAAAAAGTATAGTTGGTTCAGAAGTATAAGTTGCCTAATTTTAATGTTTATAATGATTGTGTTTTGAGGTTTGGGAAGAGATTTTGGGTGACTTGTAAATCAAAGTTGAAGAATGAGTTTTTATGTGAAGCTCATAGTTCCCAATTTTTACTAAATCCTGACAGTACTAATATGTACAAAGATCTTAAGGATTATTACTGGTGGGATGGAATGGAAAGAGATATTGCTGATTTTAATATGAAGTGTTTGACTTGTCATCAGGTTAAAGTAGGGTGGAAGTTACTGAAACAGATGCTTCTGTATTTACTGGTGCCAGAGTGGAAGTGGGAAAATATATTCATGGACTTCCCTATGGTATTACCAAAGACATCTCGAGGTAATAATGCAATCTGGGTTGTTGTTGATCGATTGACTAAATAGAAAAATTTCCTTCCAATTCGAGATACTTTGTCTCTAGACCAACTTTTTCGATTGTATGTTAAAGAGATAGTCGGATTACATGGTGTGCCTCTATCCATTGTGTCTGATAGTGATCCTAGGATTACTTCTAACTTTTGGACAGGCCTTCAAAAGTCATTGGGTACTGAATTAAAATTTAGTACAGCTTTTCATCCTCAATCAGATGGGAAATCAAAATGAAAAATTATGACCTTGAAGGATATGCCTCGTGCTTGCTCAATGGATTACCTGGGATGTTGGGACCAACATATTTCTTTGGTTGAATTTTTATATAATAATATTTTTCATTCTAGTATACAGATGGTGCCATTGGAGGCATTATATGGAAAGTGTTGTCGAACTCTAGATTTTGGGGATGAAGTAGGTGAAAGGAAGTTGATGGGAATAGAATTGGTAGAAGATATGGCAGAAAAAGTTTAGTTGATTCAGAAGAAGATGAGAATAACTCAGAGTAGGTAGAAACATTATGCTGATAATCGGAGGAAGGATCTTTCTTTCGAGGTTGGTGATCATGTCTTTCTCAAAGTTTCATCATGTAAAAGTGTGATGCATTTTGGAAAGAAGGGAATGTTGAGTCTGAGGATCATTGGACCTTATGAAATCCTAGAGAAATTTGGATCAGTTGCATATAGAGTGGATTTACCTCTATTTTTATCACAGGAACACAATGTTTTTCATGTTTCGATGTTGAGAAAGTATATGTTGGATCAATCTCATGTTTTGAGCCCAGAGTTAGTTCAGTTGGAATAGAATCTCTCTTATGAGGAACAACCAGTCTAGATTTTTAACTGAAGAGAGAAAATGTTGTAGTATAAGGTAATTCATCGGGTAAAGGTTTTGTGGTAAAACCATATTGTTGATGAGGAAACTTGGGAATCTGAAAATGCTATGAGGTATAAATACCCCCACTTATTTGATATCTGAATAAAAATTGTGAGGATGCAATTTCCAAAAGGGGGGAAGGATGTAACATCCAAAGTAAATAAAGAATAATTCATTTTCATAATTATTAAAAATTTTGAATTAAATATTAATTTTACATTAAAGGGGTTTCTATGTTCGATTGCTTTCCGGGTACACAACAATGGGGTTTTTTTTGAAATCTTACGTTGCACAATAATAATATATTATTATTATTCTAAATGGTAGTTAACTCCTAGATGTTGTATTAGAAGGAATTAATAGAACTAAATTAAATATTATTATATATGTTTGTTAAATGGGTTTAAATTTAGCCAATAAAATTTATAGGCTTAAAATGTGAATAAATCCAATTTTAAGCATAAATACTTTAATAATTTTTAAAAGGCCGATTTACAACCTTTTGATGGAGAACCCTCATTAAATATAGTTTTGGTCACTTTTTATGTTCTATTTTACAAAATAAAATTCTTCTTTAGAATTGGGACATCAAAATTTACTTTGGGTAAATTTTTGGTATTTTTATGATAAAACTCATTTTTTTAATGAATAGTGAAAAATATTGTATTTTAATTCAAATATGCCTTTCAATATAAGTTAGTTATATGGTTATATTATCATTTTAATTGGTTTTGAAGTGTAATTAGATTATATTTTTAACATTTAATCCAATGTTTGTCATTGGAAGCAATTTCAATTTGATATTGGACATAATCAACTGTCAATCTTTTGATAGTTATTATTTCTTAAAAACACACTTTTTGTTTTGAGCACAAGAATTAATTTCAAATTAATTAATCCAAATTCTATATTTCGAATTTGGTAAAAATGGAAATTATTTTTTAATTATGAATATCAAATATATCATAGGATGAATTTTTGGTATTTTTCTGAAAAACATCAATTTTTGATGAATAGTGAAACCACTATGTTGTAGTTAAAAAAACTGAATTTTTCATTTAAATGAAATTTTAAAAATTATGTGAATTGAATTTTGAAAATCAGACTTACATGGTTGTTATTAATTAGTAAAATGTGGTTCAATAAGATGAAAATATTTTTTGTTGAATAGTAACTTTTTACTTTTATTTACCGCGGTTTAGGGTAAATATGGTAATTCAAGGTAAGAATAATATTAAATTAATATAAAATTACCTTAACACTTATTATAACATTATTTGATGAGTAATTCCTGACCAAGAAGATCCTTTGGTGAGACTTTTGACCTTTTAAAGCCACTTGGGTAAGATAACGTTATTTATAATTTTTTTTAAGTAAAAATAAAAAAATTATAAACATGTATTGTTTTGCTAAATAAAATTTAATGTGGGGTAATATAATTGATATATTTGACTATAAATAATCATTATAAATCTAAAACAATTTCCTATATCATGGTAATTTTTTATAATTTTGAGACATCATATAAAATAAATTATATATGACACAATAATGATGCAGTGTTTACCTCATTAATAAATAATTTAAATAAATAAGATTGTAAAGGTTAAAACATTATCCAAAAATTTCCATTCTTATGGGATGATTTTATTTCGACCATGAGTAATATTATCTTAGACTTTAATTAGTTTTTGACTTTTAGAAACCTAAAATAATTATATAATAATATAATATTTTCACACTTTCTTAAAGAGCCCCTCCTCTCCCTTATAAAAATCCCCCAGTTCTAACTAATTCCTCACACCTCTCAGGACCCAAGGCTCATCCAAACCCTACCTAAATAAACTCTAATGATCCATATCCTCCTCCTAGAAGCCTTAATTTAGGCATAATATACTTCAAGAAACCCTTTTGGTTCATATCAAAGGGAGTTACCCGAATTAAAGGTAAAGATTTATCTTAAATTCTTTTTTTATTTTACTTCTCCAAACCCTAAAATCATTTTATTCCTTTATTTTTTAACAAAAATAGTATCCTAAATATACTAGGATTTTTTATGAGAATTATTAGAACTACACATACACAAACATCCATCTAATTGGTAAAGAAAAAATTGTTTCTATGGATGGAAAACTAACGCCTCATGAAATGATGATTGTTCAATTATTTCCTATTACCTATCATGATGGACATTAATATGGAACTATATCTATATATGATATATATTATGTTTATGTTTTTATTACTCTTCTGTATATTCCATTTATATCATACCTTTATGGTTTCTATTATGGGTAAACGCGACTATCTCATTTGAGGAAGTATGGACTACCGCCCCATCAAAGTGATATGACTCGTTCATACCTTATGTGGAACGAATAAAGACTTGAGTTAAGGAAATTATATAGGATATTATACTATAATCATAATATAATTATGTATCATTAAATTTTAATTCCATTATAATACGAAATAGAAATGAAAATAGCCTTCATGCGTACGTACGGCTTACCGTCTCCATGAACGGTGCATTTCATTTCTTATCTCCAAATGTTTTGTACTGTTAAAAATACGTATATATATATATACTGAATATATATGATATATATGTTTTCTAAAACATTAATATCATTCTGGATATAATGAACTTTTTACCACATGAACAACATGTAATTATTAGAAGTTCATTTTTGACTCAAGTACCAAATATCGACAAAATGACCATTATTAACTTAAATGATTACATAATGTTTATAACATGGTAATAAGTAATATAAAAGGAATAATAAACATGAAATATTTTCTTAAGCAATTATAAATTAACTTTAGTTTATTATTTAGGATATTGAAGAACGAATGGGTCAAGTCAGACCCGAGGTAATGGAACTTCTTAACCCAATTTCTGTTCTTTGGGTTGATCTTATCATTCTTGTTTATGTAATTATTTGATTATGTGAGAAATGAATTTTTTATTTATTTAAACATTATTTATGTGTGATTATATTGAATACACATAATTGATCTATTTTTTTACAAAATGATCTTTGTAAGGGAATTCGTCTCAATCTCCTTTCATTGAGGCATATTTTCATTTATACACAACTTTATTTTATACAATGTATAGACCCCATTGACTTTTACTTTTATTCAAAAGGAATATTTTCTCTACGAAGTGTTTTACTAAATGTCAAAAATTATGTTTCTTTTTAACGTACGTGGTGACAATGACCTTTCTTCCATAATGAGTATTATTAGATCTTTGGCTTCCTTAACAAGAGGTAATGTTTTTAAATGGAAAATAAATACCATATACTCATTTACAAATTTTAGTATTGAAAATTTTTTTGATAATGTATTTGTTATGTCAATATAGTTAAGTGATATATTGTGATTGAAATGTGGAAATGTTTTTTTCTTTTATATTTTTTGTATGTGTTATGATTTTATAATGGTACTTGGACATTTGATGAGTGGTTACGTGATAAACCAAATGACAGGTGGTGCTGTGATAAACTAGGATGGGTGGTTACATTATAACCTACAATGCCTTGGTTATGGAAGTCGGCCATATGGCTATTCGATTTAGTGATATGTGTGTAAGTTAACTGTATAGTTATTCCATTTATGTATTTTTATGTCCCATGTTACCTTTATCTTTTATTAATTCTTAATATGGGTTTATGGTAATATTTTGGTTAAAAAGGGTAAGTAATGACCTTTTATTTTTTGAAGATTATTTTCTAATTCATAAAGGTAAAAAGTATTACATATGAGAAAGTATTCATGATTTACTTGTTGTTTTGAAAAACTAATAGTTTTTTTCTTTTTGTATCCCTTACTGAGCTTCTTATGCTCATCCCAAGTTTTTGAAATGTTTTTCACAAGACATAATGTAGAATAGGGTTAAAGAAGGGATCATGGAAAAGTCATGCTATCTAAAAAAGTGAACTAGACATGACTCTTTTGTTCAATGAGTTTTTATTTTATGAAAAAAAATAGATACTGAGTATATGTGTCTACATGTAATATTCAAGTTGTTATGTATATGTAATAACCAAACTGTCTAAAGCTCTAAACTTGAAAATATCCTCAATGTTAATTATGAACTTAATTCAAGATTATGCATTGTTTAAAGTCGGGTCCATATAAGTGATACACCATGTTTTCATGGAATACACATAACAATATTACTAGTTACCTAAAATATGTAATATTTCAGATTCATAATAAAGATCCTCCTGATATAGATTCATGATATCTATCTAAAAACATTCATAATGATATCAACATATTTCTAGAATGTGGATTATGATTTAGTGAATAATATATTTTTTTAACAACCATCAGGGTTGAATATTATACTTTATATCATTATGTTCTACAAATTTAAATAATTTTATTCCTTTAAATCTTCAATATACTCCTACAAGACTCAAACTCATCCATGAGTCATGTTTCAAATTAACAAAATAAAAAAATTATTTCATAGCTCATATATGAATAAATAATGTCCAAAATAATTATCATCCCCCATTCATCAGGGGATCAGTAATCTCCCTATAAATTTTATGATCCCTTAAAAATCATCCTTCTATTTTGTTGTAAATATGTGAATCAATAAATGTTTTCTTTTCCAAGAATCATTATATATTTATAATGTTCCATAACAAATTTTTGTTTCAAAATGAAAATCTATTTTTACCCCCTTTTAAATAAGAGATCTTTTTTTATTATCTAATTATTTAAATACATTTAAATAAATGAAATTAGAAAAAATGATTAAAATTTGTAGATATTTTATTATAGAATCTATACCCAACCATACTATTTAATTCTAAGATAAATAATCATTAAGAGCTTCATCACGATATCCATGAAATTATAAATTAATGAAACATGATCTAATGAATGATCACTATAGTAAACCTTCTCTTTAATGATGTGGTAATTGATATCATAATTATGTTGTGTTGAATTTTAAAAGGGATTCATCGAAAAAAAATTTGAATGTAGATTATAACATTTAATTATCAATTAGTATGTGGTATCATCTTTTATAACTAAAATTTTCATCTTTATTCCTATAATATTTGTCATGGATTTAGTTTTCTGATAATATTCTAAATTTTTTTAATTGATAAAAAATTACTTCTTGGAATTCCAAGAAACACATATTTTTCAAATAATATATTCTCCTTATAAAGAGGGAATCTATCAGATAACATGTCTTACCAAATATTCATCATAATAACTATAAATAAATAATAATGTCTTTTTATCACATGTATATATACATATAAATCAAGATCCCTTATAAAATAGAAGATTATCCATTGCATTACTGAATGATTTTATTTTTTGTGTATTCTTTGAAATTATCAACAATGTGAAACTAAAAATAGGATGTATGTTTTAGAAACTATCATATAAAATAGGATACCAATAAGCATATAAAACTCCATTTGATACACCCTATATACCTCATCCTAAATGTAAAACTTTTTAAACAATTGTAATAATATTTGATACCCCTCTCGGTTAATTCACTCCAAACTTCTTCAATATCTAATGACTATACTTTTATTGTGTGTGTTAGATAGAACACTCTATAATTTTACATGAAAACCAAAGGAAAATGTAATCTCATAGATTATGTACAACTCATTGTCTCTCATTATCTTGGAATAAAATTCATCAAATTATTCTTGTTTTTTTTCTAATAGAAAGTTGATCATCAACAAAATTTATCACAATGATAGATTTAGTTTCTTTTCCATTGAAATAGAGATTTGAATGCACCTCAAAATTGATTAACTACAAGATATTTAATATTGTCTATAAAAGTTTTTATACATTCAAGAGACCTAATTTTTTTCCCATAGATTCCATTTTTTATATTTTACACTCGAAAAAATCAATATTAAGGTTGAAACCTTCTTATTGTTCGATTTATGTCTACTAATAAATATTAAAATACAATAATTTAAACTTAAAATTCATTTGGATTTCATTATAATTTCATTGAGGACATATATAAACAATTATTTCAATCATTTCTAGACTTTTCACTAAATAAAACTTCTCAAAAAATTAATTTAATTAGATATCAATACTTTTAAATAATATTTTCTCTATTATATACTTATTATCTTATCCCATATTGTTTATTTAAAAAAATTATAACTTCATCAAGATGAATTTTTTTTTCATTGGGACATGAAACAATTTACCAAGTCTCATTTTATTCATTTTATTTATCTCTTCCTCTATGAAATATATCTAATAATCATGTTCTACAGATTACTCAACATTAATTGGTTCCACATAATAAAAATCTGGATCTATGTGGATTTATGAAACTCAAATGCTTTGATATATATTTTTTTATCAATGAAAGTTCTTACCATCAATTTGATTTCATTTTCTGAAAAATATAGTCCCATGTTTCTCAGGTTTTTTCTTATTGCTGGATATTTCATATTTTGATGAGATTTTGAAAAACATTCTTATATTTTTGATGTACTCCAATGAAATAAAATATTTTATTCAAGAGGACCATTAATTAAATATTATGTTGAAATGTTATTTATGAAGTATTTTAATTTTCCAATAGATTTATATCATAAAAATGGATGATTATTCTTGGATTATTATTTAAATACTAGTAAAACCTTCTATAGGATGTGTGTCTAATAAATATACATTCATCCTCTATCTCTCATAAAATTTTCCAAAACTTTTATCTTTATTACCCATAAATATATGGATAGTGAATAAAAAAATATTATCAAAAAAATATTGTTAAATAATCTTAATACATATGGAATTCTAACTGAATTTTGGTGGTGTATTCACTGATTGAAATATAAAGAAATTCTATGAAAGATTATCTCTAAATGAATTTTAGAGAAAAATGTTCCAATAACAACTTTTCACCAATTTCCACCATGAATTGATTATTCTGAGTAGATTCCCCATTTTTTAGGGATTTAATGGAGAACTATATCCATTTATTATACTATAATTCAAAACATATGCATTAAAGACTCTATTTTTGTAATGAAATCCATTTTGATTCTCATAATTTTTTGATAGTGTTTTAATTGCTTAAGAGTGTGTTATTTCCTTGATAGATATTATTAATAATTCATATTGGTGAAATTATCAAAAAATTTCATGAAATGCCCACAAAAATGGTTTGAATTCATTATTATTGATATGCACACATTTATGTGCACAAAATCAGGATGACTGTTTTTGTTGATATCCACCGACTAGTGGATTTTGATCACTATTTAGCATTGTGACAAATATGAAATGACTTAATCCTGTATCAATACATATAAATTCTATTAATTTTAGGATCTATTATTATTATGATTATCCTTATTATTTTTTCCAAAAATGATCAACTCAATTATACTGTAACATTCATTTATTAGCCATGATCATACAAATTTTTTCACTATTATTAGAAATTTGAAATAGATTTTTACTTATTTAATGTCCATTCGATGGTATTGTCACATAGGAAAACATTCATATAATGAATGTATCATTATGAATGATCACCTCTTTATTATTTCTCCAATTTTGAGAAAACATTAATTGATTATTTTTCAACCAATTAAAAAACAAAATATTGATGTCTTTATTCCTTATAATCAATGTGAATAAAACAACAAAAAAATTGAATGATATACTGATTAAAAATGACCCATTCCCTCTCTAGTACCATTAGAAATATTTCATGAGAATAAAAATTATTGTACGAAGTGATCAGAAACTAATGTCTTGTATTAAATGTTTTTTTATTTACTATCATTTTAAGAAATTTAAACCACAATTTCATTCTCTTGATTATTACATCTATTAATAAATTTATAATTTTCCTTTTGTTTTATATTCTCTAGATTAATTTTGTGAAACTTTATGTTTGTGTGTGAAAGTTGATCGTACCTATGATATGTTTTCTAAAGAGAAAAATATGTATTTTATTATTATACCATAAGCTTTAAAAGTTTTATTATTTGGATTCTAGAAGATTTTGGTTAAACCCCATTTAATTCATAGATTCTAATAAATTTAGGGAGAGAAAAATTATACCATCAAATATATTATTTGTTTCTCTATGTAATGTGACACTAAAAAACCCATTCAAATAGAAACTCCTTGAGTAAAGGATAAAATTTAGAAAATATTATTGTTTTAATTTTAATTGATTTGAATCATATATTTATTCTCTATATTATTAGGATTATGATCATTCTCCTTCAGTATGTATATTCATTTCTACTTATCCTCAATCTTAATATTCCACTAAAACACAATGATTCTAGATTATAATAGATCTTATTCGGTTTAAGTAATGATATTTTTTTGAATCATAAGAAATCAAAAACATTATTCTTCCCATTCCCATTTTAATCCATTTTAATTACTATTTTGGATATTTATAACAACACTTTATTTTATAATAACAAAATCTAAGAAAAAATTCATACCATTAATATTATCTTCCAATAAATTCTATCTTTTACCAATTTAATAAATACAATATTGTAACATATTATGAGTTTTATTCAAGGAAAAAAGAAGAATCACCCAAAATCGCCTCAAAATATTTTACTTCTTCATTAATCACAGTGAGATTCACTACGTAAGTATTAGTAATCTTATCCATATCTTCATTTATTTCATTCATATCTCCCATATTTTATTTTAATTCCACATTCTTCTTATTAGTGTCATTAAATTATTATTCCTCAAGAATTCATCGAAAGGAATAATTCTCAGATAACATAATTTCTATTCCATCTCATGAATTCAATTTTCCTTCAAATAGATGAAGACATATATTCTAAATTTGAGCTCACTTACAAGATCCCCATCACTAAAATCATCATTCTCAGTACTCATATATCTTCCATCATACAAGATATTATTGTTGTAATTTGATTTATCAATGAATTTTACTACCCATTTATCTATTGAGTTCCCTTTAACTCTTTCATCTCATTCATAATATTTATCCCTTCATGATTTGAGGTAAAAGTTTTCATCTCCACCATATATTCATTCCTATTTTCATTAAATAAATTCGACTATCATGGCCAGTAGAATCCTTGGAATTAATTATTTATGATCATTGTGGTTAACCGTAATATTAATCATCATATTTTTTTATCTATAGTAATAAAGATATTATTGAATGCATTGATTTTCAACTCATTTAAGTAGTGATAATCTAGGAATAAAATCATAATATGATATTTTTGTGGAATGATTATTAGTATCTTCATTATAGTTTCATATTATTTAATAACATTCATGTTTCTTAGAATCAAGATTATAATTTCTCATTCCCAAAAATGTATTCATCCACCATTTCTATTTATTCAATTACGATATATTTAAATTCAGTCTAAAATTATTGTATCAATGAATCCATTAATTTTTTTCTCCCCCATGCACATCATAGAGTTTAATTTAGATTCCATTCAAAATTTTTATCCAGATATAACACATATATTACACATTTTAAGAGGGTTGAAATTAAAATTTTCATGTTATCCAATCAAATATAATATTATTTTTTTCAAATATATTATAAACATTCCTAACATTAGTACCATTTCAGCCACCCTCAGTGATTTTAGAATGCATGAACTAGAAAATAAAATATATCGATCCATCCTCTATATCAACAAGTTTATTATATTTTAATTAAACATTGAGAATCCTTTTTTTACCATATTCCTAGAATAAAAATATATTTTGATAAATAATGAATCAATTAAAAACAAACTCTAATACAATGAAATAAAAATGGACGAAATTTTAAAAAATTATGATACTCTGTGAATGGTATAATATTTAAATTAATAATCCTTGACACACTATACATTAATACTCTGCGAAAGGCCTTAGTAATAGTAGGAAACTATTTTGATTTAGTAGGTAGGAGAATTAGTGGTTACTAAAAAATATTTAAGGCCTTTTACAATTTGTTCAATGTGTACATGATCATAGAGATGATGATACAATGATGAGATAAGGGGTCAAAAAGAAAAAACACAACCTAAGGGAGAAATATATGTTTCACGGACTCTTATTACAATTTGTATAATCCCTTGTGCACAATTATTGATAACCCACTAAACAATTGAATTATTATATTGAATCAAAATAAGGAAATGATAAGTTAGACAACTAATAACCATATGTATAAGAGGAGATTTTATTCCTTAACAACTCTGTCAATATCTTCCTCCCACACATAATGTATGAAAGGAATATTGATTATGTGTGGAACATTGTTCTTTTTATATATAGACCACTGACCCCTTTTGTAATTCTCCATTAAATTTATGGTTAATTAATCTCAAAAGAACTTGTACATTATTCTAATCAGGAACTCTTCTATTTCATTCATACACACATGATGTGGAATGAATTCCTTCTTCATGATGTGATGGATTGATCCAATATGTATGGGAAAAATAAATTAAAACCCCATAAACACCATTATTACATTTATCATGTAAAAATAGAGAAAATTAGATATCTTATAGTATGTAACATTATATAAATATCATCATACACCGTGGCGATGAAGCATAAAATATGAGAACCACCACTCCACATTCAAGTGAGACCTTAAAATGTAATTATATGGATATCATGACATATACAGAAAAATTATATCTTTATCTATGTCATTTAATCAGGAGATACGTATATTCCAAAACAAATTAAACACTAGGTTTTCATAGGATAAACTTTATAGAATGACTCGATCACTAGAATTGGTTGGTAACAATCATTGTGGTGCAAATCCTCTAGCTATGGAGTGATGATCATGACCTAAATCATTCACTATGTAATCAACATAGAAGTGGTGTGGATTTTATACAATAATAAATAATTCATCAATTCTATCACAATCATATTGAATGAATGACACCCTTTAGTCAATGATGCATTTTCAATTATAAAAAATATAAATATTAAGAATATTAACTCCATGCTAATGTTCCTCTAACTCATATAATATCCATGTTGTTGAAAAAAGTCCTAGAAACACATTAAAAAACTATGAATGAATACATTAATTACAAACTCTTCCTCCTCCCCTAGTATTCATTGTTTTATTCCTTATATATCAAAAATCCAATGAAATTTTAATCTTATACAAACCTATAAGAAGATATGGAATAATTTTCAATTTTTTCATGTGTCAATGATGTTATTTTAATATGAAATAATTACATATGCTTACAGTAAAAAGGATTATGAGGTATATCAAAAAAATATAAACTATGGTACATTTAATATATATTGGACCACTCTTAAATAATTTATCGATTAAAATTCAAAATATTATCGGATTAAGGATGATATAAATGGTTATATCATCATTTATTATTTTAATTTAAATAATTTTGACACATTGAGATCAATGAAATATTATTTGATTAATTTATCTATTATAAAAGCTAATTATGCTCTTGTTGTATGATTTGGTGTAGAAAATATTTCTATAAGAAAAATTTAAAGTCATTAATAATATTTTATGATAATACGCGTATAATGGGTAATAAGTTTTCAAAAATTTAAATTTCAAAGAAAACATTATTGGAATTTCATATAAACCATATTGAAGTGATAGATCAATTTATCATGGATTGTGTTAAAATGGGTTAATATGTTTGGAATATAATCCTATAAAGATGCTTTTATGAGAAAAAATTATTAAGATTCTAAAAGTAAGTATGAATGATGTAATTAAATAAATGAATTTAATGATAGAGATATTGTAGTGATTCAATACAAAAACAAGAACTTAGGTATATCATAGTTTTATATAAATTTATAATTTTATATAGAGATTTATGAATTTTCCGAGGCATCATGATTTACGTCTTAGAATGATTCTATAACTCCTCATGAGATGGAAACATACCCTACACACTAATTTTTATTCATAAAAATTGATAAGTAATGCTCTGTAATGCTTGATAATGAATATAATAGCTTCTTTCAACCCAAGAACATGAGAGGATGTGAAAATATAGAATCTTTCATAATTGAAATATTATATGGAGTTGCAATGAATAATATTTTAGTATAATATTATTATACTTGATAGAAGTTATTAATTAATTATGAAACCTAAAATGTCTAATATCTCATTACATAATGATTTTGGGATTCCTCAAAAAATATAGGTTCATCAAATTTCTCAAAAATAATGTCATTGTAAATTTTTTATTTATTAATTTAAACCCATAGTAATTATATTCAATTTAGATCATTTAATTCTTTGGTTCTATATTTTAATTATTTATATTCATTCAATTTTGAAATTACGCAATTATCTTTTCAAAGGAACTATCGTGTATTCTCTATGAAAATAGATATAATTTATTTATTTCATTTAATTATTTTAATTTCTTTTCATTAAAATTGAGAATGGGTATTATTATTTGAGGATATATGGAAACCATAAAAAAGGACATATCTTCTACACCAATTTGAATTTGAAAGAAAATTATTAGATTACCTAGTTTAAAATATTCATATACAATGGAACAATCATAAAATACTTAAAAATCAACTAAGGTACCAATTTTTTAAAAATATTGTTATTATTTATGGTATATATTAAATATCAATTTTGAATTATATTTTAAATTGAAAATGAATAAAATTTAAAATTAATTTTAACAAAATAATTTGGATTTGAAATTTAAATGATCTGATTATATATACTTATAATGAACATGTAAGGAAAATATATTTTAGAGATATTTATTCTAATATAAAAATAAAGTTGAAAATAATCATGTCAACATGATTGAAATGGTCAATCATATAGACAAAAACAATTATATGCTAAAATCATATATTTGTTGAAAATAACTAGTGTGGTGTACATATGGTCTCTAAAAGGTTAGAGGAGATTCCAAGAATGAAGAAACCAGAATTTGATGATAATGGTCAGAATGTTCTGGGTTTGATGGATGGAGGGTGGGTTTCTCTCATGCAAAAATTTGTGGTGGAGGACAATTATTCTTGCTCCAAGCAGGTGACCTGTGGTGAGGTCCATGATGCAGAGGCACCTGGTGGGTTGAGGCTGCAGTTTATCCCGTGGGTTTCTGATGTTTTTAGCAGGCCGAGACACAGTTTGGAGATCCTTAATTGCTCCTCTGGGGGAAGGGACACTTTTCAGAATGAGGAGAAGAGATGTGCTAGACATTTGGCGGTGATCTTTCCAGCCTGTGCTAAAAATTCTCCGGGACTAGATCCCTTAACAAGTCCTTTCCTCACCCTTAGCAACCGGTTTAATGATATCTCGCCTTTCTTGTTGGAGGATGGAATAGTGGAATAATTTGATGTTCAGATGGATAACGGTGTGAAAACACCAGAGGGTATTCCGGGTATGGGGAAGGAGACTTACACTTCGGATGTGGAGGAAACCACTACTGAGAAGAGAAGGCCTTCTTTACTAGAAATTATTACCCTGTAATAGAGGAGGGGGATCATTTCTGAGTCTCATGGTACTGGTTTAGAGGTGAGGGATGAGTTTGGAATTGAGAGTTCCGGGGGAGGGAAGGGAAAGGATAGTGGGCCCTTTGGCCGGTCTTTCAGTGATGTGGTGCAATGTGGGATTCAAAGGACGGTTACAAGGGAATTACCTTTATCTGCTACTCCAAGAATAAGGCCAAGAAAGGATTACTATTACCTCCTGGGGCCGATGCGGACCAGATCGGCTTCTAAAAAAAATAATGTGGTTACTGTTTCCATTAAAAAGGGTAGCGTTGTTGAAAAGGCATCGCCCGAGCAACCCGCTCTGGATTAGCTGAAGAGTATGGTTCAAAGTTCTAACTTCTGGAGGTCTCCAGACTGGAAATCATCCACTGAAGATGATGGATCCTACATGGGGTGCGGTGATGAGTCTAGTTACTATGGTATATAAGTTTCACTTGTTTGTGTTTGTCGTTGTCTTTTGGGTATCAGTAACCCATAAAACAGCTTTTAAAAATGAAAAAAAAATGATTTGTAGCAGTTATTATTGGGTAAGTTTTAATGTTTTTATTCAACAAAACATTTTCCCTTTGGTCCATCAAAAATTATTTATTAAACAAAATGATTTTGAATGAATAAATTTATTGATAAAAAATTATATTAAATATTAATAGAGTAGTTTATTCACCACAAAATTCTAAACATATTATGTGATTATAGTAATTTATTGAACAATATATAAATCTATTGGATTTTATGTAGTTGAATAATCATTTAAATTTCATTAAAATAAGGATGATTCTAATAAAATAAAATGACTATAAAAATATGTGAGAAAACTACAGACTAGTATATGGGAGAATCATTTGTAGAATAATATACAAATTATATTTCCTTATTTATATGATTAAATTTAAAATTCTTTATAAAAATTAATATATAATTAATGAAATATAATGGATGATCCATATTACATGGAAACCATGTCAAAAATATTAAATTGATAACCACCATAGTGTTTTCAAATATTAGAATTCAAATAGTGGTCCAACTACACCTAATAGATAAAAGAGACTATAATTACATTTTAGTAATTCTAAATAGGCAATTTTTATTCCTTATCATTCTTCAAAGAGATAATGATGATATAAAATAAAGTGGATAAAAAATATTTTCAATGAAATTTTCATTATCAAAACCAATTTTCACGAGAAAATGGATGATGACAATGATTCAGGTGATATAGAGATTCACCTGCTTGTGTCTATAACATATTAATTTTTTATATGAATTAATTTTTTGTGTTTAATATAGAGAATTATTATTGTAATACATTGAATACAATTATATTTAACAAGGGCTCCCAAATAAAAACATTTTCCATAAAAATGATGTGATCATAAAACATTGGGAATTTCATCAATACCCAACATAAATCTAGCCTATCCAGTGGAACAATTAGACTTTTAAATTTAAAATAAAAAACGATTATATCTTTTATGTCTATTTAAATAACTAAGAATATAAAACTATGGTTAGAGCATAATATTGAATTAAATATTCATCATTGTGGGTTACTTGGATATCGCATAATCCATCCCTTCAATAGATTATTAATGTAGTATATAAAAAAAGTGTGTTAACACTTTTGATGACTTATTAAAGTAAAAAATGGTAAATAGATGAATAGATCCCCAAAGGATAAAAGGAAAAGGGTATAAAATAAACAACACAATATGAGAAGACTTCCATGTAAAATATATTAATAAAATTGATTAATATACTTATTAGAAATAAGAATTATATAGTATCTATCACTGAGTATGATGATATACATGTGCTTCGGAGTTCATAGAATATTATTTTCTCCAAAATAAAGTGTAGCCCATAATTTATAAAATCTAAACATATTTCATTAAAAGATACAATGATAATAGAACCACTATACACTAATGTAATTCATTATTTAACTCATAGTAGGGATATTATATCGTTAATTTTATAGATCATTGAAATGTATTTCAGATTATATTAAGATAATGATGGTGTATTAAAAGAAAGATAATTTCCAAAAATATTAGGCGATTTTTAAAAAATATTAATTAATTAGAATAGTGATAATAAAGTAAATGAGATTCCTTCTACAAAAGGAGAATTTAATTATATTTATAAGAAATAGATATTTAATAAGTAAAATTAAAATTCATGGTTAATAAAAAACAAAATATTCTACTATTCTTTTATTTAATTTAAAATTATTTATTATTAAATAATATTAAAAAATGTTTTTTTTATCAAAAAATAAATTTATAGTTGGTTTATTATTGGTTAATCACACTATTTCTTTTGATAACTACATATGAGAGGGTTCTCCATATTTTCTTGATAAAGTATTTTATAATATTATTTATAATTGATGCAAACGGTTTTTAAGTTGACTTTACAACTCTTTATTGTTTACATTTTCCTCTTAGAAATTCTCATATAACAGTTGTTTATATTTTAATATGATATTTTTATTATAGTCTATATAATTAATTGAGTTTTAGAATTTTTTTTTCTAAAATGTAGGTGGAGATAATTGGATACATAAGCCCATAACACTTTTTAATGATAAGATTAATAGTCCATAATAATTATTTTTTTGTGTGTTTTTTAAACATGAATATTTTTGGATTTATGAATTGTAATTTAAAAAATATATGGGTCAATATAGAATGTAGCATAAAATTGAAAGTATTATTTTTTATACATTGGATAACATCATTGAAGAATATTTAAAAAACTATGAAACATTTAAATTTTTTGAATTATGTTTGTTATCATATGAGGATACGTATTCCCTAGTGAATAATATAAATTAGATTTTTTAAATTATCCTATAGAAGTCTTGTGTTTTATTTTCGGTAAAGTATATTTATATCTTTAAAAGGATAAGAAATTTAAATGTTCTATGTGGTTATTTGTAGATTTATTTTTTGAAATTGAAACTTTCAAAATGAAACCAATAGTATTTTGAAATAGTAAAAAATAATGATTCTATTTTTTATATGTAGTAAAATGTGTTCCCAACATAATGGGTTGCCTCAAGACATAATTCCATGTTATATATTATTAAATTTTTCAAATATGGTGAATGGGGTTCTCCCAAATTCAAAACCACTAGAGGGTATTGATGGTTTTCACAACACATTGGGAGGTTTTTTAAGAGTATCTTGAATAGGTAATGGGAATCTATATTACAATGCATTTGAATCATTATTTAGAAAATGAGTGATTATATTATCGTTGTTTTTTCCCTGGAAAAGCTACATTTTTCATCAGATTAACTATATAATCAAATAATTGAATATTATTAAATATCTTATTATATATTGATTATTTTTGTATGAATCATTAATGTGATAATGTACTAGATTGTCCGTAATTATGAAAATTTTATAGTTGTTCCTCACAATGATGAGAACATATATGTACTATAAATATATTCTTAAGCATTATTATTATGTTTATATAATATCTTTTAACAGGAAATAAATGATGTTGTTGGTTAGGTTATATTTTATTATATATAGAAAAGGCATTATCTCATGATGTCCACACTTAGTAATCTCTATCATAGGAGAATATAAGGATTTTGAAATATAAGAATTTCACGTAATGATTTTTGAATTTAATTGTCTCTTGTCTTATATTCTACCATGGAAGAGAGACTTATCCATAGTAGGTCCCCAAAATTAGTGTTTTAGAAGATTTATGTATATGCGGATTCATTGTATCTAAAATAAGTCCAAGGGTTAAATATTAGGGTGAACTGTACAACTACCAGTACAAGAAGAGGGACCTAGTATTCAACAGATCCCACTAAGTTATTTATTGTGACAAGTGCCACCCGATATGGCATACTGGTCCTCGGGTGGTGTAAAGATAATTTCATTAGAAATTTCATTTTCATCATTTTACCTTAATTTGATTATATAATAAATTTCACTCTAATCCAAACCAAATGTGACCATAACCTTTTCTAGAGTTCACCCTTGGTTCTCTAGGCTTCCTCTTCCACTCATTTTAGGATCTTAAAGTCAAGATTGGTATGTTAGTGTAAAAAAGCAATGATTTATCTATAATAATCCTAATTATCCTTCTTTATCTACAATATATCAAGGAACTATTCTATATTGAATATATATATATATAAATATCCACTTATATAGAATGAATTATTTATGATTAATTGATAGATTTTTATTTGATTTTGATAATTATAGGACTCTCCTTATAAATTCAACCACTTTCATTGGGGAAGAATATATTTTGTTAATATGATGTTGATTCTTCCTCTTAGATTTATATCTTCCATGAATCCCAATTATAAATACAATATAATTATGGATTTAATCTTATTATCATTAATGATGGTGTGTGGGAACTATCTGGGTGTTATCGATCGATGTATATTTTAAATAGTCATCAATGCATTAAAAGAAGAATGTCCATATATTTATTGTTCCTTATTTTCTTTCCTCTTTAATGTTCGTGGATTGTGTGTATGTTATTATTGAATACATCCTTTCATGATATTGTATATATGGAATGTTTTTGTATTCTGTGATACCTCTTCTTGATATGACTTGTATGATTCTTTCTATTCTGAACCATATATGTTCTTATTTCCAAGCTGTAGAATTTTTTATATTCCATGATTGTTTCATGTAATGTTTTTCCTTATATGTGAATTAAATAATATATCATTAATACATATTTAAATATATTGATCCATTTTATGTCTTTCTATAAATGTGTATTTTTTCTTAGCAAGTGGAACATGTGTTTTACTATTCAGGTAGATAGATGGATCAAATGGATTTAGTTACCTCCGTAGAGGGGGTTATTTCATGAACATATTCATGATTTATTTCACTATACAAAGGATAGATAGAACAATTGTTTCATAAGAAATAAGACTACGTGTATCCAAATGCTATAGGATGTGAGTCAGCATGCCAACATGATGTGCTTATGGGGAATGTCCATTCATATGACTAGAGAAAAATTGATTTGGGTGTCTGAAGAATTTGTTTCATTGGGGAAAGAATGTATAAATTATTCATGGGTGTGAATTTAGATTAAATGTGGGTGTGGATATGTATAATAATTGTGGAATTTATATTTTCATTAAATGTGGATGAATTAATGTAGAATGAATTATGTTATGTGACGTCCACTAATTATGATTTTCAATAGTGGCACTGAATCAGGTATGAATAGGGTTTACGGTATCCTTATTAGAACATGGTTTCTTAGTAAATGATTTATTGTATTCTTTTATGTCAATTTACCTTTCTATCATGGCATACCATCTATATTTAGGTGCACCTATGATAAAGACTCATTGGTGGTGTCCTACCGACTTTATACTCACACCCTACATGGGTATTACAGTGCATGTGAAGAAAAATAATACATGATTTATATAATGAAAATGACTCTATGGATAGTTACTAATTATCATAGAGTAGGATGATATATTTTTCTGTTAGGAAAAAATTCACACAACTACCACAACACCTTTATTATTATTTTTCTGTTTATAATGCTTGTAATTTTTATCCATCAATGTTGGGGGCCTGATTGATTGATATGGCACGACCAAACATGACTACTAATATAAAATATTTTTTATTAAATTTTAAACATTAATGTTATATATTTTATGGATATTTTGATATATTATGGTTTTGGACTCTGATTTTCATGGTTATAGTCTCCTCTAGAATCATGAGTATGTCACCTATAGTTGAGAGCCTCTTTCATATAGGGGTCCAGAATGAGGTAATGTGGAAATTTGTATCACACCCAATGATTTAGTTTGGGGTGTTAAAAAATAAAATAAGAGTAGAGTTTTCTTAAATTACATCTTATCTATTTTTGTAAACGGTTTAAAGGATATTGGAATTGTAGAATTCTGGTAGGGTAGTTTCCATATACACGAATAAATCATGTGTAAGGGAAATTTGAGTTATCATGAGGGGATTACTATTATAGTTTTGGATTCACTAGTTGACTCTAATCCTTTATATATTGTTATTTTACATTTTATGAAATTGAGGAGTAATCATGTGTTATGATTAGGCATGTATGATCAAATGTTCGGTATATACATACTAGTCACTATATAGTAGTTCATTATAAAAAAATTTGATATGTTCTACCTATTAGTGACATAAATATATTCTATTATTATTTTTAGTATATCAATGATATTATTAGTTAGTTTAAACAGTGGATTCATTGATGATTTATATAAATGTTATGAATAATATATGGGTATGGAGGTCTATGCATGATCCTTGGAAAAAAACTAATAAGTTTATACCTTTTTTGTGAGTATCTACAAGGATAATAATTCCTACCGAAATCTAATTTATTTTCTATATATATTGAAATTTTTTACTAATATGAATGTTTTTTATGGTTTTCCCTAATAGATTTTTGATTTTTATGCCTGTAAAATCAAGCCATAATTCTCTTGAAAGGGGGGACACAATAGTTCCACTACAGGCTGTGCTATAGGATTCTCTTAGGAATTCTCCCAAACTCATTATGGGGGTTTAGGCTGAATACCTACATCATCCTATAGTTTTGAAAACTATTTATACTAAGGTTGGATGGTAGTTGTGGATGATTATTGACTATGTGTTGTGTTTAAATGAATATGATGAAGAAAAAATTGTTGGGGGAATTATGTGTATTTAAAAATATTTGTTAAAATTAAAACATCCATACTAATGTGATTAAATCATTTACATTATTATTTATAATGAGTATGAAGTGCTGAAAAAAGTAATATGACACAATGATATATAGTAGTTCAGGGTACATAAATCTTCTAGTCCCCTATAACAACACTATCTCTATAATATTAGTTATATTAACAAGAATTCCCCCCTATCTGGATACCTCTATAACTGGGTGATGGAAGTTGAGACCTTAAATGGATTTTACAAGTCCTTCGAGTTCTTTTATAGTGATTCAAAAAAATATCTTAGTAAGTGAAGTGGGAACTAAAACACATCTGAGTATGAGTATTTGACACTTTAATAGTAAATACATTAATATGTGGATGGTTTAAATGGGTTCGACACATAGTTGTAGTATCAATAGAAAAAAGAAAATGATCTTCAATAAAACAAACTAGAAAAATATTATTCATCTTCAAATAAGTTTTAATTAAAAATTAGTACATAAAACACCTAATATATGATTACAACTGTATTTCTTCGATGTGAATATCTGATGGTGATGACACGTTATTATTTTCAAAATTCACATATGTATCTATAGAAGAGGAAACTCTTGATATTTATCATAAATTTTCAATTGATTCATGTTAAAAAATTTAAGAAATATAATGGTATATCATAAGGAATTTAATTTAAAACATTCAATGAATGTCATAACATACCTCAAAAATAGAAAAGAGAAAATATTTTCAATACAATCTATTGAATCAATCATTAAATAGATTTTACAGGATATATTATTTTGGTTAGATAATTATAGAAAACTACAAAATAATCCATAATTCAAAAATCCATAATTGACCAAGTCAAACATAGGGTTTCACTACATAGCGATAAAAATAAAAAGTAAAATTAATTAAAAAATTATGGATGATAAGCCATATGCCTTTTCACAAAATGATGGTATTTTTCCAAAAGTAGGTTTTATAATCCATATATTCATTCCAAACATAGGGTACACAATCCAATTTGTTTTTTTAAAATGTAAGTTATAAACATGATTATAGAATTCATATAAAATCTTCCATAATAACTATAAATTCATATAAAAAATAAGCCTCCATGTGTTCAAGGTTTGAAAATAATTGAAGAATAAAATAAACCCATATTAGAATACATTATCAATTTTTTTTACAAATTCTAATCTATAGTTAAATAATCTATAAAGAGTTTTCATGATTTTATAAAACTAGTTTAACAGATTGATTCATAAAATAAAATAATAGGGTGGGATAATATTTATTTTTTAAATAAATGGATAATTAGAAAACCACTGATATTTTTTTCTCCCATTTATAAGACAACTATTAAGTATAAATTGAATATTATAATATAAATGAAATGCGTCCTGAATTAAAAATTCCAACTCAAATAAGGATTCCACATTAATGAATATATAATAAAAATATAATAAATTTTAATTATTTTCAAGAATCCACATATTGATATAAAAAGGAATTATAGTTGTGTATAATTGAAAAATATTAAATAGAAGTTTCTTTTTGTCTGCATGTTCTTTTGGGTCTGGTAGTGTTTGCAAATAAAGACTTAGGTAACTAATATTTTTTTAGAAAAGAATATATAAATAATTTTGTTAGTTGTTAGGAATAATTAATATACTCGATACCATTAAATTGTGATATTCCAAAATTTCAATAATTACTATGATATCCATTAAAACCAAAATGGAAATATTTAAAAGTATGAATTCTTTTACTTTTAGAAACCTGAGAAAAATAATTTTTATAAAATTTTGGCTCTTATCCGTTACTACTAATACAAATTTCCCTTTTTCAAATTTATTTGTAATAACCTTTTTATTCAAATAATTATATCTATTAATAAGAATACTAAAGGATTTTTATACAGTATTATCATCAGATAATAATTCCTTACTTTTATTTTCATGTGAAGCCCAATATTTTTTGGAAGGGTTACATATGGAATCTAAAATTTGTTTATCCAAAAATATATATCAATAGAAATAGTATCATATGATATTATAAGTTTTATATGCTCATTATTCAAATATTAAAATTTATCAAGAATCATAAAACAATATTAATTATGTTTGTTTTAATAAAAAAGTTCCAAATAAGATTTTTGAGAGGAATATTATTTTACCTCATCAACAAGAATCATAAGACATAGATTTTTCATTTAATCTTATTTATCACCTTTAATAAATAAAATATATTCATTTATTTAATCAAAATTAATATAATCATAAAATTCATCCAATGAATCATTGATTGGAACCATTTCATTTTTTATAGAATTATGAATTTCTGTTTCTCCGTGCATGTCTTTATCATGCATATCAATCAACTCCAGTAATTCCTAATATTGTTCAGAAATTGGAATTCCCATGCAAGAAACTTCATCGAAAACACCTTTAAATTTATTTGTTCTATAATAAGAACCTAATATTTTCTTCCAAATTTAATAGGTAGTATGAAATAGTGAAACAATATTATATTCATCAAACAATGTCTCTGTGTGGTTACATTTATAGCTCTCTAATTAACATCATATTCTTCTTCTTTGTTTAATCCCACTTTTCTATTTCTCTAGGGATTTGATAAGGTTTAAAAATATTCATATATGGTTTGAGACCATGATTATTCAAAAAAAATTGTCTAGATTGGTTTCTAGTATACATAATTATAACCACTAAAATATGGAGCACATATCATCATTATACCTTCTCTAAGATCATCAATTTAAATTTATCTTCTTTTTAATCACTAAATTAGCCTTGTTAGATCCAAATAAAATACATACACTAGATCCTAGCCTATGATACCACATACTGGTAATAGGTGGAGAAGACATTATATTCCTATATTTACAAAAAAGTGAAATATATCCAATAAATCCAAACCACTAACACCAATTTTTATGTGAGAATGAATGTGATAAATAAATAAGAGGGTGTGAATTGTGTACTTTATAAAATATTAGAAAAACTTAAACGTCCATACATAAATTAGGTGAACATTTCCTTCTATGTTAAGGAAGAGTATAAATCATATAATAAAAAAGAATAGGAATTGATGATGTATAGTAATTTGGGGGGGAAATCCCGTAGTCCACTCCAACATCACTCTCTCTATAGGATTTTTAATTTTCACTTAATGTACCTCATATATGGAGACATCTAGAATTGGGTGAAGTATGTTCACGCTATACAAGGTTTTTATGGTACCTTAATTATATTTTACAGGGAAGAAAAATTCAATAGCTAATTACAATAAGATATTACTTCCCCATGACTATGAATAAGTAGTCGACACTCAAATAGAAAATAGATTAAAATTATGGTTGTTTAAATGGATTGGGAACACAGTTCTACCTATAAGTGAAAAGGGAAAATAATCCTCAACAAAACACAAAAGTATCATATTATTCATCTTAAAAAAAATATTAAATTAAATAATAGTAAAGAAAATATCAATAATATTATCATATAAAATTTCTAGAAATGTGTATCTATGAATTCAAAGAGGAATTATTATTTCAAAATGAATATAGTTATCTTTAGAATAATACACTCTTGATAATTATCATGATGTTAGAATTTTTTGGGGACAAATGTATCTTAAAATATTTCTTGATAAAACATGAGGAATTGAATTTTAAACATTAAATTAATGTTGTATCTTACCATATAAATAATAACTATTGAATGTATTAAATAGAAGACATTGAATTAGTCTTTAAATTGCATTAAAATATATTTAATTATGGGGAGATAATTTTAAAATCCAAAAATGTATTATAAAATTCAAAACATCCTAAGTGACTAATTAAATGGAGGGTTTATCTATATAGAGACGTACTTATAATGTATGGTTGATAAAAAACTATTGATTAAAAAGTAGGGATGATGAACTATATACTTATTCTTTAAATGTAGGGTTAATTATAACATTTGGGTTCTTGGTGTATACATTTTATCAAAACATGTCATACCAAAACCACACATTTATCTTAAAATTTATTGTACAAACCTTGATTCTAGACTTCATCTAAACACTTCTAGAATACATATACATTACGAAAACAAAAAACCACCCATGGGATTACGGTTTGAAAATTCATCAATAATTAGATAATTATACCTATTTTGTAAACTAAAATTCAATTAATAAATATTCATTAGCATCATAGATGTGGCTTTTTGTGATCATAAAAATCAATAAGAACATAATAAAATTGTTGGATCAACACATAGAAAATAATATTTCTTATATTTTTATCACTAGAATCCACATTCATTCATTGTGATTTTAGATATTCAACATGCTGAAAAACTGATTGAAATTATCATGGGAATCATGGATATGGTATATCCGCCTTTTGAATGGAGGTTGAAATTGGATACATGTATGCTTGAGGGACCCAATTGGATCAAACATGTATAACGTATACTATATATAATACCCATAAAATAATTTTAATAATAATTCACTAAAAAAATTGATGATTTAAATATACATTGTATGATCTATATTTCATGGGTTTTACCATTCAACCGTTACTAAAGTAGAGTGTTATTTTTGGCTATATTTTCCATTATTTACACATATGTTATATTATGAATTTATCTAGTTTTATTATGTACATATACAACCCCTTTGAATTGTAATACCTTTAATTTATTTATTCATAGGATATTCTAAATTTCAATTAATTTTATTCTTTCATGGGGATTGTGATTTAAACATACCATTGTGATAATAGTTTTTTTTGTGATAAGATCTAATCATTTATTGAGATTATTTGTGGTTTTATTAAAATAGAGAAATATTATAGAAAAAATCACAAGATACTCTCGAATATTATTCTCCTCTAGTTAATATTTGAGAAAATATTAATTCCAAAAAAAATTCTTTTATTTATGTACTCAATAGTTCAATTTAATTTTTTAACATAATAAATTTATTTCTCTCTTCAATTCAATTTTTTTTCCATATCGGTCTTTTCTAAAAAAATCTATTTTTTTAATCATCACAAAGTTATTTATTAATGATATTTTTAACCATGAATGAATTTTTTTCAAAAAAAAATTAAAGAAAACATCCTATAATTTTCTAAATAATTACCTTTTTACTTTTACTAAAAATGTGAAAGGAATATTTATTTTAACGTGCATTGGATGATTATAATTTCTCAACATCATGAATTTTTTATTTTATTTTTTGAAATATAGTTTATAAACTTTCATGGTTATTTAATAATAGAATAATTTTCGAATTTTTTTATGGTTTAAAAATTATTTTTCAAAATTTGAAAGGCTATATTCCTCCGAAATTGTTATATGTGATCTTTCATAATCATTTTCCATTACAGATATAATCCACTTATGTTAATTATGAATTAAAAGTTAAATATTACTATAAAAAATTCTTATTATATCATAAACTGGAATATGTTTATGAAGACATTATGCTTATGCAATCCACTTCTTTTTCCATAATTTATGTTATAATGAAATGGTGAAATTACTATAATACCTTTTTTCTTTTCTATTATATTTTATATGATTAAATGTTTATGAAATACCCATTTTAATGGGTTATAATATGATGAATGATTTATTAATCTCAATTAAATTCATGGTTTCTAATATAATGGATGTTTTATGATCCTTTTTCACATATATTTATGATTTTCATTAAGTGACTAGTGTGATCTATATCTCCCTATAATATATTAGGTAATGAAGGATAAATAACGAGTAAATATGATATGAATGATCCTAATAACATGTTAAAAATGTTATGTTGGATCCTGATTATATGTTAATTTTTTTTTGCATGAGCCTGATTATATGTTCATAGTGTTATGTGTATATTAGGATTTCAGGTTTATAAGGTTATGCGTGGACCTGATTCTATGTACATATGTTTATTTTAGGGCCCAATTTCATGTACATATCTAAATGAATGAACATAATTCTATATATATAAATTCATAATGTTATAAGCTCCATTAAAAACAAATATATTTCTTATGATGATATTTTTTTCTCATGACCGATATTCATTGATTCCATTATGATTCATTTCTAATGAAATATCATTCTTTATGTCGTGAATATTTTTTTTATCATTGATATTAAGGGTTTGGTTTCCATAAGTTATTATCATGTTTTCGTACCATTTTGATCACATTTTGTTTACATATTCCCATGTTTACACTTATTTTGAACATGATATCAAAATTTCTTGTATTTCAACTTCTCAGTTATGAATAATGGTTTTCAATAGGGTATTCTTTTTAACAGTAGACAATAGGAAGAAATTTACGGGATATCATAAAAAATATTCACTAAAAATAATATTGGGAACCAAGTTTCTAATTTGACCAAACCATTATCGTCAATGTTCATATATTCATAGGGATTATTGAACATTAATGTATTAACATGTGATATATATGTATGAGAACATTGGATCTCTATATTTGGCCTAAGAGAAAAGTATTATTTGACCTTTTGAAAATAGGATGAAATACATTAGTGATATACCTAAGGATAATTTTAAGGATGACTCAAAGAATATTAAAAATTCATATAATTTTGGTAATGGATAGAGAAATTGATTTATAAAATATTATATCCACTTTTTGATAATATAAGTGGATATGTACTTTCCAAAGTGTAACCAATGGGTAATGACTCCAAAGGTCTACATTGAGTAGGACTCTATCATCACCTAGTTCGCAATAGTGGGACTTACTATTGACATTGTTTGATATTCCATGGGATGTACTTTTAAAATTCTTATAATATTTATGAACCATATTGATTTATTTAAACAGATGGGGAAAATAAATTCTCCAGTGTAAACCACATGTGTCATGGATTAACATTATTTTTTCTTGATTTAGAGCTCATATAGGTAATTTTTAAGGATTATTTAGTTCCCCACTATAATTATTATTTCATACACTATGCCTTTTGGTTTTATTAAATGGATGGAACACGAATGGACCGTGTCAATGTTATGTGTGACAGAAAATACAATTATTTCCCACATGAGAAACCAAAAATTATGGGAGGTGAAATGAAAAATCTTGTTTCAGTGATCACAAAACATTCTATTTATATGAATAATGTTAGAAATAAAAATGATAAAGGGAGGTAAAAACATTATATTGTGTCCTACCAAAAGAAGACTTACACCTAATTTTTTTGGTTCCAATAATCCACTTGTTTCTAAGAACTGGATGAGTACCTCTAAAATTATATTTTCCATTCTCTAGTGTTCAGAGAAAGAAATAGTCATTCTGGTTGTCTACCATTTGGAAAGTGAATTGTATCAATGTTGTAATACTTTTAAGAATATGAGTCCATGATAAGAAATTATCTCCAAAATGAGGGATGATTTTATGATATTATTTTTCAATACATAATTTCCACATATTCTTTATATAAAAATGGAGATGTAATTCCTTGAGGATAATCATAAGGATGATGAATATTTTATTACTTTAAAACTATATTTTACAAGTCTTTTAGATACTATTCTAGTATTATCATTAATATGGAATATATGGTTTTCTAATTCATTAGGGGATTAAAAACATATCTATGGAAGATATTATCTATAATAGAATTTGGAATCTATGTAGAAATCATTTGATGTATACTAAAAGTTTAAATGGAATATGGATACCCTCTTGGTTTTGGTGATAGAAAAAGAATATGGGTATCCATGGAATTCCTGCTAGTATGTCACATATAATAATGATAAAATTTTAAAACTACTACCATCCGAAAATGATGGAATGAGAACATTATTTAATGTTTGAAAGGAACTTGAAGATTATTCAAGTGTGGGATGTTGGGATATTGAGAAAATAAATTTATAAGTAGTGTGATGAATCTAGAAAATGAAATGAATGGATAGAGAGAGCTCAATAGATTACGCAACCGAGAAACTTGTGTTTCAAATGAAAGGACTATGGAAATTAAGCTAGCAAGTGATAAAATCCAAACATAAATTATGGTGATAAATGCTAGTGACCTCATAATACATGAGACAAATGGAAATATCATTCAATCACCATTTCTAATGAGGAGTTTAATATAATGTCTTCAATGTTACACTTACTATCCACTCTATAACTAATAATATATTATTTTACTCTAGATTTACCCATTCCTACATGTTTGATGAATTTTATATGGTTATAAATATTTTTAAAAAAATATTATATTAAGAATTATTAGTCAAGAATCCTAATTTATAGATGATGAAGTCTCAAAAATATAATTCCTCCTTATTTTATGTTTTTGAGAATGTGCTTCCTAGAAAACTTATTATTCTTCATATAATTAAATTTGATGTTTTATTAGGAATGGGTTGGATTTAAAAATATAAAGCATATATTAATTATTGAGGAAGGGAAGTAATTTTCAATATTTGAATCCAAAATATGATCATCAGTCTTTATAATGATGCATATAAAATTATGATGGAAATCATATCCATTTTATTGGTTTTGGTTCATATTCAAATTAGGTGATTATCACAATTTGTTCAGGTGAAAATCATTATTTATTGTATTCCCTTTATGTGGGATTATATTGATGTATTTTTAGAAGAGTTTCCTAGAGTTCTACCGAAATGTGATGTTTATTTATCAATAGAATTCATAAATAGGGAAATTATTAGTTAAAATATTCCCCAAAAAATGTCCCATATTGAGTAATTTGAATTAGAGAGGAAACACTCAGAGAACCTGGAAAATGGATTTATTCGGACACATGTGTAAAAATATGGTACACCTATTCTAATTTTTAAAAACATATATAGAGTAATGTAACTATTCACTGATTATCGGGAGTAAAATTGTATCGTGATGATGAAAAATTATCCTTTACTCTATATTGAAGAACTATTGGATCCACTACACATATCTTAATAATTTCAAAGATTGACCATCATTATGAATATCATAATGTGAGGTTGAAGATGGTGTTTATACTCAACAAAATGTTTTATAGAAGGTATAGACACTACGATTATTTAGTTATAAATATTAGCCTTAAAAATCCACCCTAGATCATCATAGATTTAGTGAATAGAGTAATTATAGAGTAACTTAGTCAGTTTGTTGTAGAATTTATAGATGATATTCTAATTCATTCAAAGGGAAATGTAGATGGTAAATATCACTTGGTAATTTAACTATAGACCCTAAGGAAAGATAATTTGAATGAAAAATTTACTATGTATGAACTTTGTGTACCAAAGGATACCTTTTTTGGTTATATAATCTCATGTGAGGGTATATCGATGGCTCCGTCAAAAACGGAAGTCATTTAATATTGTCCCAGAATTACTAACATAACTAAGATCCAGAATATTGTTGGATTAGATTGATATTATCAATTTTTTGGAGATAATTTTTCATGACTATCACAACCTCTCAACAAGTTAACTTAGAAGGGAGATGTATTCTTATATATAGATGAATGTGATAAAAACATTTAATAACTGAAAATATGATTATCCAGTTCACCTATTCTTAGTGAAACATGTAGTGTATATGTCTTTTTAATATATATTGACTCCATTAATAGGGTATTGGGATTTTGTTTCTTGAAAAATTACATTGTTACATCTTATGCCTCAAAAAATTGATGATTAATTAGAACTATTACCCAACTAATTATTTGTTGTAAACTTCTATATGGTTTTCTTTAAATAATTGAAGGAATCATATTTATGGTGAAATGTGTAATATATATACCTATAATTTTTTTAATTTATATATTCCCAAATAATATGTTTAATATGTTAAATTGAAGTTTTATTGAGATGATTAAAGATTATAAATCCCCACTACATTAAAACCCTAAGAATGAAAACATGGTGATTGATGCATTGAGATAAAAGTAACATTCTATATTATACATGATTTTTATAAAACAATATCCAATATTTATTTATTTTTAAAGGAAATATTTTTAAATCCTAAAGGTATGGGAGAAATCAAATCTTTCCAAATTGAATGTCCAGCCATCTATTCAGGTGAATTTTAAAGAGGAATAAAAAGAAGATGCTGATTTTCACCAGATGCTATGAAATATTCCTAGGTTTAACCTTGATCTTGATTGATTAATAATATAGGATAAGATTTATAAGAGGAAACTCATAGTTTTGTACTCCCTATTAATCCTTTACGTACGAAGATGCATAGTGATTAGAAAGAGTGTTTTTGGTGGTATGTAATGAATAAAGAAATCATTAACTTCTTATATTAGTACTTTTTTCATCATGATATTCCTAAGAGAAAACATTATATATATTTTTTAGATATATTAACCATACTTGAATGGAGATGGGAAAACATCACCATATATTTTTTCATCGGAATCCCACAAAATGTGTAATACTTAGAAGGAAATATGTGTTTTAAGTGATTTCCATAAACCATAGCACAATTAATCACTATTAGAGAAGATTTATATCTTTATTATCATACAATGGTTTCTTTAAATAAGTTTTATGATGTAAAGTATTACCATATTCCATTATGTTAGGTTGGGATCTGAGTTCCACCTTTATGTTTTGAGAATGTCTCTGAAAAGAACTCGATACAAAGACGAGTTTCAGTATTGCATGACACCCATAAGGATATATGTATCCCAATTTAAAAATTAAAACCCTAGAAGATATGATTAAAAAGTTTCCGCTAAATTTCAATGATTTTTTGGATCCACATCTTCCTCAATTTTATTTTTCTTACAAAAATTTATTTCACTCAAGCATTCTGATAGAACCTTATGATGTTATTTTTGTAAAGATATTTTGAAATACATTGTAATGGTTTTTAGTGTGAGGAATAAATCTATTTGGAAATGAAATAGGAGAACAAAGGGGAGAAAATTTATGATCCATTCAACAAAACTTAAGGACTATAAAAAGATGACACAAAATTCACACTGACAACTATTGACATGATCTGGAATTAATAGATGATGACAAGGTGTTTCTATGAATTTATCCATGGATGAAGGTTGTGATATTCAATAAAAAAGGTAAATTAATCCCTAGATTTATCATTCCATTTAATATTCTTAAGAGTATTAGGATGAAAAAATATCAGTTTCTACATTCACCAAAGCCTCTCTCAGGTTCAGGATGTGTTCCACGTATCTCTCCTAATGAATTACATACCTAAACCATCACATGTAGTGAAAAAGTGGTTGTAACAATTAAAATGGTATTTTTTATGATGAATAGTAACTATAGATTCTGTATTGTACATATAAGTTTTTCATGAAGCAAAACCACTCACTTGGTCAGTGTTTTTTGGCTAAATCACTATCTTTAGGGATATACATGGGAACTTGAGAATGTAATAGGGTACCATTACCATAATTTTTTATACCAGAGTGATGTAATTTCAATGGGGAAACAAATATTAAATGGATTATAATGTAAAACCTCTAGATTTTATGAATTTATTTCAGTAAATTTCATTTCATTAATAACTTGCAGTACAAGAAACTCCGTGTTTTAAAAAACAATGATGCACTACTTACATTATTAATTGAACATGACCATTTTATGATCAGTATTATACCTAGTTTCATGAATATAATTTAAAATATTTTATATATTATACATAATGGTTTTATATAAATAATTAGTAATGACTAAATGATATATAATTTTTCGAAAAGTTTTTATTTATTTCGAAAATACTATTTTATAAAAAAAAAAATCGTGTTTATTTTTATCAAAAAATAATTAATTTAATTTTCAAATAATTTACAAGGATTATTTAAAAAATATAATTAATTTTTTATATATTCAAGTCCTAATATTCTTAGGATTAAGTTTCGATATTTTCCTAAAAAGTTTACTTTTTGGGTGAATATTCAAAACATTGTTTTCTTATTGAATATGTTTTTTCATATATAGAATATTTAAGATTACATTGGTTTTTAAATGGTTTTAAAATAAAAATTAATTAAATTAAATATTTATTAATCCAATTTAGGTAATTGGAATCTATTTGACTTTGAATTTTGAGATAAAAATATCTTATACTTATAATCATTTTATCTTTAGAAAACTATTTTATCATTTCATCTGCGAGTTTAATTTTTAATTATAATTTTCCACTTTTATGAATGGAATATTGTTTAAGTAGATTATATATTTTGAATAATAATTATTTTAATTAAATAATACATTCAGCTTAATTTCTATCCAAAATTAATAGTAAAGTCACTACAAATTAATTATCGTGGCAAAGGTATATTTGGGTTTACCGAGGGTTAAACTAAAAATGATAATCGGTAAAATCACATAGAAACATTTTAAAAACACAATGGATTTCAATATTTTGATATAATACCATAAAAGGTTCTAACATTTTTCATTTTGGATCCTTTTTCATTTAAATAATTACTTTACACCTTTTAATTTTAAATATTTCAAATGTGCCACTCAACTCACATATAAAAGGTCACCCACTCTTTTCTCCTTTAGAGGCATCCAAAACCCATTAGTTTAGAAAATAAATTTAAAAATCACATTCCCTACCCTAAATAAATGCACTTTTATTGGTATGAAATCTTTACATTGATGAATTTTGGTAAAAACCAATGAATGCTTCATGAAGAAGAGGTAACATTCTAAAGAAAACATTTTTATTTCATTTCATCCTTCACCTCTTTAAAATATTATTTAAAAATTAAAATATAAAAAATAGAGTGTCATCCATATAATTTTATGTTCTTATAATATTTTTAGAACCAAAATCCATCTCCTAATCCTTAAAAATGTAAATGATAACATCACTCGTGTATACGGCGGGCTACCACCATACGAACTGATGTGACAATATTTCCATAAAATCATCTCTCAGTTGGTTATAATGATGAATATAATAATATATATATATATATATATATACATATATGATATTTTTAACAAAAATATACTTATGTAATTTTGATATCACATATACAATAGTAACCTTTTTTATTCTGTGTATGACATTTAAATATATTAATATTTATTTTTGGAGATAGGCATTAATAGAATAGAGGATTATGAGGCCTAGTGATCTTTAAAAGATATTATATTATATTAAAATCATTAATATTACATATTGATAATTTCTTATAAATATTTGGATATCTACTAAATGATGAATTAGATAAAAAATCCAAGACCAATGTTTATTTCAGGGGACATGGTTTAACTTAGGAGCAAGATAAGGTCGGTCCATGCCGGACATCTAGTTGAGACAACTATTGGCAGGTGAATGTAATTATAATAATTAATTATTTTAATTTTTTAATTAAATGGAATATTTTATGTTCTCTGTAAAAATAATTTTTATAATATTTTCCAAGGATTATAATCCTATCTCTTACACATTCTCAAAGTAGGTTTAGAGTGCTACTTGTTGGTAAATTGGAATTGAATGATGAACAACGATCATATCATGGTGGATCGAGACGTAGAAAATATTGTGATAATTCTACATTATTGATGAACTTGTTCTACATCAATTATCAACCCATTATTGAGTTAGTAATGGTTAATTTTAGTTTACATAAATAATTAAAAGATAGATATTTGATATATATTTTCTAGTTTTGGTATGTGTTTTTCTACCATGATCATGGGCTAATTAGTAGATTAAATTATTTAATTACATTTTTGTTGCTTATTAAATGATATCACCATTAATTACATGTTTTTCAATCATATTCCAAGAATTAAATATCCAATTATGTTATAACCATTTCTATTTTCCCCCCCATCATATTCATGTTATTCATTATTTGCCTATGAGGTTACAAATCGACTTTGTCAGGGTGGGTTTAAGCATGATCAAACCTATGTACTCATAGATGATGATAGAATTGTGATTGATATGGATAATTTTGGGAAAAGTGATATTGTTTAGGATGTGAGTGATTATATCTAGAGATTTGGGATCTGGCATGTTGGTGAGTGAATGAAGGCACACAAGAACCATGACAAATCATCATTGTGGATGAGGATCTGATTTCCAAGTGCCCATGTCTAGGAAATTTATGGTCATGATCATTAACATAGATTCAGTAATTTTTTTAGGGGAAAGTATCGTTAAATCATTGTTTTCATGGATATAAAAAACCTTGTGAAGAATCATACATTCATTGGAAAATTCAACTACATAGTATGTAGTCAAAGAGAATGTACCTTCTAGCCAAATAGATTTGTGGAGGTAATAGATTTGTAGAAGATTAGAATAACATGTCACTTGGATGGGCCCACACGTTGTGTGGTACTCTCGAGTTTTTTGAGTAGTGTTCCACTTACACACTACTAGGACCCTATATTGGAGGACACACAATGTACTGTAGAATTATACAGGCTTGGATCAGTACCTGTGCACAACCACCTACATAGCCAGGAACACGATCATAACCCAATGAATACAGCAATGGTAGTAGAATAAGGGAAGGACCTAGGTGGCTAATAAATGTTATAAGTCTGCCTGAAATATTTTTATGGTGAAATGGACTTTCACCCGTATTTATAAAAGAATAGGTCAGGGTAGAGAAGATGAACCACATGTTTTTTGAACACCATACATGTCATGTACCCATTTATAAAAAAACTTCTATTTTACCTATATCATTACTCTATAATAGGAATTTTATTCCATAGGAAGTATCTATTGAGGATTTATCCATGAAGAACATGATATTATCCTTCATAGGGCCTTTCAATATATAGCATTAAATGTTCTAAGGGTGATGATTATTTTTGAAAATCCCAAACATTGTAGTGATCAAGAGGGATCATCAAATAGAGGAAGAGGAAAGAATACCACTATTTTATTCCTAGAATAGGACCATCATACTTCGAGAACATGACCGAGGGGAACCCCCTGAAGGAATGGGTTGTGTCTCATCTTCCTAATGATTGTTACCCCCTAATGGACTAGAGTTTGGGTGTAACGTCCCAATCCATATTCTAAATAATGGTGCATAGGTTTTTGGGTCACATGGCCTCAAGTGAACCTAACTATATTTGATGGGATACTCGATAGTTGTGAGGGCCTTGTATGTGTCTGTGGGGACACTAATAACTAATTTTAGAGTGACCCATAGTTTTAGTAATCATATCAGTAAATATTGGAATAAGTAAGTCAAACAGACAGGAGATAGACATCCAACATAGGAATAAATAAACAATGCCAAAGTAATATCAAATACAAGATGATTTATTTTTTTCATGTCTCTACATAGTATAAAAATAGGTATACAATCATGAAAAATAATAAATTTATCAAAATATGAAAGGAACAAAAACAATTACCTGAGATAGATTCATGATCCCAGCTTGGTCTTATGTTTCCCTACTCCTAATTAATAAAAAGTCAAAAATCAAATTATTTCATTTCATGAGTCCCAACCCACATCCATAAATTATACCTAGTTACCAAATGATGACCTAAATAGGGTGTGATATAACACTAAGTAGGCCACCACAAATGGTGTCTCTAAAAAATATACCATGTGTAATATAAACAGAAGAAGTGTCTAGTATATAATAGGCATGGTAGAAATAATAGAAAGTGATGCATTTTAGGTGTGTTGTCTAGCCTACCAAGGATACCTGAAAACATCTTCCATGATCATATAAATAAGGGAATATAAAATGACTACATGTAGGGTGTAAATATATCCAGTCCAATAATGATATCATATAACTATACAAGGATTATCTATTATTAAAGAAAAAATGTCCACAACAATCCCACCATTAAATCCAATGTAAAAACATTATCATGGACACAATGTATACTTTAGTGTATAATATTCTTCATTCCCACATTGTATAATAATAAGTATCACATCCATAATAACCATGTTTTGTAATCAAAAGTGATAAAACACGAACAGATGGATCCATGGATTAATAGTCCAAGGCATCCATGTCTAGTCCCAAGAGAATCCTGATATAAACTCTGTAAATAATTGGGTGTGGTCTAAGGATAATTTAAATAGAACATGTCTAATTTGAACCCATGTATGTCATATCTAAGGGCTAGAATGTCCCAAAAAAACCTATAGATTCAATAACTGAAGAGGAAATAGATCCAAGGCATCAAATACTATAATCAAGATACATGTGAGAACAATCCATGGGATCAAATGGAATATATTTTCAAGTATCTCATCCAAGGAATTCGGTACCATTTAATTACATTATCTCATTTCATTCATCAATTCATAAAATTAACATTTCATGAGTTCTTACACTCTTTTCCATAAGTTCCATAAAATTCTTTTAAAAAATTAAATAAGATTTCCTTACAATTAGAATGGGCATCAAATGACTCATAACATCTCAATTATGTTCAATCATTTTATAAATTCTCCCAAATTAAATTAAAGAACCCACACACCTAGTTAGGTTATATAATGTATAAAAGATACAAAGGCACACCCTATGGGTGTCCTATGATGGGGATAAAAATCTACAAAAATATTAATGGTACTAGTGGGAAACCTAAATAAATTCTAAATAATTTAATAAAGCCATTTAATTCATTTTAGGGAACCACGAGAATGTATGACATGCGACACAACTGCAACCGTGCTTATAAAACACCATAACCTAAGGGGAATGTATGGATCACTGAATGTATGTTCATTAATAGAGAAGTCATATAGTAACATGATATTATTAATCCTATATTATATTTAAAATGAATAATGGAAGATAAATGTGAAAAATAGGTCATATTACCTTGAACCTAAACCACTTCACCGATAGAAAGTGAAATGAACAACGATACAAGAATATTTAAGAACTCACTGGGCGTAAATCTTACAAGGATAACATGGATTGATTCAATGTTCAGCCCCTGAAATTGTAGAAAATCATATATATTTTAATTCAATGAATCTCTAATCTGTGAAGAGGATTTCCATCAAAGGAGGAAGATAATAGATTTTGGTTATACATATTTTTATAGGAGTAGTGGTAATTTCCCCAAGAAACACTAGGTCGCATATTTGGCTATGCAGTGAGAAACCCATGTTCCCTTCCCTATAATAAGGATGGATACTATTATTTCATGTGAATTATTTATCAAATCCTACCAATGTAGTGTCACTACCTCTATTAAAACTCATATATCACATACATGGGTGCATTCCCGAGGCTGGATGTGAGATCTCTTCCACCCCTCTACGAATCCCAACAAGTTAGGATTAACAATATAGTGTTTCGAGAATGGTTTCTAAAAACATTTTGGCCAACATTTTCATTCAAAGATGTAGGGATCTATGCTCTGAATAATCCACAGATCCCAAAGATACACCAATGATCTCAAAACTCACTCACAATTGGTCAAAACAAATTTGTTAATCAAAAAATATAAATATTTATAACTCATAGGATTAATGTGATCAAAAAATCATCACACATTAAAGAAAATCATACCCAAATATCCCTTATTGTTGAGGTCAAGATCTTCTTGAGAATAACTCCATCCACTAAGAATGTACATTGGCCTCCCACTCCAAAGTCTTTTCTTATAAATGTTCTTGCTTCTATAACACCCATACTAGAGGAACCAACCAAAATCATATAACCTTAATGATATTTTCAACAACACATGTAGGAATCACATATGATGACACATATACCTATAAATAAACCTCATCTGTCTGTTGAGTGTGAGAAAGGTCTAGGTGATAATGTCACAAGAGAGATACATAAAATCCATCATTCATGGGTTAAAACTTATTAGGTATCTCTAATTTATAGGATACCTACATGAATCTCTTATTAATATCAAATATCCCAATATATCATGTTTATATCTTACCCTTTTTCATAATACATATCTTTCTTAGCCAGGTTGAGATACACAAAAAGTTCTGATTCCTGATCACAAACACAAGTGGTCATCAAAGACAATCAGTGTAATTGTTTTTCATCATTGTGAAATTTCCATCCATTTTTGAATCAAATGAGAATTAATTGATGTCTCTAAATGATAAGAGTTCCATGTAACAATTCCTCACTAACCTTGAACTACAACATGGGTGATGGACATTGTGCTTCATACGAATCATCATAATGTATCATCTGTATACTCTCCAAGTAACTATTATTTTAGGAAAACTCAACTAGGGGAATATGCCTCTCTAAAGAGACCCCAAAATCAAGAACGCATCTTATTACTATGACTTAAAGAATTATAATCATACACACTAATTTAAAATTATTATGAGGGTGGTATTCTTTGCTGAGAAACACTTGTGTAACCAACATCCTCTATAATCTATTCCACAAATGACACATAAAATGGGAATCCCTATCTGATATAATAGTTTGAGGAACCCTGGGAAGTGGTACTATCTCACGGATATACAACCACCCAAGATAATATGGTGATAAGATAAATATGATCGGCATGTAATGTCTATATTTCATTAGATTTTCCTCAACAACTGATACAGCATCACTTCTTCAAGGAGACCTCAAAAACTCATTCAAAAATACCATCCTTAAATAATCCCATTCCCACTCATGAATCGGAAACTACAATAAATGTCTAGCTAGTCTCTAATGTTCATCCCTCACCTTCTGATTATTGGATCTCCTCATGAATTAACCATCTATAATATGTTTCATACTCATCCACAAACACTATTGACTTAAAACATGATACATATTTGTTACAATGGATTTTACTTCCCAAACTTAGGGATGAAACTCTTGCATAATCTCCAAATGTATGTCCATTGGGAGAAAATGAAAATATTATTCTAAAAAATGATGTATTAAATATGTGGTATTTATTGAAATTAAGAAACCTATAATAATGGAATGCTAACAAGACTTTTGGAATAGTAATATGACCATTAATAATTGTAATCCATCCATTAGAATACTAACATCACCTATGAAAGTATTAAAAAATATTGGTATCTTATAAATGAAAATATGATAAAATTATATCATGGTATATGTAAAAAATTTAGAAAATAAAAATTAAGTGTGGGTATTTATGAAAAACATAAATAATTATTTAAAATTTTATAATTAATATAATGATGTAAAAAAGAATTAATTTCGTAAAATTGATTCATTAATTAATATTATGTTGTATTGTAATTTTAATTTAATTTTATGAGACCTTAATTAATTTTACAAATGGTAAAAATTCAACTATAATATTAAAATGGGTATTTTCTTAATAAATGATTATTTTATTAAAAAAAATAATTTTCACATATATAGAAAAATATGATAAAAAATGGATTTCATTTTTGAAATAAACTCTTTTAAAAATGATTACAGTTAATTTTTGGGATTTTTCTAATATAGTTGAATATTTGGTGAATATTGAAATATGATAATTTATTATATAAGATAAATACGTGACTTTTTTAGTCATTGATGATGTATGGATAATGTAAGAACCATTATATATAAATACTTTTACCAATTTAAAATATCATGTAAATGGAATGAAGACTATTTATTGTCTTGAGCCAAAATAATATACTAATGAATATGATATGCAAAAACACAACTATCTTCCCCCTATAAATACAACCCCTCACCACATCTTCTACTTGAACCATCATAGACATTTATATTTACTAAATTTAATCCAATTACCTTCCCAAGACTTTATCTGATGTTTGAGATAACTTGGAATATAAAAAAGACAACCCATATGTTCTTTAAGGGTGTTCTGAAGGAGACAACAATCAAGATGTAAAACCCCAAATCATTCTCTTTAAATTTCTTTTCTCTTTTTATCCTCTCCTCACCTACCCAGTACAATGTGATATGATAACTAAAGTGTCAAATATAACCAATAATTTTATTTTTTAATGGAATATCCATCATCAAATCTCATCTATTCTTTTTTTATTCAAAAAATGAAAACTTAGTCTATGATGTGTCGATTCAACGCCTTCATGGGTGATGAATTTTCTTTTTTCCATTAACACCTTCACGAATGGTCCTAAAACAAATATTATTCTTAAAAAAATATTTTATATTTTATATTATAACTTTTTTACTGATCTCAAACTAATTAATATGAAAAATATTTAATAAAATGAATGTAGTTCATAGTGTTCATGAAATCAGCAAAAATAAAATAAGAAGGTACTAATAATGTTTTATCAAGTGAATCATCCCATAATGAAAAACCAACTGATATATAACACCAATTAAAATTCTATTACTCCATTAATATCCTATAATATAGGTTTTTCAGAATTATTACCATTTAATAAGAACTTCCATAATTATACACATGTAAAATGACCATGAATCCATGAAAACATATGCTCCTAGAATCATAATATTAAACTCTATAACTCATCAAAATGGATATAAAGAAGGTTAATAAAATAAAAAACATGAATAACAGGTTATTAATTTTGTATTTAATTAATCTAATTATATTAATTTCATGTGTCAAAGGCATTCTGGCATATGTTAATGGGATTCTAGAAACTAACTCCCCTTCTTTGTGTTATTCCACTTTCATGCCAAATTTCAGTGGGATAGTAGTTTAATATTCGTAAAATACTATTTTATTGTGATTGAATTTTTTTTATGGAAGAAATATTTTTTTAATCTGATTTTATGAATAATAAAAAAATTTAAATAATATTTTTTTTCTAAAACACAACTTTAATCCTCTTCACATATTTCTTCTTCTCTCAAAAAATGATGGTTCTAATACCAAACAAGTTATTTTCTATTTTCCATTTGGGAATGCCAATATTATTCCAGAAATCATGATCAGTGAAATGCTTAAGAATCACACTCATATACATCATTTACTTCAAAACTTTTATTAATATACATTCTATATTGAATGATTGATTACATATATATTACTATGTGATTAGTGGGTCCTGAATTATATATCCCTCCAATGAATTGGGTAATGCAATGTTTTGTATGATAAAATGTTTATAACATGTGAACATGATTCTAGTTTGGTTCCCATTGACCACGAAATCATTATGCACATATGTTATCCATGAACATATGATATCTTTTTTCACAACTATGTGTGGTATCTAACAAATAAGTCATCACATTTCCTTTTTATGAATTTACACATTCCATGAATTTACCAATGTCTCCAACGTGATATTAATGATGATCTTATTGTTATTCTATTATGATGATTATTATGATCACTTGTGTTTTATTGGTTCATTAACCTTATTCATTATATTTATGGGGTTTTATCCCATACATTTTCATTTATGTATATCCTATGGTGACAACATGTACTAAGGATAACATGATATTTTAAGGGATGTATAAGAAATCTTTAAATAAATGATTTTGTTTTTTAGTAGGGCTTGTTATGCATATGCCTAATTTTCCTAAGAAATTAATCATTTGGTTTCTAGATTGTACCACTTTCCTATTTTTTATCTTAAAATTTTTGTAATAGTTAGGTAAAAAAATGATGAAATAGTTATAATCATGGAATAGATTAGTTAATTTATGAATTAGGATTAGAGAAGTCGAGTTAAAACACATAGGATTAGAAAATATGTATGTAAAAAAGACAAGAATATTTTTTTTTGAAAAATCCTTAAAATATTGATCCCATATGATAATATGTAACTGTTTAATGCCTAAAGGCACAAATTCTTCATCCTTTACTCACGCAAGTTTTATTCTAACATTTTCTATTTTATAAAATGGCGACATCCAGAACAAAATAGGCCAACAAACCATGTGACAGACAAAGAAATATTTTCTAGAAAGTAATCCCCACTTCCATGTGATGTGGAGTTAAATATTTTATGGAGACTCATCCCCAGGGGTAATTATATAAATAATAACCTGAACAATGTGGAAAGTAAACCTTCACCAAAGAGGTTAGAACTATATATCAACTCTTTTTTAAGGTAATAAACACCAACATTTTATGGGATCTTTTGATACACTTATTTTATAATAGGGTGTTAACTAAATAAAGAAGGTATTTTTTGTACTATACTATTTTGCGGTGGAGAATTTACCTATATCTATCTATCGTTAATATGGAGTGGATGATCAATGGTTGGTGTATATTAAGAACACCAAGACGAAGGATTAAATAGAACAGATTGAGAAGGAAGGCTTTTGGAAAATATTTTTTTATAGGAGTTTCCCTTTAACTCTACAGACAACTATAGAGAGTGAATTCATAGAGTTTAATAATAATGAAGGATAATTTGTTATATATTAATAATAAAACATCAAAATTCTTGAAATTTATGCCGTAGAGTATTTATAAAAAATGATATAAAAATAGATAGACTCGTTATTTGTTTAAAACAACAACATCAAATAGATCTAGCTATCAGATTCATTGGATGTTATGAAGAAGTGGTTCAATGATATTTCATTAGAGTGATAGAGTTAATAGACTAGTCCCATGGTTATGGATATAATAAGAGAAGACAAAATATTCAATATAGTTGCTCAAATGAAGAAAGAGGAAAGTAGATCCAACCACCCATGTGTCAATAATGTGGAAAGAAGAATTATTGGAATTTCCTCAAAGTGATGGGGAAGTGCTTCAGTTGAGCGTGATAAGGCCATCAAGATCATGAATGTTTATTAGAAATAAATAATTCAACTAAAATGATGGAGGAATGTAAAAAAAACTCCTAATTCACCACTTATGTTTCAATGTTTCAACTATAGGCAGTAAGGGAACTGTGAAATCTAGTTCACTAAACCTCAAGTCACTTAGGATAATCAAAATCAATAGCCCATGAAGCCAGATGAGCAAGGGAAATAGTATTCCATCAATAATGATAAGGTGGAAAAATAAAAATAGATGTACAGTGTATAATTCCTATTCACTAAATAATTAGAAAATTCTTATATGATTTTAATTCTAAACAATTTTGATAGAATAACTAAATCAAATACTTAATACCTCGAAGTATATATATCCATAAAATATCATGACGGTGGAATATTTGAATTCAAATTGATTTACACTATTCTTATTATCATATGTGGGAATTTTATTCCCGAAAATATCATAATACTTCCCATTGTGAAATTTGATGCTATACTGGGAATGGATTGGCTATCATTATATAGAGAAAATATCATCTTCTGGGAAATGGAAATCACTTTTCATATTATGAACCATAACACTCTCCTCTAAAAATGCATGGAAGATCATTAATCAATTATGGATAATATCTTAATGATATGTGTGTTAATACCATATAGAGAAGCATACCTTAACCATATAGTTGATTCAAAGGAAGTTATTAACCTTGAGGAAATTCCCCTTGTTAGAGAATAGACTGATGTATTTTATGAAAAGTTATCCTCACTTCCCCCAGATCATGTGTTAGAATTTTCAATATATTGAATACCCATAGCAACTTTGATCCCAAAATTCCTATATAGGGTTGGCCATATTCAATTAGAGAAATTAAAGAAACTTCCAAAATTACACTTTGTCTGTGGTTTCATATCACCTAGTGAATTGACTTGGGGTGAGTATTGATATATTTAATGAAAAAATATGGATAAATATGATAGTGTATTGATTACTGAGAGCTCAATAAGATCATAATAAATAATAGGTATCCTATTACATGGATTGATGATTTTTTATCAACTACAAGGATCCTAGTACCTAAAAAAGTGAATCATCATTCTATATGTCATCAATTTAAGGTGAATAAGGAAGGTATTTAGAAGACTAATTTTCGTACAAGAAATGGTAACTATGATTTCATAGTGATACCCTTTTTATATACTAATTCCCTTGTAATATTCATGGGTTGGATGAATATATTCTTTAGAGACTACCTCAAAAAAAAATTTATAGTGTTTTTCGATGATGTTATCATTTACTCCAAGATCAATAAGGAATATGAAGACCAAATATGGATTCTGTTAGAAATATTAAGTAAGGATAAATTGTATGCTATGTTCAGCAAGTGGGAATTTAGGACATATAATGTATCAGCCATGGGGTACATGGTCAAATGTGAGGGAATTTATTTTGAGCCTTAAAAATTGAAAATGAAGATTAGCCTAGACACCCTTGTTTCAGGGAAATCTATAGTTTTCTTGTCTTAGTTGGGTATTACCAATGTTCTCGTGGAAATTTACCATTATTTTCTGACACACTGACTACGTTATCAGAGAATGTGGTAAATTATGTTTTCTTATAAGAATGTGTGGGAATATTTAAGGAGATAAAGAAGAGGTTAATCACTACACTAGTACTCACACTACCATCATGTGGAGAAGGACTTGTAATATATAGTAATTATTAAAAGAAAGTAATGGGTTATATACTCATGAATAATGATAAAGCGATAGACTATGGCTCTTCAAATAAGATGATCCATGAGTAGAACTACCCAAATAATGATCTAAATCTAGAAACCAGGATTATTTCCTTGAAAATTTGGTGTCACTTCCTATATGGTGAGAGGAATGACATATATATGGAAAACAAGATCCAAATGTATATATTAACACAAATAGAGATCAACATGAGTCCAAAGATATGGCTTGATCTAATTAAGGACTACAGTTTCTCTATTCACTATCATCTTGGGAAGTAAAATATGGTTATTGATGCCCGTAGTAGAAACGAACCTACTACTCTATCCATGATGTGTATTGATAGAGACCTTATCTTTATATAAATACAAAGGATTTATTTAGAAATAATATTGGTAGGGAATACAAATTACCTATCTCAAATTAATTCCTAAACATCTATCAAATATAATATCAAGGAGGTGAAAAATGATTATATAGAGATACAAAAGAAGGGGAAAGAGGAAAAGTAAGGGGAGATACATGAGATTCACATCAATGATGATCAGGTGTTCTAGTTTGCAACTGGGATTTTTGTTAGTACCCATGTGAGATAAATACGGTTATACTGGATAATCGACATAGGTTATATTTATACATCTATCATGTATATTACGAGATATATTTTTATCTTTGAGAACACTTCTAGAGGTATAATAGGAAGAAGGATATTGTAGACTATATCTAAAGGTGTTTGGTATGTAGTCAAGTTAAATAAGAGTGACATAAGTCCAAAGGTATGATGAATCTATTTCCTATACAAAAATGGAAATAAGAAAATTTCACTATGTAATTTTTCACTTTTCTCTGAAAAAAATCAAAATTAAACAATGTGATATGGGTTGTGGTGGATCAACACACCATGAATTCCCCAATAATTTCTATTATGAAAGATTTATAAATTGAAAAACTTTCCAATATATATGTCAATAAATTGTGAAGTCTACTTGGGTTTCCACTTTTGAACGTATAAGATAATGATCCAAGGTTCAAATATAAATTACGGATAAGTCTTTAACATGATTTGAGTACTAAAATGAATTTCATCATGGCCTGTCACCCCCAAACTGATAGCTATTTTAAAATTACTATTCATATGCATCAAGACATGTTGAAATCCTACTCAATGAAATTCCAAGGTGTATGGGATCAACATCTCTCATTGGTTATATTCCCATACAACAAATGTTTCCACTCAAGTATTCAGATAGAACTATATAAAAACCTCTATATGGGAAGCAGTCTATAACTCCAACCTGTTGGGTTGAATTTGGTGAGTCAAAACTACATGGACCTAAACTTGTGCAAGTGATGACATATAAAGTTTAAGACATCCAAAAACATATAAAATCTAATAAGAGTTGGAAAAGAGAGATCTTATGAAAACAATTTAAGGGGCTTGTAGTTTGAAGTTGTAGACAAATTATTCCATTTAATATGACCATGTGTAACGCCCAGACCCTAGTTACCAAGAGTCGGTGCATTATTATATAAAATTGGAATGATCGCAAGAGATAAAGTCCGAAAAACTGATCAGTTTAGTAGCCTTGGAAGTACTAGATACATACATATGCTTTACATTACATTATTAAATGAAAAAAACAATAACATTCTGTCTCCTATGAACACACTCATATCCCTTATCCTATTCCTTTAGGTTATTCGTAATATACTTCTTTGCATCATGGGAAAAATAAAACATAAGAAAGAGGTGAGCTCAGATGCTCATTAAGGATAACAATATAGTGGAAACTTTCATAAATAAGCAATAACATTTAAGGAAATGTATAAAAATAAAACACCAGCCTTATCAACCTAAACATTAGCATAATATAGAAATGATAAATCAAATAATTCCATTTACTTATTCACTTTTATATTCTACTAGTCGAATAATCACATGAAATATCTATAGCAAATTTTATAATGATGGAATGCATAATACCGGACATCATAACCATATAGTCAAGGCCTCATTCCAAGACTAAAAAAATTATTTTTTCAAGGTCTTGTGACAAGAATATAGTTTGTCTCATGAGACCTACCAATAAATTGAGGATCTATAGGAGGCTACACCCGTCACTTACTAAGTCCAATGCATTCCTCATATGAAAAGGTTGAAACATAAAAAAAAAGTTCATAATAAAAGTAGTATACGAAATGTTAATACATTAACCATAAACCATGAATGGTATAAAAATAAAAAATCCACAGTCAAACATATCACAAAACCTTTGATACAATATGGAATACTGTATAATAATAAATAAACTTCAAACAAGGGTAAAATCTATTAATGGATGTTTACATAGATGAAATCAAAAATATTTGAGAGAAATATCTATTTCTATTTTGAAATCATTTAAATGTCACATAATTATAAAAAAAAATTATTTTGAAATTATTATTATAGTTTTGTAAGTGAAGATTCACATGTGTTATAACAGTTGAAAATAACCACACTCAATGTATAATTTAAAATACATTCTTTCCTAAATTTTTCAAAAAAGGTCATAAAGGACCTTGTTTAGAAAAAAATGGAAATATTAAATTTTTTATAAAAAGTCACAAAAGGGTATAAATGAATTTAACCCATAGTTTATCAAATAGTAAAAATGTTTTGAAATACATTATTAAGAAACACAAATGTGGATGATATAGACGTTCGAGTAGATACTTATGTATAAACAACCTCGGATAAATAAAGATATTGTAAAATTAACCATTACCTTATACTTTTCCTTGGTTGAGGGAATGTTAAACAACTGTATAATAGTTAAATAATTTTTATTAAATTATACATGATGTATATACATAAATATGATATCATATATTATCTTATAATATTTCTTTGTAAATGTTATTTTAGTAGTATCATCATTTTAGGTGTTAACTAATTTGTTTTGTTATGTAAGTCATCATTTTTATGTATATGATGTATTTGATTCATATCTGTAATGATATTAAGTTCTTAAATATTATTTTATAATCATAATATGATATTTATTCTTGAATGGTTACGATGGGGAATGAATCTCATCGCATTTGTGGAGACTGTAATCAGTACGTACGCACGAGCGACAATACAATTCTATTAATGGTGGGTGTCATATGTAATTGGAAGTTATATCATATATACTGAATAATTAAAATGTTATATTTATTATTTACATCATGTATACTCATTATTATACCCATCCAAATAATTAAGTGTTGAATAACAAACTACACCATGATATGGAGATGGTAAGCCGTACATACGCACGTATGGTGACTTTTTCATTCATAGGATGGATAGAATAATGAATATGGTTGTACCATATTTATAAATACATCAAATCATATATAATATAGAGGATTTATTATTATGGTATGGAAACAAAAATGAAAAAGGAAATGGAAGAAGAAAAGAACTTTGAAAGATGTGACGAAATTATTACCTCTTCTTCAGGTTCTTCGTTTTGATTTGATCAAATGGGATTCATAGGTTGGTTTATTTGATCAAATTAAGGACTCTAGGAAGAAGTTTAGTTACTTTGGATGAGATTTTAGTAGTTTTTTCTAAGCCAAATAGTTTTTGATGTGTGAAATTACGAGAAGGGGAAGTCGCCTTTTATAAGAGAGGTGAGGGGCACTTTATGAAGAGCTTGAAATATTAATTTATTATAAAATAATTTTCCTTTTATAATGGATAAAAATGGATTTATTTCGAGTATAAGGTGGTTATGGGTCTAAATATTTTCAACATATAGGTTTTATACAATTTTATGTCACCATATTAACCATATATTTTAGATTTAACTCTTATTTAAATAGTTTGACATTTACCACGTCTCTATGTATTTTTATATTATATGGTTAATAAACGTACTATAAAATTCCAATAGAACCCTAAGTGGTTCATTCATGACATATATATTATTATATTATTCATTTCGCCAAACCTTATATTTTTAGTAATATTATGTTATATAATAATATAGTATTTTTTTTTTAAACTCCTTTATGTCAATTTTGACACTATTTGGTATTTGATTTCTGTGAAAGTCATAAAAACTATATTACATCGTAAAAAATACATTTAATCAATAATAAAATTTCATATTCACCTAAAAATTCTTTTATGTCATAAAAACATTCATATTACAATTATTTTAATATTTATAATATCATTTATTTTATTTAATCATTAATAAATAAAATATTACATAATTATTGTGTCATAAATAATATATTTTTTTTGTTTTAAAATTATAAATAAAATGTCATGATTAATTAAATAATTTTAGATTTCAAATTAATATTTATAGTTGAATAGATCAATTATATAACCTTATATCAAAAAAATTTTACTAAAAGATACATGCTTTTGTAATTTTTATCTTTACATTAAATTAATTAATATAAAATGTCATTTTCACTTCGAAGTGGCTCCATGGGGTCCCTAAATCAACCAAAGGATTCCCATGGTAAAAAATGTATCATACAATAGGATTAGGACACATTTTAGGGCAATTTAAGAATATTATAATATTATTTTTTACCCTAATTCACATGATTTACCCTTTAACCATAGTAAATAAAATATTTACTGAAGTTAGTATTCATGATGTCTAAAAATAATAGTTCCCTATTTACATGATAGTAAATAAAATATTTACTCGAATCCATTTTCCCAAAATCAAAACACATAATTTAGACCTCCTGATTCCAAATATAGAATCTATTTATTTAAAAGGTGGAAAAACTACATTTTTTGAAAAATACTTCTTTTATTGAAGAACTAATATTATCCTAATATTATGTCTTAGAATCAAAAAATATGGATTTTAAAATTTTATGGGATATAAATATAATTCAAATTTGGTTATTACTATTCACAACCACTTTTTGAATGTCTAGTTCGATAGGTCATGGTATGCTTGAACTCGGTGTTGTGTACATCACACGCTATTGTATTATTCAAAGAGAAATGTACAATGGAATCTTGGAGTGTTACGTTATGGATGACAACCATGTGGTTTTTAAATAAAGGGAATCTCATACCAATGCACATTAAAATCATTGAGAACCTTGATCACATAAGAGCACTAGTTTACCATCTTTCACATCCCATAAATTTATCTCAACTCCCTAAAATGTTCCATGTATCTCTCCTAAGGAAGTACATACCTAAAACCTCACAGGTACTTAATTCAAAGGTTGTAAAATTGGAGAACATCCCATCGTATGATGTTTAACCATTGAAGATCCTAAACTGTATAGAAAAATTCCCACGCTATAAGGAAACTGACATTGTCAAATTATTGTGGAGGAACTATATGTATGAAGAAGCATCATGGGAACCTGATAATGTAATTGAGGATAAATACCATCACTATTTTTCATCGTAAAATTTAAAATAAAATTTTGATGTTGAAATTTCAAAAGGGAGGGAGTGTTTCATGGCCCACAACATTATCAATAGAATATCTCTTATAATAATATAGTATAAAAAATCACATATAGAACCCAATAAAAACATTATTCTAATTAATGAATAATGAAATAAGTGTTATTTATTTAAATTAAGGAACCTATACTGATGTAATAGTAACTTGACTAATCTATAATAATATGAATATTAGGAATGGTAATCCCACCAATAAGATTGAGTCCTCTTACTTTACCTCTTGATTAAGATACTCATATATATATATATATATACTCATCTTAACATGGAATGTATATATCACTTTTAGGAAGCCTCTATGAAGTCATCCAGCTAGGTAAGCAATTTAGGTTCCCGACGATGATCTGATGAGTGATGAGGCCTTAACTAACGGTCATTCTCACGGTATGTTTTCTATAGGGGTAGGTGGATGTACCCCCACACAAAAATTATAAAATTGTACAAGAAAATAAGGATGAGGATGTGTGTAATATTATAACACTATAAAATTTCTAGCACGAGATAATTTTGTTGTTTTATGATGATCCAGATCCCCATTTTGTGGAAGTCTAACTTGAGTCTATGATCTGAGTCTCTAGGACCATATAGACCCCAACTATTCATATGGTTTCTCTAGAAGCCAATATTATCCATAGAGAAATTTGGAACTAGTGGAGTCTAATCAACCAAACTCGTGATTTTTGTAGAATCTCATGGACCAACATGAAATATTTTGTCCTTGAGAATAATTATACTCATTATTGTTATTAGTGAATACTCAAGAGCTTCTAGATAAGTATCAAGGTAATCTGATGATTGACAACTTTTTCTTTATGTTCTTTGACCTTACACAATAGTACCTCAACTTGGTGTAGGATGGTTACTTTATGTCACATAAGTTCAAGACTGTTCATTGTAGAGACATTTATGCTAGTGTTATTCCCCATTTAATTTCCACCTATGTTAGAGTTCTAGAGAGAGAACTAGTGATAGAGATATTCTAATCATTAAGACACTATGCAATTGAATATTATTTTGGGTGCTATGGGGATGATTATTCTATATCGTCTAACATGAACAAATCGATAGGATATCAACATAGGATAACATATCATGTCCGATCTTAGTCATGTGGATTTGTAGTGAAGGATTAGGATATAGGACCATACAATCCAATATAGTGGTGACACTCTGAATTTGATGATATTGGTCACAAGGAATGATATTAATAAAACACGAATTTTGAGGATGGCATGTAGATAGGGGATGGATAAACACAGAAGAGGCATCACCATTATCATGGTTCTCTAAGGTGTGTCTTGTGGATCACCTAGGGAGGAAGAGTTGGTTGGGGAGTAGGAAGGGAAGTAGGAGGAGGATATACATTTGGAGGTGGTTTAATGAAATACATACATTACCACCACCAGGTTTCTCATGCTCAGCTTAGGGAGATGAAGACGAGGCCCCGAGAAGATGTAATATATTGAGGCTTATAACCCAACATCACATGAGATGTTATGAGGTATGCCTAGTATTTATTTACAATTTATTTTTAACTTTTAAAAATAGGTTTTATTCACTAATTTATTTTAATATCCTTCATTTGAGAGTTATAGCTCCTCATTGAGGCAATAGAACTATATCATTTTCAGGAGGTTTGGACTAGGTGTGATTCTTCTATATCATTTATCTACCGGTTGTGTGAGCTATCACTTTGTGGAGAGTGATTCACAAGGTATATCTTGGTTATCATGATGAGACATTATGAAGTCATAATGGGTGGGGACTATTTGTCTATGGATCAAGAATATATCTTCTATCATTGGAGGCAATGATTATTCCTTTATATAGGTGGGGTGGGATTCTCCATTTAGGCAATAAAGATCTCATGGGTGAGAGAGTGGATTTTGGGAGAAAGAAGATTCATACCATCACCCATTAGTAAGAGAGTATATCCCTTAGTGTAGTAGGATGTTTTTACATCTAGATTCTATTGGTAGTGGTTAAATTTATGGATGTATTCTTCAAGGATGTTCTAAGACTACCTCTAATGTGGTAGATATCCTTATTAATTTTTCTCCACCTCATGACAATTACGATATCTTTTTTGAAATATCAAATAAACCTTAAAATGATTTGGGATCTGATGGAACATTTTAAGGAAATTTGTAATAAGGGTTTTATTATAAACAATGTGTCCCCATAGAGAGATTCATCTGTATTCATGAAAAATGAGGATTGGATTTGGAAAATATTTTTTTATTATCATCACATGAACCAGGAAATGACAATTAAAAAGTACCACATTCCAAGGAATGATGACATATTTGAATTGTTTTTAAGATTGAGTTTGTTCTCATTGATTGATGTCGGGTCCAAATAAAATTAGTTGAGGGTTCATGAGGCTTATATTACGAAGTTATCATTATCATGTCTCTACAAACACTATTAGTTCCATGTGATTCCTATCAGTGTGATTAATTCCCCTTCTATGTTAATGGATTTTATGAAATAGATTATCTGGCCATATATGGATCTATTTGTGGTTTTCTTCATTTATGACATACTGATACACTCTGTGTCAGAGGAGGAGCATGTATAGAATATGAATATGGTCGTAAAATTATACCGAGATGACCATATTTATGGTTTTTTGTCCAAGATCTAGTTATGTACAGGTGATGTTTTAATTTCTATGGAATTTCATTTCTATGCATGGTTTATCTTTGGACCCATCAAAGATTGATACAACATTTTCTTGTGAAGCACCAAATATTTTTTTAGATGTGTGGAGTAATCATGAACATTATGTGTACTACAAGAGGTTACTAGTGTACATATCTATGATATCAAACACTTTAACCACCCTGATATGGAAATAGAATCTATTTATATTGGTTGAGAAGTTTTAGAGAGCCTTTTATCATTTTATGACTAGGTTGAGCAGTTCTCGTATGTAAATACTAACAGAGGAGGGTATGATGTATGTATTATAGTGAGATTCTTTGAGATCTATTCTTAGCTATTTGTTTATGAAGTGGCATGCAATGATCACATATGGGTCAGTGAAGTTAAGACCCCACAATTAGAAATACATGACTCCCAACATAGAGTATGAAGAGGTATTATTAGTTCCAAGTGTTTATAGATAATATCTTCTAGGGTATGGATGCATTTTTTACTTATAAAATTAGATCCTCATGTAAACATTCATGCAGTGATATTTGAACTTAAGATATAGGAACTAATTAGATTTCCTACAATATTATTACATCAGGATAGTCTATATTCATAGCAAGGGAAATGTGGTGGAATATTAAATTATTAAGAATCATCTTTTCCACTTGATGGAGGAGGCACCTCAATTGTAGGCTTCATTACTACTGACCCATGTAGTGGAGAGGTGTGTATATTACCTTAATTTGATGGTGTTGAATCCTTCACTTCTTCATTTTGTGACAGAGTCTTAGAGAGGAGGCCTAAAATGTGAGGTTCTTCATGGATATATATTCTTAAGGGATACACCATATGGATAATATCAAGGATGGTAGAATGTAATCATTTTTAGTGGATGGATGATGGATCCAATCACGACATGAGAAGAGGTAATTAAGGAGTTTCACAATCCACTATTAGCTTTTCATCCCTATTTTTGGAACATATATATAGAACTATAGTATTATTTTTGGTGGGCTTCCATCAGAAAGTGTGTCAACAAATTCATCTCTTGATGTCTCACATGTTAGAAGGTGGATGCTATGAACCAGTTTCGACAAAAAGTGACACAACCTATTGATATCACACAGTTGAAATGTGATATTATATCCATGTACATAGTGATAGAGATTATAAGGATAGTGAGAGACAACCATGAAATCTCATTTATTGTTTACCAACACATTAAGTCACACACATCATTTCCATTAGGAATCATAGTTCAGTTAATGTTCTGGGACATGTTGTATGTACTAGTGATCATCCAAATCAATGGGGTATGACCGATGACTATCTTCGATCATGATTCATGGTTTACATAATAGTTGTGGAGAGGCATGCAAGAGCCATTTGGGATCTAGTCGATGACTATTACATAATTCCACCCCAAGATAGATTGGAAGACCAATCGAAGAATCCCAGTGTTATAGGATATGATGGGAGCATGTTTTTTAATACTTCATATTAATCTAGGATGCAAATTTTCTAATTTTCATGTCTTCTTATAATTTAATTTATTATTCTACAATTGGTATGGAACCCTTTGAGGGCCTATATGGGAGACCCTATAGGTCACCCTTGTGTTTGGATGAGAATTTAAAGTCTTATCATGTTGCATCAGAGATGATGAAGGTGATGAAATAAAATGTTTTGGAGATCTATGATACGATGAGGACAAACTAGATCCAATAGAAAAAATATGTATATCGACAATGTATTACCATATAGTTCAATCAGGGAGACCATGTTTTTCTATATGTCTCCCTATAATGAGGATTTTGGTGTTTGAGAGTGGAGGTAAGTTATCTTGGAGGTTGATCTGGATATTTGAGACCCTATAGAGGGGTTATGAGGTTTTAAACCACCAAGACATACCCCCACAGTTGGATATAGTGTGTGATATCTTTTAGGTGTCACAACTAAGGAGATACGTGTATAATACTGTCCAAATCATTGAATGTCGAGAATTAGACATCAATAATGGATCCACCTTCCTGGAGTACTTGATGGGGATTGGGGATCGACTGAGAGGATCCTGAGAATATGGAATATTCCCTTTATTCATGTTTTTTCCAATAAGGGAGTATGTTGGAAATCTCATTGGAGTAGGAGATCCAAATGTGTCCTTAGTAACTCAATTTTTTTTTCATCATTTCATTTTATTGTATGAAAATACATGATGGGGGAAAATCTAGTGAAATTTTTTCTTAGTGATAAGTCATTGAAATATATTAAACTGTATTTTCTAAGTGAGATACTGAGATTATGTGAGATTCAAAAGCCTATTTAGCATGAAATAGATATTATAAAAATATTAAATATTTTAATATCACCCAAACACATTTTTCTTAAATAAATGGATTACTCCTAAATGAATACATCTATTATAAATTTGAAACCATTTTTTTGAGATGTGGGGTAAAAAATATGCATGATCTAATGCTAGTTTTCACCAGAGGTCCTATTGAGGAATCCATTGGTGGGTGACTATAATTTAAATAAATAAATAAATTCATTTTTTTTCTATTAAGAGCCCTATTTAAATTCGACACTAAATACCCTACTATAATTTTTTTTCCAATTTTTACATACATAGCCATTGAATGGTTATAGATGAGGATCATATCATTCCACCAAATTGAATCAGGAGGGGATGATCACAAAATTTTATGATCAAGGTGGATCGAGAGGTAGAAAATGTAGTGGGACTTCTTTATCACTAGAGAATGTGTTATTTAACCAAAATCAATACATTTTAAATGTAAGGATCATCAATTTTGTGCTTTAATGGGAATAAAAAATTTATAATGGATATATATTTATCTAATTTTGATTTTCATATTTATACCATTTCCATGACTACTAGGATTGATCAAATAGTTTCATTAAATTTATTCTATTTATACCATGATATCACCTTGAATTTCTCGATTTTCAATCATGTGACACGAACTATTGTCCAATTATTTTTATCACACATGATATAGTTACTTTCCAACAAATTTATCCTCATTGTTAATAATTATCCTATGGGGTAATTATTTGAAAATTATGAGATTGGTTCGAGTGAAATTGAACCATCATATTCATGGTAGTTATGTGAATTATGATTATGATGTTATTTTCAAATAGATCATAACTTTTTCGAGAATAAGGTGACTATTTCTATAGATATAGGATTTTGGATGATGGTGGGTTTTGGGAGGTTCATGAGATGTGTGGTGAACCACCACTAGAGATGAAGATCCAATATTTGGATAACAGATACAGGGATATTGATGGCTGATGTTGTTACATTAAATTATGGAATATTTTTTATGGTCAATGGATGGAAATTATAGTGGGAATATATATACATATTTCCTTTAAGAAACATAGAGTTTTCAAAAAGAAGACTACTTGGCATGTTATATAATAAAATAGAGCGTGTAGCCCCACCCTGTTGCAGCGGTTAGGGTTTTTCTGAGAAGATAAGGATCACACACCATGCGGATTGGCCCAAATTCCATGTGAATCTCCACATTTGATTGATCTATGTTCCAGAAGCACACAACTAGGACCATGTGTGTGGTAAATTATGGGTTATATGGGAGTACATGGTTATGGGTTGGTACCCTGACATGGCCAACTACCCAGCCAGGTACATGGGCATAGCCTGACAAACATAGGTATGGCTGGGAGCACACATATAGGCCCTGGTTGGATGAGATATTACATGTGCCCCACTACATTCAATGTATGGTGACATGAACTATGAGACAATTACATATGATAATATAGATAGGAAATTAAGTAGGGTCACACACCTTGTGATCCCAATACACATTGGGTACCCCTTTTTGGAAAATTCCACCTTGTATATCATCATTATATAGACTTGGATTTTGTCCCATGAGAAGCATACCATAAGTAGGATTCCATGAATAACATTATGGTATCCTTATTAGTACATTTTATGATACATATTTAAACTTTACAATAATTAAGTTTCTTTTTAATATTCTTGAAAATGGTTGTGAATATACATGTTCATTATAGATATGTTGAGGTTCCAAACCCCCAAGTTTCATCAAGTCACATTTCCCCTAAACTCCTTTCACTGGATGAAGTGGTTCCCCCTAAAATAATGGGTTGATAGTCCATTAAATACTCAGTGGTCATCTCACCCTGATGGATTAGGGTGTTGTGTTAATACCTACTATGTACTAACCCCATGACATACTTGGGAGTTGTTCCTCTACCGACTGAGTAGCTCCCACCCAACGGACTGGGGCACGAGTCATATGCCTACTAAGTGGAACCCCACTAGCAGACTAGGGCATGGTTCCTATACATCCTGAGTGGTAGGCCATCATATAATATGGCATGGTCCATGTACATACTAAGTGGAATCCACCTGATTCACTTTGTTATGGGTTCTTTAGAAGCTGTGTGGATCCCCTTGATAGACGTGGGCATGGGTTATCGACATATAAAGTGGAATCCCATGATGAATTAGAGAAAGGGTCCCTTATTGGATATTGTTTCACCTAATATTTTTTTAAAATTTTATATTTTTTGTTCCTTTACATGGTTACATTGAGATGATGAGAATCAGAGATAGTCCCATTTTGAACTTTTCGAAACACATCAACTTCGGATGGGAGGTCAAATGGAGATGACATTTTATTATGTCTATATATTTTTATGAGAATATATATATATATATATATGTATGTATGTATTTGTTTGTGTCTTTTGATTTGTTATTGGGTTTCACTCCCCTCTTAATATGGGTTGATCTATCTACTTGTATCATATCTTTTTTTATATCTCATTGGTTTTTAGGGAATTATTCTATTTATGTATATAATCACCCTTATTTCTTAATTTCCAACACATTTCATGTTTAATAATGAAATAATACATATTTGAATTTATTTTGGTGGATCATAGGGATACATAGGTGCATATACTATTTGTGGTATTCATTCTTAGTGATTAGGAGCCATGTTGTCTCATATTTCCTTTATTCCTATTATTGCTAAGATGGGACTTAATTTATAGTCAGGAATGTATTTTCCCCTTTTTAATTTGGGTGTATTCTACAATAAAATAACCTTATTCCCAATTTTTTATTCATTAAATTTAAAAATATAGATGTTTCTATCTATTTTTTATTTCTATATACTATTTCATGTAGATTTTACCATGTGTGTACATGTACAAGACCTTCCATTTTATGTTATGCCTTCTTAGCACTTGTCTCCAACCCCTGGCCTATAGAGGTAATATTATTTCAATAAATTCTTAACCATCAAATATCTAGTGGTTCCCTAATGGGTTGGTTGATTACATATACCTTCTTACATTCTATTTTGTTTGGGGTATGCTAATGTCATTCGTGTGTATGGTAGACTCCAGCCTCATGAAGCAATGTGATTCTTTTTTCACACACACATTATATTGAAGGTCGTAAGGATATGACTAAAAAATTATGTTATATTTATGATATAATTATTAATATTTATTAGTAATATATTAAATACCCTTTCTACTTTAAATCTTTCAATAAAATGGAAAACATATTCATGTATACGTACAACCTACCCCCTCAATTGATGGTGTTGTTCATTTTCTATCTCTATATTTTATGGATTATAATAAATATATATATTGTTAATATATATGATATCTATATCATTATATTAATTCTATTTATAATTTAACCACAAACAATTTAAGAGGACTGAAAATAAAAATGAAAAATATATATGAAAATAAAGAAATTATTACACATAAGATGATTTTAATATCGAATTGTTAACGAATAGGTGATAATATGTCATAAGTAAAAAACAAATGTTATGGTAGATATATGTATGGTTTTGTAATAGATGGATAATAAACTTATATTTATTATATAGGGTGTTTGAACATGTGTGAAAGAAGTCAAGACTTAAGGCCAGAGATTTCAATCTCACATTTTAACATCTGAGAGACACATGAAATATTCACCATAAATTTATTTTATGTGGTTTTTATAGTTCCCATGAAATTAATTTATGATTATTTTACTTAAAATTATGTATATTTACAAATCCATTTTTTGATATACCATTCATGTGGTTAATGGTTCAACATTTACCAAAGTGTTAATGTATTTTATTCTTAATTTTCTTTATTTGAGACTAATGTCAAGTTATGCACTTATCTTCTTTTATGAGGTGCATATACAGTTCCTTTGACATGTAATGTAAAAAATTTATCTATTATCACTGTATTTTATGTTTTATTTATTATTATTCCACCAAGGGGATTATGATTAAATGTTACCAAAATTTTAATGATTTTACGATAGAATTTCATCATTTATCTAGAGTTTTCTTGATTATGGTTTTGATGATGAAATATTATGATCCATATCACAATACTTGTGTGAAATTTATTATAATATTGTTATGTAATGATAATAATTTTCCCATTAATTTTTCTCTCTTTATGTACTCAAGAGGTCAAAAAAAATTAAGAAAATTTTACCTTATTTCTCTCTTTATTTGAAAACATTTTTTCTTCTTATCCGGGTTTTATAAGAATGTTATCAATTTTTTTAACAATATCTTAATGATGTTTTAAATAAATTTTCAAAACATGTTAGTTTTTTGACATCATTTTCTGAAATGAATCTTCATTTCATTTTTCAAATAAGGTACATATTCTTTTACCTAAAATATTAAGGAAATATTTTTTAATGTGTATGAAATGAATATAATTTACCAATGTCCTGAACATTATTTTTATTGAAGAATTATTTATTAATTTTCTTGGTTATTTTCATGGTAAAGGATTTTTTTAATTTTTTTAATGTTTTTCTCAACATGGAAAGATCATTTTCCTCAATAAAAACTCCATGTGATATTTCAAATTATTTCTCCATATAATATGACATTCTATGATGTCACTTATGTTTTACCAGGGATATGATCCAAAGATAATATTATTATTATTTCTCTGAATGGTTTGTGTTTATGATGATATGATTATTAGGAAACCCTGTTATTTTTACAGGGATTACTCAATGAAGAAATGAAGATATTATTATTAGACCTTTTTATTTCTCATAGTTTATACAATGTTGAATTGTTTTATGAAATCCATTTTTTCATGGGTTCTGATATTAATGATTTATGATGATAGTTTATTTTTTGGTTTTTAGTTATTATGGATATTTTCTAATCATTTTTTCACACATATGTAATATTTTCATTATGTCATTAGTGGGACCTATATATCCCTACAATGTATTGGATAATTATGGCTAACTCAAGTGTAAATGTGACATGAATGAACATGATTACATGTTAATAATGTTATTCATGAACATGATGAAGTTTTTACATTGTGTGTGTGAACCTGATTACATGTTCGTAGTGTTTTTTGCAGCCCTGGATTTCATTTCCATAAGGTCATGCAAGGAATACATTACATTTCTATAATTTTATATGTGGTCCTAATTTCATATACTCAACTTAAGGATTGATCATTTGTCTATTAATAAAATTTCTAAATTTTATAATATTTTATACATTCCAAAAAACATTCTCTTATTTCATTATTATGTTCTCATGACTCATGATGTTTTATTCCATTACAACTTATGTCATGTAGACATCCAGTTCTTATGCCAATAGATAATATTTTGACCTTTTATATGTAGGTTATTGTTTTCATATTTTCTGATCATGTAATCTTGATCATATGATCATGTAAAGTTTATGTACATCCCATGTTTACCTTTAATATTCATGTAAGCTCACTCATTGTTATGATTCTTTACCAAGGTTATGAAGAATTGTTTTATGGAGGGTTTGTTTTTAAATATTACAAAAGGGAAATATATTTATGGGTATTTTGAATATCATTCAATAAATAAAAATATTGTGATTGTAGTCTCCAAATTCACTAAACCATTATGATCAATTGGTTTATATTTTTAAAATTTGATGAATAGTTTTCTATTAATATGTGATATACATGTATGAGAATTTTGGGTTAAAATAATTTTAGTATATCATGCATATAACCACAATGGGAATATTAAAAATGTTTAATGGTGTGTCATCTACACATTTTTTTGTATAATGTATTCCATCATTTTTTAATATGTCACATTAGGGAATAGTTAGGGGTCCTCTCTTGATGACATTGACAACATAGACCTCAGTGAATCTAGAATTTATGAACTCTAGTGGAAGAGTTATGCTCCATAGGTGGGAAGGATGGATACAATGGTGGACATACTAGAAATCCATTGAGAGAGGCCTTCTAAATTTTGAGCTATAGTATTTATTTCATCCATTCTCTATAGTTCTCTATTTGATAAATGATCTTCCCATTCTTCTATATCTACTCAAGTTATTTTTGGCCAATATTTATCGATTAAGTTATATTTTTCATTCTCTATTGACATGACCTAGGTAAAGAAAGTAAACCATATGAAATGATTAATGAGTGTTCCATATATTATACTAGACATATAACCCCCACGATTTCATGAAATATTTTTTTCTTATTGTATAAAATAATTTTTTTACAGCTTGTGTTAGACATAACAACAAGTTTTAACGAACCACGATATAATATTAAAATAATATTTTTAACGTGAAATTTATTACTTATCAATTAAATAGTTTGGTATGAATATGATTAAATAAATAATTCAATGTATATACTGAAAAAATATATAAAATAAATTCATTGGTTTTCAGTTGATTAAAAAGTAAAATTGAAAAAATGATTTAAAGTAAAAGAAATGTTTTTATGAAAAAAGTTTTTTTTTAATTGTAATGTGTTTCCATTGTAGTAATTTAAATTAATTTAACTTTTAAGATAATTTTAATGAAATTTATGTAAAATATTTTTAATTAAATTTTTATTAGTAATATAAAATTTTCTCCAGTGTATGATATTAATAAATCTATTTTTATGATTAAATTATTTTTTTTCTAAAAACCAGATCCAACATGTTATGTACACTAATTTTAAAATATTTTTTTATTCATATAGAAAATTAATTTTAAAATATGTACTTTGTTTTTTATATATATTTTTTAAAATTATCTTACATCTCTATATTCATATTTTTCTAAAAGAATATTAATATTTTGATGAAAATGGGAAAATAAATATTTCCATTGAAATGTATCATTTTGTTTAACAAATTTCAAAATTTTATTTTAAAAAAATTAGTTTTAGAGTAAAATTATTTTTATTATATTATTATTTATGCAATTTTGAACATCAAAAAAAAAATTTAATTTCAATTTTGGTATAATAGTTTTTTATCCATATGATAGGTTATTCTTTGGAAGCCCACTTTTATGTCACACTTGTGATTTATTTTTAAATTAAATATTTCCAACTATATGAATAGAATTTGGTAATATAGAATAAATATTTTGAATGATAATAATTAATATGATGTAATAATGTAAACATCACTTTTGTTTATAATGGAATATATAATTGGAAAAAAATAGATATTGTGGATAAGAATAACATTGTTTTATCAAGAGGGTGGGTTAAACCAATAAATGGTTAATTTTTCAAAATGAAAATTTAAAAATAAGAAATTATAAAAAAAAATATACCATATCCATTCACACCTTTATATATTTGACGATTTAGAATTTTTTATCCTGATAATGACTTTATCATTTGGTATTCTACTTGTAAATTTCCATGTAGGTTCTCTCCCCTCTCAAAAAATGACATACACTCACCTATCTTATCCAAAAATAAAGGGATTTTTTTGTAAAATCATTACTCTAATATATTGCATAAATAAATACCCATAAACTATACTGTCAGGTTAATTAGAAAACCATCCTATTATAAACTCAAATAGGCTCTCCGAAATAGTGGTATAGTTCTTCATCATGCGGTTGCATTTTATTTTTTATTCTACCAACATTAAATATCCATACACCATGATAAAATAATATAAAAAATATATTACCTATATATATAATATGAAGAATAAATGACACATATCCATCTCCTCTTCAATCAAATGAAAAATGAAACTATCGATCTTGTGTACGGTGGACTACCACCTCACAAACCGATGGACTTACTTTTCCATCACCCCTATTATAGATGGATATAAATTTGGATTTGAGTTATACATATGATATTTATGACATAGTTATACTTTCTGAATTATAATATTACATCAACTATCTTTCATTCCAATCAATTGAAAAATTAAATCATCGCTTATGTGTATATGTGGAATACTCCCTTAGTGAAGAGATCTGATAAATTTTTTATTTTATTTTGACATATATGTTAATAAAGATAATTTATGTGAATATATGTTATATATATGATTAAAAAATTATATTTTCAATATTTATTTTCACACAAAATTCTTTCATTCTATCCATTGAAATTATGAAAATAATGATCTTGTATTCGTATGGTCTATCGTCTCCATGAACAGTTTGATTTTGTTTTCTATCCCTAAATTTATGGATGATATAAATATGTATATAATAAAAATATATTATATTTATATCACTATTAATATTATATAGATTGTTGAACCCTGATCTATTTATAATGAACTAAACTACCGAGCCAAAAAATTGTCAGAAAAAATTTATTTATCCAAATTGGCATTTTAATAAGGAATTGTTAATAAATGAGTGATAAATGGTTATAAGTAAAAAAATTATGGAATGATATATTTATTTATAGCTCTAGAATATATTTATAATAAACCTATATTTATTATAGCTTATGTTTGAATGTGTATTGGTAAATTTGTGTCATGTCATAAGGGATTTTCACCACACTTTTATTTCCATGGGACACATGTCGTATTCACTACATTGTTATTTTATATTGTATATATACTACCCATAAATTAGTTTTATGATTATTATTATGAATTTTAGGCAGATTGACATATCTATATATGTTTCTTTATTTCTTGGGGCTTATGATTCAATTATTTACCAAAGTGGTAGGTGTTTCTATTACAATATCATTTTTTATCAAATTTGATTACGATAAAGCATCAGATGACTGAATATTTTAGTCCATCTGTCATGAAAATAATAAAATTTTTAATAATTAAATTATTTATAGATAAATAATGATTTACTTTTTTTTCTCTTTCAGAAATATAGATACCAAAAAAATTTATTAAAATGAACATTATTTCACTATTTGTTCAAAAATCCATCAGTTTCCATGAATTTTTTAATAAAAATATTTTCAAAAAAAATTAAAATAATAAAAAAAAAATATTAATACAATTTATAAACATATTCAAATTTTAAAAATTATTTCTAATGAATCTTCTTGTAAAACTACAAATGAGGTACTTTTAAATGTTTTACAATAGTGTCAAATGAATGTTTTATTTTAACTTATACAAAATGGATGGAATTTCCCACCATAATGGACACTCAATTGTTTTAAGATTAAATTACTATTTTCTAGGTTTATTTCCAATGAAAATGTATTCTTCACAATATTTTTGAATTTATAGTTTTAAAATGATATTTTCAAAGTAGAAGGGTTATTTTTCGCAAGAATATTTTAAGGATTTTTTATAGAAGTTATACTAATATTAAACAAAACCCATTGAAGTTACTTATTTATTAATGGGGATATAATTCTATGGTACCATCCTCATTCTCTCTCTAATGATTTATGATTATGATGAAGAGATGTTTGGGAATGAAAAAACCAGTGATTTTATAACAGATACTTAATATTGGATAACATATATCACCCGGAACAAGAGGCTCAGAAGTGAATGTAACAACCCAAGACTTAATTATTTATTTATTTCTAAATAAATTTAATATGATATATTTCAGGTGATGCATTTAACTCTCAGATAAAACAAAACATGATACTATATTAAAATATTATTAATTAAACCATTCCAATATAAACTAGCCATTAAGTTGATGGGTATAAATAGGACTAACTAAATTATAAAAAATTATATGGGTTTCAAATTTATAAAATAAAATAAATGGTAATATATTAATTAGATTTAATATATGAACAATTTTAAATAAAATTAAATGTTTTCTAAAAACTATATTTTTATAAAAGGCAGTTCTTTCGTGCATTGTAAACATAATTTAAAATTAATTATTAATAGTTTTATAAATATTTATTTATAAAATTAACATGATTAAAAATTATTCATTTCAATATTAAGATAGTTTTAAATATTTATATTTTTTAGAAAATATTTAATTTTTTATTGAATTGTGAAAATTACAAATAGTTAATAAATTCATTTATTTGTTAATAAATTATGTCTCATTATTTTTTTCAAATTATCAAAATTAATATTTTGTTATAATAAATCCATTTCATTACATTTTAATCATCTTTATACTAGATTTTAGTATATGTTTATTTTTAGGCTTTAAATCACCTTTTTCTAGAAATTAGTTTTAAAGTGTATAATGTTTATCCATTATAAATAAATAATATATCCCCTAATAAGGAATAATTTAAATAAATTATTTATATTATATATCTATGAATATAAATTTAAATTCATCTCATCATGATTACCTAAGATTTAGTGAATATGATATCATATTTTCCTTAAAACATTATGTATTGAAAAACTACTTTTTTGGCATGTGTCTTAGTTTAACATCAAAATTAATTATTCCCCTTCTATAATTAGAATTTGGAAAAATGGATTCCATATTTTTAATCATAATAATTTATATTATCTAATAAGTTAAACATATTATTTTAGAATAATGAATAGTTAATGCAGTAAAAATATTTATTGCGGTTAAGGTGAAAATGGATTTATAGGGTGATAAATTAAAATTATAGTGTTTAAAAATGACCAGACACTTATCTAATTCATTTTTTATTGTAATATTTAAAATTATATAGTATAAGGGTATAAATTGGTTTATTTCATTACCCTTTTTTATTGATGAATAATGTTATAGTAATTCTTTCTTGTTAACAATTCCTATGATGGACTCTCCCCTACTTATAAATAGCCAACACCTCTCTTATCCTTTTTACACATCCAATGCCAATTGGATTGGCCATTACCTACCTAAATTTTGTTCCCAATTTAAATTTCTAGATCATTTTGATCAAAATAATGAATTGAATGACTATGGTAAATTGAGACAATGTTTACCTAATATATAAGAGTTTAGGTAATTATCACAGAGGGAATGTTGGTTGAAAATTTTGGGAGTTCACTAGATAGAGGAATGTTTGTGATAATATAAAAATATTTTTCTAGATAGATTCCACCTGGTTAAGATTTATTATGAAATAATCAAGTCAAGTATTATTAGATAATTAATAAAATAGAGGTTTGTAGAAATGTAATTGAATACAGGTTTCTGTCCATTCATTGGCTAGATGATTTCATCGAATGTCGACATACAATGTCTACGAGAAAGAAGAATTATATATTTCAATTTGATAATGTTTATCATATGTAAAAATTTTGGAATCTAACTTGTTGAAAAAGTTCCTATGATGTTATATATAGAAGATAATTACATGACATAGGAATTACTTAAAGAACTTCCAGATCAAGAGTAGTGTATATTTATAAAGTATTTTATTTACTCTTATATTATGTTTATTACGAGTTATATGATCATTGAATAATTAATAAAAAATGTAAAATCATTATTCTATATGACATTTCATAATTATATTAGGACCATTTGGATTTATATTTAAGGATAGTTCCTCTATAGATAGTTGACAAATATTTATTCAAAGTGTCAGTGGTGTTCATTCGATTAATGGCTTAAAAATGAAATGAAATTTTACAAAAGGAAATTAGTATTTGAATTTCACACTCCTATATTCATTATTGGAGACATTGTCCTTATGTATAATTTTACAAGAGTTTCATGAAGTGTTTTTTTCTAATATGATCTTCATTTATTAAGTGAGTTGATGGACACAAATCAATAAGGGTTCATGATATGCGGTAACCCATCAGAAGTTATACCTTTACTATATTTCATGTAATACTACTCTTATATAAAATAGAGAATTATAGAACACTCAATATATAATATATTTCATGACTAGTTCCCTATGGTTCAAATATTTATTGGTCCCACACCTATGTATTCCATTCCCAACCTCTTTCATCCAATGTGAGGTGCATTAAATAGATCCTCCTATGTGAAACATTAATCATGTAGACAAGAATCCCATATTACACGCACCTCTGACCATACACGCATTCCCCATTCATTAATTTAAAACTTTTTTTAGCTACATGGGTATAACCTATTTTAGAGCCCCATGATTGAGCACCCTTTGTGTGTAACCCACATGTATTACACACACCTATTGCACACATCACTCCAAAATTGCGTGCAACTATTTCATTGCCCCTCATGAGTTGTTCCTTATGCCCATAGTCCATGTGTTTCCATACCATTTTCTCATCAACATATGTATTATAATTACTTTTAATTATCATCATAGACACACTAACATGGAACTCATGATCGACCACTCCTCCACACTGTCTTATCGTGAAATTACTAAAAACATGTCCCGTCCACAGGTCTATGATCTACAGTTATGTAATCCCACATGGGTTAAGGGTGATTTCCCAATCTAGAATAAATAACATTCCTTACTCCTTGTTCAAATACAATATATTAAGGAATTGAAGTATACATTTGTTTATCAATAGTTTTATGACAGGAATATTTAGTATTTTTATGTATGGTCAGATGATCTATTAGTTAATATAGAGAAGAACACTCTTAAAATAAATTTTCATATCATTTAAATGGTATGGGGAAATAAATATCTTACTATTCTAGGGTGAAATTTCTTATCAATAGTTTGGTTCATCATTGATGTTTCATATGGTAAAAAAGCTCAACCAGAAGGAGAGGATTAAGAATAATTTAATGTTACTAATGGGTATCCCACATTAGTGAGTTTAAAATTGATACAAATTTCTATGGATGTATTCATAGTTGAGACGTTGTAACACCCCAAGATTTTATAGTGTGTTATTTCTTCAAAATAATTCAATAACATTCACTACACGCAACACCAAGTTCAATCACACCATGACTTACCAAACAAGCCATTCAAAAGAAGTTATGAATAGTGCTAACTAAATTTTAAACTTTATATAATCCTTGTAATTTTAGAATCCATATTATGAGTTTCTTAGACATAATGTAAGAACAAATTCATTTTCAGTATTGCAATTTCACCAACTTTTAATATTGAAACCTTTTTAAATACAATATTTTAAACTTTTTGACTAAATGGGGACATCAAAAAAAATTTAAAATGAAACATCCCAAGCTTCCACGGTACACTTTCCTTTGAATAATACAGTAGCGTGTGTTGTACGCAACTTCGAGTTCTAACACACACCACAACCAATCAAACTAGCCGTTATGAATAGTAATACCTAATTTTTGAAATTATATATATTTTATATTTAAAAATGGACTTCATTTTTGTATTCGGAATATCGAATTTAGCCTAAGGTGAAATTTTGGTACTTTTCAGATAACTTTAATATTTTGATGAATAGTGAAAATTACTAAATTTTAATTAAAAACAAATTTTTTAATCAAAATAATTAATAGTGATAAATTATGAATTTGAGTGGTTTTAAATTATATTTAGAATATATTTTTACCATTTAATATAATGTTGGTCATTGGACATAATTTTACAATTAAACTGAACATAAACAAGTGTCAATCTTTTGATAGTTATTATCTCTTAAAAACACGCTTTTTGTTTTGACAGCGGGAATTAATTTTAAATTAATTTCTGTCACTTCTGTGTTTTGAATTTAGAAAAATGAATTCCATATTTGGAATCAGGATGTCCAAATTGTGTAAATAAGTAACTTTTATTTTTAGAAATTTTGAATAATTACTGCGGTAAATATTTTATTTACCGTGGTTAAGGGTAAATCCGGTAAATAAGGGTTAAAAAATAATATTATAATAATACTAAATTACCCTAAAACGTGTCCTATCCTTATTGGTTGATACATGTTCGACCATAGCCATCTTTGGGTCGATTTGGGGACCCCATGGTGCCACTTGTAGGTGATAGGGACACTTTATTTTAATTAAGTTAAAATGAATACAAAAATGACACAAGCATATATCTTTTAGAAAAACAATTTTTAAATAGGGTTATACATGTTGGATTTTAGATTATAAATATTAATTAGAAAGATATAAAGCTTTCCTACATAATTATATTTTATTTATAATTTTTAGACATTGAATAATGTAATTTATTTATGACCCAATGATGATGTAGTAATTACTATAATAGTGAAAAATTAAAATAGTTGATATTATAAATACCCAAATAAATATAATATGAAACTTTTAATGAATTAAACTAATTTTCTAGGATAATATGATATATTAGGATTGATTTAATTTACTTTTTTCGAAGTAATCAATCTGTTATGAGTTTCAAAAAAATCAACAATTTAATAGTGTCAAAATTGGCATAAAAGAGTTCTTTAAACAAATATTATATTATTAATTGATATTAAATTCCTAAAAATCTAATGTTCGGCCAAGAGACTTATATCATGATAGTTTCATTATTACTGGACCACATGGGGGTCTCTTGTATGTATATAGTAAGCTTATTAACCATATTATATAAAAATACACAGAGACATTGTAAAAATTAAACTAATTAACTTAGAGTTAATACTTAAAGATATGGTTAATATAAGTACACAAACATGTCTAAATTCTATTGGTTGAGTTTTTTTCGACCTATCCCCACCTTAATATTTAAATAATCAACTTTGGAGCCATTATAAACCGAATATGAATTTGTTATAAATTAATATTTCTAGCTTTTCCAAAGGTGCCCCTCACCCCTCTTATAAAAGGGCACTCCTCATTCTCATTTCTACACACCTTAAAATCCTTTTGGTTCGGCTGAGCTCTGCCCAAATACTCTCCCAACTTCCCTCACTACAACCTAGAGGCCTTAGTTTGATCAGAAAGACAACCTAAGGAGCCCTTTGGATCAAATCAAAAGGAAGAACCCGAAGAAGAGGTAATGATTTCACCACCCTTTTCCATGTTCATTTCTTCTTCCACTTCTTCTTTCTTTGTTGTTACCATTCTAGAATAATAACTCCAGTATCATATATATACTGTGATGTTATTATAAATATGGTACAACCATATTCAGTATTCTATTCACCCTTTGAATAACATGTCACCATACGTGCGTACGTACGGCTTACCGTCTCCACGTCGTGGTGTAATTGTTATTCAATATATTATTATTTGGATGGGTATAATAATGATATGTAACTCAATTAAATAATAAATATAACATGTTAATGATTCTGTATATATGATATAACATCCATTTATATATTATTTTAATATCAAAAGAATGATATTGTCGCTCGTGCGTACGTACGGACTACCGTCTCCACGAACGCGATGAGATTCATTCTCCATCGTATCCATTCAAGTATAATTATCATTTGATGATTTAAAAAATGATGTTTAAGGACTTGATATCATTCTGGATATGAATAATATACAACCTATCCTTTACATACATGTCTTACGTAACAAAACATACAAAAGAAAAAAAGTAAGTTAACACCCGAAACAACGATAATACTAAGATATTATTATCAAATCAATATTAAAAGATCATATATGATATCATATTAATGTATATGATTCTTGTATAATTTAATAACAATTATTTCACCATTATACAGGAGGTTAACCTACCCCAACCAAGGAAAAGTACAAGGTAAGGGATTTTCTTATCTCACTTTCAATTCCGTGAGATTTCCATTGTTCGCCACTAAATTATTGAAAGTGGTGTATTGTGTACTGCCATTTGATATATATTATCATGATTCTCTTTATATTCATTTTATTCTTTAAATTATTTGGTTGTTATTAAATTTTGTCCATACGACTCAGGTGATTAACGTGGTAAGGGGTTTTCATCTCACTCCTTATTTCCGTGAGATTCATGCCATATTTCCACCATCACCTTTTGTGTGGTGTATGTACTGCCCATAATTATATTCTTTGTGTAATACACTCTAATTTATGTGTATTTACATATTCATTGTATTATACCTCTTTCATGGGTTGTATGTTTCATAAGTTACCAAATTGGTAATGGTTTATTTCGCAATCTCGTCATTATCCTAGATTGTTTATACGTAATAATCTACTGGGATCTCTTTATCATCCACATCCATGTTTCTTAAAAATGAATTTCAAAACATTTTTACTATTTACTAAGATATGAGTTAAAGTCATTTATACACTTGTTTGACTTTTTATAAGAGGTTTATAAAGGAATCTTTCCATCGTTTTCCAAACAAGGTGATTTTTAACCTTTTCGACAAAATTAAGGTAAGAATGTTCTTTTAACTTATACGGCGGTTGCGGCTATTTACCGCCGTTATAAAATTTTAAAATCTTCCCTTACAATCTTACATGGATATTTTCAAAGTAAATGTTTTATTTTATAATCATGTGACTTTTAAATTATTTCAAATTGAATATTTTAAGAATTTTGGAAGGGTACTCTTTATCAAAATCAGAATTTTAAATGTTTTAAAGATTTATCTTTCTAAATATTTTTAATTAATGTCCATGTCTTCAAAATGGTTTTTAAGAATTTATTTATATGGACATGAATGTTTTTAAAATGTTAATTCATTTCAAAAGTTTCAAAGTGGTATGGGACACTTTGATTTAAAATTCTCTTTTTAATTACTTCCTTTATAAATGTGTGACTTTTAAATGATTTCAAAAAAAAGAGATATTTCTCTCAAATAGTTTTGATTTCATCTATGTCAACATCCTTTGATGGATTTTAAGCTTATTTGAAGTTGGTTTATTATGATACAAAACTTCTATATTGTATTGAAGGTTTTGTGATATGTTTGACTGTGGATGTGCTATTTTTATACCATTCATAGTTTATGGTGAATGTATTGAAATTTTGTATGCTAGTTTTAATAGAAATGTTTATGTTATGTTTAAACCTTTTCATATGGGAATGCATTGGACTCAATATGTGACGGGTGGAGCCCGCTATAGCTCCTCGATGCATCAGTAGGTCTCATGAGAAAAACTAGTGTCTTGGCACAAGGCCTTGACAAAATCTTATTTGTAGTCTTGGCACGAGGCCTTGGCTATGTGGTTATGATAGTCTGACATTATGCATTCCAACATTATGAAAGTGGTTATTGATTTTTCATGTGATTATTCGATTAGTAGAATATCCATGTGAATGAGTAAATGGAATTATTTCATTTTATTTATGCCATACAATGTTGAAAGTTCAAGTTTGAAAGGCTTTTGTTTTAGTTATACATTGCCTTAAATGTTTATTCTCATTTATGAAAGTTTCCGCTATATTGTTATCCTTACTGGGAATTTGAGCTCACCCCTTTTCTATGTTCTATTTTTCCCAGGAAGTGAAGAAGTAAATTATGAATGACCTGCAGGGATATTATGTGGGGATATGAGTGTGGATTATTGAGACATTATGTTGTTTTCGTAGTTTTTCATTTTATGATGTAATGTAAAACTTATGAATATATCTAGTGTTTCCAAGGCTACTAAACCAATTGGTCTTTCGAGATTTGATCTTTCTTGTGATCATGCCGATGTTATGTAATAATGCACCGACTCTGGGTAACTAGGGTCGGGGCGTTACAGACGTAGTGTGGGATACACCATTCATTCAATTATTTCTTTAAATAATTTTTTAATGATACTTTTAATTCATTTTTATTGAATCATAATCTACATTAGAATTATAGAGTAATAGGGTAATTGGGAAAAAAAATTGGGAAATTAATTACATCATATCATGATGTTTTATAAACTACAAAGGCCATATGGTAAAGTGTTTCATTCTTGATGACATTCCACCACATTAATCTACTATTTTTAAAAAAATTCTTATTCCTATTAAAACATTATAGTTATATTTAGAAAATCTTTTCACTAAATGTTTTTAACCATTTTATGAATTGTCTAATTTGATAATTGTTTTGTAAATCCACAAATTTGTGGAAGATTTAGGTTTAATTAATATAGAAAAACATGACTCTATTCAATATGAATAATTTTAATTAATTGGAAACATTTTACCTTAACTGTAAATTTTCCAATGAAACAAATTCTAGCATGAATTTTGAAAATATCAATTTATTTGATTCTTTGGAGGATTATGAAAATTTTATTTTGAAATTAAAATTTTGTTTTTTCAAAAGGTGTTAATTATTATTTTTATATCAATATTATTTTTGTGAATTTATCATGGAAATAATGAGTAGTGTATTACTTGTTTGACTCTGTTTTCATTGTTTTTTAATTATTATATGTACGGGGGAAGCTCGGAGATAGTTTTTAATTAATTCATGATGTTATATTTGTAGTTGATAATATTATTGAGAGTTAATATAAAGGATTTAATTGGTATAAAAAATTATATATTCGATTATATATTTTCTTTGAATTTTATTAGAGTTTTCTTAGCTTCCAAAAATGGAAGATTTTATAGGGAGTACGGTTGATGCTTCCTTATAAAATAATTAGGTGAAAAATATGAATATTATATTCTATTTTAATGATAATATATTGATTTTTGGGAGGTTAATTCAAGTTAAAGTCTATAAATTTAGCATGGTAGGTATGGAAACCCATGGTGTTTAGGCTTTTGTGTTCAGTTTTTTTATTTGAATAAATATCTTTCTTCTCCTTGGTTGTGTGCTACATTCATCTTTTTGAACAAACAGCTACAAACTCTCAATCATAATTACTAATTTTTAGATGAATGAATATAATTATCAATCCACATTTCCTAACGTTCCTATTTTTTATATGTGTATATTTGTGTTCTTGTGTACATAGATACTTTTTTCACTTAATAGTCATGATACCTATTGAAGAGGGAAGGATTTATTATGAGATGCACTTTCTAGTTGTATAGTTATTTTTAATTTAAAATACACCATGAAATACTAGATGGAGATAACAAGATATAACATCCCTTATCACTAAATCTAGTTAATTTAAAATTTTGGAAACTCATTGAGATATTTTCTTCTCGTAAAAATTACAAAACGATAACCACAATACACATTTAATGGTCATAAGGGAGGTTTAAAATGATTATTTTAGTGGATAAGGATCCTTTATTACAAAGAAGTAATTATTTTAAAATTTAAATAGTTTGTTACAACCACATGTTCTAATAATTTTTCTACTATTATTTTAAATACTCTTCATGTAGTAATTCATAAATTCAATATTTTTCACTACTGCATCCCAAACTATTTATATAAATAGTAATGTGTCACTTCAATGTTCATTTTAGTGGTTGTTTGAAAATTATTCTTGAACACTCGTGATGCATGAAAATTTAAGAAATACTTTTTCTATATTGAACCTCCTTAAAGGTTTCTAGTGTAGATTCACTGTTAAAAATTTTTTTGATTGTTGTGTGGAAATTGTTTTCCTTAAACGTATTAGTTACCACTTGAAACTATACTTTTTTTCTTTGTTTATTTACTAATTCATTATGAATTAACATTTTTCAAATGTTTTATCCAACTATTATATATAGGTTTAGGTGAAATACTATTTTTTATGTTCAAGGAAGGGATCATAACTGAAATGAACTGTAATTAACTATTAATCCATCATAAACTACGAAATTTTTACATAATATTTTGTTTTCAAGTTTAACATAGATATTTTTTATCGGTGATAATTTTTATTTATATTGACTATTGTGACTCCACTACGAAGAGACTAATATTTATTAATTTTTGGATTTAATTTAGTTAATATTTTTTCTTTTCCCCACAAAAATATAGATTTATGTAATATTTTTAAACTTTTATATATAATAATCCTCAGAATTAATATTTTTAATTTGAATTTAACTCATATTTTGGTTAATATAATGGGTTATAAAATTAAAATACTTATCCAGGATAACCTCTATATTTGTTACAAAAATAATTACCTATTTATTTATTATTGGATGGGTTATTTAGTCTGTCGATAAATTATCTCTCCACCTCATTCAACACAGTTTATAAATAATATCTTCTTAAACTATGTATATATGTTCTCCTAGAACTAAATAATGTTTGGACTTCCATTTTCTTAAAAATATATATTTGTAAAATTCACATTGATATTTTTATGTTTTATTCATTTTTTGTAAAACAATTGTTAATATTATAGTAAATATATTCAATTAAGTTGTGAATTCAAATATTTTTTACTGAGAGAATCCTAGTGGGAAAATCATTAGGAAAATCAAATCTTCTTGGAATTAGAGTTTTTCAAAAAAAAAGAGGTATTTTTTAACACATACTGTACACTATGTGAGTTCTTGAGAAAAAAAACATATTTTGCGTGGGGGAATTTAATGCGTACTTTAATTAGTAAAGTTTTCCACATTGTTTTCATAGTTTAAATTTTGTTTTTAATGATAAAATGTTCCAGGATTGGTTAATAATTTTTCTATAGTTACAATTTTTGGGAAATGTCAAATTAATGAATTTTATATTTAATATATTGTTTTTTCATTAATTTTTAATAATTTTTGATATCTAATATTATTATTTTATGTTGAAATAGCATTTAAAATATTAATTTTTAATGTCATTTGATTTTTATTAGATTAATTTGACTATCCATCTACTTTTCTTTGGATTTAATTAACTTATTAGCTAACAAATGATTATTTTAATATCTTATATACAATGATTAAATTTTTTTAACATGCACATAATTTATTTTATAATATTTATCATTTTTTTAAATAATCAATTATTTAATGTAATTTTAATTTTATTATTTAGAGTTAATTTTATTTTGTTAAATTTTTTATATTCTAAATTAAAATTGGTGCTTTAAAAATTGTTTTAATTTTTTAATTAAAATTATTATTTTATTTAATAATTTTTTTATCTACCTAATTTTTTATTTCTAGGAACATTTAATTGACTATTTAAAAATGTTTTTAATTGACCATTAGTTGTTTCCTACTCTCAGATTAAACATTCATTAGCTATGACCAGTGTTTTATTTGGAATTTTACTAAATTTTTCACATGAATAAAATGAGAAATGAATGTTTCAAAAGGAAAAAATTTACCATTTGACCAAATCCAATCGATCATGGATGTAGTGTTGCAATAAATGGAAATGAAAAGGTGATCTAATACACCAAAACAAAGGTGACCAGGATCCTCAAAATGTTTCAAATGTGAGTAATTTGTAAATTTATAAAAATATGGGATCAAATTCACTTGACTACAATCAAACAACTCTGAAAAATGGAATTAGCATCAACAAATATATCGACCGACAATGTAAAATAATTTGAATCAATCACAATGTGATAAATAATGAAACTGAAGGTTGATTGAATAATCAAGTTGAAGATGTCAAGTTCTTTTTTAATGATATAGGATTATTAATAAATAAAAAATGAGTCAAATCTTTGGTATCCAATATGGATTATGTACCAAGATTGGATATTACTAGAGAAAGCTAGGAACATTCTACTTTAACACATATTGATTTTTATAAACTAAGATCAATTAATATCAACAACCTTGATTAAATTGAATATGAATAATGATAATATGTTCGATGTGAAATATCAATGAAGATGATAAGCCACATATTTAGGAATATGAAGTTGATGCCCATTACTATGTCAATGAGACATTGATGAATTGAATTTGTTTGTTGAAGACTGAAGTAGAGGGGAAGATGTTGATCCCATTAGTACCAAGCTCAAAAATTCTGAATTTATCTCAACCTGAAGAACCTATATTCTAAGAAATTGAATAAATTGGAATAATGGGGGAAGAATAGGTGCATTCTACTATTGCGGAAAAAGATGAACTATCATGCACACTAGTGAATATTTTCTCAAAAATCTTTTAGGTTCTGAGGTATATGAGATCCTTCAATGTAATCGTATCTATTCAAAGTGGAAAAATCAATTATGATACCCTATGAAGAGAAAATTGGGGTTTCTCAAAATGGTGAATATGAATAAGATGCACCAATATATTACCTGAATTTTCACTAAATAGAAAAACATATCTATTTGAAAAAAAATTGGGAAACAAGAGAACCCTTATAAGATTATAACTATCGAAATATTGAGTTTTTTTAATCACGAATAGTTTACCCGTTGAATATTTTGAAGGGATGAATATTTTTGGTGACATTGATCATAATATTCCATAATTGAGACTTTGAAATTGGAATTTTAGGATGAAAACTACACTTTCTACCAAAGACATTAAGGTTTATGGTGATCAAGTTTGGATAATAGGGTAGTTCTTTAGGATGAGATAAAACCACATAAGGGTATGAAAAAGAATTAAAAACCTTTTATAATTGTAAAAATGCATAATTGTATCCTTTTCTAAGAGTAACCATATGTAACGCTAACCATTCATGATGGGAAATACATAAAATATCAAGATCATCCTATTGAGTAGTATAGATAATCCGTTTAAATATTATAAATTTTTTTAAATTATATAATGTTTTAAGATATGTAAATTTTTTATCCAAATTCATTTTCTACTAATCTCATGGTGGTTTACTGAATTTTTTTGTGAAGAATTTCTCATGTCAAATGTGGGTGGTAGTGGAAAATCCTAGATTCCATCTGGAAAATATTTAAGTAATTACCATTATTAGTCATTTATTGATTTTGGGAGCTAGATATAAGTTTAAAATAGTTTTTCACATGGATATAAGGATATGAATGATTATGAGATCACAGAACACAAAATATAGAGCATAAGATAAATCTCATATTAGGTCTATGATATAGAGGGAATGAAATGAATCTTTCTCCCCAGATAAATTTGTCTTCTCTTCCTCTTCACATTATGGTATTTTTTATTATGTCGTTTAACTAATTTTCAATGGATATTTATAATAATGTTAATTAAACACATAATTCCATTAATTTTTCTTTAATATAATTATTAAAAGAAAATTTAGTTCATAGTTCTATTTTATTCAATTACGAGTATCACTTCACATTACTCAATAACTGATAGATGAAAATGGTGAATTATTAAACCTTTGATCATCACCCAATATACATTATTTTGATAATGAATATGTATCTATTCACAATAATTAATAAATTAATTATAATTTTTAGATAAGTAGATCAAGTCTAATGAAATTTTAATAAACTCTGTAATTTCACTGATGTGTGATCTCGATGAATATTTAATTTTTCTATATGCATTAAATATTTGTAATTAATTTTTGAATGATTGCAAAATATTTTTAATCAATTAAAAAGAAAAAAATCCAAAATATCATCAAGTGTTTCATCATTTTCATTGTTATTGTTTTAATTTAACTTCATCTAAACTTTCTTTTTACCTTCACATCACATCCCAAAATCATCATTTAAATTTTTATTTGTGATTTGGTTTTATTGTTTTTATTGTTTTTATTATTTTTATTTATTTTATTCATAAACACTCTTTTTAAACATTCCCAGTATAATACAATGCCCCACATTCTAGCATACTAGTAACAATATATTTTAAATCATTCAAATTTCTCACCTCAAATGACAAGAGTGTCAGATTCCAATAGGTCATATTGGTGAGATGGTCTATTAAACAAAATTATTGTATAAAATTATTCATAGTTCAATTAGAAAAATATTCTCAAACAAAATTAGGAAACTTATTTATATTCTTCAAATGAAAAACCATCATGATTACATTAATGAATTTATAATTCTATATTAGCTTGTTGAAAGGAAGGAATTGAATGAGTATGTAACATCTCGACAATGTTTACCTGACATAGAAGAGTTTAGTTAATTATCACATAGGGAATGTTGGTTGAATATTTTTGGAGTTCATTGGATAGAAAATTGATTGTGAGAATAGAAAAATAGTTCTCTAGATAAATTCTACCTAGTCAAGAATGTTTATGAAAGCATCAAGTTGAGGTTCATCAGATAATTAATAAAATATTGGTTTTGAATAAATTGTATTGGATATAGGTTTCTAAGCATTTTTATTGGATAGATGTTTTCATAGAATGTCTTTATAAAATATCGTCTAGATAAATGAATTAAATAATTCCATTTGATAGAGTCTATAAAATAGATAAATTTTATAATTTAATTCATTGAATAAGTTCCTATGATATTATATCTATAAGATAATTACATGACTAGGGATTTATTATAAGGAACTGAGAGATTAAGAGTAGTGTATATTTACCAATTCATTTATAAATTACTATATTTTTATGATTATGAGTTAGATAATCAATGAATAATTAATCAAAAATGGAAAATCATTATTCCGTCTGAGATTTCTTGATGTCGTGTAGACTATTGACACTGATATTTAACTATAATTCATATAAAGATAGTTGAAAAATATTTATTTAAAGTGCTGACGGTGTTCAATTGATGAATTACTTGAGAATGAAATTAAAATTCAGAAAACTAAATTCATATTTGATGTTCACAATCCTCTATTTATTTTTGAGAAATGATGTTTATGTAAAATTATACAAGAGTGACTTTAATGGGACGTTTATAATATACTTTTTATTGATTAAGTGGGGTGATGGACACAAATCAATAAGGGTTCATAATCTATAATGATCCACTAAAAGTTAAACTGTCACACTACTGTGTATAAAAACGGTCTTCTGTAACATAGAAAATGCTTGGAAGACTCATGTTATATGATCTTTCCTGACTAGTTCCCTTTGGTTCCTATCTTGTGTGGGACCATAGTTGTGTAATACCCACCCAACATCTTTCATTCAATGTCAGGTGCATTAAATAGATCTAATAATGTAAAACATTAACCATGTGCACATGAATCCCATCTTGCATGAATCCTTAACGATGTGTGCAATCCCCTGATCATTATTGCACAACTTTTTTGAATCTACATGGGTAGAACCTAATTTAGAGCCCCATGTTGGATCACTCTTTGCATATAACCCCCATGTATTATGAACACATATCTCACACATCACTCCAAACCATCATGAAACAATTTCATGTTCCCTCGCGAGTTTTCCCAAAATCCATTATTGAATGTGTTTACACACCTTTTTCTCATAAGTATATGTATTCTAATTACTTTTACATCCCATCATAGGCACAATAACGTGGAACTCATGATCAAACACTACTCCACAATGTCATATCATGTCATTAATAAATCCATGTCCCATCCAAGGGTGGATGATCAGTGGTTATATAAGCCCAAGGGGTATAGGGTGAGTCCCCCATCTAGAATAAATAAACTTCCTTACGACTTGTTTCGAATGCTGGGTATTAAGGAATTGAATTCTACTTATGTTTGTTTATAGATGGATGATTGGAAACTTTCTTACTTTTTTGGAAGGGTAGATGGTCTATTAGTTAATGTTGAGAAGCTCACTCTTTATATTTATATTCATATCATTAAAATGGAGTGGGTGAAACAATTTTTTATCATTTTAGGGTGACATTTCCTATAAATAGTTGGGGTCATCACTGATCTTCCAAAAGTTAAAAAAAAATATGCAAGAATTTGAGGATCAAGAACAATTTAATATTATTAATTAGCCTACAAATTTAGTGAGTTTAAAATTGATACATATTTATATGGATATATTCATAGTTGATTCTTGGAGGGAGATTCCTCATCCATTCAATGAATTCTTCAACTAATTTTTAATTAGAATGTAAATTCTAGTTTATTGAATAATAATCAACAATAGAATTAAAGTGTAATGGGATAATTGAGAAACATGTTAAGAAATTCATTAACTCATAACATTATGTAGTACATCCTAAAATAATCAATATAGTAAATAGTTTCATTCTGACATTCCTCCACATTAATCAATTATTTGTGACAAAATTCCTATTCTTAAGAAAACTCTTTAGATAGATTCAAAAACTCTTTTCCCTAAAATCTTTGATCCTTTTTATGAATTTTATAATTTTTTATAGTTTTATAAATCCATTAATGTTGGGATTATTTAGGTTTAATTGACGTAGAAAAACATGATTTTATATTATATGAATAATTTTACATCATTGGAATCATTCTACCTTAAAACCAAATTTTCTAGTCAGATGAATCCAGTATGAATTTTTTAAAAATCATTTTATTTTATTATTTTGGTAAATATTAAAAATATCTTTTGAAATTAAAATTTTATTCTTTCAAATGGTGGTCATCAATTCTTTTTGTATCAATAGTTGTTTTCTGAATTTTACATGGAAATTTTGAAAAGGTTCTAGCTTATTTGACTCTATTTTCTATGTTTCTTATCATTATTTGTATTGGGGATTCTCAAAGTGATTTTAAAATTAATTATTGTTTTATATTTAATAACATTTTTGAGTTTTAATATAAATATTTTAATTTTTTAAAAATGTGTTTGATACTATAGTACATATTTTAGTATTGGAATTTCTTTTACTTTTATTGGCTTCCACAATCAGATGTTTCATAGGGAGTATGGTTGATGCTTCATTATACAATAATGAGGTTAAACCCAACTATATTATGTACCCTTTTAATGATCATGTATTTATTTTTAGGATGTTAATTCTAATTAATTTCTATACATTTATCATTATAGGCATGTAAACCCATAGTTTTTAGGTTGTTGTATTCAATTTTTTGTTTAAATAAATATCTTTCTTCTCCTTAGTTGTGTGTTATATTCATATTTTTTTAACAAAAACCAACTTACTCACAGTATTGTTTACTAATTTTGATATGATTGAATATAATGATCAATCCTTATTTCCTATTTTTTCTATTTTTTATTTATGGATATGTGTGTTCCATTATACATGGATATATGTCTTATTTAATAGTCATGATAACTATTGAAGTAGTAATGATTTAATGTGAGATTTACTTACTAGTTGAATAACCATTTTTATTTTTAAAGAAACAAAGATATAATAGTTGGTGAGAACTATATGTAGTATCCCTTATACCAAACTATAGTTAATTTAATATTTTGGAAACTCATTTAGAGAATTACTTCATGTAGAAGCTACAAAATGCAAACCATAGTACACATTTAATGATCATATGGATGTATTAAAATGATTGTTTCAATGGATATGGATCCTTTATTACATGATAGTAATTTTTTAATTTTTTAATAGTTAGTTACATCTACATATTTTCATAATTTTTATACTTGTCTGTATAAATTTGTTTATCTAGTAATTCATAAATGCTATATTTTTCCCTACTACTTCCCAAACTGTCTATATGGATAGTTACATTTCACTTTCATATCGATTTTAGTGGTTGTTTAAAATTTACTCTTTAATTCTCTTGATGCATGAAAATTTAAGAAATACTTTATCAATATTAACACTTCTTACATGATTATAGTATAACTCCATTGAGAATATTTTCTTGTGATTGTTTTTTGGAAATGTTTTTCCAAAAAACAATCTAGTTACCCCTTAAAACTATATTTTTTTCCTTCTTGGTTTCCCATTTAATTTTGAATAAACCATGTTTAAACATTTTATCCAAAATTTAAATATAGGTTTAGGTGATATAATATGTTTTATATGCATGGAAGGGTTCATAATTGATATGAATTGTAATTAACTATTAATCCATAAAAAACAACCCAAATTTATGAAAATATTTATTTTTAAATCATAAAATATGTATTTTCCATTATTGAATATATTTATTTATATTGATGATTGTGTTTCCACTATGATGAGATTAATATTTATTACTTTTTGGACTTAATTTGGTAAATATTTTTTATTTTCCATATTAAAAATATGGATTTGGGTAATATTTTGAGAAATTTCTATATATTACTCCTCAACATTATACTTTTTAATTTGAACTTAACTCATAATATGCAAATTCTAATGGATTATGAAAATAAAATTCATTTCCAGGATGACCTCCATATTCTTTCATAATTTTTTCACTATTAATTTATTATTGTATGGGTTATTAATTCATTTAATAAATTATATCTCCACCCCATTCAACACAATTTTTATATAATATATTTTTAAACTATGTATGTATGTTCTCTTAGAGAAAAATAATGTTCGGACATCCATTTTTATAAAAATTGTTTTTTGTAAAATTCACATTAAGATTTTTATGTTTTAATAATTTTTTGAATGATATTGAACAACTTTTAACATAAATATATTCAATTTAGGGGGGAATTCTAATATTTCTTTCTAAGATATTCCTTGAGTTAAAATCATTATAAAAATCAATTCTTATTGGAATAAAAATTTTCCAAAAATTGAGATACATTTTAAATACATAACATATAATATATAGTTTTTGAGATTAAAGAAATATACGGGATGGAGGCTGGTGAAGGTTCCCTCGAGGGAGAAGGTATGAACCCTAATTGGGGTGATGATGCGGAGAATTACAAGGATAAGGATTAGGATCGCATTGGACATTATGATCACTTCAGTCTCTGTGCTAAACAAAAATCTGATAAAGCAATGCCTAATGATGTCTCTGATTACGGGAGGAGCTTTGCGGATGTGGATAAACAAGATAGAGGCTTATCCTTCATGTATTGTAACACTGGTGGCTCGGGAAGAATCATACGAAAGAGTCATGTTTTGCATGTATCGGCCAATCAAGCCGCTGTTGAAGAAAGGGTAAAGTTGTGTAAATTTTCTGTTATTGCTCGGGTTGTTGTTCCAAAAGGGGTACAACCTTGGAAATTTCATGACCTCTCAAGCAGGTTGGCTGAGATTTGGGGCTTCAGTGACTGGAAGATGATAGCCATTGGTAGAGGCTTTTATTATGTGGTCTTTCCCTATAATGAATGTAAAAGGTGCGCTTGGAGCTTGGGATTTGATCCTCTGCATCCTGGATTCCTTCGGGTTAATGAGTGGGATCATAACTTTGATCCCAGCTTGGTTAAAAACACCTTTTCCCAGGTATGGATATGTATTCATATGTTAAGATGGCTTTATTGGTATCCAAAAATTCTGTGGGATATTTCTTCCTTTATTGGTAACCCTATTAGACTTGATAAATAAACAGATAACCCAAACTTTGGTCACTTTGTTAGGATTTTAGTGGAGGTCAACATGTCTGCTACCCTAGTGGAAGAGGTAGTCTTTACTACTAGGGATGATAGCATCAATCATGAAATTGGATATGAGAGAAAGCCAAAATTCTGCCTCAACTGTCAAATATTTGGCCATTTAATTTCGGAATGCAACAGGAATAAGATCTGTTCCTCTTGTAACTATAGAGGGCATGATGCTGGGAGTTTTTGAAGAAGGACAGCTGATCAGGGTCAATCAAAACTCGACATTGTCACAAACAATGGATATGAAGTGATCGACAAGGTCGATTCTCAGAGACCCATTATTGATGATGCACCTTCTGATAAAGAGAGGAATCATAGTCTTGAGAACCCACAACAGGAGGTAGCCATTGTAATGGTGGTGAATTCTGTACAGGAGGTTACTGCAATGGCTGATGCTCACACTGCCAATGAAATGAGTAAAAGTCTGGACCCTCAGCGTGAGGGTGATGTGCCTGCTGGTCAGGTGGCTATTGAATATGATTATTGTGGTATACGAACACAAGCAGGGAATGGTTGTTCATCTGTGAATGAGGGCTCTGGTGCTCAGATTATAACTTCCAATTATATGATTAAAAGTCTGGACCCTCAGTGTGAGGGTGATGTGCCTGCTGATCAGTGGTTATTGTACATGATTCTGCTGGGAAACGAACACAAGCAGGGAAGGGCTGTCCATCTGTGGATGAGGGCTCTGGTGCTCAGATTATAACTGACTCAGTGATTCATGATTCCCCCATGGGTGGAAGTCTGATGGAACAGACCACTGTGGATTCAGAAGAAAATTTCTCACAAGTACCTTCTTCTAAAGATGCAAGAAGGAAGTTACCAGCATCTTTTACTATGCCTATTGACTCAGAGAACAGGTTTACCTCTCTCTCTGATGATGAATCTGGAGTTGGAGATGACTCTAATGATTAACTAGAGGAGAATAAGTCAGATCCTGAGGAATTCTTAGCTTCAAGCTATGTTGGACCCTGCACTAGACAAAGGTCGTCTAATCAATGAGGATTATTTTTTGGAACTGCCAGGGTCTTGGGAACTCTCCCACGGTCAGAACCCTGAAGCATATTATAATGACCAACAAACCTATATTAGTTGGTATTGCTGATCCAATAATGAATTTTGAAAGATGAATGGATTTTAAGTGGAGTAATATAGGCTACTCACTTGTTTCAACTAATCAGCATGTGAATGGGAATGAAACTTTATGGGTTCTAAAACACAATAGTGTTAGCATTGATTCTATTCAGATGGATCAGCAGTTGGTTACTTTATCTTGTTGCTTTCAGGAGAATAGTTTTTGTGTGACCTTTGTGTATGCATTCAATCAGTATATTAGAAGGATAACTTTATGGGAATCCCTTACTACTATTTCTGACAGCATGTCTGCTAGATGGATTCTAATTGGAGATTTCAACACCATTCTGAGGCCAGAGGAAAAAACATAGAGCAACTTTTGTAAATTTTCAGCTAAAGATTTCTCTGCCCGTATTGATCAATGTAGGCTGCATGTAGTCCCAATTTCAGGTGTGGATTTTACCTGGAGCCAGTATAATTTGAATGGTAGGCAGGAAAGTAAGTTAGACAGAAGTCTAATGAAGTTGGATGAAAGAAATGACACGATGGATGTCTCTGGGTTGACTCTTCCTAGGATTCATTCAGATCATAATCCCATTCTGGTTGATATATGTTTCAGTTGTCTAAGGTCTGGACCTTTACCCTTAAAGTTCAATAATTCTTGGACGGTTGTGCCTGGATGCAGGGAAATAATCTCAGAGGCTTGGAAAACAGATGTCATAGGCGGTTCTTTGTTCATTCTGAATGCTAAGCTGAAAATTGTGAAATCCAGACTCAAAGAGTGGAGTAAAATGACCTTCTCCAACATTGTTAATGATATTAAAGAAGATGAGTCTCATTTTTTGAGCTGTCAAAAGAGGAATATGCAGCAGGACAGTCCATCACAAGATGAGATGGAAGCCTCTTCAAAGCTTTATTTTCTCTTGTCCCTTAAGGATAATCTTGACCAAAATCGGCTCAATGTTATGTGGCTTAAGGATGGTGATAGAAATTAAAAATTCAATCATTGTATGCACAAGGAGAAAAATGCTAGATGAAATCTCAGGGCTTTAAATATTGATGGTAATATGTTGACTTCTGAAAATGACATTGTCAATGCTGTGACTTCCTATTTTGAAAATTTATACTCTAGCTCTGGTGTTAACAACCTTGATATGATTATTAGATGTGTTGAATCCAGTTTTGATGATAATCAGAACAAAATTCTAATTGAGACTCCTTCTCAAAATAAGATTCATCATGCTCTTTTCTCTTTAAATATGGATAGTACTTCTGGCCCTGATGGATTCAAAAACAAGTTCTTTATGTTCTACTGGGATATTATTTACATGGAAGTAATCAGTGCTATCAATGAAATTCATTCTTCACTCCTATATGCCATTTGGGATGAATTCCAACTTTATTGCTTTAATCCCTAAAAAAGAAAACGCCTTGGATATTAAAGATTTCAGGATTGTTTCCATTGGGAACACGATTCCAAAAGAAATCAGCAAAATCATGGCTATCCGGTTAGGTGATGTTGCTAAAAGTCTTGTCTCTGATAATCATTTTGGTTTTATACCTAAAAGAAGGATTCAGAATTGCCTCTTCACCGCTTAAGAATGCATTAACATCATGAGAAACAAAGTTCCACATGGTAACATGTCCGTGAAGATTGATATTGCAAAGGCCTTTGACACTATAATGTGGGACTTTATTTTTTCAATTCTTAAGATGCATGGTTTCTCAGAGAAGTTCATTGTTTTGGTTCATGCCATTTTGAAAAGTGCTCATCTGTCCATTCTTATTAATGGAACCCTCAGGGGTTTCTTTTTATGCACAAGAGGGGACAGGCAGGGGGATCCTTTATCTGCGCTTCTATTTTCCATAGTGGAAGATTACCTGAGTATTTGTCTACATGATCTTGTCACCACTAGTATTTATCAAAGAATGAGGGAAAGTAGGAATTTATTTGCTCCCTCGCATTTATTCTATGCTGATGATATACATCTGTTTTGTAAGGCTAACAGGAAGACAATTCTGTACATCAAAAGTATCTTCTGACACTATGAAGAGGTTGCAAGTTAGGTGATCAACTGGAATAATTCCTTTGTTGTCTTTGGGGAAGACATTAGAATTTCGAAGCAAAATAGGGTTGCTTGTAGGCTCGGTGTTAGAAGAGGCACACTGCCCTTTAATTATCTTGGGGTTCCCTTATTTTGGGGAAGGGTGAAACTTTTCCATTTAGAGGAAATTGCTCAAAAAATTACCAATCAGTTAGCAAGTTGGAAAGGGAAGACAATGTCTCAGGCTGGTAGAGTTTTCCTTGTCAATTCTATTATTACATCTATGTTTGTCTACTCTTTTTCTGTGTATAGATGGTCGGCACTGCTTCTAAAGGAATTGACTGGAATGATTTGGAACTTTATTTGGACTGGATCTATTTATCAGAGGAAGCTTGTTACTATTTCATGGAATGAGTGTATAAAGCCACTCAAAATGGGAGAGATGGGAATCAATGATGATAGAATATTCAATAATGTGCTTCTTCATGATTTCACTTGGAGGCTTCTCTCTAAGCCTGGATTTTATCTTCATTTTCTGGTTGGAAGGTTTGTGGACAAACTACAAAACATCAGGTGCAGATTTCTGAAATCTTCTGTCTGGCCTTCAATTAAGAGTGCTTATTCGTCTATTATGTCTCAGTCAATTTGGTTGGTCTCTTCTGATTCTCAGCTAAACTGCTGGAACACACCTTGGTTGTCCTCTCCATTAAAATATCTTATTAATATTCCCCCTCCCTGGTAAATCTCTCCATTTCTGATCTGTAGGAAAACTTGATTGCTCATCAGCTTATTCCAGATAATCTGCGAATGGAAATTGTAAATTATGTTTATGTTGATAGTGATATTTTGATCTGGAAACCTGCCCTTTGTGGTGATTTTTCCAACATGGATTATTACAATATGCAGTGTGGCGTTCTCTCTAGAATTCCTTCTTGGTTGGCAGGTTTTCATCAACCATATATCTCTCCCAGTGATGTTATGTTGATATGGCGGATCTGGAAGAATAGAATACCAATTCAATGTGTGTTGCAGCGTGCTGGGCTCAACCTGGCCTCGGTATGTCACTTCTGTTTCAGTGGAGATGAGTCTCTTCCACACCTGTTCATTCACTGCATTTTTTCTGTGCGTTTATGGAATTATGTGGCATCAATATTTCATTGTTTTCTTGATTACTATTCTCTTGAATCGGTGTTAAGCTCGCCCTTGAGGATTTATTTAAGTGACCAACATAAATACTTGTTTACTGCTACTATTACATTAGTTTTTTCCTACATATGGAAAGCATGGAATTCTGTTATATTTAACAATGAAAAGCCATCATTTTGGGATGGTGTTCTGCATATACACCGAAGTATTGCAGCTGCTTCCAGGATACGAACCGGGTCTATGCATAATAATATTTCTGACTTTGTCTTCTTGAGATCCCTTGGTGTTAGTGGTAGGGAACGAAAGCCTAAAATGGTCAAATATATTAGGTGGATTCCACCAATTCCAGAGTGGCTGAAAGTGAATGTTGATGGCGCGGCCGACGGTGCGCCATGTCCTGTTGCCTGTGGTGGAGTTTTCGGAACTCATCGAGGCTTTGTGAAAGGATTTTTTTTTCATTATATTGGTTATTCTCATGCTATTGAAGCTAAACTATGGGAGATTATCAAAGTTATCAGGTATGCAGTTCGTTATGGTGGGCATAGATTATGGTTGGAGTCGGATTCATCTCTTGCTGTGCAGATTCTGAAGGATAGGTCTCGAAATGTTCCTTGGAGGATGTTGCCTGATTGGATCTCCTGTCTTAGGCTTGCCGACAACTTACGCCTTGATGTCTCTCATGCATATCGTGAAGCCAACCAGGTCGCTGATTCTCTATCTAAAAGGGGCATTGTTGAGGTTAGTTCTAGCTAGTCGTTTGTCTTGCCTTTCTATTGTGAAGATCTGAGTAGTAATGATAGGAATGGGGTTCTGTACTCAAGGCTTTGTAAAGCCTCTTGTTCTTGAGTTGTACTGTATTGTTTACTTTTTTATTTATTAATTTCAATGGGAGCAGGTTTCTGCCTGCATCCTGAACTTTTTGGCTAAAGTTTTTGAGATTAAAAACAAATTATGTGTAAGAAAATTTAATTTGGCATTTAATTATTGAATTTTTCTACATCATTTTCATAGTTTAGAATTTCTTTTAAAATGTTCCAATATTGGTTAATAATTTCTTTGTGGTAATGTTTTTTTGAAATGTTAAATTAATGAATTTTACTATTAATATATTCTTTTTTGATTAATTTATAATATTTTTTGATCTCTAATATTATTATTTTATGCTAAATTTTCATTTAAAATAATACTTTTTAATATCATTTGATTTTTATTAGATTATTTTGATTATCCATTTCCTTATACCAGCTTTTAATTTTTTTAATTAGCTATGTAATGTTGATTTTAATATCTTATCTAATATGATTAAATATTTTTTTACATACACATAATTTATTTTATAATATTTATCAAATTTTAAGTAATACATTATTTAATATAATTTAAATTTAATTATTTATTTTTATTTTTATTTTATTCATTTGTCTATATTCTAAATTAAAATTATTCCTTAAAATAATGTTTACATTTTTTAAAATTTTTATCTGATTTAATATAATTTGTATTCTCCTAATTTTTATTTCCAAGCACAGTCAATTGATTATTTGGAAACGTTTTAAATTAACCATGGATGTTTCTTACTATCATAGGAAACATGCATTAACCATGAGCATTGTTTTATTTTGAATTGTATATATTTTTTCACATGCATAAAATGAAAATGAATGTTTATAAAAGAAAAAATAGATCGTTTGATTAAATTCAATCAATCATGTCTGTATTGTTTCAAAATTGGAAATTAAAAGGTGATTGAATACAAATGGAAATAGAGTGGTCGTGAGACTAAAAATCATACAAGTGTGGGTAATTTTTAATTTTTTTAAAATATGGGATCAAATTCAGTTGAATTCAATCAAACAAAAATGAGAAATGAAATCGACCTTAACTAATATATCAACTGATTTTGTTGAATCAATTGAATCAATCACTATGTGATAAATAAAAAAACTGATGGTTGAAAGAAGAATGTAGTTGGGGATGTCATGTTATTTTAAGATACTGGATTATTAATGAATAAAAAAATTGTACTAGATCTTTGGTATACATGTTTGTTGATGTAACATGATTGGGGATGAATGGAGAAACATAGGAACATTTTGTTTTAACACTGACTATTGTTTGAAAACTAAGATCAATTAACATCGATGTCCTTGATCAAATTTAATATAAAGACATATAATTTGTTTGATGTAAAATATCAATAAATATGTCTATCCATAGGTTGAGGAATATAAAGTTGACGACTAATACTATGTCAATGAGACATTGATGAACTGAATATACCTTTTGAAGACTAAAGTGAAGGGGATGATATTGATTCCATTGGAACCATGATTTGAAAATCGTGATTTATCTCAACATGAAGAACCTATATTTTTAAAATATATAATAAATTCGAATAATGAGGTAAGAATAATTGTAGTCTAATCATGTCAAAAAAGATGAACTATCATGGATATTGGAGCTTCTTTTCTCAAGCTTCATTTAGGTTCCATGGTCTATGAAATCCCAAAACATATCCACTACAATTCAAAGTGGAAAAATAGATGATGATACTATGTGAAGAGGAAAACTAGGGTCTTAATTGAATGAGTAAGATGATAGTGATGGGCCAGTATTTTACATGAATTTTAACAAAATAGAAAAACTAATCTATTTTAAAAAATATGAGAATCAAGACTATCCTTATAGGATTATAACTATACCAATCCTGGGGTTTTTGATCCCAAATAGTTGTATAGTTTAATATTTTGATGGAATGAAGATTTTTGGTGACTTTGATTATAAAATTCCATGATCATGACTTTGAAATTGAAATGTTAAGATACTAAAAAATACATTCCTTCAAAGACATTGAGTTTTACGATGATCAATTTTTGATAAGAGGGTAGTTATTTATGATGGTATAACACCATATATGGGTATAAAAATGAATTAAAAACCTTGGATATTTGTAAGTATTCATATGGTTAACCTTTTCTAAGAGTAACTATATGTAACTCTAACCATTCATGATGGGAATTACGTATAAATATCATGATGATTTTGAGGATGAGTTTATCTATGCCTTTTAAAGAATATAATTTTTTTGAAAGTATATAAATATTGAAACTATATAAAATCTATATCCAAATTAATTTTCAACTGATCTCTTGGTTTTTTACCGATATTTTTTAGGAAGTATTTCCCATGTTAGATGGGGGTGGTAATAGAAAATCAGGGATTCTATATGGAATCTGTTGAAGTAATGGCCATTTTAGGTCATTGATTGACAATGTGAGATAAATATAAATTGAAAATAGTTCATTAAATAGGTATATGTAGATGAATCATTAGGATATCAGTCCAGAAAATGTATAAAGAATAAGATAGATCTCAATATAGGTCCTTGAGTTAGAGGGAAAAGAATAAATCTTTCTCCCCAAAAAAATTATCTTCTCTTCCACTTCACATGATGATCTTGGTTACTATGATGTGTAATCAAATTTAATTAGTTATTAAGAATAAGATGAATTAAACATATAACTCCATTATAATTTTGTTAATATAATTATTCAGTGACATTTTATTTCATGGTTCTATTTTTTCAATTATATATATCACTTCACATTACCCAAGAACTAATAGGTGACAATGGTGAGTTATTTGACCATTGATCACCACCTGATTTAAAAAAATTGGGAATAAATATGTATCTATTCAACATAATTAATAAATTAAATATAATTTTTAGATCAATATATCATGACTATTGAAATTTTAATAAACTATAGAATTTCACTAAATCTTGATGTCAATGAATATTTAATTTTTCTATATTCACCGAATATTCACTAGTGCAGAAAACGTTTTTTACGTCGGTTATTTTTAATTTTTTACGTCGGTTTCTAGCCGACGTTAATACGTGCGACGTTATAAATAAGGTTTTTGACGTCGGTTATTTAAAAACCGACGTCAAAAAGCATAAAATCGCGATGTTTATCACGTCGGTTATTTTAGAACCGACGTGATAAAGGGCCTGGAGAATGGTTTATCACGTCAGTTATGTTAGAACCGACGTGATAAATGGCCTGGGGAATGGTTTATCACGTCGGTTATCGAAGAACCGATGTGATAAACTGGGGTGAGGGTGGTTTATCACGTCCGTTCTATAAGAACCGACGTGATAAACCGGGCTGAGCGTGGTTTATCACATCGGTTCATATAAAACCGACGTGAAAAACTGGGGGAGGGGGGTTTATCACGTAGGTTATTGACAAAATGACGTGATAAACCGGTGGGAGGGGGTTTATCACATCGGTTAGTCAATAACCGACGTGATAAACCCTTGTCCAGGCCGTTTAGCACGTTCGTTATTCAATAACCGATGTGCTAAACCATTCTCCAGGCCATTTATCACGTCGGTTATTAAATAACTGACGTGATAAACTAGTTTACAGGCCTTTTATAACGTCGGTTATGAAATAACCGACGTGATAAACTATTTTCCAGGCATTTTATCACGTCGGTTATTAAATAACCGACGTGATAAACCCAATTTTTTTTAAACAGAATGCAGTGATCTTCTGTCCACCAGAATCAACCAGAAAATAAATCAAGAAATCATACCACAAAAACAAAAGTACTTCAAAAATAAGCATGTAAATAGATAACATATAAAACTTACCCACTAGACAGAATCCACCCTCATTTATACCCCATGGACAGCCCTCCCCCACCCCGTTGGAGCTCTCACCCTCATGTATACCCCCTGGACAGCCCTCCCCCACCCCGTTGGAGCCCTCACCCTCATGTATACCCCCTGGACAGCCCTCCCCCACCCCATTGGAGCTCCCACCCTCATGTATACCCCTTGGACAACCCTCCCCCACCCCATTGGAGCCCCCACCACACTCCTGGACTGCCCCCGACCCCCGGACACCCCCAAACACCCCTCGACAACCCCCCACCCGCCTGAACAGCACATCCTCACCCCTCACCCCACTTGACAGCCCCCACCACACCCCTGGACAACCCCCCCACCCCTGGACAGCACTCCCACACCCCTGGACCGGCTTCCCACACCCCTGGACATCCCTGCCACCCCTCCCCCACAGACCTAAATCCATACCAGAAGAACCATCAAAAGTAGACCCAAACAAGAAGTAGGGCAAAATTAAACAGTCACTTATATAACATTCAAAACTTACACTGTCAACTTCAAAAAAAAATTAATCAAACCTAAAAAACTACCAAATAGACAATTAAAACGACAATATTCAAAATTACATTTTACATTACAAACAACTAAAATTCAATCAAACCTGTAAAAATAATTTGACAACTCCACTTGTACGTGTTTGATGTCTTCAGCAGTATAGGGTTGAGGGTCATCAAAAAGCTACAAATGAAAAAGAAGATAGTTTACGTGTATAATGAATAAATCAAATTAAAATATGATGGAAAAGTTTAAGAGGAAATCGTACCAGGTCAAAATTCACAACTGTCCCAGTTGTTATTATTTCATACATAAATCTTAACATATAATATCCTCATTCGATGAGGCCTTGTTGTTCATGACAATTCTGTTTTGAATGAGTGTAAATTCAATATATTATTTTTATGTAATAAATCAAAAAGTACAAATTATAAATGTAAATTTACCTTCGCCTTTACATATTTGATCTTTGCATTTCATTTCTTTGTGTTTTTTCGAAAGTAGGCCCATGAACTGTTAGAAAAATAATACGAATGGGGTAAATTTAAAATTTATTATAATATATAAAACTATTGAGAAATTGAAACATACTTTTCCAATATATTCTTAAAACTTGCCCGCACATCGCCATGAACAGAGAATATCCAATAAAGAGCTTTCTCCCTTGGGCAAAAAATCCCTAACATACAATGATTACTGATAAAAGGAAATTTAATTTTAGTGGTTTTTTATGTTAAAAGATAATTAACTATTTGAGAGAAATGTGTTTCATACCTCTCACAAAAATGCATCATCCAACATTGTTGGATTATATTCTTTTTAAATCTTTTAGCAATATAAACCATTCTTTGTTCCTCAGTCAATGCACATGCTTCCGGGGAAATCAATTGCGGTTCCATGAATCCATATACTTCTGTCAGTTCATTCCTCTCACAAATTTTATAAATATACCTAATACAAAACATATATAAGTATACATTTTTAATAAATATAACACAGGGAAAAGGTGTTAAGACTTACATGGAAAAAATTTGCACCACGTTGATGCCCAACTTATCTCCAGTAACAAGCTCCATGATATTAGATTTTGTAATCCCCGCAGTTATTTCACGTCCACAAACATGAGATTCCATTGGAAACTCATAAAAACCCAACAAAAAATGTGAATATCATGACAATCTGTCAAGACCACTGGAATCTGTATCTGATGTTATAGCCTGTTGTCTTTGTTGTTGCCTATACAGTATTTCTTTACCTTTGAAGTATTCCTGTGAAAAAAAAAATTGAGATTTATAGTAGTTTTCAAATGATAAAACAACTTTAATTAAAAAATAAAATAAAAGATATAACATTCATACCTCTATGGTAATGAGTCGAAGAAGTCTAGATGGCCAAACTAAAAAATGGCCGATACTCTGTCCAACTGTCGCCACCTCATCTGTAGGTATTGGTACCCTAGCTGATCTATCTATAATATCATGTACAGTGACCCTCTGATTCTCTACCTCTAATTGTTGATGATGAACTGTATCTCCTATACAATATACCAACCCGTATGCTACTATATGATGTTGAGAATCATCAACATACAACTCGCAATATGTAGGAAGCTGCGGCGGAGGCGTAGGATAAAAAATGGGGTCCGTAGGCTGAGGTGGGGGAGTGGGAGCTACTGGCGGAGGAGGAGGATAAATAATGGGGTCTACAGGGGGAGGTGGAGGAGTGGGAGCTGCAGTCTGAAATTGTCTTTGCATTTCTGCAAACATAGACTGCACCGAATCTCTAATCTTGTCTTCCATCGTCGCATTAATATTTTGAACTTCAGCCTCCAAGGATTCTATTTTTATTTATAAACCCCCTCAATGTTAGAAGTTGAAGAACATGGAAACACTTTTCTTACCGATACACCTGTCAGATATCCTCTTACACGACCAGGATGTTCGGGCCTTCCCAATGCTGCAAATAAAATATCTTCCCTCCCAGTAGCTGTAAATGTCCCCTCTGAACTTTTCTCCTCAAGAGAGTCCTGTATTAATTAATTGAACATTTCTTTAATGATTGAAACTTATATGAAGAAAAAAGTTAACTTAAATAAATTAAATAGATATCTTACAATCCTCTCAGCTACGATTATCGATTCTTCCGAAAGATATTGCCCTTTTTTCCCTTCCGAGCTCTCTTCCATTGTTCATGTCTAGATGGAGGGGATGGAGGGGCCACCTCTTCAGAGCTTGAAGACTCAACTCTTAGTTGTTGAAATTTTTCCGCTATCATTTTTTCTTCCAATAATGTATACCCTCCCTGAGATAAACTATGAGGGTATACATTTTTAGATTGGATCTCATGATGAGCTTTCCTTATTTGTTGTAATTTTAGAATAAGAAATCATTAACAAAACATTAATAAAATCATTTATATAAGAAAGTATATAAAAGTTTACATTGCCCTTACCAGAAATGACTCTTTTTTTCAACTTTCAAAAAACTGTATCCATGTGTCTTCATCTATAAAAGGATATATACGACATGGATTGTCATGACTCCTATGACCATAAATGAAATCAGATGTGAGGGTTGATTTGAAATCCCTCCATCTCCTGGCAGCCAATGATAAGCATTTCTTCCTGACTCCTCCAGTGTCAGGAATATCAAATTTCATCTGATAAAGAAGAGGTTAAACATATTATATATACCAGAAACATTAAAAGAATGGTCAAAAAATGACAAAAGATCTCACCAAAATTGTCTCCCACAACTGAGAGATAACCGCTTTATCCACACCTCTACAATCATCATAAAGAATGCTTACTTTGTTCTTAGCATGAGTTGCAACAAAACTCTTAAAATCTTTGGCATTCGGACCTCTAGGAATATCATCATCATCAAACTCAACAACTATCCTCTGATCCTGCGTACGGGCAAGTGATAATTTTGGTAAACGTGTGCAACCACGTTTACCAACCTTTGAACTCTTTGTCGTAATAGGAGCATGTGAATGTTCATCCCCAGAGGTATGACCAGCAATATGCTCCTCCCCAGAATCATGTGGTTGATCATTTGAATGATCTGTCATTATCCTTCAAATCAAAAAAACAAACGTCAGTTCACAAATATACAAATTCAAATATTTTAATACTACTGTAATCAGAAACTAGAAAAGTGTAATAGGTTACATAATAGTAAACATTGGTAATATGGTAAGCATGTTAAACAATGGTAAAGATGGAAAAGATGGTCAAGATGGTCAAGATGGTAAAAAATGGAAAAAATGGTAAACCTGGTAAACATTGTAAACATGGTAAAGTAATTGTCAGTGAACACAAATAAGCATTTTAAAATTCATGTAATGGTTATAAACTGTTGGGTCGTAGAGAATTTCTTTCTGTCTGGGTTCCACCAGCTGGCCGGTGGTCATCCACCAGTTGGCCGGTGTCACCAGGTAGTGGGAAAGCCTACTGCCTGGGTCCTCCGGCTGGCCGGTGGGAAAGAACCGGTTGGTCGGTGCCCATACCGGCTGGCCGGTGCGCTAACAACGGCTGACCGGTGGCTCTGGAAGAAATAAATGCTTCTGCCAGAGACCACCGGCTGGCCGGTGGTCATCCACCGGTTGGCCGGTGTCACCAGGCAGTGGGCAAGCCTACTGCCTTGCCCTCCGGCTGGCCGGTGGGCAAGAATCGGTTGGCCGGTGCCCATACCGGCTGGCCGGTGCGCTAACACCGGCTGACCGGTGGCTCTGGCAGAAAGAAATGCTTCTGCCAGAGACCACCGGCTGGCCGGTGGGAATCCACCGGTTGGCCGGTAGACTCAGAGAGTCAATATCAGCCTTCTTGGGCCAACTCCTGGGCAACCTTTTTCCTAGCATCAAAACACTTGAAAACAAGTTATAACACGATGAGAGTGATTGTGATCATTAAAATCCAAGAGAGAGGGGTACAACAATAAACATGATAAAGTTAACTAAACAAACTTAAAACCAACAATAACATATACTTATTTTATTTTAAAACATGTTTTAATAAATAAAAAACTTACAATATCTAACATTTATGGAAAAAATAAATGTAAAAAAGAAATAAAAATATGTTACCTGTAATTTTAGGAATGTACAGATGGATTGTTTTCCCAAATTCCTTCGTCGTGATCGTTCCTTATGGCACAAACTATGTCTTCAACATGATCGTCATTATGTTCTGTTAATATTTCCATTGAAGTAGGGATCTCACATAAATCAGCATATTCATCAAGTTCATCCTCACCAACATATTGTTTTTTTCCTTGTAAAACAACAGCCCACTACATATCTGATTGATCTACTACATAAAAAATTTGTTTTCCATGTGTTTCCATTATAAAAGAATCAGATGTGTCTTCCAATCTATTCAGATTAACAAGTGTCATTCCAAATTCATCGTGTCTGACACTGTTGTTACCATTAAACCATTTACAGTTAAAAACATGAACTTTAATTTTAATGTAATCAACCTCCCATATGACTTCAATCACTCCATAATATGCATTTGATGCAGAAATTGGGTTTTTGTCCTTAGCACTCGAAAAATGCATTGCTTCTGCAAACACCAATACACCACTATTATGAACCGCACTTCTGTTGTCCTGAGCTTTTGTATGAAATGTATAACCATTAATGTCATAACCAGACCACGTTATCACATTTAAACATGGACCACCCACTATCCATTTTAATGTCTCTGATACATCTGATCTACCAAGCAAAGTCTTTTTAATCCATGACAAAAATTTTGTTGTGCTCATTCAAAATCCACATTTCTTTCTTCTTTGGATGACATTATTTCAACTCATTAATGTGCAATGTGATATATGGTTGAGCATCAGCTATCTTCTTCAAGATGTATGATTATAACTTCTTCATCTGTTCAGCTGACAATGATTTGACTTTCAAGCCGCGAATCCCCTTTCCCTCATTATTAACTCGTTCATGGAAAGATGGAGGCAAACCTATGTGTTGCGCCGCAGCCAAGTAGCTCGTACAAAACTCTGCTACCTACTCAGAAATATACTTTTCAATAATGGAGGCTTCAGGTCGATATAGATTTTTAACATACCCCTTTAATATTTTCATATACCTTTCAAAAGGATACATCCAACGAAGATATACAGGTCCACAAAGCTTTATTTCTCGAACCAGATGAATCATTAAATGCACCATTATATCAAAAAAAGTTGGAGGAAAATACATTTCCAATTGACAAAGTATTAAAATTGCATCCTTTTCCAAAATGTTCAAAGCATTCAAATCAATCGCCTTGTTACAAATTGAATTGAAAAAATAACACAACTTCATTATAGTCTTTCTGACACGAATGGGAAATATTCCACGCAATGCAACTGGTAGAATTTGTTGCATCATGACGTGGCAATCATGTGATTTCATACCTATCAACTTCAAGTCCTTCATTGAGACAAAAATTTTTACATTAGAAGAATAACCTTGAGGCACTTTGGTATCATGAAGACACTGACAGAAGCTAATTTTCTCCCTCTTCGATAATGTATGACAAGCTGGGGGAAGAAATGTTCGTCTTCCTTTAGGAGTGGGAGGTAACTCCAAACGTATTCCCATTGATAGTAAGTCTAATCTTGCATTCAACCCATCTTTAGTCTTTCCTTTAATATCTAACAATGTTCCAATCAAAGAATCACAGATATTCTTCTCCACGTGCATGACATCAATATTATGTTTAACTTCATGATACCTCCAATATGGTAGCTCAAAAAATATTGACCTTTTCTTCCAAATATGTCTATCATTACCAGATTTATGTGTCTTTCCCAATGTCATGTCTAGGTTTTTCACCCTCTTAAAATACAGATCATGGGATAAAGGATTTGGAGCAGTATAAAATTCTTGTGAGCCATTAAATGCCTTTTTTAGTCTTCTATAAGGGTGTTCCATAGGCAAAAACTTTCGATGACCCATGTACACTGTTTTCCTCCCGTGATGCAATTGACAATAGGACGTCTGTTGTTCGCAAATTGGACATGCTTTATGCCCTTTAACACTGTATCCAGACAAATTTCCATACGCTGGGAAGTCATTTATAGTGAACAGAAGCACTGCATGCAGTTGAAAATATTCCATTTTATAAGAATCATACACCCTAATACCATCACCCCATAACAGTTTCAAATCATCAATCAACGGTGACAAGTAAACATCAATATCATTACCGGGTTGCTTTGGACCAGAGATCATTGTACTCAACATGACATATTTGCGCTTCATACAAACTTCAGGAGAGAGGTTGTAAATTACCAATAAAAAAGGCCATGAACTATGTGTGCTACTGATTGTTCGGTATGGATTCATTCCATCTGTGCACAACCCTAGTCTGAGATTTCTTATTTCATTTCCAAATGTAGAATACTGCGCATCAATTTTCTTCCATTGTGGACAATCAGCTGGATGACGTATTTTTCCATCACATACCAACTCTTCAGCATGCCATCTTAACCTTTTCGCATCATGTGAATTAGCAAATAAACGTTTGAAACGATTAATTATAGGAAGATACCAAAATACCTTTGAAGGGAGCTTTGTAATCTCTACATCACCCTGTGATTTTTCTTTCACCTTATACCGTGATGTCCCACATTTTGGACACTCTGACATAAATTCATATTCCTTCCTATATATAATGCAGTCATTCGAACAGGCATGTATTTTCTTGTATCTCAATCCCATCGCGCATAATATTTTCTTGGCTTTGTAATGTGAATCTGGAAGATAGTTATCTTTTGGAAGAATGTCTTTCATCAATTGTAGCATCTCTGTAAAACTTCTGTCACTCCATCCATGCTTCTCCTTTAGGTTAATCAATCTTAACACCGCTGACAGAACCGTAAAATCTGTACAACCGGGATATAATGGTTTTTCAGCATCACCATATAGACGTGCAACTGTCGGTTCTATCTCAATTTGTTCTGCTACAATATCGCGAATCATTTCTTCAATTCCATCGGAGTAACCATCTTGCGAATCATCATCATCAGTGAAATTCCGTCAAGTTTCACCATGCCAAATCCAAGGGCTGTAACTCGGTTAAAACCATGACATATCAGATGATCTTTTATCTCTCTACTTTTCAACTTCTTCATATTCAAACATTTCAGGCATGGACAGAAAAAAATGTCACTACTTGGAACATTTCGATTTGCAAATTCCAAAAAGGCATCAACACATTCCTCAAATTCATTGCTCATTTGATGTGCCGTAATCCAACTTCGACTCATTATTACCTATAACAAATATCAACAAAAAATATATATTTTTAAGATAAGACAAAACATGTTTATATGAAAAAAATCATAATTTGAATGTAAAACAATTTAAAATATAAAACAAATCTGGAAAGTAGTAGTAGTTTTCATAAGTACCCAACACCAAATAGCTATACATCATAAGTGTCATGTTAAAAATATGAATATAGACCATTTGTTTTATGTTTAATAATATTTTCATATTATCTGATCATTCTGATTATATATTAGAATTACTATATCCTTTTGATCCGATATATAATCTAAGGACATTAATATTTCTTTAGAAAAAGTAATGTTAATATCATGGTAATGTAAAAAAAAGTATATGTCGAACTATATATATGTAATACCAATAAAAAAATACATATGTGTTTGGCCTGGGTTTCACACATAAATCAACTCATCTCACAGATTAAATTTTTGAATCATCCTACATAATACTTATTTTTATAACTTAGGGAATGAAAATAATAATGTTGCTGGAAGAATGGATCGTTATAGTACCACCCATTATTTTTCAGATTTTGCTGAAGCTAATCCACAATGTTTTAATAATCATTTGCGAGTTGAATGTTGTGAGTTGAATGAACATAATAACCATTTGCAATAAAAAAAATTCCACGAGATTCAAAAACGAACGAAAAGCACACCAAGAATCGAAACAAAAACGAACAAAATAAATTCGTGGAAGGCTTACTTGAATGTCGCGAGTTGAGATGATAGATCCGAGAGCAGTGAAGAAGATAAAAAATGAAGCCAAAATGAGTGTAATGCAGGCGATCGACGAGCCGATTAGAGTTTACCGCGCGAGAGAGAGACGAGCCGACGACTGTCAATCGAAAAAATCGTAAATGACAGAACACGAGCTTTAATTTTTTTAAATGCTTTATAACGTCGGTTATTATATAACTGACGTTATAAACTATTTTTAATCTTTTTTACGTCGGTTATAAAATAACCGACGTAAAAAACCCCTGGGTGCTTTGGTTTTTTACGTCGGTTATTTGATAATCGACATTAAAAACGTGTAGATATCGGGTTTTTTTACGTCGGTTTCCAAATAACCGACGTAAAAAACCCCCCGCGCATTGATTTGTTAGGTCGGTTATCAAATAACCGATATAAAAACCCAACAGGCTCAATTTGTAACGTCGGTTATTAAAATAACCGACGTGAAAAATCTACTCGCCTCATTGTTACGTCGGTTATATATAACCGACGTAAAAAATGGTGACGTAAAAAACGATTTCTGCACTAGTGATTTGTAATTATTTTTTGATTTATTTGAGAATATTGTTAATCAATTCAAAATAGTTAAAAATCCTAAATTTCATCAATTATTTGAACACTTTATTTGTTATTGTTTGCATTGAACGTCAACTACACACTCTATTTAACATCACATCATATCAAAATATCATCATTTTATTTTTTATTTATGATTTTTTATTATGATTTTTATTTATTTTATTTATTTTGATCATACAGAGTCTTTTTAAACATTCCCAGTATAATACAATACACCACTTTCTAGTATACTAGTTTCAGTAGATTTTAAATTATTAAAATTTCTCATTTCAAATGAAAAGTGTGTGAGAGTCCAGTAGGATGAGGTGATTAGATGGACTATTGAACCAAATTATTTTATGAAAGTATTTTTAGTTATATTAGAAAAATATTCTACAAAAAGTAGGCAATTAATTTATATTATTTAAATAACCAAAAATATATATTATATTAAATAATTTATATTTATACATTAGTATGATCACAGGACTGAATTGAATAGGTAAGGTAAAAATATAATTTTTTTACCTAAATTAGAAGAGATTAGGTAATTATCATATAGCTAATGTTGGTTGAAAATGTTGGGAGTTCATTTTATAGAGGAATATTTGTGAGAATCAAAAAATAGTTTTCTAGATAGATTCCATAAGATTAAGAATGATTGAGAAAGCATTAAGTCAGGGTTTATTTGATAATTAATCAAATATATGTTTTGAGGAAATGTAATTAGATATAGGATTATGAGAATAGTCTTTGGAAAGATGATTTCATATAATTTCTTCAACCAATGTCTACCAGATAGAGTAATTCTATAATTACATTGGATAGAGTTTATCAAATGGAAAACTTTAGGAAGTCATCTCGTTAAAGAAGTTCCTAAAATTTTATATCTAGAAGATAATTACATGAATAGGGAATTACTATAAAGAAAATATGGATGAAGTGTAGTGGATACTTAAAGACTTTTATAAATTCCTATATTATGATTTCTATGAGTTAGATGATCAATGAATAATTAACCAAAAATGAAAAATCATTATTCTAGAAGAGATTTCAAGATGTCATGAATACCATTAACACTAATATTTCAGGATAGTTATTATGAAGATTGATGGAAAATATTTATTCAATGTGTTTATGATTTTTATTTGATGGATGACTTGAGAATGAAAGTAAATTTTAGAAAAAGGACATCATATTTGATGTTCATGCTCCTCCATTTATTTTTAGAGAAATGATGTTTGTTTAAAGTTAATCAAGATTGTTGTCAAGTGTCTGTTACGACTATGATTTTCATTGATTAAGTGATGTTTTAGACACAATCAATAAGGTTTAATGAAATATGGTTGTCAAATGTAATTTCAATTGTCACTCTACTACATGTAAGACTAGTCTTCTGTGACATAGATAATGAATGGAACACACAAGGTATAATATCTTTCATGATTAGTTCCCTATGGTTCCTCTCTTGAGTGGTCCCATAGTTTTTTAATCCTTTATAAACTTTTTTAATCTAATTTTAGGAGTATCTAAGATATCATCTTGCCTGAAAAATTAACCATGTTCACTGTAATACCATCTTGCATGAAGCCCTAAGCACGTGAAAAAGCCCCTGATTATTAATGCATAGTTTTTTTGAAGCTACATGGTCAAAACATGATTCAGAGACCCATTTGTGAGAACCCTTTCCGTATAACCCCCATATGTTATGCACACCACTTACCCACAACACTCCAAGTATGCGTACAACAATTTCATGGTCCCTCATGAGTTTTAACCTATACCTGTAGTGCATGTGTTTCCCTACCTTTTTCTCAACATCATATGTATTCTAATTACATTTATTTTTCATCATAGGCCCACTAATGTGGAGCTTGTGATCGACCACTCCACAACACTATGTTATCAAGGAATTAATAAAGCAATGCCCCATCAAAGGGTTCGTGATCTACAGTTATGTAATCCCAAGGGGTAAAGGGTGAGTTCCCCATCTATAATAAATAGTATTCCTTACTCCTTGTTTCAAATGTAGCGTATTAATAAATTGAAGTCTATATTGGTTTATCTATAGCTGGATGATATGAAACATTATTTTTTTATATAATGGTATATGATCTATTGGATAATTTTGAGAATCTCACTCTTCAAATATAATTTCATATAATTGAAATACAGTAGGGAAAACAAGATTTTATCATTATAGGGTGACATTTATTATCAACAGTTGGGGTCATCAATGATGTCTCGGAAGGTATAAAAAATCATCAAGACGATGGGGATCAAGATAGATTTAATGTTATCAATGAGTCTCCAAATTTATTGAGTTTATAATTGACAAATATTTCTAAGGATGTATTCATAGTTGAGTCTTGGATAGTGATCCATCATCCTTTCAATGAATTCTTCAAATAATTTTTGAATTAAAATGTTAATTCCTATTTTTTGAATCATAATCTATTTTTGAATTAAAGTGTAATGGGATAATTGAGAAACATGTTGGGAAATTAATTACATCATATCATGATATTGTTCATCCTAAAATAATCCATATGGTGAAGAGTATAATTATTGTTGACATTTCACCACTTCAATCAACTATTTTTAGAAAAATTATTATTCTTAAGAAAAATCTATAGTTAGATTAAAAAAATATTGTCCCTAATGTTTTTTAGCATTTTATGAAATTTATAATTTGTTATAGTTTTTCTATAAATCCATGAATTTGTAGAGGATTTAGGTTTAATTCATGTAAAAAACATGATTCTATTCAATATGAATAATTTAACTTCATTGAAAACATTTTAACTCAAATGAAAATTTTCTAGTGAAAGGAATTACATCATGAATTTTAAAATATCATTTTATGTGAATCTTTGGTGGACTATAAAATATATATTTTGAAATTAAAATTTGATTATATCAAACGGTGTTTATTAGGTATTTTTTTATCAGAAGTTATTTTGTGAATTTATTATGGAAATAATGAACATGTTATTGCTTGTTTGACTATGTTTTATATGTTTTTTATGCTATTGTATATGGAGGAAGTTGGGAGAGAGTTTTTAATTAATTAGTTATGGTTTTTTTAGTTGATAACAATATTGATTGTTAATATAAAAATATTAATTTGTAAAAATGTTTTGGGTAATAGGGTTCATATTTAAGTTTTGTTATTTTTTAAACCATTTAAAGCATCCCCAATGGTAGATTTCAAAGGGAGTATGGGTGGTGCTTAATTACACATCAATGAGGTGAAAACCATATATATTATATACCATTTTAATGATAATGCATTTATTTTCATGAGGTTAATTCCAGTTAAATTTTATACATTTATCATTTTATGTGGGGAAATCAATGGTGTTTAAGTTGTTGTGTTCAGTTTTATTTTTGAATAATTAGCTTTATTATCCTCAGTTTTTTGCGACATTAAAATTTTTGAACATACTTCTACTTACTATAAATATTAATTACCAATACTGTGTTGAATGAATACAATGATCAATACTTTTTTCACATTTTTTTACTTTTTTATATGTATATATGTGTGTTCCATTGTTCATTGATACATGTTTGATTTAATAGTTATGATACCTATTGAAGTGGGAATGATTTATTGTGAGATTAACATAATTTTAGTATAGTTATTTTTATTTTCAAATACAATAGGAAATACTTGTCGGAGATAACTGGATATAACATCTCTTATCACTAACTCTAGTTAACTTAAAATTTTGGAAATCATTGAAATATATTCTTTATGTAGGGGATAAAAAATGATAAATACAGTACATGTTTAATGATAAAAAATAAGTGTTCAAATGATTATTTTATTAGATAAGGATACATTATTACAAGGGTGTATTTGTTTTAATAGTTTAATAGTTTGTCGCAAAAACATATTTTTTATTTTTTCTACTAGTCTATATAAATATTTTTCATGTATTAATTCAAAAATTCTATATTGTTCACTACTACTTCCAAAAATATCTATATAAATAGTACTATTTCAATTTCATGTCGATTTTAGTAGTTTATTAAAATTTACTCTTGAACTCTCATAATGAATGAAAATTTAAGAAATGCATTTTCAATATTAATCCTTATTAAAGGTTTCCAGTACTAATCCATTGGGAATATTTTTTCTCTAAACATTTTGGTTACCCCTTAAAACTATATTTTTTCACTGTTGATTTACTAATTTGTTTTAAATAAACCATGTTTAATCATTCTATAAAACTTTTATAAATATGTTTGGGAGAAAAACTATGTTTTTTGTTCAAGTAAGGGTTTATAATTTTGATGATCTTTAATTAAGTATTAATCCATCAAAAACTACAAAAATGTTTCATGATGTTTATTTTTAAATCTTTATATATGTATTTTATGTTGGTGAAAATTTTAATTTATAATGATGATTGAGATTCAGCCATGAAGAGATTAATATTTATTATTTTTTGGATTTAATATAGTAAATATTTTTTATTTTACCCATTAAACATATGTATTAAGGTAATATTTTCAGAAATCAGTATATAATACTCATCAGTATTAAAATTTTTAATTTGAATTTAACACATAAGAGGAGAATCATAATGGATATTGAAAATAATATTCTTATCTAGGATAACATTATTATTCTTTCATAAATTTTTTCTCTATTAATTTATTACTAGATATTTTATTTATTCAGTCAAAAAATTATCTCTCCATCCTATTTAACATAGTTTATATATAATATCTTCTAAAACTATATTTGTATATGCTCCAAGTGATAAATAATTTTTGGACTTCCATTTTCATAAAAATTGATCTTTGTAAAATTCACATTAAAATTTTGATGTTTTAATCATTTTTTTGCAAAATAGAAGAAAACATTTCAATCAATATATTCAATTTAAGTGGGAAATAAAATATTTTTTTCTAAGTGAATTCAAGAGGGAAAATAATTACAAAAATCCATTAATTTTATAATTATAGTTTTTTAATAAAAAATGATATTTTTTTAAACTAATAATGTATACTATTTGGTTTCTTGAGAATAAACAAATATTAAGTGTGGGGAAATTTAATGTGTCATTTTATTCGTCATTTTTTCCATATTATTTTCAAAGATTAAATTGCGTTTTTAAGGTGAAAATGTTCCAACATTGGATAAAATTTTCACTGTGGTTAATTTTTTTGTGACATGTTAAATTAATGAATTTTATATTTAATATATTCTTTTTTGATTAATTTAAAAAAAATTAATGTATGATATTATTATTTTAATATGAATTTTCATTTCAAATATTAATTTCTAATGTCATTGAATTTTTTAATTTATTTTATTATCCATTTCTATGTCATTGATTTTAATCAATTAATTAGCTAACAAATGATTATTTTCATATCTTATCTAGGATGATTAAATATTTTTTGACAGATACATTATATATTTTATAAAATTTATCATTTTTATAAATATTCATTTATTTAATATAATTTGAATTTAATTATATACTATAAAATTTACTTTCTCAGTTTTATTATATTCTAAATAAAAATTGTTTCTTTGAATAATTTTTCAATTTTTTAATGAAAATGTTTATTTCATTTAAACATTTTTATATCATCATAAATTTTATTTCTAGGCATAGTTGATTGAGTGTTTGTAAAAGTTTTTAATTTACCATGGTTGTTTCCTACTATTAAAAGAATCATACATCAACTATGAGAAGTGTTTTATATGGAATTTTATTGATTCTGTCACATGAATATAATGGTAAATGAATATTTACAAAGGAAAAAACCATTTTTTGACCAAATTTAGTGGGTCGTATATGCAATGTTTCAAAAAATAGAAATGAAAAAGTTATTGAATACACAAGAAAATAAGGTGATTGTGATCCTCAAAATCATTAAAATATGGGTAAATTGTAAATTCATAAAAATATGGAATAAAAATCACATGAATTCAATTGAAAAAAGAAGAAAAATGAAATTGGTCTAAACTATAATATCAACTGACTATGTCGAATCATTTGAATCAATCACTAAGTTATAAATAATTAAGTTTGAGGCTGATAAAGTAATCTGGTTGAGGATATTGAGTGTTTATTGTGATACTAGATTATTAATAAATAAAAAATGAGTACCAGATATTTGGTAACCAATGTTAATGATGTAAGAACCTTGGGGTGACTTAAGAAAATTTGGAACAGTTTTCTTTAACACTGATTGAAGTTTCTAAACTATGATTAATTAACATCGATTAACTTGATTAAATTGGGTTTGAAGACTAAGAATATGTTCATTGTCAGATATCAATGGAGATGATAGGTCTCATGTTGAGGAATTTTAATTTTATGCCCAATACTATGTCAAAGAGACATGGATGAACTGATTATGTCTATTAAGGACTGAATTAGAGGAGATGATATTGATTCCATTTGAAACAAGCTATGAAAATCCTGATTTATCTCAACCCGAACAACCTATATTCTAAAAAATTGAATAAATTAGAATAAAGATAGTCAAATAGCTATAGACTAATCTTGTTGAAAATAGTCAATTATCATGAATAATGATTCATATTTTATCAAACTACTTTTTGGTTATGAGGTCTATGAAATACTAGAACATAACCGTTGATATTCATAGTGGAAAAATCAATGATGATTCTATGTAAGGATAAATACCAAGGTTTTAACTAAAATGGGAAGATGAATGAGATGCACCAATACTTTAAATAAATTTTCTCTAAACAGGAAAACTAATCTATTTGACAAAAATAGATAATCAATATTATCCTTATAAGATTATAACTTTCACAATATTGAGGTTTCTGATCCTAAAGAGTTTTCCAGTTGAAGCTTTTGATGGACTGAAGATTTTTTGTGACATTGATCATAACATTTCAAGACTAATACTTTGAAATTGGAATGCTAATATTCAAAACTAATCTTTCCTTAAAAGATATAGACATTTATGATGACCATGTTTGGATAATATATTTGTTCTTTAGTATGGTCAAACACAATAGAAGGATATGAAACAGAATTAAAAACCTTGTATAATTGTAAATATGCATTAGGGTAACCTAATTTAATAGTAATCATGGATAACGCTAACCATTCATGATGGAAATTATGTAAAAGATCAAGACGAGCCTGAGGGGGAGTTTTACTATGCCTTTTAAATATTGTAATTTTTTTTATAGTATATAATTTTTGAAGCTATCTATAATTTATATCTATATTCATTTTCAACTGATCTCATGGTGGTTTACTAACATTTGTGGTGATGAATTTCTCATGTCATATGGGGATGGCAATGGAAAAGCATGTATTCCATGAGGAAGCTATTGAAGTAATGACCATTGTTTATCATTGATTGTCATAGTGAGATAGATATAAATTGAATATAGTTTATCACCCATGTAATAGGATATGAATCATTTGGAGATTATTGAACACAAAATATAGAGTAGAAGATACATCTCATAGTAGGTTCTTCAGATAGATGGAAAGGAATGAATCTTTCTAATGAGATAAACTCTTCTGTCTTCCACTTCAGAAGATGATCATTGTTACTATGATATGTAAATAAATTTCATAGTTTATTCAGAATATGATGAATGAAACACATAATTCCATTATAATTGTTTTAAAAATAATTGGTTTATAGTTCTATTTTTCTCAATTATGAGTAGAAATTCACATTACTCAAGAAATGAATGGTGATAATGGTGAATTATTCATCCTTTGATCATCTCCAGATATAAAATAGTTTTAACAATAAAGATGTATCTATTCGAGATATTTAATAAATTAATTATAATGTATATATTAAGAGATCAGTACTAACGAACATTCAATAAACTTTTGAATTTCACAGAATCACGATATCAATGAATATTTAATTTTGATATATGCACTAAATATTATAATTAACTTCTGAATGATTAGAGAATGTTTTTAATCAATTCCAAATTGATATAAATATAAAATATCATCAAATGTTTGAACATTTTCATTTTTATTATTTGTATTGAACATTAAATGCACATTCTGTTTACCTTCAGGTCACATTCAAATACCATCATTTTTTTAGTGATTTTTTATTGTTTTTATTGTTTTCATTTATTTTTATCATACACACTCTTCTTAAACATTCCTTGTTGTATACGTCACAAAAAATTCCATCATACTAGTTTAAATAGATTTTAAATAATTAAATTTTGACTTTTATAATGAAAATATTATTAGAGTCTAATATGTTAATGGGTTCATATTGTCTATTGAACCAAATTATTGTGCGAAAATATTCATTGTTTTATTAGAAAAATATTCTCAAAAAAATTAAGCAATTAATTTATATTCTTCAAATGACCAATCATCATGATTACATTAATGAATATAAATTTATAGATTAATTTGATAAAAGGAAGGAATTGAATGAACAAGGTAAATCTATATAATGTTTACCTTACATAGAATAGTTTAGGTAATTATCACATATGAAATGTTTGTTGAAAATATTAGGTGTTTTTTGGATAGAGGAATGTTTGTGATTCACCAGATGTTCAACCATCACTCTACTGTGTGTAAAACTAGTCTTTTCTGACATAGTAGAAACATGGAACACTCAAGGTATAGGATCTTACAGGAAAAGTTCCCTTTGTTTCCTCTCTTGAGTGGGACCACAATTTTGTAATCCTTTCCCAACCTCTTTCATTCAGTTTCTAGTTCATGAAAGCGATCCTTGTGTGTCCAACAATAACCATGGGTGCAATAATCCCATCTTACATGCTCCCCTGACCATGCATTCAAGCCCCGATCATTAATGCACATGTTTTTTGGAGTTACATGGGTAGAACCTATTTTAGATCCCCATGTTATAGCATGCTTTGTGTGTAACCCTCATGTCTTATTCACACATCTTGCGCACATTACTCAATGCTTATGTGAAACAATTTCATGGTCCGTCACGATTTGTCCCCTATACCCTTATTGAGTGTTTTTCCATACCTTTTTCTCATCAGCATATGTATTATAATAACTTTTACATCCCATACTAGGCATAGAAACATGGAACTCATGATTTACCACTCCTCTACACTATCTTATCTTGGCATTATTAAATATTTGCCTTATCCATGGGATCATGATCTACATTTATGTAATCCCAAGGGGTAAAGTGTGAATCCCCCATGTCCATGGTGCTTGACATAAAATTACCTATCACCAACATCCTTAGAACAAAATGTATAACTGTAGCCTTATAATGTGCGATAAAAGTCGGACGTCCCATGTAGGATCGTCATGGAATGCCACCTTCTTGTCCACCAGGGTATTGTTCTCACATTTTGGGACACATCTATGCAAAATACCAACAAATTTTATGCCACAATAATTGAATTCTACTTGTATACCTCAGAAAGAATGAGACCCCCTCACTATAATTAGATTATCCCCACATGGAATGATATCCTCATTGGGAATCATTTATACGTAATCCCAACACTATCTCTCATTTGGGCTTTGTATGTGATATGAGCAGCAAGTCTACTACTTCATCTTATTTCTCATAATGATCATGAATCATGTGGTCATAGAGGTTTTTAGGGACTATGAAATCTAACCTAAACTTCTTTGGGGAGCTCTTATGTGTAATCCCTAACATCAATATCCACTTCCATGGGAATACTTATTAGGTATAAGCCCCAACATCCCAAAATATCTAGTCTTTTATCCCCCATAAAACTAGGATATATAATAAGAATCTCTATGGTTCAAACCCATCATCTATCACTCAACACATAATATTAATGATTGTCATCATGCTGCCACATCCTAGTAAGATCATACACTTAGCTAGAGAGAATATCTTATTTGGGTCACTTAGAGACAATTCCATGTGTAAGTCCAATACCATCATTCATCGGTGATCCTTTTGTAGAATGAGCCTCATTACCAGCTAGTCATGTATCACGATGATAAACTGCAAGATCACACTCTGTGGATTTTGATCACTTTCCACTAAACTCAGTACATATGTATCCTCTATGACATTCAGTATAAGCTAAAGGTAAAACTAGTTTTCCACACCTTTGGATGAACCTTCATTTTGTGGGATCTTCTATTTTTAGAACACACCTCCTGGATCCACCATCATAAAGAATTATGATCCATCTACCTTTTAAACTATCATATTTATCCCTCCTAGGGATGCACCTTCATAGTGTGACATCTTCCATTTAAGGGAAACACCTCATGGATCCACCTTCATAAGTCATTCTAATCCATACACCTTGTAATCCTTCATGGTGATACATCCTAGGGATACACCTTCATTGTGTGACATATTCCATTTATGGGACACACCTCATGGATCAATATCTAAAATTAATTCTGATCCATCCACTGGGTAATACTTCATGGTTCTCCCTCTTACGGATACAACTTCAGGGTTTGACATATTCTATTTTTGGGACACACTAATTAGATATGCATCCACAGGGAATTCTAATCCACCAACTAGAATAATTATAGGTGCTCCCTCCTAGGGACACATATCCTTGATCTACATCCATGGGGTGTTTTTATCAGCCTCCTACCATATCTCAAAGATTTTAAACTCACAACCTACCTCATATTGTTACCTCATGTGAATCATGGGATGCATGAGGTTTAATCCTTTGTTGATATAAACCAAGGGGATTAGCTAACTCAAACTAAACAGGGTATGACTATGGTGAAAGCATTGGAGGATATTCTCCTACATAATTAGATACCTAAAAAATGACATGTATTTACTTATTTTCTATCCTCAAAGATTCCTTTATGAAATTCTCTCATAGGATGAATAATACCAATGAATAATCTTCTTATTTTCATGTCATTCAAGTAATCCTACATGTGATTACTCTCGTAACATAATGTATCTTCCATATCAAGAACATCTGGAATATCTAGATAGAAGCATTGTAATTTACTAGTATCCACAAAGAGATAGAATTGGGAATGAGTTCCTAGAACAAGACATAACCTTATGGGGGAGAACTAGAGTTGGCGATGAGTTTCAATGAGGAATCCATGGATGGAAGAACTAATATCACAACACCCCATTTCGATCATGGAGTAGAAATTGCTGATGAATGTGATGACTGATATCTTCATTTGGAATTTGGGAGTTTCGGGAAATAAATAGTGACCTTAGTGTGCATCAGAATGTAGTGTCACACCCAAAAGAAAAAAATATGAAATAGAAATGTTGAACCCGATTTAAATATTTTCTCCTTCAACCTTAGGGATTAGTAATGTTGGTATTTAGATTAGGGAAATGTTTCTAAGATGAAACTATTCTCCTTAACAAGGGGATTTGTAGTGTTCGATAAAGAATAATGTTATAGTGTCACCAGATCCAGCTATCTAGCACTAAGAACCTCCATGAAAATAGATTTCCTCGCATGGGTGTCACCAGAAATTTGGACGTTACATTATGAATCCCATTTTTTTTGAGATTGTTACCATGTATTTACTTCTATGACCCTGGAATATTTGACGACACTAGAGTAATGGTAATTTATTTCCTTGTATCCATTTTTATTGATGAATCCTATTTTTTATACAGAACCCAAGCCGTAGAAAACCAACCACCCAACACTCACAAACATAGGGTCATGAAAAATGTCAACATAGTAATCCTAGTCGACTTCACCTATTCCATGACACTAGCCATTACTATATATATATTTTACACCCATTCTATGTATGATCCTCATATATTATTCATATGAGGTTTATAGAAACCCTTGTATGACGATATAAGTGGGAAAGGGTAATTACCACGATTGAGATGTACCGCCATGACATGGAGTGTTGTACACATCAAAGCCACCCCACCCCCAAATGGCTACATAGGGAATCACTACTGCCCACTCCATTAGAAAATTTAATTGGGGGCCTCTCCCAAATGAGATCATATGACTCGATCCCATATACCAAGGATTTTGGGAACTCATGATTCACCTCGGCTATGACTACTTCCCTAGAGCCATCAAGGAAGGATCCCATAAGGCACTATCAGTGACAATAGGGACCAGTCATCTAGGTTAAGAAACATGTCTATTATACCCCTACTCTTCCAGCACCAGTCCAAAATACATGACACGAACATCGAGCACATGGTTAGGATAATTCCATTCAAGGGGAATCATCTACTACAGCTCTAGTGGACCCTTCCACCTCTGCCACATTCTACAAGATTCCTACAGTAGTTGATCACGGATCCAATAATCATGAATGTGATCAAGACCCTTGTAGACTTATAGAAAGGAAGGGTTACCTCTCTCAATCATCAGAACCACCACAATCCATTACAGGCCAACCTGTGATGATGGGTTTTAGTTAATAGGTCATCCATATGTCATTCATATATCATATAGATGTCCTCCCCACTTCAACAACTTGTACAGTGGCCCACACGTGCCTCTACCACTAGTAAACATGGAGGCCATACCTATGTGACAACAAGTTGGTGAAAATGTCTTCCTTGATATGTTCCCAACTCCATTGGAGGTTCTCTTTACATTGACAATAATAAAAGTGGAGGTCCCCCCCTTAATCATCATTCAGTATGTGAGTCATCCCCATTTTTATGGTTCCTGACAAAGAGGTCCTCCCGGTGTCATAGAACATAGAAGTGAAGGTCCTCACACCATTTCCTATGTTAGAAAAGGCCCTACCTAATTCAAAAAGGTCTAAAATGGTCCTCCTAGTGATATCACCCATTAGAATGGATGTCCTTCCTATTCCAAATAACTTCTCTGCACTGAAGAATCTTTCCAGGGGGAAGGATGAATTGTCTTATATAAAGGTATAATGAAAGGATGCACCAATTTATTTTGAATCATGTTTGCTTCTCAAATTTTGAGGATGATTTTGATTTAGTGAGGGAACCTTCACAAAATTCATTTTCATCAGAGTCTATCGAAGGAACCCACAAGGTGAAGGTCTCTATTATGGATGGTGAGATCCACAAAATCCTTGATTCCATTCACAGTTACATGATGATGGTGGAAGCTTTGGATCCATTATAGGGTCTCGTGGTGTAGTTATCACTACCCTCACGCATGAGGTAGTGGGAAACACTCATTACTCTATGTACATAATGATGTCGTAAGCGTTGACCTCAGGAGAGGACACACCGTGTAGTGATAAATCAGATCATGCAATGGATCCCCCACCGACCAGCCCACCACTACACCGATCAAATTCAGTGCCACTTCTAATCTCCCATATCGCGCCAATATATTCATGGGATATCCAATAGTTATCCCCCTCTTTTGAACAAGAAAGGATATGGGATACTCTAGATACTGATATGTTGTTAGTGGTATTTTGGCCAAATGCAACTTCAAACAACGACCTCCCGGAATCCCACACTGAGGATTATGTTGTTTACATTATATTGACTATCAGGATGAATTTTTTTACCTCCAAGATAATCTATCAGTCTACATAGACAGTCGAGATCAATATGAATACATTGGTAAATAGTTTCATATGGTTGAATTGGAAGCACTCCTAGTGGCTCAACAACCTATATCACATGGATACCACTAAACCATCCAATAGATATCATCCAGATCTTCAAAACACCCCACATAATCAGGGAAGATGCATCCTATCATGTCAATATCTAGGGTTGGGGAAATATTCTTCTCTTCAGATCATCCCCATCATACAACAACCAGACCAACCCATTGATATTTACAATTTCCCTCCAGGTATTGTTATTTTAAATATGGTTGTTCCTAGGATATCAAAAGATGGGGTATCACCATAGTATTTGACAGAGAAAATACACCCCCTAGGGTAGCACAATATCAAAGAAACCCCCATATAGGTTTTCACACTCACCATAAAAGGTAGGATCTCGTCCTGGAGGATCCTTATTCAATTTTTTTTCTGTTCAAATAATCAATAAGGGTAAAGAGAAGATTGTGATCTCCAAGCCCTATAATCCATATGATGTTACATAGAAGACAACAATCAATCCGATAATCACTTATTTATAGTAGTAGTTCTCCAATCAGGACAGGATCATCAATAATATCGTTGATTGGTGACTCCCAAACTATGGATCTCCTCGACTGCATCATATACCTCCTTCACTATTATAGAAACGAAATCCATATGTCAACCTCATATAGTTGATCCAAATCAAGACTATTGATCCTATGTGTTCCAATAGAGATGATATGGTAGATTATGGAAAGAAACCATGATATGAGTCATCAAACCCACATGATTAGCGTAAAAATATTCTTCATGATCCACATCGAGCTGCTCCACAAGTCGACAGGACTACCTGCAAGGTTGATTGCAACACACTGAGATTTTATAGACCTTTTTTGGAAAAAATTAAATTTTCATTTATTTATTTCAATGATCTAAATCCAAAATTATTTTAATATTATATGTACTTAGAGAACGTTACATAGAACATTGATTTTGAGTTTGCAACAATGATGTTTCTACAAAAAATCATTTAAGTATTATAGTTATTTAAATGAGAAAATCAAAACCAATTTGTTAAACATAGATTTATGAACAATAATAACTAATTTTCAAATATACTTTGTAATTGTTTTTTATAAATAAAACATGTTGATAATTAAAGATATAATTTTTGGTAAAGACATTTTATGTTTAAAAATACCGCTCTCTCGAATGAGCTTCTTTTAATATCATTTTGTTAAAAAAATCAGACTCATTTATAAATTTAATTTGATAAAATAAATTTCATTTTTGAATTTAAAAGGTTGAAATTAATTTAGGGTGAATTTATAGTATTTTTTTGAGAAACTTCATTTTTGAGTTAATGGTGAAAATATAAGATTTTAAGTCAAAACTACTTCTTCATATAATTTTTTTATGAGTTCAAAATATATTTTAATTTTGTTTAAAATTGTATCTTGATTATAATTTTTTCAATTAATCCAATAGTGGTTTTTGGAATAATTTTCTTATTGAAATTTTATATATAAAATTAGCACACTTTTGATCATTTTTTACTTTCAAACCCCACATTTTTTACTCAAATATGTGATTAATATAAAATTAATTTATGCCACTTATATTATTTTAAATTTAAAAAAATGATTCCATATTTGGAATTAGAATAATTTATAATATCTAATAAGGTCATGTTATTTTTTGACCAAAACTATTAGTGAATTAATTAAAATTAATTTCAATGATGAAGGTGAAATTAAGCATAATAAGGCACTAAACCATAACATTAAGGCCAAGAACAACCTATAAACTTCCCCAAAATACATTATATGCCTATATTTCAACCATAATCTACATTTTATTACCTTTAATCCTTTATTTAACAAATTATAATAATATAGTGGGTGGGGTTCCTTTACATTAAAATATTTCAAGATTGCGACCCCTCATCAATTTTAAAAGGCCTCCTCTCAATAAACTTATTCAGACAAAATCATCAAAAATTTCTACCCAACTTCCCTACCTTATACCTTGAATCTTACTGTTGGGTAGAAATAAATCCAAGGAATTCTTTTGGCTCAAACCAATAGGATTTACTTTATTAAGAGGCAACACGCTCCCTCAAAGTCCTTTCTCTTATTTCTTTTCTCTACTCACAAAAATATTCTTATTCCATTATTGTATAGTTAAAACAATATCCCAAATATTCTAGGATGTTTTTATGATACTTATTCTACCTTCACTTATACACAATTCAATATAATGGGAAATGATAATGCTATTTACGTGTATGGTGGACTACCACCTCACTAGACTATGATTGTTCGATTCCATATTAAAACATCTCATGGAGGAAATTATGAAGAAAAATATATTTAAAAATATTATTTATTATATTTATTATTTATTTAATATTATTTAATTCTATTACAACACATATAATTGTGCCTTCCATTTATTGTTAATATGATAATTTCAGTTGAGGAAGTGTGGACTACTGCCCCTTCAAAATGATTTGATTTGTTCATACTCTACATGGACTGTATTACGAATAGAATTAGTGAATATATATGACATATATGACATAATAAATCTACCTTAATAATTATATATACTTATATGTATTTTAATTTCCTTATTCAACATGATAATTAACCAAAAATAGTGTTCATGTATACCTACAACTTACCGCCAACATGAACGATGTATTATTTTTTATTATTATATATAATTTAAATTATTATAAAACAAATATTGTATATATAAATGATAATTATATCTTGGATTTCATTCTAGAATAATGATATAAGTATCCGGACAAACAATATAAAAAATTAGTACACATACAAAGAATAAAGTGAATATTATCTGAAGTGAAAACTGAATATATGATGGTTAACAAGAACCTAATATAAAGTTATAATGAAACCATATATTCTATTATTTATAATAATATTTTTACTTAAAATATTTATAACAAAATTATATCTATTATAAAGGTGGTTTTAATGAGAATGTTGAGAGTCAAGACTGAAGGTAAGGGGGATTTCATCTCAATTTTTATTTTTGTGAAATACATGTTATATTCATCAATAATTAATTTTTTTAGTTTGTTTACTTATGTTGGTTTTATTATATTTACTTAATACTTAAATTTTTGGGTTATCATATGATACTTTTTTCATGGGGTTTAAGAATCAAATGTTACCAAATTAGTAATATTATTTTGTCTGAATTTTCCTTCATTGGGACTCATGTTTTGTTATGAACCTAAAATAATTTTGGAGGTGTATATAATTTCAGTATACATGTTATATCTTGGGTCTAATTATTTTCATTATATGTTAATATTAATGTAATTTTACTTTTTTTCTTGGAGAGTATGATCCCATATAAGCATGTTATAAAAGATTATTGAGACAATCTTATCGCTTCCCCATATTATTTATGTTTATGCCTCCATTAATGAAATATTGTGATCCATGTATCAAGAACAATCAAGAGTTTCCTTTTACTATATTTACATAAGATATATACCAGTGTTAGAACCATTTTTTTACTCTTTAGCACTTAAGATAATATTTCTATGTAAAATTTTATTATCCCTAACTTCAGTTATAAATCTATTTTATTCAAAAACTATGATTTCAATAAGGATTTAAAAGATGTTTTCAAAAGATAATTTAATATAATTTTCAAGAAAAAATTATTTTACAAATGATTTATTTTTTTTCAAAAACATATGTTATATTTTTTCAAATATATTTTAAAATAAAAATTATTTTAAAAGTTTTTATGTCATAAAAATCATTTTACAATAATGAATGGATATTTTCCCAAAGAAATGTTTCTAAAAGACCTTTAGAAATTATATCACATATAAGATATCATCCATTTGTGTTACTCATTCTTTTAAGAGATAATTATTAAATGTTTTCATTCATATTATTTCTTTGAATGGATTATTATTATATGAAATGATGTTTATAAAACACATTTATATTTCATGGGTTATACACTTTTGAAACCCTCTTATTTTTAGGGGTTATGTTTATGATTAATTGATTACTAAACATGTATCATTATCCATAATTTATGCTATGATTACATGTTTTGGACACCCATTTTATTTCAAGGGTTAGTATATGATATTAAATGATATAGTGAAACATGTGTGAATAATTTTATTATGTGATGAGTGGGACCTATATCTCCCTCTAATGCATTAGGTAAAAAATTATATCCCATGGGACAGACTAATATGGTATTGGGAGTTAACCTAGACTACCAATATATCCATAGGGATGAACCATGACTACCAAGAAGGTCTGAGAAGTGAACTCATGATACTAAGATTTCTATGGGAGTGAACCATGACTACCAAGAAGGTATGGGTAGTGAACCCATACTATTAATATGGTCTTATCAACGATTCCTTGGCTACTATGGAAATCATATTATATTCTTTTGTGTTTTCCAAAATTCCATTTTTTATAACATTAATATTGTTTCATGGTTTTTGTTCTTTATTTCCTTGTTATTCATGTCTTATAAACTACAAATATTAATTCCATGATTCATGTTTACAATCTTGGATATGCTAGATATGATCGTGTATTTTCATGATCACGTTTTTATACGCTATTCTCATGTTAACACTTACATGTCTCCCTTTCTTATCTTTGATGAGCATATGAGATGATCTATCTTTAAGTTTACTTTCATAGGATATGAAGATATGTATTCTTTTTTTGTTTATAAGAAGGTTGATATTCACGAATAACCTAGTGTGATGTCATGCAGATCCATAATGTACCAGTTTATATGTTTCAGTGTTTCTAAAGGAAATATAATAGTATAGTGTTTGGGTGTCTATTTTTATAAAGTTTTTTTCTTCTTCAAAAGTGATGTAATGTTAATATATTTCAAGATTGGGACTTTATAGTTGGTAGTATCGAGAATGTTCTATTATCATTTGGATACATGGATGAGAAAACCATATTGGAAACCCTTAAAAAATGTCTTAGTATAAGTATAAGGATGAAGATAAGTGTATGAAAATATCCTAGAATTTTTGTAAAGGATAGAGTGAGTGGTTTCCATGAAATATATCCCTATATGAATACTAAAAGGGTATGTGTCTTTTTCATATATTTACCTAGGATTAACAATTATGATAAGATGTTTTAGGCCTAACTTAGGGTAATCAGGTAAACAATATTGATCCATGTTATACACCATGTTTGACACTCCTAGGTGATATGATTGGGTAATTCATGAACCATCATGAAGGATTAAAATATAATATGGCTATGAATATCTTTGGATAAACCAATGGTTTCCTTGATTAAGGAAAGTGTCATAATTTATATATTCTCTAAGTAAATTTTCGTGATTATGTGGTTCCTCTGTATGGTAATTGTTTCTTAATATATGATTTTAGATTTATAAAATTGTGTGGAATAGAGGGATGTGTATCACTAATGAATGTGACAGATGATTTTTTTATGAGAAGTCAAGTGGGATTATCACTGGAGTGAATGTGGTTGGGATCATGCTGAATTAGTTTTAAAAAAACATGGTCAACAATGTGTACCTTAACCATCTCTTGAACTCACCAAGGAAGAGAATGGAGGATTTGAATAAGTGTTTGGGTAATGGAAACTATATAGGAATGATGATTAGGTTTCCTTTGTGTATTAAATTTTGAAGTAATCACCTTATTGAATGTATTATAGGAACAAGAAGTTGTCTTGAATATGGAAATGAAGGACACAAATCAACTTTCTACAAGTGATAAATGAATATTTTGGTTAACATAATGGATTAAAATATTTTCCAACCTAATTAATCATATAAGGTTAAGTGTCCTATGTGTATAATAATTTGTCATTTTGCTACTCAATTTTTAAAGAGGAAATCTCATGAAGAGGATCAACAAGGTGGTGCAAGAAATGGTTATGTTGTTGATGATGAAGAGACTAATAATGAAATGTAAAAGGAAAAAGGAATTTTGTAAAATTATGAGGTGTCATGGTTAATGGAATAATTTTGAATCGGAATGAAAAACGTTTATGTATTTGGATTTATGAATTATTTTACATGAATGGTAAAATATATAAGTATTGATTAGTTTGTGTTTTTCACTATAGTTTTACAAGAACATGTCGAATGGTTCTGATGGAATAGATAAGTTATTTAATGGGATGATTATGTCCATGAAAAAAGTGAGACTAATGTAAATACAACACTTATTATGTTCCTTATCTTATAATAATGTAGTTTGGATAAATATTTGTGGGATATGGATAAGTAAATTGGATAGTATTGATTACTTTAGATGTGGTTATTGATTGGTTGAAAAAGTGGTATATGCCATCATTGATGAAGTTTTAAACTTATTAGACAAAATGAATATATCTAGTAAAATTTTGAATAATAATGTATACATGTTTTCCAAAATTATTTTTGGTAATTTAGGTTATTACCATGATTCAAGATAATATTCGGTGAGGGTATTCATATGTTTGGAATGTGAAAGCCATGGGAGATTTTGTGATATGTGGGGGATCAATGTCAAGATGATTTTGTGAATTTATTTATAATATTTTAGATTTTTATCTTTCATAATGGTAATAATTTAAATTATTTGTTGAAATTTTGTGTAAAAATTTAGACAAGTTATTAATATTAAACTATTATCTCTCCAGATGAGGATTTATTCATATTGGATAAATTATACAAAATACATTGTGTTGATGATAAATAAGGAAAAATGAGATGTCATATCATGGATATAATGATATATTATTACTTTAGGAATGACAAAATCACTATCATTTTTAGAGAAAGACGTGAATTAGTTTAATGAACAAAAAAGGGCAACGTTGTCCTGAAATCATGGAAGTATAAATTTTCCGGATAATTCATCAACTTTTGGAAACAAATATCATAAAACAAAAAATAATGGTATCTTATGACTATGTTTTTTATTAATTAAAAGGTCCCTCAGTACATCTTGGATTTATGGATTTGTGATTGTTTACTTCATCATAACCTTGTAATCTATCACTCTCCATCAAAACATAATGGTAAGATTTATCTTTCGTGTCCTTGTTTTCACTTCCCACCTATGTTCTTTTTTTTTGGGAATCATGTTTTGAGTAAATTTGGGAAACCTTTATGTTTCCTATTTTCCTTTTTAAAAGGATGTTTTAGTGTTTAATTTTAAGATTTGGGTATCTGTCAAAGGAAAAATGATGTATTAAACTTTTGATAACCTATAAAAATTGTGTGGGAGAAATTCATTTTATGGGTGGTAGAATGCAACACCCCCAGTTTTTATGGAACATTTTTAAAGAAAAAATAATTTTCATTAATGTATGTCTATTATATAATTCAAACATTCCATTCACACAACACAAACTTGGAATATGTTACATGGATGATCTATTTGGCATATGCAACACTAATGTTTCTACGAAACAACATTTTAGTATTATAATTTTTTAAATGAGATAATTATAACGTAGTAATTAAACATATTTATTAGAATAGTAATAAAAAATTTGAAATTTTTTATGAAATTTTTTTATATAAATAAAACATATTCATAATGAAAGATAAAAGTTTGGTAAACTTCTTCTATGTTTAAAAAAACTGCTTTCTCAGATGAGTTTCTTTTAATTTCATTTAATGAAAAATAATGTCGTTAATTTTAAAATAATTTAAAATTCGAATATGAGAAAATAAATTTCAGTTTTTAATTGAATTTATAAATTATCTTATTGATAATTATTGGTATTTTTCTAAGAAACTTCATTTTTGGGTGAATGATGAAAAATACTGGATTTTAATTCAAAACTTCGTTTTCATCTAATTTATTTACAAGGTTAAATTATATATTAATTTGGTTTAAGAGTTTAATTAGATTATATTTATCTCAATTTATCCATTTTATGTAATTGGAATGAATTTCACATTGAAATTTTATATAAAAACATAGCAAAACCGCTGGTCATTTTTTACTTTAAAACCCTACATTATCGACCCTACTGGAGGATTAATTTTCAAGTAATTTCTACCAATTATTTTATTTTAATTTCTAAAAATGGATTAAATATTATGAATCATCATAAATTATAATTTATAATATGTTCAACTTAGTATTTGACAAAAAATATTAGTGAAGTAATTGAAATTAATTTCAATGATTAAGGTTAAATTAAGATAAATAAGGAACTAAACCAAAATATTAAGGACAAAAACGACCTAAATCTGGTCCAAAAGCCATTGTATTACTATATTTCGACCATATATTACCCTATATCAACTTTTAATCATTACGTAACCAATTTTAATAAAAAAAAGTTGGTGGGGTTCATTTCCTTTAAAATATTTCAAGAGTGCCACCCCTCCTCCATTATAAAACGTCCCCTCTCCTCCCATTTCTTAACATCACTCAAGACACTTAAGTTCAACCAAAATCTATCCAAATATCTCACCAACTTCCCTCCATTATCCCTTGATTCCTCCCATTTGGAAAAAACTAATCCAATGAATCCTTTTGGCTCAAAGCAAATGGAGTTGCCTGATTAAGAGGTAACACCCTCCCTCAATGTACTTTCTTTGATTTCCTTTCACCACTACCTAAATTATTAATATTACATGATTGTATAAAAAATTTATCCTCAATATAATTTAATTTCTTATTCTATGTATTCTAAATTCACTTACACATACTTCCATCTAATGGGTAACAAACATAAAGTTTTCTTGTATAGTGGACTACCACCGCACCAAATGATGATTGTTCAATTATCCTTCACCACCTCCCATGGTGTAAAATATGAAAAAAAAAATTATATATGTTATATATAATATATGTTTTTATCTCATATTCTTTAATTATTCTAAAACATGTATCATTTTAGATTCTACTTTGTGTTAATACGATAATTTTGTTTAAGTGTGGACTACCTCCCCCTAAACATGATGTAAGTTGTTCATACACTACATGGAATGTATTAAGGATATAATTAGTTATTATATATGATATATATTATCTAAAAAATATAAAGTAATTATTATACATATACATATATATACATTTATTTATTTTAGTTTCCTTATATCAATATAAAAATTAATTGGAAATAACATCATGCCAATATACAGCTTACCATATCCATTATTAGTGTATTACATATGATACATAAATATTATATGTATTGATTTAATATAAATATACTGGATTTTAATTTTATTTAAATAATTTTTTAAATTATGTAATCATTATATAATTATATTGACCAACTATATAACAAATTAAGACACATGCGAAGAACAAATGGAATATTATCTGAAGTGAAACCTAAATATCATATGGTTAAGAAGAGGGTAAAATAAGGTTATAATAAATCCAAATATGGTATTAGATATAATAATATGGTTCTATAAATGATTTATAATAAATTTATATTTAATATACATGTGGTTTGAATAAGTACGACCAGAGTCTAGACTCAAGGTAGGGGGATTCCATCTCACTTTTTATTTCAATGAGATGCATGCCATGATCATCACTATTTCATTTCATGTGGTGAATTTACTAACCATGATTGTATTTTATTTATATTATACATTGATTTAGGGGAATTCATATGATCCATCTTTAATGGGATTTATGTTTTTAATGTTACAAAATTGGTAAAATATTTTTGATTTAATTTTCTTTCGTTGAGACTCATGTTTTGTTATGAACCTAAACTCTTTTTGAGGTGGATATACTTCCATTATACATTTTATATGATGAATCTATTTTTTAATGATATTTTATGCATCATTTAATTCTATAATCTTACATGGATAGTATGATCCCATGTTATCAACTTATAAGATTTTATTAAGGCAATCTCATCGTTTTTCGAGATTGTTTATTTTTATGCATATTTTGATAAAAACATATGGTCCATATGTATAGAGGACTCATGAGTTTCCTTACCCTATTTTTACTCAAAATATAAAAATATTTTAGTAAAAATTCTCTACTCTTTTTTACATAATATAATGTTTCTATGAAAATTTTATTATCTCTCTCTTCGGGTAGAAATATATTATATTGAGAAACCATGTTTTTTAAAATATTTTCAAGAATGTTTTCAAATGTTCGTTGAATATCAAATTCAAGGAAAAATTATTTTTAAAATGTTATCTTTTTTTAAATATTCCTTTATATATTTTCAAATATATTTTCAATGAAAAAATATAAAAAAAATGTTATAAAAAGAATTTTACAAAGAAGAAAGGATATTCTCCTTAAGAAATGTTTTTAAAATATATTTAAAAAATTCTCATATAAGATATCATTAATTAGTGTTAATAATGCCTTTATGGGGAAATAATTCAATTTTTTTCAATTCATAAACTTTCGTTAAATGGATTATTTTATTATGTAATTATGTTTATGAAACCCCTTTCTTTTTCATGGGTTAAACACTTTTTTTACCCGCTTCTTTTCATGGGTTATGATTATGATGAAATGATTACAAAAAATGTATCTTTATACAAAGTTTATGATATGATTACATTTTTTTGAAATCCATTTAATTTCATGGGTTATGATAAGATTTTTAATAATCTTGTGGAATATGTATGTATGATTTTATTATGAGATTGGTGGGACCTATATCTCCTTATAATGCAGTGGGTAAATATTTAAATCTCATGAGATAGACAAAAATGGTATTAGGAGTGAACTTTGACTTCTATTATGGACATGGGAGTAAACCATGACTACCAATATAGTATGAGGAGTGGACTCATGCTACTAAGATGACATTGGGAGTGAACCATGACTACTAAGATCGTATTGGGAGTGAAACCATAAAACTAAGATGGCTATGAAAGTGATGTCTTGGATACTATAGAAATCATATTATATGTAAATGTGTTTTAAGTAATTCTTTATTTTTTTTTTGAAGTGCACTGTGTTGCATTTGTTGTCAATGAGGTATGTTGTTTTCAAGGAATGAATGGATGGATGTCAAGGAGTTTCAATATGTGAATGACAAAGGTTGTGATGGTGATGGTGATGAATGGAGAATGGCCATGGTACTAAGATGCATGTCACTTAGGGGATTCACTAAGTGACATAGGATTTTGTGGTTGAAACATTCTCTATGGACATCAGACGATTGTTGAACTGATCTTTAAGTTCCAAGAACTTGTATCAACTGGATACAATGTCACAACAAGCTCTAGAAGGCCATGCATTGTTAAGACAATGCATGAGGAAGTGAATGGGATCCATCCACAACTTCTAAGTGGATGAAGTGGATTAATGAAGTCCATGCACTAACACTTAGTGCATGTGAATGTGAAGAAGATCCAATTGATCTCTGATTAGATCAATGAAGCTCATTGGAGATTTTCTGTGATTCAGGAGCTCAGTTGATGAAGAACCTTCAAGAATTTCCATTCCTAAGTGATAAATAAATGTTGAGGATAAATGGATGAATTCTTAAGAAGAAGAAGAAAAATGTAGAAGAAGAATGTCTTAGAGGAAGATGGCCTGGCATTTAGAATTGGCATTTTTCATATGGAGTACTTTGTTTTTTTTAACAATGTAACATTCTGTCCCTTTGCCAAAAATTAGGCCAGCCAAGGCCAGCCCACGAGTTCAACCCCACGGCTCATGTGGGCACTAGGCGCCACACCCATGGGGGAACCCATGGTGTAAGCACAGGGCGGCAGGGCTACGCAGGGGTGTCACGCCCGCACGGCAGGGGCGCATGAAGCGCGCCCGGAGTGCATGGTGGGCGCTAGGAGCGCGCCCGCAGGAGGCGTGAGTGGGCGCAGAGCATGCCCGCAGAGAGAACACGGTGCGGGGAGGCACCGTGGAGGTTGGAGGTTCAATTGAGCCGGCTGGGGGAGCGCTAGGTTGATAAAGCGCGAGAAACCCGCGCGCGGATTCGATGTTGGACGCACAAAATTCACCGGGAGCACATCCTGGCCGTCCGAGTGATCGCGCGGCAGATCTCGGCCGCCCGATGCATCGCATCGCTCGCGATCTAATCTGAGCTGCCCATCTAATCACACACCAGATCTTAACCGTCCGATGCATCTGCGGATCGTCTTCAACATCGAGCCATGCCGAGGCCTCCCCGCATGCCTCCGTCAATACAGGCGCCTCCCGACGACGGATTTTGAGATCCCGGCCACCATAAATCGAGATGAAGCATCCATGGAGTTCGTCTGAGCCGTATGAACACAACCATTCAATAAAATATGCATGCATGAAATGAGATGATGAATTCGGTCGAGGCCGAGGCAAACAAACTTGCCGAGGGCGTGCCACGTTGCTCGAACGCCTAAACCGAAGGCTTGCATGCGTTCTAAGTCGCATGCACGTGAAGAAGATAAAAAATAAAGAACCCGCATTGAAACAGAGAAGAAATCAAGATTTGAGGGAAATCGTGAATTCCCGAAATCTTCGGGAGATTAAAAATATCTCATGCGGATGAACCGCCTCTCCCTTGCCTATAAAAAGAGAGGTCGATCTCTCAGTGAAGCTTGCTGATCCTTTGCTGAAACTTTGAGGAGTCCCGTGAGTGCTCTCTGCCTCGCGAAGAATTTGAGAAGCTCGGAGCCACCCCTTGGCTCCGTGATGTTCCTTTCACGCACCCCTTGCGCGAAAGAGGTGTAGGAAATTCCTCTGCGCGCCTTCCTTGCGCGACAGGAAGACCCGTGGCCGCATCCTTGCGCGCCCGTGGTTGCATCCTTCTCTGCCCGCGGACTTGCGCGGCAGGAGGTGTTTGCGTGGCCGCTTGTTCCCTTGCACTTGTGCGCCCCGCGGTGTTTCACCTTGCACACCCGAGGCAGTATCAACCTTGCGCGCCCAAGGTGGTTGCACTTGCGTGCTTGATCCATCTTGCACCCTTTGTGTGTCAAGTGAAGGAACCCTACGCGGCAGTGGGTGTGCACCAAAGAAGACCCGAGGCCTTAGTGCATTTGTGTGTGCATTCTTGAAGAGTTAAGACCACCACACTTTGTGTGTGTATGCATTTGAAAAGAAGGCCGAGGATAGCTTGGGTGTGTGCAAAAATAGTGAAGGCCAAATACACACTCATTTTGTGTGTGCAAATCAAAGAACAAAGTTGTGTGTGCAGAACAACAAAGTGAAGTGGCCGAACCTATGTGTGTGCTCTAAGTGGAGTGGAAACACTTAGAAGAAGAAGAAGACTCACACAAATTATAACACACATTTAAGTGTGTAAACACATTGAACAAAGTGTGAAGTTCAAGTGAGAAGGTGTGTGCTATAGTTGACTAAACCCTCTGAGGGTTTACTGCACCAAGAAGAGAAGAAGGGGAGTGCATGCATGCACGTGCACACATGAACAAAGATAAATCTGTGGTGTTCATTTGAGTTGTTCAAGACCAGGAGTTCTTGAAGAGTTTTGAGAAGCCATGAAATCGGTGCATGAGGAATCAGAGTTGCCATGCACTCGGTGCATGAAGTTGATGTGATGTGAGACTGGACCAGACTGAAGTTAAAGATATCAGTTGTCTGAGTATTCAGTAGTTGGAGAGAAGCCAGGTCATCCTGAGAAGAAGGAGATAAATCCTGAGCAAGACGAGAAGACCTGATCAACTCAAGTGATCAGAGGTACAGAGCAAGGCCAGCAATCTTTATCGCAGACTGCTGAAGATACTTGAAGAAGCTTAAAGTGAAGAAGAGCTACTTGTGCGACTCGAGGAGCCCAGAGAAGACCCTGTGGGACTCAGGGAGAAGAAGTCTTCAGTGGGATTCTGGAGGAGGCCAGTGGGACTCTGGTAACACTGTGGGACGCAGTATAAAGACCCTCCTGTGGGACTCAGGAGAGATACAGTGGGATGCTGTATCGACCATTGTAATTATAAAAAGTTATAATGGAGAAAACATGTTGGGGCGTATAACCAACATGGAAAGGACGTAGGCCTTTGGTGCCGAACCTTGTATATCCTTGTGTCCAGTGCCTTTACATTTACTGCATCATTCGAGGAAAGGTGAGAGAAACAAGAAGAGTGGATCGAGGCCTTAACAATACATAGAGGTTTAATTGATAAAGAATCAATTAGTAAAAAGTTTAGAAAGGGATCACTGATTCACCCCCTCCCCCTCTCAGTGATTCACACTGATCTGGGCACTTCAATTGGTATCAGAGGGAAGGTTACCTCTAAAAGATTCAAGGGAGTCTTTATGAAGTGCAGATTTGAGGAAATGAAAGAACGGCCTCAAATGGAGATATCTGCCAAGACTCTGAAAAACAGAATGAAGAAACAGGCAAAGAAGATGAAGAAGAAGGTTGTTGCAATCAGAGAAACTCCTTCTATGGAAAGAAATGTGAAAGTCACATCAGATGACAATTCCTTTTATCATTCTTCTGATGAAGCCTGCTCTAGCTGTGATGAAGATGGAAGAAACAATGATCTTCTAAATACAATCAAATATCTTCAGAAGACAGTCCCCAAGGAAGTGGCAATGTGTATAGCTACAGGCCTCCTTGATCTTCAAGAAGAAAAATTACAGCTAGAAGATGAAGCCAATTCTCTGGAAGTCCAATTGGCAAAAAGGGTTGGCATAACCAACACTCTCAGAAAGCTGGTGAAGGCTAAAGATGAAACCGTTTCCCTTTGCAATGAAAGATATGAAGACACTACTGAAGAATTGAAAAGAATCCTTTCTGAGAAAGAATTCTTTAAGACAATGGTCAAAGAAGTTTTCTGTGCACTTGAAAAATTACATAGAGTATCAATGGTTGTTAAAGATGCTCAACTTGAAGACAAAGTAAAAAGGGTGAAGGAGCTTGACAACTCATTGCTTGAAATGAATAATGTGCATGAAGACCAGATAAAGCAGCTGGAAGAGAAATGGGAAGGAAGGCTAAGAACTATTGAGGATGAGAAGAACTCCCTCAATATGAAATGCTTAGAACAGGAGGTGATATTGAACAATCAGCAATCACCCAAAGCAAAAGCCTCCCAGTCAGCTGAAACGAGAAATGTTACTACTCAAGTATGCATTGAGCAGGATGATTCTAAAAGAAAGACATCCTCTAATAAAAGGGAAACAACTTCTAAAAAGAAGGTACCATCCATCCCATCTTTTACTCATGTTTCTAAATGTGTTTCCACAAAAAGTACAAGATGGAAGAATAACACTGATCAAGTATGGATGAAGAAGATGAAGAAAGAGAGCTCTCTTGAAACAGCACAACAAGTCAAGAAAAGTACCCTACAATCAGAAGGACTCAAGAGGTCAAGATTTGTGGGTCAGTGTTGGTGTTGTAACAAGTATGGGCATTGTGCAAAGGATTGTTGGTACAATCCACTGAATGCCAAAGCACAGAGGAAGCCCATGCCTAGGGGGAGCAAGCCAGAAGAAAAGAAGCAGCATCCACAGGTCCAGAGACATCTGTTTACTGCAAATAGATTTGGATTACTTGACAACATATGGGATGTTTGAAAAAGTGGTCAAAAAGATACATGTCAATCTCCAACTGTATCCAGAGCTCAAAAGAAGAAAAGATCACAGAACCTGGCTCAGAAAGAATCCTTGGGAAGCAAGCATAAGAAAGTGGAAGATGCTCCCAAGAAGATTATGAAAAAGGAAGAGAAGACCTTGGATTTAAAATCCAAGAAGGGTGATGCATCCAGAAGGACCACCAAGAAGAAAACATGCTTCTACTGTGGAAAGAAAGGTCATACCATGGATCTTTGCAAACAAGCCATGGAAATCAATAGAATCCAACTGAACTCAAACAGACAATAAATCCAAAAGAAGCAGAAGGGATTGATTGAAAACAAGTTGCCTAAGAGAGGGGGATTAACAGTATCAAAAGAACCATGTGGAATTTCCAAAACTGAGGCCTCACTTCCAAATGACTTGTTAGTCATATGGCCTAATCAGTTGCAACTTTCCAATGATCTACAAAGAGCTGAAGATGAAGTTCTGGAAATTGCTAAGGCAAAAGGAAAGAAAAAGATTTCACATGAAGATCAAGTTCTGTGTGTGAGGTGGAATCAAGCTGGACATACTAGTGATAAATTCATGATATTCATTCCAGCTCAGAAGGGATTCTTCAAAAGAATGAAGATTGCACCAGGAGACTCTAGTGCTTAGAAGGCACCTAGAAATACAGGAGTCACACACAAAGAAGTTAAATAGGTGTTGAGATCCACACTAGCACAAACATCATTGAAGATCAAATGTGCAAGTGTGAAGAATGGTTAAAATGGGACATCTCGGTTGAGAGAATCTTCTCAACCTTGTTGTTCACATTGATGAACCAAGGAGGTTCCATCTTATTCCCTAACCACTTATATTTACATGTGCTAACACTGTAGGGAATTGAATATGATGATCATTCTCAGCTGGAGGATGGTTTGGAAGGAATAGAGTGCACCCCTTGAGGGGGAGCCAATCTGGAGAAGATGATATTTTGGGATTTAATATCATCTTGATAAAAGTGAAGGTATTCCAATCATACTTTCATCCCTTGTTTCTTAATTGTATTCATCATGAAAATTAAGGGGGAGTATTGATTGAAGACAAATGGTTGAAAGGGGGAGCTTTATCTTTGCACCTGAACTTTATAATGAGTTTTGTGAAGCATGTGCAGGATTTAGCAATTCATTGATATATCTGAAAAATTTCAAACCCCTGAAGCATGATCTCACATGTACAGTGAATGTTGGACAGCATTGAGTACCTTGGTTACATCACTCTTTTTTTCTACACCGGGTTAGCCCAAGTAGACTTAGAGTTGATTTACTAAAGGTTCTTTGCTAAAGAGAACATGTGACATCATCCCTCTCTCAGTGTTTTTCATGAAAATACTTTTCAAAGGGAGGAAGTGATATTTTGAAGAGAACCACACCACACCTTTGCATTTGATTTCCAATAAGGGGGAGAAAATATTGGCACACATATTGACCCATTCATATGTGCTGAAGAAGTGTATTGACAACAAATACAAAGGGGGAGATTTAAGTTCACTGTGTTGCATTTGTTGTCAATGAGGTATGTTGTTGTCAAGGAATGAATGGATGGATGTCAAAGAGTTTCATTATGTGAATGACAAAGGTTGTGATGGTGATGGTGATGAATGGAGAATGGCCATGGTACTAAGATGCATGTCACTTAGGAGATTCACTAAGTGACATAGGATGTTGTGGTTGAAACATTCTTTATGGACATCAGACGATTGTTGAACTAATCTTTAAGTTCCAAGAACTTGTATCAACTTGATACAATGTCACAACAAGCTCTAGAAGGCCATGCATTGTTAAGACAATGCATGAGGAAGTGAATGGGATCCATCCACAACTTCTAAGTGGATGAAGTGGATTAATGAAGTCCATGCACTAACACTTAGTGCATGTGAATGTGAAGAAGATCCAATTGATCTCTGATTAGATCAATGAAGCTCATTGTAGATTTTCTGTGATTCAGGAGCTCAGTTGATGAAGAACCTTCAAGAATTTCCATTCCTAAGTTATAAATAAATGTTGAGGATGAATGGAGGAATTCTTAAGAAGAAGAAGAAAAATGTAGAAGAAGAATGGCTTAGAGGAAGATGGCCTGGCATTTAGAATTGTCATTTTTCATATGGAGTACTTTGTTTTTTTTGACAAAGTAACATTCTATCCCTTTGCCAAAAATTAGGCTAGCCAAGGCCAGCCCACGAGTTCAACCCCACGGCTCATGTGGGAACTAGGTGCCACGCCCATGGGGGAACCCATGGTGCAAGCACAGGGCGGCAGGGCTACGCAGGGGTGTCACGCCCGCACGGCAGGGGCGCATGAAGAGCGCCCGGAGTGCATGGTGGGCGCTAGGAGCGTGCCCGCAGGAGGCGTGAGTGGGCGCAGAGCGCGCCCGCAGAGAGAACACGGTGCGGGGCGGCACCGTGGTGGATGGAGGTTCAATTGAGCCGGATGGGGGAGCGCTAGGTTGATAAAGCGCGAGAAACTCGCGCGCGGATTCTATGTGGGACGCGCAAAATTCACCGGGAGCGCATCCTGGCCGTTCGAGTAATCGCGCGGCAGATCTCGGCCGCCCGATGGATCGCGCCGCTAGCGATCTAATCTGTGCCGCCCATCTAATCGCATGCCATATCTTAACCGTCCGATGCATCTGCGGATCGTCTTTAACCTCGAGCCATGCCGAGGCCTCCCCGCATGCCTCCGTCAATACAGGCGCCTCTCGACGACGGATTTTGAGATCCCGGCCACCATAAATCGAGCCGAAGCATCCATGGAGTTCTTCTGAGCCGTATGAACACAACCATTCAATAAAATATGCATGCATGCAATGAGATGATGAATTCGGTCGAGGCCGAGGCAAACAAAGTTGCCGAGGGCGTGCCACGTTGCTCGAACGCCTAAACCGAAGGCTTGCATGCGTTCTAAGTCGCATGCATGTGAAGAAGATAAAAAATAAAGAACCCGCATTGAAACAGAGAAGAAATCAAGATTTGAGGGAAATCTTGAATTCCCGAAATCTTCGGGAGATTAAAAATATCTCATGCGGATGAACCGCCTCTCCCTTGCCTATAAAAAAAGAGGTCGATCTCTCAGTGAAGCTTGCTAATCCTTTGCTGAAACTTTGAGGAGTCCCGTGAGTGCTCTCTGCCTCGCGAAGAATTTGAGAAGCCCGGAGCCACCCCTTGGCTCCGTGAGGTTCCTTTCGCGCACCCCTTTCACGAAAGAGGTGAAGGAAAGTCCCCTGTGCGCCTTCCTTGCGTGACAGGAAGACCTGTGGCCGCATCCTTGTGCGCCCGTGGTTGCATCCTTCTCTGCCCGCGGACTTGTGCGGCAGGAGGTGTTTGCGCGGCCGCTTGTGCCCTTGCACTTGTGCGCCCCGCGGTGTTGCACCTTGAACACCCAAGGCAGTAGTAACCTTGCGCACCCATGGTGGTTGCACTTGCACGCTTGATCCATCTTGCACCCTTTGTGTGTCAAGTGAAGGAACCCTACACGGCAGTGGGTGTGCACAAAAGAAGACCTGATGCCTTAGTGCATTTCTGTGTGCATTCTTGAAGAGTGAAGACCACCACACTTTGTGTGTGTGTGCATTTGAAAAGAAGGCTGAGGATAGCTTGGGTGTGTGCAAAAATAGTGAAGGCCAAATACAGACTCATTGTGTGTGTGCAAATCAAAGAACAAAGTTGTGTGTGCAAAACAACAAAGTGAAGTGGCCGAACCTATGTGTGTGCTCTAAGTGGAGTGGACACACATAGAAGAAGAAGAAGACTCACACAAATTATAACACACATTTAAGTGTGTAAACACATTGAACAAAGTGTGAAGTTCAAGTGAGAAGGTGTGTGCTATAGTTGACTACACCCTCTGAGGGTTTACTGCACCAAGAAGAGAAGAAGGGGAGTGCATGTATGCATGCATGCACGTGCACACGTGAACAAAGATAAATCAGTGGTGTGCATTTGAGTTGTTCAAGACCAGGAGTTCTTGAAGAGTTTTGAGAAGCCATGCAATCGGTGCATGAGGAATCAGAGTTTCCATGCACTCAGTGCATGAAGTTGATGTGATGTGAGACTGGACCAGACTGAAGTTAAAGATATCAGTTGTCTGAGTATTCAGTAGTTGGAGAGAAGCCAGGTCATCCTGAGAATAAGGAGATAAATCCTGAGCAAGACGAGAAGACCTGATCAACTCAAGTGATCAGAGGTACAGAGCAAGGCCAGCAGTATTTATCCCAGACTGTTGAAGATACTTGAAGAAGCATAAAGTGAAGAAGAGCTACTTGTGCGACTCGAGGAGCCAAGAGAAGACCCTGTGGGACTCAGGGAGAAGAAGTCTTCAGTGGGATTCTGGAGCAGGCCAGTGGGACTCAGGTAACACTGTGGGACGCAGTATAAAGACCCTCCTGTGGGACTCAGGAGAGATACAGTGGGATGCTGTATCGACCATTGTAATTCTAACAAGTTATAATGGAGAAACCATGTTGGGGAGTATAACCAACATGGCAAGGACGTAGGCCTTTGGTGCCGAACCTTGTAAATCCTTGTGTCTAGTGCCTTTACATTTACTCCATCATTCGAGGAAAGGTGAGAGATACAAGAAAAGTGGATTGAGGCCTTAACAAGCCATAGATGTTTAATTGATAAAGAATCAATTAGTAAAAAGTTTAGAAAGGGATCACTGATTCACCCCCTCCCCCTCTCAGTGATTCACACTGATCTGGGCACTTCATTTTTAAATTTTATTATTTCATGACTTATATTCCTAATTTCCTTATTATTAATATCATATTAATTTCTATTATTTATGACATGATTAATATTTAGGATCATTGACATGTAGGATATGATTTTGACTTTTTAGAACAGGTTCGAGTAAAATAGAAATGATTCGAACCACTTATGATTATTATTATTACATGATTTTGGAAACCTAAGGACTAAAAAATGGTATGGATATGTAAAATATAGGATTTCCATTAATTAAAGGAAAAAAAGAGGGAAATAGATACTCTAAATTGAATGTGAGTAAACAAAATTACATAGTCGATCTCATAGAGAAATATTAAATTTTGTGGAAATACGTATTCGATGAAAGTAATATGTATAACGTGGAGGGTGATCATTCAAATATTTTGAGATCCACTCTACAATATGGAGTGATGAAACGGAAAAAACCATGTACCCTTCCTTATATATAAATTAATGGACACGTTCTAATACGCTATTCTATTGTTTATGCATACATGTATACCTTGTTTATCCTTACTGAGAATTTGGGCTCACCCCTCTTTATGTTTATTTCACCAGGTTATAAAGATATGTATTACATTTGATGTTTCTATGATGGGTTCTAGTCGTGATGAACCTAGTGGGAGATTATGTACCTCCTTTATATACCAGTGTTTATGATTCAATGTTTCCAAAGGCACATGACTAGTTTGATCTTTGGGGGTCTATTTGTATAATGTTTTATGTATTATAAAAAAGTGAATTAATGTAAATTTATGTCAATAATAGGATATTATATTGATGATAGTATCAATGAGATGGTGGTTATGGATCCTCATCAAAAATAGGGACTCCCTCAAGGATGCGAGAGATTCTCTCACAGCTCGCTTCGAATACCAGGAGACATGATAGGTGGAAATACCACCTGACATCAAGATGAATACAATATGGGTGGATGAAATGTGAGCATCCCTAGATTTTGGGAATCCAAAATTTTCCCTTTCAAATGGGAAGGTTGACTCGCTTCAGGGTCTAGACCACTTCATCTCAAGGTGCGGGCTTATGTTTGGAACCCCATAGCAACATAAGACTTCTAGGATCCATTGTTTTTTTATAAATTAGAAGGGAATGTGTTCATATATTAAAGCCAACATCCTAAAGAATCAATAATTGGTTGGGGTTACATCACACAATGTTTCATTTCTAGATCTGCTCCACTAAAATAACTAAAATCATTGTAACCATCTTAAATTAAAAACAATTTCATGATGAATATGTCACAGACTTTATCATCTAGTGGAAGTTCCTCTGGAATTCAGTAGTTGTTCCACTAACTCAAGAAAAGTTGAAGAATATGTGTGAGAAGAATGTTAAGATTTAGCTTCTCCCCATCCTCATCACTCAGAACATCCCAGGTGGATTCTGGGATTTATATAACATGGCCCAGTTACAAGATGAATCCTTTCAGAAAGCAAGGAAGGAATATATGTTGGATATATGATCTCCTACAATAAGTACCACCAAGGTAGATAATTCTTCCATAGTACATGTGGAGGCCCCAAACTGGTTGGACCTATTGGACCCTATGGAAACAGAGCTTTTTCGAGTATAGAAACATCATGGGTCTTAATCTCACCCAAAACAATATTCGATGGGAAACACCTCACAAAGAACAACATCTTAAATAATAGAATTTGGATTTATACCTTTGTTAGGTCCATACTAATAGATATCCATTATCAGATAATAGGAACTAGATATATTCCTCTATGGATTCTTAGGCTCTTGGTTATTTCTCCAATGCCTTAGAAAATGTGATTCTAAAGAAACCAGAGTGTAGGAAGCCCCATTAAGTCAATCTAAATGATCTCCATGACTACATAACTCAACAAAAGATCCTTGAAAATACAATCCCAAAATTATATGTGTTCACAGATTGGCTCTAGGACCAGGTGGAAAATGGTTTGGTCCAGTTGGGAAATGACCCAACAAAGGTGGCACAAATAATTTTTGACACTAAACAAGATAATGAGGTTGAATGTAAGCATGATTAAAACCATAGAATGAAGAATTATGATTAATTATTGGCCTGTAGATAATTCTAACAGGGCCATATTGTCATTATTTTCATCTTAGGTTATCCTCAACCTCCGGATGTCGCTGAGACTTCCTCGGATGTTGGTTCTGCATCCACCTTGCATCCTTTTACATCCAATAGGAATAGTCATTTATGGTGTAATGGAATTCAAAGTCCCCCACTGGTGCCAAATATATCATGAAACCTTGGGTATTCAGTCCTCTATAGATGGGAATCACCCTCAGATACCACACATCACTAGACGACCCCTCCTCTAATGATGATTGAGTGTATGCCTCCATGAATACAATCAAATTGGAGGTTCCATTTATGGTCCTGGACGATGAGTTTTACCAGTAATTCCCTATTAGTACCTCTAGTTAACGCCCTTATATAGGATATTGAGTAAATGAAAACCAACATAATCCTCAGGCGAGTGCATCATGTTAGTCTTTGTATGATAATGAAACCAAGAAAAAAGTTATGTGTATAAGTCAATAGGAAGACTCCTCCCAGGCCGCTTTATCAGGAATTCAACCACATTTTACCATGCTAACATAAAATTTATAATAGCCAAAACCCCACTATAATCAACCGTTTCCAGTTAAATCGAATACTCATTTATCAAATACCCAACCAATAGTGGTTCTAGTTGTGTTTTCTAATGATCATCATGACATTGCACTATCTAGAATCCGATGGTTCAGCCAGCTGTTCCCATCCTGACTCCAACCGAAGAGTAACCCCCTATTGGGTAAAAATTAGTCTCTCACATGTATTTACAATTTGTTGAAGTACCTCCCCAACATACCTGTAAAAATCATGATCCTCAAGGTCATCCACCTATTATAAAAGATGCAATAGACCCTCACAGAGGCCATGAAAATCCCCATACATTTTCAAATAGAGGGAGAGGCCGTAGAGACCTTATATACTAAAGAAATTATATATATAGAATTTTTATCCATAATCTCATTATATAGAGAATATGGGGGCTCCCTAGTGAAGCAAGATAACTAACCTCTTTACATCACTCAATTGTTCAATGGAATGTAATTCTACCACTATCTTGTTGACATTGATTCCATGATCAATCTCATATAAACTCGGACACACCACATGATGGTACTCACTAAATTAATCATGAGATCCTATGAATTCAAGATTTTTAGTTATCATCAGATCGAGTAGAGTCCATGTGGTAGAATCTATTTGAAGACCCCGTTTAGTAGCTTGTTAGAAGATTCTAAGTTAATGGATGTTTCATAGGATTCTACCTATAATATGTTGATGTATAGGACATAGATTCATCTTTATACTGTAGTCCCACAATCATATCACCATTGCCTCATGTACTCCATCAATGGTTGAGTGGGTATGATTCAGTGTTATAAATACATTTTTGACTCTTGTGAAGCCCTTTATCAGGATGCTATAATTTTATAATAGAAATCATATGAAGTTTCAGACCAACAAGTTTGATCCCTCCACCATTGTAGAAATCACTTAGATAGATTCAGGTGATGATTTCATCCACCCTATTCACCAGTTGTAATACATGATGATGGTCATGAGAATTTTTATCATTTCTCAGTGGAAGGGGAATATCGTACCTAAGTAAAAGTTACATCAGAATTTTACCTCATACACTTACATAGGTCAAGCCTTGTTGATACTATAAACCTCCACCCCTATGAGATAATGAGATGTTTTTCCCATGGATATCATCATTATTCATACCTTTTGGTTTCGTTGAGTGGTATTGAGGTGACAGAAATAAGACCATTACTATTGCTTTAAAATCATGAATAGACCCTATAGTGGAGGGCCTGATGGGATTGACATGACATTATATATGACCATGGTCTCATAAAATAGGATCCCCAAGTATGGGTTTCACATCCTCCCAATTAAGCAGCAGTGTTCCCTTATAACTGATCATCCCAATTGATCTTTATCCTCTCACTAATACCCCTTCTTAAAATGATGAAGTGTATTTGGGAGAATCACCTATCACATTTGAAGAGGGTGTCTCCAAAACTATTTATGAGTTGATTTAAGTGGACCATGGTATCGAGACAGGTCTTAGGCCCACACTGATTAGTGCATCCATGCCTCCAATGGAACAACATTAGTATGTGGATTTATAGAAGAACCATGGTGATGTATTTTCCAAGACTTGCAATTAGATTCCATGGCTAGGCCCCTAGGTCATCATCCATACTCTCAGTCTCATGGTAACTCATCTTGAGTTCAAGCTGCCTCCTAGGAAAATGCACTATTCTCAAGTCGAAATGGTGGTGTCCGAGGTTGATAAGATTATGAAATACAACTTCATCAAGAAAGATCAGAACCCCATGTGACTCGTCAGCATCATCCCAATTAGGAATAAGAATAACAAAATTAGAGTTTGCTTCAACTTATTGGACCTCAAAAAAAATACCCTATGGATGATTTTCAAATTCAAGTGATATAGCTATTGATCATTGACATATATGGGTTCTAGCCTCTCTCATTCTTGGATGGATTATCTAGGTATAACCAGATTCAAATGGTACCCCAATATGAGGAGTCTACCACCTTTACTATGCTAAACGTATCATTATGCTATCAGTTAATGACTTTCGATATGATGAATATGTGATCCAAATATTTTTGATCCATGGACCACATCCTCAAACATATCCTCAAGATGTTAGTGGAATGATATGTGGAAAATTTGGTGCTCAAATTCCACCAATGTTATTACCAAATTATATATCTTGATAAAGTGTTAAAAATACTACACTTATGGCATCTAAAGATGAACCCCTTTAATTGTTGTTTCTGGGTAATCTCAAGGATGTTTCTTACCTTCATCATCAGATATAGAGGCATCAAGATCGACCTAGAGGAGATGATTTACATCAGTTAGATGTCTCCTTTGAGTTGATGTTGGGATCTCTAAGGCCATCAAGGCCACATAGACAACATAAAATGATATATCATTTATTTTTATTGCATGTTTAAACTATTTTCTAGGATTATGAAAAAAGGTACTTTCTATTTGTGGGATGTGGAGTGCAAGGCCACCTTTGAGGAAATTGAGACGTACCTGCTACATTCTAAAATTTTGATTCTCAATATCTTAGGGAATCCTTTAGTCCTATATTTGACTACCCAATAATAATCCCTCATTTCCCTTCTCACCAAGAACAAAACTTAGGGGATAGGGAAATATTTACACTATCTTGTATGTATGGTCCTCAACATAGAGTCCAGATAATATCATATAATGAAAAGTTACCTTGTGTTGGTATTTAAGATGTAGAAGTTGTGAAATTATCTATAGAATCATGAGATACAAATGGTGTCATTTGTGGATCTGATAATGTGTTTAGTGAATCACCTGATGCTTAGGGGATGGCTAGTGTGTTGGGTAGTGATCAATCTGCAGTTCAACGTCATCTTTTTTCCATATAAATTTATTAGGATCCAAGAAATTTAAAACATTATTGGTACTATCCCACTTTGGAGGAATCACCATTTGATTTAAATTTACATGGAAAATACATCCTTTTAGTGGACCAGGATAGTTGGTGTTGGAAGATGCATTTAGATGGAACCTCCAAGAGCCTAACTGATCAATGGCTCAACGATCCCAAGATCCGTAGAGTAGGCCTATGGATCATCTTAATATTTCATGCATAATAATTTCTTTCATATTCATTCATGTTATCTGAATGAAACCCCAAAAATAATTCATAGAATCAGGATCTCATCCCTGGTTTGGTGTTTCCATCGATATTTAACTTTCAGACTTACATGTGATGGGAGACTCTAAGTTAACCATCAACAAAGTCAATGGTGATTACATCATATATAATCTTAATCTAGTAACCTTTATAGAGAGTGCATGCTAGTTGATAGACCAATTCCCTTCTTAGCTATAGGTTACTCATGTTCCAAAATAGATGCATGGTTGAGACAAAGCCTTCTCCAGTTTAGCTACCTCTATTACAGAGCCTGACTAGGATGAGATATTTGTTAATGTGGTGTATTAAAGGGTCATCACTCACTTCTTCCAAGCTAATGATGATATCTAGTAGGTAAAAAATCACTATCAACGCATCCACATTAGGAATTATAGAACCCCAGAGTGTAAAAAACCTTTAACTATACATCTCTTTTCTTGAATAGATTCAGCATGGCACTCTACCGATAGACATAGCTGAAAATGAATGAATCCCTCTAAGTGAAACACATTTTAACCTATAGAGTTGATATAATCTCAACTATAATATCCAAATATGTGGGATTTATGCAATTATCCTTTACTTCATACAAGTAGATTAGATTCTCCAGGTTTATCAGGAATTTTATGTTGGATCTTGTGGTGTCGATCAGAGAATTGAATCTCTCCCACTAAATTCGATGGTTTCACTACATCTATCCCGCCGTATAGCATGATATTGTTGAGTACTCAAAGAGGTTCCATGCATGTTAAATCCCTTCCCACTCCGTGCATCGACCCCCAAATCCCCTTAATACCCCCCATGTATTCTTGTCCCTTTATAATCTTGGGACTCGATGTTGTGGGACCATATCCACCAACAATAGCTCCCCAATGTAGATTTATTCTAAAAATAACAGATTTATTCTCCATGTGAGATAAAGTTATTCCCCTTAAGTAATTTAGGGCTTGATCGGTGAATAAATTCATTATATTCCACATCATCCATCGATTTGGAGTTCATTATCTTATTTTCATCGACAACGGAACCAAATTCTGAGATGCCGAGCTAAAAAAGATATACGCAAAGTATAGTATTTGTCCTACCATACATCATACAATAATTAAAAAGAAAATGGAGATATTATGTTTTTTAGAAAACCCTCCCCAATATTTTTTAGATGATGGTGGGCCATTACAATATGAGTTGACTGGACATGCTCTCTTATGCTCTATGGTATTATTGGATGATGACTTGAAATTCCACCCTAGTGACTTCATATTCCCTACTATACGGCCCAGAGGTAGTCCTACCCATATAGATTTAGTTGTAATCACATTTGACATATTTTTATGACCAAAAACCAAAAAATATAAGGGATGAATTCCATCAAACTGAGCTATAATATCTCAAATGAAATAGGCTCAAGGCCTAGTATAGTATTGATAGGCACTAGAATATGATAGAAAGGGTGTTAAATATGAAGGTTTTCCTCCACTCCTTCTACCGTGGGGACTATATTTTAGACATCATAATTTCAATGATTCATGGGAGGTATCATAAAAAATGAAGTCAAGTGGGAAGGTCCATACATCATATATCAGATCATTTCTAATAGTACACACTCTGAAATCACTATGAACGGTGAGTGAATTTCCACTCTAATGAATTGCATGTTTCTCAAGAGTACTTCACATAAGAATATAGTGTCCTAGTAATACGCTTTTAAACTAAGCTAGTGGTCTATGATTTATTACCTTAAACTAATAGTCATCCTAAGTTCCAAGCTCTACGACTGTAAAATAATTGTTTAAGTATAGTCAAGATAAATTTAAACTATGTGAATGTATTCTTCATGATTGTTTTGTGTGGTGTGGTCCCCTTTGTCCTCATTCACATCAGGTAATATCTTTCATGTCATGGACATCCTTTTTGTAAGACTATCCACCTTTTTCCTTGTTGCATGATGTTAAACTATGCAACTGCCACAAGTCCTAGTTGAATGACATTAATGTTCATGCACAAAGTAATTATTTTAGAGCATTAAACTTTGTAATAATTACCATCCCATCCGTATGATGATAAAATGTACAACACCATCATGTTCTCACTTGAGAGGAAATCACCCATGAAGTTGGTCATTTACCATGCATCTCCTTGAGTAAGGGATTGGACTACAAATTTATGCATCCATTGAGAATTATATATGGAATGATTCCTGCCCTTTCAGGATAAATAGTGATGCTCAGAGAGTTTTTCTTTCATCCAAACCACAATTTCATCAACCCTATTTCCCCCTTAGTCCTAGATTATGGAATGATTAACCGATTTGGTCCTCGTTCATGTTTGTTTATTTATTTAACCATACAATAAAGGTTTCTATAATACCCATCTAAAAATTATCCTTATAAATTTGTGGTGTGGCATTAGGGATTCCTTGGCACTCATTCATTCTAGGTCTGCTAATCCACCATGATACCAATATTTGATCAAATATTCCATAGTTTGAACTTTATGACCTTAAACTATGAACCCCACGGTCTAAATTTGATGAACTTAAACTAATAAATTGATGGTCCATGAAACACAACATTAAATTTTTCACTCCATATTCAAGAATCAATACATTAAACTATATGTGATAATGCTTCATAATTTTTCAGAAATCACAAGCCTCCTTGGTCCTCATTCATACTGAGTTACTCACATTACACTACACAAACCCATTAGATACATTTTACCCCATATGGTATGAACCCTATGAACTTAAAATAGGATTTAGCATCATCACGGAATGATTTTATAGTACGATCCCACCCTGAGAAAATTTAGGATGCCTCATGATAATTATACAGTGCTTCAGCTCCCCCACTAGAGAGTATTTCCAACAACCACTATTGGTCTATCACCAAAATACATTCTCCAACTATATATATATTTATTCCCATCAAAATGGGATACATTGTGATACCCAAATTTTTTTCTTTATCCCCGGCCATAGGTTTATCAAAATTTCAGTCACTTGTGCTAAGTTATAGTGAAATAATCATGACTAAACTGTATGAAAGTCTTCATAGGAATGGGTTGTGTGGTGTTATAACTCCTAGGCCCCCATTCATGTCAGTATTTTCACTCTTTCACTTTATTCATCACCTTTTTTTGAATAATCCTTATCATATGAATTCGATTACCTTAAACTATTAACTCATGGTTTGAGCTCTATGAACTGAATATAGTAGTCGTGGTCCATACAATATTACTTTAAACTATTTTAAAACACCATATTTGAACCCCACTCTCTGATATTACCTATTCGACACATTGATCCTTTCGTTGTTTTAATTTCCATCATCCTTAAAATATAGACGGACCCCCTAATAGATATGGTCTAATTTTATTTTTCCTCACGTCTTAGACTAGTCCAATACCCTAATGGATATCTGGTATCAACTAGTGAATCCTTTGTTTCGAACCTAGTAAATAGTTGGTCCTAAATTTCCTAAACCCATTATTGACTAGTATGTTTATGGTCCCTATGTTTTGAACACGGTCAACATTAGATCCACACACACCAGTCACCCTTTTATCTGGATGATTAATGTCTTGACATTCCTCTTTTCTACTACCCTATATTGTAGTGGAATTAAAATTCCATTGTTGTCACTCAAAATGTGTGCTTCCACATATTGGGGAAACCCCTTAATGTTATTGTTACCCACATCGAGAATGACTATGATGGGTATAGAGGTTCTGTTAGGGTGTGTAATGATGTGTTCTATCTACAAAAATGTGCCCCTGTTCCAATCTCTATGACCTTAAAATAATATCTAAAGTCTAGACATCATGTTTTAAACATTGTGAAAAAATTATTGGGAAAGTATGGTGTAGCACCAAACCTCTTAATCCCTCATTCACATTAGAATTTTCAGACCAACATAGTGCACATATCCATCTTAAGAAACCTATGTTCCATGATATATGACAATAATAAATGAAGCATATTCCATACATCAGGACATTAAGCTATTTTCCTAGGTCCATGGTGTACGACCTTAAATTGTGTGAAGTGCCCCAATCACATAGTGTTAAACTGTGGGATTCATCCTAATCACATGATGTTAAAATTTAAAATGCATCTTCCTAACCAAATGGAATTAAAATGAGTGTCTCTCATCTTTAGTTTCATGATCTAAAATTTTGAAACATCCCAGACGTGCTCCTTAGAGGTCCTCTTCTTTGATGGTGTCCACATACCACATTGTTCACATTTTCAGATGCCACTCCATATCCAAGAAAGATATTCCATGGAAGATGGATTTGATATTTTTTTCATAAAAAAAATATTACTTCAATTTGTTATGTACCACAGTGGTGTACTACTGAGAGTGTTTCAATCCATTCAACATTCCATCACTCCATTTGAATTCTTTTGTTGCCCCTTATTCAGATCCTCATCATCTTCCATGTCTAAAGAGACCCCCTACAAGTTTGGTATCATGGAATTTTGGATCACCTACCATCTTAGACCATAATCCTAGAAGAATTCAAATGATATTTGGTAATAGGTTTAATATTTCAAATATGGTCTCCAGTCTTCCCTCGTTTCTTTTTCTACATCCTAGGCTAATGGAACAATTTCTATGTGTAGAAAACGATCAGAAGTTATTCTATGGCTTGATTCCAATCCCCTTGTGTTCCATATTTTCTGAGTTTTGAATCACACTTTTCATTTCCCCTTTGTTAAGATTAAATTCATCACCCCTGGTGTTATCCCATTTGTGCACTGGGGCATGTTGGAAAGGTAAATAGACTATTCGAAGAGCTTTTTTCTCTATCCACAACCAGTCTAAGACTGAAAAAATTATGTTTTAAGTAAATAATAGCTTATACTGACTATTCAATGACTACTTAACACTCTCATACAAATGAGAAATCACATGATTGTCTCTTATTTCTCACATAGGGCATGAACCGTGTAAGCTCAGGGATTGGTCAATTGTTATTTCACTAGTATGATCGATGTGTGAAAATTAAAGACACAAAATTAATGTGTCCATAAGAACATGATTGTTTAAAAATCAAGGAAGAAAGTTATGACAGTATTAGGGGAGATCCACATGTTTGATCCTCTCATGAGTTATGGAGAAATTGTCCACATGGCTCTGCTCTAGAGATCAAGTGTTGTATCTCCTCTAACATTTAGCATGTGTTCTTGAGGGATTTCTACATCTTCATGAGATCTAGTTTCTCCTCATAAGATGTTGGATGAAGTTGGTTATGTTTGATCTATGCCTATTCTTACTCACACTAGAGATCAATTGCCTAAAGGGATTCTTTCTTCATCTGCCTCTTAGACTCCACCGACTCAACCCTTATTCTTTTGACGGTCTCCAATTGAGTGTTGATGAAATAATTACACATGTTTGGTTTCTTTTCTAGTTTTTGGATATCATGAGTGACTTTTTAGATCTTCCCAGTTCTATTTGGGGTCCTATAACGCAATCTGATGACCATAGGTTGGCTCCATTCACACACCACTTAAGAAATTCATGAACCAGTGTGTGGAGACATCGAGTGTCTTCCCCTTGGGTGTATATTTTTCACAACTAACGGAGAAGAGAACATTTACATCCCAAAATTTTTAGTTATATATATTAATTTATGAAGAGTTATATGCATTTCCACGCCCTGTGTTGGATGATGTGATTCTTTTTGGTCATATAAATGTTAGAGTCTTCCATCCCTTCAAGTGTTGTAAGCACAAACTCAGGAAAGGATAAATGATGTTTTTTAGTAGGAACATCCTCTAGAAACAACTCATATGGGAGAGTATCAAGATTGTGAGTTTGGAATCTTCACATGACCCTACATCAATGACATAATCTCAACCATCTTCATGTTCCACCCCACCAATGTCATCACTCACAACCATGGAAGATAGTTCATATTTTATCAGGGATGGATCATCTTGGATGAATAGACCTACATGAACTGGTGCAACTATCATAGAAGAGACTTCATATTATATGTCCTCATTTTCTTAATGAGAGTTTAATATCTCAAGCACTTTTCAAAAAAAGAAACATGTTTTTTAGATGAATCAGCATATGATTAGTTAAGTTTGTTTAGTGTTTTAAGGCTTATTATAGGTTAGAACTGACAAATCACATCCCCATGTCTTGGGGGGATTTCCATAATATTATACCCCTCCAAAATGGTTATCGTTTAAATTAATTTTACTTTATCCTCTTTCATTGTCTGGGATGAGGCTGCATGAGATAGGAAAACATGTTTTCTAAAAGGATCCATGAAATATGGTTATTGACAAATGATTCAAGATTTTATCTTAACATGAGGAGGATGGACATTGATGCTAATTAACATTAGGTGAACCCCCTCTCCAGCTATGGGAACCTCTATTTTAATTACAATTTGTGGCCCCACTTAGATAATTTTGATGACCTGAGGATCTGAGGTTTCCACCTCGACCTCTTCGGTTGACCCAAAACCTTCCCCAATGCTAGGAGTAGGTCTCGAAACATGCTTCTCCTCCCCCAATTGTTCACCTTCACTCACATAAAATAAAACCTCTTACACACTATCGAGATTATCCTATATAGGACATATTGATGTAAGAGAATCAAGATGCCCCACTGTTGGTGGTGGGGTGGTAAGGGTTTAGTGGGGTAAGGGGCAGGTCGTGGGGTCAAGTCCCCGGGCTTGCAATTTAATGTAATTTTATTTCTTGCGTTGTGTGCCGCTTTCGCGGTTGTACCCCTTTTTTAAATGTAAGTGAATCAAGAGAGTGGAATAGATAAAATAAGGGACAATACTGGAAATATGATCTATACCAATGGTTTTGGCCAAACTGTTGGTTTAGTTCACTAATTTGGACCTATACCAACGGTTTTTCCAAAACCATTGGTATATGCCACTTATATGGACCTATACCAACTGTTTTTCCAAAACCATTGGTATAGGTCCCAAAATCAAATAACCTATACCAACGGTTCTCAAAACCATTGGTATAGGTCTATACCAACAGTTTTGAGAACCGTTGGTATAGGAACATGTATTTTTAATGGAATATTCTTCCGGAGGACATTAAATAAATCAAAATTTAAAATAAATATGATAATATATATATATATATTTATGAAACTATGTTCACAAAAGTAAGTTAGGTTAGTTTTTAGGTCGTTCAATCACAAATGGGAGGTGCTGGGATCAAAACAAACCGAATGATTATTTTTTGAATTACATATACCAACAGTTTTATGGAACCGTTCTTATATATTTTCATATTACTTATACTAATGGTTTTCAAAACCGTTGGTATAGGTCTATACCAGCGATTTTGGGAAAATCATTGGTATAGACCTATCCCCACATCTTACTTGGAAACGGTTCTCCAAACCGTTGTTATGGGATATACCAATGGTTTGGAGGCCAATACCAACGGTTCCAAACCGTTAGTATAGGGTATTTTTCTAGTACTGGGAGCTAGTGAGTTAAATTTAACCTCGAGGTACTCTTTTAAGCCTTCTTTAGAGGATGAAATATCACTAATTTATTGTGGAATCCCATGATGGGAATCCAACCCCCTTGATAACTCATAATATGACCCTTTTTCTTCCTCTTCAGTTTATGCCTCCTCACCCGAATCTTCAACTAGTGGTGTCTCTATAGTGTTCGGGTCATCACTAAGCATCACCAACATTTGGGTGGATGGAATTATATTGTCCCATCATTGGCATGAAAATTCATCCATTGTGGCCGAGTACAGATGCCTCTCATGAAATTCCACTTAGATAATGGCCTTTATGAGCCCAAACTCTTGTAATATATCCCCACATCAGGTCACCTTCATCCATAGGTCCTATGATGAAATTGAAATCCACAATATCCCTCATATGGACCTAATGGAATTTAATATATATCTGTTATTTGGTTATATAATGTAATTCAGATTCATACATATATCCTCCCTTGATTTCTCCCAAGTCTTCATTGGAGACCCCTCCCAACTAGAAAATGGCCGAGTGGTCAGACCATGTGGCATCCCCACCGCTGTAGTTCCATCTTGAGTCACACCAGATTCCTGAATTACCTCTCAAAGAAGAGAATGCATGCTTCCAATCTGCTCTGAGCCCTCTATCTCTAGTTCCATCACACAAATACACTTCTACATTTTCTCTTATTGACAATATTATTCTTAGTTTCTATCATATAACATCAACATACTAGCTTCAAGGTTGGTTGGTGATAGAAAAATTATTTCACCAGAGCCCGTTGTCACCAACATGCACCATAGATGATGAAGAACACATGGGTTACACTCTTCACGAACCCCCATGTAGACTCTGGTCACAACTCGATGGAGAAACCCAAACTATATTGCAAAATGTGATGGCATGTATGGATCACTATAAACATGTCCATCGATCTAGGTCACCTACACTCCACCCCAAAAAACATTTTAGATACTCACTCCTATCCCATGATCCTGGTAGGTTAGCCCCCATTTACCATCCAGATTATAAATGGGGTGAATTTTTAAGTTTTCATGGTTGTCAATCTGAAATACAATCTATCCATCATCGAGTTTCACCAGCCAGACCCAAGTGATGTTCAACAGAGACGGCCACAATCCAGAATTTTGTTGGATGATGGAATTTAGGAATTCCTAACCAATGAGGTGAATTGTGATCTATCCATGTATGATATAGAGTGGACCACACATCCTTCTTGGTGTTTTATCCATCAAAATGCTTCCCAATATACTTAGTGCAAGGCCAGAATGGCTACTCCCAAGTATACCCTATTTCTAGATGCTAAGATCGCTACCATCACCACCATCCATATACATACTCCCATCTACGTATCTCAGACCAGTTTTATAACCACAAATTAATGTGGCCAAAAAATTGGTATAACAAACAAGTAGGTCCTATCCTCCCATAATGTTTTACCCCCACTTCTAATATTGACCTTTTTCGAAAAGAACTAGTATGATCCAACACTCCTTCTCTATGATGTGGTTGGGAACAATTTTCATTAACCTAACATCATCACTATTAGGAACTTCATGTGTATCATGTTGAGCCACACCTAGTACTGAATATCCTTGTTGAAAATTGGAACCATTTTTAGATTCTTATTTAGCACCTTCAAAACATATTGCTCCAGGAGAGGATTCTGCTACCTATTCTTCCAGGTATTCTCTAATAGATGGAATTGATCATACTAGAATCCCTTTAGTGTAATTTCACCACAGTAGTGGATGTACCATAAACTGATATATAAATCTACAAGTTTACTATGAAACATATATCGATCTTGGAAACCACAACTTTGGAGCTATGGAACCAACTCTTGATGGTGTAATAAGTGGAACCCTGACTTCAACGCCACCTCATATAGCTCAATGTTGTGAATATCTACCTCATACTCTCGAAACATATAGTGAACCAAATATTCCAATTCCTATTTTCTGTGGAATTTGACTATCAACCTCAAGTCCCAATCCATATGTCATCTTGTGGTGTTGTCCTTCATACTACTAGGGAAGGTAGTGGCCAAGTGAGGAGGAAAATATTTCTTTCCATTATGATATCCTATAACTATCATGGTCCTCCCATCCTGTGTGTAAACAATGATTTCTACGTGATTACTAGTAGAATGACTGAGAACAATGACATTCCAGCATTGGATATCATCTTCGTGTGTCTACCAAAATCATAATATGTCAGCCCTGAAATCTAGAAGGATCACTTCATTTGATAGTATGAAGTTCCAAGGTTGGATGAAGTCTCTCAGTGGATACCTATTCTATGAATCTTTCAACATACCCAAAAGTATTTGATTATCTGATAAGACCCTCTTGGCTTGTATGATTTAGGGGTTTTTATACATTTCAACTCTTTCTTGTAGTAACAGAAGCTTCAATATCAATATAACAATATTGTTCAGCCATTTCAAATGAATTTCAATGATATGAGGAAGAAGCTAATGAAATTGAAGAACTGGTTCACAATTGGGAATATTTACGAAATGTTTTGGAAAAAGAAAATTAAAATATAAATATTTTGGTAATTTTAGATGCGTGAATAGAGAAGCTATGTGAAATAAGTGGCATAAACATGTCTTTTTAGTATAAAGTGAATAATTATGTGCATGAGAGAAAACTGGCTTATTGTGCATAAACTCAAATATACTTTTTAAGGGGCCCAAAAAATATTTATAGGTGTGGAATTGGGAATCCATGCATGTGCAACTATATCATACACCCAATAGTGAATTTTTTATGCACTCACCGGAATCGACCCCATCCTTTGAATTTTCCCTTGGAACCCATCCTTCTGGTCCCTTTCATCTCATATTTTGAGGGGGGAATTTTTTTGTGATAAATTCCAATTTGAAGATAAAAATGTACCACATTAGGAAAAATGAATCCATAATCCTACTTGATAGAGAATTACAAGAATTACTAGGGGGGAACACTAATGTTTCAAGATGTTCTCACAAGATTAAAATATGTGCTCAGGACCCTATATTTATAAAAACAACATCAGTTAGTGTCCCTTATGTGATGTCCAGTCAATGAGATATGGAAATTGTGTTCAAGATGTCCACTTTGCGCTCAAGAAACATGATCTGCATGTAACCCACTTGCATTCTGGACATGACGTTAACCAGACCCTTGTGTGATGATTCTACAAAACTATAGATCGAATTTCATAGAAGTCCTCTTTCATAACCTAATTATTATGTTCCGATAATGAATATTTTGGTTATATGTTAAATTTCACCCCTTTCATCAGGGTGATCATCCTGATGTAAAACAATAAATCTACTATGTGTAAGACTAGTATTCTTTGACATTATGAATGTATGGAACTTTTATGGAAAAATATCTTGCATGAATGTTTCCCAGTGGGTCCTCCCTTGAGTGGGCCCATTGTTGTGTAGTTCCCATAAAAACTCTTTCAACTTTTGTTAAGTACTGTATAGGGACCTTCATGCACAGAACATTGACCTTCCATGACGGATTCCCATATTGTTTTCATCTCTAACCGTGTGAGTAGGCCTCCAATCATGCATGCACAACATCTTTAAGCTCTATGGGAAGTAGAAATTTTATAGCCCCATGTTTGGGAACAATTTTAATGCATCCCCATGTTTTTGTGTAACCCTCCATACTTGTGTGCAATAATTTTATGTCCCCAAAAGATTTTTTCCCTATTACCCATGTGGGTGCATTTCCATAAAATTTTATTATTAGAATAGATTTTCTAATGTATCTTTATTCTTAGTATCGACATGCTAATGTGGACCTCATGATTGACCAGTCCATTATACCATAGTATCCTGGAATTACTAAATCCACTCCCCCCCCCCCAAGAGTGAAAGAGCTGTTGTTATGTAATCCCAAGTGGTACAGAGTGAGTACACCATGTCTCAACGACATGAAATAAAACTTAATAGCATCAATGTACTTAGAAAATAACATAAAACTATATTTTTACCTTTTGTGAAGAACACAAGATTCCCATATAAGACCATCATGGGATTCCACTATCTTCTCCACCGACAGTTGATTCTGGCATATCAAAAAGCTTCTAGGTTTAACCCCCCCCCCCCCACCATATTATATAAGAATAGGATTTTCCATATATATCTCATAGGAAATTAATTTCTCCTCACATGAAATTAGATCATCCCCAAATGGAATGATATCCTCCATGAGTAGCATACTGGTGAAATTACCACATTATCTTTCAATGGTGCATTATTTCTTATACGAGAAACAGGTATACTACTTCCCCTTATTTCTCATAGGGAGTATGACTCACATAGGCTCCATTGGTCTCCAACCTCCACTTATATGGGAAGCACATACATGTAAACCCAAACCGCATGCCTCGATTCAATGGGATTCCATATCATGTATAAGCCCCAAATTTGAAAATAATGTGGGATTTGATTCAAATATAACTGTGATACATAGGAAGCCTCATTGGGGTCCAAACCCATCATCAAACACTATATACACATTAATACTAATATTCCACAGGGTTCAAAGTCATGATATAATCATTCCCCAACCCAAATACTACATCTCATATGGTTACCTTTGGAAGGATCCCATGTGTAAGCCCCATTCCATCCTTTCCTAATGATCTATTCGTGGAGCAAGTGTGCATACCACCTGAAATTAAACTACAAAAATATGTCATGTCATACAACCTTAAAATGTGACATCAAACTATGCTAGTTCTGATCCCCATCATCTAAACGGGGTATATAGGACTCCTCTTTAATGTCCAATCCCAACCAATGGTAAAAATAGGTTCCCATTCTAGGGATTCACCTTCACAATGTGACATCAACCATTTAGGGGACTCACCTATTCGATCCACCTTTATTAGGAATTATAATTTGTCCCCTGGTAATCCCTTATGGTTCTCACTTTTATAGATTCACCATCATGGTGTTCCATCTTCCCTTTATTGGGAAACACCTCATAGATCCACCTTCATAAGTCATTCTGATCCATACACCTGGTTAAACTTCACGGTGTTCCCTCTTAGGGATGTAAATTCATGGTGTGACATCTACCCACTATGGATTACACCTCCTAGATCCACCTTTATGATGAATTATGATCTATCCACCTAGTAAACAATAAAATTTCCCCCTTTTATGGATGAAGTTTAATTATGTTATATATTTCCTTTATGGGAAACACCACCTATATCATCCCCCACGGGGAATTCTAATCCACATGCTTTTTAAAATTTATAGTTTTCCCTCCAAGGGACAGACCTCCATGATCATCCTTTATAAAGCATTCTGATCAATCTCTTTATATCTTCGTAAGACGTTATGATTTAAATAAATCTTATAATCTAATACCACTATAAACATGGGATACATGGGGTAAAAGCCTTGGATAATATATGCCTATGAAAAAATCTAGCTCAAGATAATCATGGCATTCCTATGGTGAATTCCATAGAAGATATTCACCTTCAGAATTGTATAAATCTTGAACAACATGGGATACCTTGGGTTTCATACCTAATGTTTCCTCCATGAGATTACCTTATATGAGAAATAACATAGGTGACAAATTTTCCTAAATTATATTTATACCAAATATTCTCAACATTACTTCTATCTTAGTGGGATTTTTATTCTTTTCGAAGACCCCCATGAATTTCCAAACCTAAGGAGTGTAATTAATTGACGTCCATAATGAGATGGAATCAGGAATGAGTTCCTCAAACATGACTTAACTCAATGAGGGAGACTAAGACTATGTGACGAATTCCAATGAAGATTTCATAGAAGGAGGAACTGATATCCCATCATTTTGTTTCAATCAAGGAGTATCCATTTCTAATGAATATGATGAAAGATTCCAACCTTTAGAAAATATGAATGTTGGGAAACTAATTGTGATATTAGTGTGAATCAACATGGGGTTTTGTTCACTAATAAAAGTATTGGAAATAGAGTAAATTCATTATTAATAATATAAAAGGTTGTTTTAATGATGAATACGATAAAAATGATACAAATGGTTCACTATCCTCTTGGTAGTCACATGAATCTGTATAGGTCCATTAAATTGGTATCAAAGTAGGTTTACATAATTAAATCTAGTATTTTTTGAAGAAGGATAAGAATGTCATGGATGATCATACCTATTTTAATAGTATGTGGATTCATTTCATTGATGGAATGAACTATCATATTTGGAATTATAGAATGTTACCCTACCCTTTATCCATTGGCTATGATGTTCTTGAAATTGATTTATATTTTCTCATTACATATACATATTCTTCTAACATAACTTGTATATAAAGAATAATATAGGTAATTATAGGAGAGAAATTTATTCATCACCTTCATCCCTAACTAATATGAATTTATGATGGTTAAAGGAAATAGAGAAGTTAAAAGTTGTTGGGAATGTTAAAAAATATCATAAAAGTTTATTAAAAATTGGATAATTATAATTAAATACATATAGATTAATGTATGAATATATTTAGTTGGGTGAGGATGAATCTTATGGTGAGTTATTTCCAAGAGTTATTGACATTATAATCTATGTAATCTATTTCTGTGGGAAATTGTATGATTAATATTTTACTGAAAAGATTCCATGAGATCTTGTTGATTGATTTGATTCCAAGGTTTCATCCATAGAATATAGTGATCCAGGAACACCACCAATGATCTATATATTTTTCTCACGAAGTATTAAATGAGAAGATAAAATACTATCATGTACAATAGAAAGGATGATTAGGAAATCCCGTTTAATGATTTTATGAAAATATATTCATTTAAATAAGAAAATGAATAAGAAAGAGAATTTTACATTGATGTTTAAGTGTGTAAAAAATATGATGAATTCACATCTTTATTTTATGGAATGGTAAAATGAGGCGTAAGAATATATAATTCAATGTTACCATTAAATTTCTTTAAATATAGATCCATTATGCTTTTCATAGTAAATTATTAATTGATAAAAGCACAATAATATAGTGATGATGAAGATGCAAATCAATAAGTCCACTAAATAAGAAAATAGAAAAATAAATATCATTTATAAAAGGTAATAATTTGATTTTATGTAAATATTAATAAATAAACATTTTTTATAAGTGTGATAATGATAATGATAGTGAATTGGATGATGAAAATTGAAATGATGCTATTACTGAGAAGATTCATTTTGAAAACATAAATGATTATAATTTTACGAGTGATAGATGAAAAAATTTTGAGGAAGAAAAATAGGTCAATATTATTGATATTATTCATAAAATTGAATTTAATTAATCACTCTCAATGATTATTTATCTTTAAAAATAGAAAAATATGAAGAAGAAAGAATATCAATTAAAAAAAATAAAGAAATAACTCTTCAAGAAAAACAAATGTTCTTAAAAGTTTTGGATGGTAACAAAAATTTCTTTATGATGTGAAAAACCTCATCATAAAACATAATGAAAAGATACGGGGGATGGAGAATGAATTTGGCCTTGTACAAAGAATATTTGTTAAATTAGAATAGAGATAATTAAACATACAAAAAATGATTTTGGATTTGTGAAAAATGTATCAGAAGTTTAATTCTCTTATGTATATAAAATATCATCTATAGAGGTTAAAAACAAAGTTAAAAAGTACTGAACAATAATCATATTAATAGAAAAATTTATATAGATAAAAAAATCATGGAAAATATTATGAAATTTTAGGGGTATTTTTTTATGAAGGAAAATAGATTAAAAAATGAGACTCTATTAAGTATGAGATAATGTGTAATATTTCAAATTAAAATTAAGGAGTTAACAAAGATTTTAATTCACAATAAGAACCCAAGGGGAATATTGTACAACATGATTTAAAATAGATTTATAGTTATTGATATCACACATGGTATAAAGGAAAAAATGCACTATATGAACATTTATAGCATTCTGTGGGCTTTGGACATAAAGAGAAAATGAGATTGTTCAGTATTCAATTTATAATGAATCCAAGAGGTATTAAAGGTCTATTTTGAGTGAATTTAGTCTACATAGAGATGAAAACCTGAAAAACGATGTTTGATGAATGAAAATATATTTCAATAATTAAAGTATTTTTGAAAGATGTGATCATTTTAGAAAACATGATAAATAATTTTTTTAATGCCACCAACTGAAAAATATTATATAGAAATCATAAATTTCATGGGTGAATAAATAAAATATTATAAATAAATACTAATTATTTGGAATTTCTCTCCTATCCAAAAAAACTACAATGACCACGATATTGGATAATGGGTGTTCTTAAAAATTTACTAGAGATTTGAAATTGTTAAAAAAATATATAGGACTATAATTATGGGATGGTAATATTTTGAAATTATGACTCCCTTAGAATCAAAGGAATTATATCTTCTATCATTGGTAAAGAAAAATAAAAAACCTTGAGTAAAAGGATCCAAACATAAACATTACAAAATGTTGAATAAATTCAATAATTTTACTTTCTTTCACATTGATAACCTCTTCATGTTTATATATTTAGATAATTATTCCATAATTTATAACCAAAAAAATCATCAAAATACATAGTGGACACTTATGAATAGTGGTTATTTATTTCCTAATATAATAATTTTAAAATAATGCATGATATATTTTATGAAGACTCTTTAAAACATTCAACATGAATTCTTTTAGTCCCATAATCAACCTTAATTTATATAAAAAACATAAAAAAACACAGGATGATAAAAAAAATCTTAGAAAATAGATATATAATGAAGAAAATAATAACCCATTGAAAAAAAATTAATACTCATAAAAAACATTCTTGAAAACATAATATTTTTCCTAAGAATTGAAATATTATTATTTAATAAGTATCATTTACATTAAATTTTAAAAACAATTGATTCCCTTGAATACTCATTATAAACCTTGAAAATTAAAGTATGAATCATGGGACATCATAACATTAAACCCTTAAAATACCCTTAAAGGACCCTTATATATTTGAATAATCATACGTCCAACATTAAATTTTATTCTATAGATAATATAATTATTACACAATGCATTGTAGTGGTATCTAGGCACACCAATCATTTAAGCTATAATTGGATCACCCCACACTATTTGGTCACACAAATCATTTATAATGTATAATAACCACAACATGAAATAAAACATTTAAATATTTGAAAAAATCTTCTAAAATCATATGAATGTCACTTTAAAAATATTTAAATACCATTTTATTTCAAAAAAAATATTTACAAAACAAAATAAACCTTTATTTTGAAAATCCATAACCAATACCAAAATACAAAAAATGGGAAAGAATTTGTTTTCATTTAATTAAACATGAAATCATTCAAATTAATAAAATAATTAAATAATGGTTGTGGTGGTGTAAAATAAATTTTCCAAATGTATGTTAAGAATAGAACAATCCTTTTTTGATTGGTGAAATCATTCCATATAAAACACCAGAAAATTTTATTCTTTTTTGAAATAATTTAAATAGAATTCAAAATAGACATAAAATACCCTTTACAAAACTTTTATATCCATATAAATTAATATGTATAATAATATAAACAATATTGAAATGAAAGGATTAAATATTTAAACATTCAAAGAATCCCATACAATGTTGAACATTTAAATCAAAAGCACCATGAATGAATAAAATTTAACAAATCATTAAATAACATGATAATTGTTAAAATATGGATATATATTGTCAAGGTGTCTTTATATACTCCTTATAAAAGAATAAAGGGTAATATAAATACCAAATGTCTCAATGAATTGATATTGAGAAGAAATCCATTACCTTAAATTTGAGTCATCACGTGGGTCATCATCTTCCAAAATAACAAAAATATTTTAATTATATACATTCTTAAGAACCTTTTTAAATTATTTCATTACATTTATTTTACTTTTTATAATGTTGTAAACAATAACATAAACAATTCTATTTATGTTGGGTGTTTTGACCATATTCAGTTTATGGGTAAAAAGGAATTTGGTATGTTAACTATGGTCAAATGAGTCATTATATAAAAATTTACATAATAATAATCATTAAAAAAATTATCATATTTATAAATAAATAATATTTTTAGAACCAATCATGAAAACAGTTATTAAAGGAATCAATGATATAAGGAGGGAGATGGTAGGCCATACGTACGCATGAGTAACATTACAATTTTTGAATGATCATTATATAAAGAAGGTAGGTAACACTTATATTTACATAATTAAAAATATATCACAAATAACATATTATTTAATCATATATATTTTCATTTATAATTATTTTTATGTAAATGGAATCACATCACATCGAGGAGGTGGTAGTCCACACGTCGACGAATGATGTTATCACTTTTTGTGTGTGTGTAAAAATGTGTTACAAAAATGATATATTGTGTTTACATAAAGAAAATTAAATCATGAATATCATATGGATTTTATGTATGGTACATATGTTTTATTAAACTCGTCTTCAATACAGTCTATGTATTTTATGAATGTACCAGATTGCTTTAATGAGGCGATAGTCTAGACGTCTACAAACGATGATAACATATTTACAAAAAATGGAAATAATAGAGGAATGTGTTATATAAAAAAAATATAGAACAATTAAGATATTCAAAATATTTTATATATCATATAGAAATAGTGTTCCATTAATAATTTCAAACCATAAGATGTGGTAAATAAAAAACAACATCATTTTTTGAGATAGTTTTACACCGTACACAAAAAGGGTAGGTTCATTTCCCATTAAATGGAAGTGTTTGTAAATTAAGGTCATGCCATTATGGTTTAGTAACTTGTAAAGCTAATTTTCCTCTTAATCGCTTTAAATAAATTTAATTAATTTCACTAATATTTTAAGTAAAAAAATAATTTGTCCTTGTTAGAAATTATATATTATTTTAATTAAAAATAGGGAATCCATTTTTCCAAACTCCAATCATACAATTGGTAGAAACTATTTTAAATTCAAAACCATAGATGGGGTGATAAAGCATGTTTTTAAAGTAAAAATACTCAAAAATTTTCTATGTTTTAATATGTAAATTCAATGTGAAATTGTTTCTAATGAAATAAAATTGATTACATGATAAAAAATTGATCTAATTATACTTTAAAATAAAATAATAAATAATTTAACTATATAAATAATTAGATTAAAAGTAGTTTTCAAATAAATTTTAGTATAATTTTCTATTCATCTGAAAATGAAACTCCATAGAAAAGTACCAAAAAGTATCCCTAAACTAATTTTTTTTATTTTCAGTAAAAAATAATTCTTCTGTCATAGAAAAATTATTAATGTGTCAAAATTCATATTTAAAATTTGTTCTCCATTAAAAGGTGGTAAAACTATCTCTAAAAAACATAGTGATTTTTATACTTAAAAATATATTTATTCTTATATTAAGACTATCAAAATATATTGGATGAATGTAAAAACATTTATTTAACATGTGTAAACATAATATATTTATTCATATTCATTACAATCAAACCAACTATTAGGCTATAACTAAAAAAACTAATAATATATTAAATTTTGGTATAACTCAGTCATGCATGCAATGTATGATTTCTGAGAAGCTCTTTGTTGTGGTTCTATATAATCTCAGAAATAGAATTCCTTTTATGGTAAAATTGTTATTTGATTCAAAAATATTAATAATTATAAGAAATAATTATTCTATAATTACTTGGGATGTTACACCCTTCCCCAGTTTTTGAAATTTTAGAATTGTATTCACTAATAAAATAATTGGGTATTTTTTCACCATATTATTTTCATAATCCTATGTTGCCTCTTAAATCATATGAGTTTTCAAAAAAAACTATAACATGATAAATCACCTTATTCCACTACAATTTCACTACACAGTTAAGAACTCGATCTATTTGTTCTTCATAATATAGATTATCTTCCATTTAAACTACTTCATGGCTCAAAATATGTGAATAATTGGGTACATACTCCCTTAACATATAAACATGAAATACATCATGTACATGGGAAAAAGTTAGTTGTAAATCCACTCAGTTGGAAACTGATCCATATTTATTTTGGATTTCATATTTTCCAATGAATGGTTGAATCAAATTCCCCTTAATACCAAAATGTATCAAACTTTTTAATGGAGAAACTTTTAAAAATACATGATCACCCACATTAAATGACTGATCATTCCACTGGTTACATACAAAAGAATTCATCCTACTCTGAGCTACCCACATGTTTTTCTAAATCACTTGAACATTTTTCTGACATTTCCTCTACAAAATCCATTCCTATTATCTTCTTTCCCCACATAATCCAAAAAATATGGTGTTTGAAACTACTTTCTATATAATGCCTCAAATGGTTCCATTTGTAAAATGGAATGAAAACTGTAATTATAAGAAATCAAAATAAAATAAAAAATCCAATACAAGCATCCCTGATAATCCATTGAGTAAGAATTAATAATATCCTCTATGGTTTGATTCATGTTCATATACTTTCTATTTATTGAGAATGAGAATCCATAATCAAATTTTATTCAGTACCCAAAGACTAATGATGTCCCTTCAATAAAATCAATATGAACCTTGGATAATGACTAATACAATGGATGGAGTAACTCCATATAATCTAATAATCACATTTTCATAAAATATAGAGAGATTTTCTAATGATATTGTATCTTGAATGGAATGAAAATATGTATATTTAGGTAATTGATAAAAAATAACCAAAATTGAATTATTACAATGAGAATTGTTTAGAAATCCTTCCCGGAAATCCATTTATATATTCTCCCATTTCCACTATGGTATTGTAAATGGTTGAAAATACCCTTTGGTAACTTTTTCTATTAATTAACCTTATGAAAAGTCAATCACTTCATGATAAATTTAGTAATATCTCTTTTCATTTTATCCCACTTGTAAAACTCTTGATTGTATATATACTACTTATTATTTCCTGTATGAATAGTAAAAGAATATCTGTAAAGTTTAGTAAACAATTCATTCAACGACTGTGACTCACAATGCACATAGAATATTTCTCCAAACCATAAAAATCCTTCTTCATCAATACAAAAATTAGAAAATTTACCATTCTAAACTGATTCAATCATTTCACATAATGACCAATCAACCTTTTTAGAACTCCTAATTATTTTTTAAAAAGTCGACTACACTAAAACCTAAAACTAAATAGAGGATATACCATTATCCAAAACTTTTAGCCAAAATTTATCAAATCATTAACAAAAATGTAACATTATAAACGTTGCATTGTTAATGTAGCATTACTATTTTGACGTAAGGCATCAACCAAATTTTTTCTTTTCATGGATGATAATGAATTATTCAATAATAATAATTGATTAAATCCATCCATCTTCCCTATCTCATGTCCAATTATTTCTATGTGAAAATGTTTATGATCAGTATATATTTAACAATTTATTTCATAAAAATGATTCCCCCAAATTTTTAATGAAAAATTAAAAAATAATTCTAAATATTTAGTAGGGTAATTTAACTCATGAGGTATCAACTGATGTGAAGCACAAGCATTTAACTAATCACTATACATTAGTATAAAACCATGTCCTTTCAACAAAGCATTACTATAAATGATAAAATCACTAATTATAAAAGGAAAATCCAAACTAACATCCTTTACCATTATTATTTTTAGTTCTTGAAAATAATCATGACATTCCTTTTTCTAGAAGACGTTAATGAATTTTCAAGTTTACATAGTCAGTGGGATAGACAACTCAGCAATGTTTTCAACAAACAACTTATAGTAACCACGTAATCCATGAAAATTTTGAATTATATATATATTTTTGGTTCATTGATATTTTTAATCAACCTCCATTTAAGAAAGATCAATAGTAAATCCATATTTAGGAACAATGTGATCATGAAATGATATTTGTTGTAACCAAATTTCACACATGATAAATTTTTCATACAGTTTATTTTCTTTTAAGGTTTTTGAAAAGACTTTAGATCCTTTTAATGTTCCTATTTTTTATATAAAATACTAAAATGTAATCAATAAACACAACCAAAAATATACTTAAGAACTCATGAAAAATTCTATTAATGTGATCAATGAATACAAAAGTTTCATTAGATAACCTAAAAACATAACAAAAAATACATAGTGTCCATACCTAGTTCGAAACACATTCTTCAAAATGACAGCTTCCATTCCTTTTAACTGATGCTACCCTGTACACAGGTCATATTTTGAAAAATACTATTCTTCCTAGAGATGATCAAACAAATCATCATTTTGAGGTAAATGATAGTTATTATTAATAGTGATTTTATTTTAGGATCTATAGTCAATTCAATGTCTCATTGATCCATTTTTATTTTGAAAAAAAATAGGATCACCACATGGTGTTGTTATAGGATGGATGAAACCATTATCTCATAAATCCTGCAATTTTATTTCCAACTATAAAGGATCCAATTGATTCATTCGATAAGGGGGTTTAGAAATAATATTAGCATCAGTTACTAGGTCAATAGTAAAATCAACCTCTCGATTAGGAGTAACACAAGAAATATCATTCAAAAAAACATATATTTATTTATTTACTATCGGAAAATCACTTATTTGAAAAATTTATTTATTTTCAACAATTTTAGATTGTTAATTTTTAAATCCATCTCTAATATATTTTTCATCTTCTTGGTAAGATACAAAATGTATGAAATCATTGGAAATAACATTCTTAGCACTACAATCTATCATATATTGACTAGCTAAATTCCAATCCATACCAAGAATGATATCAAACCCTAAGATGGCGAGTTTGACAATATTTGTCATAAATCCCATATAACTGATAACAAGAGGATGATTACTATAAATATTGTTTTCTTTGATAGTTTCTCCTTTTTTTTACCAAAAGTTCTATCTAACTTTCATTATGTAAGATTTTAATTATTCAAGAAAAGTTTCCATAAATAAAAGAATAAAAATAACCATAATGGAACATGGTATTGGAATAATTCCAAAAAATAAATAGCATTCCTATCAACACTTCATTTTATGTCCCAATATCAACTTTAGTCAAATAAAATGACTTAGCTACAACTTTCAATTTCTGATCATGAATATTTCCATCCTATGCAACTATCATATAACATGAATTAACATAATTAAACAACTCATTATATTTAAAACATCTTTCCATCAGATGTCTATCGATTACCAGATTATTTGATTCCTCAGGATCCTTTTCCTTGCATTATCAGACCATGTGGACAAACTTTCCACATCGGTAACAGTTCCTTTTATTCATAATAAATTCTCAATGTTGATTCATACCACACTTAGTACAAGATTAGAAATTCATTTTCATTTCTATATATTTCATTGTTGAATATTTCCCCAACTTATTCCATTTTTACTGCTTCATTAATTCATCATCATGAGGCACATAAGTGTCAGAAAACTAAATCTTAACATTTTCATCACAATAGAAAAAATTCACATATATTGTATATTATCATGTGGACAAATCTCTTTGTATAATTGGTTTTGATACTGATTAAAACTTATTAACATTTCTATTAGTATCCTGAATAAAATATGGAACATAACAAGAAAGTCTTGTGATATTATTTTTATATACAATTGTAGAATCTTTATCTTTTTTCCTGAATTCAATAAATTTATTTTCCATTCAAAGATGAAAAACAATAGGGAAATAATTTAGAAGGAAAATTTCCTTGAATGTTTCCAATTCCATGGAAACATAATCATATTTTTATATAGTATTATTAACCAAAGAACACCATCGATCATCTTCACCTATAAATTGATAAATATCAAGGGATAAATTTAAACATCTCAATCATCCAATTAATTAAAATATCATTTCTAGACAATTGATCCAACCTTCTGCTACCACTAGGTCAGATGATCTTTTGTATTATGTGGGATGCTTCCTAATTAAATTATCCATAAAACAAATTTTTCTTTTTGGTAGATCTGGATCCTCTATCATGGATACCACCACCATTTATCATCAATTTCAACTAACCCATCACTCTAACAAACTATTCTGTTTTGATTCTGACCATCTCAAGATATTGATTTGGAAGGATATTTTCTTCCCAATTCCTTCAGATTACTTCTTCCCTATTTTCTCTGTAGAAACAAATTCTAGAAAGAAATGATTTAAATGAATAAACACGGTAATCCTCAAATTCTATAACATTTTAACATGACTATATGGTAAAATATTCTATGGGAAAGTAATTAATATTACCCTAACCTCTAATATAATATAAACTAGCATTTATTACAAACTATAAGGACCCATCCTTAAACATTACATAATATTATTTTATACCAATAATTTAATGTTATTTCACAGTGAATAATTTTACAGGTTTAGAGATTTAGATAATTTAACCATAACATATAAACATAAAATTATAAAAATAAAAAGTAGAAACTTCTGAGATGTTTCTTTTTTTCCATAATCTAAAACTTTTAAAATAATTCATTATCTCTTTTAAGATGACTCTTCACTATATTTAACATTATTTCTTTCATTCACTCAATCACCATAATGTCCTCCAATAAAAACTATAAAACATGGGATGAGAAAAAAACATAGTAAGGGATATAAAAAACCATTATCCCATTGACAAATATTAATACTCATGAAAAACAATTCTTGGAAACATAGTATGTTACCTAAAAAATTAAATATCATTGTTTTATAACTATTATTTACATTACGTTCTTAAAAGACGCATGAAAACATATTAACAATATAGTAAATTCATATAGGTACCTTGGGACATCATCACATTGAACCCTTATAGAACCCTTATAGATCCATTATAGATGGTACTAAACATATGACTAATGTAAAATATAATTTTATGGAGATTGTATTCATTACCCTTTGCATTAGAGTGATCTCTAGGTGAAACTATCATTTAAGGTATAATGGGCTCACTCAGTTCTATCTAGAAGAACCTATTAGTTAGAATGTCCAAGAACCAATAAATAAAATAAAACATTTCATCATTGGAAAATCTATTTTAAACTCATGATAAAATCACTTCGAGATATTAAAATACCATTTTCATTAAATGTCCCATTTCTAATAAAAAATACGAATTTTATCTAGAAAACCATTTTATATATGAAAATACCCAAAAAGGAAAGAAGGTTTTTTCATTTAAATAAACATACAAATATTTTTTAAAAAAAATAAGAAATTAAAATAATGTCCATGAAAATAATAATTCATTGTTGTCGTGTATGATAAGAATAGAATATACCTCCTGTCATTTGTCAAAACGTTCTGTATAAAACATTTAAACATATTATTTTTTTGAAAAAAAATAAATGGAATTCAATATAGAAATTAACTTTTCATTATATCCAATTTTATATCTGTATATATAAGTTTGCATAATAAAATCCAGATTATTGGAAGGAAATAATTAAGTCTTTAAACATTCAAAGCATCCCATATTAATATTAACATTTAAATCAAATGTACCAAGAAATAATAACATTAAAAAAACATTAAATAATAATTTAATTGATATAATATGGATATAGATTGTCAACTAGCTAGTATAATAACCTTATAAAATAATAATGGTTCATATCATTATGAAATGTCTTATTGATAGGAAATTGAGACGAAATTACTTACCTTGAGTCTGACCCATCACATGGGTATTTATTTTCATAAATAATAACCTTATTTTAATTATATACATGGTTGATAACATTTTCAATTTTATCATTACATTTATTTCATTTATTATAATTTTTTAAACTTGTACGTAAATAATTAAATTTTGGTTTGGTTTTTTGACCCTATTTGGTTTTGTGTCCAAAATGACTTTGATAGGTAACCTATAGTCAAAGGGGTTATTGTATAAACAACTCCAGAATTTTAATCCAAACATAATTATCATATATATAGAGAAATACAATTCATAAATCCAATCATTAATGACGATTATGAAAAATGAACCAATATTACAATCATGTAGATGGTAGCCCGTATGTACGCATGAGTAACGTTCCCACTTTTCAATGGACATTTTAGAAAGAAGGTAAGTAGCACATATCATTCCATAATAACCATTATATACTAAATCCCATATTATTTAACCATATATACATACATATATAATTTTTGTGACATAAATGGAATCACAACATGTTGAGGAGGCGGTAGTCCACACATTCACAAATGATGCTATAACTTTTTTAATGTGTGAAAAGGTGATAAAGAAAAATAAATATTGTATTTAAAGAAAGGAAATTAGGTTATTAATTTCATATATATATTATCTATTTCACATATTCTTAATTAAACTCATACCTAATTTATTATATTTAGTGTGTTAATGTTTCACATCTCTTTGAGGACATGACTGTCCAAACGTCAACAAACGATGATATCATATTTATACATTATTGAAAACATGGAGTTTTGTGTTAAATAAAAAATAAAAAGGAGAAATGAATTTTAAATATTATATATATATCATATAAAAATATATTTCCAATCATTATTCCTAATCATGAGATGTGATAATGGAAAAAATGAACAATATCATTTTTTGAGGTGGTAGTTCATCGTAAACATAAGGGGTATCCATGTTACCCATTAGATAAAAGTGATTTTATGTTCAGGTATAACCCATATAATAACAAAATATTGTTTTAATTAGTATACTAGTATTTTTATATAGTAATTTAATAAACATATTTGAGATGGTGGTGAAAGAAAAATAAAACTAAAGATCTTGAGGAAGGATGTTACCTATTTTTTGGGAAAATTGTTTTGTTTATCACCAAATGAAATAATTGGACAGATTTATTCTTAAGGTTAGGATTATAGGTTTAGTGGGGTTATTCTTAGGAGCTATTTTTATTAACCTTGGTTGATAAAAATAGGATTTAGAGGTGTGTGGTAGTGGGAGGTGTTGGTGCCTTTTTATAGTGGAGGAGTGGTGTTCTTATAAACTTTTGGATAGAGAATTTCACCCATGTTATTCCTATGATAGGTGCCTCAAATATTGGACCCAATTAAATTAGAGGGAGTATAGTGTATAAATATGGCTATAAAATTGATTTCTAAAAATTTCTAGGTTACCATGGATCATAAGATTAAGGTTTAGTATCCTGTTAAGCTAATTTTTTTTAATGAATGTAATTTATTTTAATCACTTTAACTAATATTTTTGTTCAATTTTTTTTAATTATTATAAATCATAAATTATTTTGATACAAAAAATAGAAACCATTTTTTAAAATTTTAATCTTATAATTGGAAGAAATTAATTTAAATTAAATCTCATAAATTAGAGGACAAAGCGGGGTTTTAAAGAAAAAATATTCAAATGGTTTCTATGTTTTTATATGTAAATTCATTATGAAATAATTTAAAATAACTTAAATCAGTTTATATTATATAAAAATGATCTTAATATAGTTCAAAAATAATTAAAAATATAATTTAACTGTATACAATAATTAGACTAAAAATCATTTTTTAACTAAAATACAATATTATTCTCATCAAAAAATAAAACTTCATAGAAAAATAACAAAAATTTACCCAATACTAATTTCTATGCACCTCATTAAAAAAAAGTTTATTTTATAGTATAAAATTTATAAATGTGTTAGAAATTATATTCAAAATTGGGTCGCCATTAAATTTAGGTAAAACCACATTTTAAAAAACTATAGAGTTATTTATGCTTAAAATTGGATTTATCTTATTTTAAGCATATCAAACTTCTTGGGGGAATGTAAAAACATTTAATAAACATGTTTAAACATTATATAGTTATTATTATTTATTCACATCAACGCAACATCTAATAAATAACTAACACAAAAAATAATAATTTTTAAAATATATTATCTTTCAGTATAACTAAGTCTTTCGTGAAAAGTAAGATTTCACAGAAACTCATTGTTGTCTGTCGGGATTGCTATCAAAAAAAGAATCTATTTTAAGGTTAAATTACTATTTAAAAAATAAATATTAATAAATATTATGAATTATTGTTCTATAATTACCTAGGATGTTACAAGAGGTTTCATATTTGTTGATGGAATGAAACACAACATGCGGACTGTTTCAAATAAAATTGATGAAGGATAAAAAATAGTTTCCAGAAGAGATGGTTTTGTTATTAAAATTATTAATGATGTAAATTCTATAAAAAGATTAAAATGAATCCATGGTATTCTGTTTCATTTTTAATATCATAGAGTGCATGATATCTAAGCCAAATGGAATAAAGTCAATAATGGAATCAAATGACTAGACACATGTGCCAGAGGAATATGAACATGATAAAAAAGAGAGGAAATATTAGCGATATAATTGATACTATAATAAGAAGATAGTGTTATTGTTCAATTCTCTAGAATGGTAATATTCCAAACACGTCACATAGTACGATTTAAATACATTCAATTCATCCCATGGAGCATATAAACTCATATATTTGGGGGCCCATGAAAATAAAATCAATCAATGGGGACATGTATTTTATTACCACTAATTATGATTTCACTATGATTAAATTTATTATATTTTTGAATCACAAATTGGAGTCTTTCAATATGTTCAAGTGTTTCTTGAAATCGATAGAAAACAACGATTATATTCCATAAAGAGTAGTCAAAATAATAATTATGTGTAATGAAAAAATGAGAATATAAATTTTTATCATGATAAATATAGAATTAAGGATTAAAATATTGAACCATACACATAACAAAAATTTATTTTTTTTATATATAAAAGAATATTTTTTTAGATAGATCGAACAAAACATACCGAACATGATACATCAAGATTATTTTAGAGACATGGCATTAGAGAATTGGTTTAGAATTATAAATAATATTTCTATAGAAAAAAATATTATATGACTTCATATTGAATGTAATACAATGATACCACCATGTTGGAATTAATTAATTCTATTTGAAATCCCTTGTATTGTCATGATCATGTATGATAATATAATAAAATTTTATCAAAGTTTTAATAATGGTTGAATCATTGGGTAAACTCTTAATAATAGAGGATGGAATATTTTTTATTATATATATATGTGAATGGTCATGAATATTATGATAGAAACATTTCATAGGTAGATATAGGTATAAGAGGGAGTGAAGATAATTATATTTTAGGTAAAAAAACATTATAATGTTTCTAACATATGTGATGATATAGAAACTATATAGGATGGAGATATAGATTTATACATTTGTAATTATGAGGGAAACGTCAACTTTTCTAATTTATGATATATAAAGAATTTGGGGGCCTAGAATATCATTATAGATCATATAAAAAAGGTTCAAATATGAAGAACATTGAGGATAGTTTCACATACCTATTTGTTCTCATAGATTGATCTATGAGCTCTAAATGAATTTTTAGAGCCTCAATAATGGATTTATTTAATGAATAAATAAGAGAATAAAATTGTGAAAAATCTGACATGAAATTTGTTCCCAGACTAGAAGATAAAAAATATAATTAGAAATATGAGGGTTTTCCGAAATAAGGTGATTGAAATATGTAATGTAGTATGAAACTAGGAAAAATTGGTTTAAAAGGGTTACCCATGAGTTAAAGGAGTTGATTTTGATTTTAAATTTTCCCCAATAGTAATAAATGAAACTATTTAAATTATTCTTTATATTTTTACATAATAGATAAATAAATAAGATATTCTAAATGGATTTAATGTATTCTCATCACATTATGGATCCAGAATACGATATATATATTTAGAAACCATGTCGATTCTTGTTAGTTTAAGAAGAAAACTATTTTTTCAAGTTGAATAATGCATTGAATGTGCTAAATAAACTTCTAGTATCATGGTATTATATGATGGATACATTGTATAAAATACTAATGTTTTAAAAATTAAGAGAATAACTCAATAATCACATAAAATAAAATCAATAATATTCTATTTTTATGATTGTATATAATGATGATATCATACAAACTACAAATAATGATGGAAGATTTGAAGTATTTCCCAAATAAATGAATATGTTATCTAAAATGCTCATATATGGAGAATTAGGTATATTCATTTCTTTAGAATTTATCATGACAAGTACCAAATTTTCTTAACGTAAGAAAAATATGTCGTGGAATTACTCAATAGTTTTCTTCGATAATTCAGAACCAACATCCAAACCTCTCTCAAGGGGAATGAATCTTTCTATGGATGAAAATGGAAGTAATATTTCCAATAAAGAAATTAGTAAATTTATTGTAATCCTTCTATACATAACTTCTTCTAGAAGAGACATGGTTTGTGTAGTTACCCTTTATAATGTTGAATCTATTTTTTAGAGAGATTATTATTGGTTTGGCTGTGTCGATGAAGGAAGATAAAAAACTATTGGAATTTTCATTATGGGAAAAATATGTTTACATTGGAACCAAAAATAACAATTTTAGAAAAAATTAAATATTTATAATCATGATATGTAGAATCCATTCAATATATAACACTATTAATGTTGTTACTGAAAAATATAAAATATTTATTCGTTGACGTAAATAAGTCCTTCTATTGGGATATAATAATAAAATTGAAGTCAATATCACCATGTATCTAGTGAAACATTCTCGATATAAGTACATTGATATAAATGTAACTTTATTAAGAAAATAGTTTAACAAATAATAAAATTATGGGTTTTATTACTAAAATGGAGTATTTTTATGATATCTTCAATAAACCATTGTCAAATTAAAAAATCCCACAGCTGAGGTTGGATATGGGAATTAAAAATCACTCCTTTAATGACTATTTTATTTGATCTCCATCTACTCTCCAATCTTGTATTTGGAACTTGATTGTCAAAGTGGTACAAATAAGGAAATATCGATTGATAAGTTTATTAAAAATTTCGGGAGAGAATAAATTTATTGGGGTTCATAAATAGGTTAAGGTAAGATGTATGAATTTTTGATCTATTTTAATAGATTTTTGATGGGGATACAAGAACATGTTGATGTATTTTTTGGTTTTTGATGATGATTTTTTGATATGAGAGAGAAGTTTAGAATGGTTACTAATAAATTCATTACGAAAATAATGGTATTATTGTTAATTGATTATGGTTTAATATATCGATTTCACTAGCACAGGCTTATAATTCTTGAATATTGATCCAAATCATGGGTTTTAGAGGGATGGTGAAATAGACTCCTTTCTGGAAATCAATATATATAGTGGGAAATTTTTTATACCAAGAGGTTTTGAGTTATGATTGATAAGAAAGAAGAATTTCTTAGTGTTTTATTTTGTTTTCAATGGATATTCTTATAAAAATATTATTAATTATAAATAAATTATCTAGAAGTAATGTTTTATATAGAGAAGTATCCATCAAGATTTTAAATATGACTGGATCAATTCTAATCGACTAATATTGTAAAAATAAGGATGGAACCAAATTCTTGTACAAATGTATTCATAGTTCCATCAGATATATATATTCAAAAAAATAAGTGGATTATTTTCTATTAGTCAATATATAAAAAACCATTATTACATTTTTGTATTTATGATTCAATATATTTTTGTTAAAAGTGAATAATTGATGGAGTATGGGGATTCCATACATTTTTTACCATATAGAGAGTAGTTTATTGGGATATTTCGATTGGGAAAGCCTAATGAAGGTTTTTTCAATTCATTGTAGATATGATGGTTTTTATTCCACTATAAAATCATTTCTCAATAGAGGCCACCAGAAAAACTATGTTAGTAATTTATTAGTTGGATTTATAGTAATTTCATTAGATATAAGATTCAAAGAAAACTCATAAAATAGAGGCATTGAATAATAGTCATCATAAATGTTTTATATTTAATGTATATAAAAATGGGTTTTGGATAGAGTAATTATATAACCCCATCAGAAATATGAATTTTTAAGGTCACCAGTCACAGAAGATCCTATGAATACATATCAGAAATATAATTACTAGAAAAATTAATTCCTTAAATGAAGTACTAAATGAAGGGTTGAGGATCATTTCAATGTATTTTTTCATGTACTAAATTGTGATGGTGTTGAGCTATATGATCAATGACTCAACAATCAAAATGTGTAAAAAATGATTTTAGTCAACATTTCAAGTATTTTTTAGGATCATTGACATTGATATTTGAGGAATTATGAAAAGATTATTGTTGAATAAAATTTACTTAGAGGTTTTATGGTGTTCAGTTGAAGAAAGAAACAATAAGGGAATTATAATTTATAGTGGGATATTTAAATTTATGGTCACACTCCACCATCAATTTTCAACAAAATTATACCTATATAAATGGGATGGGTATAATTTTGAAGTATATCTTTCTTAGATTACTCTTTTTAATAAGTGACTTATTAGAAACAATGAAAAAATTGTTATACCATTTTCTCAACAACTAGACCAAGAAATACTGGGAGAAGAATATTGAATAAAGTATACCAAATGACAAGTTCCATATAAAGAGGTTTCATGCAATGGTGTAATAGAAAAAGTGGTTTCGGATAGAGTTGTACTAAATAGAATAAAAGTATAATGAAATATCTTATTGAGAGGCAGTAGATGAAGATGTTATCAGATGGAATACTAAATAAATTGATAATCTGATAGAATTCTGTTATCATTATTTTGAGATAAATTTAAAAATAAGAATAATATCTTCTTGAAATTAATCAGTGAAGTATTCTAGATGCATATTAATGATGTATTTAAGATAATTAGTGAGGGATAATTTTGTTGTATCAAAACATTTTTTACCATATTATCAGTGTGAGGAGAAAATGAATGCTCAAATGAAGATAGATCTATGATAGTGAGAGTTATGTTCTTAATAGTATAAACCATAATGGATATTTTTTCACTAGATGTGTTGTCTAATATTATATTCAAACCATTAAAAGGATAACTAATTCTTATTGAGTGATGAACATTAAAAAGTTTCATCATATGGGTGTAAATATGTTTTTTTAGTGTAGATAATATCTATAACTAAAGGTGGTTGTTTTGTAAATAAGAATAAATTAAAAATGGGGCCACTAATTTCCCACCTCTCTCAATGTTCACCTAGATCAAGATAGTTATTTTCCCTCTCAATGTGATTATTATCTACTGCCTAACATTCTCTATAAAAAATAATCATCAAAATTACTTGAAATATATTCTAACAAAAAAATTGAATTATGTTATTATAAATATAATACTGAAATGATATTATACTAATGGTATAGCCATGATATATCTCTCTCCCATAAATGCAAATAATTAAAATTTCAACATTTTTACGTGTAGACAACCACTAACAACAATGTTGAATATTTCGTTTCATCACCTAAAATCATGGATGTATCAATATATATATATATATTGAAAAATTATATTATCTATGGTTATATTTTTATTTTTCAAACATAAATTACTCTTTTCATTGATAATATTTATAATAACTGATCAGTATAAAATTGGCCTCCTAAAATGATCATACTAAGAGGAAAAAAATTTAATCAATGCGATAAAAAACTTTTTATCTTAAATTTTTTATCAAACAATTCGAATTTTTTATTTATCAAATTTATAATTGAATACTACCATTATACTTCCAGATTTATGATATTATAATAAAATCACTTTTATAGTTATATATTGGTTATAACATGTTCTCCTTTGGGTCGGATTAACAAATAAGAAGAACCATGAAATAAATCATTATGAATGATCATTAGAGACATATTATTAATAGAATAATATGATATAAATATGTAAATATTTTTTATTACAATGGTAATATTGATTTTTCATTCATTACATTGTGACCACCTTTTTTTGTTAAAATTAAAAAAAACATGAACATCAATGATTCAAAATTCATGAAAAATAACAAAAACACTCTTAGAATGGATTTAAATATTTATAAATCATTATGTAACATCTATTCTAGTACATTATAATTCATTTGAAATCAGAACATTCCATCAATATATGGATTTGACATTTATATTACAAACTTCATATGAAATGATCGAAATTACTATTATCCAATGACAAAATTAAATAATAAAAAATTATAAAATTATAATAAATTAATATAATTGAAGAGTATAAAATTTAATATTTGGGAATATTTTTATGTAATATATTATTAAGATTATTTCTTTTATTATACATTTTATTAAGTAACATACAAGGATATTGAGAATAATGGTAAGGGTTTTTGAAAACTGGACTCGCTTTTGGTGACGTATAAGACCTATTCCTGAACATAATTGTACTATGATTTATTTGTTCAAACATTATGTGTTATTATGTAGATATATATCTTTATATCTAGGTAAAATGGAATTTTTATTTCAATACTTTTTTATGATTAATTTTTTCTCACATGAAATTATATGGTTGTTATGAAAATTTCTCTTCCCATTTAAATATTATTTTTCATCCATATCTATATTATTTGATTCGATAATTTTATCTTTTATAATTTCTAAATCCAAATATGTATTACCACTATTGATTTTCATATTTTCCATCACATCGATACAAGAAAATCCATTATAAGTTTTATGATGTGCGAATTCACATTGATATTTTAAACTATCGATGGTCCTTCCATCCATGATAGGATACTTTATCATGCACTAACTATTTTCTCTAAAAAATCATTAATAATTATTTATGCCGCTATTGTTGATATTTCATTCCAAATAATTTATTGATATTATTTTATTTCATCATATGGGTTACATCTTTCTAAAGTGTATTATAACATCATTTTATTTGATAATGTTAAATGTGTTTTATGAAAACTGCTTTTATGATTTTTATTCCATTAACCAGCATACCTAAAATATATTTATTTAATTTTGAGCATTTTTTAAATGATTCACACTCTAAATTCCCCTATGGTGTACTCATTTTGGTTTATTGAATATATGGTATTAGTTGATCTATCTATTGTGCTGATTTTAGATGATACCATTTGGGAATGTTAGGGAACACATTTTTATTCAATGGGTTGTTCGAGAGTTGATATATGAATGATTTTTTAATTGACCACTTCATATGGATTATAATTATATGATTACTATGGTATTATATCAATATTAAATTCATTAGTAAAGGATTTTCATGTCGTGAGATAATAAATTTTTTTCAGACATAATTATTGTTATATTTTTTCATATGATTGGGTGAGTTTACTGGAAGTTTTTTATGAAAAAAAATCTATTTCTTAGTATATTTATGGTTATATATCATAATAAATACTCTATATGAGTGTATTTATAACTATCAATGCTCAAAAATACTATGAATGTATATAAGAATATTTCTCTGTGATGACATTTATTTTAAATAGATATTATTAAAAAATGGCTATATCCACAGTGTCAAAATTAACCAATGATATTTTGTATTACACATATCTATTACATGTTATATTCATTTTTATTCCCATTTTATAATGATTTAAACCTCTTATGAAATTTTATTTTTTGGATCACTTGAGATAACATGTCCCTCTATTTCATGGAAAAATCTTATTAGTTCATGTTCTTCTAACCATAGTTTTTTCACATCCACTTGTTTTCTCATGATTTTGATATGACATATAGTGTCATGTTTTTACGATTTTTACTTATAGATAATTTTTAGAAACCAACTATTTTATTTTATGTTTACTTGGGGAATTACATATAAGAAAATATTTGTGATTTTACTTTTAACAGAGATGATTTGTGGTAGATTTTTAGGCTATAATGTTAAATAAAATTTTTATATAGATAATAATTAAATAGACTAATCCTTTTATATTTTGGATTTGGTGATTATTATGATATATATTTTTTATACTATGAAAATAAATTTACATTTTTCACTAGTAACAAAAATTTGAATTTATCCAATTAATTTAAATATGTGTTTCTAGAACTAGATTTAGGGGTGTGGTCATGGGTTTTCCTAGTTTTTATGAGAGTAAGGTTGAGTTATTCTTATGGATTGGGACAAGATAAGAATAATTAAAAACCCTAATGATAATCCTAAATATTGGAATCCGTCGTAATATTTTATTAATGTCCATAGTGTGTGGTTTTATAGCTAAAAAATACAAGTCTAGATAGAAAATAATTGAACGAATGATTTGGAATAGATGAAAATATGGGTAATGACCCTAAAAAAGTCTTGTTGGGTATCAAATAATTCTTCACTCGATGCACAACAAGTGGGACTAACTATACACCTTGTTTTTCACTCCTAAGGGAAATGTTTTTTTAATTCACATTATCCACGTGAAATATTAAGAAGGATTAAAATGGATTCTGGGGATGTAACTATAGAAACCCATTCCATATCTTAATTTAATTAAATTATTTTTAGATTAAAAATTCAAGAAACACAACTCCATAATCCCGAGTCCTAGTGAATTCTAAAATCCTGGCCCATAATATATCAACATTAAATGAATAGTAAAAAATCATAATTTCAATTTCATAATGTTATACTAGATCTTTTGTAGCTTCAAAAATCATATAGGATAAAATATGGGAGAAATAAATAATGAATTTGGAATTATATGATAATGGAAATATTGGAATGAAAAAAAACATGACATGATCAAAATTCAATAATTCCTTATAAAATAACATAACATTGTTGATAGAGTCCCATCATTAATTAGGTTTACTCCATAATACAATTTGTAATAGATCATGAGATAATAACATTTTTCAAGTAATTAGATAACTATTTGGGATCAAACATCATTAAATGTAAATGCATATGTTTTCCACATATAGAAATCCAAAAAATTCATAAACATTAGAAAAACCCGTAAAAAAGAAATGGGTTACAAAAACATGTATTATAAAATATCAAAATAGAATATTTTAATGACTTCCATGAATAAATGGATTACATAATTATATAACATAAATAGAAAAATAAATAATCATGTGAAATTAAAATTAAATCCGACTGATTTGAAGGAAAAAATATGGAGATGTAATTTTGAAAATATAATTTTTATGTTCTATTTTATGGAAACAAATTAAAGATTCATTAAAGTGGGTAAGTTTATACAATATCAATGAAACCAAAAACGAACTAAATTTTTTTTTACATAATTAAACAATAAATTTTAGAAAAAATTGATGTTTGAAGACATTTTATGGAATATTACATGAGATAGTGTATGAAAGTGAGATGTTCCCCTAAATAAAGTTGATTAACTAGTGAAATTGGGTGAGATTAAAAAAACATGTATATAAACTACAGAAAAAAGCCATGTTAACTAGGTATATATTTTATTGGGAAATATATATATAACATTAATGTAATAAATGGGAAAAATAGTGTAAATAATTGAGTTTTAGAGAGAAAATTCATGACACTGAATAAAGGATGGTGGTTCATATGCTCCATCAACTAAAGTCCCAATTCATTTTACACTTTTAGTTAACCTCTAAAATAATCAAATTATAATTATAATATAAATTATTTATAACCTTATTAAAATATATTTTATTTATTATTATGTATTTATGATAGTATATAATCATTTTTTGAGATATCATGTCTATAATTATTGTCATGTGGCCATTAATTTCATTGTTCCAATGTAAAACTAGTTTGTGGATAATTATTGATAATGTTATCATATGGGAATACATATAATGAAGAAAAAAAGAAATTATATTCAGGACCTTTAATAAATAAAAATGGTAAAAAATAACTGTTTGTGTTCATATATAGGTATGATTCATTTAACCTATATGTTCTCATTATACAAAGAGTTTATTAAGGTGGTTTTATTGGCCATCATGAACTGGTTCCATTTTAATTAATTGAGTGAATATTAATATATTAAATATAATTGAATAAGTTATAATTTTTTATTTATAATTTTATAGAACAATAATATTATATTTATTAAAATTTGTTATGGTGGTGGAGGAAAATACTTTATGTTGTTTATATATGTGCAAAAACTATTCATATTTTAATGCACATTTAAATATCTAGAGTGTGAAGAAATTGAATAATCTATATTCTCGTAAAATAATAAAATTATATTATATTTATAAAAAAAATTATTTTTTGTTTGATAGAAATTTTTTGGAGGGTAAATACAATGTAAAATTATTAATTTCTATCGAGGGTTTTATGTTATCCTATGGATGTCTCATCTAAGGCCACTTGGAATGCATACATGGTATGAAATAAATACATATATGTGTGGTGGAGGGTTGGGGAGAGAAACATGTGGATTTTGGGATATGTAAAAGGAATATAAGGTTAGAGGGGAAGGGTTCATGTAAGGTGGTATTTATAAGGGGCAGAGAGGGGTATTTTAGAATATAATATTGTTTTGATTATTATTATTTCTCAAGAATAAAAATAGTGATGAATATTTTTACATTATAAATTAATTATTTCCAATTTCTTAAAATTGAATGTTTCCTACATCAATATTATATAAGTAATAATGTATTAAACATATAGTGTAAAATATCGTATTTCATCATATTTCACTATTCAACGAAAGTGTGACTATTTTATAAAAATACAAATAAAGTAATGATAAAATTTTATAAAATATAGATTTCAAAAAACCCCATCTAAAGAAAATAATTATCTATGTATGGGAAATATCTTAAATAAATACAAATTTATTTTAACAATATCAATTTAAATATTATTATACTTATTATATCCCATTTAAAAATTGGTTATAGTCCCATAAAATTATACTATACTAAAAAATAAACATAGTATTATTTAATAAAATATTTTTATGAAAATAAATATATATTTCAGTTTTTTTATTTATTTTAAAAATTTAATAAAAACATTTTCATTTTATAAAAAGTAAAAACAGTTATATAATAAATTTTAAAACATAAAATTTTTCATGATATAAACATGACATAATATTATTTAATATAATAAAAAATATTTTTTTCTATTACATGAGTGGGGTTACTATTCTAACAATTATGTTACTCTTTATATCAGCCAGATTACTATTTCATATATTAGATTTTTAATGGTCATTAGGCTTCCAACCATCTATAAATATCTAATATTTCATTCATTCTTCATTCAATAAAATTTTCCATCAATATAAGATGTATTTATATTTTCATAAAGAATATTAAATTATATATATTCCTTATCTTTTTATAGTGTTTTCTCATGTTCATGAATTTTATGGGATAGAGAATATCAAGATTTTAAAATTATAGTGATGTTATTTTATATTTTTTGTTATATTGTAACACTTGAAATTAGTAATGATATATTTATTATATACATTAAGTGTCCAAGTAAATATAATAATATGTATCTTTGTCATATATTATAGGGAATATGTTGTGTTAAATACTAAGTGTTTATGTAATACAGAATTATATATTCAGAAAGGAAATTCCATTCATAAAATTATAGGAATTTACATTATTCAACACATAAATTTTTTTTCCAATGATATTTTATTACAACCGACAAGATTAAAAATGATGACTGTAATTATATTTTATTTATTTTTATTATTCCGATGTTTTTTCTAGTACTTATAAATATTCAATAGTAATTTGAATTCGATAGTATACTTATTGTTTAAAACATCAACTCTACCTTCTATGAACTTTAATCGTCTCTCAAATATGGTATAATATTCTATAAATGTGCTGACATTAAATTATTTACATGTGAGGTGTCAATTTTGTACTTCCTCAAGAGTTATTTTTATAACATATTGTGTACTTGACGTAGTGTTGGTGGGATAACTTGTTGATAGACCACAAATTCTATGTGATCATGAATCTAAATTAGGCTATGTTTTCTATGATATAGATTTCTATTATTCCATAATATAATAAATATGTTCCATATAGATATATATAAGAACAAATCATCTACAACCTCAATTCTAGGTCTATTCGACATTTACCTTTATAACACTTCATTCAACCCTCAGCTACCATGATGTGTTGGTGAATTGTGGTTAACTTTTCAAACATTTCTACTACCACTCCACATCCTTGTATTTATAATCCCTAATTTCAACCTAGAAGTCATTTTTTTGATTCGCTTCATAGTGAGGTATTGATATAGGGAAATGTTTATTCTTTAGTGGAATAAATTATTGCACGAGAACTTTACTAGAGGAGGATGTTGATCACATTCTCGTTTTATGTCCACAGAGTTAGATATTAATATTTCCTACAATTTATATATTATCCAATCAAATTTTTCATCAATTTAGGGGATATAAGTATCATTGAAGTTAAAATAATTATTTTGATCATGTTAGATACTTTTCAATAATATTTAGGAGAACTATAGATTGTGGTCAGATATAACCAATAGTGTTGTTTCATGTAGCCTCACCACTTCCCCAACATATATCTTTTTTTGTTAATTTTGTGATAGTTCCTCTCAAATTTAAATAAATAGATAAGTAATTTTATGTATATCCAATAAAACTTTAATGAGAATTATTTTCGGAAATATTTATAAGAATTGGGTCAAAGTAAATGGTTATATTTTTGAATTTCTATTTTGGTATGTACAATGGGTTCATCATTCCCTTGATATTTTTTTCTATCATTTGTTGAAATTATTGTAAAATTGAGTTACATTCCAGAGTCTTCTTCAACATATTTCCCTCCCAATGGTGATCTCGGAGAACTCCAAAAAAATTTGTGCTCCTGGGGTGGGTAGAGAATGTTGATTTTTGTTCATTATTCAAAAGATTCTTATATATCATAGGAATTGATGATACACATAGTCATTATCCTAATCTAACAAAAACTTATCCAATTTTTACCAATGAGGATTTTTATTTTAGTATAGCTAATTCATTATTCTATGTTTCAAAATTATCTTTTTCGTATCCTTAAAATAACTATAATGGGTGGTCGAGAAATAATTTGATCTAGGTAGGATGTTTTTCCTTTCATTATGACTTCTGTGACATCCAATAAATTTGAAGCGTAAATTTCCTTTTTAATAAAAGGTTATTAGATGATTTTCCTTTTAATTAAAATAAACTAATTTATAATTATACAAAAAATGAAGTTTATTACAATAATCAATTAATATTTTATTTTTTATTTTCGATAAAAAATTTCAAATTATAAAATTTAACATTTATTTTCTAAGAAATAGTATTTTTATTGAGAAATATTATAATGAAAATATATTAATTTTCATATATTTAAATTATTTAAATAAATGTATTTTCTTACATGAATATAAAAAATATGTTATATCGATATATAAAAAATGATATGATTCTTTATTTAAAAGATTTTTTATTTTTATATTATTTAAAATCTCATGTTTTTAATATAATATTTTTTGAATATAATAGTATTTTTCAAGAAATTATATTTTTAGTAACATATATTAAATTTTGATGTAAATAAATATATTCATTATACTAAATTTCTATAGAATATCTCATTGAAGATACTAAAGTTATAAGTGAATAGTTTTAATGACTTGAAAAACAATTAATACCATTTTTGGTATGAAAGATAATTTAATTTGTTATTTCCAAAACATTATGTTGATATTAGTAATAGTAACATGAAATATTCATCCTTTATTTTAAACTTTTTAATATACAATATATATATACCTAGATATTTAATGTTGATGACAATGAATTATTTAATGTAAAACATGTTTCTCAAAGAATGAATTAATATATGTATACACATTCTATTTTAATTATATTATGTAATTTTATAAAAAAGAATTATGAAAATAATGCTACCAATTAGGGCTAGACATACTAAAAGTTTTTAGGGAGCATGATCAACCCATAGGGGTGGTCCTTCCCAAGAAGCCTCATAGTGACATTGGAGGACAAAGCACCTCACAAGAAGGTATAATGGGCACATAGTTACTGCTAATCATAGGAAGAGAGTGCATGGGGTGTGTTGGGTTCTATTTCAACTATCTGGGTCTACCTGACTTCATGATGGATAGTGTGTGTGGGTGTATCATGTTCCATCCATGGGGTCGGCTCAAAAACGTAGTAGAAACAGGGTGTTATATAAATTCACTCAAAAAACACATTTTTCGATATGGGGAAGGTGATGTGGTGTACTATTCACATATGATTTAAATAACCATTTATATCATCGACTATCAGATTAAATAAATATGAGTCATATGATCTTCCCTAATTTCATTATCTTCTATTTTGGTCTCCTCCTTCATCTCCATGCTAATCCAAATCAATTATCAGTTTATAAAACTTACTAATCTTAGATTCCACAACATCCCCTTCTTCTTCCAAAGTAAATAACTCATTTCAAGTATGTCCTAGACACAATGACCCTTTAGACACCCTACATCCACCATTAATTTTCATAGATACAATTCCATATTTATTTATCCCCTAGTGAAAAAAACACATTTAATACTAATAAAACTTTGAAAACCACCCAATGAAGCATGAAAAGGATGAAAACTAATATAAATTCAAATACATATATATAGATATATTCAAATTTAAATTTGGTCAATATATATTTATATTTTGAGAATCAATATACTAATAATGTTATCCCAGCTAACAGAACAAGGTCAATACCCAAAACATAATGATGCATCAAGATTGGTTCCTTAAAGAGTATTGGCTAAACTATAATAAATTCCAAATAATTCACCTTCAAATATTTTTTTAGAAGTTATGCTTAGGTATTACTCCAAATTATATATATATATATATACATACATATGTATACCTTCCTATTTAACAACTACAAAGGCCAAACAGACCAAACCCTATATTCCTTTGTATTTATTTATTTCATACATTCATTTGAAATCCATAGAAGTGGAGAAGCCTTTTCCCTATCTTCTTTCAGTAAGCAAATTTAAGTAAAGGAATTTTATTTTAAAAAATAGTGTATTATATTATATAAATAAATATATTTCTTTGAAATTCCTAATTTTAAATTGTTGATATTATTTTAAATCAAATATTTATTTCAAAATTATTATGGGAATTTAAAAAAAATTTATGATATATATTTTCTTCAAAAAATTTATTTATTATAGGGAAATATATTTTAAAAACCCTGTTACATTTAATGTTAGGGTATTATAATTTCAATACTATATTTAATTACTATAAATCCCAAATTATGATAACGATATTTTTTTCAAAAAATACAATCAATGTTTACTTTATTTTGAAAACCTTATTATGAAATGGTAATTTTATTTTTAGAAGATAATACTTATTTTAAATAAAATGTAGTTATAATATTGTATAAGGGGTTTTTATGAAAGAAAATCCATTTTAAAGAAAAGACATAATTTTATGAATATTATGATTTATAAGGTGATTTTTTCTATTTTCAGCACCCAATATTTATATTACTCATGTTCATAAAAAATTAATTTTATTAGCATAGTTCAACGAAAGATATAAAATGATAATTTTTATCATTTAGTGTTCATTTATTTCATTAAAATTATTTAAAAAATCAAATATATTTATAGTAATTTTTTTGTTCTTAAAATGGGATTTAATATTTATTGATTTTTCACATATATTTAGGTATGACCATGAATTATCTCATCATTAACATTTGATAAATTTCATAAGCAGTTTTTTGAGTTTAAATTATAAGTGCTGGATATAAGTGACATTAGAAAGTGTGGTCTTATATAAATATTATTTACCGTAGTACAATTTTTCCATATTGTATATTAATTGTATGTAATAATTTTTAAAAGGGATTTCTAATAACATTATCTTGTTTTCCTGAAAATCATATTTCTATTTAGATTATGTGATATAAAATTATTTTTTCTTGAAAGAAATTTATGTATTTTGGAATGGATTTTTTCAATGTACATAAATTTAGAAAAGAAACCCCATTAAAATGTTAGTATAATGTTTGCAACTTGAGTATCAAACATTATTATGTATAATTTGTAGTGAACCCATAAACACAAGTGGATGTTGGCCAAAATATTATACAACAATTAACCAAATTAATTTCATAAGGGTTTCCAAGTACCATTTCTTTTTAGAAAAGGTATTATATTCAACAAGAAGTTTTTTAAACTATTAAAGATAAATCCTTGTATTACTATAGTCGAATATATTTTTAAATAATAATATTTTCGAAGGAATATCTATTCTTAATGAACATTATATATTGAAATGAAATTTTATTCAAATTAATAGATATTTTAAAAGGATTTTGAAAAATAATTTCTATGGTCATATATTTTAAAAAACATATATTTATATATTTGAATAATTTAAATAAAATTTTTATATTTTATATAAAATAGAATGTTTTTAAAGAGTTTTTAATTAGTATTTATAAAAAAATTCCCCCAATTTTGAAAACCCATTAATGAGAAAATTTATGATAACATTATGTTTTTAATTTTTTCTAAATCCTCATTAACTGATTCAAAGGAGTTTGGATTTTGTAATGATACAATGCGAGTGTTAAAAAAATCATTGTGGGTTATTGAAATTGTAATCCAATATTTTTTAATGGATTTTTGTTTTCATCAAAACATTATTTCATAATAGGGCCGTGTTTTTATAAAAGAATTTATATTTTTATTTCAATTTTAATGAGAAAAATATAAAATATATTTTTCAATAGATCTTGATGTGTTGGTCTTGAGCTGTTCCACATGGTATTAGGGCAATAGTATAGAAAACATAAGAGATTTGAATGTCTTTTTAAAATAGTTTATGATTTATATATTTTATTAAAAAAATTTACATAATTAAGTGAATCTTAAGAATTTATAATTTATGTATTATATATTTACAAGTTCTTAAAATAGAAATTCATAATTTTCTTAAGTACGATGAATGAATTTTTAGGGAGAAATTTGTTTATGGGTGGTAAAATGTAACATCCTATAAATTAATAGCATATTTTCCCTTATAAATAAATTAAAATTAAATTAAATATTTTATAATTAAAATAAAATAAAGTTTAAATTTATAGAAACCAAAATATTTCCCATAATAAATTTTTATATACTTTTTAAATTAAGATAAAATATTCAAATTATAATGTTTTACTCTTATTTTATAAGAAATAATTTTTTTGATGGTAAATATTTTTAGATAAATATTTTAATTTATATATATTTAATTTATTTAAATATATATATTTTCATAAATCAATATAAAAATTATTTTAATTAAATATTCATATTAAAAATGATATTATTGTTTATTTAATTTTTTTTATTTTTTTTATTTTTCAAAACTATATCTTTTTAATATTATGTGCTTTAATATAATATTATTCCTCAATAAAAATAATTTTTAATAGTATAAATTCAATTTTAATTTAAATAAATTTATTTATTTATTTTAATCACAACAAGATACATCTTTTAATATATTAAAGTTATATTTGAATAATTTAAATGACTTTTGTTAAAAATTATTCAATTCTATTTTTTTTATGCATGTTTCTTAATTTGTACTTTCTATAATATGATGTTAATATTTGTAATAATATTAACCTATAATAATAATACATTATTTTTACCTTTTTAATAAACAATATATAAGTAAATTTGTCTAGAATTTGCTGATAAAGAATAATTTAAAAAAACATGTAAGTGATGGAGTGAAAATATATATATACACATTTTTTGTTAATTATATTATGTAATTTAAATAAAAATATTTATTAAATTGATGAAATATAATAGGGATATAAATACTACGTTGTTGTTGGGAGATTTCTCATTCTAAAGGAGAGGGACTGTCTAAGAAGCTGCATGACATTATGGGAGGACCAAGTGCCTCATAAGAAGGAAAAATGATTGAATATTTCTTGTTGGTCATGGGAAGGGATCATATTGGTTTTACTATGTCTTAGTATAACCATGCAGTGTAGAATTACTATATGAGGGCTCAAATGTGTGATTTTTAGGCAACAACCCTGGTTCCAGATTGAGCACTTGGTATAAAAGCACTAAACTTACACCTTTTTCTCGGTGACACAAGTGAATTGGGGCACTATTCACCCATATTCAAAAAATATATTTCGATCATCATCTATATAATTAAATAAATCATATATCATTATTCATCTATGATATCGCCATCTTCCCCAGGATTCTGCTCTTTCATCGGCTAGCTAATTTGATGCTTCGGTCGCCATTTGTAACCACTACATCTGAGCTTCATCATCATCCACTTATCCTTTGAAACAAAGGATCTTAACTTGGGTATAAACGACAAATAGTGAAACTAAAAACCCCTAACCTCCATTTTCTATATCCATGGTGACTATTTTGTAGGTCTTGGGCATGTTGTGAATAGAAAACATCGTTATCAGCTATATTTCTTCAAATGCCTCATGATGAAGATTGATAGTGATAAAGAAATATAAATCATATATATATAAATGATATAATTTAAATTAGGGCTATATATATGTATATTTTTTGGGTCAATATACTCGAATTTTTGTTTGAGCTTGCACTAGAATGTGGAATTCAAAAATACAATAAATCTTGGTGTTTGGATCCTCAAAAAGCAATACATATACTGATATCAATTCCACACATGTAAACATAAAAAATAATACTAGAATCCAAGCCTAAGTATTACCCCAACCTATATATATATATTTTGAATTTACTCTTAAACTTTTAAAAAAGACCCATGTACAATACCCTCTATTCCTATGTATTTAATCATTTCATGCCTTCATTTACAAGCCTTTTTAGTGGATAAATAGTTTTCCAAATCTCATTTTTTATTTCAATTTGACGAAAGAGAAATATATTTTCAAAAAAAGAGTTACATTTTATGTATGAAAATTTATTATTTTTAGAGTATGGATTTCAAATTAGGATTTTATGTTTAATTCAATGATGATATTAAATTTCATAAGGGGATTTCAAAATTTTCAAAGCTATATTATTTTCCTAAAAAACAATTATTTTATTTTAGGGGAGTTTATTTTCAAAACCATAATATATTTTAATTAAATATATTATATATTTTTAAAAATATATAATTTTTGAAAAAAACCCTTATTATAAAAGGGTTATTTTATTTTCATAAATTATAATCCATTTTTATTTTATTTTAAAACACATTTTATGTAAGGGTAAAATATTTTTTTAAAATCAATTATTTTGTATAATAAACTCTTTTTAAAATGTTATAATTTTATAAATGGGATTTATTTTATAAAATTTTATTTCCCTGAAAATTAATCATTTTATATATATTATGATTATTTAAGTGAAATTGATTGTTTTTAAACCTCACTTTTCAAATCAAAAAATCATTCAAAAATAAATTTAATTTTCTGAGTTCAAGGGAATATTTAAAATGATAAAAAAAATTATATTATTATAATACATTAAAATTATTTAAAAGTATAATGGGATTTTATATTTATTAATTTATGAATAAAATGGAATTTAAAATATATTGATGAGGCAGATATATTGTAAGAACCGTGCTATTCAAGAGGGTATATAACCACTTATTTTTCATTGTTTTTGTTAAATTTAACAATTTCAGAGTGCCTTTAGGGATCATGGTAGAAATAAGGGTGTTGATGGATTGTTTAGAGCCAGAAACCAAAGATTTATTAGGAGGCATCTAGTCAGTATGTTTAGTATAAATTGTGAATCTGAGTCCCGAATGTTAGATCAAATCTTGAGGTGGTGGTCCAATGCACTTTCGAGAACCTCACATTTGATGGAATTGTACAATAGGAGTTTCACATTCATGAATTAAAATGAGAGTTTTAAAATTATCAAAAATGAATAGTTAGTTCATGGTTTATCAAACTGTATGCCTCAATCATGTGCGGGGCGTCTTCAGATAGTGATTATTACAATGTTGGTGCATTTATTGGCCAATTGGGCAGCCAAACTTTGTGACGCAGTTTTTAAAAAGGAAATAACTATATTTCCCTAAATTATTTTTGTGGTAACCCTCCTCCTTCATTGTATTTTATCCTATGTTTGACATGGTTTCTCAATTATGATCTCATAAATCCATTGATCTGGGATTTGGTTCCATTTCATTGTCTGATGTCTTATTTGAGTTTTGTTCATCTATTTGGATATCCACTGGAGAGTTCATTATTTTTTATCCTCCTTTCTCTTTTTTCCTTATTACCATGGACAATATATGGGTGTAGATTATTATGCCCTATTTTCACAGAGTTATTATATTCATCCATTTTCATATGATATGGATTTAATTAAAGGTTGAGGCTAGATGAGTAGTCCTCTATAAGAATAAATTAGGTGGTCAATACCTTTTCCCATGAAGTATGATTTTTTAAACCATGTTTCCATTGTACTTCAAGGACGAAATTTTAGGTTATGCTTCTAAAATTAATTAATCTTTGATTTAAATGTTAATTCTTGTTTAAGACATGTCATGAAAACATTTTTAAAGGTTAGAGGTTTTTGAACTCGTCCTAAACAACCCTTTTAGTGGGTTATTTCCTTTGTCCATGACTTTTTCACCCAAAGGGTGAGTTGGGATCTCTATTCTTTATTTTTAATTAAATAAGGTAATAAAGTGATTTTTTAATGGTTTTGATATCCCTATATCACCACATAATTTGTAAGAAAATTTTATAAAATGGATAATATAATGGATTTTATATGATTAAGAGGGGATGAATAAAATGATTAATGTAACAGTTTGTGATGGAGGAATGAATTGGGTATAATTATAAGGGAAGGGTAATGGTATGGAACTGACAACCCATATTGATGCCTTGGAAATTTCAACTCTTTGTATGTTGTATAATTAGATTACTTGGATACCATTGACATTTATACTCCTTTGATATAATTTCACGTTTTACATGCTTTTATAGGTTTCCTGCCAAAATTATACTCCTTAGATATAATGAAAATTTAGGATGTCTTGGAAATTTATACTCCATGGATATATTTTACATTGATTATTTGGATTCCATGTACATTCCCACCTCTATGATCAAGTATAATCAACACACAGAAATTATTTATACATTTCTACCCCTTGGATGAAACCCATTAGGATGTCTGTAACATTTTTACTCCTTATATAATGTTTACAATATTTACATAGCTTACATGATTTCCTTAGATATTTATTATTTTTAGACCCTTTCCCATGTAGGCTCGTTACATTATTACATGGTGTAGGACATTGATTTTTTATAACAAGCTTTTCAAATAGAACTTATCATTTAGTTTCATGATCACAGTGAGTCTTATTATAAAGGAAAAAAATTATTTCTATTATTATCACTTTTACTCCTATTAAATCTAAAAAATGATTAATCTTACATGAAAAAACTAGTGTTATTTTAGAGAATAGTGGTGGTGTCCTACTGAGTGTTTTATCACACCCTGTTTAGGATGTTGTTGGGTACATGGATTAGTTTTATCAATGTATGTTAGGATAGGTGAAAGGATCCCCATTGTGGTCCTTGAATGGTTTTTTCATAGGATTAAGAGAGCCCAAGATTGAGATATTGATCATGATGCTATTTGTGGATAGTTTATTTTCATATTTTTTCAATTTTTATTCATTTGTTGTATTGTATTCTTGTTTTCATGTATATCCTATATTTTATATAGTATACTAAGATCATCAATATATATGACACTATTGGATGAAATTACTTGGATATTTAAATTATGGATCTTTATTCTTTAGTTGTTCAGTTTTATCATGCACTTCAACTATGTGTTGATATGATTTTTAAATCACACTACACTCTTAAAATGGGATTATTGTATCCCCATAGTTCCACAATAAACCTTTGCTGGTAGATAACATCCTCTAGCATACATAGATTTGTTCATGATTTCATTTGACCCACTAGATTGTGGAATCATTTAGTGGATTCTAGTTTATGATGTTACAAATAGTTATTAATGGGATTATATTCTTTTCTCTTATCATTTGTGAATATTAGACAAGAGATTAAGAATGATTCAGAATTCGGTAATGAGTTGTTTGAGGGATTTTCTAATCCATGGATTAGATAATTCAAAATTTCTAGGGATGGGATATTATGTTATTATCTATTCTTATTATAGTTTATATGATTCCACCATTGGGTGATATAAACGATATGTGAAGTTATTATTATTTTTACATTGGTTATATTTATTCATTATCATGATATGGTAAGAGTCCATTGATCATGAATAGTTTTTTTCACCTTATAGGAATGATTTCTCATTCATTGTACCATTCCCTAGATGATGCATTTCATGACTACATGATATCTATTATATGAACCTTGAGTGATATACATATTATTTGAATAATGTTTTTTTGTAGGTAACTGAGAAACATAACTGATTAATTAAATATTTTTAACAACCAAATTTGTATTTGTGCGTAGATTGATTCAGGAACCATATGTATCCAATTATTGCCTAGGGTGATATAAAATTCGTCACATGGGTTGGAACACAATATGGTTGGGATTAAATAGACACAACACTTCAATTTATAAGTTGTATGGGACCATATAAATTGGTAATTATGGTCTATATCATAAAAACATTTTAGGGTATTACTATATATGTGATAATGAACATACATGAAATTTAATATTGAAATGAAAAGGATGATGTAATTTGAGGTTCTAATTGCAACTTATTAGGATTTTCCTGTAAAACATGAAATTTACAGTATTTATATTATAACTCTTGACATATAGTAGAGAAATTGGCCCTACATTGACCTCATAGGATGGAAGTTAGATGTGAATATTGTTTTTATTATGACTTATATATCACCTTGTCATGGATTTTGGTGTAGGAAGATAGTAATGTCTCAAGTTTAGGAATTCTAATACCTATATTATTTGTTTATATATGATCTTGTTGTTATAAAATATTATTTGAGTAATGTGAGTGATTTTTATAGATATATAACAACATGAAGGACTCTAGTTTTTTTCTAAGAGAGTGGTAAAAACCATGGTCTAGAGGTGGTGGGCCTTGGTTCACCACTAGAAACTTTTGTAGTGACACTTATGTCACCTCCAGTTTTACATAATATGGATTTTGGGGCCAAATTTAGAGAGGTATTACTTCATTTAATGTAGACCTTTCTGGGTGTAATATGATCTCTCTCGAATACGTCAAATTTAACGTGTGATGGAATATAGATCCAAATAGTTTATTTATCTAGAGTAGGGTGCCTTTTAGTCATGGGTTTTTTATATTTTTTTACTGAGATCCATAATTTTACACTTTTTTTAGGTGATGATTTATTGAAAACTCAAAGATTTGATGATCGTATCAGGTATGACATCCAATCACAGGTTGATGTTTTTTTGGACTACTACCATATCTCAAATAATAAATCTATTAAGTATTGTGAAATGTATTTTATGGAAAGCTGTGGAATATGTGCAGGGTGGATCACATTTTCCACCTAGTAGATTTGTGTTAGGTGGAATGAAGAGTTTCTTTGAGGTCTATCCAGAGGGGAATACCTGCCAGAGCATGAGTTCTGGTAGTTATGTTCTCTATCATTAATATGGGATGTGGGGGAAAATTGGAGTGAATATGATGGATAATGAGTAGAGTGTCGAGCCATCTGTATGATAGTCTATCCATGGCCTTTTATAAAAACTGGATATTTTTTGAAATATATATTTTTTCAAATCAATTTAACCTTTTCCATATTCATCATCTCACACAACACTTAATATAACTTGTGTTATATTAATGAAATATGTTCAGATTTCATTTCACACAAAACCAATTTATTCAATAAATACATTCAATACATATATTTTCTTGTTATACAAGATAAAATATGTTTTGGATATGTTACACAAAATGTCGAGTTCCATCGATGGCTTTAATTACATGCAAGGCTAGCATTTACCGAACTATAAAATATTGTTAATAATATTATTTAAATGTTATGATAGTTATAACATATCCATTAAAATGGAAGATATGAATGAGATTAATTAAATTATAAAACTATGATTTTAACATGTTCATAAAATTAATCCTTTGGTGATAAATTAGAAAGAAATTAATGTAATAACTATTTGAAAATAAAAAAATTAAATTTCTAATAAAAATATAATTTCTTTATAAAAACACAATTTTAACATGATTAATAAAACAAACCAATTTTCTTAAAAAAAATTAGTAAATTTTATATATAATATATTCTATCATATTTTTTTCACTATTCTTATAATTTTAAAGGAATAATACAAAAATAAATATAATTTTATCAATAAAAAGTTATATTTTTCAAAAATGTAATTTCATACAATTATAATGGAAAAAATATTATAAATATAATATATTAATAAATTATAATTATTATTTCACAAAAAAATAATTTTTTAAAGGGGAATTTCAAAATTTACTTTGGCTGAATTTTTTTGTATTTTTCTGAGAAGATTTATTTTTTGATGAATAATGGGAAACACCGAATTTTAATTGAAAACAAATATTTCAAATTATTTATTTATATTATTAAATTATATTTTAAAGTGGATTTAAAATATATTTAGATAAATTATTCATTTATTAATACAATTTAGGTTATTTGAATCAATTTCACAATCAAATTGGATAGAAAAATATTTATAATGTTTGAAAAAGTTTCACTTTAAAAATATGTTGTTTCGTCCTCAATATAAGATTAAAGTTAAATTAATTTCAATAAATTCCATGTTTATAATATTGAAAATAGATTCCATTTTTTGAAATATAAGAATTTATAATTTCTAGTAAGTTTAACATGGTTTTTTACCAAAAATATTAGTGAATATAAATAAAATTAATTGCAACGATTAAAGTAAAAATGACTTTACATAATAGTTAAACATTATCATAAGGGAACAAATATCATGGTAATGTGTCCAAAATCTAATGGATGGAAATATTTCAACCATATAATCCCTATTATTAAAATATTACCATTATTAGAGGAAAAATATGTAAGGGATGCCTTTCAATAGTGTCTACCATTTTATATTTACAAGAATGTCACTCCTCCTCCACTATAAAAGGGCACTTGCCCCCACAATTCTTCACACATATCAATATAATGATCTCATCTTATACCTTCCCAAATAAATCCTAATTTCTGAAATCTCATCTTATAAGAATCAATTTTGACATAAAGAAAACCAGGTTCTTCCTTTGGTGAAAACCAAAAAGAATTACCCAATGCATAAGAGGATTGAACATGTACGATGAAATTCAAGACATAAGGTAGGGGTTTCTTCATCTCATTTTTATTTATTTAATATATATCCTATATTAAACACTTATTCATGTTTTTTACTGCTTATAAATCTCTATTATATTATATATCACGAATTTCCTATATTTTAGGATACTTAAAATTTAATTTTATGTTGTTCTTTCTTAGGGATTCGTATTCAAAAGTTACTCAATAAATTAGTGGATTTCTTTCCTAAATATAATTTTTTAGAGACATATGCCTTATTCAATACTAATTTTTTTGGGTGTATATGCTACCCATTACTATGTTTGATGATTTTTATACTTAAATTCATGGGTATTTATATATCTATTTTATGATATCTAGTTCATGGGGTTTACTATTAAAATGTTACAAAATTAGTATAGTAATTTTCTCTCAATTTTTTTTTTGGGAACATATTTTTAATTCCCCTTTATTTTTTTATTATGTTTTTATAATGCCATTTTTCTTTCTATATCATGAATCTCTTTATATTCATGAAATTTTAATCTTCATGTAATTTTTTATTCACATGGGGAATTTCATTCAATGATACCAAAGTGTTGCAAGTTTATTGTTACAATCACATCATTTATCAATATTGATCTAAATTATGCTTGCATTATTAAAATATTATGATCCATCTCTAAATAATTGTAATTATTTTTTTATTCTCCATTTTTTCATGATATATTCATTTATTGGTATATTTTTCATATATACAGTACTTAAGATTATTATGAAAATATTTTTAAGAAATTTTGAAATTCTTTCTCTTTAGTCAAAAACTTGTTTTATTAAAAAATACATAGTTTCTAAAAAATTTCAAAAATTGTGTTAAATTATGTTTTTACCTCATATTCGAGGAAAATAATTTAAAAAAAATTGTTTTAAAAATGTGAATAAAAATGATTTCAATTTATTTTATATGTTTTCGAAGTCATTTTCAAAGAAATAATTTTTCAAAATTGTTTTGTGTTTTAAAAAGTGTTACTAAAATAGTAATGGATAGTTTCTCCAATAAATATCTTAAATTATTTGTAAATATTAATTTATAGGTATTCAATGTGTTTTTACAAAGAAAATGCTTTAAAAATTTACTATTTTTTAAAAATTAAATTATAAATAAAGGTTATTTTCCTTAAGAAATGCTCTTAGTGATATTTCAAAATCATTCTCTATCTAATAGGGAATTATTTTATATTTTTTAAGATTTATTGGGAAAATAGAACATTAATACCATTCATATTATTTCTTGAATAGTTTATTTTTTGATGTAATGATGTTTATGACACTAATTTCTCTTCCATGAATTTTATTCTTTTGTAACCGATATATTTTCAGGGGTTATAATTTGAGGAAACTATTATAAAAAATAAACATTTTCTATATGTTATGATATTATGACAATTTTATAATAACAAATTTATTTCAAGGGTTATGATATAAGGAATTTTATTAATTTGTTCACATATGTATGTATAAATTTATTATGTGATGGGTGGAATTTATATCACCCACTAATGCATTGGGTTGAGATTTATATCTCATTATATAAGGATTTGATCAAGTTAGTCAGCTTGATCAACTATGGTAAGAAGGTGTAACCTGATCTATTATAAAGAAATGGGCACATTGGTTTAGTGGTGTGTCCCGCCCATGAGTTATAGTCACCTATACTGTGAAACTGATTACAAGTTCATAATTTTATGAGTAAACCTTATTACATGTTCACAATGTTATGAGTGAACCATGTTACATGATCACAATGTTACTCGGGAACCTAATTACATATTCATAATGATATTCATATACCTGGTTGTATGTAAATTTTTTATGCATATACTACATTACATGTTCACAATGTTATAATTGAACCTTGTTATAGGTTCAAAATGTTATGTGAGAACCTAGTTAAATGTTCACGATTTTATGCATAGACCTATTTTCACGTCCATAAGTTTATCATTGAACATTACTATATGTTCACTATGTTATGATTGAACCTTATTATTTGATCAGAATGTTATATGTGAATTTAATCACATGTTCAATATGTTAGGCATGTACCTAGTTTCATGTGAATAAATTTATGTGTGAACCGGATTACATGTTCAAAATTTTATGAATCAACCTGATTTTATGTTCACGTTGCTATATATAGACTTAATTTCATTTATATATGTTTATTCTTGAAACATATTACATTTTCAAAATGTTATGAGTGGGAATTATAATATATTTACAATGTTATTCATGGAACTGGTTGCATGTTCATAAGTTTATGAAAGGAATTGATTTCATCTCCTTAACAGAATGAGTCAACCTATTTCTATTTATACATGTTCACATTTTTATAATATGATTTTTAATTCCATAGATTCTATGTGTAATTCTTAATTTATTATATCATGGATTATGCTCTTTATTCTCTTATGATGTATTCCTTTGGAACAGAAGATAATTATTCCACGAGTCTTGTTTATGTTCATTGATATATAGGATATGATTTTATAGGTTTATGATAATTTTATCGTACCATTATACTTATTTTAGTCTTATGTTTCTTTATTAATTACCCTTATTGAGCATCTTATCTCACCCTTTCTTATTTTTCCTTCCCCCAAGAAACCGAGAAGGATTTTAATTATATTTAATAAATGGGAATATCATTGTCAAAAATATTGAAGATATTTCACCTAGTTAGAAGACTGTGTTCCTTGTTTCCAAAGTAATTGACTATTTTTTTCCACACATGTTTAATTTTTTACTATTCTAAATATTCAACTAAAATGAAGTAATATTTATGCATGTTAAGACTCGGTCGCTATAGTAGGTATCAACAGAATGGTTTAGTCAACCTTGTGGAAATAGGATTAAAAGGTTTTAGTGAGATCCCTAGGGATATTTAATAGGATATTTCTATAGATTTATCATGTGATAAACCCATGCCGTCATAGATTTAAAAAAAGGTTTCATTATTTAGATATCCAATAATTAAATTTTCATGATTCGGTAGTTTTATTTTATGATAAGTATTTCTCACACTATGCTTTCTAGATGTATTCAATAGAAGGAACTGGGATTAAATTTAATGATTTAGATGTAGAATTTAAAGGAATCAATATAATTGATTCCCTAAGAAGAAATCTTCAAAAGATAATCATAAGGTTGGCACAATTATTGGTTATACTTATGAGGGTGAAGATACCATGATTGACTGGTGAAATTAAGGGATTTTCTAACAATATTGTTCATATTAAATATAAGAATCATGATTAAATTAAGTTTGAGGGACTTTAAGACATGAATGATATTTATTATTCTGTGAATTATGTATTAAGAAATATTATAAGGTAGACATGTTAATATATTAAGAATGAATTAGACTAATTAAATTGTTTTTGTATTCAGGTTCAAGAATTTTTTAATACGAATGGTGAAATATATATTCATTATTTAGTGTCTATATTTCCACATGGATTTAAAAGAATATATAGAATGGTTTGAATGGACTAGAAAATTAATATAATAGAAAGGTTATATTCATGTGAAACTCATGATTAAGGGAGATATAACCCCTTATATGTTTCCTATGTTGAGGAAATGATGATTTCATATAGATCTGTCATATACTAATAAGTAAATTAAACAGTGTTGATTACCATGGAATTGATTGATGATTTCATGGAAAAGTGTTTTATAGTTTCATGGATGGATTTTATGAAATTTTTAGATTTAGGAAATACACCAAATGATAATTTGAATAAGAAAACATGCATGATTTCAAAAATGATTTATGGTAATTCATGTTATTACCATGTTTTCAGAGGAAACATGATAAAGGTATTCAAATGTTTGGTATGTGAAGACTAAGAGGTACATCTTGATCTATGTGGGATAAATTTTAAGATAATTTTTGGAAATTTAGTGTCCTTATTTATAAAGTATTTTATTTTAATCCTTAATATGGATTATAAGGTCAAACATTTATGGAATTGTTTAATTTAAACATTGGTTGTGGTTTTAGATATTAATTTATTATCTCCCCAAATGAGAAGTTATTCATGTTGGATAACATGTGATAATCATTTTTTATTATGATAACTATAAACAAATGGAATAAATTATTATTCTACATATGGATCTTATGATCTGTTAGTGCTTTAGGCATAAAAATTCACCATCATTTTTGTAGTAAGATATGAAGTTAAAATTGGTTAAGACACTACCAAAGGGTTAATTGAGTATATAAAATGGAATGAAATCAATTATTTATATATCATTATAAAAATTTCTCAACTTTAGTAAAAGGGTATTGAAATAATATTTTGTCCCATTATCATCATTTTTTATGATATCAATGACCTTTTTTCTAGCGTATTTAGATTCTAGATTTGTGCTTTTTAACTTTCACCTAACCACATACTCTGTTACTCTCTTTCATAACATGATATTAATATTTCTATTCAATTTCCTTGATTATCACTTACCACCTATGTTCATCTATATGGGTACATAGTTTTAAGTTACATTGGGTAATTGTGATTCTTAAAACTTCAATTTTAAATGATATTTTAGTATTTAATTTCATATTGCAAGTTTCCCTGAAAAGAATATTCATGTATTAAACAATTGATTTCCCAGATTAATTCTAAGGGTGAAATATATTTTATGGGGGGGGGTGAATGTAACACCCCAATATTTTTTGAAATATATTTTTTATAATTAATTTAATCATTTCAACATTCTAAATTTCATGAAACACATAATATATCTTGTTTTATAAGAAAGCATTGTGTATGGATTGTGTTTCATGAAACACAATGTTAATCATGAACTCTACACAACAGTTATTTTATCATTTGGTACATGAAACACTATGTTTGGCTTCTATTTCACACAATGTCGAGTTCCTTTCATAGCTTCTGTTACACTGATGTCTGAGTTTGACTAAAATACAATATACTATTATTATTTTTATTAAAACAATACTATAGTTAATAACTAGCAATTAAAATAGAATATATGAATGATATTAGCTAAATTAAAAAATTATTGTTTAAAAATATTTAAAATATGATTTATTTTTTATCAATTAGTTGGAAATTAATATAAAAACTATTTGAAAATAAACAAATTATATTTCCAAGAAACCTATTTATCATTTTACACAAGAAATTATATCTATAAATTAACCAAAAAATATTTTAATTTTTTAAATAAAAATTATATATTACATATTCAAATAAATTTTTTGATAATCATACAACTAATTTGATAGGTATAATATAAGAATAAACTAAATTTTGTGAATAAGATATGTAGTTTACTAAAAGGTTACTTTACAACATTTTAATGGATCGTGTATTTTAAAGATAATTCTTGAAATTTTTATAGTTTCTATTTTAAAAAATATAATTAATTTATGAAATTGGAATATCATAATTTATTGTGGTATAATTTTTTGTATTTTTATAAAAAGTTTAAATTTTTAATTTCTAGTGAAAGGCAGAAAATTTTAATTGAAAACTACTTTTCATCTAGATTATGTATATAGAAAAATTATATTTTAAATAGCTTTTAAATTACATTTAGATAAATTACTAATAAATTAATGAAATTTAGGTCAATGTAATCAATTTAACTTTGAAAATGTACATAAAAACATTTCAATCATTTGAATATTTTCAATTTGAAAACTTGTTTTCTTATCTCAAATGTGGGAATAATTTAAAATTAATTTCGTGCATATCTATTTTAAGAATTTATTGAAATGGATTAAATATCATGAGTCATCATTATTTATAATTTATAGTATGTTTCACTTATTTTTATGATGAAAAATATTAGTTAAAGTAATTAAAATTAATTATAGCGATTAGAGTAAAAATGAGTTTACATAGATGTTAACCTATAACTTAAGGATCCAAATATTTATGACACGTGTCCAAAAGATATTATATAGAAATATTTATATTTTATCATCCCTTGTTCCCAAAATTAACTATTTTTATAGGAACATGATTTAATGGAGACCTCTCTATATAGTATACCTTTTTATATATACAAGAATATGACTCCTTCTTCGATATAAATGGACACTCACCCCCCCCCCCCCCTCTCCCACACTCACTTTTATCAAACCATTCAAGCCCTTTGGATAACCTAACCCATTACAAAATAAGATCCCCGCATTCCTCCTCTAATCCTAAAATCCTAATTTATGTTATAATAAAAACCATGTAGTCCTTTGGTGAAAACAAAAAGTCATTTCCCAAAGAAGATGTGGTTTGAATGCTTATAGAGAAACTCATGTCCCAATGTAAGGGGTTTATCACCTCACTTTTATTTGTATGAGATATATTATATATTCACCAAATATTATTGTTTTGTGTTTTATATAATTCCCTTATACATGATATATCCTGATTTTTATTTAATTTAGGATATTCAATGTTTTAATCAATATTATTCATTCATAGGGATCACAATTAAAAAGTTAATCAAGTAGTATGGGGACTTCATGTCTCATTTTTATTTCTGTAATAATCATGCCTTCATCAAAAATAATTTATTTTTTATGGTGTATATAATACCAATGAATTTACTCTATGATCTTTTTCCATAAATTTATTGTTATTTACATATCCATGTAATGATCTCTTTTTCATGGGGTTTATGATTCGAATGTTTCCAAATTAGAAAAGTAATTTTTTTCTCAATAATTCTACTTAGAGAAAAATGTTTTATTACAATCCTAAATTTTTTTATAATGTGTGTATGCATCCATTTGAAAATTTATGTCATTAATATACTTATATTCATTATATTTTATGTTTCATGTGATGTTATTCTCAAGTGGGTATTTTGATTCAAAGTTAAATGTGTAAGTGTTTATGGTAAAATATCATCATTTATTGGGAATTTTTATGATTATTCATACATTAATGATATCTTATGATCCATCAATAAATAATTATCATTATTTTATTCTCTTATTATTTTTCATCATAACATCATGTATTTGTACCATTTTTACACTATTTTGTACTTAAGATAATTCAAAAAATGCTTACATGAAAATCATACATTACATTTCTTTTACAAGAAATATGTTCTTTTCAAAATACCATGTTTTATAAAATTGTTTTCAAAAATGATTCAAATGTTCATCTAAAAACATTTTCATGGAAAACCATTTAAAAAATTTATTATTAAAAATGACATTTAAAATGGTTTTCAAATATTTCTTTATTTATTTTCATGGTTATTTTAAAAACAAAAACATTTTCAAATAGTATTTATGTATTTAAGATAGTTTTTAAATAATAAAATAAATTTTACTCGAGAAATGTATTAAATAATTTTTGAAGCATAATTTTTATGTTTGTAAAGTGTGCTTTCAAATAAAAGGTTTTTAAAGTATTTAATAATTTAAAAATTGAATTTCAAAAAAATGTAATATTCTTTAAGAAATACTCTATGTGATCTTTCCAAATCCTTCCCAAAATAGGATGGCATAGTTTTATATAGATTAGGATTTATTGGTAACATGATAAAATAATACCATTCATATTTTTAGATGAATGATTTATAATTTTATGGAATCATTTTTATGAAACCTATTTCTCTTAATTGGGTGATTTTATATTGAAATAACTTAATTTTATTGGTTATTATTTGATGAAATTATTATCAAACTTATCTCTTAATCATTGGATTTTATATGATTACATGTTTAAAATACCCATTTAATATCAAGTGTTATGATGTGATGATTTTTTATAATTTTGTGGAACATGTATGTAAAATTTTACTATGTGATGGGTGGACTTATATATCACATCTATGAATTGGGTAAAGATTTATATCTCATGATATAATGATAGGAACACGTAGATGATATTGACCCACTATGGGAAGAAGGTGTATCTCAGTATGCTATGAAGAAAGGGATTACACTATGGATAGTGATGTGTCCCTCCGATGAGGTATATCAACGTATTCATGAACCTTCTAACATGTTCACATTTTTATGACTGAACCTTATTATATGTTCTGAATGTTATGCATCAACTAGATTACATGTTCATAATGTTATTCATGGACCTAGTTGAATGTCTATATGTTTATGTGTGGACCTGATTACATTTTCACAATGTTTTGAGTGAACCTTATTATGTGCTCACAATGTTATGAATGAACCTAATTACTTGTTCAATATTTTATGCATGGAAGTTGTTGTGTGTCCATAAATTTATGCACGAACAAAATTACATGTTCATAATGTTATGAGTAAACCTTATTAAATTTTCACAATATTATGCTTGAAACTTACCACATGTTCACAATGTTATGCATGGACTTGGTATCATGTCTAAATGTTTATGTGTGAACCCAATTACATGTTCTTAATGTTATGTGTGAACCTAATTAGACATTTACAATGTTATGCATGGACCAAGTTGAATTTTCATAAGTTTATTCCTGGACTGATTACATGTTCGAAATCTTATGCATGAACCTGAATACATGTTCATAATTTTTTTCATGGATCTGGTTTCAGGTCCAAAAGTTTATTCAAGGGTGTAATTTCATATCCATAACTTAATTAGTGAACCTTTTTGTATTTACACATGTTCACAATGTCAAAAGAAATTTTTACACCACATATTATATGTCTTATTCTAATGTTATGTTTTTATGGATTATTCTCATGATTCCCATATGATGTATGACTTATGGACATACAATATTTATTTCAGGATTCATTTTTATATTCATTGATATACATGGTATGATTTTCTAATGTCAATATATTGTTCTCAAACCCTTATTCTTATGTTATTATTATGTATATACTTTTTTTACACATATTGATAATATATTCTCACCGATTATTATGTTTTATTTCCCAATGTTATGATTCATGGTGTTATGTGGGATTACTAAATGGGAATACATTTGTGGGAAAAAATTAAATTCTTTGAAAAAGTTGGAATATTATGCTAATAGTTTCTAAAAACACTAAAGTATAATGATCCTCAAGAATTTATTTTTTTAATGTAATGAATATTCATATAAATGATTTAATATCTATTTATGTTAAACTGGGGTTTCTATAACTTTACTCCATTATCCAATGCGAGAGGTTCTACATTGAATCCATATCCAGGATTAGGGTCTGTAACTTCTCATCTGGAATGGAACTGGAATGAAATTGTCCAATCAGTCTGAGGTGGTGTTCATTGTTGTGGAAGAAAAACTCTATACACACATCACCAACATGGAAAACTTGATTAGAGTAGTCAGGCAATATCTCATGGTCATTTATCGGGCCAGATGTATAAATAGAAGTTGATATATAAAAAGTAGAGTGTCGTGCCTTCTACAGTGAGATGTACTATTTTGGTAGACTTTATGTTAGTATACACTTTTTTCGATACATGATCTTCTCATTATTTCATATATGTTCATATTTTGAAGCCCCTTGGGAAGTCTCTTTAGTTTTTCTATGGCATGATGACACTTGATACTCTATTGGCGATATAATCAAATAGTATATGCTAGATAAGGGGGATCCCCCTTGAGATAGGTGGGTGTTTCTAAGTATTGGAATTCATTTTCATTGAGATGGGTGGGTTTGAAATCATTACCAAGATGGTCTAGTTGGTTCCCTATCATGCTATTATTGACATCTATTACTGAAAGTTGTCGTTCAGATCATAAGAGGGTGGAGTTTTTATTTAGAATGGTAAAGGGGATTTATATGAAGGATGATATAGACATAATAATTGTTGGATGGGAAGAATTATATTATATATTTCTAAATTATATCTAGTTGACTAGGGAGTGTTTTATAATGACTTACCTCCAGTGGATGATATTTCAATGATATTTTCAAATGTGAACCTTCAATACTACCACATGAGAGAGTGGTATATTTTTCTATTGATCTAGTTCCTATAATTTCATTTTCAAACATTTTTCTTAATAGGATTTGTTCAAAAAAATTATTGGATATAGAGAGGTGGCTAGAAGACTAGGATGAAAAGGATGTTATAGTACCTAGTTCTTCTCCAAGGAGTCCACTTGTCTATTTCACCAAGAAGGCCAATGGATCACATTGAATATGAGAGGATTAATATAAATTAAACTTTTTTATGGTTAAGAATCAGTATCCTTTACTTTAGATAGATGATCTCTTTGAAAAGATCTGATGAGGTAAAGTGTTCTTGAAGATTGGTATGAGAGAGGGTCAATGTAAGGTGTGTACAAAACCTTTACAGATACTTTATACAGCATTTCATAGTAGGTGTGGTAGATATGAGTCTCTTTTTATTTTGTTTGGACTTAAAAACATTCCACCAATTTTCATGAAACATGTGAATTTAGTTTTCCATACATTTCTGGATTCATTTCTGGTAGTATTAATTGAAGATATCTTAGGGGTTTCTCACTCTCAACAATACTATGCCAAAAAACAAGATATCATATTGGATACATTGAGAGAGATTAAATTATATTATAATATCACAAAAAAAATCAATTTTGGTTGTATATGAATCAATTACTATGTGATATTATGACAGAGGTATAGTATCAGTTGAACCATAGATGTTCATTGATATAGTTTCATGGGAGAAGCCAAAAACATTTATTGACATAAAGGGTTTATTGGGGAAATCCGGTTATTATAAAATCATCATACTAGACTTTTTCTTCCTATAACGCCACTATGGGATTGACGAAGAATGGTGTGAAGTTATCAAGGATGAATACTCCAAGGTATCCCTTCAATATTTGAAAGGTAGATTGACTTCAACTCCTTTATTGATTTTTCTAGATTCACGAATAAGTGATACACTGTATAGTTGTGAATTATTCATTAGGATTGGATAAATTTTAATACATGGAAAGTCATTCATGGATTATGGGTCTCGTCAGTTGAGGCTATATGGGAGGAAATACATGACACATGATCATAAGTTATCATTTGTTATACATGACTTGTGCTCTTGGAGACATTATTTAATGGGAGATCCTTTTTTGGTGTACATGGACAACAAAATAGACAATTATATCATTATATAGAATGATATAAATCATATTAAATGAAGATTAGTTGAATAAATATAGTATTTTTACTTACATATTTCTTACAAACCTAGAAAGGGAAATATATTTACTATTGCTCTGAGCAGGTGGACCCAGATGTTGGCAGATCAGGAGGCCTTTAGTGGGTAACAGTTTATGGCCTTGTTTTCAAAGATGGAACTGAATTTGTAGGATATTCATAAATAGAATATTATCTCATACTTGGTAGTAACTTCCACTCTTATATATAGGGTGAGTATGAGACACCAATAAAATTTTGAGATTTTGGTATTATGAGAGAGAGTGGAAGGTGTGGACAGACCACCTAGTTGGACCACTGTTGAGGATAAAATTCAACATGTCCAAGGGAATGTATGGGTTCCAACATACATCATAAAGGTTACAATATAGTCATTTAATGACTCATATTTGTATGTACATAACAATTTCACCAGGATGTGTCATGACTTACATATCCAATACATGTGTTTGGGGAAGAAAATAGATATATATTGATTTATTACATAGTGCTCCACCTATAAGCTGGTCAATGTAGCACACTAGTGAACGGTTAGGATTTCATAGCCATTTAATATTCTTGACTGGAAATGGGAAGATTCTAACATGGAATTTCTTATGTGACTTCCTTGATAATCTGGAGGTAGTGACTTTGTATGGGTTTTTATATAAATGTTGACAATGGTTATGAATTTTCTACAAATTTTAGAGTCATTTTCAGTGGATGGTCTTAGGAGGATCTTGATTCATGTTATCAAATGCCTTCATGGTGTTACACATTCTATTATATCATAAATAGACCCTTATTTCATATCATGATTTGGGTAGGTGTTTTTGAGGCCATTGGGTTCATTGGTATAGATCAGTACAACATATCACCCATAGAATGATTGTTAGTCCGAGTATACTATAGAGGTTTTGGAGAACATTATCCATGCACGAATCTTTCATTTTTGAGGTTATTGGTATAAATACTTACCTTTTTAGATTTTTTTTAATGAAAAATTCTTGGAATTGATAAAGATAGATCTATATGAGGCCCTATATGGTAGTCCATACTGTACACCCTAGTTGTAGTTAGATACAGAAGAGGAATCACTAATGAGAACTCATCTCATTCAAGAGAATTTATAGGAGGTATAATGTAATAGGATGTAAATGTAACATCCCAGGTAAATAATGAATAAAACATTTTCTTATTTATTAATATTTACGAATTAAATATTAATTTTACTTTAAAGGGGTTTCTATGTTCGATAGCGTACCTGATACGCAACGATGAGTTCCTTTGAAAACTTACATTGCACACTAGTAATATAATAATATTATTTTAAATGGTAGTTAACATGTAGCCGTTGTATTGGCGAGAATGGATAGAAATAACTAAAATATGAATATATATGTTTTTTAAATGTTTTTACATTTATCCAATAAAAGATAAAGGCTTAAAATAAAGAAAGAATTCAATTTTAGGCATTTATACCCTAATTTTCACTAAAGGTTCACTTATCACCTTTTGATGGCGAACCGTCATTAAATATAGTTTTTATCAATATTATAAATTCTATTGGACCAAATATAACTCTTCTTTAGAATCAGGACATCAAAATTTACTTTGTGTAAATTTTTGGTATCTTTCCGATAAAGTTCATTTTTTAATGAATAGTGTAAAATGTTGTATTTTAATTCAAACCCTATTTTTAATCTAATTTATTTATATGATTAGATTATCATTTTAATTGGTTTTAAAGTGAAATAAGATAATATTTTTACCATTAAATTCAATAGTGGTCGTTGGAATTAATTTCACTTTGAAATCGGACTTAAACTAGTGTCAATCTTTTAATACTTATTGTTTCATATAAACACGCTATTTGTCATGACAGCGGGAATTAATTATTAAATTAATTAATGTGACTTATATGGTATGAAGTTTTTTAAAATAGACTTCATTTTTGATTTCGGAATATCAAATATAGCTTAGGGTGAATTTTTGGTATTTTTCTCAAAAACATCAATTTTTGATGAATAGTGAAACCACTAAGTGGTACTTATAAAAACTGATTTTTCGTTTAAATGAAATTTAACCACTTTTGTGTTTTGAATTTCAAAAATCTGACATACATGGTTGTCATTATGAATTAAAATGTGGTTCAATGAGATTAAAATAATTTTTTGGTGAATAGTAACTTTTAAGTTCTTAATCGCGATTAGTGGTAATTAGTGTAGTTTAAGGTAAAAAATAATGCTTTAATAATATGAAATGACCTAGAAATATGTCCTAACCTTATTGGATGTGTCATGGCCGACCACGAAAATCCATGGGTCAACTTGGGGACCCCATGGAGCCACTTTGGTTGGGAAATGACATAAATAACATTTTATTTAATGTTAAAGTAAAAATGACACAAACATAAGTTATTTTACTAAAACAATTTTTACATGGGGTTATACAAGTCATATTTTTGACTATAAATATTAATTAGAAAGCTAAAAATATTTCATACATCATAGTATTTTTTTTATAATTTTTATGCATTGAATAAATTAAATTATTTATGACATCATGATGATGCAGCGATGACCTCATTATTTAACGATTTAAATAAAATGGAAAGATAATGTCAAATCTAAGACCTAAACATGGACAAAACAAATTGTATGAGTGGATTTATAACGCTTATCACCTTATCCTCTAATTATATCAATGTTGGACCTTTTGAATCCGAATACCATTTTAAAATAAAGTATCTTATCTTTACTTTCCAAGAGTGCCCCTCCTCTCCTCTTATAAAAGGCCCCCACCTCTACCTCCTTAACCACACTCCCAAAGCCTTTGGCTCGGCCACCCTAGCCCATTTTGGCTCTCCACATACCTATATTACTTCTTGAAGCCTCACTTTGGGCAGAAGCCTTCCCAAGGAAGTCTTTGAGCTCAAATCAAAGAGAATTACCCGATTTTAAGGTAATGTCTTCTTTTGAGTCCTTTTGTTTTATTTTGCTTCTCAAACCCCCTAAACTATTTTTATTCATTTCTTTTGTAACAACTACAGTATCCTAAATATACTAGGATATTGTTATAAGAAAGATTCAAGATACACTTACACACACCTACATATAATGTTTAAAGAACATACTGTTTCCGTGGATGGCGAATTTCTGCCTCCCGAAACGATGATTGTTCAACATTCTTTCAACACCTTCAAAGGTGTCCATTAAGATGAAACTATATTTATATATGATATATAATATGTTTATGTTTTTCTTAATCTTCTTTATTTTTCATTTTGGGCATACCTTTATGGTTTCCATTATGGGTAAACGCGATATCTTCATTTAAGGAAGTGCGGACTACCGCCCCCTCAAAGTGATTTGATTTCGTTAATGCCATATGTGGGATGTATAAAGGATGGGGTTATGATATTATATATTATATTACACTAGAATTATAATATACCTTTATATCATTATGATTCCATTCTATAATAGAAATGAAAGTAGCGTTCATGCGTACGTACGGCTTACCGTCTCCATGAACGGTGAATTTCATTTCTTACCTCTAAATGATTATGTAATATTATAAATGCATGCATGTACTGGATATATATGACATATATGATATCTACATCATGAATATCATTCTGGATATAATGGATACATGAACAACTTGTAATTATAAAGGGCTTACTTTTGACTCAGGTACTAATGATCGTTAAAATGACCGTTATTAACTTAAATAATTACATGGTGTTCACGACATGGCAATAAGTGATATAAAAGGAATAATGAACTTGAAAAAGGTTATTAAACATGTAGAAATTAACTCAATTTTATTATTTAGGAGATTAAATAATGACCGAGTCAAGTCGGACCTGAGGTACGGGACTTCGTCTCAATCTCCTTTCATTGAGGCATATTTTATTTTATACACAACTTTCTGTTATACGGTGTATAAACCCCTTTGACTTTTACGTTTATCCAAAAGGAATCTTTTTTATACGAAGCATTTACTAAATGACAAAATGGAATGTTTTTGTCGTACGTATGCGACGACAGCGACTTCTCCACCGTCGTGACCGTTATTTGAGTTTCGGCTTCATCTACAAGCCATACCTTCTTTTTAAAAGAAAAATAAATACCATGTTTTACTTTTCTTTTATTTTGGTATTGAAAATGGTTTTCATGATGTTTTTTTATCAATGTGTTGTATTGATATCTTGTGATTGAAAGGTGTAAATGTTATGTTTCCTTTATGCATGTTTTATGTGATATGATTATGTTGAGGTTCTTGGGAATTATTATGAAGATGGGTGGTTTCGTGATAGACTAAGGGAAGGTGAGCCCGATATAGCTCTCCAATGCATTGGGTAACGCAAAGGAGTGAAACGTTAAGGTTTCTCCGAAGAGATTTAGGGAATATACTATGATGGGTATTCCAAACGTAACCAAGAGGGTTACTCCCTAAGTAAGAATGTTATGAATGCCTCAAGTTACCTTTATGTATTATGATTTATATGATTTATTCATGATTTGATGGGGTATGTTTAAGTGCTTATGTTTTATGGGTAAAGTATGATTGCATTCTTATGTATATATGTACCCATGTTTCCTTTCCATATATTTTTATATCACTTACTAAGCTTTTTATGCTCATCCCAAGTTTTTTTTGAAATTTTTTTCACAGGTCAAGGGAAAGGTACATGATATGATTATAGTGTCAAGGAAGTGTCAAGAAAGAATCCATGTTTTATTTTAAATATGTTTCCATTGACGGGAAAGAAGAATACTATCTGTATGTAACCACTTTGTTTATATGTGGAATGTAATGAAAGTTCTGTGATCTAATTCTCTAAAATTCTAAACCTGAAAAGATCCTCAATGTGTAATCTTGTAATAACTCAAGATTAAGTAAGGTTTAAGGCTGGGGCCTTATAGTTGGTATCAAAGGTCAGTTTAGATAATATTAGGAGTTAGAATTATATTAAATGATTATCCAAAAATATTTATTTTTTGAAATAATATATCATTTGAAGATTACCATGTTGCTTCATCTAAGAAATGTTTGTTCGGAATGGTTTTCCGCAGAGGAAACAGGGAAGCAGTGCTAGGAAGGAATACAGAAGGAAATAACCTTCCGAATCAGCATCCCGAGATGGTCGGAATTGGAACTGAACAGTTTGTTACAGTGATGGCACAGTTGACTCAGGCTATAAATGGTGGTGGTATCCATGCACGAGATCAGCCAGATCAACCGCAGAGGAACATGTCAGTGGTGGAACATTTCATGAGGCAACATCCCCCATCATTCAGAGGATCATCTGACCATGTGTTAGCTGAAGGGTGGATTAAAGCACTGGAGAATATTTTCGATGTCATGGGGTGTTCAAACAATCAAAAGGTTAGTCTTGCTATTTACTGTTTGGAGGGTGAGGCAGATCAGTGGTGGTCAATGGTTAAAAATATCAGGGACGCTGATGAGATTGACGCTCTCGACTGGGATGAATTCAAAGGTATGTTTCTTGAGAAGTATTTTCCTAAGGCTGTTCGACTTAGGATGGAAAATCAATTCTTGGAATTGAGGCAAAAGGAAGACTTAGTGGCTGCCTATGAAGAAAGGTTCACTCGATTGGCAAGGTATACTCCAAATTTTATCCGAGACCTTGATAGTAAAATCAATCGTTTTTACTCAGGATTAAATCCAAAATATCGAATGGAATTAGCTTCTCATGAGTTTAAAAGTTATGAAAAGCTTGTTCGATGTGCTGAGAAGGTGGAAATGGAGTTTTCTGATGACCAAGTGTTCTATAAAAACCAGCAGAAGAATAGACCGAGGTGGCAGGAGAAAGGTAAGAATTCTTCAAAAAAGTCTGATGGTAAGAAAACTAAGTTTCCAGATTGTGATAAATGTGGCGAAAGGCATGCTGGGGAATGTATTTTGAATTCTGGAAAGTGCTACCTATGTGGTAAGATGGGACATAAGGCTCGTGATTGCACTGAAAAAGATCAGGGTGATGGTAAGACCAAATTTGATTTACAGTTAGTGAAATGTTATAAGTTCAATGAGATGGGTCACTATGAAAACGAGTGTCCGAAAAAGAGCTTGAGTGATGGGAAGCAGTTAGACTACAAGAAGAAAGGGGTGGTGAAATCCTTTGCAACTACTTCAGTAGATGTCGGGCCATCAAATGAAGTTGTATCAGGTACTTTGTTTGTTTTTTCAGATTATGCCAGTGTGTTGTTTGATTCGGGGTCTACACATTCTTTCATCTCTGAAACCTTTTCTAGTAAAATGGGAATACCATCTCAAGAAATGACTCTTGAACTTTTGGTAAAAACACCTGGGGGAAATGTTGAGGCAAAAATAATTTATAAGAATCTTCTTATCCTTATCTGTGGAAAGAACCTACTTGCAAACCTTATTGTTCTACCTCTAGTAGAGTTTGATGTTATCCTGGGTATGGATTGGCTCTCTATTTACCATGCTAAGATTGACTGTAGAGCTAAAGAAGTTTCTTTTCAGAAAGACTTTCAGTTTGTTTACAAGAATGAACCCTTACTGTTGATAACTTATCAATAGGCCAAGAAACTTGTAAAAGATGGAAATTAATGTTACCTTGCACACATCGTTGAAAATAAAGGAACTATTCAGATTAATGATGTGTCAGTGGTAAATGAGTATCCTAATGTTTTTCCTAATGAGTTGCCTAGAATAATACCAGATCGGGAAGTTGAATTTACTGTTGACTTAGTTCCTGATGCTAAGCCATTTTCAAAACCCCCTTATCAAATGGCTCAAATTGAACTTTTAGAGTTGAAGGAGCAATTGAAATATTTATTAGAGAATGGTTTCATTCGACCTAGCACATCACCTTGGGGTGCTCCTATTTTATTTGTTAAAAAGAAAGATGGTTCTATGAGACTTTGCATTGATTATAGAGCCTTGAATAATATCATTGTTAAGAACAAGTATCCTTTTCCTCATATCGATGATTTGTTTGATTAGCTCCAGGGAGCTCAATTTTTTTCAAAGATTGACCTAAGATCGGGGTACCATCAGCTGAAGGTAAAGGAGGAAAATATTTCGAAGACCATGTTCCGTACAAGATACGGCCATTATGAATTTGTAGTAATGCCTTTTGGGCTAACCAATGCACCTACTGTATTCATGGACTTAATGAATAGAATTTTCCATGAGTTCTTGGATAAGTTTGTGGTGGTTTTCATTGATGATATTTTGGTGTTTTCTAAAAGTAAATAATAGCATGAAAGAAATTTAAGGGTTATCTTTCAAAACTTAAAAGAAAAGAAACTGTATGGAAAATTCAGCAAGTGTGAGTTTTGGTTGCAACAAATTTCTTTCCTTGGTCATATTGTTTCTAAAGAGGGAATAATTGTTGATCCTACAAAAACCAAAGTTGTGGAAGAATGGACAAGACCCACAAATTTAACAGTGATTCGTAGCTTCCCTGGTTTGGCAGGATATTACCAAAGGTTTGTTAGAAATTTTTCACGGTTATCTAGTCCAATGACTAAGCTAACTCGGAAGGGTGTTAAGTTTATCTGGACAAAATAATGTGATGATTGTTTTCAGGAATTGAAAAGAAGATTGGTGAATGCTCCAGTTTTGGCACTACCTTGCAGGAATGGTGAGTTTATTATATACAGTGATGCTTCATTAAAAGGACATGGTTGCGTCCTAATGCAGAATTATCAGGTAATTTCTTATGCTTCACGTCAGTTGAAAACACATTAGTTAATTACCCTACACATGATTTGGAATTAGCTGCTATTGTTTTCTCTTTAAAATTTTGGAGGCATCATTTGTATGGAGTAAAGTGTGAAATATATACCGATCACAAAAGTATAAACTATATATTCACTCAGAAAAAATTGAACATGAGACAAAGGAGATGGATAGAATTAATCAAGGATTATGATTGTACAATTCATTACCATCCGGGAAAAGCAAATAAAGTGGCTGATGCTTTGAGTCGAAAAATTAATGCTTTATTAGGAATGTTGCATTTGGAACGTGATCCTTTGGTTAAGGATTTGATGAACTTTGGCATAGAAGTTGTTGGTGCAGGATGTTATTCTGTTTTGTTTCAGGTATCAGTGAGATCATCTCTATCAGATAGAATCAAGGAAGCACAGAAGCAAGACATTGAGTTGTAGAAAAAGGTAGAGCTGGTTCAGAAAGGTAAGTTGTCTGAATTCAACATTGATAATGATTGCGTTTTGAGATTTGGGAAGAGATTGTGTGTGCCTTTTGATTCACAGTTGAAGAGAGATTTTTTATGTGAATCTCATAGTTCTCCGTTTTCAGTTCATCTTGGTAGTACTAATATGTACAGAGATCTGCGGGAGTATTACTGGTGGGATGGAATGAAAAGAGATATTGCTGATTTTACTGTGAAGTGTTTGACATGTCAACAGGTTAAAGCAGAGTGGAAGTTACCTAAAGGGATTCTTTATCCTTTACCAGTTCCAGAGTGTAAATGGGAAAACATATCCATGGACTTTGTTGTGGGATTACTGAGGACATCTCGAGGTAATAATGAAATCTGGGTTATTGATGATCGCTTGACTAAATCTGCTCATTTCCTTGCTATACGAGATACTTTTTCCCTAGATCAACTTTCCCGTTTGTATCTTAAAGAGATAGTCAGGTTACATGGATTTCCTCTCTCTATTGTATATGACCGTGATCCCAGGTTCACTTCTAACTTTTGGAAAGGCCTTCATAAGTCCTTGGGTACTGAATTAAATTTTAGTACAGCTTTTCATCCTCAATCAGATGGGAAGTCAGAACGAAAAATTCAGACCTTGGAGGATATGTTACGAGCCTGTTCGATGGATTATCAGGGAAGTTGGGACCAACATCTTTCTTTGGTTGAATTTTCATATAATAACAGTTTTCATTCCAGTATACAGATGGCACCATTTCAGGCATTATATGGGAAGCGGTGTCGAACTCCAGCTTTCTGGGATGATGTGGGTGAAAAGAAGTTGATGGGACCAGAATTGGTAGAAGAGATGGAAGAAAAAGATCAGCTAATTCAGAAACACATGAGAACAGCTTAGAGTAGGTAGAAGAGTTATGCAGACAACAGGAGGAAGGATCTATCTTTTGACGTAGGTGATCATGTTTTTCTCAAAGTATCACCATGGAAAAGTGTGATGCGATTTGGTAAGAAAAGAAAGTTGAGTCCAAGGTTCATTGGACCATATGAAATTCTGGAGAGAGTTGGATCAGTTGCTTACCAAGTGGCTTTACCTCTGAGTTTATCTCAGGTACACAATGTTTTTCACATTTCGATGTTGAGAAAGTATATGCCAGATCCATCTCATGTTTTGAGCCCAGAGGTAGTTCAGCTGGAAGAGAACCTATCTTATGGGGAACAACCGGTCCAGATTCTTGACCATAGGGAGCAAGTGTTACGGAATAAGGTGATTAATCAGGTAAAGGTTTTGTGGAAAAACCACATGATTGAAGAGGCAACATGGGAATCTGAAAATGCAATGAGGGATAAGTACCCCCATTTATTCGATAAGTAAATAAAATGCGGGGACGCAATTCCCAAAAGGGGGGAAGGATGTAACATCCCAGGTAAATAATGAATAAAACATTTTCTTATTTATTAATATTTACGAATTAAATATTAATTTTACTTTAAAGGGGTTGCTATGTTCGATAGCGTGCCCGATACGCAACGATGAGTTCCTTTGAAAACTTACGTTGCACACTAGTAATATAATAATATTATTTTAAATGGTAGTTAACATGTAGCCGTAGTATTGGCGGTAATGGACAGAAATAACTAAAATATGATTATATATGTTTTTTAAATGTTTTTACATTTATCCAATAAAAGATAAAGGCTTAAAATACAGAAAGAATTCAATTTTAGGCATTTATATCCTAATTTTCACTAAAGGTTCACTTATCACCTTTTGATGGCGAACCGTCATTAAATATAGTTTTGATCAATATTATAAATTCTATTGGACCAAATATAACACTTCTTTAGAATCGGGACATTAAAATTTACGTTGTGTAAATTTTTGGTATCTTTCCGATAAAGTTCATTTTTTAATGAATAGTGTAAAATGTTGTATTTTAATTCAAAACCTTTTTTTAATCTAATTTATTTATATGATTAGATTATCATTTGAATTGGTTTTAAATTTAAATTAGAAAATATTTTTACCATTAAATCCAATAGTGGTCGTTGGAATTAATTTCACATTGAAATCGGACTTAAACTAGTGTCAATCTTTTAATACTTATTGTTTCATAAAAACACGTTATTTGTCATGACATCGGGAATTAATTATTAAATTAATTAATGTTACTTATATGTTTTTAAATTTGTAAAATAGACTTCATTTTTGAATTCAGAATATCAAATATAGCTTATGGTGAATTTTTGGTACTTTTCTGAAAAACATCAATTTTTGATGAATAGTGAAACCACTAAGTGGTACATATAAAAACTGATTTTTCATTTAAATGAAATTTTACCACTTCTGTGTTTTGAATTTCAAAAATCCGACATGCATGGTTGTCATTAAGAAGTAAAATGTGGTTCAATGAGATTAAAATAATTTTTTGGTGCATAGTAACTTTTAAGTTCTTAATCGCGATTAGTGGTAATTAGTGTAGTTTAAGGTAAAAATAATGCTTTAATAATATGAAATGACCTAAGCACATGTCCTAACATTATTAGATGTGTCATGGCCGACCAAGACAAGCCATTGGTCAACTTGGGGACCCCATGGAGCCACTTTGGTTTGGAAATGACATAAATAACTTTTTATTTAATGTTAAAGTAAAAATGACACAAACATAAGTTATTTTACTAAAACAATTTTTACGTGGGGTTATACAAGTCATATTTTTTACTATAAATATTCATTAAAAAACTAAAAATATTTCCTACATCTTAGTATGTTTTTTATAATTTTTAGACATTAAATAAATTAAATTATGTATGACATCATCATGATGCAGCGATGACCTCATTATTTAACGATTTAAATAAAATGGAAAGATAATGTAAAATCTAAGACCTAGACATGTACAAAACAAATTTTATGAGCGGATTTAGAACCCTTACCACATTATCCTCGAATTATATCAATTTAAGACCTTTTGAATCCTAATACCATTTTAAAATAAAGTAACTTATCTTTACTTTCCAAGAGTGCCCCTCCTCTCCTCTTATAAAAGGCCCCCACCTCTACCTCCTTACCCACACTCCCAAAGCCTTTGTCTCGGACAACCCCTGCCCATTTTGGCTCTCCACATCCCTTCATTACTCCTTGAAGACTCAATTTGGGCAGAAGCCTTCCCAAGGAAGCCTTTGAGCTCAAATAAAAGAGAGTTACCCGATTTTAAGGTAATGTCTTCTTTTGAGTCCTTTTGTTTTATTTTGCTTCTCCAACCCCATAAACTCTTTTTATTATTTTCTTTTGTAACACCTCCAGTATCCTAAATATACTAGGATGTTTTTATAAGAAGGATTCGAGCTACACTTACACACACCTACATCTAATGGTTAAAGAACATACTGTTTCTGTGGATGGCGAATTTCTGCCTCCCGAAATGATGATTGTTCAACATTATTTTAACACCTTCAAAGGTGGCCATTAAGATGAAACTATATTTATATATGATATATAATATGTTTATGTTTTCCTTAATATTATGTATTTTTCATTTTGGGCATACCTTTATGGTTTCCATTATGGGTAAACGCGATATCTTCATTTAAGGAAGTGCGGACTACCGCCCCCTCAAAGTGATTTGATTTCGTTAATGCCATATGTGGGACGTATAAAGGATGGGGTTTTGATATTAAATATGATATTACACTGGAATTATAATATACCTTTATATCAATATGATTCCATTCTATAATAGAAATGAAACTAGCGTTCATGCGTACGTACGGCTTACCGTCTCCATGAACGGTGCATTTCATTTCTTACCTCTAAATGATTATGTAATATTATAAATGCATGCATGTACTAGATATATATGACATATATGATATCTACATCATGAATATCATTCTGAATATAATGGATACATGAACAACTTGTAATTATAAAGGGCTTACTTTTGACTCAAGTACCAATGATCGTTAAAACGACCGTTATTAACTTAAATAATTACATAGTGTTCACGACATGGCAATAAGTGATATAAAAGGAATAATGAACCTGAAAAAGGTTCTTAAACAAGTAGAAATTAACTCAAGTTTATTATTGAAAAGATTAAAGAACGACCGAGTCAAGTCGGACCCGAGGTATGGGACTTCGTCTCAATCTCCTTTCATTGAGGCATATTTTATTTTATACACAACTTTCTTTTATACGGTGTATAAACCCCTTTGACTTTTACATTTATCCAAAGGGAATATTTTTTATACGAAGCATTTACTAAATGACAAAAGGGAATGTTTTTGTCGTACGTATGCGGAGACAACGACTTCTCCGCCGTTGTGACTGTTATTTGAGTTTCGGTTTCTCTATAAGCCATACATTCTTTTTAAAAGAAAAATAAATACCATGTTTTACTTTTATTTTATTTTCGTATTGAAAATGGTTTTCATGATGTTTTTATATCAATGTGTTGTATTTATATCTTGTGATTGAAAGGTGGAAATGTTATGTTTCCTTTATACATGTTTTATGTGATACGATTATGTTGAGGTTCTTGGGCATTATTATGAAGACGGGTGGTTCCGTGATAGACTAAGGGCGGGTGAGCCCGATATAGCTCTCCAATTCATTGGGTAACACGAAGGAGTGAAACGTTAAGGTTTCTCCGAAGAGATTTAGGGAATATACTGTGATGGGTATTCCAAACGTAACCAAGAGGGTTACTCCCTACGTAAGAATGTTATGAATGCCTCAAGTTACCTTTATGTCTTATGATTTCTATGATTTATTCATGATTTGATGAGGTATGTTAAAGTGCTTATGTTTTATGGGTAAAGTATGATTTCATTCTTATGTATATATGTACCCATGTTTCCTTTCCATATATTTTTATATCCCTTACTAAGCTTTTTATGCTCATCCCAAGTTTTTTTTGAAATGTTTTTCACAGGTCAAGGGAAAGGTACATGATATGATGATAGTGTTAAGGAAGTGTCAAGAAAGAATCCATGTTTTATTTTAAATATGTTTCCGTTGACGGGAAAGATGAATACTATATTTATGTAACCACTTTGTTTATATGTGGAATGTAATACAAGTTCTATGATATAATTCTCTAAAATTCTAAACCTGAAAAGATCCTCAATGTGTAATCTTGTAATAACTCAAGATTAAGTAAGGTTTAAGGCTGGGGCCTTATAGTAAATGTCTACAAAATAGTAAGGAAAAATGTTATTGGAAAATTTTTACCATCAACCACTAGAGTTATATGAGGGTAGTTCTGTTTTCTTGAGATTTTTACAGAGACTAGGGCATTGAAGGATTCAAAAACATGATAAACTATCACCTTGATACGTCAGGTTGTATGGAATTATACAGAATCAGATAAATATCCTATTAGTTTAGTTACCTCAGAGGTATTAATCCATGCATGATTTCATTCAACATTCTTAGCTTCACTGATATCATTTTTATCCATCACATATTCTTTAGCCTCATGAGGTTTAGTTGGAGGTAGACTTGACCTTTGAGGAGAATCATATCCATTTTGTTTATCATATCAGAAATGTAATATGATCCTAGTTAGTTCCATTAGTATGGGTGCAATAGAATCATAGCCATGTATAAGATGATACTTAGGAACAAGAGGCTAACTTGCATGTCTAATGGCTACATTTTTTCTCATACCATGCTTGAAGACCCGTAGAAGGGAAATTTTGGGACTAATTTCCCTATGAGGTTAAGATTGTAAGACCCTAAATTTTTTATTATGTACATAACCTTTAAGTTTCCTTGGTTTACATTAAATTTATCTTCATTTGAATTCCTATTGTGTTAAAAAGGAAAAAAATATTTTAATGGATTGTTCGGAGCATGTAGCCCAATATCTTGTAGATGGAATCTTTGTCTCATGGTATATAGAAACCATGCGGTCCAATTTTCACAGTATGATCAAACCATATAGCGTGGACTAGTTCACTATAGAGTGTGTCACATTTTGATGAAATGTTTCATTAGGGACCACGAGACCATTTGTATTTTAATAGTTTTTTATAGATGAAAAATATATAGTTGGTGTCTAGTTTGTCTAATCGGGCACCATGCCCATGAAAGGGGGTCTTGAGACAATGTTTGGATCATGGAAGGCTCACGATTTTTCCCACGATGTGGTAAAACTATGTAATTGAGTTTTTAAAATTGAAATAAACATTTTCCCCAAATTGTTTTACATTCTAAACCTCATACTACCTTCTATTTTTCTCTAATCGCATCCCTTCATCCTCTCATGTGATTACTTCAAACCGTTGTGATAGTATTTTTTGAATTTTCACCATCAAACTTTTAATTTGAGTTCTATTCATATCATTGGATAGATATATGTGATTTATTTTTTTGTAGTCTCCTTTATCTGTTTTTCTTTTATATCAAAGACACTATTTCGGTTCTATATCTTATTCCCTTCTTTTAGTGAATTTTTCAATTCATCTATTTTCTTCCAATCTATACTGAATTAGAGATAGTGGTTGAATGAGTTATCTATTGTAGAAATATGGTAGGTGGTCTATAACATTCCTCTTAATGTTCAGTTGTCTTATAACCTATTTCCATTGTAATGCACAATATACTTTTAGGGTGATTATTTTTAAATTAATAAACCATTGAGTTAAATTATGAATTTATATTTCATACATATCATGACATCATTAAGAAATGTTTTGGGTTTTTAACCTGAACTTGAACCACCAATGGGATGGGTTCTTTTCCATTTTATTGGATTTTTTACCCATAGTTTGAGTGGAGTTTTTTATTCTTTATTGGGAGTTTAATATTATAAGAAAGTGATATGTTAATGGATGAGAGTTCCTTATAGAACCTTTTAATTAATTTATGAATGGTATTAAATGGATAATCATTTAGATTTTATATCCATGTGAAGGGGAAAATGAAATAAATAATGTAATGGTTTATATTGTGTAAATGAGTTGGGTATAATTATAATATAAGTTATATGGTATAGAACCAACTACCCACATGGATGCCTTAAAATTTTCAACACCATAGATCCTATATAATTAGATCAGTTGGATTCCATGGAAATTTCTACCTCTTTGATCAAATTACTTATTTTAATTTAGTTTCTAGAAAGCCTTGTAAATTTCTACTCCTTGCATCTGATGTCTTATTAGGATGCCTCTCACATTTCTAATTCATCTATATAGTTCACATACCTTATTTGGATGCCCTAGAAATTTCCTCTCATTTGATCCATTTTAATCAGATTACGTGGATTCCAAATAAATTTATAGTCCATTGATATGATCCTTGAGGTTTTATTCGACATTTATTCTCCCTATATCATTTTTACCTAATTTGAATAGATTTCTATTTTCCCTTGGAAATTGGTACCCTATGGTCCCTAACCCGTTTATTCTTGTTAAATTATTTCACAATAAATGATTTTGATGTTTGATAACCAGATTTATAGATATCCTATATGATATATTTTATTGATCATAGTGAGTCTCGAAAGAATAAATATTATTGCATCTATTATTATTACTTGTACTTATGTTAGGTCTTCACACTGATATATATTATATAAATAGTCTTGGATTTTTATATAAATTGTTGGTGGTGGCCTACTAATTTTCATCCCACACCCTATTCAGGATACCATTGGGTACTCGAAAATACATTATAGATGCAGATAGGGATAGGGTAAAAAGACCACTTGGTGTTGCTTGATTGGTTTTTTCAAAGGAGAAGTGGAGAATAATACTAGGCTATGGATCATGATGATATCTGGGGATTTTTTCTTTTGGTATCTTTTAATTTTGATACATGTATTATACAAGATGGTTTTTTTCATTTATTTCTTATATTTTAAGTATCATTCCTCGATCATTATTTTATAGGTAAAAATTAGATTATATTACTTAGAAATTTAATTATAGATTTTTATTCTTCAATTTTTTAATTATTTCATATTCATATGATATTGATTGATATGATTATAGAGTTGTTTTTCACTTTTATCTTGGGGGTATAGTCACAACACTTTTCTTCCATGAACCCTTGCTTCAAGTTGACAGCCTCTGACACACATTGAGGCGCACTTGAGGGAATCTAAGTCACCACCTCAAGGAACCATTTAGTGTCTTCTATGTTAAGATGTTACATATATTCATGTATCTCCATGAACTATATCATCATTAACATTCCATATATTTCTTAAGAATTTTTTTGATTTTATTTGTGATGTATTATATAAATGTGTCATTTGAAGGTGTGGACTTATATAAAGAGTATTTTCCAATGCATTATTCATCCTTATTTATTTTCTAAGATAAAATTGTGGAAATGGATTTATTCTATCTTAATGGGGTTTTCTTAAAAATCATATTTTTCTAAGGATTATGTGATATACAATTATTTTCTCTTGAATATAATTTATGTCTTTTATGTGGTTGTTTTTTGTAAAGACTTGAACCCAAACATCTGAATTTATTAATTAAACATGTTACTTCTTAAGAAATGATAATAAAAAAATCAACCATTCATTATATAATTGTGGACCTTTATTGGTATAAATTTTGGAGAACAGTCAGTTAAAGAAAAAATATCAAAACCTTAAAAAATAAAATAATAATAATACTCTGTAGCTGTTCTAACTCTATAATCGACAAGCACAATTTTGATAATTTCAGTTAAACCAGAGAAAAATAAAATTTGAAACATAGGGTGAGTAATTATTTTTCCCAGAAATGTGTTTTAAAAAAAAGGTAAAATACTATTAAAATAATTTGAAAAATACTTTAGTAAAACTTAATTTTCATAAAACTCAACAAATTTGGGAGAAATCCACCATTCAATATGAAATATGATCATTTCAGAAAACATAAACATTAGAACAGGTGATTGAATAATATTTCACAACACATAACTAACAATTATATATGATTTTAATATCTACAATAATGAATGAAAATAGGATATTTTATTTGAAAATATAATAATCTATAGTAACAGAAATTATTTCAAAACAATCCCCTTACCTTGAGTTCAACTCGACACATACATTTTTTTATCTTCATCTTCGTCAAAAAGTCTCTTTACTTAACACCATAAGAACACAAGATATGGTGTCCTTTATAAACTAATACCTCTACAATGAGAATTTATATGTTGATAATAGGATTTTTCAAGTGTATAGTTGATCTTGAAGGCTCGTGGTGATTAATATATTTTAAGGAATGATCCTCCTTTTATAATTGAGGAGAGGGGTACTTAGGAATTACTCAAATTATTATAATATAATAAATATATTATAGAGTTTAAGTCTTCCCAAAAGGAATAAAAACTAAAGGGGGTTACATTTTCGGCACAATATTATACCATTTGAACTTATTAATGATTTTTGGTATTTATAATTAATTTAATAATATATTTTATTCATGAAAAATATTTTTGGTAAAAAAAACTATTCATAACTATGAATTTAAACACATCAAAACAATCTTTAAAATTTAATTATATTATTTTATTATATCATATACATATCATATTCAACTATAAAAATTCATTAATAATCTTAAAACATATCAATTTATATTTACTTTATTATTTTTTATGTCATTAGATTCATTAATTTATTAATTATGTTAATACTGCATTATCTTGGTGGAAACCATTATGCTATTTATTTGTTCTCTAAAAATTAAAAATAAAATTCTCTGTGAATGATAATTTCACTAGATTTAGTAATACTATATTTTCATGTAAAACTCCTAGAAATCCTGATATTTACATTTTATTCAAATTAAAAACTATAATGTGATAACTTGACTTCCTTGTGAGATAAAATATTATAAAGGCCTCCTAGTTACTCATGTAGGCCCAAAATGTCAAATGTTCAAATCAAAACATTATAATGTTCAACAATTACATATATAAAATGGTTGAGCCAAAATATGGTTCATTTAATAATCTTTATAATTTTAATTAAAAAATTTCATTGATTTTTCTTATGCTTTCATAAGCACTGCATCAACGTTTCATAAGAATTAATGTAAATTATTTCATATATAAAATTTTAAAAAAATTACTATCATAAAAATAAATAAATTAATATCATAATAAAATTATATATTATTTCATTATGTATATTCACACATATAAATGTAAATGTAAAAACCCAGAAATTCCATGTAATTTTTTTTTACATATATGAGAATTATACAACTCTGAAAAAATTTATGGCGCATGATTCTGAGGCCCGGAGTGCCCGGTATGAATTTCTGAAATTTTGATCAGGTGCATTCTGTAAACGTACAAGAGGGTTTTTCTATCATTTGAACCGGTTATCAGAATTGAAATCTGAGAGCATTGTTGAACTTTCAGCGCCGATATTCACTTAAGGGGACCTTCACCTCGACCGAAGTTGGTCGGGGTTGAAAATTAGTTTTCGTGTCTTTCATGGAATAAGAAAAATAAAATGATTAACACTTTATTTTTATTCTTTGGAACTCCCATGTGGATATTGAAAGGTGGGGTCCATCAGAACTAAACCTCCCTTTGAAATTTAAGATGTGGGGTCCACCAAAACTTAACCTCCCTTGTGAGGTTATGGAGGTGGTGACCACCGAACCTAAAACCTCATTTTTTTAATATTAGAGGTGGGGAACACCCGACCCCTCTTAATGGGTAGAAACCTCCCAACTCCCCATTAATCCACTCCTACCAATAAATTGAACCATTTAATTGGGCCAATTAATTGATCTAATTAATACTGCCAATGTGGTACATTAATTATGCCAAATTTGTTTGTGCCAATATAATTAATCCTTTAAGTTAATTATATTGGAACCTATTTCATTTTTGGTTGGAATTGTGTGAGGATAACTATTAGAGGATTTCACTTATCTAACGAATAATGCCTTGGACTACGAAGAAGGCCTTTGACTACGAAGAACGCCTTCGACGATGAAGAACGCCTTTGACTACGAAGAACCTACGAATAATCCCAAGATTGGAGGTGTGTGTCGGACGAGATGAATGTCGGCAACTTCAACTTCTTACTTTCTCCAACATCCATGAACCTTCGAGGTAGGGGTTTGGTTGTATGATTTCATATTTCCATATTCTTCCATTCTTCTTTTGTGGGAATGGGAATAGTTATTGATGAAGGTTGTGGGGATTGATGTTTTAAATAACTTACTTACATGTTCTTGTTTCAAAATTTGTGAACCGCTTGCTACCACTCTAGGAAAGAGGGTGTGGGACAAACAAACATGGCCCGACCCCTCCATCGTTCTACTTATCGGGTGTGTTCTTCGCAATGGACAAAGGTGACGAAGGTAATGGCACCGCCTCCTGCGGCCACCGCCACCCTCCGCATCGCCGCCACGGGCGAGTTTCCCTATGGAAACCACCGCGGCCTTGCTGCCACCACCGTCCGGGCCTAGCTGCTGCCTAAGCCACCGCTACCATCTAGGCCGAGTTGCCGCACCTGTCTAGGCCGAGTCGCCGCCTCCATCCGGGCCGAGCTGCCACCACCATTCGGGCCGAGCTGCCGCTACCATCCGGGCCGAGTCGCCACCGCCGTCCGAGCCGTGCCACATCCGCTGTCAGGGTCGATCTGCCGCTGCCATCCTGGCGGAGCTGGAACCTGAGCTTCCTCCGCTGATCTTCCAGCCTAACGGCCCTGTCCAAGCCGCTCTGGGTTGGTCCATGCTGCCCCGCGCCGAGCTGCCATCCACGGCCGAGCCGACCCGCGGTCTCCACCACCCCGCGGCACCCACGGCCTCTGTGGCCCCTCGCGGCATGCTGGATAGCACCACGGGCCGGGCCTAACCCAACGGGTCAGGCCGGGTCGACCTGAACTGGGTCGACCCCAACCAGGATGGGTCGGGTCAGTCCGACTGGGTCAGACTAGACCCTGACCATATACGACCCTATACTTTACTTGGGCCATAACTTTGGCACCAGACGTCCGTTTGATGAACCGTCAGCGGTGCTAGGAAACTTGGAGTGAGATGGTCCCTTGAGTATACCCCATTAGAAATTTGGATTAAGATGGTGTATGGTCAAGTTGGATCGAGAACGAATCCAACCGGCCCCCCTGGACTAAAAGGCTAATAACTCACAAACCGGGCGTCCGATTGACACACCGTCTATTATGTGGAGAACCCTATTATGCGGTAGTCCTTTGAGATACTTCATATTACTTTTAGTATTGACCAGTAGCTTGTGGAGCAGATCCTCTCGGAGACAAGTGAGCATAGTGCATGAACCCTTTAGCTGGCTGGGACGTGAAGATGTACTTAGATCCTGTGTGGTTCTAAAACATACTGGAGATGTAATAGGATCCTGTGTGGGTCTGATGACATACTGGAGATGTAATAGGATCCTGTGTGGGTCGGACGATGTACCTAGAAATCCTGTGTGGGTCAGCACATAGCGATCATGTGTCGGTCAGCTCCTAGTGATCCTGTGTCGGTCAGCACCTAGCAATCCTTTGTGGGTCAGCTCCTAGAGATCATGTGTGGGTCTACTTTTTAACATAGTATGATGATTCAGTTTTTACATCTAATCATCTCTACTACTGTACATAAATTACACCTAGTGTGATCTGATTCTGTACCTGTGTGGTACTTTCCTTTGTAGTAATACCATGGTGGTATTCTTTTATGTGGCGTACCTATGTGGTACTAGCCTTCATGGAATTCCTTCATTTGTGGAATAGTTTATCATTGGGCTTGGAGTAGAACTCTGTGTTTTCCTCATGATTGAGATGGGTTTACTTGATAACTGATTTATATGTATGGGCATAATCCTATGTAGGGTTGAGAGTTGTTCTCGTAATTTGTGGTTTATCCATTGAGGATTTTGTGAGACCTTTGAGGGTCTTGAGGTCACTACTGAGTATCATTATACTCACCCCTTCCTGGTTTATTCCTGCACCATGTTGTGTTTGGTTCGGACGACGAATAGCGCTGACTGAGACTGAGTGTATTAGGACTGGACGGTGCCTGGAGGTGGACCATACTATGTGTCAGTATACAGAGGAGACGGGTGGACATGGAGTGTTGAGGAGGCAATATGTACCTACCCTTCAGGTAGGAACCTCAAATGATGACCTAGTAGTTGTCTTTCGCTTTCTTCAGTTGTACTGTGTTGAACCCTATGGAGAATTAGTTGAAATTATATTTCGATAATCCCAATTATGCTCAATTATATTTTGATAATCCCAATTATTCTCAATTATAGTTTTATAATCCCTATATTGATTAATGATTAATTACTTATTTCAGTATTTCTGTACACCATGCACATATTCATATATTATAATCTTTATATTATCTTCAAAGAATTCGGTTACTGGATGAATATATATTCTAACTTAACCCATTCTGCCAATAGAATGCTTAAACAGAAAAGTGGTCACTGTTACAGAAAAAATCTACCGATACATCAAGTCTACCGGTACAACAAGTCTATCGTTATGCAAGCCTACCGATACAAACAAGTCACCGTTATGCAAGCCTACCAATACAGACAAGTTACCATTATGCAAGCCTACTGGTACAACCAGTATACCATTATGAAAGCCTACCGATACAGACAAGTCACCGTTATTCAATCCTACAGTAAAAGACAATTTACCGAAATAAGTCTACCGATAGAAAGGCTACTGTTACACGAAAGGTCACCGGTACATTAAGTCTACCGCTACCGATCAAGTCTACCGATAGACATGAAGTCAACCGATAGAAAGGCTACCATTATACAAGAGGTTACTGATACAAAGACTTACCGATACACAAGGCTACCAATATCCAAAGCTACCGTTATAGAGAATCTGATGCTGCCTTAATTTCTTTATCTTTATTTAATCATACCAACAGTCATATCTGGTATATTTTAATGCTCTGTCATTTATTTGATGAAGGTTTTTTGATGTCAGGGAACCATACCTCGTACCTGCAAAAAGAAATCATTTCTTTTGCCGGAGCTCATGCTATAAAAGTCCATGTTGCTGCACAAGAGACCATATACGATATACGACCTACGATATACAATATACGAGATACAAGGAAAATACATAAGTGATACAAGAGACATGCACAAGAGCTCATACAGATATACATGCACAACCAAGAAGACACAGAAGCACATACACACTCACTCTTACTCAAGAAGAGCTGTGTACTTTCACGAGGATTTTGAAGAACATCATCGACTACATTTTCACTGTCTCTGAACCTGGATGTCAAGAAAATGACACTCTGTTTTCCAGACAAAAACCAGAAGAGGACTCAGAACCATTTCTGATCAATTCGAAGGAGTCCAGAGCTACAATGCAATCACTAGATCCATTCTAAACTCTCTATCTTGCTCAGTGATTTATTGTTTACATTATGAGATGTGTGTGTCATTAGTTATAATTTACACACACACTGTCTCCTGAACTTTAACTGGAGGATCTGTAAACTCTCATTTGAACCCCTAACATCTTCCTTTTCCCACTGTGGATAGTGGTAGAGGTCATGTGTGACCTGGACAGCTGTATTTGCTGTTGTTTTGGTTTCCCACGAAGAACTATGGTAGAGGTATTTGACCTGGAAAGTTGTAAACTGTTGTGAACCCCGATCCAGTGTGTGGATCAAATTTATATAAATGGTTGAGAGGACTATGTCTCGGCTTGAGACTAAACCTCTTGGTTATATCTGCTTTTCTTTATTTAGATTTATCTAAAACCATTTATTCCACTACTAAGTGCTTTAAAACTTAATTTTTTTTCAAATTTACTCTGATAATTGAATTTATAAGTGTTTGAATTACTTGAAAATCATTAGGTTAGTTTCAAAATCTAATCTGATCTTCTAATTAGATTAACTGGGAATTAATCAATCCCTTGAGAAGCTAACTGAAAGTTTTCTTTAGTTCAAATTCACTACAATTCAATTAGCATTTTAAATTGGGGGATTTGAGTAAAGGATTTTAAACAAAAATATTAATTGGAACTCAATTCACCCCCCCTCTTGAGTGTCCACTCTGACCAACATTTCGTATCAGAGGATTAAAATATTTTCTGAAGTACTCTGTTTTTCGACTGTGATTTTAGTTGTATTTTAAAGTTCTTAAAATTTCTGTTATTTCTAAATTTTTATCTCTTTAAAATTTTTGTTGTAACCTAGTTATCATGGATAACAGACTTGAAGGTGTTTCTACTAATAGTCCACCATTTTTCAATGGAAACAACTATGATCAGTGGAAGATTAAGATGAAAATTCATTCACTACTGGAAAATAGGTCTATACCCACGGTTTTACCAAAAACCGTGGGTATAGGGTACCCCTATACCCACGGTTTTTCACAACCGTGGGTATAGGGATAGCATGTGAACCTATACCCACGGTTTTCAAAAACCGTGGGTATAGGCCACCTATACCCACGGTTGTGCCAAAAATCGTGGGTATATTTTTCTTTTAAGACCTATACCCACGGTTTTCGAGAAAACCGTGGGTATATGGTATTTTACGAAGATGTACACCGACGGTTCTTGAAAACCGTAGGTATTGCGGGTTTTTTTTTTGAAGACCTATACCCACGGTTCTAGAGAACCGTGGGTATAGCTTTCCCGCGTTATGGCGGGTAAATAAAATTAGGCGGGACACGGAAAAACTTGGCGGGGATACATTTTTTCACGGTTTAGATGAATATATTTATATACATATAAATCTAAATAATCCAAAGTTGCATAGCTGAGTTGGTCCGGTTGTGTAGAGAGGTCTGGTGTCTCAGCGCGCAGCCTGGGTTCGAAACCCGCTGGGTACCTTTTTTGAATTTAAATACCGTATATTAATATATATAGGCAAATATATATACATTTATCAAAGAAAAATTCCAGCAGAGTTGGTCTATTAGTTTCGGCGGACGCAAGGTCTTGCGCGCGACGCGGTTTCGAAACCCGCCAGGATCGGTTTTTTGAATTTAAATACTTTATATTAATATATATACAAAGATATATGTATATTAAACAAATAAAAATAGTGGCTGGGTTGGTCTGTTAGAGCGGGACGGCAGCGCTTCTAGATGCGCAGCCCGGGTTCAAAACCCGCTGAACCCTATTTTTTTGAAAAAAAAATTACCCACGGTTTGAAAAACCGTGGGGTCTGCTATGTGCCACGCTGGAACAGCGTTGTGCCAAATTGGACTCCCCTATACCCACGGTTCTCCAAACCGTGGGTATAGGCTGAGACCCCTATACCGACGCCATTCCAGCCCACGGTTCCCAAAACCGTGGGTATAGGCTATACCCACGGTTTTGGGGGCTATACCCACGGTTTTGAACCGTGGGTATAGGTCGTTTTTCCAGTAGTGATTTACAAAGCATGAGTTTTGATATTTTGACTGCCATAGAATCATAATATAAAATTCCTACTACTGTTAGATCTACTTGGAATGAAGCTACTAAGATAGCTCACAATAATAATTGCAAAGATATGAATGCTCTGTATTGTTCTCTAGTAGATAAGGAATTTAATAGAATATCTTCTTGTAAGACTGCGTATGAAATTTGGGATACTTTAAGTGTTTCTCTTGAAGGAAAAACAAATGTTAAGGAAATGAGATTGAACACCTATACTATTAAATATGATATTTTTATGATGAATCCTGATGAACCCATTTCTGATATGTATCTCAGGTTTAACGAAATTGTCAATATAATGATCTCACTAGGAAAGGACGTTTCATCAAAGGAGCAGATCATGAGAATTTTGAGATGCCTACCTGAAAGATGGAGGGGAACTTCTGTTTCAATCAAATAATCTTGTGATATTGGTCAACTGCCTATCAAGGAACTTATTAGTAGGTTGATGATGTATGAACAAGAGCTTATGGTAAACAAAGAAGAAGAAGATGAACTAAAAAAGAAGTCAGTTTCCTTCAAGACATCTACTTCAAAGAATAAGGATAAGGAGAAACATCAAGCTGTAAGTGATAGCTCAAGCTGTGAAGAAAGTGAAAGTGCATCTGACAATGATGCAGAAATGACTCACATAGCCAGAAAATTTAATAAGTTTCATAGGAAGAAGAATTTTTTCAGAAAATCAAATTACAAAGGTATGTATGACAACAAGGGACACTGGAAAAAGGACTGGAAGAAATCCGAAAAATTTGAGGAAGATGTCTGCTATGGATGCAAAAGAAAAGGACATATAAAAGCAGACTGTCCAAAGCTGAAATACAAGAAGAAGTATGAGTATAATGAAAATAAGTATAAGAAATCCATTAAGGATACTTGGAGTTCTTATGAGGATAGCTCCAGTGAATCTGAAGCTTCTGAGACTGAAAAAAGAAATCAGTCAAACATGTGTTTTATGACAAACACTTCTGAGGTAATATCTGAAACTCCTGCTTTAAATTATTATTATTCTGGAGATGATTCTGATTCTGAAAATATGTCAAAATCTGAACATTTTGAATACTGTGACATGTTAGAAGAAACATGTAATGAGCTAAAAGACAAACACATAGGTTTAAAGAAATACTATGCTTTAACTGTTAAACATAAATCTGATCTTGACATAGAAATGGAAAATAATGCTCAATTACTTAAAGAAAACACTGAACTAAAATTGTCAAATGAGCAACTTAGGAAGGATTTAGAAAAGTTTACAAATGGAAAAGATACTCTTACTCAAATTCTAGGTAAGCATATTGCACCTAGATATACTACTGGTTTAGGATACTAACCTGGACAAAGAAAAATTACCAAAACTAGATTTATTTCTAAATCTGAACATAATGTAGATAGTTCTAGTTCTGGAAGTCCATATGCTTCAACTAGTTATATTCATAGTTACAGACTTAAAAAGGTTTATCTTTCAAAATCTATTGATTCTACCAATTTTATGAGACCCATAAGACAAATTTGGGTACCTAAAGTTTCATTGGCTAACCTATCTGGACCCAAGAAAATCTGGGTACCAAAATAATTTCCTATCTAAATCTGTTTTGTAGGGAACCTACTTAAATAGCTCCTATAGAAAGACTTGTTACTTGGAAAGTGGATGTTCAAGACATATTTCAGAAGACTTCTCATTCTTTAAAAGCTTAGTCAGAGTTTATGGACGTTTTTTCACCTTTGGTGATAATTCTAAAGGGAAAATCATCGGCTTAGGCCAGATTGGTAAAACTGAGTCAGTATTAATTTCTAAAGTTCTATTGGTTGATGGGCTTAAGTATAATTTACTAAGTATTTCTCAGTTATGTGATGTTGGTTTTAATGTTAAATTTGAAAATTATTCTTTCCATGTTTTTAATTCTAAAAATTCTTTAGTATTTTCTGCCTTACGAAATGAAAATGTCTATGCTGTTGACTTAAATTCTTTAGCTATGCAAAGTATTACTTGTTTAAATGCTTTTCATAAAGAGTCTTATCTTTGGTACAGAAGATTAGGACACTGAAATTTACATTCACTTAGAAAACTTACTAGGAAGAACTTAGTTAGAAACCTACCAAAACATGAATTCTTAGTAGATAAATTTTGTAATCCCTATCAAAAGGGAAATCAACATAAAGTTTCTTTCAAATCAAAGAATGAAGTGTCAACTTCTCAACCTATCGAGTTGGTTCACATGGATTTTTTTGGACCTTCTAGAGTTTCTAGTTTAAATGGGAAGCACTATGTCTATGTTCTAGTTGATGAAAATTCTCGGTATACTTGGGTATATTTTCTAGCTCACAAAAGTGAAGCTTGTTATTACATTATTAAATATTCCAAGTCTATATAGAACCTTAGTGGAATTAAGATTGAAACCTTGGGAAGTGATCATGGCCATGAGTTTGAAAATAATGAGTTTGAATCCCACTGCTCACACAATGGCTATAGTCACAATTTCTCTTCCCCTCGGACACCTCAGCAAAATGGTGTAGTAGAAAGGATGAATAGAACCCTTCAAGAAAATGCCAGAACCATGCTCAATGAGTATGAACTACCTGTTTATTTTTGGGCTGAAGCTGTCAATACAACTTGTTATATTATCAATAGAGTCTTGATCAGACTTGTTCTTAAGAGGACCCCTTATGAGTTGTGGAACCATAGGAAACCTAAGGTTAACTACTTCAGAGTTTTGGGTTGAAAAGACTTTATTCGTAATACCAAAAATAATCTTGACAAGTTTTCATCCAATAGTGATGAAGGAATTTTCCTAGGTTACTCTATTTCTAGTAAGGCCTTTAGAGTTTTCAATAAGAGAACCATATGTGTGGAGGAATCTGTTCACATCAAATTTGGTGAAACTAATCCACATGAACCAAAGTCCTCTCTTGAAAATCTTGAAGATGATCTCTCTGTTTTGAACATTAATGATAAAGACAGTGGACCTATAGTTAAAACATCAAGTTCTGGAAATTTTCCAGAACCTACTTCTGTTGAATCCCAACCTGTTGATGAACCTGAAATCTCTAGCCCTACCTTTTTGAGACTAAAGGATGTGAGGGATCCTGGTCTTGGACCAGATGATCCAGAACCAGTCTACAGTGACAATGAAGCTGAAGTTGAGGAGGAAGAGATATTAGTTGAGGAAGGAGGAGACCCAGATTTACCTCCTAGTCCTATGCACCAAAATATTTCCCATGGAGCAGCTAGCCCTCCAAAAGAACTACCAAGGAGAGAAACTATTCTGAAGGACAATGATACTGAGACCACAGAAGAAGAAGAAGAAGCATATCAGTATGTTGTTAGGGACACCTCTAAAGAGGATGAGGAAACCGAATCAGATCAGTATGCTCATAAAGAAAAGGAGGCTGCTATTGAAGCAGATGATGAGGAAAATAAAGAAGAAGAGATCAGTTTGATCCCTCTAATAGATAGTACAGTCAAGATAGTGCCTGATCAAGAAGCAGAAGTAGCATCTGTTGATGAGAGAGTCTTTGAGCCCTCAGAGAAAATGGATATTGAATATGCTACAGTTGTAGATGAAGTTATATAATTACCTCGAGCAGAACAGTTGGAGGAGATTCCTCAGGTGAGTTCTCTAAGTGAGGGGGAGCATCTTGGTTTAGTATCAGTGTTGTATGAAATTGAATGTTGGAAATTAGATACAGGATACATGGTTCTTGGACTTAATTATGAAGATTCGGATGAGGAAGACTAGCCCCAATGGGAATCAGTTCTCCTACCTGCTGTGGCTGAAAATTTGGCAACCAAGGAGGACCTTGAGTCCTTAAAGACTGAAATGAAAGAAGCACTGAGAGAATAAGTGGTAGATTTAAAGAAATGTCTAGTTGATTAAATGTGTAGTGTGGAGAAATCCCTAGAGCTATCTCTGGGATGTGTTGTTTCTAGTCCAGTAAAGGAAATGATGGATGAAGTTAAAGTATGCCTTACTCAAATTGAAATTTGGACAGGAGTTGTGGTTTCTCTAAGACAGTCTATGGCTACATTGACTGCCATGAACAGCTCTCAAACCCAATTGAATACTGATATCAATTATATCAAATAGGTAGTCAAACAGTTTGTGGTAGTTTTTGAGGCTTTTAAGAAATCATTCAAGGAACATTTGAACAGTCAAGATGAACTTGTCCAGAAGGTAGTTAGTAATCTGACACAATATTTCAAGGAGATAGTATATTTCTCAATTAAACCCCTTCCTTCATCCATCTCCACTGTGAACCTTGATCAGATCATAACTGTTATCCAGGAAGAGTTGGCTAAGGCCAGTACCAGTGGCACCTCCGATACTCATATCCTTGCCACCACTAGGGAAGTTAGTAGTTTTGTTCGTAATCACCTACGGGCAGCTACTGCTTCTCAAGAGGAAATTAAAGAATAAAGTGGATGCTTACTTTGATAAGGTCTATACCAAGCATCAAATGACCAATAATTTCAAGCTCTTGATGGAGAATATGAAGTTGCCTCCAGTGACTCAAGATTTCATAGAACAGGTCAGTAAGATCAGGGAGCTTACTCTTACCTTGGATAAATTCATTGAAAATAAAGATGATTTTGTGTCAGCAATGGAGAGGGAGGAAGTATTATTATGGATTTCAGGAACCTGTTTCTACTATTCTTGCATGTGGATGTCAGACCTATGATTGTCCCTCCTGTCCTTCCTGCCTCTTCCTCTAGGAGTACACCTCAGTTGACTCCAGTTCAGGATATTCAAAGATTAACTCCTATGATCACACAGAGAAGCACAGATTTCAGATCCGATACAGTTTCAGTGGATGAACCTCCAGTTGTTTTTTCAGCTATTCCCAAGCCATCTACTCAATCTGTACCTGCATCCTCTTCTAGTCCTAAGGGAAAGACTCTTGTTCTATAGGATGATTGAGTGATTCTAGATGTTTTTAATGGGATTCATTTGTATTTTCTATTGTAATACTGACTTTATCATTTTGTATCTTTTGTGATTTAATGGAAAGTTACTCTTACATTCTCTACTTTACTATGTTTTTGTGTAATCTGTTCTCTTTTAGCCTCTACATTTCTTTGATTCTACCCTTCTTTTTGTTAATCACAAAGGGGGATAAAATGAAAGTAATGAGACCTGGGAGTGTAATTGCAAGGGGGAGAATGAAAGGGGGAGAAAAAAATGAGAACTTTGTTTCAATGTTTTTTTTTTGTACATTTTTCCTCTCACACAATTTTATATTTCTTAATACTTTGGCATAAGTTGTGATTATCAAAAAGGGGGAGATTGTTGAACCCTGTGGAGAATTAGTTGAACTTATATTTTGATAATCCCAATTATGCTCAATTATATTTTGATAATCCCAATTATGCTCAATTATAGTTTGATAATCCCTATATTGATTAATTATTAATTACTCATTTCATTATTTTTGTACACCATGCCCATATTCATATATTATAATCTTTATATTATCTTTATAGAATTCAGTTACTGGATGGATATATATTCTAACTTAACCCATTCTGCCAATAGAATGCTTAAAAATACAGGTGGTCAGCATTACAGAACACAGCTACTGATACATCAAGTCTACCGGTACAACAAGTCTACCATTATGCAAGCATACCGATACAGACGAGTCACCGTTATGAAATCCTACTGATACAGACAAGTCACCATTTTTCAAGCCTACTGGTACAACAAGTCTACCGTTACGTAATCCTACTGATACAGACAAGTCAACGTTATTCAAGCCTACTGTTACATACATGTTACCGAAGGAAGTCTACCGATAGAAAGGCTACCGTTACACAAAAGGTCACCGGTACATTATGTTTACCGCTACCGATAAATTCTACTCACAGACATGAAGTCTACCGATAGAAAGGCTACTGTTATAAAAGAGGTTACTAAAACAAAGACTTACTGATACACAAGGCTACCGATATCCAAAGCTACCATTCAAGAGAATCTGACGCTGCCTTAATTTCTTTATCTCTATTTAATCTTTCCAATGGTCGTATCAGGTATATTTTAATTCTCTTTCATTTATTTTATGAAGTTTATTGGATGTCAGGGAACTGTACCTCGTACCTACAAAAAGAAATCATTTCTTTTGCTGGATCTCGTGCTATAAAAGTCCTTGTTGCTGCACAAGAGACCATATATGATATACGACATACAATATACAATATACGAGATATAAGGAAAATATAGAAGCGATAAAAGCGACATGAACAAGAGCTCATACAGATATACATGCACAACCAAGAAGACACAGAAGCTCATACACACTCGTGCTTACTTAAGAACAGCTATGCACTTTAATGAGGATTTTGAAGAACATCATCGACTACATTTTCACTACCTCTGAACCTAGATGTCAAGCAAACGACACTCTATTTTCCATAAAAAAACCATAAGAGGACTCAGAACCATTTCTGATCAATTCGAAGGAGTCTGGAGCTACATTGGAATCACTAGAGCCATTCTAAACTCTATATCTTGCTCAGTGATTTATTGTTTACATTACGAGAAGTGTGTGTCATAAGTTTTAATTTACACACACACTGTCTCCTGAAATTTAACTGGAGGATCTGTAAATCCTCATTTAAACCCCATACATCTTCTTTTTCCCACTATGGATAGTGGTAGAGGTCGTGTGTGACCTGGACAGCTGTATTTGCTGTTGTTTTTGTTTCCCATGAAGAACTGTGGTAGAGGTCTTTGACTTGGACAGTTGTAAGTTGTTGTGAACCCCGATCTAGGGTGTGGATAAAATTTATATAAATTGATGAGAGGACTAAGTCTCGGCTTGAGACTGAACCTCTTGGTTATATCTGTTGTGCTTTATTTAGTTTTTTCTAAAAACTTTTATTCCACTACTAAGTGCTTTAAAACTTAAACTATTTTTCAAAGTTACTCTGATAAATGAATTATAAAGTGTTTGCATTAATTTCAAATAATTTGGTTATTTTCAAAAGATAATTTGATCTTTTGATTAGATTAACAAGGAATTAATCAATCCCTTGAGAACCTAACTGAAAGTTTCCTTTAGTTCAAATTCACTACAATTCAATTAGAATTTTAAATTTGGGGATTTTAGTGAAGGGTTTTAAACAGAAATTTTAATTGGAACTCAATTCCCCCCCCCTCTTGAGTGTCCACTCCAACCAACATATTGTATTTCAGTTGTACTTGTATCTTTCCATTTGGGCTTGTATTCTAGCCCCTTTTACTTTCTTCACTCACTCTCTTTACTGTTTGGATTACTTAAGTTCATATCTTGATGTGTGCTTGGTTGTGTGTGCTTACTGGTAATAAAGTAAATTCCTTCCCATTTTTAGGTAATACACCTTCTATGCTAGTCACCAGCCCCTAGCCTATGGAAGGCGGGCTTGGCATATTTACGGCACGGGCCTTGGGGGACGGTTCGTGACAAATTTCTATTAGAGGAGTATGTTCTACTGTAGAACATAGGACTCTAATCTTTCTTTTAATAACAATTGTGTTATGTTTAGTGAGTGTGGTTATCAGTTTAGGGAATTCGGTGTTAGTTCAGTGGACGACGTATTCATACACAAGAACCCTAACTTTTGATATCTGACATAGTGCATGAAAACTCTGATTACATGTGTGTTTCAAATTTTTTTTCTTTGTAATATCTTGAGTCAGCTCACCAGGTATAACTTATTGACCGTGGAACACCTATTTCTTTTTAGGATGCCTCTATGAAGATAGCCAGTATGGGTTCCAAGAGTTCTACGCACTGAAAACCTACCAAGTGACAAGGCCTCAGTGAAAGGACTTTTTCTAGTAAAGGCACCAGTGGTACCATTACCCATTGGGCCATCGATGCCACTAGCCCCAGCAATAGAGGGTGCACGCTGCTTGAGCTCGTAGCATGAGTTCCAGCACCAGAGGTCACCCAGGTTCAGAGAAGAGATGGACCCACTGGCAGCTGATGATTGGTTGGAGGAAATAATGATATTCTTCCGACTGTTAGGGACGCCCACTGATCTCATGGTTATCCTTGATGCCAGCCTTCTACAGGAAGTAGCAGGATGATGGTGGAGATTGATGCTCCAAGTCTATGATGAGGTGACACTTCTCTGGGAAAACATCAAGAGCCTATTTCAAGCAGAGTTTTTCCTAGTGACTCTTTGCGTAGTGAGCATACAGGAGCTGGTTCATCTTCAGTAGGGCCGTATGACTTTAGCTCAGTACACAGTGAGGTTCAATGACATCTCATGCGACTCCACAAATATTGTGCAGGACCTGTTCTTCAGAGCCCAAACCATTGAGCAGGGTCTTAAGAGGGAGATTAGGGATTCTATGATTTCTCTTATCATCCCAATGCGAGAGGGTTGTCAGAGAGATCCCTCTTAGTGGAGAGTTTCCTTGATGAGAAGTCACCAGCATTAAGATCCACCACCAGACATCACGTAGCAGAGTCTTATGCAGCTGGCATTAGACAGATGTCACATAGGTCCAAGAGGACCAGACCTACAAGTAGACAACCGTAGGATTCAGAGTCGGTTGTGCGGGGCACCCAAAGCATAGCCAGTCATGCCAGGAGCGGGCAGGTTTACGCATGCAGCGGGCAGGGTCACATGGCTTGTGACTATCCGACCTGTTGTACAGATGATCAGAAGACGGTCGAGGGATATCCTATTCAGATATAAAGGTTTGATCGACGAGGTTTGTAGGGAGCAGGTGGACATGGAAGAAGAGTTGGCTGTGCAGGTGGTAGTGGGTGAAAAATCGAGATGTTACTGCCATCACCACCAAGAGGTCCACCCTGACCGTAGGGAGCATGTGGAATGGGGCGAGTTCAGATCCAGCCAGCTTAGGCCTATGATCACAGTGCTCCAGTGATGATATGAAGTACGATCTGTGTCTACTCCACCTTAGCGGTAATACTAAAATGTTACAGTAATTCTTTTATTTCCACTTCCCTCATTTGGAACTTAGAGATTCTGATGGAGTTGTTGGCTCGATCCTTATGGATAGAGACTCCTACGGGAGAAGATTTGATGATTATGCACTGGTTCCGGTAGTGTGATCTTACTCTAGGAGGAAAGAGCTTCAGCTGGGATCTCCTAGTTGCGGCGTCGAGGCCTTACGACGTCATCATGGGTATTGAATGGTTATCTACAGTCCATGCTCAGATTGACTGTATGAGGTGAAAAGTGCGGTGTGTCTGCATGGATGGGACCATTTTTACCCTCACCGATGAGGGAGGATCCATTTCAGCACAGGATGGACTTACCTGGAGTAGGGTGAAACTGATTACAGATCAGTTGGCTAGACATACCCTCAAAGTGGTTGATGTGGAGAGTCCAAGTTATCCAGTAGTGGTGGACCAGTATGTGGATGTTTTCCCTGATGATGTTTCGGGTCTACCTCCTCATAGAGAGGTGGACTTTTACATTGACTTGTACCCTGGGATGGAACCAATATCTATACCAGCATATCGGATTGCTCCTGTGGAGCTTCATGAGCTTCATGTACAACTAGAGGACTTGCAGGGGAAGTTATTCATTCGGCCTAGTGTTTCTCCTTGGTAGCCCCTATTTTGTTCATGTCGACTATTGGTGCCTGAACCAGGTGACCATGAATAACAAGTTCCCACTCCCTAGGATTAAAAACCTCTTTGATCAGATGAAGGGAGCACGGTGGTTCTCGAAGATAGACCTCAGATCAGCCTATCACCAGCTCAGAGTACGAGATGAGGATGTGCAGAAGACGACTTTAAAATGACGGTATGGCCACTACGAGTTATTGGTTATGACATTTGGTGTGACCAATGCTATGGTAGTGTTCATGGGACTCATGAACAGGATCTTTTAGCCATACCATGATCACTTTGTTGTATTATTCATCGATGACATTTTGATATACTCAACTACTGAGGACGATCATGCCTATCATTTGCAGGTAGTACTAGATACACTCTGAGAGAACCAACTTTATGGTAAGCTCTTGAAGTTCCAGTTCTAGATCTGAGAGGTTTACTTTATGGGAAATGTCATCTTAGAAGCTGGAGATGCAGTGGATCCAGGGAAGATTGAGGCTGTACTTTCTTGGGAGCCACCCAGAAGTGTGAAAAAGGTACGGAGTTTCCTGGGTTTGGTCGGATACTTCCATTGAATTGTGCCAAATTTCTCTAGAGTTTGAGCACCACATTCAGCATTGATGAAGAAGGGTCAACCCCTCATATGGTCAGAGAAATTATAGCAGAGAATTCAGGAGCTGAGGCAAAGTCTGAATAGTTCCCCTATCTTGAGGCTTCCAGAGGATGGGGTAGGTTACGTAGTTTACTACGACACATCAGGGACCAGACTAGGATGTGTCCTGATAAAAGAGTAATAAGTGATCACATATGGTTCTCGACATTTGAGAGGGTATGAGTATAACCACACTACCCATGAACTGGAGTTAGTACCAGTGGTCTTCACCTTGAAGATGTGGTGACACTATCTGATGGGAGAAGGTTTTACAGTCTACTCGGATCACAAGAGTCTCAGGTATATCTTCTCTCAGAAGGACCTGAACCTAAGACAACAACATTGTCTTGAGTTCCTCCAAGACTATGACATCGAGATAGTCTATACTATTGGAAAGGGGAATGTTTTATTAGATGAAATTAGTAAAAGATCTGGTATACATCTTCTAGGAGAGGTGACAGAGCAGTTGGCCTCTTTACAAATATCCTTTTTTGATCGATATGGAGTATGTTTTCTACAGTCTATTATAGTCACTCCTCTACTTAATCAGTGATTCAGGGAGGCACAACATGGGGACACTGAATGCGAGGCTCGACCTGCTCAGATATCCATAGGGTAGGGACCTGATGAATTTTTTGAAGGTGGGGAGAACTTCATCCTCTTCAGAGGATGTACCATGGTACCAGTGTCACTTCAGGAGGTAGGGTTGAGGGAGTTCCACACATCTCCTCTAGCAGTACATCGAGGAGGGGTGAAGATGAACCATGATCTCCGACGACAGAATTGGTGGCCGGGAATGAAGAAAGCAATATCACAGTTTGTCTCTCAGTGCCTCACTTGTTAGCAAGTGAAGGCGGAGCATTAGGTACCAGCAGGATTGTTCCACCCTTTAGAGGGCCCAGAGTGGAAGTGGTATAGGATATCCATGTACTTAGTGACGGTTCTTCCCTGAACATCTAGGAGACATGACTCGATTTGGGTGATCGTTGACCGACTCACCAAGTCGGCCCACTTCCTACCGATCATAGAGCAGGGTTTGGTAGAGAGCTTGGGACGCCTCTATGTGTAAGAGATTGTGTGTTTACATGGAGTACCCTCGACGATAGTCTCTGATCGTGATGCACGTTTTAATTCCCAACTATGGAAGGGGTTACATAAGTCTTTCAGGATGCAGCTTCGTTTGAGCACTGCCTTCCATCCCCAGATGGATGACCAGACTGAGTAGACCATTCAAGCCCTCGAGGACATGCTGCGTGCATGCCTCCTCGACTTTGGTCGTAGTTGGGAGGATCAATTTCCATTGGTAGAGTTTTAATAAAACAATATCTATCACTCTACCATTGGGATGGCACCTTTTGAGGTGTTGTACGGGTGACCTTGTGGATCACCTTTGTGCTAGACTGACCTAGGGAAGTCAACACTCGTGGGATTAGAGATGGTACAAGCTACCACAGAGAAGGTGAAGATCATCCAGGAGAAGATGAATACTACATAGAGTAGGCAAAATTCTTATTTCGACAGGAGATGGAGACCTCTTCGAGTATGGCGACCACGTCTTCTTAAGGGTCTCACCTTAATGAGTTTTATTGAGATTTGGACGAGGTGGATAGTTATCTCTGAGATTCATTGGATCCTTCAAGATCCTCAATATAGTTAGTGAGGTGGATTACCACTTAGATATTCCACCTCAGTTGCATCGGGTGCATGAAATCTTCCACATATCCTAGGTGAGGAGATACGTGCATAACCCTTCCCATGTCATTGACCATGGAGAGATGGACATCGATATTGGGGCGACGTTTTCGGAGGTGCTAGTGGAGATTCAGGATCGACAGGAGTGGGTCCTTCATGGGTGGTCGATACCTTTGGTGCATGTTCACTGACAGCACAAGAACCTCTAAGAGAGCACATGGGAGCGGGGCACTCAGATGCATTCTCAGTACCCCCACTTGTTTTCCAAATTTTGATTTGTGGTTTACAGGGCGTAATGCTCTGAGGTAGGGATAATGTAAAGACCTGTAAATTCAGTGTATTTTTTTAAATATATGGGAATTTTATGAGTCCATAAAAATTTACGCTGCGTGATTCCGAGGTCCGGTGTGCCTGAAATGAATTTATGAACTTTTGTTCAGGTACGTTCAGTAAACGTACGAGCGGATTTTTCTTACTTTGGAACCGGTGCTCGAAATTGAAATCTGAGAGCACCATTGAACTCACAATGCTAGTATTTTCTTAAGGGAACCATCACCTCGACCGCAGTTGGTTGGGGGTGAATATTAGTTTTTGTGTTTTTCATGGAGTAAGAAAAATAAAATTTTTAACAGTTTATTTTTATTATTTGGAACTCCCATGTGGATGTTGAAAGGTGGGTGCCACTATAACTAGACCTCCCTTTGAAAGTTAAGAGGTGGGGTCCATCGGAACTAAAACTCCCTTATCAAGTTATGGATGAGGGGACAACCAAACCTAAAACCTCGTTTTTGAATTTTAGATGTAGCGACCACCCGACCCCTCTTAATGGGGGGAAACCACCCAAGTCCCCATTAATAAACTCCTACCATTAAATTGGACCATTTAATTGGTCCAATTATGTAACGACCCGAAATTTTTTTAAATAAATTTTGTTTCCTAATTTTATGTGTTATTGTTATACTCAACAAAAATGTTTTATTTGATAAACATGATTATAATTAAAATGAGATCAGTGGGTTTTGACTATTATATAACCATCGGTCAACATGACCGCTGTGAACAAAATGTTTTGATTATTGTCTCTAAATATAAGTAATCTTGGTTAATTATTATAGAAAGAAGATTCGATGGCCTCACCTAGTAGTCTTGGACCGATCGAAGCCCATCTAACAGAGCTTGGGAAGGAGGTAGCACCACTGGGCTTTTCTCTGGATCAAATCCAAGCCGAACTTCATCATGTGAAGCTGGAACGAAATCGCCTTCGTGAGAAGTTCAAACTGATAGAAATTACTACTCGGGCAATGTTGACTGAGCCGCCCCAAGCATCTATCACCCTAGCACACCTTACTCTTAGGTCCTATGCTGGTATTATAAGGGGTTATGTAACGAGACCATAACTACCTTGTGTAATCCTTGTTTTAAATAAAAATTGGGATTTCTTCTTATGATGAAGTTTATGAATTTTGAAATGACCGGATAAATATAGTATGCATATTTTTGATGAATTTTAGAAAAAAGATATTTTAAATATGTTTATGTAAACCCTAAATAATTAAAAATGTGTAATGATTTTCAAAAAATGGTCTTCTGCAATTATGTTCAGTACTAAATTTAGAGTCTAATAAGATTAACTTGATTTTTGATGAATAGTAAATTATGAATAGTGATTTTATGATTAGGATTAGTAATATGACCAAATGGATTAGTAATCTCACTTAAAGAAAGTTTTAAAATAATCTAGGCACCTTGATTAAGTAATTTGATTCAATAAAATAGTTAAATAACGGTTTCGTTAATTATTATTCAAGTATTAGTTTTTTCGGGTGAATAGTGTTTTTTAATTAAAAATTTAATTAAAAATAATTAGAAAATTATTTTTATCAAAATGACTTTATTTTTGAACTCAGAGCATCGATATTATGTTATGGTAATTTTTGGGGTTTTTTCTGAAAAAAATGAATTTTCGATGAATAGTGTTTTTATTTAAAAATTAAATTAAAAATATTTAGAAAATTATTTTTATAAAATGGATTTCATTTTCGAAATCAGAGCATTGATATTTGGTTAATGTTAAATTTTGGGATTTTTCTGAGAAAGTTGAATTTTCAGTGAATAGTAAAAATACAGTTTTAGGGTTTCGGTATGTTTAATGACATCATAACGGTGTCATGATGATGTCATGAGATCATTTGAGGGTTGGCCGGCCAAGGGTGATGATATTATTGTTTTGGGGGCCCCATGTGGCCTAACTCCATGATAAATGACAAGGGAGAGCACATGGGTTTGAGAAAAGCACATGTGAGGTGTCCCTTGGCCATTAATGCCTTGTCCCCTCACTTTCCCTATAAATACCAAGCCCTCCTCTCATCCATTCGACTCCCCACTCATTCCCAACGAATTTCTGGTCTCATTACCTCCCATGGAGTCCTCCCAAGGTGCCCCCAAGCCCTCAAGGTCCCACCCTTTGAGGTTTAAGAGTTACATTTTACGGTAAGGGATCCGACCTCTCTCTTTCTTTTCAAGTAATCTCTTTTATGTCTTTTCTTTTATACTCCATGTTCTTATGTTGGAGGATGTTATTTTATATTCATCCTACTTCCTATTTCATGATCATATGATGAGAGACCCCCCCTTGCTCTCATCAATTCGTTTTAAGAATGTTTTAAGTGGCGCCGTTAGGCTGCCGAATTTTTAAGTGGTTCTTCACCCTTCTCATTTTGAAGTTCTACTTTCATGTCAATTATTTCAAGTTCCTTTTTGTTATATTGGGGTATGATCTCTATATATATCATACTGGACTCATATTTTCATATGATGAGAGACCCCATTTGATCTCTTCAATTCAGTATTTTGATGTTTTAAGTGGCGCTGTTAGGCTGCCGAATTTTTAAGTGGTTCTTCACCCTTCTCGTTTTGAAGTTCTACTTTCATGTCAATTCTTTCAAGTTCCTTTTTGTTATGTTGGGGAATTATCTCTATATCTATCATACTGAACTCTTATTTTCACATGATGAGAGATCCTATTTGATCTTTTCAAATCATTGTTTGTTGAGGTTTAAGTAACGCCGTTAGGCTGCCGAACTTTCATAAGAGAAATCTAATTTTTTTTTCTTCCTTCCATGTTTTTCATTTCAAATGGTATGTCCTTTAAATCTCATTACCATGATCATGTATCCTTTTTATTCTGTCCATGTACTATTTTATGGGTCATTTATGAATGTTTGACCGAATTTACCTCTCTTTTAATGTCTTCTAAAACCTCGGAACATTGCCGTTATGCTGCAGAATTTCTGTCTCAAAATGTCTATCTTTTTTTCTAAAGCCCTTTTATTTTATTAAGTGAATACTCAAAGATCTTTCTTCTAAAGGGGTATTCACATATATACCAAAATGTTCTATTTTAAATTCTGGGATTTACATACATGAGACCCACCTTCCTTTTCTGTGGGTTTTAAAGTGACATAAAGATCATGTCTTTAAAGTAGTTTTTAAAACGTTATGATTATGAAATGAAACCCATTTATTTTATGCTATATGGGTTATTTATGAAATGTTTGATGATGATATATGTGGCTCACATGATAATAAAGGAAAATTTAAGGGTGCGCCCTGATAGCGCTCCAATGCATTGGGTAAAGACTTAATCTCTAGAGATGACCATTTTAACGACGCCTTGGTGAATAACCTTGGTAATTTTTAACAACACCTTGGGGATGGACCTTGGTGAAACGAAACGATTGTCAATATTAAATGTTGCAGCCACATCTTCATGTTATGAAAAAGTTTTATTTTTATTATGATATGCCTCATGATTTCATTTTCATGAATTAAAGTTCTTTTCATGACTTTATTGATGTATCTCAAGTTCATATGTAAAATGTTTCACTTGTTTCCCTTGCTGGGCCTTATGCTCACCCTTCCTTTTGATGTATGTCCCCAGGTTATGAGATGCAGTAATGAGCCTAGGTTGAACATGAGGAGAAGCCTTTCAAGTGTTTAAGAAGAATGTTTTTTTTTTGTTTCATGTTTTATGTTCCTTATTTCCAAGACACTAAACCTTAAAGATCCTCAGTTCCATGTAATGGAATGAAAAGTTATGTTATAAAAAGACGGGATGCTATAGTTGGTATCAAAGGATGGTTTAGTTATTTGTGGAAATTAGGATATGAAAACTCTAGGAGGAACCCTATAGAAAAGTTTAATATAGGAAATCTTCCTGGTATTTTGGTGAGTATTGAGTAAGGGGTTTCCAAGAAAATACATCCCTGTCTGGATACGAGCAGGTAGAGGTGGCTCCGGCACAGATGTACATAGGGGTAAAACCCGAAAACACCGCTTTGAGCTAGACTCGAACGGGAACTGGTACACGACAACGGGCCTTGCTGCACTCTTGGTTACGACACTCCCGGGGGATATGCTTTGGTAAATTCATAAGCTTGGTATGAACCATTGTTAAAGGAACAAAGATAAAATAAAATAAAGGTTCACATAATAATATATGATCATTCATAACCTAGATGGGAACCTAGGAGATCACAACTTAGGGTATACCTTTCATATACAAGTTATCCTTATATGCTTTCAGTTCCTTTTCATGATTATTAGCTAAGTACTTAAGCCCCTAATTACGCTGTCTCTTCTTAGTTAATGGTGGGAAATGGAAGAACATGTTCCGACAACCAATGTGATAGGAAATGCGACGATTTTCGTATTAATATGACAGGGATGATTAGGGGATTAAAATATGATTATTATTTTGGAAGACGTTCATTATTTTGGGAACCATATTTGATCGAGGTAAATAGATTACTACGGTATTTTCATTGAGGAGTAAGGTTGAATTATATTTTGAAGAATCGATGAATTTAAGGTGAACTTATAGTAATTTAGGTTACTTATGGGAATGACTAACCTATCTTGGGTAAAATATGTTTAGGTTAGCTACTTTTTTATAAGATGTTAGGAGTGGTTGATGTTGTCTGGAGATGAACAATGAAGTTGTTTTGGAAGACTATGTTATCAAATCCTTATTGTATTTGGGTTTCAATCTTAGTTTGGTTTGTTTTGAGGAATTTTAAGGACCGTTATTTATGGAATGGTCTATGATGAACTTTGGGTAGTACCATGGAACTTTGATGATTTAAAAGTAGTTTCCATTCCTATGGGATTCTTTCTTTTTGAAGAGTTGTTTTACCTTAACCTTTCTGTTTTTGGGATAATGTTTAAAGATAGAAGAAATAGATAGTTAATCTTTTGTAGATTATGTGATTCTATAGAAGATGATTCTTGTGCTTTTATGAGACCAAGTGTTTTTGAATTCTCATCATTTGGAGAAAAGATTAGTGTTGGTAGGGACTTGTTAAAGGATGAAAATCTACTTGAAGGTAGGTATATTTTATTATGTTTTTGTTCTATGTAGTAAATGAAATCCTCAAAATTATGAAAAGAAACGTAAAACAAAAATGTTGTTGGTTTACGTTTCCTACTAGGTAATCAAAGACCGTTTACACACATCATAAGTTTGGGATATTCTCATGGTTAACTTTCTCCTAATCATGTTCTCTATCACTCTCCCTCAGAACTTGACCCTTTGTTTTTTCCTCCATGTCCATGTTTTCCTACATGGAACCCTAGTGTGGGTTAACTCGGGTGACCATTGTACTTCCCTTTATTTATTTTAAAGTAATAGTTTTACTGACTCCTTTTCCAATGTGGGACTTTCAATGAAATTTCAAAACCTAGTTTTAAAATTGCGAGGACGCAATTTCTTAAGGGGGGAAGATTGTAACGACCCGAAATTTTTTTAAATAAATTTTGTTTCCTAATTTTATGTGTTATTGTTATACTCAACAAAAATGTTTTATTTGATAAACATGATTATAATTAAAATGAGATCAGTGGGTTTTGACTATTATATAACCATCGGTCAACATGACTGTTGTGAACAAAATGTTTTGATTATTGTCTCTAAATATAAGTAATCTTGGTTAATTATTATAGAAAGAAGATTCGATGGCCTCACCTAGTAGTCTTGGACCGATCGAAGCCCATCTAACAGAGCTTGGGAAGGAGGTAGCACCACTGGGCTTTGCTCTGGATCAAATCCAAGCCGAACTTCATCATGTGAAGCTGGAACGAAATCGCCTTCGTGAGAAGTTCAAACTGATAGAAATTACTACTCGGGCAATGTTGACTGAGCCGCCCCAAGCTTCTATCACCCTAGCACACCTTACTCTTAGGTCCTATGCTAGTATTATAAGGGGTTATGTAATGAGACCATAACTACCTTGTGTAATCCTTGTTTTAAATAAAAATTGGGATTTCTTCTTATGATGAAGTTTATGAATTTTGAAATGACCGGATAAATATAGTATGCATATTTTTGATGAATTTTAGAAAAAAGATATTTTAAATATGTTTATGTAAACCCTAAATAATTAAAAATGTGTAATGATTTTCGAAAAATGGTCTTCTGCAATTATGTTCAGTACTAAATTTAGAGTCTAATAAGATCAACTTGATTTTTGATGAATAGTAAATTATGAATAGTGATTTTATGATTAGGATTAGTAATATGACCAAATGTATTAGTAATCTCACTTAAAGAAAGTTTTAAAATAATCTAGGCACCTTGATTAAGTAATGTGATTCAATAAAATAGTTAAATAACGGTTTCGTTAATTATTATTCAAGTATTAGTTTTTTCGGGTGAATAGTGTTTTTTAATTAAAAATTTAATTAAAAATAATTAGAAAATTATTTTTATTAAAATGACTTTATTTTTGAACTCAGAGCATCGATATTATGTTATGGTAATTTTTGGGGTTTTTTCTGAAAAAATGAATTTTCGATGAATAGTGTTTTTATTTAAAAATTAAATTAAAATTATTTAGAAAATTATTTTTAAAAAATGGATTTCATTTTTGAAATCAGAGCATTGATATTTGGTTAATGTTAAATTTTGCGATTTTTCTGAGAAAGTTTAATTTTCAGTGAATAGTAAAAATACAGTTTTAGGGTTTCGGTATGTTTAATGACATCATAACGGTGTCATGATGATGTCATGAGATCATTTGAGGGTTGGCCGGCCAAGGGTGATGAATTATTGTTTTGGGGGCCCCATGTGGCCTAACTCCATGATAAATGACAAGGGAGAGCACATGGGTTTGAGAAAAGCACATGTGAGGTGTCCCTTGGCCATTAATGCTTTGTCCCCTCACTTTCCCTATAAATACCAAGCCCTCCTCTCATCCATTCGACTCCCCACTCATTCCCAACTAATTTCTGGTCTCATTACCTCCCAAGGAGTCCTCCCAAGGTTCCCCCAAGCCCTCAAGGTCCCACCCTTTGAGGTTTAAGAGTTACATTTTACGGTAAGGGATCCGGCCTCTCTCTTTCTTTTCAAGTAATCTCTTTTATGTATTTTCTTTTATACTCCATATTCTTATGTTGGAGGATGTTATTTTATATTCATCCTACTGCCTATTTCATGTTCATATGATGAGAGACCCCCCCTTGCTCTCATCAATTCGTTTTAAGAATGTTTTAAGTGGCGCCGTTAGGCTGCCGAATTTTTAAGTGGTTCTTCACCCTTCTCGTTTTGAAGTTCTACTTTCATGTCAATTATTTCAAGTTCCTTTTTGTTATATTGGGGTATGATCTCTATATATATCATACTGGACTCATATGTTCATATGATGAGAGACCCCATTTGATCTCTTCAATTCAGTATTTTGATGTTTTAAGTGGCGCCGTTAGGCTGCCGAATTTTTAAGTGGTTCTTCACCCTTCTCGTTTTGATGTTCTACTTTCATGTCAATTCTTTCAAGTTCCTTTTTGTTATGTTGGGGAATTATCTCTATATCTATCATACTGAACTCTTATTTTCACATGATGAGAGATCCTATTTGATCTTTTCAAATCATTGTTTGTTGAGGTTTAAGTAACGCCGTTAGGCTGCCGAACTTTCATAAGAGAAATCTAATTTTTTTTTCTTCCTTCCATGTTTTTCATTTCAAATGGTATGTCCTTGAAATCTCATTACCATGATCATGTATCCTTCTTATTCTGTCCATGTACTATTTTATGGGTCATTTATGAATGTTTGACCGAATTTACCTCTCTTTTAATGTCTTCTAAAACCTCGGAACATTGCCGTTATGCTGCAGAATTTCTGTCTCAAAATGTCTATCTCTTTTTCTAAAGTCCTTTTATTTTATTAAGTGAATACTCAAAGCTCTTTCTTCTAAAGGGGTATTCACATATATACCAAAATGTTCTATTTTAAATTCTGGGATTTACATACATGAGACCCACCTTCCTTTTCTGTGGGTTTTAAAGTGACGTAAAGATCATGTCTTTAAAGTAGTTTTTAAAACGTTATGATTATGAAATGAAACCCATTTATTTTATGCTATATGGGTTATTTATGAAATGTTTGATGGTGATATATGTGGCTCACATGATAATAAAGGCAAATTTAAGGGTGCGCCCTGATAGCACTCCAATGCATTGGGTAAAGACTTAATCTCTAGAGATGACCATTTTAACGACGCCTTGGTGAATAACCTTGGTAATTTTTAACGACACCTTGGGGATGGACCTTGGTGAAACGAAACGATTTTCAATATTAAATGTTGCAGCCACATCTTCATGTTATGAAAAAGTTTTATTTTTATTATGATATGCCTCATGATTTCATTTTCATGAATTAAAGTTCTTTTCATGACTTTATTGATGTATCTCAAGTTCATATGTAAAATGTTTCACTTGTTTCCCTTGCTGGGCCTTATGCTCACCCTTCCTTTTGATGTATGTCCCCAGGTTATGAGATGCAGTAATGAGCCTAGGGTGAACATGAGGAGAAGCCTTTCAAGTGTTTAAGAAGAATGTTTTTTTTTGTTTCATGTTTTATGTTCCTTATTTCCAAGACAGTAAACCTTAAAGATCCTCAGTTCCATGTAATGGAATGAAAAGTTATGTTATAAAAAGACGGGATGCTATAAATTAATTGAGCTAATTAATAGTTCCAATTCTGTACATTAATTACGCCAACTTTGTTTGTGCCATTATAATTAATCCTTTAAGTTAATTATATTGGCGCCTCATTCCTTTTTTGGTGGAATTGTGACATGCGAACTATTAGAGGGTTGCACTTCTCCCATGAAGAACGCCTTTGACTACGAAGAATTCCTTAGACTATGAAGAACACCTTTCACTACGAAGAACGCCTTCGATTACAAAGAACCTACAAACGAGCCCAGGATTGGAGGTGTGTGGCGGACCGGACGAACATTGACAACTTCATCTTTTTCCTCACGCCAATGTCCACGAACCTTCGAGGTAGGGGTTTAGTTGTATGATTTCGTATTTACACCTTCTTCTCTTCTACTTTTGAGGTAATGGGAATAGTTATTGATGATGGTTGTGGGGATTGATGTTATTAAATATCTTCTTTACACATTCTTGATTCAAAATTTTTGAACCACTTGTTACCGCTCTAACACAGAGGGTGCGAGCCAAACAAACTTAGCCCGACCCCTCTGCCATTCTGCTTCTCTGGTGTGTTCTTCATAATGGATGAATGTGATGAAGGCGATGAAGGTAATGACACTGCCGCCAATTTCCCCCACCGCCTGCGGCCTGCTGTGCCCCCCCATGGCCTCACTGTGCCGCCCTGGCCGATCCGCCTTGTGGGAACCCCCACAGCCTTGTCGTCACCACCATCCAGGCCAAGCTGCTACCCGAGCTGCCACCGCTGTCCAGGCTGAGCCGCCACTTCCATCCATGCCGAGTCGCTGCCACCATTCGGGCCAAGCCATCACTCGAGCCGCTTTCGCCGTTCAGGATGAACCATCGCTGTCATCAGGTCCGGGCCACCAATGCCGTGCGGTCCGAACCGTCACCACCGTCTGGGCTGAGCCGTCACCACTGTCCAGGTCGAGCCACCGATGCCGTCCGGACTGATCCGCCGCCCGATCCACCACTGCCACTCTTCTAGGCGAACCCCTTTGGCTGAGCCACCCCAGGTCGGGTCGAGCCGCCCCGTGCCCTCACGGAACCCCTGCGGTTTGAGTCGCCGTCAGTGGTAGAGAAGATTCGTGACTTTTGACACCCCGCGACACCCAATTCCTCTGCGGCCCCTTATATCCCTCACGGCATTCCGAACAACACCACGGGCCGGGAATGACCCATTGGGTCAGGCCAGGTTGACCCAAACCGGGTGGACTCAAGCCAGGATGGGTCGGGTCGGTCTGACCGGGTCGGACCGGACCCGGACCAGATATAACCTTATACTTTACTTGGGCCATAACTCTGGAACCGAACATCCATTTGACGAACTATCAATGGTGCTGGTAACCATGGAGCGAGATGGTCCCTTGAGTATACCCCATTAGAAATTTGGATTATGATGGGGTATGGTCAGGTTCGATCGAGCACGAATCCAACCGGGCCCTAAGACTTAAAGGCTAATAAATCATAGATCGAGAGTCTGATTGACATACCGTCTATTGCGTTAAGACCCCTATGATGTGGCGGTCCTTTGAGATACTTTTTCATGGGGCTTTGTGGTAGTTGGAGTATTGACCAGTATCTTATGGAGCAGATCATCCCATAGACAAGAAAGCATAGTGTGGGAACACTATAGCTGGTTTTGATGTGACGATTTACTAGGATCTTTTATGGGTCTGACGACATACTAGATATGTACTAGGATATTGTGTGGGTCTGACGATGTAATGGAGATGTACTAGGATCCTGTGTGGGTATGACGACGTACTGGAGATGTACTTGGATCCTGTGTGGTTCTGACGATATATCTAGCGATCCTATGTGGGTCAGCACCTAGCTTGTAATACCCCAACCCGAGTTACCTAGAGTGGGTGCATTATTTCAATACATTGGAATGATTACAAGGAATCAAGTACCGAAGGACCGATTGGTTTAGTAATCTTGGAAAATGGATTACATACATGAATGTTACATTACATAAAAAACAACATAAATTATCCTTTATGAAATCCATTATTCCATTGTCTTAACCCTGCATATCAATCACAATATACATCTTGGAATCCTGGTAAAATAAAATATAGAAATAGGTGAGCTCAAACGCTCAGTAAGGGCAAGCAATACAGTGGAATCTTTCAAAAATAAGCATAAACATTTAAGGTAATGTATAAAACTAAAACAAAAGCCTTTTAAATGTGAACTTCAGCATAATATGGAAGAAATAAAATGAAATAATTCCATTTAATTATTCACATGGATATTCTACTAATCGAATAATCACTTGCAATATCAAGAACCACTTTCATAACGATGGAATGCATAATGCCATACTTTAATTTCTGTGTCAAAGCCTTATACCAAGACCTAGGGGATAACTGTAACTAGAACCCAACCCAGAGAGCCTCTATAACCGGACTCCAAACCGGAGTGCCTCTAATAACCAGACACCAACCCGAAGTGTCTCTAATAACCGGACACCAACCCAGAGTGCCTCTAATAGCCGGACACCAACCCAGAGTGCCTCTAATAACCGGACACCAACTCGGAGTGCCTCTAATAACTGGACACCAACCCGGAGGGTCTGCTGTAACCAGACCCCAACCCGGAGGGCTTACTTTTACCGGTCCCCAACCCGGAACATACTAGTCCAACACATTAATCTTAATAATAGGATGAAATATAACATAAATATTCATATTAAAACTAGCATAAGAAATTCCAAAACATTTATCATAAGACATTAATGGAATAAAAATGACTCATCCATAGTCAAACATATCACAAAACCTTAAATACAATATGGAATATTTCTATCATAATAAATCAACTTCAAACAAGTGTAAAATTTATCAAAAGAAGGTTGACATAGATGAAATCAAAACAATTTGAGAGAAATATCTCTTTTTTGAAATCATTTAAAAGTCACATAATTATAAAAGAAAACATTTACTTTGAGAATATTATTATAATCTTGTAAGGTAAGTTTCAAAGATTTTATAATGGCGGAAAATATCCGCACCCACCGTATAAGTTAAAAAAATACATTCTTACATTAATTCTATCGAAAATGTTAAAAAGTAACTTGTTTGGAAAAAGATGAAAAGATTCCTTTCAAAAATGTATAAGGTCAAATAAGGATATAAATGACTTTAACCCATTGTATATTAAATAGTAAAAATGTTTGGAAAGACATTTTTAAGAAACATGGATGTGGATGATAAAAATTTCCCAGTAGATAATTATGAATAAACAACCTCGGATAATAAATAGATTATGAAATTAACCCTTACCAATTTGGTAACTTACGAAACATACACCCCATGAAAGAGGTATCATACAATGAATATGTAAATACACATAAATTTAATTATATTACACAAAGAATACAATTATTTGTTGTACATACACCACAAAAAAGGTAATAGTGGAAATATGGCATGAATCTCATGGGAATAAGGAGTGAGATGAAAACCCCTTACCTTGCACTTTCCTTTAGTCGAGGGTACGTTTATCCTCCTCTTCTTCAGGTTCTTCCTTTTGATTTGATCAAAAGGGAACTTTAGGTTGGATTTATGATCAAAATAAGGCCTCTAGGATGAAGGGAGGATAGTTGAGTGGGTATTTGGGTAGGGGTTGGCCGAGCCAATTGGCTTAGAAGGTGTGAATTTGAGAGATGGGAGAGTTCCCTTTTATAAGAGGGGTGAGGGGAACCTTAGCAAAAACTTAAAATATTATTTTATAATAAATTCATATTCAGTTTATAATGGTTACAAAGTTGATTATTTAATGTCTAAGGTGGGGATAGGTCGAAAAAAAACTCATCCAATAGGTTTTAGACATGTTTAGGTTACCATTTTAACCTTATCATTTAGATTTAACTCTAAGTTAAATAATTTAACTTTTATCGTGTCTTCTTGTATTCTTACACTATATGGGTAATAAACATACAATATACTGCCAATAGAACCCCAATTGGTTCATTAATGTCATATATATTATTATATAAGTCTTTTGGATGAAC